>JAEIFN010000605.1:12507500-15007500 GCA_018903675.1 Zaprionus capensis
ACCTTAAGGTGTAATTTGTTTTGCAGCTGCCAAGTGGATGAAGGATTCCCAGAACCCTTTTGCCATCATGTCTGCAAGCTGTTATTACGACTGTTGTTGTTGTTGTTGTTGCTGTTGATGCTGGAAAATGCCCAAATATGTGTGTGGCCTAATATTAGCTTTGGCTTATTGCCTCTGACTTGTTCAGGACAGAAAGAGAGAGGGAGATACGGAGAGGGAAGCAACTCTCCAAGTGCACTCAATGAGCAAAAAATTTAATTAATTCTCTCAAATTGTTTGGCTGGCGGCAGGTGAAACAGACAGAGACAGGGACAGAGAGAGGCACGTAGCAGGCAGGTGCCGTTCGCCACATTAAGTGGCAAATAAAGTTGAGCGCAGCACTTTATAAATTTGCGATACTCCAAGTACACTGGAATGCGAGAACAGCAACTAGATTAGGTTGATAGGCAGGATAATTAAATATAAATATATCATCACATAGAGTGTTAAAATGTAGATTGTATAAAGAAGTAGTAGTATAAAGGAGAACTTAATTTTGTTTATTTCTATGTGTTTTTGTTTAATTTTAAACCAGTGTTCTTCCAGCTATAGTGGCAACTGTGTCAGGTTAAGTATAAATGATACAAATACAGGATCACAGAATAGGAAATTTTCATGACAAAATAACATTTGATAATTACAGAAATAATAAATAATAATACAAACAAGTATTTATAATAAAAATCTCGTGAGAAGATCCTGTGGGTGGTTCTTTCAAAGTCTTTAAACGGCATGTGCAGTAAGAATGTCACCAATTTTGGGAATCTTCATATCCTTTGCCATGTCCCAGGGTGCATTGCAGATCCTTCGAAAAATCTTGGCCTGATTGTTTTCAACTTAGTCTTAGCCACCATAAATAAGGCGAGGTAATTAAATAGAAATATATCACAGAGACTTGTAAATAGATGGAGAAAATGAAGAAGTAGAAGTATAAAAAGAGTTTAAAAGAGAAAACTGCAAGACTTCAATCAACTCTCGTTATCTCTCAGTGTACACGTAACTGCAGCAAATGGAAAACTTTTATAGATTTTCGTTTTCAATTAAAACGTATAAAGAGAGATGGAAAGAGAGGGGGGAGGGAACGAATGCGATCGACTATTTGCCAGAGTGAATGACACTTTATTAATTTATGCGCCAGGAAACGGAAAGCTGGAAACGGGCAACTGGAAACGCGACTCAATGTCGGCGTCTCTGCCACTTGGCCACAACTCAAACAAAGCAGCTGATGAATTGATTTTAAATAAAATATTAAAACAATGCCACTGCAAACGGGCGGAAGGAGAGGCAGGTGGACAAGTGAGTCACTTGTGGCGCAGGTAGTCGCGGCCGGGGGGGAAGGGGGAAAGGGGTGAATCTACGTATTTACTTACCACACCCTCGCCAATGTGGTGCACGGTGCAGGGTACGTGCGCTGTGGCGCCAATCTGTGTCGTCACCACCGTCGAGTTCTCGGTGCCGAAGTACATTGGCGTGCCAAACACATTGTCCGCCCCATCGATGCTGTGCGTCGCCTCCAGATGATTCTCCACGTGCTCGGGCCGATGCATGGGAATCGGATATGGCCCGGCTGTGTCTTTGGCCTGAATGCGTGAGTGCTGCTGCTGTTGCTGCTGCTGCACTGGCTCGAGCTGATGTCGCTGCTGTTGTTGTAAGTGTGGCTGTGGCGGCAAACTCTTGTCATCGATCAAGTTGTTCGAGTCGAAGCTTGTTATGCTGCTGCCAGAAGAAGAGGAGGAGGGAGACGAAAAGGATGATGGAGAATGTTGCTCGGGTGCTGTCAGTGCAGCCGCCGAGGCGGCGGCAAAGCTCGAGCCGAGCGCAGGCGACATAATTAAATTTTGATTTATATTCCTCTGTAATTCCTCACTCGGGCTGCCTGACGAGGAGCTGTGCTGTTGCTGCTGCTGGTAATGCTGCTGTTGTTCTGGCGCCATTGTTGTTGCCCCTGTGGCTGCCACCGATGCCATGTAGCCTGTTGAGTGGAAGAGAAGCACATTTTAAAATGTGTTAATATATGCGGTGTCTGTCCTTGTGCCATAAACAATAACAGCGTGAAGTCAATTAATTTGAATGCGCATAAGCGTTGCGTATACGTAATATCTTTCATTGGGATTTTCATTAGCAGCGGGCGGGCTTAGCCTCCGGCCAGCCAAGCTGCCTGCCTCTCTGCCTGCCTGCCTACCTTCCTAACTCTTCTCGCCATTCCATTCTCAGCCTCCTCTCTTCCCACTTATTTGCATAAAATGACACAGCTAATTAAGGCGCCTATATAACGGTATTATTATGATGCGCTCCCCTCCCCCCCACTGCGTGTTTCTATCTGCCCCAGAAATCTGTGCATAATTTTCATGAAATTTGTTGTCTTAACGAGAAACAGAAGCCGAAATGATATGTAAATATTTACTTGTTTATTACATGTATTTTTTGGCAATTGTTGGCACACGTGTTGCCAGCAAGCGAATAAAAGAACAAGCTGAACATGAGAGCATAGTAATAATAGTAAGTGAAGGAGGAGTGGCACAGCGAAGCCTGTATACCCTAGAGGAAGTTGCAATTAAGTGGATATATATATAACTAACGGGTGTGCCATTTCTTAACTCGATATTCTAACATTAAATAACTTGAACATTTGACAAGTTATTAACTTGTTTTCATATATTTCAGAAACATCGGACTTATTTAAAGCCACAGAACATTGAACATCATCATTGCTTTACCACCCGAGATGTTCAAAAATGTATCGAAAAAGCTAAAAAAAATGCCAATAGAACAGAACAATACAATAGGCGACTTAATAAATATTTTATAAAACTTGTCTCAATAAATTATAAAAGGGCAAATTAAATAAAAATAATTCATATACAGAAATTGCTTGTTTTATTTTTATTTTTTTCAAACTTTATTACATTTAAATGGAACCAGATTGACAATTATTATGCACATTTTTATTTCAATATCTCTATTATACACATCCTGAACAAGTTTAGCATTAAATTTGTGTAGCATATTTCTGTTTTTTTCTCAAACATTCCTCAATCATCAAAAGCAATTTGCCAGCACAGTTGCCCTTGGTTAGGGTGTGTAAATTAAACAAGTGAGTACTTTTGCTTTGCCACATTTCGTTTGCCGTTTGCTGTTTGCAGAAGGCGAAAATATGTTCATTTAATAAATACATGGCAGAGTGCACACTTTATAAGTCTGCGGTTTGCTTTTAGTTTATTTGCGAGACGGCCGCAGGAAGGAAGGAGGGCGTGCAGGCAGGCGGGCCAAAGGGATGCTCAGGGAGGCATTAACCATTAAAGCAACCGCATAACACGTTTCGGCATCGGTGAATCTCATTTGCAGTGCGTAATTTGCGTAAACCAAATAATATTTTACAATTAAACATAATTGCATTGAGCGCACAGGGGATTGGTTGGCATACGAGTATTCGCCCTTGATTGGCATTTACCAATCACGGCAGCGAGGGGGGAACAATTTAGCCGAATTCTTGCCTACAATTGCAGACTATGCGTTAATTGGTCACGCGTTCTGATTTCTAGTTTTGTGCAGCCACAATATTTAATGGTTTTCCATTTCCATTGATGCGTTAGAACTCAATAGAGAAAATGGGAAATATATTAATAAAATTTGCAGATTTGCATTGATTGAAAACGGACAGTCGGCTTTGGGAATAATGCAAAATTAATTAGTGCCGAGAAAATGCTGTCAGTTTGTTGAATTTACTAAGAATTTTGCGTTGATTTCGAATCAATAAATATGCTGAACAATTGATCTGAGTTGACGCAGCTCTGTGTTCTATTGCTCACTAATTGATTTAAGCTGCTTTTCGAATCACTAATTGAGAATGCCTGTCAATGCGAAAACGGCTCAAATTCCATCTAAATCAGACACGCATTTCCATTTATGCAGAGCAGCTTAATTAGCTTGCAAACAGGGCTGGCAATTCATGTAGAATTCATTAGGGGGGGTGAAGTAAAGTGCAATTAAAATACCATTGTCAAGCTGTCAATAATATTATTGCAATGCAAAGAAAGTGTGGACAGCTAGTTAAAGGAGAGAGGGGAGGGGAAGTAGGGCAAGGGAGCATGCTGCTGATGTTGACACAATTCAGTCAGCAGTGCATCAATTGACAATCTATTTGCTGGCGAAATCCAGCTCGGAATAAGAAATGCGCTGTCCTGTATGGCATTCAGATGCCATCTAACTTTATGACTGTAAATACACACACACACACATACGCATACACACACACACTATCTTAGATATATTGCATTTGTGGCTTGTGCGACCTTTGCCATAACCCGACAAGAAGCTGCAATACACCAAGCAAATAACCAGCTTGCGTGGGGCAGCCCCAACATGCCTCCTGCTCCCGCTTCCTGCTGCTGCTTATCCTGACTGCTGTGCTGGCCCTGCAATTGGGGCAGGATGCATCATCGTGGCAGTTTTGTCACGTTCGCACGTGACTGCCAACGGAATTCAGCGCATAGTTTGAACTGTTCTCACGCTCTCTCGTGCCCAGTTTCTAGTTGGCAGCTCGGCACATCACAACCACACTGCACCGCACTGAACCTTGAACCGCACAGCATCACCCAAACTGGCTGCTGTTCTCTGTCTGTCTGTCTGTCTGTCTGTGTGTTGTTGCGGCATTTGCATTTGCCCCAATCGCAAAAAGGGTTGGCAAAAAATGAAAATTTGCATTCTTCGACTGCAGTTGGGCGACTTTGTAATTGAATTTTTCACAGCGAGTGGCTGCTGCTGCTGCTGTGGTTCGTTATGCTGCTCGTAGTGGATTTACAAGCACTGCGCATTGTGAGCGAGGTGCAGCGCATTACGCCACAAACATTTTGCGCCAAGACAACAAAAATTCTCATTTGCTGCACGACATGTGTTTGTGTGTGTGCAGCGACATTTTATCAGTGCTAGGAGCAGCGGCAACACTCTCTCTCTCTCTTTCTCACTCTCACACACATTTTAATCATTCTTCTTATCAAGAGTTGTACACGCGCCCATGCGGCGTATGCGCAATGTGCGTCTATGCAATTTACTTAATTAATTTGTTTATTCTGCAACTAGTTGGCATTTAAACTAACTGTAATCGCATCGTAAATGAGTAATGTAAATTCAATGGAAATTCCATTTGAATTATTACACAGCAACATTAGCTTAATATAATTTGATTTATGCCCCCAAAGCTAATGAATTGTCACAAAATTGCAACGCATTATAATTGTTATTATTATTGCATAAAATCTGTATATATATATACAAATATATGTGTGTGTGTTTGCATATATAATTATTTTCTAGGGCCCGCATTAATGTTATTTGATTTGAGCAAAAAAACCAATTAAAATACTGCGAAATTATTACAAGATGCGTATAAATTACCCAAAATCAAATACCCTGGCTGAATTGGAATGTCGCTCGCATTGTAATATATACATAGCATATACATATATATAGATATATATATATTTTCGACCTGTGCTGTAATGAAATTCAGCATAAGCTCGTATATATTCTTTATGTGTTGCACAATTTGCGGAATAATTAGAACGTCCTCGGCAGCAGCAATGTTGGGAATGTGTGTCATGTACATTTCCGCTTCGTTTTTATTCCTCCCCTACCTCCCCCTACATCCCCCCTTGGCACATAATTTATCTGCTAACTAAATTTGCGGTTTTGCTGTAATTTAAAACACGCTTCGGCTGATGCTGCTGCAAAACAATTGACACAAATTTCTCGCAGCATTCGAATTTGTCAAGTTTCAGCTTAGTTGGGCTGTGCAAATTGAAAAGTTTTAATTAAATGTTTTAAATTTATCAATTAGTTGCGCGCTGAATATGTTGCCAGCGCTCGCTGCCCCTGACTGAGAGAATGTTGCAACAAATTTGAACAGAATGAAAGGTTATATTCGGCATGTCGCAGGATCTATACCCTATCTTTACTATGCAATTCATATATTGTGTATTATGGTGTAGTATTGTGCATTATCAATATTTTTTACAACTTTGATTGCCACTGAGTTATTTCCAAAATCAAAAGTGATCTTCATACAAAAAACTTCATATCGGCCGATAGTTCTCATGGCAGCTATATGTTATACTGATCCGATTTTGATGAAATTTTATATGCATAATATATAAAAAGAAAAAGTTCGATGTAGTAAATTTGGAATATCTTGATAAATAACAAAATTAAGCCGATAGTTTGTATGACAGCTATACGATATATCCATCCGATTCGGCTCGTTTCAACTTATTTATAGCGTGCAGCTTTTAAAAGCATATGTGCCAAGTTTCATCAACATAGTTCCAAAACTAAGAGACTAGTTTGCTTTACAACAGATGGAAAGACAGAATAACAGTCAGACAGACAGACGGACATACAGACAGACACGGTCCCTCATGTTGCTGATGCAGAATATATACACTTTATAGGATCGGAGATGTGTCCTTAAGTGCGTAGCAAACTTCTGCGCAAAGTTAATATACCCTAGAGGGTATACCTCCGCAGTCAAGGGTATAAGAATTCACTTCGGCACAAAATGAACATTCTATTTTGGGGCCGGAAACACGCGACGGCTGCCGTTGCCAAGTTTTTGAGCTTTAGAGTTTTCGCTGTTTTCTCAGTTTTCTCAGTTTCCTCAATTCTGTTTCCAGCTTTCAGCTGCTCTTCATTACGCCAAAGTTCTATAAAGAAGTTCGGGAAACTCGCGAAGTTGTTTTTATTGCAAATATTGTTCGAGCTAAATGTTTGCATTTGACACTTGGCGGTAATTTTGTGTAAATGCGTCAACTGGCCCCTGGCCATGAACCCGGAGAGCAACAGTAACAACAAGAGCAACAACAACAACAACAGTAAGGGAGTGGCATTTAATTGAGGCACGCCCACACGTACACAAAATGGCCGCCAGAGCGTTTAACTTTGCGACTGTCATAATTTTTATTGAACGTTAACATTAACAGCCAACAGTCAAGTTGAACAATGCTACAGCCTGCCTCCCCTTCCCCTCTTTCCCTGTTTACCTTCCCTATGCCTGCCTCAGCCATAGCTCCAGCTTAAGGCGCAAGTGTAAAATCAGATAAGTGTGCAACTAGCGACTATTTGCCATTTATTTTCCAATAAAGCGTCACCGAGCTACGTTCTTAACAATCATTAATGCCCATCTCTGCACACCCCACATCCTTCCGCTTGCTTCCCCCCTCCACTTCCTGCTCCAACTAACAGCTGGCGGCTGCCTGGTGCGCACTTCACAAAGGGCCACTAGCTGCGCATGGAGGCGCTCATAAAAAGGCATTAAGACTAAAGTAAAGTGCCTATTTAAGTTGAGTCATAAAATTGGCTTTCTATCTGGCGAATAGCAAAGCAGGCAGAGAAGCAGAACAAGAAGAAGAAGAAGAAGAAGAGGAAGGCAGGCAAAAGCAAAGGCGAAACCTCCTAGCGATTCTTTTAATTTTATTTATTTTATTTCAATGCGTGTCTAAGTGCTCAACTTTGCAATATGCCAAATGCCAAATACGCAAAATTGTATTTTTACTCAGTCTCCAAAGATGTTCAAATTCTCTTTCTGCATAGTTTGAATTCTTGGCGAATGTTTACACAGCGAAAGAGAAAGGGAGACAGAGAGTGTGGGAAGTTGAACAACTTTTCACTTTCGGCCAATTAGGCAGCACTTCCAAGGCATCGAGGAATTTAATTAGTTTAGTCCAGCCGAAGCTCGCATACTTTTGTTTAGCTGCGTCATATCGATATACATATTAAGCAGGCAAGTATAAGGGAAACATCCTTCTTCCTTAGCTGCTGGGGCAACCATCCATCATGTGGATTCTATTTTTGTATCTCACGAGTATGAAAATCTGATTTTTATGCCACTTCATCAAATGAGGCATCAACACTTGATTTTTTTGCAATGACTGCGGACGGCTTTGTGGGCCCGTTGATGAGGCTGCATTGTTAGCGCTTTCGACATCATTTTTCCACAGAATCCCACGCATAAGCACAAGGTATATATGTGTATATACACATAAGTAATATGTCTAGAGAGCAAATGGAAATTGACAGCTCAACTGAGTGATATCCTGTGAGCCGCAGGCAAAGGAAAGATTATGCAAGCAGCTAATCAGTTAAAATCAGTTAAGCACATTAAAGCTTTACTTCAGCTAAAGAGTACAGCTTTAAGCTTTCACAAGCGCATTAAAGCTTTGTTTTGTATGATCTTCACAGCGACATTTATTTCTCAGCTGCTTTACGAGTATATCACTGATGTTTTTGTTAAATGGTAAATTAAGTTAATCAACTTCAGGCTTTCTCAAGCACATTGAAGCTTTGCTTATATGAGCTTTACTCAGTTTCAAAGTGATACGAAACTTTGATCTCATCTGCTTTATAAACCTCTTGCTTTACTTAAAGGATAGATTTAGTTAATCAGCTAATGAGTTTAATTTAAAGCTTTCTGAAGCTCATTAAAGCTTTGATTTAAGCTTGAATGAGCTTAATTTTAGCTTGAAGTACGGCATTTTTATCTCAGCTGCTTTATACTTGTATAACTCATTCTGCACTCGTTCGAAAAGTGTTGTAAAATGTCAGCTAAGTTTTTATCGCAACAATAAAAGGCGTCATGCTTTAACTGTCGCCCATTTGGCAATTTGAAATTGTAGTAGGTTATGGCTAGAACTGTCGCCTTATATGGTACAAAATCAGCTGAGTAAATGATGTATTAAAACTGGCTGGCAAGTCGAATGCAAGCATACCCCATAGCTGTAAACTCTGGCAAGTAGCAACAGCCAAGGCAGACGAGGCCAAAAAATACCTAAAGAAAAGAAAATATAAAAAAGAAGGAGGAGGAGAAAAAGAAAAAGCGAATACTGCGCAACGTTAATAAATTATGCGAACAAAATAAATAAGGTACAAATATGCTACAGCGAGTTTTTATATCTGCAAAGCCGTTGAGCTGTGTCTGTGTGAAGTGTGTGTGTGTGTGTGTGTGTGTCTGCGAGTGTGGGTGTGTGAAATCAAACGGAAAAGTCAGCAAAAGAGGAAAATATAAAAGAGCATAAGTTAAGTGCGTCATGTGGCAAGTAAAGGGGACTCTCTGTCTGTCTGTCTGTCTGTGTGCGCCTAATGAAGATTTATACCTTCTATAGCTTACACACAGATACACGCACACTTACACACATTAGAGGCTTTGCAATGCGTTTGGGGCAAATTGCAAGCACGTGCAAATTAGAATACGTCCACGAATGCGAATGCGAATGCGAATGCGAATACAGGCAGGAATACGCAAACGAATGTGACTATGACTACGAATGCGAGTGTGAGTACGCCCTGCCATGCTTGACTAAGCACTTTGAATAGTCGACCTCAGGCCAAAGGGGCAACGACGATGGCAAACGACTTCAATAAATGTTTAGTATCTCAGGAAGGGAAGAGACTGGCAGGGAGAGAGGACTACAGACTGTGGTACTGGCAGCCACGCAGTCCTTCAGTACATAAAATTAAATTGTCAACTTCCGTAATGCGGCACATAAACACACAAAGTGAGGACCCGCACGCTGACCAAAGTGGCCAAGCATCAAAGTGAAAATATTATTAAAAGCGAAATAAAGCAGGCAAGAGAAAAACAAAAAGAAATAAAATAAAATAAAAATAAGAGAGAAACAAGCGGAGCAAGAACAACAGCAACAACAGCAACTGCAACAGCAACAAGGACCACAATTGGAAAAGGAACTTTTTGGCAGTCCACTTAATTCGGCCAGCTCCAGACACACTTGACATTTTATACAAAGCAGGCGACGTCGCGTCGCAGTCGTCAGCCTCAAAATGGGAATGCGGGGAGGAAGGGAGGGGGGAAGTGTGGACGATATAAACTGCCCTGCCGGATGTGGTAAATTTGGTGGCACTTCTTCATCGTCTTCTTCTTCTACTTCGTGCTTGGAACCCTGCTGAACGTAATCAAAGCCAAACACTTTCGCCTACGCACAACAAAACAAGCTTTTGGAATACCCTAACCGAGCCTAGAGCCCCGCCTTGGGGGCTGGGTAAATGCATACAATTAAGAAGTCCTTATTTCAAGTGATTCCATCTCAATGAGTTCGGGTTTGGCTTAAAGGTCCGCAGGGTATTTGGACTTCGTTAGCATAGCCCTTTTTAGCATATACAAGAGTCTAGAAAAGGCTAAATAAAGCCGGCTCAATCAGTTTTCTTTCTCTCTTTACTGTAAAGTGAGTTTTTTCTGCAGGGTATAGGATTTTATTTGTGGCTACATTCTGTCTAGCCTGCAGGGTATTGGGGAATATGAATGTGGCATCTAAGTGTCACATTGAGTGTGACCAGATTACTTAAATACTAGATTGTTATTTTTGGTATTTTAATTAACTTCATTTGCTTAAAATTTTATGTTCATATTCAGCAGTTCATAAGTCAATAATCTTCAGTTTAATTATATTTATATTTTCTATTTTTCTATTCTATTTAATTTTTTTTTTTTTCTATTTTCTATTCTGTCACTTCTGCCTTGTAGTGTATTCAGCGTTCACTACTGTAGGTTGCCTTAGTTGTCATTTCTACCTTAGCTTCGACTTGAGCGCATATTACATTTAATGCCCTTGACATCACCTATTTAAGTTCCAATTTATTTGCGGCCGAAAGGACGAGCTAAACGAACGCCATTGATCGATTCCCTTACCCAATCACCTTTCGCTTTCCTTCCCATCCCCCCCTGCGCCCTGTTCGCATTGGAAATGTGACATTGACCATTGAGATTGGCCAAAAATCTCGTGCCGGCTTTTATGTTTTTGTTGCTGCTGCTTAACACATTTTTATACGCCGAATGTGAACTGTCACAGACTGATAGAGAGGATAGAGAGGCAGAGGGGCAGCCAGTTCGCCCTTATCCGTTTGATGCCGTTGACATTTCCCCAAAATACACTAAGCCCAAATGGCAAATGGCTTTGCCACGACCCGGATGTCCTTTCGTCCGGCGTTTTGAATTTAAAATGTGTTTAGTTGATTCGCGCTGAAGCATGAAACCATGCGAATTCCTGAAATTCCAATTGCGAATCAAAATCCAAATCGAAATGCGGTTTTCATTTGAGTATTTTGTCAATTTACTGTGGTATTTCCCCTCCTTTTTTTTTGGCTGCATAAGGGGGTAGTTAACACACGTCTGACTTGCAATTAAAGCAGTAAAAATTGTTGGTTTACCTGCATCGATATAAACTACATTTGCAGCCACATTTGGAATTCGTTTATGGTGTTGATTGTTGTTGATTCTGTTGAAGCAGTTTAGCTCTCAGCAGGCCACAAATGCTCAGCTTGAAATCGAGATAGCAGCGTTTAACCACAAATTTGTATATATAGTATACATGGCATATATAGAAAGGAAAATGCATTTATTTGCTTGAATCGAGTGCAGTCTCGTTTATTGCCTGGCAACATGCAACGTGTGTTTTTTATTCATTTCACTTGAATTTGAAATGAAAATGGAAATTTTTGGGGGAATATTTCGCAGTAGCTTGATTGGCAGTTCAATTCTAACAAATGCACCTGGTAGATGTGGGCAACAGGCAGCGCACGTTGCGTATACATAATGCAAGTTAGTCGACTGTGAATTTAGTTGCAAAAGTTCTTTGGCTGCCACATGCAACAAATGCAGCGCGTCACGTTTCTCTCTCTGTGCACACTGTGTCTGACTGTGTGTGCTTGCTTGTTTGCCTCTTAGTGTCTGTGTGTGTGTGTGTGTGTATTTGTATTTGTGTTTGCCTTTCACTTATTATCTAAGCAAATTGACTTTATTTTGCAGTAAACAGCAACTGGCGCCGCTGTACTTTGCATGACTTCCGGCCATTAATGTTTGGAATCTGCTCAACCCCCTCCCCCTTCCCCACCCCGCTACACTAATGAAATGATTGAGTACAGCCCGCGCTGTACCTGGCTTCAGTTGCATTCGTGACTTGGCAACATTTCGCTTGATTTGCAGCAAGCCAGGGCAAGGCAAGGTAAACCTTTTGCAGACAAGTTAATTGCGCAAGTTGCCGTTGCGGCGTAATCAATTTGCCGTACACACGACTTCTTTGCATGTCCATCAAGAGACGTGCCGGAGTATCGCGGGGTGTATCGCGGGGTATATACTCACTGCAGTCGTGGTCAGTGCAAAGTCAACTGCAGCTCGCATCTCTCACTCTGACAAAACTCATCAGAAAGTGCGGCCGGAGTGCACTTTGATTGCCGGCCAGCAAAGCAAACACATTTCCACTTGGCAAATATTCGAAACTCTTGCTCTCTGTTTGAGTTCTAAGTGAGATGGTTAAAGCAGAAAGACACAGCAGGCGGGCAGGCAGGAAGGTCACAATTGGCAGCTCGCAGGTAATTCCATTGTTGCGTGTGGCATCATTCTTTGTGGCTTATGTTTATTGTTACTGCCACTTAAAATGCACACAGTAGTCTGGCTATAATTAGCAGTAACTAAGTTTTTTTTCTCTTTTATTCCAATCCAATTCCCCAAGTTTCTCAATTTCTATTTTCATTTGGGACTCCATTTCCATTTGCCTGTTTGCCAAATTAGCCAAGACAGTTTGAAGGCATTATTCTTATTAACTAAGTGGGGTGCAGTGGGGCGGGTGGTGCTGTCATAAATTTATTGATTTGCCAAAAGCATTCACAATGAATTATGATAATTAAGTCACAAAATGCCTAATGAATGCCTGTCAGAAACGCTAAGAGTAATTTATCCGTTTCGCTGGGCACAGCACTGATTGCCGATCAATAAATCAGTTTATTAGTCGAATCTAACAAATCGCTAAATATATACAAGTGAATATACCAATTTCCTTATATATATTTACAATATATATTTGTCTTTATGTCCCACCCCGTGGGGCATTGAAACTTTTCCCTTTTTCCCCACTTTCTCACAGCAAACAGCGTCGGGTATAATAATAATGCCAAGTTTGGACTTAACTGAGTTAAGCAACAAACTTTTCCACTTTTGAGTTTTAAACTGCAACACACACACACACAGACCACACACAAAGTCAACTCCCCTCGCCAAATTATATACTTACATATAATATAAACACAAAGCTGCTGCATTGAAAATTAATTTTATTTAAGATTTACTTGTTTGCAATTCTATTTGCGTAACACTGCCACGCCCACTCTTACGCCATGCACTCATACTTGCCCACCCACATACACACACACGTACACACAGAAAAACCACACACTCCAACGATGCCATCTACGCACAGGGATTTTCGTGGATAGCATAGCACGAATTTATGAAGGGAATGTGGCCAGAAGAAACATCTCAACATGACGTCTGTGATACACTGTACTTAAAAATACAACTGATTGGGGGCACAGACTGCTGAGTTGCCAGAAAAGGTTTGAAATTGTCACTTGTAATAACTTTGATATATAAAGTTAGCATATATTCTATTTTATTTAGCAGTTGCATCGACTTTCTTTAGCGAGATACAAATCTCAAGTTGCAAGAGCAACTGCTCGAGTATTTACATTCTTTGATACTAAAACTTTGAAATTTATTATTTACAGTTTGCTTCAGATCACTAGTACGTCCAGGAAGACACAAGTTGTGGAACTAAACTGTAGAAATGCTCGTAGAAGTTAAGGTTATAGATTGAAGAGAGAATTGCTGATATATGTGGAATAAATATTGTAAATATTCCATTGCATGTGCTAAAAGCATGAAATTTATCATTTAACTAATATAATTAATTAATATAATTAATTAATTTATCATTTAACTATATATGTTCATAGTTTATATATTCATAGTTTTCCTCAGATCAATGAACTTAAGGCGAACTCGAAATATCTTGAACTAGATTACAAAAATGTTAAGAAATTTGAAATTATAATTTACTGTTTAGGCTACACAGCAACTGCATGTGAAATATTAATGAAATATACAGCATTTTCTAGGGTATCTTACTGTTGCAATGCTCACTAAGTTCATTCGCATTTTATTTTCGCGACATGCGGGCAAATCTGCGACTAAAGCAGGAAATATTCAATCTATGCGGCATGCGCGTGTATGGAAACATACAAAAATGCTCACGAACACACACAGATATGCAAGCACACACACACACACACACACACATAGAGCTACCTCATTGTTGAAGCAAAGTCAAGTGAATAAATGCAAAACAGTGGGAAGCAAATGAACGGGGGATTGTGTGAATACTGAACGGGGCTGCCTTTGCTGTGGGCTGTTTGCGTGTTTGTGCTGTGCGGTGTCTGCTTTTTCCTCTGCTCATTGTTGTCTTCCTTCCCCCCACCACCTTGCACTGCTGCCTCACTTAGCGACCTCTACCCAGGCCCGAAGGCAAGCAGATACTTTTACAATACATGCTCGCTTACAGTATCTAATGGCAAAATTTGTTGTCGCAGTCGCAGTGACAACGCCGCATTGTGGCACGGTGGCACGGGGGCACGGACAGGGGGCAGGGTAGTGCGACAGTCGCAGTCTTTGCTGTCATCATCATATTCTTCTCGGCGCTGTCTCGTTGCCATCTCGTTGTCTTTTCGCTTTGGCAAGTTATTTTTTCGAGACTCCCCTGCGCCCCCTTGTTGCCACACCCTTTTGGCTTTTGTTGACAGTATCATTAGGCATTGCTGGCTGCTGCCTGCTGCTTGCTGCTTGCTGCTGGCGCTATGTTAACCGTTATCATTTGTTGTCCTTGAGTTGCGCTCAAGTCTTTTGTGAGCGCAACTCAAATCGCGTAAATTTCTGGCCTCCCCCAAAGATTAAAGGCGGCAAATAAGAAACCAGTCGAGCTGCTTTCTCTTTTTTTTTTTTTATTTTTGCTTAGCTGGCAGCCGCCAAAATTTATCTGTCATGCTTTATTTGCCCCACACACAGCTGTGAATGTGTGTGTGTTTATAATTTGCGGTTTTCCTTGTTTTCCCACAGTTCTTTCAGCAGCGCTTTGAAATTCAAGCAGTCAGCAATAAATTACACTTGTTGGGCACTTTCTATTTTCCTCCATTCACTTTCTACTCTCCACTTTCGCCGGGCTACTCAAACATTTGCATACTTTGGGGCGCCGAGCAGTTTCAATACGTTCTTGGCTCATTATCGCAAGCAGCATCCGCTTCAATGTTGCGTCACTCACTGCGTCACTCCGTCAGTCTGTCAGTCTGTCAGTTAGTAAGGCACTGTGCCAGTCCAGCGCTCTGGCAGTGTGTCAGTCGGTCAGAAATCCGACCACAGCGGGCGTTGCCGAACTCGGCTTTGCCAATAATTTCGAGAGCAATTTTCATAAATTAGCTTGTCACACGCTACGCGCTCTACGCTCCATGCGCTCAGCTCCCTCACAGCCTCCTCCTCCTCCTACTCCAACTGTCAACTACTTCAACTGTAATCCAAATTGTTACGCAAGGTCTTGTACGCACACACACACACGCACACACAGTCACACATAGAGAGAGAGAGAGAGAGACTATTTGAACCACCCCCCAGGCAGTAACTGAGTTTGCTTTTTAGTTACATTCGGCGCTGGCGTCCTATGGCAACACTGACTAAGCGGGGGTGGGACGAAATTGGAGTGTGCCTAGCTTAGTGGGGAGCAGGGGCAGTGGGGTGGGGCTGAGGCAGCTGAATTTACTGCGCTTTAAACTTTAATTTATGTAGAGCACACACAAATGTGCAGCCGGCGGGGCCAAAGTTAAAGCGAAAGTGTAAATTATCAACGGTAATTAAGTAAAGCCCCCAACATGCATGACTCCCTGTATCTGTGTGTGTATGTGCGTGTGTGCGTGTGTTCTTTGGCGTGTCTGTGCTTAAGCCATTAACTGTAGCCCGCTTTGCGTTGCCTATAAATTTCAAATTTAATACCAAAGCGAAGCGCATAAACCGCAGCAGAACATCGAAATCATGTGAATTCGCGGCGTTAAATTAGAAAAGTCGCACGGAATAAATAATAATATAAAAGGCTGGCTTAAGTCGAATAACGAATAACCCAACAAGGCGAAAGGGTTGCCACAACATTCAAATAAATTAATTAAATTTGCCCCGCCAGACAATTTATTAAATTTGCAAGATAAATGTGCGCACATTAAGATGGCAACATTTTAAGGCAAATGCGACTTATAATTACCATGTCAGAGCAAAACATAGATTGCATATGATGATTTATGCTTATCGAAGTGCTAAATCCATGTAATGGTTGCGCTGATCAATGATAGCTAAACAAAGGCGATGTTTTAATGGAAATTACTTGAATTTCAATTACAATCCAACACGTTTCCCGAAGCTTAGAGAGTAGAAGGTTATTATAATATTGTGGCAATTGAAAATGTATGTAACTGGCAGAAGGAGGCGTCTCCAACCACATTACATTTTAAATTTTAATTTTTAAATTTAATTTTAATATAAATAAAATAAAATATTAATAATTTTTTAATTCATTTACACAATTTTAAAAATTATTATTAATGTAACAATTTTAATTCTTAATTTTTATTGTAAACTCTTTTCCCAGTCGACTTCCATTAGTCGACATTAAATAAATAAATAAAAATAAATATATACATATATTCTATATATTCTTAGTCAGCATCGAGGGATACTTCAATATATTGTACATAGTAATTACGTCTGCCTGTCTGTCCGTATGAACTGTAGGAACTAGGACTACCCAAATTGATTAAACATTTTCTTGTTATTATGCGTAGGTAAAGGTTTATTTAGATTTAAGCCACGCACACATATGCTCGCGTAAATCAATAAAATCCATAAAGCAAGCATACATTTAATGCTATAAAGTTCATTTTAGGTTAGCTTTATAACTAGCACAGTCTTGATGATGATTTCTGAATTTGCTTGTGAACAAATAATCAACAAAGAAGTTGTTTAACAAGTTATTTAAAGGGAGCACTGATTGCCAAGGCACCCCCAGCAAAGTATATATAGGATATATATAATATAGAGGTTACATATTAAGGAACTCTTTCTCAGTTCAGGTGTGTGAATTTCGTTCTCTATTGTGCTGCAAGCTAAAGCCAAGTAGAGTATACTTTCAATAACTTTCTCATTCGTCTCTCCCTCTGTCCAACTGTGTTTCTTCCATCTTGATCTGTCTTCCTCATCCATCCGTCTTTATGAACACAAGGAACTCATCAACCAGAAGAGCTTCAAATTCGACATGATTGTGCTTGTAATATGTGCTTATGTATGTGCCCAGGTAATTGAGATGCCACTCAAGGCAGCAATAACAGGAGTCCAATAACAGCATTCATTCCGATCAAGTAACAGCAAGTGGAGGAGCAGAGGTGGGAAGTCAATTTGTGCTTTATGAACTGTGCCAAGGGAACCTTGAAAACTACACTTGTCTGGCTGTCCATCTACATTGTCTGCCCCACGCCATAAACTTTGGTGTGGGCAAAATTAATTACCACATTGGGGCGCGAAAATGGCCGCCGCTAATGCCTCAAAAGTCATGTCTAACTTTTGTGCGCTGCCAACTAAAAAGTTTCTAATTACGAGCGTAAAACCGCCGCTTTTTTTATTCACTTAACTCAGGGGGGGGGGGAGGTGTAAAGGGAGGTGCAGACCTGCTCGCTTATCATTTTGGTGTTTAAGTTTTAAATACAACGGTGAGCTCGACTTGGGGGTCGAACGGGGGGCAGGGAAGGGACGAAAAAGGAAGCCATGTAAATTGTAATTACACTTAAAACCATAATCCAGCTTTATGTGTAAAGCTCGCGCGTTCCCCATTTGATATGGACGCGTTGCCGAAAAGGCGCATTAAAGGACTGCTAAGCCAAGGGAGCTTTGGACGAGCAAGAAGGCCGTGAGTTACAGTTACTCAGCGCAGAATGCGAGTTGAGCCCGGGCAGTAAAAAGAGAAATTTGTTGGGAATTACTAAGAACATGAGAAATGAAAAAAACATGAGGTAATCAAATGAAATCAAACTGTTTCTGTTTCTTTTGAGGCAAATATAATGAACCCTATCGCAGGTACTTTATCAAGTTGATGGGGACTGTACTCAGTTAAGTAGTTCGAGGAGCAACTTTGCAACACGTGACAAACTCAATTTTCAGTAAGAGTTTCCCCACTCCTAATACGCCTTGGCGGATTAAAAGCATTGCCAAAACTTGCCAGCAAGAAAATGCAAGAAAGTCTTCAAGTTGAAAACACGAACGAGAATCCATTTGTCGGTGCCGGGGAAGACAAACTGCCTGGCATATGTCACTGGCAGCGCTTTGTTGCATGCAACATAATTTCAATTTTCGAGCATTCTTGCTGCATGCAATACGTTATCCAGTTGATGCTGCTACTCCTACTGGAGTCTGTACAGCAGCGTCGCCATTTCGGCTTTCAGCTTTGCATTTTGGCGTCAATGTGCTCGTTGGCATTTAAAACGCAGACGGTCTGCTCCAGTTGCTTCAACGCGCAATTACTTAGTATACACACACACACGCACACACATGCACGCACGCACACACAGCAAACCCCAAATACAGTATGAGCGAGAAAGAAAGTTGGCCAAGTTGAAGAAAAGGCAAAACCAGAAAGTTTTTACTTGAAATTCAAGCAATTGCTTTTGAAAAGTTTCAATTTCTGCCAGTTGCCAGCTCTGCTGCTCTGCGCTGCGCAGCGCGTCGCATGTTGCAAGTTGCCAGTTGCCAGTTGTGAGCCCATTCCAGCCGCACTCGCCTCTCCAGTTTCAAGACAAATGATAGGCAAATTCTCTTCAGCTCTTTTTCGGTTTTCTTTTTTTGTCTTTTCCACTGACAACTTTCGTAATGAAATTGTGTCAGCGGGATTTTCTCTCGGCTCCATCCCGCAGTTAACTTTAAGGCAGCAGAGACACCTCAAAAGTGACGCGGAACACACACAAATGAAATCAGGCGCGCAACTCAGTCGAATTAATTGCGCAAATAAAGTGCCAACTCTGAGAGCGGCTTAGCAGCGTCTGCCTCTAAATTAGGCAATCAAAGAGAAGGTGGGCAAGGTGGGCTGGTAAAGGGAAGGGGAGGAGGCCTGCTGCAGCAGCCACTTGTCAAAGTTGTCCGCACAGCAGCTCGTTAGCGAAAGGGTCGTGCACAGCATCATCATCATCATCATCATTATCCCGTTGATCTTCATCACCTTCAGCTGAAAGTTTGACCCCAAAAAGAAAGCGAAGTGCAAGCAAAAGAAGCAGCTGGAAGAAGGGGAAGACGGGGAAGAGGGGGCAGCATGTTAGGTAAATCAGAAAATCATTTGCATATACGATAAGCAGGCCAAGCTGAAGTAGCCGTCAGCCAGGTAAGTTGACTCTTTGCTTGTCTTTAATGGATTTGCATGATTTGCGCAAACCACAAAAGTTCTCTTTTCCTTCTGCGTATAAATTGACATAAGTATTACGTATATTAAGCATAATATTTGCAATGCAATTGAGCGCAAGAGGGACAAAGTAATACCTTGTAATATAAGAGAAATTTACATGTTTCACTGTGGATTGCAATCGAGCATCGTTTGCTGATGATTTATGTGAATATTTAATATTAATTACAGACAGCAGACCAAGTAGAACTGAAGTCATGCGTAGATTTGCCATTTTGGAAGGGGAATTGCTTATGAAATATATTTAATTTGCATTGCATTGATTACAGTCTCGATTAGATATTGTAAACAGCAGCTGCTGACAGATTTCATAGTTCTAACTTTGTTAACAGCAGATATATCAGTTTGAATAGATGTGAGTAATCACGCATAGATTACCTACTCCAAAACTATTAATATTTCTTTAACTACTCGTATATGCAACTTGTCTATAGTTTTAATAGGATAAGGTTGACTAGTCTTAGCAATATTATATATATAATATTGTATTAGAATTAGTATAACTGGACTGAAAATGGAAGCTATAATCCCAGAAGAGATACAATAGATCTACAAGCTCGCAGTACAACTTTCCCCACAGTAAGTAATAATAATGATAATATAATAATAATAGCTATAGTTCCATATACAATATATATTAAATTTATTTGCATTAGACTAAATATTCTTTCCTTTTCTCATTGCAAGCAGCAGCAGCCTGCCAAGTTTCACAACTCTATACTAATTAATAGCACAGATCCCAATCCGCACAGTTATAATTCCCGCAAAAACCGTCAATACTCGTGTATTCACAGTCCAAAACTTAAGCCGCTGCTGCATGTTTAGTTGAACAGCAGCATATCCGCAATCTTAATCCCCTTCCGCATCCGCATCCGCATCCGTGTCCGCATTCGCATAGCCATTGAGATTGCCAAAAAGGTGGCGCCGTTTCTGAATTATGTGGAATCTACGTGCTTTCAGTGCCAGGTCGAAATGCAGGCGAAAGTGCAGACTCAGCCCCAGCACTGACACATGTGTGTGTGTGTGAAGCGTGTGTGTGTGTGTGCGTGTGCGACCATTAGTTTTTGTGCTGATTATTATGGCTGCCATGGCTGGCGCAGCAGCAACGCCCACGTGTCGTTGCATTTGTAACAGGTGAGCTTTATGGCTCTGTTGCTGTTGCCGTTGCACTTGCCACAGACCTCCTTGCAAGCGTTGCGCGTGTGTGTGTGTGTGTGCGAGTGTGTTGCTATTAAATTATGCTTGCCAACGCGCATATCGGCTGTGTGTGCGAGCATGTGGCTCGGCTTGTAGGCCTTGACCCGTGCCGTGCGCTGGCTCAAACTCAACCCATTGCCGTCTCTGCCCCTTCCCCCTCCCCCTCACCCTGCCCTGTCCATCCCTACCCCAGTCTGACAGTGTGAGCTGCGGGCGCTCCGGGGCCAAGCGCGCTGACAGGCCGACTTGAGTTTATTTAAAATTATTACGCTCGAGATGAAGAAATATTGAAGTACGTGCAACGTGTATGTGGCATGCTTCACCCACACATCCAGACACACCCACACACGCTAGTCCGCCCACTTGCACACACGTCCACGGGCAGAGGTCCACAGTGGGCGCCATTAAGGTAATGCGATTGCAGAATTGCTTTTTGCTTTTATTTGACAGTTGCAATTAAATCATCAATTAAATCGCTGGGTGCGTTAAGCATACGCCCCCGGGGCCGTGCGTCCAAGTGCTCTTGATCTTGGCAATTAGCGCATTTTAGCCAGGGCCAATCAAATTCGCCCTGTGTGAGCGTGTAATTAACCAGATTTGCCACCAAACTAGCTAATTGCAGCACATCACGTATACGTCACGAGGCTTTCGCGTGCTCGCTGTGTTTTTTTTTGCGCTTATTCTATGGAATATTTGTCAATATTTCAATATTTCAATATTTTAAATGACAGCACGTACGTGGCAGCTGCAGCAAAGATCCAATGCAAGGGGCATTTTATATGAAAAGCTTAGCCAAATATGCTGACTGTGATTTTCAATCGGGTTTTTGGATTACAAATAAAGATTTAAAGATTCACCTGAGAGTAAAAAGATTCTATACTCAAATTAAAAAGCAAATATAGTAGGTATATTATATAAATAAATTTAGTATATATATTCAAGAAATATCTTCCTTTCAACACAATATTTATAGTGCATATTTTTTCTTTCTTTCTTTCTTATAATTTATGCTATAAATCAATGGGTATCTCGGCAGAGTTTGTTTTCTGTATTTCTGACAACTGCAATTTGTATTTATATTATTCTAAATCATGCAAACATTCGCATCGCTCTGAGCCGCATAAAAATGCATTTCAATTGCGAAAAATAGCGAGAAAAATACTCGAGGTGAGGTAAGGCGTGGCAAGGGACGAGCGCCCTCCTAGTTGTCCTTCAAAAACAACAATCCCAATGCTTTCCCGACTGACATGCATAAATATTGATTTGCCAGTGTTGAGCTGAGCTCGGCTTGGCAAAATATTAATGTGTGTTCTGCGATCGTGGCACAAAATTGTTTTTATTTAAGAACCAAATCCTTGTTTGCTTTGTGCTTGCTCACTCTCTCTCTCTCTCTCCCTTTCTCTGCCTCTCTCTATGCAGCTTTTCTTGTTCCTATTTTTTCGTAGTCCTCTGTGAATTTTTCATTACAACATTGACAGTGACAGTTGAAGTGTGTGTGTGTGTGTAACCCAAAAAGCAGGCTACATAAGTTGGCATAACATGCAACAATGGATGTGCTAGATGTGCCAGAAGTGCACAGCTCCAGGGCCAGCAACTGGGTCGGTTTATTTGATGATTTCACAGACCGTTTTGTCGGCCCCCCCAAGAGAGGGATGAGGTGTGTTCTGTGTGTGCGAAAGGCAGAGAGAGAGAGTGGTGCACGCACCCATGTGCCACATAGAGCTCTCCTCCACCAAGTGCTCCAGTTATTCTGAGGGCCAGCTACCACACACACACTACACACAACCGCACACACATGGTGTTGTGTGTGAGCGCTTTGATCGGTTGGTTTTTTTGCACTTTGCTTTTATTTGTTTCAATGATTTGGCAACAAACATTCGCATGGCTCAAGCGCAAAGCGCTGCCACCTTGGGGCTATTCTCTGTCACACCCCAGCCGCCTCCACTCCCGCTTCTCCTCTGCCACGCCTCCGTCCTGGGCAATTTCTGGCTTTGTTGATTGCTTGACAAATTGCCAACAGCAGCGGCGGCTCTGGAGCAAACTGTTTGCCCTGCAGACAAGTGTTCGCATTCGTGTTCGCTTTGCAGTTCTTGTCATTGTTGTTTTTGCTGTCACTCCCTCTCTCTCTCTCTCTTTCCCACTCCCTCTTGTTGCTGTTGTTGTTCTGTCAGGCATTGACAAGTGATGCACGATTTCCGCGCCATCGCTGACCTGTCAGTAAGCGACATTGCCAATAAAATGTAACACATTTACGATCTGCTCATATTGCCGCCCTTCGTTTGCCAAGGGGGTATTCGCTGTCAAAGTCTTCGAACAGGTAATAAAAACGAATGAAACTATGCTTGTTCATGTGAAAAGTGTCCGATTGTTAATTCGAATCGACGGCGGCAACTAAAACTTTTTCATTTCACTGAACTCATTGCAAAGGAAGCCGAAGACAGAAAATCAACTGAGAAATTAATATTTATTTATGTATTTTCACTAAATTTAATAGCCATAAATTCTGCTTTCATTGATAAATTATTATTTATTATTTATTGCGCATAAATTCAAATCGATGCAGTGTCGGAAATTTACTCATTTGTCATGATAAATTTCCAGCAATATTTATAAATTTTCATTTTGAATTGGCCAAGCAGGGTAAAGAAATGTTCACCAATTTAAAGTTAAATTCGGCAAAAGAAATACTGATTAATATAAAAAAAATATGCTTAATAATATAAAACTTAAGGTAAACTCAATGAAAGTAGAATTCGAATCCTCTGTCGTCTCTTCGTGCGATGCTTCGTCGATAATTTTATATCGTAAATTTGCATTTTTTAAATGCCCAATGACAATTTAGCTTGGGGAATATTTCGTTGGAATTTAATTAGGCGTATGCATTGGCAGCACGTGCTCAATGAGCAATGAAAATTTGATACGTCATAATTGGCATGAATAATAATCGAATCCAAGCGAATGGAGACGAGTTTAACATTTTTCTTGCAATGTTTTTATTGAGAAATGCGTCAAAAATCACACAAAAAACACACATCAGAATCCGTGTGTGCTTGCATGTGTGAGTGTGTGCCTGTGTTTGCGTGTGTGGGAGTGTATGTGTCTTTGTGTGTGTGTTATACTTACCGCAAGTGCTGCATGCCGCAATGTATGCTATAAAAATGAATGCCGAGGTTTTTTGCCAGCCGCCAAGGACACGCCCGTGCTTGATGCGATATAATCCACTTGAAGCCGGCATTTTGTTGTCTTTATTTCCTTCTCCCACTCGCTGCTGTTGTTGTAGTTATCTCTTTTTTTTACTTTGCTTTCAATTGTTTTGCATACGTAAATCAATTTATCAATGTTAAATTCAATTCAATTCCTTTGTCACTGCAATTTCACTTGACATTTCCCATTGACATTTTTCACACAAATTGAACACGCGGCGTATGCCTTATTTGGCGTTGCTGCTTCTCTTTTGCTGTAGCTGTTGTTTCTTTGAAATTTAATTAAATTGTTTCACAGACTGATTGGACTCGTTGCACAGTACTTTAAATAGTTGCAAGCTCACTTGAAATGGATTTGCCCGCGCGAAGTTGGGTTTAGTTTTCACTTGCTTGTTTTCTCTCTCTGGGTCTGGTCTGTCACATTGCCAGTTTGCTGGGCTGCACGAGGCAGCTGCCATATGCCACTTGCACACTCATGTTTCACACTGTAATCTCTGGTCCATTTCCGGCTAATTTCGCCAATGGCCAAGCGCTTTCACATTGCGTATACGCCACGTCGAATGCCGCCAATGTTCGCACTCAGTTCGCACTCAACGCGTTGATCTCAACTCCGACGACAGTAACAACAACAGCAACAACGATAAGAACTGTTGTAGTAGTAGTAGCAGGAAGCAAGTCGCACACGTTGGTGGAGCGGACGCAACGCGCTGCCGCTGTGGTCAGAAATTAACTGACTGCATGCGGCGTCAAAGGATGTGGCAAGCAGGCAGGCAGCGTACAACCGATTAAAGGCGTCGCTGCCAGCGCCGCAGTCAGCGAACTCGACACGATTCGACTCGTTGTTGCTGCCTCTGCTGCTGCTGCTGGTGTTGCCGCTGCTGTTGTTGTCTGTTGTTGCTGCTTTTGTGGTTGTCGTTGGCGACGTTTGCAAACTTCGGCGCGTTGCTGCTGCTGCCGTTGCTGCTTTTGCATGCTCGGACGACGCTTGTCTGTTTACTTTACGCTTTCGCAAGCGACTGACGATGGCGATGGCGGCTCAGAGACACGACCGACGCAGCAGCAAACATCACAATGCCCAGCATAGTCTCAGTGCGTCTGCACAGGCAGAGACGCCAGCGCCAGCAGAGGCAGCGTCGCTCTCGCACTCTCTTTGACGTTCGTGTTCCCACTCGGCAGCTTTGTTTGGCCTCTCGGTTTATGGCATCTTCACTTCGCTGCGCTCGCAGTGCGTGAAATTGGTCCATGGAGGATAAGTCGGACAAGCATCTGATAGCGCACGTTGTATTTGCTCGCTCGCCTGTCGACAGCCAGTTTAAAACACTTATTCCGCAGCATGAGCGCCATTTGCGGATAGTTAAAAGGTCAAATTGGCACTTATGGAAAATTGAAATAAATAAAAAATAATATTAAATAATTACTTTTATAATTTGTTTATTTTTTAAAGCTATATAAGTATTTATATTTATTTATTAAATTTTATTATAAATAGTTTTTTATTTATTTGATTTCATAAATTAATGTATTTATTAATTTAAAAATGGTTTAACCAATAATTAATTATTTAATATATAAATTTTATTAATTAATTACTTAATCTATGTATTAATGATCATTTTAGTGTAATGATTTATCAATTTATTTTTTTTAATTCAAAATTATTTTTGCATTTACTTATAGTAAACTAAAATTTTCCTCCAATAAAAACAAATTAAATTTATTGAAAGTACAATAATTAAAAGTATAAAATATAAAATTAAAAATTAAATTTTTGTTCAAATTTAAGATAACACTGGCATTGTAAAAACAAAAACAAACATAATATACCGATGTAACATATCAAAAAATTCAAAGTATTTTTATTTTTCTCGTAGTTTCATTAGAAAAGTTTGATTATCCGCTTAATAAACTAATCTCAATTCATTTATGAATTAAAAAAAAAATAATTCTTTTTTTAAATAGTTTATTTATTTAGTTTACGAAGCTTACTAAAAGTTTTTTATTAAAAGTTATTAAAATTCATCTTTCCTTTCCAATAAATAAACCAAATTATTTGCTAAATTTAGTTGAAGTATTTCAAATCCTTCCCTTATCTTAAAACATTTCAAAGTAAAAGAGTTTGAGCTGACAATCATCTTAGTTCTGCCATTTCCAACCTATCCTAATGCGAAACAGAGTTTAAGCCAGAAAGTTGATTTCGTTTGACAAGAAGCTCATGAGATGCTCTTCGTGTTGTTTGCTTATTGACTCGACTTAATTGATGCTGCGAGTCTAGCACAATAAGAACAGCTGTTACATTTTTATAGCAAACACTGCGAACTCTCTCTCTCTCACACTCTCTCTCGCAGTCGCTGTGCACTCTCTTATATTGCTGCTCTCTGGCGCTTCTGCGCTTGTGCGCATTGCACGTTGCCATAAAACGCGACTCGGCCTGTCTCTCGTTTCCGGTTTTAGGCTCTGCTGCTGCTCAGTTGCAGCATTGTTCGGCTGTGTGTGGCGTCTACTCGTGTGGCGAGTGCTGCAAACAAACCCCAAAAACCGCTTTAATTTGGGTTATTGTGCTGAAATTAGTAAAGGGCCAAGTTTTTCGTTTTGTGTTCTCCCTTTCCCTTGGCGCCTGTCGAACGTCGCCACCTTCTCTCGCTTCTTACCCGTTTTGGGGCAACACGCATAGTCTGGAGCTTTAGGTAAATAGCCAAATGTTTAGCATACTTTTTTGGGCTTCGCAAGCTGCAATCTGCAGTGGCCAACACGAATTGACACAGTTTAGACGTGGCTGGAAAATTAAAAGCATTCTCCACTTGCCTACACAAACTGTAGTTGGTTGAGGATGGATCCCCCTCTCCCTCTCTCTCCCGCTCTCTATAAATCTGCAGCATGCTGATATATCGTTTATTTTGCTGGCCTCAAAACCAGCAGCTCAATTCCGAGAGAACGTTAATTTTTTGGCCATCGCTAAATAAATGGGCCACATAAAAAAAGTTACATTCTGCGGCAAGTCTTACTTTTATTTACCCACACAAGCACATTATCTGCGTGTGTCTGGGAGTGTGTGTTTGTATACTTTCATTATCTAAAAACAAGAAAATCACAGACAATCAGTTAGCGCTGCGTAGGAAATAAACTCGTCAAGAGTTTTGTGTTTTAACGGCGCACAGAGCCAAAGGCCGGCAGCAGAAAAGTTACACAGCTGCCCGGAGGATACGAAAAGAAGGGAGAAGAGGGGGAAAGGGTGGTGACGGAGACAGGCGGCAGTCATTGTGCGGGCAAAAGTTTGTCGGCCCTGAGTTGAGTTGAGATGACGCCAGCGTCGTTTGGCCAACGTTTTGTTGCTTCCGTCGCTTGGCGAGTTTGCAGTCAATGGGTCGTCATTATTTTCATTTATTGGCACAATCAGTCAACGTTTTATTTCCGGAATGTAATTAGGTAAGCACACACACACACACACGCACCGGAAATACGCAGACAGTGAACACTCGGCGATTGTAGCTCATATTCGCATTCACACAAAGTATTTTTTACGAGCACATGGAAATGTTCGCCATGACACAGCATAAGCAGATGAACATCACACATACACAGACACTCCCACATACACACACACACTCTAGCAGACACACTTGTACACAACGCCTACAACTACAATTGCAATCACTGGGGAGTCCCGCTTCGACTCGCATTTGAAGTGTGCACTTGTCTGGCAGCTGACTCTGTTTATTTGTCTGCCAGCTGCCTCAGCTTGGGCCTATCTATATTTGTATCCTCATGTCTGTTGTTGTCCCACATACCCTCACACGCATCTCAGGCAGCACAACTTTGCCTCGAAGTTTGAGACACAACACACACAGTGGGGATTCCATTACCAAATGTCAAGTTGACTAACGAGCCGAAACTCGCGCTTTATTCGCCGAATTTCTCGCTGAAAACTCATTGCAAAGATTTTTCTTGTGAAAAGTTGCTTATCAAATATTTACGAAAGATTTTCCTTACATGAAAAATGTTGTAAGTTAATCAATTAGTCAAAGCAGCTCACTGAAGATCATCTTTACCCTTGGCGAATTGTGTGATAATTAGCACGTTTTGAATTGAGCTTTGTGTGAAGATGTTGCACGCAATAAAACTTAAGACAATTGCCCTTAATTTAATATAACAAATATTAAATATAATTTATTATTATATTGTACAATATATTAAATATATTAATACATATTTGCTGTTTACTTGTTATCTCTATTATTGTGGGGCTTTGGTATAAATTATTGGTTCAACAATGAAGTCACACTTGTGTAAAATACAAATTTGTCATTAAATTAAATGATTTTATTTTGTAATATTTGAATGTAGGTAAATTCAAATTAGTAGGTTCTTTAATTAAGTTTTTAAATCGTAATTAAGCTAGTCTTAAATCTTTAATTCGATCGTCATTTATTGCTTGTGACCTTGCTCTTTCACGTCTTAACTCTTCGCGTTGTCACAGAACTGTCTCTCCTTCTTCTGCTTCTTTAACGTCGTTGCCAGTCCGTCCACTGTGAGCTTAGACCATCTGATTGCGGCGTTGCCAGATCATAACCTCATATACACAAAGGTATTCATTTATTTTTACTTTTAATATATAATCTTTAATAGTTTCATAAACTCTAATTAAATAGGTAAATATACTTAAATGCATCGACTCCTCTGAGTTCACTTTCGACAAATAACATGAGACTAGAGTATTTACAGGCTGCCATAAGTAATCTGCTCTGACCTATAATAATTGTCTTACTCCTTACTCTTATTTGCATGGCTTGGGATCGATGGGGCAAACCAATGGAATGAACATTACCTGCGAATACCTGCTCGACTGGTACTTACAGAGTTTACGGAGGCAATTACTTGCGACTTATGACTGCACAAATCGCATTTGGCGAAAAGCGTGGGAAAAAATGCTACGAACATTTCAATAAAAAGCAAATAACAGAGCTGACAAGAGGTGAGCACAACTGCAAGATGTGCAGCAGTGGAGGGGCTTCTTTAAGGTAATATAAAATTAAGATGATTAAAGGAAATACTTCTTCAATTCTAACACAATGGAGTCTTTTATTTGACTTATGTGAATAAGGATCCCCCATTTGAATTCGAGCATACCTTGCATGGCCCATCGCACTTATTTGGACGAGGGTATTAAACCGAAACTGCAGCTGCAGGTCGACAATTGGCTGATTACGTATACGCCACGTGGCAATTGTTAACCACGGGAGAAACAGGCAGAGAAGGGGAACTGGAACTGTCTAAAGGAGAAGCAGGTCGAGCACTGTCGGAGCAGCTGAAATTGAAAACAAATACAACACAAAGGCCAATGTAAAGTAAACAATAACAAAATGCTTAACAAGAACAACAGCAGAAGGTGGCAGCGGGGGAGAGGGGTAGGGGCAGTCCACAGAGAAGGAAAGTGGCAATTGGATGTGAAATGTGGAGAATAACAAGCTGCAGCCAACTGGCAATTGAGCGAATTTCATACAGTGCCACCTTGCGCTGCATGCCAAAAATTTCCCAAGGAAAATAAAGTGAAAACGTTGCGTGAGAAATTCGCTGGCAACAAGATGAATTGTTGGCAGTCTCAAGTTGGGGGAGTTCTTCACTTCGCTTCGACTCGCTGTCGACTCCCTGTCGGTGTCTGTGTCTGTGTTTGTGTCTGCATCTCTGTCCGTGTCTGTGCACAAGTATTGCCGCGCCTCGCAGGCAGCCGGCAAGTGAATTGAAGCGTTCCGGATAGAATTTCGAGAGCAGTAAATTTTTCAATCGACTCGCTAATAAAGGCAATAAATATTCGATTCGTTTCGTTTCGAAACGATTCGTATCGAATCGAATCGTATCGCATCCTTCAGCTGAAGTACTCTGCAGTTTATGCTAGGTGGCATTATAATTTGGACTGTTTCTCTCTCTCACTCTCTCTCTCTCTCTCTCTCTCTCTCTCTCTCTCCTCATCTCTCCCCTGCTCTTATTTTCTGCTTGCTAAGCATAATTCCCAGCTTTTTCAATAGAGTTTCGCAACTCGGACTCGGCTCATTCTTTTGACTCGACCAGTTCATTCATTTGAGATCCTGACGACTGACAGCGAAAATTTCATTACGTTTCATTGCATTTCACGTTAAATTCAATTTAACGTGCTGGTATTTTTCACTCAAACACAACACAACAACAGCAACAACAACAACAGAAGGCAAAAGAAACAAAGTGAGAATGAAATAAGCAACAAGAAACAAGCGAAAAAGGAAAACTTTGCACTATTTTCTGGTAAACATTTCTTGTGCTTTTCACTTTCTCGTCTCGCCTTTTGTTGCGCTCATTTCTCTGCTCTCCGTTCTCGCTTCTCTCATCTCTCAGTTCTCTGTTATATTACAGAGCCGCAGTAAATAAAGGCAGCGACAACGATGGAGGCAAAGAATGAAGAAATTCTCGGAAAAACGCTTTCCACCCGAAATGGAAATGTGTCACACAATGTCGTTGCCATTCTTGCTGTCCCTAAACATTTTCCCTCCCCCCCCTCCCCCTCTGGCAAATGTGCTAAACACATAAATGAGCTACAGTCAAGTGAAATTGCATGGCGATGGCTTCTAAATTGCTGACGTTGACGAACTGGCAATAGTTAAACTTCATTTAGAGCCAACACAGAAATCTGCGTATTATTTATAGAGCTTGTCCGTAGACCCGTCCCCCCTGCCCTCTCCCCTCCCCCCCTGTCCCCCCTGCCCTCTCCCCTCCCCCTGTCTGCTTGGCATGAAATGACCAACTGAAAATAGCAGCGCAGCACTTTTGCTATACTTTTTTAACACACACACACACACACACACACGCGCGCACAGTGCAAGCTCATTTTCATTTTTCAGCCGTTGTCAAAGTTTGTCTATGTGTATGTGTGTGTGTGTGTGTGGGCGCCACTTAGCCAAATTGAATATGGAAATTGATTTTTATTGTAATTTTTGTCGATTATTTATATTGAAAGGCGGTCGTGGCCTGACTTAAAACATTGAAATTAGATTCTTTTTCGCTCGGCAGTTGGCATCGATTTTCGTTTTTATTTAGCGCCCCGCCCCTCGCCAACTGCCCCGCCCACTGCCAGCTAAGTAGATAGCCAAGTTTTTGTTTATTCAAATATTGGGGCGAAACAAAAAAGAAACTTAAGTAATAAGTTGGCAAATCAGAACGCAGAAGATTAAAGAACAGCGCACAGCAACAAAGAAAACAAAAGAAACTCTTTAATGGATGGATTGGTTAACTACGCGTGGGCGCAGCAGCAACTTCGCTTTGACGTTACAATCGCGTAATTATACGTGTAAACGGCAGCTTTGGCCGGTCAACGCGGCGTATGCGCAACAAAAGAAGCGAACGACACAATGTGCCGTCGCACACAAGCGTGGCGCATAAATCGCTTGCTTAAGTTGAGACAGCCAGGCCTTGTCTCTGTCTTCCTCCCCACCTCCTGCGGCGGCTGTCGTTGCATTGATTTCGCTTCGCTTCATATGCGAAATTCATTTCGCTGCGAACTCGTTAATTATTTTTACACACAATATCTCTGTCCGAGAAGGCCGCCCGACGGCCAATTATGGCCCATAACGCTGTGATTTAATTTAAAAAGCTGCCACAGCTACCTGCCACACACACACATGAACACGCGTAGCTCGAGTGAGAACTGAAAACTGAAAGCGGTAAACGACTCTCGACTGAAAGCGCGAAAATTGCATGCCGCTGCCTTTGTCTCTGTCGCTGCCTCTGTCTCTGTCACTGCCTCTGTCGCTGCCTCTGCCTCCGCCTCTGCCTTATATCTTGTTAATTATACCCTTGAGTGTGGCTCAGCAACTTTGGTTATGGCCACGTTTATGGTCCAATCTCAGCTGCACACCAATGCTGCTGTTATGCTGCTGACGATGATGATGACAATGCGCCGATCCTTTCAACCTCCTCCCTGCCCCTTCTCATTCCCCTTCGCTCCTCTCATTTGCCACTTCCACTCCACACAGTCACCTTGCTCATGTCCAAATGCTGCAATTTACGACATAATCCGCGCTTAACCAGTCCCTCTCTGGCAGACAATGAAGCCCTCGACCGAAAAGATGAAGCTGATGATTTCAGTGAGTTGCATGCGCCGCGATTCGATTCCTGCTGCAGACTCTGACTCGACTCTGCCTGTTCGCAGCATTCGTCCTTTGGCAATTGCCTTTTGTTTGCTGATTGCATTACCTTCGTCTTTTTGTTGTTGTTGCTGGTGTCGTTGTTGAAGTCTTTGTTGTCGTTGTTCGAGCAATTGTTGTTGTTCGTTTTGTTGTCGACTCTGCCTTTTGGCAGAGTGCAAAACTTTTAAATTAAAAGTCTAAAGCTGGCTTATGGCTCAGTTTATATCCGCTTAAGCCGCTTCATTACTAACTCACACACACACTCACACACACACACTAACTCGCAGACTTCTTCAGAGTAGAAGTTTCATATTGCAGCGTTTTGTTCACCTGCTGAAACATTGCAATTAGTCGGAAAATATCGAACCACAATTTCCCAACAGGCAAATTTCTTCAGTAAAATGGAAATTTATAAAACAACCTCTGTCTTCCCCCCTGCCCCTTCCTGCTGCACATGCCTGCTTTAAGGCATTTAATAACATGGGAAAAAGGACACACACGTGTGTGTTTATTAGGCAGCTAATTTGACATCTGTCGCCCCCTGACAAAAGCGAAAGAAAGAGAATATAAATAAATTAAATTCCTTGTGTGTCAGTTAAAGGAACATTTAACATTCTCGTGTTCGGCAGCAGAAAGCTGAAAGCTGAAACAGAAGCGCAGCTCGCAACCTGCTGTGACACTTGTCAAAATCAAAGCCAAAGGTCGAAGTTCTCTCCATGAACAGAGCAAACCAGAAATAGGGTTTGCCTCATCTGATTCCCATCCATGTCTAATGTGAGGCAAGCAGCGCCAGAGACCGATGACAGCAGCAACAGTTGCAGCTTGCCACACAAAATGGCAGCAACAGTTACACTGCCAGCTCGGCCGGACTACGAGTATATTTGTGCATTTGAGACCGCAAGGAAAAACAGCAACTGTGCCAAGCGAACATGTCGTGGAATGCAAAGCGTATTGACTGAATTATACTCAGCGAGGACATGGTAGTTGGCAAGAAAAGAGTTAACAACTATTCAAATTAAGGCATTGAAAGCACATGGAAGGAAAGCATGCAAAGCACATTAAAGGTGTCCTATGACATAAAAGGTTTCCTAACAGCTTACTTGGAAATGTTTTGAAATGTTTCCCTTCAGTCTGTTAACACATTGGTTACATATGTGTTACATATGATTTAATGTGCTTTTAAAACTCCTAAAAAGCTTTAACTGAGAAGAATATATTTAACGAGAGCAACAGTCGCGTAAAGTGTAGTTTAATTAAATTCATACACATATGCATATGCACATGCTTTGAAATTAATCCCGACAGTTGGCGCTCGCGCTGCGAGCTCGCCCGCCTCCCATGTTAGCTGACAGAAGCACTTGGTTTTATGCTCATACATTCTTAAATAACTTCTGTGATTATTGTCCGATCGGATTGTAATTTGGAGACTACGTAGATATTTCATTCAGCTTAGTATATGTTAAAGTCAGAAAGTTGTATCTTTTATACAGCGCTTACAAAGTGAGTTCAAAAATTAAATTATTAATTTGTGGGGGCGGTGGGCACTTTGGCCCAAAAGCTTAATATCCTTTTGTTGTACATTTATTAATGTACGAGTATATAGCATGCACATTCTTCATAAGACCGTCTCTGCATTATCATTATCTTAATAGTAAAATTCGAATTCTTGAGTAAGTTAACTTGAAAACTCAGATGAATTTGCGATTTTTCTGTACTGCGATTTACGCCAATTGCTAATAAGATTAATACTGCTCGAGCAGAAGGTTTTCTTTTAGTTCTCGTGGTGTCACAGATACCCTTGCAATTCAAACTCTGAGTAACTTTTGCGAGCGATGGCCTTAACATTTTATTCCATTTCAATTTCAATCTCTCTCCTTCTCTCGCTTGATTATACCCTTCCAGAGGGTATATTAATTTTGGAAAAGAGGTTGCAACGCACCTTAGGAAACATCTCCGACCCAAATTAATATTATCTTAAACTGAAATATACTTGAATTATTACACGTTTTGACACCAAATTTGGTAGTTATACATATTATAATCTTTGAGATCTAGGTTTTCATGCGGACAGACAGACAGACAGACAAACAGACATGGCTATATCTACTCGGCTTTTGCTGATTCAGAATATATATAGTTTAGGATCGGATACTTCTCCTAAGGTGAGTTTCAAGATCCTATCCAAAACTAAGATACCCACTGCGACAGTATGATTTTTTGAAGACGCATGTTAGTTTGAACACACAGTACTTTGTTGTTATAAAACCTAGGACTTTCCTGATTACCAGACGAAGTCATTATTCATTAAATAAACTAAAAAGCGAAACTCAATTTTTCCTAATTGACTTCAATGCTCCAATGCTCTATATAATTTGTATTCAGTACACACATTTACAAAGCAATCATCCATAACCCAAACGGCATTTATTAAAGTTATTGTTTATTTAGTGAAGTAAAATTGGTTTTGTACAATTAGAATTGTTGTTTATGAATTGTTTTTCAGTTAAATTATAGCCCAGACTAAAACTTAATGCTAAAAGCAAAATTTTGAATATATACTCTATAACTAGAAAACGTCTGAGGTACATAAAGTTGAAGAGGGTGACTCTTCTCTCCATGGATGTGCACCGATTGAGATGAAGTCGCTCCAACTGTCAAGGGAAGAGAATTAGAGAAAATTTGCTTATGCTAATGAGCTTACCTTTATCACCCTTAAGTTTTCTCTACGATTTCTTTTTACCACACAATCGTACAGTTCCCGGTCGTACAAACGATTCAATATTTGAACCTCGGCTTGGTAGATACGTCTAGCAAGCATCAACATTCGAATCCCAGTCGATAAAAACAGCATTTCGATTAGAAACCGATAAAGATGTTGATCGTCGGGATACCAGTAATGAAATAACACATGCTGAATTAACCAACTGATCTCCATTATGAATCGATATATATATAAAATGGCCAGATATATATCTGCAGCTTCTGGCGTAGATTTATAAGCTGGAGTACATAGTTGATGTAGAGTTCTCTCTTTTCTTCCATAGTTGGAGGAAAAAAGCTCATGCATCGTTTCAATGGTTTTAAGAGTTCAAACTGAAGAATCATGGCAATATCGAATAAATAATTTTGCCAAGACATAAGAATTCCTGGGCAAAATAACAGCCTCTTATCCCAGTCTGCATCCGGTATTACTCTCTTATATACATAAAAGACTCGACAGAAATGAAGAAACAGATCTATTCTGACTACTTTAAGAGTTTCACCATAAAGTTTGTAATGCAATTTTCTGAGATGAATGAAAAGGTTCAGCAGCTTCAGAAGTTCCTCACGATTAGGAAGTAAATTCCAGCTAGTAAAGAAAATTATAAAAACGTAATAAAGAGCACAGAAGATTCTCAAAAAATTAGATATTTCTAATACTTTAAAAAAAAATAATACATAAACAAAAAACAGAAAAACTAAATTAAGCGGCGATTAATAACCTATGGCACAATATCATATAATAATAACCGACTCGAGATTTGATGAACTTATTTTTTTCAAAATCAAATCGAAATTCGAGAATCGCAAAAGTTCTGCTGAGGTAATATAACAGACGTAGAATGACTCTCTCGTAGCACAACATGATGATAACTGAACTGAAAAGACAAACTCTATTTTCCCTAATTGACACAAATGGTTATATATTTACATATATATGTATTAGTATTATACACATTTACTTGGCAATCAGACAAATGGAAGAAGATATTAATTCACTTTAGCCCAAAAGCTTAATATCCATTTGTTGTGGATCTTGTGGATACATTTATAAATGTACTATATATCGTATGAACATTTTTCATAAGAGTGCAACCTTTTCACGACTGTCTCTGCATCATCATTATCTTAATAGTAAAACTCGAATTCTTGAATAGGTTAATTTGAAAGTTCAGATGAATTCGCGATAATTCTGTGCTGCGATTTTCGCCAATTGCTAATAAGATTAATACTGCTTGAGCTGAAGTAACTTTTTAGGCCATGGATTTTAAAAAAATTCATGGACTATTGTGTTTGTCGGAACGGAAATGTGCGTAACAGGCAGAAGGAGGCATCTCCGACCCCATAAACTATATATATTCTTGCTCAGGATCACAAGCCGAGTCGATTGAGCCATGTCTGTCTGTCCGTCTGTCCGTCTGTCCGTCCGAATGAACACCTAGATCTCGGAAACTATAAGAGCTAGAGTCATGAAATTTTGTGACAACATACGTATATATTGCAGTGTCTCAAAGTTTTTTTGAAATTTGGACACGCCCCTTCCCGCCTTAGAAAATCAGTAATAACTATTTAAAAACTACAATATTAACTCAACAACCAAAGTTGTATATCTTACATGACAAATACCCTGCCACGGACGTTATGTGAAAATTTCATTTAAATCGGACTATAAATAAGTGAGATATGATACGAATTAAACTCACTTACAAATCTAGCGTCAGACACACAGCATTTTATTATTAAACTTTTTGTTTGCATTGTGTGGTAACAGAATTGGTTCACAATGCAACTTTGCCGATGGGCCAAGGAGTGAGGCAATAGCCGAGTGGTTAGAGTGGCGGACGGCTGCGCGAGGGTGCGTGAGTTCAACTCCCGGTTGAGGCGGGTGGGAATTTTTTCTTTTTTATTATTAATTGTTTTGTTTATTTTATTTTAATTTGTTTTTTTTTTTATTTTATTCTAATAAACTAAAAGAAAAGTTACTGTCAAACAAATTAAATTATTTAATTATTTAATTAAATTTCATTTGTAATGGCCTCCCCGTGGTGTTCCCTGGGCTCTGATTATATTTGATAATCGGTAGCAAATTCAAGCGGCGATTCCATACCGTTAAAATTTTTATTACGGTATAATATGATAATCCATGGCCTTGTACAGTCAGCACCTGACTGTAGCGTTCGACTGGTTTTTTGAGGTCTCGTGGTGTCACTGACACCGTTGCAATTTAAACGCACCTTAGGAAACATCTCCGAACCCTAAAATAAACTAAAATATACTTGAATAATTATGCGTATTGATACTAAATTTAGTAGTTCTACATATTATAATTTGTGAGATCTAGGTTTTCATACGGAAGGACAGACAGACAAACGGACATGGCTATATCGACTCGGCTGTTGCTGATTCAGAATATATATACTTTATAGGATCGGAGATGTCTACTAAGGTGAGTGGCAAGATCCTGTCCATAACTTAAATACCCTCTGCGACGGAATGATTTTTATTATAAGACTTATGTTTGTTTGAACGCAGAGTACTTAGTTGTTGTAAAACCTAGGACTTTTCTGTTTACCATACGAAGTCATTGTTCATTAAATAAACTAAAAAGTGAAACTCAATTTTTCCTCAATTCAATTGACTTCAATGCTTCAATATATATATATATATATATTAAGTACAAACATTTACAAAGCAATCGTACATAACCCAAACGCCATTTATTAAAGATATTGTTCATTTAGTGAAGTAAAATTGGTGTTGTACAATTAGAATTGTTGTTCATGTATTGTGTTTCAGCTAAATTATAGCCCAGACTAAAACTTAACGCTAAAAGCAAATTTTGGAATATAAAATCCACGTACTCTATAACTAGAAAACGTCTGAGGTACATAAAGTTGAAGAGGGTGACTCTTCTCTCCCTGGATGTGCACCGATTGAGATGAATTTGCTCCAACTGTCAAGTGGAAAGAATTAGAGAAGTTATGCTTATGCTATTGAGCTTACCTTTATCACACTAAAGTTTTCTCTACGATTTTGTTTCACTACACAGTCGTACAGTTCCCGGTCGTACAAACGATTCAATATTTGTACCTCGGCTTCGTAGACATCTCTAGCAAGCATCAGCATTCGAATACCAGTCGATAAAAACAGCATTTGGATGAGAAAGTGATACAGATGTTGATTGTCGGGAGCCCAGTAATGAAATAACACATCCTCTATAAACAGACTGATCTCCATTATGAATCGATATATAAAAAATGGCCAGATAAATATCTGTAGCTTCTGGCGTAGTTTAATAAGCTGGAGTACATAGTTGATGTAGAGTTCTCTCTTTTCTTCCATGGTTGGAGGAAAAAATCTCATGCGTCGTTTCAAGGGTTTTAAGAGTTCAAATTGAAGAGTCATGGCAATATCGAGTAAATAATTTTGCCAAGACATGCGGAATCCTGGGTAAAACAACGGCCAAATAAGCCAGTGTTTTGGCATAATTTTCCAATATGGCCAAAAGCCTCGAAGGAAATGTAGTAACAGATCAAATCTGCCTACTTTAAGAGTTTCTCCAAAAACTTTGTAATGCAATTTTCTGAGATGCAGGAAAAGGTTTAACAGCTTCAGAAGTTCCTCACTATTATAAAGTAAATTCCAACTAGTAAACAAAATTATAAAAACAAAATAAAGGCCAAAGAAGATTTTCAAAATAAGAGATATTTGTAAAGAAAGTGAAATAATCATATTATGTAAAATCACCAGGATCAAAATATTATGCGGCGCGATAAATAACCAATGACATATAAACATATTATAATAACCGACGCGTGATTTGATGAACTTAGTTTTTTCAAAATCAAATCGAAATTCGAGAATCGCAAAAGTTCTGCTGAGGTAATATAACAGACGTAGAATGACTCTCTCGTAGCACAACATGATGATAACTGAACTGAAACGACAAACTCTGTTTTGACACCAGAGGTTATATATATATATATATATATATATATATATATATATATATATATATATATGGTATTGGTGTCATAATAAATATATATATGTACATATGTATTTGTAATATACACATTTACTTGGCAATCAGACAAATGGAAGAAGATATTAATACACTCTATCCCATTAACTTAATATCGTTTTGTTGTACATTTATAAATGTATATCGCATGAACATTCTTCATAAGAGTGCAACCTTTTTACGACTGTGCTCTGCATCATCATTATCTTAATAGTCAAATTCAAATTCTTATATAGGTTAACTTAAAAACTCAGATGAATTTGCGATAATTCTGTGCTGCGATTTTCGCCAATTGATAATAAGATTAATACTGCTCGAGCAGAAGAAGGTGTTCCTTGAGTTCTCGTGGTGTCACTGACACCGTTGCAATTCAAACTCTGCGTAACTTTTGGGAATGATGGCCTTAACATTTTATTCCATTTCCATTTGACGACCTCTATTCCTCTGTCTTTTTTTCTCGCCTTATTTTTATACTCTTCGACCATTGAAAATGGTCAAAAAAGGGTATACTAACTTTGTTCAAATGTATGTAACAGGCAGAAGGAGGCGTGGGAGACCCCATAAAGTATATATGTATATTCTCGCTCAGGATCACAAGCCGAGTCGATTGAGCCATGTCTGTGTGTCTGTCCGTCTGTCTGTGTGAACGCACAGATCTCAGCTATTATAAAAGCTAGAGTTACCATATTTGGTAGAAAGACTCTTGTGTACTATAAGCTGATCAAGTTTATTTCAAATGTTAGGTGCAACGCGCAACGCCCCCACAAATCAATAATTTAATTTTTGAACTCAATTTGTAAGCGCTGTATAAAAGATACAACTTTCTGACTTTAACATATACTAAGCTGAATGAAATATCTACGTAGTCTCCAAATTACAATCCGATCGGACAACAAACACAAAAGTTATTTTAGAAAGAAGGAACATTAAACCAAGTGCTTCTGTCAGCTAACAAGGGAGGCGGGCGAGCTCGCAGCGCGAGCGCCATCTGTCGGGAATAATTTCAAATCATGTACATATCTATGTACATATATGCCTACATACGTATGTACATAAGAACATACGTCGAAGGGTATCCCACTGTCGCGTGTCCCGCAACTGTTGCTTTCCTTACTGGTTTTTAATTGAAAGAGAGCTTAGTAAAGCTTATTGTCAGAACAGTTAAGTAAAATATAAGTTGATCAAACAGTTGTTGCAGAGGATTTAGAAAACCCAGCAGAGTTAATATTAGTAAATTATATGTTCAACTGGAATAAAGATAAAGTGTTGCAAATGTTTTTGGTGTATAAGAATCAGGAAAAACTCTCTTAAATACACGCTTGATGGTATTATATAGAACTACTCTACTGCACATGCACATAACTAGATCTCTGACAGTAGTCCCCCAATATTCCTTGTTACTCTCACTTAAATTGGGTATCGGGTAAGTAAAAAAAGTGAAAATCATCAGCCTGGAGCCGCTGCCACATGCACACAAGTGCAGCTGACGATGTGGCCAATGTCAACGGGCCTGCCCAAACCAGTCCAGTTTGGTGGGCCAGACCAGACGAGCGGCCTAATTAGTTTTCATTGGGATGCACACGTGTCCGCTAACTTGACGCAATGGGTCGGCAAGCGACACACACACACACACATACATACACACGGTGCATTTCCTCTACGTGGGTGGACATTGGCCGGAAACGAACCCGGATACGGATGTGGATGCGGATACGTATACTGCGTGCTGCAGTTACAGGTTCGCAAGGCTTCGCTGATTGCACACACAGGTGCCAAGCGGGATGAGCATGTGTGTGCATGTCTGTGCGTGTGCGTGCATGCATTGGTTTAAGTGCAAAACGCATCATGTGGTCAATGGACTTTAATTGCTGTCAGCTGCATAGACAGGCCAGAGAAGTGGCCTCCTGCGAACCATTTAACCTGATTAAAGCCCGAGCCAAGTCGAGGCCTTTAAACACGCTCAAAATGTTAACAAAAGCTGCTGAGCACTAAAACGTAATATACTTAGTTCTTATCCAGACTGCAAAATCAACTGTAAACTCACCATAAACTCCAACTGTAAATCTGCGACACACAAAGGCCTTTCTAGGTCCAGGCTCTGCTCCGTTCTGGCCCCGGTACCTGCCCTGACCCTCCTCTAGTTCCAGTTCCAGTTTCAGTTACAGTTCCCAGTTCCCCAACGTGCAATGAAAAGCTTTAATAAATTTCCCGAACGCAGCTCGCATAAAAACGCCGCGCTTTCAAATGCAAATCTCATTTTCAGACCCTTCCCTCCACCCTCACCCCTGTTCCCCTCGCATCGCAGGGCTCTCCAAGGTTTCCATTGGTAAATTTAAATCACATTTTACAATCGGATTAAATCTAAATTCAAATGCCGTTTTGCCATTAGGCCACAAAATGCTGTGCCCCTCTCTCTCTCTGTGTGTGTGTGTGTGTGTGTGGGTGAGCATTTGTTGTTGTTATTCGTGTTGGTTTTAGCAACAATATCAAATGCTTGCTGTTTCGCTCAGCCGTTTGTGGCTCTCGGTTAGGTGAAGTATTCTGTTTTTTTTTTGGGCGAAAATCAGCACATGTGGCGCATTGTGTAACTATTTATACAAACATGCAACACGGCACGCAAAATGTTGAATTGAATTAACATATAACAATCCCGTTACAACTCGGCACAAAGTTGCGTGCCGACAGCGCAACAACAACAAAATAACTATGTAGAACTCAAACTGAAACAAGAAAGAGAGCAAAAACTGCTTTGCAAGTTACACATTTTCAATGTTTTGTTTTGAATGTGCTGATATACCCTGTAAAATATGTAAAATCAACATCCAAAATATTAAAACACAGTTTACTTCGTTGTGCAACTTATATAGAATAATTATCAATTCAAAGATTCCTTATACATTTTACATTTGTCAAGACGCACAACAACAATTCATAATTTCTTTCAAATTTTAGTGGCGAGCTTATTTTACGATATACTATCGATCAACATTTTTTAATTACTAGATAAGCATCGGTAAATATCGGTGGCTGCAAGGGCTGCAATATGCTATCGATTAACATATGAATATAAGTAGATAAGCATCGGTCAACATCGTCGGCTGCCAGGGCTGCCAACTAATTCGAATTTTAGGTTAAATATGTTTACATTTTTGTAAGCAGATGGTTCAAGATATTTCATTAAGTAAAAACATTGTAAATAAATATATCGTGCAATTTCAGATAATTGTGCATCAGTTTTGCTCCCGTCACTGACTATTGAAACTCACTTACAGGGCATCTTGTGTTGCAAACAATCGCACAATTTTCGTAATTTTTTGTTCAACTCGGTAAATGCATTAAAAAACCCTCGCATAGTATAGAAATAATTTACAATGAAATAAAATGTGACAGTCAAAAGTTTTACACGCCAACGCCGCGAGTGAATTTGCATAAAAAACTCATTATGAATTTCAATTTGGTGACCGGCAGGAACTTGCAAGGATGCAGCCACAATGAAAAACCTGTACAAGGCCCCTGAGGGGTGGGAGGGGAGAGTCAGTTCGGGGTGGAGGAAAAGTGAAAAGTCAATGTCGTTGCATTAGCGCATGTAATAAACAATTGTTTTTGTAGTCCACTCTGAATAATACCGCTAAAATATGTTTTTTAAATGTTTGCAATTGCGATGGCAAATGAAACAAAAAATATGAAAATAATATGATATTTTCCTGAATTGTTTGGCATTTTTTGTGCTGCAACAAAACAAAAACAAAGCCATGGCAGGTCAATTCAATTTGAATATGAAATTAAATTAATTTTCACACAATTCAAATAGAAATGGTTTATTTTAAAGTGATTCGCATTGTGGTGTGGGCCTAATTAATTTCACTCGACTAATGTGCGTCTCATCTTATCTAATCGCAAGAAATGTTTAATATTTTGCTTTGCCAGTAATTAATCTATTATAATCAAGGGTCGCAACTCAAGGAGATAAGCATAATCGATTATTTATTTGGAAGAAGAGACTCTTTAATTGCTTCAAGTGTCCACTTGTTCTTTGAAATCAATTTGCAGCTGCAGTGCGAATGTAAATCTGAAAGATACTTTCATTTTGCTGTAAACTATCTCTCTTCCTCTCTTTAGCTCTTATTGTCTTGCTCAAATTCCTACTCCTATTGACCCTGCAATTTTGATCTCTTACTCTTGAATTACATTGCAATTTACTTAATTTTAACTCACTCGAACTGAAAACTCTCGTTTTAACAACTAAATTTTTGGTATTGTTTTAACTTTAATTGTTAACTATTTGTGAAATTCAGCTCTGGCCACAAATGTCGACACGTCGCTCGCATGGAGCATGGGGCGTCGTTATGCGGTTGCTGCAAAAAGGTTTGCAACACACACTCTCTCTCTCTCACTCTTTATTTTGTTGCACATGTTGCAGCCGTTGCTGCTGCTGCTGTGCCAGTCTGCAGGCAGTCGGCTGGCAGGCACTTTTCAAATTAAAACTGCCATTGTGCGTGCCCGTCTAGACCGCCCATTTATTTGCATACAAAGCTGCAGTAAACAAAGGCGAAACCCCACTGACGGCAGCAGCAGCAACAACAACGTGGCAGCAACGGGAGGCACTGCAAACATTGCGCAACAATGTGCAATGTCAGTGCTGTTGGTCTTGAAATGCGCAACACTCATCTCTGCGCGTGGCATGTGAGGCATACGGCATGAAATGCCATTTTTTAATGATAAACTGGCGCAGGGCACCAGTTGGCACTGAACAAACGGAGTAAATGGTACCGCAGCATGCGGAAGAGGAAGGGTGGGAGAGAGAGAGAGAGGGAGAGGGATGGACGCATTTAATCCGCAGCAGAACGCACACGTGATGAAGGTTCAGTTCAGTTCCGCGCATAAATCATTGTGCATTTTGGCGTGTGTAATGAAAATGCTTAACAGCTACTTAAAAGCGAAGAGAGTCGGAGTCGGCAACACGGCAGATGTGGCAGATGTGGCACCACAATGCGCGTGTAAATGACACTTCAAGCCGCATTACATGACGCCCACTCGAGCGAGGCAGGGTCGCAGAGGGGGAATTGAAAAGGTGACAATGGGTGTCATTAAAAGTGCCGAGCATCGAAAATCAACAATCCTCGCGCCGAAACAAACAAGCAACAACAACGGCAGCAAGGGGATTGCCGCTGCCTCAAAGCAGCTGTCACACTTCAAGGACGACAGCTCATAGCTCGCTTAAGCCGCAGTACTTGTAGCTTATGCAACACTGGCTGGAGTGGAAATTAGCCAACACGTGATACGCGTACGCGGTCTGTGTCGAACTTCAAGTCTTAATTTCTGTCGCAACTTAAGCAGCTTCGTATGGCAGCCGCAGAAGCTGCTTCAAGTCCCCTTACCCCCGCTCCCCTTTCGGTGTGCCTCTGTAAAGTTGCACCCCGTCTGCACTTTACACTTTTGATTAATCGTTCGAGTTATGCCGCCGCCCCCAAAATACATTTTCTTTCGGCTGCCGTCGACATTATTTCTCTAGAGGTGCCTCAACAATGTTCCACCTTATAAATCTTGTTTGGTGTGTCGCATGATATATGAGAGCGACACACACGCACACACACGCATCTACCTACGACACTCCTGTGTGCGTGTGTGTGTGTTCGCTGGCATGTTGTGATAAATTTGTTGGCAACTGCGAATTCAGCCACTTTTCAAAATTGTTTTGCCTGCTTTCACTTGGCAATCTTCGCCCTGATTTCTGGCCCCATCCATGAAAAATGAATTGAATTTCGCTGCTTTGTTTGCCAATTGACTGAAAGTTGAAGGCTTCTTCCTTCCCCTGCCACTTTCACTCATTTACCTCTAATCAAGGCTCAAATAGGGCTAAGTACAATATGAAATGTGTGGGAAAAACTTTTAATTGGAATTGCTAATTCTACTTAGGATTGAGGTAGATACAAGCAGCCATGCTAAGAGGTTGAAGATGCCTCTTTAATCCCAAATAAAATACCATTCTGTAGACCATTCTTCTCTGGTTTCTTTTCCCAAAAGATCTTCATACAGTTTTTAAACTGTGCCAAAAGGTTTATAACACAATATACCCCGTAAGAATGTTTTGCAATTTGTTTATATTAGACTAAAATATATATATATGCCATCAAATTACCTGAGACCACACTATACATTATTTATTTATAAATTTCGATATAAACTTGTACATTTTATTCCGATCGGTTTATAATTTGATAGCTGTAAACAAGATTCAGATAATATATAATAAACAAAAAGCCCAAATTTGTTGATATGATAAGAAAATTCTTGGAAACGAGTTTTGCATTATCATAATTAAACAGAAGCCAGTTAGCCTCGACGATTTCCTATCAGTTCTGGGAAAATGTTTGGGCAGAACTTAATGAGAGGGACCATTGAAAACCCCAGTGAATTTACGGCTTCAACTTGTAATTTTCAATTGGCACTTGAAGCGGTCGCTTTAATTCACACGAGTGTAAATTTAGTGCCGATTGTGGTATCGTGAGTGATTCATAATAGTTTAAAATAAGTTCTTATATCATTCAAATGTTCGATAAGCTTTGCAGACATGCAGACACCGTTGAATGCGATAAGGTAAGGTGGGGTAGGGTAAGACACGGTCGCTGATTAGTGCTTTCTGGCAATTTATCAAAGCAACAACATGACACTATAACCTTAAACATTCCATATCTAAGCTGCAGAAAGCCAATTAGAGGCGAAATTGTCTTGTACCGAGTCTTATCTTATCGCAAGCTGCAGAAATATTCTGCAAACTTCGAGATGCTCCCAATTGTCAGCTATAAAAGCATCCGCGGTGGAAGCTGAAGAAGTAGTAAGCAACCCAATCCCAATCCCAAACCACAAGATGCATTTGATCACACGTGTTTTATTGCTGGCAGTTACAGTGCTCGGCGTAAGTACTCTGATATCTATCTGGCACTTGACAGGCACTTATCGCTGGCTTTGATTACAGGCCAGCGCGTGGCCCCACATGGATGACGAGCAGAGCCTGCTCCGCATGGTCATGGCCCAGGTGAGCAGCTCGCTCAGGGAGGAGCGTGCCCTGTCGCCGGGCGAGACTGCCTGCTACAACGCGTACAACAACAAGACCAACAAGAACCTTGAGGAATTGAGCAATGCCACCAGCAAGTGTGAGGAGGCTGCCAACCGTACCACGATTACCAACAGCCAGACTGCCAACTCCACGGTGACCCTCATCCGTAACCAGTTGTTGGAGCTGGAGAAGAACCTACAGAAGTGCAGAAACGAGACAGACAGCCAGCTCTTTATCAACTGCACCGTGTCCCACGTGAGTACTTAAAGTCGCTGCAGAAGTTGAGCATGCAAACTAAAGTTTACTTTGCAGTTCGACAAGAACCTCAAACTTTTGGATGAGTCCAACTCTTTGGCCTACCAGACCCAGTCGCAGTTTTCCACCAACTCAACCGTCATTCAGGCCCAGCGCACCAACTGCATCAGTGCCGCTGTTAGCTCGTTGAAGGTGAAGTCCATCGAGACGGCCAACGATTACGATGCCTGCCTGCAGAAGCTGGCTTACCAGCGTGACCAGGTAGTCCCACAGCAGCAGCAACTCAAGGAGATTCCCGAGCAGAAGCCGGAGCAGAGACCTGTGCAGAGACCCGAGTCGAGGCCAGAGCAGAAGCCCGAGCAGAAACCCGAAGCAACACCCGAGCAGCCCCAGCAGCCTATCAACTAAACGCGATAGGGAGACTATATCGCCAATCTTAACACAATAGGCGCCCAATAAAGAGCTTTCAAATTTAATTTACTTGACCTTCTCAATATGCCTGTCGCCCGCCGTCTTGATATGGCAATCACGCACCTTAATGGCATCTATAAATATCAATTGACTTCGATTATCACAACACTAGCTGCGCTGATTGGTGGGCGCAATCTCAGTTCGCGGAATTCTGCGTCTTGGGATTAGTCAGGATTATTGGTCGTGTACAAATATCATATCTGGCCAAAAGTAGTATATTTGTACTACACATTGTATGCAGATAACTTCAATCATCCATCAGGTGGCTTTATCACGTTATCACCGAGCGGAAGCCCCGACAAAAAGTACTTGCTTGAGGGTGTTTTCGAGTAGTTGGTGATAAAGACGAAAACAAAAACAAAACTAATGTCGTCATCAATTCTGCGCCAACACTTTAATTTAAATGGTCAGCAGACCCATAGAATAATTCAGAACCGAACAGAGCCCCCAACATGGCGGTTCTTTATAAATTCGCAGTGTTTCTGACACTGCTATTCAGCGTTGCAGTGAGTATTCCTAGTTTCAGTGGGATAGTTCTGGAATCTACTTTGTATCTCTTTGTGCCTATCCACAGACCAATTCGGCCGCTGAGCCAGCTTATTCAAATGACGTGACTAATGAGTTCAGTCTGGGAAACCTGCTCTTTGACGCCATCACTGGAGAACTGCAGTTACCTCAACCCGGGGATCTGGGAACTGTGGATGAATGTGCCGCAATCTACACAGTGAAAAATGTGGAGATCTTAATCATTGCTGGCATCAAGATTCGTCAATGCAGCAATGTCGATGAAGGCCTTCTGCAGAACTACTTGCAGCAGAGGCACTCAGCTGGTGTCAAGGCCGCCTTCCAGCAGCAGGTGATCGCCTGCAGCACCCGAAAGTGCTATGCGGATCGGGTTATGCAACTTTTCTATGCCGTCAGCCCAATGCAAAGAAACTTCTGGCAGACCGAGCGTTGTGTGATCCACGAAATCGGCAAGACTCTGCGGGACCTGCAAGCGGCAACTCTCAGCTTGGAGAGCTGCATTTCCAAAGACATTAATACTTCTCCGTCCTGGAATGAGACAACTCCAAGCTGGAATGTTACTTCTCCTTCCTGGAATGAAACTACCACTCCAGTCTGGAACTTCACCACCCCGTCCTGGAATGAGACAACTCCCACTCCAAACTGGAATGAGACTACCCCAAACTGGAACATTACTACTCCGTCCTGGAATGAGACTACCACTCCAGTCTGGAATGAACCACCAACCATTCCTAACTGGAATGAGACTACCCCAAACTGGAACGTTACTACTCCCTCCTGGAATGAGACCACCACTCCAGTCTGGAACTTCACTACCCCGTCCTGGAATGAGACAACTCCCACTCCAAACTGGAATGAGACTACCCCAAACTGGAACATTACTACTCCGTCCTGGAATGAGACTACCACTCCAGTCTGGAATGAACCACCAACCATTCCTAACTGGAATGAGACTACCCCAAACTGGAACGTTACTACTCCCTCCTGGAATGAAACTACCCCAAACTGGAACTTCACTACTCCATCCTGGAATGAGACAACCACTCCAGTCTGGAACTTCACCACCCCGTCTTGGAATGAGACTACCACTCCAGTCTGGAATGAAACAACACCCACTCCTAACTGGAATGAGACAACCCCAAACTGGAACGTAACTACCCCTTCCTGGAATGAGACTACTCCCACTCCAAACTGGAATGAGACTACCCCAAACTGGAACGCTACTACTCCGTCCTGGAATGAAACTACCCCAAACTGGAACTTCACAACGCCATCATGGAATGAGACAACTCCCACTCCAAACTGGAATGAGACAACCCCAAACTGGAACGTAACTACCCCTTCCTGGAATGAGACTACTCCCTCTCCTAACTGGAATGAGACTACTCCTAACTGGAACATTACTACCCCGTCCTGGAATGAGACAACTCCCACTCCAAACTGGAATGAGACTACCCCAAACTGGAACGCTACTACTCCGTCCTGGAATGAAACTACCCCAAACTGGAACTTCACAACGCCATCATGGAATGAGACCACTCCTAACTGGAATGAGACGACCCCAAACTGGAACACTACCACCCCGTCCTGGAATGAGACAACTCCCACTCCAAACTGGAATGAGACTACCCCAAACTGGAACGTAACTACCCCTTCCTGGAATGAGACTACTCCCTCTCCTTACTGGAATGAGACTACTCCTAACTGGAACATTACTACCCCGTCCTGGAATGAGACAACTCCCACTCCAAACTGGAATGAGACTACCCCAAACTGGAACGCTACTACTCCGTCCTGGAATGAAACTACCCCAAACTGGAACTTCACAACGCCATCATGGAATGAGACCACTCCTAACTGGAATGAGACAACCCCAAACTGGAATATTACTACACCGTCCTGGAATGAGACTACCATTCCAGTCTGGAATGAAACCACACCCACTCCGAACTGGAATGAGACAACCCCTAACTGGAACGTTACTACACCATCCTGGAATGAGACAACTCCAAACTGGAACGCTACTACTTCCTCCTGGAATGAAACCACTCCAAACTGGAACTTCACAACGCCATCGTGGAATCAGACGACTCCTAACTGGAATGAGACTACCCCAAGCTGGAACTTCACAACTCCATCCTGGAATCAGACCACTATCAATCCAAACTGGAATGAGACCACCATCAATCCAGCCTGGAATGAGACTACCCAAAACTGGAATACGACAACTCCAAGCTGGAATGAAACGACCCTAAGGCCAGAGTGGAATAATACGACCCCCAACTGGAACCTGACAACATTGGGGCCGAACTGGAATGAAACCACCACCGAAATTCCAACGACAACAACCACGGCGAGTTGGTGGGACAAACTTCTGCACGACATTGGGCTGTAAAAAACAGCGCCAGACTTGTCAAAACAATTGAATTTTAAATTCAATTTAGCGCTAGCAAAATACTAGTGAAGTAATAAATTGATCAGCATTGAAATGTACCATTTAGCCGAGCAGTCTTAATCAGGTCTGCGCGGACCAATGAATGTCGAGTAATATGATAAGGTATCGGGCACACAAGAAAATGCCGTGTGGGGCTACCTAAAAAAAACTGTTTATGGCAGTAAAAGCCACAAATTGGCAACGCCCACAGCGTTGCGGCTTGACTTGGTCAGCGGCTGATTAAGATTTATTAGCCATCTGAGGACCACGTGTCGCAGACGGCTGCAGAAAATGATGGATCTGAGTTAACCGTCAGCAAAATATTGCACACTGTTGAGGGGAAGGGGTTCGTGGGGGTGTAGGCAGGGCTGTCAATAAGTGCGGAAAAGGAGAAAGCGAATGCGAAAGCGAGCAGCAATAATTAGTTACACTCGGCGAGGCTAAATAATGAGCTGGCTGTCAACATCTTGTGGCGCAGTACGGGCCTGCCTCGCCAGGGATCTGATATCTCGTTAAACGTCTAAGCTGTACTTCCATTATGCTTCTCCCCACCGATAAAATAATCATAGTTAAAGCAAAAGTTATGAGATGAAGTTGAAAGCATGCGAAAAGTTTAATAATTGCGGACAACATTCAACCTTAGCTGAGGAACTACCGTATTATTCAACGCAGTATGACAGCTCGACACGGACACGGAGGACATTTGCATAACCGTCGCACATGTGTGCGTGTGTGTGCACGGGTGTGGCTGCACACGTTGTGCATACAAAGGCAATCTGACCTAAACAATGAGAGTATGCGCAAAACTTTTAACCTCAGCTCCAGTAGATAAATCAAGTTGGATCATCACCCACAGCATTCATTGTCCACAGCACTCAGCCATTGTCTCTTGCTCTCTCGTTGCACAAATGTGTGCGGGTAGGTGACTTTGGTGTGTGTATCTGTGTGTATGTTTGTGGACATACTGCAGGTGCTGCACATTCACTCCATTTGCGATTTGCGGCCTGCTTTGGTGTTAAAGTTGCTGCCAACGTTACTGGACCCGAGTCGAGCATTGTGAATCTGCCCTGGCCAGACCATAAATTACACAACGACCTTAGCCTGTGCATCGGTGTAAATGTTTTGTACCCAGTATCAGGGATACTAAAGGGCAGCATATTCGTTGTCATAATTTATCCACAGACTGAAGAGAGACAATCATTAAAAGCACATGGAAAGTTGATATGCTGGGTATCATATAGTCGCCAATATAAACTCGACTTCATCCACTTGCTTTTTTCTGCTGTGCTGATTCTTGACCAGCAACTGCAGCCAAGTGATAACCTTTGACTGGACTTGCCCTGTGCCTGGTAGCTGTGAAAAGTTTTTAATGAAAATGCTCAAATTAAAGTGATCAATTAACATTAATTGCAGGCAAAGTTCATAAAAATTTCATGCGCCAATCACGGGAAAGAGCTCTCGATAAATGAGCCAAACAAAAAGAAAAAGTAAAGAAAAAGAAAAAATGAGATTAGATTACGGACAAAGGGTTAACAACAAAGAAAGCGAAATTAGCTGAAATCATCATGAGCAGCTCAACGTGGAGATATCCCTTAGAGCAGCTTTAGTCGACAAAAGGACGAGTTTGCTGCCTTTATACGACTTTAGAAGACTTTATGAATAATAATAATATTTAAAAAGAATAAAAAGAGAAATCATTAAAATTCTGTAAGGTAAATAATAAAGAGCAATGTTTCTCAGAGTTACGAAAAGTGTTCATTGAATCGGGCAGACCTCTTCATCCGCTTAATGTTTTAAGGGATATAAAAAAAAATGCTGTACCATGAAATTCTTGGAAATCAAAAAGTTTTGAAAATAAAACATAATCGTAAACTTTAACGATACGAATGGCCAGCGGCTAAGCGGCCATCTCTCTTAAACGGGCAATTAAGAATTCTTGCTGGGCGACGACAGCAGAAGTCACAGTGGCAGCAAACTGAAAATTAGTCAGTCATTAAGGCAAAAGGCAGCAGCAACGCAAAAGGTGCCCCAAAATGAGATGAAGAGTCTCGACCAGGTGGCAAGTGGCAAGTGGCACTGCTGTTGACTGTAACTGTGAGAGACACAGCAGCTGACAGACTGACGTTCGGGTAACTAATAGGCCTTATTTGCATGTTAATTGCTCTTGACTAAGTCAACAGCAGCAGCAACAACAGCAATGGCAGCGACAGCGACAGAGCAGAAAAGTATTCTTATAATGGCAGCACAGCAAGAATAATGAGAAACGGGGACAGCGTTGAAGTGGCACAGGCAGCGAAAAGAACAACGCGGAATTGCTGCATGAGCAGCGAGTGACAACCCGGCGCTGAAAAGTAGGCAACACTCATTAAATTTTGCAGCAGCCACAAAGTATGCAGCACTTTTGTCACATCCAATGCTGGCTCAAATAAATTAGTGCTGGCGCCATTTTGGGTTCGCTGATTGCTCTCGTAATTGTTTTGTTTGCGTTTTCGAGAATGCGCCGCACATCAACGAAATTTATTTATGCATTTTGCCGGCGCAGTCAGCGAAGCGTTAAACATGCGCACAACTCGGAAACATTTTGTTTTGCATTGCAGTTTTGTTCATGCAATATGTATTTCAAATATGTCTGTCTGTTCCCTCTCCAAAACTTTCCTAATGCCCAAAATGCAAACTTTTTGCATATTATTCTAATTATTGAGATATGCAGCCTGACACGCAAAATGAATGCAACGAGTTTGCCATAAATCAGAGCGGGACTGACGTTCACATTCAATTTGATTTGTCTGCTGTGCTGCTGTCTTTGATTTTTATTTTCCATTTACTATATAGCCCACATATATTGATTGATAAGATCAGTTGATAACATCACGCATTGATTGTCACATCACGCAGTCAATTTGCCGGCTTTGAGTTTCCTTTCCAGCATAACCACTGCAGTGGTTGTAACCACATTAATTGCTCATAAAACGTTTCCTCCCACTTTGTTGAATCGATCAAAGTTAATTGGCCCGAGACCGCCATTTGCATGTCATGCATATTTAATAAACAAAAAACCATCATAAAAACTGCAGCAGCAAATTAACATACACACAGAGTAACGACAAACGACACGCAATCACACCAAAAAAACTTAGTAAATAAATGATGCCAGGCGGGTCTGATCGACTACAAAATATGCTACTCATTTGGATATGTATTCAAGGAGAAATGTAATACTAATATAATATATATATATTAATAAATATATACTTAAATATTACCTTAAGCAGAGCTGAACTTGAACATGTTAATTGTGCATACACCTTGTTTCATATTTAACAGAAATACCCCAACAGACTCGTATTTTATGTTCACTCATCCAACAGTTGAACAACTTTTGCGGACATTTCTTTTACACAAGGCACAGTAAATTAATAAAAAGAACTCACTGCGTGCTTGTCTGCAATTTGCGCATATTTCGAAATAAATATATGTAACTGTGAAAAGAACAACAAAAACTGAATAATGCCGCATAAAACTAAATGCCGAAAATGAAGCACATTATTTGGCAGCAATTTGTGTGCACGGAACTCAAACTAGGAATCGAACAGAAGGAGGGCAAAGACAAACAAATGCCAGCAACGTACGGGACTCGTATTCAATTTTAACACATCATAAATAAAGCATTAATTCAGAATAAGTACGAACGGGATATTCTTTCTCTCTCCCTTCCACCTTGCACTTGACTGTCTTCGCACACGTGTCGAGGCTGCCTTTATGTGCTGCATACAATTTTAAAAGAAAATCACATGCTATAAAAATTGTAATTTGTACAGTAGTGCGGCAAAGGTGTGAGCTGTGAGGCCATAAAACGCGTGCCAAGTGGGTAAATGTATTCCACACGCAGCGTCAATACAATCGCAACAATATGTGCGAGGGTTGCTTCTAAAGAAATTGTTAATCCTTTAATCAGTTAAAGCTTTAAAATTGGAAACTTGCCGAACAGACCACACTCCCTCCTGCCTCAGAACTTTCTTTTAAACTATTCTCAAAACTTTGAAAGCATCAATGCCTGAAAAGATGCTGCTGGCCGGGGTGACACTAATGGACGCACTTGTGAATTTATGAACATGCCCTGCAGGCCTTCTTAAAAAGCGGATGAATAAAACGATTGAAGGCAAACGATCGTCTCGCCTGTCCATCGCAAGCCTCTCCGTGCTCAGTGCTTATCAACGTACCTGACCTGCGGGCCATGTTTGCAAATTGACAAGCGCCGTTGCTCATTGATTAATTAACTATTTAAGGAGGCCCTGCGCAGGTTTATCAGACTCGCGGCGCACCGCAGGCGGCGTCCATAAATTCACAACTACTTGGCAGAGGAAGTGGGAGCAGGGGCACTGGCACTGGCGGGGCGCGGCTCTAGCTGCAGCTTAGCAGAGTCTCTTAAAGCATTTGCAGGGGCTGCTGGCGCCATAAATTTGGTGCGCTTAATACAATGTCGCCTCAGTCGGGCCCATATAATGGCCTAAGTAAGCGGTTAGCGGTAGTCAACACTTTGCGGACCGCCATCTTAGCCGCAAATGCGCGAAGCTTCGACTCCATTAAATTGTCGACAGCGGGAAAGGGAGGAAAGGAAAGAGGGGAGGGACAGGGAATGAAGTGAACAACGGAGTAATGGAAGAAGAAATTTTATGCCATTGGATTCAAATGCGCAACAGTCGCAGTCGCGGGCAGGCGTAAATTGAAAAGGAATGAAAGGAAATGAACAGCGAAAGTGTGCTTGACTAGAAAGTACCCTTTAAACATATGGAGCAATGAAGACTACTACTTAAAAGAAACTTATTTCAAGGAGAAAATCATTCAAAGTGTCTGCGCATTTTACAAAGATTTCCTTCTCTGATCAACTTCTTTAATATATTTTTGCATGTGTTTAATTTATAAAATATTTTAAATTAAACATTGTGCATATTAAAGGCACTTCAACGGTGAATTCTGCTGCTCATTATACCCCTCCCCTTGCCACAGAGATTTCCGCACAGGGTATGCAAAAAAATACGTCGATATACTGCATGCATATCGAATACGTAATTTAACTTTACAACTGTTTAATTTACTGCAATTTTATGGAGACCAGAAGAGGCGCAAATGGCGCTCGCTGATTGAAATAAATCGAAACTTAATGCTGCTGGCATTGTAAAAGTTATTCACGCTCCAAGCTGCGCATTGCCTGCGCATGAATTCAATTACGTATACGCCGCGTGGCATTGTTGTGGCGTAGAGCGTAGAGCCGTGCGTAGGCCGCAAAAGCCGCATTGTTTTCAATTAAAGCATAAAATATGTTGTCAATTATTTGCTGTTTCGCTAATTTATTAGTTAAATATTAATCACATTTTATGATTACCACAAAATCTGAGCGAATTATGATGTTGCATAATTAGAAGACAAAAGGATACAATCAATTCGCAAAACCAAAGCCAGGCACACCCCCATCTACCCCCCGTCCCCAGTCTGCCTCTCATTATGCTCGTTATCAATCCCTTATAATGGACAACAAGTTTCAAGTTCGCTCTGTCGCATAAATCGGTGTGTTATAACTGCATTGGAATAATCACTTTTTGCTAATGTGGTCACTTTTATTTTAGCTTTTTTGTGGCTGTTCATGTTTTGTTTCAACGTAGCAGACTTTCTGTGGCTGCTGTGGCAAAAACTAGCCTCTGTCTGCGCATCCTTTGTCTCTCTGTCTGTCTGTATTTTCTATGTGCATGCGGTCGACTGCATTTGTTTATGTTGTGGCATGCGCCCATTGTGGCTGCCATGGCGCAGTTCGTTCCCGGACCGCGCTTTCAGTGGACTCAGCGGAAGCCATAATGGTCATTTAATGTGCCTGCAATAATCGCAGTGCAGCCCAGCGTGGCACGCCATATCCATACTTCATTCCAGTCCATTCGCCGTGTTCGTTCATATTTCAGCTAACAAAAAATTTGTATATGTAAATTTGCAACCCCGAAATTTGTTGCTAGAATAATTTCTAGTGTGTTCGACATGCCGAGCATGTCAGCCGCCAGTTAAACTAGTAAGCAATCACAGGAAATACAAGGTAATTGTATAGTTTATGAAGTTGAATGTAAAGCAAGACAAAATAATAAAGCCGTGATTATATTTTGAACAGACAAGGAGTTGTTATACATATATAAATAATAATTGTCAATAACTAGCGACTTAAAATAATATACAACTTGTCGCTCTAGGAAAATAATCTAAATAATTAAAAATAAAGCCTTTTTAATTCAAATTAAGTTTAATTACATATGTACATGTTGTTCAGAAATGTACCTGTATATATTTTCAAGTGATATTAATTGTATTTATTATTTTAAATATTATTTTAAGGCGATTGTTTCTTTGGGTTATAATTACAATGTCAGCAGCTTAGTCTTGATATTGTGTTCCCCGTTTGTTGAATATACAATTATATTCCATAGAACAGAAAAGGGAGCTCCTCCTTGTGGGCAAGCTCTTCCAGTTCCGACCGTTACTATCCATTCGAATTAAGGTTAATTGTCACCATTATTAAATTTAAATAAATTTAAATCAAGAATAAAGTTTATGCTTTAGAAAGTCTTAACAATTTAATACACAGACATTTTTAGATATTTTAAAAATCATAATTCAACTGTCAACAGTAAATCAAGCCGAAGCAGGACAAAAATTTGCCAAAGCAACCATCGTCAGTGCTGAGTCCAAGTCACTTTGCCAGCCTTAACACTGCAATAAATATCAAAAGAATATATTTATTTATATATATGTGTATATTTTATTATTAGTATTTATTAAGGGCACTTTTGCAATGCAGTAAATCGCATTGAATGTATTGAATCTGTTGGCAGGCAAATTGTAAAGAGCTTGAAGGAAGCTCAGTCAAGTTTGTGCTTTGAGCTTGGACTGTTTGTTTGTGTTCACTGTGATTTTGTTCTTTTAATTAAAAATTTCCTGCTGCTGCTGATGTAGTTGTTGTAGTTGTTGCTGCTATTGTTGTTGCTGTGTATGTCAGGGTGTACTGAGATAAAAATCAATGTCCTGCAAGCGTCGCCTTGTGCTGCACTCAGCTTGTCAGGGCCAGGCAAGGAAGGCGAACAGCTGAAGGCTGCAGGGGGTTGGAGATGGTGAGGGGCAGGAGAGAATGATGTGGGTGAGGCACACAATAAATTTCATATTGCCATAGGACATAAAAGGGCGTGCATAATATGCAAACACAATCAACGCGTGAGGACAGTTGTGTTAGCTGCTGCACGCACTGCGAGGAAGGGGTTACAAAAAGGGACTCGAAATGAAAGAAAGTCGCCGGCAAACACTTGCACACACACACACACACACACACAGCGGGCAGCATGACAATTCGAATGGAGGCGAGTACCAGGCACACTCACTCACACAGACACAAACACAATTGCAACTACATGACTGTAAAGCTAAACTTTGAAGTGCCAGGCCGAGCCACATATTGCGCAAGTGTGCGTGAGAGTGTGCGTGCGTGTGTGTGCGGGTGTGTCCCTGCCGTGGTATGAGTTTCATTTCTTCACTGTGTGTGCGCATAAAGCAAAGCAATATAAAAGGAAATAAACCGGCGACAGCGCTGCCAGGCAGTCAGCCTGAATATGAGCAGAAACTAAACGAAAGCATATAAAAAATACAGCAGCAGAGGCTGAGACAGCAACAACAAGTTGGCAAACGAGCAGCAAGAAGCAAAATATATATATATATTTATATATATAAAAATACTGACGGGCAGAGAAAGAGAGAGAGAAACTTTTTTATGTGGAGACGTGCAGAAATTTTTAATTTGCGGTTTGCTGCTGCAAGAACTCTGGCTTTATGCGTGCCCAGAACTAAACTCGCAGCAGAACCCAAAAGTAAAGCCACTGCCAGAGCAGAACTTGACTCTGCAGAGGGAGCAGGGCATGCAGGAAGGGGCTGGGCAGGCGGGGAAGGCAAGGCAAATGCCGCTTATTATGATTTACATATTTTCTATGCCAAGCTTTGCCCAGCGGCAACCTTCGAGTGCTCGACTTAGACACACACACACACACTTACTCGCACACACACAGAGACACAGCGTAGATTGTAATTAAAGTTCACGAGGTCAAACCGAGCAGGCTCTGCTCGATGGACCAGTTGCTGCTGCCTGCTGTTGCCAACGTTGCATTGTTGCATCTCCGGCTTGCCGTATTCATAGCATACATTCAGGCGCGCCTCGGCAGCAAACCAGCTAAGTGCACTCTAAAATATGTGGCCTCGCCTCCCCACCATCCGTCTCCCACACGCAGCATCTCACGCAGCTCAACTCGAGTCGAGTCGACTCGACTCCACGCAACTCAACTCGACTCAACTATGTGCGGCGTGTGGCAGTGGCATCTGCAGCGGGTGCTTGGCTGGAGGTTTGCTGTTGGGGCTGCCGCTGCTGCTGCTGGTGTTGCTGGTGCAGCTTCCGCTTCAGTCTGTCATTTGCATATTTAAATTGCAGCCAGGCAGATTGTCATCAGCGCTTTTTAAATGTTGATAAATGCGTGCTATAATTTTATGTCCCACAGTCTGTCCGCGTGCACGTCCGTCCGTCTGCAAGTTTCTCTTCGCAATGCACATTTTAAATGCTCAACACGGCGTATGAGTAACACGCGACAGCTGCCACCGGCAAAGCCAGCAACAGCAGCAGCAGCGTCATCGCCTGCAATGATTAACAAACTTTTTACTGCAGCTTCCCCTCTAAAGAAGTCCTAAATGGCAATAAATTGCCCTGCTGACAGCCAACTGACATTCAGTTTGATTATACCAAAATATTTGCACAATCGAAATCAATGTCGGATATAAAAAGATGTTAAACGAATACCCTGCAATATGCATAAGAATTATTAAATGGGTTAGACTGGGCTGGTCTCTCTCTCTTTATCTGTCCATTCAAACTTACAGCAGGCTTTGCATCTTTAGAAAATTCATATAGGTTATGTTAGGCGTTTATTTATAATAATTTTATAATTCTGTTTTTTTTGTTAATTTAATTTTATTTCATATTATTTATGTTTTTATTTACAGTTCTCTTACCAATTGTTTTTTCTCTTTGCCGTCTCAATTCCCTCGATCATATCTATCGGCTTACCGCCACACTTTCGATAACTTACTTTTTAATTGTAAAGATTAGTGTTGAGTAAGTTTCAACTATTGGATGTAAGCAAAGTGAAACGATGACATGCAAATTAAACAAATCAGTTACAATTAATGCCTTTAATATAAATAAATGAGTTTTAAGCAAAGTTAATCAAAGAATTACAGTACATATATCTTAATATAATTTATTTTATACATTATATCATCATCGATTACGCATTAAGCAGCTAATCTAGCAGAGCAAATATGCCTATTCTTTTGCAGTCTCTCTAAACAGTTTCCTCATCATACCCAGTTGTAGCCTCATCAGCAACTACACTGTGCGAGGGTATAAATACTTATATCATTAGTGATTGCTCCTGCGATCGGTGACTGCGAAACAATCGACTGTCAAATGGCATTTCGCTTGCCACGCTTGCCTCGCTCGCTTCCGGCGTGGAGTGCTTGAAAAATTATGCACACATTTAGCTGCTGTTGCTGCCTGTGGAGTCCTTGGAGCGTGCTGCTGCTTCTTCTTATTTAACAGTTGGACGAGGGAAAAAGTTTGTCACGTCACAAAAAGCATTTCAAGCAGCAAAAATTCAACACTTTGTTAAAATGTCAAATGAAACATGTCATTTATCATGCCGGCACTGGCACTTACAGCCAACCAGCCCAGCCCGCCCAGCCAGGGAGCCAGTCAGGCAACCAGGCAACGCCTCTGTGTCTGCCTCACACGCACACACACACACAGAGATACAGATACCTTGTGTGGCTGGGAGTGCATATATCCTGTGCGCTCTCTTATCTGTTTTAACAAGCGTTACACTTTCAGCAAATACGTTTATGCCGCGCACGAGGAGCACGACAAACAACCCACACACGCTGTTCCGGAGCTTCCGCTTGGCATTTCTTTCTCGCGCTAGGAGCTGGGAGCTGCTACTAGGACGCGTTGCCATTGCCGTTGACATTGCTTAAGTGCGGGTCCAACCTTTTCGCACTCCAACGCAGCGTCGAAACATTTTCAGTGGTAATTTTTTTGAGTGCGCAACAGCAGCAGCAACAGCGAAGTGCCAGCAAAGGCACAAAGGCACGCCCACACACACACACACATACAGACACACAGTGGCCGCTAAAACTACACACACACAGATGTGCAGCGCAGTCAACATTCAAGCAGCTGTGTTTGGGTTTGCTACACGCGACAAGGCATTTTAAATTGAAACAAATTGTGAATGATGCTGTGTGAGAGCCGCAGCAGCACCTTCTCTTCTACCCACATCCCCCTCCCTGGGATAACCACTGCATAGCCTACGACCACGCCCACTCCCACGACTTAGCTGCAGCTCTAACTGTAGCAGACTGCCGCATGAAAGGATACCTCACTCGGCTCAGTCAACTCGCGCTTGTCTGTTTGTTTCTCCAACTCGCTTGACGGTTTGCTTTATTGCTGTTTGCACACCCCACTGCACCCCCTCCTCCACTGCCTGCAACCACTCTATAAATATGTACACTCTACATGCGCTGAAGAACTTTGTTACCTTACTCGCACTCGGACTGCCTGTAGGACTTGTCGTAATTGCGAATTTAAATTACAACTGAAATGACACACCGAATTCGGAAGACTCTGCCAGTTCTACTCGCGCTCGTGAATATTCATAAGCCACTCAAGACTCCAACTGCGGACTCGAGCTGTTTCTGATCAACCTGACAAAACATTGCTATGTGTATATGTATGTGTATGTGTATGTGAATGGGACACAGACAATATGCGGTGTTTGGTTACACTGCACTGCGTGTGTGCTGACACTTTTTCGCCTGCCATTTGAGCTAGCTCTGCCTGTCTCCCTGTCTCTTCCTCCCTTCCTTCTCCCTTTTAGTTGTTATATCTCTTTCCTGCTCTCTCTTTCCCTTTTCCTTTCTCTCTCTCTTTTTCTGTCTCTCTGCAGTTGGCCAGTCGCCATGCCAGCAGCCGAAAATAATCCTAGAATATCAGATTAGTTTTGCCAGCAGATAAGAGCTTTATGTATTATGTAATTGTTGGCGAAAGAACGAAAAATATGTTCAACCTTTTGCCTAGTCCGAAAAGCTTTTGAAAGCATGCGAAAGCTTTAAGCAGCTAAAAAGTTCATTAGTGCGCCAATAATGTAATTTTAGTTATGTTATAGAGAAATTAAAATAAAAGCAAAATAAAAATGTAGTTGCTAAAGGGAATAAGAGTTTTCGTTTGGACTGTAGCTTGTGAGAGCTTTGGCGTGCTTTAATGTGCTTTCATAAAAAACTGAGCAGTGTTAAAGATATTATACAAACTAAATTTATCAAATATTTAAAACTTAAAAATGTATAACTATGTATATATCTTCAATATTTAAGTTCTATAGTGTTCAATTATGCTTTGAATTTATAATGTAATATTTTATAAACAACAATTTATATAAAATAAATTATTAAAATTGCAGAAGTTTTTAGGAACAATCTGATCTATGCTTAGAAAAAACCACAGATTAAATCAATTTATGAGCTGCCAAAAGCTTCTCTTATGGATTAATCCAATATTTTTGATTCCATGCAAATTGCTGATTAATATTTTTTATTAATATATTTATATCAATCCCCCAAAGCTCTTTATGAAGAATTGCCTGCATTCAAATGCTTCATTTCAAATGATTTATTGTTAGCAAAATGTTTAAGTATTTTAAAACGGGCTTTATTGCCCGAAATCCACTTTAGAGTTTGCTGGCCTGTCCAATCTGACTAGTTAGGAGATACGGGGGCTAGGGGGGGTTGGGGATTATGAAGTGCAAAAAAGCGGAAAACAGGTATATATCGCACATTTAATGCACTTCAAATTGACAAGTTAAACCGCAAACATTTGCTGACCCAAAAAATGCATAGCCAATGTGAAAAACGCTTGGCCAATAAAGTAAAAATTGTCGAAAATAAACAGAGAGAGAGGGGCAAAAAAAGAAAAGGGAGAACGAGTGAAAAGCGACGCAATTTAACTGGCCAGTTGCAAATACAGTGGTGCACGCAAAAAGAGGAGGGAGAGAGGTAGGCAGGGGGAACTGCAAAGAGACGAAACAAAAGTCGCACACACACGCACATGTATTTTGTAAAACTGCCAGCAAACAGTTAAGTGGCAGGCAAAGAAGGCGGCAGCAGAGGCAGAGGGAAACAGGGGAAGGGAGAGAGGGGGAAGGGGGACCTGAACTGCTGCCAGCTCACTAAAAATGTTGAATGCGGCAAATAAAGCGCAGAGACACGCTGAGCGCGCTGCATTGAAACAAAGCCAAGCCATAAAAATAAATATAAATTTAACAATTCTTTCATGCGGTAGGTGTGAAGCAGGCGGGAGGAGGAAAGTGGGAGGAGTGTGTGGCTTGGCAGGCCGAGTGGGGTCACAACACGCATACGCAATGTAAATGCCGGCAGCAGCATGTGCCGCGCCCAAACTGTGGCAAGCGGTCAGCCAAAAGGTATAAGCAAGCACAATGGATGATCGACTAGCAGATACTCAGCAAATGTGTAGATCTAGTGATAGTTTACATTTGACTTTATCTTACTTTACTTTACTCCTCTTAGACACACTTATAGGATATACTTGCAGCCTTTCTTTTGACTTTACTGTAGAGAGTCGCCCAACACATTCTCCCTCCACACACACACACGACACTCTTACAGGGTATACTTAAAACCTTTCTGCTTACCTGCAGCTCGGCCTGACAATGCTGCATGCGTTTTTATGAATTATTTCATAATAAATTTTCGAAAGCACTTTTTCGTTTATGGCAGGCACAGCACGTTGTGGCCTGCGAGGGCGGCCAGTTGACACCGACACCTGCAAGCCAGCGATGCCAACGATGCCAACAGCAACTACGGCCAGACAATAACAAAATTTAACGCCGCATTGACTTTGTTGTTGGCCGAAAAGGAAGAGAGCGTGACAGAAAAAAGAAAAACTGTCAGCGAGCATTTTGACGTGGTTAACGCTGCGGTTTATTTCTCTCATTGTCCATGCAGCAGCAGAAGAGGGACAAGGGAAGACCAAGCAGCCTTGTATCGTGTAGGCGCAGCTGTGCCGCACACATACACACATATACACACGCAGGCGCAATGCAAATATTTAAATTTAATTAACTATATTTACAAACACGCTGCGAAAGCCATTAACTTTGCCACACGCACGCGGCGGATGCTGTTTGCTCTAAAACTTAGCGTCAATCAAATCGAAGCGCCAAAAGTGGCCAAGTGGATTTTTATGCTGCCGCACGCTGTGGCGCTTTGCCATGCACAGCATGAAATTGCAATACCCTGTAGTGAGTATTATAGTAGAGTGCTTGCAGTTGTTTTCTATATTTTTTTGGGCATTTATTTGATTAAAATCAATTAAAAACGAACAGTTTTTAAGTTACTAATAAATATTTTTTGTTTTCGCAGCGTGAAAGTAGGCAACACTTTTTGGTTTGCTTCTTCTGCAGTTGCAAGCGAAATCACATTGCTGCCTAATAGTATGCAACACTTTTTGAAACTTCGCTGAGTTGGCAAACTTATTTAACGACTACAGGGTATGGAAATCTTAAAGCTGGCGCATCACAGTCTTCCATAGTTGCCATTTTACGACTTCTTATCTATCCATTTATGTGTCGTCACTAATTTAGTGGCACAAAAGAGTGGCTAAAGTGGCCGAGACTACTTCCTGCTCTATACCCACCCACAGCCATTGTCCGCCTGCTAAGTTTTGAATTGTGCCCCACAGACACAAAGGATACGAGGATCTTGAACAGCATTAGCATTAAAATCAAATGCACGATATGGGCTCGCAGCGAGTGTGTTAAGCAAATAGCCAGACAGGCACAGGCGGATCCCTAAGGCTGCCAACTTATCCCTTTGCCATAAATGTGCGTTCTTGGACATTTCGAAATTGTAATACATCCGTTGTGCCACCCACACTCACACACACGCGCACATAGACTGTGCGTTTAACTCAAAACTGTAGCGGAAACGGAAATAAATGCTGTCAGCATTTTATTTGTTTGGGAGTGCGTGATTTTTATGCCTGCGCCCGAGCGCAAACAAAGGAAAAGGGCTGCAAACGAGGGAAAGAGAAAAAAGCAACGACGAGAAGAAAATGAAATAAAGAAAGAATGAAATAATAAACGACTAAAAGACGAAACGGAAAACGGAAAGCGACTTAGCCAAAGCAAAGCGGGTGCAAGGGGTAAGGGATGCGGGTAGCACAACGAGTCGGACCCAGCTGGTTTCATGCCCATTGTGCAAACAGCTCGAGGCGTCACTTTTAGCCGTCATTTGCGGAAATGGTTCTCATAGTTTATACGAGTTCTCTCTGCTGTAGTCAGGACTCAAGGCAGCGCATAGTTTTATATGATTTCATTTTAGAGTTGTGTAATCAGCAATGCAAATGAGAGACAGAGAGAGAGAGTGGGGGAAATGAAAGAGTCTACCCTCCGCTCCCTCTTAACTGCAATTGATTTCGAAATTAAAGCCCTTTAGCAGAGCCATAAAAAACAATTTACAGGTGCGCAAACAATGAAGCAAAAGCGGAGTCAGTGTGCCACATTTGTTGCCCTAATACTTTGCCATTGTTTATCGCGTCGCATAGTGTGCTCCGCCAGCCACACGGGCGACGGCGACGATGACGTTGCAGCACACTAGCCACACAGCATGGCATAAATAACTGTAACCACGAGTGCGAGTGTATGACTGTGTGTGTGAGGATAATGGTCTTAGTGCCTCGCACTGCCTTTGGCCACTCAATAGACAAACACGGGCTCACACTCTCACTGTCTCTGTCTCACTCTCCCTCTCTCCGTCTAACAGTGCAAACAAAAATATTGCTTCCGGTTTTTGTTTTCATAAATTACGCCGCATAAATTCCGCATTCAATCGTGTGTGTAAAAGGCAACAGAGTAGCCGAGCATGCAAGAGACTAGCTGAGTAGCCAGGGCACCTCCTCCTTATCCTTCTCCTTCAGTTCCTGCACCTCCTTTCTGACTTTACGATGTTTTTATTTACTTGGCCTGGGCGCGTGTTTGCGCTTATGTTTAACCCGCCGCATCTACAATTCAATTGATTTTCAGCTGTTATTTGTAAAGTACGCAAGCACGGCCTTAACACTTGGCCAATTATTTTCCGCACACACTGTGCGTTCCTTCTGCGTCTGCGAAATGTGCGTCAGGTGGCAAAGTTTAATAATGAAACACATAAATTGACAAAGGTTACCACCAGCCGAGCCCGGTCGAGCGGAGACAACCAGAAACTGTTGTTCGCCTCATAAAAAGGCCGTCTGCCTCGTCCCAACAACAGTTGCCGCAGCAGTCTCCTCCTTCTGCTCCTCCTCCATCCCTTGATTCGAACAGGCAGCAGGCAAAGTGCCATCGAAGCTCTAAATAACTGCAGGTGCTGTGTGCTCTGTGCTCTCTCTCTCTCTCTCTGTGTCCGGACTTTGTTTGGCTTTTCAATTTTATGTTAGCTACACGGCCCAAGTAAATTAGCAGCTAGTTTATTATAAATGTTTGTGTTAAATTTTTAACTGCGCCGCAGACTTTTGTGGCATATTGTGTAAAGTTGTGTGTTCTTGTTGTTTTTTTTTCTCTGTTCAAATCCAATTAAAATACTTTGGCAACGGCTGACAAAGTTGGGCCAGCCAGCACATGGCCAAGCCTAGTTCTAGACAGGTCCAGGGCCATGAGACGAGGCTCAGGCATAGTTGACCTCGTTTCTCACTGTTGACTGTGGCCATATTGTGACGCTTAGTGCCATATGGTGACTGCTCACTGGAGCATGCTCACCTCGCACTTGCCCCTCTCTCTTGCTCTGGGGTACGTTGACAAATTTGCCACTAATCTGAGCATTTTGAATCGACTCAAAGTCAACTTGAAGCACACACACACACTCTGGGTCAGACAAGTGGAAGTTGATGTGAACCCTGAGCTGGCCCGACTGTGTGCGAGGTGTGCCCCTAAAGTGACTGGCAACTAATAAACAAACAAACATAAATAATAAATAGTGATAATAATAATTAATCTACTTACAAATTGAATTTCCTCTTCAACTTGCGCACTTTTTATTGCATTCTATGCTAGTGTGACCAGTCAACGCGATCTGTCTAAATACTGCACTAGGTGAATGGCAAAAATACTAATAATTGTCTGTGAAGTTCACAGTGTGAACTATAATCCGTGCGATAACTATCGCATATAATCGATGGCCATCTGTCAATAAACTGTTCCAACAATTTAAGCAGCTTAAATTAGCTAAATCTATTATATTTTACAATAATTCCTCTTAAAGTAATAAATATTTATTATTTATTAGCTTCGCTAAAGGCAATTTATTTAGTCAATTTATTATTACAGACAATAAAATTCGAAATTCTCTGGTAATTTGTTGTTATTATACAGTGATAACTGAACTCACAAAGCTGCCCGCGTTGGAGAACGTATGTACATGTGTAAGTATGTACACAATGGTACCCGAACATGTATATGCATTTATTCATTAGGCCTGTGCACAGAGACAAAAGAATTATAAATAAATTGTTAAGCCAGAGCGACGAGTCTAGACCAAATAAATCAAGATGCAGATGGGTTCATTAAACGACAGACTTGACCCCGTGCGAACTGGAGCTGACCAATCCCAACGGTAATATTTACACATTATCAATCAACATCAAACTTGTATTGAAGAGCCTCTCAAGTTCGCCCCCAACAGCAGCTGCTTCAACTGGCACGAAGCCACTCGAGAGAGGAGGAGATTGTGCCTGGTGAAGGAGGAGCAAGTGGTGGAGGAGGGACTCATGCACAATTACCGCACTCGAACTCGTAATACTTATCTATGGCAGAGCATTTTGTGTGGCATGCAGTAGTTTTTTATGATGTCCTCCTCATTGCTGTGCCCGTTATCGATATCCGCCTGTATCCGCCGGCATATTTGCATTTCCGTTAACGCGCGTGTTTGTTTTGCTTAATGAGCTCCATTTGCTTTTATGCTTAGAACAGGAACTGCCATGCGAGTGGGCACTCTATTGTTATCCACTCGTGGCCAGGTGGCAGTGCTGCTGCAGGGCCATTAAAACAGTTATTGAAAAATGACCACAGGGTGGGGTAGAGAGGGTAGTAAGCAGACACTTAGCAGTAGTCTGTGCAGCACATACGATACGATATACGAAGCTCATACGATATTTATGTGCCACATATGAATCAGCGGGCAATTTAATAGCTACGATTCTGTGGTCGTCCCCGCATTTATTGCTTTATTACTCGGAAAAGTCGACGAAAAACTCTCGACCTCTCTCTCGTTCTCTCTCTCTCTTTCGTGTCGATTTCCATTAGACGCGTTTGCATTAATGTTGCCAGCAGGCAGCAGCATCGACAGCGGGCCAATTTCTTGCCTGGCCAGGGATAATAGGATAACAAATGACAATTGTTGTTGATCGTCGTCATTTATTTTGATTTTCGCCAGAAAGTTCTAAGCCACAAAGCACACATACACACTTAGACACACACACAGACAGCGCACAGCCCATTGGCCATAATAATAATAATGGCAATATTTGGTTAAAGTAACTACGACAACAGGCACTCCGCCCCACGCCCCCTTGTAAACATGTGTCGAACAGTTGTTGTTGTTGTTGCTGTTTGCTCAGCTCGAAGTTGGCTAACATGAAATCCGCTTGTTGTCATGTGATTTGGCATTTTATTGACATCCACTGATGCTCAATGTGAAATTATGTGCCTAATGTCGCTGCCAAGACCATATATTATGATGGTCTTATAAAGGGGCAAGGGGGTGCGGCACAGATTTGACGCTGTCAATGAAAACTAATTGCTTTGGCTTGAAGGCAACTTGGCCTAAGCCACGACGATTTACAGCCAGCTTTGCCTGCCTGCCAGCCTGATGTTGCTGCTGCTGCTGTTGTTGTTGTTGCGTGCCTTGCTTTGTTGCATGTTCCATTAGCCGGGCGAAATTTAATTATGTGCAACATGAATGTGCTGCAGCATCGACATCAACGAGATTTGCGGCGGCTGCGAGTGAATTCAATTTCAAATTACTCTCGCATGAATTTACGTTTTTTTAACACTCGATAACAACGCACAGGCAGACCCTCCTCTCCCCTCCTCCTCTCATGTCTGCCCCCGCAAAAACACGAAATTACATGCCAGGGCAGCTGCTCAAGCAGAAGCAGCAGGAGTGGGAAGGGGGAGCACTTCAAGTCGAGTTTGCCTCGAGAAATTAATTTCCTTGGCCCACTAAAATCTAACGATAATGTGTACAATTCGATAAGCTTGCTGCGTGCCTGGGCGTGGGCAGGATGCAGGGGGTGGGGAAGGGGGAGATGCGTGGGCGTGGGAAATCCGCTTTTAAGCATGCGATAAAGCTTGAAAATCCTCCATTTTTGGACTCTGCGTCGTGCTTTGATTTTGCTGTTTATTTAATTCAAGCGCAGCAGGCACACAACCCTACAGCAAGGGGTGTAGGAGAGAGAGTGGGAAGGGGGCGAGGGTAAGCGGGTAAGTGCCACTAAGCCTCACTCGTTCGCCGCAAGCAACAGGAACAGAGCGAACAGCGGCTGAGCTGCGCGTTTCCTTGACATTTTGCTGCTGACAGCGCTGAAATTGCTGCCAATGGGGGCGCCCTAGCTGCCACAGCTGTTGCTGCCACTGCCACTGCCACTGCTGCTGCTGTTGCTGCTTCTGCTGCGGTTACGCCCAGAAGCCAATCCACACCCGTTGAGCCTTTTGCCCACCACTGCGCCCGGGGACAGGCCCCCCTACGATTTGGTCAAGTTTTGGCGCCTGCTGCCGCCTAAACATCAAACAGACAGCGCTTGTCTGCCACATGCCACACGTTGCCGACTGCCACCTGCTGGCTGCCGTGTGCAACTTGCGACTCGCTGGTAATTTGAAATGCAGCCTCAATTGGCGCACACAAGCTGCAACGGCGCCGCGTCACGTGGCTTTTGCATATGACAAGCTGCAAGCTGCATTCAGTACCCTCACGCCCCCCCTTCCCCTCCTCACCTGCCTGCTGTGGGTGTTAAACGCAGCCAGTGCCATACGGCGCTGCGTATACGTAATGCACTAAATCGTACGTATACGTAATGCGCTAAAGGAAGCCAACGGCGCCGGGGATTGGCATATATCGATTCTGGCGGCGACTTTGGCTCAGCTGCGTCGCACATGTTGAAACGTGCTATATTTATGGCTCGATTTCGTTGCCACCGTGCCACACACACACACGCACAGTCACATACTTTGCTATTTATGGGCAAGACGTGCGCTCATGTGCCACATGCCACATGCCTGTGGCTGCTGCAGGTCGTTGGCAGCGCTGTCGGCAATCAGTGCGAATGATTCGAACAGCAGCAGCAGATCATATGTGCGCTATATATATGCCAGATATCTAGAGATATATATCTATGCAGTAAGGTGCTGCAGGGCTGCAACCCTGTGTTGCAATTACTGCAGGTGCACGTAAAAATCACGTAAGTTTAAATTCAACTTAACATCATTAAGACAAAGTGCGCTGCTTGCTGCTGCTGCGGTTTTTAGCGGGGTGGTGGCGGGGGGCGTGGCATAGCCAAAGAAAGCAGTCTAATGAAAATGTAAGTGGTGCATGCTTGATTTAGCAAATGAGTTGAGTGCGCCAGCCAGACGAGGAAGTGCGGAGGGCAAACAGTGCGGCAAGTGGCAAGTGGCGAGGCAAGCAGTGAGGCAGGTGAGGTAAGCAGGCAGGCACGCGGCAGCCGTCGTCGACTTGCAGCACTTAATATGAAACGTAATTTCCAAATTAATTAAATGCGCGTTGCCTGTGCGATTTTAATTGCATGTTGCATGCAACTTCAAGCTGCACAGAGAGTGTGTGTGTGTGCCAGCCCCAACTCCAATTCACACTTAATTGTGCCACAAGATTTTTGTGGCCTCATCGACGGCGCCTCTCATAAGCCTATTTACAAGGCGAAGTCAACGCAGACACGGACAGACGAGGCTGCTACCCCCCCGCCCCCCTCGGCGCACAGTGGGCGCACACTTAATGGGCGTGTGCGGCCATTTTGCATGCAGATGCCACTGACCGGCGGCACAGCGGGCGACGCGTCGGAAGCAAAGCACAAAATGGGGAGCTGACGTAACCTTTGAACCATTAAGATAAGCGGGCAGCAGCAGCAAAAACAGTCGGAGAAAGAAAGCAAAGTGCAGATGGAGAAGGCAGCAAAACCAAAACGTGGCTGACAAACAAAAGCGCCAAAAATGAATTATTTGAATCGCCTTTGTATACCCTGTAGGCAAGTGGAGCAGGCAGTGGTGTGCTCTGGCCTGGTAATGGCAGAAGGTGGACGTAGTGAAGAATTTGTATATACAGTGTTCTGGTCTGGCCACAGACACTACTTTAGACAACACAAAAATAGAATAGTCAAATTTTTAGTAGTATTAATTATATATTTAATTATGTATATTTATAAAATAATAAAAATACAAGCTTTTCGATGTCCAATTCGAAATCGAAAATGCGCTGTAACTCAGCTTTTAAATATCGATAAGTATTAAATATATATCGGTTTAGTATTTTCGGTATTAAATGCGATAAGAATGAAAGTGAATAAAAGGTACGGTACGGCAGAGAATGACAGTTTGGTTTTAAACTTAGTTGAATTCATAACATACAGTGTAACTTGCTTAAATTTCTCCACAACTATGTAAGTGTTGAGGCAACTAAGCGTAAATATATATTAAAATATTAGACAATAATCGAAATAGATCATTATAATAATTCAATATAACCATATTTAAATTATTTGCCATTCTTGAACCCTACAGAATAAGTGAAGCAATAAAAATGGTTAAAGAAATTTAGTTTGAAGAGAACATGACATTTAATAAACGCTGTTTCTTTAAATTTATTAAGACTACTTGGACAAAGTTAAATGTAATGTATTAATATGTACTTATTTATACTTTTTTTAATTAACTTATATATTATATATTTTATTTCTAAAAACACATTTTATTTAAAATTTTTCAGCAACTTTGAATCAACGTCTTCGATTGTTCAGTCCAACATTCTGTGCAGGGTATCTCTGCGCCGTGCAACTGTAACTCACTCTCCATTTATGCTGCAACTGCCCTGTGACGTGGATAAGAAACGAAGGCAGCGCTTGGCGGCGTCTCATTAGCGGCGCTTTAAAAACTTTGCTCGGCCACAGTCGGCGCCAAAGTTTCGCAATTTTTTATGCGGCCAGCAACTTGTGGCCATTCATCTTGAAGCTGCAACGAGCGAGTGTCAGATAGAGAGAGAGAGAGAGAGGGAGAGGGGGAGAGCGAGATAGAGGAAGAAAGCCTGTGACAGCAGGCGAGTTAAGGCGCAATCGCAATCGCGTATCGCACTTAGAATCGAAATCCAAATGCGAAATGCAAAATGCAAATCATTATTTTGGGCAAAGCGGCAGCTGCTGCAGGCGAACGTGCCTGCTGCGGTGGCTGCCACTGTTTGCCTGCACTCCACCCACTTGTCTCTTACTTCCTCCTGCCACAGCTATCTCTGCCTGAGCTGCTTGTCCACGTCTCATTGCGGCACATTTCGCTTAAGTATCGCACTCGGGCAACTTATTGATGCGCATAAATCAGTGAAACGAGTCCGTAGAGGCAGCAGACAAACTCTTGAAGGAGCAAGGAGAGAGAGAGAGTAGTACCCTCTCTCCCCCCTCCCTCTCGCTTTGCATGCCAAATCACTGCAGTAGAAAATTAGAAAATTTCCAACTGACAGTGAACTTTTTGCCATTGCAGCTCCCTCAATCCAACACGTAGCGGCAAATCGCGTATTATCTTTCCTTATCTTTCTCTCTTTCTGTTTCTGTTTCTCTTGAAGATTTGGCCAAGCCGTTGCTAACCAATGAAGACATCACCCGCGACGTGATGAGCGAAAGAAACTGAACGCAAATTGCAATTAACTGCGCACGTTCTAATTAGCCGTACTCCACAAAAAATACACACACACACAACTACAACAACCATGGATAGGGGAGGGAGGGGGAGAACTTAAGTTTAAGTGCACAATTAGCCGCAGCAACAACGGCAGTAGCAGCAGCAGCAGCAAAAAAATGGCTAAAAATAGCTGTAAATACGTGGAGGCACAAAAAATGACACTGAAGCATGTTGAACATTTTTAGGCAGCTCCCGCACAACGCGTCGTTGGCGCCAATTAGCGTGCCAGCCACGCCCCCTTGCCCTGCTACCTCCTACTACTCTACCTCCACCTTCCTCCACGCAGGGAACATTCGAGTGGCTTTGCTCGCCCAATATCAATTGCGCGCGTCATCAATCAAAGGTTTAGCAGGTGTAAAGAACCCGCAACGAGAGCACGTGTCTAAGTGAGTGTGTGTGAGTGTTAGTGTGTGTGTGTGTGTGAGTGTAAGTGTATATTTGTGTGTGTGTGTGTATGTGCGTGTTGAGGTGTGTGTGGGAGGTGCTTGTCTATTTTACTTGTACTGATAATTTGTAAAAAGTAAAACGAACCTGACTGATGACTAATGAAATCAAACAGGCGGAACGTGCACAAATATGCGACTATGCCATACCCTTTAAATTTGCCAAATGCTCGATAAGTATTTTATATTATATGATGCTGTAAGAGAGCTGACTAAACAATAACTAAACTATATCCAACAACACTTTTTTTAAGCACATAAAAGCACCGTTTAAACTTAGTGGGAAACTAAAAGCTGAGCTCTAATAACTGTGTATATACATATGTATATTAGACGGTATCTTAAGTCTGTACTTTCAGCAATACCATGCGGTGCTACTGGTTTGTATGTATTGTATACACTGCAAAAGGAAATTCCAAATTCAAGAGAAACCTTTTAATATAGTTAAAAGGCTAGATTGGCTTAGATTACTGGCTAGTTCGATTTGTTGTGGTTACCTTAGACTGAGATAAGTAAGGTTATGTTTGCTTTGGGTGTGTTGAATAAGCTTAATTGGGTTAGATGAAGATTTGAGTACGGAATTGCTATTGATTTAAAAAGGTCAACTAAATTAAGCTTGTAAAGATAAAAGATGCAAGATAAGGCAGCTAATGTTCTTATTAGTATAAGTTATGAGTTATTAATTTCGTTTGATAAACTACTTTAAATAATAAAAATACAATTTTGCCGAAAATAACATTTTGAAATATATCAAAAACCATTGTACAAACTATACATATGTATGTATATGTGTATATATAATATAATCTTTTATATTTCCTTATAAAAACAGATTTTCATGATAGTTTGATTTCATGGTTATTTTTTGATATTTAAAGCTAAAATAAATTTACTAATATACTTTAAAATAAATATATATTTTAATTTATTATATTATATATTATTTTTAATATTATTATATTTTTTATATATTTAAATATAAATATATTTCAATTAACTTCTAATATACATAAAGTTCATGAAATTATTAACTATAAATTATTAACTATTAACAAAATTGACTAAACACGGTCATCCTGGTAAGTGTATACATGTTGCTGCTAGTCACACACACACTCAGTTTGATATCTCACACGCAGAACGATAGCGTGAGTATCTTTATCGATACTCCCGCACACATACAGAGCGAGAATCGAGCTGTCTCGTGATGTGCGGCTCAAAGCGCAGTCTGAAATCCAACTGAGGGCGCACACTTTGAATGAGTTGAGTACCCAGTGAAGGTCGCGCTTCTTATATGCAATATTTATATTTACTTGGCATTCCTGTTTACAGAAGAACGAGGGATTTTCCGAATATACTCGCGGTCACAAGAAAATACCCGCTTAATTGGCGCGCCCTTTGTCGCTGTCGGCGAAATAATGCGGAATAAGCCAAGAAATGAAATGCAGATAAAAAGTCAAGCAAGAAGGGGGCGTGGCAATGGGCTGATATGCAATATTCGCACTTCATTTAAAAATAACTTTTAAGTTGATTAAAAACGGCGACAACAAGCGTCAAGCAGCCGCAAAGGGGCGTGGGTTGCTGCAAGAGGTGAGGAGGGGGAGGGCGTGGCGTGGTTGAAGGATGCGTCGGCAAGTGCAAAGTGAAATCTTATGCAATTAACTTAAAGCCAACTTGACTCGGGCCAAAGGACAACTGCAACCAGGCAACACGCAAAGGGTTAGCGGGCTGGGCAGGGGGAGTGGCTGAGGAGGAGAGTGGAAGGAGGACGTGGCGGGGCAGTCGCGTTTGAAAAACTAATTGACATCGTTGCGCTGGCAGCGCTGACAGCTGGCGCAGCGCCGCGTCCCCTCCTCCCCCCTCGCCATGCACAAATATTTGCACAGTTTCAACTTCTTCCTCTTTCTTCTCGTCTCTGCTGCTTTTCTTTTTTTTATGTTGCTCGACAGTTTTAATTTAATTTCAGCCCGAATTCTGCACCATGTCGTTCGTTGCAGGCGCCAATTTTCGCGCGCGCCTTGCTGCCAGGCTACCTACGTGAAAGGCACGGCCAGGAGCAGCTCGAGCAACTATTGTCGGTGCCATTAAAAAAGTTTAGTCCGATTTGAGCGGCAGCGCGCTTAATGGCCAAGATTTTAATCAGAAAATGAGTTAAAGTCAGCCGTGGCAGCTGACAACGTGGCGCCGGCTTCGACACGGCAACTTCAACTGCAGTGTGCAGGCCCGTAGCTAGGTTTGTAAGGTGGACATTGGCCCCCGTGTGCCAGGGGCCCAACCAGGCAAATCTATGGTATGCAGAAAGCTGAATATCAAATTTGGTAGGTCTAGTTTCTATAATAGCTGAGAAGTCGAAGTTTAAACGGAGGTTATTGATACTGAGCAATAATATACACATATACTTTATGGTGTTTGCCACACCTTCTTTTGCCTATCAAGCAAGTTATAATATTCTTTTAATGTATGGGTTGTGCTAATATTATCAATTAAGAATAAATAAAAATATTGAATATTTTGGCAATATTAAATTGAGAAAAAGTAAGAACTAATTTGTATTAGGTTTCTTCTTTTTTGAAGTTTTTTTATTAAAGTAAATATACATATATAATATTTATTATACTTATATATATATGCATGTATAATATACATATGTATGTTTATATATTTGTATAATATACATTTGTATATATATGTATAATAAACAAATACTATAGGAGTTCACAAGAAGTTTGCACTAGGGCCCCCGAATTTGTCGCTACACCCCTGACAGCATGAACACGCACCTCTTCCTGCACCCCCTTCCCTTGCTCCACTCTGCCTGCTGCTACTTCACACTGTGTTTATGGCAAGGCTTATGTACTATTAACTGCACACGTTGCCAGCTCACCCAGTTACGACTCCAAATCCGCATCCAGCTGAGCCAAAAGTTGCCAGCGCATTAAAAGCTGCATTAGCCGCAGGCGCAGCTTGAGTGGAGAGAAAACTCGCTAGATTTGACATAGCTATAAAAGAATATACTATCATAAAGTTAACAGTTTATTCAAAGTAGAGTCTGTTTTGACAAGATTAAGCCTCAAGGCAACATATATCTGCTATTGATATACAGAGATATTTAAACAATTTAATCTCTATTCTCTTCAACTACTGTTGCTGCTGCTGGGCTTGATTTAAATTCCACTGCTGCATGGGCGGAAAAGTGTGCCATTCCAGAGGCTTCAGAGGTTGCCATTCGAGAGGTTTCAGTGTGAACAGCGGCGGCAATGGAGCACAGTCGGCTCCGCTGCACTGCGTCTGAGTCTGAGTGCCGTAGCCATTTTGGCTTTGGCTTTGGCTCTGCTGTCCGTCCTCCGATGTCTGTGACTGACAGCCGGGTCCAGTTTGTGTCTGCGTTTGAAGGCCATCTTCCGAGATCTGAGTGCCGCTGCCGTCGTTGCACTGCACATAGACGGGTCCGGCCTGCAAAAAAACAAAAAAAAAGCGGTCTCTTAGGTCCCTCTCTCTTTCTACCTTCCTTTCTCCCACACTCTCCTGTTACTAGTCAGTTTTCATTACCTGCACAAGGGCGGACAAAAGGAGCATGGCCATGGCCAAATAGAAACAAACACTGCGCACTGAAGTAATTCCCATGTTGAGTAGCTGGACAACGCACTGGAACTGGGCGTAATGTGCGACGAGTCGAGGTATTTTATAACTGAAAGCAGACACATTAAAACAACATCAAGAACGACAACAACAATAGTGGATCCCACATACAGACAGACAGCTGGATTTTCGGCGGTCAATCGCTATGCGTGGGGTCTGATAAGACTGTCTGGTGGCTGTCTTAAGTCGCGGGGTTATAAATTAAAATCACAAGCCGGAATATTTTGATTTCAAATGTGTTAATTGCGTCAGCGATAGGGTGGGCCACTCTGTGTTCCCGAAAACATACAATTCTTATCAAATTTAAACATTAGTGTATATATACGAAATGTTTGTGTACATTCGTGTTGCACAAAAGTGTTATATTAATAATAGATTTTTACAGTTTATTAATAACTTCACATTTATTCAATTACCAAACAATTAACACTTTGGACTTGCTAAAATTAGTTGTTTATGTTATCGCTCGCAATTAATATCGCACATGCATCGCACCATTTTTCGATAAAATCTGCGATTGCGAAGTAGTAAAATATCGCAAAGGTATTTAAAATGTCTTCCTTATTTAGTTTATTTTGGCAATCTGTCTTTTTTTCAGTTATCGATATCCGGCAGCCCTGAATTTACATGAGTTGATTTTGTGGAACATGTGGATCAGGTGGATTAAGCGTGTGCGGTGTTGTTATCTGCGCCACAGAATAGAATACACATTAAAAACAACAAATGTATCTGATTTCATTAACGACTTAAGTCTCATTTCGGCTGATAACGAGTGAAGCTCATTAGGCAAAGTAAAGTAGAGCGTCGCTAAGTCGAATTCGCAAAGAGTGTGCGCTGCATATATAGATACATATATGTATATCATTATATCTGTGTATATAATATATATTTCGTTAATCTATCTTCCATTAACCCCTTAATAACCTGCAAGTACATTAAACCGTATTACCACTGTACTCGAATGAGACTCTCGGCTTTTTTAATTAATGCTCATTTATTGATTGGCTTCGATCTGCCCTGAACCAGACTCAACTAGGCCTTGTCAGATGCCACAGTCGAAGCGGCAACTGGAGCAGCGCTGCTCTCGTCGGCGGCAGCAGTCGTGTCGGCAGTAACGTCAGCAGCAGTGGAAGCAGGACTTTGGGTAGTTGCCAGGGTGCTGGCTGCGGGCGTCGTCCCGGCTGTGGTGGCAGCCGACGATGTGGTTGGCACGCCGTTCTTCAGGCATGTGTCAAGCAGATCGTACGTGGCAGCGGTGTCACGGACATAGTCGCTCTCGGTGGTGTTGGTGCATTGGTATTCCGTGTCCTGGGTAGCCTTGATGGCCTGCGAAAGAGTGTTGGCAGTGCTGGCTGCGTTGGTGGCAATGTCGTAGATCACAGAGACGTCACTCTGGGCCTATATGAGAGAGAGAGAAAGAGAGACTGTAATTAAATTCCAATTCGAATAAGATCCACATGAATACATACTGCGGTGGCGTAGCACTGGAAGAAGGTGTTAGTGTCGTTGCCACTGTTCTGGTCACAGCTGGTGAAGGCACCGCAGAGGCTGCTCACATCCTGTTGGTACACGGCCTGATCCTTGACGGCCTGAGCGGTCAGGTTGGCCAGCTCTTCGTTGGCTATGGAAATGCAAGCCTGGTACGAGCTGGAGAAGGTGGCGGCCACCTCGTTCAACATGGGCAGATACAGGGCAAAGCACTGAGAGGTCACATCCGCGTTCACAGACATGTCGTAAACATTCGCGTTCACCAGATACTTGTCCAGGGCACCCTGCAGCTGAGTCTGCCCCGAGCTGGGCTTGGCCTGCAACACAATCGAAGAATTATCTCACTGCACTTTCTCTCTTTTAAAGTCGTTGCTTTACTTGGACATTGAGGGCCACGCTGGCCAGGATTAGGATCACTGCACTGCAAAGGAATTTCATGGCGAGGCTCTTTCCGGCTGTGGGTAGTCGTCAAGTACTGTTCGTACCATCAACCCGGCGCTAATGCTTTATATACCCCGAGGCGTACGCGACGACCAAGTCGAATGATTGATGCATTCGCGAGTGAATTTTTTGTCAATTCGCCGGGGTAAACTGCCCGGGCGGGGCAAAGGGGTACCGAGCCACCGAGTGCCTCATCAGGTGAAAGGTGCGACGGGCATTACGTCTGCCTTTATGCTCGCCGATCAATTAGGTGGCATTAAGTCGACCCGAAGCACCCGAAGGCGAACGACAATTTGCCAGAATCGCCAAATTGCTTTGCATGTGCATTTCGATTGGATGTGTCGACGTAATGTGCCTGACCCTGTGTTCCACAAATAGAAGCCCAATCACACAGTTACTGATAAGCGAGCTTCTGTATTAGCCCGGCTAATGAAATATTAAGCCAATATATGCGTCAATTTGTCTGCACCTCCAATTCTGGCTTAGCAACTTAGGCCTTTCCTTATCTTTCCTATAACCAATCGAACTAAGGCGTAAAGCAGCCTGAGAACAAGCGAAAATACTATGGTACAATTACAACCAACATGTGATTTATTTATTACTATTAAATTTACTTTAAATTTAATATAAAAAATATATATAGTCTTACTGAAGATAGTCTTCATGTGATGTGAAATTGAAGCCTGATCTTTAATGTTTATAATTAAAGAATAATATAATAGATGTAAATAAAATTAGAGATTTTCAACAGAGATTAGTTCGTATACTTTATGAAATGTTTGTTATTTCAAAATGATTTAAAATCAGCATTTACTTAAATTAAATAACAAATTCCTCTTTTTTCTTATTCAACTCGTATGTCAAACGATTAAACCATTTTTACTTTAAGTTGCAGAAAACAACACTAATGTACCCTACATACAGTTACAAGAATTATTTATGTCTATTTCAAACTAAACCTTAAACACTCATATATAAATTTGCGAATATATCAGGCATATAATAAGGTTCATGGTCTTGCATGTTGATTGATTTGGCAACAAAATATGATCGATTTAAGTTATTCCTTTCGTTTGAAATAAGTTTCTTTAAAAAATCGACTAAGCAACTCAAAATAAGTTAACAACTGGAATCCTTCAGGGTTTCAAAGGACTACAAAGTAAATAACAATTCACATAAAAAACCTTGCACTTTAAGAAAGGCAGCAGTAGTAGCTGCAACAGTGTTGCCAACTAGCTTTTTTCGCGACAAAAGCACTTTCGCATTTTGAGGCCGTTCGAAAGTATGCAACACTTTTTTATGTAAACAAAGAACAGACGAAAAAAAGCTAAACTTCACAGGAAAAAAGCTAAGTGGACAGCACTGACTTTAAGTGGCGATAAACAAATTTCCATCGCAAATACATTGGCAAACAAAGCATCTATCAATGTCGCATTTAGCAGTAAGCCCTTTTATTGGGCCCGAACAACCGCGGACAGTATCAGGTTGGCCACAAAACAAAACAGACATGAAAATCGCATTCGCTGCCCTGCTGTGGACTCAATTGCTGGTGAGTGGCAGTGGAGAAGTCCAGGGAAATGGCAGAAAGGAAATTATAGCTTGCATTACAGTTGGTCACAGAGGCAACGCGCAGTCGGGACAGCCTAGCGGTGTATTTGGAGAGCCATGATCTGGCCGGAGCGGGCAATACGAAGGAATGTTTCACCAGCTATTTGCCGCAACTGGAGCAGGTGGGTGCCACCTGGTCGACAGAATACAATGCCTGCCTGCAGGATGCAACGACATTGCGTGCCACGGTGTTGACCAAGGTGGGGGGCATGCAGGAGAGCGTCCGCCAGGCAGCTCTGGGCATTGATGGCTACATCGAGAGCTGCGTGAATATTGCGGATGTCTTGGAGTTCTTTGACTGCTTCGCCAAGCTGGTGAGCAAGCAGGGCATATGCCAATAATCAACTGAACTCTCTCTCTCTCTCTTCACCTTCCTTGCAGTCCAAGCAGCAGCTGACCACCATGTACACCATCTCCTTCAATGCCTCGGAGAGTGCACTCAGCCTAACGCAGCAACTGAACAGCGTCGACGTGGAGCGTTACCTGTGCACCAACCACACCGAGGAGAACTATGTCCGGGGCACGGCACGCATTTTCAATGCGCTCGACAATTGCCTGCAGCAGGCTGCCGACCTGGCTGCATATCTGACTAAAACTACAGATTAAAGTCTTCTTAATGCTTTACTAACAACTCGCAGGGTATTTTGCTTTGTGCTCTCTCTGTGCATTCAGTTGGGGGATTCTGTTTCTGCTTTCCCTTCGCCATCCCCATCGCCTTCCCTGCCGAGCTCGCTGCGGCATTGGTTGAGCTCCTCGTGCGCCTCCCGCATGCTGTTCACATAGTCAACCTGTGCCTCCAGTGTGCACAGCACCAGCGTCTGCTGCACCGCGCTGTAGTCGTCTCGCAGGCGAGTGTGTGCGCTTGTGGCATTGTGGTTGATCTCTGTGATCAGCTCCAGATTGTGGCTGCCCTGTGAGAGTGTAAAATATCCGTTAGTTGTGCTTGTATAACGCCCTAAGCCCTTCAGCTGAGTGCCTGCCCTTAAGTACTGGATTAATCTTAATGGCTGCGAGTAGGTTTCTAGTGCAGCCTTGAGCACTGCGAGCTAATGTGCTCGGTTTTAGTTTATGTTCATTGTATTCGAAAGGAAAGAGCATCATATGTTTGTAAATAACCTCAGCTTCTAGTTTTTAGTTGGCTCAATTAGTGCTTTACGCTGTGAGGCACTTTGCAAGCTCTTTTAATAATGAATACTTTGCTATGACACTTGTAGAACAATTATTTAACACAACTTTATAATGAATGTATTCACACCAGAGATATTTCTGTCTATCCATTATCTAAAAATGATTTAGATCAGCTAAGTTTACGCTGTCCAATGTACTATGCCTTAAAGAAGGTCATTTTGTCTTCGTCAAGTTCAAGCTGAAGTTTTGTTTTGCTTTGTTTGTTTTTGTCCAAAGCTTTGCTATGCTTTCGCAGTTCTTATCTCGCGATAAATTCGTTAGGGGGCGATAAAGGCAAATGCTGTCAACAACCAAATACCCAAACGAATCGGATTTGTAAACATTTGGTAAGGCCAATCAAGATTAATCCATTAACCTAACTGCTTCACGGAATACTTACTCGATCCCTGACGCACTCGAAGTACTCGAGATCATCATCGAGAGCGTCACAGAAGTCCAGATTGCCACACAACGTGCTGTGGCCAACCTCGATCTGCGAACGCTCCAGCGCCTCGTTAATGGACAGATCGATGTTCGTCTCGTTGGCCGTCAGTTCGCACTGCTCTAAGCTGGCGCCATAAATGCTTGTCGCCTTGGCACTGGCCAGCAAATACTCGTCGTGGCACTCGTCGAGTGTGGAGTCGGGCCATATAGTTGGTGCTGCAGCTGCCTCAAGCTGGATAAGACCCTGCAGCAGCAGCAGCAGGTGAAGGAACCACTGGCGACGCACAGTCTTGCACTGCAACTGAATTCTCACGCGTACCGCACTCATTTGGCTGAACATTTTGAATGTGGCTCGACCACGGCGACGCAGCGTATCGAGTGGTTTGTGGAACAAGTGTGTCTAATTGAACGTTTCCTACTTAGGCTTGACTACCACTAGTTGGGCGCTTGGCTACGATTGGCCTATCACTTGATTGCCCGACACTATCTTCGCAACGGCGCTTATTGATTTCCTCCGCTGATCTTTTATTACACTGCAACAAATATTGTCCACACTGCAAGACAGCATTCTCAAGTGCACGTTTTATTACCAATTACATCGTATCCCTTAACTGATAATTTATTTCTGCGAATTTCCTCTCTTTGCCCCTGGCACCCCGTCTATATTTGTATCTCTCTCTCTCATTCTCTGTCTAGAATTGATAAGACAGTGCTGTATTTTGCGCACCCTAGAAGTATGCAAGCTTATAAATATATTTGCTCTCGTTTTGCACCAAACTAAAATTAATCGATTTAATAAGATTGACATGCGTTTTTTATTATTGATGGACCTTCTTTAGGCACAGCCATCTGCAACTTAGAAGAATCGCTTGAGTGCTGCCCACTTGCTTCTAAAACTGTTTCTAAAAGTGCGTGGCAACATCTTCAAATCCTCCTCTGGGGGTCTCTCGGTCTCTGGAGCTGCTGTCTCAGGGGCTTCAGTCTCTGGAGCTGCAGTTTCAGGGGCCTCGGTCTCTGGAGCTTCAGTCTCTGGTGCCTCAGTCTCTGGTGCCTCAGTCTCTGGTGCCTCGGTTTCTGGTGCCTCGGTTTCTGGTGCCGCGGTTTCTGGAGCTGCTGTCTCTGGAGCTGCAGTTTCTGGGGCCTCGGTCTCTGGGGCCTCAGTCTCTGGAGCTTCAGTCTCTGGGGCCTCGGTTTCTGGAGCTTCTGTCTCTGGGGCTTCAGTCTCTGGGGCTTCAGTCTCTGGGGCTTCGGTTTCTGGAGCTTCTGTCTCTGGCGCTTCAGTCTCTGGCGCTTCCGTCTCTGGTGCCTCAGTCTCTGGTGCCTCGGTCTCTGGAGCCTCGGTCTCTGGAGCTGCAGTCTCTGTTGGCTCTGTCTCTGGTGCTTCAGTCTCTGGTGCCTCAGTCTCTGGAGCTTCAGTGTCTGGAGCCTCAGTCTCTGGGGCCTCAGTCTCTGGGGCCTCAGTCTCTGGTGCCTCAGTCTCTGGAGCTTCAGTCTCTGGTGCCTCAGTCTCTGGAGCCTCAGTCTCTGGTGCCTCAGTCTCTGGAGCCTCAGTCTCTGGTGCCTCAGTCTCTGGAGCTTCAGTCTCTGGAGCTTCAGTCTCTGGAGCTTCAGTCTCTGGTGCTTCAGTCTCTGGTGCCTCAGTTTCTGGTGCCTCAGTCTCTGGTGCCTCAGTCTCTGGAGCTTCAGTCTCTGGCGCTTCAGTCTCTGGAGCCTCAGTCTCTGGAGCCTCAGTCTCTGGAGCCTCAGTCTCTGGTGCCTCAGTCTCTGGAGCTTCAGTCTCTGGTGCTTCAGTCTCTGGTGCCTCAGTTTCTGGTGCTTCGGTTTCTGGCGCCTCAGTCTCTGGAGCTTCAGTCTCTGGAGCTTCAGTCTCTGGTGCTTCAGTCTCTGGTGCCTCAGTTTCTGGTGCTTCGGTTTCTGGCGCCTCAGTCTCTGGTGCCTCAGTCTCTGGGCCGTCAGTTGGGCCTTCAGTTGGGCCTTCGATTGGGTTCACACAATCGTTGAAGTCGGAGTCGCAGCGCTCCAGCTCACGCGCATAGTCCAGACGAGCATCGTCTACACAACCCTTTTGCACTGACTCGATGATCTTGTACTTGGCTCCGATCGAGTTGTACAGCGAGTTGGCGTCGCTGTTCAGGGTGAACACAACCTTGTAGCTGTCGGCAGACTGCAAGAAAGAGAGAGAATAAGTATGCTTTGTTCCCCCATTAATCATCACATCCGATTAGGTTACGCACCGCATCACTGTAGCAGTCGAAGAAGTCGAGGCCGTCGTTGATGTGGTTGCACGAGTTGAGGTTGGTGCACATGCCGTCGCTGCGATCGAGCATATCGTTGCGCTGATCTGAGCTCTGTGCGGTCAGCTCGCTCTTCGACACTTGGGCGGTGCTAATGCAGCCGGTGTATTGTTTGTTGTAGTTGGTCAACACGCCGTTCTGGTTGTCGAGGTATTCGTTGAAACACTTGTTGATCAGATACGAATCGTCGCTGGTGCTGTGCGCATCAATCAGCGATTTCATGGACTTCTGCTGCAGCCGCACAAATGGCTGGAAGTCGATATCCTCGAGGGAGAGCGAGGCTCTGCAGCCGGCGGCCACGAGCAGCAGGCACAAGGCGATAGATGATTTCATGTTTATCCGTTGCGTTTCACAGCTATTCCACAATAGGTTAGACGACGGTTTCACGGCGGACGATTTAACTGACCGCGTGATGGAAATACCTCAGCTTTTATAGCCGAAGAGACAATGCGTACTATCTCTAAAAATACCAAACAGATCATTGATTAAAAATTAATTAAACCCAGGAGGACATCACGGGGAAGGCACGATGAGTTTAATGAGTTTTTAACGCCCCCAGTTAAATATATTCTAGCGCCATTCCAAAACTATCTATTTGTGTTCCTTCGAATCATACCTACCAAAAAAAAGGCGATAAGATAGTCCAGTTTTACTTTCAGTTCTCGTGAAGCGTTTATCTTCGCATGCCAATGCCAACTGACCGCGTTTTCGGGAGTTACGCGAGGGTTCACTGTAGCTGCTACTCGTGTTCACACTCTACGTAATCACGCAGAGTGCTAACCTTAACTGATTAAGTCAAAACCTAATCAATGCGGTAATACAATCGCCGGGGGTATTATGGTGCAGTTTCGCTTTCCTGAGTAAACAAAACTCTCTTGATCCCATTCACAATCCGGTGTTCATCACTAGATTATAATTATCCTCAACTCACCTTAAGGAAAGTTATCAATGACAAACAAATACTTTAAAGAGTTTTTTATAAGTGGGTTAGAACTTTGTTAGCGCTGATATGTATTTCCGTAATTTACCCTAAGAAATCTATTTTAAGCACCTTCATCATTGTTATCGGATGCTATTTTTTGCTTTTTAACGGCTTGAATTATTAGCGTATATTTTTGTACTTCCCATCAAATCTAATAAAGTCATCTAAAGTCTGATCAAACAGTGTGAGAGTGAGTTATCAGCGTTAGCGAGTGAGTAGAACTTCTACAACGCCCAAATTGCAACAAGACTGGCAGTTAGAGATTTATTATAAGCAGAGGAAGTGAAGCCCCTGCAAGCGAGATTAAAAATCGTGTGAACTTAAATGAGAGGGGGAATACGAGTATATGAGACTTTAGATATAGCTTTTTTATTCCACAATTGTCACATTAGACTAAGCAAACTCACGACGATGACGACGACCAAATGCGTAAAACCAAATAAATATAAGTGCGAGACCGACAAAGATAAGGGATAATGAAAAAAAAAGATACAATTGCTTATGGTAGGTTTATTTATACGACTGAGGTACTGAGGAGGCAGTAAGTAATCCATCTAATAAAAAGGCTTTTACTAATATAGCGTGACTGAGTATTATATAAATACTACCCATCCCACTCCATGCAAATCATTTATTTATTTGATAACTTCTATATAAATAATCCGTTCGCAACCAAATTTACAGAAAACAAGACAGTTTTATATACAAATCAAAAACCTCAACAAATTCGAATAGATCTCTCACATTCTATTCACTAGAACATATGTATATTTCCTCTTTATTCATATTCGATTTTCAGAAATAAAAACCAATGCAGTATTTCCGTTTATACTGATTTACTTTTTATTCAATTTAAATATAAAATAGAACAATTTAAACAGAACTTTTGCTTTATAGTTACCAAAATGAAACATCAAGTTGATTCATAAATAGAACATATATATTTATAATACTTTAAGTACTGATATTTATGCTGAATGCAACTTGAGTTATATACGAGTACTGACTTATTGTCGGTGAATCCAGTTCCTCATGCTCTGCAACACCTGCTCGAGCTTGGCCTGCTCCTGGGCTACGCGCTGTGACAGATCTTCCTCTGGCAGGTTCTCCCTCTGTTCTGCAGTTGTAGACTCAGGCGATTCGGAGGAAGACTCAGGCGCAGCGGAGGAAGACTCAGGCTCAGCTGAGGAAGACTCAGGCTCAGCGGAGGAAGACTCAGGCGCAGCGGAGGAAGATTCAGGCTCAGCGGAGGAAGATTCAGGCTCAGCGGAGGAAGATTCAGGCTCAGCGGAGGAAGACTCAGGCGCAGCGGAGGAAGATTCAGGCTCAGCGGAGGATGATTCAGGCGCAGCGGAGGAAGATTCAGGCGCAGCGGAGGAAGACTCAGGCTCAGCGGAGGAAGACTCAGGGTCAGCGGTGGAAGACTCAGGCTGAGCGGTGGAAGACTCAGGTGCTTGGGTAGGCACAGGTGAAAGGCCGCTAACGCATTTGTTGAGCTCCTCAATGCCTGCGTTGTTGTTCTCAATATAGTTGCGCTCCGACTTGTTGGTGCAAGCTTCCTCGCTAAGCTCGATCAGATAGTATTCCTGGTTGACCAAAGCCAACAACTCCGAAGCATTGGCCGAGATAGTGTACAGGGTTTTGGAATTGCTGGAACCCTGAAGAATAAGGAAAATGGTCAATGATCTTTTCCGTTCTAGATCCCGAGAGTATTCAAGTTACTTGATTGGAATAGCATTGGAAGAACTCGACGGCAACTTCGAGCTGGCTGCATTCGGTTAAGGCTTCACATGCACCGCTTGCTGCGTTGTTAATTGCGGTGCGGTTTTCCACGGTAGTATCATCGATATCCAGACGAGCCTTATCAGCAACCTCCAAGCACTGTGCGAACTCCTTCTTGTAGTTTTCGGCATACTCGTTCAAGATTGGAATATAGTAATCGAAGCACTCGAGCGAACGCGCCGGATTGCCCTGAAGATCGCGGGTCTGCATCATGAACTGCATAAGGTTGAGATCCGGCATCACCAATTGGGGCACGGCTTGGCTCATACCTATGGCCAGTAACAGGACGCACAACTTGGTATACATGATGTTTAATGTGTTTATGAAATTTTGATTATAAAGCACTTTTCGCGATTGAATGTTCGCTTTCAACGTCGGATTCGTTAATGGCCTAAACTCGATGGCACTTCCATATTTATAGGCGCGTTGCTCAAGTGGTGCGGTCCATAAAAAAATGAGTGTTTTAAAGACATATTATTGTCATGTTATTGCCTTAGATTTGGCTCTATCACTTGAGCTATCACCTTATCGATGCCTTCTTATCGTTAACGCGACGGCAGTCGGTGAAAAACATTTCCATGGAACCAATTTAACGATTGGTCTCTCTCTCTCTCTCTCCCTCTATCTTTCTCTCTTCCTCTCTTTGACAGCAATCATGGAAATCTTTATAGTACCCAAAAATGGCCCCATAATATTTGCACAAATTCCAGGGTTAGTTCAAACTCAAGAATTTCTCAGAACTAATGGAGAAATTAAATCAGAAAATATCATCTGACAATGTCTCGCCTAGGACAGACATTGAGTTGAGTTATTTATAACATGCGTGTTATCGCTGCATTGAGTGATTGTTTTTAATACATAGGAGTATCTTTAATACTGTTCCAAGGAAGGCTCAGGCAATTAAAGTGCTTTCGGCTACCCACTTGATACCTGGGGCCGTTCGGTATTACTTAGCTCCTCCTTATCTGCCTTGATCACGTCACACATAGGACGTTGCCATTGGTCAGCAACGCAATTGTGTCTATCTCTTTCCCTCCTATTATTTACCACTCGATTGTTTATCAGTTCCACACACACTCCCAGATAGCATGAACGAGTAATAAAAAAAACAATAATTAGACAACTAATTAGTGATTCTCGGCACGATCATAGGTAGCAATTCTCGGGAGTTAGCCCACTTTACATCTGGCTCATAAACATCATTATTAATAGGTTGACTTACATTTGTATTTGTCAATGCGAGGTTGTGTTTGTTTACATTCACTTCTCGGAACGTAAGACGTGAAACCCCTTGGGAAATCTAATCTGTGTTGGACGACTTCCCTCACTTATCGCCCACGTGCTGGCCAATGCTATAATATTAATTAAACCCTCTAAAGTTTAAATCTATATTTAAACAATAGATATTGATGGTCACCTTGCCGTGATTCATCCGCATATGGATCTTTATCGTAGTGAAAGCAAATTGCAACTCAATATGAGTTTACTATTTTTGCGATTTATTGTATCTGTTTGCTTTAAAGATAGTGCGGAAATGAAACACAAAAAGCAATTATTAAATAAAGATAAATAATATAATAAATCCATAAAATTGTGTATCAATTTATGTTCTTTTCGATCAACCGATTATGATCGCTTTTAAATGCTTACACTGCTTACACTCCCTTCCTGAAAACATATCGATGCATCGATGTCTTATCGATATTTCTTCCAGCTCCACTTTACGCTATTGCATCTTCATATGAACAGCTTAATGGCAGTTCTAGTGAACCAGTTCCAGCAAAGCCGCTTAATGGCAAAGCGAATGCGAAAGTAAACAACAACAATGCTGAGTGCAAATGCACAGCATCGTCTGTTTCTCTTTCTCTCTCTCTCTTACTTTCAACTGAGAGAGCGCAAAAGGAACGGCAGGTTTGTTAATGAAAACTCATTTCAAAATTTAAGAAGTCCGCGGTGAAACCTTGAGAAATTTTAATTATTTTATTTTCACTCGCATGTGCATAATTATCACAAGCACTGGAAAATCTCATCAGTTTGCTCAATAGGAGTTGCTGCTGCGCTGCCGTCGTCCCTGACGCCGCTGCCGCCGCGACACAAAGTTGGCAGCGCGGCAGCAGCTAATTTGCATATCTTAATTGCGTTCTTTGTGCGAGAACTTTTCGCCGCGCCAAGGTAAACAGGTGCAGAGGAAGTGCAACTGGAAGTGGAAGTGCAGTCGGAGGTGCAACTGCATTAACTCGACACACACACATACATTTACACATACACACACAAAGGTGTAGCTAGGCAACGATTTAAATCAGCCGGCAGAGGCAGAGGCACGCTGCGTTGCCTGCCCTGCTGACAGTTATTGGCTGGATTTTTGGGCTGCGAGTGTTGTCTATGTGTGTGTGTTGTCAGTGTGTGTGGCAACATTTCTAATTTGTTTTAATTGCAGCGACAACAAAGCCGGCGGCAGCAACATCATCAACAACAACAACAGCAACATTGACAACAATCAGGAGCGAAGCCAAAGCAAACGGAATTAAATTTAAATGAAAAACGCCAACGGCACATTGCCAGAACGTAACTGTTTATTTAACTGTTAAATGCCTGGCCTTAAAGTTGCCTTTGGTAACAGGCAATTGCAGTTCCCTGATGCGAAACTTTGTCAAAGCCGGCAATACCCTGTAATTAAGAATGACAGGAGGCTGTGATTCAAATGGAAGTGTCTTGTTTAACATACATTGTGCCTCGTTGCTTGCATTAATTTATGTGCATTGAATACAACGTCAATTGATACTTTGATTCATTAAATAATGAGGCTAAAACCAAGTTAAATAACTCTTTGTTTAGTAGTTTCCGTTCGTCTCATTTCTGGATTCAATCTATTTCATCTATTCTTAATTCTTGTATTCAAAACATAAAGATAATCCTTGTAGAAACATGTAAAGAGAGTTCAGCCTGTCAAGTTCTTTCCAGCTATCCATTAAATGACAAGTTTCATTAGTTACAAACTTAATTTATTGTTAATAAAAGGCAAAGACGAAAATCATGTTGGTAAAGGGTATCGCATAGTCGTAAACATTCTCCTTTATGAGCATCTCTAGCGTTTGTTTATAGCTCCGGTCGTTAATTACATAAGTTACATTAGTTCGTTTAGTTCTCGTTGGAACTTGTCACTCGGCGCGTGAGGGCCGTCAATATTTGTCCAAGATTATGGGAAACCTTTGAGCTTCTTCCATTTATTTTTCTCAGTTTGCCACAGTTGATTGCAAAAGTTGTGCCCTAATGATGGTTAGTTTGTTATCTAGTTAATGCAGATCTAGTTATTCAAGTCTAGTGTGTCAGGGAGTGCAGCAACTTCTGCAGCTCCGAGCTGAAGCTGTTCTTGCTGCCCGGTGCCGAGGAGGTGCTATAGGGTATTGCGGTAGTGCTCTTGCTTGGCCTGCGGGTTCTGCGTGTTTTCTGAGTTGTAATCGTTGTTGGGATCGCAGTTGTTACGGTTGTTTCAGTTGAACTGACTTCACTCGTTGTTGTTATGATTTCTGTTGCTGTTGTTGAGGTTAAGGCCGTCGGCACTGGCTCCAGACCCGCCAAGCAGTTCTGCAGACGAATATAGGCCTGATCCGTGGACAGTTCGTAGTTGCGCTTCGAGGTGTTGCCGCACTGCTCCTCCGTGAACTGTACCAACTGTATGGCCTGCTGCAGCTGCGAATAACTAGCGCTGGCCGAGCTGGAGATGTTGTACATCACTCTCACGTTGTCCTGACCCTGTTAAAGATACATATATATACATTATAATAATCATTTTTAGTCTCCTGTCAGTTGACTTACCACATCGGAGTAGCAGCTAAGTCCATCGAGACTGCTCTGATTGTTGCAACTGAGCAATTGGTCACAGGCAGCGACTGCAGTGCGGTTCAAGTCCAACAAGACGGGTCTGTAGCGCTCATCGAGCACGTCCTGCTGCAGTACCGAAGTGTTCAGGCATTGTGCGTACTCCTGTTCGTATTGCTTGAGCAGCTGATCGAAGACTTCGCTGTAGTACTGGAAGCACAGCAGCGACTGGGCTGGATTGCTCTGTTGCACTGCGCTGCTGCTGCGCATGGCCTGCAGAAACTTGGACTCGCCCATGGCGATACGGGGATTGGCCCAGCCACTGGCGCAGATCGCCATGCAGGCGACTACCGATAAAATCACATTGACGGAATTCATTATCGTTATATTTTTAATTAAATTAAATTAAAATGGTCTCGTTGGGGCCACTGCTGTTGTCCGTTGCGTACTTCGGTGGCAACTAAAAGTGTCCACAGTTTTTATACTCATAGAAGGTGAGTGTGATATGTCAGAAAAACCACAAATCGCATATTAAGAACCTAAGACTTTTTGGCATGTCGAACTGATATGATATAACCATCAAGTTACTCTACTTCGGGCCTTTTCCCCAAACTATAACGACAAGTTATCAGGCTGGGCAGCATGTGAATTTATGTTGCCCGCAAGAAAAAACACTCTGTGAATAATGTCTAAGATTATGGAATTGATTTAAAAATAGATTTAGCCATTTTAAAGTGTGTGTTGATTAATAAGGTATATGTTGTTTTTATTACTTGCTAAAGATTATCTCTGCGTATAATAAAAACAAATATCTTGAGATTTTTTAAATGAAAACTTGACCAACTCTAACATGTGGCTAGATTCATAGATAGTATAAGTATATTGCTAGACAGTGCATGAATTACTTCTAAGAAACAGTTATATTTAACATTTTGTGTAATATTATTATTAATACTAAGTATTACAAATATATGATATAAATGATATATCTACGGACAATGAATGTACAATTAATATCCATCTTATTTAATTTTAGTTTTGGCTTTTCATTTCCCTGTATTGTTATGGAAAAAAACTGATATCTGGTCCAAAACTTAATGAATATATAAAAAATATAACAAACTAAGTAGTACAGATATATGAAATGACTATGGAAAATAAGTATATAGTAAATATATAGCTCTATAAACAATATAATCAATGTTTTTTGTTAGTTCTACGGATCTGATTGGCTTTTACTGGCTTTCTTCCAATTCTCTGCAACAAACGTGGGATTAAATATGATATAAATATTCTTATAATAATAATAAGAATGTATATATTAATATATAATATAAAACATATATCTACCGTTTAATTTAATTTCATATCAAAAAACTTTTAGTTAACTTTAAAGAAACAAAAAATTCTGCAAATGAATAAATAATTAAAGTTCCCTTTCGGCATTTTGTAGTGTACAGAAAACAATTGAACTCTGCGTTTTCTGCATTCATTTATTTAATTGTAATTGCATTATATCTTTGAACGAGCTCTTCCATTATCGTGCTAAGCCCCGCGGGGCATTTACCGTGCATTAACAGTTACGCAACGCGGCAAATCAAACGAGGCTAGCGGTCAAAAGTCCCGTTCTCGTAGTATCTGACTAAGCACTCGAAACGTTTCCGTTTCGAATCGTTACGAGCCGCAACGTATCGGGAACTCTCTGTGCTTATCGACTGCAGGAGAATGCTCAGAAGGATAGACGGGAAATATAAAAATAAACATTGAGATTGTGCAATGTTATGCGAAGAAATTCCGAGAATTAAAGCCGGACCAAAAATACAATTCATAAGAAAAACCACGAGATAGAGATAAAGATAGACAGAGTGTGAGAATGAGAGGGGGAGAGAGAGAGAGAGGAAGATAGCGGAGCACTTCATAAACTGCGTAGCTGCAAATGCCTCAACGAGTGCCCCCAAAATAAACGTAATTCATTTCTATTTTTCGCTAACTGCTGGCAATATTTTAGCACCCCCTCGTTCGTTTCTCTCCCTCCTCCCGTCAGCTCACAATGCATTTTCAATTTACCAATTTCAAACGTGCCACAGGGCGTATGATTAATTTTATTTACTTAAAAGCAAATGTGCAGCGCCCTTTGCCACAACTCGACTGCATACTAAGCGCAGCCAAGTTGCAACTGCTAACCGGTAACTGGCAAGTGGCAAGTGATGGCAAGCTGCAACACGCTGTTGCCACTGCCTGCCACACAGCATAACGAGCGCATGCCTCGGGCATCTGCAAGCGCGTCTGTCAGCGCAAATGAAGTCATGCGGACGTTGAGTTACGTTGCCTTCTAACAACTGATGGATAGTCAGCCATCACAGCTGCAACAGTTGCAAGTTGCAACTGCAGACTAGTTGCAGCAACTAAACACTCCGTCTATGAACTAACAACTTAACATTCCCTATGTATGAATCATCCTCGTCGTTTGGGGGGTCAATTTGGGCCGATAAAAAGTCAATTGATTTACGACGGTTCTTGTTTTCGCAATCCAATTTAAAGTACTCTAATTAACGGCTAGAAGTGTGACTAACATGACAAACGTCTGTTATCGCTCGCTGCGATAGCGATAGCGCTTGTTTCCGATTTGCAGGCCTCAGCCAGGAATACCCATGAGTCCAGCGAGACAATTGAACTTGAGCGATAGCCAACGACGATCTTGCTTGAATTTATGACAGCATTTCGTATTTATTTCTAGCTTTAAAACTGCCAAGGGATTCACAAGCAGTTCGAGATAGCGAGAAATATTTCCAACGAATTGAGGTAGAACAAATTTCCGCCTTAACTATCAATATTGCCCCCAATTCTGATATTTTATTGCATTGCTTTTTTTGGCTGCACCTTCATTGACATGTTTTTCTGTTGTTTATTAATTTTTTGGCATAATTATCTAATTTAATTGCAGACTGCGAAATGAGGCAACAGAATATTAACAATATTCTGTGTGTGCTCTAGTTATATGTAATATTTATTTTATGGTTACCCCGCCGGTTATCGATGTGTAATTAAAAAGAACAAATATCACTATATTGTGCGGCCTTCACACACACTCACACACATTTATATACTATATATAAACTTATAATGAACTGCGATTCGATTGGCGATAATTGTTTTTTTTACAACAAGCATTACAGCGTCAGCCTTATATCACTGTTATTTCTATATAGACTACATTCCCTGTGTACTTAAGTGCAACTAGCAAGTGGGAAAGGGGAGCAGGGGGGGGACAAAAGATTTTACGATTGCAATAACAAGAAGTGCGCACACAATTAAACACGCACTTGAATGGCCACGAGTGGATACGGGGATGAATGTGGAACGTCGAATGTGGCACCAATGTGGTCTGTTTATGGACGCGCGTTGTCGCTGTATGTTGTTGGAATAGCAACAGGAACAGTAGAGCTGCAAATAGAAATCATCATAAAACTACCGAGCTGACAACAACAGCAACAGCAATAATTCGCATTGATGGGCACGCTTCGAGTTTATGAGAACGCGTGAAATTCAATTAAAACGCTTGTTCGATATTAGTTGCAGTGCGTGTCGTTGTCTGTCTGCGCCATAAACAAGCTTATTGAATGCTATTGAAGGGCATCAGCAACAACAACAACAACATCAAGAGAAATTCCAGCAACAGCAGCGACAGCAACAGCAGCAGCAGCCAGTGGCATTGGCAGTGGCAGTGGCAATTGTGGAGCTCCTGCTGGCGATTTCACACAGTTCGCTATACCCTGTAATCGCAAAGTGGCCCGCAAGGTGTGGCCTAGTGCGAGAGTGGCAAGCAGAATAGTTGATGCAAAACTATCGGTACTACTATCGCATATAATGCAGTTTATATTAGAAAACTGCAAGAATCATCTCGGCACTTCAAGACAATTACGCAGTGTCTATGCGGCACTGACTGTTCCAATACTCTCCAATATAAACAGATCACTTAGAAAACTATCGGTACTATTATCGCATAGTCTTTGCAGAGTAATACAAACGCAGTTTAGCAAACTTGAAGAATCTGCTCACAAATTCAAGTCAATTACGCAGTAACTTGCCATGCGGCACACCCCTTTCCTATGCTAAACTCCCCAATGTAAATAACGATAGTTTTGCCACGAGTTTTATGCTCTGTGGGCGTTTGATTGCTTCGCAGCAAGTGCGTCAATTTTCTCCGATTGGCCGTCACACCGCGCAGTCTATAAAGATTGTGGTATGCTGATTATAATCAGCTATCGTATCGCACATACCTCAACAGTGACGAGCCAGCGCGGCGTCTGTTTGCACAAAATTAATTAAAGTAATGCCATGAAAACTGTAATGAACTTGTCGCCACCACCACGACGACAATGACGAGCAGGGCAGTGCGGGGCAGCGCAGTCCGAGTCTGTCAGGCGCTGCAGCTAATTGTAAACGTTGTAAAAATTTTATTAGCCCCATAGCTGACTTACTGCCAGCTGTCGTGAAGTGCACTTTGAGATGGAACAATGCGACTGTGCAGACTGTTGCATAGTAATTGCAAACTTTCGCCCTGTTGCACACACACACACAAACGCACTCAGCAAGTTAGAGAGCGCCTTGCGAGGGAGTCGTTCACTTGGTTGGCGAACTAATTAAATTCGCTTGCTGTTGAAATATTAGAGATGTTGCATGCAACGGCTCGGGCCTGCGGCCTGTGTTGCATGTAATTGCTGCCACTTTGAGTTATTGTTCGCAGTTGTGTTTGCTGTGGTCGAATTCAAGCAGAAATCCTTTCTCTCTCCGTTCCCTCCTGCAGATGGAAGAATTCTTCTCAAAGGGAGGCACAAGTAGAATCGTAATTTATTTTAATAAAACCGCAAGTCAACAAATAAAATCAAAAGTATATTGAATTTCGACCTACTTTCAGCAAATAGAGAATGCAGAATAGAGAATGAAGCAACGAGAAAGGAGAATGAAAAGAAAGCAGCAATGAGAATGAAGAGAAAGCAGCATCGAGTTTTATAGCTGGTCAACAGCCTTTCCTTTTTTTTTGGAGAGTGCAAAAACGAAACTAAAATGAGTGATGCGAAAGAGTCAAAAGTTGCTTGCCTCTTCGTAAGCCTTGGCCAGGGCCGGCAGCAACAAAAGCCGTAGCAGCAGCAGCAGCACAAAATGGAGTCAACAAAAAGCGCTGGCGCCAGGCAAGAAAAGGAAGCAACAACAATCAAGCGGAAGTTGGCCCCAAAAAAGAAGAGAAAACTCCAAACTGCCTTAGAGCCCTGCCGTGCAGAGTACCTATAAATATGTATGTGTGTGTGCTCTCCATATTGTATAAATAAATTCTTTAAATGCCCGAAAATAAATTTTATATATGCTTCAAGTTGCAAGGGAATTGCAAAATTGTTAATGTATTTGCGAGCTGCGCTTGACAACAGTTTGCAATGCGGAGAATGCAATAAGTTAGCGACAAAGCTAAAGCAAAAATGCGCAACTGTTGCAGCTCATTTTGACTGGAAGCATCGTATAAGACTGTCCTTTAGAGCCTGTGCCGACAAGCCTTGGACGGACAGTTCGATTAGCCTGTTTATGCTGATCAAGAATAAATACTGTTGAAGGTGTCTCCTAAGGTGCGTTGCAATTACAGGTAAAGCTGTCGACTGCGGGCACATGGAAAAATACACACACACATATGTAGAACAACGCCACGACGTGTTCAAACAATTTACTCCTTTGCAGAACTCTGTTGGCGTAAAATAAGCAGTAATTTATTTGGAATAACAACAGTTTTTTACATATTTCAATACGAAATTGCAGCAAAACTAGAGAAGACAGCGATATGCGGGTGTTTTCAATATGTTCTTTTTTTCTGCTTTAAGCAGTACACAATTGTTGAAGATCGTAAAGTGCATAGCTTGTCTTGTAGAAGGCTCTTAATCTTGATCAGTTTCCGTTTAAACAATTGGCATGCTAAAAACTATGCAACACTTTGCGCACAGCCAGCAATGTGGCTCGTTTGTTGTCGTAGCATACTTTCAAGCGCAGCACAGAAATGCAACCGTTACTCGAGTGCACTCGAGTGGTTGGTATTAATATGTGAGCATACTCTTCTGGGCAAGTGCGTTTGATATCATTTAACGTAACGATTAAAATGAACAGGATAATATTAAATTAATGAGATGCTACTAGTTATCACTCTGCTAAGTAATTGACTAATTAACTGAAATACTTCTCTCATGCATAATACGTGCCCGTCTGGCGGGTAATGACTTGTAGAATGCATGCATGAAATGCGTTTCGAGCATAATTCATGAGTAAATTGAGTGCAAATCAAACAATGGCTTGTTGCCGAAAATATAAATATTTCATCAAGTTGCGCTCCCCCAAAATTAAAGCTACTTACAGGAAGGGGGAGGGGGGCTGGTTGTGAAAGTGATTAAATTTGCTTGTTATTGTTGTTGTTGTTGCGTGCTTATGATAAGCCTGGAACAGTGTTTCATGCTATGCCTCATAAATCAAGCCAAAATTCAAATGTTATCAGTTTGCGGAATATTCCCAAACTACGTAATGGGGGCAACCAGTTGCCCTCCTACGTCACTCCCTTCCTCCCTCACAACAGAATGTGTGTGTGTGTGTGTAATGTGCATGTAGTGGTGTGTAGTAGATAAGCAAACTGCTGCTGCTACTGCCCAGCCGCCACCGCCGCCGCTGCAGCTGCCTCTATGTACCACACAGGCTAGGCCAGCTTACAATGTTTGCCTTTGACTAACGGGACTCATCTTCTTGGCTTTCTTCTGCGCCTGCACCTGCGCTCGATTGTCATGGCAATTATGCAGAATCTTCGCTGCTACATAACGGTTTACATAGCGTGACGCGACGCGACGCGGCAAGCGATAAGAGCAACAGCTATTCGTGTATTGCATTAGATAATTGCGAGTTGTTGCTTTGCTGCCTTGTGCTGCTTGTGTTGCTCTGTTTTTGCACCTTTCGTCGAGGGCTTTTCCCAGCGTCACACACAGCGACAACAGGTGGCATATCTAACAATAGACGGCAGCATTTATTTGCTTTGTTGTGTAGGTGCAAATGTAAATAGTGCTGCCTACTCCGAGGCTTTCCAGCCGTGCCATTATAAATGCCCGTGCGTCCAGCTGTGCAACGTTCATTCGCGGTATACCGACGCCAGCCGCAATAGACCACAAGACGTGCGCGATCCTTCTCCAACTCGAACTTTAACTCGGCACAAAAAACGATCAACGCAGAAAGTTTTGGCTCGTTAATTGAAAAGTTTTATTCAAAAATTGTTCTCACTACGCGCGTCTTCTGCATGTCGAACGTATAGAAAGCAGAAGCACAAACTATACTACCAAACTTTCCTCATCTGGTCGAGCGAAACGAGCGCAACACGCATACGCCATGGTGTCCAAAGCATTGGTAAGTGCCGCCGCAGCAGTTGCCCAAATTGTGCATCGTTTGAGATTAGCTAAAAGTGTAAATGAAATTTGGGATAAAAACTGAATGCATTATTAAGGTTTCCATAAATTTAAGACAATTATTTTTTTTTTACAATTAATCAAATGAAAATTGACAAAATAAAACGAAAAGTTGAATAGGTGAAAATTAAAATAAATTGCATAATTGAATGTAATTCAAAGTGCGTTGGAGCAAAGTGAAGCATTCCTCAACTAGCTCAAAATATGAATATATTTAAATATAATAAATTGTTTGATTTTATTTGATCAACGCAAATCTAATCAATTCATGGTCAAATACAATATGAAGCCTAATCAAATTTGTGAATTGCAAAGCATTTAATTAAAGGCAGTCAAGAGACTTTTGGTTTGATGGGGCTGACGGGGGATATGCAATAAGTGCATTGCGAAAGGCATTGCATACATTCAGGCGCAGAAGCGCACAAAATGCCAAGGCAAACGATAAAAGGGACGAGCTCATGTCGAGCTGGCAATATGCAAACAGAAATTGAATTAATGTCATGCCCAGTGAAACCATCAGGCACACACAAACACACACACACTGCAGCTGTGCACACCCACATGCTAGACAGAGAGAGAGAGAAAGGGAGAGTGAGCGAGCTGGCAAATGGATTTGGTTAGAAAATTGCAAATTAACAAAAAGCAGGCGTAAAAAGCGCTGGCACAAATTCAGCTGAAAATCCAACAAAAAGCTGCAATTCTCTGCATGTCTGTGCATGTTTGTGCATGCGTGTGTGTGCTTGCTGTTTGCCTGAGCTTTTGTTGTTGTGCTGCATGCGAATTAGTGTTGCCACTCGACAGTTTGTCCAACAAGCGGACAACAGAGCGGCCAAAGAAACGCCCAAACCGGCCCAGTACACACACACACACAAGCACACGCACACACACACAAAAACTACAGCAAACTTGCTTCAAATCAGAGTGAAGCCGAGACAACAACAGGCGGCAAACTGACAGCGGCAAAACAACAACTAGCGGGGGAAGAAAAACTGCAGAAGCAAGCAAGAACAGAGATAGAGAGAGAGAGAGAGAAAGAGAGAGAAGGCGAGAGGGAGGGGACACTAAAACAATCCCTTGAATGCTTAACGTGTCAGTTGGCTGGCAAAAAGGCGACGGCTTCGCACGGCCTGCCACAGTGCTGTGAAAAAATATGCAAATTAGACATCAAAAATGCTTTAATGAAAATTCCGCCTGCAGCCGAGAAATGCTAGAGAATAAAAACGTCAAGGAGGAACTGCACAATTTCACACCGAAGGCGTCGCGTCTCAAGTGCAATGAACGATAAGGAAAGCAAATAATCAGACAGTCTCCTCCCTACCCCCATTACTCCACTATAACTGCAGTTGTTACATAATTGCCTCTGAATATTTAACAAGGCGGGGGGGGGGGAAGGAACCGCAACAGCTGCAGAATTATAAAAAAGGATAAATATGGCGCGCTGCACAAATCGACCTGTTACAATATGCATGTGTTTATGCGAATATTTCATAGCCTGCTTTTTTGGGCACTCAACCAAACACACACACACTCGCACCTGACCCACCGCAATTTGCGTTGCACTGCCAAATTGCCGCACTAAATGGCAGACAAAGGCGGCACAATTTGCCATTGCTGTTGCAGCTGCCCAACGAGAGCGAACAGAAAAAAAATGGGAAAGAAAACTGCATCGACAATTTGAAATATACGAGAAAATTGTGTGGCAGCCGCAGCAATTAAAGTGGCATGCCCCCAGTCTACATATATGTTACTTCTCCGGCTGCAGTCACTGCTCCTCCTTCTAATCAAATTGAACAACCCGATAAACCATTTTACTCTCTCTGTGTTTTGCTGCGAAAATAGCAATATGTGTTACGACTACGAGTCCCTTACCGATTCGGAGTTCCCTGTCACTGATAAGTAGGGCAGCTAGTAGAAGAAACTACGACTGCCATGCTGAAAGTGCTCAGGAAACGGAAAGGCAATGCTGCAAACAGAGAAGGGGGAAGGAAGAAAAAGGGAACTAGCATTTTATGGCACAAAAGACAAGAAAATACTGAGATATGTCTACCAGTAAAACATAGTTCGATGCGACACAATAGACTCGGCAGACAGTGAAAAAATAAAACAAAAGAAGCAACATGATAAGCTCCTCTTTACTTTTGCCAATTTCAGTTAAGATTTTTGCTTTCAACTGAAAAACTATCGGCCTACCGCCACTTTCCATAAATCATTAATAAAGTATTAATATAAGTGTTGAGTAGGTTACAAATATCACGAACTTTTTTATCAACACTACTTAAACTAAACGTAAAGGAAACTTGCTTTAAAATTTAAGTTCGAAGTTGGCAGACAAGAGCGAAGGGAAGTCAGGAGGATAACCTTGATAATGTGATTGTTATTTACTACGTCCTCCACTTGTGGCAGCCAAAGAAATAAACAAACACACACCGGCTCACACACACACGCAACACAGGCAGGAACGCTGGCAATTCAAATAAATTTTGCAATTAAAAGTTGCACTCCTGCGAAAACATTTGTCAACGCAAATAAACGTAAATTAAGTTTATTTTGCATTTCGCTGAGCAAATTTTCTTTGGCTTGTTTCGCATTTTCTCTCGATTGTCTCGTTGCTATTGCTCCTGTTGTTGTTTTTGTTGTTTCTTCTGTTTTTGTTTTCATTTTTGCCTTTGTTTTGCGCTGCTTCGCCGCTGGTCGCGTTTTTTGTTTTGTTACCTAAATAGGAAGCAGCAAAAAGGAAAGGGGCGACAGAGTGTGAGACAGAGAGAGAAAAAGAGTAAGAGAAAGAAAAGAGGAGAAGCAGGAACGACTTCGGTTTCCGCTGAAACTGTAACTCGCATTTCATGTTGTTTTAATTACTTTCTGATTTATTTAACGTGCAACGACAATGCTGCCTCGCATGCCCATACGCACACACACTCGACTCGCACTGACATTGCCTCTCGGTAATTATTTGCATTGTCACCTGGCCGCGCTCGAGCAAAAACTAACAGCATAATGAACAAACAGGCCAACAAGGCCGAACGAGACCAGCAAATGCAACTAAATATTTTCGAAACTAAATCGCTGGCAAACAGCAAAATTATATTTACATTATTTAGCTGCGATGCGAAATTCGGGGCACCATTTTCAAAATCAACCCAAAAACAGGCAACAACACAGCAGTAGCAAGAACAACAACTGCGTTGTTGACTACGTTGGCCACGTTGTTTGCACAAAACTGAATTAAGCAGCTCTTTTGCATCCAAAAATTTGTTGTACAGGTAATTTTATAGCACTCTCCTCTACGTACCTCGCTTCTCCCTGCCCATCCTTGACTGACCGAAACGTTGACCAAATTGTGTGCAAAATTTTCCAATGTTTATTATTTCAAGTGTGCTTGTTATTTGCCATTATTGCTGCAGTTTGCCCCGGATATCTGCCACACAGTGAGAGGGAGAGAGACTGAGAGCAAGGAGAGTTTGTGGGCCATTTCGGGTTTGGGGTTTTCATTATACACTCGCCGAGGTTGTTCCGATTCAGTTATGAAACGCATCAGACATGCAAGCGCCACACTTTATGTTTGCCTTAATATCTTTTTAATTAACACAATGAATTGGCTTGAGTTGCAATACTCGGTCGATAAACTGAAAGGGAAGTGCGGCTTAGTTTTTTTATTTATTCAATATTAAAGCAATTTATTTAACATTTTAATCAGCGCTTCACTTTGTTTATGCCCGATAATTACAACCTTCTCAACACTATTTTTGGACTTGATCGATGGTTTTCCGAAAGTGGCGGCAGACCGATAAATATAAAGTCGATATTAATCAATCGATGTTGGCAGCCAAGGCGAACGTGTGAAAAGAGTTAAAAGAGATTTAAATTGAAATATTAATATATATTCAACTTTCGGCTTAACAAAAGTAAATAAAATTCTCAAGCTATCACTTTAAAGGGCATTCACACTTCGCCAGCTTGCAAAACTGAAAGTCTTTCTTGTTTTAATATTGGTTATATTGCCGCCGGGGCCATATAAGCAATGAAAGGCTTAGTTCTAAACAAAACATGTTGTATTTAAAATACATACACACACAGGCGCGCGTTCAATTCAAAAATTGTAGGAAAACAAACACAAATTGGATACTTAGCAGGCGACACATGTTTGTCGAAAAACACGTTCCACAAAAAGGTCACATGAATAATTCCATTGGCCCCAGGCTCGAAATGTGTTAGCTCCATAATTTAAATGACGCGGGCGAGTTGAGCCTGCCACGCCCACTGCCTGCCAGTGCCTGCAATCAGCCGCATTGTTTACGAAAAGGCAAAAGGCAGTTTATTATTTATTTTACACGCATGTACAAGCAGAGTAATTTGAAAGTTAAAGTTTTGCCCGCCCCAGCAACGACTTAGAGCTACCCTGGGAGTGCAACTGCTATTTGCAAATTTAATACACATTTTATTGTTATTTATTTCGATTTCAAACTTTATATAATAGAAAAAGAGTTGAGTTCTCTTATTCTCAGAACTTACTTTACTGCACCCAAGGGAAAGTCTGAACACACAATAAAATTATAAGGAAGCGAGAATAGAATGCCGGGAAATAATAAATTAATTTCCGAGAAAACAAGGGAGAACAAGACAGCCTTATTAGCTCGACTTGAGACTTGTGTATATATAATTTTTAATAAGTCTAGAGTGGAATTTTCCCAGTAATTTTCCAGTCGGTCAAGATGCAAAATACTTGTTGTTGTTGTTGGAGGTTGCCATGGCATTTGGCTGGCTAATTAAGTGCGTTTGGCAGCTGACCAAGTTGGTAGAGAGAGAGCGAGCATACAGTTAATTAGAGTAAAATTATAAATAAACTTTATATAACAATTTGCGTGGATGTAGCTGAGCCACGGCTTAGCTTTGTTTGCTATCTAACTTTACTCTCCACACCCTCCCTCTGCCTAGTTTTAAGTCTGAAACCGAAAATTGCATATTGTATGCGTGGTGGAAAAATTAATTGGAATGCAAATGTGGCCGACTGCAAAGTGCTGCAATTTAATTGCATACTTTCGGGCGGGCGCAAATTAAACATGGCGGCAGCCCAGACACGCCTGTCTATGTGTGTGTGTTGCGTACTCGTCTGTACAATTACAAAACTAATGCCATTTAATTAAGTTCACACGTGCCACAATTAAATCTTCAACACTAATTGATGAACGTGTGCCCCGACATGTGTCCACATGCCCCTCGTTTTTAAACGAATACCCTTTCCTTCTTGCACTCTCCCCACCCCTCCCCACTTCCCCTGCGTGGCGAAAAAATGCTCACGTAGCCAGGCAAAGGCAAACAAATAAACGAGCGAAGGTGGATGGAAAAATTGTGAAAGCTACTGAAATCGTGTTAGGAAATCATAAACAGTTTTTTCGGTTTCCGTTCTTGTTGTTGTTGTGGCGAATGCACGTTGTATCCTTTCTGAATTAAGCAAACACACCTTCCCCCACACACACACACATACATGCATTTGGCTTTGCCTTGCCAGTCTTTTTTTTCGGGCTTTATCCCTTTCCACTTAGCGCCGTTTGTTTTGTTCCTGCTTGCATATTTGGCACGTTTGCGCCTCGTTTTGCCCTGACCAGTGCCTGGCTAAGTGGGCGTGTCGACTCCCTGCCTGAGCGTGTGCGTATGCGTATGAGTGTGTTTTTCTTTCGTTGAGTTAGTGCCATTTATTAGGCGCTTCTCCTTCTCCTCGCTGGGAAATTCGAAAATTATTTAGCAAATTAACACGCTGACAAGTCAACTGTATTGAAGTGAACGTGTCCTGGATTCTGGCCAGATACACACAAACACACACATGGATATGTGACCAGATTGTCCAAAATTTATGTATTCTATGCATTTGCCTCAACTAATAAACACAGCACGCGCTCCTCGTCCGCTCAAACTGAAGGAGAGCACCACCTGAAGCAGCACTGAGCACGCAGCGATACTGAAGAGTCGCCTTAAGTATGCGCAACATGCGAGCCCATTAAACTAAACTCAACCTGCCTCGCCTCTCCTGCCACCTCTCATTGTTTTCCTGCACAGTTTTTCAAGCAATTTTCCCCAACAAGGTTTTCATCTGCACCTGACCACAAACGCTTTCATTTAGTTGTTGCATTTTGCTTCTGCATTTTACTCAAGTTTCAATCGAGTTTGCAAATTCAACTGCCTGCAATGGGGTAAATGGGCAGTGTGGAAAGCTTTAAACTTCGATGCATCTTTAATTTAAATAATGAAATCTAAGATAAATTTAGTTTAAGGTTAAATAAATGCAAAGTAATAATGAAAACAGTATTCACTAAAGCTTTAACGTGCTTTTAAATAAAAAAAGATAAATAGAGTATATTACATTTAAAAATAAAGTTTTCTATAAAGCTTCAATGTGCTTTAGCTCACACGTAAGAATCTGTTTATTTGCAGATCATTTAAAGTACACTGAAAAATAAAGAAAGGAGTTTTAATTAACTTTTTCAGAAATTCATTTAATTTAATTTAAATCCCGTTAAAGAATATTTATCAGTTGAATATAAAGAATAGCATATTTTATATAGATTTAATGTGCTTTAAGAAGTAAATTTATTACAACAAATATTTAAACAATTAATAAAGCTCTTTGAAAAGCTTCTTAATGAAGGTATTCCAGCTACTATTGAGCTACTACCTAGAGCTTGACTGTGCTTTTAAAGCTGACCATTGCTAAGATTAGCTGCCTTGCCTTAGCTCACTCTACCCCACAGACTATTTAGGTGCCTCTTTTCAATCCTTCGTTTCCCCACATGGCCCATTTTAAAAGCCATCTTGTAATCCTGCACTTTGCTATGCCTGTGCTGGCTCCAGCTTCAGCTCCAGCTTCGACTTCAGCCTCTGCTCTCTGTCCTAATGGAGCCTCTGGACCGCAACGCACATGCCACAGCCGTCTTGGCCGAAGGAGGAGGATGCTGCTGTTAGTTTTGGTTAGACAACTTTTATAGTCTGCATGTGTCGGCTAAATGTCTTGTTGAAGCATCAAGTACACGCATACTGGCTTGCTCCATGCCGTGTGCCTGCTGCCACGTGCCACGTGCCTCATGTATATCCATTGTGGAGGATTCTCCATTGACTAATGAAGGAGCCTTCTTCATTTCCCACGGCTCGGACATGTGTCGACCAGCGTTAACAGGAAGCAGCTGAAGCTGCTCTGCCCTCGCCTGCCTGCCTGCATTTGCATTTATTTTCGAATCAAATAAGTAATGAGATTTTTATAAAGTTAATTAACATTTCTGCTGGGCCGCACTCAGGCATCTCTGCTGCGGTATACGGCTGTGGATGCATCGAATGCCTGCGCTGCTGCTGCTGGTGCTGCTACTTCTGCTGGCGCTGTCAGACTGGCCACGCCTCAAGTATGCACTTGGCATAATTTGTGCAGCAGCCAGAAACTTGCCACACACTCATATATCAGACAGCAGGCGACGCTGAGTTCGACAAGTGTGTGCAGCAAAAAGACTCTGCCGAATGTGGTAAATCCACAAGGAGCGAGGCCAACGAGGTCAACGACTGTGCCAAAATGGGGTATGCAATGCAGGAGCCAAGGGGGCAGGGAGGGGGGTCTGTCCAGCACTTTGTGGATAATAAAACAATTAAACGCAAAACTCAAACACTGCCAAAAAGGGGGAAGCGAAAAGAATCGACTTGCATGGCCTGCCAAATGAATTGAAAGCGAAAAATGCAAATGGGAAAATGCAAAATGTGCATGCGCCGATGGCAGCGTATGGGGCGTATACTTAATCAAAACCAAACCAGACAGGCAGCAGAGAGAGGCAGGGGGGGGAAGGAAGAGAGAGAGCGGCGCGTTTAATTGGAATTTATAGCTGACATTCGGCCGCCGCAGTGGCCGTTGCTGTTGCCCACTGCGAATTTAGCCAAATTTTCAATTATTTGTGCAAATTTAATGAGCCTAAACCATTTGCGCTTCGACGCGTCGCCTTGCGCTGCCCCCAAGTGCCGCATTACGTCATCTGTGATGGCCCGTTGCGCACTTGAGTGACGTTATCCGTTCAAAGTTTTACACGCGCCGCACACTCTCTATGTATGTGTGTGTGTGTGTGTGGATAAGGCTAAGGTTAGTGACGGCATGCCAAGGCTGCTGCCTGCTGTACATATTTCATAATCATTAAGCACGCAAGGCAGCTCATCTCCAGCCACATTGGAAGCCAACTTCAATTGCATTTAAATACTTTGAGTGGGAGTAAGAGAGGTAGAGGTAGAGTAGGAGAGAGATACAGAGAGAGGAAGAGAGAGCAAGCTTAGTAACAAGTCTCACTTTATTTACATTCAGCTCATATTTCACACCAATTTTCCTATAATAATCCGCAAAATTACAACAGCTTGTTAGAGTTTTTCTCATGTTTACAAGTTTTATCTCTATTTTATTATTTACTGTTCTCAATTCTATGCGTGATAAGTTGAGCAACTTTACTTTAATTGTATTTAAAACATTGGCAAAACAAAAGCAGAACTTTAAGTTTCTATTTTGTTTGAATTTCTTTCAACAGTTATCAAATTGCGTCTTCAGTCGAGTCCAATTAGAAAGTATTATAAGTAAATTTCGTATTTTATTTCCAACATGTTATGCCTGTGCTCCACAATCGGCTTAAGTTGTGGCAGTTGTGCAGTGACAGTGACGTGGTTTCAGAGATTTGCTCTACACAAAGTGTATTTTATTTGATACTCAAGTTGTTGATCTACTTTGGGGTTGGCAAATCATTTCAATATGCAGCATAATTAAAGAGAACATTTTGCAGCAAAGAAGTCTATTAAATATGGCACAAGTATTGCAGCAGTAGTCGACTGGTAAATACCCTGTAAGGTACTGTAATTGAATGCATATGTTCAGGTCTTCCCCCTTACTCGATTGCTAAGTGGCAGCTAGTGAGCTTAATGTGCTGCTTGATGAGTGACGAGTGAATACCATTCAAGTGCCATTCACTTACACTCATTAATATGCTCTGGAGTGTTTTTCTATCTATGATTTGTGGGCGTGGCTGGCCATCAATTGAAGAGGCGTAGCGCAGTTGGGCTGCCTCGATTTGCGATGTGAGAAGGCCGTAGATAGTCGTAAAATGGCTTTAAATATTAAGCAGCTTATGCGCTTTTATGGCTCACTTGTCGCTAACAATAATGGGACACTACGGCAGACGGGCAGCGGCGCAGCGAGACAGCAGGGCGGATGGGCAACTAGTACGTAAAAGGCAGCTACGTGTACGCTCAGCCATAAAATAAAAGATAATCATTATTTTTCTAAGATTGCACATAAATTTCTCGCGTGCTCGCTCTACCGTTCGCCCAGGAAATGCATCAAAATTCGTTATGTGTGTGCGAAGGAGAAAGGAAGAGGGAGATAGAGAGGTAGTGAGAGGGAGGGAGTATCTCTGTGTGTAGGAAATGCGCCAGCCAACGGGAACAGCAGGAACAGGAATAAAGTATACGGTACGTTACGTATACGTAGCGTGGCATACGAGTACATGCACGTCCGGATGCAGCGGTTGTCCTGAGTCCTGCAGCTCCACGCCATCCCCCTTCCCTTCATACAATCCCTTGGTCCACAGTCCATGGCTGATGTGGGCCAAAAAGTGCTCGGGCGTTAAGAATGCAACGCTTGCAGTTGCATTGCCGGCCCGGATGCAGCTCATTTCACTCGGGCAAGCGCAAAATATAGACCACTGCCGGCAGCTGAACAGAGAAGGAATCTGAACTGGGTCCGACCTACTGATAGAGCTACTGCTGCTGTTGCTGCTGCTGCAGCGCTTGATTTAATAAATTTTGAAATATTTTCTCTTTACGCAAAATATTTTGCTAGCGGCGCCCAGTCAATTTAATAAACTGGCGTGTCAAAGTGCTGCAAAAAAATCATAATGTATGTGAAAGCCTGCGTGTGTGTTTGTGTGTGTGTGTGTGTCTGGCGTGGCTGAGTGCGCGGTCCATTAAAACTTGAAAAGTTGCGCGCTTAATTAAATGTCGCGTAAATGAAATCTTCAACATTCTTCAACCACACACAACAACAGACGAAAAGTACGTGTTGAAATCAGGCAGAGTTTTGAATACACTACACGAAATAATGGAATATATTCCAAACAAAACTGCTTCGAATGTACTCCACATACTATTCATATTTTATTAATTTAAAAATATTTAATTCAATAATTTAATAAATAAGATTATTTGGTTTCTTTTAAAGTTCTCTTGATTCTCCTTATCACCTCAGCTACGATATTCTCTATCGGCTTACCGCCACAATTTCGATAACTAATTTATTAAATCTGAAGATTAGTGTTGAGTAAGTTTCAAATATTGTATATAAATAAACTTACGAGTCTGCAATAATTTACAAATTAGGCAACTTGGTTACAATTAAAGACTTAAATAAGTTTGTTACTTCTCAGTACTCTTCCCCTCACTTGCGTTACAAATTGAGCCTCATAGCCAAAGCACTCTCAGCATTGTTCGTCCGCCCGAGTAAAAGTCGATGGCAAGTTTGCAGCGCCTGCTGATGCTGGCAAAGTGATTAAATTGAGCAACCATTAAAATAAATATGGCGACAAATGGCATAAGTGTTCGACGAAGGCAGAGGAAAAGCTCATTAAGGCGAAAATGTGCACACCATCCACCACACACACACACACCCACACACATAAAAAAAAGAGCAACACGAAAAGAAAATCTGTGCAAAAAATTGACTGGGCAAAGTTTGTGTACTGTGAGCAGCTGCTGCTGCTCCTCTGCTTGACTTTTAACGTGAACTCCGGATGATTTTCTTTAATAACGTGCCTAATTGAATTCAAATTAGCTGGCTAATCGACTGGCCCCATGCAAATGATTGACTCCACCGCCAACGCCAGCCACGTGCAGCTGTTGTGACAGGCGAAGGGCAACGCAAACTGACAACAGGCACTTCAGCACGGTCGGTTTAGTGAATAGAGCAAGTGAGACAGACTGCGAAATACCCTGCTCTATAGTTGAGTTGTGTTCTTGCTCTAGTTCAAGTTCGTTTGTGTTGAAATTTGCTTAATATTTAGCTAAAATATGGCACTTGTTATGTATTTCATAAATGATACAAATGGTGCATAAATGATTTAGACCATGCAAATTCATCGTAAGGAAGTAGCTAGAAATGTGCAGTAATCCCTATAAGCAGCATTTTGACTGATAGTCTGCTGCCGTCATCTCTCTCACTGCACTCGCTATCTACAGGGTATTATAACTGCACTTGTCGGCGTGCTCAACCGCTGCCGCAGGAGCAGCAACACTTGGAGCCACAGCTCGTGCTACGCCTCAGACATTGTCCACTTTGGACTTGACTGCCAGAGTTTATGGTGTTGGCCAAACTGTCATTGTGAGTGTTGGCCTGTGGGTTACGACGGGGGGGTGAGGTTAGGGGGTTACGCTGCTTTAGGTTTGTTGGGTTTGTCGGCAACGGCCTGGCAATCACACTAAAAGCGCCACCTGAAGTTATAGTGTAGTAGTTGCTGTTGTTGCCGTTGTCTGACTGCCAAGTACCTTGCCTATTTGTTGGTTCTGCCCCTCTCGACAGTCACACCCTCTCCGCCCCTGGGTACCCGTTTCAGCTGCGCATTGGACGACCGTAAATCTTTCCGCACACTTTAGCAATTTATACATAACCGCCGGCATTTATTGTCACATTTAGCTCGCAGTTCACGGCGTCACGTCTGCTATTTACATTTTGCCATCGCAACAACAATAACAACAAATCTCGAGGAGAATGGTGGACAGTGGGATGGGCAGGGGGAAAGAGGGGTTCTTTGCGAGATGTCAGCCATTTCTCTAGCCACGATGCCGCGCCCGATAGAGTCATCTCATTTGCGGCCCGGGGCAGTCCGTCCAAGTTTTGCTACCAAGTGTCACGTTGCAGACTTATTAGCGTGTCTCCCCTCCCTCTCTCTTCCCCCTCATTCTTTAGATACACCATTTTTTGTGCCCTGCCCACTTTATTTCTGCTTTTTTGCCTTCTGCATTTTGCCAACAACTTCCACGTTGATAAAATGAGAAGGCAGCGCCCGAAAAAAAACGAAAGAAACGAAATGAGATTAAACAACTTGTGCAGGGCAGCAAAAAGAAACTCGGGCATACTCAACCAAGAAGAAGGCTGCAAAGAGAATAAAGTTAATAATTCTATTAGGAATTATAATGAAATGACACTAACTGCAAGCAGTTTCTGCTTTGGTTTGAATAATTTTTAAGACTTGCTGGACAATATATAGACTAAATATACTGTTTGCCGTTTATTATTAAAATTATTTATTATTATTATTTATTTGTTTTATATTTTTTTAAAATTCACTTTAACTTCCTAGGGTTTGCGCCTTAACATTCTTAATTGAATAAATTCATATCAACTTCATATTTATCGGCCCACCGCCACTTTCGATAAATTATTGAACAAGCGTTAAAATAAGTGTTGAGTAAGTGACAAAACTGGAAATACAAATAATTAGAATTATAAAAAACTGTTCAAACTGAGTTGCATATTCAAAACTATACTTTAAAAGTTATTTAAAAGTAAAGTGAATTATTATATTTTCATTTCCTTAAGGAAATGCTGCTGTAACTCTCCAATTAACTTCATTGAGCATACCCCACACAGTGGTTTTTACCTTGCCACAGGGTATAATTATGTTTTTGGAAAAATGCTTTCAAATAAATAAACAAGTGTTTCCCGCCCCAATTTCCTTCCGCTTTGCGCCGCCATCTAGCGCTATCTCGCTCCCACTTGTCATTTGCATGTCGCATTTAAATTTGCATTTGTCAGGCAAGTCGGGCATGCAAAACTGTCTGCCTACTTACCTAATATGCACACTAAGTTAGTTTGACACAGCGTCGCGGGCGCACGCCTTAAATATTTATCATGTTACGCATACGCACCGTGGGCAACGTTGTATACTCGCTGTCTTGCTCCTTCTGACTGACATCTGATGTGTCTGATGATTTATGCTCATTAAAGCTGAGCAAATAAACCGAAACCAAAACCGAAACATTGTCAGAACGGGACATAAAGAGAGAGAGAGAGTGAGGAGGCAATGGGAAAGTTGAAGCAGCAGCTAGATAAAAGCCAAGCAAATGCCGCCCTCAAGCCTGATGAATTACAGCCATAATGGCGCATCATTATGCTCGACTAATTGTGGGTTGCCCGAGTCGTTTGTAAAAGTCAATTATCATAGCATTCAATGGGCAAACGAACCATTCGGGCAGCAATCGAATCGAGGAATCCCAAAGCGAATCACAGTTGGATTTGGCATTGAACACAGAAGTGCTGAGTGTCATAAATTAGACCCGCTGATCGCCAGCAATTGATTATTCCGCCCCGTATATGGTTGATATGCAGTATGTATAAACACCACGAGCCATATATCAAAATCACGCGTCGCTCTGGTCAAAGGCAGATGTCACATTTAATTGGGTTTTCACAACCGTTTGCACCGTAATAAGCTATTAAATAAACGAAAAGCCCAAGCTGAATCCATCGCATTGAAACATAATTGAGCTGACGCACACAGCCATGCACACACACACACAGGCACAGACACACACACAATTACACTCGCCCACATAAATAACACGAAAACTTCCGTTTGCCATAAAACTGATGCGCGCGACAAAGCGAAATGGCGCCCAGCAATGGCGGACACTGTTTCCGCTTATGGGCGACGACAGACAACAAGGCGATCGCCAAGCAACAACAACACGAACAGCAACAGCAGCAATAATAATGACACTTGCGATGGCTAAAGATGCCAGCCCAAATCGTAAATTTCAATCAACGCGCAGCCAATACCAAAAAACTCAATGACAAACAGCTAGAATAACTGTGAATTGTACAGAGCACACACAGCGACAGCTACGACCTTTGTGCCCCCCTTCTTCCCCCTTCTGCAATATGACTGTCTAGTAGTATTTATGCGCCTGCCACGCCCACAAAGAACGTCGACGACGGCGACTTAACTCATGTTTTATTGCTGCAAATTCCATTTTTGAGCCCCAATGCTGACAATAAAAGTCATAGAGATTCAACATCTACAGCCATCCCCTCTCCCCCTCTGCGCCTCAAGCACATGATTGCCTCCCTCTCTCTGTGTGTGTGTTGTAGGCATTGCTTCATTGGCAACTGTAAATTTGCTCGTTATGAATTAATGACACAAGCTGAAAGTAGAATGGAAAACGTGACTTGCTGTCAGATTTGTACGACGAACTGGAAAAGTGCTTTAAAGAAAAGCTGTTTGTTGATTAATGAGAGTGCCTTAGGTTTTCTTTTAAGACTTCACATTGAAACCTTACAATCATGAGCAAAAGCTTTGCAATAGAGAATTAAAGAAAAGTTTGTTAAGCTCTGAAAAACAAGAGTTTCATGTGTTATTGAATGTGCTTTGCAAGCTCTTCATATGTAGATATCTAAATGAGTGCAATAACAAATCTTTCTACTGCTTTAATGCACTTTCCAAGCTCTTATTCATCATTTCTAAAATACTTTTAACTGCAAAGCTGCCTTGATTGAGCGACACAGCTTCTCATTTATTCACTACTCTAGCCAGTGTCATCGGCGTCACTTTGATAGCACACAATGGAATGTATTGCTGGCTGACAACCCCTTAACAAGTTGTAGCAACTTTCAGGGCCACTGCGAGGCACAATATGCTCGTAAATCATTAAAAGTTCACTCATAAAACGCACAGCCACAAGAGCGACCAGCGGCATTTAAGCCGCAAATTTCGCAGCTATCCAAGTAAAGTCAAGTTAAGCTCCATGCAGGAGAGGCTATATGTGTGTGTGTCTGCGGCATTGTCCTGCATCTTCATGCCTGTCCTCGTTGTCGTCTATTTGCCATAACAATAGTTGTTGGCCTCATCCTCCCATCCTCGTCCAGCTATAGACTGAGCAGGTTAATCGAAAAACTTTTGGCAAATAATTTGAAAATGTTCAAATTGCCATTTAAATGGCAAAACAACCGCAGGCAACAACAGCAGCAGAGTGGGCTAATTTTAGGCTATGTTCTTTAATTATGGCTGCTCCTGTCTGCGATGCTTAAAGATTCCAGACCGGCAGACAAACAAACAGACACTCGCGGCGAGTCGAGTGGCTTTAATGAGGAAATTGCAATCTTTACGATTTGCTTTGGGTTTTCCAATTCGATTTTCGTATTTTATTTATATATTTGTTACATATATCTCTACCTAATTAGGCGGCCATCAATCACATATAGGTTTTCCAGTATATTTATTTAAATGGAAATTGGTTTTTCCCTCTCCTTCCCTTTCTCTGTGGTTTTCATAGATTACGAGCTAATGAACACGCACCGAGGCATCTCATATTATGGATTGAATTGCATGAAATGTGTGTGTAATTGTTGGCAATGTTTTGGATAAATATTGGCAGGAAATGTTCACATAAAATACGGCTGCAGACCGATAATGATCTATACGCTCCTGCGGGCCGTAACCAAATTTAATTGATTGTGAAACCGAATAAACAACAACAAGGCTTGCAAACATCAAATCGGCACAGTTTGCTTGATATGCCAATTATGGCAAATACCAAATTAGCTTGCTCATTAAAGCTGATTTTCAAATGGCAAATTGGGCTCTATTAAATTTGTGGTAGTTCACGCTTTGATTAATTCGATCAATTACAATTCAATGAGAAGAAAAAATATGTAAAGCGTTTGGTAAATAAAAAGCGCATAATTTACACACTCTGCTATTACAGTCGATTAAATATAATTGCAGGCAAAAAAGGCAAGAAATTAAAATTTATTTATTAAATTAAAAGAGCTGCATAGCAATTTATAAATAGTTTGCAATTAAATGAAACTTCGATGTGTATATTATTATTTATACGTATTAATATGTCGTTGAGCTATCGAGTAATTTGTGTGATATAAGTATTTTTTAGCTTTTTTAGCTTTCATATAGCGAAACTATTTAAAAGACAAGGAATATACATATTTTTCATGAAGTAGGCAACGTTGATCATCAGTATTCATCGCTAAACTTACTTGGTGATCTTTTCTTCGTGGTGAACGAATCAGTTTTTCATCATATACACTATTTATATTTTGTTAGTTCCCTCTGCAACCTTTTGGCTTGAAAAATCATTGGAATAACTGCAGAGGAAACCTCTAACCAGGATTTTGACTAAGTAGCTTCTTCGCATCCACACACACTCTGACACTCTGTGTGTGTGTGTGTGTGTGTCTGCTGCACATATAAACATTTATAGCAGCATATTTATGCGCTCTCCCTGCCGCCACTTGACCCTTTTTTCTCATTTTATACATTTTATTGGCAAACAAAATTTTTAGCTGCCACTAAAATGAGTTAGGACAGGCTAACAGCCCGAAATGCTGGCTTATTGTTTGTGACGCAAGCAGACAGTAAAGGTTTTTATATGCCGACACGAGCTGTGACTGCTCCAACAACGACAAACAGTGGGACAGTTTGACATCAAACTCGAATTGAAACTGCTCTTTTAAAGGGTATAAAATAAGGAAGAACTTTACAAAATATAGAACTATTTATAGTGCAATATGCTAGTTAAAGATTAACTAATTTTCCCTATTATATCAATCTAATCATATCCCAATGCACATTCTTTACACTCTTTAACACCTTAACAAATTCTCAGCAAGTTGCTTGTGCTAGTGCATGGACTGCAGTTTGCCCTACAAACGCATATCAACAATTTGCAGCAATGGCAGCTCGCAAATATTTTTACGAATTCCGTTTGTAACCCTTACAAAACGAGCAGCACATAAAAATACACGAGTACTTCTATTATATTATTTATAAATCAAAATCACGCAGCGCAATTTCAACTGTGTGTGACGCTCTCCCAAGCTAAGCTATATAATCTGGCAGAACACACACACACACACTCACTCGAAGTTCTCTTCATTTGCAGATAAATTCATTCATTTTCATTTGAGTCAAATTTCCGTTTGCTTAGCCGCACGTGCTGTGCCTCATATTTTGCTTCTGATTGATATTATATCATACTTATACCATATATATGTACATATATACCGCACTATGCACAAACAGTTGGCCGGAAATTTTTGGCTTTTATTATGATTTGCGCTTTGGCTAAGACGAAATGGGGAAGTCGCTGTCGGACAACATTGCGTATGCGCAATTCCGTCTTTATTCAACTGGCTGACTGTGCCCGATTAAGGCTTTAAGCTGTAATTAATTAACTCACAATGACAGAGCACTTAATGGGATGTTCTAGCAGAAGCAGCAGAGAAGGTTGGCTGGCAAAGACGTTAACTTGTTAGAGACAAAGCGAACTAGACAAAAGGGAATTTTAAATTTGATTAAAATTAATCTGCAAGTAAAATGAAGCTCAGCTATCAAAGTATTATGTCTCTTAAAGGTGAGAAATATTTTAATGCAATTGCAAATTAAAGTCTTATCGTTTTGAAATCAAGTTCTTCTACAGGGTAACCTGTAGCCCGTCTCTCATTTGATTGTGTGACAACTTTGACAGTTTGACGCCATGGGCAACAATTAGAGTTGGGAGTTAAATGTAAATAATTCCATCTACATGCGTGTAAATCAAAATAAATTGCCAAATCACGAAACTAATTTGAATGTCACGAATGCTGGCGGCGCTGACAGGCAGAAGCAGCTGCAGGATACGTGGCACGTGCGTGTTGATAATGAAATTACACACACACATACTTACGCACATAGTATATGTGTATGAGGGCGTGTCATTGGGATATATTCGTATGCACAGCATAGTTGACACTTGCCAAGTTTCGAGTATTTATCGCGCGGCGCTTTTGCCATGTTGCACATCAGCTGAATCGAGCGTGTCCGTAATATCCTGTGTGTGCTCTCACTGCATTTACTTGTGCTGCTTCTTCTTCTTCTCTTACTTTATCTACGCCTCGCCCTTCTTGGCTGCTTGTCTCTTTCGTTTCCGCAATTCGCAATCCCGAATCCGTTTTGGTCATTTCTCATTCGGCAACAGCACGCGCCATTTTCGCAGCCATTGGGTAAAAGGGAAATCGAAATTAAACTGTCCAAAGGCTGCAGCTGAAATTTACGACCTTTTCGTGCTAAGCGACCAGACAGGGCCTCCACCCCACTCATGCCCCTTCTTGCCACTAACAATCGACTGACTGCGTGCCTGCCCCGCAAACATCCGCTCTAGAGAAATGACTTTGTGGCCGTCTTTACATAACGTGCAGGCAAAGAAAGCAAGCCTCGCCTGTGCTGGACAGTCATCGGCTCGGGGTCTGGGTCCGGTTTAATCCTTGCCTGGATTTGCATTGCTGCTTGCATTGGTTTTCCCCTTTTGATTTCTGGCCACTCATCGTTGTGGCCGCATGAATGTTAAATGCGCATTTGTTTTCCGCACACCAAAAGTCATGATTATTTTATTGAGGCAGCTGCACTCTGCCTGCCTTTCCGACATTTCCACCGAATTTCCGCAAGGGAAATTGTGATTTCTCTCCCCCCTCCTCCTCCTTTGCCTTCCTCTATATTTGCTTAACCAGATCAAGATTAGTCCACGAATTGGCATTGACATATTTTGCATTGGCGCATTGCATTGCGCAACTGTTTGGCGAAAAGTTTCGCGGCCACAATCATAACGTGCCCTCTTTGCCACAGTTATTGCCAGATCTATCTAGGTAATAGCTTGGGGCAGGGCAGGGCACTGCTGGGCGTGGCAAAGTGTGCGGCAGGCCTGCACAAATATTTTCTTTCGAATGCAGCAAATAGTATCTCAACTAGCTGCAACACGCTGCAGTCCTTCTCTATATATGCATATACGAGTTTTTATATTTGAGTCAGCCAAGCGAGGGGCGTTTAAATAGTTTACTATTGTGTTAGGTTATAATTAACTTGACATAACAACATAAGTTGCATTTTATACACACATTTAAATATATTTGAAATTGTTCTACTTCTTTTGCGCTTTGGCATCTTCGATAGATTTCGTGCAGCTTAATGGCTATCGGTTTGCCGCCACTTTTGACAAATAATGGATCAAATCTAACAATTAGTGTTGAGTAAGCTACAAATCGGGTATAAGGAAAATGAGCCGATAATTAACGTATTAAATAAATCAGTTACAAGCAATAGCTTAAATTTTATAAAATAAATCACCTAAATCAACTTTTCGAACTACCCCAATAAAAACCACTAGACAACTTTTTCAGATCTTTTTCATTTCTGTTTGCTGAGTTTTTTTATTGGGGCTATCCCGAATTTGTTTATCTGGAATTTAAGAAGCGTCCCTTTTCAAATTGCATCTGGCTGAATTGCATGAACAGAAACATATCCTAAAAAAATGTATGTGTATGCAGTTCTCTCTCTGACACACAGCGTGTTCTTCTCTGACTCTCTCAGCCTCTCCCTCCCGCACTCTCTCGAGTGTTTGCTGGCAACTGTGCGCTTCGGTGCACGCACAAATTGCCACTCGAACGGCCGAGTTACCTTTAGCTACACACACATACAGCCACACACAGAAACGCACACATTGCGAGGCAGCGTATACGTAATATCTGTAACTGTCGGTCTGAACATGTAAATAACACTAAGCACAATGCGATATTATAACTACTCGTTGTGCTTGCCCGACAAGCTGCAAGGCAACCCGAATTTGCATTGCGAAAGGGTTCTCATCTCAAGTTAACATCCAAATCGCACACACACATACACACACAACTGTGTTTCAAGTAGTGTATTTGTGGTTCAGTGTGTGTGAAAATAATATAATCCCCCGCACAACAATCGGACAAGAGCACTGCATGCGGTCAGTTTAGCATGAAAGAAAATGCATATTGAGAAAACCTGCTGCAAACACGGACAAGAGACAAGGAGGAATCATTTGCCATTATGGGATTGTCAGCATTTTCCAAGGGCGCTTCAGAAACAAGTGCATTTTCGATAGTTTATGAAAGAGAAACAGGCGCATGTGGTACTCTAATCTCGAGATAACAGTGTGGTCAAGATTACGTAGTGTGCTACTTCTAATGAAATGTGCTATGGATACACATGTACGTGTATATAGCTTATATTTTCTGAAGGAAATTTGTTGCAGAAGAACTAAGCTTAAATATCAAATAAAATTATCAACTATAATAGTTTCCTAAGAAACATCATTATACTATATGAACGGCTTTGCGTTTATTAAAGTTCAATACATTTAAATACGTTTAAATTATGTACCGATAACTTCTGTTAATTATAATTTTACAATAACAAAATGTTCCTTTTCGATTACTTCAGCATCGACTTGCCGCCACGTTAGATAAATCATTGTTTAAGTGCTCGATAACTTATAATTAGTGTTGAATAAATTCAAATGATGATGAGAACCATAACTTGCACATTAAACAAATATTATACAGAGTGGTCTTTGAAAATATGTATATAAATACAAGTAAAACTTAAATAGAAATATTTTAAAAAGAAAGCCATATCTGCATATGAATAGCCTCTGTTTGGCCACATTAAGATATAACTATGAGTTCTTTTCGACATAGTTTTGCTGCTTTCAACTTTCCTTTGCGGGCAAATTGCGATATGAGCCACATGGAATGCTTGAGAGCAAAGAACAGTTAGAGCAGAGAATGGACAGAAAATTAGCACAGCTCGATGCATTCTTGGACCGCACAGACTGGACACAAATTGCACAACAAACTTCTCATCACATCTGCCGCACACAGACACACACACCAGCAAAGAATTTCGATTGCAATTTGGCCAGCCACAATGGAGCAGCATTAGGAGTGTGTGTGTGTTTGTGTGGGTGGAGGGGGAAAGTGCCATAAATAGGGACAGCGGAAGTGGATGTACATGATATTTATTACTATCAACGCCTGCAAGAAAACTTTGCGGCATCAAAATGAAGATGCAGACCTAACGGACCGAATTCCGTTTTGCCCGAAATAATGTCAACAATAATGTGCATCTCACTTGCTTCCCTCTCCCTCTGCCCCTCTGTCCCTCTCTTCCCCTTTCAAAACTAATAAAAATGTTGCTCGAAATTGGTAAAGTGTAATTGCAAAAATTTTGCACACATTGCAGCAGCTGCTGGCAACGAACAACGAGTCGAGCACAAAGTTCCGGAAACTCTGTCGAAATGTGGTCGCCTGATTGAAAGACAAAACTACAATATATAACAAGCCCCTACTATATAGTGGTACATATGAAATGTGTTTGCTATTGCTGCATATGATTGTGCAACACAATAGTGGCAAATTGTTGCAATGCCCAAAAGGCAGGCCGACTCCAAAGAGAAGCCCTGCAACCAAAACACAACTAACATATTTGCAAGATTTACCACACCAAGCAGAGTTATATTTGTATATATATATGTATAGTATGCATATATATATACAAATATATAATATAATATAGTGTAAGCAAGGCAATGCTCGCAGCGACACTTGGCAGGGCTCAAAGGAACTTAACTTAATCAATGAGAGATTAAACTTTTGCATTGTGGTAATGTCAAAGCATCAATTTGTCACCCAAACCCACTTGAGGTGCAAGTGGAGGCAGGGGCGTTGCTAAAAGCAATCACAGTACCAAACAACAACAACAGCAGCAGCAGCTCAATTGTATTGTGTACACAAATTATGAAAATCCCTCACACACACATACACAGAGAAGGACAAAGGGAGAGAGGCCAAGAGCGAAGGCCAAAGGAAAAGGCAACGTTGAGGGACTTTTGTCATTTTGACATATTTTAATGCGAATTTATAACACAGCCTCGCAGGCTGCCCACTCTCTGCCTCTCCCTCCCTCACCCGAGGCCATTGACAGTTGGTCAACTTTAATTTTCGGTGCTGGTGCGAGCGAGCAAGCAAGAGTTGTCAGCCCTTTCGCACGGACACCTTTAACCGAGTTTACTACGAACCTGTTTTCCCTGGTGACAACGAGCACAAAAAGGGACAGTAAATTTAATAAATAAGCGAAGATTTGAGTAGAAGTCTTCTCCTTGTTGTTGTTCCTGTTGTTGCTCCCGCTGAGTTGTTGTATTTATTGATATTGAGGTGAACCTCAATCAAAACGTATCGCCCCAACGGGCCCACAGCGCCAATGCGTCTATCAACAGTGTCTTCAATAATTTTTCATACATACGCAGACAGACACCCACACACACACACCCACACCCACACACACACCCACTTAGTGTAGTGTCACACTGTCATGTTCTATTCCCGTTAGGCGCGCTGTCTTGGCACAAAGGGGCAAATTGCAAATAAGAAAGAAATACGCGAATATCGCAAATAAAATAAAAAATAACTTCTACTGCGCAGATAAAGTGGATGAGAAAGGCGGAGAGACATTAAGTCGACTTGTAAATGCTCTAGAAGACAATTTGTATTGAATTCTTCAACTTTATTAAACTGTGGTATATGAAATTTGAAGACAAAGAAAATTCCATTAAGTTTAATATTATTTTGATAAAATAATTACTTTGAATTACTGTTGTAATTACCAAGTAAACACATTTAATTCCTTTAGTAATGCATGAAATAATTGCAAGTAATTACACAGTAATTAAAAATAATTATAGCTATAATATTGGTTGTCTTATTTAACTAGCTTGCAGGTAAACCTCATGCAAGACCCCACACAATCGCTCATACCTTCACCGAGAGAGTATTCAACTCTGCATGGCTTCAAGTGTCACTTATTTGTCGACGCAACCTTAAAAACTTTCGCCCAAGCAGCGCACAACAAAAGTGTTAGGCGCGTGTGCGACTATCTTCATGTGTGTGTGTGCGTGTGTTTGTCAAAGGCAAAATAATGCATATAAAATAGAAAATCGGCAAAAGATTCTCTCTGGCCTGGAGCAGGCTCCACTTGTGCTGCTGCTGCTTCCTCTTCTCCAGCTGCTTCTCTCGTTAACTTATTCAATTTTGGTGGCCTTGACACAAACACTGTACTACATTGAAATTGATTTGACAAATATTTTGCCTGGCGTTTATTACATTTTTGTCGCGAGCAAAGCTTTTGGCCTTTTCAACTGTGAACTCTGAGGGAAGAAGCTGAAGGCGAAAGCAAAGCTGCAGAGCTGGAGCCGATGTTGACGCTTGAGCTGGCAAGGATTATGTCTGCTATGGCAACAATTTCAATATACTGTAGTTAGACATGCACACACATACATATATACACCCACACACACACAAATATACACATGATTACAGGGAGAGTCCTTGCAGAGTCCTTGTTAGTAAGTGCGGTGCAGCGAGATTCCAATCTACATGCGAATGCTCGATAACTGCGTCAATGTGAGATGCGTTTAACACACATCGACACTTGTTGCATGCCACACACTCAGACACACACAGACAATTCTATCGTTTGCATTATATAAATCAATATGAAAATCAAAGCGATGCAAACGGAATCCAACTTGGCGAGCACGTTGCGCTGTACGTGTGAGTGTGTGCTGGCATCTCAGTGTGTGTGTGTGAGAGAGAGAGTGTGTGCTGGCATGTTTACTTTGCCTCAAAGCCAAGCGAATGTGCACACATCAGCAGCGAATGAGATACCCTATAAAAAGTGCAGGCTCTAACCAGCAAAAGTTATTGCAAATTCAAGTTGATAATTTGCATTGAATTTGGTTTCTTTATGCCAAAATGAAGCCATGCGATTTACCAGAAATTCTCTTAGCTGTTGTCAGCTGCCCCGCCCCCTTTTGCCCCCCCCCATGCCCCCTTTTGACTTTGGTAATTGCTGCCAATGCGAACACAAAGAGGCAAGTCAACATTATCGAGCAAAGGCAAAGCAATTGTCATGCAGTGCAGCTTCCTCTCTCTCTCTCTCTATCTCCCACTCTCCCTCACTCTCTCTCTCTCTCTCTGTCTCTCTGTGTGCATTAGCAGATTGCAGAATACAATTGATAAATTGCATTTGAATAGACTGTGGCCAAATAAAAGAAAGTGCTCCGCACATCCGGCTCAGCAGAGGGAAGGGAGCAGCAGGGAGGGAACCATAAAATGGCCTGGCCATAAAAGAGCAAATTACAAAGACGGGCAAGAGGGACGTGGGGGGTAACTGAGCTGAGCAGAGCAAAGCCAGATCGTAAAACGAGCATCAAGTGGGGCTAACAACAAAGCCAAAGTCAGCCACTAATTGTTGCATTTAAAAGCAGCTTGCAGCGACAAACTCTGGCAATAAAAAACAATGGCTGTGCGTGTGTGTGTGCCAAACTGAACAGGTGATTAAGCAGATTTGCCAAGCAGCGCACAAAGTGTACAAGACAAATAAACGCGTCGAGTGTCATCTGCGGCGCACGTGACGTATGCGCAACGTGTGTGAGTATGTGTGCGCAAGCAACAAGAAGCCAACAAGAGCTGCCACGACGACTTAAGCAAGCTTTACTTTATGCTCCTGCTGATGCTGCCTTCTCCCTGCTGAGTGCACAATGAAAATGGAAAGTTGCAAAAGAGCATTAAAACAATGAAAACAACTCACATTGAGGGTCAAACCAAGCACAAGGTCAGGGGTGAGGGTAGCGAAGGGTAGTATAAGTATTCTCAAAAGAACAGTGCATATGTGTTGCAAGTTTATTTCCAATTGAAACAGTTTACATCATAGATTATAGATTACAAATAAAAGACACTGCAACAAAGGAGTTTCCCTTGCCAGGCAGTGAGTCCCTGTGAGAGTATTAAGTATTCGACCCGTGGACAGCGTACTTCCATTCCATGGCTCTGCACAATTTCCATAAACAACATTGGCAAATGGCAAATTGAGCTTTCAACGCTTTTGCAAGCGACAGCAAGTTGTGGCAACTTTTTTAAAGGGGGAGCAGGAGGTGGGGTTGGAAAATTGGCAAACTTCTGAAATTAATTAAAATCGCCAATGAATGCTCTGATGAAACCATAACAAAAACTAATATTTGACAATTGCCAATAATCGGCAGGCCAGCCGCATGTATTGCCAAACACACACAACAACAACAACAGCAGCAACAGCAACAACAATAACAACAATGGCAACTTGCGAGCGCAACAATTAAAACAAATCGAAAAGGGCAATGTAAAATTTTCATGTTTTCCATGAGTTTTTTTTTGGCTTTTTTGCCAGCTGTAGCCTCCTGCTCCATTCCTGCTGCTGCCATGCAAATTGGCAGTGTGCGTTTCTATGTGTGTGTGTGAGTGTGTGTGCATTTTGTTGCTTGTTTTTGCGCTTTTGGTGTAAGGACAAAGTTTGGTTCGAGCAATTGTTGCCGTGAACAAAATTCAATTGAAAACTCAAAGGTCACAAATTTATGCAACGCACACAAGCACACACACTGCTGTGCTGCATATGTTTGCGGTGTCTGTCTGTGTGTGTGTGTTGACAGTTGAACATTGCCCTGTGAATTGTTGTTTGATTGAAAACGTAATTGAATGGCAGCTGCAAAAAGTATTCGCAGTGCCATAAAAACCTAAATGACAAGCCAAAGCAACAAATGAAAGACTCAGAGATACCCTGTGAACAACGCAGAGATACCCTGTGCAACAGTAAAAGAGCAGCACATAATTTAACTGAGTAACAGTACTTACTATCAACTAAAATGGTAACTGCCTAGTCAATATACCCCAGTCTTACTTCTACTACAGAGCAACACATTAATTTCAACAAGCACGGCTAAAACATGCACTCGTAAATTCACAAATTATGAAATTATTATTTCAATTGTCCTTGACACGTATGCAACGGTATTTTATAGATACCAGAATAATACCAACAGCAGAAAGAAAAAAAAAAACAATATGCAAAAACATAACTGCACATTGAGCCATCATTTATTTAATTAATGCACAGGAAAAAAGCCTTTTAGAAATTAAATATGAAATGATGAATGTTTTTAGTTTTATCAAGAGGCAGAAGGAGAGACAGAGAGAGGGGGAGAGAGAGATAAAAAAAGAGAAACAGAAAGGTATTAAATTAATAAAGCAATTTAAATCCAGCTAAATTGATTAACATTTGCAGGGCGCTTTAAGCCTGATAAAGTAGAGCAATGGGAAATGCGAAATGGACAAGGGAAATAGGCTCTCAAGGACAGCCGTGAATTTCCACTTTGGATTACATGACCTTTTTTTGGCGACTTGACCCCAACAAGAAAATATAGAAAAACAAAGTCGACTTATGCTGACAACTTTAAAGCGAGTGCCAAGGAGATGTCCCCCAATCCCAGCAAAGACAAAGCCAAAGCCACCTGTAAGGCAGTTCTCCCCACACAGCATAGCATACCTACCCCACCCCACCACCTTGTGCCATCCTAAGTATTCAATTCCATAAACACTTGTTCACGCAGATCACGCGGCCATCGTAAGCCAGCGAGAGCGGCTTGGGCGAGAAACTTCATCAACAGAAATTGTGAATTCCATACAAATAGTTTGACAAAGTTGCCCCAAACTTGGAGGGGATGCCATCGCATGGCTGTGGAGGTTAGGTCACAGGGGAGAGGGGGGATGTGGAGACAGGGCGCTGCTCATGGCAGGCAAAAGGCGCAAATGAAAGAAGTTTTGCGGTAGGCGCTGCTGAGCCAAGCGATAGACAGGAAATGCCACAGCAAGAGACATAAAAGAAATCTTATAAATCCACAAGAACATGAAATACTTACGAACACACACACATACATATATACGTGATATAGACATGTGTCTGTCTGTGTGTGTGTCTAGTGTCCTAAAGTGGAAGATTTATACAAGGAAAGCGTCGGCATTGCGGTTTATATTCGCTCTTTTGAGTTACTAAAAGTCAATGAGATGCTTGTTATATATACATTATCTGGTTAAAGATAGCACTACTATAGGGAATTGAGTGGTGAGGATCGTAAAGATTTTGAAAAATCGTTACCAGTTCAAAACACTTGGTGTATATAGTAAATAAATAGCTTTTCTGGAAAGTACTAAGAAAGAACAGACAGTATATGATAGATGTCAACTTTCAAGTCAAATTTAGTGTATCTTGTTCTTTGAACATGACTAAATGGGCTACACTATTGATGTTGACTTAGAATATATATACTTTGTGAGGTCTGTTATGCTTGCCACTGCATATTTTATACAATATATATTTTCATTCCCTTATTAGACCATTTCCAATGATCGATGTGTATAAGAGCACATATCCCATTTAAATGGATTGTTTTACTCTTGCAAAGGGTATATTTATTTATTTAATCAGTCTCGACCCTATAGAGTACTCGTATATATGTACATTTTGAATAACAGGAGAGTGGAACTAACTATATCCGTCTGTTCTGAATAGAGAAGTTTTATTAAAAAACGTAACAATATGAAATGAGACGAACAAACAAATTAATTTGCATACTTTATTTCATTTGCTTAATCGTTAAGGATTAGATTCTTAAAAAATATGTACTATATACCCTTTTTAAAATTAGAAAAAGTACTTACAAATTTACTATTTGAAGTTCAATGAATCGAATGAATAAATGCGTGAGAAAATGATATTCAAAATCAAATGAATTATGCGAGTTTGCAAGATGAAAGGAAACTGTTTTTTTAGAACTTTTCCAATGGAAATTTAAAATTAATATCTTTGAAGATTTTAAATCAAAAAAATATTCAGAGCTGCAAACAAATAAAAACAAACAAACATATAATATAGTATACATTCTTATACATATACATACATATGTATGTAGTATAGATTATTAAAAGCAGACCTTTACAGGCCGAGTATCGTATTTCTCAATCACGTCTGCCTGACGGCCATCGCTCTTAGTTTAGAGCATTTTTGGTATTTCATGTGTATTTTTGGCGCCAAGCATTTGGTCACGTAGCGTGCGGTTATTATGAATGTGGTGAAATATCGGCGGACATACCTATAAAGTATATACTATACATATGTTCTGCCTGCACACACACACACACGCACACGAGTATAACTAAAACTATGAGTTGCGCGTGCGGCATATTATCACATGGGCGTAGCTAACAGGGAAGGGGGTGGCGAGAGGGGAAGAGGTGCGAGGTGGGCGTCAGTGCGTTACGAACTTGTCCTGGGGCATTGTCAGGACTGTCGACTGAAACTGAACTCGAAATGCGATGACGCGTCGCGACGTCTCTCTGTGACTTGGGGCACTTTAGTGTGCCGGAGAAGGGAGCAACCACACACAATCAAAGCCAGGAATAGTCACAGCCATGTCCAGTTCGGAAGCTGGGGGAGTGGCAAAAAACTTTCATGTCCGAACTAGCAGCAAATAGGCGCGTGCAACGCACACACACACACCCACACACACGCACGTAGACTTAAACACAGACTGAAAAGTTTCGAACAACTTGTTTGGGTTCGGTTTTTTGGGTTTAGATTTGGGTCTGGCTTGGGGGCTCTGCATTTAAGTTTGGGTACAGGTTTTTGGTTTTGGTTTTGGCTTTTGGTTTTGACATTATCCCGATGCGTCGCAGAAGGGAATTGAGCTAGCACCGCCACTCCTCCTCCCTGTTGTATACTTAGTTAAGAGGATTCAACTTGAATTAGCGCTGAGATTTAAGTAAGATGAGCTCAGTCTGCATATGAAATCATTTGACAAATAGTTTATAATATATATTATTATTTATTTATTTATTAATTGTTTATATTTTATATATTTCAAAAGTTTTAAACCAGCAGAGAAAGAGAGAAAGAAAACTTTGAGTGTGACCAAACTGCTTATCGATATAAAATGTTAAATCGATTAATGTAGTGTTGTATAATGCTATTTTTGTAGTTTGAATAGTGGTATTTCAACAGTGTGTGTGTATGTTTATTATGCCATTTAGTGATATCTGTATTATCTCCATTTCAGCTGCAGGTGCTGCTGGTCGCCATTGTGGCAGCCCGATTTGGCGGCTCATCGAGTCGTGCCACCCGCGCTTCGGCGCTGCTGGCAGCGGAGTCACCGCAAAACAATAGATACACCAGTTACTACAGCAACAACAACAAGGATAACAAGAACATCGATGGCGTTGCCGATAGCCGGAGAACAACGAACAATGCTGCCGACAACAATGACAAGTATAACTACAACAAAGCGTCGCCCAAATGGCAGTTGCCGCAGCAAAAACTATACGCAAATCCCCAGGGTGCACATAGCCAGTGGCAGCAGCAACACGAGCAGCAGCAGCAACAACAACAGCAACAAGGACAATTTGCTGATGATCCCGAGGCAGCTCGCAATGACTTCCTTCTGCAATTGCCTGACTTAAATGCGGATGCGGTGCAAGGTGTGCGAGGCCTGTTTGTCGCACAGGACAGCTACAACAACAACAACAACAACAACCAAGAGCAGAGACAGGGCAACAACAACGACAACTACAATGAGCAGGACTATGACAACGAGGACTATGACAACGTGGAGGAGGACACTGACAGCGACAACAATGTCTGGCAAGTTGCTGCCGAGTTGGAAAGGGAACGAGATGGCGAATATGCTCCGCAGTTAAAGCGCAGCAGTCGCAGGTAGGCATCACACTCACACACACACAGGAGTGTGGGGTCTGCAACTCATGCAGCTCGTTGACTTTGGCACATTCTTCAATGTGCCCCAAATATGATTGCAGCTGACAATGAGCAAAGGTCCACACTACCCTCCTACTGTGAGCCAACCCCCGCCCCCTTCCTTCCTCCACTCTTTGCAATGCTCGACCACAGTCAGCAGCTGGATTTGCACGCTGCTTTGCTTTAGTGCTGCTCCGTTCTGCATATCAACTAAATCCTCAGGCCTTCGACACTGACGTAAGCAGTTAAGCTGATTCCCAGCTTCTAGTCTCCCTCCCTTTCTCTCCTCTCTCTTTCCTCACTTGGCCTGACTTTGTTTGCCAGATCAGGCTTAGCAGGATCAGGAGATTTCTATGGCAAAAGATTACGCAAGGCAACGACCCAAGCAGATATAAAACTGACGAAGACAAAAGACTGCAAAACTGTCAAAGCAAAGCAATGCGCAGTGCACAATGTGCGACAGGTTATGGAGAGTCGACTGCTGAATACCCTGTAGTAAGAAGGGGGAAACTTGGAAAAAATAGAGGTTTGAATTGGGGATTGTGGAAGAGAGAGAGAGAGGGAGGAAGGAGTAAAAGCAAAGAGAGTTCGATTTAGATAAAGGGATAGAGCAAAAGGTGGCGAGAAAGGAAAGGAGATAAAGAAGGAAAAGGAAAAATGATGTGCGAGAAAAAGAGCGAGATGGAATGACAGACAATTATCTGCATATTTCTGTTCATCCTGCACAAGAGAGAGAGTAAGCCAGATAGAATAGCGGAGAGTGTGGGCTAGACAGAAAGAAATAGATACATATTAAGAAATATAAAAGTAAAGAAGCAAACGAAAGAGTTATAATCAAGTGAAAAAAGGAGAAATGTATATCAAGAGTAAAGAAAATAAATATAAGAATAAAAAATTGGTAAAGATAAAGATAAAGGGCAGGAGAACAAGGTAAAATGAGAAAGACAATGAGTTAGAAATATAGATAGAAAGAGAGTAAAAGAGAGAGAGAGAAAGAGAAGAGAAAGAGATAAATATGGAGATATATAGAAAGACACAGTCAAAGACAAAGCAAACTACGAACCCAATAAGACATTTCAATTCAAAAGTTATCACATTCAGTACAATTTAAGTTCCCCAACATTCACTGAGATTTTCCGTTATAATTGTTTAAATAAACCAACGTTAATCCCGCTCATCGCTTATGAAGTGCCAAAAGCAGATCATAAAGAATATTCTGGCTTGGGGTTCCCTCGAGGCGTAGCCAAAGACGCAGAGCAGGGCTGCATTTCAAGCGCAATAAACTTTATGGCTCTGTGTAAGCCTGTTGGCTCTTCCTCCCTCTATCTCTCTCTCCCTCCCTCTCTCTCTCTCTCTCTCCCTCTCTCTCCCTCTCCCTCTCTGGCCTTCTTAATTTATACAAACCGTTGCGCGTAACTAAACAATTCTAAACACAAAACATTATTTCAAAACATTTCGCAAACTTTGCGACAAAACTATCAAAGCCGTTGTGTGGCCTCAAGTGCGCTTCAAAAATGAATCCCCCTCCCTACCCTATACACCCAGTGGCTGCCTCATGGCTCTTACAGCAACCCCGCTGTGAGTGGTTGCACTTGGCGGTCGGCACTTGAAACGGCAGGGGCAGTGGCAGTGGCAGGGAGGGGGTGCCGAAAAAGGAAATCCGCTGGCAGCCAACGACAGTCGACAGTCGCGTAACTGAGCGAGCTTTGTGTCCGCCCCGGGCAACAATACCCTGCACCCAATGTAAACACCCCCGTCCCCCGTCTACCGTCCACCTCCTCCCCAGACAAAGCCCGCACGCGAAATGAAAGCTAAAAAATTCATTGGCATTTGCTGCAGTTGAATGCAAAATGATGCGCTTTTGTTGGCCAGAAAAAAGCGAGAAAACGAGGCAAAACCGGCGAGGCTCAAACGAAGATGAAACTATCTGTGGCAAACGTCAAAAGCGAATTTACTCCCCACCCTCCCTCTGCCAACTCTACTCCCCTTCTCTCTCTATCTACCCCCCTCTCTGTGGGGCTAAAAGCGCATTTTACAGGCGGTTGCCGCCGTTTCCGGCAGCTACGCTAATTCATGGCCAAAGCTTAAATTTCTATGCATCTGCGATTGCTCCATTGCAGGGAGAAGGCACAGACGCAGGCGGAGGCGGAGGACAGCAGCATCGATTACGAGGGTGAAGAGGACTTTGCAGTGGCCCGTGCGGGTGGCCAGGAACGGGATGCGGACGAGCTGAGTGACCAGTTGCCTTATGGCATACAGAATGTGCGCAAGCGACGCGTGCGCAGCGTGATGCCACCTGCGCTGCAGAGCAGCAGCAGCGCCGCCAGCAACAGCGACAGCGAGGGGGTAAGTGGAGCAGCAACTGCAACCATTCTTTATCTCATTCTCTAATACTCTCCTCTTTCTCTCTCACTCTCTATCTCGTTCTCACAAATTCTCTCACTGTCACTTTATCGTCCCTCTCTCTCTCTCTCTGCAGGTCACCTATCAGTCGCTGTGCCCCACAAAACGCGTCACTGTCAAACTGGACAACGGAGAATATCGGCCCAATCATTATGTGGAAGTGACCTGCGCCAACAACTATGCCCCGCTGCCGCCACGCGTCCACAGTTACGACAACTACAACTACCGCAACAACGAGCTGCCCCTGCTGCGCGCCCTGCTAAACGAACGCGCCGGCGAGAAACGTGAGGTAAGCGAGAAACAATCGAATTAGAGTCCTGCATGAATGCACCCAAGCTGTAAAATAGGTACTGTTTTAAATGAATGGAAGTCAATGTTGTACTATTGCGTGCATTTCAATGTTTTTCAGTCAAGTAAATAGTAAAGGCATGCATGCAGGACTCTGATATAGTCAGTGTGACCAGTGTTGATCTGATTTCCATGTATTATTATACTAAAAATGGACTTACCCCGACATCATTTATATATAACTCTTTAACTCTTTACACATGTGTACTGTTATGTACATATGTATGTAATGTACTGAAATAGTTATACCAGTTTATCGATTAAGCTATCGAACTACAATCAGTATTTGAGTAATCGTGGCTTAAATTGCACTATTTTGATTAGGCACATCCTAATTTTGTCATATTTTCTGTCACTAATCAGAATTGTTTGGCCACACAGATTTCAAAAAGAGATAAGCAAATTGTCAAGAAACTTCCTTGAATTTAAATATCTGTAGTACATTATATTTAGTTATTATTTACAAATCTTGTTCACGGTTTATATAATATGTTTACATACATATTTACAACTTCAACAACAAATAAAGCAGACTCTTATTAAACAAGAGTTCTAGTTCAATCTATGCAAGATATTCGACTATATTAAAGATATTCCTTATGCAGTACTGTTCCATACATATTCGTATATGTGTAATATGTTTAAACACAATTTCTTACTGTTCCCTTTCCCTCTTGCCTTGCAGATCTGTTCGGCCACGGGCTTCTCGTGCATTCAGCTCAATCGGACCATCCACCTGATACGTCTGAACGAGGGCAGTGGCTGCTGGGAATCAGAGACTCGCACAGTTCCCTCGGGCTGCGAGTGCATGTGGCCGAAGCACAGTTACGGGGACATTGCTTCGTACCATCAGGCACAGAAGCGTTTTAGCAACACACTGAATAACTTGAGGTCACGTAACATCGACTATACACCCGGCACGGGCTATCGCCAGCTGACACTGCGTACGCGTGCACCCAAGGCGGGCAACACTGCAGCCGGACGTAGTCGGCGTGAGGAATTGGAACTGGATCTGGACTATGGCAATTATTAAGCAAAATGATATCGACATCGCATCGCATCGTACCCAGGGACCAAGTGTGCCAGGCACATCATAACATAACTTCTTCGATCATTTAGCAACTAAGTTGAAATTGGCGTTAATTATTCGTATTCTTGCTGTGGTTTAGCCGTAATACAAACACAAACAAACATTCATTAATTGTTCGTTTTAAAGTTACACAAAATTGTATATATTTAAGCGAAATAAACAACAATGAAGCAACCAAAACAGCAAACCAGACATGGGCTATAAATTAAATTGCAAGGGGGGCTTAAAGTGCGTTCGATTCGCGATTCAACATGAATAAAGGAAGATAAAGCCTGACGCAATACGTACTATATGTTCAACAATGGACATAATTCACTTTAAGTTAATTCAGATACTTAATCCTATCGATATCTATTCGCTATACAAATACATTTATCACACTGACTAAATCTGTTAGGGCAGCATCGTAAATTAACGGTTAATCATTAATCAACTAAATCCCCTTGCGTTGCCAGGTGAGCTTGGCCAGCGGCTGCGTTGACCTTGTCTCCAGTACTTTCTCTGCAATTGCTGCAATTTGTGCATGCAACTCCTCTTGGGATGTGTTCGCATCGCATTCGTGCCAATAGCTTGACTCCTGTGCGCAGAATCTGTCGAAGACTTCGCCCACTTTGCGCTGCATTTCGACCTTTTCATAGCTGCAATTGCAAATGTAAATGAAATTAGCCAACCACAATAGTTCTGGGAGAATTGTTTTACAATTACGTACCGCTCTTCACCGTATCCACCGCGTGCCTGCAGCTGCTCGGGCTTGGAACGGAGATAGAAGACAGCATCAGGTCGGGGAAGTCCCCGATCGGGTGCACAACACCAGTCGAAGTCGAGTCCTTTGGCCACCGAGTATGCCACACCCGAGTAGGCATAGCGATCGCAAATGATTGTTGTGCCCGCCAGTAGATCGTTCCTAATACCCTTCACTCGCTCCCATCGATTTGACGAGAACAGTAAGTGTATTACTTGGTCGGAGAGTTCTTGTGTATTGGTGAGGTACGAATTGATAATGCTGCCAATGGACGTGCTGCGATCCGGAAAGTTGGTGTGTTGTGTGGCGACCCCTTTGCTCTTGAGCAATTCAACTGGGTAAATATTTAGAGAGTGAGAGAGAGAGAGAAAGTAAATATCATTGTTTATCATTTATGTGATAGATTTGTGTAGCTTAGTTTATCTAACCATCGATGGCTAAAGCAAGTGTTAAACGCCACAGACAAATAAGTCTTTTTTCTTTCTGAAAATTAAGTAATTTAGTCTTGTTTTCAATTTGGAAGGATATTTTATTCTCCAGGTGGTCAGGATAACTATGTAGAAACTAAAATTCAATGAAATTTTCAATTAAAATGCGATTTATCAAAATTTTTTAGTGTATTACAGCCTGCCGTTTTCAATTTATAGCAATTAGCGAATTTAACATAGATCCTTTACTGCCTCACATGATTTATAGGGTATGTATAAGTATCACCACTTGTAACTTGAATTGAAGTATTGTTTTCCTATGAATTGCCAATATTTTTGCACTTGTTTTTTGTTAATAACTAAAAACCTACTTTATTTATCAATTTTCCTCTTTTCCAATATGTATCAGCCGAATTTATTATTGAATTTTAACAAAAACCGGTATTATTAGCACAGATTCTGAAATTAATACTGTTTGCTGTTTTGTTTAACTTACATAGTAGCCGGCTTTGCGTTGTTTTGCCCGAACGATCACAGCCTTCGAAAACTATAAATGCACCTCGTTTATTAACGTTCATAATTTTACACGAATTGTTTAATCTGTTTTGTAAATATCGCACATAAAGTTTCTGAGCGCAATTATATCGCAATCTACGAATGCATTCCATGTGAAATAAGACCAGGGCTGGAAGAACATTTTAGCGGCATAATTGTGCGCGACAAAAAGCTTTCTGCTATGCGCAAGTACACTACGCAGCCACACTGTTTTAAAATATTTTTAAATTGTTTATTACTTTTGAAAGTAATAAATTGTTTTAAAAAATTGCTCTTTTAAATTACTTTTATTAAAGTTGCCATCATTCAACGTTTAATTGGCGTTAGCAATGTTGCAATGAAAGTGGAACCAGTAATGTAGTTTATCAGCTCATGAATGAACCACTAACCGCGTACACACACACACTACAAACACACTTACAAACACATTCATAACACAGAAGCTGAAGCACACGTAAATTACATTTTGTTTTAAACAAATTAAAATACGCATAAAAACGCGTGAGTTTGTAGCGGCATTTGTAAATGAAGTGATTAATTTAAACGCGGCAAACGTAACAATGTGTTAGCAATAAAGTGCGTGTGTTTGTGCAATTTGGCAAGGCTTGGTTTTGGCCTGCCTTTTCGGTCCAAAACAAGTAATTCGCAAAAACAGTCACAACGAAGCTGCAATGCGCTGCACTTGAGTGAGTGAGAGGGCGAAATTGTGGAGGTACATATGTGTGTGTTGTGCAAACAGTGCTACCAGAACTGCCGAAACTCAACTAATAATAATAATCACCCATGCTCTGCCAATCACCTTGTTCTAACTGCATTTAATCATCAACGAACGGCAAATGAAATTGTCATTGTCATAAAAAGGCAAACAAACAAACATTCATTGTTACAAAGACCGCGTGTTTGTCGCGTAGCGCCCCGTAGCAGCAGCGTTAGCCGCAGCAGAGCAGCGCCAGAAGCAGCCTCAAAACCAGGGACAGGCATGCAAAACAACGCTGACGACTGTCGATAATTTATCGACTGTCTGCGTTATCGCGCAAGGACCGCTCGGTGAAAACTTTTGCCAGTGGGTGGATGTGGTTGTGTGGATGGTGTGAAAAAAGTGCGTGCGAAATTTGTTTATACTTGAACTGCACAGTATGAGATAAAGTCACCAGTAATTAGATAACTCTCACTCTCCTAAACAAATAATGGGCGCACCCTTGCCTGCTGTCAGCACTGTGAACGCAAAGGCGACAGGACATAATACATAGCACCGCATGCCGTATGCCGTATGGTCCTTCTATTGAGACACAGTGCCTGCCAGGTGTTTTCCCCCCATTTTCCGAGAGCACAGTTATGTGTTAAGTACGTGCAAGTCCTTGCCAGCATCAAGTCATATTTTCCCGCACCGAGCCCCGTTTTCGCTCTCTGTTTGTCGGCAAAATTAATTGTGCGAATCCTTGGCTAGAAATATAGATGATTGCATTGGCAGCTCAACTCAGTTAGTTGAAGATTTCGAAAAATTAGACGAGAGCAAAGCGCAACCATGTCCAACAACAATCATCCGCACGGACATTTGAGTCAAGCGTCACAGAATCCCTCATGGAATCCCCTGCAAGTAAGTAGAGTGATAATCTTCGTTTTGCATGGATTCAAGTGGCGAAGCTGAAACTGAAAGCTGACCTAATCTCTGCAGATACCGTCGTATATACCACGACAGCCGCAATTGGCGCACATGTCCAACGAGCGGCCCATGGTGCGCTCCCCGCTGGCCTGGCATGCCTCCGCCCAGCCACCGCCGCCGCCCGATGCCATTTACAATTTTATGTCGGCCAATCATAAAAACGTAATTAGCGTAGTTTCTCCTCTTCGTTTTCGTTATCGTTATCGTTTCGTATTCATTCACGTTTGATTTCGTTTAGCTAGTTTAGCATATCTCTTTGCGCATATCCTTAGCATGCCCTGCTCCCCGTAGTACATTCAGCTCCTACCGCTGTTGTTGCTTTTCCTGCTTTGTACTAATTCCGTTTATGTATTGCCTTCATGACTTATTAACGTGTATTGTGTGTCTTTCAGCTGGACCATCATCATCAAATGAATCCTTTGCTGGCGCCACCATACACTGGAACATTGCCTTTCGACTCAATGGATCTGTCGCTGCAGTCGAGTCGCAGCGCTGCGCCGACGCTTAACAAACCTGGCCCACAACAGCAGCAGCAGCAACAAGCACAACAGCAGCAGCAACAACAACAACAGTCACATTTGCATGCACCTCCTAATTACCCAACGATGTAAGGCATACAACTTTATTCATATGGCAAAAGTATCTAGAACTCTTGTTCCTCCCTTTCCCAGTCACAATCTGACCACTAATACGCCTGGAGCTGGAGCACAGCAGGGACATCTATCGGGCATGCCCGCCTCGGCATCTCCTGCCAGCGCAGCCAGCAAATACCTCAATGCCAATGGTGCCGGGACTGCTGATTGCGAATCGCTGTTGCCGCCGCCGCCAAGTACCCCGCCCAACAACAATAACAATAACAATCACAACAACAGCACTGCAGCAGGAGGCAATGGCAGCAGCAACAGTAACAGCAACAGCAACAGCAACACCGGCAGCAGCAGCAACAACAATGTGCCACCACCACATTACATGCAGAATCGGGATGAGAACTTCAAGTTAACACAGCTGAAGAGCATTCAAAAGGCCACAGAACTGAGCGGCAAGGAGTGCAGCTATGGCCCGGCAACAGGAGCAGGAGCAGGCGGTGCCGCAGGTAAACTGGCAGCGCACAACATGCAGCAGCAGCAACATGCAGCAAAGAAACGTAAGTGGAATCTTTTTGCGTGTCAATGATTTGGTTGATTCATTTGGTTCTTTTTTAGCCTCGCCATTGCGCAACTATCATCAGCAGCAGCAGCAACATCAGCAGCCCTACAACATGAAATACAATGGGCCGCAGACACCGCCAACGCCGCAGTCACCACTCGACTACAATCAGTTGCATCTGCATCATCAGCTTCATGCGAATGTTGCTAGCTATGCACCACAGCCGCCACAACAACAACAGCAGCAGCAGCAACAACACATGCAGCAGGAGCAACAACAGCAGCAGCATCAGCAGCAGCAACAACATTTGCATTATGCACCGCCAACGCATCCACATCATAATCAGCATCTCGCACCGCCCCCACCGCCACACATGACCAGCGCACAATTTCAGCAACAACAACAGCAGCAGCAACAACAACAGCAACATCAGCAGCAGCAACAGCCTCATCATCAACAACCACAGCAGCAGCAGCAGCAGCCGTTGCAGCAAACGCACACGCCACAAATGCATTCCCGCAATACGCAGCTAACGAATCTCGATATGTCCAAGCACAAGCAACAGGAGCCGCAGTCACAGGAGGATGAGGCGCAAACAATCATCACAGATCTGTCAACAAATGCAGCGACATATCGCAACAGCAACAATGCGCCACCAGCAGCAGCAACTCCCATGCCTGTTGAGGACAAACAGTTGGCTGAGGCACCTGAGTCACCCTACATGACCACATCGAATGAGGAGTCACTGGAATCCAATAGCAACAGCAGCAACAGTCGCAAGCGGCGCAAGCGTAAGGCGAGTCAAGTGATGCGACTAACGCCACACGATGAGAACGTGAAGCGGCAACGTACGCCCAGTCCACAGGCACAGAGCAACAGCTGCAGTCCCAAGCACCACCACCACCAATTGTCGCCCAAGAATGGTGGCGATGTGCCAATGGACTTCCAGCCGTTCGGACTGCAAAAGGAACAGCAAGCGAAGCCATTGGAAAATGGACGTGCAATATCGCCTCCCATTGCTGCTGGCGCTGAGAACAGCAACAGTTCGACGCTTTACAACGACACGGACAATCCGAAGACCAAGAAGCAGCGACAGGCTTTGCTGCAGCGCAACCTAACGGAGCAACAGCGTCGCCAGCATGACGAGGACTCGTTACCTGCTGCTGCCAAAGAAGCCACAGCAACTGCAGCAATTGAAGGCAACATGCCACCGCCCAGTCCACAGAGCAATAGCAGCAGCAGCAGCTCGAGCAGCTCCAGTGCAGGCACGCACAGCAGCCACAGCAGTCGGCCGGTGAGTGAGACGCCGCAGGTGAAGGAGTTGCAGCTGCAGGAGCAGGAACAGCAGCAGCAACAGCAACAGCTGGTTGAGAATAAGGCCATCACAGACACGCCCGCCTCGCCGGCGCTGGTGGAACAGGGCAATATTGATGCCAAGCCTGCGGTAAGTGTGCACGATGATGAGGACGAAGTGGAGGATAGGAGCACAGCAGCACCCGCAGCAGTAGATAAACAGTCATCACCAGCTGCGGCTGAAGCAGCAACAAATGCCACAGCAGCTGCATCCGCCACAGAGCCCTGCCACTTCAACGAGGTCGAGGATAAGCTGGAGGAAATGTTTGCCGGCATTGAGGATGAGCCTGCCAATGAATCCGAAGCTCGAGCAACTGAAACGGAACACGGCTTGGGCTCACAGTTATTGGTGGCAGCTGGAGTGCAGCAGGTCAAAGCTGTGGCAGATGAGAAGACAGTGGTTACGAGCACACCGCCACCACCACCAACGCCTGAGCTGCGCCCCATGGCAACCAAAGCTGCAATGAAGTCAACGATGCCCAGTCCCAGGCATAGTCCGCCACCAACACCAACAGAGGCACCTGCCAAGGAGCTGGCACCTTCGCCAGGTCCAGTCCCCGTCAAGGCATTGCAACGCACGCCGCCCACACGTTGCATGCCACCACGACGCCTGTCAATGGGCATGGATCCATCTCTATTGCGTTTCACGATCGAGGAGCAGCTGCCAAAGCCCAAGAAGACACTGGCACGCAAGAAACAAGCGGCAATTGAGCAAGTGGTGCTGGACAGCGATGATGACGACAAGCCGAGCACATCAGCAGCTGCTGCAGCGGCGCTGGCAGCACGTAAGCTGAGTGAGGCGGCGGCTGCTGTCAAGACCAACAGTCCCAAGGCGAACAACAGCAACAACAAGAATGCAAAGAAGAAGAAGGCGACAGCAGCGGCCAAAAATAAGAAGCCAACGGGGAAGAATGCAGCCAAGCAAAATGGCAAAAAGGGTGCGAGAAAACCATTCAGCACGGACGAGGATAGCACGCCAGCGCCAATACGCGAGGGAGGTGGAGGTGGAGCAGCTGTCGTAGATCTCAGGTTCAAGTCACCATTCATACTTATCAAGCCCGACGGGAGCATCAGCATTAAGAACACTCACAGTGCCGAGGATGTGAATGAGAAGCTCACGAAGAAGAAGCAAACGAAGGCGTCGCACGAGCGCAAGAACCTGCGGGGCATGCACAGCTCCACGCTGAGTAATCGCTATGATGCCGACACGACTGACTCCAGTTGGATCTGCGTGTTCTGCAAGCGTGGACCCCACAAGCTGGGACTGGGCGATCTCTTTGGGCCCTATCTGGTGTCCATAGACTGTGAGGAGTATCGCGCTGCATTGCAGGTGCCCTCGCCTGGAGCTGCTGCTGGCACTGCTGCTCAGGATATCGATGGACTGTTTGTCAGCAAACGCAAGCGTGCGGACATGATCAAGCTGCAGCCACGTAATCTGCCCGTTGTACCCGCCACACTGGCCAACATCATGCAGGCCCCCAAGATCACAATGGTAAGTGCAGTGGGGAATGCAATTAAATCACAGTTCTACAACTAATGATGATCATCTCCTCCTCATCTCTTGCAGCACAAGCGAAAGCGCAAGCAAACCCACGAGAGCTCGCATTCCTACAGCGATGATCAGAATGAATCTCAGTGCTCGTCACAGGATCCGCTCGACTGCAGCCACGAGACAAAGTTTGTGGAAACCTTTCGCGGCATGTCAAAGACATCGGAACATTGCTATGAGATTTGGCTGCACGAGGACTGCGCCGTGTGGGCCAACGATATACAACTGATTGGTGCCCATGTGAATGGACTCGATGCAGCAGTCTGGGATAGCACACGCTACCAGTGCGTGCACTGTGCTCAGCCGGGTGCGAGTATTTGTTGCTTTCATCGCGCCTGCAAGGCGGCTGCCCATGTGCCGTGCGCACGTTCTGCCAACTGGAGCCTTAGCGAAGAGAATCGCAAGGTTTTCTGTGAGCTGCACACGCCGGATGGCAGGGATGGCAAAGCTGAAGAAGAAGCCAAACCATTGGAAGCAGCCATGGGCAAAGGCATCATAGCAGCTGCAGCGGGCATTGAGCAACCAATTATGGTGGCTACTGCAGCGCCTCCAATCAATATCAATTCGCTTCCCTGAGTACGCGTGCGTGTGATGAAATGTCGCCTGGACATCAAGCGTTGAGCGCACGCCTCCCTCTTCCCCCCCCGCAGTTGTTCACAGTTCACTGTACATATGTTGAGAAAGGAGTAAAGAGGCAGACAACGAGACTTAAGATTAGGATCTGGCCAGGATCTGCAGCCAATCCGCGACTGCTGTAAAAATGAAATTGCTGTACATTTTCTCTGTAGGCTTCGATGCAAGATTCATTTAGGTTTTAACCTCCCTCCCCCCTCACCCCCTCCTTTAGTTGTGTATACCCCCGATATATAAATTATTATTTCAACGATTAACTTTAGATGTACTTAGTATCTAACTTACTGTACCTTTTTAGTTGTAATTCAGTTTTAAGAACCTGCCCCTCACTCCTCATCTCTTCCCTCCTGTCCCTGCTTGCATCACAAATTGTTTTCTGTTTATTTTATCCTGTGTGCGATGATTTAGTTAAATTTCGTATGTATAAACAAATACTCCATGCCATAAAGTTTAATTAACATTAATCTAATGATAATTATGATTACGATACAAGAAGAAGAAGTGGAAGAGGAAGAAGAAGAAGCATTGTGCACAGCATTAACTAAGCTAAGCATGTAACCGTAAATAGAAAATGTTTGACACCAATTAACGAGGGAAAGGAAAGAAGAAACAGTAGAAGATGAAGAAGAAGAAGATGCAGAAGGGAAGCAGAAGAGCGCGAATACATTCGAAAACTATTCAAAATGGATTATTGTAAAACAATATATATGAAATAATTAATTAGTGATTATAAATAATGGATAATTATAATTACGCTAGCTACATGTAAACAAGCAAGAGCATGTATTGTATTTGTATTCACTAGGCATGATAAGGCGATGATTCTAAACACATAAACAATAAAACTTAATCTCACAATGAATAAGAAAAAGGAAAAGCAAAAACCAAAACAAAAACAAACACAACAAAAACACACACAATATACAAATTCGTTTTCAAAATATTTGTCGTTTTATTTATTGAATTAAATAAATATATATATATAGATATAGAAAGTAAGATATATATACATAAATGTATATGATGTGTAGGCAGATGAAGGGGGAACTAGTTTGTCTGTATATTCCTCTATATAGAAATGGATATAGTAGGATATATATATGATATATAGTTTGATGAAAGTGGAACTAGTTTGTCTGTGTATTCTACAATTGCTTTAACTTACCAACTAACTTAGCACATAAATAATAACTTAACTCTCTTGTAGTAGTAGTAGTAATCTCACTCGGTCCTCCTCCTCCTCCTGCTGCGCCTCAGTAGCGTCGCTGGCGCAGGCGTCGCAGATGCGTTATGTCATTGGGCAGGCGACCCACGCTGCTCTGCGGCACATCGTAGGATGTGCGTCCCGAGTAGAAGGCCTTCTCCATGGCAGCTGTTGCTGGCGGCTTGCTGTTGCTGTTGGTCAGCTGCAACTGACTCACCTTGAGGTCGCTGCGCTTCTGCGCCACCTGCAATGTGGGGGCGGGTATCAGCCCGTTGGGCAGTGCCGGCAATAGCACATTCAAGTGATCAGGTTGCTGCTGCTGCTGGCCACGCACGGCAACAACTTGTGTTGCTTGTGTCTTGGCTGCTGTTGCCAGCGGCGGGAAGAGCGGCAACTGTTGCTGCTGCTGTTGGTAAGGCACAAATATGTTGGGCGTCAGATAAGGTTGCTGATTGGTTTGGATGGAAGGCAGCAGCGATTGTTGCTGCTGGAAGTGTTGCTGTTGCTGCTGCGGCTGTTGAGGTTGCTGTGGTTGGTACTGCTGCTGCTGATATTGCACGGGGTAATTGATTTGTCGCTGTTGCTGTGTCTGATAGTGTTGCTGCTGTGGTGCCTGGTAATGTTGTTGCTGTTGTCGCAGTTGCTGTTGCTGTGGTTGATATTGTTGCGTGATGTAGCTTAGTTGTTGCTGAGGCTTTTGTGGTTGGCGTTGTGATTGCTGCTGTTGCTGTTGTAGTTGATGTTGCTTCTGCTGTTGCTGCTGCTGTTGTTGCTGACGTTGTTGTTGTAGCTGCTGTTGCTGCCGCTGTTGTTGAAGCTGCTGTTGCTGGCGCTGTTGTTGTAGTTGTTGTTGCTGTTGCTGACGCTGTTGTTCTTGCTGCAGTTGGCGCTGCTGTTGTTGCTGCTGTTGTTGCTGCTGTTGCTATGTCTGCTGTTGCTGTGTCTGCTGTTTCTGTTGCTGCTGCTGTTGTTGCTGCTGCTGGCTCTCGCCAGTCTGTCCAAATTTGTTGCTCAGAAAATCGCTAAGTGCCACATAAGAGCTTGATTGAGAGCTCTGTGATTGAGGCTGATTGACCAGCGAGTTGATGATGTTGCCGGCAGAGTTGGCTGCAATGCGTTGGCCCTCAGCACGAGCAATTACAATGCCCGGCAGAGTGGGTAGCACCAGCTGTGGCAGTTGTTGCTGTACTTGCTGTTGCTGCTGCTGTTGCTGTGGATGTCGCTGCTGTACTTGTTGTTGCTGTTGCGGACGTTGCGGAATGGTCAGACTAGCAAGCGCTATAAGATCGAAAGTATATATTGTATTATATCAGTTAGAATGCTGCAAATTGCTGCAGTGCTTGCCTGGTGCTGTTGGCTTGGGATAGTTGTAGCTGCTGCTGGCAGTTGCTGGCTTTGCAGCACGCTGCTGCTGCCGTTGCTGGGAGTTGCTTGTAGCCGAGCCTCGCTGGGCGTTGGTGCTCTTAAAGTTCTGTAAAATCGATTCATCAACAATGGCGCGGGTTAACTTATCAAAGGGCAGGAAGGCAGAGGAAGGGGAAAGGCTTGAGGTGGATTGTAGTTGTTGTTGTGGTAGTGGTTGTTGTTGTGATGATGATGATGAAGGCAGTTGTTGCTGCGTCAGCTGTTGCTGTTGCAATGTTTGCGCTGATGTTGCTGATGTGTATGTGTTGAGTGGGTTAGGTGGGGCAGGTGTGTAACTGTAGCCGGAGGCAATGGCGGAGATTTGCTGCGACAGCGTCGACAGTGCTGCTGCTGTGGTGCGTTGTGTGGTTGTTGTGGTGCTGCGGGGCGTGGTGGTGCCACGTGTGCGCTGCTGCTGCTGTGGTGCTTGCGTTCTGTAGCTCACAACGTGACGATTGCGACCACGTTGCGGCTGCGACGGCGTTGAACTGATTGCAGGACGGCTGGTGGTGCTGATGTTGCTGGCTGTAGTACTTCTGCTTCTGCTGCTGGCGCGTGTTGCTGGCGTGTAGACACGATTGCCGCGCTGCACCTGGAAACGTTGCAAGTTGCTCTGCACGCTGTCCCAGCTGGCGCGTTGCTGTCCCGTCTCCTTATCAATGTTGCGCACGGCGAGTTTGCGATTTGGACTCTGCTCAGCGCCAGCACGCACTGGCGACAAAGGGGATGCGGTGGTTCTTGTGCTGCTGTTTGTTGTGTGCCGGGTAGTTGCTGCTGCTGTTGTGCTGCTGGCTGCTGCAGCTGCTGTTGTTGATGTTGTTGGTTTTGTGGCCAGCGATAGACGCGACAAGCGCAAGCGACTCGCCGCCAAACGTTCCTGATAGCTGCGTGTTGCCGTTGTGCTGCGTTGCGTGGTTGTTGTTGTGCCTCTGCTGCTGCTGTTGCTGCTGCTTATAGTTGGCTTCGTGCCACGTGCCGTATGGCGTCGCAATGTTGCTGCGCTGCCGCCCACGCGCTTCTGTGCAAAGCGACGATAGCTGCGTATGCGTTCCTGTGTGCTGCTGATCTCCGTCACAGTTTCCGTTGAGGTGAGCATTGCTGGCGTGGTTCTTACTGTCGTTGTCGTTGCTGTGGTGCTGCTGCTAACTGGTGGCCTGCCCAGTGTTACTCTGTTAGTGCGCAATACACCCTCTTCAGCGTGTGAGGTTTGCTTGACGCCGGCAATGAGCAACTTCTCCGCCTGCACGTGCACATCGTTCTTGTCTGCCGTCGAGGCATCGACAGATGCGTCCTCCTCCCCCTGTTGATTGTTGCTATCCAGCAGCGCATGACTGGCACTGAGTGCAGCTGCCTGGCCAATAGATTCTATGACAGGCTCCTCGCTGCTGTAGTCCACATGAGGCACTGCAGCAGGAGTTGCAGGAGTTGCTTGTGATGGCTCCAAGCTGCTGCTGGCAATTGTGCTACTTTCAGTGCTGGTGGTGGTTGTTGTTGTTGCTGGTTCTTCTTCTTCATACGCCGGTGGCAATGTGGGCGCAATTAGCAAAGCTTCCACCTCATCGATAATGACAGCTTCCGTGGTTGAGCTGCTGCTGCTGCTTGCGGTTTTCTCATTATTGAATTTCGGCTTGTGTTCAGTGTCTTTATGAGCATCAATGGGTATCTCATTGGGCTTTAGTTGTGGTTTATGTGGTTTGAGATGTGTGTGGGTGAGTTGTCAAAGTTGTAGGCGATAGTTTTGATAGACAGAGATAGCGACAGAGTGAGGAACAGAGAGAAATCAATAGAGAGAGAGAGAAAGAGTTGAAAAATGGCAAAGATATCAAGATACATAACATAGATAGATATAGTCAGATATATAGACAAATATAGCTAGATAGTAGAGACATTTAGTCAGGCATTTAGAGCTGATAAATAGCCGATAGTAAATGCGATAATATCGATAACATTGCGATAGTAACGATAGTATAAGGATATTTGTAAATCGTTAAAATGAAATGAGGACTAAAAATGAATTTTCAGAGCAGAAACAGAACATTCTTAGCTAAAACTATCGAGACTATCGTCCAACCAAACCATCGTTGCTTATATACATATATTTAGCTTAATCAGTATACACATTTTGTGATACAATTAGAGTGAATAATTAGCCGATATTATGAGCGATAGTAACGATAGTGAAGAAATAGAATTATAAAAGTAGATAAACTGAGTTTACTTAGTTTAAATTATCGAGACTATGGACTATGCACAGCTCATTGTGTAGATACATTAAGTGAGTGCATAATCAGCCGATAGTACGTGCGATAGTAACGATAAGAAAGCGATAGTTGTGAATGCACTTTTTTTTAAAATAGAAAGTGTTGAGAAAAGACTCAAAATCACAAGTTATCGATACAATCGTATATACTAACTATCGGTATTCGTGAAACTCTACTTCTTCTTTCAACTTACCGTGAATCTGATCGTGCCCGGCGTCTGCTTGGGTTTGGTGTACACATAGGCCGAGTTGGTCTTGCCCGCCTCCTTTGACTGCATGGCGAATCCCCGACTAAGGAACCTAAACGGTTGCTTCACCTTCTGCGGACTCATCGACTGATAGCCAGAGATGCTGGGATCCAGATCGGTGGATACTTCCTCCAGTAGATTGTTGATATTCGACACCAGATCCAGTTGGGTGGCCTCGTCCTTGGTGTTGCGTATCTGCTTAATATATTCGGGTGCCATCTGCTCCTGGGAACTGCTGGGGGACTCCTCGAGCTCCAGTCCCGCATTGACGCGTTCGGCAAAGGTCTTCTGCTTCTGGTAGTGATACTCACGTGGATACTCGGCAATGATGTGCGCATTCGTGTGATCAAACTGAATGCCCGGATCCGAGGAGAGTTCACCCAAACTATTCACATAGATGTCCTCATCGTCGCCCGCTGCTGCTGTTGTTGCAGGTGCTGCTGCTGCTGCTGCTGCAGTTGGCACTGGGGCTGGCAGCGGTTCGCTCTTGATGTCCTCACCACGCAGCACTGCCCTGGCCGGGATAATGGCAGCCGGTTGGCTCAGCACGCCACTCACATTGCTCAGGTCCTTGCTGAGTGTCTGATGCGTGTGCTGGGGCTGCCTGAACTGCTGCTGCTGCTGTTGCTGCAATGCCTTCGATATGGTCATGGTGGGATACTCCATCATCAGTCGCACTCGCTCCATCATCTGCTGCGTGCTGCCCACACTGTGCTCCCGATTCATGTCGTAGTAACGCTCCGAGGCATCGCAGTCCACGTTGCGATACCAATCGCAGACGAAATTCCGCTGGCTGAAGACGGTGCCGTTGGGGCAGAGGAAGCCAAAGCCCTGAGCGGAGCGTGCGGTGTGGGCGCAAATGCGGAAAGCTTGACAGCGACTCTCCACGTCCGCATAGTAACCTGCAGACAAGAGAGAATAGAAAGCTTAGCTGAATGCATCGTTAAAGGAAACTCTGCTCTACCTTCGTGACGCCCCTGGCAGACGAAGCTCGTCTTGGGCACCTCGCTGAGAATGGGATAATCCACGCCTGGCTCGCCTGGTATAGTGTGCCGCAGATCGAACTGCTGATCCGTATAGTCGTTCGCCTTGTCAGCATCCTCAAAGTTGCCCTGGGCGTGCACCAAAGCGCTCTGCAGCAACAGCAGCAGGGCCAGGGACAGGCGTAACCGTAACCGGGGCATGCTGAAAGTAAACCACACACACACACACACGCACACACACAGTTAGTCAAATTGTATGTAAATTGCACGCTTACAAAATAATGATTTCATTATGCATCAGGCTGATTGATAAATTATGAATCGATAAACATTCATTGATTAAAACGAACACGCTGTTGAAAACATTTGAATATAAAACGCTCAGCCTGCCCGACGACGTAAGAGGCAGCCCGCTGTCCAATTAGCATAAACCACAAGCACAGCAACAGCAACAACACGATTCGAACCACACTCGAAACCACATTGAGGCGTGCCTATTTTTTCTCGGCTCACACACGTAACCAAATCGAGCGCATCTTCGCCGTGTTCCGCACTGATTTATTAAACCAAAACAAACGGCGAATAGCTCGTGCTGTTGCTGGTGCATGGACTTTTAAGCAGCACTGTCCCACTGTTGCGTGGGCCAACCACATTGCCGTCACATTCTATTCGTCAGCCTTATATGTTTGATCTGCTTGGCATATGCATGAGACACGACATAAAAATGCGCAGCTCTCTTATCGCCATCACAATAAAAGGAAACCACTGACCACGCCAAGTGACTGCCGACCTTCGCTGCCACAGACCCGATTTCCGTTTGATCTACATATATCAACAGCATTTCGTAGGTATCAATTTCAACACGTTGCGCACATTAAATTTAATTAAATTATGATGGTTGGCCAAAGACTCATAAACTTCCTTAAAAAAATAAAATAAATACTTAAAATTTGATTACAAACTGAAGTCGTTTTGGGAAAGGAAGTCTCCCAATACAGCTGTAAGGTCGCAGTGCCTACGCTTTAAAATTAGGTAAATCTAAAAGTGATTCCTATAATTCAAGAAAGTCCACAGCTCCGTCAGGTTATGATAGTTAAATACTTTAAATTTTATTAAAAATTGGTAAAGTTTAAAAAAAGGAAGTGCCCTTCCGAAAATTAAATATCCACGTTAGCTTAAGTAAGTTAAGAAATAATTCCTATACATCAAGAAACTCTACAGTTCCGTCAGGTTATGTTTAGTTAAATTCAAATTAAATAAATTAATGTATGATAGTTACATATTTATAATTTGATTAAAAATACATATAGTTTAGAGCAAGGAAGTTCTGAAAATTGAATATCCAAGTGAGCTTAAGTAAGTTCAGAAATGATTCCTTTAATTCAAATAACTCTACAATTCCTTAATGCTCCTGCAATCTCCTTGAAGTGTACGCATCGCTGCCCACTGTGGGAACTCAATTGATGCGTTTGATTAATTGACGATTATACTAATACAGAAATGCCGACTTAAGCGCGTGTCATTGTTTAAGCCACGCTAAGCTGCGAGTTTCATTAATCAAGCGCGTAAATTGATGAGCCGAGTTATCAAATAAGTATTTGTTCGGCATTTAGAATGCGACTAATCGATTATTATCGAGCTTCTATTGCCTGTTGTCTTATGCCGTATGTGGTGCCAGGTCCAGCAACACCGTCTAAGGTCATGCTACCGACAGCTCATTATGTACGCTTCATGTTGAAATTACTTTCCGTCTAGACTCGTTAATGCATTGTGCGATTTTCATTGACAACATTTGATGGGCAGGCGAAAGACTTAGGAAACGAACTTGGCAGGCGAAAGACTTAGGAAACGAACTTGCACACCAAGCACCAGACACTTGACATGTATCGCGCAGCTTGTGTAGTGAGTGTTTGCCATGAAAATTGCCTGCAATTGAATATTTGTATATATTGTGTAAGGAAGCCCCCCAAACAATTGAACATCAAAAGGAGAAGCAGCACTTGAGGCCCAGCACAGTGGCCCATTGTGAATATCATGTCAGTTGAAGTGCGCGAAATGAAGCCCGAAACGAGAGGCAGATAACAGACAAAACTAACGAACAAAACAGCATAAATATTGTATAAATAACATTCAACAGAAGTTGGCAACAATTTGCCAAGCGAAAAGAGCGATCAATTTTCGCCTTTGTTTACCCAACAAAAAGCGCGCAACGAAATAAAAAAGAAGTTGAGCATATGAAGAAAAAATATTGGCATTTAATTATTTTCCAATTTTAACTGTCTGCGGCAAGCAGCATTTGATAACTTAATCGATTATATAACGCGCTGCTGCTGCCGCTGCTGCGTCTGATGATGATGTAAAACTTGCTCAATAATAAAATAAAAAGCTATGCAAAACTAATTCGACGACAACAATTAAAACGTTTTCTTGGGCGCGTCGCAAATGGGGGCAATTTATTTTGGTATATAAAAAACTATATTATATATATTTTTATATAGTTTGCAATTTATTTTGGCATATAAAAAACTGTATTTATTTGTTTATGGTACTATATAACTGCCGACGAGTCAACAACCTGTGACATATGTCAATAAACTGTAAGCCAACCAATTCTAGTTGAGGCTGATAATGACTATCTGAGCAGCATCTAATTGTATTTTAATGACCCCCATAGGCATAGCTCGACTCTGCTTACGATTTCGATGCCAATTCCAATTCCTATTCCAATTTAAGTTCCTACAATAACAATTACATTATGCAAATACAACTTGAACTTAACTTAACATATAACAAATTACGCGGCGCCTTCTTCAAGTGAACTTGAGGGCCGCGGGCAAAGTGTAACAAACGATTTACATTCGACCCACTCTCAGGGTCAATATCAAGAGCAAGATCTGACCAAAACAATGGATAACATATATATTGTAGTATGTAGACCTTTCTGTACTCGACAATGAGGAAGCGTGCCCCATGCCAAGCATTTTACAACTCATTGTCCGCAATGATCCATCAAAAGTGCCAGACAGATGAAGAAGATACAAAACTCAGCTGGAAAACAGATGGAAATATCTATGGTAAACATAGATAAACATTGACGGAGCCAGGCAAAAGTGAACGTACAAACTCATTAAATCGTTTTGAACGATTTCTCGAACTTCAAAATGTTTCGGTTTGTTTTGATTTGTTTTTTTTTTGGTTTTTCGTGCTGTAATCTCATTGATTCCGCATTGTGTAATCTGTAATTATTTTAGTACTAAATTATCTAGAGATGAATTGAGAACACAGCGAGAATTGCTGGACGTTTAATCACATGACCATTTGGTGAGGAAGCCCGCTGTTGTTTGGTGCCAATAAATTAGCAGCACGTTTTGGGTAACTGGAGGTAACCGAACCATAAATCTTCAATGATATCATATGCCCGCAGTCAATTACTTAGGAACTGGTTTCGCTATACTCCAACATTTAATTATAGCAATCTAATTCTGATGTGACTGAGTAAACAAAACAATACGAAACCCACTCGAGCGGATGATTTAAATAGAAAAAGGATCTTAGTGTCGAGCATGACATCAATCTAAGGCAAACATTCTTCATCTCTGCTGGGGGGGATTTTCTCACAGTGCCTCAATACGATCCAATGAGTTCTTCCCCAAGTGGCTGTCATTGTGCTCATCTGACGTTAATTGAGTGCGTAACACGTACTACGAATGCTGAGAATGCGGTCCACTTCAGATTCGGCAGATCGCACTGTGTGCCTCGCTCTGAAGTCGGGGAATTATCGATTCTATATCCGCATTGCTGGTCTCGCATTGTGGGCTGTCAGGTATCTCTGCACTGAATTGGGCATATTAAGCAATTATTTTAAGATCTACAAGGGCTAACAATCAGAGAGCTTAACAAAGGGTAACCACAATTGTTTTCGACTTAGCATAGGGTTTCTTTGTAGGGAGTGTAGTATTATAATTTAGATATATTGTACGAGAATCAGAAATGATATTTGAAAATTGTGGTTACTCAAATAATAGAAGGAGTTATAAAAAAACAGAACATTATTTTTTATAATGATTAATTAATATATCAATATACATATATACCAAAGATATATGGTAATCAAAGAAAAACTACTGAATCAAACTGATAAATATGAAAATCTTGAGCAGGACACGAATATTTTAAGAGATTTTTGAATAAGCAGAAGAAGTTTGACGGATTTTTGGAAAGATACTTTTTTATACATCTTTAATCCTTGATTATAATTGTTTTGTATTTCCTAAGAAACAAATTCTTTAATGATTATAAAACTATATTATTAATCCTTGTGTATTGCCTTGTCATATGGTAGGTTCATTATTTACTAAAGTAGTTTCGATATTTGTACCTCGGTTTGGAGTTAAATCATTAAGCAACAACTTATTAAAGATCTTAAATGGATTCCTATATTCATTTTATTTATATTCTTCTCTACCTTGTTAGTTTTTAATTCTCACAAAATTGTTCAGTTTATTCGCTTTATTTTTATTTAGTTATTCTCATTGCACATTTAAAATTTACCTTTCAGTTAATAAATAAATAAATTCGCTTTTATTAAAGCTTAATTCTCAGTTTGGTTTCGGGTTTCAATAAACTTTTCGTTTGTATTTTTTGAAAAACACTTTTAGAAATCAACTTCACAATAGCCGAAGCAGCACAAAAGCATTATCCTGCCACTTAAGGTTATCCTGGCGTTATCCTGTAGCTCGTATCACAACTCGATCGACGCGTCGACACAAAACTCAAACCGCTCGAGACGCGAACTTGAACTGAACTGAACTGAAAAGCCAAAGATATCGAAATATTTGGCCAAAATGAGACGAGGCAGAGGCAGCAGAGCGACAGCGACAGCGAAACAGTCTTATAATATGCGTAAAAGAAGAAGATACAACAAAAACAAGAAACAAGCAAGCACAAAACAAAATAAAATAAAACAATCGATTGCGTATCAAGCCAATGAAGATGAAGCTGGCGATGATGATGATGTTGTTGCTGGGCTGCTGCTCCGGTTGGGAACCGGTGACAACCTGCTGCTGCTGCTGGAGATGTTGCTGCTGCTGCTGTTGCAGCATATCAAAAATGCATTTGTGGCCCTTCTTCGACTTTGGTCAGCGGGAAATGGCAGCTTGGACTAACTTTCATTTTCATTGGGTCGCACAAGATTTCTCACGATGTTTTGGCCAACAAGAATGCAGCATGTGCTCTGCATGTGGTTGCTGTTGCTGTACTTAATTTATTTATATTAATTTATTAAGCGCGCTTTGTCTTCAAGGCTGGCAGTGCAGGGGATGGTGGGCAGGGGGGGGCCATACCTGTCATAGCGCTAAACAGACAATTTCCGCATCAGCATCGGCCACGTTTGAGTATCGTGTGACCCAAATCTAAAGATTATTTTCGACACTTTTGTTTAATTAAACTCAAACAAAAGCTCGTGCGATCAATTAAAGCAACTTAGCGAGGTAATTTAACGGCTGCACTTGAAGTATTTTGGCCCAGAGACTCTGCAATGATTAATGGAGTAGGTGGTGCCGATGATGTTGCTGTTGTTGGTGGCGTTGGTGTGCGCCGTGCGGCATCAAATGCAAATTACCCATCCGATTCGCTGATTCTGCCAAGCACCACGTGATTTGGAGGCATCTCCGGACAACGAGCAAGCATCAGAAATTGTTTAGTTCGCAACGCGCATTTGTCCGTGATCCGCTTTTGGCCAGTGTCCGACAAAATGTTTGACAAGCAACAACAGCAACAAAGCGTTGTTTGCACTCGCTCTCGATCTCTAATCGAACCAACTGTGGCAACATTGCTAAGTATGTCGCCGGAATTTGCCTATAAAAGTGACAACATTCCGTTTGGAATTCAATTTGAAATAGCTTTCAATAATTTCCATTACAAAAGAAATGCGCGTACGGTCGCCAGGTTGTCGATTCTGGGTGCTGGCAGTGGCAGCTCAACTGCTGCTGCTGGTGCTGCATCAATGTGCGGCACAGGAGACGCAGCAGGAGACGCAGCAGGAGACGGAGCAGGAGACGCAGCAGGCGTCACCAAAGGAGGCGTCGTGGAAGACGCAGCAGGAGCAGGCGCGGAAGGCGCGGCCAGAGACAACAGGGAAGAATCCAATGGAGATACAGTATCAGAACGAAGATAAGCCGCATCCCGATTGGAATCAGGTGTTCAAGGCTTACATTATGATGGGCGATGGCATCTTCGGCACTTGGACACCCGAGCACTTTGAGGAGGAGCTGCAGCTACTGCGCAACGAGGGCTACTAAGACAGAGAGCAAACAAGGGGAACACAGAGACAGAAAGAGAACACGGCAACTACAACAAAGACAACAGCAGGCACAACAACAATGGCAACACACTAGTATATATACATATATTGTACACAAAGCATGAATACATCGGTGCATGGTTTATCAATAGATTCGCCCAATAAATTGGTAATATTCAATAAATTCTATTATTAAACAGCATTTGTCGGTGTCATTAATTTAACAGTGGGAACAATTTCGACTTATGCACGCTTCAGTTCTCATTGCCATTATTATTCAGTTTCAAATTGATTTGTTTTGTCTTCTTTATTGCTGAGCTAAGCTGTCTAAGCCTTTTGTGCGCCTTATCTACGAACATGACACTTCGTATGTTTTCTTTCATTGGCGAATTTGTCTTTGTGATGCTGCTGCTGCTATTGCTTCTTCTTCATCTTTTCCTCTTGACAAATCCATCGAAACAGACAATAAATTTTAAAAGAGTTGCAAGCTTTAGTCTTGAGTTTGTGCTTGGTAAGCTACCCTGTAAAATTGTTGATAAGCATATGAAACTAATATGGAATTTCTTAAAAAACTTTAGACTTATTATATTGTATAAGTCAATGTCCTTAAGTATTTTTTTCTGTTTCGATGTTTTAAATATATGCATCGAATGATCATTCATACATACCGATATATTATTTCAATAGCTGATATATATCGGTTAGCTTAAGAGTATCGCTATTAAAAGTCCCACCACTGTCCTGCCATACTTTAATATGTATTAACATAAATACCCTGTAAATAAGTTTATGTTTATATTAGAAATAATAAAAGTATCAACAAAGTGTATTACTTTTATATAAACAAAGATACCCTGGAAATTAGTTTAATATTTTTAGAAACCATTATAATAACAAAGTTTTCTGTTGAATCTTTAATTTGATGTTTACTCTGTAAAAATACATTGCACTTTAGATCATACAGTCTTTTATCTTTAATATTTTTGAACATTAGATCATACATTATTTTATCAAAATATACATTAACAATATACCTTACACTATTCTCCACACAGGGTATCGTTTGCAAATTAAGAAAAAAACACGTGCTGCCATTATTATTATTATTATTGTTGCGTTTTGCATCCATCAGTTCGACACATAATCGTATCCAGCCATTCGTTTTTATGCAAAATAGCTCGAATGTTTCACTATCTCTATCTCTTTTCCGCCCTCCAATTTATAGTTTCTACTTTAGTCATTATGCAAGGCACTTGTGCCATTTGGAGCCGCCTTCGCCCGCCCCTCCCCCACACTTCGTTAAAGAGCAATAAAAATTAATGATATTGCTGATTTGCAATCGAAGAAATCTTCTATTTCATCTAAGTATTTCTTGGTTTCTTGTTTGGGTATTATAAACGACAGACCCATCGATCGGAGACCGCCTGTCGAGTGTTTCCTTTGTACTTAAGTCGAGTTAGCTCAAGTGATTGCTGTACTTCAATTCCGAGTAATCCAATTGTTGGCACTTCAGACAAATCAGTTGCAAAATATACAATATCCACAATGTTCTCTAGGCATAATTTGTTTCCACTTCGACTTCGATATTGACTTTGACTTCTTGCGGGTCTCCGGTTTCGGTGCTCTGTGCTCTCCACCTGCGGCTACTTTTTGATTAGTTAAAACAAATGTGGGCGCTTTGCATTGCTTCGCCTCGACGCGACTTCGCTTCCTGCACGCGCCTCGTAATTATCCGACTCTATTGTATACTTAAACTCAAATAATTATAAGGTCTCTCTGCAGATCCGTTATTAATAATAAAGAATCGTCATACATATAGAGTTGACTCAGGCGCTGCTCATAAACAACTGAAGACAATTTTGAAGACAAAGTTTTTAAATTCTCAAGGAATTAGATATGTTAAGGATCAGCTTAAAAACAGACGAGAAATCTAAAGAACCGCTTTGGTAATGACATCAATCTGCAGACAGGTAAAACATACTTTGCTCAAATACAAAATTCTTGGAATAAAACATTAATACTTAGATAGCAATAAACCTGGATTCAGTCAAATAAATGCTTAACAATTAAGAATGCCTTAACATTAATTAAAAATATTTTATATAAATGTGTCTTACACATATACAGCTTATATATACAATATATAAACCCAAATAATTTATAAAATATGGTTGCGTAGGGGGAAGGGGAATGTAATAAATCATTGCGACAAAGAAAAGCACCTGCAAAGAAACCGTTTCAATCGATTCCACAGAGGCAGCAGCCCCAAGGCCTTAATCCGCATGCAAATGGAGGCAAATTAAACAATGCTACTGGCCAAAATAAAAGCCATAACGCATTTGGGGAGGCATAATTCATATTCTCTCACAGCGCACGCCATAACAACAACAACAACAACAACAAGAAAAAAAACAAAAGCCAAACAGCTATGAAAAGCTCATTAGGCATGATTAAAAGAAATTTCGGCTCATCGAAGTGATTAAGGCAGACGGGAACACGCCAACAAATCCCAATGAAAGTGATGAATTCCATTTCGATACGCCATGAACAATATGAAACGGCCGCCTTAGTGGATTCCCACACACGCGGACTCGGAGACGGAGAGAGAGATGGAGACGGAGACTGATAGGCGTTTGCTTCTAAATGCTTGTCAAATGCCAAATTATCCGGCGAGGCATTCGCACCTGACAGGCAGATAAATCAAAAATCGAAAAGCAAAAATCAAAAACCTTAAACCCAAATCAAGCTAAAATCAGCCAAGCCCAAAGCGCACTCATCTCAATTCCATAATCGAAAAGAAAGAGAGAGAGAGGGAGAGAGAGAGAGTTTCACTTTCGTTCACCAACACGCCCGAAAATTCCCAAAGTATATATAATAATATATATGTATTTTTTGTAAATTAATATCGGAACGCTTACATAAAGCCCATAACAATCAGGGAAAACTGGCTTAAATTGATACTTCAGCATTAATTGCTCGATTCGGCGAGCTGAACTTCCATTTCCGCAGCCCCCAGCCAAGGCGAAGCGATCCGAGAGACATTCCAACAAACCCCAAAAACCCAATTCCGACTTGAATTCCCGTGGCATATCAAAATCAAATACTTATTACATCATTTTTTGGATGGGTTTACTAATGTCTTTGCCGGCGCTGACAAACACATGTTAATTTCTTGTCTCGCATCTTGTTTCTGGGCCTCTATCTCGCTCCCTTTCTCCCCCTCTTTTTCTCTTTCTATGTCTTTCTTTCTTTCACTCCTCCAGTTGTATTATTGATTTCTTTTGCCAAAAACCACGAAACAGATACAAAATACAAAACACAAGTTACAAATTTCATAATCACACGATGCCGGTGCCGGATTATTATCAACGCCATAAATTAATCAACACACGCACACACACACAGATAGAGACGCACCAAATTGTGCCGGCTGCGCATCTCCGAGTGACAGAGAGAGAGAATGAAAGAAAGATGAGGTGAGGTTGGGGGGTCAATCGAAAGAAATGCAAATGCAAATGTGGGCAACGCTTTGATTTTGCCGAGGGGAGTAGTGATGGAGAGGGGGGAGAGAGGTAAATAGGGCCAGGCTGCGTCACATGTGCAGGGCAACAACAAATTTATTTAATTTTATGTTTTTATTATGCATTTGCCACCAGAAAACGTTGTATTTTAATCGGATAGCCAAATGCCAGCGGAGAAAGCGCAGAGCACAGAGCTGCACAAGCAATGCGCATCTGAGAAACATGTTTTATGCCCAGGACTGTCTGGAGAGAGAAAAAAAAGATGAAACAACAGATGAAAATTAATTGAACTGTCGCATGTCAAAGTAGAACTTGATTTGGGATTATTTGCATTGACTTATGTACAGTCGTTATCAAATAATAAGGACAATATAGGCACATCTATACGTATGTTACTTTTATTTCCCTGTTCCAATTATTATTATTTTCTTTTTATTGAATTATTTATTTTATTTATTGTTATTGTTCTTTTCTTCCAGTATCTGGTATGAGCACTATTATTTTTTAGTATATATATTCTTAATCAGCATCAAAAGCCGTGTCGATATAGCCATATCTGACTGACCGTCAGTTTAGCTATTTGAGGTTTTATTTACCACCTCCACGAGTATCTTATCGCGATGCTTTACGTCTTTCTGGGTTCTCTTGATGCACGAGTTATGCAAACAAGTCTTTATATGCTCTGCCATAGTTTGTTTTAATTTTATACGATTCGCCGGTTAGTCATCGATGATCAATAAACATATTAGGTATTTAATGCGTTTACAGTTTCGTCGCGAACTTTGCGAAATGTTTCGTCAAATTAACAAGCGTTAATTCCCGCCGCCTGTCACCAGTTTTTATACCCTACCCCTTTTTTTATGTTTTGTTTGTGAATTCAGAAAATAATTTTCACTAATTTTTATGATATTTTTACATAAGGCGTTTTTTTATTGGGCACAGGTCGGACGGACCGAGTTGGCCATAAATTAAGACTATTAGTTTATGAAGCAGAAAATGACATAAATCAACAGCCGTAATAATCTCCGAAGATCTGTAAGTATATAATGTGTGATATAAGCCACCCACTATAATGCAGAAGACTTTGTTTTCAACTTTATTTGAATGTTTATTACAAGTATTACATTTAACATATCATAGTAGTAGGGTCTGCTCTCTCTCTCTTTGTTTTTCTCTCTCCGCAGTACACACGAAAGACAAGACTTTTGTTTATATGTATGCATATAAGACTTACACTTGTTGCTTCTTCAGCTACTTCTTCTTCTCGTTCATTTATGGGCAGGCTTAAAATCTAATAAATGTGTATTTATTTATTTAGCTGTATTCACAACTCTCTGATGCCTTTTGTATTGTATTCTTTAGCTTTTTCTGTTGGTTAATGAACAGATTAGTTTGTTTCCTTCTTTATAAACATAATTACGACATATTATATATTATACCTTATTAATTTTGTGAAGATTTTGCAAAGATTAAGATTGATTTGTTGAGTCATCGCCAATTGTTTTCTTTTTATTTTGTTTCTCGATTTGCAAAATCTTCTAACAAAATGTACATTTGCATTGGGAGAAGGGGGGGAGAGTTATATATGCGTTTAGCGTGGGAGGGGGCAGGGTAGCGCATGCAAACAATGTGCACGATTTAAGGTATTTATTGTTTTGTTTCGATATATTTTGTATACATACATACATATATAATAAATATATTATTAAGGTATTTATGTGTGTGTTGCATTTGTGTGTATACGATTTAATACTGGATGTGTGTTTCTAATGCGCTTATCCTTCAGATTTCGTACAATTTCCAATTTTCTTGCAATTTCTGCAATCCAAAGTAATCATGCACATTGTTCCGACGAGAGAATGCTTTCGACAAAATACAATTTGACATAATAACGCAACTTAACGCTTAATCTGTGCTGTTTAGTGGGCATTTAAGCAATTAAAAACTATTGTACAAACAATTTCGATGTCTTCTGTGTGTGTGTTTGTGTGTATAACAAAACAATGTATAAACAATTTCGGTGTGTGTGTAATAAACTGTTACATATATGTAAAAGTAAACAAATAAACGGTCGAAAACGGGGAGGGGGCATTTTAAACAACACGTTATTCATAAAGATGCTCAGCTTTTAGTAGTACTCGCCAAAAACTGAGCATTTACAAAATGGATTTTAAACATTTAATTATATATATTTAACGATTATGTAAATTGTATTTCCTTCCTTTAGATACCATAAGCGAATAGCCCAACGCGGCAGCTGCTGCCATTTGGGCCAAAAGATGCCACAAATGACAGCCACAAGTTTGAGCCAGCACAAGTTCCACTAACCACGTTGGGCCAACAAATTTCAAATGTCACATGAACAATTCGCAAAACATCAATCGGATTTGCAAATTGAAATGTTCTTCTGAAATTTATGAAGCTGCACAATTGTTGTAGTTGTTCTAGCTGTTGTTGTTCATGCTTATGTTAGGTTAATTATAGTATATGCTATATAATATTATAGATTCATTATTCGACGAGTTCCATCATACATTCGACCACAAGCAATTCATCTTCAAGCAGTTCTTAAGCATCGTTCTATCGGCTTTTCTGGCTTTGAAAAAATAAATTAAAAATTTCACAGGCGTGTGCAGCGTGTGTGTTTACTGTTTCCTTTTAGTTTTAGTTAGTTTATCTTCTTTTTTTGTTTTTTTTTGTTTTGCACATTTGTGGCATCAAAATTTTTGTATTTATTTTTTGAAAGCATTGCAGAAGCTTCTCAGCAGCCGCATGCAGCTAATAAATATTATAATTTTCATTTAGGGTCGCTTTTCTTTACGTATTTATAATATGTTCATCAATTCAATTCAAGTGACTTTTTTAACGACAAGTTTACATCAATAGATCAATAGATATTAATATGTGTGCAACATGCTGCAACATTTCTTGGTTGTGTTTCCATAAGGCTATATAGTTATTGTTTTAATTACGGGGGTTGCTTTATACTGGATTATTAACATTGAGTTGAGTTTTCGTTGCTTGACTTGGCTCAGATCTGTTCAATTCGTTTAGATATTTCTCAAATTCAACAACAAATAAATAAAATAATAACAGCAGTTTGCCCAATGCACGAACACGTTCGTTTATTTCGCACATTGCGCACACTTGCACATAAATAAATAAATAGGTATTAACTAATAATTTGCTATTTCAAAAATTACTGTTTCTTGCATAGTTTTTTCTCTTTACATACTTCAAATTTGCACACAGCTTTTTATTTTGCTTCTTCTTTTTTTTTGTTTCTTTTTTCATTGAGCTTTTTAAGGTTTGATTTGTGGACGGGTGTTTTTTTTTTTCTTTGTTTTTGTCTTTGCTTTTGTTTATCTTTTAGTTTTGCATATGCACAACAACAAAAATTGCAGTTTAGTTTAGTTTAGTTTACTTTAGTTTGGCTTATTTCTTGGCATTATTGAGGCCTAGTTCGCTGAGGATTTTCAGTGCGTTGCGTGCAGCCGCATTCTGCGACTCCTCACAACTCTTGCCCACGCCATGACAGATCTGTGGCGGATTTGTGGATAGCGTGACAATTGTAAGAAACTCATTGTGATTACCCTTGGGATAATCTGAAAAGCTGACCTGCAAAGTTGACATTGTGATCAGTAAGTGTTAATTCTTTTAAATTTCAACTGAACTTACCTCGAACTCCAACAGTTTACTGAGATAGATTAGCTGCTCCTTCATATGCACACCGCCTCCGCCGCCGCCTCCAGCTCCACCTCCGCTGCCACTGCCACCAGCACCGTTGGCGTCACCACTGCCATTAGCTCCATTGTTGCTGTTGCCAGGTGCATTGCTGCTGTTGCTGCTGACACCGCTGGAGTTGCTGCCCGTGGAAGTGTTCAACGTACTCTCATTGCTGTTGGCAGCTTCATTGGCATTTGACTCGTTGCTGCTGTTGCTTGTGTTGCTGTTATTGCTGCTGCCGGTGTCTTCATCTACTGCTGCTGCTGTTGTTGTAATTGTAGCATCGGTTTTGACTTCGTTTTCCTTTGCTGGCTCAGCACTGGGCTTGACAACGACAACCGCATCCTTCTTCTTAGCTGCTGTAATTGAAAATGTGTTTGGTCACATCAAATCTTGAATAATTCTTGACCCAACTTACGTTTCTGCTTCTGGCGTAGAATTAGAATGCCGGGTACAGGTGCTGCTCCAGTTGAGAGCGTAGGCACATCGACAACATCAGTGGCCGCGTCCGCTGGTGCGGCTTCAGTTGCCCCATTGTTTTCAGTTGCCGCTCCATCACTGCCATCACGATTCGGGTTCTCCAGCAGTTCCAGCAGAGCTAAAACCAAAGATATGATTATCAAGACAAACTTTAGCTATAGTTGCCTGAGTTGAACTTACCCTCTGCTGCATTGCGTTTAGCCAGCTTTTTATTGCTGCCTGTGCCACGGGCTGTGCTGCCGCTGGCAGTCACCTCCATGACGAATTCACGTCGCCTGGAGGTCTCGTTACCATTCTTAGCAATCATTTCGAAAATGGGTTCCTTCTCTTTACGTGTCTGCTGCAGTTGGATGAGCTTCGTGATGGGATTATCTGCGTCATCGGTCTCCTCATCTGGTTTATCTTTATTCGCTGTCAGACGTTTGCGTCGCTCCGGTTTGCCCGCAGATGTTATCGCGGCAGCTGCAATACCAGCAGCAGCTACCACTGCTGTGCCTCCTTTGCCAGGCGTCTTCACCTTGATGCGCTTCAGGGGCGTCTGTTTAGTTGGCGTTAGTGGCGGCAACTTCTGCAGTTCCACTATCATCTTCTCAGCTGCCCGCTTCTTAGATACCTTCTTACCGTTGCCCTCGCCCTCGGTCACAATGGAGCCCACAATACAAGCCGTAATGAAGTTCTTCATGTGTGCAGGACCCTCCTCACGCAACACCTTGAAATGTACAGTCAAGTCGCGCTTGATTCCGATTTCATGCACTTGCGAAATTGGTGATTTCTTGTCGCCTTCATCCAAGGAATCGTCCATTGCATCCTCTGGCAAGCTGTTCGCCTGTGTCTTGAGCACCTGCAACGCACGTGCCGCAGCATCATGCTTGGCCTGCTGTAATGTGCGCCCAATGCCTACGAACTTCTGCTTGCCCACAAACAAGGTTATTTTGCTGGGCGTCAGTGACATCGGCGGCGCATATGGCCCATGTGGTCCGGCCAGCATATGCGGTCCCAGGGTAGGCGGCAGCGCATAACGTGACTGATATTTGTGTGTATACGAACGGTGATGACCGTAGATACCTCGTTGCTGCGGCAGCGCCACATGCGGATGATGTGCATGCATTGACGGTGGGGGCAGGATATATCCAGCAGGTCCGTTGGCATTACGACGAAGCGCATATGGAGGCGGTGGTGGTTGTAATCCAGGGGCTGGCGTAGGTAGCAATGATGTGCCATATTCAGGTGGCATCATTGCCTCCGGTGGTGGCATTTGCGTGGGATCCAACAGATAGTAGGTGCGCTGTCCTAACTTCATGGCAAGCGCATTTAGCTCCACAGTTGGTGTTATATGTGTACGTGATGCGCTCAAGTCCTCGTTGCGTCGCATCTTTGGTGGCGGATGCTTGTACTTGGTTTCTTCAATGGCCTTCGAGGCAGCCAAATGTTGAGCCTTCTTGATCTTAAAGCCATCTGAGGAATACTCCTCGTCGCCCAGCTTCAATGTCACCGTAAATGTTTTAGAATGCGCCGGCCCACGTTCTCCAGTCAAACGATATTGATGAGTGATCTGTGTGATAAGAATTGAAAATAGAATTAGTTTCATTCATGATTGATCATGTCAAATACTCCTCACTCACCTTATTGTATCTGGCCAGCTCGTTGACCAAACACATGGGCGTTTTATCTTTGCCGCTACGTGACATTCTGCTGTCCACATTGGGCAGTGTGCCCGTTGCATCGATGTGTTCGGTGCTGCTGTTGCAATCCTCCGATGGCGTAGCCGACACCGGCATCGTGTCAGAATTGTCAGCTGAATCGGTGGGCGGCATCTCCAAGATTTCCTCGCTGGCAATAACAATACTCTCGCCATTGCCATTCCTACAGCTGCCCACTATACGAAGTGTGGTGGGCAGAGCTTGCTCTGCAGGGCCACCAGCTCCGGAGCCTCCCCCATCTGTTGCACCTCCCACCACCACCGCAGCTTGTCCATTGCCCTTGGCATTGCGATATGTGTTTTGCAATATAGCTTTGGGTGCATAGCTGTTGTTGTTGTTACTGTTGTTAATGTTGTTGCCGCTACTGCTGACATTGTTGTTGCTATTATTGTTGTATTTAGAAGGTTTGGCATTGCTTAGATAGTAATGCGGCGGTTTGCCACTCAGCACGCTCGCTGGCGGTGGCTGTGGTGGTGCCGCATAGCTACCCAAATGTGCCATGTGATGTGGCAATTGGCCGTAGGTGATTCCCGCCGGATTCGCTGCCAAACGATTGTAGGCCTGCGGTGGCGGAGGTGGCCCTTGGTTGCATTTTGCTATGCGTCCATTGCTGTTGTTCAAATGCTGATGTTGTTGTCGTATCTTTTGCATTTGATTGTTGCTGTTGTTGTTGTTGTTGTTGCTGCTGTTATGATACGCGGCATTCGGTTGCTGCTGCTGCGGCGGCGGCCCCGGCTGCTGCTGCTGCTGTGCGTGAAGATGCTGCAGATGATGATGATTTAAGCTGCAGTGGGAAAAGTGAGAAAGGCTTTGAATGAAAGATCATTTTAAATAATAAGTATATAGAGAAGGCTCTCACTTTTTAGCTAGTTTATTTATAGCGTAGTAAACAAGCCAATAATTTTGCTTTTTTCATAAGCCTTTCACTGTTTTCTAATATAATAAAGTAACACACTTTGTTTGCCTATCTCCATAGCAATTAACAGCCCGAAATCCTATAAAATAATAAACTTAAGTTGCTCGAGCGCACACGATGACAAAAAAATGCCAAATTCGTATGGGCTAAGCACATAAACTGCCATATTGAGTGGCCATCGAAAACAAAAACAACGAACCGAGGCAACAAAACATGGTCAGAGTACAGCAACAACAACAACAACAGGGTTAACCCTTTGGCACCCCTAACAGAAGTGTTGTTGTTGTTGCTGGGACAGACAACAGTGGTAAGGGCAGAACAATGGCAGAAATCCTTAACAAAGCACAAAAGCCGCATTCTTTTACGCATCGTGTCATTTTTCGCCAACTGTCAGTTTCAATTGAGACGCACCTACCGCGAACACCCCGAGAAGGCAAAGAAAGGGGTGCCCAGGGGCCCAAGGGAAAGGGGGCAGGGGACAGGGCAGGCAGTCGCATTTGGAGAGAGAGAGAGACTCTACACTCAACACTAGATGACCGCGTGTTGGTCAATAAACGCGTATGGATTTCTCAGCTCACTTCATGATTTTGCTAAATCATTTCAAATCGGATTTAATTCCATTAAAAACAGACGAGTTGAACGTGCTCTTAATCACATGAACAGTAATCTTAATCGACATTTAGAATTCATTCATTAGTTGCAGCAACATAGCAGCAAGTTTGCTCACAGTTTAGATTCTCACTTTTTTATATACGGTTTAGTTAGGAGTACGCATTCGTTGGCTGTCACAAAATGTTTACATTATCTTGTGAAATCGCGGAATTATGCTGCGTGTAAGTTTCGAATACGGATGCGACAAGGCGAGTGTGTGTTGTGAGACCGAAGGCGATTGAAGAGCGACTGAGCTGGAGCTGAGAGAAGGCACAGCGACAAAACATCTGATCGCACACAAAGGCGACAAAACTGAGCTAAGAGAACGACGATCCTTACGAACGTCAAGGATAATTGCAGCCGCTGCCGCTGCTGCTTTCGCTACTGCTGCTGTTGTTGTTGTTGCTGCTGCTGCTCTGTCAGTAAACCCGTTATCGAGCGGAAGTCATGCTGAGCGCTAAAGAACAAAGAGCCACTGAAATTATAATTTATGAGTTGAGAAAATGGGATGATGAGTCTCACAGGCGATTGTCAGTGACAGGAATTAACATAATTGCCGCAACGTATAAAAGCCTAGACATGAAGGCGCTGCGTCGCCAAAAGGGGTAACACCCAAAGCTAAACAAGCCAACCTAACGCAAGTCTAAAATTCCGATTTACGATTTCCAGAATTCCCCAGGAACTTCTTACCGTCCATGATGAGCATCTCGTTGCGGCGGCACTAGTGGGGCCTGTTGCTGCTGTTGAAGTTGTTGCTGTTGCTGCTGCGTTGCAATTGGGGCTGCTGCGGCAGCTAATGTGCCCAAATGTTGCTCCATACCGGGATGGGGACGCGGCAACGCCATGTGACTATGATGATGAGCAGCGCGAAGATGCGGCGCTGCTCTCGTCGCATGCACATGATGTTGCATGTTCCTTGTTCTAGTATTGGTGCTGCTACTGCTGGTAGCGAGTGCAGCTGCTGCAATAGAAAAGAGTTTCCAAGAAGTTGCAAGTTAACAAAGCAAATATTTTTATTGGCACACAAAGCGCACAAACGGTGGCTTTTTGTCTTTCAATTGTTCAGCACTTTCAACAACATGTAAAGTACGCAAACTGCATTTAAATGCAACACGGACAGAGGACAGACGTGCCTAAATCAAATTGTGACAGGCTCGCAGAGAAGTCTTGGGACGCGGCTCGGACAGAGTGGAGAGCTTAAGGGGTGCAAGCAACCACCAGAAAGAAACATGCGCATAGAGAAATGTGCATTCTGATGATGTGCTACTACCTCAACCCTCTTCGCGGTGCTCCTCTCTTCTACCTACGTCTTCGTCTTGTTGCACTTTTCTAGTTTCTGCTTGTGAAATTCGATAAAATGCAGCTGCATTCTGATTTGGATATAATCAGGTTCTCAACACATACACACGGACGGATACGGATACGGAATTAATACCCTTATTGTGCACTTTGGGTTGGTGCATTGAACTGCATGCCCCCTTTGGCCGACGCCACTGCGCACATATGGCATAACAGTCTCGCTCTGCATGTCTGCATTGGTATTGATGCGGCCGCGCACTCACCTTCTTGTTATGCCTCTGTCTCTGCCCTGCTTCGTTCCACAGCAAATGTATTTTCGTATTTTAGTTTGTATGCATAGAAGGGCAAACGCACATTAACTGCACACAAACGAACGCAATTCCAAATGCAAAATATTTGTAGAACGTTTTGGTGACGAAAACGTAGACAACGATGAAGACTAAGACGAAGAGAACAACCTTTTTGGTCGTGCGATGAGCTCTTCTTGTGTTTTCTGCGTCTGGAGACGATTTCTTTTTACTCGTTTTCGGGGCAAATTAAAACACATTAAAACTATGTTAACACTTAAATTAAGTTGATGAACGTAAAGAGCTATGTTTTATGTTTAATTAAGCATTATTATTGTTATATATTATTATTTATTAACGTGCGGCCGAATTTTGCACTGTGGTAGCGGATGAAACTCGAAAAATAATAATGGCATTTAGGCAAAGCGGGAAGCGGGGTGTCTTGTGCATTTAAGTGTTGTGTAACGGCAGTAATCTATATGATTGAGTGCTGGAAAGCAACATTGTCTATGTTACACAACAGATAGATGTTATGGTAACAGGGCCATTTTGAGTTAATTTTATTCAATTGGAAAATTAAATTAATTAAAACTTAAATTGGAACATTGAAAATATAGTTAACCAAATTTAAATGTTTATATTTAACTTTATATATATACAATACAATGTTGCGACGCGAAAACAGTGAATTGGATGCGGAACCCCTTATTTATTTTTATTTATATGACACAATATAATATTTATCTAGAATTATACAAATTTATAAAACAATGCATTTATAATATTGTTATATCATACACAAACTAATTACAACCTAACAGTTGGCGATCAAAAATTGTACTTTTCTTCGCTGTGGTAATGTGTTAAATGATAAATCAACTCATACATCCATTTGGGCTGATCACTTGGAGCCATATGCCCAGCATTACGAACTAATATCTCAAGCAAATTACCAGCTTCCTTAACGTATCCGGCCAACTGCCTGTCGACCCGCCACAACTTTCGCTGGGCGACAGTAAATTCATCGGAACTCGAGAAGTTCAGATGTTTCAAAAAGTTTCGGGTCAGTGGATAAGGTAGAATTACATCCAGTTGTCCACTGTACATGCACACAGTGTAGTATTCTAGCAGTTCCTCTATCCAAGGTACGACGCTGCGCATAAAATCCTGTTTCAATAGGAGCTTCACCTTGTTGTTCTTATCCATATTGTGATAGGTTCTGTTACCGACATGAATGGCATTGCGAGTGTCCCTTGACTGCACAAAGTTGTCCAATTTCGTGAGCGTATCATCGTTTTCTGCCTGCATGAAGTTATAGTACCAATCAAAACCTGTAAACTTCTTGAATAAGGAACCCTTCGGTGAGTTTCCCAAGATCAAGAGGTCAAATAACTCAAAGGCAGCATTCATGTCGTTATTATTTATGCACTCGACGGCAACTGCCTCCGCTAAATGGAATTGCTGCAGTCCGTTGTCGTCAATAAGGCCCAACTGATAGAAATAGTCTCCATATTGTAGTTGATTCACAGGATCTGAGAGTCCATTTCCAATTACCAATCCCTTAAGAGGAATCTTAACACCTTTACAATCCATAGATTTATGCTGCTCCTTGTGTATGTGGTATGCTAAGGCGGGCACATATTTGCCTGCATAGGACTCGCCTGCGATCCAGAAACTGGATGAATCGCTCCACTCGAACAGCTTGTAAAGTTGAGTGACAGCCTCGTAAAGATTGCGAGCCACATCGGAATCATTGCGCGCGTAACCCTTATCGTCTTCCGTGAAGCTGAATCCGCTACCGACAGGACTATCGATGAATATCAAATTGTGGGTCTTGCTCCAGGCATATTGCCTTTTTATCAGCTTGTTCTCTGAAATCAGCTGCAGCGGGCCGACTTCCGTGAATAATCCAATCATGGAGGATGCGCCGGGGCCTCCTTGCAGCCAGAGCACGACCGGCGCATGCACGCAATCCTCTTCGGCTGGGAAATACCAGAAGAACAAATTTGAGTTGAATTTCTCATCGACGGTCAGATAACCAGAATAGCTGTCTACTCCAAGGAATCTTGGGTCCATGACCCTTGCTACACTCTGTATGTCCAACATGCTCAAGGATTGGTTATTCATCATGGGTGTCAGGAAGAGAGGTTCGCCAGGACCGCAGTCATTTTTGTCATCGCTCTTGTTGTTGCTAGGGATTGTCGGGCACGGGTACGAAAATCTATTTCCATTCGCTGCAGTTACAACAGCAGCGATAAATAAAAATACACAATTATTTACATATTTCATTGTGAAACAACCAGTCGGGTCGTTGATTTGCGATTGCGGTTGTAGTGTAGGCGTTGCGATGTCGTCACTCGTATAATTGCATTCTAAGAGGTGATGAGGTAAGGAGGTAATATAATTGTTCCTTTGTTATGTAGTTCAAATGCTACTTGTGCGACAACGAGTTGTAAACTGACAGCTGAGCATTCGGCAGCTCATTATAAATGCTAAGCTAACGACTTATTTTTAAACTTAAACACCGCAATGTCGGTTTATCGAGATTGTAATCGATAAGCGTTAACTGCTGGAAGGTGACCAGATAACAAAATAATTGTGAATTTGCTCATTTGAGTTACGAAAAGTCTGGGCACTCTAACAGCTGTTTGAGCATTCAACCAGTAAAATGGCTACTGCAGCTTTGTAAATTGTTTATTGTTATGCGATTTGAATTGTAGTGTAAATAGTAAAACAAACAGAAGCTGTATACTCAGCCCGTAGCGAGTGCAATCATCATTGAACTAACACGCGTGTGCAGTAGTTGCATAATTAGCAAACATGACGCGCCTGATCAACAACAGCATCAGCAACTGCGTACGTAGTCGCTTCCTTTGTCTGGTCATCTGCATCCTCTGGGGCTCATTCCCTAGCCTAGTGAGGCTTATTGCGGAAGCCGAGGTAATTCAATCTCTCGATATTTTTAACTAGATTCGTAACTGCCCGAGGAAGCAGCATATGTTTAGAGACCAGTACGCTTGCACAGATGTTTTGAATTCTATTGATTTTGTATTGTGACGTCACGCCCACGTACTCCTACTTTCACACATATTGTACTTGTACCTGGCTAACTGATTACACCCGTTGCAAATTTGAAACTATGCATTAATTACCACCGCTATGCTGATTATTTCTTATCGTTTTTTTCAGAATTTACAGACCCCACGGTATCTGCCAATATCTGTTGGCATGGATGCCGAGCAGCTGAAGCAAATGATTAAAGGCGGTGGAGCCGCCGATAGCAATTGGCCTCATCGTGGCAGGCAGGAACAAACCGATGTTAAGACTGAACTTGCCAAATTAAACTCCAGTAAGTGTGGAATCTTTTATTTACTTCTGCATCGCGATGAACACTCTATTATGGTTTTCAGCGTATGTCTATCAAAACACATGGCCAGATAATAAGGAGGAACTAGGCGCCGTCACAGCCGTAAGCTTCGACAAAGCGGGCAACGTGGTTATGTTTCACAGAGTGGATCGCATATGGAATGCTAAGACATTCAATAACTTGAATGTGTATCAGGAGCGTTACAAGGGACCCATCAGGGGGAACACTGTGCTGGGTTTGGATGCTGAAACTGGCAAAGTAATCTACAAATGGGGCAAAGATATGTAGGTGTCCTTAATCTCGTAAAAAACTATCCCATTTATAGAGAACATGTTTTATTTGCAGTTTCTACATGCCCCACGGATTGACTGTGGATCCCGAGGATAATGTCTGGGTAACAGATGTTGCCTTGCATCAGGTATTCAAGTTTCCACCGCGTGGCGAAGGTGGTCAGTCTCTGCTAACGCTGGGCACCGCCTTTCGTCCAGGCAATGGCAAAAATAAGTTCTGCAAACCCACCGCCGTGGCCGTGCTTGACAATGGTGACTTTTTCGTGGCCGATGGCTATTGCAATGCACGTATAATCAAATATTCAAAGAAGGGCGACCAGATACTTGTCTGGGGCCAAAATTCATTCTCTGGCGTCTCCTATGATGTGGCGCCGCAAAATTTCTTTGCCATTCCACATGCCTTGACGTTGGTACCTGAATTGGATCTGCTCTGCGCAGCTGATCGTGAAAATGGACGTGTGCAATGCTTCTACACGATCAACGGCACCTTTCACTCGCAATACCATAACCCCTTAATCGGTGATCGTCTGTTCAGCATGGCATACACACCTGCAGCTGGTGAGTGTGTGTGGCGATTAGCCGCTTCAATTGTATAATCAATATTGATTATAATTGCAGGAGGGGAACTGGTCATTGTTAATGGACCCACCGCGGAGTTGGGAATATCAACGGAACACTATAACGAAGTGCATGGCTTTGTGCTGAACATGCGCAACCGACAACTGGTGTCCAAGTTCGGTCCCAACAATCTACAGTTCGAGAATCCTCACGATCTGGCTGTCACTCAGGATGGCAATGCGATATACGTGGCTGAGCTGGATCCAAAGCGTTTACACAAATTTGTGCATAAATCGCTTGCGAAGCCAATGTCCCTCTCGACACTGAAGGTGACTGGTGCCAGTGGTGACTCAAACGCTGCGGCATCATCGGTGTCACGAAGCGACAGCAAAGATGATGGGCAGGCACGTCATCATCCCAGCGTCAAGGCTATAATGGTTGCAACACTAATGCTCCTATTCGCTGGCTCAACATTCGCACTGACATTGATAATGGCGCGTCGCCGCAAACGAGGTAATCAAGCGTTCAGTGTGATGCCGCCCAGTGATCTGGTCTATCGTGAGCTGGCCGCATCCAATCAAAGTCTGTGCTAACCAAACCGACATTCAAGTCACTCACTCTTGCCAGTTCCGTCCAATTTGTAATGTGTATTTCCATTGTGTGTAATGCTTACCAGTTTAATTATTTTAAGTTGCAGCTCGGTGATTCGCATGTATTATTTTTTGTGATTTCCTCTTCTTGTGTTCCCATTTCTGTAATCTCATCTATCTCTTTGTGAATCTATACATAAATAACATATATATATTTTTATACAAAATACACATACACATTTCTGTACATTCAAATGAATAATCTTCGAGTATGCATGTTTTTCGTTTTTGTTTTGGATTGCAGCGAATGAATAGTGACATATTGACTCGAAAAGTGCCCGCATGCAGCACCTGCATGCCCTGTACATATGCATATACACATATAACTGTACATAACCTGTGTGTGCGATTGTTCCTCCCCTCTGTAATGAACCAATTAATTAGCAATTTGCTGCGATTTCAACAGGTTGCCTGCCATTTGGCACACACAGTCGCCGACATGCCTGGGAAAAGACAGATGGCTTTAAGCTGGGCGGCTTACTTGATCGCAACGGGTTCGAAAAGCTCGATCAGAATGCCAGCGACGAGGAGCAGGAGACGACAACGCTCTCACAGTTCGCCTAAGCGACGCCGGGCGGAACTGCGCCAGGACCAAGAGACTTATCTACTTTGTAAAGCTAACTAAGCATTCCTAGTTCTAGTTCTAAATACCTCAGTGAATCTATTTATGTTTTGACTATATATATTTTTCTGAGTTTACTATGTGACTGTGTATACTTCCCCGACCATTCCAGTGCAACGTCTTGTGTTGCAATACCGTGTTGCCAATTGCCAACTTTAGTAAACAATGTACACATTTATTTATGTGCAATTATTTAAAACCAAAACACGATATGTTCGTTATATTGTTTCTCTATTGTTTCGTGTTCCAGATTAGTTTGGGAACAACATCGTCGGTGGTCGGTAAAACTAATGCAAACATCGGATCGAAGTTAATATGTATAGATTATATTGTAACTTAACGTCTAATAAGGCCCCTTGTGGCAAAATTATCTTATGCAAAGAACGTATTCGAAGCCGGCTCCATTTCATAGCTTAATATCATCCTAGACAATCTGCTGTCTATATCCATCGTGACCTTCGGTAACTACTGCATCGATATTGTAAAATGCTGCATGTATCCCAATGACAAAGCAAGAAGCTCCCAAAGTCCAGAATAAAACAGAGGTCGCCCCAACAAGGAGCAATACAGGTATCGCGGCCAAATTAAGCAAAACAATTTGTGACCTCGGCGACACTTCATTCCCCATGATGTTCACGGCTCTGTTATTACTTCGCACCCTGTGGCAACCAAATGCGACAGCGGCGATAACTATCAATGTCAGCGGCGATGATATCCTTTGGGAAGAAAGTGGTTAGAAAAATTTAAACAAATAAATGAAGTCTTTGAACTTACAAACAGTATATCATCAGCACGATAAATATGAAGAAATAGTTACTTTGGAAGTAAGATAAATTACGCTGTATACGATTATTGAGACGTTGCATGCTAGTTGCAGCCTTGAAGTTGCTGAAGTTGAAGAAAACGCTCCATGGACGCAGGGATTCACGAATTTGTTGGAGCAACTCCGATGGTGAAGGCAAATTGGATAGGCCTGGTATGCTACAATTTTAAATGTAATTAAATTAAGTTAATTCGATATAAGCAAAGAATCCGGCAGTCACTTGTACGCACTTTTGGATGTCAAAGCTGAATCTGTTTGCACCACCAGATGAACGGAGTGGGGCATCCATTTCACCACTGACGTTAATGCTTGCCTCAGACATCTTCCTGCTCTCTTCCTTACAAATATGATGACGCGTCGTTTAAGACAACACAAGTTGGATCTTTAGCTGTGCAGAATTAGCTGCTGTTCCTACTTGATAAAGGTTTTATCGGCAACGGATGCTGCACATCTGATTGACGTGTCAAACTAATTGCGGAAGCGGACGCATGAACGTTCAGACAAACGCGCTGTTATATGTTACTTTTTAATACATACTACAAATTTATTGTTTAAATTTTTACCAGATCTGTTTAAATACACAACAAAAAACAACGAACTTATTCTGATGTGGCAAATGTTCAGCTTGGCAATACTACGTCAAACAAAACAAGCAATGGCAACTCTGTTTAAAACAGCTGTGTTGTGATGTGACCTTTCGACATTGTTCAACACTCAAAGCGCGTTCACATTTGAATTTAAATCATTTGGAATAGACGAAGCTCAATGCAATATATAATTGGAAGAGACTGGCCTGAAAAGATAACTATTCGAAATAAAACAAATGCTTATAGTTTTTTTTTCGAGGTCTCTGTTTACAATTTCAAATAGAAAGGGACGCCATTGCGCGACTGCTTGACATTATACTTTATGTACTTGTTTCAATTTTAAAACTCGAGAGGAGACCTCGTTTATATATTTTACATTTATAACTGTATAGCAATACATATACTTCATATAAGATTTTCATTAAATTCATTGTTAAACTGTAGCATATACATATATATGTATGTGTATATATAATCCATGTAAATACATTTATAATAATATTTTGATTCATGACAATGCAGAGTTCATTTTGAATATCCATCTTTTCGTTTTTTACCATTTGCAAGTATTTTATAATCGCCTTCTGCCTTATGTATGTATGTATATTATATAATCACATCTATAGATTTTTTTAGAGAATATTTGTCTTAGTTATTCATTCATTTATTGTTTTTACACTGAAACACATTTAAGTATATGTTAATACGAAAACTTGCGCATGCACAATTATTGGTAAATATTGTGAATATACTTTAATGACATCAATAAACAGCACTCTGGCTGAGAGAACCAACAAAACCGAACAACCAATGCAAACCTTGTGCTCAAGAGTGTGTGTAAACTATACTGAAAGCAATATCTATATCTGTTTGTTCATATGTGGAATTTGTTGAAAATCTCTGTAAATGTATTTTATTAGTACTGCTGCTGTTATTTGGAGCTCAATAAAAACTTTCTAAAATACATTTAAAAAAGCTTTACCATTTTCAGATCGTGTGTCTTGTTTGCATCGCGTTGTTTTGTTCAACTTTGTAATGTAAACGATAGTTAGTATATTGCCTTAAGATCTCGCATAAGCATTTGATTTTGGCCAATTCTAAAGGTAAAATGTATGTACAGACAGTCAAGTAACACTTTACTCAAACCACATGTTAATGTAATGTACATTTTAGTAAATTGTTATTTGACAGACTGTCACGTTATATAACTGTTAATACGCTAAGCAGCTGCCTGTAGGGTTGCGTTTAATATCGATATATCATTTTGGTTTTCATTGTTCACACATAAATAACTTTTAAAACATTTACGAATATGACTTTAAATATGTATTCTTTCGTTTTCTCGATTATAATATGCTGTTACACACAAAATTACCCATATATACGTATATATAATGTGTATGTATATGAATAGAGATGTAGAAATGAGTGCTGTTCTCCAACTTGGATATTCGGAATTGTTAGACCATTTGGAACTCTGTCTGGCGCCTACTGCGGGGCGGAAAATCAAAGGAATATTACGGTATATGATTACAGGATTTATTCGGTATATTCTCTTTATTTATATATGGTTATCTTGTTCTTGCTTTTGCTCTTGTTCTTGTTCTTGCTCTTGTTCAAATTCGATTTGTTTTTTTTTTGCTTCTCTTCTATTTAGGTCTCTGGTAAACTAGTTAAACTGTTGCTGCTTTGGCGGCATACAGTGACAAAATGTATCCAAATATTTAACTGCATAATACACACATATACATATATAATATAGTATAATATTATTTTGTTGATTATAATCAAATATTTGATTCTTGCTAGGTTCAGCAAAGTTTCTCTGTGGCTTTCTAGTTAGTTTCAAGTGTGATTTGTGTGTGTTGCTTTGTGTGTCTTCTTGTTTTCTCTTTTTGAACGCACACAAAAGGACGTTAAGAAATTGTAGGTAATGGGGCGAAGCTCGCTTATAGCCCGATCTCACGCATGGCCCGATACAAGCACGGATTCTTCAGGCATTCACGCGGTCCCAGTTGCCGTCCAGGTGTGCCACGCAGAATCATCAGCACGGAGCGTGCCGCAGCCTGACACTCATTGCTGCTGCCGCAGATGTTGTCCGCCTCGGCGAGATACTGATAATCGCAGGCCACCTGTGAGGCACCCTGTATGGAGGAGAATACAACAACGGTTAAGCAAATAGATTCACCCAAAGAAATAGACAACTTACGCAGAGATAGCAAATCTGGTGGACGCCGCAGAGGGGCAACAGTTCCTGATTCAGATCGCCAGAGATGAGATCGACGCTGCGGCAGCGCTCTGCCATGGACTCAATAATGGGACACTGATTGGAGCCAATAATGTAGTTCTTGTTGCCCAAATAGGCATCATTGAGAGTCTCGTAGGGTCCGCCATTGAGATTGAGTGCCTCCTCCATCGTGTTCGGTGGCTCCGGATAGCGTACGTAGCCGCTGCGCTTCTTCTTCGACTGCTGTGCATCCCTATTGAATATGTGGAACATTAAAAGGATCACGAATCATATTTTCCTTGTCTGCACTCACTCTGCCTCTGGCTCCTCGGCCTGCTCCTTCTTGACGCTGTAGCGCTTCTTCCAGTTGCGGTCCAGTGAGTTCTCCTCCGAATCGGACTCGATGACATTGCGCAGCAGATGATTCTCAGCGTCCACCGATTGACGTAGCTTGTCCAGTGCACGACGCATCTTCTCCAGACTGTATGCCGTGGCCAGGCGGGCGAGCACGTGCTCCTTCAGCTTGCGTATCTCCTCCTGGTTGTTGATGCCCTCATGTGCGCCCGTGTACTTGATTGTCTCGTCAATGATGAAGTCCTCAATCGATTGCAACTTCTTGTCCATGCTCTCCAGCTTCTCGGGATCAATGTCACGTTTCTTCTTCTGCGCCTGCTCCTCCTGCTCCAGATCCTCTGCATTGTTGCTGCTATCCTCGTTCACGCTGCGCTTCTTGGAGTTTCCACTGAAAAAGAAGCTCGATGAGCTTGCCACATCTCTTGTGGCCCCTCTCTCTACTTACCTGGACAGCTGCTCGGATTTCTTCTTGCGATCGAGTCCGAAGTACTGCGACCAATCGATGGATTTCTTGGCACGCAGCATGAGGTGGCCAACGCTAGGACTGTGTGCGTGCTTGGTGCTAGCAGCGCGCTTCTTCTTGCGGCGTCGATCGCCAGCATCGCCCTCGCCGTCGCCTTCGCCCTCCTCATCCTCATCGAACTCATCGTGATCGTCCTCATCAGAACTCTCCTCCCCCTCGCCGTCGCCGTCGTGCTCGTCATGCTCCCCGTACTCTTCATCGGAATGATGCTCGCTACGCTTGTGATGATGTCCGCCGTGTCCGGCATGCATCATCATCTCACCGGGGCCTGCTGGCTGCGATGGCGGCGCCTGTGTAGGTGTCTCCTTGGGTGCTCCATTTGTCACATTCACGCGCTGGAAGTTGATCTCCAGCCGCATATCACCCAGCGCGGTGGCCGTGGCCGATGGCTCCGGCTGGTGGGTGGTGGCTGCCGCTGCTAGCGTCTTCATTTGCTCCTCAGTCGAACGCTTCTTCTTCTCCTCCAGCGGATGCTGATCAATGGGCTTGCCAAACAGTTCACTCAACTCCTGCGCCACGCGCTCGTCTGTCTTGGCCAGCCTGGGCGAGTCACCCGACACGGCTCGCTTGGCCACGGGGAAGCGCTTCTTCTTGTCCGTGTTGTAGGGCAACCAGGGCAGCACGGGGTACGAGGAGCGCTTCTTCTGCATCAACAGGTAGTAGGGCGGCATCCGCATGCGCTTCTTCTGTTCGAACAGCTGCTGCTTCTGCGCCTGCTCCTGCTGCTGCTGCTGCAGCTGCTGCTGCTCCTGCTGATCGTCATCATCCAGTCCGGCGCCACGCAGCTCATTCTCCTGCTGCTGATACTTCTCCCAGAGTTGACGCAGTGCCGCCTTGTAACGTTCCTGTCTCTCATGCTCGCTGGCCTCCTCGATCTCGCGCAGAAACTGCTCGGTCAGTTCGCTGTGCGTGGGCAGCACATCCGGGCCAGCATTCTCACGTTCACGGAACACAGAGGAACCACTCGGACCAGTCTCTGCAAATGGACGCACAAATGGACGCGTGTCTTGACTTTGACCTTCGCTAACAAATCAGGCTGAGCTAGAGGCGACAGCGCGGTCTGACGGCCACACGCGTGCTCCGACTATAAATCCAGCTTGTATAATTAATTCCAAGTGTGTGCCATGTGTGTGTGCCATGTGTGTGTGTGTGTGTGTGTGTGTGTGCCTTATGGACACGCATCAAGTTGTTGCCGAGCCATTAAATCAAATGACAGGAAGGCCGGCAGGATGCTTGAGCTTGCTTCCAGCTCGTTGCATCCATCATTGACTCCAAGTAGTCGAGCCTAAGTCCACACACACACATACACACCCTTCTACACTCTCGTACACGCACAAGTTAATCTGAGCTAAGTGGTTTCAACTCAGAAGTGAAAGCATTGTTATCCCAATCCATTTGAAGCACTCAAGTGGACACCGACTCCCTTACGATCTAGGTGTATTAGTGTCTATGTGTGTGTGTGTGTTTAGGGGTATACATGTGACTGTGACTGTGTGTGTGTGTGTGCTGGGGTTACTTACCGTACTGCTCGTCACGTTCCCTAAAGGCCGACGATGGCGAGGAGGACGAGCGCTTTCGCTTCTCGTCCACATAGAGATTACCGGGATTCGTCTGCTGCTCGCGCTCGTCATCGAACTCGTAATTGCCAAACGGCGAGGCACCCAGGCCGCTGTCATAGTTATCGCCCTCGCGGTCTAAGTACTTTGCAATTGCCTTATTGATTCTATGGCGATTCCGATTCTTAGTGTACTTGCTGCCAGTACCAAACAAATCGCTGTCTGCTTGCAGATGTGCGAGGAGAATCGCAAAAACGAACAGGTGTAGAAAACGAAAAGCAAAGAAAAGAGAAAGATACAAAACAGAAGAGAGAGCAGAGAACGGGATGAAACGGAAGATAAAACGTGAGAATTCATGTGCTTAACAGGGCGGGGAACGGATGAACGGGGGGGCAACGCGGTGGGTCACGTGCTGGTGCTACATGCAGGCTCAGCTGATGATGCTGCTACTCTCTCTCCTCCCTAATCTATCCCTACACCCAGAACCACCTCCCCCCCCGCACTCTTCGCGTACAAGTTACGGATTGGATTTCCGCTGGCAGTTTCAGTTTCACTTTGACTGCAACTGACAGCTGTCCTGACCCGACTTCCTATCGCAGATTAGCTCGACGATTGCGCTCGAGTTGAGTAACACCATGTGCGGATGCTGAGGTCAACGGGGGAAGGCTTGGAACTTTGGCTTGCAGTAAACGTTGCCATAAAGCTTCAGCTGTATTTTCTATCAAATTTATAGCATACTGATTTCGCTTTAGACTTGAAAACAATTCATATTTCAGGCACAATCTAAAGGGATTATGGGTTTTTATTATGATTTTATCAAACACTTTTAGAAATTTTTTATGTGCTATTCAATTTATACTCGATAACAAATCATATTTGGTAGAGCAAATGTAGAAATATTTCATGTACATTCCATTACACGAGCTTTTTATGATTTTATTAATGATAAGTTTAAATCTTTATATATTTTATGATTCATACTCAAAAAATAATTCATATTTCAGGGACAATCTATAACGATTATGGAAACAATGGAGATATATTTCATGTTTATTCCCTCTTCATTCACTCTTCATCTCCATGTATTAACCTACCAAGTTAAGCGGTTATATTCTATTGTTAATATTTAATAATAATATAATATATTACTGTCCCTTAATATCAGCTGGTTACAGATTATTTATTCCTAGTTATTCAAGTTTATACTCGAATACAATTCATGTTTCATAAACAAAACACAAGGATTTTATGGGAAATAATTCAATAATTAAGCAATTTATAAGTATTATAGGCAGATATATGGCAATGTTTTATTATATTATTAATAAAATATTGATTACTATTTTACCTCAACATGAGTAACTTAATGATTATACTCTCTGAATTCTTCAAGTCTAAACAAGAAAGATTTGTTGAAAATAGGATAATATTTCTAGATACGATTTATGCTTTTATTACAGATGATTTAGGTATTATTCCCATTGAGTTAAGCAGAGTCTATACATATGTTTTATATTCATCTATGCTAATCATTAATCGTTATTATATTTTATATTACGAAACTCCAATTTCCCTTCAATATAAGCAGCTTAATGATTATATAATATATTCTTGGTTCTCATTGCTCGCATGAACTGTAAGCTGAAACCTTTTCTCCTTCAGCTTCATTGGCTCCTTCTCATTATTTGCTTATTCGCTTTGGGTGCTCTTTCAATTAGGAAAATGTGTGAAATTAACGTGAAAAGCGAGTCTCAGCTAAGTGCGGCTTGCGTAATGGAAATCCATACTCAATATATATGTAAGTGGGTGTTCAGCTAAGCGTGTGTAGTGCGGGGGCGGTTGCAAGGGGATCACTTCTAATTAATAAAATTCGCATTAATCGGTGCAAGTTGAATGCGGTTACCTGAGTCAATTCGCCCTCCCCCCTCACCCGTTGCTATCGTTAACTAATTTCACTTTCAAATTGCAACCAAGTGCGCTTGCTTCGCCTTGAGCAAGAACCCAATCCCATTAGCAGCAGCAGCTCAACTCACCTTCATCCCAGTCGTCCAGTTGATCCGCTCCTAAGTGCGACGAGGGTGGCGGCGGTGCATTCAACGGATACTTGGCAGCCTCACGACGATGCAACTCATCGACGGCCGCCTGCAGTGAGTACGCAGCGCGTTGGGGCGTCGCCTGCACGAAGGCGGTGGCCACAAGTAGCCCCACATAGGCGACGACAGCCACAAATCGACCTGCCATGGTCGAGTTAGATAGTGTCCGATGCGGGAGGCGAGGAGGCGTGGCCTAACACTGGCTGTGCGGAGAAGTAAAAAGCGAAAGGTTGAAAGCGCATTAAAAACGGGGCAAACGATGCCAGGCACGTTTCGGGTTCGGGCTCGTGAAAAATATGCCCGGAGCAAACTTTTAATTACATTTGCACATCCCAAGCGAGCTGAGTGTGTGTGTGTGTGAGGATGTGTGTGTGTGAGCTGCGTATCAGGTATCGCCCTGGAGGCTGTGAAAATTGTGCCGGGTTCATTGTCACCTGCCACGAAATGCCTTGAACTTGTCGCCGCATAACTATGCAAATGAAAGTTTCGCTCAGGTATTTCAATTATTCCTCTAATGAACTCTGCTCTGCTCTGCTGACGCAAAGGCTCTGCCCACGTCACCCCAGCCCCCCTTAGATAAATCAATAAAATTCCAATGCGTTGCGAAACATTCCTCTCAGCGTCGGTTCAACTCTCGTTGACGTGCGGCAATTATGCTGCAAGCGCTTTCGTTGTCAGGGGCGAGAGAATTTTATTGTGGCGCACATAAGTATGCTACGCTTTTGTAGCACACACACAAACACACACTGCGTATGCGTAATATTCGCCAACTTTTGCCTGTTGCTGTGGCTCCACAGTCAAGCGAGGTAGGTAGGTATACACACCCATTCGCTAGCACATAGTTTACAATAAAGCGAGCTACCCCTACCCCGCCCCCTCTCTATGTCGTATTCCCCCTCCTTTATAGCTATCTCTGCCCACATTTGCGACTCATATTGCCATGGAATTTATGACAGAAGTCGCCTTTAAGCGCCATTAAATGCCAAGGCAGCTGCCTTTTCATTTCCTTTGCCCCACCCCCCTCACTCTCTCTGCCTTGTCCTGCCTTGTCGGCGACTCGCCAGCAGCTGTTGTTGTTCCTCTTCTGCAGCTTGTTGTTGTTGTTCTTTAGTTTTTGCGTTGTGTTATTGTATTTTTTAATATTATTATTGCTGCTTGGCTGCCTCTTGTCTAAGCGGGTCGCCCCTCGTCGGCTTAGTCTGGCTTAAAGTCGCGTCGCAAAGGACACAAATTGATTTGCCGTCGGTTAAGCATTTATTTTGCTGGTGCTGCCGCTGCTGTCTACCATTTGCATAAGATAATGGAGCTTGATTTCTTGGAATTCAATTTAACTTTTCTTTTCTTCGTTCTCTCTTGATGCAAAGCAGTTTAAATCGCATATCTAGCTATGCTAAATGTATTGCATAGCATAAGCAACAGGTTTGCTCTTCCCCACAAAAGAAAATAAATGAGCTTAAGCTTTTAAGTCCATTAGAAGCGTCAATAAATTCGTTCGCTTCTCACATTATACCACGCTGCGTATGCGTAATATTTTAGTCAGTCAGACAGACTTGGGCAGTTAATCACCTTAAGCAGCAGCTGAATATGTAAATCTCATTCGAAAAGGAGCACATGAAAAGGACCCAGCTGGAAAACTGTTGCCTTCTTTATTGTCAGCAAAGGGGGGCGTGGCTGGGCGGGCTGGGGCTGCTGTCCGTTTTGATGGAGTGCGCATCGGGGCAGATGTTGGCATTAAGTGCCGCTCATATTATACACACAGCCAGCCAGGATGTGACAGCACCCGGAAAGGGAAAGAGAGCGGGGAGGGGGGAGTTGGTTGGTTGGCTTACGGACATGCAAATTGGCTCGTGCAGCGGCAACATAATCACATTACCTTCTACTGCCGGAGATGCCCCACGAAAAACGCGACGGCAGCTGCGAGTCTTCTTTTTTTTCGAGGCAATCAAATTGCGACAAATTCAATTGGGCGGACCAGATTGAGTGGCGTATAGTGTATATATGATATATATCTGTGTGTGTGTGTGTGTGTGTATCTGGCCAGAGGCTGCTGACGAGCCTAATTAAACGCCTGCCAAGCGCTGTTTAAATATTTAAGGGGCAACCTTTTGCTTCCTTTGTCCGCTTGCTCTGCCCCCACTGCGGCATTATTAATTCAGCTGTAGAACTTGTGACAGTTACAAAGCGAGCTATATAGCTATATATACACTGATATATGTGCCTGTGCCTGTGTGGGTGTGTGTGTGTGTCTTACAAACTATACGCAATTCACGCTGACTTATTGACACAACGCCCCCGCACTTTGCTTCGCTTACCAGGCAAACAAATCAATGGGCGAAACGCGAACCTTGTCTCGTCTTCTCTCCTTGTTATGTGAAAAATTGCACTTTTCCTACGCACCTCCTGACTGCGGGAATTTTCCAACTGCTGCAGTTGTTGTTGTATTTTTACTGTTTTTCTTTTACTTGAATTTACTTTTTTTGTTTTATTTTGGCGTTTTGTAAATATTAAAAATGGTAGACACTTTTCACAACATGGCGTCACTCCTACGCCTGGACTGGACTGTTCGCACTGCTCGCACAAGGACTCGGCTCGGCTCGACTCGATGCTGCCTGCTTTGCTGCTTTGCTCTCTGCTCTGCTAGCCACAGTCAAGACGGAACCAAGAGTGACATCAAACTTGCCTCGCTGCTGCCATTTATACGCAACCTCTGAGCACGAACAAGGCGCACACACACACGCACACAATGCCGAAGCAGCAGACGAAGCACGAGGACGAACTTCATACAAAGAGAGAGAGAGAGAGAGCGCTCTACAAAGAGAGAGCGCACGACAGGAGCATAACGTGCTTTGCGTGGGCGCAGCTGGAAGCTTTTCTGCTGCCATTGCTGCTGTTGCTGCTGCTGCTGCTACTGTTGTTGTTGCTGCTGCTACTGTTATTGGTGCTGCTGCTGCCGCTGCCTCTTATTTGAATTTACATACGCAACTGGGATTAGCATCTGCAGCATTCCGATTGCATCTGAATGGATTCATTAGGCACGAAGACTGTTTTGTCTCTTAATTTGTATGTATAGTATGTGTGTGTGTGTGTGACTCTGAAATTCCTTTGCCAAGAAAGCTTTAATTTACGACGTAAGTAAAGCGCGTACTTGGAAGGGGCAGCACTCCACACTTAGCGGCAAACAAAAGTTCCGTACGCCAAGCGGGATTTGAGTTTTTCATTTGGCGCTTAAAACTTGCTAAGCCCCCTTTTTAGCAGCAAGCAAGAAGTATTATATGCTTAGCTATACCCTGTAGCTAAACTATATGTACAGGGTAGGTATGTTAGAGCATGTATGTGTTTAGAAATACCCTGTAAGCTGAACATATTTCGGTTTTTTTTACAGTTATATTCACTTTCCAATATTTGCTTTATTATACAAAGTTGTTGTGTATATGTTATGAATGTAATAAATATATTATATACATTTATATACCCTGTAATAAATATATGTAGTTGACGAGCTTAGACAGTGCCAATTTCCGAAATGATTAACACAGCATTGAAAAGGTTTGTGATACTTAAAAATAAACTGCAATTGGTTCTCTACAGTTCTTTCATTTATAGGGTATCTACTCATTGAGCATTTTTCTAGTTTTCTTCTGCGAATGACAGTTTGAACTTTGAAATTCCCATACCACCTGTTGTCACATTCCACTTACGTATTCCATTAATTTCCATTATTAACTACAGCATGCTAGATATATTGGTATCTCAACTTACCATAGATACTTCCTGCTCTTCGAGTTAGAAGTTCACTAATTAGTGCAGAATCTGGTGCAACTGACAATGGATCGAAGGAGAAACACAACTGAAACTGTGCAAAGTCGAGGAGCGACTAAAATTAGCTTGCAAAGCGCAGCTTTGAATGCACTACAAAATGCGCCTCGGCCATTGCGCATGGGCGAGACCTGTGAGGGGGCGGGTGCTGCGAGCTGTAATTGGAGGTATGTATCTGGCTAGGCCTGGCAACAGAACAGCCTTTCTGTGTTTGTTGTTGTCCGAGCCCAGTCGAATCGAACTGTTGCTTCAGTCAGCCACCCCCACGTGTGCCACCTCCAATACTTGCAACACCAGCACCACCACCTGTTACATGCGAACTTACATTCATTCGGCAATTACTTCCGCACACTGTCCGCGCCGATGGCCATAACACGAACGCCCATTATGTATTTGGCACCCTTGAAAGCTGCATCAGCTTCGATATGGATGCATCTATTTTGGGAATCGAGCCCGGGCAATGAGCTTGAACCCTTGCACATATCAAACTGGATCTGGAATACGCATCACAGCGCATTTGCTCACATGAATCAGTGCAGTCCTCATCATTCCATTTGACGTCACATCTGCCCAACTGGACAGACAGACAGACACACTGACAGACAGACCACACAGTCAGCCACAGTTTTATTTGTGGTTATCAAGAGGAATCTCGTTTAACAGGAGCATCCTTTCCAGCAGTTGTCACTCTACAGCAGGGGGAAAATAAAGTTGAAGTCAGTATCGTAACATTTAAACATAAGATACATATGTTATATAGATGATCCATACCCATAGATTAAGAGGGGATTATAATTTAATCTGCGACCCCACTAAATATATATTTATATTCTTTATCACCATCAACAGTCGAAATGATATAGACATGATGTATGAACAACTCACAAAACTGTAAGAAACTCGGTGACAATATTTCATATTATCTGCGTGTTTTGGAATTTGCAATTACTTCTTGTCCTCGTTTAAAATCAAATCACAAGTTTAATTAAATGACATGAACATTATTTTTTTTTTGTAATTAATAATTAACACAGTCCAAATGATTTCTGAAACTGTGACTGCGAATGGATAATTAACATAGAAGTTATGCAAGAAATAAATGTAGTGGACAAACAGATTTCGCTAGTGCCTTTAAGTATGCAACACTAATGAAAGAAGTAGGGACTTGGGAGTGATTAGGCAGAAAGTTATTATATTATATATATTATATATTTATTTAAATTATATATCAACTTAACTGAATCCATTAAAACTTCACATCAATTGAGCTTTACATATATATTTTATTATGGCAATTTGAGTATAGTTATAAGTCGAATATATACAGAATAAATATGATATTATGTGCATGATTGGATTAGATCTAAGAATAGCTTTGTGTATGGTATATTCCTAATGCCTAGAGCTATGCTACAACTAGAAATCTACTTTACTGTGTGTATTCGCATTCACGAGTAGTCGCAACTACTAAAGCTTAAACAATACCCCCACTTTCCACATATGTGGGGACTGACTCCTCATCACGGTCGTAACTTGAGAGACTTAGACTTGACCGTGTAGCTTAATGATGCCGATGTAACTGCGATTGTTGTCTTCGCGCAATATCTCTTTGTGATCCTCATGATTGAGCAGAGGTCGCAGCTGTATGGACTCGTTCTCCTTCAGCTGAATGAGTCCGCTGGTGTGACAGGTGTGCAGCTTTCTCATGTTCGTCGGCACCGTGTTGAGGCAATTGAGGAACGGCTTGCTCTCGTGGTATATGACAAATCCGTTCTCATCGTATGGATTCTCGTAGCAAATCTGAGCGTATACATAGTACAATCCTGGCTGAATGACTCTCAGGTGGCCGCGATTGTAGCTGAAGTGCTTCTTCCACTTGGTGTCCGTGTTCGCCGTCTCCTTGCCGATATACAATTGATGCGATGAGTGATCTATCTTGTCTGTCAAGTGGAAGTGCGCAGCGGGTATGTAGTGCCCGGAGTCGGAGTCCGGCTGGGTGTCTCCGGACCTTGCTGAAACAGGAGATTCGCCTGTAAATTTAAACGCGCATGACAGAGAAGTATAGTATAGTGATTTTTGGGTGCTAAATGTTGGCCAATTCGGAATGGATTCAATCGATGCGAGACGAACCTTTGCGTACCAGCAATCGTTGACGAGCTTGACGCGAGTGCGGCCGCAGCTGCCGGTGACGATGAGGATTCGTACGTTGCTTGGCTGTCTCTGTGCTGGCAGAGCTGAGAAAGAAAACAGAAAGAAGAAAGTAGAAGTAACTGTTCCTTTTGCTGGTGTAAACTCCTCACTCACCTCTCCTTCAAAGCCTGCTCCAGCCTGCTTTGGCTACGAATCCGATTCTGATTCTGATTCTGACTTTGTGCGACATCGTTACTCTTCAGCTCATTGCGTAATTCAATGGAGCGAGATTTACTGTAGGAAGATTAGAAACGGAGTTCAGACACAGTTCAGGTTCAATTGAGGTTTGACTTACCGTTGTGCCTTCTTTTTGGAGTCATAGTTGGTGAAGTCCTCAAAGACATTATCATCATTGGACACCGATGAGCTGGATGCATTCTCCGTTTCGGTTTTGTTCTTGGGCAGCCTGATGATGCTGCTGTTTGTCTCCTCTTTAATCATATCAAGATATTCATCATAGTCCGTCGTCCGTTCGTTGCCTGCATCTTCATCGCTGTCGTCATCCATATCATCATCGCCATCGCCAATTACCAAATCATCTTCGTCATCCTGGTCGTCAAGGCGGGGCTGTGCATAGTCCTCATCATCATCATCATCATCGTCGTCGTAGTCTTCGTTCTCGCCATCTATGTCGTCCAGTTTACTTGGATCTTGGATGAGCATGTTCGTGTACTGCAATGCAAAGTGGATTTCATAAGATATTGGGTCAATCGCCTGCAACGCCTGTACGTGACTTAGAGCGAGGCCAAGCGAGAACGTCTCCTGCCCATACCCATTCCCATGCTTGGCATACCCGACCCCCCATCTGCATGCCATATATACATATGTATATATGGTATATCTAATAAAGCACATTTCTCGAATACATTTCTGATTTCATATTTAAAAATACGCGCACTCATTCAATGATACTTTTTCATCTCTTTTTTGGCTTTTGCTTTAATTACCGGCGCCTCGCAAACTCTCTTGAGATACACCCCACCCCGCACCCTGTACACACTTTTACTTATAGATAGATTGCTCCACACACACATCAATAGTTTGGCAATCTTTTGGGGCGATCTATGCCATTGATGAGATCAGATCAGTCGTCACTTCAGCTATATGCGCACAATAATTTCATCTCCTAATACATAATATAAAATATATATGTATGTATATTCCATAAGTCGATTCGCCTTGAGATAAAACTGCCTTATAGATGAATACGATAACTCAATGGTAAGTGAATATCTCAAGTGTGAAAGATATCGGCAATAAATTACACACGAAATTCGTGTGGATCCATTGGGAAAGCCTTTTAAGACATTAATTGAGTGTTTTATCTGCGCAGGTTTCAGTTCCGACATCCCATTTGTCAAAAAAAAGATACCCATTAATTATGCGGAAAATGCCGGCAAAGAAAAGCCAAACGAGCAAGCATTTGTTTATCGCAACCTCAACAACAACAACAACAACAACAACTCATTCTGAATAGAATGCTAAAGCTATTTTCATTTGACCGCATATTTCTATAAATACAAGTGTCCCCCATATAGACCCCCATATATAACACACCATAACATACATAATATATGTAAAGCGACTTTTTAAATGTATTTCCATTTTCTCTAAGTGACGCAACAGCGAATGGAAATGAAGCTAATAATATTGTTAGATATATGATAATTGATCATTTAACGAGACTCACCTCTTTTTGAAACTCGTTCATATCCTCCAGATAGTTAATGCCCAATCTCTTGCGCAGGCTCTCGACCTCCCGCTTTAGACAGGCCAGATCGCTCTCGAGCCTTTGGACGCGTGTCGTCTGCCAGATCTGTAAGTGGGGAAGAGGGGAAAAGATCTTTAGTAATGCATCGTTCGATATGAGATCACTTGAGAGCCAGCGATCATCTGTTTATTCTCAATCAAACAAAGGGAAGCTATTAAAACAATAATGTAAACATCGGCTAAAAAACAAAATGCCAATTTTGTTGTTTTGTAATCGACTTTCGAATTGCTCGAAATTCTTTTTTGTTCTTCTGGCATTTAATGCTTATCTTCAATTTTCGTACAATTATCGAAATGAGCTTTAATTAGGCCGCACAGGCGGTGCTACAACTAACACATCGTATAATCCCGAGCAGCGAACTTTGACACCATCCCGCCCCGAAAAAAAAGAACCCCAAAAATTAAACACAAAGAAAGATTTCGATGGGCGCTCAAGATGAACAAATAACGAGCTGTGGCAGTTGTTTGTATGTACTGACTGCAGAATACTCTGCAGAAAGCACAAGTAAATGTTGATATTTTAAAACAATATATATGTATAAGATTAAGTTATTATTTAATCCTACTGAATACTTGGGATTTCATATGTGTTTCTGTATTATTTCATTAGTCCCATGAGGGTCTTTAGTTCTTCGTGCATTACACAAAATGAATCTACCCTTTGTGGCTGTTGCGAAACATATAGTCTACCGCCGACGAGGCACATTATCTGTTTAATGGATCATTAACATTCTGTCCGAGCAGCCGCAACTTTCGACGCGTTGCTCAATATGCCACTACTGTCAGCGCCTTTCCTATCCGATTTATGTGTGCACGATTCTTTTTCTTTCTTTTATGTCTCGCTTGGCTCAAGCACAAGGCGGCACCCCAAAAAACAAAAAAACACAAAACAAATTTTAATAAGCTCAACATAAACGTCGCACAGTTATGACAGACCACGGCGCCGTGGGCTCAACTTGAGCCGCCCCTGACAAGTTCAAAGACATTCGCACTGGATAATTCTTGAGATTGTCCGCCTGAATTGCAAATGGGATTGAGTACGCCGTGGAACTTGTTTACGAATTATGGAATTAGGCTTAAGACCGGGGATAGGTGAGCACTTTGCAAGGCCATTGGCGTGTACAGTGGAAGAAATTAAAGCATTATTGGGCAGGAAGTTGGAACTTAGTATATTAGTGATATTATTGATTATTTCTCTCTGAAACCTTTTTCATTATTTTTGAGCTGTCGAATAAATGAAAGTCCAAAAATAAACTTGGAAATTGCATGGAAATTTTAAAAGAAAAAGTGACTTTTCAAATGCATTCAATTAATGTAGTAAATGAATCGTAAATAAAAAAAAAAAGACGGAAATCGCAAGAGTTTTGACAAGGCTAGATGCACTGAAAGTCTAGTAATAGGTCAGCAAAAATCCCAAATTGGCAAATTACCAAGAAACGCAAAAATAAGAATTTCCTAAATCGATAAAAATTGAACACAAAATCAATTAACAGGCGAAAACATAAACAAATTGATGTTTCAAATGAATATCGAATGGATGTTCTCAAAGAATAAAGTGTTGGCCAGTCAGATAATTATAATTCGATTATAATCGTAAATTTTTCTGTGTCTATTTCAGACTTTACATTGGTAGTTTTCTTTCAGTGTAATTGACTAATAATGCTTTCAATTTTGATTGTCTCTAACTGAGAAAATTGAGAAGCTGCTGCTCCATTTGCAAACGCACTTAAAGTTCACTGTGCGATGTCTTCCCTTCCTCTCCCTCGCCTGATATTATGACAACTTTTTGGATAAGATCGAAATGTAAACAAGTTTCCCATTAGGCCCCGTTCATAAATCTTTACTGCGAGATTTAAAGTAATCTGGTTGCGCCAGCAGAAAGACTTTTGTTTCCACTTTCACCATTCGTGATGAGGGTCAATATCTGGTCAACTGCATACGCACTTCTGTGGGACAATGTGTGCCAGTGTGCCAGTGTGTGTGTGCAAGTGTGTGCATGTGTGTGATACCAATCGCTCTTTTGTGTCAGTCAAACAAATTGAATTAAAATCTTAACAAAGATTTATGTGGCTTTGCCTGCAGCAGAAGCAGAAGCCAATCCTGACCATTTAAAAGTCAATTGAGAATTGTACGATTTCCGTTCTAGAACGCTATCTTTGTGTAACTTATATGATTGTGATTGCGATAAAGATTGATTCCGGTGAGTACACGAGTTCTTAAGTGGAATAAAAGACACTCTCGCATGAGTATTGCGTAAAACAAAAGTTTGTTCGAGTTTGTTTTGCCTTTCCCTCTGCAGCAGCAAAACAATGCAAATATTATGCAATTCTCCGATTCGAATCTAGATCAAAAAGTCAACTTCTCTCAAAGTTGAAATGACTCAGGATATGTGAAAGAGTGACCTAATCAAATGTGACATCATCAGTTCCTCAACGTTTGGAAAGTAAAAGAAATGAAACTGTTTCATTCTTGATATCAGAAGTGTGCCCCCTGCTCAATAAACACATTCTCAAAACTTTATTATTTCCATCTAGTGCATTTTATGGTATTTTGTTAAAACATTTGCCATGTTTGTTTCTGAACTAAACAAGGTCTAAAATTAGAAACACGAGCTACTCCACAGAGTGTGCACAGAACTTCAAACAGTCCATCCGTTAGCACCCCGTTAAGTAGTTGCCGTCTTGAGGCATCGTATTTTATACTATTTGTATCTGTTGTGTTGCCGATTTGTCTCTGTCCCGCGACTACCTACGGCTCACCCGGCATTTCCTGCCCTCTCTCATTCAGATTTCTTGCTGATCAGCAGCTTGTTTGGTTTTATGCTCATCATCATCATTAGGAAACGATTTGGCTAAAGACACGCTCCGAATCAGACGGGTTTTCATAGCTGAGGGCAGGTATAAGATACACACTTCTATGTATCTGTGGTATCTGCTGCCGAATTATAGTTATACAGGGGATATGACTGACGGTCACGCCTCATAAAGCTCGCTTATGCATAAACGCCAATTCCAATTCAAATTTTTCGATTAGAAATTTAAATGCGACATCATAAACATTAGAGGTCCCATGACATTCGCTATAGTATCTGCTGCAGAGTGTGGCGAATTAATTGATTGCGATTAAATGAAATTCGGTCTCCAAATCGAGTTTTCGTTTTAAGTTTCGAATTTGTCCACAAAGTTTCGAATTTAACTCACCGTCAGGCCAAAGATGCCAATGACAAGCGCCACGGCAATGATGCACAAGACAATCGGCACAAGATGTTTAATCTTGCGTTTCGGCTGCGTTACGCCCGAATGCTTGGCCGGAAAATTATTAACGGCACTCGTCGGTGTTATAAACGGTTTAAGTGTCTCCGCCGTCATAATTGGATGCGCGATTGATACCGGGAGTGCAATTAGTCGAGCGCAGATAGTTGCTGTTGTTGTTGTGGTATGTCTAGAGTAAAGAGTTCTCTAGTTGACCGGATAGATCTGTCAAGTTTGTGCGCGCACGGACACGTTAACAAGATCAAGAACAATTTGCGCAGCACTCGCGCAAATTGCTGAGTAGAGCAACCCTTGAGGGTTTTTTTTTCCTTCTTTTCGTTGTTGACTGCACTTAGTTTTCCTTCTTCTCTTATTTATATTCTGTTTTCTGTTGTTTTCTTTTTTTTAATTGCCTTGCAATTTGCTCAAATGTTGTGTAAAACGAGTTTTGCACCAGATACGACGCACAACAACAACGACAACGACGTCGAGATTCTTTTGCACTTGTTTCTATTTTGTTGTCTTGTGTTCGCTCCTCTTTTATCAGTTTTTCTGGTTAATTTCGATAAAATAACTTGTCGTTTATATGATGCACAGCGCGTGTTTGACTCAGATACTCAAGCTGCCCCACTGTGATTGTCACTGCTACTGACTGCACGCACGCGCTCTGAAACGTCCGTCTGCGTCTGTGACTCGCGTCTAACTGAGCGCAGGCAGCTCGTCTGCCGCTGTGACTCGAGTAGCACAGCAGCGCTGAGAGAGATTGGCACGCGCACTCTCCTTCTCTCTCACAACAAGAACGAGAACGAACACGCACAGACACGAGCACGAACGTCAGAGTGGGATAGAGAGAGGGCGAGCAACGGTGGGAGAGCGCACTATGCGAGAGTGCACAGTGAGAGAGCGCACAGTGTGAGAGCGCCAAATGGTATTGCCAATTATTTTGGCAACCTCTGCGGGATGTCTGGACCTCAAAGCGATCTATTCCTTCTGCATTTGTTTTTGGGAACAGTTCTACTTGGCGTTGTTTTTTATAATATTTAAAATAAACAAAAGAGGAAGGGTATATTTATTTTATGCAAATGTATGTAACAGACAGAAGGAGGCATGGTTGACTAAACAAAGTACAAAGTGTATGTGTGTATATTCTTCGATTCTTCTTCGATTTGTAAGTGTTGAATATAAGATAAAAATTTCTGATTTTTTATATATGTATATAGTACTGAGCTGAATATAGTATTATCTCTTACCCACTGGACGAAGGGTATCTTACTTTCGGGCATGCTCAACTGCAGCTTTTGTCTGGCTTACCATTGACTTTTGCGCAGTTTTTTATTTTGCCTTTTGTTTGTTGTTTTTTGTGGGCTTTGCCCGATGCAGCCTCCCTGCGTCTGCTTTGGCTTTTCCCAGGGGTTGCAATGATAATATTTCAGCGATCATAAACACCCCCTGATTTGGTTTGACTCTAGCGATAGCATTGCACCTTATATAATGCACAAACAATGTACGCGCATATGTTCGTAGTAGTCTTGGACCCCTATAAAGACAAGACCGGAGCTAAATTGCAATCTAATGCCGAAATAAACACCTTATGTGCACATTGGAATATATCATAATGAACGTATTCGTGTAGTGATAAGCCTGGAGTAATTACTGGGAAATATACTTTGGGTATTTCATTAATTTTCGATTCATTATTGCTTAGTTCGTGCCGTTTCTGTGACGCCGGCTTATCAGCCAAGACGTCGGCATAGTAAATACATGTACATGGTTCCAGAGAGTTCAGATCGTAATGATACCCGGCCATAAAACTAATGAGCTGTGTGCTACTGTGTCCCGACAAACTGTCTGCCCGACGGCGACTGCTCTCTCTCGACCGATTGTCTGACTGAGCTGAGCTGAGCTGAGCATTATAAATATATTTAGGAGGATTTATTTAATGCACCTATGCAACACACAATCCGGCGACAGCTAATTAGTTTTGAATTGACGGCGCCGCCGATTCGCCTACTCAGGTAGCAGAGAAACTGTGGCACATGCAAAAAGGAAAGTGGCAACTCAAAATGGCGCCATACGAAGACAGACTGCTGACAGCTCGTTCACTTCCGGGCTAAGAATATTGTACAGGGTTTATTTGCTTATCGCGCTGCACTTAACCACATGCCGCACCGCAGCGAGGCAAGGGCAACGATTCAAAGTCAATGTCAGTAATTGATGTTGCATACTCGAGTCGACTCGTTTTTCATTCAATTGCGCGACGACTGTATTCGGCTTTGTTGTGTCTCAAGTGTATGTATTTCTTTAATACAATATTGTACAATACTATATATGTACATATGTACATAATTTGTTTGCTTTTCATTTGCCAGAGCATTTATCGCGCGAGCATCGGTCAAAATTTATAGGCAGAGGGCAATCCACACGATCCTCAATGATGCTTGAAATGAATTTCTTTCGAACGACTCTGCACGCTTGTCTCTTCGCGCTTTATCTGTATCTTCTGCTGGCTGACTGGCAGATCGTTTTACTGCGAAAGCATTCCGTATTGTCTGTTCATGGACAAGTACGAGCACTTGTCTCTGTATCGAAGCTCGGCGTAATTAAAATTCGTTACGATAATTAATATCTGACAAGCTTATTTCTGCACCAATCAAGTGATTTCAATGCCAACACATTATGCGGAGACATCGCAATAGAACACACCAGACAAGAATATATGTATGTGCATTCATTTGCTAGTGGTAAATGACAGTTGAGAGTACATTTATTTCACAATCGCAACAAATCATATTCTCTTAGAATCTTCGATTCAAATTATAACCGAAAACGACGGTTATATTCACCACTTGATTTGAAAATACTCACCTTGCTACCGATATATATCAGAGTCAACACTTACGTGAGAAATATCGAGTTGTGATTACGATGTATCGATAGCACAACTCTGTTATTAATTTATTTGATTCAATTATATTTTTCTGCCTTTAAATTCTTCGATTATGTTTTCCATTTGTTAAACTATTATTATAAAAATGTTATAAAAATTGTATTAAATTGTAAAATGGAAAAAACCCAGTGATTGCACATTTTTAGTCGCTAATTTGGAAACTCTGTTAATAACATTCCCCCAAAATGTTACTTTACATTCAGTATGGGTGTAACAGCTGAGTAGCTCAAAGTTGAAAAAAAATGAGGTCGACGAGGCAGTTTTCCGGCTTTTTATTAATATTAATTTTAATTAATATAATTGGCCAAATAAACTCGCAGGCGAACGAAGTTATCGGCTGCGGTGGTTTTATTAAAAGCCATGCTGAAATAGACTTTTCTAAAGTCGAAATTAAACTGTAAGTAATTAATAATTCAATAAACCGCTTCAAGAAAAAAAAACTGATAAGAAAAATCGAATTTCAGTTTGACCAAACAGGGGTCACTTAAAGATAAAACCGACTGCTCTCCTTCGAATGGATACTATTTTTTGCCCATCTACGACAAAGGCGAATATCTGCTGAGCATATCCCCGCCGCCGGGTTGGAGCTTCGAGCCCGAGCACGTTGAACTCAATTTCGATGGCAAGAATGACGTGTGCAGTCAGGGCAAAGATGTGAATTTCGTTTTCAAGGGCTTCGGCATTACCGGCAAGGTGTCTCTGGCCACCGGCAGCGGTGCACGTGACGTTGATGTTGAACTGAAGTCAGATCAGGGAGAAGTCAGGCGCACCAAGACTGACATCAATGGTGTTTTCTTCTTTACTCCAATCATTCCGGGCAATTATGTGGTGCGCGCGACGCATGCCAGGTGGCACTTCTCCAAGGCGGAGCACAATGTGGTCGTTGTCAGCGGCAACACTGAGTTGCCGGTCAACTCTTTGGTGGTTTCTGGCTTCGATATCAACGGTCACTTCGATGCAAGTGTCCAGCTTCCCGGCAACATTGCTGTGGTGCTCTACAAAAAGAAGGCCGTAAGTATAAACCACATTAATTATAACAATTATAGGGGTATCCCCCGATCGAATGGCGACTGTACTTCTTTATAGTTTATCTCCTTGACGTGCGAGATTCTTTTAAATTGTTGTAAATTATCGATTGATATGGTTCAGTCTAGTTTATGGCCATCATAAATTTCAGATAATGCAGAACAATTCTTTATTTACGTCTTGCCTTTTATCTCCACAGCAAACTCTTCAGCCCAGATGCAAAAAACCCCCGACTGCAGTGACAAACACTTTGAATGGCGACTATGATAGCTCTGCTGCTTGCTATGTCCAGGTGGAGAAAGGAGAATATAGCTTTAAGGATGTGCCAACTGGCAAATACCTGCTACAGGCCATTAACGAGAATCAGAATTTGAAACTACACTTGACACCCAAGTTTCTGGAAATCGAAGTGGGCAAGGATACACTTCAGTTGAAGGAGGAATTCAAGATTAGCGGCTTTACGGTATCCGGCCAGGTACTGCGCTCCGTTGGCGGCGAACCCCTCAAGTCTGCAATTGTGAAATTGAACAGCGAGAAGGTGGGAGAAACAGATGCCACGGGTAGCTACACCCTGGAGAACATCAAATCTGGCAGCTATAACATTGAAATCTTATCACCGCAACTACAATTCGAACCACTGCAAGTGAAAACACAGATCTCCACGCCGAACCTACCGACGATTGTGCCCTCTGCCTATGAAGTGTGCGGCAGTGTTGTGTCCCAGAAGTCCTATGTGGTTGGCATTACAAAGGTCGGTTCCACTTTCCACACCACGGCCACAACGGAGCCAGCGACTGGCAGCTGGTGTGCCTTCCTGCCCGCTGGCAAATATAGCTTCGAAGTGCTGACCACTGACACGGACAAGGCAAGCGGCATTCAGTTCTTCCCTGTGCAGCAGCAGTCCGAAGTGCGCGATGGACCCCTGAACGGCATAACCTTCTCCCAGCTGCGCGCTAACATTCGTGGTGAACTACAGTGCTTGCCAGATGCCACCGCCACCTGCACCACTGCTGAGGTTACGCTCCAGGGTTTGGATCCTTCTGGACAACCGACAGACAACAAATGGAAGGCAAGAGCACATCGTAAGTTAAGACCTGGCATTGCTATTGTTGTTGCAGCTGATATTAATATCCCTCATCTTCAGGTGGGAAATACTCCTTCAAGGATGTGTTGCCCGGTCCCTACGAGATTACAATTCCACAAGGCAACCTGTGCTACGAGTCGACCCGTGTCTTCTTGAACGTCGCCTCCGCTGAAGAGAAGGCTCCACCATTCGTACACAAAGGCTATGAAGTGTCCATAATTTCCAGTCACCGCGCATTGGTAAGTTTGAAATTGTGCTAAGGTTACTAGGTTATACAAGGAATCTCATTGCAGATGAGGTACACGCACATCACCGGAGCCTCGGAGCCGAAAGCCCCCGTTGAAACACTTAAAATCCTGTCGGGCGTCAACACTTTCTGCGTATCCAAGTACGGCAGCTACGACTTCAAGCTGGAGGGTTGTCACATCTACGACAACAGTCTGCCAAGCAAATTCATTACACCTGAACCGGATCAGCTGCAAACGTTGATTATCAATGCGATTGCCCATAAGACGGGAGTGCGTGTGCTGTCCACAGAACCCAATGCGGATTCCCTGAGATTGGCTGTAGAGACAGAAGCTGCGGGTAAGCAGATTATAACGCCTGTAGCTGAATCGCACAAGGTGGATGGCAAATACGCGTATCGCTATGAAACGTATCTGAAACCTGACGAGATCCTGCATATAACTCCGTTGAGCGATGTGCTGCTCTTCGCACCACAGCATCAGCAGGTGGTGGGCAGCAGCGACTGTGTGGATATTGCATTTAACTTTGTGGCCACACGTGGTTTGATTTTGCGCGGCAAGGTAGTGCCAGCAATTAAGGATGCCAAGGTTACGCTCAGTTTCCCCAATCTGCCGGAACTCGAAGCTATTGAAACACTCACCTCAGTCACCGGCGAGTTCAAGTTTGGTCCCATCGATGAGAGTTTGAACTTTGAGCTTACAGCCGAGAAGGAATCATATGTATTCAGTGAATACAATCGCCAGTCGAACTCGTTCAGTGCCCACAAGTTGTGTGAAATTGAAGTCAACGTTCAGGATGATGCTGGACAACCTTTAAACGGTGTCCTGCTTTCGCTCAGCGGCGGAGAAAGTTATCGCAAGAACTTGGTAACCGGAGACAATGGCGCCATTAACTTCCACTCGCTCTCCCCCTCACAATACTTCCTGCGACCCATGATGAAGGAGTACAAGTTCGAGCCGAATTCCAAAATAATCGACATCAAGGATGGCGAAACCATTGCTGTTACCCTAACGTAAGTGCAATCATAATCATGTAGTGTGATGCAGATCATGACAGATTCTTCTTTACAGTGGTAAACGCTTTGCGTACTCTGTTTTTGGCACGATTACCTCGCTGAATGGAGAACCTTTCCCGGAAGTCACTGTGCAGGCCACCGCCACCGAGAGCTGCCAACACCAGCAGGAGGAGGCAATCAGTGAGAGCAATGGCCAGTATCGTATTCGTGGTCTGCAGCCAGGATGTACTTATTTGGTGCAAGTGGTCACCGATGACGACAAGGTGGCTCGCTCCATACCAGACAATCATACAGTGACTGTTGCCAACGACGATGTGCGCAACATCAATTTGATTGCCATGAGTCCAATAAAGATTGTGGATGTTACGGCTCGCATCATGACGTCGCACAACGATTTCTACAAAACGTTGCGCATCGTTATGTACCGCAAAGGTGCCTCCGATTCACCGATATTCTCGCAGCGCGTGGCTTCACCATTGAATCCGAAAGCCAACTTCAATCCCGGCATTATGGTCTACTTCCCACGCATACCTCTTGATGGCAAGACCTACGTGGTAGAGCTGCAGTCCACGCTCTCCGAGAAGACATACTCATACAAACTGCCCTCGCAAACCATTGTGGCCGACAGGAACTCCATCTACGTGAAGTTCGACTTCAATCCTGAGGTGCGAGCCACGGAAGCTGATCTCAATCAGAATTCGATTTCGGCCTTAGTACTCATCGCCCTGGTTGCCATTGCGTTCTTCAAGCAGGACTTGGCTGTCACCTTCCTCACATTTGTCTGGGATAAGCTGAACGACCTCGCTGCAGACATCGCGCAGCGACAGAAGGGTAGGACGAATGTGCGGAAGAACGAGCCAATCAACCAGCGCGAAATCGAGCAAATGGCCGATCAGATAAACGCCATAAAGAAGAGAAAGGTCAAAAAGATTTAGTCCCTCTCAGTCAGCCAATCAGTCAGTCAGTCAGTAAGCAATAAGTCACCATCGGTATTCGGGTTTGTTTTAGTTGTTTTATAGTTTTTTTCACTCTGAATAATGACGATTTGTGTGCATTGAGTTAAAGATTAGCGTTCCTTTGTTTTTACATACATTCTGCATTCTGAACAAAGATGAGAAAGAAGAGTCCATTGTAATGATTCGTTTAATAGCTGAGGCAAGTTTATTTTTGTGTGTAGATTCATTCATCTCTCCTATAGCTAAAATAAATAATTAAATAAATATAAATAAATAAATACAAAGTCCTAAAGTCTTCCTTATCGTCGTCATTGTTATCTTCGTTCTTCTCTACTGTGTCAGAATGTGCTCAGCAATCGAGCTTAGCTTGCGATCTCCGCGTCGATGTCTCAGTTTGGCGTTACGTCGCTCAGCCTGCAGGTTCACCTCGTTCTGTGACTCATCCTGCTCCTCAGTCTTTTCCACGTTCTCTGTGCTCTCGGGCTCAGCCTCGGCTGATGTGTTCTCGGGTGCAGTTTGTGTGTTCTCTGCTGTGGCAGGTGTTGTCTCAGGATCATCATTCTCCACAAACACGCACTCGGGATTGACAGTGGCGCACTCAAAGAAGTTGGTTGCACTAGACTGGGGATTACGTGCGTTCGTGTACTTCTCGAAGAAGCCGCGGCCAACAATGCGGAAGCCCATGCTGGTTATGGGATTCAGTTTGGAGCGGAACTCCATTTCGCAGACAAAGCGACGACGGCAGGCCTTGGAGTCCAGGCCCAAGAAGGCGAACATGAACTCAGCAATTCTGCGAGAAAAAAGATTAGGCACAAATTCTTATAAAGATCTTCTTCGGGGTTACGTACTGCTCTTCGGCGGGCTGCTGCTGGCGCGCTTCGCTCTCGACAATTTCCCCTTCATCATCAATGATCTCCACAAGTTCCTTCTCGACCTCAGCATAGTCCAACTTATCATCTACTTCGACATGATCAGCGCTGCGTCTCCCGCGGCGACGCGTATCTGAGGGACCTGTGGGACCACTTGGTCCACTTGGCGGCGAGGAAGGATCACTTGAGTAATCGGAAACAATGTCCGAGCTGGATGAGTAGCCCGCATAGCCAGAGTAGGGCTCAAATGAGGGACTCGAGTCGTATGAGGGTCCGTCGTAATGCTCGTGCTCGTGCTCATGATGGTCCAATGAGTATGGAATGTGATCATGGCTGAACGATGGAGGACTGCAGAAAGATGTTGCTAAAGTAAACTTGCATTGGTAATGATTATGATCTTCTTACGGATGATCCAGAATAATTTCGTGATTGCACCCTCCATTGTGGAAACGTGGCGCCAAGTACCGGAAGCCCAAATAAATTGCACTGCCAACAAAGAAGGAGACGATAACCACTTTCACCTTGATCCAATAGGCGATCGCCAGAGGCCACAGATGACGATCTGTAATTAGCAACAAAGATCATAACAAACTCTATTAGATAACTCAAAACAAGACTCGATCCCGCAATATCACTTTCACTGGACACGCTGCCAGATTCTAGTAAGAGGAGACGTGATCTACGACAATTCACAATTGCACCCAATATTGAAAGTGAAAAGTGTTAATTAATTGTTATTGAATGGTACGTGCAATTCGTGATCTTCCAATTGGGAAAGATACAGTTCGTTATCTTTCTCTATCTGTCCGTTGGAGACGATCACCTGGCGGGAAACTTTCGAAAGAAAGTCTCAAATTACTGATTAGCACATCCACAATTAATGGATCCAATAGTGGATCAGAATTGGAATGAGTCTTGTTATCATACTTTAACCAAAATTGATATGTGCTAATTGTTACGGCGGATCGACAGATCGGACAGATCAGTTATTACATAGTAGAATATCGATAAATAATAAATATTAGCTGGGAAGCTTACACCAAAAGCGATGGCGGTGACGACGAGTACGTCCTTCGAACTCCAGTAGATCGCGGCCGGCGTTGATGAGGCTATCCATATCCGTATCCGTATTTGCATTCGTATCCAGTAAATTCGTAACGTTGTTTTCCGGAGTTTCCTCGCAAAAGACCAGCGTGAAATAGACCACAAGCAGCACTGCTGCATACCAAATCGTAGTTTTGTTCATTTTAGTTTTATGTTTTGTTTAGTTTTTGTTTAGTTCACTTTTGCACCACTGCACAGCTGCTGCAGAACTGATAATGCACTCGACGCCGGCTCGAACTTTTATACCTCCGTTGTCGAAGTCGTAGCTTAGGGTGATAATTGATAGTGGAGGCATTTGCGGCTTTACGCGGCGATTTTAACACATGCGTAGACATGGCAGATGACAAGCAAGTCGGCAAGTCGGCTAACTCGGCCGCCTAGCTGCGTCAGTCCGAGATTTTTTAATGCTTAAGCCATGCATTTGAAATGAAATGCTAACGAAATTTCTTTAAACTGGCGCAATTTCACTTTCATAAATCGTGCTTTATTTTCTAGTCACTTTTGTTTTTCGCAGTCAATCTATTTTCTACCAGTTTGTTGCGATTATGAAACATATAGGCGCAGATTTTTACATAATTAGCGCGTGCAACTCACTCAATTTAAAATCCAATTTCCGCAAAAGAATTTTTTAAATTTTTTATTCCTTGCGCGTAATATTAAAGAATATTGCTTTGCAGCCCTGTAAATTCTCACGGGTATCGAAAGTATCGATACCATGAATGTTTTGTGCTTGGGTGCTGGTGCCCGATAAACATAATTAGACATAGATAAACATAAGTTAGTAAATAAACAAAAGCATGTCGAGCAGCACAAAATCAAATGAGTTGGACTCGAATCCAGCCCCCGATCCCCAGGCGCCGATTACGCGCAAGGGATTCTTAATATCACTGAAGAACAGTGGCACTCCCATGCCCATACCGGAACAGAACGTGGTATGTACGAAACAAGAGCGCAGCCTCTTGCGCTGCTGATAAGAACCTGAATGTGCCTGAATCTGAGCTGAATACATCACGTGTGCCCTCTTAATTCTTTCAGTACGGACGCTGTCGGCCCGTCTCTGAGTTCGAGAAGCTAAACCGCGTGGGAGAGGGCAGCTATGGCATTGTTTGTGAGTGTGCATCTGCTCAGGGAACTTCAGTTCCTCGCTTCGGACAACTTTACTATACTCTTTTTCTTTTTAGATCGCGCCCGGGACACACGCAGTGACGAAATTGTCGCACTAAAGAAAGTACGCATGGACCAAGAGAAGGATGGCTTGCCGGTCAGTGGGTTGCGTGAGATAATGATACTCAAAAAATGTCAGCACGAGAACATTGTGCGACTCCGGGAAGTGGTTGTAGGCAAGAGCCTTGACAGGTAGCTGTATATTTGCCTAGATTCCCATAGTATCAAAATTAACTGAAATTATCGCACAGCATATTCCTTGTTATGGACTTCTGCGAACAGGATCTGGCATCGGTGCTGGATAACATGCCGCAGCCATTCACCGAGTCGGAGGTCAAGTGTATTACGCTACAGGTGCTGCGCGCCTTGAAGTACATGCATTCGCGCTATATAATTCACCGGGATCTGAAAGTCTCCAACCTGCTTATGACGGACAAGGGCTGCATTAAAGTGGGCAAGTGGTAAACGAATCCCTAAATCTTGCACCGTTTCTAAGCATGCATTATGAACATTCCAGCTGATTTTGGTCTGGCACGTTTGTATGGCAATCCGGGAAAGCCAATGACGCCACAAATGGTTACGCTTTGGTATCGTGCCCCCGAATTACTGCTCGGTGCCAAAACGCACACAACCGCAGTGGATATGTGGGCTTTCGGTTGCATACTGGGCGAGCTGCTACTCGGGAAACCTTTGCTGCCTGGGAAATCAGAGATTGCGCAGCTAGATATGATTATTGATCTGCTTGGAGCACCTTCCGAATCGATTTGGCCTGGTTTCCAGGAACTGCCCGCCGTTCAGAACTTTACGCTAAGTCAACAACCCTACAATAATTTAAAAACGAAATTTCACATGCTCGGCCAAGCAGGCAGAAGCCTACTGAACATCCTGTTCATCTATAATCCTTGCACAAGGGCCACTGCCGAAGAGTGTTTGAACAGCAAATACTTCACAGAGCCACCGCAACGTAAGTCTCGTTAGTTTTTGTGTAATCATTTGTTATAAGTTTACATTTTCAGCTTGTGATCCCCGCATGATGCCCACATTTCCACAACATCGCAATAATGTCGCCCCCTCACAAGCACAACCTTCAAGTGATATACCCATTTCCCATTTACTAGATGTGTACATTAAAAGGCAACGAATTGAATAAAGTGTGCACAATATTTTCGAATTATTTATTTTGTATATGGTTCTTTAAAAGAAATTTATCGGCAGTCCTCCACGACTTATCGTTAGTCTGATTTTTAGACCTAATTAGTCCTGGACGGATGAACTAAATAAGCTGGACAGAACCAGGGACTTTGTTCATTAGATAATCGATAACTGGTTCAATTATACTAGAACTGGAACGTGATCAAAAATTATGCAAAAATAGTAGTTTTGTAAAATTCCTAAATTCAAAGCAATTTTGAGTTATCTCATTTATTTTTAAGAATCAAAAATAATTTGTATGTAGCGACAATTAAAACGATGCAGAAACAATAGAAAAAGCGAACAGAAGTTCAGAGTTGAATATGAATTCAAATGAAGTTGCTTTCTAACGGCTTCAATCTACAGTTCTTTTGGGAATTGGAACTGTTCACATGAACAGCTTTTTCACAACTACAATCAGCAGAAGCAGCATGCATAAAACTTTTTCTTAAATAATTTGATATACTGTCATGGTTTATTAGTGGAAATTGTGTTAACTGGTGAGATAAAGATAAAAATTGTACAACAAGTCGCAGCTTGTATTATTTCTTTGCTTTTGCGTGTTTTTAGTGAAACGTTTTGCAAAAGTTAAGGAGCCCTGCCCCATTGCTTGCCACTTGTGTAACAGCCCTGTTATCAGAGTGCTAACAAGAGCACAAGCTAATATTGGTTGAGCCACAGGACACGCAAACGTAAAAAGTCTGGTGACCAGACAAGATGACAAAGGAAGATGTGGACAGCTCGGAAAGAGAAAACGTTGCCGCATCAGGTAATAATGAGAATGATGTGATGCTACAATCGGAAAGCAAAGCAACTGACGCTGCCAGTGCAGAGACAAATGGCGCTCAAAACATTGAAAATAAGTCTGAGTCGAATTCCCCCCAACTCCACGGCATTCAAAACAATGAGGATGCTGTGGACACTGATGAGAACGAGTTGCTGGAGCGCATGCGTGGTGATGCCGTAGGCGAGACTATGTATAGCAAGAAATTCATACTGCAGACACTGATGAAGCTCAGTCAGCAGTCACCACAGTCTGCGCTGGAGTTGGAACTGGAGGATGACTTGTGTAAGGTGTGGGATATGTCTGTGGCTCCGGAAGTAGTTGCGTTGTTATTGGAGAATGACGCCATCGAGCTAATCATGTTTGCCATATCCTCAAGTGAAGATGTTCGTCTCTATGAGATTCTTATTGGCCTGCTCGGAAATATGTCCGCTCAGGTGGATTGCGTGGAGCAGCTAACGGCACACCCCGAGTGGATTGAAATGCTGATTAAGTTAACCACTTGCATGGACACCTGCATGCTACTCCAATTGATGCGCGTATATCAGTACGTGATGGCGCATGTAGTCAGTGGCAAGGAGAAGCTAGCGATCGATTGGTACATCTGCTTCTCGGCCTGCGATAGTGCAGCAAAGAATCTCGGCTTTATACTGCAACAGTCAGTGAGTGATGAGTTGCTGATAGCTGCATTAAAAGCCATCAATGCTGTCCTGGCGAGCTGTGCCCTGGTAGAGGAGGAGAACGCTCAGTCGAACATCCAGCTGAGGCCATTCGCTGAAATCTTCTTGGTTCAAGAGTTGTGTGATGGAGTCAACAATGCTTTCACTCGACTCATGCGCGACGATTTGGCCAAGCAAGCGGATGAAATTGACGGCGTAATGGACGATCAGATGCCTGGCGCCAATGAAGATGCTAATCATGACGATGACGAAGATGGAGATGAATCGAGCTCAGCAAAAATAAGCTGCGACATTGAAGTAATCCAAACCTACCTCAATATTTGCACAATTCTCGTGCAGCTTCCAGAGGCGCAGATATCCATGGATTCATACGCACCCAGCATTATGTTCTGTCTAACCCGCATTCTAAAATTCCTGCAGCAACCAATGCAGCTACTTCCACTTGGAGAACGACAGGAAGAATACCTGGAGGATTTGGCACACATTTGCAGCGTAAGTCGATGAATTGGGCTTTATATTTTGTAATTACATTAAGTTTTTCCATTTTAGTGCCTCAAATATTTTTATGACAAAAACACATTTAACAATCTCCTCGACGTTTGGCTCATTCTGCGGCAACACATTGAGGATTATGCCGCTTACGATGAAAACGAGTTCGATGCCTACGAGGATGAGCCTCGTTCACAATACGAAGAAAACGCTTCCAAGTTGCTGCGCCTTCTGGGGCACATGTTAATTCAGGTCGATGCAGATGTTATCATTGAAGATATTCAAGAGATCGATGCCAACAAGGTGCATCTCTTTCGCGATGCACTGCACAGCGAACAGGATGAAGATGTGCTCATTCAAAGGGCACACCAGCGCCTTAGCGCAGTTTTAAACAACATAGCTGGCCAAGCCAAATAATACTCATAAATGGACTGAATATTGTAGCTCATGTGCACATTATACACACATACATACATAAATATTTACTTATACGTACTATATATGCTCTATATAAAGATACACAGAATGTCTCTTTTTTTAAATGTTTCTCAAGTGCATTTGGAGTGGCATATAATACTTATACTAGCATTAAGATAAAAACAACTAATTAGTTGTGTTAAATGATTCGAACATCATGTCACTCCAGGACATCTTGCCGAGGCGAACTCCATTCTTTCCCTTGCTGCTGATGACCAACTGATTCTCAGTTTGATTGCTTAGTTGGAACTTGCTCCTGTCTTGGCTCAACGAACTCGACACATGCTCCAGCTCCTTTTCCAAGCACACAACGCCAGCATCAATCTGAATTTGAGTGTTTTTTTCAATCTCTTCAGTTATATTGATGACCGACTCCTTCTCTTGATTTTCGATGTTAATTTCGTTCCTTCCATTTAGCTCGGAGAGCTGCAGGAATGTACTACCCCCTTTTGAGTTCACATTTAGATTTCCATGAACACCAGCTGAAAGGCAGTGCATTACATATACGGGTGTATTATATATAATGTCTTATGGATGCTCACTCATTTTAAGCTCGCCCGCTTCGTGTATGTGCACTTCGCTGCTCTTGTGCACGTTCTTAAGCTCCAATTTTCCAGTTGAAGTTTCGAATTTGGACTTATCGACATAACAAGAGTCTGTGATGATGTTGCCACTATTAGTTAGGCAGGTTAAGTCATCGCCTTGCAGTTTGTCCAGATACAGGTTCTGTAAGCAACCGAAGCCAGCGATAAAACAAAGATAAAAAAAGGAAACACGTCAGACTCGTACACCGTTGTTAGATTCGATCTTGACATTCTTGCCCAGCAGCGTTCCCTGGCAAATTATGTTACCACTTTCGCTAAACAACGAAACGTTTGTGGCCCGAACGTTCTTCGTTATGATATTACCAGTTGCCTTGATTTCCAGTGCCTCACTCTGGGTGTTGTGGACGGTGACATTGGCTTCCGCCTCGATATGTGGTTCGGCACGCACAGGTACCTTAAGGTGGCACTTGAAACGATTCGCTTCTGGCTTCAGTTTCTTGACCACCACATTAACAACCTTGTCGTCATCGCTTACTTCCACATCTAGCTGAGCATTGCAATTGAGCACTGCGTCGCCAATAAGCTGTGCTACAAGTACATCGCCACTGGTGTGGACGTGCACATCTGCAGGTTCCAGGTGAACGAATATTTCGGATTTAACATTAATTCGAGCGTAAGGGTTTACATAATGTAGAAATTCTTGTTGCACCATGTGACGGTTAGACATAGCAACTTTAGGCTTTTTAGCGTAGTATCTGTAAATGTTTTGTACTTGCTTTTGTATTGGCGACAACCAACACAAGCGTTGCAAAATTTGCATTATTTAGAAATTTGTCGCCGGCTACTTTGATTTGTTTACAGCTCTTCCAAATCAGCTGTTGTCTTTAAACTTCTTAGCAATACTAAATTGGCAATGGGCATTGTACAGTACTGCAAATTTGTAACATCTAATTTTTTGCAGCACTGTTTCAGTGTGACTTAACCAACACTACATTTATCCAGTCCAGTTGGAGTTTTTCAGTGTTCTTCGACGGGTGTGTAGTATTTTTGTTGCGCATTAGAAAAATCGAGTAATTCGCCAAGAAAATCCCAATAAAAGAATCATACGAAAATGTCTGGCAAAGATAGATTACCGATTTTCCCGTCTCGTGGTGCCCAGATGTTGATGAAGGCACGTCTGGCGGGCGCTCAAAAAGGTCACGGTCTGCTCAAGAAAAAAGCTGATGCATTGCAGATGCGTTTCCGCATGATCTTGGGTAAAATCATTGAAACCAAGACTGTGATGGGCGATGTTATGAAAGAAGCCGCCTTTTCGCTGGCCGAAGCCAAGTTCACCTCCGGCGACATCAATCAGGTGGTGCTGCAAAACGTGACCAAGGCACAAATCAAGATACGCACCAAGAAAGACAACGTTGCTGGTGTTACGCTGCCCGTGTTCGAGTCATATCAGGATGGTTCCGATACCTATGAACTCGCTGGTCTGGCTCGTGGTGGTCAGCAGCTGGCGAAACTGAAGAAGAACTACCAGAGCGCCGTGAAGCTGCTCGTCGAGTTGGCCTCGCTACAGACGTCGTTCGTCACCCTCGACGAGGTCATCAAAATCACCAATCGTCGTGTGAACGCCATCGAGCACGTCATTATACCACGAATTGACCGCACTCTGGCCTACATTATCTCGGAATTGGACGAACTGGAGCGTGAGGAGTTCTACCGTTTGAAAAAGATTCAGGACAAGAAGCGCGAGGCGCGTATCAAGGCTGATGCAAAGAAGGCTGAGCTCCTCAAGCAGGGTATCGATGTGCGCGAGCATTCGAATATACTCGACGAGGGCGATGATGATGTGCTCTTCTAAGTATTAACCCTATACATACGTGTGTGGTGTATTCCAGCAATATATTATTGTTACAAATATTTGTTCTGTTTCCATTTTAATCCGCAAAATCAAAAAACCAAAACCAACAACTTAATGTACGGCAAAAATTTGCTAGCTTAAAATGTATGTAGTCTTATTCCAATAAGAAAAAATGTATGTATTCCATTTTGTAGTTATTTAGCGCTCAAATCATGCATTAAAGTCTTTTGTTGTTCCATAAAACATACTGGTTGTTGTAATTATCTAAAAAAAGTGCATAAAATAAAGAAATTCATTATGAAAAAAGGGTCATCTGACTAGTTTTATACAATTGCAAAAACAATGCAAGTGCAGTCATGTGACATAAACATATGTCCCATTGTCACCAGTGTTGCCCACTGCGGTTGGCTGATCAAACAGCTGACCCCTAAGGCAGTGTTGGCTAACGCCGTAAGCCGATCAAACAGCTGTGTGCGTTGTCGATGTCCATGCGTGTTGGCATTTTAAATTAGAAAATTAATTCTAAAATAATGACTAGTTGCGAATTTCAAGCAGTGGTATTGGCCGCTGGGCGTGGCACACGCCTGCCCGAAGTAGTGGGCGATGCGCCCAAGTGTCTGCTGCCGGTGGGGCCATATCCGCTGATATGGTATCCCCTTAATATGTTGAGCAAGCACAATTTTACAGGTAAAACAAAGTTAATTAAGCCAAGTAAGCCTTATTAACATAATATCTGCTTATAGAGGTTATTGTCGTCGTGCTGGAGCAGGACAAGTTGGAGGTTCAGCTGGCACTGGAACATACTCCGCTCAAAGTGAAAATAGACTATGCCACAATACCCAGCGACAGCGACTTCGGAACTGCGGATAGTTTGCGTTATATCTACGACAAGTAAGGAACTCCAGTATATATTTGTCTATCCATTACATTTAACGCTCTCCATTCTAGAATTAAATCAGACTTTCTGGTCGTAAGCTGCGACATAGTAACCAATGTTAGCTTGTATCCGCTGATCAATAAGTTCCGAGCCGATGATGCGGCGCTGGCTCTGCTGCTCTTCAAAAGTGGCTTCGAGTCGGATGTGGTGATGCCGGGTCCCAAAACCAAGCACAAGCCAGAGCGGGACATGATAGGCATTCATCCTGCCACACAGCGATTGGCATTCGTGTTTGCCGCCAGCGACTGTGAGGAGACGCTGAACATTCAACGTCATCTGCTTAAGAACAAGGGACAACTCGATGTCTATGGTCGCTTAGTGGATGCCCACATCTATGTGCTCAAGAAATGGGTCATCAATTACCTGCAAAGGGTCTGTACTTAGATGGAAACCTTAAGAGAACTTGTCATTAAACTTCGTCTCTTTGCAGAAGGAAAACATCTCTACTTTTAAGGGCGAGTTCCTGCCGCATCTTATTAAGAAGCAGCACTACAGACGCACAATCAAAGCAGTGGCGGATACCACCTCCGATCTAAACGTGATTACAAAGAACGAGGACAACATACTGCACGTAGGTGGAGAAGTTAAATTGGGGGAGATCTGTTTGTTTTTATTTCTTATTCTTCTCATTTAGTATGTGACGCACACAGCAATGGATCAGAAGCTTACACAGACATCGCTGTTTAATCAATCCCTTTCGCATGTTCCCTATCATGGCGACGTAGTGCGTTGTTTTGCGGTGCAGGCGCCATCGGATGCCATCGGAGTGCGTGTAAATAACACACTAAGTTTCCTAGCCATCAATAGAAAGCTGGCATCGATTTGGAATGCACTGTGCGGCGAATCGCATCCGTTGATATCGCCTGGCGCTGTGGTCAAGTCAACGCAGACCAAGGAAATTATTGTGGCGGACAATGCAAAGTTGTCGGAGAAGACATCGCTGAACTTCAGTGTCTTTGGCTCGAACTCAGTGGTCAATCCGAAGAATATTATAACCAACTCGATCGTCATGTCCAATGCGGTGGTGGACGAGGGTTGCAACATCAACAACTGCATCATCGGTCATCGGGCGCATGTCAAGAGTGGCTCGGTGCTGAACAATTGCCTCATTGGACCCAACTACGTGGTGGAGGAGGACACCAAGAGCCAGTCGCAGCATCTGTCCAACGCGGATCAGTACATGGAAATCGACATACAGTGAAGACTCTCTGAATTTAACCTTAATCTTGCTTCTTTATTAACGAAATGAGTTAGAAGGCGGATTCTTCTAGCAGGACATTAAATATTACAAATAAGGTACACAAAACTCGCGCTAAATTTCGGGACTATATAGTTGTATAGCATATGTATGTAGTACAGTGTATGTGGTAGTGTAGTGTAGTGTAGAGGGCACAGCTTAAAGCTAAGAAAACTCCCAAACGGGAGAGTCGCATGTACAAGGCGTGGAACGACAAGACTGTTTATGTTATGATTGCTACAGGGAGCGGACGCTGGAGACTCGGTGCTCACTTCCTCCGCTCGTACAGATACTCATCCTCGTAGTAGCGTGGCGTCGATGTGGCAATGAAGACTTGCGGCCGGCGCTGCTGCAGCGATATGTTGATCTCTTCGGGCGTACGATAGACCTGCTGCTGATGCAAGTGCTGCAGCTGCGGCGGCGCCGCGGTGAAGAACCGATACGGCGACGGCGTCACTGTCGGCGCCAGTGTCTGCGGCCTGAGCTGCTGCTGTTGCTGCTGGTGCTGGTGCAGCTGATGCAATTGCAATTGCGGCTGAATTTGTGGCTGAATTGTTGTCGTTGCCAGTGGCTTGCGATAGGCGATTGTTGTCGGCTGTGGCTGCTGCTGCTGATGGCGAATCTGTGCGATGACCTGTTGCTGCTGGGGCTGTTGCTGGTACTGCACACGCACCTGAGGCACGTGCTGCACCTGCTGGGGCTGTGGCTGCGGCTGATAGGAGACCGTCTGGCGATGCTGCTGAGGCTGTGGCTGATGTTGTACGCGTGGCCGGGGAGCTGGCGCCTCCTCCTCCTCCTCGTCGTCGTCGTAGCGCTCGTGCTCGTAGTAGTTCTCGGGGAAGTAGCGCTCCGAGTAGCGCAGCGTCACGTTCGGCTTGCTCTGGTGCTCCTGCAGGTTGATCGGCTTGTAGAGGTAGTCGTTGACGATGTGGTACTTGGACGACTGCTTGCAGATGTTGTCGTGCGAGGGGGGCATGCAGATCAAGTGGATCTGGTGGAACGTGAAGCCCTCAGGGCAGATCCATGAGTGCTTCTGGCTCTCCTGGCAGTAGTGGAAGACCTCACAGCTCAGCGACTCATCGGCGTAGTAGCTGAAGAGCAGAGAGGGAGAAAGAGAAAGAGAGAGAGAGAGAGAAGAAGAGAGACAGTTAAAGTATCTGCAAGTGCTGTGAAGGCTTCTCTTGCACTCACCCCGAGTTACGATCGTTGCAGCTGAATGAGGATTTGCTGAGCAGCGTGGAGAGGCGATCGGGCTCCTCGACTTCCTCCTCCTCCTCTTCGCTCTCCTCGCTCAGCGGCTTCTTCTTGAGAAAGTTGCTCTGCTGCTTGACATTGCGATTATTGACATACACCTGACGCGGCGCCTCCTCCTGATCCTCCTCGCTGTACTCGTACAGCTGTCGCTGCTGCTGCTGTTGCTGCTGCTGTTGCTGCTGTTGATGTTGCAGCTGCTGGGGCTGTCTGTAGGCCAAGTGTGTCTGGGCCTGCGTCTCGAAGTCATCATCATCGTCGCCAGCGGCGCTAACATCGAGCGAGCGCGCTGAGAATCCCTTTGGCTTCTCCGTGGTGGCCGTGGGCGCAGGTGCTCCAGTGGCGGCGCCATTTACACTGCAGGCGAACAGCCCCAGGGCCAGCAGGACTAGTGGCAGGGCAAAGCAACTGCGATTGCGTCTGCAATGGCGAAGTAGAAATTGCCAATAGCAATCAGATTAGCCAAGTCATGCCATCAATAAGTTAAGACTTTATGATATGGGAAACTTTTCTTGCTGCTGTTGTTGTTGCTGTTGTTGCTGCTGTTGCTGTTGCTGTTGTTGCTGCAACCTCAATGCGCAAAACGCGGGAAAATATTTGATTTTACGCGAACCTTTTGCCAAAGGCAACAACAAAAGCAACCACAAAGCTGGCTGCAAAAAATGCAGTGAAGATGCCGCCAAATTGCAGCCAAAGAAGGCAGCAACAACAACTGCAGCAACAACAACAACTGCTGCAGCCCAGCGACAAGTTATGCAAGCGCGCAAGACGAGCCGAGAAACTTGTTATAAGGCCTGAGAGACACAGCTGGGAGCTGGAGAGCACTGCGAGTCACAAGCTGCGGCTAAGAAGTGCAGCAGTTTAGCTGCAGCTTGACGCGCACATACCCTGTAAATTGTTTGTTAAAACTTGCTAAAAGTGTAAAGTTCCCCTCCCCCCACAGATGAGCCATAAATCACTTTGCATTTCCTTTTTTAGCGCGTTTAAACCAAACTCAGCTGCCTGAGAATTCCCAGCGTCCGCCTGCGCCGGGCAGGGTATGCGAAATGAAGATGTGCCTTTTGCAGCGGCGGGTTCAATTTGAACGCCATTTAGTAGCAGCACACACATACTCACACACACAGATGTACAGAGGCAAGCTTGTCTGACTTGGCTGAATGTCAACTGCGACTCAATACGCATCAACGGAATTCGTACGGAACGCAAAGGCAAATTGCGGTTAGATATAGACGACATATGTAGCTGCCCCTCTGCCTCGCCCCTGTCCCCCTGTCCCCTGGCGAATCAAACTGGGCAACGGCTTGGCTTGGCCAATGTTACGTGCCACAATTGCATTTAATTGCGCAGCGCTGCTTGCGTGGAAAGCTGAAACTGTTACCAATAATAATAATGCCAGACCAGACCAGACCAGGCGAGAGTAAAGCAAATCCGCGTCAAACTTTTACTTTCGTTGGCCGGCGACGGCACTTGGTAATGGTGATTCAATAGCCATAAGGCGGCGCTAATTACGGGCATGTTAATAAACCCAATTGCTTATGTAACAAGCGCTCGCAAGAGTGAGAAGCCCACACACTAATCTCCCTCTCCCTCTCTCTCTCTCTCGCTGCCCGCTGGCAATTCTAGCTGGCAATTTGTCAGCCTGTCGTCTGTCTGTCTCTCTGGCTGTCTCTGGCCTTTGGCAAATTGTCAGCGACCTTTGAACTTTGCACTAAGTACTGTTGTGCTGGCGTTGCACAGCCACCGATTGTTGCACTGTCAATGCTTTGGCTACCGTTTCGGGATTGCGATTAGCTTTATGAGCCAGACTGGTCTGGTTAAGTCATTAGCCACAGTCGCCACAGTTGAATTTGGGTTAGCAGCGAATCTGTTTCCTTGTGCTCCACATAATCATGCGTTGCATGCCGCAAAGTGCTCGCCATAAATGGCTGCATTCATTGCATGTGCCTGCCACCTTTCCCCCCGCTCCCCTGCCTGCCTTGGCAAACCAGATGTGGGCATCGGGTACATCTGGCTTTATAGCACACACCACATTACATCACCTGAACGCCAAGAAACGATGCGTTGCTGTTGTTGTCTCGCTTGTCTTGCTTGTCTGGCTTGTCTCAGCACTGGACGTGCATCTGGATGGCTTTCGCCTGCCTGCCTGCGAGTCCCGACAAGTGGCGCAGGCCGAAGGAAAAGTGGTTTCGTTTCGCACACGTTGCGAGCGATTTTCTTGGCCGCATTTCTGGCATGTTTTCTTTGCATTTCATTTCTGATTTCCTTAAATCTCTTGGGTGTGTGTCTGTCTGTGTGTGTGTGTGCGTTAGGCGGGTGACATAAGACTAGTTTTTGGGATTATGAAATAGAAGCTGCTGCCATATAGCGCGCTTAGATAAGACGCGACAAATGTTGGGGTATTATTTAAGTCTTAAGTATTACAAATTTTAATCAAGGTGGCAAGTTCCCGCAAGTTTGTGGCCTAAGTCTTTTGTTGCCATGCCATAAGGCCTTATCAGCTACGCCCCTGTTGTGGCATATGATATAATTTCACTCAACTTGAAGTCTCTTTACCACATCCAGTTCATTATCTAAGCCTTGCTCAACTTTTGCTTTTCATTTAGTCGCCATTTAGCACTCGCGTTTGTTGCCTAAGTCTTTTGGTTGCATTCGTTTTTTATCAGTTATTTAATAGATCCACTTCTAGTGCTGTCCAGTTTGGTTGCTGTCCATTTCTTTGATTGCCATTAGTGGCCATTTAACGCTCGAGTTTGTTGCCTAAGTCTTTTGTTTTCACCTGCACAATTACGCGCACGCGTACTCAACGCAGTTGCTGGCTTTGCTGTTTTTATTGGATAATTATGCACACGCTCGTTAGTAATGCGAGCAGCAATGAAAGCGGAGGGGGGGGAGATAATAAATAAAAGGCAAAAGCAAGTTGGAATTGTTGGAAAACAGAAAATAAATTAGATTGCAGCGTTACAATTACGGTCGCGCTAATGGGCCTGCATTTGCGGGGCTTCCACGCACCGTTTCGCTGGCAGCGAGCCTGAGATAATTGCGTGGCAATGAATTTTATGTGCAACACATTTCTTTCACGCGTTGCACGATAAACGAGCCGAAAAATGTGGAAAAAAAGTGGGGAAAAAAACAGAAACAATCTGTTATACTTGCGAGTGACCTTGCGGGCGAGTGGTAAAGGCACACGGGGGGCGTGGCAGCAGTTGAGTTGTGGGAATCGAATTGAAGTGGGTCGCAACTTTGGCTTGGCAATTTGTTAATTGCACAGACAACACAGAAAATAGCCAAAAACGGCGATTTAATCGCCAACAACAATGGCAACAATTTGCCAAACATTTTGGCATGTGTCGCACAGGCACAAGAGGAGAATGGCCACACCGGCCACACCCCCCCCCCCCTCACGCATGCGCGCATTGCTGTGCGTACTGTGCCTAACTGTAATTTCAAACGTATTGCGTATACGCCCCGTCTCTGTATCTGTGTGTGTGCGTGTTACCATTGGGATTGGTTATATAATACCTTTGATACTCGAGTAATTTATACGCCTCTTTTAGAAAGGATTGTCATAACTTTGGCAAATTGTGCAATTCTCATGCGCAGCACACGACAATCGCTAGCTCGCCCATTGCACTCTCGTCTAGCGCCTGACCATGGCCTGGCAATGACTAAGCCAGACAGCTGAAGAGCTGCAGAGACTCAGACTGGAGAGAGAGACTCAGAGTCGAGTCGGTTGATTGACAGAAAGGCTAATACAATAAGCACCAGTGTAAACATTTCAATATATAGAAAATATGCTGCATTTTCCAAGCCATTTACTTGGCTTTTTTCTGGCCAGACAATGCGAGATTGGGTAAGCCGGCGTAGCTGACGACGAAGGTGAAGCAAAGGCAAAAAGCAAAAGCGGTTCAAAGATTCAGTCCAAATGAATTGTCAGCGCCGCAGGCAGCAAGACAAGCAAACAAACAAACACACAAAGCGAAACTCCCACGCCAACACACACACACACACAGATACTCACACACACACACACACAGTGAGATACTCTGCTGGAAAAGCGCCGAGTCTGCGCAGTTACAGTTACGTTTGCTCTATGGATCTCTTTGGGTTTTCGAAATGTTTGTAAAGAATATTTTGTGGTTGCCAAGCGACACAAATCTTGAGGCCCAGTGGCAGCCACGCCCCTTCTCGCCCCCACCCCCTCTTCCCCTTGTTTTGAGCACATGATTCATGGCAACGCTGCTGACTTTGACTTACTGCATTTTGTGTGCTTGTTATTGTTGTGGTTGCTGCAGCGCCTGATCGCCTGCCTCTCTCTATATATAGATATATATATAGGTTGGTAATCTGCTGATCTTGGCTGTAGCTTGGTATATCCAATTAGAAGTGAGTTGAGGCTTGAGACAACACGATAAGAATCACGAACGCACGCACGCACGCGCAGCTAAACGTCTTGGTTCTTTTTCCTTTTGCTTCTCTCTTTCGTCACTCTCGGTCACTGTTAACTCTCTCTCTCTTTTGGATTCACTGTAAATGCCACACGAACTGTCTGGATCTGAACTAGCTGGACGGACTAACGGTGCGCGCCAGCTCAAACAACAAAATGAATGACTTTCTTTGGCTTGTTTATGTTTTATACCAAACCGAGCTGCGATCCCAGCTCAGGGCTCAGTTCGGCTCTGCTCGGCTCGGCTCGCGTCGAGTGGCAAGTGGCAAGTTTGGGCTTGGCTCGCGTCTCCCTCTCTCTCACTCGCTGTCTGTCTCTGTCTATCTCTCTTAGCCGTTCTCTTAGTCAGCGCATTGTTTTGAGTCTTTTGCTTTGGTTTTGAGTGCCTTCTCGCTGGCGTGTTGTCAGTTTCAATAATTTATTATCTATTACGCTTTAATAACGTTCGATTCACTTTGGGGCTTCTAATTGGCATCCAATGGAGAGTGAGATCATGTACGCCCCAGTCGCCCCGTGCGAGCAGAACAATTAAAGGTTTTATTTAATTTTATTCCATTCTGATTGCCATGCGATTTTCATGTGGAAATTAATCGAAATTTTGTGGTCAAATTGGTTAAGCTTGCTTATATTTAATATATACTGCATAAATTAAATACCAAAATAGTTAGCATATCTTGAGTTCTTATTCTTGTAACTACATTTCAGAATCATGCCATCTTGAACTAGTTTATTATCTTGTGTATGCTTCATACTTTAAATTAGTTGTATAATAATTTGGTGAATTTGTTTGCTTAATTTTCTACAGGGTATCTGCAGCATATAACTGCAGTTGCAGTCCAACAATTTTGTTTAAGGTCAGTGATAAACCCAACTGAAAAACCGCTTAAAACGAAGGCGATTAGATTTGATATTTAAAAAGATTTTCCTCAAATCAAATGGAGCTAGAGAACTTGTGCAAGTCATATAACGCATACGCCGCTTTGGCCAGCACGTCAGGCAATTCTGATTAGTTATATTAATCGGCGCATGGGTCAGCAGAATTGCATCCATCAGATACTTTATGTCGAGACGAGAGAAGAATCCGCTTGGGCAGTTTGAAAAAAGATATTCTCGTAATTAACATTTGAGATGTTGTTGATTTTCTCAGCCTTCGTCGTGTGCAGAGGCTGCGGAGGCGCTGCGATGCGACTTTTTATGCTATAAGGCTGCATTTACATATCGCGCTTGTTGTTGTCGCTGCAGCAGCTGTTGTTGTTGTTGCTGCAGTTTTGTTTTTGTTGGTTTTACTGCTTGAATATAATTTGCGCCGGTTTTTTTTCAACGATGCTCCCACAGACCGCGAAACCTGCACAACAACTCAACGCCAATGAAATGCTAAAAGCTAAGATGCTCACACACACACACACACACACTCGCACACACACACAGTCAGAGGCAGACAGGTACAGTGGAGCATCGCATTTGTTTTGCTAATATGAATTAATTTACAATGCTGCAACGCCTTAAATGTGAGAGGCAGCCACAGACAGCGAGCAGTGGGCAGGAGGGAGGGGAGAGGGGAGAATGCAGGCAGATCAGCTGCAGCTTCGTCTGTTGAACTTTTGTCGCTGCACTTGCCACGAAAATGTGGCTGCAATTGCAGCAGTTTAAATCTGTTGGGCAGCAGCAGCAAAAGCAGCAGCATTGAAGCATTTCATTTCATGTGCCTTTGCGTTCAATGTCTAGACATGGACACTGACCGCAGCACAGCTATACAGCTGCAGCTACAGCTACAGATGCACATACAGATGCAGCTATAGATACAGCTACAGATACAGATACCCCTGTATAAACGATTTGGCAATGCACGAGGCTATGCAAAGAAGCGTAACGCAAAGAAAGTGCACTTGCAGCAGCTTTTTGAAAAGTGTTTGAAGCCCCGTTAGCCTGTCTCCCTCTCACTCTCATTCTCTCTCTCTCTCTCTCTCTCTCTCCCTCTTTATCTCTCTCTCTCTCTCTGTCTAGCTGTCTGTCTTCTCAGCTGGCAAGTGATATAACAAGTTCGCATAATTCGCCAGCTTTTCTTTTCTTTTCTTTTCATTGCATATTTCCACTATATACATCAGATACATATATAATATATATATATACTATATCTATATGTACATCCGATTTGAATGAGTCGCTCGCAGGGCGGCAACCGCATCGCAGCTCACATTGCACGACTCGATTCAGCTTACTTTAATTGCACCCGCCGCGCTAATCAAAATAATTCCCAACTTGTTTTTTGGTTTTTTCTTTATTTCTCCTTTTGTTTTTGAAGGCGTTGCGCCTCAATTATCATGCATAATTAATAAGCCAATGCAACTGACTCACTTCAATTGCGCGCGCTTGCATTTCACAGTTTTCCACTTGCTCATTTTGCATTTTCCTCAGGCCGAAATAACTTAATGGTGCGCCATGAAAAACATCGAAAATCATTATAGACTCCCAATCCCAACTGGCATTGTGATTCGCAGTTGCAACTCGAGGAAGTTGTCGCTCTGTGCGCTCCCCACGACTCCCCACGTAATTGTCCCCCAGCTCCCTCTGCTGCTGCTACTCACCTCTTGAGCTGTTCAGACGGTCAGGTTCAATTCGAAATTATGATCATAATGGCAAAGGCATAACAAGGTGTGTGTGTGGGCGCAACGTGACGAATGCTAAATACTCTTTGTAGGCAGAGAAATTTATTTATTTATTTAGCTATTTATTCAATTTTATTTATTTAATTATTTGTTTATCTATTTGTCCATTTATTGATTTATATAGATATTTACCCATTCATATATTTATTAATGTATATTTTAATTTTGTTTGTATTTAACTTTAATTTAAAAAAAAGTATATTAAAGAATTTTAATTTGAATGAGGTAAAAAGTAAATATGTATTATAAATTTATATAATTTATATTTGCATTTCATAAGAATGCAAAACAAATCAATATTCCTATATAAATTTCTTTTCTGAATACTTCTTAAACTATACATACAAAATTGAAGATATTCTTCAAACTTCACAGCCATAAAAACTATGGGAAACTGATGCTATAATCTAAACTGAACCACACAATTTTATGTTTTGCAAAAAAAACTTAATGGCTCGCTGAAAATTTAACGATAGCGATAAGATCCAAGTACTTTAAAGCTACAACAAAAGCGGGAATTAAGAATCATAATAAAATAAACAATAATAGATTAACAACAATTAACAGTTGCAAACAATAGCGGAACAAACAGAGATCGCAGAGAAAAGCCTCAACTTGAGCAGTCAGCAAGAGAGAGGGAAGTAAAGAAAGGGAGAGAGAAGGGAAAAGAGAGAGAGAGAGACTGAGAGAGTGAAATGAGTGCCTTGTTTACAAGCTAATTAGCCTTAATGCTCTACAATTCGTAAATGGGTCTATGCGAGTTATGTCATGCGACATCTCGCGCCTTTCCTTTTGATGGTCCAATTTCGACGGATGATGGCGAGATGGGGAGTATTTCACAAGAACTGAGATTATAATGATTTAATCGCATCGAAAAGCGAAAGTAACTCGCAATTAGTCGAACGTTCTAATTGAAAGCTGGCGTTGAAGTTCAAGGCCCGCCTTGACGGATGGCGAATCGGAATTAATTACAAAAAAAAAAATAGTTTGTTTTCTCGGTTTTGGTTCCCAAACTGAAGTCATTCTGGGGGCGCTGTCAGCTCATTAAGTGCGACGAGGCTCGTACGCAGTTATGGCCAAGTTAGCCACGTTAGCCAGTTAAATTGAGTTATTTGGCTTTAATTTGTGCACATTTCGAGCTGCTTATGCTGGGTGTGTGTTCAGTTGAGTTCGGTGCGGTTCGGTTCGGTTCGGTTTGATTTGATGATTAAAGATACTTGCGAGGGGGTAATCCATGCTGACAGCACTCCCAGCTAACTGTGGGGAATTTTCATTTCACATTGTCTAACAATGGCTATAAAAACAACAGCCGGAACTTGTGAGCTGCATGATTTGTAAGTTTTTAGAATACCCTAGAGACCTGATGCACATTTAAAGGGGTATGTTAAATCAAACATTAAATATGCTAAGATAAAATAGTAGAAGTTGTTGCAATTTACAGCATATCTCAAGCAGCACTACCTTTGGCTCTGCAAGAATACAGGGTATTTCTATGTCTAAACTGTTCAACTTAACATTTTCCCATTCATTCCCCAAGTCAGCTTAGCGCTATCAAGATTGAGCTTAAGACTCTGAAAATCAGTGCAATATTTGGGCTTACGGAAATGGCCTGAACTTGACATTGGTAGGGGCGGACACACGTATAGCTGGCAAGGGGAAGGGGCAGGGGAAGGCAAGAAGGGGAGGCAGAGAAAGGGTATACAAGAAATGCAAATGCTGCGCCATGAGCTGCTCACACATAATTAACAAGACGGAAGGAAGTTAAACGAGTCTGAGAGCTGTTTAGGAAATTCGCCAAGTAGATTAATCAGCTCGACTTTATACATATACATACGTATATATATATATACATATATCTGCCATATCATTATCCAAATATAGCACCGTTACTTGGGCTACACTTGAGCAATGCTATTGCAATTGCAGCGCCAGCGGATTTGTCAATTGTGGTCAGTCGCTTGGTCAATTCATCGCTAGCGTGACGCGTGCGACAAGTTACCCTTCCAAGAGAAGGGACAGGGAGAGAGGGAGAGGGGGGCGCACCGATGATAGGAGTATCACCTCCGGATTGGGCATGGCTCGCTGCTTAACGGCACATTGTGAGGCGTTGCCAATTGCGGTGCGATGCGGTGCCAACAAAAGAAATGCTGAGCTGTTGGCGCGAGCTGTATGCGCTCTAATTAATTTCGCTTCAGTTCAAGGCGTCTCTAGTTGTCCCTCTGTCCGCCTGTCCCGCCATAAATCTGTGCGTTCCATTGACGATTTGTAACGACTGCAAGTTATTCGCATTGGCGTTACAAATTCCATTGTTTTCGTGGGCGCAGCCTGCCCTCCCAAGACTTCCAAGAGACCCTCCCAAGTTAGACTTTGCAAGAGACCCTCCCAAGTTAGACTCCGCGGCCTGCAAGCTACCCCAACATGGTACATGGAGCTGCTGCCAGAGCTATTATTTATCACATTACCATTTCGGCAAGTTCAGTTGCCCCCCACAATTATTTGTGCAGCTCACTATAATTGAGGTTTGCTCCATTAAAATGGGTCAGTTATCTTTGTTGTTTGTACGGTCTGAACTTGAAGTTGGGGGTCTTTCATTTTGTTTTTGTTGGTTTGTTTTTTTTTTCTTTTTGGGTAACAAATCTGCGACCTTTACTGCGATTATTTCAATTGTAGAGCAGTTGCTTAGTTGTTTAATTAAAAATTCCCTTCGATAATTAGGGCTGTCAGAGATTGGGGAATTCATTATAAGTAATTTAACCGATAAGGCTGCGTTGCACGATTAAACTGCTTATCACGGTCGGCTTCTTTTTCCGCACGGAATCGCTTTTTATTTTGTTATCAATGCGGGCCGAGAACAGTTCAGTTCGATTCCGAAGGAGCAACTGAGAGAATCGTTAACGAAGATGTCCGTGGGGTTGTACATTTGCATCTCCTTTGTGATCCTAGCCACGTGCTTTTTTGTCAAGGTACTGAAGGTGTTAGAGATTCTGTTTCTTCTTCTATTTACTCCTCTCTTATTTGAAGATCGCTCACTTGGCCTTCAGGAGCGTGCGGCAACCCGGCATTAACGGTAAGCTGAGCAGCTTTAAGCCTTGCACTAAGCCATACATAGTTGGAAATATTTAAAAAGGAAACTTCGATTGTTTATTTGAGTCATTGTTCATTCATTGTTCTCCATCAATTAACATTTAAAAATAGCTTGACTAGAAAAAGCCCCACTGACAAGCTTTTAGCAAGATTAATGAGATCGATTAAAGCTTTCAATTGCTTTCGAAAGACTTTTCGCTGCAAATAGGTTAACTACCTGAGTTGAGTGTACTCAACTATAGGTTACCGTGTTTGAAATATTTAATAAAACATTCGACATTTCTAATATACCAACCTTCATTAAAGCTCCTATTCAATTGAATTTTACACCGCTTTCTTGCCACTTTATTGATTACTAAATTAAACAAGTTAATAGAATACTACAGTCACTTAAAACAGATAGATAAGATATTTGTTATATGCAATCAGCAAATGAAAAAGTTTATAGACATACTGCTTTTAGTTGTGTTTACATTTCTCAGTTGAAAACACACGGTTTGAAAACATTTTTATTCTATATTTTCGGTGGTATCGTTATATCTTAATATCTGTTTTTATTCTTCTGCGTAATCAATGATTATTTAGAGTTAAAACTGTTTGTTTACAAATACCAATTGATTGTTTTATAGGCTAGAGGTAAGTTCTGTCAATAAAATGGCTGAACGCGTTGTCTATGGAACTCGATTGATTTTACAAATGCTACATCGCTTGTTATCGATAAGATTATATAGCGTTTCATATAAAATCATATTTATATCTACTCAACTAAGCCGAGAACGGTAAATATTCACTTTGTATTTTCGTCTTATCTCCTTGAGATCTATAAGGATCATTCGTCATATCTTGGCACCTCGAAAACTGCAATTTCCCCGTCGGTTAAGTCTGTGAAACCCTTTTGTCGAGTGTGTTTATGATTTCCTTAAGTTATTTAACGTATTATATTTTTATTGGAGCATAACTCATGATTCTTTTTTTGGACATTTTCGTTATCACCATTCTGGTCATATTTTCTTTAAATATTGATTAGCTTAACAGCTTCGCAGTTGTGTAAATGGGTAAATCACCCGAATGTTTGAATCAAAGTCAGCTTTATACACTTCTAATATACCCACCACCTTCGGCAAAGCTTTCACGATATTCAATAGGATTTTGTGACGTTCTCTCCCGACTTTATTGGTGACTAAACGAGACAAGTTTATAGTCACTTGAAATCGACAGATAAGGTACTTATTATATGCGATTAGGAAATGAGAAAGGTTTTGGACACAGTGCGTTCAGTTGGTTTTTCATTTCTCGTTTGAACAAAACGGGCAACGGGCTCGATTCGAAAATGTTGATCGTTATTATTGCTATATTATTTATTGTAATCATTGTTCTATGTTTGATATGCTGCGTAAGTTAAAAATTTCTTGGATTGTAAACCGATTGCTCATTTATATCATTCGATTATCTTAAAGGCTGTTACGTCAAGGAGTGAAAGTACAAGGAGTGAAAGTACGCCTAGGGGTAAGTTCCGCAGACTAACTAAGTAACTGAATTTAGCATTGTCTATGGGCCGCCATATATTGTATATTTGTAAGATATCACATCGATAGTGGGGGCCATTGATAAGATTATAGAGCGTTTTATACGCGAAAAGTTCAGATAATGCCTCCCGGTAGTCGGTTTAGTCGTTATAAAGCTGTGAAAGCCGTTCGTCCAGTGTTTTTTAGGATTTTTTTAGGTTATCATTTATATTTTACTCATAATGTACGAAGCTTTTTTGGATATTTTCGGTATCACCATTTTGGTCATAGTCGTATTTATATGGGTGAGCTAATACTAAAGCTAACCATAAATCGATTGCTTAGATTAATTGATTTCTTTTTCAAGTGTTTGGCGAAGTTTGTTGAAAAAGTAAAGAAGAGAAGAAGTGAACCCCCTTCACAAGTTTCAAGTGCCAACGTACAGATGGATGTTATCAACGGTGAGCTTTATGGTATTGATCTATCGATCAATGAAAACCGGAAAGAGGGAGATCCTGTTCCTGTTATAGTTCCCTATCGAATTTTAGTGCTTTCCATATACTTCCTGATAAATCTTAACTCCGTGGGTCGTATTGTAAACTGGATTTGTGAATCAATTAACTACAGTCGAAATTTGATTAGATAGCAAAGCTTTTGAAGCTCACAAAAGAGTCATTGATAGAAGACAGACGATAAGTCCTATGGCAGCAATAACAATTAGGCAGTCATCATAAGGCTGTCAGCAAAGTTTGTCGTTCTTTTATCGGTATCCAATGGGTGCGGAACTTTTCAACATATTCTACCTATTTATATTGCTTATTATTTTCGTTATCTGGGTGAGCTATTATGTTGTCGTTTTATACTTCATTGTCGGTAACTAAGAACCATTTGCATTCCCAATTAAGCTCATATCGAAAGTATGTGGCAGGGCATCGACCCAAACAGATGAAACCCCCATGCAACAAACGACAACTAGAACTAATGATACGGACAGTTTAGATGGTAAGCTTTATATGTTCTCGATAAGCAGGTACAATGGGCATAATGCGTAAGGAATGTCAAAAGCTTTCCAGGTGTCTTATCTCTTCTGCAGCTGTCAATAGTTGATATTTGTTTTTTCCACCTGTGCTTTTACCCGATTCGCTTTGGTTCATTTATTCGTATGCCAGATTAAAATCGGCAATCGATTAGCCACATGTGCAGTGTGATTAGATAGCAAAGCTTTCTGTTCATCCGATTCTAGGGTTTAAAAAAGAATCGCCTAGATAAAAGCAAACAACAGATTACAATGATACTGTTTTTTGGACAGTCGCCATAAGGCAGTCATTGTGTCGCGTCAACAATTGTTTACAGCTTCTAAAATGATAAAGGAATACTGCGAGCTTATACCAGGTTTCTTGATTGTATTCATGCTTCTTTTATGGGTGAGCTTAAGCTGCTATCGATTTAAAGCTCCAGTTTATTAAGGAACTTTACCTTCCTCAAGATAACTATACGTGCATGTATCGAGGGGCGAACCGAGTCAGCTCAAGGGCGTCCTCAGTTGATGAGCATTACGCAGCTGGAAGATACGAACGGTAAGCTTGAGAGATAACCGAGTCGAGCGGAGTGTGTGATACGTGTAAATCATCTAAAAATAGCACTCTCAGCCACGTTAAACAAACTGCAGTAAAATTCTAATCACAAGAGCTTATCTTGTTTGTATCTGTATCTGTATCTAGACCATAACAACGGTTATGTTGATGGCTAGATTTCGCTACTCTTCCCAGTCTCAATTGCATTCCCTTCTTGTCCGTGTGGCTGACAGCGCGCTTTCCTTGCATTCTAAAAACATAAGAGTCCCGATGGATCTTATGGAATGGTACTACTTTATATCATTTCTTCTGATATTGCTCATTCTGCTGCGGGTAAGTTGTGGTCACACTAGCCGAAAAGGTTGTCTCCTCTAACAGCCCGAGTCATTTCAATTTCAAGACCTACCTCGGCCCGTTCCGCTATTGGGATCTATGCAGCAAAGAACAGCCTGAGACTGGTGAGTGCTTTAAGCAGGTCTAGTTTCGATACTCAAAAAATGAGACAGTTTTTATTCATATTTATTTTTTTAATCATATTTATATTTTTTTTTTGGAATTCTTATCGTTTTTTAAAATCATCCAAACTGACAAAAATACAGGGTAATATCTTTTCTCCAATGTACACGGAATTTTGGTTCTGTGGTATTCTCATTGGGATTGCTGTGGCGCTGGTTTTTCGGGTAAGCGCCTAGTTGGATTGTTATACAGCAAGAGAGAGTCTCTCTAATGTTGCATCCTGTTGAAGGAATGTTATTTGATGATCAAGCTTAAGGTGGAGTTATGGAATCGGCGAGTCTTGATGCGTCGTGAAGTGATGTTGCGTATGGCACTGGACGGTAAGCCTAAGCTCCCTGTGAAACACACCCCTCAGCGAGTGGAAAGCTTCAGAAAGCTCACGACTCAATGCGATAAGATTAACAGTCTTATTGCACTAATTATAGAGTTTGTCAACAGGGGGGCAATATACTTACGTTCCTAAATCGTCGGGTACTTGCAACTTGTTGGGCAAATTCTGATGTCAGTTCTAATAGTTCGATCGGTTCGCACGAACCCGCTACAGCGGATCATGCAGCTGACTGATGTGTTCTATATATTTCTGTTGATTCTACTGCTGTCGTTCGTAAGTTTGTGCCATAATCTACGCAACTGATACACTGACATCGACTTTGCTATATACATATGTTTTTGTGTTCTCTTTCCTCCCACCCATCTCGTTGTCGATAGTTGTGCTACAAAAGTATTCGCAACAGCAGATCGGAGGATTACGACAACGACTCGATGGATGGGCAACACGCTAGAGAGACGGGTGCGTACAACCCTTTAGGTTTATAGTCCAATTCCATTCGTTTTACACACGCGATTGGAAAGCCCCTACCTTGGACTGATAATATGCTACTCTGACGTGACAAATATGTACACATATTCACATATATAAGAACATATATTATTAATCACACCCCATTTGCAATGTAGATAAGACAAAGTTCTTTTTCTTTCCTGTTACTCGTCCGTTTCGATTTATATACGCCAGTTTGAAGACAACGACTTGTGCGTATCGAACTTCAGTTCGCAATTTCGTTTGATTCGATTATAGTTTCATGTGAAGATCGCGTTTCGAAAATGTCTGTTGATGTTAGTTTATATGTTGTGTACTTTATAGTGCTTGTGATCCTGTTAATTTTGGTGCGCGTAAGTCTCGTTAACTCTCAAGGTCAAACGCGTCCAACACTTCGCTAACCTTAGATTTTGCATACGATTTTTACAGTTGTGTTTTGTCTGCGCAATGCGCAAACCGATTGTCGATCAGCCTCCGCTGCCAATGTCGCAGTCGCAGCGGGGGCGTGGCCAGGCCCGAGTGTTGCAGAGCATACGCATCGATCCGCCTGGTATGGCTGCCGATGGCGATGAGGCCGCAGTGGCAGGTGAGGCTAACGCGATCGAACTTCGAGTATTCGACCATTCATTAAATCTTATCGTTTTTCTGATTTCGCGTACCCTTCGTACAATGATTAATGACACGATATAGCTCCAATCGTTCAATGTGATGGCGTGATAATTAAGGTGAAAATCGAAAGGCGCGGATTTGCTTAATACATATTCGGCTGCGTCTGCAAGTACTTCTCAGCTTCTTATCGCGCAAGATTTGTTTACAGATAATCGAACAACAAATCGATTATTGCGAAGCAAACGAAATCGAAACGATTTGCAACATTGCAAATGTCTTATTCGATTGCTCAGCATTGGTAATTTGAACTAGTTCTGAATCTCGCAAAGGGAAATTGTAACAGTTCCGCATGGAACCAAACGTTCGCTTGGCATTGAAATTCTTCAGGCCAACAACAGCAATAAGTTCACAACATTGTTAACATGTGAAAATGTTTTCCATGCCCCTTGTGACGCAATTGTTTCGAGTTTTGTTGCCCATTTGGGCCAAGTCTGTAATAGATTTATACGATACGCACTACAACTTGTTTGTGTAACAATTAATGGGTCTAGCAACAAAATGAATTCGCACACACACGTGGCACAATCTACAATGTGTGTGTTGAATGCTTCCGCACTTTGTTTTCATGTTTTCTTTATTTTGATGAGCTCTTAATTTATTAATGTCCACATTTGTGTCATTCCTTGACGCTATTTTCTGCCACCGTTGACTAAATGCTCCGAATTTCAACACATGCCTGCGCCAAATGATGCAAATCTTATCTTATCACATTGAACCCCCGTATCAGAGAGTGCGAAACACTCGAGTGAAGGAAACTCACCTGCCCAGCTAACCGGCTACCTATTGAAAGAGAGCTATAGTCCACATAGCAGTGCTGATAACTTACTCCGAAAAACGAACAGTTGGTTAACGGACTCTGTGCGGTGTGCGATGCGATTGATTTCATTGCGAGTGAGAGAAAGTCAAGAATTAAAGTGCGCCATTTACATACATATATCGCGGAAAGATTATCTGTGATAATGCTCGACATTCTCTTCATATTGGGAGGAGTCCTGGTGTTCATTGCGTTTTCGCTTTGCTGCTGCTGCATGCGCTGCGCCGTTTGGGCCTGCTACGACTGGTGGCACCCCCAAGAAGGTAGTGTGATCTTCCTTTTGATGGAAGAAGGATATGATTTCTAGCTGCTTCTTACATATGTCGTTTACGTCCAATCTTATCTAATCGACTTCCAATTCGGCTAGATGTGATAAGCGATTTTCCGCTTTCGAATTGGCCAATTTTACTGGTCGGTCGCTGAAGAGTCTTTTAAACCGACAGTCGTATAAAATAATAATGCAACAATTCTGCCGGTCGTACATGAGTACTTCTATATAGACATATTGTTTATATATTATGCCAGATAAGCTTTCGGCTGGTTTTGGTGTGAAAGCATTTCAGTACTATAACTCTTTTCAAACCGATTGCAACTGCCTTTTATTTAGCTCGCAATGGTAACTGGCGTTAATTTTGCACCTGTCGTATTTTTGTTTATAATAGCAGTTGTATTCTTACTAATAATGGTAATATGATAATACTATGCTGTAATACTGGGTCTTTTATCGATCATTTTCCATTTGTATTCAAGTGTGTGGTATACTACTTAGTTTTCAAAGTGTGTGACTGTAAGAAACCGCCTGAGATCCATGCTTGGGATATTGAACGGGAACCACCGCCCAGGATTGGTATGTAATGAGATGTAGCACTGATTAAAACTTTACCACCCCCTATAAAAAGGTTTCCTTGTCAGGCATAAGGAGTTTAAGATCCCCTCTTCTTATAACTATACTTGACAATTACATGTATCGTTTCAACAATTGTTTGTCTATTCAAAATGGGGAAGTACTTTCAACAAACTCAGGTTCTTAACAATTAACCTAATCGAAAACAGGACGTTTATTGTTTTTATGAGCACTTCTTTCCCCCTTTTCTTGTGTTCCGCGCTCTCTCTCTCTCTCACTCTATCTTCCTCTCAGTCTTGAAGTGCTTGAAGTCTGATAAGGCGTTCGAGTCAGGCTAATTATGACTTTGATAAGCCTACTTGTTTTAGTCTTGTACCGCACCTGCTGCATAATGGATGTGGGACCCATTTTCTTCTTTCTAATAGTCTTAATCATCGGCTTCTCGGTCTATGTAGTGCTGCAGGTAAAGATTAGTTAGATTCCCAACTGTGCTAGCTGAGTTATGACGTTTTCTTTCCGATAGTGCGTGATTATCTGGATTATCAAATGCTTTTGTCCTGTTCCCTATGCTCGCACCCGCGCTGCTGGACAACCACGCGATCGTAAGTGTATCGGTGTGTGTGTGTGTTTGTAAGTGGATGTAAAAGTGCCATGGATTAAAGAATCTCTCTCTCTCTCTCTCTGCTTTGGCATCTGTGTTAGTGTTTGTGCGAAATCACTTAACTAATGAAAGAACCTACTTTCATTGAGTACAACACTTAGGCTTTATATATAACATATGTATGTATATATAGGTATATACAGTTGTTAGTGTGTGTGTGTAGCTAGTTTAGCAACTTCGTTTATCGTATTTCGTGGGGCTGTATACATCACATAATCTTATCGCCCAACTGAAACAAGTGGCAACAACAACGCCTACGAATCACGCACACATACGTGCACGTGCTCCTCACCAGTATAGCCCAGTAGTATATAGGCGTTTCGATTAGTGTCCGTCGTTCGCTTGCATATTGCGGTCGCGCTAAAATTATGCGCCGGCTTCCACTCCGACTTCACCTCGAATTCGAATTCCGATTGCGATTACAATCGATAAAGATAAGATCATTATGAATTTCGGCACTGAGTTCGGAATCCATGTGGGCATCTATTTGGCATTGGCTCTGTTCTTCTTCTGCTTCCTGCCAGTCGTCTGTTTTTACGTGCGCATAGAAAATAGAACTCTGGCTAAGATATGTCCACCACGTCGCCTTCGCCGGCGAAGACAGAACGAGCAACATCGATATCGATACCAGTTTGAACAACGGGATTTCAATGGTATGGTAACGTGTGCCAAATACGCATAAGGTTGAAGGCGGAGCTTTATCTAATCTCGAGCAGTTTGAGCACTCCGCACCATCGAACGGGTGTTGTTTATTATTATTATTCGACAGTTTTTTAGCAATTGCCAATTGAATCGTATTCAGTTTGAATCGCAATATGTCTCTGACAAGCAATTTAATTGTGGCGCTTGGCTTTCTGTTCGCCATCTTGGTCACTAGTCAATTGATATACGTAATTAGCCAGTCATTCCGTTTCCGTCAAAATATTTTTATAATACTTTATTAACTCTTAATAGCTGGCGATGCGTATGCACCAATCTATGACATTGAATCGCCAAAGACAGCGCCAACGACTTCGGCTCGGTACTAAATTTAGTTACAGCTCTATTACGTCACATAACATACAGTCTGTCAAGTAACTCTTTATAGATATGAACATTACATTAACATGTGCATTTGACTAAAGAGGAGTACTCTGTACACTGTATGTATCTGTATCTATAATTAATTACTGATTCGCCTTCCATTTGTCTGCCATTCTAGATCGTCAAAATAATGTGGAAACAGGGCGACAGCACAGTCGCTTTGGAGACATATTCTTCATTGAACCAAACAGTCAAGAGGCGGCACGCATACGTGAGCAGCTGGAGAAGGACGACAAGGATTTGCCAAGCTATGACGAAGTCATGCGCATGTGCAACCTGACCACACCCACAGCAGCAGCAGCAGGTCTGCCATCACCCACTCTTGAGTCGAGTCCCATTGGCATTGCTGCATTGCCAGCGCCGCCATACTCAGAGAACGATCCACATCCAGATGTCGTTGTCATCGCGACAGCAGCGACTGAAGTCACACCCGGCTCCCTTGAGCCGGCACCGTCGACATCACGTGCTGCCCAAATCCAGGCGTAGCACCAGCAAATGTGATCCCAATGCATACGGCATCCAGCAAGGAATTAATGTCCTGCGCTGATGTTGTTAATGCAGCATACCTGTGCCACTCTCGGCCACACAAACAACGTCTTGTGTGCGCTCTAAAGTTGAGAAAAGAACTGTGTGATTATAAAAGTATAATTAGGATGATAGAGTAGGCTTCTATAATTGTAAAGATTTGTAAATAATTATAAATTTAAGTTGCAATAAATTAATTTAGGTAATTCAACGAATTTGTTTTTTTTTTTGTCTTAACTCTATAGCTTTAACATATTTTGATTGCAATAAACCGATCCTCAGCTAAAATATTCTTTATTATTTTATAATTTATTTTTAGTTTATTATCTTATCATTTTTTTGAAGTAAATTTTGTTAGCCGTTTTAACTGCACGATTGCACGATTGAAGATATCGATATATATGTATGTAAATATATATAAATATCGATACGTGATGAGCTACATATCGCTATAATTCTAAACATCGATACCTTTTCCCGATATACATAACACACACCAATCGAAACATTTGCTTTAAGTTTTAATTTTTTGTGGTAAATTGCTGCAATGAGCTCCACATCGGTAATAAAATAATATTTATAATTATGTTAACATAAACTAACTCCAATTACTAGATCGAGTTTGCAGTAAAAATAAAAGGAGACGACAAGGAATGTGTGGAAAGCCTGCAGCGCGCACTGGAGGGCGTAGGTCACATTGAGATTGATCCAAAAGAGGGAAGAGTTGTTGTACAAACAACACAACCGTGGTCCGAAGTACAGGATAAAATCGAAAGAACCGGACGGCAAGCTGTGCTGTCCGGTTTCGGAGGTAAATCAGCCGTTGCACTAATTAATACAACTGGATGCGTGGTAGACAAAACACCTGTACAGGGCGCAGTGCGTTTCACAACAATAGGCAATCAAAAGACTGGAGTTGTTGTCGATGGCGTAGTGGATGGACTGGAGCCAGGATTGCACGGCTTTCATATACACGAGAGCGGCGATGTATCCCAAGGCTGCGCATCTGTTGGAGATCACTATAACCCAAGTAAATCTCGCCACGGCAGCCCACTAGCAGACGTATCAGAGCGTCATGCCGGTGATCTGGGTAACATCTCCGCCGACGAGACTGGACGTGCAACATTCCGCTTTGTAGATTCCGCATTAGACATTTGGGACATCATTGGACGTGCCGTTGTTATTACATCCAACGCGGACGACTTTGGTACCGGTGGCAATGCAAAAAGCCTTGTCGATGGCAATTCTGGTGATAGGTAAACACTAGATAGATAAGCTCTCAAAAATACTCAGTAATGATGATATTCCGTTTGTTTTTATTAGGATTGCATGTGGCATAATAGCACGCTCGGCTGGAATACTACAGAACTTCAAGAGAATTTGTGCCTGCGATGGAGTTACACTTTGGGATGAGCGAAACAAGCCGCTAGCTGGCAAGGAACGCTCCCAAAAGCTTTGACAATTTTAGTTTTGGTAAATGGTGTAAATATATATGTGTGATTTAATCGGGTCTACTTCTGTTTACTGGCAGCCTTCAGGCGTGTCAGCTGTGCCTTGCATTTGCTCTTGTAGGACTGCACAAGTTTTCCACCAGGCGAGATGGCAATTAGTGCATGAATCTGTAGAAGAGAAGATTTGCAGTACAGATAAGAGAGCTATCAGTTAGAGATACTCACCTCAAGATAATCGATTTCCATTTCGTAATGCACCGAATCTTCTAGAATGTTGAGCACCACTTGAAACTGCTCGTTGCCGCCGAGTGTGTAGGACATTTCGCCAATGTTTTGCTTGTACCACTGTGCATAGTTATCAAGATTCTGTTGTATATTAATTGTGGTGGCCGTAACAGCGCGAGCTGTTAACAACAGGTGTAGCAAGGAAATCTGACAACCCAAGCTGGCTACGTGCTTTAAACGGTTCTTGAGATATTCTGGAAGGAGATAGACAACGAGATTAATGCGATTAGATTTTAAACACAAAAACGATTTACTTTACTTTTGATAAATGTTATAGTTTCCGCATTGGCATTGCTGGCTATAGACTGTATTAAAATAAGATAAAATTTCCATTGCTTGAATTGGGCTGCTGTGGATAACTTGAATAGGTAGGTTAACGCCTCTTGATGGTGTCCGCCAAAGAGCTAGGGATTAACAACTTGTATAATAGTTACCAGCATGCTTGCCTTAGCAATGGACATACCGTTCTGGTTAGACTTTTGATAAAGGTTAGTTCATCCACACCCTCGTTAATCCAAGAACTAAAATGTTGAAAGGCCTGACTGACATCCGCAGTCTCATGCAACTCCAACAATATGTTCAAATGCATTTGCATGCATACGTTGGTTAATACATCATCTGGAAAGATTATGGAATGTGTAAGAAAAACCTCACAGCTTATATATAGAACCTACGTACCTGGCAAAGATTGTCGTAATGGTTCCACATACTTCAAACTGCTGATTTTTGGATTTTCAGCTAGAGCTGCATACAGATTACGCAGGACGGTCTCAAGCATGCTGTTCACCCTTATAGAATTTATAGGGTCTATAGGGGGAATGCAATTAAAATAGAATACAATAAAACAATTGTCAACTTACCGTAAAGAGCTGAAATAAATAGATTGCAGAGCAGCTCCGGTTCGCTTTCCAGAAACTCAATAAGTACTAACTGCAGCTGCTCCTCATTCTGTATGCTGGAGGTCGCAGATCTTAAGTAATAATATTAAATATTTTCCTGTATTGTCACTTACCTGCAAATGTATTCGGTGGCTGTCAGGATCCTTAGCTGCTGCAGATGCCGCAGCAAGCGAAAGCTGCCACCATTTAAAGGCAGTTGGCAATAGTATTTGCCCAACAGGAGCTGCAATTAATATGTATGTATGCATTTTATGCATCTGCTAATGTTATGTATATAAACCTTTTCCTTGGCATTGAGCAATTTGAGAAGATCAATCAGATTGTAGATGATCCTTTGGGAAATTTGTGCACTCTCACATTGTTTTTGTAGTACCTATAATAACGCTTATATTAAAATATTAATGTCTTATCTTTATTTATATGGTTTACTTTGCAAGTTAAACGAAAATTGTTGGTGATATTGAGGCTCATTTGTTTTGATGTTGCTTGCCGCCAATAAGTACAACAGTGTGTACACACCAGTTAAATTTTAAAATGTATTAAATAAGCCCGATCACGAGATCAACTCTAGGGCGCGCGGCTCTATTTTTTTTAAATAATAACTTATGCTGCAAAAAGTACACTGTACATTATTAAGCTTAATTGTGTTACGAAATTCAATAACTATTTACTAAAAACATGCGAATCTGCTGACAAGTAATTGTCGCGTTGGTTAATCAAAGACTTGTTTATTATAAATTAGTGTGTAATTACGAGTTCCCCTGAGAATTATTAAAACTTGTAATAACCGTAAGTTAATGTACAAAAATAGTAGCTCGCCTAGAACTGGATATCAAAATTAATTCTAACTTTTGATTTATAAATACCGCTTAAATTTGGCATCACAAGATTTAATTTGACTATTGTAGAAAAGCTTTGCTTGTTTTATTTACGCGAATAGGTCCGCGAAAGCAAAGAGCGAGAGGATTCAGCATGTAATGGGAAAAACGAAGAAAAACATTGTCTCGCAAATGCCGGAAGCTCGCAAAGCCGCATGCGCTGAGCTTGCGCGAAAGCTGAAAGGAAACTGAAAGCTCCGTTGCGAGAGAGAAAGAAAGAGAGACAGAGTTCGCAGGACACAATAAAAAGCTCGGCACCAAGCGAAACTTTGCACAGTCTGTGACAGATTTCAAGTGAGTTAACGCAGTGCGTCCCATAAATGTAATGCCAGAAACAATTAAGGAGATAAAGAAAGTAATTAGCAAATACATAACTGTGTAGTTCGAGTCTGGGCATATTTGTTTATAGTATTGGATTGTTGATAAGGCTTCCTCTTTTAAGTGGAGAGGAGCATAAAGAACTTGTACAAGGTAAGTACAAAAATTTTGCAGGATAATTGCATTCGCATTCACGTCAAGGTTGTCTCATGTGTGTGCTTTTCGATTTTTCCTACCGCTCTCAAATGTCAGACAATGGAGAAGCATACACAGAGTAGCCAGAACCCGCAGGACTCGAAGAGACCCCTGAGAACTGTGTGTGCGTTGTGTGTGGAAATGTGAATGACACAAGGCTGCGATGCGAGCACAATAAATATATTGATAGCTTCATCCGTCTGTTCGTTACTCCCCTCCTACCACTGCCCCGCCCCCTGCCGACGGGCTAATTCATGGCCATTCACTTTGTGTTTACTCAATTAGATATCAGTTTTCCAGTGGACAACAACAGGAGCCATCAGTGTTGGTCGCGTTTTTCTCTTTGCCCCACCTACGTCTTAAATTATTTGTTTGCTCCCTGTAGCTGTCTGTCTATCTATCGCTTTGTCCATTGCGGTTTCTGTTTCTGGTTACTGCGTCGTGTTTCATTTCACTTCAATATGTGTGTGGTGGCCCCTCCCCCCTGGGTCATCCTGTTGCCGCCTGTTTTCTGTTTTCCTCCGCTGCCGATGACGGCATACCATGTCACACAGGGCACTGGCGCAGTTCCATCAACTTTGAGCGGCCACGGAAGACTATTTGCGCAATGGGCGCGTATCGGGGCTATCAGGTAAGGTGTGAGGTGGTGTTGTCATTGCAAACGATGAAGTTCTCGTTTGTATAATTGTCCTGCTACCGCTCGATTCATTATTTACTCCTCTCGTCCATTTCATTTCGCCTTAAAAGACATTCGCATTTATGTCATGCAACAGTTGACTCTGTTTCTTTTTTATGGCCAAACTCATCATTTTGATTTTACGACCTGTATAAATGTACATGCACTCTCCCCACCCTAACCTCCCCCCATGCTAAGGCACTCCTCAGGCATATCTGTAAGTGCCCATTGGCAATTGCAATTTATTTGCAACAATATTTTATTGCAATTTTTAAATATTTCACTTTGATATCCTGAAGTTTGTTTAAGTGTATCCGAGAGTATGAAACAAAACATACGTTTCAAGACGAAGTTCCAACAAAATAGTGTAGCATTATATTTATATTATTTTATTTATATTCTATACGAATAAGCTTTATCGCAGTTAACAATGTTAGAAGATAAGCAAAGAAGTTCCGATAGTTGTTCTTATAATTTAGAATCATCGTCTAATCAGAACAATAGAACAATAGTTAAGGCAATCGTTATCGAAGATCTTAATACATTGAATAAGAGAAGCGCTAGTGAAATTGTACGACGCAAGAAAAGATAATTTAAGATGGAAATAAAACTATTGAACTATTGAAAACAAATAAGAATTTCGTGCAACAATAGTTATATTTTAAAAGAGTAATTGAAGACAGTTTTGACTGGGAACTAGTTAGAGAAACTTGTCAGCTATTCCGCCTAGAATATGCAATTCGATTTGTATATTTTATGAGGCTATCAAGCTGTCAAGTGCACCGAATTTAAGCTGTGACCCAGTTAGGCTTGGATTATTAATAGATTAGGCCGTCGGAGAGAATAGGCTGGAGAGTAACTGAGCCTAAGGCAACACAGCAAGTTGCACAAAGCGAAACCATTTTGGAGGATGAACACTTCTCTCGAAAGCTGACTCTAAAATTATTATTTACTCAATCAATTGACTGCAGTTGTCTATAAAGTATAGAGAATCCATTGTTGTCCCAAGGCACTCTTGGGAAACGCCTCCACACGTGCCGCAGCTGGAGCTCAGCTGCAGTTCTCCACTTTCAGGCAAAGCGTGGGGGCTTATGACAGGCTCAAGAATTGATTGGTTCTTTGCGAGTCTCTCTGCATGTGTGTGTAGTTGTGTGCGTATGTGTAGGTGTGTGTGTGTGGTGCCATATGAATATATTTGTATATTGAAACGAATGTGATTTCGCAATCATCTTTTTCTATGCAACCAATCAACAGCGCGTGTTGTCGGAGCAAATAAACAGGAGGAGGCACGAGGCACACGCGATTTGATCGCTCACGTGTTTGTTGAGAGTCAATACCAATTAGAATTCATTGTCAGCAAATATGCTGAATTTAAAATTGGCATTTTACCTTTCTGATTGGGATGCTGCAGCGGGGCTCAGTTCCTCAGTAGACCCACGCTAGTGCAAACTGAGGCAAGGAAATGAGTTTTCTTTTTCTGCTCCAAGGTAATAAGCATAATAATAACCAAGTCCACGGCAGAGCGCACACGGAGCACGGCGCACGGAGCACGGATGTGCTCTAAGCGTTAAGTGGCTTTTGTGTAATCTGCATGACAATAAGGAACTTCATGGTGGGAGGGACCGGAACGAAGGACGGTGCTGAGGGCGCCGTGACTGCTTAAGCAAGCAGCAAGCAGAGCAAGTGCGCGCCAAATTTTGCTACAACTTGTCGTGCACTAAAAAACTACAAGCACCGACGAGGGGTAATAGGTGTGTGTGTGTGTGCCTGTGTGTGTTTGTGCGCCGAAAGTAGGTGGCCAAAACGCGAGCAATTAATAAACATAAGCTGTTGTGCAGTTGTTGAACGACGGGGCGTATGAGCAATGCGTCTGCCCGTTTGTGGCGCGTGGCACGTTCATTATGGCCGACGCGAGCCGTAGCTGACACGTGTTCGTTATCTGTGTGAGTAAGTATCTGTGTGTGAGTGTGTATGACTGTGCGTCCTGCTGTCAATTCGCGTATTTATGTCTGCGATTCGCATTAATCATTCGCGGCCCACACGAATATGGAAGAAAAAGTGCGCTGATTATCGCTGTTGATATTCGCAGCATAAGAAATTAATGCGCCAATTAATCAATTTAAAAACGAGGAACATAACAGACTTATCTCTTAATTATCATATTAAATTATATTCTCGTTTTTCAAATTTATTTGCAGTTTGCTCTTTGTGTCGCTAACACAGGTAAATTAAAATATTTCAAATCAATTGCAATTTCCTTCAATTTTGATAAACTTGCATGCGAAGTTAAACAAGCAAAATGTGTATCGATAAGTTCGACTGTAATTCGTGTGGTAACCTCTTTCGTATTTTGGCTCACTCTTTCCTTATCTACGACTATCTCTCTCTCTCTCTCTTTCACTTTCCTTGCATCAATGTTGTCCAACTCGATTTAGAATTCCCCAGCTAGCCCAACGAAGTCCGATGGTCATTTTGAATTGAGTTCATTTTGAGCACGACTATCGACTGCCGATATCGATATGGCGCCATTTAAGCTGAAGTTCCGCATGGGTAGCTCACGCAGCACAAGCACATCGCAGGAGCACGATCCAGATCCGACGGTAAATGAAGCACTGCTTGGCACACAGCAGCAACAGCAGCAGCAGCAACAACAACAACAGGAACAGGAGCCACAGCAACAGGCAGTCGGTGCGAGCAGTTCGACAATTGACTCCACCGACTGCCACAGCCTCGGCTCGATGAGCGAACGGAAGCTCCTGCTGCCCTCCAACTCAAACAAGGCAACTGGCATCAACTCAAACAGTCTGCGTATGGGTAAGAACGGGCCTAGCGCCCCAACATCCTCATCGTACACATACACGTCCGCCTGGACACCCTCTCTCTGTTGAGCTTTCAATTGGTGTACTCTGATTGCATGAATACCCTGTAATTGGTAGGGGGCGTCAATGATTGTACCTTGATTATTTTTCAGCAACTCGCAAAATCTTTTGTCTTTACTCGCACAATGCATGACCCAAAAACCAGCAATCAACCACCTGCAATCAATTCACCTGCATTGGGGCATTCAATCCTTAAATAATAGATGTATTCAGTGTGCTGTATTAATATTTAATGCATTAATATTTAATGCGTGGCTCTTTAAAAGATTAATTTAAATTAATTTCCTATTTAAATGTTCAGTTTTTGTCTTTATTTGACTGTTTAAAATGATGTTCAGTGTATCCTGCCATCAAAACAATTCATGTGAACTGGTTCCAGCCGATCGTTCATATTCAAATACAGTTTAGTTCATTCACATTACTTTGCAGTTCAAGTATATTTTAAGTAAACAGAGCGTAAAGAAAACTGCATGATAATAGAAAATGGGTCAACAAAGTGGGAACACATTAAATTGCTTGCAACTATCTAAATCGCAGGACTTATTGCAGGCTATGTTAATCCGAGTCGCACGCCGTGCATCAACGAGGCGCCCGTGGACAGTAACAACTTGCCCACCACTCCACCCCCCACATATGAGTATGTGCTAGAAGAGGTAGGCGTCTATTTCGTAATTGATCTTCGAACTTCAATGGCTCAATGGCTCATTTATTGGTTCGGTCTCTTGCAGAACACACGTCTCTCGCAGCATCAGCGGCAGTTGTCGTCGGAAAACAGCGCTACGCCCAATCAGAACAGTCGTCGCAGCTCGGCAAACAGTTCAAGGCAAAGCGCAGCTCATCTGAGCGCTGCCCTGGAGCTGCAGCTGAACCTCAATGACAGGCGCAACAGTAATAGCCAGAGCATTAGTGACAGCGACATCGACAGCAGTGACATCTGCAACGATCCCGATTGCCAGCAGAACTACACCAACAGCAACAGCTGTGGCAGTCGCAGCAACAACAACAACCACAGCAACATTAACAACAACGAGGGCGAGCAGCAGCAGCAACAGCAGGGGCACAGCCAACGAATCATCGAAGGTGTCACCGAGCTACAGCTTCACAGTGACCACGAGGAGAGCACGCTGAGTGTCAACGAGTTTCTGCTTGAAACCGAAATGGCCGCCGCCCGTGCCAAAGAGCATAATCTTGAGGGGCAGCAACTGCAGCCGTGCACCGACGAACAATGCACACAGTGCGGCGAGCAGGCTGCCTCCGAGGAGGATGGCGAAGAGCCAAGCACCAGCAATGCAGCTCGTCAGAATTTCTATGATCCGTTACTGAATCGCTACGGCAACGAAGGTGAGTCGCGCAGTCATCAAATGCCACAATTGAAAACTCATTTGACTATTATCTATATTCACAGCTGGCTGCTCTAATGGTTCCGATGCCCAATCCTGCAACGAGGCCTGTTGTGCCTCTGGATCAGTATCCGGTTCAGTGGCATCGCGAACCCGCCGTGGCCGGCGCCAGCTGCAGCAGCAGCAGCAACAACAACAACATGAACAGAACTGCCTGCTGACGCCGGAGATGATGAGCAACAAGACCTCCAAGGAGATCTACAAGGATCTAGCCAAGCAATGGGGCATCACGTGCAAAATGTCTGAAAGCTGCCGCTGCATGGACTGCCAGAGTCACTACTTTGATTGTGACTACGATGACGTAAGCAGCCAGTCTCCATTGAATCATTAATCAACATCTCTACAAGGATTTCCCTCTCTTTATTCTTGCAGAACGAACACCAGAAGACAGATGGGGGACTGGGTGCTGGCACGCCCATGTTCATCAGCGAGGTGATGCACGGCTCTGGTTGCCAGATATTGTAAGGGATCTGGAAACAGTTTTCTTTGCGAGCGAAGAGATTGCTGAACAATTGTTAAATGTTTTCTAAAGAAGCCAAAGCAAATGCTAATTGGACACAACATTTTCTGATTGGCATTTTGTGTCACAAACGAGTTTCGGCGTTAGCTGCACAAATTGTTTGCACAAAACGAAGTAGAAATAATAATGTTGCACTGCGAATTAGATCGTAAAACTCGAAATAATCGAAAAAACATTGAGGCAAATTAGATTAGAAATATTATAAAGCAGCCCATTACCACGGGCTTTAAAAAGAAACCAAAACAAAATGTAACAAAACTGATCAAATTGAAAATATACTCAATCACATCGTGTGTTAGCCTTGGTCACCTTTTCGATAGATTTTTGAATCGGTTCTCTAACTAATTGCATTTTTTTTAAATCGAACCTTTTGTTGTGAACTTTTAGATTTATGTAAAAGAAAGACCCACCTTGCCGAACAATTTTCAATATCGTGAATGTGTTCCATTTTTAGAGGAATGATTTTTAGGTGCTCTTAGGAGATTCTCATCAATTTATAAGCTCTTCTATATGCTATACTATCCAATCTAAATTATGAAACCCATTTGAGCTTGTCACACGAAATTTCAGAATATTATAAACGGTCAAATTATTATAAAGATTCGGACGCTCGTAGCACGATATCGGCTATGAAGTTTATATGTATTTTTCTATAAGAAGAATTATATATACATATATGTATGCATGTATATGTATATGAATATGTAGCTTGCAAATCGAAAGGGCTATCGATCGAGGCATTCCCGTGCCCTAGGTTTAGTACGTACGCAACATTATCAACAGAACTTAACCGTAGTCTAAGTCGACGCTATGAGACAATGGGTACAGTGGGCATTTTTGTGCCGAGAAAGAGTGTATAATAGAAAAAAATTATAAACAAAACTAAAAACCTAAACTAAAAGTCAAGCTCCAAAGCGAGGGCGAAACGAAGTTAACTTTTATTACGAATAGTATGATGATATTTTTAAACGAAGCGAAAATATTTAGTCTGATATTTTGTATGGTCTCGAGAGTTTTGAATATGGAATTACTTGAATTCCAGTATATCTGTCTATATTTATTTGGGAATACATAACTAGAATCCAATCGCAGACACTGCACAACTATCCGATTACATAACCTAACTACGTTCCATAATACTGTCTAAAGGCAAGCGGGTTTCATTCCAAAAATAGTAACAAAAAATAAAATATGAATCGATCAAAGAATTCTCCAAAGTACTTCACGCAATTTGAAACTCGCGCAGTTATCGAAATAACAAATCGAATAGAGAATGCAAAGTCGTGTTCGTAAATGTAAAAACCGACTAAGTCTGTTAGCCGTTAGAGGAAATTGAATTAGTAAATACTATTTTTTGCTTTTCAAACTGAGTCGAATATGGACGACATTGAGAATTCAAATATTATACATATTGAAAATAATAAATAGTACCATAGTATATACGATATATGAATGCATATGAATATGATCAATTAACATCAAATTGTTTTCGAAAGAACACGCAACTGATGACAAGACACGAGATTTATTAGTTCCAAATGCAAATGTAACATAAGAAAATTTAAATGTATATACAAATAAATATATATACATATATTAATGCCGCAAAATCGCGACTTCATCTTCTTTTTCAACGTGTCCATGATCCTGGAGATGAAATATGAATTAAATCAGATTTTATATTAATTCATTCAGAAATTATGAAAGTATTTTACGCACTTCCATAATTTCTAAATGAATTGCACTCGTCTTACCTTAGAAAATATTTTACCATTATTTGTACAGAGGTGCTTATAAGTCGTACTTTGCTCGGTACTCCAGTCGCTGCACCTGCTGGTAGAATCGCCATTTAGGTAGACAAAAGAATCCTGAAGGTTGGTGAAGTCGTAATGACAGGTCAGAAAGTGGCAATAGCTGGGAAAGAAGAGTAGCGCACACAGAAACATGAAATATACAATATACATGTATGTATGTGTATAGTGTGTTTACCCAGCAGTATCTGATTTGTCACAGTTTGTAGCAGCCACAATGGCACAACCAATACGTGAGACCCGATCGCTGACAATCAACGAAAAGTGGCCGTAGTCGTTATGTCTACAACAAATAATTGCAATATATATTCGCATAGTATTGAAAATCATTGCAACTCACTTAGTAACATCGAATTTGTTCATTAGCTCATCGGGATCCGGGACATCTTCGTGTTCCAAGAACATCTTACCAACCGTGTGCTTCAGAATTTCTTTGAGCGTTCGCCGATGAGTACTGGCATAGACCAGGCCGAGATTTTCGCCTGTATATGGAAAGCGAAGGACGGATCGGCATAATGAATGCTTAAATGAGACCGTCGATGCGTGCAGGAACGCCGTATAGCCTAGCTCTGTGTCCCAGATCAGCTCACGCATGCGGGCGGCCGGCTTGAACTTCTTGTCATCAGACGTCGTCACATCGCCGCCAGCCAACTGGTTGCGGAAATCATTGTGAGTGTCGAGTATAATTTGCCGGAAAGCGTATGTATCCAGTATTCGTTTCTCAAACTGGGCCTTGCCCATTAACGGCGGCTATAAAGTCGATCTCTAGCCAAGTTATTATTGCAATGAAAACGGAACATCAAAATTGCAACTCACCAGCTCTTGATGTCTGCGGCATATGAAATGAATTTTTCCTTCCATTTTGCAATAATCCGTATCATTGTTGCAATAATTATACGCCGAGGACAAAGGCAACAGGAAGAACCACAATGACAACGGAATCATTATAATGTATAAATAATATGTATTCGATAAGAAGCCTAAATAGAAAACTACTGTGAAAATTCAAAATTTGTAAACATTAGAAAGCTGGTTTTTTTTTACTCCCAATCAATCAGTCGGGATAAAGTAAAGTCATTTAGTTTTTTTAGTTTTCATAATTTGTTGTATATTTTTCTTTTTGTTTTTCGAAAATTCAAAGTTGTTTAATTTCTTTTTTTTTAGGTTTTTTATTGCTGGGATTTTTAGGAAGAGTTTTTGCCTATAAATTCATTATGTTCTTTTTTGTTAGTATATAATTTGTATGTAATTTGTTTTTATTTATTAACTTTTAGTTAGTTTTAGTAATGTTAGCAAAGTTGAAAATCGAATTTGTAACTGTTGATTGTTATCGTACTGTTTCGTATTTTGTTTAAGTTTCTTTTTCTTGCCTTCCTTCTGCTAAATTCAACCGATGCAATTTGAACTACATGTCGTTTCTATATAGAGAGTGTATTAGTGAAAGTAGGCGTGATAACTGAACAACAAATCAAGAGTAAATCACTGACTCTTTAGCTACTTAACACACACGATGACAACAAGACTAAACAAAAGGTACATACTTCATGTTGTTGTTGTTTATTTCTTTCTTTTTTCCTTTGTTTTTTAGCTTTGCATAAGTTTATATAAAAAAATATTGGTATTATCCATTTTGCTTAGGGTTTTATTAAACATTTCTCATTTTGTAACAATTAACAAACAAATCAAGTAGTTTTTCATATTCTGTTTTTCTTTTGTATTCATTTCTGTTTTGTTTTTTTTTTTCTATTCTGTTTTTAGCGTTGGGCGTTGGGGTGGGCAGAAACTAAAGACTGTGTCTGGGGTACTTTACTAAACAATATACAGTTAATATGCCGATCTCTCACTCTTATCGTTAGGGGGTTGCGCTAATGAGGAAAACAAATGAGTTAAATAAAGATATTCAGTACTAAGTGTATATTTTGTTGGGGTTTTTCCATTGGTTTAGCTCGATCTTTGTTTTCAAGTTGAATTCTGTTCTCTTGTTCTTCTCTTCCATATGATTATATTGTATGTAGTAAAGGTGTTTATGAAAAGTTAATTCTAGTATACAATAAATATATATGTGTATATGTATATACGCGTAATAAATATACTTTGCTTTCCCAGTATATCTGTATATATAGATGTATATATATATATATCATAAATGTAACTCGGCATATAACTACAAAATGTACAAAGTTTCCTCTCATGCACTCTCTATAAACTATTTAGTAACGCACACACATACTAACACCCACACACACAACTTATACCAGGTGTAGGCACATCATTTGCAACAAAAGCGACGCCCACAACAAATGGAAACAAATCTACAATCTAATTAAAGCATTCTTCGTACACGAGTCTAACCGAAACTTAGAACAATTAATATTATTACTTACGCACTACTCTGTGTGTGTGTATATGTGTGTGTGCGTGTGTGTTTGTAGGTATTTCTATGTACAAATGCTGCTGGGGGAGTTGTTGAAATCGTAGTAGACTAGGGGACTAGAGAACCATTCTATAAACATGCACACACACAGAGAGAGTCTTAATGACAATTTCGTATAAAAAATAGATACAGATGGATCATACAGATACGATCATCTGTGCATCTGTAGATGTATATCCAACTCCATACTGTGTTTGTATATCACTTGCGTGTGTGGTGTCTAGAGTACATTTTAATCTATGTGCATATTCTCCTATTTACGCCATACTAGACGCAGGTCGACGAGGCATGCGAAACACTCGCAGCCGCCTCCAGGTTGAAGTCCTTGCTGCGACAGCACATCTCGCAGATGCGCTTCGTGTCGGGATTGAGAAACGTGCAGAAGCGACAGCTCCACTCATTCGGACTGGTCACAATCAGCTGCGTCGACACGGGTGGCGGCTGTTTGGCCACAGCGCCCGTCGAGGAGGAGGAGGTGTTGTTGCGACTGCGTTGTACCGTGTTCCCACTGCCCGAGCCGGTGGCTCGATTGTCTATGGTGGCCGTCTTCAGGGCAGACTTGACCTTCTTTACACCTGCACTGCTGCTGTTTGGCTGCTGCGCAGGCGGAGGTGCTTGAACCACACGCACCTCACGCGGCTCACGTTTCTTCTCCAATGTGCGTGACTTTTCCACATTTGCCGACTGACTGTGCGGCTCGGTGCGTCGCTTTTCAGCAGGCGCTTGTTGCGCCATGCCACCATTGGCCAAAGTCATTGAATCCAAGTCCAAACTCTGCACTAGCAAGTCCTCGCGATCACCCAGATCCTTCGAGTAGCCAGAACGTTCTAGATTCTTGAACACATAATTCCATGACTCGAAACTGCCAACGCCCTCCTGAACTTTGGGCATCAATGGCGGCGATGCGCTGCTCGGCATTGTGAAGTCATCCAAGCTTTGCTGTGACTCATAGCTCGTCTCGTCAGAGATAATTATATCACGCTCGCGCGCCTGACGATGCTGAGCAGGATGATGATGATTCTGATGACGAACATCGGTCAAATCAGTCACGGCATGATTGATGCGCTCTCTCAATTCCTTGTGCATCGTTTTGCGATTATTGTCGATAGGATCCTGTGGATTATATGGTTTATATACTACAAAGTTCCTCTACAAATTTGAATACACTCACCATCTCTCGATGCCGCTGCTGCCTGTCTGTCGTCGTCGCATTCTCCGCCGCCTCGAGCTGTGCACGAATGCGGCTGCTCTTGGGCACAGGCTGCGCATAAATGTACATATCCTGCGTGCTTGGCTGTGGCAACGTTGTCGGCAAATTCGACAGTGAAGTGTCGTAGTCGTCGCCAGCATAGCCTGCCTGTGCATATACCGAGCTGTGCTTGAGCTGCTGTTGCTGCTGCTGTCTGCTGCCGCTGCTACGCATGCTGGGCTGACCGCGTCGGCCTGTGTCGTATAGACGAGGATCGTTGTAGTCGTGCTGCATCAGCTGGGCACGATCATCGAAGTCAATTAGATGATGATCTGGCGGATATGTGCTCTGCCTGTGCTGCATGGCAGCCATGGCAGATGCAGTAGCTGCCTGTCGTGAGGAGGAAGGAGGAGGTGCCACCATACCACCGCCGCCATGGTAACCACAGCTATGTGGCACCGTCGAGGGCGGCTTACCGATGCTCGCATACATATTTACATTGTTCAGCTCCGCCTTGGAGTATCCATCGTGGGGCGTGGCATATTGCGCGTTCAACTGACTCGAGATATTGTAAGGCAGCGGGTAACGATTGCCGGGCGCATTGTAGCCTCCGGCTACAGCGGCATAGGACACACTGCTGCCCATACTGAGGCCATCCAGACAGTCGTAAGGGGCTTCATACAGATGTCCTCCATGCGGAGCATGCAGTGCTGCACAATCTTTGGGATGTTGATCGAATGAATGACGATGCGGCAGAATCGCGTGTGGCTCCTGATAGTGCTCCAAGCTGCGGGAGTGGGTCATCAATGCACCAACACCTTGTTGCTGCTGCTGCTGCTGATACAAGCAATTGAGATTCGTGGGCGGGGCGGGATGATGTAGGGCGCAGTTTCCAGCATTGCTATTGCTGTGTCCATGCAGGGCACAAGCAGATGAGGGAGCAGGCTTGGGTTCTTGCTGCACATTGCTGTATGTATTCTCAGTGCTGTACGCCAACTGTTGCTGCTGCTGATGTTGTTCCTTGCGCAGCTGCTTGTCACGCAGTCTATAGGCAATCTCCTTGATACACTGCGTTGCGCCGCCCACGTGTCGTTCCCGATAGTGGAAAATGTCCTGCCAACTGCAGGTAAAGCCCGCCGCACTCAATCCCACATAGATGCGCTTCATAATTTGGCACTCCACATAGGCGGCCATCGCGTCGCGCGACACATTCATCACCTGATCCGGACAAATGGGCCCCTCCAAGACAAAGGTATCCTCGGCCACACGGCGGTAGCCCATCTCCAGAAACAGTCGGTCGGCATCAAGCAAATTCGATTCCACTTCATGCTGATACGAGCCTGAGTAGGTCTGCAAACAAAGGATCGATATAATGTGATTGATCGAGAGAGTGAGAGAGGACTCTCACCTTGAGCACACGAAACTCTTTGCGCCAATGCTTGGTGAACAGATTGTTGGCATATTGACTGATGGCCTCGAAGCCAACAAGCGCATTCTGTGCAGTGAAATCCTTTAGGTCGCAGACAGTATTACGCAACACACGCCCCGTTTCCGGCAAAAAGAACTTTCGATCGTGCGGCACCACGGAGAGAAACTCCTTGAGACAACCTAGAACGCATATGGGAGATTAGCACAAGCAGAAGTTGTCTATAGTCCAAGTTTAGCATGCTTACCTTCGAGCTTTTTGCGTTCCTCGAGCTTATTGATGCTCTCCTCGGTTTCGAGAAACGTCCAGTGGCTTTTCAATATCTCGCTCCAGAGATCTCGCAATATATCGCAGGTTACAAAGTCGGACATTTTGGCTTGGCGTCGTGACATCCAGCAACGCCAAGGACTCTCATTCAATATAACTGCAGCTTCTGCAAGAGAAAGAGATAGAGAGAGAGAGAATGAGAAATGAATTCAAGGCTGCATCTTTGAAACGTAATATCGATTTTTAAAACAATGTTGCGAATAGATGACGATTACGAGCCCACAATGTCGGCCCAACAGGGCATTCCAAGTGCTGAGAAGACGAGATTGCAGGGGAGGGAGGAAGGGGAGGCATGAGGTAGAAATTGCCCAAATGGCTGGCAACTTGGCGTATGAATCAGCCACAGCCACAGCAAACCAAGCAATTTCATCCGGCATGACGCACACTTAGCTATCAGGCCAGGCAGTATATATAGTACATACATACATATATGCAGATAGTACAAATATGTATGTATATGTATGTGCGCACATACAAACATATCTACAACACATACTCATGTAGTGTGCGACAACAACAAATGTCTATGAACTGATAGGGTAAACAATGGAAGCATGTTTGCTAGTTGTTGCTGCCTCAGCGTCGCATTGATTATGACAGTTTTGTTAATACTCATGCTTATCAGAGTTAAGTTGCCAACACGCCCCCTCTCCTCCCCCGCGGTCAGGGTATGTGCATCAGCTGCGCTAAGGCATGTACAATCAGTGATAAGGGATTCGCAAGAACAAATAAATCAATAATCGACGCATTAGAGAAGACGATAAGTGGATCAATAAGAAACAAGTGCGACGTCTTAACCCAAAAATCACATAGTAGCTAAATAACGTAATAAGTAAAGTATGTAATATATGGTATAACTAAGTATATTCTTAATGGAATTCATAAATTTAGTTTTATTTATTAGAGAATAAAATATATATTACTAATCAAGTCTAAAGACCTCTAACTACTCCATTGAAATTTGAGTACGACGAATACTGCATATTATGTACTATTGATTGGTTTTTAATTTAATTGACAAGTAATGCATGAACAACTATGCATATTAGTTTATATTGATATATGTATGTATCGATAGATTTGCAATGATCAATCGACTAATCGTTTCTTCTGCTTTAAAATAATATAAAACGCAAGTCATCGTATGTACATTTCTGTACTTTCCCTGTAAATAGAGGTGGAATTAAATCGATGGATCGAAGAAAATTGAAAACATCAATTAATCGATTCGAGAATCGATTTAACTTCCAGCCCTATTGTAAAAAAATAACATACACTCACAGGCATGCTAAATCGCATATTGAATCGTCAGAAAGAATTCCAATTGTATAAACATTTCAAATTCAATTCAATTTTTAGTATCGCTTTAAATGTTTAGCGACTGCAGCTGTGCGTGGAAGACTGGCTAACAGTTTAATGCGTTATATTAGTCACGAACCAGTTGCAAATTAAATTCGCAAATCAGTCAACTCTGGCGTCAGTCTAGGCCATTTCACTTGGCTTGGCTCATAAAACTGACGCAGCATTGCACCAGGGCAAATTCAATTTAAAGCTCATGGTAGAGAGAACAAGAGAGAGAGATAGAGACAGAGAGATAAATAGACAAGATAGAGGTAAAGGGGTGAGGCATGGCAGAGTGCCACGGGATTATAAACCTTGCTGGAAATCTTATTAGCCTTGGCAGCTGTCCTGCTGCAAGGGATTTTTATGACAAAAGCGCAAAAACTGATTTTAAAGGGTAATGAGAGCGACAAAAAGGCGTAGCTTCTGTTCTTAATGTCATGCCCTCTCGCTCCCTCTATCTCTCTCTCACTCTCTGTCACATCTGGCCCCTTCCGCCTGGTGAAATTTTAATTAAATGAAGCCACAAAAAGTTGAAAAGGCATTGACGATGAGCAATGCATGTCAAAGTTTACTGTACTTTTGATATGTAGTCGAAGAAGAAGAAGAAGGAAGAAAACAAAACAATTGCAACTTTTAATTTGCATATTTTATGAGGCCAAACAGCGTTGAGAAGGAAAAGCAGGAGCAAGGGAGGAGAGAGAGGGGAGAGCTGCATGAAACGTGAGATGAGTAAAAAGTAAACAACAAACTGAAAGCTATAGAAAGTGACCGGTTTAAGAGCTGCCTGACAGAGAGTGACAGGGAGAGCGCAAGGGGAAGAGTGGGAGAGAGAGAATATAAGACGGAAGGGAAAGAAGAGAGCAAGCGAGCAACAACTGCAGCTGCGAACCGTGAGGAGAAAATAAAAGACTTTTAAAACAACTGAAGCAACTGCTACTGCTAAACAAAGACAATAATAACAACAACAAGAGCAAGAATGCCAACAACAAGAACAACTTGCAGCAGCAGCAAAAAAATCAATACAAACTGAATGAAGTGCAGAACGAACAGAGAAACAGCAGTATCAACAACAATACCAAACAATAACAGCACAGTCACTGCAAGAGCTCTGTTAACGCAACGTAATTAACATAAACTTCGATAACAGTTTGCGATCAGTGACATTGCCGTGAGTCAGAGCTCTGCCTCTCCCTCTCTTTCGCACGCGTAATGCACTTGTGTAAATCAAAATAAAACCAACGCGGCGTATACTTATTAGCGTATAACGTAATGTACACAAACAACTAATGCCAGCTTTATCTACGTCGTTAACTGTGGCATTTTCTGCTCTTGTTGTTGTTGCTTTGCACACGCTAGCTTAAATGAATGCTAATTAAAGTGCCTTCCATTGACATTGGCTTGCGAATTGTAGTTTAAGTGAATTTCACTTAAATATTGCATTAGAATATTGGGCATTTATTGATTTTGACACACTGTGCGTGTGTTTGACTGCATGTGTATGTGTGCATACGTGAGTGTTTACTGTTATTACCTTTTGTGGCCTTTACTTGCTTTTTTAAAGTGTGTTATGCTTCAATCTTCGTGCGCAACAGTTTAAAGCACTTTTCTTGGCAAGGTGACAAAAATTCTGCGCTGTCCCTCAAAATACGTATGTATGTATATGTGTGAGTGTGTGTCTCTGTGAGTCCCGTTAGTTCACAAACACCGGCAAAGTGTGCGGCAGGGTGTTCCAATTCTTATTTTCAGCCTATCGTATGCAAAACTAAATTTAGCAAGAAACACACATACCTCAACACATGCACACACTCACACATGCACGCACACACTCTGACAAGCTCAGCATCACGAAAACACATACAAATAACCGGAAATAAACTTACACAAATTCCTCATCGTCGTTATATTCGTTGTTATCGTTGCTGTTGTTTTTGTTGCTGCTGCTGAGTTTGTTAATTCTCGGCATCTGCATCGCTGCCAAAGTCAACACTCACACACACACACACAGTGTCAACTCTGGTAAAGTTGCCGAATTTAATGCGTTTTTTGGCGTGGGTGGTTGGTTAAACGACTATTTTTAGCTCACACACACAGTTGACGACCTTTTTGGTCGTCTTTCAACGCAGTATACGGAATGCTTCCGCTTGTTGTTATTGTTTTAATGTAGCAGCAGCTGCACACTTATCGATAGCGATTGGCTGCCAACAAAAGACAGCGTTAACACAGTTCCCATTAGCTTTTGGGAACAAATGCAAATAAGCACTAAATGACGTAAATTATTTAATTTTAGTTGCACTTCACATCACACACACATTTATTATTATTTTTTGTTATGCGCTGCTTTGTGGTCGTGTCATTTTCAGAAGCAAACTAAACTGCTACACTTGACAGCACTGATTTGTTCTATCTGTTCAACACTGAAGCTTTTCATTAACGACTATCGACTAATAATCGATTTTGTTAAACCAGGGGTGCTTCAATGCTGCAACTGCAATGAACATGCTCATTGCTTAGTGCTTCGATGTTCTCCAAGATTGGAAAATATCGATGTATCGATACATAGTCGATATGCCTTCCAGCTCTACTAGGCAACCTTGTCACAACACGCGCTCTAGAAAAACGGTAAACACAACATGGAAGTCGATTTGGGTTTCGCCGAGGAGCCCGAAAATGTCGCCTGGCTAACTAACCGTTATTACCCTAGCAAACTAGGTGGCCATCCTGCCTGGTTGGAATTGGAAAAGCTGCCAGAGACAAACCAGTTGCAATGTAAAAAGTGTCAAGCGCCGCAAGCTTTTCTCTGTCAATTATATGCAGCATATGAGGATGAGTTCAACTTCCACCGCACCATTTACGTGTTTGTGTGCAGAAATGGCGACTGTCAACAGCCGAATAACGCTGAGTAAGAACTAAATATCTAAATTAGAAAAAATTTAAAGGCCTCTCTTGTTTACTAGAAACTTTACTGTGCTGCGTTCGCAACTTCCATTGAAGAATAAATTTTACTCTGAGAAGGTACCTTCAGAGGATGGTGATGCCTTGGTATGAATTATGGATATATTATACTGTATAGATACCCTACAGTTTATAATTGCCTTGTCACTTTCAGCCGGCTATACCAAGTCCGAAGAAACTCTGCGCTGCATGTGGCTGCTTTGCGCGACACGCCTGCAGTCGCTGCAAGGCTGTCAACTACTGCTCTGCGGAGCATCAGCGTGCCCATTGGCACCAACACAAGCCCCACTGTGGCACTGCTAAGACCGACGATGCGTCGACGTCCCCACCAGAAATCGTGTTTCCCGAACACGAAATTGTTATGGAACGCGATCCAGTAGGTGGGAAAAGGGAGGCAGCGGAAAAGGACGAGCAGGAGTGCCTGGCCGAGTACGAGGCACTCTCGGCAAGTGGGAAGACTGGCGAACTTACCGATGTTAGCGAAAAAGAACTGGATAAGTATTTTGGCAATGCGGCAGCCACAGAAGACAAAGTGTTCCAGCAGTTCAAGAAAATCATTTCCGCCGAGCCGGATCAAGTAATCCGATACCAGCGTGGCGGGGAACCTTTGTGGATAGCCAATGTGGAGAACACTGTGAAGAGTCAACTGCAAGCGCTTCCCAGCTGCACTCAGTGCGGTGGTCCACGCCAATTCGAGTTTCAAATAATGCCACAAATGTTAGTGCAACTCTCAGATGATCGCTTGGATTGGGGTGTCCTGGCGGTGTACACCTGTTTGCGCAGTTGTCAAATTGAGGGATATGTCGAGGAACTCGTTGTCAAGCAGGACATTGTTGCCGCACCAGAAGTCCAGCCATAAAACTGTAAAGTTCCTTTCTGTATACAAACGAATTTTATTTGTAATTTACGAAACAAAAAGAAAGAAGTACGACGACAATTAATAATTAGAGGGTATCGATATGAACACGAATTGCGTTGGGATCGGGCGCCGACCTCGGTGGCTACTTCAGCTTTATTATGGGGAAATAACTGTGCTTCGAGAAATCAAACTCTGGCTGGCGCTTCACTTCCTTTTGGTGACCACGGGCGAGCACGTTCATAACCACAAAATTGGTGCGGGCTATTTGCAGCAGGTCCAGAATCTGCAGAGAGACAAAAGGAATTGTTAGAACATCAGAAGGAAGCCGCATGAATGCTTCACTAGAACTTACCTCCTGTTCTGGATTCTGTATGCTCTCGAGCACGTTGCGTGCCTGGTCGAAATGCTTTGCCGCAAAGCTGTAGAGCTCCTCGACGCTGTTGAACATCATGTGATCCCGTATGCTCTTGAACTCAGCATAGGAAACAGGCGGCGGGCTGGTCAGGGGAACAAAGGGTGCAAAGCGGCGATTAAAACGGATTTCTTCATTATCAAACTTGGACATGGGCAATCGAACGCGTCCGTCTTTGGTTAGGGCGCCCATGGCCTTGTACATGCCTCCGCACAGACTGAGCAGAGCGTGATAGTACACAATCTCCTGGCGATAGGGTCGCTGTTGTTTCTTGTTCTTCTTTGGCTTTGCTGCCTTGCCTTTCTTACTACCTCCGCCGCCTCCGCTGCCATTTGCCTGAATCTTGCTCTGATGTTCGGCATATTCCTCCTGCGCCAACAGTATATTCTCAGTGCGTGTGAGTGCGGAGACTAGGAAACCGACTAGAAACTCATATGGATACCAATAAATATAGAGAAACTCATGGACAGCATACAGCTCCAGCTCGAATCCTGACATCAGGTAGATGAGCATGGCGCGAAAGCAATTGTACAACACCCAAGTGGAGAAGTGTGTGCTGTGCTTCAGTGCGGTAGCATGCGACTCGTTGCCCTCCATTGCACGCTCAATGGCCATCTGATTCATTAGGGAATCTAGCCTAGCTGCATCCACTTGCAGCGGGTCGAAGTTCTCAATCAGATGAGCCAACTTATCGCGTTGACGGGCACGATTGAAGCCGCACAGTCTTATGAACTGATTGAACGTATTCATGCTGATGCAATAGCGGAAGAACGTCTCGATATGCTGCTGCACCTTGGGATCATTGGCCACCGGATGCTTGGCATTCAGTACAGGTGGAGAATTAAATACCTGCACGGAGTGCCTCAAGAACTGTTTCATTGATTGTTTGCCGTGTGCCAGCCTGATGCTCGAGCTAAACAGACTCTGCAACACACTGCGCGACAGGATGCAGTGACCAGACTTGCGACTGTATTCAATGAAGAAGTTCTGCCAAGAGAATATACATATGAATATATACTAGACATGTATCTGCTTGTTTCCTTCACTCACCAGCGCCGCGTAGTAATCCTTGTAACGTATCACTTTGCACGCATACTTGAAGCGCGCGACCATCTCCTCCAGAAATTGATAGCTGGCGGGTCGCTCGCGTATCTTAATGCTGCGTGGAAATGTGGGTGGCTGACTGCGGTCGTGTATGCGCGGTGAGAAGCCCATGGGATTTGGCGCCTCAGCTGCAATGTCAGAGAAACAAAGATTAGACGAGCAATTCTCAATTGGAGAACGAGGTCAACAACACTTACAACCCTCCACGGGCTGCGTGCCCCGATCGATGGTGCGTTTGATGAGCGGCAACAGCTCGGAGGCCACATTGAGGCTCTTGTAAATCTCGTTGACTGCCTCCTCGGCACTTTCGACGCCTGTCATCAGCTCCACCTGGTAGATGGCCTGAAATAGATGACGCATAAAGCGCAGCCTGTGCACCACGGCCATCAGACTTTGATCCTCGTTAGCTGGCAGCGTCTTGCACTTGCGCACCAGCTCATCCTCCACATCCTTCAAGAGTCCAGCAATCGTTGAGGGCTGTGCCTTTTCCGCTGCCAGCAGCGCTGAATTGCCATACAATTGAAAGTCCTCCTCCTCGTTAACTGCCGCCAGGATAATAATATTCTTAATGACCACAATGAGGTTACGCACAGCGGTGCAAAAGACCCGCAGCGCCTTGTCCTGAATCTGTGACGGCGCATGCAAATAGAGACAGGTGAACAGCACTTGGTCCATTGAGTTGCCCTCGAGCCACGAGACCAGGCAGGCAAATAATGCATCAAATATTCCTATCAGTTCTGCCGGCTCCAGGCCGTCCAGCTTGATTGCACCCATCTGTACGCAAAAAAAAAAAAAGGCAAGGGGAAAATAAGGGGGCACTCTCTCAGAATTGTAGCAAGTGCAAACTCACCGCAATAGCCGCCTCGAATGAGGGCGGTGGCAGATCGAACTTATCGAATCCCATGCCCACATCCATTTTGGGATCCATTATCTCAATAGCCGACATCGCCTCGAACAGGCCAAAGAGCATGTCTTGGGCCAACTCACCGGGCAGCAGCTCTGCGCAGGCATCATGGAATTCCTTGGTTACATCCACCCAGCCGTGTATCGGATATTGTGTAATATCCTCGGCAGCGCTGCCGCCGCGCATGGCACGCTGCACATCGTTATCCAGAAAGCCACACTCATTCACGCTCCACTCGTCCGGGTCATTGCTATTGCCCTCACGTTCCAGCTCGCGCTGCTGCTCCGTCCCAGCACTTCGCATAGCCGAGGCAGCGGCAGCGGCGGCGGCGGCTGCTGCAGCAGCGGTTGCTGCCTGAAAATCCGTTGGCTGCTCATTTGCATAGGTTTCTTGCATTATCCCTTATCGACCAGCTACCTAACGAGTAGTTGTTCTTGTCAGTTATTAATTTTATTGTATTCTTTTTTTATTGGCAATTTCTTTGACGAATTCTGAACCGCACATCTGTATAATGAAACAGTGTTGGTAAATACACCAAAAATACTTCAGCACGCGCACACAATGTGGCAACGCTGCGTACTGATTGGCGCCAAAACGTGACGAATTGAATTTGCTCGCAAAACAAAAAACGTAAGAAAATAAATAACCAAGAGCATGCTATGTTTAGAGATCTGACTACATGTAATTAATTTAAATTATATGTTTAGTCATATAAGATTCTGACTCTAATGTACATAGTCATATACGATTCTGTTCCGGGTTGCTTTCGTCTTTATTATATGTGCGTAATATAAGTGCTCCATTTGCGAGATTTGTGAATGCGATTTACTTCTGATTATTTAACAGTTCGTTGCACCTAGCTCCGTAAGGGGCTACTCATTAAGTGCTGTTATTAATTAAGTACTAAATTGACAATGCAGCAATTTCGGCACGCGTTCTTTGCATACAAACAAACACATTTTCGCTGACTGTATCGAAATTCGTTTACTCTCTCGAATGATAGAAACAAACACAACAATGTCTACGTTACTTGTGTTTATATGTTTGCTCAGTTGCCTCTTATCGCAATTGAGTGCATATTTACATAACACCAACAGACAGCGACAAATGCACTCAACAACAACAACTATTTGCCTTATCAACTGCCCTCGGTCTCGATGTTATCGGTCGTGCTCCGTGCTTGAGCGCATAAACGAGCTTTTCTCTCGCTTCTCTCTCTCTCTCTCTTTCTTTCTGTGAGTTCTGAGCCTGAGCGTACTTCGGTTGGTTATCAACATCCCGAGCAACATTTCGGGGTAGCCCGTTGCCCGTTTGAGTGCGTCAAATGCCCAAATAACGGCAAATTGAGTGGAAAAGCGTATTTTCACCAACGAGCAACGCGCGAGGGGTTGAATTGGTTTGTTTACAACAATTCAGTTTCAGTATCAAATGCGTTGCCCTCGTGGTTAATACGTAGACGAGACGACGTGCTAACGGTCAAGTGCGAAAATAAATCAAAGTGCCATTTAGTAATAGTCCCCGAGAGCAGGGCGCACAATTCAAAGACCAGACGAGCCAAAAAAAAAAAAAGAAAAAACAAGCGAAACCAACAAAAAGGAAAAGAAAGAGAAGAAAACTAGCACAACAACTGCAGAAAGGAGGCTAATTTCATAGCGTAAGTTCAGATATTTCTTTCTTTAATTTATGCATATAGTTCAAAAGGATATAGTAGAAAGTTCCCACTTCCATTCTGAGTGTCAGTTTGCGGTCTGTGCCGTCAAGTTCCATATAAAAGTTCTAGTATAAAAACAAAACAAATGTACAAATATAAGTAAAAAATATATGGTGGTATATATGTGATATCTAGGTATATATATTTGTATTTGTATTTCTTCTGGTCTAGCCGACTTGATTACGCGACTTTTCTTTGGCAAGCGACCAAATCAAATTATAAAAAATCATGTCTGACCCTATAAATACAAACACACACTGTATACAAGTAAATAAATGAGACGAAATATTAATTTTGAAATATTTTCGAAATGCGGAAGAACTTTGCTAAGTGCGTGTTTTCAAGAGAATTTCAAATAATGTTTTTTATAACATAGAAACCGATAAGCAACGTGAAGAACTCTCTATCAGTAACTACACTTGTTTGTCGACTGAACTGGGCTATCTACATGGGACAAGCAAGATAAGACTCTATTTTCTAATAAGGAAAGGCACTGTAGTGCTATATATCTGCAATATAAGAGGGAGCTGAACGTCAGACGGGCCTCGATTTGGATCCACTTGTATTTAATCAGAGTTTTGCCACTCGAACACGCCCTCCAAATGAAACAAATTGATATAAAGTTGGTTGCTAACGCTACTCGGGGGAGAAGGTCGTGACAATTGACCAAATTAAATGACAAACATGCGATTTGTGTGACAGGATACGCCGGATGGAAGGTCCCGGAATGGGCCATAAAATGTCTGATTACAGAACGCAGCAACAAAACCGACAAATGTGGGAAAAAAGCCACATAAAGAAAAATCTGCACGTACGCGATAAAAGCAATGAAAATCACAGTCTGCACAAACTTACACAGACAAGCACAAACACGCACACACATGCATAAACGGGCACGTGAGGCACGCACAAGCATGCGGGGAATTCATTTCCAATTGATTTGAAAAACCCAAAGGAGCATAAAGCACAAATTCCGCCTGCTTAAGCGACCAAGTCCAAGTCTAGTTTGACTTTCAGCTAAAGTTGCGTATACGCCTCCGGAGCCCTCCCATTATACAGCTCAGCACACACACACACATATCTAACCAACCCAGCTCTTTACTCCCTACTCCACACTCCTCCTGTCCTATCCTGTCCTGGCTCAAGCATTTTTTCTTCATTCTTGTATCGATTTGATTGGATTTCGTGTTACGAGTTTGTTGTGTTTTACACGCTTCGATAACGCCGACCCCCCTAACCCTCACCCCCCACCCAGAGCCCAGTACTCTGTGCCCTGTGCACTGTGCCTGAGCTTAATTCGAATCCCGTTTGGTCATTGCCTTCGTTACTGCCCATAGATACCCGATACCACTGCCCGTCCTTCTGAAGTTAATTGAATTCAAACAAATGACCGACTGAGCCCGAGAATGGAATGCGACGGGCAGCGTCTGTGGCCAATAAATTGCAATCTGGCCAATTGTGCGCCCAAACCGAACCAAGTCGTAATTAGCTTAAGTTGAAAGGAAGTAGAAACTATATATATATATATAGCAGCTGATAAAAGAAAGTTCTTAGTAGCATATTCAACAAATTTATAAGTACATTTAACTATTAAGTAACTAAGTAATATATTTAGCACCTTAGGCATCTGATAACTCGACAGTTACAACTGTATTATCTTCAGCCGGCATTGTATTACTATCTGCATATTCATATATATATGCGCATTATCTTATGGATATTTTACCGAAATCTCTACTAAAACATATAGATAGACGTATTAAGGTTTACTCATATAACAAATCATTTAAAGTTTTTAGTTTCAGCAATATTTTAATATTATTTCAATATTGAATCAAAACTGTACAATGCTCTTTCAATCTTTCAAAATTATTTATAAGTTGCTTAGCATTTTGCTTTTTTTGTTGGTTTAAATCAATTTGTTATAATGGCGTTAATACTTATCAAATTTTCGAATCAAATTTCTCGGCAACTTAATAGAAAAATAGTGAGTGTTTTTCCAACTTATTTAAAAGATTTCAAGCTGATTGTCAAAGAAATATAGAAGTATATTTATACACATCTTTACACACATTTATATACAAGTTTAATAGATTCTATCTTCTCTTAATCTACTACCTCATATTTAAAACATAAACATCTGCTTACCACGCTTGATTAACTTCTCCACAGTTTCTTACCAGATTAATCCATTAGACTTACCAAATTGGATTGTGTAGGCTGAGGTGGCGTAGCTTGTGGGCAGACAGGGGAGAGGCTTAATTGTTCCTCTGAGTTGGAACAATTAACGAGCAGCGAAGGCTCCTAACTAATCCAATTGCTAAGCGCATTTGGAAAGAAACCAATTAAGTTAAAATGTTTTCCCATTCAGTGGGCACTTCAAATGAATCCTTGACAGCGAAAGGGAGCAGCAAGCACACTCCCCACTCCCCACTAGTTGCCCAGGGCATCTCAGATGGAAACATAACAATCACAATAAAAACACATCAAAATCAATCTGTCAACAAAAGACAAGCAGCAGCAGCTCGCAGCTCCTCATGTTGCCTGCCAAGTGCTGTCAACAGGCCAGAAGCCACCCCACGTCTTGCTGCTCCCCTTTCCCCCTCTCGCTGTCTCTCTTTGGCTCGCCCCTTCGACTGAGTCATTGAATTTTCAAGTATTTAAATGCAAAATATACTTTGCAAGTTGTTGAGCGCGTCGCGTCGCTCTCTACAGCTGCTATTATCATTAGCACTCCGTCAACAGCATCATTATCATCATCATCATCATCATCATTATCATCTTCATCATCATTGTCGCCGTTGTCGTCAAAGGAAACAGCATGCCGGATGCCATTTTATTACAAGAGGAAAGGCAAACAGCAAAATGGCGCCAACATTGTGTCGAGCCTTGGAGCAGCATGAGAAGAAACTGTTCCCAGTTCCCAGCCCGAAGGCAGCTTGTTGATACTGCATGCAGCCAAGCGAAAGCATCTCACTCCTTCTCCCCCCCCAGCCACCTCATCATTGTCATCCTGCTCGTAATGCTGTGCGGCAGCTGCCAGGCAGCCTGGCTGGCTTCCTGCCAACAATTTAGCTGCTGTCTGTTTGCATTTACCCCCAGGGGCAGAGGGAGGCGGAGGGGAGCAGAGGAACAGGACGAGGCTCTGTGTGTGTTGCTGGTCGGGTGCACGCGGCGTATGCGTATTGTTCTCGTTGTCAGCAGCTGCTGCTGCATCCGTGCGAGGCTTAACAGCTCCCACAGTGGCCCTCAGGCTGCCTCCCTCGAGGGACTCATGCTGCCAGATTAGCCGAATTGGTGTCTGCTGCAACAACAACTACAGTTGCAACAACAACAGCAGCAAACAGATTGAAGCTCTGCTCTGCAACTGTGGCATATGCACAGAATTATCTTGCATTTGCAGCATTTCATTTTAATTGAGCTTTAAGCTCGCCTCATGTCGTTGTGAGTTTGTTTGTATACCCTGCAAGTGTAAAGAGGGTAGGCTCAGTGTGTGTAACGGAGAGGAAGAGGTGTGGCAATATCTTATAATGCATATACGGAATGTTCTACATTAAAGTAAGATTTATTTATTTTATTCTCTTGCATTGTGCACACTTTGGTTAAAAACTTTGCAAGTTTTCATATAAACATATAAATCAATGCAATGTATATGGTATGTTCTATTATTATTGACATATATACCCTGTATTATTTTATAGATATGTATTATACATATATAATAAATGCTAATGTTTCTTATATAAATTAAGAAATATTAACTGAAGACTAGACTATCAGTATACAAAACTTTGCCAAGAGTTGTCTTTCTCTTTAGCACAGTCATTTAGTTAGCTTTAAGAGTTCTCTTAAAAACAATAAATATATATATATATATATATATATATATATATATATATATATATGTTTTTAATATATATATTTAATGTTTCTGTATATGTTTTACCGACACTTATTATAACAAAATAGTGTCCAATTCTGAAGTGCTTTAGCATTAAAAATACCCTCTGTGTTGGTTAAAGAACTGTCTACAGGGTATTTCATCGTCTCATGTGCATTAAGGTATTTTAATTACTTGATTTGTGTGCGTTTTGTGCGTTGTTTGCTTATCGTCTTGTTGCATTTAAAATCCAAATGAGGCGCGTTATCGATATGCATAACGGTAAGCGACATTATAAACTGGGTCGATTGACCTGGTGCTGGTCAGGTGGCGTTAAGTGTGCACGAGCCTCTCTTTGCGCAGATATCGTAAATTTCACGACACACCTCCGCATAAAATAACAAACTTCATTGGCCCGAGATATACCCTGTAAACGAGGGAGGGGTGCTAGGTATATAGTATTGATAATGATATAATGGGATGACACACTTCTTAGTGCATCCAATTGTTTTGTTTATGGAAATTCAGTTCCCTTGCAGGCGGCAGTTGGGTGCATTTTAATAAAGTAATTGTCAGGGGTGCAGTAAGTGCAAGTGGAAAGGGGATAGAGGGGGTGCAGAAGAGTGGACGTAATTGAAAGTGTTATTGTAGTGTGCCAGCTGTGATTCAGTCTCGCACTTCAACACCCTTTCTCCCCTTGCCCACAACATAACGACGCCCATGTGCCATGAGCTAAATGAATTTTTATTGCCTGCTCTAGAGGCAAATCCAATGCGGGATTGGATCAATGTGGTAATGGTTCGGTTTAACGTGCATTGTTCTATCTCTCTTCCATTCTGTGCTCGATTCTCTGTTGGCGATAAAAGCCTTTTAATGTCTTTAGAATGTGGCATTAATTGTGATTATTGCCAGCTTGATGTGAACTTGGCTTGGCGTTAATTATGGCCCAGAGACAGCTACACCCACAAGCCACAGTCAGAGAGCTGCAGGCAACCACAAGCCGCAACTCACGGAGTAGATTTGATAAGGCTTTGCAAGTGGAGGCAGTGCACCGCGACATTGGCTTTCGATTTCAAGTCGATTTCAAGTCACGTTCGCCTTTAAATGTGTTGACTTTAATTCGCCACACGACCGACTACAGTTGCAGGCATCAGTAAACGCCCAGCAACAGTCCGCGCAAACACGGTGCACACGGCGTGGGTCATTTGTCCCAGGCCAGACTCCCCTCCCCATCTGCCTCACCTTCTTTGTGTGGGGTCAAATCAATTCCGCTTTGTCAAGCGGACACACACAGTAAAGCACACACACACACACATACACACACACACACACACATACATACAGGCAGGTGCACACACACCAGCACATCGCAGCTGTCGGAAAAGTCAGAGACTTTCAACAATTTGCTGGCAAACTTTGCTGGCAATTTCATTTTATGGTCTGTAACTTGTTTATAAGATACACACACATGAATATATATACATATATATGTAGTTGTCTATATACTCACCTGTCATGGGCGGGTCGGTTAGACTTTTTAATGATTTATTGCATATTTATATAAGATATATGACAGCAATAACTAATTGTAAGTCAGATGACGCGTGCGCTGCAATTTTTGTCACATTGCACTGTAAATACTGTAAATATATTCCAACACTCCGATCCCAACTGCATATTCATGGAGTATAGTCATGAAACTTCTAAAGCTGAGAACTAAAAGGTGAAAAGATCAATTACTTACCAAGCAATAGGTGTGAAGAGATATCTGAGTAATTAACTTTAGACAATTTTAATTGAATAGTATGTGAACAAAATAATTATTTAGGGATTATCTTAACTGAATAGTAGGAGAAATATATGGGAATTATCTGAGCTAAATAGTAAAAGAATAAAATAATTTATCTGGCATTCTTTGTACTCAATTAGCAAAATAGTTATCTAGAGATTAGTTAAGCTTTTTATAGTACACGAATTATATAGGGATTATATAGTTAAAGGAATAAAATAATTATTATTCCAGGGATTATTTGAGCTACATAATAAATATACAGTAAAAATCTATTAAATATATTCAAATAAAATTTATATTTTATTAGACAGAAAACCTGTACTTGTACCTAACATATAATAATAAAGCACCCATTATCATTTAAATTTAATAGTTTAGCACAGTAAAAAATGCAACACTCTATAAAAGTGCAAAGTCTCAAAGCAATAAATCTTTATTTGCACAACCAACAGAACTTCAAATTCAATGCAAATTCTCCTAATTGCGAAACAAAAAAAGTAAGAGAATGTGGTCTAATTAAATGAATTTAATTAACTTAGTCGCACTTGAAGTTAAACCAGCCAGAACCAAAGCATTTAATTAGCTCTACAAAATTATAGGCACGCAAGCAGTTGGAGAACTCTACAGAAAATTAGAATTTCTGAAGCAATTTCACTAATTTCTGTTAGTGTATTAAAGTTCGTTTTTTTATGCCTCTGAAATTACAAGCTATAAAACCGGGCAAGTCATAAATAATCCAAACTCGTGTCTCCACATTGCCCCATTACAATTTTAAATATTCTCTTTCTATTATCATTTTTGTTGTTGTGTCACATGGCGATCGAATATGTAAATATCGGCAGTACCAACACAGGCCGTGCATTGTTTGATATAGTATTATATATCAATAATATATAGTTAGTAAATCATCATTAGTTGGTGCCAGTAATAGATTAATTCCAAGCCAAACATGACCTTGAATCGTTTAAGCATTTCTTTAATTAGAGCTATTAAATTTTGCTGCATGCACGTGCATGTTAATTATGCAAAATAGTCTATAGGTATAGCTGCAAATCGGGCAAACCCTCTACTTAGTAGGCGTTCTTAGCCAGCCAGCTGTTCTTTTCTACTCATTTGCATATGTAGATTGATATAATAATAATATAATATGTAGTTATCTTGATTTACTGGTTGATAACTCAATCCATAAATCATTTTAGTATCAACCTTTTCCTTAATTTGCATATGCATATTAAAGATATAGACTTATTCCTTCTTTTCCATAAATTTCACAACAGTTTGTTAGGAATCGTTTAGGTATTGAACAGGAACTACTTGCACATGTGCTCTATAATAAGTTCATATCCCCGACTACTTCAGATATGATTAATTGCCCGAGGCAGAAACCATACATAAAGTTTTCCTGGCTAGTGTATAGTTATATAGTCGTATTTATTCCTTTATACTTACTTTAACTCTCTTAACAATAATCTTAACTTCCCATATATAGATGGCAGTAAAAACTTCACTTTTTCGTTCTCAAAAACTTCACACAAATCTCATAGGCATTCGCTGAGTTATGAACAGGAAATACTCGCCTCCCTCCTACTCCTTTCCCCCCTTTGAAATGATATATCATCATCTACATACATATATACGAGTACATACATCTATTAAGAGCCACAGACCCCACAAAGCGTTGCAGTAGACGAAACACTATCGAGACTCCTCAAGTCGGCGATCTCTTCTTAATCGTTTCCATTTCCATCAACGATTTGCATGCGATGCTTGGGCAGGCAAATGATCTCGCTGTGCGCACTTAAACGGCGTTAATGTCTTTATAATTATCGATATGCAAACAGCAACAATTGCTACAACAACAACAACAGCAACAACAACAACAAGAACAACGTGTTGACGGATCATTAAAAATCATTAAAAGTCGCACTATAATATCATTCATGCAGGTAAACAGCGCAGTGTGGCGCGAATGAACGCAAAGAAGAACGCAAGAAAAACTAAACGAACAACAACAACAAAAATAACAACAACATGAGCGCGAATATGTGTGCGAGCTGATTTATGAATAGCTAAGTAAACTAAATTGCAAATCGCGCGTCGTTGTAGGTGCCAACAGCCGCAGTACCCCCCTCCTCCACTCCTCTATCCCCGTGGGGGTGCCTCAAGAGAGAGGGAAGGAGGGTAGAACACATGTACATAAATTGTCAATTAGTCGGTTTATAATGACAGTAGGTGGACGGACGAGCGCATTAAACACCGACCTGTCGACAATTTTGACCAAATAGACGAGACGATTTTATTACCACGTTACATTTTGAGTGGGAGTTGGAATTGGAGTCGTATTCGTAGTTAGCATTCGAGTTAGTCACATGATATGCAAATTGCAAATTGGAAATGAGAAAATTTGCATGACATTTCCGTCGACAATGTAAACCAAATTGGAAATTTGCATTTTCGATTGGAAAATGCATGCATCAAAATTGATCAACATTTTGCACAATGATTGATGGCGGGAATCTGCTGTTATTATGGCGGGAAACTGTTGAATTTTAATAAGTAAATTTGCCTATTATAGAACATTTTGATTTGCAAACAAATTCATAATTTGGTATTCATTTGGCTCAAGCAGCAGAGCGTTAACAACAGCAAGTATACGCCATGTCGACCACGTTCAAATATTTAGTACTCTGGGAAAAGTAAAGCAGGAAAGTATTGAGTAAGTTTGACTATTTAATGCGTTAGACCTAAACTGCATTTTATATTTTAGTCATATTTATATGTATTAAATTTCCTTTGTTTTTAAATAATCCCGAGCTATGAAGAGTATTCAAACATATACTTTTCATATTTTGTCTACCTAGATTCTATTGTTGCCGGGATCGACGAATAGACATAAATTAATAAGCTGGTGGCTTTTTATTTGTTCTCGACCACAATGACGTGCCGAAAAAGCTGCAAGTTGGCTGACAAAAAGCGCGTGATGAATGTTAACAGCAATAAAACGCACTCAACACCTGCAAGTGGCAACAAAGGGGGGTAACTGGCCGTGTTTGCTCAAACATTGAAATGTAACAAAGCGAAGGCTTGGCCCCAAAACTTAAACAGTACGGAATGTCAGTTTGGTTAAATTTAGCTCGCTCGACAAAGAACTTAAAAACGGGTTCAGGCGAGCTCAGTTAACCGCAAATTAGCCAAGAATTATCGTGTATTTTCCACTGTGACTAAGCCAATGTCAGCATTTCCATATACTACTGTATGTATTATCTACCCAGCGATGGTATCGCATCGAAAACTTTCCATCACGTGCCCATAATAATAATTTGTAGTAAAATAGCGCGGTAACGGCCCAACAAATCCATAAACAAAATAATTAAACTTGTTGTCAACACGGTGAAAAGTCAATAAACCAAGAGAATAAAAAATGACAAAACAAAAAAAAATAAGACAAACTGAACGAAATAACTTAATAATATCGGAATTTATAAATAATTTAAAGCTGCGCGCACGCCCGCCCGGCAAAGTAAACAAAATCTGAAAACGAAAACAAAGCTAGCAAAAAATTAATACAAAATGAAAACAAAATGTACGAAACGAAAAGAAAACAAACGGAAAGATACGCGCCGAATGCAAACAAAACCCCCGACTGACCTCCGTCTCCACCTTCGGCTCGAGAACTGTCTGGAGTGCCTGTCCGAATACCCCCCGCAGCCGTTCACGCTGCCACCGCGAGCCATTGTCGCCAATTTCATTGATATTAATGCAGCGTCTCTGGCATGACAAAGCGCAGAGGAGCAGATCTAGATTCATCTGTGTTTTGCGGTTGGGTCTCTTTGCATAATGCAGCGCTGAACAGCATACTTGGCATACCACGGTCACATTAATCAGTCAATGCAGTTGTGCGATAGGAATATAAATCAGAACTCGCATTTATCGGCTCAGCAGGTGTGGTGACACCTAACGTGTCCGTGAGCCTAGACAAATCGTTTGCCAGCTATCGATATACATTTGCTTAATTGTGGAGTATAAATCAAATTTTGCATTTATCGACTTACCACTCCATTTCTTACGTGTCCGTGAGCCTTGACAGATCGCTAGCTAACACTTATCGATATCGATATATGTATATATTGCTTAATTGTCAGCTTCTCTTTGGCTGAACTCCATTGTCGCTCAAACGGAAGTTGCTGGGAAATCAACATCCCACGCGCCAGCCGGAAAGCAGCGGCTGAAGCCATTCACAACTTGTCACGACGTCCAGCTCGGTCGCTGTCGGCTGCGCTGCCTGCGTCGTCTACGCCTGTGTCTCAGCCGTTCTCAACAAACAGAAGAGCAGCTGCTACTGAGCGAGCTTTCTTTTCTCACACACACCTACATACAACATATGATTTGCCTAATCCACTCGTGTGGAACTTATCCAAATGCAAATCTTACTCTTGTTGTCTCTGCCAACACACACACACTCTCGCACACAGCTGTGCGAGCGCGCCTCATACTCAAACAAAACAATCACGAAAGCTACAGTCGAGTATGCTCGACTGTGATATACCCGCTACGCACCTCAGAGATCTCTCTCCTTGCCCTCACAAATATATACAGACAAACGGATGAACAAATAGATATGGCTATACAAAGTCGAATGTTGATGCTGATAAAAATATATAAATCAACTTTATGTTCCACGACTCCTGTTAAAATTTTCGGTTGGCGCAAAGTTATGATACCCTTCTGCCCTCTAGGTAGCGGGTATTACAGCGCTGCCGACGTCGACGTCGCTGCTGCTGCTACCGATGTCCGCGTAGAGCTTTAGCTTTTGTTTTGTTTTCGTGCTTGCGCTCAGTTGCGATCGGCAGCAGGCAATAACGGAACCAGATCCAGCCACCTTAGTGCCGTAGTCGTCGTTGTCTGTCTCTCTCTCTGTCTGTCGTGGTGTCGCTGCCTCGCTCGTTCGTTTCGGGTTCTCAGGTTCAGCCCAATAAAATACCCCACATCCGATACCTATATAAAGTGCAAACAACTGCGATGCTTGCCATTCATTCTGTTTGCACAGGGGAAGCTAAACCGAACTAAGGTCGAGGGCCAAAGTGAACTCGAATTTAATACAACTCCCACCAGGACCTCCTTAATAAACAACATTAGCATTTGATAAATGTTTATTCACTCGTTCCCGTGTGTGCGTGCTCGTGTGTGTGTGTGAATTGCAAAATTAATTAGCATTATTTGTAACTGTCAAAGTTGTGTTTGCTGTTTACTTTTGTGCGCGAAATCAAAGATAGAAGCCAAAGCGAAAATAATGAGATAAACCAAGCAGCGTTAATAACAAAAGCAACAGCATAAATAAATAGAATATATATAAACAGAAACCGTCAGAGACGCGCGCGCCAAAAGCAAAGAAATTCTCTTTGTTTTTTTTGTGTATTCTTTTTTTGCGGCATTTTCCTCAAACGCGTTTAAAAATGGAGGTACAAAACAGACACGAGCAGCCGCTTTCGCTGCAGAACAAACGCCACATCCTTGACTCGAGATGTGCGGTAAGTGTGACATGATCATCCATATAGATATAGTCGATATTAGCCGTACATACACACATGGAATAGTTGATCGACCCCGAGACCCGTATGCACTCGTCGTAAACAATGTCCGTTTGCGTGGGTTCCATTTGCCGTATTCAGTGCCAAAGTCGTACACTTGGGAAAATGAGAAAAGCGGGGAAAAGCGAATGGAGCAGGGTCTCTATAAATACTGAGTGCGCCAATAATAGATACGATGCGGCCAACGCAAAGAGTTACGATAGTGTAAACATTATCGTACGTACGTCGTACGTTACTTAGCATATAAATATTGGAGGGCCTGTTGCTTTGAAATCCACTTGGCATACGCACTCAAAATGCAATTAAATACAAATTATTCACAAAATATGCGAAATATTTGCGATCTTGTGGAATTCCAATCCAATACTCTACGGAAAATGTAGGAACAGGGGCAGAGATAAAAGATCTACTCATCTGTTCTTAGTAAATTTGGATTATTCTCTTAGTTCACTATATACATATGTACACGTATGTACATACATATATCATACATATATAAAGCCAATATTATCAAAGAGTTTCTTAAAAAAGGATCAAGATTTCTACAGTCGTATAACTCAATTTACACAACTAAAATTGCCACCATATTCCATACAAATAATTCATAATGTTGTGATATTTCAATGGAACACTCTACAGCAAATGAAAGAACATGAGGAGCGCCTTTAAAGACTTAAAAACTAACTGCTTCAGATAAGTTTGGGACATTTTAAACTATTTTATTTCATTTTCGTTTTATTATAATAATTCCTTATAAGATAAAAGCTCAAATTGATTTATTTAGATTAAGTTGGAATGCATTCAATATAAACCGTATATTATAATATATAATCACTCTCAGTTTTTCAAATAGTTTCTTTAATAAGTATAGTGTTACATTTTTCCAAGGTATATATTGTGTAATTCGCTGCTTCTACACTTAAATCAACCTTCGGTTCTGTACACGAAACTAATAATTCACTTTGATTTAAGTTCCCATTAAAGTGTAAGATTTTTCCAATTTCCCTGCATATAGAAAATATTCATTAAATCAATATTTTACCGGGTACATTTCCTAAGTTCGGGTACCTATAAACGCGCACATGTGTACGTATTATGGGGGGGGGACCATAATTTATGTGAACTGTCAAAATTGTACATGAAAAACAAATTTAAATACTGCTTGCCGCTGGCCATGAAAATGCGAATGCGAATGGGGCTGGGAATGGGAATGGGACTGGGACTGGGCGAAATGGGGAAATGGGCTATAGGGGCGTGGAAATGCAAGTGGAAAGCGTTGTTGTCGTCGTCGTCGTCGCGTCGTTTCACATGTGCTTCAAATTAAAATGTCTGGCTTTCATCTAAGAGTAATAAATAACCATAACAAACAAATACAAACACATATGTACACATATATATAGATATATATAGACATATACAATCCCCCATAATTTATGTATGTCGGTCGCTTGATCTTGTATATGGCATATATAGAACTGGCTGATTAAACGATTTGTTCGCTTTACGTCTACTTTCCACAGTTGAACGATTTATATCCGCTCTCCCGTTTGACGCACAAATTGGAAAAACTCAATATGTCGACCCCATCGTCCAGCGCCGATAAGGAATACCCCTATACCATTGAGCTGATAAAGCCTGAGGATGCCGAGGAAGTTCTAGCCATGTTGAAGGCCTTCTTCTTCAAGGTACGTACGAGTACGAGTAATTACCCAATTACTATCTGGGAATTCGCACATATTCAAATAGGGGTAATAAAACACAAATCTAATAAACTTATCTGATTGGAAAAAACTGTATACAAATTAGGAAGGCACGTGCTAAACTAGTATACGGTATTGCTGTCGTAAGATCGACTCGACCAAAACTCGAAACGCGCATATTAATTAAGCATATATTAAATCGCTCTTAATGTGTATTTTTCACACTCCGTAAAGAGGAGTGAACTTTATCCTTGTGCCGATGATTCATCGGGAAGTTCCTATATTATGCCCTTTCCTAAAGTGGACCGCGATAAACCAGTCCGAACGACTTTGAAGATCGTCGCATGATCAATCTAGTTCGAACGTAACTTGAACTGTCGCCGCTGCTAATCTGGTACTCAGACAATTCACGGCAGGTTCTCATTGTGTCTCAAGTTTATATTCGAAAATGCAAATTTTGCGCAACCGCGCCCCTTCATAGAGATGGAGTATATAATATTTTATTGTAATTGTATTAGCTCTCCCCCGGTTCCGTTTTGTTCGCGATGCAATAAATTATGAATAATGCCGATCAGAGCGGATAACAAATGCGCGCATGCGTGCATAAATCATTTAACTCTTATCCGTCGATCTATAATCGTGTGTCGCGTAATTGCATTAACAATTTGTTCATATTTCTCCTAATTCAATCTGACTGTCGTATAATGCACGTACTATCATTTGTTATAAGTATAGCGAAGCATATCAATGTTAAAGTTAGTTCGAGAACCTGTTCCATTTGCGCGGCTACCGCAATGACAGAAACAAGTTAGACTGAGAGATGAGTCTGGTGTAGCCTGTTTTGCATTTCACACATATAATATGTGTAATAAATAGTATCATTATCTTTTTATCTTATAGGACGAACCGCTGAATACATATCTCAATCTTGGCGAGTGCAAAGAACTGGAAGAGTATTCAACAAAATCGATCAAGGACAAGTGCTCATTCAAGGCCGTCCACGAAAACGGAGAGATCATTGGCGTCTATATCAATGGACTTCTGCGGCGATCGGTAAAGATAAAAAACCTATATATGATAATGATAATGTGTTTTAACCTCATCTATTATATTATTTACAGGATACCTCACCCAGCCCTGCGACAAACTGCAAACACTTTAAATTCCGAAAGATTATGACTTTCATGGATTATATCACCGAGAAGTACGACGTCTTTGAACAGTATCCCAACGAGGACCTAATACTCGATGGCAAAATTCTCTCTGTTAATACCAACTATCGCGGCATGGGCATTGCGGGCCGACTAACAGAAGCCGTCTATGATTTTATACGCGAGAGCAATATCTCCGTTTACCATGTAATCTGCACCAGTTACTTTTCGGCACGCGTCATGGAGAAGTCGGGCTTCAATCGCGTTTACGAACTGAAATACGATGACTACAAGCAGGACGGTGCAGTTGTCTTTAAGCCCGAATTACCCCATGTTGGCGTTACCATTCTTATCAAGGAATTCGGTAATCCCAAGCGAAAGGAGTAATTACGTTAACTTTAGATATTAAAGCATTTTATAGAAAATATGTGATTTTTTAGTTTGTAGTTCTCGGTGGCGGGTTCCAAAAAAAAAAAAACTTTTCCGATCCTTTAATCGTTGAAATCATTTCTTCATTTCATTTGTTATGTGCTTTCAATTAAAATGAGTTAAAAACAAAAAATGAAAGAAGTACAACTTAAATAAATAATATTTATTTATGTAATTTAATTCGCTCGTCGCAGTGTTAATTTAGATGTTTAAATCGTGCTCAAAGAATGCTACAAATATTGATACAAATAAAGCCAAACAAGTTCTTAAAGTTAATTTGAATATTTTCGTATTATTGAGAATAAGTTAAACGAGTTTTAGAAAGGTATTAATTGTTTATTGTGTATTTGTACAATATATACAAGTATACTCCCATAATGAGCTACCTTATTTTCTGATTCTGCCAATCGTAAGGTTGTTTCCAAAACAGAATACCTTCGAAAGACTTTGTTATTTGGTTCAATCGAATGCATTCGTAAGTCCTTTGTGTAACTTGAACATTGTACGAATAGGAAACAAGCGGGATATCTCTGAACCAACAGAACAGATTCGATTACGAACAGATATTATTAGAATTGAAGCTTGAGTTCACTTTTGTCGAGGCCTTCGGTACGTTTATAATCTATATCCATTCACAATAACTGTCTAGTTGAAATTAAAATACACAACATCAATTACTTAGTTGCAACTTTAGCCAAAGGGTCTCGCGCCAGACGATCCACCATGCGTCGCATTTGCTCCTCGTTTCCATATTTCTTAGCATCGGCAACAACGGCGGCATGGTGGGAAGTTGCTTCAGCTGAAACTTCGTCTGCTGCTTGACGGCTCGACTGAAACGAATGCCTGCAATGGGCCACAGCTAGAACCGGCACTTATATAACAAAGATTTGCATTGAAAACTTACTTGACTGAGCTGAATCCAAAAATAGCACCGAGAATACCAAGAGCCATTAGAAATAACGCAATCTTTGTGTTAGAGACACGATCTAGACCTCGAATACCATAGTAAGGACCAGGATTGGGATTGTATGTAGGCTTGACTTCCCACGGTTGAATTGTTTCCCGAGTACCTGGCGGGGGGTTCCATAGTAAGCTGTCGTCGTATTCTCTGCGCGTGGTTGGCTTGACCAGTGTCTGATATGCTTCGGTTATTTTCAAAAAACGAGCTGTTCTATCAACCTTTACGGCTCCATTGGTTACATCAGGATGGTACTGTTTGGGTGATAAGAGATCCGAGTTATTAATTGCCAATTGATGTGGAACCACATGTTGCACCTGTTTCGAGAGCCTTAGAAAAGCGTTGCGTATGTCCTGTTTACTACAGTCGTTGTTTAAATTGAGAACTTCATAGTGAGTTTCTTTTTTTGAATTTAGATAAGCACTATGGCCAAAACTGCGTATTAAACGTAAATAGTTCGTTATTTTATGTAACAGAAAGAACACAGCCGCTACATACTTACGTCTGCCAGCCGCCTCAACGGCTACAAATATGTTTAGTATCCTTATCATAATAAAATTTACAATAATTTTGACTAATTTATATTCAAAAAAAATTAATTTACAAAAAATAAACAAACAATATTCACTCCATTTAGTCTTGTCGTCTATAGAGCTAAAGTGTTGTGAAACGCACTAGCAACAGCTGCTCCTATCGGTTTGGCAATTGCGATACTATCGAGTACTGTCATTTATCAGCATATCGATACACTTACAGCAATCGATGTTGCCGTTCGATACCGCTGTCATGACAACCAAAAAATAGCGCTTTGTAATAAATAACAATAATACAAAGCTTTAAAAATGAGTGAAAAGAAAGCAATGGAACTGCAACTCCAAGTGCGCAGAAATGCACAGGAATATCAAAGTTCTGTGAAGGATTTGTACTCCTGGGAAAAGGAAATCAAAAGCAAGGAGGAAGCATTGAAAAATGCGCCCGCTCCGACCATCAACACCGACGTGAGTAACACATTCTTTGCATTAGTTAAAACACGTGAAAAATATCGTATTTACATGATATAGAATCCACCCATACGTAGTCACGTAAAGAAATCATCACCAACAAACACTAAGGAACAAAAATGTGCCACAGACAGTCCCAGCGGCTCAGCAGCAAGCACGCCTACTGAGAAGCAAGACTTGCCCATAGATGCATTGGCACAACAGCACAAGAAAGCCAATGACATTAAGGATCGTGGCAATACTTATGTAAAACAGGCGGACTATGATAGGGCCATCGAAGCCTACACCGAGGCTATAGGGGTTTATCCCAATGACTCCGTTTACTTCATAAATAGAGCATTGTGTTATCTTAAACTGGAACGGTATGTTAAAACCTAATAAGATATAATAAAGTGCTAATACGTGCCCAATAGTTATGACAGCTGCGTGGACGACTGTGATGCTGCCATTGCTCTGGACAAACTGTGTGTAAAGGCCTACTATCGACGCATGCAGGCAAATGAATCGCTGGGAAATAATATGGAAGCTCTCAAGGATTGTACCACTGTGCTGGCCATAGAGCCCAAGAACATAGAAGCCAAGCGTAGTTTACAGCGCATTAACGATCGCTTGCGCAAGAATGGTATGGTACAAAGCGTACAATCAATTCGATCTTAGGTAGTCTAACTAATTCTGATTTCAGCTTCTAAAAGTGGTCCCAACTTCAATCCAGCACGTGATGATTTAATTGACATCCTACCATTCGATAAACCAGCTTATAGGCGCTCCAAGCAGCCTATGCGTCGTGTGCCTGTTGTAGACATTGTGTCGCCCCGACCCAACCAAGATGAGCCAAAGTTACGTATTACCGATGATGAAATTGACAAAATCTTTAATAGTAATTGCGGCCACTTTGAGGAGGTTAAAAAGGATAAACTGTCACAGTCCCAAACTAAGAAAAGTTCCTTAGTTGAAGAAATCAATTTAAATGTTAAAGAACAGAAAGTTAAGCCTTCAGAAGTCGCACAGGCCGACACTAGCAGAAGTAGTATTAAGTCACCACAAAAACCACAAGAACCTCAAGCACAAGATAACAAAAAATTGGAAGGCGTTGTTGAAAATAAGAAGACAGAAGTTGAGAAAACTGTCAAAGCTGTAACAACTCAGGAAACCATAAAATCGCAAAATAAGAAAGAATCCAAAAAATCCTCTGAACAAAAGGCCAAGCTTGTGCCACTAAAAAACCCCAAGCCAAAGGTATCTGAAAAGATTGTTGCTGCCGAAGAAAAGAAGACTATTGAAACTGTAAAGCCGGTCACTGCAACCGAGCCAGATCTTAAAGCGGAGGTTTGTACCAACCTTGAACAGCAAAGAATCGTTTTCAAATTCAATCCTCTTCTTGCAGCGTGTTCCAGCAGCACCAGAGGGCACAGCCCAATTCTATATGACATGGAAGGAGTTGTCGCCAAGCCAGAAATATCATTACTTAAAATCCATTAATATACCAAACCTATGCAAAATTCTAGGAGCCGGTTTCGACTCGGATACATTTACAGATCTGCTGCGCACTCTGCAGGATTTCTATGTGCCCAACAAGGAGCCAACCACAGCAGCAGTTCTACTTGAGATAAGCAAAAACGATGAGTTTACCATTCTGTCCATGCTGATGTCGCAGGCGGAGAAGAAAAGTAAGTCCTCAAATCGTCAAGCCCATTGTGATAATACTAAAGATTGCGATTGTATTCCATTTCAGTGATTGCAAGTGTAATGGATGCCATCAAGGAGTTTCCGAAAAGCAATAAAGGCTTATTGGATAAGCTTGGCAAGGTGTACAACTTAAATTAGAACGGAAATTGTTAAACAATAAACGTACTTTATTTAGCTCAAACTTCGAAATGGTTTTAAACATTGTTAAATACAAATAAACGTGAAGAATGTACAAATTGAAGGTTAAATGCTTTCCATATTGTTTCTTTTGTGTTCATTTTAATAAAGATTTATATTGCATTCATCATAAATAGCATGGTACCCATAAACCATAACTATTTTCCCAATAATCATGCTGAATTACAATGAATATCAAGTTCTCGCCAGAAGTAACTGAAAACCATTGCAAATAGGCAAAGAACCAGAATGAGAACGAGAACGAGAACACGAACGTCGCCCGACAGTCGACAGGCAATGAATATTAAATAACAAATTGAGTAATATGAATTAGTGTAATTTACATAAATCAGCGTATTAATTCAATCAGAGAAAGCTTCTGCCTAAAATGCACACACACACTTACACAATATAGCTCGGGCAAAGCGTGTGTAGATCCCTTTCTTGTAAACAAACAGCGGCTCCATTAAGTGATTTAAAGTTGGAACTGTGCGAACCGTGATGGGTTAACCCGCAGGGCATATCATTACAACAGCAGGCGCAAGAGAGGAGAGCGCAGACATGGTGAGAATTCTCGCCACAAGCCGCACTCGCAGCCGAAGCCGGATTTGTGTCAGTGCTCGGCTCGGCTCGGCTTCATCCACTAATTGCGTGAGAGTCGCGTCGCTGTCTCGGTCGACTTCGTGTACTAAGTAAGCGTGCGGGGCTTAGCTTAAGCCTATTGTTGCCGCTGCTAGTTAAAATTTACTTTGTATTTTTATACCCTTGCAAAGGGTATATTCATTTATGCCAAAAGTTTGTAATGCACCTTAGGAAAAATATTCGATTTTACAAAGTATATGTATGTATATCTTCTGATTCAGCATCAACAGGGGATTAATTTAGCTTATCAGTGCCAATCAAAGTTCGATAGTAATCGTAAGTATGTCAGTGTTAATATAACATTGCTGTTAACGAATACATGAACAATGTTATTCGATTCTGTTGCGAGAGTATAAAACCTTCGGCATGTCAAAGCCTCTCTTGCTGGTTCTTATCTCTCAGAGTCTTTCTCTCAATATCTGTCTCTCTCTCCCGCCCACTCTCTTGGTCTCTCTGGTTTGCGAGTTCGGCTTGTCGTCGTTGCCAGACGAGCGCATAGTTTGGCGAGCGCAGTGGCAACTCCGCGGCCGAAGCTAAGCTTCATTAAGCAGAGATGGAGAGGCAGCGAACGGAGCGCATGATCGCTTAGTTGCTGTCCACACTCTAACAGATTTAGATATCGCGCTGCGGGCCGCACAACAATACAAAAACAACTGAAATAAATCAACAAAATAAGCGAACCGTAGTTAAACGCATACAAACATACGTACATCGTATCGCGTATACGAAGCGTGAAATACAAAGCGATCAAATAAACGTAAACAATTACAGTTAAACACACTAACGTCAAACTAACGGAAATTTGTGTAAGTGTCTCCATGTGCGTGTGTGTGTGTGCGAGTGACAAATTTAAATGCAATATTTTTGCAAACATAAAACAGAGAAACAACAACAACAAGTGCAACACAACAGAGAAAGCAACTAAATGAAATGCTGCATTGTGTGTGCGTGTGTGTGTGTGTGGGCTGGAAAACTGGGAAATTGTTGCGAATTAAGAAAAGCCGTCGCAAATCTGTGGCAGCAAGTGGGCAAAGCAAAGGCAAAAGTAAAAGCAAAAGTAAAGTAAAAAGCAAAAGCAAAAGCAAAAGTAAAGGCAAAAGCGAACGCACTCTGTGCGTGTGTGTGCGTGTGCAGGTTTTGTGTGACAATCTTCGATCAGACAGACGCGCACACACTTACAGCTGCACACACACACACATGTGATTGTATATGTACCTGTTGAAAAATGTGCAAATAATCAAGAGCCAAAACAATGAGAAACTCCCACCAAAATTCACAAAAACACGCGCAGCATCTGCAACGTCAAATTGAGAGAGAGAGAAAGAGAGCGAGAGAGCGCGCGCGTAACTGAGAGCGGGATTAATAGATGAATGCACCAATACTAATGCAGAAACACGTACAAACAACGTTTACCTTTCATTATTCAGCAACAAAAACAAAACACTGTAAAAGAATGCAAAACAAATTTGCGTTTGCTTTGCTGTTGTTGTTGTTTTTGTTGATTGTCTGGCGGCGAATCGTCTTCAGAGTCTTCTCGCTGAGATTGGCGCGCCAAGTGCCCGCCCACCTGCCGCACGATGTGCCTAATTTATGCTGGGTAACCCCCTCTATCATCCCGTTCCACTCCGTTCACCAACGTCAAACCGGAGACGGTTAGCAAGTTCAAATCGGAGCCAAGATCTCGGCCAGCTTTGCTCACTTGACGTGCCTCGTTTGTTGTTGTTGTTGCTGCTGTTTCTGTTGCCATCGTCGGTTTCTTCTTATTTGCGCTTAACGCTTCATCGCTCGTCTCAACCTGTGCCAAGCGCTATACATACATCGTCTACCATCCCCAATAGCCCAAAATAAGACTAACAAAATGACAGCAGCAACAACAGTTGCTTCTCTACGAGTTGCTTCTCTACAACAAAAGCAATGAATATCGGCAAAAGACATAAAATTCAACCGGTTGGTTGAGTTTCAAAGTCGCCGTCACAGCACCAACAGCAACAGCAACAGCAGCAGCAGCAGAAATAATTTGTAAAAACAGCAGATAAAAAAAGGAAAGAAGCGAAAAAAAACACATTGGTTTATAAATAAAAGCAGTTTAGCAGGCATAGGCGTCGAGGGGGAGGGGGTCGGCAGTCGGTAGTGGGTTAAAGCGACCCGTGCCGAGAGTGTGCCGCAAATCTGCGCATAGTTTCTTTTCTTTTCTCCCAGATCCGTTTTGGCTTCTACCTTTGAATTGGTCCAAGCAAGTGGAATATTCCACGCCCCGAACAGATGCACATTTAATGCTAATTGTTCATAATTCCATTATGATAATTATATAAGCGTTAATATAATGAATATATATGTATATATATATAAAATACAATATTCAGTTCAGTTTCAAAGTTCACCTACGCACATTTTGCAAATGATTTCAGAATTATGCGTTAGATTTCAACAGCAATTTCAGCATTATACATTAGATATTTTGGCGGAGTTTCTTGACTTTCCCGCTGTCCAAACGTGTGTTCCGTACACTTTCATCTACTTAACGAAACTATGTTAATTGCAATTCAATGCTTGACATTCGCAACAGAGTCCAGTTCCATTGAGATGAATCATACTATATATGGTTAATATAGTATACACATATTTATATACCCTTCGACCATTGAAAATTGTCATAAAAGGGTGTACTAACTTTGTGCTAATGTATGTAACAGGCAGAAGGAGGCGTGGAAGACCCTATAAAGTATATATTATTGAGCCAAGTCTGTCTGTCTGTGTGAACACACAGATCTCAGCTATTATAAAAGCTAGAGTTACCGAATTTGGCAGGAAGACTCGTGTGTACTATACACTGAACAAGTTTGCCCATCTTCCCCGCAAATCAATAATTTAATTTTTGAAATCAATTTGTAAGCGCTGTATAAAAGATAGAACTATCTGACTTTAACGTATGCTAAGCTTAATAAAATATCTACCTATCCTTCATTTCAATTTGATCAGACAATAAACAGAGAAGTCATTTAAGAAAGTGTTTGTGTCAGTTAACAAGGAAGGAGAAAGCACTTATACACCGGAATATATGTATGTATGTATGTATGTAGGTCGAAGGGTATCCCACTGTCGCGTGCTGCTCGATTCTTGCTCTCGTTTTAGCTGGAAATCTGCTACAGCAAAAAGATAAAACTAGCCAATTTTTTGTTTAACCTTTATGATAATGTACACTTCGTACATTTCTTCAGTTCGTTTAAGTGCTGGTGGGAGATGGCAGGTGAAGGGTGTAACATGTGTGTGTGTGTGTGTTTGTCTGTGTGCATGTGTGATTGAACACGTATTTGATTGAATCTTTAGAGCCCACGCGCTAATTACATTGATTAGTAAGTTGTTTTTGAGTTCGGGGCGTGCTGACGCCTTATCCGTCAGTGCGTCCACCGTCTGTGCATTGGAATCGAGTGTCTCTATTCGAATTTCGAAAATCCAAGCTGGAACTGTGTCTATTTGCACTCGACCAAATTGAAATCATGCGTTCAACCATATCGGAGTGTCTGGCTAAATCTCTACGCTTCTTTTTTTTTTGCCATTTTTTTGGCAGCGGCTAATCCGCGTGTAATTGAAATGTTGTCCAAAATCACATGCTGATGGCAATTAGCACAAGTCTGAGTACAAGTTTAAGTGTGTGTGTGTGTGTATAGCGTATTTATTCAAATTGAATTTGTTGCGTATTTATAACTCAATTTTTGAAGCTTTGACCGGCAAAGTGAACGCTTCAGTTGCCTCTGCTGCTGCTGTTGTTGTTGTTGTTGTTTTATTTAAATGCTAATCAAATTCAATTTTTTGGAGGTGTGAGCAACTCAAAAACCTCACGAAGAGGGCCACAAAAAACGCTCTCAAGGATGCGTGCGCCCTGCAAGAAAAACAAACAACATCGCATCGTATTTTATCGCATCACCATTTCGACTTCAACTTCCGGCTAGTTGCTACCGTCAGTCAATAGACGCAGACTCTATAAGCATATAAAGATCTTCAAGTGGCGCGAAACAAACGAAAAAAAAGCTAAAACAAAAACAAACCAAAACACGATATTTATTTTCTGTCTCTCTCTAGTGGGGCTTTATTTTTTTGGCAAATTGCTGAAGTTCTGTTTGCGTCAAACTAAATCAAATCACTTGAGTTATTTTAATATGAGGCATTGTTGTTGTTGTTGTATGGATAAGCAAAAGTTCGCAAATGTATCCATTTCTCGCAGCCGTCGCAGCCGAAGCGTTAATTTAATCAAAATCATTGCGACAACACGACAAACACAGCAGCAACGTCAATGAATGCGACAACAACAATGAAAGCAACAACAATAAGAAGACCGAGAGAGAGCAACAACAATGTTGAAGACGATAGCCCGATTCTGAGCGTGCTTGCTCCCTTTCTCTTGCTCTCTCTCTTTCTCTCTCTCTCTGCCTCTATAATACTGCATTCTATTTACAAAAGATCTGTATTTATGTCGTCTGTCATACGATCCCGAGAAATGCCACGATTTATCCAATATAAACGTGCCAGAAGACCGAGCTGAGCTTAGCAAGTCCAACTAAAATTTGTTGCGCATTTAAAAAATGCTTGAAACTGAAAACAGAACGCAAAAGATAAAGAAACATAAGCAGACAGGCAGACCGAAAGACAATAACAAGAGCGAACATAATTAGAAACGCAATTAAAAGCAAACAAATAACGAAAGAAACACTCGATCATTTGGTAATGATATACGGATCTGCCAAAATCAAGAAAAGAATGTTTTTGTTTTCTATTGCATACTTAGTAGGGCAGCGAAGAAGGTTCTCTGAAAGAAATAAATTGTTAGAGCACCAGCAAAAGCTTGAATGTTGATTCTTATGAGGAAAAAGGCGTGGCAAATAAAGCTAGATGTGTGTTGAGTTTACAAGTAACTAAATAATAAATTTCATAACTCTAGCTTTATTACTTAACAAGATTAATTAACAGAAAGTTAGATAAAAAACACGTTCAGTTTACATAGTAAAATAATTTTTGATAGCTTATTCTATGGTTGATTGTTGTATTTGTAGCTTCAATATACACTTTTTATTTAATTAATTCCATGATTTTAACTCTGGGAAGAGCACAGCAATATATTTGTCTATATATATATCTGTAAGTCGCCGTTGATATCTATATAAAAACTTGTAAAACAGCAAACGGTTTATCGCTTTTTATTATTATATTTTTGCGCTGAGTTCCGTCTCGTGCCAATGAGAACTTGTGGTCCAGAGGCTAAACGAGATATTATGTCAAGTATTTGTCAGAATTGCGACGTCATTGTGCTATCAGAGAGGGAGATAGAAAGACAAAGAGACAAATAGAGACTGAAAACTGACTGTACTGACTGAAGTATGTGGAATATGCAAACGCCACTGATCATGTTCTGCACTGGCGGCATATAACGGTATAATGACTTATATACAATAGCCCCCTGATAGACTGGTTGTGTTTACTCGCATATTCGTCGAATTATGGAAAATCAGAATAAACGTACAACGTCATATGACGCTATACAACAACAGCAGAGCCGGGAAACTTTACGATAAACCTGAAAACAGCTTGATGCTTTCAGTTCTCTCTCTCTCTCTCAATGCTAGTCAAATTGCAATTATTCCCGCAAATCTTTGTTATTTATATTAAATAGCAAATCGAAATTGGAAACAATAAACAAGAAAATGTCCGAAGACAGTCTATAGTCTATATAGCATATCATTATTTCTTCTTTATCGACAGCACAATAATATCGAAGTCATGCTGTAGTCTGTGGACACATTGTGGAAAGGATGCGCAGTGCGGAGTGCAAGAGCTTATTGGATAACTACATCGGATATGAATATGGAATTTGAATTTCCGGACTTTTGTAAGTACTATATAGTAGTATTCGTACATATATGTATTATATAAGTCATCATATGAGCTTAATCACATGCTGCTGACTTTTAATATCAGCAATCAGCTTGGGTTTTTTTAGCCCAGTCGTATCTAAGAATATTTTATAGTATGCATAATAATATGGTATATTAAAATTTGTAGCAGAAAACCCAAGTTCAGATAGCGAAGCCTTGACTTGGCACAGTTAACAGTATACACTCAATGATGATCGATAGAGAAAAATGTTAGATTAACAATGATTACTTGCAATAGGCTCAGCTAAATCGAGAAATGTTAGATATGCAGATGTTTATCATGATCAAAATTATAATGGCCTCGACAAGGTTATCGAAAAGCGTATAAATTGTCCTTCGCCTGGTCTCAAACAAGAACAACAACAAAGAGTATGAGCGCTACCGAAATAGAAGGCAAATAAAATAAATTGCCGTCGCAATCGTCGTAGAAATGCTTAACAAATTTCGACTTGGCGCTGCCAAATAGACAACACACAATGCTATATATATATCTGTCTATATACATATATATTAGTATATGCGTTTTTTATACATTTCTAAATAATGTCGCACCCTCCCACCTCAGGCGGAGCCGAGATTGTTTGGTCGATAATCAGAACTGGGAACTCGGAATATTTTTGCACGCTGATTGAATTTCTCCGCTCGCAGTGCAGAGAAATTTTACAGTGAATTTGACGTTAGGAGCGCGCGCGACTTCAACTATACAGTATACTATATACACACATCTATAGTGTATCCTAAATAGATAAAATATAGAAAATAATACAACGTGATAGGAGCCCAAAAACAGCTTTGCAATTTTATTGCATGTTTTTTCTTCAATGGTTTTCCCTTTTGTCATTTGTCAAATGCAAAACATTTGAGAAAAACATTGAAAAATGACAACAAGAAACTGCAGACCGAGAAAAACACTTGCGAAAACAAACTTAGATTTTATTTCAAACGGTTTCGGTTTTTTTTTTTGTTTTATAGTTGTTTATTTTCTTTATGCATTTTTATATTGCCTTTTAATTGGGTTTCATTTTCGCTTTCGTTCACTAACGCGAGCTGCGCCTTCTGCCATTGCCTTTGATAAAACATTATTTATATTTTTCTTTTCTTTAAATACGTTTGTATTGGAAAAGCGCATTTTCACTGCTCAGCGAGTTGTGAAAAGTGCATCAACCGCATGTGCGCTCACATGTGCGTTAGATAATTGTTGTATCTAACATACGTATCTGTGTCTGTATCTGTATCTGCATCTGCATCTTGATGTGTATCTGCATCTGTGTGTATCTATCGTTTATCTATCGCCCAACTGAATGTTGGCTCAAAAGCAGCCGCTAACTTGGCTATTAGTGCAGCTCGTTTAGACCTGGCCAATTCAGCTCCAGCAGCAACAGAGAACCGAACATGGATTACCCCAAGACGCTAAATGGTAATTTATCGAAACGCGCGTGTGTGTGTGTGTCTATAGTATTCTTTCTCTGTGTATGTGTGTGGAATAAATTACTTAAATTGGCATTAAAATTTAGCCGAGTCACCTTTATCGATCAAACAGTTAAAACACTCAAATCGTTGCTTCAGTTTGTGGTCTCTTATCAGTGACAGACTCAAAGCTTCAGTTCTTTCCCCTTTTCTGCTATATTACTTATCATGCATGGCACATACATACATGCATATATATCATATATATATATAGTATCGTAAACGCCCCCTAAAAGCATCATAACAATCGTTGAGTCAGCGCACAAATAAGTGAAAAATGGACGCCACTCTACCAAGCGAGTGAAATTCCAAAAAATAAATAGAATATATAATATATTCACGCTTACACAGATAAATCCCTAGAGATGACTGTAAAAGGGGAAATATATTAAAAGCAACCAAATTGTCGCAGATTTTATCTGTGTTTCGTATAAGTGAAAACACTTTAAAGCATCACACTCTGTTTTCAGAAATGTAATGCTTATAGAGAGCAAGAAAATTAGGTTTATATAATATATAATTGAAATATATAGAAAGAATATGTTACATATTTAAACTTATAATTTAATTTGTTTCTAAGAATTGCCAAGCTATAACCAGATCTACATAGAACACTGTAAAAAGCTCAGCTAAGCTATTATATATTTCCATAAAATGTATTTATGTACATAATTTTTCACTGTTACTAACAGCTATGTAAACTATGTACATAACATAAGTCACTTTGCACTCATCACTCAAAGAGAATACAAATAATTTGCTAAAGTAAAGTTATAATATACGTATAAGCTTATTTTTGTTTATACTCATTTATGATATGAATTTTAAAAACAGAAAAACCCATTTAGATCAGGAGGATGTACCTTTAAACAATTAAGAATAGACAGTTTAGTAGAAGAAAGAAAGGCTTCTCTTAATAGTTTATTGCAATTAGCACAGAAAACTTAAAAATGCAAACTTAAATTTAATATGTAGTACAGAATCTAAAATTCTTATAACTCTAGCAGGTATAGAGAGGATATTTTATATTTTATGAATAATACCATGTTAATACTCACAATCCTTCTTCATTGTTTACACCAACAGCTCGCCCAGATTTCATGGATGGCATTGACAATGAAGCATTGGATTTGTTTATGCAGGCAGCGGGCGTGGGAGGACTTGACGATGGACAGCACCACAGCAACAACAACGATGGGTTGGGCGTGGACGCCGGAGGTGTCTCCAAATTGGAATCACCACACACACCGCCAATGAATGTGCTGGACCCACAGCTGACGGGTCGTATGAGTGCCATGGCTATGCCGCTGGCACATCTGCCAGAGAGTCCACCCGACTCGGGCTCGGAGCCCGCCTACAGTCCACTGGGTGAATCACATGGCGCTGCATTGCCGCCTGGACGTGAGCTTATCTATCCGGGTCTGACAGCAATGCAACATCAGCATCAACACCAGCAACAGCAGCAACATCACCAACAGCAACAGCAACAACAGCAGCAGCAGCAGCTGTCGAACATGCTGCAAACGGACTTGGAGTTCACCACGCCAGCACAGCCTGCAGCGCAGCAGGGCCATCATTTTGTTTCGCCTGCGCAGGATGTGCGAGTGAAACATGAAGCCGGTCTGATCATGAATGCCAACAGCCTGCTCTGCCAGCAGCAGCAACAGCAACAGCAGCTAAACGAGCAACAGTTGCTGCCGCTGCATCATCAACATCAGCAACAGCAGCAACAGCAGCAGCATCAAGAGCTGCCGCAGGAGCAGCTCATCTTCCAGCACTACGAGCATAATGGGCACGGCATGTATGGCTCCGGCAGCTATCAGAATCTGTCCAGCATGTCCACCTGCATGCTGACCTCATCAATTGGCCTTGGGGATCGGGTTCAAGTGATTGGCACCAGTCAATTGTCGCTGAACCGCAGCTCTACGCCCTCCACGCCAGTGCATTCGTTGTCGCGTAAGCGCAAGATGTCCACGCAGTTGGATTGTCCTGAGTTTGGGCCTCTGGCCAAGCATGATACGGGCCTGTTGATGAGTCCATTACGCAGTTCGCATCACTCGATTTCAACTTCAGTCGCGCCTGCCAGCAATGCCAGCCACAACGATCACGATCTGAGCAAGACACCCGCGCATTCACATTGCTCCGCCTCCGTATCGCCGGCGTTGTCTGGCATTAATTCGCAGGCGGACAATAGCCTGGATGGGCAGACAAGCAATGCGGCCGCCGGTTCGGGATCGGGCAGTGAGGCAGGTGATTCGGCGTTGACGCAGTGCATACGCTTTAGTCCATTTCAGCCGGAGAATTGGCACAAGCTGTGCGATCAGAATCTGCAGGAGATGTCCGTCAGCTACTATCGCGTCGATGCGGACAAGGGATTCAATTTCAGCGTCTCAGATGACGCATATGTGTGCCAGAAGAAGAATCACTTTCAGGTCACCTGCCATGCGCGCCTTCAGGGAGATGCCAAATTTGTGAAGACACCGTCCGGCCTTGAGAAAATCAAATCCTTCCACTTGCATTTCTACGGTGTCAAATTCGAGGCACCCAATCAGACCATCCGTGTGGAGCAAAGCCAGTCCGATCGCTCAAAGAAGCCATTCTATCCCGTACCGTAAGTGCTGCATAAAAAAAGAAATGCTCCCATTCCATTTCATCCATCGCCATCTCTTGACAGTATCGATCTCCAGAGCCATATTGTCAGCAAAATCACCGTGGGGCGTTTGCACTTCTCGGAGACAACCAACAACAACATGCGCAAGAAGGGACGCCCGAATCCGGAGCAGCGTTTCTTTCAACTTGTCGTCGGCCTGCACGTGCACACCACGTCGGGTCATTTTCCTGTCGCTAGCCATGGCAGCGAGCGCATCATTGTGCGTGCCTCGAATCCGGGACAATTTGAATCTGATGTGGATCTTTGTTGGCAACGCGGAATCACACCGGAGTCCATTACCCATACTGGGCGTGTGGGCATCAATACAGATCGTCCGGATGAAAGTCTCGTTGTGCACGGCAATCTCAAGGTATCTGGGCACATTGTCCAGCCCAGCGACAGTCGAGCCAAACAGGAAATAGCTGAATTGGATACATCGGTTCAATTGCGGAATATGCAAAAGATACGAATCGTCCGATATCGCTATGAACCGGAATTTGCCGTGCATTCCGGTCTGAGACGCGAGAGTGACACACGGGAAATTGTCGATACGGGCGTTATAGCACAGGAAGTGCGTGAAGTCATACCGGATGCAGTCCAAGAGGCTGGCAGCGTTGTACTGCCCAATGGAAATGTCATTGAGAACTTTTTGCTGGTCAATAAGGTAAATGAAACACATTCTCTTTTGAAAAACAATTAAATAAATTGTAATGGCGCATTATGCTATCGATTGTTAAGCTTGACAATCGAAAGAATACTAACAAATTGACAATCGATTTAAATACTAACGAATTGATCGGAGCTTATGGACACACTTGTCAAGTGTTGCCTCAATTTAAAAAGAATTTCAGAATTGATTTTTGAGTGTCAACCGTTATGTTTAGAATAGAGTTTTATTTTAAACTGGATAATCAAACGATGAAATTTTAACTCACATACTCGTATGACATTAAACAGACAATACAAAAAATAAGCAAAGATACATTAAAATTATACTGATTTCTTATCTAGGATCGTATTCTAATGGAAAACATTGGGGCAGTAAAAGAGCTGTGCAAGGTCACAGGGTCGCTGGCGACGCGCATCGAGCATCTGGAACGTGCGACAAGCCACCACAACAATGAGCAACTGCGTGCCAAGGATCTACTTGAGCCTCGCTGCCTGCTGCCTCCGCGGACCTTTCAATCAACCAGTCGCAGCGATGGCTACGAGATCTGCTCCAGTCGCATGATGCAGATAATCATATTCCTGCTGATCATTGTGATGGCAGCCTGGTAAGTGGACTTACAACTGGACGCAATGACTTTAATGATATATATATATATATATATCTCCTCAGTTTGGCTGCCGTGTCCACGCTTTACTTTGTGGAGCACAACAAGCAGCAACCGCAGCAGCAGCTACCCATGGATGGCTACCAAAGCATTTTCCGCCCGGATGGGCAGACAAGACTAAGCGATGAGGAACGTTTGACTTTCCAGCATAATCTGCAGACGTTGTTCAAGAATAAAACATATGCCTGGCCAAAGTTGATCTATGCGGCAAGCACTACACGGCCCCCTGGCGGCGTAGGCGGCGGCGGGACATCGTTGAGAGCATTCGGAGATAATGATGAGGCACTGGAGAAGGAGGAACTGACTGCTGTCATGAGTAATCCGCAGGTGAATCAACCTCTGCTCAATCCTAGCTCTCGTATTACGACAACGGCGCCCCGCAACACAAACAAAACCATCGCCAGCAAGAACAAGTCAAAGTGGCCCGTGTCGCAGGAGGCGTTACGCCCGGGTGGCAATCAAGGCGGTAATCCCACCCAGAAACTGCTGCAAAGTGTACGCTCCGCTGTTGTAAGTAAAACGCTGGCTGCAGTCGTCAACGGCACCACAACGACGTCTTCGGAAAAGCCACAGGGTCTACCACTGTCACAGGATTTTGAGAACAACTCAATAGATGTCGATGCTCAACTGCAACAACAGCAGCAGCAGCAGCAACAACAGCAACAGCTAAAGCAACCACTAAAGCTTGATGAACATATCGTCGTGGTGGGCACCATTGCCAGCACCGCTGTGGACAGCGCTGCAGTTGTTGATGCTGGACAAACAATACGCAAACTCAATGCGGGCGATGCGGCCATTTACAATGTCTACAAGACAGTGTCGCCCCCAACGGCGAATCTGGCGCTGACCACCAACAAGGTCAGCACGGAACAGACACAGATACAGAGCACACATGCCCTGGCGCTGGATGTGCCGCCACCCGCTGTGGTGCGCAACAGCAGCGGAGCCCAGAAAGACTCCACAGACGCTCTGGATCTGCAGAACCTGAGCAACACCAACGAATCTGAGTCGGTGGATAATCCCATTACCGCTTTGTTTGGTTTCGAGTACTCGGATACAGGACTACGGGACTCCAGTGTGGGGCGACGCTCGGCCAATCAACGCAGTCTTGACTGGATCAGACACAAGAGTCTAAAGACGCCAATCTTTGGCCAGCCACCTGAGTGCAGTAAGGGTGAAGCTGCCAGTGACAATTGTCAGGTGAGTGCCAATGTTCAACCTTCCCAGATCCCACAGCGATAATAGTTATGCTCTTTTCCCTTGCAGTCCACCTGCTTTGAGGAGCTGCAGCCGGCTGCAGCAGCAGCGGATAATGTCGACGTGAATGTGCAGAATCAGCATGTCGAGGAAGCACTTCAGTCTGCAGAGCAAGAGCAGGATGCTGACATTTTGGTCATACAGCCGGTAGCGAACAATGACACCAGCAGTAGCAACAACAACAACAATAACAACAACGGTGCAGCAGGCCGTGTCTACCACGGCAAGAGCTCGCACAATACAGCCGCGCATGCCAAGCAGTTCTCCACCGAAGTGGATAACACCGGCAACGAGGATGCACAGTACACAGTGCTAAACGATGCACCTGCCGGCCAAGGCACCGAGGATCGGCCGTCTCCCGATCATGTCGAGCTGTTGGCCAAGGTCGATGTGCCAGGAGCAGCGCCCTTAGCGACTGCAACGGCGCCTGTGCCGCACCAGCTTGACTGCTGGAGCATTTCCAGCTGTGTGCTGGCAGCGCAGAACAACTACACCATCGATGTGGAGCAGTTCTGCCCCAGCTCGGGCAGTTCCCTAAATGTGAGCTACATTGTGCCCGTCTCACGTTACCTGCAGGCGGTCAGCTTGGAGCTGCACTTCAGGTAGGTGCAGGAAAGGAAATGTACAGCGGATCAGTAAGGGATTAATGAATTACATCATTTGTAGCTCCAACAAGCCTCTACAATGGTCCATTTGCACTGACGAGGATCAAAGCAAGGCTGGTGCTCAACTCAACGATGACGAGGATGCACCACCAAGCAGCTGGGTCAAGGTGCTCAAGCAACTGGGCAACAACAAACTGATCCTCGCACTTGACATGCCCAGTCGCGGCAACTTCTTGCGCGACTTTATGCTACGTGCCAGCCCAGACCTGGAACAAGTGAGTGCAGGGAAGGGATTGGTGTCATAATCCCAACTAATCATCATGCAATCTTCATTCATCTTTGCAGCAAAAACTATGCGATGACAACGCCCATGTGGCGAACCCTATACTCCAGTACAACTTTAGCATCGTAAGAGATTGTGATTAGTTAACAATTTAATTTATGGCACGGATCTAGGTCGGATGGAATCGAATTGGAACCAGCACTGTCCCCCTTAGTCTGCAGCTGCAGCTGGCGGCAGTTGAATGACTTCAAATTTGGCAATTACATTTGCAAAACGCATAAACATTTATCGACATTTTAAATAAAATATTTAGTAAAATGTATTGCAACTTAATGGCTTACTTTAGGGGACATACTATAGGGTAAATTAGTGCTACACGGCGAAGGGTTGATCCTTGCCGTCCTCGTGATATTTGATGTACGTCTCGCCGTGCGTGAAGTCCTTGGTACCTTCGAGGCGACCACGTGGCGGCGCCTTGTCGTAGTCGAAGGCCTTCTCGGACTTGCCAAACAGCTGGTTAGCCATTTCGATATCCTCACGGTATTTGCCCACAACGACCTTCTTACCGGTAATGGGATCGGTTATGTCACCAAGCGGATAGACGACTTTTTCCACGCTGTGTGTAATGAGGCGGGTCATGCGTTCGGGCAGTTCGCGTATTAATACCACATCGCCAGTTTTGCATATCTTCTGCGGGTCATGGGCAAAGAAAAACGTATCCTTTTTAAAGTACTGCAAGAAATACAATAAAATTAATGAATATTCCATGCCATTTAGAAAAACAACAACACAACTACGAACCATGTTTAGGTTTTTGTCCAGTTCCATGCGGCGTATACGTATTTTTGAGGCATTGTGCTTAATGCAGGGAATACATTGTCCCATAAGCACTAAGCCACGCGATGCCATTTTAATTGATAATATTTATAAACAACTAAACCCAAAGGTTTTAGAAACGAGATAAATTGTGGGAACTACAAATTCAGTGTGACCGCAAACGCTTACAATGTTACACCTAAAAATACCAACACTTCATTTGTACGATACAAATTTATAAGGCCTCTCATTGCTTCAGTTCTGTCAAGCATAATTAATAACATTCTCTAGTTGTCTAAATATGCATGCAGATTTTTGTAAAGACAACTCTATGAAGAATTACCAATATGGTATATTCCAAAATATCAATTGAGCAGCAGGTGTGTACGCACTGGAGCAAATTTATAAACAGCTGTTGAATGCAGCTGATGTGTACACACCTTGTATCCGATAAGAAACAGTTTTGTGTTGTTTTCCATTAGTTTCAAAATAAAATAATAATTTTATTGAATTTTATTGCATCGTCAAAGCACTATTTCGACTGCATGCAAAAATAAACTGCAGTAGAGCGAAAATACCATACACTTACATCATAATGGTAAATAAACAAAGAAGCCCCACATGAGCAATGAGCAATGATGAGCAATGCATTTGATAATATGAAACTGATAAGTAATAGTAGGCTGTTTAATGAAAACTGGGTGATTATTGGATCATGTTCACTGCAAACAACTCAAGAACTAATTATGGTCCACAGCTTTGAGCATAATTGCGTTTTATTTTTCATATGGTCAAGACAAGAAAACTCTCATCACTAATTTGCGTATCAGGGAATCCAATTGGGAAGGAAGAGAAAAATAATTCTGAATTTCCTCGTAAATTTGACTATTTCCCAACAGAGCTACGAAGACGAAGACTACCATGTGGATTCATTTCCAAAAGACTTTGGTTACGGAGCCTTTGATCAGGATGGCTTGGATCTGGAGCCGAACGCTTCCAACAACAGTGAGACAAAACCGAGAATATTATTGATGGGGCTGCGACGCTCGGGCAAGAGTTCCATACAGAAAGTCGTTTTCCACAAAATGTCACCCAACGAGACACTCTTTCTTGAGTCGACCAGCAAAATTGTCAAGGATGACATCAACAATTCCAGCTTTGTACAGTTTCAAATTTGGGATTTTCCGGGACAAATTGATTTCATAGAGCCCACATTTGATTCGGATATGATATTTGGCGGCTGTGGTGCGCTCGTATTCGTTATTGATGCCAAGGATGATTACAACGAGGCGTTGACCAAGTTCAAGAACACAGTCATAAAGGCCTACAAAGTAAATCCTCGAATCAAGTTCGAGGTCTTCATACACAAGGTACGTACATAAATAAACCCCACCCATTCTTATCAAAGTCAAAACTGTCAACACCTGTTCCATTTCCCACAGGTTGATGGTATAAGCGATGATTCGAAAATGGAATCGCAGCGCGATATACACCAACGTTCGTCGGATGACCTCAGTGAGGCGGGCCTCGATCAAATACATCTCAGCTTTCACTTGACTTCAATTTACGATCATTCGATATTCGAAGCATTCTCGAAGGTTGTGCAGAAACTCATACCACAACTGCCTACGCTAGAGAACCTGTTAAACATTTTCATACCGGTAAGTGCAATTTATATACTATATTTAATTAAATTTAATGTGATATGCCAATTCCCCTTCACAGAACTCTGGTATTGAGAAAGCCTTTCTATTCGATGTTGTATCGAAAATTTACATTGCAACAGATTCGTCGCCTGTTGATATGCAAGCCTATGAACTGTGCTGTGACATGATAGATGTGGTCATCGATCTGTCCAGTATTTACAGGTAAGTAAGAATTAAATATGAATAAAGTTCCCTTGAGTAATCTATTCTCCGTTTGCAGTTCTGAAGAAACTGCCTTCGATAGTGGCAGCTCTAGTCTCATAAAACTGAATAACAATACTATACTATATCTGCGCGAGGTGAACAAGTTTTTGGCACTTGTTTGCATACTGCGTGAGGAGAACTTCAATCGGCAGGGCGTCATTGATTATAACTTCATATGTTTCCGTGATGCCATTAGTGAGGTATTCGAACTCCGCTTGAAACGTCAAAAGCTACTTGAAAATACTGACCAGGACGATGACGAGTTACCTGAGGATAATGGGATAACAGTGGATTGCTCGAACCATGAGAACGATGTAGCGGTTGTCTCTAGAGCGGCGAAAATAACATGAGCTCATAATTCCAGTGACCTTAACCCTTGGGTGCATAGTTATCGCATATTTTTCCATATTTCATACATGCACAGCAGAAAACAAACTAATTATCTATTCTATTTAACATTGGAATAGCTTAGAATTGTTTTGTCATTATTTTTTATTCAATTTTATGTTTTCTATCTATCTTTCTTTGTTCTATATTGTTAATTCATTTGTTTAGCCGCTTCGCTGCTTTGTTCAATGAGAGAAAAAATGCCCAGCGTACACACTAACTACAATTAATAATATGTATATTTTTTAATAAAACCATAAAGTTAACCTGGTATTCCTATTTTAATTCCCCAGAGGTGCCGCCCCCTGTTGAACAAGTATCGAAAGTTGCTCGATACTTTTTTACTCCATGTATCAGTCAACAGGTGGAATCGATTCTGGAATAGTGTGGTAGTCCGATAATTTAAATTGACTTATCGATAGCCTAAGCGCTGCAATATCGGAATGTACTCGATGCCTCGATTTTTTATATCACTGACATCTCTAGTGCTCATCCAACAGACAGGTCGACGGCGACACTTTTCGTGTGTGTGTGTGCTGGTCGGTCATATACTAGTGAAAAATGAGCTGCTAAGTGCAGTAGAATTAATACTTAATGCGCCTGTAGCCAAAATTGCTGTTTTCTTTTGCACATTAATCGTGTTAATTAAATAAGAGTTGTTTGTGTGTGATTTACATACGATCAAAGACGGGTGGAGTAGCACAGCTAAAAACGAGTTAGTCAGTGTCGGGTGAAAGAAAGAAATTGTGTGCATGTTTGCATGTATGTGTGTGTGCGCGGTGAAAAACCAACAACAACAACAGCAACAACGTCGATAGCAGTAACAACAACCACAACAAAAACAACAGCGAAAACCTGGTCTCGTATGTCCGCTTTCCTTGCTCATTACGGTGCTTTTCTGTGCCCAAAGTGCAGGCAAGTGCAGCCTGGAATCAGCACCAACGACAGGTGCGTACAAATTTCTACTTTCATTGCGTAAAATCGTCACCGTCGTCTCTGTTGCTTTATTGATTGTTCAAATGCCGCAGATTCGGCAGCATCTCGTGACAATAGATATGTATTCATTCGGTTTGACTACAAAATTTCATATACACAAATAAAGTGAAAGGTGGTGGTGGCACATCTTCAGCCTTTTGTTTGTCTCCCAAAATGAATAACAACAAAAAGCACACACACACACAATTGTAATATAATATACTAACCACTTTACTCAGTTACTAATGCTTATTAACACTGGAAATATGAGAACATGCAACTGCAACGCCCCACCTCTAGTCAGAATCATCGATTATACAACTGTGTATGTGTGTGGCGAAGATAATAAGAAGAGTGCGACAAGGGCGAAAAAACAATCAGTAAATCGATAAAATGATTGCATTTTTTTAGCACTAGAAATTTGAAATTTAATATAAGTGTTTAACAATGTTTGAAAAGGCGAAAGCGAAAGCAAACGCGGATCGACAATAAGAATAAAATAAGGTTGATTTGCTGCGAATTTATTTATTTTATTATTGTTCATTTTGAATGAATTCAATGAAAAATCTCGAATGCCTTCCCATGCGGCGCTTATGTCACGAACGGAAGTGAATATGTAGCATTTCTGTATCTACGAGCATATAACGATTTTTGGGAACAACCCCCTAAAAAGGCCCTACAAAATTATACACACACACGTATATGACATCATAAACCTATTTGCACATACGTGTCTACATAAATATCATGTACACATAAAAGTTTTATTACCCTTCCCCTGTTTTGGCCATTTCCTACCTCAAGAGACTTTGAACATGCAATTCGCAAACATCGTGTAGACATTGAGGTTAGGTTTCCTTACTTTGCCGGGTGGTTGAAGTTGCAAGGGATGTGACTCCCTCCACATTATTGATTGACAGTGTCTCGAAACATGTGCTCAACAAAAGGCTACAATTTAAACACATTTATCTGCTAATTTGCGACTGTGAAATGAATGAAAACTGTTTCGTTCCGTTAGTGGAGCACCTACCTAGGGACTGGACCAGACCTGTATCTGGAAACCAAGAAGCGTTAAGTGTGTTAATGCTTTTATTAATGTTGCAAACACGTGCGACTCACTATTTTCCATTTCTTTTCAACATTTTCACGAACAAATTTTCAACTCGCTGGCAGGGCGTGCCCCAGAGCCATGAGCATTTTTTGGGGAACTGAAGGTGCATAAAGAAATCCAAAAAAGAAGAAGGAAAATGAATAAAAACCAGAGACCATTTGTAGGCAAATTAAATTGCTAACAAACCGTGAAGTTGGTTAGTGGGTTTGTTGTTTTCCACACTCTTTAAGTAGTAACTCATGTGTGTGTGTGTGTGTTTGAGTTTTGTTTTTCTTATCTACTGAACAAACATTTGCCGTTATATTTGTATGCAATCATCTCACATACTCTTTGCAATTGTTTTCTATCGATTTCTTTCTCACTTCCGCAGCAAACAATCCAATCAGACCACAGACAATTGCTTTTCGCTACACTTTTTCTCTCATTCTCGTTCTCAATCAACAATTGACGACGTTCATCGATGTTTTTTTTTTGCCATCCTCTCTCCTACTTTTTACTTGCAATTGTTGTTGTTGCTGTGTTCTTGTTGGCTGCGCTTGTTCGCTGCCGGCGAAGCGGAAGCGACGTCATTTATGTAAATTGCTTGCGTGACATTTCTATAGAGAACCCATATTACGAACCGGTACGCACGCCCCTACGTATTAACTGCAACACACTATTGTGCTACGAGCAACAACAACAACAAAGCGAGTGATGGTCGGACAAAGAGTTGCCGGCTGCGCTCTATAAGCTTCTATGATGGTCATAATCAGGCAAAGTTAAGAGAGTAGTCGACGTGCTGTTACTCTAAACATTTCTACACAGAAATCGATAGTCGATACTTTTTAAATTCACATACAGAAATCAATCCAAATAAACATGTTGCTATAATAAGCAACAAGATCTTTGCGGGAGTCTGTTTACATGAGCATGAAATAGAATATGTAAATATTTAAAAATGAAAACACATGCTATTGTTTACCACGAATCTATCCGTTAATAAACAATGTTCTATATTTGTAAACAATATGCCTGCAGTAATTAATATTTTTGGAATGCATTTTGTAATTGAAATTCCATTTGGTATTTCCCCATTTGTTTGTTGCTTTCTGCCGAATCGGTTTCCTCTTTGTCTTTTTTTTTCTAATGACCTTTACAGAATTTCATATTTTTTCATCTTGTGCCCATTACCATAGACCCAAATTGGTTTGACTCTGTTCGTGAGCTCGTTGAATTTGTTGCCTTTTGCAGTTGTTGTTGCTGTGTTGCCTAAATTATCTGCCTGTGCGCAAAGTTCAGCGAGGTGAAACGGTTAAAATGTTTCCAAATGTGCCTGGAGGCTGCCCATGTATCTGTGCTCCATATTGCAGAGACCTTTACACAGTCCTAATACAGGGTGCTGCGGTCGGTTCAATGCACTTGGCACACGTTAAACTACAACTTAGGCTGGCGTTGTTTTTCGTTTTTGTTGCAGTCACGTTGTTTCTTGTTGTTCGCTGTCAGCAGATTATGAATAATGTGACTTGAAATGTTAAAACAAAAAGTAAATGAAATAATGCGCAATGGGGTCATACGAGGCGGAGCAACGTACTTTAATATCTGTACATATCGAACGAAATGGCGTTGATATTGCTGAGATTGTCTAAAACAGTGCAATGAAATACACACAACTGTTAATTATCTGATACAAAATCAATTGAGAGACAAAATTATGAAGACAATTATATTCTTAATAAATATCGCATGATTTTAGACAAAGTAATGAACGTATCAATACCTAATATGAGTATTTTCGTTATATATTACTTATAACTTAAACTATATTCCCTGTCTATCACTCTTCTTTGGACAATTTCAATACACCCCTCTTCATTCTTTTTCCATTAACAAACATGAAATGATTCACAATAATATTTGTTTAAAGATATGTACGTTTGTTTACTGTGTGAATGACCGATATGTATGGCCACAAATGGGACACACACTTAACACACACACACACTGTCGCACGTCATCAGCGTGTCTCTCTCTCACACTCTCTCTCTCTTTCTGTTTGAATTTGGGAAACGAAAATCGTGTTAAGACCCAATGAATCTGATCAATTTTCGGCGCTGCCTGCAAACTCGTAATTAATTTTTACCGTTACGATCTGTACGGTCTGGCAAAATATTGACCTAGTCAACGGAACACGAGTATGAATCATAATGAGCGATGCCAGCAAACTTTATAAGTTCTGCGATCACCCAGAGCCGTAGCTTTTTCCGACCCACAGAGCTTTTTCACTCTCATGAGAACACGCTGCTTACCAAGCTTTTAAGAGCGTTGTCAATGAGCTCTTTAAAATGCTCTTAACATTTACTCTCGCTCTTAAATCGACTCTAGTTGTTTGTTTATTTCTATTTTGGCATTGAATAACTTTAAGACTTTTTCAAAAGAATTAATTTACCTCAGTGCCTGATGATTTGGGATTTACTTTAAATTGAGCTTAATACTATAATTTAGAGTTGTAAAATGTGGTAGTAAAATAACAATAATGATGAATGTTATGTACCTTAAAATACGTAAAAGCCTTAATACTTTTTACAGCTGCATCCCCAAGATAAATTAGACACGCCTCCCCTTTCCTTTCGTCGATATGCTTGTGTAAACAAATATTTAATTATTTAAACAATAACAAAGTAAGATAATGTGCCTACGTGCAATTTTCGTCATTGCTCGTCGCTCGTCATGATCATGTTTTGTTTACAATTTCGATTTACATAGTTATAGGGTCTGGGGTATATTATGCAATAACCACATCTACGTCTGGTGGTCCCATTCCATAGTTATCAGGTATATAGATTAATATTCCTAGTTGAATTCTCGTTCATGATATAGTCTGATTGATGATAATACTTTCTACGCAAGGGAATACTACATATACGCTTCAAATAACCTTGATTTGTTTTTCTGCTCCCCCTTTGGGCTCTCAAGTTTTGTTTTTATTGTTTTGCGGCTTGCGACAAACTAGAAACAAACAACAAGAGCGCCGCACTATTTAATATGTTATATATAGTATATACATCCATGTTCTATAAGTGTATGTGTGTGTGTATTGTACGTTTGCGATAACAAAACACGCGAGGCATGCGAAATACTCTGTATATACCTACGTACACTCATTCAATATTTATGTATGTATTCAGTTTAGTTTAGCTAATTTGGTTTTTTCTTTTTTTTTTGTCAATCTTATCCCAACTAATGACGAATAAACAAACCATTCGCATATTTGTGCGAGTGCAAAACCATTAGAAAATAAAAGAAATACCTATTTCTAATAAAAGATGAATGAAATTTGTGTGCCATAAAACCGATTACTCATTTCCTATGTTCTAGATTATCTTTGTGTTATGTTTAATCTATAAATGAGACGATATTAGTGCGAAGTAAAAACATTTGTCAAATTTCACAAGTGTTTTTAACGATCACTTGTAAGATTTCATGGAAAATACACTGAAACAAGATAATAAGAGTTCTGCTAAATAGTGAAGATAAAGCCTTTTGATTAAAGAATGAATATGATTAGGAAATCGTTGGTTTTATAACATGCTGCACTTCAAATTATGTGCATATTATTCATACATCAACGAATATTGAACCCATTTTTAGCCGAATCATTGCCAAGCCTTCGAAAATAAGCGCCAGAACACACAAAAACAATTTTCAATCTTTGCTTTTAACGAATTCGCAATTCATTGATATACGAAAACAGGTTAGCAATATCGATTTAATATTCCGCTCTCACTTATACGAACAATACATATGAACACACACATACATACATATATGGAATATATACAATGGCATATTTAGAGCTTACTAGTTTCGTAACGATAGCGATAGTTTAACAATTTCACTTGAATAAAACATTAGGAATCTCTAATCAATTGATATATTTCCCTTTTGTTTGCCTGCTTAGACGTAATGTGAATGCAATATGAGTTAGTCATCCCACAGCACATGCACATGTAGATATTGCACTTGTTAATGAGTACACATGGAATCTATTGTTGTTTACAAAATGATATCTAATGTTGTTGCTTTCAGTTAGTTTGTTTTTTTTCTTCTTTTTTCATTGCATTGCCCACGCGCAGATCGTGTTGTTTACGTCGTGAGTTGTTTACGCCAACCACAGATGCAGATACATTTGCTACATACATACGCAATGAGATACACATGTATCTGTAAGATACATACTTCTAAGCAGGCTGCTTCTTTGCCCCCAGTTTTACATGTGCGAGAGGCGAGCCCACAAATTACAGCCAATCGGGGGCGAGTAAACATACAAATTAAAAAGAAGAAACCAAAAGAATGCTCGACTATTTGATACCCTGTAGTAAGCTTGCCTAAAATATTTACTTATATGTAAAATTATTATGAAAAGACATTTAATTACCAAAATTCCATTATCTATGTTACACGATCATACCCAGTATAATTATTGCCTAATTCACAGGGTATCAAAACCAGCTGAGTTGCGTATGCGGAAATGTTATTCCACTGTTGTTGTTCTTTGTATTCTTTTTCATGTTGTTGTTTGTTTACTGTGTGCAGTGCAGTGCCAATTAAATAGAATATAAACTCGAGTCTGCCCCTAACCCAGATACTTACATATGCAGAGAGGCAAACACGTGTCGGAATTTACTCAGAGAGAAGTCATTGCACTTGTGAAAACCTAATTAAACCTTGTTTCAAATTGTCTTCTTTCTATTAAGTTAGTCACTCTGATGCTCTTTCGATAGTTAATCGATATGCACGACTACTGCGCAGTGTACTGTCACTGTAAACTGCGATAGATTCGCATAGTTAAGCCACACGCGCCCGATACTCAACTGATTCGACCTTGATGCGTGTGTTGTGCTTTTCATTCGCCGGGTTATCTATATGTTTATTATGCTCGGCTACAAATAGCCGGTTCTGTGACAATACAAGCAAACCTAGAGCTTTATATACTAGCATATGTATGTATAGAACATGGTATATATTGTATCATATACATATATTTGATTTTTATATTTGTGTGTATGGCTTCTCGATGTTGTTATTCTATGAGCATAGCCGAATCTGTATAGCTATACCCTACATACTACGCATTGCTCATAGAGGGGCTCGTCTCAAGTTGCCCCTCTTCTTGTTAATAAACAATTCTCGGCATATATTTCCAATTAGCTGGGCTTGAAAGCTTTTGCTCTCCAGTTTCTTGAACTATTTCCATATAGTTCGCAAGTTTAATCCGTTGAAGCAGTTTATGTTTATTTATTTATTTAAATTCGACCGGATATATACGCTGGAAAATGCAAATATTACTACAATATTCTAAAAAGAAATAAACAAATGGATTGACGTATAAAACATTCAAGGTAAAGCATAGTTTAATGCGAATACATGACCAACCGAGCAAGATAAAACTAGTTGGAATAAATGTGTATGTCTTGAACTGTAATGTTAATTATCATGAGAGTAAATCAGCTATTCTGGTAAAGCATAATGTAATGTAAAATAACATAATTGTCCACTTGCTAATGGAATGTTAAAAAGAAAAGAAGTGCATGAAGCACAAGCTCATTAAATAATCAATATTTATAAATAAATAAACAAAACTAATCTCAAATTAATTCGAAAACAATTGTATAGTAGATATATTCAATTCGATTACAATGTTGAGGTACATGCACTATAAATGAATACAACTCCAGCACATTTGAGTTATTTGAAACAATCCAAATATTGAATCGTCTAGTGATAATTGAACTATGGCACAGCAACTAATCTTTGTTTTATAATTCATGTTGTGAATATTATTTGGTTGAATGTTTGATATATATTTTAAATTTGAATTGTCTTGTTTCAATTTTTCAAAATTAGTTATTAAGTGATACAGCCTGATTGAAAATCGAGGAACAAGAACAAGTACACAAAATAGAACGTAAGAGCTCAACACGATCACGGCTAACGGACACAGCTGTCCCCATGTGGATCTGGTCACATTGAACAGTCTGGGGTCTGCTTTTAGGTTTAGGCACGCCTTGTAGAGGGTCGCAGTAGAAGAATGCGGGTCGCATGAATGGGGACAGTGCGAGGAAGCGAATGTGATAAAGGCACTAGATAGATTGGAGTACAAGAGTACGAGAGAGTCTATCAGGTTCCGTTATCTTTGTACTCTTTCTCTCTCTCTCTCTCTCTTAACTGCACTTATCACGCGCTTGACATCTTATCAAGCAGAGAAACAACTTTTGCCAGTTGAGGCGAACACAAAAAATAATATTTCCTCAATTTCAATGTGTTATTTAGCGCCGCGACATTTGATTTTCTAATGTTGTTATAGATTTTATGACATTTACGCGCTTGTTTTGTGTGTAATATTTGTACTCAATTCGTAATATAATTAAACAGAACGCTGTATAAGGTGAGCACATCTTGGAAAGACCTTTGTGGCCGAGTTTAACCTCACTTTGTAATCTAGCCTGCCTGCCCCGTCTCTGTTTTTGTGAATAATTAAGCGATAATGCCAGGTATCGGGTGACAATTAGTCGTGAATATGCAACTTGATATTATCCATTTGTCTCTCTTATTAACATCTGTAATTCGTAATTAAAAATTCACTAGAAATATGAAAACTTTGAACGTTGAGTCATCCCGTGAGGGGGAAATCGAGCTGGAACTGCTGTTCTAGCTGTAAATTTGTTTCGTGAGAGATTAGATAAATTGAAAGTTAATGGTTTCGGTGGTGATACACTACATACATAACATATATACATATATATATTTATATACAATGCACACAGACACTGTCACAAGTTTCACAAATAACAATATACAATGGGAAATGGAACTAAGTAACTAACCAAAAAATAATGATCAAATTTCGTATTCGCATTCAAAAGAGTTCCACAAATTTTTTCTACGCACACAGATTGAAATAAAAGAGCGATCTACTACCCTGAAAATATACCGGACCCCCAAAACATATTGAACCACAATAGAAATACGACTAGCCAAAGTAACCAAGATGCCACTCTTTGCCCGGAAACCAAAAACCGCATCGGATCACAGCGATATAAGCCAGGAGAGTAAGCGCTCCTCGTCAAGTCACAGCAACAACAACAATACCAATCATCACCATAACAATAACAGCAGCAGCAATAACAACAATAACAATGATATAGACAAGAAGCCACCACTGATCTTCCACTGTCAACTGGCCCATGGCAGTCCGACAGGCTTGATCACTGGATTTGCCAGCGTACGTGAGCTGTACAAGAAGATTGCCGAATGCTTCGATATGTCCGAGGAGGAGATTCTCTTCTGTACCCTCAACTCACACAAGGTGGACATGACGCGTCTGCTGGGCGGTCAGATCGGATTGGATGACTTTATATTTGCCCATCGCAAGGGTCGTGCCAAGGAGATTGAGATCGTGAAGACACAGGATGCCCTGGGGCTGACCATAACGGATAATGGAGCTGGATATGCGTTCATAAAGCGCATCAAGGAGGATTCCATTATCGATCGCATCGAGCACATCTGCGTCGGCGATCACATCGAGAAGCTGAACGGGCTGAATATGGTGGGTAAGCGTCACTACGAGGTGGCGCGTATGCTGAAGGATATTGGGACGGGAGAGACGTTCACATTGCGCCTGGTCGAGCCCATACGAAGTGGGTTCAGTGGCATTGGACCGCGTAGCCAGTCACGCGCCTCCTCTTCGTCTGCCGGCAGTGGGGGACGGAATTATGGGAGCGGTAAGGAGACGCTGCGATTCAAGGCCAATGGGAATGCACAGATTGAACCCAAATTTGATGAGGCGACTGCGGCGGGAGTTGAGGCTATTAATAATCTGCTCGAATCTTTTATGGGCATCAACGATACGGAATTGGCGTCACAGATTTGGGAACTGGGCGAAAAGAAGTCAAACTCTATGGACTTTGCCGAGGCCATCGATAACTCTGATCTGGAATCGTTTGGTTTCACCGATGATTTCATTATAGAACTTTGGGGTGCTATAACCGATGCGCGTCGCATGAGCAAATAGATATATAACACTTGGGGATGACAATAAAAAAGATCCAGGACTTCGTATAAATGATTGCATTTACGTTTGAGTTCTTTTAGTTAAGTAATAACAAAAATACAAATTGAAAAAAACATTTTAAAAGCAAAAGAAAAACACAGAAATCACATTCATCTGCTATTTTATTATTATTATAATTATTATTATTCAGTTTAATTGTATGCGTATCGTACTGTTATACATAGTACATGCAGCTGTATTATTTGTATGCCTGAATTTGCCAATTATTTTGTATTTGTTATCCATTATGTTATACATTCTGCATGCAAATTGACAAGAAAGTACGAAAAAGAAGATCATCTATATTAATGCATTACATTCTATATTTGGTACAATTTATGCAATGTATATAATTTTGCATTTTATTTAGATATATTTACAAATTAATAAATAAACTTAAATTATTGAAATTGTAAAAGTTTTCTGTTTACTTATTTGATTGATTTTCATTATTATTGGTAAGTTTTTTCTTCTGTTTTATTTGTGTTTTCTCTCAGTGTATCATTTTAGGTACAGTAATCATTAATACATACAACGTACATAGAACTTTTATTGTGTTCATCACTCTTCATTTTCTTGGCACTCGACACGGCAATTTGTATGCCGATTTTCGAAAATATTCCACTGCGCCGAAAATTGTGACAAATTCTTTACGAATATTCGCGTACTCAACTTTCTGCGTATATTTGACCATGGGCACGTGCCTTAGAATGGTAAATTCATTCAGCAAGGTACACAAATACATGTGTGAATATGTGTGTGTAAATATATGATGTAGCTATACTTCCTGTCTGCCAGATAGAGAGCTTTCGGCGAGAAACTACCGTCTGCTGCAGCAACAACAAGAAGCATCGCGATGTATGCAGCGGACAATGAATATACATACATATATGGCGTCGTCATCACAACAATAACACAATAAATAAAACAAACACACACACGTACATACACATATATTATATTGGAAAATACACAACACTAGTGCAACAGCTGCTATTGTGGCAACAAAGCGTTGTCTTGTGTACAGCTGATAAGCACTGTTATTAATGTCATTCTTGCCTGTCTCTCTGAGCGCAACACACAGTGGTGAGAGAGAGAGAGAGGGATATGCTCAAACAGCTGCTTGAGCCTAGCCATGGCAACAACGAGCAAAGCAAAAACAACAATCTGCTTTACAAGACATACCAGTTTTACAGGTTTATTTTTCTCTTCTTCTTTGCTGTCAAACACATGTCGAAGCTTTTACTCTTAAGTCTGTCGCGCAACGTGTTCGCTCTCGCTCTTCCACACACACATACAAAGGCAGGTGCTTAATTTAATTAGCTTTGGCGCGCAGTCTGCTTGTATAACTAAAAAGAGCCAAGCTCGCTGTGCTCAGTTGTGCAAACGCCTTCGTCGAAGCAACAAGCAAGGCGGGAAAGCGAGAAAAAATAAAGTTGAATAAAAAGCATTAAGAAAAACATTAACAAAGAGACTGTAAAATAAAATATTGTATTGAATTACTGCAAAGAAACTGTGCCAACTACCAGAGAAATACAAGCTGAAAACAAATATCAACAACAACAGCAGCCACAGCAGCAGAAATAGAGTGAGGCTAAAATAGTCTTGCTAGTTTTTCGTGAAAAATTCAGACCAAGGAAAACCAGAAAAACAAAGGTAGTGGATAAATACATAAAATTTCCATTATACTAGAAATATTTTGGCAAGCAATTTTGTTAGACTTTGTTCCTGTTCTGTTCTGTTTGACCGTTTACTGTTTTTGTTCTTGTTTGCATTTATTTTATAATGAGTGTGTTTGGACTTTGATCGTGACTCAACAGAAACAGTGTCTAAGCAATTCAGACTAATAAATAAACACAAACAAATTTAATTTTGCATACACCTCAATTGATGTGCCGTTCTTGCCTGATTCGCTTTGTTGTGTGTGTTCGCTTTGCAGCTTCTTTTGCTTTGTGCTGAGATGCATGCACACACACACATACAAACATTTGTATTCGCCGCACTACATTGAGTGAGAGAAGCTTTTATAAGTTTAGTGCGTTTGTTTTGCTTGTGACTTTTCGCGCGTTGCGTGTGCTTTTACAGGTGAAAGTAACGTCAGCAGCGACGCGTAACAGATGGCGTGTTGTCTTTGCCGTTGACTTTACCATCACAAACGCATTTGCGTAGTATATTTGTACGTGTATGTGCCCCCAGACTGAACTTTACCCACTTGGCTGGATACCCCTTACTTAGGTCTGGCAGATAAACATTTCGAATTTCAACATTACTTGAAAGAAAAACAACATTTGTATTGTTCGATTCTTTTTATTAAATTAATCAAATCACAAAGAGCCCACCTTGTCTTATCAAGACACTGCAAGAGGTACAACTATAAGTACGAGAGCCATAAAATCACCAAATATTTTCGACGGTTTCCTTTCAAGATAAGAAAAGGTAATAATGATCAAATACCTTTGGTCGCGGATCAATTCATCTACGAAGCAAATACATAGTCCACACACATACATATAGTACCTTTATTTGTATTGTTTGCATGAGTTAATATAGCAATAACATTGCTTACTTATTGTACATTGAACTTTACGCTAGACTGGAAGTTTATAGACAATCGTACATTATACAGACATTAATATTTGTATTGAAATTGCCAGACATATGATTTTAAAGAACAGGTACAAACAAAATCACGCTATTTGTTAAAGTTTAAGAAATTCGTAACAGGCTGATAATCACACAATACAAACATACATATTATGTTTGTGTCTGTGTATTCGCATAATATATATTTTTATTAATTTACAGATCATTATACGTTATAAGTGCCGCCAGCGAAATCGCGTGATGTTGTCCAGTGGCATGAGCAATACACACACACACTCATAAATACATTACAAGCGTATGTGTTTGTGTGTGGCGATATCATTGTTTATAGCACCACACAACCGGTAGAAACACGCCACTTTAACGCGTTTTACTAACCATTGATGTCTTTCGAGGCCATTTATCACACTATCGTCTTTTATCGATAACACCCAAACATACTCGCACAAATACTGAGAAAGACAGAACGGTTATGTGCATTACGTAGGGTTTGTCCACCTTTCGGGTGGCACCTTGAACTTGTGGGGAATCATTGAAATATTTCAAGTGAATGCACTATCGAATGTGGTGTGAATGTGTGTGGACTGTTACGCTTTGCCGCAAACAAATATACACACATACAAGCATACGCGTAGTTTAACGAATTCATTAGAAACAAAAGCTCTTTACCGCACTTTGAATACCCTTAACATTTTGCTGTTATTGTTGCATCTGGGCAGTTCATTAATGTTAATGCAAATGTTATATAAAATATGTTTGCAATTAACATAACAGTAGTCGCGTGTGGGAACTCAAAGTTCTGTTACCTGCACAATGCAGCTTACCAAATGCAAATGTTATATAACAGTCGATTGCAAGTGGCATAACAGCAGTCGTGTGTGGGAAGCCAAACTGCAGTTCACCATTGAGAACTTTTACATGCAAATGTACATACATACATATGTACACCACACTTGTCTTCCGTAATTCACCTTGACTTTCTGTGCAAACAACAAACGGCTAGCAACAACGAAATTTTGGCAACAACAAATGAAAACATGTGTATGTATGTATACATGTTTAAATGCACCTACGCAGTCATGTTTGATGTATTTATTGCACTTGACGCTGCATTTTAAATGTCAAAAAGAATATGACTAACGTTTCTTTAGTTCCTCAAGGGGTTTTATTTTAAGAAGCACACGTAATACATATGTACATAAGTACTTACAATAGCGTACACATATTAAGGTATACATTATTAATTTATGACTTCTTTCTGTGTTCTCTACTATTTACAGTTGCCACAAAAACAACTAGGGGCCAAAGGTAGATCGATCAACAGCAACCGCCGACTGGCCGAAACAAGTGCAATAAAATGGCAGCCTATTAATTGTACACACATACAGACATAGGCACACATAGATAAATTCATAAACGATAAGCACGCACACAACTATAAGAGGAATAACAACTTTGCGATATCAACGCATTGTAGTAGGAATTTCAAATCATTGATATCGATATATTTCAATATATATCGATCAATTACTTCCGCTCAAGATGAATAGTTTGGCTCGCGTATTTAGCAATTTGCAAGATTTTTACAATGACATAAATGCGGCCACACTGACTGGAGCCATCGATGTGATCGTCGTTGAGCAAAAGGATGGCGAGTTCCAGTGTTCGCCTTTCCATGTGCGCTTCGGCAAACTGGGAGTGCTACGCAGTCGCGAGAAAGTGGTAAGTAGAAGAGGGAGGGGCAGGTGGGAAATTCATGTTTCATTCATAAAATTCATGCTTATATCTCATTAGGTGGACATTGAAATCAATGGAACACCCGTAGATATACAAATGAAGCTGGGCGACTCCGGCGAGGCGTTCTTTGTGGAGGAATGCCCAGCAGACGACAATGAGGAGTTGCCCGAAAACTTAGCCACATCACCCATACCAAAGAGTTTCCTGCAGTCGCTTAACAAAGCCAATGACACCATGGAGGACATAGCCGGCGTTGCTACTGACAAGTAGGTGTTGTCTCGATAGCCAGTAGAGAATAGAGACTCCACATATACTCGTACAGTGCAGCTAGCTTTAACATTCATTTCAACTCATTTTAGAAACGCTAGCGATGAAATGCAAATCCCATTGCCATTGCCACGTCGCAACTCCATTGATCTGTCCAAGGAGGAGCCCAAAGAGAACGTCACCGAGGGCAGCAAATATGAGAATCAAGTCTCGGACTACACACACCGCAGGTAGAAAAGCTTTGACCCACCGCAAGCCATTTGGAGTTCTCTCTTGCTGACATTACTCTCTCTCTTATTATTCTACTTCAGGCACACTGATAACATGCTGGAGCGGCGTAACTTGGGCGAAAAGCACAAGGAATATACCACACAGAAGATACGCCAGGAATGGGCCGAGCATGAGGAATTGTTCCAAGATAAAAAGCCACTGGAGAAAGTGGAGAAACAACCAGAAGCTGAACCTGAAAAGGAATCGGAACAGAAGCAGGAGATAGTGGCAGCCACACCAGCAGTAGAGACAGTCAAGACGGAGGTGTTGCTTGCCCCACCAGCTGTGGTGGCTACCACGCCCGTCACCATTGACTCCAACAAGGATGAGACTAAGAGCAAAACAAAGAAACGACGCAAGAAGTCGCAGATGAAGAAGAAGAACTCACAGCGCAAAACCTCTTCAAGCAGCTCGGCTGGCAGCGCCGCTGGCGGTGATCCTGCCAACACCGATGCCATCTCGTGGAACTCGGTTGAAGTGGGTCTGATTGATGAGAATGAGGTGCCAGCTTGTGCCAGCAGCATTTTTATAACAAACACCAACACAAACTCCTCATCCAACGACGAGCAACCATCGGCTCCACTTCTGACTGCCCACACCGGGGACGAGAGCACACTTAGTGAGTTCAGTCAGCATGTGGCCACGCCCACAAATGCAGCTCGGCACGATCTGGACATTCATTTCTTTAGTGACACGGAAATCACAACGCCAACGAGCCTTAGTGCAGCTGGTGGTGGACGCGGTGCTGGACGTCCTTCGACGCCAATTCAGAGCGACAGCGAATTGGAGACAACCATGCGGGATAAGAGACATGTCGGCGACGATGAGAACAGCGCCCATTGGAAGTGGGGTGAGCTGCCAACACCGGAGCAGGCCAAGGGAGTAACAGAGGCCGAGGCGCAACAGAGTGAACGCCACTCGATGCTAAGCAATATGTTTAGTTTCATGAAGAGAGCCAATCGATTGCGTAAGGAAGGGGCTGCCAATCAAGCGGGTGACATCTATCTATCCGATCTGGATGCGGGCAGCATGGATCCCGAAATGGCAGCACTATATTTCCCAAGCCCCAGGCCACAGGAAGGCAAGGAGCAGAAGGCAACACAAAGTGGCGATGAAGATCGCGAGAGTGGCAACGGCACCAGTCTACCCCATTCGCCTAGCTCCCTGGAGGAGAACCACAAGAGCTTGGACTCGGACTTCGATGACTGCAAGCAGCAGACGCAGGACAAGAAGTGCGTAGGATGCACCAGAGATGCCTCTTAATCCACATTTACTCATGTTCTATTCATTCTAATCTTTATAGATATTTGGACTTTGTTTCGATGTCCATGTGCGGCATGCAGGAGAATGGTGGACCACCAACGGATGAGGAGTTCTCTCGCCAACTAGTCACCTATCCCGATGTAAGTTGAGCATACAGATTGCAATGCATGTGTGTGTGTGTGCATGTATTTGTTCTACGACACTGCGCTACAAATCACCAGCACTGCACGTTTAACATGTGTATATATAAATGAATTGTTTTTAACCCACAACCACACACGCTTCCCTCGCTCCTTCTCACCTGTGCAGGTGTGCAAGAACCCCAACATGTTCTCATCGCCCAATCTAGTTGTACGTCTAAATGGCAAATATTTTACATGGATGGCTGCATGTCCCATTGTCATGACAATGATAACATTCCAGAAGCCACTAACCGAAGTAAGTCTTAGTGCAAAGCCCAGCAAAAGCAGCTTACTAATTCCTGCTCTTCTATTCTATTCGATCTTCCTGTGCAGGATGCTATCGAGCAACTAATGTCGCCTAATCAACGCATTGTTGGCGATGACAAGCCGGAATTGGCTCACCAGACGGACAATGCGGGTCAGACGAAACGATCTTGGTGGAGCTGGCGTAGATCTCAGGATGCAGCGCCCAATCAAGCCAACAATATGGCAATCAATCATAAGAATGCAGAGTTGGGAAAGGACGAGAAGGGTAGGTTGAATTGAAGTGTTCACTTTCTGGCATTGCCATTGCTAATCTTCTCGTGCAATTCCAGATGGTGATCAGGCTGCAGTCAGCACACAAACATCAAGACCAAATTCACCGGACATCAGCGATCGTACGCTGAGCAAGAGCGACTCCATTGTCAATGCCGAGAACACTTCAGCATTGGTAGACAATCTCGAGGAGCTGACCATGGGCTCCAACAAGAGTGAGGAGCACAAAGAGCGCTACAAGAAATCGTTGCGCCTCAGCTCGTCGGCCATTGTAAGTCAAATATTATATTTCTTCTGATCAAGGAATTAACTCTCTCTCTCCCTCTGTTTCTTTTAGAAAAAACTGAACCTCAAGGAGGGCATGAACGAGATCGAGTTCAGTGTGACGACCGCATACCAGGGCACCACGCGCTGCAAGTGTTACTTGTTCCGCTGGAAGCACAACGATAAGGTTGTCATTTCCGACATTGATGGCACCATCACCAAGTCGGATGTTCTGGGTCATATTCTGCCAATGGTTGGCAAGGATTGGGCCCAGCTGGGAGTGGCGCAGCTCTTCTCGAAGATTGAACAGAATGGCTATAAGCTGCTCTATCTGTCGGCGCGTGCCATTGGTCAATCGCGAGTGACACGGGAGTATCTACGCTCGATACGTCAGGGCAATGTGATGCTGCCCGATGGGCCATTGCTGTTGAATCCCACATCCTTGATATCCGCATTCCATCGCGAGGTTATCGAAAAGAAACCGGAACAATTCAAGATCGCCTGCTTGTCGGACATACGTGATCTGTTCCCAGACAAAGAACCCTTCTATGCCGGCTACGGCAATCGTATTAATGTAAGCCCAAACCTGCCCATCAAATCTTTAAACATTCCTTACTTAATCTGCTACTCTTTACAGGATGTATGGGCATATCGAGCTGTCGGCATACCCATTATGCGTATATTCACCATCAACACAAAGGGAGAGCTGAAACACGAGCTGACTCAAACATTCCAGTCATCGTAAGTAGCGTTCCACAATTCCAATATATACATATATGTTTCTATGGTTATGGTAATCTCACAAGAAAAGCTCTATTGCCATACGCTCAAGGTGTCATTTAAGTTGCAGCTTTGAAAGCTGTTAAGCTTGCTGAAAGTTATCTTACTGATCGTTTCAATGCGCTTTCATTGTTCAAATACCACATAAAGCAATGGTTATGGAGCTTCAACTGCCACTCATGCCACATTCTAATACTCGCAAATCGAATTGGTCACATTAACATCATGATGTAATGCTAGGTGTATGTAGAGTGTAAGCAGGTACTGATAATTCATTGTAATACCAAATTCACACCAAATTCAATCAATCAATCAAATAAAATCTCAATCGCAATCAAACCAACCCAACCCAACGTCGAGAGTGCAACATCCTACTCAAGAATTTTGGTTGTCAAATTTATAGTGGCTACATCAATCAGTCGCTCGAGGTCGATGAATACTTTCCCTTGCTGACGCATACTGATGAATACGAATATCGCACCGATATCTTCGATGACGAGGAATTGGAGGAGGAACTGCAGTTCCATAACTATCATAATTATCACCAATGGAGCGATGATGATAATGACATTGTCTTTGATGACGACGACGACGATGAATATAGTAACTATGATGACCGTGAAGACAATGACCATGATGGAGATGATGTCTATATCAGCAACTCGAAGTCATCAATGAGCAAACTTGACGAGTCATTTGGCTTGAAACCAGAGCAGCTTTACTCCTAGACCTGAACAGCCCCAGTTATATTAGGCTAAAGCGAAGATTTAATTGTGATATGACAAATTTTTAGTGCTAAGCATTAAGTTTATACCTTCTTCTTGTGCTATGGGAGCGGGCTTTGAAAGTCGCATGCTCCCTTTAAAAATATCTAGATTTAATATGCTACGCGATAAGTAAAAAAGTATTGCAAATATGTCGATGATAGGTTGTTCTCTTGATAGCTGGCGACAGTAGAAAATACTATCGTTAGGTTAAAGATCGATTTTATATTCAAAAAAGAACAAAGAAACATTATTATTTAATATATAATATCCTAAAATAACTTTTCATTTAAATGACTAAGATTGAGCTCAAATTGAAGACAATTCCAGCAAAAATACATTTGTTATGATATCGATAGATTCGATATCTATCTATCGGCAGCATTATTAGCAAGGCTATCCGTTGTTTTTTTATCTACATATATATATAATTCATATATACATATAAACACAAATAAAATGGGTGTATTGTTTTGATGTTATGAAATGTTTTAACTTTGGCTTTTGGTTGTGTAAGAATGTGGCATAAATCTGAGGTTAGGTTGAGCACCGATTTGTGTTGCATACATTCGGGCGCCGGGACAAATGTAATCACGAAATTTCTTCTGATTTCAACAATTTCATTATCGTATATGTGTTTTCTTTTGTTTTCCAGGTACTGCAGCATGACTTACATTGTGGATCAACTGTTTCCACCCATCAAGTACGATGAAGTGCCCGTCGAATTCACCAATTTCAACTACTGGCGCGATCCCATCCCGGATTTGCCAGAGCTGGAGACGGCTCTGGTGCCGCCAAGCACTAAAGTAGACATAGCCACACTGAGACCCATTCCAGAGAAGTGAAGAGAATGATGAGAAGAGCAAACGCAACGCGACTAATGCAAACGCAACGCGACACATACGATAACACTACTATATCCATTATATACACATGCATACATAACATATTTAATCCCATTATGAAGCTTCTTGTTGTGCTGCACTTTGGCGTGGCAACTCTCAGTTGAAAACTGTCTAGCTAATCGAACTATCTAATTATCCTACATAATGCTTATGTATAATTAGCACTTTAGTTTGTTTTATTATTTAATGTCGGCAACCAGAGAAAGTGATTTAGCCTATTTTGCATTATGTTCATGCATTCATACAGATATACCTACCTACTATATATACATACATATATTACTATATATTATATTAACTGATTGATTTCATAATTTTATGTTGAAGAGAATTTATTTACAAGGATTTACTGTAGTTTGTAACTACATATATATTGATACATATTCTAGAACTCTTTAGATCTTTCTGCATAGCTTCGAATGGATGATTAATAAAATTAATTGAGAACTGAAAATTCCTTTAGCTACTTTGAGATGCGCCTTGTGATTTTTGATTTAAAAACTTAATTTCGTTTACGCATTTAGTTATTATTATTATTATTATTATTTGTGATGATCAATTATACGATATCTGTTTAGTTAATGCTGGGTTTCTATTCAATATGCTTAAAGATACCATACATACTATGTATTTAACAATGCTTAGCGTAAACCAAAATGATGTTTCAATAATAAAGATCGAATGCTTTGAAAAAAAAAAAACAAATCAAAAATGCAGAACTTGCCTACTGTGTGTGTGTGCTCTAACTGGGGGTTACTAGAATCAGGTGGTCACAGTGGAAATTTTCCAAACTGTGGGTGTTCATAGAGACAAGAACAACAAGAAGAAGAAGAGAGTACAATGATTGTTGCTACTGCTGTCGTCGCGTCTAGCACGCATAAATAAATATGAGAACATTCGAGTCCGATTATGGACAATAAACCGTACACTCGCGAGGGGGTAGAACAGACACAGGAGGGGTAGCTGGGGGGTAGGCTGCATGGGGCATGTATTTGTCAACGTAATTTTGCCAATTCAATTAATGCTCATTTAAATCTCAGCTGCACAGGCACAACAGCAGCCCCCACAACATCATCATCATGATGATCGTCGTCGTCGTCTTCATTAGCAGCATCGGTACACAAAGCGGGACAGACTAGGGAGTGCGACACAAAAAATAGCAGGCACCACCAGAGGCGTCGTTTACAGGGGTTTACAGGGGAGCACCTATAAAATTGTAGCTCTCTTTCTGTTTAATACCTTATTGAGTCTTCTTATCTCCTATTTCTATTGTTTATGCAAAGAAAAGCGTCTAGTTCAGAGGAAGAAGTTATCAAGTTTTACTTTTGTTTCTGTTTAATGCCGTATTGTGTCTTTTGATCGTCTTCATCTATTCAGAAATAAATATTTAGACGAAAGAAGAAGTGTTTATAAACTGAAGTATGCATATTATTAAATATCCTATTGCAAAGACAGAAACGATAAAACTCTGCATATATTGAGTTTTATTCTAAATAATAAACAAATTGTGTAGTAGAACCATTCCAATCCCCCTTGGCAACACACTCATGCAGATCATAAATTTATGCTCAGTAGTTTTCCGTTTTTCAAAAAAAGAGGAACAATGATATTAAGCAAAATTTTCCAGCTCTTGAGCCGCGCTTTGTGCTGATATTGCTCGTCAACAAGATAAGAGAAGATTTAGCTGATTATGATTGTATAGCACAAACAAACACACACACACACACTTGAGGAGAGGTCAAGCAGGCGATCAGCTGATTCGGCATAATTCGGGCAATTTGCTCAAGTGCAGCTGACAAACTATCCCCATCTAACGGAGACTGAGAAGAACAATATGAATAACTAAAATTAATCAACTAGCTTTGCTGAGCTTAATTTGGCATCCAGCTGCGTGATCACTCAGGAGTACACGACTTTAAAGACAAGATAAATTTCCATATCAAATTTAAATTGAACACGCCGCAAAGTGCGGACTCAATTGAGTCGCTGCCGCACTCAAAGCGCAGCAACTGCGACAGTGGCAGCGGCAGAGGCAGAGGCACCGACATCGTTCCCATGCTGGATCGAAAGGTATATAAACCGAGGCCCGCCAACAGTCAGATATTAGTTCTTTCTGGGCAATCCGGTGCAAAGCAAGCATATCTTTCGATTTCACTCTTCGCAATCAAAATCCAAAAAATCCTTCAAACATGAAGAACTCCGTTGCCATTTTGCTGTGTGCTCTGATTGGTCTGGTAAGTTTCCTGTCACCTCCTACTGGGTTGAGTGGTAACTAACATTCTGGTGCAATGCATCCTTATCGCAGGCCTCCGCAGCTGAGTACAAACTGCGTACCGCCGAGGATCTGCAGAAGGTGCGCAAGGAGTGCGCCGAGTCCAACAAGGTGACCGAGGCTCTGGTTGCCAAGTACAAGGCCTTCGAGTACCCCGACGATGAGATCACCCGCAACTACATCAAGTGCATCTTCAACAAGTTCGATCTGTTCGAGGACACCAAGGGCTTCAAGGTTGACAACCTGGTGGCACAGCTGGGCCAGGGCCGCGAGGACAAGACCACTCTGAAGGCTGACATCGAGAAGTGCGCCGACAAGAACGAGCAGAAGTCCAATGCCAGCGCCTGGGCCTACCGTGGCTTCAAGTGCTTCCTCAGCAAGAACCTGCCTCTGGTCCAGGCCGCTATCCTGAAGAAGAACTAAGGAGCACAGCGCATGTCTGGTACTGGTGGGGCTGATCAATCTCGAGTAGATCGATTCGAATCGCACCTAGCACAAAACATTTTGGATCAGCATTTTATGATGATAACTTTTGGGTACTGCACTCTGTTTAATTGAAATAAAGTTCGTATAATAGCAAGTTTCAAAGTTAAATAACATAACTGTTTGTTTTTGTTCTTTTTATTCAAATAAGCTTATTTATTTGTTTTATTATGTTGCTTATACAAATGCTAGATTGAATTGACATAATAATGCTTATGATGATACTGCAATAATTTCTGCAAATTCCTTCTTCGATCGATGCGGGCCTTGCCGCGGCTTCTCTTTCTCTCTCTTCCTGTCTCTCCCTTTCAGCGATCCCTATTAGTGTACCTTGTCCCACCCAAAGGAAAGGCATTGAAAAGTTGTTTAATTCGATTATATTTCTTCATCTTTTTGGTATAATCAATTTTTCTTGTGTGCTATATATATTTTTTCGAATATATAAACAAGATCTGAGTTATCTTGATTTTTTGTTCTTTTTTGTGGTATTTTTCATCTTTTCCATGTCTGGGGTTTATCATATTATTTTTTTTTTGTTTTTTATTATTATTTTTATCCTCTGTTTTACTCTTTGCCATCTTTTGAACTTCTTTTCTTTTGTTTTGTTTTTTAAATGCTGCTTTCTATTCTTTTCATATAATTGTTAACCAACTCTTGTCCTCATTTTTTATTTTACGCAGTATATATAATATATATAAATATATATTTATTTCTTTTTTTTTTATTGAAAAATTAAAAAGTGTGATAAGGGGGTGTTTGTGGTGTTGGGTGCTTCAAAAAACATTATAGCCAAGTAAAGTTTTTATATCTTTTTCCTTGTTGATTTCATTTTATTGGTTTCATCTTTTTGCGCCTATTTTAGAATATTTTTTCGCTGATGCTGCTGTTTTTTTTTTATTATTTCTATATAATATATATTTTTTGTTGGCGTACTCTTGTATTTTCTTTTTTTTTATATTTTTTATTATTAGCAAAGAAGTTTTGGCAATAAAATGTTTTTTGAAATTATATATTAAAAAAATCTGAAATCAAATATTGATTGGATTAAAGAAATGTGTCAAAAATAAAACCAAATAGTTGTTATTCAAGTCGTCCCCGTCCCCCGCAGTAAATAACGTTTAACAATACGAAACACAGACACAGAAAGGAACATCGAAGATGTGCCATGAAAACGGAATAACGAGTAATTAGGTTTGAAATATAAGTACCAATAATTATTAATATTAATACCAGTATTATCAACGGACTTTTACGGAATAGTAGCTCTGTATGTCGAGTATCAGACTTCAAGTGTTCATTGTAAAAGAACTTAGACATATGGAACACCTTAAGAGTGTTTGTACTGGACGGACTCTTTATACAAATTTGACTTTTACAAAGGCCACATAAACTAAAGGATGGAGCTTATCCTTCCATTTCGTAGATGTATATCCTGTCAGTCTTTTTAATGCTTTGAGCAATCAACTTACCTTACTATAAGTTAAGAAAACAATAATCAATAAGGCGCATAGTAGTTGGCACGGCCACGGTAACCTCTTCTGAAACGAAAGACAGACCGAAATTAGCACATATCACAGAAATGATGATCCTCTTTACCAGCAGACTTACATTGCGCGTCGTGCACCACGGAAAGTGGAGTGACAGCACGCACGGGAGACCCGTGCTCCTCGGCCACGGAAACTGCCACGAGCGAAGCGATTTGTTGTGGAGAGTCCCGGTCGGTTTGTGCGCTTTGACATTACCTATAAGGAAGTAATATCGAATAGAGATAAAGTTTACATATGCAATTGTGATGTTATTGATGACTCACCTTGATTTGACGTCCTCGGAATAATGTTTCGTTCATCGCCAGCGCAGTCTCCACATACTCCTTGGAACCGAATTCAATGTAAGCGAAACCCTTGGGATGTCCGTCCGACTTATTGCACAGTATGGTCACACGATTAATTGTACCACAACCATGGAAATGGGCCTCCAGTTCCTCAGCAGATGCACCGTAATCCACATTGCCCACGTAGACGGATCTTGTGTCAATCTCCTGTTTCTCTTCGAGTGAAAGCGGCACTGTGGCCAGACCGGTTGTTGAACCTCCGGCCATTTGTTTGTCTACCTCTGTTTGCATTTGCTTGATTTTCTCAGCCTCCTCCTCCATCTCTTTGACGCGTGCCTTGATGGCCTCCAGCTCAGGGTCGATCTGCATACTGCCTTCCTCCTTAAGTTTTATATCGAAAGTTCAATTTACTTAAGTTTATATAATGCGATTTTATATCAAATTTAAAATGCCAAAAAATGCGATGCGCTTCACAGTTGAGACTCGTGATGGGGAATGAGAATGAAGGCGAAGCATCGAAAATGGCCGCCGCTTTGTGGCACAAGCTTCGCTAGAGCTTTTTCCGCGAATCGCGAACTGTGCTTTCGCATTCAAGGCGAAATGAAACTGGTTTTTTGGCGCTCACACTTACCTCAGTCTCAGTAACGATTTCAGTCTCCTGTTCGCCGTTTGTCTCTTCCAACGACTCCAAGAGCTGATCCTCATTTAAAGTAATATCTTCATCAGCCATTTTTATTATTTGTTGTTAACTTGTATTTATTTTTGAAAGGTTCTTAACTTTGGTGTTATGTTTATGTTTACTAAGCTAAACTTTGTCACGTTAAAGCTTACAGCGGCACTGTGGTGTCTCACTGAAAAGAGAGACGACCCGAGGAGGAGAAAATGCAACATCAATAAATATACACAAAGAGAAAAGCAATTGGTATCATGTACGTGTCAATCTTATGATTTGGCGGTATTTAATTATAGCTTATTTTATTGATTAATATCGTGAGTGGATTCACACATACCAATCCATCTACACTCACACATAGAATACAGTTTCACAATTACTTACGTCAAATACAAGGCAAGGGGCTACACTGCTGCTGACGTTTCTTCGTTCGCTCAAAATGGCCGCTGCCCGATAATGATAATTTACACGCTTCACGCAACCGAAACAACTGTGTGCATGTACTTTATTAAATTTATACTTTGCGTGTAAAGTATTTCCCTATTCCCGCATTTAAACACAAATGGCAGCTACTAAATGTAGTACTATTTCTATATTTACAGCAGAATCTGACGCTTTTTTCACAGAAACAATGTCGTAAAACGCAGCGAAAATATATTCGCCCTGTTATTAGAGATGGGGCAGTGTACTTATCGATGAGTGTAAGAAGTATCGATAGGTAATAAAGGCTATACACGACCAGGCCGGGATGCATGATGTTTCGTGACTAGACCCTCTTACGAGTTGGTAGTTGACAGCTGAATAATTCCGAAATCTACTTTCTTGCAATGAACGATTCTGATTCTGAATACGAAGAAACCGAATATTTGGTGTATGCCGACTTTAAAAATTACTTGGCTCCGCATCAATTAAAGCACGAGGATGCTGCCATCAAAATAATTGGCATCGAAAGCGAGACTCCCATGGCCGAAATAAACGGAAACTTCTTCAAAGGTACAACATGTGGGTGCAAATTTAACTGGCTATAATTACTTTTAATTCTTTTCTCTTGTAGGTTCCTATGACATGTCTATGGGCACACTTGTATTTTTCGAAAAAGACAAGAACCACGAACCTGGAGATCCCCTATACGAGCCAGTCTGTCGACAAATGTATAAATACGTCAATAAGACGGACAAAGTAATCACATTCGAGGGAGTTTATGTTGAGAAACAGCCGCAGGAGCAGCAAGAGATTAAACCTGAAGACCAGCAGCAACAGTCTGACGATAAGCCGCAGGCGCTTAAGCTGAATATAAGCTATAAAGACGCTATAAACAAGTTCGCGGAAGAACAGTAAACGTTTTAAGGAACTGATAATAAATAATCCTCTGCATCAGCATGGAAAACGTTATGGAGCCACCCATTATTTTACGTCAGTTTCTAGAAGATTATCGCAGCAAATTAACCTGTTATAGTGCCGACAATTTGCCATTTTACTTTAAGAAAAATTCATCAGTTTCAACCGATATAGCGAACAGCTGTTCGCTGCAAATGGTTAAATCGCCAGACGACAACATGATTAACATATTTGTGCCCGGTGCTGAAATACAACGTCCCAATGTGTCCAACCCGCAAATGGATCGACATGTGCCCAAAACCTACACGGCCATAAATGAGCATAAGGCCAGATCTCGTCAGAATCCCTTTACTCGCACCCAATACAGTTACCGTCTTATTTCGGAGTCAATGATGAACGGTGATCCGGGGCTGATGAAGGAACTGGATGATTATGAACTGGAGGTGACTGTGCGCTTTTATAGACCCCCACGAGCAGCACATCGTGGCTACAAAGTTGAGCGACCTGTCTTTGCTGAGGAATTCCTCTGCCTGAGCAGTAATTACTTAACCGAGTTGCGAGATAAAATATCCTGTATTTGCAATGGCAGAAGATTTGTGGACGTAAGCGAAGATCCAGAGGCACCATTACCGGTGCTACAGACTGATCCGGGTTACTTTTTTATCAATAACACATTCTACAACGACACACGCAACCCGGACAACTGTGATTACTCTCAGACTGTGGTAAATTGGGCCAAACAAGCTCAAGGCGTGCAAGCCGAACAATTTAAATGTGCATCTATGGAAGCCACTCGCTTTGTGGATCTCACTGTCAGCTTGGGGGCGCCACTGCAGTATCTGCATCATGGTAACTGCGAGCATTTATTTGTATTCTCGCAGGTGGAAGTGTTGTTGCCGTTCAGCAAGTGCCTCAATCGCAACATGTATCCCTCTTTGCGAGCCTTTAACTCCTTCAACCGGCGAACCTGCTACATGTGCGGGCAGCGTCCCTATCACTTTATTGTGGAGCAGTCCCGGCGCCAGCTGCACGATCCCTCGTATCTCTGTCGCATTTGTTTCTACAGCTTCAACTATGTCGACGGACAGAAGGTGGGACAGTTCAACGCCTATCGCATATACGATCTCTCCGAGCACCTGGACGATGAGACAGATTGCCAGCATCAGGAACAAAAGCATGATCCAGATAACAGCAGCAGTGCCGACGAATACACTGATGTAGATGAGGGGATAAGTAAAACCTAGTTGTAGTTGTATTTATAATTTGATTTTTATTTCGATAAAATATATGCAAACATAAATTACTCTTACTGCTTGTTAAATAAATGTCATACACACTGTAACAATAGTTAATCTGATCTCTTTTTAAATATAGTATATCTTTTAGTACATTAGCAAAAGTTAGTTTGACGTTAGGAATCAAATGCAAATATTACGTAAATATATCTTGAGCGTGGTTCGATCATAATAAGTTTCAACACAATCGGAATCCATTAAAATAGTTAACAATTTGAATGATATTACTATCGATCGTTGAGAACATTTAAACTACGCCTTAATACTTATGTATGTATGCATGGTAATATGTAATATTGTAGTTTCTTTTATTTTTACAAATAGTTTTAAGAAGTTGCGTAGACAAGTAATACGGAATCCGTTAACCATTATCCGTGTGTAAACTAATATCAATATCAATCGGGCATACAGACTTGATGAAGACCAATGGAAAACAAGTTAATAGACTAATTTTGGCCAATAACATATGTGTTTGCTTATGTGTGTATGTATGTATGTATATACGAATACAAATATGTACTTATGCTTATGTAATATGGTAATACAGAGTAAAAACATGCAAATTCCGAAATATATGCATGGTTAATGTACCTATATGTATACATATATAGTATTAACTTTCGTTTGTGCGTACTTAAATTGCCCGAGTGTTCAAATGCCTTGATATATGTATTTATATATATGTACGTTAACAACCTCAAGCAATTTAACGCAATGTCTAGTATACCTGCTGGCAGTGCCGTAAACTAGAGCCGCAAGACTAACGAGAGTACTATGGCGCAAGTTTACAATGTTGCAATGTTATGATTGGCTCTAGAGAGATAGATAACATTCTTTCTCCGATTCACAGGCCCATTTCAGTAAGACTAGTATTTAGTTCACCCTCAACCGATAGTACTCTATAGATAATTCATCCCATTTGTAGCTGCCTTTACCTCTTTGGTTTGTTTCTTCACTGTGTTCATCTTTGATTAAAGCTAAAACCAGCAGCAGCAATGCGCCTAGCTTTGGAATACCAATTCTCGCTCTACGGACAGATACTCCAGCATTTGGGCCGGCACTGGTAGCTTGGCCAGCTCAGCCATGGGCATTTGACTCTGCAGGACACGCCGACACAGATCCTGTAGCTTGGGCATATTCAAGTATCGACTGAGAGGATACTTTAAGATCACTGGAAACGGTGGCTGCATTTCGTTTGGCACCTTGACGAAGCAAACAAAATTATCGTTCGTACAGCGATGCAATATGTCCTCGATCATCGCGACAATCGACTCGTATTTCAATTCCTCAAAGTGCCAGTATTGATCTCGATACTCCAGACGATAATGCAGTGTTACGTTAACAATGCGAAAGCTGAGCGTAAATTGTGATCCACTGGTTTCTGAATCTCTAACCAGAAATGAGCCTGTCGGCTTATTGCTCAGCTGCTTCTGGGAATCGCGTCTCGAAATCTCACCCCAATACCAGACTTGACTGCAAGAGAATGAATGAGGAAAGAATGAGATGAATGATTCATCAGCAAACCAGTTTATGGTACACTTACTTGAGCATCTCCGAACAGGCCTTGTACATAACATGATTGGGCTGCTGCGGGTTTAGCCATTTTTTTCTTATGAACCGCATATAATCGTGGGTGAATGGTACCGTTGGCTCCACGCGTATAGGCGCGGCCAGAAACTCATACATCGCATCAGCGGTCCCTCCATCACTGTCACAATCGTCGCCCATTGAGTGCCAATTGCGCAGAGCACTAAGACCCAATCCCATTTTCTTTCGAATGCGTGAGAACATGTTCTTCTTGTCCTTTCGTTTGCGCAGAGCACCACCACCAATACTGCTGCAATTGCTCTCGGATGCATCTCCACCAGCCGTGGTGGCTCTGGCATCCATGGCTCCACCACCCCCAAGAGGTTCATTGTTGTTGTTTTGCAGCTGAACGGCAACTGTTGAGCTGCTGGCGCAAGTTAGAGCCGAGTCCGATTTCTTACGCCTGGTGAGAGAATGGAACCAGCTGCGCTTTTCTTTCGGCACTGCCGTTGTGGATGTCGAAGCTGCGCAGAGTTAAATTTGGAACAGTTTTAAGTGTGTGCGATTGAGGTCAAGAATAGCCGTCCCTGAGAAATATTCAAGCTACTTACATTGCTCCACATTGTCATCCTGGTCAGGCGGTATTCTTGGCCGATTTCGGGCTCCTACAGTCCCAATCGTATTTCCTGCAGCAACAGCAGCACCTTGGCCTTGGTGTTGACTGTGGCTCCGAGAGTTTGTGTCGTTTCCGCCGTTACTCATATTGTGGGATTTGGCGTGTGACTTACGGGATGATGCTACCTGTGTGCTTATCACATACTTAGCATTAATTGGAATTTCGATGACTAACTTAACTTAATGATAAGAAAGAAATGTATTTTTGTTTTCGTTTTCGTGTTAGTTTTTTTTTTGTTGAGTAGTATACAAGAAGTGGAAGGGCTTGCAGCGAAGTATCGATATCGATGCTTGACCTGAAGGATTGCTACTCGATAGCTTGTTGGTGTTATCGAGAAGTCAACCGATATATGTTTATACTATTGAAGCACTAAACAATGTTCATTGCTTAGTGATTTAAGTATTTAGCATAAACATGCAAAATTTTTCAATGCACTTGGATCTATCCGACTTTTTTGATGACGCGCGGAGCAGTTCTATGGTATTCATAGATACTACTTGGGAAAATGTGAAGGACTTGCAAGATCACATTCAAAGGCTATTTGAACTGGTAAGCCGGAAACAGAAAATACTTTGTGTCTTAACATTTAATATAAATATGTGTTTTCCCAGAGTGATATTAGTCTGCTGACCAAAAACGGATACTACCTGCCACCTAAAGAATCTATAAAAGTTCTCAAATCTACCGACTCGCTGAAGGCTTTCCATTTAAAAGTGTCTCCTTGTCCCGAAGAGAAAACCAATCAAAAGAAAAGAAAGCGATCAGTTGAATCAGAAGAAGTAGGGCTCGCAAGCTCGCAACCAAACAATGAGAAACGATCGAAGACCAAAACACCCATAACACAAGTGGAAGTGGAACAACCCTCTAGGCAAGAAACTAAAAGATTTGAAAATGATATCACTAGAGAAATGTCTAAGGTTAGGGAATTATCAGTTAATAAAACAGCTGAAACTAACAACAAGAGAGGAAGGTCACTGGAAGAACAACCCGAAATCCGAGAATCATTACCAAATAATACAGCGGGCGAAGAAGTCTCAGGGTTCAAGGAATTATCTATAAATAAAACTGATGACACTTATCATAAAAATTCAAAACGAACAACACACAATGAAAGCATTTCCAACAACCACATTAATTTTCAAGAAGAGGGGCCAGTATCTGCAGAAGTTACCACAATGGAGAACAACAGTCAATCTGCCAAAGTCTTGTCCATCGTATCATTTCGCTGCCCTCTCCTACAGCTAGATTCGGATCACACGCGGGTCTTTAAGCTGCCACGAAAACCAGATCCCGTTAAAATTCTAGAGAATATTGTTATCCCAGCCCCCGATACAAAGGAAATAGTAGAACAACCGCAAAGCCCAGCCATTTTTTCGAAAGATGAACAACCGTCTAACGCAGCCATATCTTCGAATGAAGAAGGACCACAAATTGAAACTATAGAGGATGATGATGTTATGGTACTGGATGATACCAGTGTTGATGATTCTGATTCAGATGTGGAGACAGTACCTGTAAAGACCGACAGCTTTTCAGAAGTAATCGCAGACATGTTGCGAAATGCAGCGCCGTTAAGAGAGTCGCCAAATGTTGGAGATACCGTAATCTTTAAGCTACCCAAGTCAAAGGGAGCAACGGCACCGTTCCGTACAACAGAATTTCTTGCTGGTACCTGTTCCGATGTTAATCGCCGCACGAAATCCATGACCCTTTCAGTAATAGGTGAGAGGAAGTGAGAGGAAGTGATCAAGCTGTAAACTAATAAATTACAATTTAATTATATTTTCAGCATGCGCCGATAAAAACAAGTCAATCATATTGAATCAATATTCAAAAAAGTTGAATCATTCAACAGCCGACCCCGAGATTGTTTTGACTGTTAACCTAAAAGAGATGATTGACCCGAAGGTGATCGTGTCCATATTGGATTAGAGATCAGAAATGCCTAAATGAAAAAACAATTTATGTTGTATGTCCATACTTTCTGATGTGTTTATATATATTCTCATAGTTGTTGTAAATTTAAACGATCAAATAACACTAATTTAGAGTTAATTACATCCATCTTGCGAATGTATTCAGACTGTGTGCTTTTTTATTTGCTCCAATAGCTCATCGGCCTCTTCGCCAGTCTTGACTCGCAACAGAATGGACACGGGCTTGGTCTCCTCCGGTGTGGGTATGCAGACCATCATTACGTTGTTTTTTCCCATGCGCTGGCTTGGTATTCCTTCGATCAATATCAGATTGATAAGGATTTTACCCAAATTAGTGTCGGCACGCACCAACAACTGTGTCTTCTCCGAGTCCTTGACCGGTTTAAGATACAAGGTTCCAACACCTCGATCTGAGAAGTCCTTGTCCTTCTTCACAAAGACCTTGCAGCGTTTCGAGAATATCGCGTCGTCCTCAACTACCTGTGAAATATTTTGAAATCAAGGCAAAATAATTTCATCAGTATTAATAAAACTTCAGTTTTTGATGGGGCTAACCTGTTTGAATTCCACCTTTGGTGGCCTGTCTTCCTCGTCATCACCAGCATCGGGGCCATCGCCACCTCCTGCTCCTGCTAGTGGCGAAGGTGGTTTCAAATTTCCAAAGGAAAATGGAGTAGTTGAGGTGGATCCAAATGAAAAGCCAGTGCTAGGCGGCAACATTGTGTCAGTGGAAGGTTTTCCGAAACCCGAAAAACCAGAAGTGCTTGGTTTATCATCGCTCTTCAAGCCAAAGCTGAATCCATTTGTTTTTGGCGGCGAAAGGGCAGCAGATGCCTCCGAACTGGACGCATCTTTGGTGCCAAAACTGAAGAAGCTTGGCTTGGGAGCATCTTCTTTATTAGCCACAGATGTCGCTGTTTTCATGCCGAAACTGAAAATGCTCGGGGCCGCTGAAGTTGATGCATTAGTTGTCGACTCCGATTTGGCAGGCGATGTGTTTGCCTTCGGGACATTTCCAAAGGAAAACAATGGAGCTGTTACTGTGGTAGTAGTGCCTCCACTGGTGACTGTGCAGTTGGGTTTCTTGCCAAAGCTTATGGACGGTGATGTGCTGCTGTTTCCAATGCTAGTGGTGGGTTTGCCAAAGGAGAAACCTTCAAGTGGAGTTGATGTTACCACTGCTGTTGCTGGTGTGGCCTGTGTTACTGTTGGTTTCAAGCTTGATGCTGTTGTTGTTGTTTCTTTCGTCGGCTGAATCTGCTTTAAGTATTTCTCGTAACTATTGAATACTGGGGTCAGTATACAATAGGGATTCTTGTCCATGTGCTCTTGCAGGAACTTCATTACAGCCATATTCAATTCAGCGACACTATCGCGATATTCCAAGGACACTGTGCTATCGGCTGAGCCACTATTTACTGATGGACTAACGGCTGCCTTGAACATGCTCATAGTTGATAGTTTCGGAGTAGCTGTGGCATCTATAGCTGTAGGTGCAGCTGTTACATTGCCAAAGATTGAAGGACCTGAAGAAGTTTTGGTTGCTGTGCTGCTGGTTGGCAGTGCCAGTGGAGAACTTTTTGCGTCATTTTTCAAATCGAATGAAAACAATTTAGCAGGCGGCGGTGTCAATTTTGCGTCATCATCTTTACCAGCAGTAGCTTCTGGTTTTAAAGTGGTGTTGTCACCCGTGAACGGCGCAGCCGGTACTTTCGAGAGAAATGCAAAAGGTGATGCCACACCAGCGGTTGCAGACGGTGCCGGTTTGCCAAATCCTTAAAAAATAATAGATAAAAAATATTAAACAGACAACTAAATAATGATAATATAGTTTGTTGTACCTGAGAAACCACTAAATACGCTGCTTCTAGGGCTGTCGGTTGCCGCCTCGTCGGCTTCAGAACCGCCGACACCCGCCTTTCGCCTTGTGGCCTTCTTGATAACGCGTGTTTTTAGTTCTTCCGGCGGCGCGGTTTTAAATGTACCACGCTCCTCTGGTTCTTCATCCTGATCCCAGTTGTCGTGGTTAAGATTTGACGTTGCTTGTCTTTTACCAGCCATGTGTGAAGAGTTTTTTACAAACGTATATATATATAATGTCTGAGTGCTCAGATGAAATTTAAGGTAATGCAAATTTTTATGTTCTAGAGATGAGCTACAGCGCGAACAAAATTGTAGTGATGAGCGATATTTTCTGGGCATCGATTCGATTGGTACTCGATAACAAGTACTGACATGAATAAACAACAAACTATTCAGCTTACTCTTTGCCTAATTTATTCGCCTATTGTTATGTTGCCTTTATTTGTAAAAAAGGAATAAGACTTTCATACATAAAATCGGAGATATTTGTAAAAGCACACCACGCTTGCATCACAACCATCTATAAACCAGTTTCGTCTGATGAACCATTGTATGCAGCCCTGCAACTAAATAACCACTGAGCTGGCTGTACAACATTTTGGCATTTTTAGTACATTGTTGAACGAAAAATATAAGCAACATTGTTACACTAAACGCGACGACGACGCCAGCAGAGCAGCAAAAATTGCAATATTAATATTATTAAATTTTAACTTAGGCTCGGGCTCGTCAAAAGTTATTTTTAATATAAGCAATATCAAGCTCAATTATCGGAAATTCATTACGATTAATAGCAATGTGACTAACTGTTGCGGAGTGTAAATATGCGCGGCGCATTTCTCTACTACTGTAACATTAATTGCGCTTTGACTGCGACAGAGACTGCGACTGCGACTCTAGTTTTGCTGCAAGATGAGGCGATCAGGTGGCGCGCCTAAAAAGTGTACAACAAAGATATACAGAATGTGTGTGCAACGGCAGTGTGTGTAAAAGAGTGCAAAATCATAAGAAAATAATTAAGTGAAAATTGGTGCAAAAGGAGAAGGAGAATAATAGCTACTCCCATACAGACGTACGTGCCAACACCAACACCAATACAAGTACCAACTATCACGTACATACGCATACACGGGACAAACATACACACACTAATACAACCAAAACACGAAGGCATCGTAATCGTAATCGTTGTCGTTGTTATCCTGCTTGTTCTTGTTACCTCGTCGTGTGATCCTTTGTTGTTGCACAAGCGGCAGCAGGAGCTGCAGCAGCAGCTGTGGCTCATACATATAACACATTCGTATATTGCCTTCGGTCTTGTGTTTATTGTTGCCGCCTGGGCGTCCTTGAAGCTCGTCGCTGTTTTGATAAGTGTGTGCAAACTAAACTAAGCTAAAAAAAAAACAAAATAAAAAAAAAGTGTGCCCAGCTAAAAGTGAATCGTAAATCAGCAACAAGAACAACAATAACAACATATTAAAATGCCGCCAGCTTTAATTGGCATTTCCGAGTTTGTAGAGGAGACGCGGGATGATTACAATTCCCCCACAACCTCCACATTTGCATCCCGCATGCCGGATTGTCGTCAGACGATTAGCATATTGGAAGAGGTAAGCCTTTACACCCGTTACACCCTACCCCTACCCCTACACCCCCAACACATATTCTCCCCCTCCCTCGGACTGTCTCGGTAAAGTTCAAGGTAGCTAATCAATGATCCAGCGCTATAAAATGCATGCCTGCGCATATGTATATATTTGTATATGTACATACAAACGTGTACATGTTTATGTGTATGTGTGCTTTATATACTGCAGTGCATACGCCCCCACAAGCAGAAAAAAGCAAATTTGTTTATTATAGTATGTGTTCTATGAAAAAGCAAAATTTAACTGGCACTGCGCCAAGTGAACCCCACAGTCGTCTGCCTCATTGCCGACCCTCTCACTCTCCCGTGCTGGGGTTGGCTCATGATGACGTCGTGCAGGTGGTTACTGTTTCTCCATCAACAACATGCAACATCCCAAAAAAGAAAACAAATAACGAAAGTGCATATTCGTAAATCAATGCAGCTGCCACTGCAGTTGCCCCAGAACGCGGGGCAATGTTTTATTGGTATTTTTATTTTTAGTCAGTGCATCTGCTCTGCTCGCACATTGCTTTGTTGTTGTTGCAGCTGCCTGTACTGATAAGGTGGCAAGTGCGGGCGGAAAGGCGTCAGATAAAGCGTATACGAAGTCGACATCCGCACAAATTGCCACATTTAGCTTAAAGCTCGCGATCAGAACTTATCACTGAACAAGTAGCCACACCCACTGGATTGGATTACGCATCAAATTGTATATGTGTCTGTGGCTTCTATATACTATATACATATGCTTAGCGGCATTTCCCGTCTAAATCTCTGCGCTCCAATTCTTTTCACTGCGAGAGCACCAGGCCCATTGCAGCTCTAAAATTAGCCCCGTTGACAGCAGCAGTAGACGCACCCTGAGCTCCAGTCACTACATTTCGATCTATCTATATATTCCCTTAGAAAACTCATTGTCAATAGTCAATATTGATAAACCTCTCTGAAAACTCAAGTATAAATAAAACATATTGAACAAACCTTCAAATGATAAGAGCCTAGCAAACAGTTATTTTTATTATGTGATTAATTTTTCGCTTCAATAAAAGTCGATGTAATTCCTTTGATGAGTAATAAATACGAAATTCAACAATTTTAATCAATAGTTTGTCCCACTGTGCGCTAATTTAGGTCTAATTTCTTTTTTTAACTCGAGCGAACCCGAATTTTGTTTGCTGTGATGAATGTTTGACAAAAAATTAAATGTTTAATATTTAATTTCACTGATGGCTTCACCAAATTGTGTCCACCCAAAGGGAGCAAATCAATAAATGCGCCCAAGACCAAGACACACCTTTTTTTACTGTCTCTATCGAAGACAGAACCGTAAAATGGGCCGAAATAGAACTTTATGTATAATAAATACATATATATGGAACACGAGTGATACAGACACACATAGAAATGAAACAGGTATTGAATTTTCGCATACAATACGTTGCGTTATTTACAGGGCAGCTTATTCATAATACCTTTTTGTATAATAACACACAAACATGTGTCGTATTATATACGATATGCGGTTTACTGCTAAAAGTAACTTGACCGGGCCCGCACCGTTTTACGAATTTCATCTTTTGTTATCAACAAAAAAAAGAACTCAACTGGTCGCTAGAAAGAGAAACGGAAACCAGTTATGTTGTTGGCTCTGACCAACTTTATTTGTTATTGTTCTAAGCGTTATGCGTTCCAAATATTTGGCATAAACTTTAGCTTTCTGCTGTTTATTAACTTATGTATGACTAATCTTTATTAGCACGTTTTAAACATCATCGCATTCAGTTCTTATCTTGTTGCCCACTCACTAAAAAACAACAGAAATAAGTATGGAATTGCAATCATAAATTGTGCTGCCTTAATACCAGAACTATAGTTAAATTGCACACACATACATTTGTGCAGTTTCTTATCTAATCAATCCTTTCTATTGAAGAACTTAGTAAATATTTTACAGTTTGGTAACGTTATAATGCACTTTTCTTTCTCATGCTCAGCGTATTTAACATTTTATTTGCTAGATCCAAAATTTCGTCGAAAAAGCGACACTGATTGCCTACAGTCTAATTCCATGAAATACTTAAATTAATATTAATTGAAGAGTCAAAAGGTTGAGCGAGCTATCAAAGTGGTGCACAAGCAAAGGGGGTAAGGGCAGAGGTCACTTAAAAATGCATAAAGATGGCTACATATTAGAAATGAATAGAACAAGAGTCTCGAAGAAATTACAATTAAACTAATTGGAATATATCTGAACCATGAATCTGATCTATATTATTATTTCTTTTCTTACAGCGGCTTGAATTTGATCGTGAGGGTCTCACAAAGCTGAAGAAGGCCGTCAAAGCCATACACAACTCTGGCAATAGTAAGTTAATATATATCTCAGACTAAATACACTACTATACTATGCATATTTCAATAATTTTGCAGCTCATGTGGACAATGAAATGTTTATGGTACGCGCCATGGAGCGGCTGGGCGGTAAGGTTATTGATCAGGATGAGCCCGACATTGGCGCTGCCTTTCTCAAGTTCTCTGTGGTCACCAAAGAGCTCAGTGCGCTGATGAAGACACTGGTAAGCAGTAGAAAGAGTAATCAAAGTGAAGCTAAATTCATTATACCGGTTTACTCATCCCTTTCAGATGCAAAACATAAACAACATTGTCATGTTTCCGGTTGATTCAATGCTTAAGAGCGAGCTACGCGGCGTCAAAGGCGATATGAAGCGTCCCTTCGATAAGGCGGCCAAAGACTATGAGGCCAAATTCATAAAAATCGAAAAGGAAAAGAAGGCACAGGCCAAGGAGGCGGGCATGGTACGCACTGAGATTGATGCAGCTGTTGTTGCCGACGAAATGGAGAAGGAGCGTCGCCTCTATCAGCTGCAAACCTGCGAGTATCTACTCAAATACAAAGAGATCAAAACAAAAACTGGCATTGAGTTGCTTCAGCATTTCATCGAGTATTATCACGCGCTAAATAAGTAAGTTATCGTGTGGAATACTAATTAAATTAGCCACCTCTCGCCCGGCCCTCGGCCTGGCTGTGGCTCTTTCCTAATTCGGTTTGCATTTATATAACACAAGTCATTCGCATTGCATTGCAGTTACTTCAAAGATGGTTTGCAAACGATCGAACACTTTGGCACGTACATTGGGGATCTGAGCGACAAGCTGCATGTGATCAAGCAGAAACAGGACGAGGATAGGCGGAGTCTATTGGATTTGCGAACATTGCTGCGCAGCACACCAGACTTTGAGCGTGTGGACAATGTTCCATCGTCGGAGAATCGCAGTGGTGGTGCGGGTGCCGGTTACTCGTTGCATCAGCTGCAGGGCGACAAGCATCACGGGGTCACACGCCAGGGTCATTTGCTCAAGAAGAGCGAGGGCAAGGTTCGACGTGTGTGGCAAAAGCGTCGTTGTCGCGTCACTAGCGATGGATTCTTGGACATATTTCACGCAGACGAATCAAAACCCCCAACACGCGTAAATCTACTTACGTGCCAGATAAAGCCAGTGCCAGATGACAAGCGAGGCTTCGATCTGATCAGCTGTAAGTCCCTAAGCATTTAGTTATCCATGGAATACATTATTAATTTTATGTTTTCGTAGACAATCGACCATATCACTTTCAAGCTGAGGACGAGTCCGATCAAAAGGCATGGATGGCAGTCTTGGTGAATTGCAAAGAGAAGGCCCTCACCAAGGCCTTCCAGCATGCCAATCCACAGATGAGTCCCAGCTTGGTGGAGCTGCAGAAGACAGTGATTCGGTATGTTCAGCTGCTGCCAGGCAACGACAGATGCTGCGATTGTGGCTCACGCAACGATGTCACCTGGATCAGTTTAAACTTTGGCATACTCGTTTGCATACAGTGCTCGGGTGTGCATCGTGATCTAGGCGTGCATCATTCGCGCATACAGAGCCTAACGCTGGATAATCTGACCACAGCCAATTTACTGATAGCACGTGCCATGGGCAACAGCACACTGAATGATATTATGGAGGCCAAACTGGGCAGGGGAAAGCTAAATCATGAGAGCAGCATGTAAGTTTACAGATTAATAACTATAAGGAATATAATATTAAATTGCAATTTCTAGGGAGGAGCGCTATGACTTCATACGCGCCAAATATGTGGCCAAACGTTATGTGATGCGCACCTGCGCGGATGACAATGACTTGCGCTGCGATCTAGAGCAGGCCATAGTGAATGCAGATATGAGTCAACTGCTGCAGGTATGGGCCGAGGGTGCAGACCTTACCTGCAGCTTACCCAGCTCGGATGCTGGCGAAACAGCCCTGCATCTGGCTGTGCTGCGTGAGGCGGGCTCAACACTGCACATTGTCGATTTTCTCATTCAAAATATGCCGCCCAAAGGCTTGAACAAAGCCACCAATCCGCCCGGACTTCTAGATGTGACTGGCAAGAACACGCCGTTGCATCTGTGTGCACTGCATGATCGACGCGAGTGCATGAAGCTATTGCTGCGCTCTGGTGCCGATTATGAGCTTCGAAACTCCCAGAATAAAACAGCGCTAGATATTGCCAAAGAGATGGGTCACAATGGCTGCAAGGAGTTGGTCAGTGAATGATTGCTTCTTTGATATTATTCATTCCAACTTACAAGGTGTTTCTCGTTTTACAGATTGAATGTGCCATAAAGAGGGAGAAGAGCGCTTTCGATCACATCAATACAGACTGGAATCTACCCAATGAGGATGGCTCCACCGATTTCAGTGATGATGAAACTGTCATTGATGAGCGTGTAAGTATTTGGAGAGGATATATTATATATTTATATGTTATCTTATCATAAATTTCCGCACAGAAGTCACGCTCACGTCCACCCAGTTTTGCTGGTGGCGATTCGCCGGTGTTGCGTTCACGCTCCTCCACTTGCGATTCCATCCAGTCGAGTTCTAGTCCAATTGCCAACTGTCCGAGCCGCCAGTTCACATTGCCCGGCTACACGCAATCCGCTGGCACCTCGCCCAAACAGCACACGAATGTAAGCCAATATCTGGGCAGTGGCAACAATCTCGGTGTGGCCGGTGTCGGCAGCTCGGGCAATGGTGGCGGTGGGGGATCCAGTCCTAGCTCAGCATGTAGCCAAAATGTGCGTGCAGCTCGCAACAGTTTGAATATGCAGAGTGAGTTGGCGCATGTGACTGGGGCACGAAAATCAACGTCCACGGCCAACATGAATTCACTTAAGAAGCGAACAGCGCCAGCTCCGCCGCCAGGAACAGTCGCGAGCGGTGCTCCGTCTAGTATATTTTACGGCACACTTCCGCATCCGCCCAGGCACTCACAGAACATGGATGCGAATGATATACGCGCAATCAATCATAAGAATCAACCAATGGACGCATATGGTACGCTTCCCCATATGCGAAGTGTGGAGAGCTCCCCACGGATAACTTCTGGTGGTGCTGGCGGTGCATCTGGAGGAGGTATTGCCGGAAACGGCAGCAATAGCAATCTAATGCCGGCCATGACAACATTTGGGCATAAGCGTTCACCCAGTGGCGAGTCACTGAATCGTAACATTCACCTGGCAGGGGCCAAGCTTGTGTTGCCGCCCACTGGCGAACTGCCAACGCTCAAGCATGTGGACAAGTCAGCGCTGATGAGACCCAAAATACCGCCACCAGGTCCACCTGCAGGTAATTAAGCTTCAAAACTCTTTCAAGTACTGGATCTGTAACGAAATCTTTCTTTTTCCTAACAGAACGTGAAATACCAAATGGACAGTCAAATGAAAGCATTAGCTCCATGGATGAAGGTCCCATTGCGCCGCCGCGCAAGGTAAGTTACACGCATCCCTTATTGCGTTGAAAACCAAGGGGCGAGCACTTCGTTATATATTTATATATATCAATGTATATCCTGTGTATATCCTGTAATTCCAAAAATTTCAGCGCAAGCAACAAAACTTGTTGAGATTAGAGCATTCCAGCGAGGAAACGGTAAATGGCAGAGAAAAAAAAGCAAATGAAAATCATTTAAACAAACCAAACCGTTCTTGTTGTTGTTGTTTCGTTTCTTTCTGTTTTGGTTTTCTTCTACTAAATGTGCCGTGTGCATTTTTTCAAGAGCTCTTCTAACTCCATGCGCTCCATACCTCTAAACAATATACAAAACAAAAAACAATTTCAAAATTCTGTGTGTTCTTCTGTGTTCATTAACATTTGTTACACTAACTAAAAAAAAGAGCAAACAATTTGTACAGCAAATGAATTAATAATTCCCATTCGTTCTTTCCCAGCTCATCAATCAATCCGGGAACTTCACCGACTATGAGTCATGGCACACGGATATGGACTCTTCAGGCGGTGGCCTGGATCATTCCGCCGAGTCGAATGTGTCGTCTAGCGATAATGATAGATTAAATTCATCACCCGATAATCAAGCGAAGAATGCTAATGCCACTGGATCTGGAGGGAAATTGCACTACGTAAGTGATGCAGTATACTTAAGTAAAAGCTCAACTAATTATTATTGTTAATTGTTGTTGATGTTTTTGCTGTAGAACGGACAACGACGGTGCCGAGCTCTGTACGATTGTGTTGCGGATAACGATGATGAACTGGAATTCAAGGAGGGTGAAATTCTGATTGTGTTAAATGAGCGCACAGACGACGAGAATTGGATGGAGGGAATAATCGAGGGTCATCCGGCGAGGCGTGGCATGTTTCCTGTTAGCTTTGTGCACATGTTGCCCGATTAAGAAATGGAAACAGGGAAGGGGATATATCGTTCTCTGTGTGTGTCTGAATGTGAGTGTGAATGTGTGTGTGAGCGAGTGTTTGGGTTATTATTTATTACACATTTTTATCAGAAACCCACAAATATACCATATATATGTATACAAATATATATATGTATATATATTTATATTTATTTATTCGGTTTGATCACAAACACAATTGTCTTAAGAGCGAAATGCGTAAATCGAATCATTTATATTTGCTTTGAACTACGTAACCTATTGAACGTAAACACTAATATCGCATGTACTATGTATTTTTTATTTTAAAATAAATATTGTACCATTTTTAAAGCATATACTCTAAGTAGGCGCCGCTTTGAATTGCTTTTACAACTGAATATGTCCTGCAAATGTGTTATAGGCTATTATTGTGTTAGCTATACATACATACCATCAATATAATTACCTATATACGATCAACGATATCTTAACTACTTGCTTAAGCTTTAACATCCGCGCTGTCCTCTTTAAGTAACTCCAATGTTGTATGTAAAAATCATTCATTCAAATGAATTGCAATCAATGAAATTATGTATTGATATATGCTTAACAATACGCTGCCATATACATATACAATGTATGTACTAACAATAAAAAGCCGACCTGGTCTGGCTTCTTACTTTACACATGAACTCGTACACAAATTACATATGTAAAACTTGTTGATGGATTTAAATGAAAGTTTATAAAACAACGTTAATAAAAACAAAGTAAAGTTTACTCAGATTAAAGCTTAACTCAATTGAAAACGTAAAAGTAAATAAACCTAAACTCTATTAAAAAACAACAAATGAAATAAATAAAAGTACATAAGATGCTCTGAAAACGTACATAAGTAAACCTTTAAACCCCCTGTACCTAGAAGTTGTTACCAATTAAGCACACATTATATATGTATATCTTAATCCAAAGTGCAGTCGAGAGATCAGCATAAGAATTCTGGAATTCTTTGACTTTGTTGTACACCTACCACACACATCATTATGTATATGTAAACTGTAGATACAATTTTTTTTCAATGTACACACCACCCTTTACATTTTGTATACACGTTTCAGTATTTATTTAGCAAAAACCTTAATATATTATACTATAATACATATTTGATATTATATTTAAGACAAATAAAAGAAGAACTCAACGCTTATTAAATATACAAACATCTAAGGTTGTGTTTTTACCAAAAAAAAACAAACAGTAACAGCTTTTATGTTCGAATGAAACGAATGCCGGTTCAAACATGTTTGAAGCGAGCCCGTCATACCGAATGAGCGTGCAAATTTGCTGTACGACCATATCCCGGTTGTCTTATTATTCGTATTAGGAACTATCGGCAAATGTTGTTCACGTTGTGGCGGTCGGTCGATGAATAATCGATTTCTGTCATTAGTCTCGAATGCATAAATTGAGTTGTGCAGTGCAAATAAATAATTAACGCGTAAATTGTGACATTTACGTTGCTCGATGCAATTTTAGTGCACGGACACATCCTGCAACTTCGACACTCAACAAATAAAGTGCCTTTTGCTTGAGCTGCCAGTTTAATGCTGATGGCGACAGCGAGAAGTGTGCAAAAGTAGCAAAAAGGTAATATATCGATATCGTCAAATTTGTTTAGCACTGGCACACAGGGTAAATTTATGCCAAGAAACGAGTGGAATTTGTATTCTTATGTGAACAATAAAACATTTTGTGCAGGAAAACATTCAGATCAGCTTGTATCAGGAACAACGGCCAACACATTAACAACAGGCAACAGTAATTGTTGTCGCAAAGCCAGCGCCGTGAGCAGAAGCAGCTCCAGCGTATTGGATACTACACACACTCATTCCAAGCTATGAGTGCTGCAAAGAAATACAAGCTTATGGATACGACTGAATTGCACGACACTGAGAATATTTCATCCTGCCTGAAAAAGGGTGACAGCAGCAGCAGCTCGATTACAAGTAATCCTGGAGGCCGAAGCGCTTTTGCTGCCCAAAACATGAACTCCGCCGCGTCCACAAACGGCGAACGGTTGCCAAACTTTTCCAAACTTGGCTCGCATCACAGCAATGACATACGTGCTGCACCAACTACCTCAAATCTTCTGAATCGCATGGGCGCCATACATAACAACAAGCCGGGCGATGTCAAGAAGATAGTTATTAAGAACTTCAAGGGTAAGTGGCGACCAGCCAACAGCCAGCGATAACGATATCGATAACATTTAATAATATATTTGCATATTATTCACATTAACGCCATAGCTAAACCCACACTGCCCGATAACTATTCTGAGGACACCTATGTGAAGCTCGAGGAGGCCGTTATCGCCATTCAACTGTCCAAGCCTATCAAATATTCTTTGGAGGAGCTTTACCAGGCCGTTGTAAATATGTGCAGTCATAAAATGGATGCACAATTATATGCCAAACTGAAGGAGCTCACTGAACAGCACGTTAAACGTAATATAAAACTGAAGGAGCTCACTGGTGGAAGCATGGACAAACTGGTAACTTCTTGCCACTTGCCATACATTATATACATACGTACTATATATGAACTTTCCAATTTAGGTTTTGTTGGAGAAAATTAACAATTGGTGGCTATCATTCTGTCAGCAGATGATCATGATACGTAGCATATTTTTATATATGGATCGCACCTATGTGCTGCAAAATTCGTCCATACACTCGATATGGGACATGGGGCTGGACCTCTTTCGCATACACTTTGCGCAGAATAGCGTTGTACAGAAGCGAACCGTTGACGGCCTCTTGACACTCATCGAAAAGGAACGCCAGGGATCGACAGTCGATCGTGGATTGCTTAAGAGCTTGGTACGCATGCTGTGTGATCTGCAGATATATAGCAGTGCGTTCGAAGAGAAGTTCCTCGATGCCACCAACCAACTGTACAAGGCTGAGAGTCAACGCAAGATGCAGGAACTGGAGGTGCCCGAATACTTACAGCATGTGAGCAAACGCCTCGCCGAGGAGAATGAGCGTCTTCTGCATTATCTGGACTCTAGCACGAAGTAAAGTGTCATATAAACATACAATAGCTTTCACTAAACTTATTTGTAATTTTTCCGCAGACATCCTTTGATATACAATGTGGAAAAGGAGCTACTTGCTGAACACTTAACAACAATTCTGCAAAAGGGCCTTGATTCACTACTAGAGGATAACAGACTGAACGATCTAACTCTTTTGTACGGCCTGCTCAGTCGTGTCAAAAACGGCACTTCCGAGTTATGTGGCAATTTCAATGGTTATATCAAGGTAAGACAATCAAACTAAATCAATCATTCATCAAGTTCTCATTCTGAATTGCTTATAAAATTTTAGAAAAAGGGACGCACCATTGTAATAGATCCTGAAAAGGATAAGAGCATGGTGCAAGATCTGCTGGACTTTAAAGATAAAATGGATGTTATTGTTCGCAATTGTTTCGAGCACAATGAAAAATTCACGAATTCGTTGCGTGAGGCCTTCGAATTTTTCATCAATCAGCGCGCTAATAAACCAGCAGAGCTCATTGGTTTGTAATCTTGTTAATGTAAAGTCGGTGAAGATTTATTTATATCTCCCATCTTCTAAACAGCTAAATATGTGGACATGAAATTGCGCTCTGGTAACAAGGGCACCACCGACGAAGAACTGGAGAAGACCTTGGATAAAATAATGGTTCTGTTTCGATTTATTCATGGCAAGGATGTATTCGAAGCATTCTACAAAAAGGTTAAAATTAAGGCATTAATAATAACGTTCACGATGTTAACTAATTTATATTTTCATTTCGCAGGATCTGGCAAAACGTTTGCTTGTGGGCAAGTCCGCCTCAGTGGATTCCGAGAAGAGTATGTTGTCGAAATTGAAACAGGAATGCGGTGGCGGATTCACGTCTAAGCTGGAGGGAATGTTTAAGGATATGGAACTAAGTCGTGATGTGAATTTGGCTTTTCGCGGTCATACGCTTAGCAATGATCGTGATGTTACCAATCTTGATTTAACCGTCAGCATATTGACCATGGGTTATTGGCCAACATATCCACCAACGGAAGTCACAATGCCTCCGCAGTTCATCAATCCCCAGCAGATATTCAACAAATTCTATCTGGAAAAGCACAGTGGGCGAAAGCTACAATGGCAGCCAACACTCGGAAATTGTGTGCTGCGTGCACAATTTGAAGCGGTACGAAATAATATTCTATTCTAGCCAATCTGTTCTGTTTCAAATCTCCATTATAATCATATTCTGCAGGGGCCTAAGGAGCTGATGGTGTCACTGTTTCAAGCGCTAGTCCTGCTGTTGTTCAATGATGAACCAATGATCATCTACGAAGACATATTGGCTGCCACCGGCATCGAGGATGGCGAGCTAAGACGCACCTTGCAGTCTCTTGCATGCGGACGGGCGCGTGTTATCACTAAGACGCCCAAGGGGCGCGACATTGAGAATGGAGATCAGTTTGATTTTAATAATGATTTCACAAACAAACTGTTCCGCATTAAGATCAATCAAATTCAAATGAAGGAGACGGTAAGCAAAGAATTGAACAGCTTATAAATTCTTATTCTTATCCATACAATTATTTCTCTCTATCCATTTCCAATAAGAACGAGGAGCAAAAGGCAACCGAGGAGCGCGTTTTCCAGGATCGTCAGTATCAAATTGATGCGGCCATTGTGCGCATTATGAAAATGCGTAAAACCCTTAGCCACAATTTGCTCATCACCGAGTTGTTCAATCAGCTAACGTTCCCCGTTAAGGTTCGTAAAGTTTATCTAATTATAATTCAGACAATATTCTATATTCTACCAATTGTTATAGCCTGCGGATCTGAAAAAGCGCATCGAATCACTGATCGATCGTGATTACATGGAGCGAGACAAGGATAATCAAAACCAATACAACTATGTGGCATAAGTATGCTGCGTTCTTTTGGCCAACTAACACAAACCACGAATGTAGTTTTCAAACCATACATATACCACATACATCAATAACGTGTCCAACGAAATTCTTTTTGTAACATGAAAGCGGCAAATGGATTGAATAATATATCAATTACATTTTAAAATTGCAGTTCTTACACAATCAACAAACCTATGAACCACAATGTGAGTGTGATGTTTGGTGGTTAGTGTAATCGCTGCAATTTGTTTCCTTTGTAAGTTACATTATCATCAATTAAATTAGGAGATTTATTTCAGAGAGCAAACGATGTACTATGTGTATATGTTTTGAGATCATCAACAGACGATTTACAGCAATACAGAAATGAATGTAAACTCGATTTTGTTTTTTGTTTATGGGTTTTTTTATTGATGTTACTTCTCCTTTAAAAATACAATAGAAGAACATTTGCAGGCTAATATTAATAGAATACTTAAATAAATAATAAACTAGTACTCGTAATTCTGCATCTGTATGTAAAACGGATACGCATAAACTAAATCGTTTTTATTTATGATTTTTCGATAAATAAACAAAATTAATTGTATACATAATGCATTGTGTGTGGGTGTATGTGGTTGTTCTCTTTCACTTTTATCCTTATAGATATATTAAGCATATATATATATGTATATATATTTCTGTATACTGTAAACTTGCAAATTTCAGTTGGTTTAATTAGCCAAATGTCTTTTAAAATAAGGTGTTATATATATATACAATTTTAGTTACAAACAAATTGATAAAAATGGAGAGTATAAGGGTAATTACATAATATATATAGATAGATGCACAGAAAGGGAATTATATATATATAGTCTATGCGTAAAAGTACAGAAAGAAAGGAAATTACGTTAAAAAGGCGGCGCAGTATAGGGTACGTTTTCTTAAAACGACTTTTAACTGAACTTAGACGCACGAACGAATATCGAGGCTAATTGCTATCACATTTTCCCATTGCAAACGAAGAAGCCCTTTGCACATTAACAGCACTTGGAAAGTTATCAGCGGCTCATAAAAATCTTATACAAAAATATGTAAATATTTAAATGTAAATTTCAACTCTTTGATTGCTTGTTTCGAGAGTTTTGATTAGCCAGCCACCTTACGCCTCCACGCTATTGACACTGTACTGGGAGCTATCGTAATCAGATACATTGTCTGCCCCATAACCACCGAATCCAGCTACCGACGGCTTGACTGTGGGTTCCGTGCGTGTTTTGAGTACATCGGGTATGTAGGCGGGAGCAGGGCCTGCAATTTCAACAATACTCGGACGTCGCGTGGCCGCACACCTCTTAATGGGGGACATAAAGATGAACAACGTCACAGTGATGGCCAAGGTAATGATTAAAATTAAAAATCGTGCCATGCCGTCATCGCCACGGAAATAGCATATCATGGCCATAACCAGGACTAATATTAGTACGGAAAACTTGGTCATGGTGACAGCGGTGGAATGAATCTTGCCACCCTTGCGTGAAATCATATTTGAGGGTCCGTAGGCAAAGTACAGATTATAACGATCGACCAAGTGCTTAAGACAAATGTAAATCATGGCAAATGGCATTATCAGTGGACAGAACACACTGTACACAATGCATATGGTGAAAACGAGTGTGGTCCATGCATAATGAGTTCCAAACGGGAATTCAAACATGATTGATTTACGTATGTACGGTGTTTCGGCCTTCGAACTAGCCTTTATCAATGCCCAAATGTAGACAATCAGTTCTGGGAAACGCAACAGCTCCAACGAGGTACCAATAAACGCGGCTGTGATAATATAATTGACATAAAACGAACCACGATCGGGCAAGAAGATGCACTGCCAGCGTTCGGTTTCATTGTTTAAGCCCCATTCTAGCAACGCTTGGGCCGATGTCAATCCCAACGAGGGCAATATCAAGATCATGAGTAGTAAATACCCAAAGCATTTGGTCATGATCGAATAGTTTTGCTTGGAGCGCGTATAGTGGCCCATCCATTTGTCCGAAATGGAGACAATCACTGGCATCAGCGCTGACAGCGTCCACAGCATCAACGTGGGCAAGAACTCGGATATCAATGGTGAGATTTTACTCTCAGTGTCCTTTAGCCAAGATCGGCTGTTCAGCAAATTCACCACAATCGCCGGAGTGGTGAGGAAGAAGAGCACAATGAAGAGGACAACATTGACGCAGACGAATTTCAAGTACCAGTGACTTTTGTTCACATTCAGGTTCTCCCAAAAGATATCATCAGGCGATGGTGCAAACATGATGTGCCACTGGCGATAAGTTCCGGGCGTAAAATGTGTGACAATATTCTGGGCCTCCTGCACTGTGGACACGGTAAGGAAGGCAATGTCCAGAGGTTCATTCATTGTTGAGGCACGCAAACGCGCCACATCTCCTGACAATTTGCGCTCCTCTCGCTGATAATATTCATAGGCATTTTCCTTTTTGCAGGAGCACCATTCTGGCTTGGCCATTAAAGTGTCTCGGTTGCGATGCTGCTCACAATAAACACGAGCCTCGTGTGCTCTCTCGTACTCGTCATTCCGTACAAACAGGCGGGAAATGTTATAGGCAATGCTAACGCTTTCGATGGTCACATCCGGGAACAGTTCCTGCATGTAGTTACGTATGACGGTTTTATTGCGGTCACTAAAAGGAAAACATGGGATTAATAATATGTCCTGAGAATGGCAAAGGTCAGACGTACCTGTTTGATATATTTGATATCATGATGGTGCGTGTGGCGGCCTTTTTGAAAGCATTACGGCCCGAGGAACGACGCATAACAAGCACCACCAGGGGAATATACAATATGGTAATAATAGTGTGCACCCACAACCAGGAAGAGTCAGGAGGAAGATTTGCCATTGTGGTGCGGGCGAACGTATTCACATCGTATGGATTATTCTCGGGGCCATTTAGAAAGTTAATGGGAAGAATGACGCCCAACGAAATTAACGTGACCACACCCATCACTGCCATCAAGTGCTGCTGGAACGATAAATAATGCACGGCATCCGGGCCGGAGTGCAGTAGAATTGTCTCCTTGCGCAGTTTAAAAATCACTTTTATCCAACTGAATATACCAGCTTCAGTTTGAATGGGTGACAATGGCGTCGAATCCGCTCCCTGCGATTGATGCGAGTCCACACTTGGCCGGGGCGATACATTCTGCGATGTGCCTGGTTGCGGTTCCACAACGCTGGCGGCTCTGGAATAAAATATCTCCGTCCAACGTCTCTTATTGCCATTGTTATTCACCAGAGCCAAGCGGTAGTCGCTTGCCTGATGACGAAGCATAGTGAACAACAGTACAAGTAACACCCAAAAGATGGTATTCAAAATCAGAGTTTCGGGGATTCCATTGTAGGCACTGGTGAATATTGTGGTGCGGTTTCCCAATACTGAACAGTAACTGTTGTTCTGGTTACCATTATCGCGAATAAATATATCCATCTTCAAGCTTTGATTCACAGATCCAAGTTAGCTATTCTTATTAAATAATCTTGTGAATTCCTGCAAATAAATAAATAAAATATGTATATAATAATACAGAACACATGCAAATTTATCAGGGTCTAACCAAAACCAGAATGCGTGATACGCGTTAGACAGTGTAGACGAAAACTGATAAGAATCCTGATACTGATGTTTCAAGGCCTTCATCAAAGTTTCGTATGACATTATAATTATAATTTTCATTATACATTAAACGTTTTGACAACTAGTTTTCATTAGAAGCTTTTCGTAGTTATTAAAGAAAAAAGTAACTGAGAAATTACCTAGATGGTGGTTTCTTTTGTGGTTTAATATAAATAGGCCAATTTGTATAGATGCGGGACAAACACAAAGTACGCTAGATAGAGATTTATCTTATTAGGTCAGTTCGGTCAACTTGACAAAGTCCAACAACAATAATAAGCAGATACTCGTATACAGCATGATCAAACTTAAGTTACAACAGAGTATCAGTATCACTCAATAAGTGGTTCTACTGTACACCACCTAAGTCTTTGTCAATTTACATCATTAAGGTCTTTGACACTTTTAAATCTCTAGTAGTTTCGCTCGAGAGTCAAATGAAGTGTTTCCACTTCTGTTATTAGCAATATGATTACATGTACTTATGGATGTGTGTATAAACAACGCGTAAATAGGCAAACACAAACATACAGACACACATATGTACATATGTGCTTTATATGGCAACAGTAGTCACTTTCTTTTGTAGATTGCAAAACCAGCAAGACGTTATTAATGATATTCAAACACACTCACAAGTCTCCGCTAATGCCGTTTGTCAAGTATTATCAACGAACATGGAATGAATGGATTTTTTAAAAATAAGATAATAGGGTTTTTTTTCTCGTATCTCTTGTAGGTCTTTGTTGTTGTTTTTGTATAGGGGTGGTTGGGAGGTAACGTATCGTGACGCTTCCACCTTTCTATTTCCATTCGTGTCTTTTTTCTTTTGCTCATGAATCATCACGCATCGTAAAAAAGATTTCAGTGACCAAAAAAAATTACTTTGAATAAGCAAACACAAATATTCACTGCCTTGACAATGCAATACGCCACATTCGAATAACAAGTCTGTTGTCATAATTATAGCAAGATTAGATGTTCGCGTGGATTGCTCTGATTATTCCATTATAAGTTAGCACAAAACTTTATAATTATATTTGACACGTATGCACTTCTGTTAAGCGTACCTTGTAAGCTAGATTTTATTTTGTTCTGCAGATTGCAAATTATATTTTATTGCACTTTAAAAGTCATCTGTTGTGTTTTTTGCAGTGTCGCATACTTGTATAAACTAGTGATGAGCGTTTTGACTTTGTTAGTTCGATAGGCGGTAGGCGATAACATGGTCTCATTGTATACGATGGTCGTCTTTGTGACGTCACAATTTATCAATTCGTGCAACTTAGCTATGGTTTATGAAGTTCATTGAATTTGATTAATGACAAAAGCTGCTTTTATTTAAATTAATCCCAAATAAGGTAAAAATAAGTATTTTACTTACCATAAAATTACAGTTGCTTGGTTGAGTGATAACAGTACTTGAACAAGAATACTTTAATGCCGCACCAAATAATCGATGTTTTAAATATCGAAGGACACGCAGTTATCGACGCTGACACATCGTCGTCAAGAAAACAAAAACAAAGGAAATACAATTCAAATTTCAAATTGATCTACTAAAAATTTAGTGTAATAATTGTTTTGAATCTAGGTAGTTTGTTTCAATTCACAAAACTGCCTGGAATATATTTTATTTAATTTAAAACACACGGTTTTTAGCACCAAATTAACAACTGAGGCCAAGAAAAAATGCCAATCCAAGCTACCACCAGCCCCCTGGTTTTCAAAATAAAACTACTTTCAGGCAAAAATGTAGTGCTTGTCGACTGCCCGGGATATGAGAGTGAACTTTTCATGCCGTTAATTGTCAAGGGCCGGATTTCCATTCAAAACATCTTACCACACCATCGTTGCTGCGATGCTGCTATTGCTGACACCAATGCGCTTCTTTTGCCCGTCCCCAAGTTTGGCGACGTAAGAATCGTAGCTGACACTAAAACACCACATAGAATCAGCTCCGACCCTTACGTTGGAAACTTGTCTGGCCCATTGGCAAGAAGCACACCATCGTCAAGCAGCTGGAGCGATAAGGAGAATGCTGGAGGAATTCAGACGCCTGAGCAAACGCGTTGCCAGCCAACAAAAAAAGTTGTTACTCCCAATCCGATTCCTCTTCTGCCCCTTGACACGTCATCTGCCATCAATCAGAACCTGGAAGCGCCAATTATTGAAGATTCTATATTAATGAGCAGCCCTCTGCGTCCATCGCTATCCTCCAGCTTTACTCATTCGCAAAAGACAAGTTCTTCTCAATCATCTATCATCAAACATAATGCGCCTGTACGGACATATGCACGAAAAAAACCAAACTCCTCGAATCAACCAAAGTCACCAATATCCTGGTCGCCCTTGAAGAAGAAAAAGAAGACATCGAAGGTGTCGTCAACTAAACCGCCCAGTCCCTGCATGAAATTTGAGGTTCGCCATCGCAAACTGGTTGTGGATAGTAAAAAAACGCTGCCCACCCACGAACTGCACAAAACTACAGGCACACCTGTATCTAAGACAAAGATACGTCGTAAGCAGGTCACAGCCAAAACTCGCGTTCAATTCGATGCCCTCAAAGGCACCGCCTTCGATCAACTTATTTCGCCCGCCCGCACCAACGTGTGCACCGCCTTGTATACCCAATTTCATAATGCATGCATTGACAAGTATTCGGAAACATTACCAAATTACTCGGAACTGTCGCGGACAACTCCGCTGCAGATGGATCGGCAAGTGAAGTCCTTGATAGCCAAGGAGAAACGACTAGAGAAGCAAATGAGCCAAGGACAGAAAGCAAGTCTTCTAAGCCAAAGTAAAGCCTAATAGCAATTGGCACTGGCTGCGGTTGCAACTAATTAACCATCAGATTTAGTAGTAGTATTTAAAGACATTTTATGATTATACAAATCAGAGGAATGGCCAACGGGCAGCGTGTATATCTAATTGTATTTTAAACTATACTACAAATTTAACACTAATTATGTGAGTAGACTAGTACTGATTTACCAAAACAAAAAGGAAGGAACACTTTCTCTCTAAAATATACATCATACATATATACATACATAAATCTAATAGTCGTTACTTAATTATATATTTAAATAAATATAGCCTGGGTCTCTAGACTTTGTACAGACGATCGACGGACTGGCTAGGAGCTGCGACATCGGAAGCAGGCCTTGAATCCGCGCTTGATGGCGCGCATATTGTGAATTACTTGTTCCTGCAAATAGTTTTAAATATTTTATACATAATGAAGATCTAAATCTAAGTCTGTGCACACTGACCTGCATTAAATTGAAACACATGGCAATTAGCGCCATTCCCAGCAACAGATAAACAGCACACAGAATGAAGCTCACTTCGACCTTGTCTTTATCGGCGGTAATCTGTGAGGATTAACATAGGCAATTAGTTTCAACATAATATATAGTGCTTTATTAAGGGTCTTACCACACGATCTCCTGGCACCAGATCACCGAATCCAATGCTACTTAACGAAATGAAACAGAAGTAGCTGCCATCCAAATAGTTCCAATCCTCCCAGCGTCCGAAGAGTATGGCTCCCGATAAAATATAACTACGAAGATAAATAAATATAGGAATAGAAGGTCTAATCAGCAATAGGAAAGGTCGCACTTACCTAACCATAACAAATACACAAACTGTTAGAGGCACCGTAATCTCATCTGTGCTGCCGCGAATCTCACGTTCTATATCTGAATCAGAGTCGGAGTATGGCACATCCAACACACTGGACGTTTGTCCTGAGCTTTTGGTATAGTCACTGCTGCTGCTGCTGTTCGAGGAACTGTTGCTGTTGCTGCTGTTGCTGGTGCTGCTGCTGCCACGTGCACTCTCCATGTTATGCATTTGCAACTGTAAGAAGGGAAAACGATGTCGTAAGGTTGTTTTCAGGACAACAGGACACGAAAGGAAACCTACCGCTCTTGCCAGTTGCCGCAACTTTCGTCGTTCGCGTATTATGCGCCGCTTGGCTACGCCTGGACAAATGCGACAGAGACAGACCTTGGAGTAGATCCACTTGAATGATTTTGCCAGCACATCGCCTGAAAATGGTAATATATGTCATCTCACTCTCAACTAGATATACATATACTAGATACTCTTACCTATATTGGAAAGATAGAGCAGAAAGAGTGGCATTCCAATGATAGCATACAGAATGGTCACCAGCTTGCCCCAGTCCGAGCTGGGCGTGATGTTGCCATAGCCGATGGTCGTGATGACAGTCAGAGAGTAAAGAAATGCGCCAGAGAAGCTCCACTGATGATCCACATCGGGTCCCAACAATTGTTTCTTCACTACAGCGCGCTGATAGTCGAGCAGCACATCGTTGACACTGCAGGGTATAAAATAATAAAAGAGTATATAATACTTTCGATATCTTTACTATAAACAATAGCTAAAGTAGAAGGTGTTCACTTTACCCGCTATCCGCCAGTTTAAAAACATATCTTAAATATGTATTTAACTTCCATGTTTATCGTATTTTGTATTGCATACTTTGCAGAGGCGACCTTTAAATTTATTGCAAACAAATTTACAGAAATTATTTACTTACCGCTTTCTGTAGGCCTGTCGATCGAAGAAACTTATATTCTCGGCTGTCATTTCCCACATACGGACTAGACACTCGCCGCTCACGTTGCGCTCGATGAATCGATGTGGTTTGTCCGTCTTGAGTTTCTCGTATTCGTAAATTTCAATAGCCTGGAAGATGAAGGCTCCCCCGATGGTATAGAATGTCACAAGCAGAATGATGCCCACATTGCTGAACATAAACGCTGTAAAGTGACGGCAGTGATCCTTGAAGCGCTCGAATGCTGGCTTCTCTGCATCTCTGGCCCTGCGTCGAAAGGAGCTGCGCCGCGACGACATGGCTCGACCACATTCACACTGGATCGACGACTACTAGCAGCAGCTCGTTCCAGTTCCGGTTGCGGACGCTCCAATGTCTTCTGGCTGCTGGACATGCTTCGATCTGACTGGACTGTCCATTGGTCGATTGTCCATACTGGCGTCGATACTTTAAACTATCAAATAAAATACATTTATTTACTTTTAATCGTTGTCTAAGCACTTCCTCTAGCCATAAGCAAACACGACGAGCCCGCGCAATTTAATCAAAGTGTTTGGTCGCCGTAAATCTTCACAAATCGGATATACAATATAATTTACTATGTAGAACATGTGTGGGGGTTATAATATATATAAAGGGGGGTTCTTCGTCAGAGTTTCGGCTATGTTTATGGTAAATCGCTCACAGCATTTCAGCTTGTTTCGTGCAACTTTTAAGAATATTATTATTGTTATTCATTGATATAAATTCCTAACAATTCCTAATATTGTATTGTTACAATAATTTTATAATAATTTATCATTTATTTAAAATTATGTGAAACTGCATTTCTACATTTAGTTCACTCAGTTTGTTTTCATAAACCAAATGAATTTAAGAGAACAAATTGTATTTTGACATAGGGCATAACTCATTTTTACGAACTATTATTCTTTGAGTGTGCGACAGTCGTGATATTTTTATGATATTTTCCAACAGATTAATTTATAAATTCAGAATTCATTTCGCGCCACCGGCTTCAATGGATTCTTGTTGTAGCTGTTGTCGTTATTGTTGTTGTTGTATTTATAAATGAATACATGAATATGAATTATATCGTTTCGTTTGGCAACTGATCGCGTCTCTGGTCTGTGAAGCGTCTCGCTATGTGGCCATGGAACTGGGGAATTGTGGGATTTCTCTCTGCTGCTCTGATGATATAGAAATGGCGTCAAATTGAGGACTTCCTTCTCCTTCTTTTGTGGTATCGTCTGTGACGGCTGCCAAATTCTTTCTCTTTCGTTCTTTCTTTTAGTGGGTGTGAAATATGTTAGAGCTTATTTTTATAAACTTCTACAACAGGCAACAGACATTTGTCTAGTTTGTGTGCGGTAATTTTTTGTGTTTTAATTCGATAAAAAACTAAGGCATGTTGTGGCAGCGCCAGATCAGTCTATTTCCCATGCTTAATACGATTTAATTTATAGATTTCTTTCGGTTCTAGAACTCAATTCAAGCACACCACGCACAACATAACTAAGTACGTGTACCTTGAATTTACAGGCACCAGGAAGGGGGGAATTGAAACGTACGCAACGTGGTATGCGAGGGGCGCCCCATAAATTACGATCAACGCGCAATTGATGTCTGCATTATTTACAAACGAAAACATGTTGATTATGTGTGGTTGGTTGTACCCTACATATACTTGGATAATTAAAAACCAAACAAATTCGCGCCAAAAACAAAACGAGAAACTAAACGAGAGAAAATTGTTTAAAAACAAAACTTGAACGCCAAATACTCTCGCACACACATTAATGAGAGGTTGGGTAAATCAAATTAAAAAAGTAATATGCTATGAATTATAAATACACACATACATATGTACATGCATACGTAGTACATACAGATATAAAGATCAACTTGTCAACTTATTCTTTGCCTTTGTGATGCAATTAAGCGATCGTTAAATTTGTAAAACCACAAGAATTTATAGTGCATAGCGCTGGGATCGCCTTTGGAATGTGAATTTATCTTGTTCCTATGCAATATTGACATATTTACATGTGTATTCTATACTTCCATTTGGTATTATTTTTACAATTATATTAAATGAGAAGTTTTAGAGAACATTTCAGCTACAAATCCAGAAAAGGCATTTTGTGTTTTACTTTGTTTTATTTAATAATTGTTATCATATAAAACAAAATTGTTGGTTATATACATTTGAGAAAATTCTTATGTTTTAGAAACATTCTATTTAGTATAATACATAATGCTATATCTGATGTAAACAAATATGTATTACTAATGGACTATAGCCATAAAAAACTGAATTTTTCAACACAACGGAAATTAGGCGGAGATTAAAGCGAACTATACCCAAACTACGTGAAAGATCAAAAGGCAACAGCTAAAAAGGGAATACAGGGGAAAACTTCTATATGATTTGTGCTAATAATATTGGCACACACACACACACGAACACACAAATGCAGACAAGCCAGAAATATGCTTTTTAGTTTCTGTTCTTCTGGGAAGTGGCAGCTCTTTTAACTTTGGGGCGAACAAACGAGATAGCGTTTACTTAAATGTGAAATTGCCTCGTAAATGTTGAGATTTAAGATTGTTTATAGTCGAAGCACACTGAAGAACGTGTCTAATGCTTGGGTCGGGAAAATGTTTATATACATATGTACATATGTATATGTTCATACACATGAATGCGGATCCAAAAGGAGTCTGCAAATAACTCATTCAATGGGGCTAACAAGAACATAGGGAAAGAAAGCTTTAGTCCAGAGTCTCTCGCTTTCTCTGAAGCTGCTAAGTAGAGCTGGAAGTTAAATCGATTCTCGAATCGATTAATCGATGTTCTCCATTTTCTCCGATGCATCGATTTAATTTTTGAGAATCAATTAAATCGAAAATTTGAAAATAGTACTAAATTACTACAACTAAACAAGTATACATGTCTAGTGGTGGTATAAAATTTGGTAAAGGTTAAATATGTGCCCTCATCGCGGATTTTTTTTACAGTTAGGGCTATATTTATGATGAATTTAGGTGAAAGAATTAAGTCTCGGACTCTTCTAGTTTTTTTTATTTTTTAGTTTTTTAACAGCTGAGACATTTCAATAACGCTTTGGCACGCCGTGCGCCAAGGCAACAATTTTAATCCTTTAAGCCTGCGAAACACACATTTGTCTGTTGAACAACTATTTGAGTGGAATTCCTTTTCCATTCCCTATAATACATATGTATGTATGCAGTAAATAATTATTAAGAAGCCGAAAAGTATGCAACATGTTTTGCTAGGCTGCTCAAGATTTTGAAAAGATTTTCGTTGTGAAAATAATTGAGAGTATGTAAATCAAAAGGAGCGCAAGGAGAGTGGATTAGAAGACGTGCAATTCTGCTCTCTTTGTTCTCAACCATACTTTTCGGCGTCTTAATAATTATTTACTGCATAAATATGTACGATGGGGAATGGAAAAGGAATTCCACTAAAATAGTTGTTCAACAGACAAATGTGTGTTTCGCAGGCATTTTCTAATGAAACGAAGTTAAGCTTTTTGATTAAAATTGTTGCCTTGGCGCACGGCATGCCAAAGCGTTATTGAAATGTCTCAGGTGTTAAAAAATTAAAAAATAAAAAAAACTAGAAGAGTCAGAGACTTAATTCTTTCACCTAAATTCATCATAAATATAGCCCTACCTGTAAAAAAAATTTTAAAAAATCCGTGATGAGGGTACATATTTATTGAATCGATTCGAGAATTGATTTAACTTCCAGCTCTACTGCTAAGTCCCTCACTTGCATAACACTATACAAATGTACATATGTATGTATGTGTGAGTCTGCGTATGTCATAATTACCCACGTCAAATATATAAAAAAATATTATAGACAGGCATAGAAAGTTTAAGTGCCAAGAGCTACACGAGGAACATCATACACATGTACACATTAATACATTCATAAACATACATACATATGTATGTACATATGTACATGTATATTTTGAAATCTAAAACAAAAACGAAATGTTTGAATGCAAATGAAAACACACACGAGAATCGTAATGCTTAAGACACAGAGACTGTGTGTGTAGTGTTGCGAACATGACATGGATAATAATAAATTACAGCAGAATATGCAACTACACAAACATACATACATACATGCATACATATATGTATGTTTTTGACCAAATGTTTTTCATTTCGTTTGACTGACAAACCAAAATTGATTTGAGGCCGCCTAAAAAAAACTAATTTTCGTACGTTGACCGTTAGAATAGACGACCTGGTTTCCACACACACACACACAAACACACGCATGTATCGCAGCCATTGTATTATTTGCGGTATTTACAGAAATCATTTATTAGGGCAATCGATAATTTTCAACGATCGGCAGCCAGCGTGCGATATGTTTATTGATTAAAATTTGTTGTTGCCGTCAACTCGACATGCACATATGCTTGCATGTGTGTGTGCTCTCATCTCTGTTTCGTATGCCAGATGCCATTCACGAGGCGCCGGGCGTGACGTCATAACTACGCCGTCGCCAATGCATTTCTACGTTCCGTTTCGGTTCAGTTCAGTTCGTTTCGTTTGCTTTGGAATTTGTTTTCTTTAGCAGCTGATTTCACAAATTTAGTATTTACAAACGTGTTATATATATTCTCAACCAAATTTATGTGTTGTCGATATTTGCGAAAATAAAAGTTCATGTTGTTCCAGTTCTCTTGATACATTTATTGTATATTATTTATTTTTTTCACCACCTGCCACCTGCTCGTCTGATGCACTGGCAGTGTTCGCATTTTTATTTTTAAACGTACATTACTCTCAATTTAACACTTCACTGCACGCGATGCTAATTTCAAAACCGATTTTCGATCCACATTTGGAGGATGTGTATGCGCGCGCTACTCTGCTCTGTAGTGTTCACGACGACGATCTGATGCCCACTGTGGCGCTTCGGCTGTTTTATATTTATCTACAGCGAAAACCGACGCTAATCTTGACGCTTTACCTGTGACGTCGGTCTGTACATCACAAACCAATTGAGAGCAAAAGTGGCAAAGGGGCAGATTTGCATTTGCTCTACTGATTGATTCAATTTTCATTTTACTTTTGACTTAAATCCGTTCTCCAATAGAGGTGCAACTTCTTCGGGGCTTCGATTTTTGGTTTCTGGCAGGTACATATAGGTAATCAACGCACCGTAGAGGAGAATAACGACGCACACTAGGAAAGCCAATCCACCAAATAAATCGTACATTGTGGGAAATATGAAGAGGAATATAAAAAGGCCTGCCCAATTTGTAAGGCTGCCCAGGGCCGTGGCAGCAGCACGTGCTGGACCCAAGAAGATCTCTGATGAGGTACAGCATATATAGTGTATATAGTTAGTGTGGGTACAACCAACCTGAAGGAATGAAGAAGGGCAGCGATGATATACCGCAATTCAGGCTTATTATAAATAGTAATACTAGAATAATGCAGACGTATGCCACAGTCTTAGAGGGGGGCTAATGAACGGTTAAAAATATTAAATAATAATATCATATGATACGATCAGGATTACCGACATCTAAAGACAGTCCAATGGATATGCAAATCATCAAAATGGCTGAAGATATGCAGGAGAACATCATCAAGGTGCGTCGATTGAACCACACCATTATTAGTGGACCGGACAGAGCAGCTATAAAGTTCATTACACCTGTGGCAAAGGTAATCCATAGAGCAGTACTAAGGGAGAAACCGGCGCGGACATAAATGCCCACAGAATAGCTCCAGATCTGAGAAAGGAATTGAAGGAAAGAGTAAGAGTTAATGTGATGAAGATATAAAGAAATCTTTTACATGGCATGCACCACTGCCGGCCTGCACTAAAAAAAACGAGAGTGCAACGATTAGACCCATGGTCAGCTTGCTGTCCATAATACAATCCTTCATGGACATGCTCGCAGAGCTTCCTTTGAGCGCATCCTCCATGGCTGCCATCTCCCGATCCACCCGCTGTGGATTCTTGCGCAATTTAGTCAAGGCCTTTTTGGCCGCCTCCTTGTTGCCCTTAAGCATGAGATAAGATGGACTTTCAGGAAAGAAAATAGATGGTATCAAACCGATGAGAACGAACAGAACGAAACCCGAGATACCAAGGGGCCAAAGTGTTTTGGTGCCCAGCAGGGTATCGAAGTTAAATATCTGACCCCAAAGTACTCCGCTTGTGAGTCCAATGTTGGTGAAAACTCCAACACTTCCGCTTAGCTCCATTGGTGCCAGTTCCACCAGGTACATGGCAAGTGTGGAGAAGACAAGGGCTGCAGCAATGCCGCACAGCAAACGTCCCAGCAAAAGCAATTCCACCGAATTCATAAAACGGCAGACGCTCATACAAAGCGCCGAGATACAAAATATAATTCCAGTAATTTGGAGGCAACCTCTTCGACCCGTTCGTTCGTTGATGCAAGGTGCAATCAAGGATCCCACGATGCCACCAATCTAAATTGAGAGTACGAAGAGTCAATGGGCACACACATATGTATATGAATTACTACTGGATGGTATAATCCTACCATGAACACAACAATAATGCTTGACCAAAGCAATGTCAAGTTGGCGGGATTGAGGCTCACATTGTATCGCGAACTAAACGAATCTTTGCTCCAATCCTTTATTAACTATAAAACAGAAACTAAAAACGATTATATATTCAGCGTACTGTTTAATTAACTGTACTGTTTTTTAAATAATGTCTTGGTTTAAGTGATAGATCAAGCACGCTCGACAGTTTAATACCCTTCGTCTAAGATTTCAATAACAAATAATATACTAACTTTCTTACTCTCACACAAACAAGCAGTTCTGCTCGCAAATATAGAAAATGTTTACTGTACAGATAGACGGACATGGGTTAAGTATATATGTATATAATACTTTGTGTGGGGTCTGCCACGCCTCCTTCTACCTTTTACAAAATATATCTTTTTTGTTGTGACTTAATGTGGTAGGTCACGCTGTTATCTAAGCTGTATCAACTATCGAGGCACCGTGTTCTTCTTGCCTTCCTTTCCTTACCTCCACATTGCCATTGAGGGCAGAAAAGCAATATCCAGCTGGAACAGACACCCCAATGGTCATTGCAATACATATTATGAGCATTATGCAGTTCCAGCCTTGCTTTTCTGCATCCATTTATATTAATTTTATATAAAATTTATAAAAAAAAAGAATAAAAAAGAATTAAACAAAATGCTGTTTCTGAAAATATTTATAACATGCCTGCTTGGGTCAATTTTGTCATAATTCTGAATATACATATATATGAATATAGAAAAGTGTGAAACTGTAGCAGGCAGACTGAAAGATCGTAATTGATCTGCTATTTACGCTTGGAGCGCAGGCCATCTGCCATAAACGGCTTAACATCCTTGGGCTCCCGTCCTCGTGTCTCTGGAAGGTAGCGCCAGACGACAAAAAAGCACGCGACGCACACGAGGAAGCAAGGCATGAAGGCGAACGAGCACCAGTAGTTCTGCAATAAAGGAAAGCACATTGCGACAAGGCAATTGCTAGTCCACGAGCATAGACTGCCCAGAGACATAGCAACAGGCCTCGGAGCATCCTCAAGAAGCTCTGAAAGTATAGAAGATAGTCATGAGAAGAAGCCACAGCTGAAATGTATAAATCCCTCGCCACCGTACACACCTGAACCAATGAAGTAGGGAATCGGTCCGAGTCCCAACTGGAAGCCTAGTATGAAAACGAAAATGATGATCATGCTTATATATTGCAGGTTGGTACCCGAGGTACGGATCATGAAGAACAGAGAGAAGGACATGCCCAGAAGCGAAAGAGCGCATGTGCCCAACGAGATGAGCATGAGTAGACGCCGGCGAAATTTGTAGACGATCAATGGACCCAGCAGTGAGGCGCAGAGATTGAATGCACCGATGCCTATGTTCAGCCAAGTGGCTTGGCTGTCCGTAAAGCCCGCCTGAGTGAGGATGGACAGAGAATAGAAGAATATCTGAAAAGGGGGAAACGGAATGATTTTAGATTCCAGGGAATAGAAAGGCCAGGACAGGGGAACACCTACGGCATTGATACCACTAAGCTGCTGTGTGCCCATAAAGCAGCAGACAAGGAAAAGTGGCAGACACAGCTCGCCGCTCTTCAGCACTTCGGATATGCTGCTCGACTTTTCTTCGTTAAGCAGCGCCAACTCCAAGGCGTCCATCTTCTTCTGCACAACGGGGCTACCTTCACCATGCATTCGACTCAGCGCCTTCGCGGTGCGGATAGGGTCCTCCATCACTAGAAACAGCCAGTGTGGACTCTCCGGAAATGAGATCAAGGGCGGCAGACAGAGTAGCGTCATGAGCGCGTATGCGCTGATTGCGTATGGCCAGTACTTGTCGTCGCCCAGCAGTTGGGGCAGGGTCACAATCTGGGCAATCAGAATGCCGCCAGTGACTCCAATGCAAGTGAAGACGCCAACGCTGCCCTTGAGTCTGATCGGTGCCATTTCCAGCAGATACATGGGCTGTGAGGTGAAGATGAAAGCAGCCGCAACGCCGCCAAGGCAGCGGCCGACCATCAGCATCTCCAGCGATTTGGCTGGACGGCACCAAAGGAAGAGAAAGCTGCAAATTAACAGAATGATGCTGCTAAGGACCAAACAGCCCTTGCTGACAAATGGAAAGAAGAGAGCAGAAAATCGAGCAAGTTATGTTAGATGATCCCAAGCAGTTCCAGACTACTGCAGCTCCTCCTCGCTTACCGTCCAAAATTTTTGCTAAACCAGGCACCGAAGAGAGAGCCTACAATGCCGCCAATCATAAAGATGGATACGATGCTTGTCCAAATCAAATCCAGTTGTCTACCGCTCAATCTTATTTTGTAGTCCTCCCACAGCGTCTGCCCCACCCACACCTTCATCACAGCTGCGGGCTCATTGATCACCCCAATGAAGTAGCCCACGGGCACAGTGTTTCCCAGGGTGGTCACCAGACAGATGGCCACCAGTAGCCCCGTCCAGCCGTCGCCGTCATCATCCTGTGTGGCCATATTAAAAAAGTATAAGTATAAATAAAAATATAAATGCAATTTACAAAAGGCTTGCTTTGGTTGAAAAGGACTAAATAAATGATAACCATATCAGCATAGCAATCATGCTGGACATTTTGTTTTAGAGGCTATCAGGCCGTGGTGCCCACCCATACAGTTGCGTTTTTAAATTGCATTTGTGTAGAAGAAGCAAGCACAAAGTCTACTACGTTTGCTTCCCTTGCACAGAATGAAGAGAACACACCAATATGTTTACACTCGTACGTGTGCCGGCAGAGCTTGGACAGAGGCCCTTAGGACGGGTTTGGGCAGCACTGATATAAAGTTACCCCTAAATTGAGGTATATTTTATATAGTATTTATAATACTTTTTACTGCTTACGTTTAATAATATCATATAAATGCACTTGGAGTTCACTCCATGCATAAAACCAATTATATGTAGGTTATTCAAGTAAAACGAAAGATTTAAGAAACGAACTCTTCTGAAATCAATGTCTGCAGAAGAAATCGTATCTTATCTCAAAGACATATATATAAATAATTAAACTTGATAAAACTGTAACTTTATTACAATTTACAATATCATGTGTTTGGCTATTTGGATTCGTCATAATTTCAATCAATGCACTTCACATGCAATAAAGAAAGTTCAGTCTGTTGAGTGTGCACTGTATACAGTTAGTCAAGAAACACTTTACAGAGATGTACAGGTTAATGTTATGTATCGTACATCTGTGTAAAGTGTTTCCTGACTTACTGTATGTACTAAGTACTGCTATCTCCCGAATATCAAACTGTCCGAATATCATCGCCTTATCACCATAATTCGCAATCTCTCAACGTGCGATGCTGTTCGTAAACTGTGTGTGATGTATACAAAATGTTGACTCTTATGTTAAATTATTAATCAATCAGTGTTAAGTCTTAGTTTATTCACCTTAATGAAGACCATTTTTCGTGCCATGTACCAACACTTTGTACCAGGTGCTACGTCAACCGCTGCTGTTCGCTAACTGGGTCGTCACCTGACACAAAGTACACAAAATTCACACACACGCACACGCAAGAGCACACCCGCACAACAGTTATAAGTATCTAATTGAGGATGTCGTCAATTGTTTTTACACAAGTCTTTTAGCCAAGTTACATGTTATATCGTAGTTATCACACATTTTCTTATCGCTAACTTGAAAGAGCAATTCTATTTGGTTTTCTTATTGTTCAATATTTATTATAAAGTACATAATTTATGGATTGTAAAATGCCTTTTGTTTATTAGTAAGTTGTCTTATGTCAGAAACGAGTATTGCAAGCTTTATTAGGAAACCAGGCTGGAAATAAACATATACAATTATATCTCTATATAGTTGAGCTATCTATCTAGTCGCGACACAAAGTTCAATTAGCAAAGTAGGCACAGTCTTTCACAGTTGATCTTGTACAGCGATAAGAGCAGCTCCAGCAGCGAAGCACTGTCTTCACTGTAGCTCTGCACGCTGTGCTATATACAGGGTGTCTTAGCAATTAATTAAAGGTACCATCTCTCTCTCTCTCACTTGTTATCTCTTATTGTCAATGCCAGGAATATCTTTTGATTCTCGTTCTTGGGCTTATTTTGTATAAAATGTACAACAAAGGATTCGCTTAGGGCTAACTAACGATTACTTCAGAACATACAACTAAAATTCGTCCGTTTTTCTATTTGATTTTGGAGCGGAAGCCCTTGGAGACTAGGGGCGCAACTTCCGATGGATCCCGTCCAAGTGTTTCCGGCAAATAGAATTTCGTCAGCAAAAAGAGCAGTACACATGTAATCGAGAAGGGCAGGAAGACAAAGGAGCCCCAGGCATTCTGCAGACTGGGGAAGGCCATGCCAATTATGAAATTGCACGTCCATGACGCCAGACTGCCCATGGACATGGCCACTGGGCGTGGCGCCACCTCAAAGAGTTCTGTGTGAAATGAAAAAGCGGATACAGTGAGTCGTAGTTGAAACTAGGTTTGCCTAGCCTGCGCCTATTACCTGAGCCAATGAAGTAGGGAATGGGACCGAGACCGAATTGATAGAAGAATATGTAGCCCATGATGCAGACGATGCAGGCCCAGGGGAACCAGCTGACAGCATCCTGTGAATTGCAAATTACAATTAGAAATTTGAATACTTTGATTCGACGAGCTCCTTACAATGTAGTTCAAGACGAAGGCAATGCCGAACAAGAAGATGGCACAAAGGGCACTGGACAACATCATGAGGCTGCGACGATTGCAGGTGGCCATCAGGAGTGGACCCAGCAGTGAGATACAAAGATTTAGGCAGCCTGCGCCCAAATTGGCCCACTGTGCGTTCACCTCGGAGAGTCCGGCTTTGGTGAAGATTGACACTGAGTAGTAGAAGATCTGCAAGTTGTGTTAGGATTAGTAAATGTCACTTATATGCTTTAACATGTAACTCTACTCACGGCATTAATACCCGACAGCTGCTGACCGCCTTGGAAGCAGCAGACAATGATTAGAGGCATCAGGAAACGAGAATCTTTCAGTACATCGCCCCAACCGCTGCTCTGCATGTTGTCATTGGATTCCGCCTCCATTTCTGCGATCTCTTGTTCAATGAACTTGCCGGCATTCTGGCCTCGCAGTCGCTGCAACTCTTTTCTGGCTGCTGCGGCATCACCCTTCATAACGTACAAGAACTTGGGACTCTCAGGGTACATAAACGCAGGCAGGAAGCAGATGATGATCAGCAATAGGTAGGCAGAGAGTGCATAGTGCCAGAGATCAGCAGTGCCAAAGATATCGGCCAGACTGAAGACTTGCCCAACCACCACGCCTCCGGTAACGCCAACGCCACAGAAGACTCCCAAGGTGCCACGTTGTGCGGGCGGCGCCACCTCGGCTAGATACATGGGCAATGTGGCCGTCACCAGACCCGATGCCAGACCGACAATCAAACGACCGATTAGCAGCATTTCCACAGACTTGGCGGCGCGACAGAAGAAGAAGAACACTGCACCGACAGTAAACAAAGCGGCGCAAATCAACAGACATGCCTTCCTGTAAATACCGATATATATGTAGTTATATATAATATATATAAATAGTGGGCAATTCACTTACAGTTTAATGAATGGAATTTTGTTGGAGTTTACAATACAAATGCATATTACTTTCTTGATTTTAATTTAAAACTAGTAAGAAAGTTGGGTAAAGTATTATATTACTTTTTATAGTTCTAAATAAAAATCAAATAAGTAATATGTATTTCTACTACTACATACTTCCTTAATTTTCATTTTAAAATATGTCCAAGTCATAAGATATGTACATATTATCTGTACACACATTTGCATATTACACATCACTAAAGTCTTTTATAAAAGTTCATCATTTATATGACAATTTGTAAAATTCCACTGTTACTGCTGATCTGCCATCACAATCCGGTTATCATCAGCAATTAGGTTAATTTTGTTCGAACCGATAACCCGAAATTGATAAACAAAAATTCCATTCATCGCTTTTAATCTGTAGAATACAAACCTGCCAAATTTGTTGGCCAATCCGGCGCCACCCATTGAGCCAATGGCGCCGCCAACTAGGAAAATGGAAACAACCGAAGACCAGAGAATATCTAATCCACTCGTGCTCAAAGTGCTGCCATATTTCTCTTGTACCGTTTGATTACACCAAACTTTCATAAGCTGTAAAGATAACGATAAAATCGAATATAAAAAAAATGTTGAAAATTATCAGAATTATAAACATACCGAGGCGGGAGCATTGATAACACCAATGCAATAGCCCGTGGGGACTGCAGCTCCGAGGGTCGTTGCGAAGGCGACCAACAAGAGAAGTGAGCTCCATTTAGTTTTCTATATTCGCAAAAGATAAGAGAATTAAATAATATTTCTCTAAATGCATTAAAATGTTATAGAAGGCAACGCAAAGCTTGATAAGAGTAGCGTATTATAATAGAGATTGAAACTTAACTTAAGTGACATTGAAAATCGAAAGTGAAATAATAATAGAATAGAATTTTAAGTGCATAGTAATTCATGTTTTACGTCATTCGTTGGGTTTATTCTGGGTCATTCGCTTATCAGTACTGACTCTGATTTATTTCTGAATATTCAGATTTATTTCTTTCGCATAATTGTCACTAATTAACTGACCTTTTTAAAGAGTCGGGGGAATCGTACAAGTCAGACTGAGTTTATTTTTGGCATACTCAATTATTAATTGCTATAAATATGAAGTAAAGTTGTTTCATTTATGATTAGTTCTGCATATGAAGTTAAAAGTCAAACCGAATTCTTTTCGGTTCATTTGACGGGTCGCGATAAGAAATGCCCCTTTGTACAGCTGATAGCGGTGGGTGGGGGGTAAACAAATGACAAATTCGCCATGTGCACAACAAAAATTCACGCTCACATTCGCTTTTATTCTGGTATAAAATGTACTCGCTCTATATATTTCTAAATATGTATGGGTTCCTCTATTTTCAGAGAATATATGTAAATATTTTTGTTCTTTGTCAACATTGCTTGGGAGAAGCGAGAAAAGAACGCTAAAAGCGAATTCTGAGCAGATCTTTTGAATGTAAATACAATACAGTGAGTCGTAAAAGTAGGTACCCTTGGGTAATAAACTGTACTGTTGTTTTTTTTTTGATTCTGTCTTTATATTGTTTTTGAAAGTTCTTAATGAAATTCTTTGGAACATTATACGATATAAAATTGTTAATGAAATAGAGGCATGTTTATTATTTACAACTAGGTGAATCATACTATATAAAAGAAAGGCAATTTAAATAGGTAAAGAATTTCAGCATATGCCAAGACTTTTAAGATGCAGTGTTTTTGATATAAATGCACTTATTTATTCCTACATATCAAAGTGACATTGCCTTATTTGTGTCTTAGTAATGCTTGTGATTTATGTAAATATCATAATGCATGGAAATACAACGCGAATGCAAATTTAATCGCTGTTTACATTCCCTGACAGAACGAGTCATTTTAGACCTTTGAACGTAAATACTGAATTATATTTGCAGTTTGATTATTTTCTAAAAACCCTTGAAAATAAAATGGTGAAAGTGTTAGAGTAGGAGAGAGATAGAGAAAGAGAATTAAAGGTGCATTCGTGCATAGAAAGAGAGCTAGAAAAGTGCGTTAAAATTGCTGAAATTAAGTAGAGAGAGAGAGGTTCAACGATCTAGCAATGTAAACAGATCGTGTATGGAATATATAATATATAACATATGTACAGCGAGAGAGGAAAGACAGTATAGACAGACAAAGCGTTTGTCGCACTGCTCACCTGATTTTCGTTCGTTTGTTGTGGCGCTATTTCAACCTTATACGCCGGGTTCAAATGTTCCACTTCTGTGTGGTTGATGTTCGTCATTTTATATATAGAACATGCACTTATTTTTTTTATTGTTTGTTAACAATAGAACTTCACTTAATATGGGGACAATCGAGCACACGTGTGCTCTTAAATAATGAACCGCGATTGTTCTTGCAATGTTGTAGGTGTGCAGAATTGGTTTCTAGTGTTGTATAACAGCACAATATACAAATACGCAAGAATTGAGAATGCCTGTTGAAACCAATTTTCAATATCAGCGTAATTTGTTAATCAAAATTGTTGGATTGTTAAAAATAACGCAATCCTTAAGCTCAGTAAAGTAAATAAAGCCAGCGTCGTCGTTCGACACCTGAGAGCGACTAATGAGAAAACTTGTTGGTAGTATCTCAACGCGGCAGCGTAACAAAAAGCTTTCAATGTCACCAACAACAACAAACCAATTGCAGAAGCTTTGAAAAGCTTACGCGCTTTTTATCGATAACTCAATGCTAACCGATATCTACAATGTTTCGCAAAATGCACTCTGCAGTGTGTGTTGTGTTGGTGGCAACTCTAGACTTTTGTCAGCTGTTTCGGTTTTTTTGTTGACGTTGTAGCGGTGTTAGTTGTCCAGTATATATAATCGTGTTGTTGTTTATATTTAATAAAATAGTCTTAAAATAAAACTCACAAACTATGACGCTGGCCTATGATGCCATATTGTCTACAACGGCGGTGATCAGTACGATATTTCAGTATTTGTCTGGAGCGTAAGTATAGATTCCATATTCGATATGTGATTTGTAATTAAATTAATTTGCTGACAATTAAAATGATTTTCGCATTCAGGGTAATATGTCGGAAATACATACAAAAGAAGAGCACTGGCGACTCCTCAGGCGTACCCTTCATATGTGGCTTCCTGTCGTGAGTGCAAGCGACACAAATTGTCGACGTTGACAAGATACGATACCAGGGTCTTTATCTTAACTTGTTTTCATTTCTTTTGTTTATACAGCTGCAGTTTTTGGCTACGATATGGCATTCTCACCAACGAGCAGAGCATAGTAATGGTCAATATAATCGGGGCAACACTCTTTCTGATCTATACCCTGGTCTACTATGTGTTTACCGTTAATAAGCGTGCCTATGTTAAGCAATTTGCTGTCGTTTTAACCCTGCTTATCGGGGTTGTCGTATTCACCAACAACTTGCAAGACGAGCCCAAAAAAATGATACACATAACAGGTGAGTTGGATCTGGTATCTGTATATACATACTATATATCCGGTTCCAACTGGTTCATCAATTAATATCATTCTATATGATTTCAGGTATTATGTGCTGCATTGTTACCGTCTGCTTTTTTGCCGCGCCTCTGACGTCGCTCGTGCATGTGATACGAGTGAAGAACTCAGAGAGTTTACCTCTGCCCCTGATTGCCACATCCTTTTTCGTTAGCCTGCAGTGGCTTATCTATGGCGTATTAATATCGGACTCATTTATACAGGTGCAGTTTTTCCCATTATTTTCATTGCATTTTATTTTCTCCATTCCTTTTTGCATTTTTAAATATTCTACTTGATTTTCAGATACCTAATTTTCTGGGCTGCCTGCTGTCGTTGCTGCAACTGGGACTGTTCGTACTATATCCGCCACGTAGCTACAGTTATTCGGGTCAAGGCTACAAGTTGATAGAGCAAGCTGTGCCCTTCTAATAATTCTAATTGTCAATTACATTATTAAGTCTTGTATTTGTATGTACTTATATTGCGCATTTCGCAAGTATGATAATTAAGCAGGTCTGATACAGGTAAATACGTATATTTTGATATAACTAAAGGACAGTTATGTCGCTTGCTTAGTTACTATATATATATATATTGAGAGATATGTATTGTAGCATATAATGAATTATAGTTATTTATAAAACGATCTACATACAGAAGACAAGCTACGCTTGGTCACTTACCTTTCTGTTGTGCTGCTGATTTTCAACGCCCATTGGAATTTAATTAATGATCGAGGAAAACACAAAACTAAACACGTTATGTTCGATTGCTTGCTGAAACAAAACTAACGTATAAGAGAACATCATTATTGACCAATGCGACCATTGATACGAGATACGAGAGCTAATAATACTGATAATAAACACTTATTCACACGTAATTAAGTTTTGGCTGCATTGGTAATTGAATTGAATAAATTAACCCGCCCAAGATAATACTCTACGTATTGTTCTAATCTCAATGGAATAATACTTTATCTTTATCACTCAACAACATGAGTGGTCTCCAATAACACAACGGAAGAGTTGTCCATTGATAAGATTCCAATAGCTTTGCGTATTTGCGATTACGCACATCAATAGTCCAAAATCTGAAGCACATAAATCTCCCTGTCTGACATTGTAAATTGCAAGTCAGCGTTTATCAGTTGTCATTCAAAAACCTCATTAAGTTGATTCGTAAATCTTGAAAATTCCACACGACTAGGCGCCACTGTAATCGTTAATTCGATAATTACAATTTGAAAATTGCGTTCAACTAGGCGCCACTGTTATCGCAACGAACGATAACAAAAATTAAATGAAACAATGCGCGTAATCGATAACAGAAATATGTATCGCTACTGATGTCAACAAATTCTATCGCTCTTCGTCATACTTCTCGTCTAATTTTCGCGTATTTTGTTACTGGATCAGAAAGAAACAAAGGAACTAGGGAAAAATGCAAGAACAGAGTCCTGAGCTGTACGAGGAGGTAAAACTATTTCGCAATGCCCGCGAGCGCGAAAAGTACGACAACATGGCGGATCTGTATGCCATAATAAACACCATACAGCAGCTGGAGAAGGCCTACATTCGGGATTGTATTACGCCGCAGGAATACACGGGTGCTTGCTCCAAGCATCTGGTGCAATACAAAATAGCCTTCAAGCAGGTGCAGTGCGATGAGTTTCCCACCGTGGATACGTTCGTAAAGAAGTTTCGTCTCGATTGCCCAGCGGCCCTGGAACGCATCCGTGAGGATCGCCCGATAACCATACGCGACGACAAGGGCAACACCTCAAAGTGCATTGCCGAAATAGTTTCACTATTCATTACCATCATGGATAAACTGCGCCTGCAGATAAACACAATGGACGCACTGCAGCCAGATGTGAAAGATCTGGCAGACAACATGAATCGCCTGTCGCTCATTCCAGAGGATTTCGATGCCAAGCAAAAGGTCGACAAGTGGCTGGGAACCCTCAACGAAATGCAGGCCTCCGATGAGCTAACCGAGTCGCAGGTCCGACAGTTCCTCTTCGATCTGGAGTCGGCCTACGCGGACTTCAACAAACTGCTCCACAGCCAGTAGAAATCATTACCATAATTTGCCCCCGCTTAGTCTGTACCCCCTTCTCTTCTTTTCTCACAACAATAAAAGAACAAAGTAATATAAATGAGAAATCGTATCCTTTTTTTTGCATTTGTTTGGATTTAATCGTATCTTTTATCTTCTCTTGTATTTAATTTAAATATTAAGGTTATAATTATACAATACACATAAGTTTAAACCGATTACAATAATTAATTTTTGTTTGTTTTGTGTTTTCTCATTCACGTTACGTTTGTATTCCTTTTTTCTTTTCTTTTGTTTTATTTTGTATTTGTATTTGTATTTGTTTCTTCTTACGCTTATAAATCTGTTAAATCGTTTTACGCCTTTAATATTTAATAATTGTTATCTTTTATCTTTGTAAATTATTTGTATGCAATGTGAAAAATGGTACTTGGTATAGTTTATATGTATATGCAGATGTTGGCTGTATGTGTGCTTGTGTGGGTGTAATTTGGTTGTTCTCTGCGCGTATGTATATATATGCGTGTGTGTGTGTGTGGTATGTGGTAGGATGTGTTCTCTATATACTTTATAAAGAGTTATACATATATATATATAGCCGACCAGGAGAGCTGGAGATGATGAGAATGCGGCGGCGACGGCGCCTCATAGTAAAAACATTTCTTATTAAGTAAAATATGAACTCTCATCTTCACATATTAGATAATCATCACCAGCAACATCATTATCATCAGTATTATCGTCAGCCGATGAGGTTGCATCAATTTGATCATTCAACGACTGTTGCTGCTGCTGCTGTTGATGTTGCTGATGTGATGGCTGCTGCTGCTGCTGTTGTTGTTTTTGGGTCTGTTGCTGCTGCTGCTGTTGGTTCTCCTTGACAAGCATTAACAATTGATTGGCTGCTGCTGTTGTTGTTGCAACAGTTGTTGCAGTGCTTGTTGTTGCTGTTGTGGTCGCTTTAGTACTTGTTGTTGTTATTGTTGTTGTTGTGTTTGTTGGTATAGGCAACGTTCTGCTCTGGTACTGCTGCTGCTGCTGTTGACTGCTGATATCTATTATGTTGCTGTTGCTGTAGTAGTTGCTGCTGATATTATTGTAATAAATGTGAATGGGTGTTGCTGCTGCTGCTACTGTAGCGGTTGCTGCTGTTGCTGTTGTGTTGGTGGTGCGAAGGCTATAAAATTCGCTTAATCGGCCGGCGGAGCTCTGCTGCAATGTAATGTGCAGTGGCCGCCAAATGGTCTTCTCCGGAAGCTAGTTCTGTCCGGTCCAGTACGAGGTTGGGTAGCTCGGTTTGCCGGCCGACTTGGACTGGCTACTCGACTGTTGACGCTGCCCAGCGCTGTTCGAATCCTGTCAAAGATCCCGAAAGAATAAAATTGTTAGTAAATGTTATACATGAAATAACCATATATCATCTTTATATATATATAATTTATGTGGTCTTATCATTTTTTGATAAAGCCAACACATCCATAAACATACAAATATGTGTGGAGGTTAGCAAACGATGTATATATATATATAGACAGAGAGAGAGAGAGAGAGAGACTGGAGAGTGAGGACAGAGCGCGTATACACATAGATTGTAATCATGTATATTTATATATTCTCGTATAATCTGCCGACTGATATATGCATGAATTATGTTCTGTGTTTAACCCTTCACTTTGATGATTTCTAAAGCAAACTATTTATCGATTTACTACGATAATATTGATGAAATAATAACAAACAAATATTTGATTATTTTCTTTTAGTATGTGTGCGTGTGCGTGCATGAGAAGGGGATGTGTTAGTCGTATATATTATTTACATACATTATTAATAATATTTACCGAGAACAACAACAGAGAAATAGTCTAGATTTGTTTTTGTTTTTTTTTTGATCATTTGATACAACAACAAAGGAAACTTACCCGGCGGGATGAGCTATGAATCCTGCCGTCCATCTAATGTTGTCCCATAAAAAAATCAAAAGAAATTATAAAGAAAAAAGTCAAACAATCGAACAATTTCATGCATTTTTCACTTTCACAATTCGCAGACTTGTTTCCCAAATTACCGCAGAAGCTAAGCTAAGCTACAGATAATATATTGTAGTATGTCTATAAGAACTGAGCAAAGGGTGAGCCCTGACTTCTATAGCAATTGTGATATGGGGGGAAAAGGAAACGTGACAAAATGCAAATAAGAATGAATGAAAGTATGTCTATGCGTGTGTGGGTGTGTATGTGTATATATGATAAGTAATTACTTTCAGCTCTACGGGATTAGGTAAATTGAATAAGATTGATAGTAAATAACTTTAAAAAACTGAAATTAAACTTTGTGACTAGTGCGGGTGAGTTTTATTATTATTATTATTAGTCTTATTAGTAGTAGTTATGAGTAAATAATTACTTGTGATTGTTCATATTTTTTTCAGAAAAGAAACAACAACAACAACTCAATGTGGATTCTAATGGATACATACAAAACAAAACATGAAACTGAGCATATATAAAACTAATAAATAATTTAGATGAGTGTTAAATTATGGCCAGAAGAAAGCCATGCATTATCATGAGCAGATTACGGCATGACAACTGTGTGTTTGTGTGTGTATTGTAACAAATCCGATAGATATATATATATATCTGTGTGTATATATGTAATATGAGGATTTGGCTGTGTGGGTTCTGGGTGGGTGAATATTCGTTAATTTGTTTAATTTCCTAAATATTGCTTAATGTGAGCATTGACATTGGAGAGATCAAACATCGATCATCACACATCCCACCATCTGTTCGGTTTTCATTCAGCAAAAAATGATATATCACTAATATCATCCTGAACATAATTGAGATTCTCTTGCAGATTATTGTTATGGCTCGTCGAGGTGGCTGCATAATTATTATGATGATCATTGTTATGATTATGATGATGACTACTATGATGATGATGCTGATTATTATGATTGTTGTTCTGATAATGCCACAGTTGCTCATTGTCATATGCTGCCGCGTCTTCTTGCTCGCTTTGCTGCTGTTGATGCTGCTGTTGCTCCTGCTGCTCTTGACTTAATTCGAATTGAGGCTGCACTAAATTGTACTCTACCTGATGTATGGGCTGATGGATCATATTGTGATGTCCCGCAGCGGGCATCGGCAGATACATGCCATACGGTTGAGCCGATGTGCCGCCAGCTGTTTGTGTGTTGGCCATGTTGAATGGCGGCGGTGTGCCCGAGTGGAAACTCTGCTTCTCATACGACTGCAATACAGAGAAGAGAAGGTATTATAAATATGTGCATGTTATTAATAAGTCTCTTTATATTTTGAGAAGGTGTTGCAAGGAGGGAGGAACTTCAAGTGAATTGATACTTACATTGACCTTGTTTAGCGCCACATGATTCTTGCCGTACATGGATGAGCTCAGATCGGAGCCAGTGCCTGCCTGTGGCTGATTGGAAACCGTTTGCGTTTTGCTCTGCTGATTGACGCTGGACGAGTAGCCGCCCTTGCTGTAATCCTGAGTTGTTTGCGAGAGCGCATCGTAATTGGTCGAACCGTAACCGGTGCTATATGAAGGTTTTGGGAACTGGCCACCGGATGCGGTATTAGCGGCTGGTATTTGTTGCTAATTGATCAAAGAGAGAGAGAGAGAGAGAGATTAATAGAAACATTCACATATTATAAGCATGGCAAACTTACAGGGTATATGGCTGGTGTGCCATATTGGAAACCGCCGGGCATTGCTACATTGCCGCCGTAGAAATAAGCATAAGGAACATTCAGCATTGGCGCACTGGAGCCAGCTTGTTGCGACATTGTGCTCGACACCTGAAGAGAGATAGAATATAAATATAAAATATATATTCATATAGTTTTTAAGTTACTTACATTACTAACTGGACTGGAGTTATTGTCGGTCCGTGTGAAGCGGCCATCAGTCATGGTTGAGTATGCCACAGAGCCCAGATTGTCTCGGCCAGCGCCCATGCTGGTGGGCGTGTAGTTCAGATCGTAATATCCTTGCTGAAAGTGAAGAATTGGGGCAACTATTAGCAACGAGAGTCTTACGGCTTTGATAGCAGCGAATGCGATTTGCGATTGCGATTTAAATGTGGTTTAGGGGCACAGCGTTGCCAGGGCATCACGATTAAGTTCAAAACGTTGACTTAAGAGACTTGACAACAGCTGGCAAAAATGAAATAAGGCAAACAAGGCAAACGAAACAAAACGAAAGAAGAACATGAGGATAATGGTTAATAATGAGAATGAAAGAAAGCGTAGGAAACAGAGGAAATTTAATTAATGATGATAATTTCAATTTGAGTTAGATATTTGATAATTTTGATAATGATAATGATGATGATGATAATGAGCGTGGAGTGGAGAGAGGTGGATGCGGTGGAAATAGTTTAATTTCGCCCACTGTGCTAGCAGCAGCAGCAGGTGAAATTGAATTACTTCATTCAATGTTAATGAGCTTTTGGAATTGTTAAATGCCAATTATTATAATTATATTGTTTTTTTAATCGAAATTGATGTTTAGTAACATTTCAATTTGGTGTGCAAAGTAAAATAAAATACAACTAAATTGAATTCAATTGATTTGGGAGAGCAGGACAGGACAGGACACATCTTTAAGTGGCGTGATTAATTGATTGATCGATTATTCGTTGATTGAACACACACATACAGTTGAACAATAACAATTAAGTGCACACAGACGACAAACACACACATACATACACACACGCAGCAGACACCGACGACACAGACAGACAGAAATATCTTGAAAGTTGTTAATACATGATGAAATTGTTGATGTAGGAGAAACAGCTGCAACGTCTGTGAGCGTTGTTGTGGAATGCGTCGAGCAAAGGATCTATCTCTATATATACATATACACATGATATATATACAGATATACATATATATAATACGATACATACATGATTCGATTCGAATTGATTTTATGAGTAAATGGAATTTGGATTCTTCGTTTTTTTATGAAAATTTACAAATTTACAAATGTTGATTTTGATTTCTGAATTCGGATTCTGAATTTCGATTTGAACTGGTTTCATTGGTTGCATTTAATTGTTTGTTGGTTTTTAATTTATGATTCTTTTAATGTTCTTTTTTATTATTATTTTTTTGTTTATTTATTTGCATTTTGCATTTCTCCATGAACTCACCACATGTGGCACTCTCTGTTGCATCATTTGTAATTCCTCGTAGGAATAAACTGGTTGCTGATAGTATGGCAATCCAGTCTGAATATATTGACTAACCATTTGGATGTTGGTGGGCACCAAGCCGCTGCTGCCGCCGCCGCCGCTGCCACCACTACCACTACCAGCACCACCAGCACCAGTTGAGCTGCTGCCGCCGCCTGCGCCGGCGCTGCCCGTTGTAGCGCCGTTGCCGCCGCTGCTGTTGCTGCTGCTACTGTTTTTATTAGCAGCGGTTAGCGAGGCCAGCGCTGCTGCGGTGCCCGCCGCTGCCGATTGTTGTTGTTGCTGTTGTGCAACAGCGGCTGCTACAGAGCCGGCTGTGTTACCACTGCCGCCGACGCCAACACCGCCGCCGACATTGCCGCTACCGACGCCGCTGGACGCTGAGCCGCCGGCAACACCGCCACCAACACCGCCGCTACTTACGCCCGCTATCGAGCTGCCACCCTGGCTGCTAACTGCCACCACATTGCTGCTGTTGCTGCTGCCACCACCAGCCACAACGCTGCTGGCCGAGCTGCTGCCGCTCACATTGTTGGCTGCAAAACAGACGCAGGTGAGAATATTGGTTGGTTGAGGAATAAAATCAATAAATGTTCGACTATAAAGACAACTTACTGTTCGACACGACCGCCTGATTAGCACCTGTCGCACCACTAACAGCGACACCTGCACCGTTGCCTGTGGTCGCACTGCTGCTGCTCACGCCGCTGCTGGAGGAGACACTGAAGGAGGGAAAGAGGAAAACAACACGCATAAGTATACAAAAGGCCATAGATGAGTTTACTTTTTAACTGCAGTGTAGGGACTTCTTCTGGCAGACTTCTCCCACTCTCCCTCTCTCTTACTCTCACCTGTCATAGTGCGTTGCTGCTCCGCCTGTGGCTGCATCCTTGAGCTTAGCGCTAGCACTAAAGTTACCATACTGCGAGCTGGAATTGCTTGCGCTGCCAGCAAACCTGAATATGCATTCAAAAAGAGCAACGCGAACGAATCGCAACATAACAAACGAAACAAAAACAAAGAGGATAAAGAAAATACATTTATCAAATATAGGTTAAATATGAAGCAAGATTATTATTATTAATATGAAAGAGGCATTGAACTGAACTATGAGCAATTTATATTCATTTATCCCTACTTTAATTATTTTACTTTATCTATATATATAAGAAAACTAAATACTAACTAAATAAATTATACCCTTAAAAATGAGTTAATTAACTTTGTTCAATATGCATTTTGTTTTGCGAATTTTATATTTCATTTCATTGCATATACACTTAGTGGGGTCAGATATGCCTCTTTTTTCCTGCAGAAAGCTGAAATACCTTTCAATCCTATGTGTAGCGTGTATAAACCTTCATTATCTTCATTAATTTTCTACAAATAGCGTTGATCTTTTTCCGAATGTTAATTTCAATAGCTTTAATATACATCCCTTTAAGCTGCATCTGTATCTTTAAGTTTTTTACACTTTATTAAAGCTCTAGATACTTTTCTTTATTGTAGATATTACCTATATATTGTCCCCACAAACTAAATAACTATTTGAAGGACTTTCCGCAATCTATAAATAGTCAAATGAAGTCTGAATTCAACATGCAATGCTCATTGTCAGGCAATTGTATAGATATAGATTTATATATTTATAACATGGCAAATGGATGATAGGATGTTGTTGCTGGAGAAGGGAGGAGAGGAGTACAGGGGGTGGGTGGTACTGGGTTGAGGGGGTAGGAAGGCATTAAGCTATTTGCTTACCCGCTGCTGTTGGAGAGACCAGTGCTGCCATAGACACTCTGGCTGGCTGACTGGTAAGCACTTTGTGGTGTCGAGTATCCCGATGTGAGATAGGCGGAGCTCGCATTTGCGCTGTTATATTGCATGACATTATTTTAGTTTGGTGTGGTGTGGTGAGAGGTGGTGGGACAACGAACGAACGAGTTCAAAAAGTAGAAGAATAGGTAACAATAAAAAACAAATAAGTATAAAAGAGAACATATTAAATATTAGAAAAGTAAACTGCAAATTGCTTGCTTGCTTATCAGTTTGGTTAGAGAGCAGCGCGCATCACAGAACAGAAACAGGAATATGAATAGGAACAAAAGAAACGAAAGCAAGCTGGGACGGAGTCTGCTTTAATGATCTGCTGAACTGTACCTTACATACCTGGAGTTATTCTGTCCGCCACTGCCGCTAATCGGAATGTTTTGTGTCGCCGCATTGCCGCTACCAGCAACGCTGCCCGTTGCATTTTGACCGGCACCTGGAGCATTCTGCTGCTGTTGTTGATAAGAGTTGACTGCATTGGGCTGATAGCTGGCATAGCTGGAGGGCTGATAGCTGTTGGCCACCGATGACTGCACGTTCGCATAGCTTGAGCTGTTGTAACCCTGTACAGAGCCCGAGCTCTGGTAGCCACTGTTTGGTACCTTGCTGCCGGCACTGCTCTGATACGCATTTTGATAGGGCGTGCCACCATTGTTGCCCGATCCCGTCTGCCCGTAGGGATCGCTCTTGCCACTTAGCGCATGATCCAAAGCGTTGCCGCTCTGTTGTTGCGCCGTCGAACGTGCAGCATAGCTAGCAGCACTCAAAGCATCACCCTGTAGCTGCGCAGAGAAAGAGAGAGAGAGGATGAGGCTATCTGGGATAGGAATTCCCCTTCTTTACTTACGATTTGCGCATTCTGTAGTCCTGCCGAGAGCGCCGCCTGCTGCTGTTGCTGCTGCGACTTGGTCTGGTAGTCATCCTGTTGCTGCTGCTGCTGTTGGCCATCGATGCCACCCACGCTCGTGTTGAACTTCTCGGGCAGAGCATCGAAGCTATCGTCTGTGCCAAAGTCCATGGCACCGAATTGCACGTCCAAGTAGCCAATGTTATTCAGTGCATTGTCGCCAGGCATCTCCACTGCCGTTGCAGGAATCTTCGATGGTGGCGGCAGTTTGACACGTGCTCGTCGCACCTGCGGCTGCTGCGATTGCTCGCTGCTGTTGGGTGTGCCCACACTGGAACCAGGCGCCGAGGCAAACACATTAGCATATGTGCTAGGATACGGTACTGCCGTCGATCCACTGCTGCTCTGGCTACCATAGACGCCAGCAATGGAGGGTTGTGCAGCTGCTGCTGCTGCCGCAGCGGCGGCGGCTGCTGCTGTTGGACTGGCGCCTTGCGACGTCAGCGAGTTGAAATACTGAGACTGTTCCGCCGAGAGTGTGGCCGAAGGCTTCAGAGGCGTCTGCTGCTGCTGCTGCAACTGATGCACCTGTTGCACCAACGTGGCGGCAGCTGATGCTGCGCTTGAGAATGTGTCTGCAGCAGCGGCATTGCTGGTGTAGGGTGATGAGTTCAACGCCACGCTATTTCCACCAGCTCCAACGCTGCTCGGCGTGCTCACAACCGACTGCTGTTGTTGCTGCTGCTGTAGCTGTGGCGGCGGATTGCTGACCGCAGCGCTATACTGCATCATTGGCGTCGTTGCTGATGTTGTGCCAGAAATGCTGCCAACTGCTGCTGCCGTGCTACTGTTGCTATCCTCGTTGCTGCTGACGGCACCGCCAACCAATGCACTCAGATGAGATCCCTGCGCCACACTGCCGCTGCCAAGATGATGGTGCTCCAGACCCAGACCCGGTGGGGCTGATATCTCTGCTGCACCGCCACCACTGACAACACTGGCAGCTGTCTGAGAATTCAGATTACTTGTGGTAAAGACCTTGCTGTCTTTGAGCGATCCCTCGTACTCCTCGTTATTCCAATCTCCCCATGCATCGTCGTGCGCCTGCTGTTGCTGCTGCTTCTCAGCGTTTTGCGCAATGGTATTGTCCCACAGTTCCACCTCATGGTGATCCTCGTTGTTGGCATTGCTGCGTGCACCAAAACCACCGCGTTCGCCGCGTGGTCCGCCACTGCGACCGCCGCCCATGCGACCGCCACCGCGACCGGGCCGTGATATAAAACCGCCGCCACGTCCGCCACCATCTCGACCACCGCCGCCGCCGCCATCACGACCGCCACCACTACCACCAATACCTCCTGGTCCACTGCGTCCACCATTGCGCTGACCACGATAGTTGTCATTAGCACGATCTTCTCCACGATCGCCACCACGAGATTCACGCAAATTGCGATCATTCTCACGGGCCTCTCTTCCGCGCCCTGTACGGGAAAGATTAACAAATTGTTATTAAGAATTAAAATTAGATTTGATTTGAGAGGAGATTTGAAAACTTACAGCCGCGACTGTCGGTGCCGCCGCGTCCACCACGATTGGCGCTACGATTGCGTGACTTTTCACGCCTGTCGGCGGCATTGGCATTGCCATCTGCCCAATCGCCATCACCGCCAGCGCCATCCGTAACAGCATTTGCAGCCTTATTCTTGCGCTTCTTCTCGTACTTGGCAAAGGCGCCCTGCAAGCGAATTAGGATAGGAATAAGACTTGACTGGACACACACAGTGGAATAGAGCTAACTTACCTGTGGTAAAATCTCGATCAAGAAATTGGCTGCCGCCTCCAAGTCATAGTCGCACTCGTTCAAGGCACAGCAAACCTCCTCCTCGGAACGTTGGGTCATTGTTAACAATAGGGTGACCTTTTCTTTGATCTGAGGATCCTCTGTTGTGCTGCTATTGGTTATTTGGGCAATGCGCAACTGTTCCGTGGTGGCCTTGGGTTGTGCCTTCTCGGGTTTCTCTGTCTTGTTCGCATCGGTTTTCTTGTTCACCGTTGCGGCATGTGTGATGGCTCCTGCATCGTTGTTGCTGTTGCTGTTGCCACCGCCTCCTCCTCCGCCTCCGCCGCCGGAATTATTTGATTTTTTCTGAGTGCGACCTCCGCCGCCTCCTCCGCCCCCCGAACGAGTTTGTTGTGTGCTCATCTCTATGTACACTGTATATACAAATTAGCTGCAAGTAGTAAAAAAGAGAGAGAGAGAAGCACACAAAAAATGCCAGGAATTACAAAATTAGACTTTGATTTTGGATAAATATCACACAGGATTTAACTCTATAAACAACAACTTAAATATAACTGGAGTCATAATAAAGCTAACAAAAGCTATGCCTACTGATGATATTCTTCACCCAGCAATTCATGTTAGTCATCACTTTTTGCAAAGAAAAAACATCTGACAAGTTGCTTATAACTCGCTTAAATCATCAATTGGTAATATTGTCATTACTTTATAGAAACTAACAAATTCATAATTCTGCTGTCATTATTTTTATAGCAAGCAACAGCTTTATAATTCAGCTGAAAGAAAAGCTCTTCTTCCTTGACTTAACAATTAAATTGTTACTTCTTTATCTTCTCTGTTTTCTTAGCATCATTTCGCACATAAAAGAAGTTGGCAACATAAGCAAATAAAAAACACTAACTAGCTGAGTTCAATGTACATTTAATCAAAGAGAATGGCATAATGAAAGAACGCGAACAAACACACACGCACACACATACGCACGCACATACACAGACGAATGGGAAAAAGATGCCACACGCATGAACAAAGTGGAACGCAGCATAAAAACCGAGAGAATTTCAGAATAACAAAAACGAACTGCAGACGAACGGAAGAATAAAGCAAGAAGCGAACAAAAGCAATAATAGCAACACCAACAGTGGAGACGGCAGCGGCAGCGTCGGCGTCAGAGGCAGCGGGTATGTATTCGCAAACAGGTATTATAAGGGAGGGTGCGGTGCGTGTGCGGGTAGCAGAAGGGGAACGACATGATCGACAATGAGGTGGGGGAGGGAGGTACACAGGGGGAGTATACAGGTTAGGGGGTTGCTCTCTGTCTCTTTGTCTGTCTGTCTAACTTCAAATATTATAGCATTCTTTATGGCATATCGTTTATCCCTTTGTTCCCCGTCGATGATATATCCAGAGTTCGTTCCTGTATACAATCTCGCTTAACATTAAGCTTTTTCACGCGATGGCGATGATGAATAACAGTTTTCGTCACACATTGCTCATATCACAAAGGTTTGTCATACGCCAGACCAGGCCAGGCTAGCAGCTGCTGCTGCTGCTGCTATTACCGTCGCCGCCTTCGCATTTCATGGAAAACACTTTTTTAGAGCAGCAACTAAACAACCCCTTAAACAAGAGTATTCGATTAAATATATACACTGATTATCACTTGGAAAATGAATAGAAAAATATCTATTCATTTATAAAACTCAAGTTGCACTTGCAGCTATCTATGAAAAATACCTTATTTGCGGTATGAATTGCACAGCTCTTGCATACACAAAAAATTGATTTATAAACTCTTGGCCTGCTCGCTTCGTTTTTCTGCTTTGCTTTGTTCGGTTTTCGTAAAATGCACCATAGTGGCGTCTCTTTCGCTCCGCAGCCGCTGGTATTTAAATTCAGCGTTGCCAGATGCAAAGCTAGCACTTTAGTTGGCATATAAAATGCGATAAAATATGAATGCAAGTGATATTGTAAAAATGATGTTTACATAAAATCTAATCATATGATTGTTGATCATAAGTAATTAATTTTTGAAATAAACAATGGAAAAATAAGCCAGTTTGCGCTGGTGTTGTTACATTTTACAACACTAGACACGCGCTGGCATATGACAACACTAAAAGCGAGGGCATTGAAACCGAATGATGGACCAAAGCGGAATAAAATACCGGATAAAATGGTGTACATTAATGTACATTCAACACCCACAGTTTTTGTGTAATAACATATTTTTCACTTATTTTTCTCATTATGCCAATAATAAACAAGTTGGAATCTTGGAGGCGTAGTTGTTTCAGTTTGTATGTATAAACTAGTCATTGTCTGACTACTTTGCCATGTGCACCACTTCGACGCCATTTCTGCAAATAACACACTAGCTGACCCTTTCACTCTTATGTAAACCAATGGACAATGTAATTATATTGACTGCGGCTCCAGACAGCGGGCTAATTGTAAATTTTCAATTTCATTTTTATGCCAAAAACCAGTCAGTAATTTATTAGAAAACACTACACAAAGATGCAACCAGATTACTAATACACTTTAACACTAATTTAATACTTTTAACGCGACTTTTCCACGTGTAAACAAATTTTCAAAGCGGAGCCAACCTCAGTACCTGCAAATGCGAGAACGCACTTATATTAATACAATGCTACATATCGCGTACGCCAAGAAATATCGATATCAAAATATTTAAATAAAAACCGATAGTACATGAAGAAAATTTGTTTTTTTAACAAGGACATAAGAATAATATTAAATACAAATTAAAAGGAATATGCTAATCAGTAAATTAATTAAAAATTATTGTTAAGTTTGTATTTTAAATTGGGACAATACTCAGTTTTTCGATAATAAATAGACAGTCTGGTAAATTTGTTTATAATGCCACAAATTCCAAATTATGTTAAAAGTAAATTGTAAAATGAAAAAAATTAAATATTTTAAAAATTTGTAAATCAATAAGAACTCTACAAAGTGTATCCAACACATTTACTGGCATTAAACTGTGAATACACATATAATATAAGGGGATAAAGTTAATTATTGATATGTAAATATATATAATATATACAATTATTGAATGGGTATATTTGTTTTAATAGTTAAGTTTTGAAAATGTTTGCATGCTCCCAATTGTTTGAGAATCTTTGACGATATACCTATCAATTCAATTCGATAACGATAACTGTGCTCATTATCTTTCAAGGTAAGGCGGCAAGTTTGAATCAGAATATTCTCGCATCACTGCATCCGCCGTTGCGGTCTAAAGTTGCGCAATTAGAACGATTGCATTTTATGCAAGAAACAAACATCAGGCCAGGCCAATTGTCAGTGCAAACTCGTTGCCTGCCGAGCTGTGCCGACCCGACTTCGACTCCGATTTCGTTCCGAGGCAACCACACCAAACTCTGCTACATTATTTTTGGCCTAAATCTGCAGGCCTTGAGGAATCGTCGAAATCGCTTGTCGAGCTTGTTTACTGAGCGCGCGCAGTTGAAGCGGGACTGAGCCAAAACTGCAACACAGAGAGGCAGCAACGACAACGACGACAACGGCGACGACGACGACGGACTCAACAATAGAACGGCCGTCGCGGTGGCGGCAGTGGCAGTGTTGTTTCGTCTTTTGGCCCATTCAGATGTGGGCAACGCGTGTGCGTCCGTTATTTTACTTGTATTATTATTGTTGTTTATTATTTAAGCTTTAACTTTTGCTCGCTGCGCTTGCCCTTTCCGTTTCGTTACGTTTGTTTTGCGTTCGCATTCGCTCCAGAAAAAACAAAAAGAAAAAAATAAAAACACCAACTACAACTACAACAACAACACCATACAAGACAAGGCAAGAGCCGCGCGCTTTTTCGGGTGAGCGGAGAGAGGAAGGTTAGTTTGTTGTTGCGGCTCTGCACCTTGCGCGCCATCCCCCCCTCCCCCAGAAACTTCTACCACTTCCATTGAGAAACAATCAAGCCAAGAATTGCAGTGCCCGTGTATGTGTGTGTGTGTTAGTGCTGAGAGCGCGCATAGCCATCTGTGAATGTGTTTGTGTGTGTTGTGTGTTGAGTATTTTCTTGTTAGAATGCACCTTGTGGTATTTCAAAATCCGAAAATTGCCAAATACAAACGCCTTTCGGAGACTGTTGCGAAATATTCCAGCTGCGCTGAAGGTAAAATCAGCAACAAGAACAAATACAAGGCCTATTATTGTTGTTGCTGCTACTGTTGTCTATTGTTGTTGCTGTTGTTCTTACGAAAATCCATGTGGCTATTTTAGATACTTAAATATATATGACCATTTCGAAAGGCATGCTGTGTACTGTGTGTGTGTGTGTGTGGATCACTTTAAATGTGGATTATGTGTGGCTTCCAAGGGTAACGCAGCCTCTGCTTGCTTTCCAAAATGTTCCCACACACGCACACACACACGTAGGCAAGCAGAACGCACACTCATACATTCATACAGCTAATACACTCACGCACACACACACACACTGCATTGGCCAACATTTACCTACGTCACGCCCACCTGATTTCAGTGCAATCGCGTTGGCCCAGTTACGGGCGTGCGCGCGCTCCAAGACAAAATACTCCTACAAGGTCGATTGCCTCGTTGTACATGTGTGTGTATTTCTATACCAGTTTCTAAACTTGCCGCAGCCAGTTTCAATTTCTACTGGGATTATCTGGTGCTGCTGTTGCTGCTGCGCTGCTTGCAGGTGCTGCTGCTGCGGCTCAGTCGTTCGTTTTGTCTGTCTGCTTTACCTTTTCGCATCTGTCTGCGCCTCTGTCTGTGTGTGTGTTTGATTGTGACATAGAAACCAACTAAGAAGTATGTGGCAACTCTGCTGCGAATCTCATGGACAAGACAAATTCAAGTTGGACACACACACACACTTGTGTGCATATCCACCATGCACTCACACGTGTGTATATCCATGTGTGTGTGTGTTGGTCTGTCTTTTTGGCTGCATATGGGTTTCCATTTCAATACATGTGCATGTCACCCAGTTTATTGCACACACACACACAACATTCACACCAACTGACGCACACAATTTCCCCCAAATGCACACGCACAAGCATGCACGCACACACACACACACGAGTTTGCAAAAGATCTATCGCATGTAATGAAAACGGGCGCAACTCAGCTCCTCCTCCTACTCTTTGCCCACACTTCTCATCCTCATCCTCCTTCTTCTTCTTCTTCTTCTAACCATGCCGTGTGCTCAATTTGCACAGTTTTCTGCGCTCTCATATTGTGCATCTCTCTCCCCCGCATGCATGCAAAGCCCGCACCCGTTCCACGTTCCCTGTTCCACTTCCCCCCGTGTTCCCCCATAACAACAACACCCAAGCCACCCGCTACAACTGCAACTGCAACTGCTGCTGCTGCTGTGGTGCAATAAACGAACGCATATTGCGTTGGCGTCAGCGTTGGCGACGACGTTGACGCTGACAGCGAGAGCGACGTCGGTGTCGATGCCGTTGTTGTTGCGGTGGATGCCCGGATGGTAGCGACAGTCCGAGGTCGTAGGTAAAATACAACAAGAAAAAAAGCCACAGGAGCAGCAATAATATCGACAACAACAACAACAAAGGCACACTCTAGTTACTATCATGCGAATAGGCCGCAGTCGCAGAGCGCTCTTCAGGCCCACTACCAACTAAACCTGTTGACCTAATTTCAAATTCTGCTGTGTGTATTGTTGTTGTTGCTATTGCTGCCGCTGCTGCTGTGACTGTGCCTGAGAGCCCGAGCGCGCCAACGATTGGCAAATCTTTGCACAGTGGCATCGTCTGCCAAGGGGGGTCATGTGAAAATGTTAATGATGAATTGCTAATTTTCTTATATTTTAACGAAGAGTTCGATAATGATAATTATAATAGGGCTGCCAGATGGATCTTGTGTAAAATGGGGAATAGTCTCTTATATCTCTGTATATATGTATGTATGTACATTTTTTTGATTACCGGAAACTGTATACAATCACCTGTTTTTAATGTACTCCATACAATTCAGCTATATATGTAACTTACCTAGCTTCGCTTAAAGTTTTGGCAACATTGATCTCAACAGTCTCAAAATCGTTAGATTTACTGATAGATAAGTGGATATGGCAAGCCTAATAATAAATGTATGGCAACTTTAGGTTCGCTAAAAAGCCTGCGTTGCTTATTATGTGTTGGTGCTGACCCCCCTTGTCTATGCCACTGGCATTTCCGTCCCAAAACAAAACAGAAACCGAGACTGCCAGTCAGCCAGAGACAGAGGCAGAGACGCTCGGTTGCTGTCACACAGACACACACACAAACACACACGCGTACGTTTGGTACTTCCACCAGCTATTGCAGTTTGCTTGGGTTTCAGTTCGTTCGTGCGCGTCGTCGACGCTAGCGCCAATAAGCGGAATCGGCATCGGCATCGTCATCGGCAACGGGGAATCGGAATCGGAATTCAAAGTGAACGAAAGACGGCGACGCAACGACGACGACGTGGACGACGACTGATCCAAAGAATCCGCGCGTAGTGAAAATCGTGGGAAACGCTGCGCAGCGCAGGTGTTCGTTAAGATCGGTCAGAAGGAGAAGAAGGAGCCAAGACAAAATCAACAACTAAAACAAAAACAACAAATGCACCATTCACAATTAACTAGAACAAAATTCACAATTAACTAGAACGAAAGAAAATAAGTGAACGAAAACATAAATAGAGTGCGAAAGAGAATCGTGTGAGTACCTGCACACATATCAATCGGAAGAAGCCCAATAATGGATGTACGTACTACGTCCCAGTAACCACTAAAAAATTGCGGTCGCTGCCGCTGCCTGCCCCAATGCGCCGCCACCGCAAACTGCTGCTGCTGCTGCTGCTCCACTTGTCGTCGCAGTGACGAAACTTTTCTCTGTGTGTGTGTGTACGATTGAGTGTGTGTTGTGCTGTGCTGCGTGTTTGTGTTTGTGTGAGCAGAGAAAATCAAGTGAATCAAAATGAGCGTATAATTAGGTCAGCACAAAAACAAATTATACGCCAGCCAGTGCCACTTACCAAAGAGAGCGAAGAGCGGTACGGAACGAAACGAAACGAAACGGAACGAGGCTTATTGGCTTGCCATAAATTAGAAACTAATTCACGCCGTTTTAATGCTCACATATCAAATGCAATTTGAGCATTGGGAAAGTCGCATCCCCAATATAAATATATACATATATATTTAGTACATGTGCGTACTTAAATATGTATGTAATTGTTGTTGTAGGAACAATTGCAGCAGCGGCAATGCGGCGAGAGCATAAACAAAACTGCATGCCGCATGTCCACTTGATTCCCAGAGAGAGGAAGCGAGAGCAATCACTCACTTACTCTCACCACACTCATACAGATACTCTCACCGCACTCATGCACACTGGCGCTCTCTCCCATCATACACATACTCTCTCTCGCTCTCTCTCTCTCTTTCTGTGTTTGCTCATTTGCTCTTGGTGCTGCTCAGCTGAGTTGTGTTTGGCGCTGCCCCCAACTGAACTATTTTTTACGCCTTTTTTCTTACCGTTTGCCTGCTTTTCTCGCATGTGTGTGTGTGTGTTTGCTTGTTGTTGCTATTTGCTTGTTGGCCGTGGCAAGTGTTTCGCAATGCTGCAAGCCAAAATGAAATCATCACCGCAGCAAGTTGCTGTTGTTGTTGGTGTTGTTGTTGTTGCTGCAGTTGCTTTTGCTGTTGCTGTTGGCATTGATGGGAGGGAAATTCCTGTTCCACTTTCTATTATGGGAGTAGCGTCGCAGCCGGCGTCGCTGTCGACAGCGCTGTAATAAAAGCAGCAGCAAAAGTAGCAAAAGAGCACGTAGCATTTAAGTGTGTCACCGTGGAAAGTGGTTTGTTTCAACGCGTCAACGCTGACGTCGCAGTCGTCGTCTTCGTCTCTGTCTCCGTCTCAGTCTCAGTCTCGTGTGCCTATTTGTTTGTTCTTGTTGGCATCTCCCAAGCACATGTCACTCACACACACACGCACACAATCACAATCCAATTCGGACTCGCGACTTTTATTGTTGTGGGTTGTGGGCTGTGGGCCGTGTGTGTGTGTGTTTGGGGGAACACTGTGGAATGGTTCATTGATTTCGCGACAGGCGAAAGAGAAAGAGAAACAGCAACAAAAACAAAGCAAAGGCAAAGGCAAAGCAATTCGCCGATCGACCGACTGACTCATTTCGTAGCTAAATGAATGGGGGCAAGCTTTACAAAGAGAGAGGAAGAGGAAGAGGCAGAGGGAGAGGAAGAGCGAGAGAGAAGAGGGGACAGTGCTGAGCAGGAGTATGAAGAGGGGGGGTGTGCTCGCATCTTTATGCCACTAGAAAACCGGTAGGCGAATGCTGTTAAGGTCAAATCTGTTATGTGGCTGCTGCCTCTGCTGTCAGTGCTGCTGCGTCGCTGTCGTCGTGGTGCGTGCATACGATTAACCATCTCATCTTGTCGCTCATCACAATGGGCCAATGAAATGATTTATCAACTTCGATTCGAATTGGAATTTTGAATTTGAATTTGAATCGTGTTAAAGCCAAAGCAAACGATACATTTGGCCTACAACTTGACTTGGGCAGCGCTGCCAACGTCGCTGTCGCTGTCGACGTCATTAAGGGCTCTCAAACTGTTCCAATTATGTCTCTGCCAGTGTGTGTGTGTGTGTGTGTGTAAAGTGTGTGCGCGCTCTCATTTCAGTAGCAGGCAAAGCCAAAGGAGATTTATAAATTTTCATTTTGCTTTTTGGCTTTTTAGTTTAAGTTGCTTCTTTCTGTCAAATTGGGAGCATGCAACAACAACTAAGTGAAAATGCGGGACACCCCAAGCGTCAAGCGCTGCTGCCGGCGTCGCTGCTGGCAGCGTCGTTGAGATGATGTGTGACCTAGTTGCACCTGAAAAACTTGACCCATTGACTCCATTGGGCCAGGCCTGGCTGACTAGCTGGCTGGCTGGCTGCCTGGCCTGGCTAACTAAGCAGCAGCAGCAGCAGCTAACTAACTAGCCGAAACTATCAAACTAGCGTCAAGCCAAGGCGCCTCATAATTACCCCAACTTGTGCAAGTGTGTGTGTGTGTTTGCAAATGCCTGCTGTGCTTGACACGAGGGGAAAACCCCGTGGGCACAGCGCAACGAATCCCAAATACACTTCTTTCCCTCCCTCTCTCTCCCTCTCTTTTTGCGGGAAATACTCTAAAGAAGTAAACTTGAAAAACTCTAAAAATATTAATGATTCATTGGGGGGTTTATTTATTGCAAAGCCTAATAAATAATAATTAAAAGATAAAGCAATATACGCGATTATGTTATTAATGTTACAAGGTTTCATATCTATAAAATATAATATCATATGATGATGATCTATGAACAATAATGAATGTAATGAAAGAATAAGCTGGTATCTCAAAAGAGAGCAGAGCAATGTAGCTGAAACTTGGTATTCATAGTATAGAAGAAATAATATTATTCAAAAATTTAAAAGAAGTAGATGTTTAGTTATACTTTTATGTAGATTTCGAATTAAAAAAAAAATTAGGCTTAGTTCTCTGGAACTGTAAAAGATAAGGTTATGAAACTTGAGTTACTTATTACTTGATACTTGCTCTTAAAATAGAGTACTATATGGTATTGATCAATAAACAGATACGACTCTATGATAATATTATAATATAATTATATAAATGTATGTATATATGCAACTCAGATAGTTTACTTAGACTGTGCTCTTCCTTTTAATAGATTCTTTCCTAAGCTTTACTTTATCAATAGAAGTTTCTCTTAGGTTGTACCGATTGTTCCCTTGATAGTTTATTTGTGTGGAGTATCTGTAGCATGTCAAGTGAAACGTCCGACGGGGTTACAAGATCTTTATATAAAAAATTATAATGCCCGGGGGCAGCAAGCACAGCAAGGGCATGAATGAAATGAAACCTGTTATATGTAGCAGTTTTTTATGTGTGTGTTTTTTGTTTCTTTTTTGTATTTTTTGAGGGCGCAAAAGTCTATACGAAATTATTTACATAAATGTTGCTCTATGGTGTGTGTGTGTGTGTGTGCTGGGTTGAAATAGGCCTAAGTATGTATGTAGATAGGGCCCAGCGACACAGATTTTGTACCTTAAAATGATGAAATGCCCCACTCGCCCTCAATTCGCCTGACCTGCCCCAGAGTTGAATGCAAAGCTACAAATGAGAGTGTGTGTGTGTGTGTGTGTATGCTATATATACACGAGTGTATGGGTGGGGGAAGGGGAATCATTTGATGATGATCGCTCATGGCTCTTGGCGCTTTTGTGTGATCCGACCCGATGCTAATGCTAATGCATCCACAACTATTTCAAGGTCGCATCACGAATTAGCTGCAGCAACAAAGAAACAAAAAAAAGAAACAGAAATTCATTTCAAATTCAAACTAACTACCAACATCGACCATAACTAACTAACTAAACAACTAACTGACTAATCGATGCGTTTATCCCAACTTTGACCTATTGACAAATCCAATTTTGATGCGATATGTCGAGATTCTCGAATTCTCTAATATTTCATTCAGCAATATATATATTTGTGTGTCTGTGTGTGTGTGTTTGTAGCTTGCTTTGCCCACCTGCAAGCCAGACCAGTAATTGGCCTCAATAACTTTGGTATTTTCGCAGAGAGGCACACAACGCGCTCTCGGGGCAGCTGCAACGTGGCGGACGCCCAAAATGGTTACGGCCCAAGTTTATTTGCTGTGTCTGTGTGTGTGTTGAGGTTTCGTTTTTTCTTCATTTTTGGCTCTGCTTGCTTGGCCAATACGTTCTTAGCCAATTTGCAGTTAGACAGTTAGACAGAGTCACCAAATTGCACGCCTGACCCCGCCTCCCTTCCCTTTCCTTCCCTCGTCTAGTTGTCCCGACACCTGACCTCGATTCTGTTTTATTACAGCAGCCAAAGTCGTCGCATTTGATTCCACTTTGTCATCCGCCTTGTCGAGCTGCGCTTTGGCCTTAAACAGCTAATAAATTAGCTGGAATATCATTTTGATTGCTGGCAGTCCCTTCTGCGGCTAATCTTCTGCTCTTCACTTTGTTTCCATTGTCAATTCATCAAGTTTTAGCTTCAAATTTATTGCATTTATTCAATTCTTTAATAAAAGTTTGTAGATCTCTGGAAATGTTAAAGCTAAGGTTGTACAATTCGAGCTGTAGCTGCGGAAAGTTTTAGTTTTTCGGCTCAATTTCTAAGCGACGTATAAAATATACAAGTTTCTGACTTCGACATATAGTTAGCTGACTATTATATCAATCTTCTCCAAATATAAATCCTTTCGAAGAATAAACACAGAAGTTATTCAAGAAAGTATGAGTATAACTCCAAGTGCAGCGCCATCTTTCGAGAATAAATGAAAAGTATGTACATATGGACTGTAAATTTAACAAATTAAACTATACTGGAACATACTTAGGTCGAAGATCCTTCGTGTGGCGTGCCGCTCGACTGTTGCTCTCGTTAGTTTTACTTTTGTGTAGATTCCGAATTAAAAGACAAGAAAGACTTAGATCTCTGGAACTGTAAGAGCTAGAGATATGAAACTTTAGGTACTTATTACTTGATACTTGCTCTTAAAATAGAGTAACATATGGTGATGATCTATAAACAGATACGACTGTAGTGAGACAAAAAGCTAATATCTCAAAAAGTAGGAGAGCAATGCAGCTGAAACTTGGTATATAGATTAAATATATCGTATAAGAATACTTTAAAAACTTGTTCCCCTTTACAATAAGTTCTTCTTTAGCTTTTTAACAAACGAATTACTCTTCCTCTCTACCTGCCACTTATCTCTGTCCTTATCTCTCTCTCTCTCTCCGTCGCACAGATGGCCGAAGCGATAAGCACAGCAGCGAGCAGCATGGAGCTGGCGCTCAAGGATCCCAGTGGAGTTGGGGGACTGATTGTGGACATGACACCGACAACGGCAGCGCTGTTGCATCACAATGCGCTGGCGCTGCGCACACTTAAGGAAGCCGCCGCCGCATCTGCATCCGCATCCGCATCGGAATCCGAACAGCCGGAGTCGCGTTCGCTGCAGACGACACCGACGCCAACGAATCTCAGCACGGGGCCGCATTCGCCGCCGATGACATTTCGATGCGAGCGCTGCGATAACTTCGAGACCAGTTCGAGGGCATCGCTGCTGCTGCACGTGGTGCAGTGTCTGGCCGGGCAGGCGGCAGTGGCGGCGGCGGCGGTGCGTCTGAAGAGCGAGGAGCATGAGGAGATGCCGGAGAACATGAGTGTCAGTCACATGGACAGCAGCGGCAAGCAGCATCATTCCGCCTCGGATACAGCAGCAGTTGGAGGCGGAGGTGGTGGCTCCAATGGTTCCAGTTCGTCAGCCAGCTCCTCGCCGGCGGGCAATGGTGGCAACAGCAGCGGTGGTGGCGGAGGTGCATCCCGCAAAGTCTTCGAGTGCGATGTGTGCAACATGAAGTTCTCCAATGGCGCCAATATGCGGCGCCACAAGATGCGGCACACGGGCGTGAAGCCGTACGAGTGTCGCGTCTGCCAGAAACGTTTCTTTCGCAAGGATCATCTGGCCGAACACTTTACGACACACACGAAGACGCTGCCCTACCATTGCCCCATCTGCAATCGCGGCTTCCAGCGTCAGATTGCGATGCGTGCGCACTTCCAGAACGAGCATGTGGGCCAACACGATCTTGTGAAGACGTGTCCACTGTGCAGTTATCGCGCTGGCTCAATGAAATCGCTGCGCATTCACTTCTTCAATCGTCATGGCATCGATCTGGATAATCCGGGACCAGGTGGCACCTCCTCGCTGCTCTTAGCGCTCGAATCGCAGGCATCGGCAGCAGCTGCAGCAGCAGCAGCAAGTTATGTGGCAGCACCACCGCCACCAGCAACATTGTCCGCGCAGCAGCAGGCGCCTCCTCCTCCGCCGGCGAGTCATCAATCGGATAGCGGAGAATCGATGCGTTCTTTGGAGAATGCTACGCCGCCGATGCACTTCCTGACGCCGCATGTCGAGATCTCCACGCTCAATGAGAATGGCAACACGGAACTGTTCAATGTAAGTTGCAAGTTGCATCCATCAAAATTCGTTTCCAGTTCGCATTCCTTATCTACGCTTAGCTGATTTGCGTTTTGCGTGAATCTGCTTTACAGGGCAACAACAACAATAGCAGCAACAACAGCAGTAACAACAACAACAGCCACAACAACAACAACAACAGCATCAGCAGTAACAACAACAACAATGAGCTGGAATCAAGCGATAAAGTGAAGGAACACGCGTTGCTTCTGCAATCTGCCGTCGTCTTGGGCGCTCCACAGGATCTGCCCATGGATTGCAATACAAAAGCCACGCCCATCTCGTCCAGCACCAGCAACACGAGCAGCAAGACTCATCACAGCCACAATCATCATCACCATCATCATCATGAGAATCACATAACGCCCTCCATTAGTCTGATTCCCATCAAGCAGGTGAGTGCAAGCATCAACTCTCTCTCTCTCTCTCTCTATTCTACTACTTCTACTACTCTTTACTCTGTCTTTGCAACATAGGAACCACTTGCAGATGATGTGGACAAGAAGGAAACGCTCAATGGCAATGCCAACTGTGATGCCAACAGCGACACGGAACTTGCCTCCAACAACAACAACAACTGCAGTAGCAACAACAACAACAACAGAATTCCCTCACTCATAAAGGTAGAGCCCAAAAGCGGGTACCAGTTTGTAGTTGGACATAGATTGTGTAGTTAGGATAAGCTGAAGGGTTTCTATAAGGAATCAATGAGTTTGTATGCGGTTGTGTTTGGTTGTGTTTATATATGATAATATATATGATATTTTACTATGGTTTACAACTATTTTAAATGTGATTAGTTTATGTGATTAGATGTGTTTTTATATTAGTTACTAGACATGATATTGTTCTACAACTATTTTAAAATGAAAGTAAAACTACAAGAATAGATTAGCAATTGAAATGATATGATATGATATATATGATATGTGATATATGATATGATATTGTACTAAGTTCTACAACTATTTTAAACTGAAATTGAAACTACATGTTTAGACAAGCAATTGAAATATAAATAGACTAAAGTTAAAACCTTTTAAGTGAAATCCTTTTTTGCTTTTTCAAAGTAAACTAACTAAGAAAAGCTTGCATAGAACATTATTTAAATTTGCTATAGTTTTATAAATTTCTAATGAAATTTGAATATGCTGTGTTGGAATATGCTATCTGAATAATGGTAGATGGCAATAGGAGCTTATATACAATGATACAAGCATAAGAATCAGTATAAGATAAAGCTAAAAGCTCAAAAATTGTAGAGTAGTTTCCGAAATGCATGAGGTTGTCAAGTTTCTGGTGTAGATGTTTTATAGCTATATGTATATACTTATAGTTAAATGTAGCTTGTTTTATATAGGGCAGAGTATTATGGGTGTTAAACTACATATTATATTACATACATGTCTTATTATATTCATGCCTTACCTATAATGTTGTTGTGCAATCTATGTAGCTGTAACTTAATGAGTAGAGGTTCAATATAGTTGAAACTTGGTATATAGATAGCATTCATACTTGAATTGATTGAATACTAAACAATCCCTACTGTTCATCACTATACAATTCACTAATACTTTAATTCTTCCACCCCACAGGTCTCGCCACTGAAATCGTTGCTGCGCGAGGATCTGAAGCGACGCATATGCGCCAAGGCAAACAATCGGATCACGCGGAATGCGACGACGTTGGAGCACGAACTGCAGAATATGCCGCAGAACATGATGAATGGCAGCAACAGCAGCAGTGGCGGCAATGGCTCACTTACCGGTGTGGGTGTGGCTGCGCCCAATGGCAGTGGCAGCAACACAGCCAGTGGCAATGGGCATAATGGCAACAGTGGCACGCCCATTTGCAATGGAACGATCACATCGACAGGGCAGGAGAGTGATCTGTTGCTGAATCGCAAACAGATACTTACATGCCACTTCTGTGGCATCGAGTTCCCCGACGAGACACTCTACTTCCTGCACAAGGGCTGCCACTGCGAGAGCAATCCCTGGAAGTGCAACATCTGCGGCGAGCAGCTCAACAATGTCTACGAGTTCAACTCGCATCTGCTCAGCAAGAGCCACCAATAGCAGCCACAGTGGGCCGGCAACTAAACTTCAAGTGTCGGCAATAGTTGCGAGAGAGAGAAGGAGAATGTAGAAAGACAGGCAGAGAGAGAGGAGAAGAGAGAGAGAGAGAGGAAGAAGTTAGTTTTAATGTTAAATCGAAAGATCGAAAAGTAGAAAATGAATAACAATGAGAGCTACGTAGTGACCTAATCCCACACAGACAGACAGACACAAACACTGACACACACACACACTGACACACAAGCATACACAAGCATGATGCGATGTGGAGACCTTCCCGACAGTCCTGTTATGTAGTGTTAATTAATGCAATTTTAGTCTGTAGTTTTTTCTAATCCTTAAGTAATGCAAAGGCAATAAAACCCCCTCACCCTCAAACACTACCCAGTTAAACTGGCAGGTGTAACGGTAAATGTAAAGCCAAACATCGGTTTAGCGAGAGAGAGAGAGAAAGAAGAAGAGAGCGAAGAAGAGAGAGAGAGAGTGCGGTACGCAATATGCCTTAAAGGCATTGGTTTTAAACGGGGCATTTTTCATATATTCGCACACAAATACACACACACACAGATACAGACAACCCTCGATGCAGACTCCACAAGAATAAATATATATAGAGTTATATATAGAGATATATACAGAATGTATGACCATAACTAAGGGCTTTCAATTTGTTATGTTTTTCAGAGTTTATAAACAAAGTTTGATTACAGATTACAACAGATTATAACAGATATATAACGCGATATATATATACGATATATGCAATATGCAAGTTATAGCCAGGACACAGTTTTAGCAATCAAAACACACACATAAAGATATATACAGATACAGATATATATATTATTATACTCGTACCTTTTACTTAGCTATTAGTTCGAAACTAACTTATAAAACTTACCTTATCGATAAGCAAAAACTGGAAATACACCAACACACACACACACATACACTGAGAGTAAAAGGGGTAGAAGATTGATGAAATTCGCACAGTGCTGCTCAAAAGTTTGCATACAACAAACGATACACGCTGTCGATAAGCAAAGTAAAAAACGCAAAATGGAAGCATTTTTTGTAAAAATAAACACGAGAAAAGAAAAACACGAGAGACGAGCAAACAAAATGCAAATGTGATACGAAATTGTTGTAAATAATTGGTAAAGAAAACAAAAAAATGAATAGATAAATGAGAAAACTATGCCTTAGATGCCTATATACGATACGAGCACGTTTGCGTATACACTGTACAAAAACTGATGATCATAATGAATGATGATGATAACTGTTGATTAGCATATATAGATTAACTTTAGTGTAAATCAAAATTTGTGGTAAACTCGAACTTCCTAACTGTACTCCCACTATAACCCACTATTCCCACTATCCCTATTCCCTCCCCCACTATTTTCCACTTAGGATCTTCCCATCTCCTTTCCCACTTTGCTGACGTCACTCGGGGGTTGTATGCAGCCTCAGATGAGCTGCTGTGCGCCAATTTTACTTCAGATTAAACATCCGTCCATGAGGTTCACAAAACAAAACAGTCGAGTTAGAGAGAGAGAGAATGATGATGGTGATGATGTTACATTTGTTATTTTGTATATTCTAGTAATATTTTTAAAGTTTTTTTCGTTTTTTGTTTTATTTTAGTTGAGGAAGCAATATGCGATTTGTTGTACTCTTTTAGTTAGCACAGTCAACAACTTGGCAGGGCCTGCAGCACTTGCATTTTATACACACCAACACACATACACATACACTCACACATAGACATACTTATAGTATGCATTATTGCTCTACTCTAGCCAATTATTTCGATGTAAAAAGGGTTTGTTGTGTTCACCTAATTTTAAACTTAAACTTAAACATAGAAGATACAAAAAACAAAAACATAAAACATTAATTATACGCAATTAACGTATGTATATTTTGTAATGCAAATCATTTCTAGTTTCTAGTTGGAATCTTTTCTATTGTTTACTCACCTTAAACAACATTTGCAAAACATTGTTAATTAGATTACGAAATCAAATTGTTATACGTACATAGTAAAAAAAACAAAATCAAGCCGGAGGCGGGAAAAAAACAACAAAAAAAAAGAAATGTAAAGTAAACAATAAAAATACAATTTCAAAATCAAAAAACGTTTCAAAAACGTTTTCTCATGCAACAATTGAGCAATTTTTAGCTGAACTTTCATGTTGAATTTTTAATAGAATTAAAGGTAAAACAAATAAATACAAAACAGCAGGAGAACATTTACTTAATTAGTAATTATTATAATTATAGCTACAACAACAATAAAAGGCATGTTAATTTTTTTAAAAATAAAAACGGTTTAAAACAAAATTAAATGCATTTTACAGCGAGATTGATGGGGAATTTCCAAATGCGACAACATTCCAGCAGTATATTTGAAAAATAGGTTTAATTCCCGCCAGCTGCCAGTGGGAAAACAGCTAAATTGGTAGCAATGTCTCAACGTTGTCGGTAGTGCAGTTTAGAAATTCCCTGTAAATTCCCCGCAAAAGAAATTTCCTTTGTTGGGAAATTTATACTTCTTACCTTACCATACACTCATTTCCACTACGCACTGCTTGAGCAAGCAGTGCACATTGCTTGCTGCTGATTGGTCCGTACAACTCTTCACCAATCACAGCTCACATCGCAACACACATTGGTCACGCACCCGTTGAACAAGTAACGAAAACATGACTTAATGATTGCGCAAGCGCACGGAAAAATGCTATGTACACATGAGCACATACTCTGCGTAGTACATAGATATACTTTGAATTGTACATAAACCTTTTGCGTATGCAAAAAACAATCTGTCGCATTCTTAGTACGCGTCGAGTGTTTGCAATAACAATCAGTTGTATGGGACAGTGTGGACAGTGGACAGCGGCAGGGCAAATACGCAGCAAATACGCTGGCAAATACGTTTCTTGTATCATTAGCAACTTTTGCTGTCATTTCAATTAAGAACTTAACCCAAAATATGCAGACAGAGTCCACAAATCCGCTCAGTCCGTGTTTAATGTGCTACTGTCCCTATGTGTGTGTGTGTGTGTTGTGTGAGAGGGAGAGATTTGCCTTAGACAGATTAGCCGCAGCAGCAGCTTTAGACTATCCCTATATATATCGATGTCGGCTGAGGCATTTCCTTGAATACGCTGCCAGAGTCTGAGGCATTTTGCCAATTTGTTGTTGTTGTTGTTGGCCTTAAGCCTCGTCTCTGTTTGGGCTGGCAGCGGCAAATTTGTTTGCAGTTTTGTTTGCGATTTAGGGGATAATGCGCCATAAAGCCAAACACGATTGACTGAACCGAGAACTGAGAGCTGAGCGGCTGCAACTAATAGAGGGAGAGCAGGGTAGGCACAGGGGAGGGAGGCGGGAAGCGGGTCAGGCTAGGCCGGGATAATGCAGGGAGGCAGAGAAAAGTGCATTGTCAAATGCATCAATGCGACATAATCGCAACATCAATATTTACCGCATACATATGCATATGTTCCGCACTGTATGTGTGTATGTGCTGTGTGTGTGTGTCGCTTAAACAATGCACGGCAAATCCGCTGACGACGTTCCAATGAGACGATTAACACCTTTAAATATGTCATTAGAGGCGACAAATGGAATGGAATGGAATGGTAAACATTGACAGCCATTGATGGCTTCCACAGCACGAGATACAATCGCAAAGGCAGCACGCAATCCGATGCCTGACCCTGTGGCTCTCCCTCTCTCCCTTCTCCCCTCTCTCAGCTGTCACTAAATCAAATGGCAGCAGCTCCTTCGATTTGGTGTCGATGATGCGCGTGTTTTTATTTTCAAACGGCGATTAATGCGCCCTAAGCCGATTTGCCCAAGATATGGTCTACACCAAGGTGTTTATAATACATACACGTAAACATACATACATAGATGCTGATGTAGATAAATGTATGTATGTATGTATATAGATATGTACAGATTGTTTTTAAGCCTCTCGCTTGGCTGCTGCGATCATATTTTGTTTTTGGCTTTTTTGGCTTGGCATGTGCAGCAGTTTTGTGTCTGTCTGTTGTTTTCCCCTCTCTCTCTCTCTCTCTCTCTCTCTCTATCTCTCTCCCTCTCTCTGTGCTTGTGTGAGGTCTAAAGCGTAACCCGATTAGATCTTGCCACTTCGCGTGGCAAGCCAATAAAATAAAAAGCTTATGAGAGTGTTAACTCTGATTGCGGGTGGTTTTTTCTTTTAATGATGACTGATTTATCATGTATAATTATATGAGTATTATTTATATTCATTATTGAATAATTTTTTGTTTTACCAAACTTAGTTATTAATCAATTTGTTAACGGCGGAATATGGTAAAAGATAAATAAATACTTTGTTTCAATTGAATTTTTGGTGAAACTTTTTATTTGCTATTATGGTAACACTCCTTACACAGCCCCGAGGCAGCGCATAAGTAAATGAGTTTAATTTGATGTATAATTTTGCTTATAATTATACTACATTATACGACAATCCGAACCTATAACTTTATTGCAAATATTCACTTGTAAATGAAGATTTTTATTAACAGATTTAACGATTATTCAGAGACGCATACCGCACTTTTCTTTCTATTTATTTGTAAATTTATTTATCATATTTATTAGACCTATATATTATTCATAGATTAGTATTATTATATGTATGTATATATTAATATTATTATTATATATATTACATTTATTATTATACATTTTTAGCTTTTTTATTTGCAGAGTATCTTAATTTGTTGCCTTCATTTGTTTGATACAAATTGTAATCCACATAAAACATACAGCACAAAACACACACAAAACACTCGCACACATCACATGAGCTATGAGCTCGTTGATGCCACAAATCCGTGTCGAAATCGCAGATGTGGCATCAGATTCGCATCAGATTCTCATTTAGCACGTCAACGCGGCTTCGTCAGCTTCGAATTACAGTTAATTGTTAAACATTACTGACGAGGAGAGCAATCCTAATAGATTTCTGTGAAAAATCAGCCACAACAAGCGGGGCGAACTTGATCCCTGCAGACGGGAGTCGAGGCTGGAGTGGGCGTGGCCTGTTGCGGGGCTTAATTTGTAAAAGAGATAACATTTACACGTCAAAGCGTTAATGCTGGGTGAACAGAGGGTGGGAGGTAGTCAGGGGGATGTGGCAGTTGCGGGTGTTGAGGCAGAGATAGCCGGGGTTGTGGCATATTCCCAGCTGAAATACAATAAGTCGTCCAGGTCTGACGTGGCCCAAGTAAATTTGAATCTCAATTGAATTGTGCGAGCTCGTCCGACTTTGCCCGGGTTCGGGTGAACCCAATTATCTTTCAATAAAAAGGGGCCAGCAAAAGTGCATCCTCAAGTTACACACACGCACACACACACGCACACACAGACTAACACAAACTCGCCTAAGCCAAAGTTGTATTCGATTTGTTTCTGTAACGGATTTGTGTGCTGTGGCAAATGCAAAAAGCCAAAACGGCAACACACACGTAACCCTGGGGGTTGCTACAGCAGTCCCTTCCCTCCCCTCTCCTCTCCATTCCTCTCCTCCCCTCCCACTCCTTCTTCCCGCTCGTTGTGTAACCCAAATCTCGCCTGCGGGCAAAACATCTTTATTAATTCATAATTCAATCGGGGCTCGTCGAGCTCTTTTGTTCGCTTGTGATTTGACTTCAATTTTCCCCGTTGTCTTCTTCGTTCGTTTCATTCTTCCCACTTTCCCTCCCTCCTGCACATTTTCCAGTTTATAGAGCACATTTCCCCCCATTTGCTCATTTTCAAATTTTCCCATTTACTGCTGTAATTCAATACGAAGACGAGCTACAAATTTTTCAATCTGCATCTGGAAGAGGCCTCTTCTCTCTCTCTCTCTCTCTGTCTCTACCTCCTCTCCCACTTGAGGCACAATTTGCGGTTGCAATTTAGTTGAATTAGTTGCAACGTTTAGCTAGCTTGTTAGTCAGTGAAAGGGTGCAGGGGTGGGCGCTGGCAGAGCAGCAACTGCTCGAAACAGTGTTGCCTACATAAGCTTATAATCGATAAGCCTGTATAACGATTAACTATGCAAATTATGTGGTGGCGCGTCGATTTTGGTATCGATGTTTACATCAATTCAACAAAATCAATTCAATAAAAGCACTAAAAAAGCCTACTTATTTCTGGCTAGACGAATAAAAAAGGGCAGATATGTAGGGTAAAGCCAGCACTAACACAAACACAAACACTAACTGAAATGAGATTTGTGAAAATGCAACTGGAAAAGTGGAAAGTGGCAATCCTCACTCGCTTCTAATCCGTTTCGAAAATCTCTTAATCCCGTCGAGCTGCAACAATAACAAACAGCGGAAATGTTTCAATCAGCCTAGGTTTGTTGTGAGTGCTTTTGTTAATGCCTGAGCAGGAGATGGAGAAGGAAGAAGGAAGAGCAGAGCAAAGCAGGATCGAGTCTACAATCCTCAAATGAATCCCAAGTTGAACCGCAATGGGCGCAACCATTTGTCGTGCTCTTTAGCACGACGATTTCCCAGCAGCAGCCGCAGCAGCCACAACAGCCACGCCTCCCCCCTCGAGCAGGCCAAACGCGTTTTGTCCGAACAGCATCGAGATAGCAGGCGGGGATAGGCGCAGCTCGGGCTCAGCTAGGTATGCTCATCTGCCTTGGGTTCTCATTTTGCCTTTTCAATGGTTTTATGAATTACCCAGCGACGCCTGCTCCCTTTACTGCACCTTTCGTTCGAATTGACAACCGAATCTCGAGACTGAATCTGACTCCTTGTGCGCAAATCTCATTAGACGCGCCAACAGCAACGTGGACAACAATGGGAGAAGACGCAGGCGAAGGCGATGGCATCCTTGCTCTTATTTCACTTTTCCTGGGATTTCCGATGAGCTCAATGACAATTAAGACAAGTGTCGAATTATCCGCCACGCCCACGCTCTCCACTAGCTCTAGGCTTTGTTTCCCTCCCCCTCGCGTCCTCCTTGTGTTATCCCCACTGTGCCTTTCTCTGCCATGTGTGAAGTGTTTGCCTTGCGCATTTAACGCTGCAAATATTGTGACAATGCTGGAAAAAGTTTCTTCAATTTGTCACGCCAAATTATCATAATAATCAAACCGTACCCCTTTCTCTATGCTCCCCTCTCTCTCTATCTCTGTCTGCTTATTGATTCTACGCCTTGTTGACCGCGCCGTCTGCTTTACAATTGTCGCAACAGATGCGTCTGCAGCTCCCTTTGTTTGCCCTGGGAATTTGCATTGCCATCCCTTTCTAATCAGCCTCCGCACTCTCCCCTCTCTCTTTCCCCCTCTCACTCCTGCTACACATTCATCCCCACAGCGTGCAACTCTTTTCCGTTCTCAGTAAATTTTATTCAAAGCGCGTTTGTCTATTTACAGTACATTTACGCACTTAATGATGGCATCCCCTTGTCCTACTATACCACCCCCCACCCTACCTTCTGCTGCCTCCACTCTGCATCAAAAAGTGAGCAAATGTCAGTCAAAAGATTTCAACTTGTCGATTGTGGTTAGGATGCGCCATAAACTGATGCCCAGCCAGTCTGCTCGGGTCTTTGCTCCCCTGAGTCACAGTGCACAGTGGGTCGAAATGAGCGGATTGTTGGGTTGACGTTTAATAGAGATAACGTTGGTTGATGTTTAAGTTAAATGTGAATAAAATGTAGATAAATTTAAATGTAATGTCTATATAATGTCCAATACAATACAGTACTAATAGTTAATAGAATATAATAAATTTGTTTATGCTTTGTGTTGCTCTACATTCTTTAAACATTCTTGCTTATATAAAATAAATATGATTAATAAATTATATATGTATATATGTATTAATGAAATCTATATAATTTTCCATAAAAATCTAACATGATCAAATCATATTTTAAATATAAAATGCATTATTTATTTGTATATTTAAATATATTCTTATGATTATTCATAGATCATTCATACCAAACAAAGAGTTCCACTAATATTATTATATCAAATTAATTCATACTATATTTTACTGCAATATTGTCTTATCAACATTATATTCCTTCATTTTTATATTCCTCAAATCACATTTTTCACCTAGCTAAGTTGACTTTGCACCCCACTGTAACTCGGGGGAGTTGTGCAAGAACAACAGAGTGAAAAGTTATTGAGTTGGAGATGGGGCAACGCTAAATAAATTGAGAGAACCATTTGCCCGGCTCGGCACAGCTAGGAGGGTGCATAAATTCAATTTTAAATAAATGTAAACCTTCTCGGCTTTTTTTCACTCACTGCCGCCATAAACCTTTGTCCGATTTTGGTTCGTTTTGTGGTTTAACTAATTGAGTCGCCTTGTCAATATGCAAATCGAAAAGGCGAGAAGAGAAGGAGCAGAGAGGGAAAGATGAACAAGGGGGAGAGAAGGATGTAGGCAGGCAGTGCATTAATTTGATATAATAACAGGAACAGAAGCAGCAGCAGACGGCGTCGACAGACGTTGTTTGTTGTTTTAGCTGCTGCTGCCACGTCGATTGTTGCCACTGTAATTGGTCAAAAAGGGCGTCGCATGTGGTTGCAATAGGCAAGTGCCAGCTGTGTGTGCCAAAAAGTAGCATAGCTAATTAAATTGTATGACAATCGAGGAAATGAAGTTGCTGCCATTGCAGTTATCGACTATCGATTGCCACATGGAAATGCTGCTGTTGTCGTCATCGTCTTCACTGGAAACGAGGTCAAAAGTGTCACATCATGCTTAATGATGACGAAGATGACGCAGCGACAGGCGACGGCGACGGCGACGACGATGGCGACGTAATATTCAGTACAAAAATCGAAAGGGGAAAATTAACCGACTACGCGGCGTATGCGCGATATGTTCGAACGAGCAAGTGTAGAGAGAGGGAAGAGGGAGACCAGCGCCAGCTACTGATAATTGCGCTGCTTTCAAGTGCTGCCCCAACTCGAGGCGACGCGACGCGACGCAACACAACTGACTGACAACTTCCACATGGCTGACTGCGCCTCACCTTGTAATTTGAGCCCGAAATTTCCTCTAAGAAGGAAGCACTTATACAACTAGTCAGTCATCTCGCTAGGGCCCCCCCGAATCAGTCGCAATCTCGATCGCATACCCGCAATCCCAGACAGATTAGATCGCCCTGCTATTGCATATATATGTATATGCATATAGAGGTGAGTTCGGTTCAGTTCAGTTTGGGTTCTATATATACTACGCGCAGCCACAGAAGGTGGATGGATGGGCCAAATGTTTCCCAGGGCACTCGGCTGCCGCCTTGTAATGACGATGATGCGTTGCATTTGCCTCTCTCTGTATGTGTGTGTGTGTGAGTGTGTGTGTGTGCGTGTGAGTGACAGTGACGCGTCAGTTTTGGCCCGGAGAGCGTCATCTTTATGGATGCATCTCTTGGCTGGGCTGCCTGATCTGGCTGGATGGGTGAGAGGGTCGCGATGCGATCGCTTGTGGTGTGCCAGTGTGTGTGTGTGAGTGTGTTTGCCCACAGGCACGGATATTTTCATAAGGCAGCTAAGTAAACCACTCAAGTAGGACATGTCATCGTTGGCGCCAGTGTTCAACGCCGACGCTGCCGTAGACGGCGCTGCTGGTGCTGCTGACGACGGCGACGTCGACGCCGACGCGTTTGTTGACGTTTGCCGCTTGGCCAGGCAAATGTTGCTGCTTAATATTGTTTTTTCGCTTTTGATGTTCTTCTTGTTGTTGCTATTGTTGTTGTTGTTGTTTCCCCTGTTGTTCTTGTTGTTGTTGCTGCTGCTGCAGATGACTTTCTGCATGGCATTTGCTGCATGGCATTTTGTTGTTGTTTACACAGAAATTGATATTTTATTTCAAAATAACGCGTGAACAAAGGAAACGCCAACTGCAAGAAAAGCAGATCGAGATCCCATTGCTGAAAAGTGCACAACACACACGCTCTGACGCTACACTGAGAGAAAATATGAAATGCAATTTATATTTATATTTATTTTTAATTTTGAAGTGAGGTTAAAGTGGAAAAATTTTTTTTAAATAACTGATTTGCAGCCAAAAAATGTAGAACCTTCCCGTAAACTTTGATGTGCTATACAAGAAAAAAATCTTCTATTTTATACAATATATTCATAAATTTGATATATAACTTTTAAAATTGCATGCAATTTAAGCTTGACTTGACATTTAAACCTTGGGAAATCAAATAATTAAAAACATCCCTGATAAAAAATTATGTATAGTGGAATTATCTTAGAAAAAGAATGGAAACTAAGTTTGAAGATTATAACTCTTTAAAAAATGTTTACATTAAATTCTCAATAAGTATAAAAGAATATGTTCATAGAGAGGTAAATGAATCTGACGTTAAATATTCTTTTAAATGCGAAATTAAGAAAAATTGACAGAAACTACTTATAATTATCCTAAGTAGTCTTGGAGAAGTAACAACAATAGGTGCTTATTAGGTTATAGAAATATATATTATTCTGATCCCTAATTAAATAAATAAATAAATAAAAATAAGAAAAATTGAATTATTTTCTTAAGAAAATCTAATTTCTTGTCAGCATCTTCAGAATCATCAGCATCATCAGAATGCGAAAATAAATATTAAAGTTTTCCCTCAGACGTGTAACTTTTAAAGTTATTTGTCAATTTAGTAAACATGTATATCGCAAATTCCCAAATCATTCCATGATTTCTCCCTTAAATAAAAAGATCATTTAGTGTGTTCGGTAATGATTTAAATTCTTAACTGTTTCGTTTCGTGTTTTATTGCGTTCTAAATGTATACGTAAGCTCTATGATTTGCATACTTAGACTCTATTTACAAATACGTACACACACACACAGAAATTAGAGTGAAAAACTTGTCGAATTACAGTTACAGCTGTCTCAGTTTCAGTTCGATCCGATTACCGATTTCCGATTCGATTTCGATTCTCTTAAATAACTATCTTTGAAAAGTGTGCGACGATGTTATCGATATATTCCTTCCTTAGTGTATGTTGATCTCCACAGTCCATTTTGACATTTACGAGTGTGTGTGAGAGAGATGGGTAGAGCTCATGTTGTTGTTGTTGTTGTTATCGATGTTGTTGTTGTTGTTGTTGGTATTGCTTGAGGGAGGAGACGGAGCTCCAAAGTGAGGATGCTTAACTAGGCGTAACTTAAACTAGGAATTGAAACAATCTGAATAGCGCTGGGCCTTAGTGCATTAGGCTGAGGGGTGGGGGAGGCAGGGGAGCATTGGGGGCGGAGCTGGGAGCTGTGTGCAGAGAAGAAACCCTTGGGGCGTGACCAACTCACACCCGCTGATATCATGTGATCTCTGGCGCACCATGCTTCAGCTCCGGCGACGTGGAGAACGGACGATGGAGCAGCTGGACGCTGTGATGATATCCCGTCATCATTGCCGTCGTCGCTGCCGCCGTCGTTGTTGTCGTTGTTGTGCTGCTGCTGTTGCTCTCGTGTGCCGCTCCAGCTTGGCAGGCTGCAACGGCTGCTGCTGCCGCAGCCACTGCCGTCGAATTGAGTTTCTCGGGTGAATTGATGCGCAACTTTGGTGGCACCGCCTGTGGTTGTGGCACCACGACGCCACACTCCACACTATACGCAGCCGCATAGCCAGGATGATGCAGATGTGTTGGTGGCCCCGCGCCACTGCTGCCATTCAATGCCAACGGCTGCGGCAACTGCGGATGCGGCCTGATGACAATCGGCTGTATGGGAAACTGCTGCGACATCTCCTTCAGGTTGCTAAAGCTTTGCAGGTAGCATCCGGCATTGAACAGGCTGCTCGCAGCCGCGTCCAGCTTGAATGGCGGCAGGCAACCGGGCAGTCCAGCAGCCGCTGCTGCTGCCGCTGCCGCCGCCGCAGCTCCACCGGCACTGGCGGCAACTGCTGCCGCTGCGCCATAAGCCGACGGCAATTGTGGCATGGGCAACGGCATCGGTGGCGGCGTGGGCGATGGCAACGCGCTGCTCAAGTCACGCGGCTTGTCGTCGTCCACACTGAGACTCTCCTCGTTGGCGCCGTTCGACATGCTGCCGGGGCTGTGCTGCAGCTGCAAGCTGCTCGGCACCGGCGAGTGGGTGCCCAGCGATATGTCCGAGTCGGAGCTGTCCGAGGGTGTTGGCGATGCAGCGCCGTCGGCCCGTCGGCTGCGACAGCCCATGCCCGAGTTGTTCTGGTTGTGTTGAATGCTGCAAGAGAGACAGAGAGAGAATATATGAGTTGAGGGAGTTGGTTTGAGATAAAATAAATAAAAATAATTTGATTTTGTTTATAATATTATAAAATATCATTAAGAATGCTTAATTGCCACACCATACTATCAAAATCGATAAATAGTATAGGGATATTGTAATTATTTTCAATTTCAAAACTTTTCTAATCTGAATTCATCATTTCTAGTTTCATATACATATTTCTTTCTCAGATCTTACTCTTCAAATATTTGAGAGAGTTGGTTTGAGTTAAAATAAATAAATATAAATTGTATTTGTTAATAATATTATAATGTATCATTGAGAATGTTTAATTCAGAGACAACACTAGCAAAATCGATAAATACTTTAAGTATCTTCAATTTTAACACTTGTTTTCTATAGTTCCTGTTCTTAATAATTTTTATTTATCATTTCTAGTTTAATATGCATATTTCTTTTTCAGATCTTACACTTCAAATATTTGCAATAAATAATTCATTGATAATATGGCAAAAATTAATTGTAATCATGCGAAAATGTTAATACAAATGTTCCATTGAAAAAAATATATTAAAATATATTATATTTTAATTATCTCACTATTCAAATGTTTCATAATCTAGTGCCACTCTTTAAAATTGTATAATAATCAAAAGATAATGTTTTCTGCACTTGACATAAGAAGAATATCTACTTGGAAAATGATCGATATCAACATATATTTATGAATTAACTCAGCTATTTTAAAAGTTCCCTATATCATATACATTTATACTATATAAGACTTTATATCAACATTAAGTCGTTGCTAAAGATGAGATAATAATGACAGTGCCAAGTGAGATTTATAGAGTCAACACTTGAGACATGATAAATCAAGCACTTGCATGTGTGAACTGTCTAATCGTTTGATGATTTTTCTAATCGTCGATTAATCAAGCGTTGCAAATCGAATGATATCCCAGTCTCGCCGGGAACTCTGAGATTTCTCCTCTCACTCAGTTTTCTCAGTACATTAAACGAAACGAAATACACTTTAAACTGGAGTCCATTAGTTGCTGCGTTACACACTTAATTAGTGAGGTGAATGTGGCTGAGGTTAGCAACTGTGTTGCATGCACGCTGTTGCATGCCGTTGCATGCCCCATTAGGCGGCTCATTTGTCGTCGGCCCAGCAGGCCCAGCAGGCGCGGCAGGCGGCCATGGAGTAACCCCCTCCCCCCAGCTTCACCTCCCATAAATCTGACACAACTTTCACACATGCTTAAGACAAATTATCTGTGGCCAAAACAAAAGGTTCGTGCCCCAAGATGACTTGATTAGAGAAGCAACTGGGCAACTGTGCAACTGTGCAACCCGGGCAGCTGTATGAGGTCTTCGTCGGCATATTTATAGAGCCATCAGAGGCGAGTGCTCACCCGGTCTCGGTCTCGGCCTCGAATACATCATCATCTGCATCGCGGCACGACTCCTGCACTGTCATAATTATCGGTTAGGATTCGCCTCAACTTGCCGCAAATTTGTTGACCCATCAGCATTAATAACGCTCCCAGTCCGAGTTGGAACTGCAGCTTGTCCTTTGCGGCTCGTGTTGTGTGATTAATGATGCAACCAAGAGGGGGATGGCGAGGGGGAGACACGTCGCACTCGAAATATATCTGCGGCTACCTTTCGGTTTTTTTTCTGCTTGTTGTTGCCCCTTTGTTGATGGAGGCATGAAAATGAAATCGTTTAGTTGCCTAATGCGCCAACTTGATGGATTACCCCTTGCCACTGGCAGCTCCCCACGTCTCCCCGAGGCCTGCCTTCATAGTAGTGTCTCCCGCTGTCGCATAACTGCCACAGATCAACTGCAGCTACCCGCTGCTGGGATACGAATGGACTCGATTATCGTCGGCGAGTCTGGTGGGAAACCTCAGCTTGAGCCCGCCCGAAAATGGCCGACAATCAATGTGAAACTGTAGCCCTGTAGCGGCAGCGGTAGCGAATACGCTTCACTGAAGCCTCACGGCCAATTTCCGCATCTCCATCGATGCCCTAATCTCAAGCTCGACTCTCCACTCTCTGGCACGGGCGCTGCCTTATCAAGGACGTGTTTTGCGCTTCATTGAGGCGACCAGCACGCTTGGCTTGAGGCCAAAGTATCTGCAGTTCGGGGATACCTTGAATATGATATATTATATATTTTCCAAACAATTGACCAAACAGATCGAAGAGCAAATGAGGGGGGATTGGGGAACCCCAAGCCCAAAGGGTTTCTGCCCGCAATCTGATACTGTGGCACCTACCTAAGCGAAACCGAAATGACACGTATGTAATTACCCGCGTGGACACATTCACAATACACAAGGAGAGAGTGAGGGGGGGGGGGAGCGAGCGAGAACCCTTTGCTGGTAACCTGAAACTGAACCCGAGACATTGAAATGTTATAATCGGCTCATGTCAGAAGATATACTCGTATCATGTGTCTATGTGTGTGTGTGTGCCTCTCTTTAGATTGTGAAAATGAATTCAGCTGCAAGAATGCTGGTAATATGATCTGATCATAGGCCAAACTCCAAAAAGGTGTATAACTCTTTCGAATTAAATCTGCCTTCAAATCGATGGGCCCAATAAATGAAGAGGGAGATCTTTATGTCACTTACAACATGTTAATAGAACAGAAGTTTGATAAAAGTAAGTCGCACTGAGTGTGCTCGACTAGCAGACACCCTTTTAAAAGTATATGTAGCAAGGAGAGCAGTAAAAAATAAAGTACAGCCTGCTCAATACCTTTTTAAAATGTATAAGGACGTTAAATATGCATTGATCTGATAACTGACAGTTAGTTTTATATTACCAGCATCCTTATATCAAATTTAACAGTACTAGCTTGACTTGTTGCCGAGTTACTTGGGTATATTTAATAATATTTTTGCTTCGTTTGTTACTAGTCAGTGAGTTAAACATAAATCTGATCTACATACCAAATTTAACAGCGCTTGCTTTTCTAGTTATCGAGTTACTTCAGTCTACTGTACATTTATCAATATTTATGCCTCGATTGATATCAGTCATTAAGATTTACTACTCCAGCATTCATATGCCAAATTTTACAGTGTTTGCTTGACTAGTTACCGAGTTCTCTCAGTCTATTTATCAATATCTTTTATGCATCAATTGATATCAGTCCTAAGGTTAAACAGCAGCTTCCACATACCAAATTTAACAGCGCTAGCTTTTCAAGTTACTGAGTTACTTCAGTCTATTTATCCCCCCTATCAGAATACGCATATGCAAACTGAACGCACTTCGATAATTGTGTCATTCGAATTGAAAGTTATAAATTGTGTAAATATTTAGACAAGCAGTAGAGTGCCATAGAGGGGGAGAGAAAAAGAGAGAGGAAGAGGGAGAGGCACTGTAAGAAGTGTCACAAATCCCAGGGGTTGGGTCTCTCTTAAGTGGACCAAATAACGCTTTGTTCCATCGGGGTGGATTGCTGCGACCTCGTGCGCTAAACGCAATCAACGTTTATTTTTTTCATCGTTGGCCTTTTCGATCTGTTGACAAACAGGATTTAAATTTGTTCAATTTGAATACCGTTATCTTTTGCTCAATTGCAGTTCCAGTTACTGTTCTCTTCTCTGCTGTACCCTCTCTCCAGTAGTCTGCCGTCTATCAGCTTAGTGTGTTTGCACAGTTACTTTGTCAGCTCTCCTCGTTATACATTTCACTTGTCAATGAGCAATCGGCAGCATGGAGCGATCCACATTCACCTCCTCATCGCATCCACATCCGGTGCTTGGGCCCCATCGAACTCCATGGACTCTCCAACTTGCCGTTCATTCTTTATTTCATTTGTATTCGTTTCTTTTAATACACTTTCTACACGCTGCTGAAGTGGGCGAGGCTCGATGGCTGCCGTTGTTACCTCCTGCTACCTTCTTCTCCCCCCTCAATGTTGTATCTTGTATCTTGTATCTCATAGCTCGTAGCTTGTATATTTTTCTCACAAGCCACCGAAACGGTAGTTGTGTTGTGCAAACATCTTCGAGTGCCTGGTCCGAAAGGGGGGGCTGGGTACAGAGGCAGGGCCTGGTCTGGGTCTGGCTCTGGGTCTGGGCATGGGTATGGGTACTTATGGCGCTCGAGTGTGCCTGTCCGAACGCGCAGCCAAGTGGGCACTCGGATTTGGATATTGACAATGGCTGCAGCTTCTGACTGACTCGGCTGGTTCCCTGGACGGGTGTGGAGTTCCCAACTTGGAGTTCTTCTTCTTCTTCATCAATTCATTGTGCTGCTGCTGCTTCGGCAACCTTTCTTCATTAGAATTCAATGCTGGGAAATCGATGAACAGCCTCTTGAGCTTTGGCAGTTCACAGGGTTTCATTTTTCTCTCTCTCTCTCTCTCTCTCTTTCTCTCTCTTTCTCCGACTCTTCCAGCTCTTTCTCATGTGCTCGTCCTTCCAGTTCTTTCAGTTTGAGGTAATTTCTGCGTGTTTAACATTTTGATTGATCATTGACATTTACAACATATTTTATTTGTGTTGTGCGTGTGTGGTGTGCGTGTGTGTGTGTTGTGTGTGTTTATTTGTTGTCCCACAGTTTTATTACACTTCTCTGTACACACACTACAAATCTTGTTCTTTCTCTCATTCCCATTCTCATTCCCATTTCAATTGCCGTTGATTTCGTTTCATTTTCTGCTGCCTCATTTCATTCTTGCTGCTTGACAAATTGCTAACCCCCACCAGCGCCCCTCGTCGCTCGCTTATTTCATGCGCTGTTTCACTGACACCCGCCCACTGTGCCTCCTAATTTGGCTTCTGTTTTCGAGCGCCCATTCGAGTGGGCAGATTTATAGTGGCTATCGCAAGCTCGCATTTCATTTTGTGTAATTCACGCAATAAAATAATCTGCGCTGATTTTCGGAATTACACGATTCCCGCTCTCGCACTCTTGGCTCTTCCATCTTCCATTACCATCCATCATCAAGTGGTGCTCCATAATTGAACGAACTCGCGTCTAAGATTGTTGGCAATTGAATTAGCCGCACAACAACAGAGATAACAACAACAACAGCGACAATAACATCATTTTTTGGCCAGTTTTCGGCATTTCTCTAAAATTATCCAATGATTTCACTATTTACCATTGTAAATTTCTATTGAAATCAAAGTTTTTATCGAGGGAATCTTCGCAAAACAAAAGCAGTAGTTCAATTAAATTTAGCTACAAAAATAATAGAAACTTTAACCCTATAAAGCTTTTTCAGCTTTGTAGTTATAATTTCAGGTATGTATAGATCAAATAATGAAAATTATTTGTAAATGTGAGCTTCATAATATATTTTTTTTGCAATAATATATTTTTCATAATATATTTTTTTTGCAATATTAAGAAATCAAATAAGATAGTCTTGCTATTTTGTTTTTAAAACTAAAACAAGTTATTCAAAAAAGTAAAAAAATGTACACTAATAAGAAATAATAAATGATAAATTTATAAAAAATTAAAAACTACCTCATAAAATATCTACAAATTGACTACAATTCTAAAAAAAATCACTGTAAGTATGGAATTTAGCTTCGCAACTAAAGTTTAACCTACAAAAATGATCAACAAATTAAAAAAGTTCCTATAAACAAAAACGTTCTTATAGTAAACTGGAAAAAAGAAGCTAAATAGTTACAAAACCACAAAATATTCCCATGAAGTATGCAAATTAGTTACGAAAATAAGTTCAAACTCAAAACAGATTACCAAATCAGCCGATTATATATAGTCCATTACAAAGCAAAATTGTGTTGAACTGCTTTCATTTCGAAATGATTTTAAGATAGGCCAGATAAGCTAAGCCCATTTCGAATGCGTTTTCAACAGTGCGAATCGAATTGTTGCCCCACTGTAGCCGAGTACAGTGGAAGGTTCAGTTTGGAGTTTCTTCTAGTTAATAACTCAATTTGGAGTCGCCTTTCTAATGCGAGGCCTGTCTAGTTGCGTTTGTGATTGATTTACCAACTCGACAAACAAACCAACAACACTTGCAGATACATTTACAATACAGGTACAGATAGAGATACAGATACAGAGATACATCACGTGAGTGCTGTGCGCTGAGCTGCTACTCCAAATCCCCCAGACAGAGGTTCGCTCAAGTGCAGTAGCAAAAATGTTAACAATTTTTCAGCACTCGATGCTGCTGAAAAGTCAGCGCCTGCTCCCGACCTGACTCCGAGCTGCCCCCCCGGCACCCCCGGCTGTGCGGATCTGGTTAGAATGTCTCAGTTGCTCCTCATCATTATTGCCGAAGTTGCTGCCGCAGTCGATGTTGATGTCGATGTTGATGCCATCGTCATTGCCGTTGAATGGCAGTCAGATCTGTCTGTCTGCCTGTCTGTCTGTCTCTCCCACTGTCTGCCTCTCTGTCTGTCCCACTGTCCGTCAGTCAGTCGGGCATATGAACGGCTTTTAATTTCATATTTTTTTGATATTTATTTCTCATTTTCAGTTTTGCTTTTTTCCTCTTCTCGCTTTCTTGTCGCGTCGTCTGCTTAATAGCACGATGACTGCACACGAGTCGCAACCGATGGAACTGCTGCGGCTCCAACTAGGACTCCTTCGTCTGCCACTTGGGATTGGAGCACTGCGCATACAGCGTCGATGCGTTAAGTTTTTGGAGTTGCAGCTCGAGATGGAGATGCAGATGCAGATGCAGATGCAGACGGAGCTGGATGAAGATGGAGTTGTAATGGTCGTGTATCCGTTGCCGACTTTACAAGGCGAAATAATCGCCATCATTTTAACTAATGACCCGTTCGAAAGGGGCGCTTCATTCTCCTGTTTGTTGTTGCTGTTGTTGTTCTTGTCGTGCTGCTGTTGTTGTAGTGGTTGTTGTAGTTGGCGCTTTGTGCAGATTCATTCAGTTTGTGGCAAGCTCCTAACTTAATAAACACGGTTCGTTCGCCTGCACAAGATTTCTAAAGAATGCCAAAATGTTGTCGACGGCAGCAGCAGCAGTAGGAGGAGAAGGAGGTGGCATGGCTGGCCAAGCTGTGGGGGCAGGTGGCAAGGGGGAACTATCGGCAGCCGCAGCAGGTAGAAGCAACTTGAAATATTTGCGCATCTGCAGGAGCAGCAGCGTACTCGAGATCGGGGCTTACTGTGTTTCTGCCATGTCATTCCACTTAACTTGCCATCTTTCACTTGGCCGTGGCGGATCCAAGCTCAGCCTCTGTCTCTGTCTCAGCCGCAGTCGCAGTCGCCGACGCCGTCGCACTACGACGCGGCAACTTGGCGCGACGCGGCGCGGATCTTCTTCATTTCAACTTCGCGCGAATTGGTCGAGTTTTTATTTTTTGCCAGTTGATTTTTTTCCTGTTTACCTCCCCCCCCCCGCTCACTCCCCGTCTTGTCTGCCTTTCAAGCGGTTACACCTTTTCAACTGAAGCATGAGCTGCGCTTACATTGTTGTTGTTCTTGTTGTTGTTGTTGCTGCAACTCCACAGCTGCCGCAACTGACGCTGCCTCTGCCTCTGCCGCTGTCGTCATCGTCGGCGGTCATTTTAATGTGGCCAAAAGCGACGACCGCAACAAACGCAACAGAAATCGAGAACGCTTCGATGGATGCCGCCGCCACCGCCACCGCCGCCGACGCCGTCATCATCATCGTGGCCGGTTCGGCACGGATCAATGAAATGGAAATGGCACGCAAACGCCACAGCAGGGCACACACTACAACTGCCCCCCTCTGCACTCCCCCCACAGCTGCTCCCTAGTGGCTGCTCCTGTATGCGATCCCCGCACTTCCACTTCCACTTCCACTTGGCTGCTGATAGATATCGTTTTACCCGGTTTGCTTGACGGCGCTTTCAGCCTGCCCAGCAGCAGCGGCAGCTCGGATTACAGCTAAGCTCGGGAGGGGGGAAGGCAGAGCTAGAAGCTGCTTGGGGTCTGCCTCTCTAATGGGCCAACTAATGATGCAGTGAAGCGTTAGATCTTAACTTACCGATTCTTGGCTGCAGCCGCACGATCCCGCTGCCGACGATTCTTGAACCAGTTGCCCACTTGGGTCGGATTCAGGCCGGTGGCCTTGGCCAGCTCACGTTTCTTAGTTGGATTCGGGTAGGGATCCTGTAGGTACCATTCGCGCAGCAGGCTTCTCGTTCGCTCCTTGAAGCAGTGTGTCTTCTGCTCACCATCCCAGATCGTTGGGGGCAGGGGGAACTTTTTGCGTACGCGGTATTTGTCAACAGGTCCTACAGAGGGCAAGAAAAAGAGAGAGAGAGAGATGAGGAATATATATAATATATATATTCTATGTCTTATATATCTTCTATAGTGTCTAACTCACCTAGCGATCGTCCGCGCAGCTTCTCCGCCTCGATGTAGTGCGCTTCCAGCCACATGGCCTGCAGTTTACCATACGACGCCTTAGTAAACTTATGATTCTCTATTATTGCATAAAGTTCCCTGCAATAGAGAGAAGGGGAAGAGAGAGAAAGAGTTGAAGTTGTGATTTACCAATGATAGAAATGCACAAAATGATTTCCAGGCGTCAAATCGTCAACCCCTTTGCCAACCCTAGCAACATAAACAACCCTAGAATCCCTCAAAGCCAAGTTCCGAGAGTGCCAAATGTCCTGCTGTGCAGCTGGTAATGAACTTGTCGCCTGTTCCCCCTGCCCCGCCACCAACTTCAGCATATGGATATGAAACAATTTCATGAGCTGTCGCTGACAGTCGTCTCCCTCCCCCTCTCAGACTCTGTCTCTGACTGACTCCCAGTTGAGTCTGTCAAATTGTCTTAATTGGAAGTCATTTATTGACCAGTTCGAAGCAATCAAATCAACTGATTTGGACTATGTTGGCATAGAGATTTATATACAAATCTATTATATAGTATTGATTTGTAAACTTGCCTTATATGGCACTAATTAACGTTAGTTATCCTTGTGAAGCTTTCGTATTTGAATAAGGTTGCGCGTTCCACTCTCATGTTAAGTTGTTGTCAATATATTAGTGTGATATTGAATGAATTCAGTCAATAAAATGATATATATACTACATTTGCATTGGAATATATGTACGTTGCTTTAAGTTGACAGAATACCTTGGGTTTTTACTATCAAATTGGGATGACATAGTTTGTTTAAATAGTTTTCACTAGGTAGAGTTGTTCCAACTAAGATGTTTCAGTAATTGTAACGAATAAATTGCCGTTTATAAATTTAAAATTTATGTTTAATCGTAAGACAGATAGAATGACTATATTGTCGCCTCCTCGGATATATTTAACTTATATGTGTGGAGTTTATATTTATTATGTCTTATCTAACTTCCTTCAACTTTCATGTGTTATGGTGCTAGCTGTCAAGTTTGATCAACACTTTAAAAAGTTTCATTCAGATTATTTTCAAAGAACCAGACACTAATCAAAATAAAAACATACGAATATCAAAAAGATCGTAAGCATTCAATGTATGATAATACAAGATCAATATGATATAAGTAACATGTTTCTTTCTTCATCATCCAATATCACTCACCAGAACTTTTTTTCCTGATGTTAAATCTATATAAATAAAATATCAGCTTTTTATATTGATGTGTCTATATATCTATCTATATATCTATCATCTATTTAAAGATCCATCTATATATATATCTATATATAAATCTATATATCTACTATCATCTCTTATCTATCCACCTATCTTTCTATCGATCTTTCTATCTATCTTTCCATCTATCCATCCATAATATTGATAGAACCGAGCATATTTCAACAGCCTTTTTCTGCAATTTATGTCATTTAATTTGAATGGGATTCTCTAGATTCCGCAACGTTTGAGTGCATCGTTTATAGTAATGCCATTAGTGGCAATGCCGGCAATTCTCAACGATTTAAATATCGCATTTGACTCAAATCTAAACTTAGTCAAAGTGCTGTAAATTGTTTTGCCAAGAAGTCGCATTGCTCAACGGTCTCAGCCAGTTTGTCAGCTGTCATAAGCAATATATCAAACTTGATTCCGATAAATGTGTGTGTATATACACAGTATATATATTTTATGATATCTCGATGAAGCAGCGCTGCCGCGTGTTAACACGAGTGGAGACATGTTTGTCCACTTGTTAATAACCTGATCTTGAGGCAGAGACTCTTCGTCGATTATCATCGATGTGTATCTATGACCAGTTAGAGTAGTTTGTCAATCAACTCAGACTAATTGCATGCAGATACATGTACAAACATATACATATTCAAATATAGTTCTTCTCGAGACCTAATCGACCTAAGCGAACTTATTCAAATCTCACTCAATGAACTGTTTCCGGCAAATGCGAATGCTTCATTATCTTGTTGGTAATTCGAGAGTTTAGCAAAAACATTCCATGGACAGACAGACAGAAAGACAGAGGAGGAAGCCGAGATGTCAGTCCTGGTGCCATTGTTCGTCTCGGTGTTTTATTAATCAAAATCTGCTGTTCTTTAATTAGTAAATTAAATGCCTTTGTTTATTAATTTACGAGCTCATTGTGCGCTCGCTCATTACGTGTCTGCCTCCTGCAACAAAGCTTGTGGAAACTATCGAATAACCAAAGTGCCTCAGTCCCAGCATCCACTGGCTGCCCCTAGCGAGGTTAATCAGAGTGATATTTGAGCCCTGCCAGAGTTTGCCCATTTGGCAGGGAAGCTTCTTCAACTCGACTCCTACCTGAAGTTTCCGACATGATAAGCCACGACGGCCCTGGCACGGAGCACCGCCTCGCAGTTGAGTATCTCGTGCATGTTGGGCAAGGCGACGGGCAGGCTCCATAGGAAGCGGGCCAGACGCTCAATGTCGCCCGAATCTTCCAGGGTCTTGCAGACGATCTCCACCTGGGCGGCGGAGAAGGCCAACGTTGGCACCGCCAGTATCGGACTGGGTGCTATAATCTGATGGTGTGTGGGCGAGAATGTCTCTGAGGGCGGCTGTTTGCCCTCCGTCGGTCCAACGGCCATTTTATTCGTTGAATCCACTGTGAACTAATTCGCATACTATTCCCCACCAGAACGAAGCAATTTTCGCAGCGAGTACTGTCCAACAAACTCTGGGGGGGATCTCTCTCTCTCTCTCTCGCTCTCTTTATATCTTGCTACTATATTTATCACACGCGACGGCACTTGCAATAGATCGTGGGATCAATATCTTTATAGCACTGTTAACTTTGATTAGCTTGGCATATTGCTAATGCTGAGGCAGCTGCTCGGGCAGGAGGATCACACGCGAGACGCCTTTGGGGGCGATCCTGGCTATCAAGTTTTATTCAAGTGGGAACCGCGTGATTGAGGCGACTGATGATTCCGATTTACCCGACACACGACAACGACAACAACGACGGGAGTGCAACTAGCTGCTGCTGGTGCTGGTGATGCTGCCGCTGATCCAAATCCGGATTGCCACTGAGCCCACCGAGCTGGGGCGTGCTATGGATATAACCAAAGAGAGAGTGTGCTATCTCGGAGCGAGCGAGCGCGAACAACCGAGCGCACAAAAAATACGTCAAATAATGGTCTTGTAACTGAGCTGCCTACTATGCGATGGACGACGACGACGACGACGACGATGACGATGAAGGCGAAGGCGACGGCAACGGCGGCGTTGCGATGGCAACGACGGCAACGCACAACAATGACGCGCCACAGATACAGATACTCTGGCAGCAGCAGCAGCAGAAGCAGCGGAGCCAGCAGCGAGTAGCTACTGCTGCCAGCTGCCAGATACAGATACAGCCACACACACACACAGATACAGCTACAGCTACAGATACATGCACACAGATACAGCTGTAGATACAACGCTACAGAAACGAGTTGTCGCACACACACACACACAGAGAGAGGCACAGTCGAGTAACAGATACGGATACTGAAACACCACCATGCCAGGGCAGAGGCAGTGGCAGTGGCAGAGGCAGTGGCAGGGGTAGGGGTAGAGCTGAGGCCGACAGCGGCAGTTGGGTAGGCGTTCCTGGGGCACACTGAAGTCGCACACAGCGCTGAGTGGCCTGCTGTGTGTAACACTCTTGTCGTCTCGCTCTAATTGCAGGCTGCACGCATCTGGCAAGGCTGTGTGGGCATAGTGCCGTCTCGCTTTCGCTTGTGTGTCTCGCTCGCACGGCGGCATTGCGGCTGCGGTGGTAGTCAGCCCCGGGTTGCGTTTAAATGAAATGTATATAAGCCCTACACACACACACACTCACGCACACAGATACATACAGGAAGAGAGTGTGTGGGGGGAGGGAGAGGGGGATACGGAAACGAGAGGGCAAGCAGAGCGCGATGGTGATGAGTGAGAGGCAGAGGCAGAGCAGTTCGTTGATATTGATAAAGAAATCAAATAAAGCGGCAGCTACGTGCACAGTGGGACAAAAACACAAGACGACTTCCTCTCTCTCTCTCTCATATTCTCTCTGTCAATTGCCAATAATATCGGCGAGTTCTATTGAAGCGAAGCAAGTTTATTTACCCTAAATGTTGATCTATTTGCCTAATGAATAACACGGAAATATGTTATGATATGCGCAATATTTTCTTACTGATTATAAAAATAGAATAAAGTATTGCAAAAATAGATTTGTAATTCTTATTATGTTTATTAAATTATAGTAATATTGATACCAAGAAATATAAATATTGTTACCAAATAATATATGGTAATATAAAGATTAGATAACTGAAAATAAATATATCAAGAAAATATAGTATTTTATAGATCAGATTGCTGAAAATATTACAGAAATAATTAATTTTTGTAAATATACTTATGTATATTATGTTTAAAAATAATTACAGTTTATACTTATTTCAATCATACTTAAATGAACATTTTGTCTATTCTTATTTAATCATTACTTAAATGAACAGTTTGTCTATTATTATTTATTCATTAATTTTAAATATTGTTTCATATTTGATTTTTTAGTATTTTGAAGATAATTCTGCAGCTTAAAACCTGTTCGAGAACTTACAGTTAAAGCTTCATAATCACGTACTGTTTCCATAAGTATAACATATTATACTTCAATATTGTTTACTTTATGTGTAGTTGCATTTTAGCTTTCTGCGTTTCGTTACTTTCTTGACAACTTAAAAACAGTGAAGACTCTATAACTGCGTAATATTTCAATAAAATTCAATGAACAAGTTTCACACTATGTATTCTTCACTTAAAATGATGTTTTAACTGCATTTTGATGATGGTTCTTCAATTTGAGTTCTATGAACATATCAAATTCCTTTGCCCCACGGTGACTGTGAAACATATTGTATAAGTGTAGCAAAATGTTGAACATCATGTGGCAAGGGGGTTCGGTACGGTCGTGACTGCGCCTTCGCTAACGGAACCGCAGCGGAGGCACCGACCCCAGCCATTCAGGCAGCTAACCCCTCGCGAACCCGAAACAGAATACGGAATAGTCTCACAAAATTCAGGTTTCAGTTTGGCACGATGAAAGGCAAAAACTTTTGATTATGCCGTCAAATAAGGGAAATATTTACAAGCGCGGTTTGCTTGACGGAAAGGTTTACTGCCAGCGAGGAGGGGGGGGAGGGAAATGTAACTTGGTTCTGATGTAACGTTCGCGCTTTGTCGGAGAGTGTTAACAGATTAGTTGTTTACATGCCACAAGTAAATGAGTTTTCCAATTGCCGCCATGCAGAGGCGTGCCCCGTGTACCCCGTGTAGCCGTGTACCGTGTATCGTGGCCCGTGCTGCCGCCGCCTCCCCTTGCCACCCTGTGTCACCTCCCTGCTGTACATATGTATTCGCCATTGCCAAAGCCGAGAGCCGAGAGCTGAGCTAGAACCATATAAAGCCACCGCGATAGCGACAGCGACACGGCTATAGCCATTGCCACTGACGTATCCGTATCTGTAACTGTATCTGTAGCTGTAGCTGTATCTGTAGCTGTGTATCTGAAACCGGTGTCGCTGCAGCTGGCAGCAGTTACCCGGCCGCTGCTTGGCTCTTGTTAAATCTGAACGATGACTTTTTGAGTAGTTGGCTGAGCATTTAGGATAATTGCATTACGAGAGGCAACTGCCACAGCCGCATTGGGTGTTAGATACAGTTGCGATATGAGCGCGCCCTCAACGCAGATACCTGCCCCCAGATAGCGCACGCATTGCGCCGGCTCCCACAATACCCGCGTATATACCCGACTCTATGTATGTATGTATGTAAGTCTATGTATGTATCTGTATCAGTATGTATGTAGTTGTATCTGTATGTATGATTGTATCTGTCACTGAGGTGTCGCTCCGTCTATTATGCGACACGGCGTTTTGTTGTGGCCTCACTCAAGGATTCATTTGTTTAATATTCAGTATTAAGGGTTCCCCTGGGGGTATTCCGCAATTGTAGCTCAGTCAGTTGAAATCTTTTTGTTCCTTTTAAATTTAATGAAGCTTTCTGTAGTTGAAATTAAATTATCATTGATTATTCTATAAGAATTTTACAAATGCAAAGTTTAATGAGATTGTTTTTAATGAACGACAAGTCATTTTGGTAATAAATAAAAATAAGGTAGTTGAAATTATAACAATTTATCCCACAATTTTTAGAAATAACTATCTTTTGATACAAAATTTCTTGTTAAAAACATAAATTGGTGAGTTTGATCACAAATATGCACTTTAATATAAAATTCAAGAAGACTTTATATATTATATTATTATTTATTTGTTATAATGAGGTTTGTAAAGATGTTTCTATTGTATTCAAGTTCTTAACAACTTTATAGAAGATATCAAAAGGTACAGCATCTGTTTATATATAAGATATACCGAATCAATTATAAGAATCAGCTAAATCTTACTAAAAATGTACAAAAATTCAAAGTTCTATCACTAAAATAAGAATATAAGCTCTAGATATAAAATATTGAGCAAGAGCAACTGTCTTAAAAATTGAGTTAGCTATATTCCCTATCTGATACTGCTGAAAATTGAATCATCTGATTATTGTTTAATGAAATTGAGGTTAGGCAAGAGCGCACAAACTCTTTACCTTACGCTTCAGTTCAGTCCCCATCAAAAGCTGCAACTAAGTTTGCCTTTCAGTATATCATAACTTGATATTGTAAGTCGCTCATTCGCGAAGGGGGGGGGGGCGCAAGCCTAATCAGTTTACAGTCAAAAAGCAATCTCCATGCCATTCACATTGCCTAACGAACCAATAATCATCTGTGATACGCTCGGGGCGCTAATCAAAGTATCCAACTGCAGGTTAATGTCGCTCCCCAGATCCCCCTGGAATATCTGAATATCCGCATATCCCTCTTTCTCTCTCTCCCTCTCTCTTTCTCGCTCTATCTTTGCTGTCGAATTGTGTCACTGGCCCAATGAAATCATGTGCTCAGTGGTCCATTAAATGACAAAATGTTCACGAGCTGCGCGCTGCCAGTTGCCAGCTGCCACGCCCACACCAGAGGCATGCCATACCGGCGACAGATACAAAAGGCTGCAAATGTAATTAGGCCAAATGTGAGTACGAGCGGGTACCGTTATATGCTGTGAAATTTCATTTTGCAAAAACAATTAAAAGGCAATTAAAAGTGTTTTGCCAGTGCGCTCGGTTGAGCTTTAAAAGGTTTCACCAGGGGAATGAAGGGAGGGGGAAGGGGATATAGAAGAGTAACCGCAAAAGGGCCAAAAAAGCAGAGGGAACAAACCAGTGAACCGTTTTAATAGACTGAAAGAATAATTTTCGTATTGCGCCCGCGGCGAGAAACTAAATTTTTCAGTCGGACGATTCTAGACAATGCCAGGACAAGGACCTTGCATATGCGATATGAGGACAAAACCAGAGGGTACGGGACTCTGAGGGGAGACGGGACTTTGAGGGGAAAGAGGGTTCTCTCTGCGCTTCTCAAAGTCTCCCCCAGTCAACGTTTGTTCTTTAGCCTTTGTGCTACGCTAGCAACTCAATTTGCTTAAGATAATTTAATCTGATTTCATGTACCTGAATATTTATATGTCCCCCCACAAAGGTTCTGTCTGGCGTGGACGATAAATGCCGCATACAGCATGTGAACACCCTGAAGGGCTCCCACCCACTCACAGACACAGAGAGTCAGTGTATTTCTAGCCGGACCTCTTGAATTCCAATTTACAATATCACAAAAAAAAGAAAAATTGACGTAAATACGATATATGGTATTTTATTGCCCGACCGCTCTTAAGTGTATCCCGAGTTGTTGAGTTGAGTTGACAAAAGGGATCAGAATTCAATTTAAACGTTACACAAATCACTTTTCATCCGCCGGAGCCCTTAGAAGAGCTTTGTAGTAGTTATGTATCCCTCTCTCTCTCTCTCTCTCTCTCGCTGGTTTTGTTGCAAGGCAGCTCGTTAGTTCTTTGCACGAAAATACCACGGGCTAATTAAAAGTCTTGCGCTCTCTCTCTCTTGGTAGAAATATTTAATATTTTAATTTATACGCAATTTAATAAATCGCAAAATATCAAAAACTGAACACGCCAGGCGCACTGATTGAAATACTTTTGTGAGGAGGAACAAAAGGTAACAACGGGCAAATACCCTGTGGAGTTGAATTTGGATCAGAAACTTAAGAACATAATTATTTAATCGGCATAACTCGTTTGGTTTTTAGGAGATTATTAGGAAACTTTGTGCATATGAAGTTTATTTAGTTAAGAATACTTTGATGATGAAACTGCGTTGATATCAAAACATTGTTGGTTGTTATACACAAATTAAGTGGCAGACACATTAGGGAATTTTGAATAGATGAAGTTTATGTAAAGAAAGAACTGTTTCAATATTATTGCATTGACAGGATTTACACAAAAATCTTGTAGCATGAACATATGAAAACTTTGAGAAGTTCGAGTTTTTATATTGTAGTTATAAATAATTTTATTAGGAATAGGAGTAAAGGCACTAAAATTGTAGGAAATGTAATCTTTATATTGACAGTAATTCAACTCAAATCAATTATGAGCTTTACTTCTACACACTCTTTGCTAACATTTAATGTTTTGCAGGGTACAAACATCAGAATAGCTTCATAAGGCAGGGCCCAATGTGGCCAATGATGATGATGAAAGATCGGCGCTGTGGCAAAGGCATTCGATTAATTTACATCGTTGCGTTGTCTACAGACTGCGCCGGCGTTTAGAGCAGCCAGCGGCGAAGGCGAAGGAGTCGAGAATAAGTTGGAATCGGGAGTTTGGAGTTGGAGTTGGAGGCGCAGCCTTAGAGCAGTCGCTGTGCCCGGTCGCATATTTGTATTTTGTTGCTGGTGCGATTGGGCTGCATTCCATAGTCATAAGGCTCCTCGAGTGGAATGCCGCGGGGCATTAGGTTGCCCAGCAATGTGAGCAATGCTCGGCCAACGTATTGAGCTGCATTTAATAATTATGATGTTGCCAGAGTGCCAACACAAGGGGGTAGCAGGGGGGGGAGGGGGAGGCAGAGTCGCATTTTGTGATTTTCGGACTCTGTGCTCGTTCCTAATGGAAATGTCACAGGCTCAGTGTCAGCTGCGCGCCCAGAGCCGTCACAGGAGGCCGAAACACATTTGGTCGACCCTTTTTGGCTACTGTGCACTGTACACTGCGCATATTAATCAGCTCGGCTCAGGTGCTGCCGCAGTTGCCTTCGCAGTCGCAGTCGCCAGCACTAACGATTGCGTGGAACGGGGCAAGTGATACGCGGCGCGAAACATGCGTGAAATCTTCAGCACGGCACGACAAGATTAGGTTGCCAGTCTCTCTGAGTGTGTGTGTGTTTGTGTGTGAGTGTGAGTGTGTGTGTGAGCCTGTCGTTCACCACTTGCCTGCTTGGTTTCTTTTTCAGTTTTTACTTTACTTGATTTTCGTCTGTCTTCCAACGCAAAAAGTGTGAAATTGTCGACTACTGCGAGGAGGCTGCAGTGAAGGCTGAAGCTGGGGCTGAGACTGCTGCAGGTAGCAGGTAGACTTGCTGCGGCTGCTGCAGCTTTAATTAAGTCATTAACACCCGAGCCAAGTGAGCAACTCTGCCCACTGTCCAGCCAAGCAATATCGAATTTGCCATTTTTGGTCAAAATTATGCTGGCTGTGCTTGTCGGGGGCAACTGTTGATACTGTTGCCAATAAAATATCAATTATGCGCGTTGCCAACCAGTTGCCAGAGTTGCCCTAGGGAGTCTGAGGCTTGTCAATCGGTTCCCAGCCCAACTATCCCACGGTTGACTAATGGCAGATGCAGATGGAAGACTTAACTACTGCTAGAACACTCTATGGTACAAATACAGCTAGAAACCTCTTTATATCTAAAACTTCTCTCTGTCTGTGAGGCATGTGCAGATAGAAGACACTTGAACTCTTTGTAGATGGAACTGTCTACTATACTAATAAAGTTAGAACCCTCTCTATACTTGGAACTTCTCTCTGTCTGTCTGTCTGTTTAGCTGGTTTGCATAACAAGCGCTAACAGGTTAATTACCTGAGATTGCTTTACACATTTGCTATAATGAGAGACACGGAATCGAGCAAGTTCATATGGCAGTCTTAATCGGTGCTAAACGGCCTGATTATGCACGGCATATTTCATGTAATTACCGACAGGCGATGGCGCTTTCGCTTCTCGTAAACAAAAGAGAGCAACAATTACGGAACCCCCTCTCTCTCTCCCTCTGTCTGCCTTCCCCTTCCCTCTGGGAGGGAGTGTCAATTAATGCGGCACGTCTGTCCGCTGTCGCAAAAGAGAAACGTCAAACGGCGCGTCAAATGCGCAATGAGCTTCATTTCTTGTGCGCCTGCGTACACACTCTACGCACACACACACACACACATAGCTCAGCTTGCCATCTCGCTCTCGCACTCAATTGTCACTCAATCAACCTTTTGTTTTAGCGGGCAATGAAGAGCGGGGTAGGGGGAGGGGGAGAGGGAGAGGGAGGCAACAGCAACTGGAACTGGCTGGGTAATTGAACGCATCGCAGCCACTTTGTGTTTTTATGCGGCCACAGATACCCTGCAATTGTGTATGACTTGTTGGGGTAGGTTAGCTTTAAATGAGTTTTAGAATATTATACACGTAGATAGTAACTTAAAATGAATATTAGAACTATCAGGTTTTTTGTGTAGACCAGCGTTGCCAAATCAGCATTTTATTTTAACTTAACCTATTTTCTTGTTTTCTCTTCTGTTCCTTCCATATATTTTATATACATTAGCCCTTTTTTTGAAGACGATTGCTGATATTACTTGTGTATATCTATTTAATTTCCTTTATAGCAGCAATCCTAGGAGTAAAAGTAATTTACCTCTTAGTTTTTTATATTCTTCGGACACAACTTACTACAGGGTATTTTGTCAGTCAAAGCCAGTTCGCTGCTTATTTGCGGTTCTGTTTTTTGACGTTATATATAAATTGTTGTAACGCCTATTCAGTGCAATGTTTGGCAAGGTGCGGGGCAGGACGGCGGCAGCTGTAGAGAGGGAGGTAGGGAGGTAGGGAAAGGGAGGGGCAGATATTATATACATGCGCGCTGAGTCCATTGTTCTTAGCATAACTCATTAAGGCTGCCACTGGACGGGGTGTTGACGTCGACGCGGGGAATGTCCGCGTGTGTGTGTGCGCCTATGTAAGTGTGTGTGTGAATGTGAATGTGAATGGGACTGTGGCGAAGTGGCCCATGGCTGGGCCTATTAATTAGATAACTATCTTGAGAAATTGCCCATTTTCAAATAGTCGGCGCGCATTTGTGTAATTAGATTTGCTTTTCACAACATTTACGTTTGCCCCCGAGCAGTAGCCGGGCCTGGCCTGGTCTGCTCTGGGTCCAACTGGAGCTCGGCTCAGCTCAGCTCAGCTCGGTTCGGGTCGGCTCGGGACGACGTTGATTGCATTTGTCGGCGGCGACTCGAATAACTCGAGCGATTAATCATCGTCATCGTCGTCGTCCGAGCAACTGCGGCACGCCGTGTTGAACCGCAAGTCAAGAGCGCCGACATCTGACAGGAACGTGAACGTACTCGTATTACTCCCTCCCCCTCGCCCTCCTCCTACCTTCGCGACTACTGCTGCATTCCCCCTGATAGAGTAAAAAGCGCCTTGCGGTTTGTCACAATTTATGAGGTGATAATTATTCATCGCGACCCACCAAACTGTCATAATATTGTAATTAACATTAAGACTCGCAATGGAATTAAACGCATTGCGATTGCCGTCACTGAAGAGAACTTTCACCAGACCCCGGGGCCTCCGGCTTGGGCCTAATGTGCCATCCTACCTTGCCTTGCATCCTTCGCCTTTGCCATCACAGGCCAGGCTGGTTTCCTTATTTCGCTTCAGCTCAAATCGAATACACCAGACGACGGAAATGAGCAGCCGCAGCCCGACGGCTTTCCGGGTCAATCGATAACATCTCCAACGTTGCAAGAGAAGCAGAAAAAAAAAATATATATATTTGTATATGTAAAGCGAGATGAGAAAATCCACAAACTAATCACGAGCAAAGGAAATGAACGACGGCCCAATGAAAACTGGCCACAGCCAACTGGCCAAGAGGTAATCCGAAGGCAAGAAAAGGAATCGAGAATCAGGAATTAGGAATCTAACTCGAAGTTCATTCGACACCCATGACAAATTTCGTTTGACTGTCCCAGATGAGGCTCGAGATAAGTCTCTAACAGAATTCTCCTGTAACCGTAAATGTGCCCAGATCTACATAAGTCTCCTAAATGAGTTTTATGTAAGTCATTAAACAAGATTCGTGCATGAGATGGCAGAAATTATGATCCCAGTAAGTGCTGCTGATCTTTAAAAGATTTTTGTGATTTTGCTCGAATTCATATCTGGATTATGGTTTGGCTGAAAAATTAACATGGAATATGGCTGAATATGATCTTCCTTGACTTTGGTTTACTTTAACTTTCCCAGAACTAAATTATTCACAAACCAAAAAGGAGTTTTAGTTTAATTTCTAGAAAGACTTAGCTAGAGTTTTATTGGGTTTATGAAGATTTCATTACAAATTCCCTACTAAATCTGTATTGAAATCTTCATGTTCTTGTTTTAACATGAAGTCAGATATTTCTATTCTCAATTTTGAAATTCATTTATAATTTGATCTTCATAGTCTCATAGATTTCATAGCCAATATAAATGTTTTATAAGTATTATAATGATTTCAATCTATATTTAGATGGATAATATATTTATATTAAATTAATTTTAATTAAATTAATATTAAATTAAAAACCTCGATTGCTCAAATTTTATTAGTGTTATTTAGATTTTAATTTGGATTTAGATTGAAATTTTTTATGGAACTTATGGAACAGTTTCAATCTCTTCTATAATATAATATTCTCACTCGCTTCATTTAATCTTTAATCTTTAATTTAATCTACACCAAATACTCCATATTAACTTTTTGTTTTCATAATATTTGCACAACTAATTTATTCCCTACACCAGATCCCTATTTAATATGATTTCTAGTTAACTTTAGCTACTCAATTTTCAGCTTTATAAAGCTATATTTTAGTTGGACTTTTTCCAAGTGCACTTAGATTGTAATTGAAAGACTTTTCAAATACATGTCGCACCCTCATCGCAATGTTACGAAGTACTATGTATGGCATTATAGGGCTACGTTAAGATTCGATTATTCTAACATTTGGCATAGCTGTAATTTGAATCTCGGCATGGAACTCTACACTCTCGGCGACGAGTTGATTGGCAACGCTTCCCTGCCTACCTTTTCCCATTGAATGCGATGAATTGTGCCCTCCTAATGACATAATGGACTTTTCGCTCCATGGATTCGCTTCCATTGCAGTTGTTCCAGTTGTTGTTGTTGTTGTTGTTGTAGTCGAGCAACAGTAACTTATTTTTTAATTTCATTATGCTGCACAAAGGGCGTGCCTGCGTTTGCTGTTGGTTTTGCAACTGGGTCTGGCTGTGAGCCAAAGTCAGGACTATCCATTGGTCTGCCCAGGGATTGGCAGGGCATGAGCATTGTGTGCGCAATTTCAATTTATTTGTATTGCAAAGTTTGAACAGCCAGCACAGGCGAGACGGAGGGGCGAAGGGACGAAGGCACAAAGCTGTTGCGTAGTATGCGTAGCTGGACTGGGAATGCCGGGAGAACAGCCGCAACATCTCAACCATTGCCACACGGCGGCTTTTGTGGCCGTCTCTCTTCCATTTCGGGGGTTGCTCGAACACTTTCTTCCGTTTCCACAACGCAATGTTGCCACTGTTGCCGTTGCCGTTGCCGTTGCATGTGCAGGCGTCTATGACTCTTTTGCAAAGGGGGAGTGGCGCAACCTCGCGTCGCCATTTCGAATAAAAGTTGCAAGCAGTGGCGTAGTTAGAAGTAATTTTATAAACTTGCAAAGGGGATGGCCAAAGAATGAGGATGCATTTAATAGAAGTTATCTTGTAAACATTTGTGATAGATGCCGAATTTAAAGATTGCATAGAGAGCTTTAAAGTAAAGCTGAGTTAAGGCAGAGCAAGTTCCCTCGCTGTAGCTGGATAATAACTGGTTCAGTGGATACAAAGTTGATAAACGAAAGTATTGCAATACTTCCCCCTATACATTCAAACTCCACCCATGCTTGGGACCGTCTCCATTCCTCCTACTTGCACCTCCTTCCTCCTCACTTGGTGCACACTGCACAAGGCAGGAAGCTCACGTACTCAATGAGCATATTATAAAATGCCTTCTATGGCTGTCATATGCTCATGTAACTGGCTGACATATACACAGGGACGGGGTGGAGTGGAGTGCACAGCAGGCTGAAGTGGGGGGCAGGAACAGAGGAAGAGGGGGCAGCAGGGCCGAGGTAGTATGACTGTCGAACAGTCAGTCAAGCATTTGGTTTGCTTTGAATTCAATTTGAAGTGGGTACGAGTGAGTACAGCAGGCACTGTGCCTGATGCCCCCCTGCCTGATGCTGCTCTGCTGTGCTGTGTCCGCCTATCGCCACCGCCGCAGCCTCCTCCACCTCTGCCACTTCCTCCGCTTGCTCCTTCTCGTCTGTCCCTTTGTCAGGGCGAACATGTTGAAAATCACATAATGTGTCATTTAATAATCAAGTACAATGACGACACAACGACACATTGTGCAACAAGGGGCGGCAGCAGAGGCAGGTCGCCAAGGGGTAGGGGGGGATGAGGATGAGGGCTGGGACGAGCAACAATATCGCCATTAGGCATAAATTTCTGGGCGAGTACGAATCCATATACGTTTTATACGACGGCCATTGGCACAATCAGACCAGGCACACACACACACACTCACACAGCCTCTCAACACATAGCAGACATACACACTCACACAGACACACACACATATGTATGTGCACGCACGTATGAGAACTGACACTGGAAACAGTTGATGAAACTTCTTTCCCCATCGACTCATTTCCCCCTCTATCGCGCACTCCCTCTCTCGCTTCACCTCTCTCTCTCTCTCTCTTTCACACACTCTCTCTCTGTCTTACTTCTACTCTCTGCAAATCCCTGCTGCTGTAGGCTTCTTCTGCCTTTAGCGCTGTTTGCTTTTACCATCGTCGTCGTCGTTGTTGAAAACAAAAAAGTTAAATAAACGTTAAATGAAAAATTCAACTCAATTGAATTCGTTAGCGCGAAATGTCGTTCCTCTTTGCAGCCGTTGCTCATCTCATCCTCGACTGTTCAACTGCTCAACTGCTCAACTGCTCAACTGCTCATTATCTGCTCATCATCCTCATCGCCATCATCGTCGTTTTCAGCGTGATTGTCATCGTTATCGTGATTATCATCAATTTCTTGTTGTTGTGCAGGCTGCCATTGTTGCTTATTGTCATACACAGCATTTGTTGTTGTTGTTGTTGTTGTTGAACGTGTTGAATGGCAGCCATTGAACAGAACACAGGACACTCTTTTAAGGGACTGTTGTATCAAATCCCTGCTTAGATCATTTGACCGTTAGATAAAAGCTTGAATATGATGCAACTTAAGGTTTTACTTGATATCGTGTGTTGCCAGTGGGGCAAGTTGTGACTGAGCACAGCATTTGCACACTAGTTAATCATTTCTTATATATATACAATATTATATATTTAACACACTTTAATTATCGAGGAAATAATAGCAGTGTAATAATATGGAAGAGAAAAGTATTTGCAATATTATGTATCATTTTGATTGTTTGATCTTTTAAATTAAAATCATTCACTAATCTATAAATCAAACTAATCTAAAATCTTTCTAGATCTCAACACAAGAAGTCTAATGCTTAATTTAAATATATTATATTATAGTAATTTATCATTTTATTTTAATACAAGAATATAATAAAATATTTCCTTGTCCGTAATATTCAGTTAAAGATAAATCTGCATAGACTTTAAATGCTTACAGGATGATCACCTAAGTTAACTATTTATAACTTGAATAAAGTTTGAATACGTTCCGCGCATCAATAACAGTTTAAACAAAAAGCAGAGTATACTGACTTAATATTTATATGCACTTGTACACAGTTTACCTTGGGGCAAGTGCAAATTGCAACAAAAACAAAAACAAGAAGAGAATAGAAAGGAAAGAACAAAAACAAACAGAAGGAATGTCTCTGGCCGTCGCTCTCAACTCTGCCCAAATATTTGTTTGGCGTCAAATACAATTTGTTGCTGAGTAATTTTATTAGTTATAACTGAACATCGCAATGGCACGGAGGGGCTGGAAGGGATAGTCAGTGAGGGGGGCTGCCGAGTAGGGCCCTCTGTCAGCGGATACCTGTGAATGGATGCGACAGACAACGCTGCAGCGGAAGTTGAAAATAACCCAATAGAGCAGGTATATATACAGACAGCTGTATGTGTGTGTGTGTGCGGGTGTGTGTATCTGGTATGTTTATCGCACAAAGAAATAATACCAAAAAATAAGACAGTTGGAAAATGGTCGATCATAATGATGATGACGGAGCAGCAACGATGATACGGCACAAAAGCGCGAATGCGAGTGAATAGATATGTATCTACACACACACACACACACACACATACACACACAGAGGGAGGCAGGTATATAATGCCTCGGGCTGTCTGTCAACGCCGCTGCTGCTGTTGCACGCCGATAATCGCTACCGTGCGGGGGCGACGACGCCAGGCACCGCACAAATTGCCATTTACACCACTTACAACAGCAGCAGCAGTAGCAACAGCAACTGCGGCAACAGAAGCAGCGACAGCGACAGCGGCAGCAAGTGCCAGTTACAGCAACAGCCGCAGCTATAGATACATTCGCTACAGATACAGATACAGCTACAGATACAGATACATTGTGCTGCTGTCTCTGGCAGCAGGTTGTAGCTCGCTACCCATTCGCTTGTGCTAGGGTTGTCTCGCTTGCGCGCTGCGCTGCTGCTGCTGCCGTTGCTGTTGCTGCGTGGGGGGCGTGTCGCTGCCTAGTTGGACACACCCCTTTGCCAATGGCAGTCTGTATATACAGTGTGTGTGTGTGTGTGCGTGCGAGCATGTATCTATACATAGCTGGCGTGTTACAGTTACAGATTCAGATACTTTCTTGCACGCTTGTTGCTGTTGTTGTAGGTATTGTTGTTGCTGTTGTTGTTGCTGCTGCTACTGTTGCTGCTGCTGTTGCAGCCGCAGATTTAAGAAGCTGCCGTTGACGTTTTGAATAAATTTTAATTGAATTCGCACAATGAAACTGTTTACTTAACCTGCCACTTTGCGAGATGAGCTTCACACAAACACACACAGATACACACACATGCACATACACACACAAAGTAAATACACTGCAAACACATGTGTGTGTTAGTGTGTGTACATATGTGGGTGGTGCTTTGGCATGTGCGCTGGCATTCAGCTCTTGGTTTAATTACGCCAACCGAGGGATTTGCGTTAACACTTGTTAACTTATGCAACAACAAGTTGCAACAACGAGAGAAGCTAATGAGTCGCATCTGCCTCGGACTAAGTGTTAGTACATGGCTTAAACATGCCTATCTATTCAGTGTGTGTGTGTGTGTCTCTATATGTGTGAGTGCTACTGTGTGCTTATTAGCTTGGGCCCAGCTGTGATTGCCGGCACATCCTTTGATTAAACTTTGAGAATATATCATTAAAGTTAGAAGGATTTGCTTGCAGATAAATCATGTATGAGGGAGACAGACTACGAACAATATACAAGCATATATTCAGCACATTAATACTGCAATTAAAACATTTAGAATGTGTATTTGAATTATTTTAGGTTAGGTACTAAACATTGTCATAAATCTCGCTATAGGCAGCTTACATTGCAAGTTATTTAAGGTTAGGTACAATAAAGTTTGTTATAAATAAACCTCTAAGAAGTTTACTTGGAAATACAATACTTAACTAATTTATAAACACAATCATGATTTATTTAAATAAAATAATAAACAAAATAAAATAATACTGCAATTATTATTGTTAGTGTTGGCATTTCAGTTATTTAAGGTTGGGTACATTCAAAGATTATAAAATATATTTATTTCATATTCTTTGGTAAATTTAACATATTAATAAATAATAACCTAACCAACATAGTAAATTATTTTATACATATAATTAAATCTATCTAAAATCTGTATTCATAAAAGATCATTACAATATAATTGATAGTACAATTAATAAATTCTTGTATGTTCAAATAATTAGCAGTTAAATAAACCAAATATTTATACCCTGTTTACAGTTGAATAACTGCAGATGAACATCTTCTAAGACGATTACAATTCACAATTCGAAGTTGAATATTCTTATATTATAAGCTATACAAATACTTTGTCCTCTTCAAGAGTTGTGATACTTTCGCCTTTCAATCTGTTCTTTTTGCCTCGCAAGATGACAATCAAAAGATGCCAAACACCTTAGCCTCACTATCTGCAAGTTGTATCTCTGCACTGCATGCCTTCCTCCCCTCTCTCTCCCCTCCCCCCTCCTCCCTCCTCAGGTGACGGAAGTCATCCTCATCACGTGTCAGGTAAAATGTGTGCACAACACACTCCTTCATTAAGTTAATAACAGTTTCCACGGCGAGTACAAAGTGAAATTGCGAGAAATCCGTTTCACAATTTTCACCGACATTCCCCTGCTCCTCCACCCTCCCATTGCCCCTGCTGCTGCTGCTGCTGTTGTAACTGTAACTGTGGCATGTGCCATGTGGCGCTGTAATTTGCTCTCGTCTTTGCCCTTTTGATTCTGCAACGGGTTTGTTTGGTTTTAAATTTCAGCCCCGTTGCATGCCCGCCTCGCTCGCCCTCGAAGGCGCCACAAGCCATTTGGATTGTGTTCTACATCTTGATTATCTTCCGTTTGTTTACGCTACATCAACATGCAACGGGGGCATCGGCAGGGGGGCAGGGTGGAAAGTAATATTTCCATTCAAATCCATTCAAGGATAAGAAGTCAATCAGTCTTCAAAGTGCAAAGGATTTTGCACTTTGTCAAATTCAAATTCTGTACAAATCCCACGCAGCCTCAAGTTGCGTTCGTTGCGGGCCTGAAAACTTAATCCGTCAGCTGAAACAACCCCAAGACGTTTGTAAGTAGCAGCAACAACAACAAGCTTGCAAATTGAAACTGTTTTCCATGCCCCTCTTCCCCGCTCCCTCGCTGTCGCCACATTGCTCAAAGTCCGTCGTCTCCTTGGGCACAACAATTGCCCCGTCCTGTGGCACGTGTCCACACGGTAAGAAAGCAACCAGCCAGACAGGCAGGCAGACGGCATACGGCAACACCATACTTCAATTACCCTTTCGAACAACGGTCACATTATCGTAATCGCATCCTAATTGCGAGAAAATTACGCCCACGTGCGGCTGTAACCCGATCGTCATCAAAGGACTTTCGCTCGGTAGCTAGTTGGAGGGGGGGGGGGATAAGGAATAAAAGGCAGCAGGTTTACATATGATTATTGATATTTGCGCTATATTACAACATTCTTAACGATTTATAATATACCATACGCGTCCATGACTTTACACTTTTGATTTTGCTTTAATATCTGATATCGGGCTCTGCATCTTCAATAACTAACCTCCACAAAACTGGCACTAGGAGCGATAGGACTTGTCCAACAAAGTAGCACCACAGATCTTGGAATTTTAAAGCAATAAGTGCGGGAGCAAAGGAACGGAAAAAGTTGACGCTGCATCCGGTGTAAGTACTCTGAAGATGAAATGGTAATGGATGGCATAGAAAAGGGATTGGCTGGAGATTCTCTATTGTAGGTACACTTACAATCGCATAGCAAAGTCCTCCAATAATGAGACCAATGCGTAGGGACATCGAATCGAAAGTGAAATTACTACGTCTATCCCATAGAGCACAGTAGGCAAACATAAGCAGTGACGTTGCTAAAAACTCAAAGCCAATAACACGTCCAATTGGTTGGCCCGTAAAGGTAACACACACGTTACTAGCATTTGAGGGTGCCACGAATTTTGCAAAGGCAGTACCCAAGAGGCATCCTAAAACTTGCATTACTAGGTATAGGCACATGGTTGTTATCTCCATAATTCCAAATATTCCCGCACCCAGTGAGACCCACGGATTGAGATGGGCTCCGCTTAAGAAGGCGAATGTATGAATCGCTGCCATATAGGAAAGACCCCAGCCAATAGAATAGTTTAAATTAAAGTTTCCTGCGCCGTTAGTTGCTGGAAATCCGACTGAGCATGTACATCCCAACGTCATTAACATCGCTGTGCCTGTAAACTCGGCTAGTAATTTTTGACATAACTCTCTATCGCACTTGAAAGTTGCCATGATTATTGAACGTTTTAAATTTTCAGAACTAAATAATTTTTATACAAAATATTTGTTACCGACCGGTTTCAGGAATTCTGCTTTACTGATAACCGACTAATTTTTCCAACAGTTCTAAAAATGTGCGCCTACCAAGTTCATATTGTAATGAAATAAAATAATAAAGCCTTAGTCAAGTATGTTTGATTGTTAAATACTCGCTTCCTATGTTCACCTCATTTTATATTCATACCTACAGGATGCATCCTTATTACGCCCACTAAAAGGACTTCCTATATATGTAACTTCTTTATTGCTTGACCGTTTCAACCATTTGGCCAATGATAATTATCGTGTATACCAAGTATAAAGGTTCTAGTTTTTAAAACAATCTCGAACTGCATTCCAATTGGGTTGATCTGAATAAGAGACATACATACATAGCCTTTCGATTGGCTGTTTATCAAGTACATATATATATATACATACTATGGGGTCTCAAACGCTTCGTTTTGCCCGTCATAACACCCTCCCGTCGTATGTTAATAATTGTAGTTTTGTAGATTTATAATCTATATATTGTATTTATTCATATACCGAAGATTTTAATCAATGACATTTTCGTATACAACACACGACACAAAGTACTTGACCACAATGTACTGCATCCAATGCGACAAATGCTCCAAATTAATCTTCTGCAATTTGCTCGAGTCTCTTTACATAAAAAAAACGCCATGCCAAAGCTAGTAAAATGGCAGTTATTAATGGTACGGCAAGAGGAATGAAAGCGTAATGCCAGTTATTCGCAGCGATCGCGGGCCAAAGTGCCCTGAAGGGGTTCATGCTGCAGCCAGTTTGAGCTGCCTGATAAATATATAGAAGCAAAGATTAATTTATATAAACAAACAACAAGAACTACAGTCGTGCACGCCCGACAATAAGACACCCTTAAACACCCTTTGTATTCACAAATTATTGATTTGAGGGGGCAGTTGGTGTGGCTTCCACATCTGGAAACCTTGAGAAGCGTATTGTAACATAAAATATATAGGAACATTCCTGCCTCCAGTTGTTATACGAGTTGAGATCGATGAGATCGGACGGAAAGACAGACAGATGTCTCAGTCGACTTCGTTTCGGACCCTTACCAAGAAGTTATACAATTCTGTTTCATTTGTTACATAATGCTGTTCAAAGTTAGTAACCCTTTCTATACACATTTTCAAGAATGGCAGGTTATAAATATACAAAAGAATATGATTATCATTTATCCTTGAAAATTCTAAAATTTCTTAATGAAATTTGTTGACGTCAACGAAACTTACTCCAACTATGTGACAACAAGCCACCACTAATCCGATCCGCAACGATATTGATTCCAATAGGTTCACGTTGTAGTAGCTCCACGAAGCGCACATGGCGAATACCCAGGCTCCGGTCATATAGATTTCAAGTAGGAGAGACTTCCACCATGGTTCCAAACTCACTTTTGCAACACAAAACAAACTCCCTCTCTGTGAAGCATTATGCAGACCTAGATACGCGATAACGAACCCTAAGGCAGATCCTAGAAACTGGAAAGTTATATAAAGAAAGCCCTCAGCAATGTCAATAACGTTGAGGATCATTGCAGCAATGGAAATGCAAGGATTAATGTGAGCACCGGAAACTATGCGAAATGCTTGTGTAACAGCAATGACTGCACAACCCCATGCCAAAGCATTTCTTATTGTGCCAGATAGGTTTGAGACAACGCATCCGAACACTTGGACAAAGAAGCTTGCTAAGAATTCGCAAAGAAGCCTTACGAATAATCTGCTATTACTTTCCACCATTTTACAAAATAATTTTTAATAAATCCACTTAAAAAATTTGTTCAATACTTCTAAACTGAACGTTTGGAACGATGTGATCTGTTCGAGAACTGAGAAAATAGTACAGTAATATAAAAAGCCATCTATGATCCTAATCCTCTACAGCATGCGGCGCCATTTAAGGTTTTTTATTTTCAATGAATTTTGATTTTGTCACGTAATTCCATTTCTATCAGTCGCTCGCGTTGCACTTCTTTTTATGTCATGTATAAAATTAGTATACCCGCTACCCATATTGTAGAAGGGTATTATAACTTTGTGCAAACCGAAAATTTATGTAATGCGCTCAGTTGAGGTTTGTCTTCGAATTTATGATTTCTGATAATTTGGAAATCGTTATTTCGAAGCCGCTCCCTTATAAGCTCCCCAAAGTATGCAACACAATATACTCAATAAATAAAGTTCTTTAAGAAATCGTTGATTTCTTTAAAAAATCAGATACCGGTTAAGAAGTTGTTAAAAATCAAAATGGCAAACCAGAAGTATACTATAAATACTAATACTAATACTAATACTAATACTAATACTAATACTAATACAATACACAATGGTATAGTACATATCTACAGGAGTCCAATGAGAGTGGCTCCTAAGACCCTTGTAACAAGCCTTTTTTAAATGAAGATAAAAGTGATTAGCTAAAGATAGTCATGTGCCCCCGTAGTATTTGAGAAAGCTTTTCTTCAAAGAAATAACAATCATTCAAGTTCTAGACATTGGATATATTTAGTCTAATGAAAGATCAAATATCTCATCACAAAAATAAAAAACATTTTGTAAAAAAAAATTTTTTTTTATTTGATCGATGTTGAGGCTGTAGAGGGTTAGCTGTATTTGGTCTAATTAAGGCCTACTAGAATTCTACATTCTTCTTTAGCGTTACTCAAATCGTGTCTTGTTAATACACATACATATCAACATGCCGCTTACTGCAGTTTCTGTAAATGATGTGGCAACCCTAAGAGCTGAACTTTTTTTTTCCATTTCCAACACTATTGGCACGAGTAGCCTGACAACCCCAGAAACGAAACGGCAATCATTCAATTACGATATTCAACTTCAGTCATCAGTGGTCGGTTTTGTCAAGCAAACGTGCTTCTTATCCACACATACTCATACACGCACATACATTCACATAATGCATGAATCGGTTTTCAAGTCCCTCACTCATAATAATCCTCATTATACTTGGCATCTCTGCCATACACGTAAAAGAAACGCCAGGCCAACGCTAGTAGAATGGCAGTTACTACTGGTACGGCCAAAGGAATAAAAGCATACTGCCAGTGATTTGCAGCGACTGCGGGCCAAAGTGCCCTGAAGGGGTTCATGCTGCAGCCAGTTTGAGCTCCCTGATAAATATACAGAAAATAGATTAAAATTTAAATAACAATAAATAAAACTAACAAAAGCTACATGTTAAGCCCGACACAAAGATACCCCTTGCTCAGTTTTGAAAATTCTATAATTTCCTAAAGAAATTTGTTGACGTCAACGAAACTTACTCCAACTAAGTGACAGATAGCCACCACCAATCCGATCCGCAATGATACTGTCTCCAATAGGTTGATGTTGTCTCGTTGCCACGTAGCGCACATGGCAAATACCCAAGCTCCGGTCATGAAAATTTCAAGTAAGAGCGATTTCCACCACGGTGTTAATTCAATTACAGCAACACAAAATGTTTTTCCTCTGTAAATAGTTCCATCAAGAATCCCATATGCGACTCCAAACCCAATGGCTGACCCTATCATTTGAAAACATATATAAAGAAAGCCCTCCGCGGCGTTAATAACCTCGAGAATCATTGCAGCAATGGTAATACAAGGATTTATATGTGCTCCGGATATTATACGAAAAGCGTGTGTTGCAGCAACGACTGCACAACCCCAAGTCAGGGCATGTGCAATTGTGCCATTAAATTTTGAGAAAACGCAACCAAAAAATTGGACAAAGAAGCTTGCAAAGAGTTCACATAGGAGCCTTGTGAATAACTCCTTGTTAGTGCCCATCTTACGAAAGAATTTGTATTAAAACCTACAAAAAATTTAGATGTTTTTGATCTGAACGTCTGAAACTAAATGACATGTTGGAGACATAAGGAAATAATACAAAAGTCCTCTAGGCCTACTAGAATTCTCTGCTTTCTACTATTGCGTTAATTCAATCGTTTTTATGTCCTTAAAAAAAGGAGTATACAAACTGTGTGGCAGAAGTAGGCGAGGCGGCATCTGAAAATCATATACATTTTTCGCCAGGATCACTAGCAGCAGCCAAGTCAGCCTTTTTCCGGACAGATTTGTCCTTTAAATTTTTCTTCTAGCCTGAAAACAAAATATTTAAGTTCTAATATTCTTTTTTAGCATATACTGACTGCATTATTAGAGTAGTAACGGGTTCGCAATGGTTTTCAATAGCAAAAAAGAATATATTTCTGTCGGACGTGCTCCACTGTACCTGTCGTTCTTAGTATAGTTTCGATATTTCTGTACGGCGACAACTGCAATCGGTGGGAGATTATCGCAGTAAATTATGTTATGATTCTTATCGATTTACAGGGTAGGAAGGGGCACGGCCAAATTCTAAAACTAACTTGATCTGCATGCAATAAATTTTCCCCAATTTTTGTTGCAATAACTTTTAATGTCTCTGACGGAGATGGTGATCATAAAAATAGTATCCTCTCTCTGGCTGTTAACAATATAATAAGCCGTTAAATAAAAATAAGAAAGTGAGTTTTTTTAATAATTGATATTTTATTGTCCTACACGAGATACAAAGTACCCGACCAAATATAGCAATAATAGACCGCGATCCTAGTTATATATTGTACATACACATACCAATACATGCATCTACAAACATTTACATAAAGCGTGAGGCGGCATTCATATCGCTTAGTCTTCTGCATAATTATAGCGATCCCTGCCCCATATATAAATGTAACGCCAGACGAGCGCTATAAAAATGGCAGTAACCAGTGGAATAGCAAGGGGAATGAAAGCATGTCTCCAGTGGCTTGCAGCGAGGGCAGGCCAAAGCGCTCGAAAGGGGTTCATGCTGCAGCCAGTTTTAGCTCCCTAATATATATGTATTTAGAAAAGTAACTTTTTAATAAAATATGCTTTGAAACTTACGCCTACTAAGTGGCAGACAGCTACTACCAATCCGATCCGCAATGATACTGATTCCAATAAGCTTACGTTGGAGTAATTCCATGTTGAGCACATCGCAAGAACCCAGGCTCCAGTCATAAATATTTCAAGAAGGATGCCCTTCCACCATGGATCCATGTGTACTACACAAACACAAAATACATTTCCTTTAAAATCGCTATTCTCGAAAAGTAAATATGCGATTCCAAAGCCACAGGCTGACCCGATTAACTGAAATATTATATAAAGACAGCCCTCAAGGAATTCAACAACTTTGAGAATCATTGCAGCAATGGTAATGCAGGGATTTATATGAGCGCCGGATATTATACGAAAAGCTTGTGTTGCAGCCGCGACTGCACCACCCCATGCGAGAGCATGTGGAATGTCTCCAAAGTTCTTTGTAACAGAGCATCCAATAACTTGGACAAACAAACTTGCGAGGAACTCACATAAGAGCTCTTTAAGAAGTTCCTTTTTTTCTTTTCTCATTATGCAATTGAATTTTTATAATACCACAACAATTTTGACAATACTTATGAGAACGTTTGAAATGAAGTGATTTGTTTAAGAAATTTGTTTTGAGGAAATAATAGAAAAGCCTTCTATGATCCTAACTCTGGCATGATAAAGGCCTACTTCATTTATAGGTTTTTCAATTTTAGCGTTATTCCAATTATTTTTTCGATAACTGCAGTCGGCAGGGTGACCATCGCAGTAAATTATGTGGCAACGCTTAACGCGTTGCTGTTCTTCACTTTCCAACACTATCTGCGCAAGTAGCCAAACTACCCCCGAAACGAAACGGCAAACATTGAAACTCGACTTCAGTCCGCAGTCGTCGGTTTTGCCAAGTAAACGTGCTTCTTATTCGCGCTGTTCGTACTCTTTTTTCCCCATTGTACACACATATACACATACACGCACTTACATTCACTTAATGCGTGTGTCGGCGCGCGGAAGCGAAAAAGTAAAATAGAATAAATATATTCCCACACGCAATTGCAGCGTCGCCACATACATAATCCCAGCAGGACCACCCATAAGGCTTATATTGTTGAAACAACATTGTTACCACTTACCACTTACTCACTCACCTACTGAGAAACAGACAAAGATGTGCTCTTAATTCTCGTCGTCGCACTGGAGCCACCGTTGGCGTCACAGGAGAACGAAATACTCGCATTGCTTGTCATTCAACAACCTCTTTGTGATGGTATCGATTTTCCGTTACATCGCTATACACACACTCTGACCGAGTTTACACATTACGCCGCCGCGCGCAAGCAAACGCCCCTCTTCAAGCCACAGACACAGACCTGCCGCAGACTACCCATACACCATCTGGCCACCCTCACCGTGTACACAGTACAGGGTGCTCGCCTTTACCACCCCACCCCCCCTTGCAACAACCCCATGCGTGTGTTGAATGTTTGTGTGAGCGGGACTGAACTGTTAAGCTGTTGATGCTGATGCACTGTGAAAGTGAGCTATGGTAACTTGTTGTTGCGCAGCGAGGCGACTTTTCTGGGAATTCACGTAATTCGCATTCGGGAAGCATGTTTTATTTGGCACTGATTAAATAGGGACGGACAAACATTATAGGTGAGTACTTTCTTATCTACAAGGAATTCTATTTTCGTGACGAAAAAATACGCACTTTGGGAATGGGAGTGCTTTAGGGTGGCAGGTACCATTTTAATGGTTTAAAAATACCGTTTGGGCTCTATTGAAATGCTACCAGGTTAGGGTATAAGCTCTTCGGTATTTCGTGGAGAGAGAGAGAGCGTTTCTTGATAAGCGTCTTGTGCAATTTTCATGCGTAGCTTCGGCAAAGGCATCACCATCAGCACTCTGATGACGACTGTACAGGCATGTGCATGTGTATGTGTATCTGCTCAATTAGTTCAATTTATTTTTAATACGAGCGCAGTGCAAAACACAAAAAGGCACAAATAAAATCGCACATGTCGCGCATTGTGAGCTTAATTCGTAATTCAGTATTTGTTGTAGCTAGTAGATTCGTTTCCATTCCATTTCCACTAATCTCATCCATTTCTCTTTGCTCTCTTCTCCCTCTTTGTATTCTATGCGCTCTCCAAGCAGGGACACAATTGTAAATAGCATCATCAGAACATCCAACGACGACGACAGCGCTAAATTCTTATCGGTCATCGAGTCGAGCTGAGCGCAGAGTTGTATTGAGTTGAGTCAAGGCAAGTCAAAGTTGATTGTGCGCTCACAATGGCAGATAGAGGACCGCTATTAGCCCTACTTATAGCAGGCTGCCTGTTGCTCCTGCTAACCCAGGCAATGGCCCAAGGCACACCCCAACAGGTGTGTCCGGAGCAGAGCGACATCTCGCCCTGCATTTGCACGGTGAAGAAAAACGGTTTGGATATACTATGCGAAACAACTGATCTGGTGCATATTACCAAATCCATGGGCACACTTAAGGGGAAGAGTCCCATTATCTTCTATCTGAAGTTGCGCCACAACAATCTGCCCAAGTTGCAGGGATTCGTTTTTCTGGCCTTGGACATTCGTCATTTGACAATACACAACAGCAGTTTGGCGGCCATCGAAGAGAATGCGCTAAGTTCGCTAGGTGAGTGTGAGAGTGTGGAGAAATATATCGAAAACTACTTAATATATTCGTTACTTTAATATTAATCTAGGCAAAGGACTCACACAGTTGGATGTTTCATTGAACCAGATGAAAACGGTGCCATCTCAGGTATATTCAAAACTATTTCTGTAATTACCAAACACTGAACATATGCTAAATACCGATAGATGCCACGTTTATCGATAACTGCATTCTAATTGGCATATTCATCTTAATATTGTAATCGGTAGTTTGCAGAAAATTAATCCATTTCGTATATCTTTTTCGCAGGCGCTGCAACATTTGTATCATTTGTTAATTTTGAATTTGAATCACAACAAAATCACCGTTATACATAACAATGCTTTCGAGGGACTCGACACGCTGGAAATCCTGACACTCTATGAGAATAAAATAACACAGATCGATCCCGAAGCGTTCAGAGGCCTAGAAAAGTATACCTGATTATCTTTATGAATATACAATTTACTCATCATATTGCAATCTTTAGGAAACTGAAGCGTCTGAATTTGGGTGGCAACGATTTATCCAGTGTGCCACAAAAGTCGCTGTCAATTTTGGATACCTTGAAAAAGCTGGAGATACAAGAAAATAAGATTCGTACCATCAGCGAAGGTGACTTTGAAGGTAAGGACATAGAATATATTATAGAAAACTATCAACTGTAGTTTAACTTTTTAATTTGCAGGTCTACAGAACTTAGACTCCTTGATATTGGCCCATAACATGATTACAACTGTGCCGGCTAATGTGTTCTCCCACTTGGGTCTACTGAATTCACTGGAACTTGAGGGCAATAAGATCAGTGTGATTGATAAGGATGCATTCAAGGGTCTTGAGGGTAAAATCAAGTTAGAATGCTAATGAAACGCAAAACATAACTCCAATTGGATTCACAGAGAATCTGCAATATCTGCGCTTGGGCGACAACAATATCCACTCCATCCCCAGTGAGGCTCTGCGACCCCTACATCGGCTACGTCACTTGGATTTACGCAACAACAACATCAATGTGCTGGCCGATGATGCCTTCACAGGCTACGGTGATTCGCTGACCTTCCTTAATCTGCAAAAGAATGAGTAAAGCTCCCAAAGTGCAGCCTGAAGAGCTCACCTTATAGTTGTATTGACCTATGTTATTATTATGACTATTGTTCTGTTGCAGCATCAAGGTACTGCCAAGCACCTTGTTCGAGAACCTCAACTCACTGGAGACACTGAATATGCAGAACAACAAGTTGCAACGCATTCCCCAAGACACCATGGAACCGGTCATCGATACACTGCGCATCATTGACATCACTGGCAAGTCGTTGTTGTTGCTCAAGGTGCCTTTAACCAGCTAATCTAAAAACTTCTTAACCTGATAGATAATCCATTGAATTGCTCTTGCGAATTGGTCTGGTTCCCCAAGCTGCTGGAGGATCTGAAGAACAAGGACGATGAAATGTCGCAAAAAAAGAAGCCACTGTGCCACATGTCGCTGGACAATCGCGAGTATTTTGTGCAAGCGATGCCCATCGAGAAGATGCACTGCGCCGGCCTCAATGTGAGTCCCTCACCCACGAGCGGCGGTCTCATGCGGATACTGCAAGTGAACATTTTGGCCCAAATAGCCATGTTTAGCTTGGCCTTTCTGAGTAGCGTTTAAAATGCAACTCCAGGCAGCACACACACACACACGCAATCGTATCAATTGCATTCACATCCGTTTTTCCGATTAGTTATACATACTATTTAGTATATATTATGTATGATGGATCATCATCATCAAACATAGACGAAGTGATACTTATGCCCCCTAAAAACCAAAACCAAAACCAAATAACCAAAGAACTTTTGTACGCCTACAAACCATTTCTGTGTTGTTGTATTGTATTTTTTATTATAGATTATAGTGAATCCGTGAATTATGCAACTCTGGCAATTGTTAGACTCAGAATGCACGCAACCAAGAGCAACAACAACCAAAACAACAGCAATATCACCCGCAAGTGCCCCATCGAAAACTGAATACCCAAATGCAAATGATACACACCCACCTTGTTGAATTGATAAATGATGCCAATGCCATAAATGCGCTTAAACAAAACCAAACCAATAATTAACTCATAGTTATCTATGATACACACACACACAAACACACACACAGATACACAATTACAAATACCAAACAAAAACACGCACAGTAGCCCGACAAATAGTGCTAAAGTTAGAAAAACAAAAACTCTTCAAGATGAAGATCGTTGATTGTTAATGCTTTGCCTTGCGTAGGAGAAGCAAAAGTAAAAGTTATCGGTATTGTTATCGTTATCGAAAGGCATACATATGTGTCATAGCTTAGGCTTAAGATATTCGCATCTACTTCTATCTATAGAAATTCAAATCGAAAAACTCTGAAACGCAAACATATCCGAAACACGTGAATTGTTAAAAATTAAGCGATAATATTATTATTATTCTAGTATTCTTAATAAGAATTATAAGCGAAAAACGTACATGCTTATCGCAAACATGCATAAGATGTTAACGTAATCTACTGTTATGCAAATCTATGTACCCATCTATTGTGTGTAGTACTATGTCGTCGTCGCTGTTGTGAGATACAATCATTATAAAACGTTTTCGTTATTTGTTTCTGTTTTTTATTCGAAGTTTTTTCCAAGCAGCATATCAAAGCATGCAACCTAGTCGAAATTTGCAATAATCTATAAACAAATACTTCTATTTACATCCCTATTAAACCTAAAATCAAAAAAAAAAAAAAAAAAAATTGTACGCGTTCAAATCGAGAGAAGAAAATAACATTTGCATCAATCACCAAGAACTGATTATGGAATAAGTAGTTTGTACTCTTTATATGCAAGAATAAAGATGAAGATAAAGAGGAGCAGTAGGAGGAAGAAGAACGGACATTTTGTAGTCCCGCATATACACATGCATATCAATTATTGTATACATAATCGTTATATATATTGTAATATCGCAACATATCAAGAGTGTGCATTGGCTCGCTCGCAAATCAAACAACTACAAAAGAAAATTAAGATGAAGATGATGAGAAAGAAAAAGATAAGAAAGATAAACACAAATTTTATAGAATCTACTTTTGAGCATGTGAAACAATTTTGATATTTACGCCACACTATGAAATACAATTTTTGAAATTGTTTTTTTTTATATATGTATGTTTCTATGTATGTACCTCTATTGAATTGTATTTGAACTAAGTTTTACATATACCTACTTCGTATTAAGTGTATTGTGCATAGGCTATTTATGTATATTTATACATTTGTCATCTACAAAACCTCTCGGATGCGTCCTTCGCCGGTCTGCTCGCCAGCTGGTTGGGTCAGTTAGCCGCTGGCGTGCGATCCTGAAGGACAAATCCGAAAAACCGCAAATATTTCCAAGAGAATATACTCTAACCTGGTCAAACTTGGGTCAGTTTTGGCGTTAGAGTTTTCTTTTCGAAATATTACGGATAATCAATTGAGAAGAATTCATGAGACAGTTAAAAGTTGAAGTACGCTTCGTTGTAGAACTCAAAGTGTGTGAGGCCGGGAAACTTGATTCTCGATAAACGATAGTCGATTGTCAGCCATGCAGACTATGTTTTCTCGATCGAATTGTAATGAACAAAGAAATAAAGAATCAAATTGGTTACTAACACAAGTTCGCAATCGTTTATTTCTTTTAGTCATATGGCACGGTAGTACAGGGTCCTCGCCAAAGGGAACCCATTAAAGGCACTTGCAATGGGTACCGTGTAGGCGCCCATGTTTGGAAACCCAATCAGATCGCCCCTGTTCAGATTGGGCAAGCGTAGATCTTGGGAAATCTGCAGAAAATTGGTTTTATAGTTATTGAGTTGTAAACTAAGTCGAGATCTTTGAACGTACCTTATCCAGACCATCGCAACTGGGACCCCAGATCAAGCTCTTGAATGTTGGCAAGTTCTCAGCCCCATCCTGAAACAATTTTAATTATTATATAGAATGAATAATTATTATCTTGTACCTGTACATACCAAATAATGCTCCGCTGTGACCACCTGATGATCGTAGAGTATGCAGTTGAAAGATCCGTACACGCCGTCGTTAAGGAAGTACATAATCGTGTCCAGTTTACCACTCTTACTGCGCACCTCCCGCTTGGCATGGATCTTACAGATCAGCGTATATGCAGCAGCCACAAAGTAGCGCCCCGGTTCGGCAATAATCTCAATACTTTCATCAGCAAAGTGTTTCTGCACCGCCTTGTTTACAATGCCAGCGGTCTGTGGAAATATATTTATTCATTATATTCATATCGATACCTTTATTTGTAGCTTGCTTTCAATACCTTTTCGAACTGCACATCATTGCTTCCTGGAAAGCCGCCACCAATGTCCAAGAACTTCATATTGCAGCCCAACAGGGCGCCAAAGTCGAAGAGGTTTTTTGCCTTTTTAATAGCGCGTTCGTAGGCCTCGGACTCACTGCAACCAGATCCCACATGGAAGGAGGTGCCAGTCACCTGTTGTGGGTTAATAAATATAATAAAAAATGCATCTATCAAAATGTAGAATATGGGAATTCTAAATAATGTTCATGCTTGCAAGTTTAACCGTTAAGAAAAAGGTAGGGAACTTAGAACTCTGAGAAATATCTCATTGTTTATCCCCTCTACTAAGCAGTGCTAATAATGACTTGTAAAAACTTATTAGACAATTCTCCTTTGTAACCATTTTCAGGGAGAAAGTTTTTTACTTGTAACAGATACGGCCGGAGTAATTACAGAAGTCGTAAGCTTACACGTGCCGCATAAGCTTCTGTCATTGTCAACTTAAGCGTATCTGACTCACCGTCAAGTCGAGGGCTTTGGCCAGCATCATCAGGGCGGCAGCATCGATGTCCGCATCGCAACCGAACTTATTTCCGAGCGGGCATTGCGCGGCCTTTGCCTCGCACTTGAAGCGCACAATCAGACTGAGAATGGAAAGTTAGCAAAGAGATTAGCTCATCTTGATACGGCAGATTAGGGCACAGACAGACAAACAACGAGAATACTAACTTGGAATCGGGATAGTGTTTGTACAGTTTATAGATTTCGAATTCGTTGTCCACGGTGCCCTTGGCCACTCGCTGCTCCTGGGCGTAGTTGAGATGACTGACTGGACGGCAGGGATTGGCAAAGATAATGCGATCGGGTGAGACGCCACACTCGAGCACCTGCTTCAGTTCATTTTTGGAGGCGCAATCGAAACCGACTCCCAGCTTGGCCAGAGTCTGAACAATTGTGGCATCATCGTTGCACTTGACCGCGTAGTAGGGTCGGATGCGGGGCAGCAGCTGTTGCCACAGGCGGTATTTACGCTCCACACTGGACAGATCACAAATGTTGAGTGCCTCGTCGCAGTCCTGCAGCTGTGCCTGGGCTATGACTTCCTTAATGTCAAGCACGTGCTCGTAATAATTGATTCCCTTGGTGCACATCTCTACTCCGTTTCCGATGAGCTTCGACTTACGACTGAATGTTGATAAAGAGCGAGAGCTGATGATGAGGAGGTTTTCTAATACCCTGTAGTTCTTAAGAGTAGTTCCAGAGGTATGTTTAGGCCTGCGCTGTATGGTATACAATCAAATCTAGTAATCTTTTTGTAAATAGATATCAATTATTATTAATACCTGAGTTATTAAACTTGGCAACAACTTTCTTTTGTGTTAAAAGCTACTCTGAAGGTTCGTGGGTCTCTACAAAGTAAATCGAAGTAAAAAGAATATTTTCGAGTTACTTTCTTAAGATATTGGACTAAAAGGTGAGTTATGCATAAGGCAAGACATAAGATACTCCTGCAAATATAATTGTAATTGTAAAACAAGCGGAGTAATTACAGAGTACCTACCAGTCGATCGTGTAAGTTCCCTGCTTGCTGAGATAATTATTATCAGTGAATAGTACGACAAGTTGATTGACTTCGAGTTCAAATTTTGCGACAGACTTGCAAAACATTTAAAACAAGACGATGCGCGCGTGTCCAGTTGAATGAGAGCAGGGAAACGGGGAGGATCGAGGAACAATGCGCCTCTAATTAGTGGCGAAAGGTCAAGCGCGAGTCCGTTACAATACAATTAACAATTGTGGGCCATACGTGCCGAAAGTGCCAGGCGAAATTATTTACAACCTTCAATATTTGGGATCGTAAATAATTTTAATGCTCGATGCATGTAAAACTAATAAAATGTAAATTTCTCTGTGTGTGCAAGTTCAAAGTGCGCATAATTGTCCACTCAGAGCAGAGGCGATGCGACGGGTAACGGTACACTTAGTTTGTCTGACCCTGACACTCAAAACCCGCCCCTGCCCCCTCTCACACCGCTCACGCCAATGTCCATGACAATAACCATAAAATCCAAGTGGATTGCCCCGAGGGTTGCGTCGTCGGGGTGTGGTGACACTTGTGCCACGGCCAATCGACCACAACCAAACCTCCCCCGTCCCCCTACCACCACACCGTGCACAACTCAATCTATTGCCCTATTGATGGGCAATTATAAATTAAAATCAAACTCTTGAAATCGATATCGTAACTGTGCGCGCTGTCAGCGTTATCGATCAATCGTTAATTGGCCGACTCACCCTTTGACCAGGTAATGGCTTAAAAAACCGTACACACACACACACAACGCCAATGACAGCTGTCAAAAAGTTATTGAGCGATTGCTTTGGCGATCGTCGAGTCACGCTTAAGATGCGCGAAAACCCACAAACTTTATAGAGATAACAACTCTGCGAATTCCCATTCCCATTCCCAATTCCAATTCCATTTCTATTCGCGTTGCCCCGTCGACAATCAAATGTCAGTTTGGTCAGCCCGTTGGGTTTGCAATTTGCTGCGAGTGTCATCATTCATTCATTTGTACATTCAGTTTTGAGTGCACTCATCCTGCTCACATTCCTCGTCCCTCGTCCTTCTTCCTTCGGGCGCACTTCACTTTGAGTGATGTGTCAAATGTGCGAGCACAGACCGCAAAGTGTTTCCATTTTCCGATTTCTGTCGCGCCTCGCGTGTTCAATCGGAAAACTCGTTTTCCAAATTTACACTAAAATGCATTTAAATGGTTTTTTAAAAAGTTCACATAAATTTAAATGCAAATGTCATTAATTACATGTCGCATTCGTCATTCAGATTCCCAGCTGAGTTCTTCCCAAGCTCACTTTCTGTTTGTGTCGGATTCATTAGTCAGGGCCAGACAAATTTCAGCTCTGTGTGTGCTCTATATAATTATCTAACTGGGTCAGGTGGAAAGTTCGTCGAATGTTTTGAAACATTTGCGAATGAATCAAACTGAAATGAAAGGAATATCACTGCAAGATTAATCACATACATTCATTATACAAATTTAAAAAGAATCTGTTGTAATCAATCTTAAATAAAATAAAATGAAAAGGAATTCAAATTTAGTAGAATAATTAAATGAATAAATAAAGCTCAAAACTATCAGTGAGTTGTTTATTTTAATTATTGGTTAATATATATAATATAGATTATATAGAATATATAAAAATCATTTAATTTTTAGTTTATCGAAATTATATTTATGTTTTATTATAAACCAAACAATTATTTCTACAATTCCTTGTTCGAAGAGAAGTATTAATTAAAATAAAACTGAAACTTAATGAAAGATTAGCCATATAAATATGTACATAAAATTGTATAATTTGATTCAATCTTAAATAATGTTATAATCAATCTCAAGTAATATACTCGTATATTTATAAATACGTACTTAAGTTTTATAATGCATTACACTATTTTCGTTCTACAATTTTTTGTACTGAATCGTTTGCCAGTAATAGACAATACAATACAATACAATACAAAATAGAATTTATTTCTATTCTTTATACACAAAACTTCAAGAAAACTGCCCCAAAAAATATCTTAATAATGAATAGCCAACTATTCAACATAGTCTAACATATATGTAAGTCTATATATTACAAATGCTGTAGACAGTCTTAACTTAAATCGAAATCAGAATGTCGTGTTTGCCACAACTAATTAGGACATGCTGATTTACAGCCCCGAATTGGCGCCGGGCCTATAATAAAGCTGTGCACAAGCAGACCACGCTCGTTTCCCTCTCCCTCCCTCCCTCTTTCTCCCTCTCATATAACAGGGAGGTAGATAGTTGCTGGGGTGAGAGGGATAGGCCCTCGGGCCGGCTGCATTACCGCATTAGCATATTTCCACTGGCACTCGAGAGAGAAGAGTCCACTCGAGGCTCGTGTTGCCGACTCACATTAAACGGGCCAAATCTGCGTCGACGTCCGCAGAGCCGACAATGAGCCGAGGGACCCTTTCGGAGATTTCAGTTACAGTGCGCCGGTGCCGAAGACCGACAATGGCTGTGGCTCTCAGCTGAGTGTGTGTGTGTGTGCGTTTAGCTCGTTTTGGCACTTGCAATTCCTGCCTGGCGGCGATGACTCATGCGACACACGTCCCTGCTCCACCTGCTTGCCGCCGCTTGCCGCCACCTCGGGGGTTGGATTCGGCAGCCATTGGGCCCGGCAGTTGCTGTGCTGGTTTCAGTGTTGTTTCGCTAGGCCGACGAGCTGCAGCAGCCGCCGCTACAGCAGGAGCAGGAGCTGTCGAAATGACGCGTGGCCAACAACAACATCAGCAACAACAGCAGCAACAACAGCAGCAATAGCAACAGCAACAATTGCACAACAACAACAACAATAGTCACAACTCAACATGTCCCACTTGCTAAGGCGCACCAAGAAATCCTGTCTCAAGGTGAGTGTGCGTGTCCCTAGTTGGGCGTAGGTGGAGGTTAGGGCTTGCCGGTTTTGGGTGGCGCAATCAATAAAATATCGATTTGTGGCAACCAAAACAGAAATAACATCGCCCTCGCCTGGTCAGGCTGGTCGGGCTGTTAATGCGCATTAATCACACTTCCTTTGTCTTTCTGCAGTTGCTGCGCAAAATTTCGACTTCAAAGCAACTGTTTGTGCAGCGCCTGGATGAGGATGAGGACGAGGAGGAGCAGCAGCAGCAGGAGCAGCTGGATGAGGAGAGGAAGCAGCAGCAGGAGCAGGAGCTGCAGGTGCAGCTGCGTTGCAATTTAGAGCCCGCAGCCACAAACCATAAGCAATACAACAACAACAGCAACAGCAACAACCCGCAACAGTCCGTCCAATATTTTGAATTCGCTTGCGAGGCAGCAGCAGCTCTGGAGGCAGAGGCGCAACCAGAGCTGGAGTCACTGTCAGCACAGTCCATTGACATTCAATTCGATCTGGTGCAGTACAAGGCAAACGTGCGCTACCTGCGCCACACGCCCTCCAACTCCAACTCGAACTCCAACTGCAGCCTCAATCTACAATTGGAGCAGGCGCAGCCACAACCTGCGTCGTTGCCTGCGCTGTACAGGCAGCGCTGCAGCCGAGGATGCAGCGTCAGCGTCGGTTCGCAGTTCGATGGCAACTACCACAACGTGATCATCATGGAGCAGCCGCCCAACGACGACTATCCCATTGTCAAGTGGGACATCAATGGCAATTCGCTGGAGGAGCACGAGCACGAGCAGCACTTCGATCTGCGCCGACACTGGGACGCCTTCGACACTCGCTGGCGGCAGCTGCAGTCACAGTCGCAGTCGCTGTCGCTGTCGCAGTCGCAGCCGGCGCAGCAGGGGCAGCTCAGTCGTCGCCTGGGCAGCGCTGGCCACTCGCACTCGCAGTCACAGCGATCCAGTCATCATTCCAGCTCCTGCACGCTGGAGACGTGGATCGATGATGCCGAGACGAGTCTCTGGGATGACTCGCAGAATCTACTGCAGATCCACAACAATCACAATCACAACAACAACAACAGCAACTGTAACCAATGCCTTAAGAGTTTCTGAAGAGGAAGGGAGACATATAATCAACATGCCTGCTCTGCGCTAGACATAAGAGAGTGAAGAGGAGAGGGAGGGAGCGAGGATGGTAGAGAGAGAGTTTCCATTTTTGACAATTATACCTAAAACAGACCACAGGGAAAGCTTTGTTTCATTTACAGCAAATTTGCATTATGCCAAAATTATTGAAAATATTTCTATTTAACTTTATAAAGAGAAAGAGAGAGAGAGAGGGAGAGAAGGAGGGAGAGAGAGAGCGAAATAAAAACCCATTAAAAAACAACAATCTTTCGGCCCAGGCCTGCCTGGAAGTTGACATGCATTAAATGCACTTCAAGCGATTTGGTCTGCCCAAGCAGAGTCCTCGTCGGAGACGGAGAAGGAGACGAAGCTAGAAGCGGCGCACGACCCGCACGTGCTGAACATGCGTGAGAATCGTCGAACCTTTGGCTTTCCCACGAGCCATTTCTCACTGTCGCCTTTGGGTCGATTTACGGTGGTGCAGTGTGGCCAGCAGCGATTGCCCTGAGGGTGAGTTCTCAGCTCTGTTGCCACAATAGTTGTTAGCATACCCTGCAATCTCTCGGTTGAAGGTTGGCAAGGGTTGGCATACTCAACTGAGTATTGAGTATACATTCAAAAAGGTTTATATATATTTTCCTGAACAGTTGATGAGCTATTAAAATGTTGAATAAGTTTACTTTCCTTCTTCCTTTCATCCTTCAGTCAACTACCATAAATTCATTCTATATATACATTATTTCAACAAGCTCCCACTGCCTACAGGGTATCTCTAGGTTGACCCTTGCTTAATCTTTACCTTCGCGTGTACTTGTTGTTATTGGAGTTGTCCCACGCGCCTCGTAGCAACAACAACAATAAGAACAATCAAATCGCCCCATCAACAAAGTTGAAGTAAACTTTTTGAAAACCTGAGCGTCGAGGCAGGCGAAGCAAATGAAAAGTACTTTTCATAATTTTTTATTCGGCACATGAAATGGATATGACGACGTTTCGCCTTGGAGAGCGGCGTGTGTGTAGAGAGTGGAGTGTGTGCGTTGTGTGCGTTGTGTGCGTCGTGTGACGTCGCATTGAGCATACGCCGCGTATTCCACAAGGAATTACAAAACGATTCGCACTCGTCGCTGGGCCTGAGAAGTTTTCAATTAGTTTTCTCTGACATCCTTTAAGGGTTTCCTGTTCTCCCAATTAATTGTTTAAACAATTCGCAGGTGTTCGGTTCTTATAAACAGAGATAGAGAGAGGATAGAAAAACGAATAGAGAAAGAGAGATAGTATTGAAAATAATACAATATCAACATAAGCAAATTTATAACAAGAACAATATTTTCAAAATTAATCGAACTTCTGTTCAAAATTTGAGTATGAAATGCAGAAAGGATTACCTTGATATTTGATAATTGTATTATAGTCAACAAAAAACTACAACAAAAAGTTGTAAGAATCTTTTAATTATATTATAATATGTTTAAGTTAATAACCTATTCTTTAATAACCTTTCCTATATATTCTTGAACCTTGAACCTTTTAAATTATGATTTTAAGTTTTTAAAGTTGTTTCAGAATTAGAATCAGACTCCTAGACTTAAACATAAATTACAAAATATCTATATTCTCTTTTTAAATTGCATAGCAAGGAATATTATAAAGGGGGTATTGTAAATATATTTTACATATATTAGAATATAATTATATATAGTATTATAGCATAATTGATTCGAAATCAAAGTTTTGAATCAAGGACCAAAGTCTTTAGTAAAATGTACAACTCTGATAACGGCTATTTTTGCAATGTTTTTATTTATTTTCAGCTTGAAACTCTCTGCTTCCTGTCACATCCCAACTGAGGAAAAAGAGAAAGATTACGAGCTGCAGCTTGCAAAGCGCGAGAGAAAATCGATTGACACAGATTAAGTCATAGGTCAACGCCGTTTCCGTTCCCGTTCCTGTTCCCGTTCCCTTTCCGTTGTCGCGGCACCTGCTCCACATAACCTTGAAAGGCAAATTCGGCCACTGACCTAGAAAGATGAGGGTCACACGAGGCCGCCAGCCGCCGCCCGCCGGTAAGAGGCGTAAGGCACGAAAGGTGGTAAGGGGGCCGTGTTGTTGTTGCCGTTGCACTTGTTGGAGCCGCATGCCGCATATGTCGGGCACACGAGCCGGCGGCTGTTCGGTTCGGCGGTCGCGTGCTCCAGTTAGAGGCGAGCGCAGGCGGCAACAAGTCAATGTTGCGGCAAGTGGCCGCCAAAAAGACAATGCGACAAGCTGTGTGGCAAGCGGCAAGAGGCGAGTGGCAGCCTCTGCCACCGCCCACGGCGCCGATTTGCAGATGTAATCGGCATCGATGACACAAGGATGAACTGCCTGGCATTATAATCATTGTGCATGCTGTATTTGCCTAGCCACAAAAGTGTGGCAAGCACGAGAGAGTGAGAGAGAGAGAAAGAACGCTTCTCTGGCATGCTCTGGCCTGCTTCCACTTTTGTTGCTGCTGCTCCGCTGCTGTTGCTTGTTCATTTGTTGGTCTGATCGCCGGCGCTGAACGTTAGCCACCCCCGGCAGGGCCACGCGCGGCACGTTGCGGCACGCGTTGCCAAAGGGGGTGGTTGCTGCTGCATCTTATTGGACCGCGCTGCCGCTGCCGGCGTTGCCTGGCAAAGGGGTTGAGGCAGTGCGGACCGGACGACGGCCTGAACGTCCGCTCGGCGTGTGCTGCCAAATCAGTCGAACGCCGTTCGCGCACACGATAAGTCACGTGCTCACAACTAGCTCCCGATCCCGAGGCCGATCCTAGAGCGCGATAACTCCGAACATTGCCATTGCCATTGCCAAGGTCAACTGAGTAGATCCGCATCCGTCTCGAAATGGAACACAACATGCACGTGCAACATGCTCCGCCATCATTGCATCATTGGGGCTATGGCGCTGTCGCCGCCGTTGGCGCCGCTGCCGCAATGCCACCAGCCACGCCGCAGAGCCACTGGGTGCCACCGCCACAGAGCCACAGCCACCACAGTCATCACTCGCAGCACTCGAACAGCCTGAAGCGTGCGCTCTCCGAGAGCGACTGCGACGAACTCTACTCGGAGGAGTCCTCTAAAGAACAGTGCGTATGCGCAATCTGCTTCAAGTGGAACCTCAACTAATCTCCCTCTCTCTTTTCCTCTCTGCTCTAAACAGAATCTCGCCCAGCGGGACGGGCAGCTGTCAACTGATGAGCCGCAAGAAGAGACGCGGCGTCATTGAGAAGAAGCGACGCGATCGCATCAACTCCTCCCTCACCGAACTGAAACGTCTGGTGCCTTCCGCTTACGAGAAGCAGGGATCCGCCAAGCTGGAGAAAGCCGAGATCCTGCAGCTGACCGTGGAGCATCTGAAGAGCCTACAATCAAAAAGTGAGTAGTATTATTTACAGCAAGGAAGAGAATGAAAAAAGTGAAAAAGGAGAAAGTTCAGAGATTGAAAAGTGTTAAGGCTTTTAAAATTCTTCAGGATTACAGTGAAAAATAGAAAGAAAGAAATTGAAAGAAAAAAAGTGTGAGAAAGAAAGTGAAAGAGAGAAACTGAAAGAAAGTGCAATTAACAAATCTGAGCGAAAAAAATAAAGAGCAAGAAAGATCAAAAGATCTGTAGAAAGAGACTCTTTTTTAAATCGATGGAAAGTTGCATCCATTAGTTGCTTTATAAGGACATTAATTTGAACGATTAAAGTGAATTTAAGCTGGGAATCTAAAATATTGGAGAGCTGTATGAAATTTTTCCATCGTTCTTCTCATATTCTAAAGCTCATTCGTTACCTTATAGTTCAACTGTGAGTTTTGTAGGATTTTATTCTTTCAGTATGTGATCTTTTGAACTTTTTAGGATTAGAGTGAAATTAAGAAAGTAAAAGACATAAGATCTGGAAGAACAGAGAAGAACAGAGAAGAAAAACAAGAACAACAGCTCTTTAAGAAAAAAAAACTAAATATTTTTGTTTTAATATATGAGTACCTTGATCTGACGGATTTTTATGGATTGAAAAGGTTATATTACTAGAGATCAGAACTACCGAACTTAGCTTTATTTCAAATACTTCAATCGTTCATGGAGTCTATTTGAATATCATTATGTTTCAATTAAGGGAACAGTTGTAGAGAAAGTCTAGCTTACCTTTCTTATATTATTATTAAATATTCTATAATTTCGTCATTAAACTCATCAATTCCCATTTCCGATTACCTATCGACAATTGTATTAAACTCTTCTCTATTGAGTGCTAATTAGTATTTTATCCCAGCATTGTTTATTTTTCCAATTGTGAAATACAAAATCAGTTTTTGCACCAGCTAAGGGAAATGTGTTGCAGTCCTTGGGAACATGAGCAACAAAAATCAACAGAGCAAACATCCCTTGAGGATGGGAAAATGATATCGTATTTATTGCGCGGCATATTTGTCATATTATCATAAAGCAGGATAAACAATGTTAACCTGTTGGGTTCTGGTGTGTCCCGAGGCTGGGAAGATTAGGTGGACTGGACGAACAATTGCAGTAATAGGGAAAATTAGCGTGGCAGGGTGAGAGAAGCGAGAATCTCGGCACTTCCCACGCTACGCAAACCACCCGCTTTTTACACCCATGTGCAGGGCAATCCCCTCTACCCCCCTGGCCTGGTAATGCTATCTCGGCCTGGGACAAAGGGTAGTTTTTTAATGTTTTCGCGTGGGAACAACTATTTGAACTGTTCACTTTGAGCTTGGCCAGCTTATTGACTTTCTCCTTCTCTCTCTTTCTACTTGCAGCCCTGGACTCGCTCAACTATGATCCGCAGCGCGTCGCAATGGACTATCACACTATTGGATTCCGCGAATGTGCCGCTGAGGTGGCTCGCTATCTGGTCACCATCGAGGGCATGGACATCCAGGATCCACTGCGCCTGCGCCTCATGTCGCATCTGCAGTACTTTGCTCAGCAGCGCGAGATCTCCGCCAGCGGTGGCTATCAGACTAGCTGTGCTGGCACTCCGTACCAGGGCTATGCGCCCGTTGGTGCCGCAGTCGCAGTGGGCAGTGCCAGCTCGTATGTGCCTGCTCCCATGTCGGGCGGCAGCAGCAGCGCCTACATGGGGATCGCCTCGCCGCATCATGTGGGACGTGTATCCAGCGTTGTGTCGGCAACAAGTGTTGCTGGCGCCAGTGAAGCGGTCATTGGCCCGATGGAGCCACGTGCCGAGGCAGCCACACAACAACAGCAACAACAGCAGCAGCAGCAACAACAGCAACAACAGCAGCAACAGCCACAGCAACAACAACAACAACAGCAGCAGGCTCAGCACTACACGCAGGAGCACGGCACGCACACGGAGCAGCCGCAGCAGGCGCAGCAACAGATTCCCACATACACCGACCTGACCAACAGTCACCGCAACGAGGTGCCCGCCAGCCTCAGCTACAGCACAGCGCCGCAATATCCCGTTACAGGCAGCCAGGATTATAACAATGCAAGCGCCCTGCAATACGCCGCCGCCAATGGCGCCAAACCTTATCGCCCCTGGGGCGCCGAAATGGCCTACTAAGTGAGGAGGAGTCTCCTCCAAACAGCAGCAGCCCCAGATGTAACCCAGTTCTAGTCAGATCAAAGCCGAACATGTGTGATAGTCTTAAGTCATGGATGCATAAGTTAAGTTAGGTTAAGTTTATAGTATTAACATTTTTCACAGCTTTTCTACGAAGCGTCATGTATACTCGATAAGTATTTTATACAATCCTACAGTCGCTGTAAATAAAGATCATATTTAAGAAAGAAAATAAGGTGTGTACTTCATTTTGGGAGAGTCTACAAGAATTTTAAAACCATAAAAAGAAACTATTCGAGTAAGGATAAAATAATTCAAAAGATCTTCTTAGGTTTCCTTGATCCCAACAAAAAGTGGCACGTCTTGACAACCCTATTTGCAAGAACATGTTAAGATCATAATTGAGAATGAAAATAAGGTGTGTACTTTATTTTGGGAGAGGTTGCAAGAGTTTAAAAACCATAAAAGAAACTATACGAGTATAGATGAAATAATTCAAAAGATCTACTTAAGTTCACTAAATCCCAACAAAAACTGACATTTCATGGCAACCCTATTCTCAAGAACATGTTCATAAACATAACGTGTTTTCAAAATATCATTCTAAATGTTTTATTGATTAGCCTATAACTATTTTTTATATTTCAAACTGATTAAACATTAATAAGGCGCTAACAACTGCATATATGTACATGCTCAACATAACCTCATAACCTAACATAATATGCGACGGGTAATTACTATGTAAAAGAGATGTCTGGCAACATACAAATTTAAAATATCTGCGTTACTCACTGCACTAATTAGTTAGACGCGTTTGCCAAGTGAAATTTCATTATTTTCCATGGAAGATAATAAACCAGAAGAAGCGAGCTCCCCGCCATAGGCATTATATTTTATCTGTAAACGCGACAAATACAATAATATTATTTATGCAAATCTTTTGTGGCGCGGCCACAAACCCACAAAACCGTTGAACTGGAACGCATAATCGCAACTAATAAGCTGTTGGCCACTGTGCGCGACCCAAAGGCTTCCGGAGGCTGACCGTTGGTCAAGCCAGCGAGCCGTACCGCTCGAACCCTTTATGATCTGTTCTCGAGATGGGGTCACTTCGCATTTGCATAAGGACGAAGCGCTAACTAGTAAAAATCCAAAACCAAAACCAAACCGAAGGAAACCCGCGTTAGTTAAGCCGGCATAATTAGGAACAGGCAACAAGGTGCTGCCAAAGGGTAGCAAAGGTTCGAGATGCGAACAGAAATGAAAGATAAAAGAGAAAATAGAACAATGACATAAACTTTAAGATAATTTTTATTAAAAGAAATGCAATATATTTATTAAATTTTCGTAATTAAATTTAAATGATGAGCAATGTGAACTCAAGCACCGATTTGCTTGCTATGAATTTCCCTTTGACAAATTCCTTCGAAACACACAAACCATAATAAACGTTTCCCTATCAACCTAACCAATCAACCCCCAAGCAGAGTCTGACTAGGAAAATGAAACAATCTTCTGCGCATTAATTTAGCTTTGCCGGTTGAACATCCATAAATGTTTTCAATATTTATCGCGTTACCAGGGCTGCACAACACTACACGAGCGATGTGAGAGACCTCTGCGCTTTGACTTCCCACGCAAAAGGCCACCCCATTTGGCAATCCCATTCGAAATCAACCAGCTTTCGCCAAGGGGTGTCTCGGGGCGAGAGAGACAGAGAGATCATCGCTGTCGACGTCGTCGACACCATCACGTAATGTACACGTCAAAACTTCCAATTAGAGGCAATCATTCGGCTACGGGATAGGCCTGCCCAACAAGGTCGATTCCATAGTGTGCTTCAGGGTGGTTTTTTTTTCACTTGCAGTCAGATTTGCCTATATAAAAACACAAGCACAACCAAAAGTCGAGCTCATTTCTTGGATTACTCTCGGTCTACCAGCAACAGCAGCGGGAACGGGGTTGATTTATCATATGTGGAACCAAGTGAATTATTTTATTGCGGTTCGATTCAATTAAGTGGAATATTATGTGATTTCTTGAATGGATTTTCGTGTTAAACCTGGCAGAAATTTCCATATTCAATTGTTAATCATTGTTGTCGTTCTCGATCGTTTCTGACACTTGTTTGGCCACATTTTTATTGCCTATTTATGGCATTATTTTCGAGACAGCTGCAGGTTTTAAGTACATACATATATTGAAATATGCATATGTGCTTGGGGTCTTACACATCCTCGTATCCTTTTCTTGTTATCTCATATGGAGCATGACCTAAACGCATCATTGATTCATTGTGCACTCGCCTAATCGCTCTGCATATGTCTTTCATTGAGGCAATGATAAAAATAATGTTGAGAGAAATGAGTCCTGTTTTTCAAGGGATACTTTAATTATGTGGAATGTGAAAAGAAGGTTTTTTTGTTAAAATTTAAATAGAATTTTTGGCTTAGTTTCTTTTTTCAGTATTTTAATTTAATAGATATATTTGAATTCAGATCATTACAGAACCATTACATAAAAAAATCAAGTTAGAATGGTTAAGAGATTAATTTATTTATTTTACTTACTCTGTCTCTACTGAAGTTCTATAGATCACTGATCAGTCCACCGTTCAGAGCAGTCGTTCTAAAAATCGATGATTGAGATGGTTTTTGCAATAAATTGTCTGTTCCAATTGCCAGATTCAAAGCCCACCATGGCCAGTGAAGTTACGAAAATATGCGCTCAATTACATTATATTACTTTAAAAAATATAAATTATAATTAATTAATGATTATTTTCAATTGCAAATTCAATCAATTGTTCACGAACTAATTTATAAAAATAAATAAAATAAACTTATATTTACTATACGTCACTATATGAAAAAAGTTTATATTCAAATTAAATAAAACAAAAGAGGAAAAGAGAACATTGCTCGCTGTTATAATTTTTTTTTAATTTCCCTCGTCAAAATAATTATGCCGACCAGTGTAAACACACATGCACGTGCTTTACTCTCCCTTTCTCTCTCTCTCGATTATCAGATCTCACACGACATACACAAGCACAACTGCAGGCAGAGAGTTTCGATTATTTTTGTAGGTTATCGCATTGAAAAGAGAGAACAAGAATTTGTTTTGATTTAGATTTTCTTTAGATTGTTGTTCAACTCGAACTGTTATTTCGCTCTGCGTATGTAATAATTCAAAATAAACAATAAATTGTTTATTAAGCGGCACGCGCACTATTCCCACCCTCCAAGAAGAGCAACAACAACAACAACAGAGAGAGTTGCCACTGTGATGTAATGCAATGCGGCTATTGTGACCTTTATGCCCACAAGATGTGAAGTGACCCCAAACAGATGTGGAGCAGGAGCAGTCTGACGCTGTCACTGGCAGTGGCGCTGAGCCACGGAGCTGTCAAGATGTGCACACGATGCAGTAAGTGCCAGGCGGGATTGAGTTAACAATTATTATTATGATCATTATAGCCTACAGTTTTATGTTTATATATATAAATTTTATTTTGAACTTAACATTGGCAACAAACACGCATACAGGAATGGAGGCTAATGCCATGGCACCTGGTTGCCAATGGTGCCCTTCTTGTAAAACTTTGCCGTGGCCGCAGCTGTGGTGCCCAGTGCAGGCGTCGCCGGATTCGGTTCATATGTTGGCCCACTGCCCTCGGCCTTGAGCACAGCGGCACACTTCCATTGCCTTGTGTAGTTCATGCGCCAAATGCGCACACAGCCATCGTCGCCAGTTGAGATAAGCATGGTAGCCAGCATGTTCCAGCAGACGCGCCACACCGGGCAGTTGTGCTCGCTGAACTTCAGCGTCTGCAAATCCAGCTTGGCATTGCCCGTAGAGTCCCTAGATTAAAAACATATGACTTTAGTTGTATATCACATTATCTATGCCTGGAGCACCTACGTGACGCCGCGTATGTTCACTATGTAGAGATCCTTGCTAGCCACGGCGAGCATGTGGAAGGTGCGTCCTGCGTTGGGTGCGAAGGCAACATCCGTCACGGGATCTGTGATATCGTTAACAGTCTCAATTTTTACACACTTTCGAGCGTTTTCGCTGTACGCAAAGAGGAACACTTTGCCCGTGGGCGTGGCTGATTCATCGCTGCCGGCCTGCAACAAGGAAATAAAGAAATCTTTTACCATTTCTCCATCTCCGATTCTCCCCTTTCTCAACTTACCGCCAGCAATTGTGTGACCATATACGTGGATGTATTCCACGACAGACAACTCAAAGACAGCTTGTTTGCAATCTCGTGCTGCACTGGCCACTGCGATAGATTCATTATGTCTGGGGCTTCATAGATGCGAATGATGCCATCGGCGGAGGCAGTGGCCAGGAGTAGGCCAAGATATTTTGGTGCAAACTCTACGTCTGTAACGCTGGTGCGGGAATCCACAAGCGTTGTGCGACGCACCCAGCGACGTGTGGGGGCATTGCTTGTAGACACCTTCTCGCCCATGACCTCCTCCCACAGTGAAGCGGTGCGATCGAAGGAACACGTTGCTATTACCTGGCCAAATTCTGGATTGGCCCACGATACGCGCCAAATTGAGCCCGAATGCGCCTTCCAGCTGCTTGTCACAGCCCACTTGCCCTGCTCGTCCTCGTCCCATATCTGAAGTGGAAACACAATGTTTAGTTCCACTGTAATCGATTGTGCAGCTGCTCTTAGTTTACCTTTACTGTCTGATCACTTGAGCAGGTCGCCATGCGACGGCCATAATAATCGAAAACTACGTCGTGTATGACATCTTTGTGGTCCGCAATAATTGGCTCCACATCAAACATGTTTATTGTTATTTATTAATGTCTAAATTATTGTACTTTTTTTGGAAGCAACAAAAACGCGGCTTTTTCACAGCAAATGTTGCAAATGTTATTGCAGATAATAGGAACAGCCAACTTGTTTTCTTTTACGCCGAGTTGGCAGCACCCCCGTTAGTGTTGATATTTGACAACACTGTCATAAGTATCGGCAAGTGTTATCGGTCGCAAGCAAAAACAAAATCGAATGCTTATTTACGCGTATAAAACCCACTGATAAACCTCTATAAACAATTGCAAATTATGTGCAATAACATAAGTGTCACATTCATTGTCGACTGAACAAGTGAAGTGTGTAACGAGTCAAATCACTTATCGTCAAAGAGGTTCTCTAATCCAGAATTTTAACCCACCCACAACCACAAACCCAATTGGAGAAGAATTTTACGGGCTACAGGAGAAACAGTTATAAATATACAAAATTGCTAACAAAAAGAAAAACAGACGTGCGAAGCTCAATACAATGGAGAAAAGTAAGTCAATGACCAGTGAGTGCGTTTTAAGTGGACAATTAATGCACGATTAGTGACTTTTCATACATAAATATGCATTAGTTCCTTCTGAACTAGAGTGCAAAGCACGGGTTATTCACCTCGCCCAGGCAGGCACATTCATAAATCAGCAGTCGAATAACTGTGCATATAGTGCGTGTGTGTGTGTGTGGCATGTGGCGGGGCTCAGATTTGTTATTAATTTAATTTCATGTTAAGTAAAATGTTGAGCAGCATAAATCGTTCAATATGTTGGCTCCCTACGTTCCTCTACTGCGCGCGCTCTCTCTCTCCCGCTCTCTTTCTCTCTCTCTCTTGTTGAGCAGAGCTGACCTTGATTTCTATTGGACTCGCATATCGCGCGATGTCCGCATGACACCGACATGTGTGTGTGTGCGCGCATGTGTATGTTCTACCCATACATATGTATGTTTGCTAACAAAGTGTTGTTATTATTGTTGTGCTTCGGTAGAATTGTTGTGGGTGGTTTCACAATGTTTCTCTGAAAAGCTGCCACGGCGAGCCGGCTTCAATTACTTAATAGTTAATTTATAAACGTACACACACACACGTAAGCACAGACACGCATACATGCACAGAACTGCACTTGTAATTGGAGCTGAAACTGGGAAGCTGTGTACTAATATTGCTGATAGCGAATATGTTTGCACACACACACGTGTATTTTTGACCATGTCTGTGTGTCAAGAACAGACGTCTCAAGTATTGCGAGTGCGACACACACGCGTCTGAGGCTGACGCCCATTGATAATCCATAAGATGGCCACGCGTCTAACATGAATAATTTGTATCAGCAGCCGAAAAGTTTCCGTATGAGTTGTCTGAACTGATAACGGCTGATAACTGATAAGTGTTTAAATGGGTAATAGGTAATACCAGCATTTGCCTTCAAACCAAAATAACCCGTACTCGTACTCGCACTTCACAATCATAATAAATATATTAATCATAGCCGAGCAGTTTCCATGGTTACCGACGTTCCGCAAATTGAAAAAGTCGTAAGATTTCTTGTTGAACATCTTATCAGCTGTTCGCCTGTTCTCGCCTGTTTGGCTGTTGTTTGGCTGGAAATACTTTTATGACTTTTAAAAAACCTCTGCTGATTCAAGGAATATACAAAATATTGATGCCGGTGTGCAGTTTATGTGGTGTGTAGGTTCGCGTGATTTGCTCATGGCAGAGTTCAGTTTGTTTTTTAATTTTAGATTACAGGCAAACAGGCAAGACACACGCACATACACACACACATCTGCACACTAGAGTACTACATGAAGGCATTCAAGTTTTACTTGACACAACTGACATTATTGTTTACAATTTGTTGTACTAGTTGTGCATCATGTAAAAGCCTTTTTAAATAGATTCAAATATTATATCAGACAAATAACTCACTGTATAACTATGACTGAAAACATTGTACAATAAATTACCTGCACCCAAAAATATTGTAAATATTTATATTTTAAAACATTCAAGTGAATGAGTTCACTAACTCACATTTAATTTAAAACATTACCCTATTTAACCCATTTGAATAATGCCTTTTTGAATGCATTCTTGCAGTACTCTATTACACACTGCCCTTTTGAATGCATTCATGCACTACTCTATTACACACTGTCCACACGCAAGACAATCTGTCAATACCAAGATAATCAATTTTTGCATTCTTTTTGCACCCTCAACTTTTCCTCATTATTCCAATCAGATTGTGCTTTGCTCTGACGCACAGCTGCAAGTGCAATTTGGGTTTGTTGTTGTTGTTGTAGCAGTAGTTGCTGCTGCAGTTTCCTTGATTGCGTTCGTGTCGTAACCCTGAGCCAGTGTCCGGTGAGACCGAGTGCATCATCAATGTCAGGCAATAAAGATTAAACATTAAGTTGCGCAACAACAACAGCAACAACAATAACAACAACAGCCTTGACATTGAAAATATAGCAGACATGCAAGAGACTAAGAAAGAGAGAGAGAGAGCAACAGCGAGAGCAAGTGTTGAAAGCTGCAATCTAGAGACATGCTATGTTTGTTATCGATTTATATCAAATGTGCTATCGAGGCTTGCGCGCCAAGCCGCCAATGGCAACTTAAAAGGAACTCACTCACAATAGACAACAAATGTATCGATTCTTATTCAGAACACTGTAAATAAATGATAACAATTGTATCGTTATTAACAACTGTCAATATATATAAATACAAAATGAGACATAACTAATCGCTGAAATCGCTGCTGCTTGCAGATTTCTTGTGTACTCAGCATGCCTTAGAGCGGTGACTGCCTCGACCTGTAAAGCCCTCTGAGCACAATTAACATACGAGCACAACAACCTGAGCATAAGCACACACACACACGCATACACATGCACGCAGGCACACACATGTATACACCTGCTGCTGCTGTTGCCGACGCAGACATTTAGGCAAGCATAAGCAGTTGATATTGATAGTGACGACGTCGACGACGACAGCGACGACGACGGCGACCCAGTGGGCAGAGGCGGCAGCTAGCGATAGTACGCGGCGCCTCCGTTTACCAGTCGCATTCCAAACGTCGGTCAATTCAGTTGTAATCGGGCAGCAAGTCGTGCGAAACTTGTTGCTTCTTTTCACGCGCGTCTTAAACAAAAGAAACCCCAATATAACCAAATGCCAAATAACTGAAACAAACGTGGTAAAAAAAGAAGAAAAAAACCAAAGAAACCAAACAATATTAATAAAATAAGAAATGCAGACGAAAGAGAATTCAAACTGCGGCACTTGATATTAATAACTATAACATAATATATATAATTATAGTAATAATTAATACGATTCGTATTCTTGTCGGAAGTAAAGTTCCAAGTGTTAATATCATATCCCTCTAGAGACCACATTGGATTACACAATTCCACAAGTTACAATGTGTAACAATGCAAAGGGTGTCTAGGTGTCTTTGAAAACGCGCACACACCACATACACCCTGGCACACTTACATATTGTAATGGCTAAATCGTTGACCTCTTCTTGATATATATATACAAAAGCTGATTTGCATGTCCACAAAGCTCTACTCTACACATGTGCTGTATTTTTGATGTCTTTTATTTTGGTATCAATTTAAATGCGCAGTACAAAGTACCCGCTCTACCTTCTTGTGTATACTCTATATATATAGACTTTCAAAGAGGAAGGGCTCCAGAAGAACCTAGAAGAACCTGTAATCACAGAAGATCTTTATACGAATTATGTATCCTTGAAAATTCAAGTTCAAGTCTCAAGTTGAATTTCATAACCCAACTTATATAAACCTTATGTTATCTGCTGCACTCTACAAGTATTCTTTCCTAGAAACAACTTCAAATTCATATCAAGTTCAGGTGTAAGAAAATAATTCAAATTGTAGAGCAAATGTTCGATTCTTCGGGTTCTTATGACGAAAGCATTGCTTGAATCAATTACGTAAGCAAAGCTCGGTACAGTTTCGAGGTGATAAGAGACCTGTTAATTTTATTTGCAGTCATAAAGTGTAAAGAGTATCGAAGCTTCGTCAATGCACAATTGAAATTTTTTAAGTTTTTCGGTTTCATTATTGTCTTTTATTTTTTGGAAACTAGTTTGATGATTGTTTTTTGTTTTGACTCCGCTTTGGCATAGTTTCAATATCAATTCGCGGTCAATAAATATTGATGTGCCAGTTAACCTTTTGAACTCTCTCTCTCATGCCCTGCTTATACCGATTAGCAGTATGATCAGTTGTAGATTTGCTATATGCTTAGACTCTTTTGTAGATTAGCAATTTTGGATGTAGCCGATGTTTATCGCACTGCTGCTATCCACTCTGGCGTTTATAGCATTCCTATTGAAATTGCTCTTTGGTCGCCGAATAAGCGACTACTACGAAAGGCAAACAACAACTACAACAATATTGCCGACTAACAACAGCAACAACAACAACAAGAACAACAATACTGATAGTAAGATCTTTATACTTCTGTAAATTAAATAAATGTGGAAAAGGGACGGATAGAAAACGTGTTTCTTCAAAATCTTCTCTTTATATTCATGTTTGCTGACTCCATCTCTCTCTCTCTCCCTCTTGCAGACAACTCCAGTGTTATTGCGGCTACAGCAACAACATCAAAGAACAGCACAACAGATCAGCATCAGCAACGATATCCCAAGTCGTGTATCAAGAAAGTTAAGTTCTCGAGTGAGAGCCTTAAGTCCGAGGTCGATGGTCTGTGCGAACAATTGAAGGATAACGTTTTAAGCGATTTAAGCAATTTTAATATTAACAATAACAACAATAACATTGACAACATTAAATACAACAACAAAATGAGCGATCAAGAGACAACAACAACAAATGCCGCTGAAAGCGGCGGCGAGGCGGCAACACAAGGCACGGCCACAGATGGTGGGGAGCGTCCAAGTTTTCTGGTAAGGAAATTATCATATCTTACTCTAGATATCATACATAGATAACTGGTAGATAACTAGTAGATAACACGTTGCTTTATTTTATGTGACTAATTACACGCAGGTCGGTGACGAAATCGATGAGAAGGAGGCTCTCGAGGCGGGCGAAGCTGGCGATCAATTTCCCCAGAAAATGCAGAGCGATTTACGTCAAAATGGCGACATTGCGGAACGACGCAAGCGTCTAAGGTTAGTTCAGAGTAACAACAACAACAATAGCAATACAGAATGTAGAGCTATGTTCAGCATTCCGAATGTGTAATACCCTTGCAGATAGTGTGCCGTATTAATGAAATTGTACAATTGTTTTTATACATAATGTGTATGTACGATATTACATATACTAATATGTATTACATATGTATACACTTCTGGGTAAAACTAATATACCCTCTGCCTCTGTCCGTATACCCTTTATAATAAATTAAGCAGGGGCAGTAAGTGATTTAACTACATACGTCATTGTTGTTGCGCAGCCACAAACGACGCCAAACAAATCGCGCGAGTTTCACAGAGCGAGATGGCAATATAAATATAAAAGCAGTAACAACAATGTGCGTGATATCTTAAAAAGCTTAAGAGAGAACTTGAGTGATGCAGAGTATGGGCGAGCCAATTAGAAGAGAGCAAGTGTGCTACGCAAAGTGAAAGAGATACAGAGGGAGAGAGAGAGAGTGCCATGCACTGAGTGAGAGCAGAGAAAAAGCTGCTGCAGCTGGCAGGCGACAGGTGCCAACAGTGTGGGAACAGTGCGGGAACTGTTGAGTTTTTGTTTATTTTCATTCATAACTGATGTTGCCAGAGGTCAACTTCGATTTCGCTCTCCCTCTCTCTCTCTGTCTGTTTGGCTGTTGCTCTCTCGGGAGTTACTCGTACTCTGGCAATGCCGAAGCTTAGCTGTCTGTCATCGTCATCGCTGTTTAGTTTTACAGCAATTTCCGTCCGCGTCGGTCGTCGCAGCGTGCGTGTTTAGCTCTTTAGCCCCAAAATATTTATCGCGTGTTTTCTTCTTTTCTGACCTGCCATTAGTTTATAGTTTTTAGTCGCTCATTGTGTTCCCATTGTTGTGCAGCGCAGGTGAAAGTTGCGCCCGATAAAATTCATGTTGATTAGTCAGCAGAGGCGTAGGCAGAGCTACAGGCATAATCTTGCATAATCTCTGTAACTGTAACTAGTTCGAAATCTCGGTTTATCACCAAAGTGGACTTGAATGATCTTGGCCCTAATTGCGTTGGTCAAAATGTTGAAGCGTCGTGCCAGCAAACGTTTTGTACTTGTCGAAGCGAATGAGGAACCGCAACATTCAGCGGGGAATTCCAACAATGCCAACAACGACAGTGGCACAATAAATAATAATATACCCAATATTGTGGCCATCGAACACGATGATGTTGATACGGACTACAGCAGTAGCAGCAGCAGTAATAACAACAACAACAACAACATTGGCAATATGCATGATAACAACTTTAACAACAACAATATGAACTCATCATTGGCAACAACAACAACAACGGCGGGGAATCTACTGAGCGTCACACCCGCCGGCACTTTAAAGTAAATCAGTGAAATGAATAGATATGCTTTCTTATATATCACTCTTTGTCTGTCTCTGTCCCTCTCTTGTTCTACATACATATATCTCTATTATAAATTGTGTGCGCATAATTATTTTTATAGCAAGTAAATATTTGACTTACAAATGCAAAAAGCGTCCTCCAATTGCCGTGAGAGGCAGAGGCAGAGAGAGAGAGAGAGAGAGAGCGCGCATACAAAGTAAACAATGTAAAAGCTTTTCATAAACTTTGGAATTTGTTTAAAACCGGTTTGCCAAAAAGCCTTTTAATTTCATCTTCTTCTTGAGCTTGTCTACACCTGTCTGTCTCTCTCCCTCTCTCTCTCAGTTGCTTGCTCTCTTTATGGCTTGCCTAACATTGACCCACACAGGCTGGCAGCAGTTAAAAGGTTTATGCGCTTCAATTCATGAACAAAGTTCAATTTAATGAAATTCAACTTTAACCTCAACTCAGCAAAGCAACTCGGCATATTTAAGTCTGAACTTAGTAGTAAATAATAGAGTTAATAGTAGTAGAGTCGTGTGTAAATGTGTAGCAGTCAGAGATGCATCGTTTTAGAGGCGGTAGGTGGGTGGGTGCTAAAATTACTCGCAGGTGTTATACGACAATCGCCATAAGTATATCGTACATTGAACAATCTGCTCTAAATTTCATTTTGAAAATGTCTCTACATATGACTGTATCGTTTCTTCGCAGACCCAGCATGTCGCGCGGCACTGGACTCGGACAGGATCGTGATCAGTATCGGGACTTTCATATCGCCACCACGGAGGAGTTTGTGAAACGTTTCGGTGGCACACGTGTCATCAATCGCGTCCTTATTGCCAACAATGGCATAGCGGCCGTGAAGTGCATGAGATCCATTCGTCGTTGGTCCTACGAGATGTTTAAGAATGAGAGGGCAGTACGATTCGTAGTAATGGTCACGCCGGAGGATCTGAAAGCCAATGCGGAATATATTAAAATGGCCGATCATTATGTGCCCGTACCCGGCGGATCTAACAACAATAACTACGCGAATGTTGAGCTCATTGTGGATATTGCACTTCGCACTCAAGTGCAGGTAAGTTCAAAGTTATTCTATTGAGCAAGGGTCGGGTCTACGTCAGATCCAGTACGTACTATAGAACTCTAGAGAACTCTTCACACGATCATACGATTTTTTTGTTTGCTGAAATTCAAGTCAAGCGAATCGTTCGATTTCAATTCTCACAGCACACCCCTTTAAGTGTGTGTGTGTGTGTTTTACGAGTTCTCTACTTGTAGATATGCCCACTTGACTAGCTGCACCGTGCTATAATCGCTGGCTATTACTTTTGAACTTTTGAGCTTGAAAATCAATAAGTTTTCAACGCCTTCCACACCTCTCTCTCTCTCACTCACACTGTTTTGTGTTAACCCACTGTAGGTACGGGGTTTTTTCTATTTATAGCTACTTATGTGGATATTGCAAAGGTCTTCGCAATGTCGTGGGAAGTTTGAGAACTCTGCAAAAGATTTAATGAGTATAAACAAGTAATGAAGGCTTCAGTCGAGTGTAAACGACGGTATACAATATAACCCAAATATTTATAAAAAAATGCGTAGTTCACTTTTTATTGCATACCAACAAGCGTAGTCCGCAAAATCTATGGGCCCCATACCAGTGTTTCTTAAATAAGTTTTATGTTAGTTCTCTGTAGGAAATCAAATTTTTAATAATCATTAAGATGATGATTATAATCATAAACATAAGTCTATATCGACACTAATTAAAAATATATATACTTTGTGAGGTTAAATATGACTTATTCTACCTTTTACACACACATACACAAAGTTATCCCTATCGACTTACTGTTAAACTATTGATTTCTTTTAGCAATGACGTCAGAACTAAGATAATTATAAATTATAATACCTGTTTATCTAATGTATTTAATGTTTATCTACTTATATTACAGGCTGTCTGGGCTGGTTGGGGTCATGCATCGGAGAATCCCAAGTTGCCGGAGTTGTTGCATAAGGAGGGCTTAGTTTTTCTGGGTCCACCAGAGCGTGCCATGTGGGCGTTGGGTGACAAAGTTGCCTCCTCGATTGTGGCCCAAACTGCTGAAATTCCCACTCTGCCCTGGTCTGGCTCAGAGCTGAAAGCGCAGTACAGCGGCAAGAAGATCAAAATCTCCAGTGAACTCTTTGCACGCGGTTGTGTCAACAATGTGGAGCAGGGTCTTGCAGCGGTTGCCAAGATTGGTAAGCTTTGGATGGGGTTAAAAACCTGTTAGAAAATCCATCAATTAATTTCTGAATATTTCTGTAGGTTTCCCCGTGATGATCAAGGCCTCTGAGGGCGGCGGTGGTAAAGGAATTCGGCGTGTGGACACCGCCGAAGAGTTTCCCGCTCTGTTCCGTCAAGTGCAGGCTGAGGTGCCTGGTTCGCCGATCTTTGTGATGAAGCTGGCGAGTGGAGCACGTCACTTGGAGGTGCAACTGCTGGCAGATCAATATGGCAATGCGATCAGTTTGTTTGGTCGCGATTGTTCCATACAGCGTCGTCATCAGAAGATCATTGAGGAGGCGCCAGCAATTGTGGCACAGCCGGAGGTCTTTGAGGACATGGAGAAGGCTGCGGTGCGTCTGGCCAAAATGGTGGGCTATGTGAGCGCTGGTACTGTGGAATATCTGTATGATCCCGAGGGCAGATACTTCTTCCTCGAGCTCAATCCGCGTCTGCAGGTGGAGCATCCTTGCACGGAAATGGTTGCCGATGTCAATCTGCCAGCTTGTCAGCTGCAAATTGGAATGGGTATCCCGCTCTATCGTCTCAAGGATATTCGTCTGCTCTACGGTGAATCGCCGTGGGGTTCATCCATCATTGACTTTGAGAATCCACCGAATAAGCCACGCCCCTCTGGACACGTTATTGCCGCGCGTATCACCTCCGAGAATCCCGATGAGGGTTTCAAGCCCAGTTCGGGTACCGTGCAGGAGCTTAACTTCCGTTCCAGCAAGAATGTGTGGGGTTACTTCAGTGTGGCCGCCTCGGGAGGATTGCACGAGTTTGCCGACTCCCAGTTTGGCCATTGCTTCTCCTGGGGTGAGAATCGTCAGCAGGCACGTGAGAATCTCGTCATTGCCCTCAAAGAGCTGTCGATTCGTGGAGATTTCCGTACCACCGTTGAGTACCTGATAACGCTGCTGGAGACAAACCGTTTCCTGGACAATAGCATAGACACTGCCTGGCTGGATGCCCTCATTGCGGAGCGTGTGCAGTCCGAGAAGCCCGACATTCTGCTGGGTGTCATGTGCGGCTCTCTGCACATTGCCGATCGTCAGATCACCGAGTCATTCTCCAGCTTCCAGACCTCACTGGAGAAGGGTCAGATCCAGGCCGCCAATACGCTGACCAATGTCGTCGATGTGGAGCTGATCAACGGTGGCCTTCGCTACAAGGTGCAGGCTGCCAAGAGTGGCACCAACTCGTACTTCCTGCTGATGAACAACTCGTTCAAGGAGATCGAGGTGCATCGCCTCTCGGACGGTGGACTGCTCATCTCGCTGGAAGGTGCCTCCTACACCACCTACATGAAGGAGGAGGTTGATCGCTATCGCATTGTCATCGGCAATCAAACCTGCGTGTTCGAGAAGGAGAATGATCCCTCCTTGTTGCGCAGCCCCTCGGCGGGTAAACTGATCAATATGCTTGTCGAGGATGGCGCCCATGTGGCCAAGGGACAAGCCTTTGCTGAAATCGAAGTGATGAAGATGGTGATGACTCTCACCTCCCAGGAGGCAGGCACGGTCACCTTTGTGCGTCGTCCTGGCGCTGTGCTCGACGCTGGTTCGCTGCTGGGTCATTTGGAACTGGATGATCCCTCGCTGGTGACCAAGGCACAGCCCTGCAAGAGCCAATTCCCCCAGCCAGAGAATGCACCCGTGCCCGAGAAGCTTAACCGTGTGCACAACACCTACAAGAGCATTCTGGAGAACACGCTCGCCGGTTACTGCCTGCCGGAACCGTTTAACGCACAACGCCTGCGCGACATCATCGAGAAGTTCATGCAGAGTCTGCGAGATCCTTCGCTGCCTCTGCTTGAGCTGCAGGAAGTCATTGCCTCCATCTCGGGTCGCATTCCACTGTCCGTGGAGAAGAAGATACGCAAACTGATGACACTCTATGAGCGCAACATCACCAGTGTCCTGGCACAGTTCCCATCCCAGCAAATTGCCAGCGTCATCGATAGCCACGCGGCAACGCTGCAGAAGCGTGCGGATCGCGATGTCTTCTTCCTGACCACACAGAGCATTGTGCAGCTGGTGCAGCGCTACAGGAATGGCATCCGAGGACGCATGAAGGCCGCCGTGCACGAGCTGCTGCGTCAGTACTACGACGTGGAGTCGCAGTTCCAGCACGGACACTACGACAAGTGTGTCGGTCTGGTGCGCGAGCACAACAAGGATGACATGCTGACGGTGGTGAACACAATCTTCTCGCACGCGCAGGTGGCCAAGAAGAATCTGCTGGTCACGCTGCTCATCGATCATCTGTGGGCCAATGAGCCGGGACTCACTGATGAGTTGGCGAACACGTTGAGTGAGTTGACCTCGCTGAATCGTGCCGAGCATTCGCGCGTTGCCCTGCGATCCCGTCAAGTGCTTATTGCAGCCCATCAGCCTGCCTACGAGCTGCGCCACAATCAAATGGAGTCGATCTTCCTCTCTGCCGTGGATATGTACGGACATGATTTCCATCCAGAGAATCTACAGCGTCTGATTCTCTCAGAGACTTCGATCTTTGATATACTCCACGATTTCTTCTACCACTCGAATCGCGCTGTCTGCAATGCTGCTCTAGAGGTTTATGTGAGACGTGCCTATACCTCGTACGAGTTGACCTGCCTGCAGCATCTGGAACTCTCTGGTGGCCTGCCGCTGGTGCACTTCCAGTTCCTGCTACCCACTGCGCATCCGAATCGTTTGTTCTCCCGCATGAGCTCACCGGAGGGATTGGATCATGCTGCCGCAGAGACCTTGGGCAGCTCCTTTGTACGTACTGGTGCCATATCCGCCTTTGATTCATTCGAGCACTTCGAGATGTATTCGGATGAGATTCTGGATCTGCTTGAAGACTTCGTGTCGCCTGCCCTGGTCAGTGCCAAGGTGCTGGAGGCCGTGGAGGCTGCCGATTCTATTTCCGATAGTCGCCACAGCACATCGATTAATGTCTCCCTCTCGGATCCCATTTCGCGTGCCAATGCCGCCGAGGAGGCCAAGTCCACGGAGCCAATTCACATCATTAGTGTTGCTGTGCGGGAGACTGGCGAGATGGACGATGTACAGATGGCGCAGATCTTTGGCAACTACTGCAAGGAGCACAATGAGGAGCTGTTCCAGCGACGCATACGTCGCATCACCTTTGCCGCACTGAAGAAGCGACAATTCCCCAAATTCTTCACGTATCGTGCCAGGGACAACTTCCAGGAGGATCGCATCTATCGCCATTTGGAGCCCGCTTCGGCTTTCCATTTGGAACTGAATCGCATGAAGACCTACGATCTGGAGGCGCTGCCCACTGCCAATCAAAAGATGCATTTGTATTTGGGCAAAGCGAAGGTGTCGAAGGGTCAAGAGGTCACCGACTATCGCTTCTTCATACGTTCCATTATCCGTCACTCAGATCTGATCACCAAGGAGGCTTCATTCGAGTACCTGCAGAACGAAGGTGAACGTGTCCTGCTCGAGGCCATGGACGAGTTGGAAGTTGCCTTTTCGCATCCTCATGCCAAGCGCACGGACTGCAATCACATCTTCTTGAACTTTGTGCCCACCGTCATTATGGATCCAGCAAAGATCGAAGAGTCTGTCACCAAGATGATCATGCGCTATGGTCCCCGTCTGTGGAAACTGCGTGTGCTGCAGGCCGAACTCAAGATGGTCATCCGTCAGTCCCCACAGTCGCCCACTCAAGCTGTGCGTCTGTGCATTGCCAATGACTCGGGCTACTTCCTGGACATTTCCATGTACACAGAGCAAACAGAGCCAGAGACGGGCATTGTAAGTATCCACACAACGACAGCTTCACTTTGAGGAATCTTTATGCTAATGAATTTCCCCCTTTCCAGATCAAGTTCAAGGCCTATGGCGAGAAGCAGGGATCTCTGCACGGTCATCCCATCTCGACGCCATACATGACCAAAGATTTCCTGCAGCAGAAACGCTTCCAGGCGCAATCGAATGGCACCACCTACGTCTACGATGTGCCCGACATGTTCCGCCAGATGACCGAGCGTCACTGGAAGGAGTTCTCCAAGGCGCGTCCCACCGTCGACATACGCATACCCGATAAGATTCTGCTTGAGTGCCAGGAACTGGTGCTCGAGGGCGACAGTCTGGTGGAGATGCAGCGTCTGCCGGGCGAGAATAACGTGAGTAAACAACAACAACAATTAAAAGTCATGCCAAGCAGGTTCTAATCCCGATTTCCCATCTAATCCTGCAGTGCGGCATGGTTGCCTGGCGCATTGTGCTGGCCACACCTGAATATCCTCAGGGACGTGAGATTATTGTGATTGCCAACGACTTGACCTATCTTATTGGTTCCTTCGGTATCAAGGAGGATGTGCTCTTCGACAAGGCATCCAAACTGGCACGTGCACGCAAGGTGCCCAGGGTAAGTCTCCTGCTCTTCTTACTTCCTTTTCATTCAACTCAGCTAATGAACCTTCGATCTCCCACAGATCTATATATCAGTTAACAGTGGTGCCCGCATTGGTCTGGCTGAGGAGGTGAAGGCCATGTTCAAAATAGCATGGGAGGATCCCGAGGAGCCAGACAAGGGTTTCAAGTATCTGTATCTGTCTACGGAGGACTATGCCAAGGTGGCCAATTTGAACTCAGTGCGTGCCATACTAATTGAGGATGAGGGTGAGCAGCGCTACAAGATCACCGACATCATTGGCAAGGACGATGGACTGGGTGTGGAGAATCTGCGTTATGCTGGCCTCATTGCCGGCGAAACATCACAGGCCTACGAGGAGATTGTCACCATTGCCATGGTCACCTGCCGCACCATCGGCATTGGCTCCTATGTGGTGCGTCTGGGTCAACGTGTCATCCAAATCGATAACTCGCATATTATACTCACTGGCTACGCTGCGCTCAATAAGGTAAGGCAGGAGAAACCCTTGGAAATTGATGTATCCACTAATCCTATTTCTGTTTGCTTCTTCAGTTGCTGGGCCGCAAGGTTTATGCCTCGAATAACCAGTTGGGTGGCGTGCAGATCATGTTCAACAACGGTGTCACGCACAAAACTGAAGCCATCGATCTGGACGGTGTGTACACCATCCTGGACTGGCTCTCCTACATTCCTGCCTACATTGGCTGCGATCTGCCCATCATTTTGCCCAGCGATCGAGTGGATCGCCCCGTTGACTTTATGCCCACCAAATCTCCGTATGATCCCCGCTGGATGCTCGCTGGTCGTGTTAATCCCGTCAATGGCAACGAATGGGAGAATGGCTTCTTTGATCGTGATTCATGGAGTGAGATTATGGCGCCATGGGCCAAGACTGTCGTCACAGGCCGTGCTCGTTTGGGTGGTGTTCCTGTTGGTGTCATTGCCGTGGAGACACGCACCGTGGAGGTGGAAATGCCCGCCGATCCGGCCAACTTGGACTCTGAGGCCAAGACACTGCAGCAGGCCGGTCAGGTGTGGTATCCCGACTCGTCGTACAAGACAGCGCAGGCCATCAAAGATTTCGGTCGTGAGGAGCTGCCGCTGATTGTGTTCGCCAATTGGCGTGGTTTCTCTGGCGGCATGAAGGACATGTACGAGCAGATTGTTAAATTTGGCGCTTACATTGTCGATGGATTGCGTGAGTACAAGAAGCCGGTGCTTATCTATCTGCCACCCAATGCAGAGCTGCGTGGTGGTGCCTGGGCCGTGCTGGACTCTCTGATCAATCCGCGCTACATGGAGACCTACGCTGATCCAGAGGCACGTGGTGGCGTTCTCGAGCCAGAGGGCATTGTCGAGATCAAGTACAAAGAGAAGGATCTCATCAAGACCATACATCGTCTCGATGGCACCACAATTGCGGTAAGTAACCTGAATCCATCCTCTAAAGAGCTCTGATTAATTGTTGTTGTTATTGCAGCTGAAACGGGAGTTTGACGAAGCAACTGCGGCAGGTGATAAGGTGAAGGCTGCTCAGGTGGATGAGAAGATCAAGGCGCGCATCTCGGTGCTGATGCATGTCTATCACACAGTCGCCGTGCACTTTGCCGATCTGCACGACACGCCCGAACGAATGCTGGAGAAGGAGTGCATCAGTGAGATTGTGCCATGGCGCGAATCACGCCGCTGGCTCTACTGGCGTCTGCGTCGTCTGCTGCTCGAGGATGCGTACATCAAGAAGATTCTGCGCGCACAAGACAATCTGTCTGTGGGTCAGGCCAAGCAGATGCTGCGTCGCTGGCTGGTGGAGGACAAGGGAGCCACAGAGGTGAGATTTACTGCTTACCCACTGTCACAGGACAAAAGCTTTAACTGATTTGAATTTCCCTCTTCAGGCCTATTTGTGGGACAAGAACGAGGAGATGGTTTCCTGGTATCAGGAGCAAACCAATGGCGAATCGATCGTGTCCAGAAATGTGAACTCTGTGCGACGGGATGCAATCATCTCAACGATATCCAAAATGCTCGAGGTACTTGAACTTTTCCCCCCTTTGCCCAATTCCATTATTAATCTGATGTCTCTCTTTGCTCTGCAGGACTGTCCGGATGTGGCGCTGGACGCTGTCGTTGGTCTCTGCCAAGGTCTGACGCCCATGAACCGTGGCCACGTTGTCCGCACCCTTACACAAATGCAGCTGAACGAGGAGTCTTCGGCGAATACCCAGGGATGACTTTACGCTAATTTTTAAGTTCTAGAAATGAGTCTCTGAAAATTATTGGTGTAGCGATCAGATCGGATCGGATCGGATTTAAATATTTTGTCCGAGATATTGTTGTTAGTAGTCGGAGAATCATCGAAGTCGATGGATGCTTTAAGGCCTTGCTTTTGTAAAATACTACGATAAAGCATATTTTTTGCATTTTGTTTAGTTGAATTGTTTAAATATAATTAGCTTATATTTTATACTAATTATTAGTTTCTACTCCTTTAGTTTTCTTCAATCAATCGGCCTTTGTTTTGGATGAATTGTAGGCGTGGGTAGTATGAGGGAATCTTATCAAATTTTCTAGTGCATACGCCCTCTGCGTATCATACTATATACAGATAGATATATACATATATTTAGAGACATTTGTATTGTATACAAAAGCAAAACTTTCCGCTAGTTGTCTAAGACCTAAAAATGTTTATATACACAGAGACTTTTTGTGAATTATACTGCAAAAGAATGATGAAAACAAAGAAAGATTGTGAATATATGTGTATGTACATGTTTCATAAAGTTTAATTGAATTATACAATTTCAAACGTTTTGGTGTTTTCACTTGGGATCCACGGGATCATCGGATGCGTTATCATTTATTTCTCTTAAATTCAAAATGAAATTTACACATGTCAAACGGCAATTTCGCAACACTCGTAGTTGACCACAGACTGTTGTTGTTGTTGTATATAAATTATATATTATATGATGAGAATTTCAGTAAATTGGATGAGGCCCTCAGCTTTGCTCAGTTCTGATTATCTAGCCAATCGGGTTCAGCCACGCCTATCTTCTCGATAATGGAATTCACCTGATAACAGAGCGATTGTATTTGACGATCCCATTGGGGCAGCAGTTCTCGATTCTCGAAGTGCACAATGCCTGAGATTTGGTCAATGTGACCGTTCATGCGTCCCTCGGTTATCATTTGGGATGCAATCTTCTCGGCCTTAACTGCTGGTATATCTAGCAGGGAACCCAACTCCTCGAACGTTATGTTATTATAAAGTTTGCTGGCGGATAGCAAATTGTGCTCAAAGACAGCGCGATCCAGAATCGACGAACCATCGTGAGTGGTTGCCTTCTGATGATCCTGCAACAGCGCCTCGAACTCCTCCAGCTCTGAGCGACGAATAATGCGCTCCAAGTACATCTTCTCTAGGATACCATACGCTGGCAAGTGCTGGCATCGCTCATCCTTAAAGAGTGTGGCCAGCATGCGCGAACGTTGCTGTCCGGCCGAGGCTAATACGGTGCAGATGAGTGCCTTCTTCAGAGCTGTCATCCGTTCGCCTTGATCCACTATTTTACGGTAGGATAGTTCGTTGTAGCGTTGGGCAGCCTCAATGAATTTGCGGCGATAGTCGAGAACGCGGGCATAGCACACTTTGTAGAGCACCTGTAAGAGAAGAGCATTTGCCTTAAACAAGAGCATGGAATGAGGGAGTCATATCAATCTGACCTGTAGTTCCTCGGAATTTGTTTCGGATTGTAGCAGAGATGCACGATTGATGAACTGTTCGGCCTGCACCGAGTCATTATCTTCCAGATACAGGCGTGCTATTTTCAGGTATGTGCCTAGCTTGCACTCAACGGAATACTGCTTCTGGCCAGTCTCCAGAGGAATTCCCACTAACACTGTAGCTGCTTCGCGCCATAGCTGATTGCGCTCGTAGATGTTGGCCAAATGGAACCGAATGCCGGCAACCTGCTCCTCAAATGAAATAACACGAGGGTGCACCTTCTCCAATGTAAAGTGGGAGAGCTCCTTGGACATGTCGTCTGGCAGTTTGCTCAGTTCGACGCCAACATCGTTAAGAATCTGTCGGGCTATAACCAGGCTGACATGTTCGTTGACAATGGCTTCAACAAAGATCTTTAGTGTATCGATCAATTCCGAACCGGTGTTCGACAGCACAGTCTTCAGCAGCTGGCGGTACTTCTCCGCTTGGTCTTTATGTGTGCCGATAAAGTTGGTCAATCCCATTAGTTGGGTTCTCAACGCAGCAGTGGTTATCCCCATCTTAGGATTCAACTAATTCTGACTACACTAAAATCTGGCAAACTAATAATTGTTATCGATAAGGCTGCAGGCAGTGTTAGACAACAGCAAAACAAATTGGCATTAGGGATGCACAAATAATATAATAACGATTTATTGTTAAAAGTAATTTAAAAGTCTTTTAAAATTTTGGAGTTTAAGCAGTATTGTTTATTTATTATTTACTTTATTTATTATTGAGTTATTTACTTGATGAATTAATTTAATTATTCCTATACGATATTTTCTGCACTGTGCACAGCACTGAACATCTACTGCTTGCAACTGCTATCGATAGTTTCCGATTATAAACAAAGCGGCAAATCGGCAGGTCATATGGAGATTTGTTCAATGAAATACAATGAATAAATAAGCCGTTCGCGCTGTCATGGACGAAGATGACGATACTATAAACAGTAGTCCCACACCAATACGAGCAAGTTCATCAAGGCGCTCCATACGTTTTCGGCTTAAATCCACTTACACCGTGGAAATCAAGGAGGAGCTGGATAAGACCCTGGGAGGGGCAGAACAATGTGACTCCAGAGATGTCAACCTCTTCGAGGTTGATCGATTAGACTGTCTGCGTGCCCAGCAAGAACCCAGACGTGTCCGAGCAATGCCTGCGTCTGAGAACTTCATGTCACTGCAATCCATGCTAGAGAGTCAACAGTTTCCAAAAGACGAAGCTGAAGCCGAAGTCTGGCATAGTCCAGAAATATCGTTCGAAGCTCCAAATTCACCTAAAACCATAGGTGAAGCGATACTCTTAGACTTCTGTGGATCACCCAGTTATGTGGAAGAGGATGAGGTGCCCTCACATGAATTCCCGCCCTGGTTTCGGTATCGAAATAAAAGAATTCGGACTTACAGTCGCAAACGCCTTTCACCACAGCCGCCCCCGCCACAGCCGATCTCTCCAAATATCATAATAGAAGATGATGATGAACGCATGAGTTGTTCCTCAGGGCTTTCGATCCAAGAAGATTTGATAACCCAAATGCCAACAACAACGCACTGTAATTTCGATGCCAACAGTTCGCAGATGATTTGTGAAAACCTGCAGAACTTAAGTGCATTCTTCAACCAGAATAATGCGAACTCCAGCATCGATCTTCCTGCGAGTCTGCAAATAAAGTCGGAAGAAATTGACGATCTGCAGGATGCGACAGATATTTTAGATGATAATGGTTACTTAATTGGTAACACGGAGGAGTGTCGCCTTCAATATGAGATCTGTGATAGCAAGATTATGCGTAAGTTCCACAATAAATAATTAATTTATATAGAAGTCTAACAAGATTCTCCAACAGAACGTGCTGAGTTGACTCTCTTTAACGAGAGTACCCGCCCACCAGCAGCAGAGGAGACTGCAATATGCAAAGTTGAGCCCCTGGGTAGGTACTCGTATGGTCTATATAATGCTGGAGTTTAATTAACCTCTGTCTACTTTAGATACAAACGTCTGCGACGATTGGTTTGATGGTGATATGAATACGGAAATGATTCCAGTTGCGAAAGTAGAAAAAAGAGAGATTGTGGAGGATCGAATAGACACCAAAGAGATCAGCGATTTAGAATTGCTGGATGGGATTCCATTTAGCGAATGGCAGCCAATAGATATTCCCAGTTGCTCATTTAGTGATTGTAAAGTGGAAACCATTGCAAATGCTCCTGAGTGCGTTGAATTTCGCACTGCATCGAATAAACATATCGAAGTCTCCGAGGAGAAGCAAATTCAGGCTGCGCAATTAATGGCCGATCTTGAATCAAAGCAACCTAGTGATGACTTAAATCAAATGGAATTTCGAACAGCTTCGAATAAAACAGTGATATTAACAGAGGACATGAGAAAGAAAGCGGCAATGTTGATGGCTGATCTGGAGTGCGGCACAGCAACTGATGAAGAGCAATCAAATCAGTTTAAGGGATATCATACAGCTGCCAATAAGACTATTCAAGTCACGGAGCAGATGCAGAGAGCAGGTGCAAATCTAATGGCAGATTTGGAAATTAACAGAACGAAAGAGGAAGAGCTACTCGATGAGATACCTTTAAGTGAATGGCAGCCCATTGAGATTGAGACTGTGCAGCAGCAGCAGCCTGCTATGGACTTCCAAGCCATTTGCAGCCAGCTGGAGATGATGCCATTGGATACGGAAGAACCTGTCGCATTTCGCACTGCATCAAATAAGGCAATCGAAATTACTGAGGAACAGCAGCAACTGGCGGCCGGCTTAATGGCTGATCTGGATGCAAACTACTCTCAAACAACGAAAGAACCCAGTGAAAGGATAAGCCACCTACCCGCAGCTTTAGAGCAAATTCAGTTTCGAACTGCATCAAATAAGGCGATGGAACTGTCAGAAGAGATGCAAAGGAAAGCTGCAATGCTCATGGCAGACTTGGAGCCCACTTTTGCTTCTCCTAAAGATTGCCAGAAGAGCTTGACCGAATCTGTTGTTTCTGGGGAAATACAGTTTCGAACTGCATCAAATAAGGCGATGGAACTGTCAGAGGAAATGCAGAAGAAAGCTGCAATGCTCATGGCAGACTTGGAACCAATTTCTGTGCCACCTCAATCGCCTAAAGAGGAGTGCCTCAAAAACTTTACAGATACTGTTGCTTCTGAAAACATTCTGTTTCGAACTGAATCAAATAAGGCCATGGAACGGTCAGAGGAAATGCAAACGAAAGCTGCAATGGTCATGACAGACTTGGAACCAATTTCTATATTCCCCAAAAAGGAAGAAACTGCTGCTACATTAATGTTGGAAGATATAGCAAACGAAGCACCCGCACTGCAAGAAGGTGAATCTGAGATCCTAGTCAAACCAAGAAAAGCTGGAAAACAATCAAAGCTATGTATACCTTGTGAAGCCTCAGTATTAACGATTAACTCCCCAGCTACTTTGGGTAATGCATTCGACACGCCCAAAAGCACGCCGGACATGCAGGTCTCGTTGACACAACTCTCGGAGCGTTCGCCCCTGGATAATGTCACAAAGACTTCGATTATTACGCGTCGTAATCTTTTGTCGCTGAATAAGCGTCGAAAACTAAAGATTGATTCAGAGAACTGCAACAAGGATACGCCTCCTGATCAGACGCCAATCCGACAGCACTGCGCTCCAATGACCAGCACGCCGGTGCCAAGTAGAAGTAATCAGAGACAACTGCAAAGAGACTCTCGGAGAGATCGCAGCTGTTCGCTGGAATCACCCAGTGTGCAAAGGGAGCGCGTTGGCAAGCGGCGCAGCGAGGAGGCTTTGTCGCCAATTTACGCACCCACAAACAAAACGCGCCGACTTGGATTAAGTCGCACTCGCAATAAATCATCTAACGATATTTGAAAAAAAACGATAAGTTCGTTTAAAATACTAAGCACATTTGAATGCAGTGCTGGCTGTGGCATTTTTAAGTGCTTTTCTCCTGCTGCCGTTTACCAACACTAGCATACTCACATATGTGACTTCCAGTCTCTCATTCCCATTCCAACCAGATTGGTAAGAAAATAAATAGTGTAATATAAAATATTAAACAGTTGGATATTGAAACGAACTATTCGTCATAAATAGCAACAAAAGCAATAATGTACATACTAGATAGTTAATTAAATGAAATAAGCACTATTAAAGCAGATTCCTGCCGCACATAAACAAAACTAATGCACTTTGTTTACCTCCGCTGCACAATTTCCATTGGAACGAACGAATAACCCAAATATGAAAAACAAAACAATCAACTGCGAAAGTGACTTCATGTTTTTAAAATGTCAAGCAAGATGGTGGAATGATGATTAGAAGAACGACAAAGAGCACGATCATTTGGTGTAGTATTTAATTAGTCTTACGTATCTAACTACGTTTTTGCTACTGTGAAAGTGTATCCCGCTAAAGAAGTGTCTACCTACATATGTATGTACACACTTCCATATGTACGTGAAATATGTGTATGTGGAGCATTGAGAAGATATTGACTCGTGTATATGCATGTAAAAGTCGAGTACTTCCACTTGTTACACACACTGAAGTTGTGGCAACAATCTGAGAGTCGTCTGGGATTTCTTATCAACTCAATTTTTTCAAAATAATGTGCCAATTCCAAGGTCGGTCTTATATTTTAGTAAAGTTTAATGAGAGAAATCCATCCAGAACACACATACAGAGACGTACATACATATGTACATATATGCGATGTTATTAAATATAGTACGCGTGTATGTGGAGCGGCTCTCCCGAGCGCCCTCTCTGCGAAACCGACTTTATCAGATACTTCTAGCAACACAATTTATAGCTGGGTTTTTTTTCATGGAGAGAGAGAGTTATACTATACATATGTATGTATATGGATCCCTCCTAATCACTCGACTGTTTCGTTGGTATAGCGAACAAAAAAGAATTAAATTCGTTTCAGTTGAGCTCCCTTTGCAGTTTCAAAAAACAATTCTTCAGATTGCGTCGGTTAGTTCTCACCTGCTGCAGCAAAGGCCACGTCAGACAGCCGTCAATCGTTCGTCAAACATGCAAATTGTCATAAAGAAATTATAATTCACACCATTTATATATACATATACATAAATATTTCCCTTTATGTTTATTAACAGTGTACCAGGTCAAACATACATATATAAATTGATAAATTACCATGGGTGACGAATTTGACGGCTGCGAATGCATCTGGTCGCATGAGATGGCCATGCAACGGTTGATCAACTTCGTAAGTTGCCACATACACCCACACAAAGTATATATTTTACACTCCCCCCTTTGCAATTCCCATACAGATTCGCCAGAATCAGAATGCTTGCACGGACACTGAGTGCATCGATGGTGAGTATCTGCTAGATACGAGTAACAAACATATCTTAAAGTGCCATAAATTTTTGCAGTGAGCGGCAGAGTATCGCAGATGCCTGGACAGACTGCTGGCGGTGACAATGGTGGCAACTTTACCATTGCCATGGTATTTATGATTCTGGCCATGTTCATGTACGTTGTGAATCCGAGCACCTGGCGCCAGTTTACGACGACCAGCAACAGCAACAAGCCAACAAGTCGTCGTGACAATAATCAGGATGGTTCGCCGCCGCCCCCGCAGCCACCGCCGGCCATCAATTGAGCACGCTGAGCTGAGGCGCGGAGGAGGCTAGGGAGGAACTAGACGTCGTCCTAGAGCATGTTTCCTTTTAACAGTTTGCATTTTTGGTTACACAAACACAAATCCATATATGTATAGACCTATCTATATCAACTTATATGTGCACCTTTACGCGTATATACATTGGGATAAATTATCAAGAATATATATATATACATACATATATATATATATATATTGAGAGTAGAAAAGAGCAAACAATAAACTAATGCAATGAAATCAAAAGTATGAGAAATTCTAGCTGTATAGAAAGAGAAATTGTAGAGCAACTCTCGTTTACTAATATCAGATCCTGTACAAACTATTTGAATACGTACTACATACATACTATATACACATACATACATATATATGTATGTACTTATCATACATATATTTGCATGTTTTATATGTGCAATCTCAATATCAATTGGCGAATAAAGAAAACCGAATTACACACGCATGGTATATGGCCCATATCGTTGTATTTACAAGGTACAAGGTATTCTCAAAGCATCGCACCCGTCAGTCATCGGAATTTTGCAGTTTATCCATTTGTACTCGCACATTCTTCAACAGATCCTTCATTTTTTCAAATTTGCCCGTGGAGTCGGGCAGATTCTCAAAGTTGATGACATCGCTGACGCCCTTTTTAAAGTTATCTCCGACTGGGAGCTTTTCATAGACGGAGAACTTCAGTAGGGGTGTACCCTCAATGGAGGGACCCTTAAACACAACAGGCTTAGCAACTTCGACGGAAGCAGGATCGTTGTGCGCTTCATCGTCGTCGTCGTCGTGTGTTGGTAACTGTACCGACAGAACATTTGACTCGGCAACACTCAGATTACTCGTGTTTAGTGATGTGTTTGATTCCAACTGTTGCAGCAATTCCGCCTGCTGAGCTTTGAGATCGTCGAGAGATGGTGATAAACTGCCGACTGATGTGTCTTCCTTCGTTGGTGGAGGAGGTGGTGCCGGAGAATCTGACTCTGCAGGCAGTGGAGGCTGCTCACCATCCATGGAGTTGCCATCCTCAACGTCCATGTCGTGCTCAACTAGGTTGGTCGCTCTCTCAACTGCAGCCGGCTTAGCATCATGCGGCGTAGGAAGATCTATTAATTTCTTTCGTTTATATCCCTTGGTTACGTTCTCGCCCAGAGATTTGATGAAATTTGTCTTCAGTTGGTTCTCCTGGAAGCGTGGCACATTGTGATGTTGATAGTCCTAGAGAAAATTCAGTTAGATTTTAGCAAATTGAATACGTTACGCACTACTTACGTCATAGAATTTGGCTCCAGGGTCAACATTAAATCCCGGAAAGTCAATAATTTTATTGACATCGTATTTAAAGCTATCGGCTTCGCCCTCTTCCTCTTCAGGACCCTGCACCTCGGAGCCCTGAAAGTACTTGCGTTAGTCAAGTGCAAAAATAAGTTGTACTCCGGCATCTACTCACATCGGCGTTGAACAGAGCCATGCCAGAGCTCTGCACCTTGGCCTCCTCTAGCCAGGCTGGTGGGTAGCCCAGAACACGCATACGGTAGAATATGAATGGCAACTCGCCACGACTGAAGCCCATGGCATGGCGCGTCTTACTGCTGATCTTTCCTGGTCGTATATGCGCAAACCTCTGCTCAGTATCGACATGGTAACGATCGACGCGGCTTGTTTTCCTGCGTGCTCGCTGTATCCTGTTCTGATTGCGCGGACGCGTGCATTCTCGCAGGGAATGATCGGTGTCGCCACAATTAAAGCAGGAAGATTGCATTTTAGGGCGGAAACATTTGTTAACCGCTTCCGCTTTTAGTTTCTTTCGGTTGGATGTCTCCTCATCGAGAATGTCAGTGTGGCAGCGTTTGTATGATGGCACTTGCGATGCATTCAGCTTCGTAGCGGGCGCAGTGTCAATTTGGAATAGATCAATATCGGGCTGTGGTGTCGCAGGTTTTATATATGCCCTAATTCTCGATTCCGGTTCATTCGTTTTAAATACCAATTCATCTTCGGTAAAAGTCCTGTTAAATGCTTCTAGCATACGATTCGAAAGCCTGGAGTAGTCATCCGTTGAGCAGAAGTTGACTTCAAAGATCAGTTCGGGGTCAGTTGTACTCGTCTCTTGCTCCACGGCCTTTTCACTTGGCCTCTGCTGTATCTGATTTGATTGCTTCGGCACGATGGGCTGAGGTGGAGGTGGTGGCGACGCTGGTTTGGCGGTTATTTCTATGACATCGTCGGAAGAATCCTCGGCTTCTTTGACTTCGCCATCCTCCATATCCGTATCGCTCGGAATACTTATAATTGAGTCGTTAATTTCTATAACGCTTTCGTCCATTTCTGATTTTATAAATAAATATAAGCCGAATGCTTGTTTTTTTTCGCCGCAGGGCTGCCACAGACTTTTTATCGATGTGTTGAAACATCGATATTAATGCGCAATGAATGATTACTTTGAAGATATCGGATTTTTAAACGGTTATCGGTGGCGATAATCTATTTGTTAAAGCGCCAAAGCAAATTCGAATTATTATTGAGCTTTACATGTTTTTTTACTTACTTAAATGAAATATGTTATAATTAATGTTTACTAATATATATAAATTAATTAAATATTCCTTAAACACTCATAAGTCAAGCGAGTTTCGTTAAAATTGTTAATTTAATTACTAAATTGATTCGGCATTCAAACTTTGTCGTTTTAAAACCCTTAAGCATTTATTAAACTATCACTGAATATTTTATTTAATATTTATATTAATATATTTTTGATTTTCTTTATCATAATTTGTAGAAAAATCTCTTGAAATCTATTCTAACGATTATTCTTATGATTATAAATTGTGTTTATTATTTAATATTATTGACTAATTTAAATATATGCAAATTAATTAATCAGATTGCTTGTGATTCATTTGATTACATGAAAGTATGCTGAATATTCGCTGGCATTGACTTCCGCAATCGGTATGTGGCTCGATAAGTAAATGAAGTCAATCCCATTGGACATGCAAGTCAAGTGAGTGTCTTCGGGATTTCATAGACGTGAGCCATATCGAGTCAAGCTACAGACGCAGACGTCATGCCCGATGAAAATCTAGAGAATCGCCGCCTGAATGACAACTTCTCCCCCGGGCACAAGCGATCATTGTGAATAATGTGGCGCAGAATCACAACCTCGCCTCATAATCATTATCAATTCAACTTACAACTGGGGGAATTCTCAGCGACAGCAACAGCAACTGCCGCAACAACAACTCAGAGCAGTGCGAGGAGTTTTGAGTAATAAAACAAATTGAAATTTGAATAAGACTTCGCTCGTACGACAATTGCCGCATGCAAATGAAGTTCTGAACTGCTCGCAGCGATACCTTCCCATAAATAGACCCTCAACGCAATTCTCTGTGTCATTTAGTTAAAGTCATGGATCTGTTCAGGTGTTGTCTACTTATTCTGCTTGCCGTAGCAGCCACGCCCACTCTCGCTCACAAGTCCAAAGGAAGCGTCTTCTTGGTGCAGAAACCAACGTATCTGCAGAATCCCAGCGAACTTCTAAATGGCCTCTCATCAAAGTTCACCAAGCCAAAGCCCGTGTTCGTGAAACCAACCTTGCCAAATCCCGGCGAGCTGCTGAGCGGCCTATCTGGAAAGTTTACCAAACCAAAGCCCGTGTTCATCAAGCCGGTCGTCGTGAAGCCCATCGTGGTGGTCAAGCCGGTGATTGTGGGTGGTGGCGGCGGAGGTCATGGACACGGACATGGACACGGTCATCATGGCAAAAATAAGTTTTTCGGCAAATTTTAGTGTGCTGTGTGTAGCAGATAAATGATAAACATATACAATATATGGTAGCCATATATAAGATTTATGATATATGATATGTCTCGTGAAACACCTTTATGATATAAGTTGATGTACATACAATATTTCTAATGAATTTAAAAACAAAACCTTGATAGTACCATAAGCTCTTCAAAGAGGAATAAAGAAACTGCCTTATTTAGTTAACAAATAAATCTGATTGAATATCAAAATTAATATTAACATTAAATAAAATTGATTTACAAAAAAAAAATGTATTTTTATAATTTATTTAATTATTATTCTTAACAAATTAAATACTTATATAAAAACAATTATTTATAAGAGATTTTACGCAAAAGGGTATCTGTTAGTCGAACCACTCTTGTCTCTCTCTCTGTCACTTCATTGGCTTGTTTCAAGCTAAATGCGCATGTCCAAGAGGAAGACCTGCTGTTAGGAAAGTGAAAGGCTTCCATCGGCATGTTCGGTTCGATGGTGATGATGTGCACAATGTATCGTCCTTGCCATCCATCCATCTATTGCCTGTAATGACATCCTTTGTGTGCCACATTGGCATTATAGCTGAGGGTCTCCTACGCGCCCCAGCTAAATTGCATTGTGATAAAGAAGAAGACGGGCAAATGAAAATGAAACATTAAAACACAGCACGGCGGCAACAAGTGATAAGAGCGCATTCTAATCAACGTGTGACCAACCACATAATCATTATCGTAATCGTAATCATAAGCATATGATGGACAAGCACACTAACATACACACATACACACACACACAGAGACAGACAGTCGAAGATAATTCATACAGTTGTCGTTTGTCTCGAGGGCGCTTTGTAATCAACAGCAGCAGCAGCCGCGAATTATGCAAAAAGAAGAGCGCAGATAAAGCAACCCCCCACGTCAGCCACACCCATTGCCGCCCACAATTGGAAAAAGGCGCTATATAAGTCGCTTGGCTTGTAAGTTTCGCAAACATTTTGGCACAGTTTGCAGAGCCCAACGGAGTTTGGTTCCATCACAGCATCAGTCGCAGTCGCATTCAGTCGAAACAGAATCATCCAAAAGGCTAGCAAGATGGTGAGTACTCGAATGGATCTGTAGAGCGCAGAAAGACAACGACCATAATAGTAGAAGCAGAATAAGAATCAGCTTGGCAGCTTGGGTTTGCTTGAGCAACACTGCAAAATACTGAGTTAGGAAGTTTACTTCATAAATGTTAAAATTTATTAACAGAAAATTGAGGTTTCGTGTAAAGTTTAGAAGATCTTAGTTTCCAGAAACGTGAAAGTTTTAATTTGTAGTACATAAGTGAGTTTAACACAATTTGCATTCTTAAAAGTTATATATTATACGAGTATTTCAAAAGATTCCTTCACTAAAGTGCTCTTGTGCAACAACATTGTTTTGAAAGATACACATATCATATTTGTAGAACTTCAATCATTTTTAAAGAGTCTCTAAAATGTACAAGATTTTGTAGTCTACTTGATATATAAAAAGAGCCTACAAGTATTAAAAGATCTTTAGATTCTTTAAATGATTAAGTTTTTCTGAGAAATTTTTATTTAACTTTTAAATTCTTGAAACGTTATAGCTTGCTTATCTAAAATAAAATAGTATTTCAAAAATAATTCTACGAAAATTTCCTATAGAACCTTAAAAGGTTTTAAGATCTTGGGAATTTTTATTCAGCTTTCACTGCCATTGAATTCAATTTGATTTATGTAGAAAATAACTGAATCATCACATGATATGGGGGAAAAACTTAAGATACTCTTGCGAACATTGTATTTATAAATAGTTTCGTTACAAATGTTTCGGTATTTAGCTCTTTCTTTCCGTTCAAGAGGTCATCTAGGTTGCTTTTCACTTCCGTTTCACTGCAGAATGCAAAATGCAAATTATGCAAATTTTGTTTACAGTGCAACGCTTCAATTACAGCACACAAAACGAGTTTTAGAGGGTGGAGAGGGGAGCAGAGGTAAGGGGGGACTAGGCAGATCTATAATTGCAATCGATTCGAATGTGCAAATAGAAATGGAAATATAAAAATAGAGAAGAACATTGCAAGCGATGCAAGTGAAGAGGAAAGGGAAGAATTCGTTTTTTTTTGTTAATTCAAAATTGACGATCTGCTATATTTGTCGACAGTCGGTCATGCAAGTCTACGTACACACGTAACTGGCGATGGCGAGGGAAATGTGTTGCCGCAGTTAAATGGCAGCAGTTTTATCTGGTTTCCCTGGCTTGGCTTAAGTGCCCATCATGGATCAGAGTCACGAATTTAGATACAGTTACTCGAGAGACGAGAGACAACAGAGAGAGAGAGAGAGATGTTTGGTTGGGCCGGGTGACCTTTGCCGGGGTCTCACTGCCCCCTCTATTCTCCCACTCGGCTCCGCCTCTGGGCTGCTCTTACTCGGCTTGTGGCTGACATTTCCTTACAATGTGCTGGCTAAGTATTTATAATTTGCGTGTGCGGCGCTCATTTAGTGCACATACCATATATCTCAGTAGATTCAAGAAGAAATATGCGGCAATTAACTGTCACAGTTCTCGGTTCTCAGGCCCCTCCTCTGCCCTGCCCCCAGCCTGCCCCGATCCGCCCCTGTGCAGTTTCTGCAGTCAGTTAGCCAATTGCGCAATCGCATTTGAATCATATTGTTACCGTTAAATAATACGCAAATCATTCAGAGTGAGAGTCAACTTCATTAGCCATATATACTATATAGATAACTCTAACTGAATAATCACCGCAAACTGGCTGTCAAACTGGCGTCTGGTCAACATGTCTAACAGCCGCCGAGCCAGGCCGGTTTGGGTTTATTGAATCATACTTGTGCCACATTACAAGTTTGTTGACACGCTGACGTATACGTAATGCCGCGGCATATAGTATCGCCCGATAGGCTGGCGATATAGCTGCACAACCGGAATATACGCGAAGTGCAGTTCAAAGCGCAAGCGCACACAGCACGTAAATCAACGACAACAGAGAGAGAGCCGCATACGTTATATGTATATGTATATATATATATATATATATATAGATATAGATATGGAAATGAATATGGACATGGATATGCTTATGCTTATAGATATAGATAGAGATATGTATACATGTATGTAAACATGTGTGTGTGTGTTTAAGTCCGGGGCTGCGCCCAAAACGGAAACAAGTAATAATTTGCGACGCTTCGCAGCTTCGCTTTACATTTTACACGGAATCTGCCGAACTCCCCACGAGCATCGCCCGGAATCGCCTCGACAGATGCGCTGCAAGAACTCACTGGCAAAGATATGTTACAGAAAAAGAGAGAGAGAGTGAGAAAGGTTTAGTTAAAAAATACCCTGTAAACCAGCTTGGTCAGAGCTAGTTTAGTGTACCTGATCATGTGTTCACAGCTTTTTCTTATGGTGCAGTATACTTTTAGGTTAACTAAATTAGTAGTGGTGTTTTTTCTCCAATTTATCGACAGTGTATATCGATATGTTAGCGATATGTTTCTCAATTACCTTTAATAAGCCATTTAAAACACTCTAATTGAATTATTTGGATAATTCCTAGTTAACAACTCTGTAGTAACTGTATAGTAACGTTCTTTCTCTAATTAATCGATAATGCATATGGATATATATTAATATGTGAGATAATTACGTTAGCAAAGCCACTTTGAACATTCTAATATCAAATTCACAGTCGTGCATGCACAGTTAAACGTGAATATGATCGGAGTAACTTCTACTGGTTACCTAACAGTCAATAAATACTGGTATTATAAGCACCTCATGCTAATAGAGCTTAATTACTGCCAAACTTTCTGTAATGGGTAGCCCTCAGTTGTGCCTGCTCAATAAAACTCGCTTCCCTCTGGGTAAAACACACTTGCAGTGACTGTTAATGAGTAACAGGTAGTCGTGCATGCCCAGCGCGCTTTATTACAGTTACATGCTTCAATTTCAATTTCAATTGCTGTCGCTGTGTGCGTGCGTCGCACACGCGCAGTGGCGTAGTCGGGCAAAAGGGCAACGGGGATCGCGAGAGCAGCGCGTGCATGCACGTTCATGTTCATCGTAGATAAGCCAGTGTCTCTCTATATAGTCTTTTTATCGCGCACATCGCTCGTCTTCTTTGTCTGGTTAGAGACCCCATTAGAGACCGCGCTGCCGCTGTGCCTGTGCCAATGCATTGACCACAGTTGCACACACACGCACACATGGGGAAGCTATCGTAGAGCTTAAGCATGGCAGGGCAGCATTGTCTGACACACACACAGACACACCAATACATATAAATGTACACGTATCTGAATGATCGTCCCTGCTCCACTGCTCAATGTGGTCGCTGCTCGCTGTCCCCCACAACATTTTGTCAATTCATTTTTTGCATTTAGTCTGCTTTCGTTCTTCGTGCGGCTTGACAATTTTCTCTCTCTTATTTCCCGACGAAATAATCCAGACTAAAGACGATATTATATTTAGTTTATTTGCGCGACAAGAAGATATGTATATATAGATATACCAGATATTCATATACACGTATACATACCTGTGCCCCATGCATGTCATTCCAAGTGTTTGTTTTTGGATAAAAATATTACCATATGTATTTCACATACATACATACACACATACATATCCATGTATGTATGTATATTTTGCTGTGTGCGTGTGTGTAACTGTATATAGTGCACGGTAAATTGTGAATTATCGGCGACACAACGTGAGAATCAGGGGCGACATTTGTGCGTCTGTATGTGCAGTGCCGCGTATCAATTATGTGGAAATATATTTACAAAGATATATATATATATATATATATGCGTATATCTATCTCTGTCCCTCTGCCAGCGAGTGTGCCAGTGTGTGTGAGTGTGTGTGCGTATGTAAAGCAATTTCGATGCCCTGGCACTGAATGTCACTAAACGCGCATTGCGTGCGAAATACCCCGCATCCGCCCCCGTTACACACTCCTCATCCTCCTTAACACAGCAAGCAAAAGAGAGAGAGAGCGACGCGTTTATGTGTGTGCGTGTAGATCGTACGTCAAACAAACAAACAAACAACAATTCACATTCATTCACAGCGCGTCGTCGGCATCATTGTGAACGATAACGCGATTATCTTCAGTTTTGCTACGCACAGAGCGAAAGAGAGCGCACGTGAGAGAGAAGGCGCGTGTGTGTGGAACGCAGAGTGGATAATGAGAATATCAAATACATAAACAAATTCATGTATTTTTTGCGTATTTTTTGCAAATTGCAATTGAAATAGTGCACAAATTGTGTTTGTGTTATTGTTGTTGTTGTGTGTGCATCACTGATTGTTGGCCACGCCCACCGATGCCGCCTAGGCCGCATCAACGCAACGCACACAAAGATCTGACAAAAATCCACACAAAATGGCGATAAATTCAAGCGCCAGAGAAACGCCCCTGCGCAGTGTCTAAGACAAAAGAAACAACAACAACAAAAACAACGAAAAAGAAAAAAAAATAAAACAAAACTTGACGAAATTTATGCAACGAAACTTTGCCATAGCCAGCGCAGCAGCAACAGCAGCAGCAGAGTCAGCGAAAGAGAGCGGCAACGGCCGATAGCCGATAGGCTACGTCGATAAGCGGCAAGCAACTTGTGTGGGCCGATAAAACGAAACTCGCAAGCGCCTAAGGTAAGCGCCCCCTCCCCCCACTACTCGTCCCTTTATCTTCTCGTTCCCCTCTTATAGCGATCCTGATCTCGGTTTCATTTGCATACATATTTGCATTCGTATACGTATTTGTATTGTTTGTCCGTTTCTGTTTCTGTTTGTTTACTTTTATCGCACACCCTTTTTGGGCTGTTCGTCTGTCGGTTTGGCAAGTTCAACGCGTATTTGATTTGATTGTTTGCTGTGTGGCCCAGTTTGAGGTTAACAACATTGAAATTGAAGTCTGGCAACGGCGACAGCGTCAGTAAATTCGTCCCTGCACCCCACCCCCATTCCCGCATACTGTGCTCTTATTTACAGCGCCCAAATACACTCTCATTTTCGGGCTTGTTGTTGTAAAGAAATTGTTACAAGGTCAAATGAGTCGAGGTATTTACACGGTTTGCCCCCGTGAGTTGGCATAAATATACATGCATATTGTAGGTACTACATTTTATAATATAATATGATATAATATGGTAAAATACCGTTGCGTTTACAAGTCGGCGTCTTTGACGATACACACACACACACTCTCTCATGACACTGTAATTTCCGGTTCCGTTTTGCAAGTAATGTGCGCCCTGCCTATGCCTGTCTCCCTCTCTCTCTCCCACTCTTTTTTTCTCTCTTTCCCAACTATGTTGCCATGTGAATGAGTCGATCTTCAGTTCTGCAAAAATCTGATGAAATATTACTTCCGCTTGACAGCAATAATGTCATTACGGTAGAGTGTTAACCATATTATTATCATATTCATATTATAATAAAATCAGATCAGATCAAAAACCTGTTGTCCTATTATTTGTACTTTTCCTTAGTTGTCTGTAAGTTTTTTATTTTTTTTTTTAGTTTTCATCTGCTGAGTTTACCTGGCTGCCCTAGTGCTAAGATTTATCGGATAGAATTTCCCCTTATCGATACCGCAAAATATTTAAAAAATAGCATACGTCATGGCAAGTGTTTCATTTTAACTTATCGCGTCATCAAATGTGTACGTCAAAGCCATATAAGTAATAAACCAGTGACGCGAATAAGTCCTCGAATTCTAATTGAGCTCGCATTCTAATTTTAGCCTATTTCGAGCAATAACTCTCGTAATGATGATTTAATTGGGTTAGTCGTAAAAGTGACGCCGTTTTGAACATCTGCGATATATGACATGATTATGCGCTTTTATTGCACTCGACCCCGTGGGAGGCAGCTGATTATTTTTCGATGGCTCGAGAGATCTGCTAGCCTAATTAGCAAGTCGTGTCACAGGAGTGGGAGTGGGGAGAAGGCACAGTTCCGGCTAACAAGTGCACAGTCATCGTGGTAATTCCGTCTGGAATCGTTCCAGCTAATTGAACCGCCTCGCGGCACTTTCCATTTACGAATACTTCCCCTCGATTAATTGGCCGATTGTCGATTGTCGTGTGCTGCAGCTGTTACAAAGCAAAGTAATTGAAACTGACTGCCGCAATGCATACCCTGTAATCCATATCCATCCACAGCAGCCTTACAGTATGCAACACAAAATGTGGAACAATAAGGATAAAATGAATAAGAATAAAATAAATACTTAATGAGAGCATGGAAATGCCCTACACTATTTGGCAACAGGGTATAGAACAATGGAACTTACCTGCATGAGTTCTGTGGCAATTATATGTAGTAATTATACATCCATTGCAATTGAAATTGCATAGTTACATCAGCAACGTCAGCATTGACTTGGGGGAAATCCAAGTAAGCCCACTGTAACATACACAAGAAAATACCTTAGATCCTCAGAGAGGAAGAGAGAGAACGAGAGAGAGCACACGCAACAGTTACAGTTACAGTTTATGCCGGCAGCAACAAGTGGCCCAAAGAGCGCACCCATACATATGCAGAAGCCAAGAGATAGAGAGAGACCAAGAGAGCGCACGTCAACATTAACAGAGCTATGTTAATGCCAGCAACATGTGCTCGCAACATGTTTGGCAACACTAGCAAGCCATGTGCAAAAGCAAAGATGATTAGGATAGTCAGCACATTATCCTTCAATGATTATACATATAGATAATTAATTGCCTAAGATAACCAATTGGCTGGCAAATAATACGCCATCTTTGTGTTCAATAGCCTTTGGCGGGCAGCAACATGTTGCGCAACATCTCATTAACAGCGCAACACAATCGATAAAGTGCGCCCTGTTATCGCTAACAGCAGCGGCAAATAACAGCCTCAGTCGTCTACACTCAATCGCCGCACAATGTTGCAGAGGTAAGAGGGTCGGTCGCAGAGTTTCTCAAAAAATTCAGTATAAAAAACAAAACCGGATTTCAGAGTGCAACAGTTTCGATTTGAACAGCGTGGCGAGCAGGTCGTTTTCGAGAGAAAGAGAGCGAGCGATAAAAAAAGAAAGAGAGAGAGAGACACACACAAGTTGTGGCACAGATATATCGAGATCGATTCACTTTTCAATCAGATCATGTAAGCACGACAAGCGACAAGTAAACAAGAAAAAGTGCAAGTGTCAATTGAAATTATCCATAACGATAAATGCAAATTAAACAACTAAATAAACAAGTGTAACAACAAATCGAAGCCAGGCAACAAATTGTGAATAATTTTGTAGGAAAATTCAATATTCTTGATACGATACGATTCAAAATTAACTCAAAACTCGTCGAAAACACAACTCACTTTTTTTCGGCCAACAAAAATATACAAAAAATTAACTAAAAAAATATATAAAAACACAAACACATACACATACAGACACACAAGTCATAAAAAAGAAGACGAAACAAAAGTTTATTTCTTTCGAATTGTGTGAATTGTGGAAAAGTACCTCGCGCTAAAATGTTCATGTGTTGATTATTATGATTATTATTATTTTCGTTGTTGCTGCTGCTGTTGTTTTTATTGTTGTTGTTTCGATAAACTGCAGCGAAACGAATTGAATGCGATTACAGGGTATTTGCAGCGCATCAATACAAAGAAAGAGACTGAGCGAGAGAGAGAGACAGCAAATGGTAACAACATATAAGAAAATACCAAATATTCAAAGCGAATACCAACAAGCAATTGTTGTTAGTGTTCCGCTTATCGCGATGCCTTAATCTGTGCGCGCAGGTCGATTGTCTGACTCAAAAGGGGACTACCTGCTGTGCCCCTGCTTCTGGCCCTGCCCCTGCCCCTGCAGGGCATCACAAAGTCAACTCGTCAACGTGTGTCGTCATCTCATCTCGATATCGATAACCAAATCAATGCCGACATTGCCGGCACATTTTACCGTGCCCTTTTTTCTCCTACTCCTTTTCCTCTTCCTCCTCCTGCTGCTGCTCTTTTATTGTTGTTTTTGCATTATGAGAGCGAGAGACTCTGCACAGGCCTCTTTGAGCCACGTTTGCCTCTTGATGTTGTTGTTGTAAATTTTTTGACATTGTTTCTTTTCTCTTTGGCTCTGTTGCCATGAGAGGGTGCGCCAACAACAACAACAGTAACAAGAAGAGCAACAACAACAACAAGAAGAGCAACGAAACAACTTTCGTTGATGTTTTTTGTTGGGCGATGATGTCATATGTTCTTATTGGTGCGTGGAAGTGAAGCGCGACTTGAGAGACATAGGGTAGGCAGAAGGAGAAGAGGGAGGAGAGGCGGCAACAGGAGGAGCAGGCAAAAGGAGTGGAGTTATGACTTTGTTGTTTTTTTTTTTTCTTTTTATATTTTTGCGGGTTCCTAGAAATCGAAAAAATGTTGTTGCCGCGTTTTGCAAATTCGCGTTTCATTGCCTATTCTGCTGTTGTTGTTGCTGCCACACAATTGCGCTTGCAACAGGAAATACATATACACACACACACGTATGCACATGAGTGTGTGTTTGTGTGTATGCATTTGTATTTATTTTTTGCACGCAAACACTTCCGACATTTTAAATGCAGCGAGCGAAGCGATCGGACCGGCTAAATAAATCAACATCAGCACAAACCAGCAACAACAACAACAACGGCAAAGAGCAAAAGCAACCATGTGCATTCGCACAGTCAGCCTGCCAGCCTCTCTCCACACACTCACACACTCTCTCTCTCTGTCCCTCCTCTCCTTCTGCTGCTCTCTTTGCCCACGCTGCGCTGCAGGCTGCTGCAGTTGCGCCGCCGCCGTCGCCGCCAAAGCACTCAATGCATATAAATGATTTTAATCAATGGCGTTGACGTCGACAGACAGAGAGATACATACACTCACACACAGACTCGTGCAGACCGCATTAATAACAATAATAAACGGCAATGCGTATTTAGAATGGTATTTGCAAGGGACAATTCCCACTTCAATTTCAGTTCCAGTTCCAGTTGCAGTTCCAATTTCTGTTTCATTTCCAATGCCTACGCACTGCTCCTCTTACTCTCTCACATTGCATTCATCCTTTGGCAGCCATTTGTAATATTGAGATTGATAGTTTTTGCACATCGATAAGTAATTTGCACTTTATTGTTATCGTCGCCCACAACAATTGCCATTCAAATCGATTCGATTCAAGCTCAGCCTTTGAGATTGATAGTTTTCGCAATTCGATAATACATTTAACAAAGATTGCGATGCAGCAGCGAAACAACAACAAAAAAACAAACAGCAAATTGATAATAAAACAACGCGCAACTTTTGATTTTTTGTAGTGAAACAAGTAAAAAGCAAACGAGTAAACTGCGGCAGACCAACTTAAGAAACAAGCGCAATAAAAACGCAACTAAATATACAAACTACTGTGCTAAACTAACCGAGTACTTAAGCAAGCTGCAAAACGAGTACTTAAACCGAGCGTAATTAGCGCCGCCAAACAAATTTGCCAAGTGATTAGTTTGTAAAGCACAAGCTAAAAATAAAAACAAAAACAACAAGAAAACAAAAACAAACAACTCGCAGCACACACAACAAACGATCGCGATGAAGAAGCTGTCACTAAATGTGAGTATCAATTGTGCAGAAGCGGAATGGGGAACATCAATCAGTAGTGGGTGGGGAAGGGGGTTTCTCTAAGAAATCGCGGCATCATAAATATGAAATGCATTTTTCAAGTTCATCCCCAGACGAGTAGGAGGCAGAACAGAAATGAAAAACAGAGAAGGCGAAGCAGCAACAGAAACCGAAACAGAGCAGAGCAGAGAGAAGAAAGAAACTCTTAATGGGCGTCATTGGTTTGCACTCGATCTCGATCTCGGAACGTGGCATGTTAATGAACTTGAAAAGGCCATGGTAATGATGAAGTTGCACTTGATGCGATTGAAATGCAAAAAAGGGAAATGAGAGAGTTGAAGTTAAGGAATGAAATAAAGTGCATGAATCGAAGCAATTGATCGCAAAGCTTCAAAGAGAGAGACAAAGAGAGAGAGAGAGTAAGAGACAGAGGAAAAGAGCGGATTCTTTTATGAATGCAGCTCAAAGTTCCTCTACAGATCGATTTGTACTTAAGATTAACTTCTATATCTGCAACTGAGGCTGACCTTGCACTCTGCTCATTTTCTTTTTCTTCTTTTCCTTTTCTTTTTTCTTGCCGCAGTCTTTTATCTTTTGCTCTTTTTTAACCCTATGGACGGACTTTAATTGAATTCAACGATAAATCTTGGCAATGCTTTCTTCTTTCAGTCGCATTTGGGCACGCGCCGTCCCCCCCTTGCCCCTACCTCCTTTCGCCTAATTGAAAAGCAATTGTGGTGCCCCAAGGCGTCTTAAACGATCTGCCTCGAGTCGAATGTATGTCTGTGTCTGTGTGTGTGTTCAACATGATAATGAAGTTGCGCCCCATGCCACGAAATCAAGTGGACTCTGATTGGTAACAGGGGCCGCACTTTGAGGTTAATGTGTGGCAAAAAGATACAGCTAAAGCTTTAGATGCAGATACAGGCCACATTTGGCACGCTTTGATGTTGCCAATTGAAATTGCCATAAGTCAAAGACAAAACACAATTTGCATGTGTTTTCCATATTATTATAAGTACGCTGGCACTCAAATACGACAATATATGGGGTATATAACATCTGCTGCCAGCTGCAGCCTCTGACATATTCCGTGCTACTTAGCTGGCTTATATCGTTCAGTTCAATGCCCCATAAATGTGAACTGAGGTCTGTTTTTTTGACATTGAAATAGACGCAAAACTATCGCAACTTTAATCGGCTTTAGTGTTGAAAAACCCCGCACATAACCCCGAACAAGGCCTAAGGTAAAATTAATGTTGCTCTATAGCGAAAGTTCAGTTTATCTTTATCTATTGCATGAGTTGTCGAAGGAATTCCAAGAATCCATTTAATTGTAATCATGGCCAGATCAAATCAATTTCAAATTGGCTGATGCAACAGTTTCACTATTTTTCTCTGCGTCTCTCCATCTCTGTTTCGGTTTCTATTTCTGTTATTTTCAGCTTGTTTTCGCAACTTTATGGCCCGTGTGTCTGCGCATTTAATTAGCCTTTAATGACGCACAGAGTCGACATATCTATATCGATAGTTATGCTGGCAATTAAACCATTTTTATTGCACTTCATTCATTAATTATTTTCATTATTATTGTGGCTCGTAAAGGCAAATTTAAATGTTGTAATAAGCTCAATAAACATTAACAATCAATTGACAAACAACAACAAAAGGGGGGCCCGTCTCTCTACAGTGCAACAACAAAACAACAACAGCAGCAACAACAAGTTACCAAATATGTCTTGCACACAATTTACAAATGTTAATGATTGATTTTGTGTCATGTAATCGCTGCAAACTAGTTTGCAGTTGTTGCACTTTTTCAACTTTAATTGACGTCAAGCGAGGTCCCTCTCCTTGCCCCCCTCTGCCTTGCCATCTTGGCCATATATAGTCGCACTTGACGCTTTGGCGTTACACACACATTTCTTCCGTCCTTGGCCGCACAGCAACAGCTACAGGGAGATTGTAACGCGCCCGACTTCCAGATACCCTGCAGCCAGAGCCAAAAAGTATGCCATAAAATATGCAAATGCATACAATTAGTAAGCTAATTAATCCCTAATTAATGGTTATTGTTTTATGTTACCCCAAGCTGACACGCGCAGTCGCAACCACACTTGCTATCTCTTTCCCTCTCTCACACACGCACACACGTACATGCCTTGCTGGGGGCCAAAGTCTCTCGCGCGCCCCAAACTGAAAAATTCCCATGAATCGTGTTTGGAATCTCATCGCATCGAATCGATTTGATGTGGGAAGGGGCAGCGAGAAGTAAGGGGAGGCAGGGGGGTCATTTCTCGCATTCTTAGAATAACCGTTGTGTGCTTGTTGTTGTTGCTGTTGTTGTTGTTGTTCTTTGCTATTGCTTGTTCTTGTTCACACGTTCAACGGCCGTTTTTATTGTTATCGGTTCTGTGCTGTGATCGCTGTCGCTGTCGTCGTCGTCTTCGTAGTCGCGTGTATTTGCACTTTTGCAGCCGTGACTCATTTCCATTTCCGCTGTTTGACATGTTCTACAAATGTTCATAGAACCCATAGTTATTTATAGCCCCCCTCCTTGTCAAGTATATGAAGTATTTTTATGGCGAATTGCGAATTTGTTCTCTCTCTCTTATCCACTTGGTTAATCGATAAAGTTTTTGACATTCACTTGGAAGTGCTGCAAAGTTTAGCATGTCAAACTTAATAGTGAATGGTTTTGATTTTTAGCAGAGTTGGCAACTATATGTTATTGCAGGAAGCGTAACAGAATGCACATATGTTAAGCTGCTGTTAAGTTGCTTACATTACCAGTCGAGTGTTGCCAAATTTGCTCACTTAATGTTAGTAAAGGAAGTGTAACAGAATGTACATATGTTAAGCTGCTGTTAAGCTATTAACAGCCCTTGTCAATTGTTGCAGCATAACAGCACGCACTTGTTAATTGATTTCCAGTTTTGCAGAGTTTCCAAGCATAACAGCATTGACTTCTGTTAACTGAATTTGCATACGCAATTCTCGTTCATACAAACATACACCAATATATTCCTGTATGGCCAAAAATAAAACCTTATTTAGCGGCATTAAACGCGCCGCCGCCTCGAGCTGTGACCACCCCCTGGGCGAGTGGATGTCCAGCTGCGCCTAATGGGCCTATATAGAGAGCTTAATGCTAATGGCAATTGCGGTTTGGCGTTTCATTAAAGTCGCATTTCAATCGAAATGCAACAGAATTCAATATCCATAAAGAGGAGCAAAACTTAATTATGTGATTTATATGCTTTTTATAAACAAACAGCAGCAGCAGCAACAACAACAGCAACAACAGCAACAACATTGAAAATTGGCACAATCAGCAGCAGCTTTAAATATTCGCAAATAATTTCCTCAATGGACTTGTTTAATTTATATCTGTGTGCGTGTGTGTGTGTGTTGTACAGTGAAACCTGTGACACGCTTCGCACTGTAAACTACTCACACAGTATTCGAAACTCGTATTCGTATTCACATTGGCACATTCGTTTTCGTATTCACATTCGTTTGATGTTTTTTACGGGGCATTTGAAAAAGTCGAGTCGAAACCAGTTTGTCGGTTCGGATCGGTTCAGTTCTCCCTCCATGCATGCTAAAATGTTTTGCTTTCAATTAAACTAATAAAATGCCAATTGCCAGCGAGAGTGTGTGTATCTATGTGTGTGTGTATCCAATGGTCGCCCAACTGGCTGGCACAACTGGCCAATGAGCGAGCCAATCCAATTCAATCTATTCCGATGTAATAAACTCAAACTTGCGATCAACTCGGCGTATGAGTAATGTGTCAGACAGTCACATAAGACTTAATTAAAAATAGACACACACACAAACACATAGAAATGTGCACGAGTGTAGTTGGCTAATGATATTGTTAATGCTAGTGCAAACTGCCAGGAATAAGTTTGAATCATTTCACTTTATGACAAACTAATCAAGCTAATTCTGCTTTGCAACTGCTTCGATTTGCTAAACAATTGATCAATATATACTATACTATTCTATGCTACTAAACTATATACACCCTATATGATCTATACACACTCTTTACTCTCTACATACACTCTATGAGAACTATACACACTCTACACATACTATATACACCTTACAGAGTCACTTTACAAAGGATTCTGTTGCAGTTCTGATTGGAAATGTGTCTTTTGCTTTACAACTGCTTCGACTTACTAAGCAATTGATTTATACATATATACTCTAAACAATACAATACAATATTTACACTCTATATGATCTATACACACTCTCTACATACACTCTATGTGATCTATACACACTTTACACTTTCTATATACTCTACAGCGTCACTTAACAGAGTCACTTGACAAAGGATTCTGTTGCAGTTCTGATTGGAAATGCGTCTTAATTGCAACTAGTTTGCGCCGCTTGTCAGCGTAATTGAGCCACACACATAATAATTGAAGCACAAACAGGACTTGCAAGTAACTTGTTGTTGTTGTTTTGTTTGCGTCTTCTTTTTTTGGTCTTTAGTCGCGAGCGCGCGCGCGTTTGCTGGCTTGCTTGATAAGCACATCACGTATACGCCTGGGTGTTCCACTCTGCATTTATAATGCGTGCCAGAGTGTGTGTGTGTGTGTGTTTTGATCACGAGCACACACACAGTCAGACACACAGACACACACACAGCGACAACGACACCCACCTGCAGTTGCATGCATAACTTGGTTGGGTTCGCTTCGCTCGGCTGACGCTGACGATGCCAGACGCGCTGTCGTCGCTGTCTCTCGTTTGTATGCATGTATGTGTGTGTGCTGATAAGAAAAAGACAGCAGCAGCAGGCAGCCAGCAGCGGCAGAGGCAGCAGCAGCGCAGGCAGCGCCTCAGCAACCTCAACAGTTTTGCGATCTTCAGTTTTATTTTTGTTGCCAACAAAGTTGATTGCTCGCGCGGGTGTTTTGTTTGGCTTGTTAACACTATTCAGAGTATTCATTGTTGTTATTCTTACTGCTGTTGTTGTTGTTGTTGTTGTGAGTGTACACAAGTTTCGTTGCTGTTTGCTCTGTGTTTTCGTCACTATTTAAACAGAGTTTAGAGTTGATCGAGATTAGACGGAAAGCGGAAGGCAGAAGAAACTGTAGAGAAGTAAAACATCAGCTCTATTTGCATACTCACAGCCATAGATACACTCAGTGTGTGTCTGTGTGTGTTATTTACGATCTGCGATTACGAAAGAGCAACAACTATTAATCTTAATAATCTTAATAATACCAAATTGGATGCGATACGCGCACGAGCCCAGTCCAAAACAGTTCCAGCAGAGCAGATCAATCCCCCCCAGCGAGAGATCGCCGAACGATTCAGCAACCAATTGACGGCGGCGGTGGCGGCAGCAGCGCTGCTGGAAGCCATAGAAAAGCGCATCTGTATCAGCAGCGGCAGCCAAAGTGAGCAAAATTAATACACGAAGAAAGCTAAAGGCGCGCGCATGCTCGACTGTTGCATACCCTATAGACCTGTATAACATTTGTTGATGACATGCCACGCCTTCTTTGCTGTTTACTCCGTCTGTCTACTTTTCTATGCAAGCAGCAGCAACAACAACAGCAACTCATCACATTGGCAGTGATGGTAAACGACAGACAGCAGACATTCACAGACAGACGCAGACACTGGCTGCCGCCATTTTGCAAATGAGCCGCTGTTGTTGCTGCTGTTGTTGTTGTTGCTCTATTAATTTAAAGCCAAAGAGAATTTAATGCATATTAAATTGCGCTTGCCACAAGCGGAGTCCAGTTTCGGTTAAAAAAACTTGCCGCATGTCTAGTAAATTAACAGCACCGTTTAACGCAGCAGCGCAACGAACGCAACAGGCCGCAAAAACAGGCAGCAACAGCAACAACAACAACAATGTTGGCTACATTCGCTGTGCCAGTTTATTTGGTACCAAGCAGTCTCGCCATGTCGGCAAGTTGCCTTGCTCGTGTTGCCATTGTTGTTGTTGCTGTTGCACGAGTGTTGGCCCTGGTACCAAGCAGTCTCGAGTCTCTAGAGTGGGGTGCTTAAGCAGTTTCTAACAGTTTGACAGTTTCCTTAACAAAGCAACGATGCGCTGTGAATGGCAAAAAAAGAAACGTAGAAATAAAGGCAGGGGGACAGCAGATTTGCCATGCTTGCGTAGCCAAGCGTTAAGTTGTGGAACATGCGACACACACACACATACACATGCATACTGTGAGTGTGTATGTGTGTGTGTTTGGCTATAGTTTTGCAAGCTTTTCATTGTCACTCACTGTGAATTCGCCGTAACTGACAACTAGATAATAATAACGGATAACGCAGATAACAGATAACAGTGGCGCATTCCTCGCAAATACCTAGCCAAATTTAACAGGCAGACAGACAGAGAGAGAGGGAGAGAGAAAGACAAGTGGATTTATGCATTGGCAATAAATCATTGAGGCGTTAAATAATTTCAACTATTGCGCACAAAAGAATTCACAATTTCTGTGTATAATTGTCGTCATTATTTTTGGCTCATGACTTCATTCAATGTCGACAACACACACACACATACACGCACAATCGCACATTGAAAGAAAAGTAATCGAAATCAAAGTTGAATAGTTTACAATCAGGCAAACTCGACTTGAAGCCGCGAACATGGCGAATTGCGTGGCTTGTGATTCACACACACACACACACAGAAACATTTGCACATGTATGTGTGCATGTGTTAGTGTCGCATGCCTTGGGCATTTATAATGCCTCTGCTTGTATGTACGACAGACAGTTATTTAAATTGATACAAAGCAGCAGCGCCGACAAATAAAATCAATTGGCAGCTAATCAAAGCACAATGCAAACAAATTGCCAGCACATGCTCTCTTCCACAATAATAATAATAATAAACATAATAATAATGACGATGACGATGACGATGATCAACGGCTTGAGTCGTCAATCGATCAATCGTTCTAAATTCGCAATCGGATCGCGTTCGTTGGCTCCTGTTTTGGTGGTCAACAACAATGACGCCATCACACCCACAGTGTGACAGTCGCTGTTAAAGCTTAACAGTTATTCTGTTACAGTCTGTCGTTTATCGATTATGCAATTTATGCGGCCGGCAAAAGTGTTAAAAATAAATGCATGCACACTCGATATTGAAATCGAACTCGTTCTCGAACTCTCGCTTGCACGCCCGATAGCCATAAATCGTGCAATTCGAGTCCAATTAGCAGTGGTTGCCGCTGCGCAGAGGTCGCGTTGTGTGGGTAATGCGAACCGGCAGCAGCTGCTGCTGCTGTTAACTCTCTGTGGCGCTGCGATGTAACTCACACGCGCTCCCCACACACACACACACACGCACAAATGTACAAACATCTGTGCATGCATATGCATATTTATATATCGAAATACGATATACATTATACATGCACTAATACTTATATTTTATGCGGCTCAGCTTCGGCGCCACGCTCAAGTCTGCACTTTTCCAACACTATTTTTAGTTTTATTTTTTTATAGTATTTTACTATACTCACGTGTCGCGCGGCAGCTGTTAATTATAGTATATTTAAATACCCCCAAAAAAAATAGTACGTACATTGTACTAGAAAACGAATAGATTTTGGCCAACTGTTGCGCACTGCTCTCGTTCCCTCAACCACCCCCACGCCCCACTCGCCACATCACAGTGTTGGTAATAACATTCTCGGCCATTTGGCAACTGATTGATGAACTTTTCTACTTTGGCCATTTGGCCATAAATCAAAAGCGAAGACAATAAAAATGCGCGCAACTTAATTGAAGGCATCAACAAGCCAATAAAAAATCAATTTAAATAAACACTCGCACACAAACAGACACACATACATGTACTCTCACACACATGCAGAAGCGCGCGCGCTCGCACACATTCAGAACGATCGTACTAGGTGCTAAACGAAACACGATCGTAAAACAACATAGACCAGCAGAGTAGAAAAATCGAAAATATTTCAACAAATTGTTGTCGTTCGAAATAGCGACGCTGTGTCTGCTTTGAATTTTCATTCATTTCCACAGGCACACACGCAGGCAGCCACATTCACATAAAAATTTCTCACATTTTCACAAATAAACAAACAGCGCAGTGGAAAATTTGCAATTTTAATCAAATTATTCAATAGTTCGGAATGTATGTCGCACTCGCGTGGTAATTGAGAGCGACTAACTGACCAACTGACAGATTGACGACAATCGCCCGGCGCGGCCTGTGCACGCAAATTGATAAAAATATGCAAATACAGAAATGAAGAAAATTTATTCATTTTTTTATTTAGTCTTCTTTTTTGGGGGCTTGTCCGACTGTGCAGAGCATGTGGTTGTCTCACTCACTCGCACGCACACACACACAAACATATATACAGTGTGCTGTTGGCTTACGCATTTGAGCCCAGTTAGACACGAGTTATGTCCAAATTGCGTTTCATAATCCTTTAAGTGCTTAATAAAACAAACTTTAATTAATAAAAACAACATTTATTACATAAGATTTTAATTAATAAATAACATTCGAAGTTGAATTTAACTAGTGATGATAAATTTAGCTAGTGCTGGTAGGTTCGTGACTATCGATAATTGCATCTCTGGTCACTCTGAACTAACCGCCAAATCGTAAATTGGCCAAGTCGACACTTTTGCAAATAATGCAATAAACATTGCAATTGCCGGCCTATTTATAGCCAAGACACGTCTGCGAAGAGGCCTGAAGACACCTTTCTGATCCCGCCGCCGCCGGCAGTTGCAAGTTGCTCATTGCACAGTGCAGCAGATGTGGCAGATGCGGCGCATTTTATTTTTAGCACAAACTTTGCAGTCGCAATTGCAGACAGTCGCTATTTTTAGATACCTTGAACTACGAGTTACGATTTGCCACTTACGATATACGATCTACGACGCGAGAACGATCAACGATTTACGAGCTCGTCTCGCCTTGAGCGGGTCGACGCGTCCGTCGTCTGCTTTGGGCCAGGCCAGGCCGACGACCACCCGTCGCGTGCGTGCGGCTCTCGCTCTCGCCTTTTTGCGGTTTCAAGGTTCAGATTGGCCCATATCCACTTACCCAGAAATCAGACACGAAGCCGACGACGACGCGACGGCGTAGCCAAAGCCGAGGCTGATCTTAATTGTGCCCTCACTTGGCTCTATAAATAGACTTGCCAGACAGCAGATTGTGCTATTTTTAAACTATTTCCGGTACTTAGCAGCAGTAGCATTACATATAATAGCACAGCATGATCGTAACACTGCGTGAAGCGAAATCTTCTCAAAGTAATCTTCGTTCTTTATGAAGGAATTAATGAATTACCATAAAACGTTATAAGCTTCCTTAACTAATCTTTACCTTTCACTTCTCTCTGTCTCTCTTCCGTTGCAGATGTGTTCCCGCAACATAAAGATCTCGGTGGTGCTGTTTCTTGTCTTGATACCCATATTCACAGCGTTGCCCCACAGTCACAATCTGTCGAAACGCAGCAATTTCTTCGATCTGGAGTGTAAGGGCATCTTTAACAAGACCATGTTCTTCCGACTGGATCGCATATGCGAGGACTGCTATCAGTTGTTCCGCGAGGCGAGTATACATCGATTATGCAAGTAAGTAGTCCAACTAATTCAAGCAACCCAATTCTCCCCCCTACATCATCGCTAACCCATCGAACAAAGGGAAAGAGAGAGAAAGGTGACAAATCCGACAAGCCCTTGTTCCTTTATCCCTTCCCATGCCCATTCTCCAAGCAACCCAACAACGTCCTCAACCTCATTAACTGCGTCTACACGCCAGTTTGAAAGCAGTTTAAGGTGAACTGTTGCAAAATAAAGAGAAACAAACATTTATATGTGAACGATGACCCTGACATGGATATCAAAGAACACAGGAAACGTTTTAAATATATTATTAAATTGCAAATTGTACAATATGTATTTTAAAAACCAAAGAAACAAACTTAGTTCTAGCTGCTATCGCTTTCTCAGTTTTCAGTTTCAGTTCTTCTTTCACACTATCTACCTATCTATATTTTATATCTATCTATGCTAGCTGAATCTTATTCTTGTCTATTTGCTGCAGGGCTAATTGTTTCGCCCACGAAAGCTTCGGAGATTGCCTGAAAGTGTTGCTCATCGATGATGAGGAGATACAGCAGCTGCAGCAGTATCTCAAAGTGATCAACGGCTCGCCCTATCCCTTTCACAAGCCCGTTATCTACAAGTAGATCTACTTCGATCTACGCAATCTTTAAATCTTTCGTTCGTTTCGTTTCTTTTCAATTTCGTTTTCGAATTTTATTGTTTCTAATTCTGATTTCATTTCATTTTCCTTATCCCAACTTTGATTTGAGTATTTAAATCTCTTGATTTTGTATGTTTATGATTTTTGTTATTTTTATGTCAATTTTAGGAAAGACTGCTTTGATTCCAAAATGTTTGGCGAGTGCGTGAAAGTGCTGTTAACGCCCACAGAAGAGATAGCCAATTTACAGCACTTCATAAAAGTAATAAACGGTTCACCAATATCGTTCAACATGCAAAACACATAACTCTAAGTGGTCAATTGCCATGAGAATCCACCACCAGCAGAATCCACCACAGAACCACCCACACACACACATACACACACAAGCAAACTGGCAGCAAAAGAAAGTTAAGCAAGCTAGTTCCAGTTCTCTTGAAGTGGAACTGCAACTTGGAACTTGGAACTAGTAAGCACCAATCCGAAGAATCTGATCAATCCAAGAACAAGAAAAAGAACAAGAACAATCACCACAAGCAGAACAACAACAAATTAAATATAAAACGCCCAAATTTAATTCGTACTTATTTATTACTGTATGTTCTACAGTTTTTACTATATGTGTTTTTTTAAAACCGAATTATTTTAATTAATTTATTGAAACGTCGTTACGCGTTTGTTGTAAGTGAGGGACAGGGACACGGGTCACGGGAGTCGGGGGAATTAGACACACACACGGGAATACAGTGGGCAGTGAGTATATCACATACACACACACACACACTAACACAAACACGCACACACTGCAAGGGCGACAGAGCGAGAGGGAAAGGGGGAGAGTGCGAGTTGGGATGGTGGGAGTGCGGAGTCGGGGGGTTTCTTCCCAGTAGTTTCGACAGCCGAACCCCGATGCCGAGGAAGTATTTATTTCTAAGTATTCTTAGCTTGTTTATTATTATTGCGTTATGTATGTAAAATAAAAAATCCATTGTTTTTAATATACTTATTTAATGTATAATTATTATTTTTGTATTTGTATTTGTAAAAAGAGAGAGAGAGGGAAAGGAAGCAGAAAGAGTATCGCGTATTCCAAGCAGCATTTACATACAAACATCAAAGGGCAAAAAAATACTAAAAAAATACATCACAGACAGACAGGAACACACATACATAACCGACACACACACACACTATCGTAAACCCCCAAGAACGAAAGTATTTTGCAAATGTATTAAAATTTTGTGCTATTTAGTAAAGATTAAAATCGTAATTAGCGTAAAATTTGTTGGCATAGAAAGGAAAAACGAGGAGGAGAAGAAGAATAATAATAACAAAGAAATTATATATCCCCACGAGTAAATACAAATACAACTTTAGTCTAGAACGCAATTTGTGCAAAACACAAGCAAAACAACAAAAAACGTTTCGAGTAAAATATAACACAAAAAAAAAAAAACAAAATGAAACGAGAATGCATTAAAAATGTAGCAAAAAAACGCAACAAAAATAATATTATAAAATATTTATATAATATAATGAACAAAGAGGAAAACAATCGCTGGCTATTTGAGGGCATCCAAAATTGTGATAAATGAAATTAGAATGCGACACTTACCGGAAAAGTGACAAGCACACACACTGAGAGAGAGCAAAAGAGAGTTACAGCGGGAGCGCAGAGAACGCCAGAGAGAGAGTAAGAGCAGCAGAAACAGCAACAAGTGAAGCAGCTGTTATCGATGTTGCGCGCGCGTTTCCGACGCGACTAAAAACGCGTGCTTACCGTTTTTATTTTGTGGTATGTTTTTTTAGTTTCATTTTCCTTTTCATTTTAAGTATACTTTGAATTTTGATTTTGTTTTTCGCCACGTTTGCCAGGTGCAACTGCTTTTTGTCTTTTGCCATTTTTCCTATGCACACTGGCCAACAACATTTTTGAACTGAGGCACAAATAAGATTTTTGCATTTTTGAAAGCTCAAAACAGCCTTAAAAACAGCTGCGAGCGTTGCCAATCAGACTTAATATTTTCAGTACTGTCAAGACGAATTTCTAATGCACTTCATTACCTATCCCCAAACAAACAGGCAAGACTGCTTCGGATCGCCGTTCTTCAACGCTTGCGTCGAGGCTCTGCAGCTGCACGAGGAAATGGACAAGTATAACGAATGGCGCGATACTCTGGGACGCAAGTAAACCCGAGAGAGGAGGCCAGCCGAGTTCTACCCATACTACTGTATACTACTCCACCAACATATACATATTTACACATACACGCATACACACACACACGCCATGTGAACCCAAGGCACACGAACGAAGACAAACCAATTGACAGAACAAATAATCAGATGCGGAGAATACGCAAAATACTTGTATGATTAAGCACGGGAAAGAAACAAGAAATGTTGGACAAAAAAGAAAAAAACTTAAAAAAATCACGAATACACGACACGAAATACCTATGATAATATTATTCTTAAAATACGAAAAATACACAAATAATAAACATAATCAGCTTAATGTGGCAGTGTAAAATCTCTTATTCTCATACTTTTATGCGAGTTTGTACAATTGTTTTTTGTCGTAAGTTTAGTTTTCACACAATATACATACAACATGTATGTATGTATTTTATTTATGGAAAATTTAGTTCAAGAAACAAAGGACACGAAACGAAAACGAGAAATTCAAAATGTCTGATGTAAATAAATAAAAAAGGAAATGTGTTTTGCTTTCTTTTCAAGTTTTCTATAGAGCCGCATATACTACAAGTATATATATAAATATATACATATGCTTACCTACCACATACACATACATATATTTTGTACATTTTAGTGTATCCTTTAAGCCATTAAGTTAATTTGTTACGTTTACTTTTACGTTTATGCTCTAATTCTAATTCTAATCACACACATCTGCTAAAACTGTCGCGAAGAAGAGAATATATACACACACACACATACTACAAATATAACCAGCACAAACAGCGCATATTTCGATATATTACATTATATGTATCCTAATTAATTTAAACTTGTTTGGATCTAGTCGTAAAATATAAATAAAAACTGTATATTTCAAGTGGAGAGAGTACCCAAGTTTCACCTTCATTTTGGTCGAATTGTTGTTGTTGTTTCACATCTCGTTTTGGGTGCAAAAGCAGTATCTTTATTCAATATACAATATATATTCAATTCATTCAGCATTCAGCTTGTGAGTTTTCCAATATATCAATATCAACAGTGCGATTCAATCGGCTACGATTACGATAATTATGGATAATTATGCAAATTACGGTTCATTCACTTGAGATGTATGAAATGCCAGGTATCAACTGGAAGACAAGAGATTTATATATATGTATATTTATTCATATTTTAATGGCACAATATTTATTGATATAATATCGAACAGGGCATTCAACAAGCAAAGCCGATTACAAACAAATTAAGTGTGTGTGTATTTCTGTGCGCGAGTGTACCCGTGTGTGGGTGTATGTGAGTGAGTGTATTCTTGTGTTTGTGTGTGTGCTTAGTGTTAATATTTACAACAGCACAAAATTTTGTGATTTTGGTTTGAATTTCTTTGGTTTTTGTTCAAAGCTCGTAGTTAGTAAAGCATGCGGGATTGGAGTATTTTGTCCAACTTGTGTGCAGTTAAAGCTTGGCACGACGAACATAGTAAACCTTACCTGTATCGGGCACATCCTCGACCTCGCCACCATCGGAAGCCTCATTCAGCAGCTTGGCAGACTCTTCCTTAGGTATAACAAAGTCGGAGTTCTTGTTTGTCAGATTTTCACTGGGAGAATAAAGAGAAACTCGAGTTAGCAATAAGGTGTGAACAAGAACTCTCAACTAATGTTTAAACAAACCATGCGATTGGCGCCTTGGACACATTGCCCTGGTTGATCAAATTCTGCCAGAAGTTGTGGGTCTCCGCAATGATCGAGGTGGCGAAGTCAGCGTTCTTGGCATCGCCATTGAAGGCAAACTGGTTCTCTGGCTTGCCATCGGGAATTTTGTAAATCTAAATCAAGATAGATTGATTAGTTCACTAGTTAATGCAATTTAAACTTGTTCTTTAGCACTCACCTTGAACCACTCGACGGTAGCACGCAATAGACCCGGGAAGTACTGGTCCACATCGGAGATATCGTTGACCTTGGAGGCCACCGGATCCTTGATGTCAATGGCAATGATTTTCCAGTCTGTTTCGCCCTCATCGATCAGTGCAATGGCGCCCAGGACCTTGACCTGGAGCACATCACCACGCTTGGCCACACGGTAGCCGATTTCGATGACATCAATGGGATCGTTATCGCCCTTGCAACCCGTTGAGGGCTCAATGTGGTCGGGGTTCTCCCAGGTCTGGGGCAGAGCACCATAGTTCCAGATGTAACCCTTGTGTGGGAAGCAATTAGCGACAAAGCGCAATTTACCCTTCTTGATGTCCTGCTTGATGGGGTTCATCGGTGTCTTCAGACTAATCTAATTAACCAGACAACAAGGCAGACACGCAATCGTTAGTTATCGATAGATATTAATTGTTAAGTCTGCTCACCTCCATCTTGGCGTTTGTCCAACGTGGCACCTCCACAACCATGTTGTAGACAGACTTATCATCCTTGGCGAACAGTGGAATGTCGTGCATGGGCGAGATGACATTGCCGCAGCCGTTTTCTATAACGAATTTTAGTACAAAATAATGAAGCGTTGTAATTAATGTGTTACAAAACGTAAGGCACGCTATCAGTTCATTAATTATATTGACCTTTAATCTACCTCAACTGTGTTTCAATCTACACAAGCACACGCACACACACATGCACAGTTTCTACAGATATATATTGCATAAATAAAGATATCTTTACGATATCGATATCGTCCATAAGTTGTTTCATCAATCATTGAAACTAAAGTCCAAATTTTTTACACTGTGCGGCGTTGATTCACCTTGCCCAGTGTCATGTTGCCGGCAGCGGTAGCGGCGACGGTGACAGCGGAAGCAGCAGCGGATGCTAATATTGCTGATAAAGCAAACGTCTTTTAATTAGCCGCAACTTGTTGCATAATTGTTTATGCCGATTACACGAGCACGTTAACTTGATTAACCCAAAGGATAATGAAGCGGCAGTAGCGACTTTTTTTTATACTTACTGAAATATAGGCTGTAAGTTGGCGAATTCTTATTGCCCTTTTCGACCGTAGAGTACATGACTGGCTTAGTTGTTGATATACTTTTTAATTTAATTTGACTGTTTATGGTCGCAACTGTTCGTGCTGACGTTGCGAAAATTGGTCGGAGCAGATGTCTACCAATTACACGTGAGGAAGCAATATAGTATGAGCTCCTTGCAATTTCGGCGAACATTGTGCTTAGCCAGCATTGCCAGACTTTATATACTAAAAAATACCATGGAAAATACTCAATAATATCATAGCAATCAGCTTTTGGTTGCTTGACAAGCTTTGAGCAACAACAAAACAAACATGTGGTATGACAGTTATTTACAAAGAAAAAATACCTATAAACTGATTCTTTAAAATTTGAAAATGACAGCATTTTTGGTGAGACCGTTTAGTTTCTAAATAACGTTATCGATTATTTCAAGTGACCAATCGAATATAACTAGTTGTAACATACTCCACGCTGACAAAAATTCAGTGAAATTTTTAGTCTCGCTTGTGGGTTTCGGACAAACTTAATTATTAAGGTGTTTGCATAAGTGCAAATCAGATACCGTTAAGCTTCTGCTGAACAACGAATACAAACAAACATTGCTGCGTGTGGCAATAAAACACCCTTGACAATACTACGTGCACGTTTGGCAACAAGTTGAAAAGTTCCCCCAATAGTCGTCGCCATGCAGAACTCGAGATCGAGAGGCTCGTCGGCCAAGCAGCACCACCATCGTCGTCGTGAACCAGCTGGTGCAACATCTGTTAGGGCAAATGAGTCAATTACGAAGATCTCCCCGGATTCGAGCAGCAATCAAGTGGGAATCGATGATAATGCCTGTGTGGTCTGTTTCAAAACTGTTGATATCTATTCCATTGGCGATTGCGATCATCCTGTCTGCTACGAGTGCTCCACCCGTATGCGAGTCTTGTGCCAGCAAAACGAATGCCCCATATGCCGTCATGTGCTCTCCAAGGTAATCTTGTATTCACTTCTATTAGAGCTGGAGAACATGTGTAAAATATACATATGCATATGTATATATGTATACATATGTATATAAATTAACATTGCAGGTTTTATTTACACTGGATAAGTTGCCGTACCGCGAACTGGAGGCTAACAATCGCTCAGATTTCTACAGCAAAAAGTATCGCATTGGCTTCTGCACTGCGGATATTCAACAGAAATTCTATCAGCTCCTCGACCACCCCTGTCCCAAGTGGGTAGATCTGTCGTGTACTTCAATGGCAATCACTAATTTTCCAATTGTAATTCAATAGGTGCGACGTGCCGCCTTATCGGACTTTCCAGGCGCTGCGCAATCATGTCTTGCGTGAACACAACATGTACTTCTGTGATCTGTGCGTGGAGACCTTAAAAATCTTCACGTTCGAACGCCGCTGCTATACGCAGGCAGAGCTGGTGATACACAACACCAAAGGTGATCCGGACAACACATCGCACCGTGGCCATCCGCTGTGCGAATACTGTAACAAACGTTACGTGGATCGAGATGAACTCTTCCGGCATTTGCGGCGAGATCACTATTTCTGTCACTTCTGTGATGCTGATGGTTGCAACGACTTCTACAAGTATTATTATCATAGCCCTTCTATTATTATTCTTGTCTTTTGCTGATTACCTATTTCGATTTCCATTCGTAGCGTTTATGCTGACTTGGCCGATCATTTTCGAAAGGAGCATTTCCTGTGCGAGGAAGGCAAATGTGCCACAGAGGAATTCACAGGCGCCTTTCGCAATGAGATTGAGTACAAGGCGCATGTGGCCAGTGTGCATGGCAAGTCGCTGAACAAGCAACAGGTTAAGCAGGCGCGCACATTGCAGTTTGAGATTACTCTGGGGCCACGTGGTCGTCGGGGACAGAACGAACAAAACGTTAGCATGAGATCTCGGTGAGTAAACTCCAATGTTGTTCCATCTACGGTTTCTTATGACTTTATTGCAACGTAGGAATGAGGAGCGTCAGGATTACTATGATGAATTGCCAACGACAAGCTCTCAGCGCAATCAACCCGTCACAATTGATGCTGGCAATGAGGAAGAGTTCCCCATGTTGGCTGGTATTACACCGGGACCGAATGTATCCCTAGTTAGGGCACCGCCACCGTCAATGCGTAATATAAGCGGCACCTCGGGACTAGCTCGCACTAAAGAAAACTTTCCAGCCTTGGGAGGCGCTGCTGGAGGCAGCATTCTAATGGGCAAGCCTGGTCAGTCTGCTGCGCTGCCAGTGTCAGCGGCCTTCAAGAAGCCTTCGAATGCTGGTGCTGGTGGTGGAACCGTTGCGCGTGGCAATGCCCCAGCGAATGGTATGTTGTTGCATGTCTCAAATCGACCAGCTGGAAATGTAGTGGGCAAAAAAACAGCGCCAGAAATGGATTTTCCTGCACTGCCAGGAAAGGGCAAGGGAAAGATGGCGCGAAATCTAGAAGAAGATATGGTGCCCAGCAGCTCAGGCGTGTCCATGACAAATGTGTCGGCCAAGCATCGCACACTTGTCGATGACTATGTGTCTGTCGCGCATCCGAGCACCTATCATAAGTTACAAATGGTACAAAAGGAGGAGTCGGAGGCTAAGGCACGTTTGGAGGCGCAAAAGAAGAGTGCGCCCAAGCTGACGGCAACTGAGTTCCCCACGCTGGGTCCAAGCAGCACCAAGCCAACGCCAGTGGCTATGATTAAAGCTAATGGTGGCTCTGCCGCATCCTTGAACTGGTCGAAGCCCGTGTCGGAGAAGAAACAAAGGGAATTGGATAACCGCAAGTCCAAGGTAGCACCAGCGCCTTTTTTGCCCACTCCGAAGGGAAATAATTTGAACAACAACAATAACAACAACAACAATCGAAACAATGCTAACCAAAATCAACAGCAGCAACAACAACAACAACAGCAGCAACAGCAAGCAAACAAAAAGGACAAAAAAGCAAAGGATAAGAAAAACAATCAAGAAACTCAAGGGAAACAAGAAAAACCAAACAAAGCAAACAAGCAAAAGGAAAAAAACAATAACAACAACAATAGCAACAATAACAATAACATCAACCACAACAATAATAACAACAACAATGTGAAACAACTGCCAATAGATGTTAACAACTCCAACTCCAATGGCAATGGCAATGGCAACATATCCAGTACGTCACGTGCCCCACCAGGTCTCACCATCAGCAATGGAGCAATTCCAATAAAGCCACCGCCAGGCTTTAGGTCCAATGTCGTCACAGTGAACTCGGTGGCAAAGCTGGCCAATAATCTGACATTCACTAGTTCACTGGGCGACAGCTATAGCATTGTTCCGTCTCCTCCAAGTTACTGCGATCTACCAGATTCAGCGAACAGGAACCAGGTTAGTAAATCAGTTGTACTAAAGTTGAATTCGATTTCTTATTTACTTGTGACATTTATAGAACTTGGTAGATCAGCTGCGAGAGATACTTAAGACACCCGAGGCCTTTAACGAATTTCGCTTGCTTTCGGCCAAGTTTCGCGATGGATCTTGCACAGGTCGAGCCTACTACGAGCACTGTCAATCTGCCATGACGGACAAGTTTTATGATCTATTTCCGGAACTTTTAGTCATGCTGCCCGATATAGGAAAACAACAGGTTATAAATTAAGAGTTACTTGTGGCTTTATAGTCTTAATATACTTATTTTTCTGTATAGGAACTTTACTTGGTGCACAAGCAAAACGTGAACTCGCTGACGCCCGCCCAGATCAAATCCCTGCCCAGCCTGGAAGTGTGCAGCTGCAAGCAAATCGTTTTGGCCGCCGACTTTGATAGCCATCAGAAGGTGCATGAGCTCACCGAGAACTTTCCCACATTGGGTAATAATAACGTGGCTGGTGGTGCAGCTTTCAAGAATGCACAACGTAAATAAATATATAAACCTGGAGCCAATCTCGGAACAACGACGAAGTACGCGAAATGAAAGCTTTACTTATGTATATTTTGTATGTATGTAATTAACTGTTCTCCCATACCAACACACCACCACCAACAACAACATCAACAACAACAATAATGCCAATGTACACAAGCAAAGGAAAATCAACAAACGAAATGAAACTCTCGTGTGAACGTAGCTTAAATCAGTTTATATATAATATAATAGTATATGTATGATTTACATACATGTATAAATGTATGAATATGGTAATTATTGGCCCCGTGTAACGTTCAAAACGTTTCATGCCTCTTGTAGATCTGTTGAGCTATGCAAAACTCTGCACGTGTGGTATATGTTTTTTAATTTTTAATGAGTGAGCTTGTATGCTAAATGCAATAATATTGAATAAAGTGCAAAACAATCAGATTGCAATTGTACCAACTGTGTATTTATTGATTACTGCTAATTGCCTATAGTTATTTCTTTGATCTAAATGATAGTATCAGATAAAGGAACAATTAGCATTAATGGTGGGGTTTATCTTATCGCGGACCTGTGTTCATGTTTTGTTTGCTCTCCTCTTGAACACACTTGTAACCCACAGACGATTTGAAGGTCCAACAATATATCATATTATTATACCCTTTGCCCATTCATAATGTTACAAAAGGGGTATACTAACTTGGGTAATTGTATTTAACAGGCAGACGGAGGTGACTCCACAAAGTACCATAACTTGAAAACTAAGCCAAACATACAAAATTGTGTTTAGTATAAAATTTTTGTTTTATTTTATTTTTATTCAAATTCAAATTTATTAACTTTATTGTTTTAAATATTTACTAATATAATATTTTGGTAAAATACTCTAATTGTTACTTGGTCACATCGCAAGATTATAAATTATCGATAACCATAATGTTCGATACATAAACAACAATGGAGCGGCGCGACGATGTGCTTAGACAGGTAACGCAAGCAATTTGAAAATTGCGAAAATTATATACAATTAATTGGATATTTTAGGCACTCAACAAGAATGCCGACGAAACGGAGCGTTGGCAAGCCTACAAGGCAGACAACGAGACCGCAATCAGCAACTTAGATTTGTTCTCCAAACATTTGACTGTCGAGGTTATGGTACCGATTGGAAAGAAGGCTTTTATGCCGGGCGAATTGATACATACAAATGAACTGCTTGTAGGCCACTATCAAGGATATTTTTCGGCCTGCTCTTCTCATAAGGCCAAGGAGATATGCCAGCACCGATTGCACCTGGCAGAAGAGCACCTTAAGCAGCTTGAGGTCGAGGCAGATCTTTGGCAGTGAGTAATTTCATTTGTTTTTATCTGAATAGCTTATAAGTTGTGAATATATTACAGGAACAATCTAGAGAAGCCAGTTTTGGAGGGTGCTGTTCCAAATGCAGGTGAGATTGAAATAGTAGAGGATTACGATGAGGAAGCTCACAAGAAATGGCTTATGGAGCACAAAGAGAAGGTGCGTAAAGAGAAACAAGAGGAACGTGTTCAACGCGAAGACCACTTGAAAGACGAAGATCTGTTCAAAAAACTTGAAGACCGTGAAATGATGGAGGAGCTTGGCTTGGACCCAGAGAATTTCAATGAACAAGCTCTTAACGATCTTGTGGGAACTGCTGATTTTGGAACCAAAGACTGTGATAAAGATGCTCTAACGGATAATGAAGTATTTGACTTACTTGACAAATTGGAAGCTGAGGAGAAGAACGATGCGGAAGAAATAGATCCGGAGGCGGAGGGCAACCTACAAAACACCAATGAAATGGTACAAAATCTTATGAAGAAGGGACAAACAGAAGTCTCGCAAACTAAACGCAGAACTGCTAGGACTGTGAACCCCATTGAAGAAAGCGATATTTCAGATGATGATGACTCCGATCAGCCAGAGGAAGTGAAAATGATAAGAGAGCAGCTTGTACAGTTGCCAGAAGAGGAGCAAGAGGAGTTTCTGAAATCTCAGATACAAATAATAAAAGCTAAAATGCGTAAAATTCAAAAAGAACATTTCATAAGTGATGAAGTGACTCACCTGATGAATGTGGTTGTCTCCCTGGAAGATGATCTACAGGAAATGATATTTGAAAAAGAAGAAAGCATCGAGCCAGAGGAATCGGATGAAGTTGAGTCTCTACCAGATACTGTTAACAATAAGAAACGGCGTATATCTTTTGCCAAAACCGATGAAGAATTGTTATTCAGACGCAATGAAACTGTTGCAGAAATGTTGTCAAAGGCAAAACAGCAGGAACAGAAACAGGAGACAGAGCAGCCGTCACAGCGTGATGTCATTTCGTTGGATGCTTCGTTACAGCAGGCTCCAAAGGATGTTGATTTGAAGCCCCCGACAAGTCCACAAATTATGCAGAAGGTTCCAAAGGATGTTGATTTGAAGCCCCCGACAAATCCACAAATTATGCAGAAGGTGGAACAAAATCTTGAGTTTGTTAAGGAACATCAAAGTGTACAGGACTTTGATTTGGTCAATCAAATACTTGAGGCTTCTACAGATCGAATACATACACTTCACATAAGTTTTCAACATTCCGATGCAGTTGCAGAGCCAGTAGAACTAGAAGACGGTGTTCCCGGATGCCCGGCGCACTTTTACGAACTGTACAAAAAAGATCCTGCAAAGACGCAGGCCAAACAAGAGTTTCCTATTTATGTGAACAGCTTTGAAGGCGAGGAAGAACTGCGCGTACCTATACTTAAGGAAGAGGCCAGAGAAGCGGCTTACAATGATCCACGAGCTGAGGTGAGAAAGCAATTCATAACTCGTGATCTATTTATCACTTTATATATATATATGTATTTTCAGTTTTCCAAAATTTCGTCAAATGTTGAAGAACCGGTAAGCAGCACTAAGACTGAGTCGATTTTGCGCAATAAATCGGCTGTGGAATTGGAGCCTCGTACTCCAATTGAGGATTTGAAGAGAGATGCAAACCAAGCACCCAAAAAGAAGAACAGAAACAAGAAGAAAAAGAAACGTACCATCGATGATGAGTTACGCGACATGAGCGCCTATCAAAAGGTCATGCACGATCTGGTGGAAAAGGAGCCCACTGTGCCGGAGCCACTACCCGCGGGCAAATACATTGACTCACATGCGCCAAAGAAGCGCATTAGCCGCTTCAAGGAGCAGCGTAAGATGAGCAAGACATAGCAGAGACCCAAGGCTTGGTGAAGATATGTACATTTATTTACTTAGTGAGAAATGTATGATGATAATTACTTGTTTCTTATTATGTATGTACATAATTTGTTAAGCTGTCCTGTATTAAAAACACACACAACAATAAACAACTAGGGGTGTGTACATTGATTATGGATAAATATTAAAGTAGACACTAGTTACTAGTCCGTTTTAACGGAATTTATTTTTAAAACAACATTTACATTTTCGTTCGCGATTACTTACAGTGAGATATATGATATTTTTTTATTTCACAATTTATATGAATGCCAAATGCTATTAACATACAAATGTGCGATGCGTGTGTGTGTGTGTTTATGGGTATGAAATAGAATATTTCATACACAATCGCTTAGCTTACGAATGTGTGTGTGTGTGTGTGGTTTAAAAGTAGATACATATTAACTACTAATACATACAGTGTGTGTGTGTGTGTGTGTGTGTGTGTGTGTGTGCATCTTATATATAATCTCGTAGTTACACATGTGTTTCCATCAACTCTCACTATATTGTATGTAATTTTCTGGTTATTGCTTCGCTTGATTTGGTTGGTTTCTACTAAGTTAAACCTTCCGATAATTGATTTAATTACGTTGTAATTTTCTCTCTGAAGAATAGTTACATTTAAAATGTGTTAAGTGTGTTAAACATTGTTGTTAATGCCAACAACAATTTTAACTTCCTATGTCCAAATCGAACGCATAGGAATTAATCTTCTAGACCAAGAAATTCCCTTTCCAATGCGGCGCCCATCATATTCCATTCGCCATCGTCCTCGTCCTCCTGATTGTCCCCGCTGTTCGAATCGGATCCCATCTCCAAATCAGAAGGCAGTTCTTCGCCTGCAGGAAATGTATATTAAATTAGAATAGATTGTTTGCAATTGTCTTTGCTTGGTTTACCTCTTCGGAACTTGGCACTTGGCATCTCATCGTCATCTTCTTCATTTTCCTCGTCTTCATTCTCATCACCATCATTGGAACTCTTATCGAAATCTGGAACATCTTTAGTGGGTGATCCCATAATAATATCTCCAGTGCGGGTAAAGAAATCGTGTGCCCGGTTCGAGCTTTCATCTTCTCGCTTGCGCTTCAGTAACTTCTTATCCATTGGAGGATTTTCTAAAATTAACAAATACACAAAAAGTAAATACAAATCGAAAGAGGTGGCGTTTTATTTGGCTTACCAAAGTTGACGGGTCCCTCATCGCTGGATGAATCGGATTCGAAGAACGTCTCGTAGTCCTTGTTCATGTCGGCAATGTCGGCGTTGGTGAACACCAGCAACGGATTAAGCGTTTCACGGAAGTTTCCACCCTGCTCCTGTTGCATACTGCTCGATGGCGAAATCTCTGATCTCTCATTGTAGTTGACCACATGCTCGGGACTGTGGCAATGGGCTGGGGGCTGTCTGCCTTTGTTGCGCACCTTACGATCCAATGGAAATAGACGCTCTTCCACGTGTTCCCAGCGCTCGGCGCATGCCCATAGCCAGTTGGCATTGACCACCGTGATGTTGGGTTCCTTCTTTGCCGCGTTTACTTTGTACGTGCCGGCGTTGACGGCCACCAGGTGTGTTATGTCCTTGCTGATGTTCGACTGCACTTCGGCACCCAAACTCTTGGCTATAAAATAGGCCCGCGACTGCTCCAATTTCATTTGTGTCGGCACCAAGCCGGAAAAGACTAGATTTTGCCCACGCAGCACCTCGCAGCGGATTTTCGGTACAATAATCTTGAGATCAGGTATTTCTGTAGTCTCATCGTAAATAGCATAGAAACGCTTGTGTATGTTGCGCAGAATGACCTCCAGATACAGAAGATAATCATCAGGATCCTCGATTTCAATTTGTTTCTGCCCGTCGTTAGTTATTTTGACGTTCGGACTTGAGCTCTGTGATGTTGTGGCCACATCGTCGCTACCCTGCGCACTGTCGTCCTCGGCCTCAGGGCCGCGTCTATCGTCGCCGCTAGTTGACGATGCAATGCTTTCATCATCCTCTTTCTTGGGCGGGGATTTATCGGTTTTGATGTTACTAACTTGTGCATTATCCGCAGGAAGATCATCGGTGACATTAATGTCATCGGTGTCGCTTGCCTGCTTCGGGCTATTCACCTCCTCATCTTGCTCCGGCAAACCCGATGAGTTATCATCCACCTCATCGCCAGCAGTTTTTCCATTCAATTTATCAACGCTATTTACACAGGACTCTTCAATTTCTGAGGTACTGGCGCTCTTAGGAGTTTCCACCTCTTTTGTTTCACTTGTTTCCAGTTCAAATACATCTACAGACTCTTCATCCTTACTTGTGCTTGAAACTGTATTGTCGCCCTTGTCAGCATCCGTTTCCTCAGGCTTCTCTGATTCCTTATCCGCACCCTCCACTGGCTTCTTTTCAGATATTTTGTCAATTTCTGCAGGTCAAACAAGGAGTTAATTGAATTAGAAAGCCTTGAATGGTTCTAATGCGGTGCCTACCTTTGAAATCTACACCCTCGCCGTCTAGTTCATGCTTGGACAAGCCTGGCGGTGCATTGATGTCGCCAGTGTGTTGAAAGAAGTGATAAGGTTTCACTTGTATCAAATTCGATGCCATATTCCAGACATCCTCACGATCATCGATGATGCAAACCATTGAATCACCGTTGGGGAAAAGAGCCCTACAAGATATAGTAGTTACTTATAATTGCTTAATACATCATCTCTATAAGAGAAACTCACTTTAAGTTGTCCGTCTTGCTGGTGGCATTGAAACATTCATCGCGCGATAGAATTCTGTGGGAAAAGAACTTGCCATCCGGATCGAGCAGTTGGGCAATCATGTGTGCATAATTGCGAGCCCCAAAGGTGCAAATATGCAGCTCGTAGAGCTGTGACATATTCTCCAAGAACTTGGCGGTTCCTGGACGCAGACGCGTATGATACCAGGGTGATTGTGGGCCGTACAGTTGAAAATGATAGATGCCTTTGATATTATCGGGAACCGTATCATTGGTTGTATGTATAACGGTCTGATCGAGATCCACCAACAGAACCAGTTTGCGATCGGCGAGCAGGCGGCGAGTGTCATCGTGACCCAACTTTTGAGCCAGTTTCTGGGTAACCTTTAGATCAGGCATTGTGTGCACCATGGGAACTGAGGCTTCAGATGTTTGACCCTATTGAACAATAAGATAATTAATACAAAATAGTACTCAACTTTACGACTTCATTTATTTATTACACTTACATTATCGTTCTGGCGCAAATCTGCGCCGCAATCTGCGCACATGTCCTTGATGACAGTGGTGTGTATGCATTCGGATAGCTCCAAAAGCGCATCTCTGTGCATGAAAAGAGTTGAGAGGGGGAGAGAGAGATAGAGAGAGCATAATAAGAAAACAAAAGCTTACATTTTATGTATACGCTCGCTTTGGCGTGCATAATTGCATTCCACCCACCACCCGCCCGACCACCTCCTACACATAACCAAAGAGGAAGAAAAACTCACCCTTTTATCACAATTTCACCTTCCTTGCGGAGCCGCTTTTTAACCACACCAGCTCGATTTGACTTATATTTTTGTACCAAGGAGTCGTTCTGCTTTACAGGCTTTCCATCATCGCCAAGTTGCTGGTATAAGAACAGAATTTGTGCCACAGAAACATTTTGTCCTTCGCGTACGCGCCATTTATTGATTCGTATGCGTGTCTCTGTCTCTCCGAGCGCTGCATTAACAATGATGCGATTGGCGCTACCGCCACTGGTGCCACTGCTGCCGCCGCCACCAGCATCGTCTGCATCCTTTCGTGGCTTGGACGCAATCTGGCTGCTTTGCGACTTATCTTCTTCGCTGGTCTTTTGCATACTTTATTTACAATTCTGTATATATACAGATTTTTTGAGGTTGTTTAAATCTGTGGCTTGTTATGTTTTCAATTTGTGTGAATTGCGACAAATTGCGCAAATTGTCATTCGCAGCGAAGACGGACAGCTGTTCTTCAAGTTTCGCAATCGATATATTGCAATATTGCATTTATCGAATTTCGACTGTGATAGTTTTGCACGCTTTGTTTTGTGTTTGTTTATAAAAATATTATTTGCGGAAAATGAGTGAAGAAAATGATAAAGTGGACTTGAAACGCTCTGCGCCTGGTGATGTAATAGAACCTGAAGTGGCTACAGACGCACAGCGCGTGGATGCAGAGGAGGAGGGTGAAAATTACGACTGGATTGGTCCGCTTCCCTCGGAGCAAAGCGCGGCAGTGCCGGCTAAGAAAAAGAAAGGTAAATAAATGAAATATGAAATTTACTCACAAAAACCAAAAATCAATTTCACATTTACACTCAGTTTTGCCCTATGAACAAATCTATTTGGAGAATCTGCCAAATGCCGAGAGCTATGAACGGAGTTACATGCACCGCGACGTCATCACACATTTGGTGAGTACGAAAACGGAGTTCGTGGTGACCGCCAGCTTAGATGGCCACATCAAGTTCTGGAAGAAAATGGACCTGGGCATTGACTTCGTTAAGCATTTTCGGAGTCACTTGGTGCCCGTCAAATCGCTCTCAACAAACAGCAGCGGCACCTTGCTCTGCTCGGCGGCAGCCGATCAAACGGCGAAAGTATTCGATGTGGTCAACTTTGATATGATCAATATAATACGTTTAGGCTACACGCCTCTCTGTAGCGAATGGATTAACTCGCCGGCAGATGCTATGCAGGGACTGGCCATGTAAGTCATTTAGCTAATCCTATTGACATTGTATTGCATTGCTTATCTCGATGATTATCTTTAGAACTGACTCGGAGAACCACAACATACACATTTATGATGGACAAAGCGGTGGTGAAGTCCTTTACACGTTGGATAAACTGCACTTGGCACCAGTTGTGGCTATGTGCTTTAATCAGGCAATGGAAACAGTTATTTCTGTGGATCGTAATGGGATATTGGAGTACTGGCAAAATTCAAAATACGACTATAAGTTTCCGCAACGCTTAGTCAACTTTGAATCGAAACTGGACACAAGTAAATAGCATTTCTATTCTTTATTATCATATATTAATCTTTTTTATCACCAGGCTTATTTGAGTTTGCTAAGAATAAAACATTAGTAACTGGTCTGGCAGCAACTCCGGATGGAAAACGATTTGCGGCCATTTCAACAGATCGTAAAGTGCGCGTATTTCAATTTAATACTGGAAAAATGCTGCGAGTCTTTGATGAAGCACTAACCACGTACACACAAATGCAGCAGACGCCACATGCACTGCCAAATATGGAATTCGGTAGAAGGTAATATCAGAAATAGATAATTATGAGGATCAATTGCTTAATAACTATTATTGTAGAATGGCAGCTGAACGAGACTTGGAAAAGACTGCGCAAAATGCTACGCTAAACATTCTATTCGACAGCACAGGAAACTTTCTACTGTATCCCACAATGTTGGGAATCAAAGTGATCAATGTGGTCACTAATCGTTGTGTTACGATTCTGGGTAAAACTGATAATATTCGTCCATTGCAAGTGGCACTCTTCCAAGGCAGAATCAAGCGACAAAAGGCCGCTATAACGTTGGAGCAGGAGGCCAGCGAGAATCCTGCGTTGCAAAATCTACTTAATGATCCCACGGCATTTTGCACAGCCTACAAGTAAGTTAATCAGACTTATATTGAAGCGATCATAAAAATATAAAACTTTCCTATTCCCAGGAAGAACCGCTTTTACTTGTATAGCAGGCGTCTGCCATCGGATCTACAAGACGTTGATCGTGACATTTTCAATGAAAAGCCATCGAAAGAAGATATTATTGCCGTGCCTGAGTCTCAAGGTATTTACTCGCAGCTCCTGTTGCTAACCGTTATTTGTTACTAACCTTGTGTATTTTCTTTTACACGCTAACATTTAAAAGATGAAGGTTATTTTATTTATCATTATTTAATTTCTATCTTTTATAACTATCATAAATTATGCACTCATTTATAGTTATCCAACGTATCTACGAGAATGTTGTCCTTCACACTACCAAGGGTGATATCCATATAAGACTATTTTTCAAGGAAGTGCCGAAGACTGTCGAGAACTTTTGCGTGCATGCAAAGAATGGGTAAATTGTTACAAGAACTTTTAACGTATTGAATAGACAGTCATATACAACATTTATTTATTATATAGATACTACAATGGACATATTTTCCATCGCGTCATCAAGGGATTTATGGTGCAGACGGGTGACCCAACTGGCACCGGTACGGGTGGTAAGTCCATATGGGGCAGCGACTTTAAAGATGAATTTGTACCAAGTCTAAAGCATGATCGGCCTTATACTGTAAGCATGGCCAATGCAGGTCCAAATACGAATGGAAGTCAGTTTTTTATAACTGTTTTACCTACGGTAAGAGGTACTTTATTTTATTTTCTTCTTTATTTTATTAACACCATTTCATTTTAGCCATGGTTGGACAACAAGCACACCGTATTCGGCCGTGTATTTCGAGGCATGGAGGTTGTCTTAAATATCTGTAACTCGAAAGCGAATCCCAAAACAGACAAACCATACGATGATATCAAAATAATTTCAATACATTTAAGCAATTAATTGAAAAAGTAGCAAAATAAACGATTTATTATTTGAAAATAGTATTATTGCGTAGTGCAGTATTTCTTTTTGGTATTTCTACATTGTTCAATGCACGGTCACATTGATCAGCTGTTTATGCACTCTCAGCAAAGTTTTGCTTTCGTCTAATCCCGTTGCAGCAACTAATTGGCCATTGCAATAATAAGAATAGTAATTATATTACTAATATAATTTAGATTTAACAATAAATAAAAGTGCATTGATTTACCAAGGTGAATATGTGTGTGTAAACACTGCGCATTGTTTTGATTGTGTCTGCGGGTGTTAAATTCACTGACTGAATATGTTTGATCAAGAAAACCAAAACAAAGGGTAATGAAGAGCGATGAATACATATATTAATAAAAAATGCTTATCAGCAAACTATAACACGACGTTCGATCCTGAAGTATGTGAAGTGTGGCATTAAATTGGGTCAAGTCGAGGTGATAATGCAATAAAAAGTAATGCTACTATATTAATTTATGTATGAATTTAGGTGAATGAGATTATGTTGCCTTATCACCAACAAACATAGAGAAATTGCGAGGAAACACTGCACACGCACACGCAGTACGATTAGTCATTCATTGGTTTTGCTTTTTGGCGCTCTTATCGACGACAGTTGGTTTTATGGAATTGGCTTTGTTTACTGATAACCAATATTGTTGACATTAATAAACAATTGTAAATTGTTTTATACTTTTAGGTGATTTGCAGTATAGATAAAATGAGCTAACTGCATAAGCTGGTTAAAGTCGAAATCAACCATGTCCCAGAATGATTCAGATGACGTACGCAGCGCCGCCCAGCTCCTCATAACTAATGCTCGGCATGGCAACGCATACCACATGCCCTACGATATGTGTAAGTTCCCTTAGCACTCTCTTTCGTCCAGCGTCCACCTCTCTCCCGCCGTCACTCTCACTCTCTCTTCAAGTTCAAGTGCTTTATAAATGACACCCTTATGTGTAATTAATATAATTATCAATGTCAATTCACACAGCGCGACCGCATTCCATCAATCTGTTCACTGAGGAATTCCTAGGCGGGTATATGCAGGATGGACGAATGTCGGTGGTGCGTCGCTTCTTTTGCCTCTTTGTCACATTCGACTTGGTGTTTGTTTCGCTGCTCTGGTTAATTTGCATTGTGGTATGTATATTTCTATCTCTCGCTGCAAAGACAGCCTGCTAATACCCTACATTCTTTGCAGATCGGGGGCGACAATATATTCCAGGCGTTCCAGAAACAAGTTATACAATATACAATTTACACATCTCTTTTCGATGTGGTTGCCACCGCTCTCTGCCGTTTCGTAGTTTTAATTTTCTTCTATGCCATGCTATATATTAATCATTGGTCCATTATAGCGGTAAGTGATTGTAGTGATTGCAGTGATTGATTATTCACTGTAGAACTGTCTTAACCAACGACTCATTTCTTATTTCAGCTGTCTACCAGCGCGTCATGTATATTTCTCATCTCCAAAGTTTTTTTCTACGATGTAAGTTAAGACAGATCGAATCAGCAGTTAATGACACTATAATTAACTCCTTTTCCGTAGTGGGTGCACTCCAAACAGCAAGTATTCGAGGTTATACTCATTATAACTTCATTCATTCTGGCCTGGGGCGAGGCTTGGTTCCTGGACTGTCGGGTCATACCACAGGAGCAACATGCACGACGTTATTTTACTTGTAAGTCTCGAATTTCCCTTTTATCTACATATTTATTTATTTACATATTTTGTCTTTCGATTGCGTAGCTGCCACCGCAAATGATCGTACAACAAACGATCGATTGGCACATCCAACGATCTTGACCCAAGCCGAACGTAATTCTCAAAGCGTCACAGATTTCTACTCGCCCTTGGACACAGAGCATCACTCGGACGAAGAAGATGAACAGGTAAATGAATGCGCATACTAAATAGAACTCTTGAATAAAACAATTGTACAATTGAAACATCTATAAAAGATGATGTCCACGTATCAAGCAGACTACTATAATGTTGATGGTAGTCCAAAATGTCAAACTTGAGTGTATAGACTGATTCTTTACTTTGCTTTCTCCTTTACAGGACGCGGAATACAATCAAATGGGCTTGGATTGCCTGTGCAAGGCATATGAGCTAATTGAGTCTACCGATTGGAAGGTGGAGAAGGTTACGCCCAAGGGTGACACCATTCACAGCACACAGCGTGATAAAATTGGAAAAATATACAAACTGACGGCGAGACTGAAGTATCCGGCTAAGGCACTCATGGAGGAACTTTTCTATCGCATCGAGGATGTGCCCAAGTGGAACCCGGCGCTGTTAGAGTCAAAGATAGTTCGCGTACGTTAAGGGATAACATATAAAAGATTCCTTATATAATACCTGTTATTTCTATTATAGAAAATCAACTCCTATACGGATATTACTTATCAAGTGTCGATCGGCGGTGGTGGCGGCATGGTGAAAAGTCGCGACTTTGTCAATCTGCGTTCGTGTCGTTTGTTTAATAATGGAAAAATCTGCGACGACGACGAGGCGGCCAAGCTGAGCTCCGACGATGAGGACGACAACTCACTTAATCGTTCGTGCGGGGGCAGCGTCACAACGTTGTCGGACAATGACGCGGAGACACCACAAACCGGCAGTGTTGGCAGCTATCGAACAAAGCTCTTCGGTCGTGGCTCGTTACAGCAGCAAGTGGAAACGAGCGCAACAGGAGCAGCGACAGCGCCAACAACTCCCTACGATACGTTGAGCAAAAGTCTTGGCGCCAAGAGTTTAGGTGCCGCCTTGAATTTTAATGTTGAACCACCGCCGCTGGATGATGAATTCATGGATGCGAAGGAAGATGTGGATCACGCACAGATCACAGTGAAAGATACACTAACACTGCCCGACTCGATGGTGGGTAAAACCAAGAACAAAGTGTGGCTAAGCTCGGCAATTAGTGTGCCGTATCCTGCGGTTCCAGTCACAACGAAATACACTAGGTGAGCAGGAGTATTCACCAATATAACCCATACAATCTCACGTTCTTTTTACGTTCATAGAGGCGAAAATATTGTATCGGGATTTGCATTTCGAGAGATCATTGGCAAGTCGGATAGCTGTATACTGGAGTGGGTGTTGTGTTTGGATCTGAAAGGCTATATACCGCGCTATGTGCTGGATGCAGTGAGTAAAATGAGAGGGAGAAGAAATGATGATGTTGTATTATTAATGAATGTACAATATTTCTGTTAATTTCACTACAGGCACTTACCTCGTCCATGGTGGATTATATGACATACCTGCGGAAGCACATAAACGAGTTGCGGCAGCGTCGACGCCGTTGACTCCGGATAAACTACAGATATATTTTATTTTATTGTAGTTAGTAAGATATGAAATACGGAAATTGTATTGGCGTAGTGCTTGCTTGCACCATATTTAAACTGTATTCCCTAACTAATTGTAAACCGATAAATGTATCTCAAGAGTGCGCGTGATGCAGGGTATTTTTACCTACTAGTATGAAAAATCAGGATAAAGTGCATTGCTCTTTAGTTTATTGAGTATGTATTGTGTAGGGTTTTAAGTATATATATATATATATGTATATGTATGTGTATGGACGACTTAACTAATACATTTTATACATGCTTTTTCGATATCTTAGTAACGTCTTTCAGTTCAGTTGAACGCGCTGATTGTGCTTGGGCAGTTGCAGCAACCAGAACTAGGATAGGTAGATGGGTTAGTGTTAGAGTGCTTCATGACTTTGCGTATGCTTAAGATCAGTCCCAAAATGTGCATTCTCAGGGCGTGCTCCTATTTGCTGTCGTTCTGTGGAAACCAGCCTTGACACGCCTCCACGGCTACCTCACAAACGGCGCCCATTGCCTTGGCGTTGTCATAGTCTAAGTAAGGAGAGAGATCGAGACGGAGAGTCATCTGGTAGCTAATGCTGGACAGGATTCTCACTTACCCAGGCCATTGCGCTTGCCAAAGATGCTGCCATTGAAGGGAGGCTTCCTGTAGGCTGCCTCGCTGCTGCGCAACAGAATGGCAGCCACAATGATGGTGACCAGGAGTAGAGTGATTGTGCATCTCAGAGCGGCCATGCTGCAGTCTTTATTACTCGTGGACAGTGTGTGCTAGTGAAGGGAAGTCGCTGATGTTGTGCGTTCGAAGTGTGGAAGTGTTCTGTGACTTCTGGTGGCAGCAACAGGCGCTTTTATACCACACTCACAGTGCACAGAACAGGGAGCAACCCTCGTCCTGTGCCTTATTGAATTACTTAGGTTGTAATTGAAAATGAAATTGCTTCAGGGAGTTGGCTGAGTGGCGGGATAAGAATTTAATTTGTACATCACATATTCAAAACAAAAAAATACAAATAAAAATGACTTCTGGATATTGCGGTTCCTAGATACTGCTGCCCCACTCGATCACCTTATTGAACTCCTTCTCGCCGAAGCCAATGGCCACTGCCTGCTCCACACAGCAATTCTGTCGTTTCAGATTGTCGATCATAAAGAGTTGCTTCTTGTAGGCATTGAGTAGATCAGCCCGCTGCTTCTTCAATGCCTTGATGCGACTGTCTCGCACCTTGATGTCTTTGCGAATGCTATCCTGTTCATCCCGCTGATCGACATTGTGCTGCTCCCACTGCCTACGATTTGCCTCGGCCTCATCGTTGGCGCGCGCCAAGCGACTCTCCAAATTGATGTTCATCTGCTTAATCAGCTTCACTTCACGCTTGAGTTGATCCAGCTCGCGCTGATGACTCGCGTGCTCCTGCTGGTAATCCTTTTGCCGATGATTCGCTTCCTCAGCCTGCTGTTCGAGTCTCTCCAGCTGCTCCGAAAGTCTGCTGTTCGAGCTGACTGCCTGATCTCGCTGGGCTTCAGTCTTGCGCAGTGCATCCATTGACGCCTCCAGTCTTTCGCGTTGCGCTGCCATGTCTTGGGTGATCTGCGCGTGATCCTCCTCCAATATGGCCACTTTAGCTTTCAGGAATCTGTGGAATAGAGAGAAAAGATGTGATCAAGCTCGATACATATTTCATTGATATCACTGAATACCTAATGAAGTTATCCTGGGTCAACTGCTTCTTGGACTGTCCGTTTATCACGGTGGTACTTGGTCGTGGCAGCTCCACATCGCCCACATGTTGCTGGTGCTGCTGTGGTTGCTGTTGCTGCTTCTGCTGATGGTGTTTATGCTGAGTCGCCTCATTGTCGGCTTCCTGCTGCAGCAACATATCCAATGAGGGACTCTGCTTGAAATTCGGATTGTGATACTTCACATAGGTGGCTGTCTTTTGGTTGGCTCTATGATGACAGCCGTTGTCGTTGCGTCCAGGCGGCTGCTTGCCCTGCATCTTGTTGACCGGCTTTAGGTCGGCATCGCCGTCCCAGTGACGCCGATCCGTTGCCAAAGGCTTGGTTCCTTTGGCCGACTGCGACAGCAGCGTCATGCCGCCCTTGCCTAGACGAGGGGATGCCAGCGATTGACAGAATGGCGATGTGGGTGGACTCTTGGGGGGTGACTTGCAGATACCACGTGATCTAAGGCCACCGCGTGCCATGCACGCCTTGACCGATGTCATATCGACGGCGTGCTTCTTCCTCAACAACGTACTGGGACCCTTCTGCTTGAGATACGTACTGTAGCGTGATTGTGTCACGCTTTGGCCCAATCGATTATCATCACGGTGGGTGGGACTCAAACTCATTTGATTGAGTTCCTGATTCATTTTGAAAAGTTCCTTTTCACGCGACAAAATCTCGGTCATGTTGTTCCCCTCGGTATGGGAATTTGTATTGGTATTAGAAGAAAACTGGTTCGTTGTACGGTAATTTCAATTCCAATCTAACAAACCATTTACAAACAATAAATTTTTAAACAAATTTGAATTGTCTCAACGGCAAGCTCAACTCAGCTTGCAGTTGGATTGTGGCTATATTTGAATTAAAACTCAATGCCGACAAGTAAATAAATATGTCGGAGAGTTCAGTTACCCTTGGCTACCTTGGCTAGTAGTTCCTCAAAAGGATATGCCACCCACCCACGTCGTCGGTGGTGCCTTGGGGTTGTTTTCAGTATCCCTTGGCTCTTGTTGTTGTTGTTGTTGCTAAGGCCATCGACTTGTAGATTTATGAACTTGTCAGCTTTGTCTTATGAACTTGTCCATTGACTTGACACACTGCGTGGGCGTCCTCTAGATCTATCTACCTATCTCTTTTATTCGCTCTGTGTCTGAGTTGCCAAAAATGTATTGAGTGTGGGTTGTTGAATCTCTTAATATCTATGCAAAACTCGAGACACTTTTGGCAGTTCTCTCTGATGTAATACACTTAAGATACAGTCTCTGAATCACAGAATTTGTTTTGAGAATATTTAACTGCCAGACATGTTGCGGGTTGAGTGATTTACAGCGCGTAACAATTTGCCAAACTGTTAGAAATATAAGCAAGATTAATGATTTTGACATTTGAAAAAATGGGAACATCTGAGGAATACAAATTACAGTGAGGGTATAATAATCTACAATATATGCCACTAATATTTTGGCAGGTTGAAAATAAGAACAGATTTTTAGTATATTACTTCCAATATTTGATTAGCCTTAAGTTAATGTTATGGAATCGACTTTGACAGCACAAAGAGATCTGTAAACTTATGGCAGATTAATAATAGCAGTAGTAGTAAAATATATAACAATTTTTAATGATTTATACATAATAATATTCTAAATTTCCAACTCATGCAAATTACAGAGAATGATAATGATATTGTTTATGGGAAAGAACCCAAAATATCCCAGTTACTTTCGTAATATCAGTTAGAGTAGTAAATTCATATAAATATAGCCAGGTTTAGTTCTTTCTTGTTGAAGAAAAGGGAAACACTTAGAAGCACAAATTTCAATTATGATAATAATTTATTGTTACCAATATTTAATCAGCTTAAAGATGATTTTTATGGAAACGTGTCCCGAGAACTTCAGCTCCCTCAGTCATGTTCAGAAGTCAGTCGCCTGAGATGTGCTCACGTCTTCGCCTTGTGCATTCCCGCACGTCTCTTCGGAAGAGAACACGCATGATAATCATAAATATTGGTATAACTAAAAACATAAATAGAGATGCGCAAGTTAATAGGAACCGTCAACAACAGAGAGACCTCAGTCAAGGCTACAACAGCAACAACGACAACAACAGTTCGAAGAGGTTCTTTGTATTCCTTCTACCTGAGCAGTGAGGTAAAATGTAAATGCAACTGCGAGATTCATTTATTTCCAGGCAAACAAACATGCTACGTAGTTAGCATAGTGACAGAAGCCCACAGCACAGTGTGCGATCTCTGGCGATCTCGTATATGGCGTCATCAAGGCATTCCAGTTGACGGCCCACACATCGCATAAGATTTGTGTGTAGAACTTGGCCAGAGATTCGGAATGGAAGCGTGCTTAGTTAGTGGCGTTGCCCAGGCATGACGGGATTGGGGAGGAAGGGATTGGGGAATACGGGGAATGTGCACGTTGACCAGCTCGAAGCTGGAAGTAGGAGAAGCAGCGAAGAATCTCTCGACTGTAGGTGAGAAAAGAGAGTCAGTCGAGCGTGGCGCAGGGCTCAAGTGCAACCGGTGTGGGCCACCTTCGGTTGCCGCAAGTTGCTGAAAATCTGCCACACACACACACACGCACACACTCATAATACACTCACTTATACTTGCATAGGTGAAGAGCGGCGCGCCAATAAGAGCGTCTCGCCAATAACTCCGACGACGTCGACTCCGAAAGACTCCGAGACGACGAGCGCGTCGACTTTAGACCGGTTGTCTGTTTGGGCCGCACTCAAGTCGCTGTTGCAGTCAGTCTTGGCCAGATCGGTGTGCGAGACACATCCAAAGCGCGCAACACGTACGCGCACGTACACAATCGTACACACACACACACACAAGTTCGCTCGTGCACATACACAGTGACAAGCAACGTCGCGCGCGTTTTGCTGTTCGAAGTTGTTCCAACTGATCGTCGTCGTCGTCGGGGATCACAGATGAGAAACAAGCATGTACGTGTTAGAAGTTTGTAGTGCCCCTACTATAGCTATATAGCATGTCTATATAGCATGGATATCGTAGCATGAAATGGCTCTAATTGGATTGGACTTGGGGGGAGGGCGAACGTGCAAACGCATTTGACGCGCTGCTACAAAAGAAATTGTTGCGATGTTGTCGCTTATTCGACTTTATTCGCTTTTTTATTCACGTTATTCACTTCAGTTTTGATTGTTGTTGCCCTTGGCCAGAGCGGCTGAACTAACGGACAAATTCGTGGGTTCATCACGATTAATGTTTTTGTTTTCGTTTTTGGGGGGATCCGATTGTGATTTGTGATTGTGAAAATTGTGTGACCGCAAGTTCGTTGCCTAAGTCATTTAGTGTTTAGCCTTTTTTTCGTCCAAAGTTGAGCAATTAAGCTATAGCCAAACTCCTGCCAAAAGCGATATCAGTCGCGGCTTCTCTTTGCGCCGCTCTTAAAGACGCTCATCGCGCTCTTTTGGCTCAAGAGTTTTCAGCTTTATTTTTAGTTTTTTCTTTCGCTTCGCTTGGGTTTTCCAGTCTGGCGGCATTGTTTATCGCATTTTCCTTGTATTTCCCCACCAGCTAACCTCCACTTCCCCCACTCCATGCTGCAATACATATGTAAAACGTCAAATAGGAAGTTGGCCAAATTAAATTCATGCAAATTTGGCTAGAAAAGGCGAGAAAAATGCAAAAGCAAAAATAAACGAATACAAAAAGTGAATGAATGTGAATGATAAATTGTTAAATATATACAAATATTTCCACACACACTGTCCACTGTCAACAAAATCTGTTATACTTGTATAACACTTATAAAACAAAGCCACATAACTAATTGGATTACGCAAAAATCGGGACAACGTTCGCTTTCCTGAGGTGAGTTCGTTTGTTCGCTGCTGTTGTTGTTTTCTTCGGATGAAATAGACTTCATTTATTTTGCGTACCCATTTCAATATGGCGCTGGAAATGGGATTTTTGATGTGCCGCCATCGCCGTCGCCGTCACTTGGCAAAATTGCAAGCTAAGCCAAAACGCCACAAAAGATGACTTCATAAATCGTCCGAGGCGGTCCACGGAACCGGTTCGCCGCGACTCGTTCGAAATATATCAAGAAATTTTGTTCGTACATATATGCGCAAATCGCAAGCAAGTAATGAATTTTACTCAACTCGCGGCTTTTCGTTTTTGTTTTTAACTTTTTTCTTGCGTTTTCCTGTCCGAGAGTTTCCGATCTCGGTGCGATGTGCGTTGAACCTGTTTCTCAAGGTTAGACCCCCGGTCTGTTTGTCCGAAATTGGTTGTCGCATGCTGCCAAGTTCGCAGTTACATCATCCTGTCATCGTCATCATCTGCTGCTGATCTCACAAATATGGAGATGCGACAATGCATCGGCTAGCAGCGGCCTTATTAGCTCGCATGACGCAGCTCCGCGGCTGCGCGGCATGCCACAAGTGCCCACTGTACTGTACAGACACATGACTTACATATATGCGCTTAGGCCATATATTATATAGGCATGACCACTATAGCCTCGTCACGGACATCCGCTTTGTGCTGCCTGTTGCATGTGCGGCATGTTTAATTTCTTTCAATTTTAATGTGTCAGCGGCAAGCAGCGGGAAACGCACAGGAAAACGCACAGTGGCAGAATACCAAGAAGAGACAACTCGGGGGGAAGTAACTATTAGAGAACTGAGGTGCTAGAACGAGAGACAGTTGCTCCGCTCTGTTGGTTGCAATGCACACTGAGGTTGGGAAAAATTTCCGAAAGGTTTTCTAAGGGGTCACTTTATTTCAATACAAATACACATACATATATGTATATAGAGTAAATATTTACTCAACAGTTAGACAGTTGCAAAACAAACTTATTTGCACTGAAATTACGTTATGTTTTTAGCTTTTTCTATTGCGAAGTTTACGTAAACTTAACAAACAGCGTACAGCTTTAAATTTGAGAATATATACATTCAATAAAAAGAAGGTAATGTAACAACACATTATTTAGTATTTAAATAATATAGCAATTAGCCGGTAACTTACTTAGATTGAGAATAATCAAAGCATTGTATTGCAATGTGGCAACGCTTTAAGGTCATCGATATCGCAAAAAAGAAAATACCAAATTAAAGACCAAAAGGACACAACAGGGTGACCGTTTACTTGGCTTACATGTCTTAGTATATATTTTAAATTATGTGAGAATACATTCGTGTGTACTATAAAGTCTTACAAAAGAACTCTATCAAAATATTCACTTAATTAATAAATAGATAGAGAAAGAGAGAAAAGGTAAGAGTGTGCATGCAAAGCTTAAAGCACATTAAAGAATGGCTTGCCCGCCCTCTGATGCTGCTTAGAGAATGAAATTTACATGCGGGCTTCGCCCACATGATCCTAAGTACTGGCATCAGTTGCTAATTGGAAATGTTGTTCTGTGTTGCTTGTCTGGAAATAGTATTAATCATCTCTCGCATCGGGGTCGTATATACAGTCGGTATTGGCTGCAATGGAACATACAACAAAAAGCTTGTCTAACTTTTAGCACTTGGCGGAAAGGCCTTAACCATAATTATGGCTTGGCTTTCCGATTGTTGTTGTTATTGTTGAGATGGTGTTGTTGCCATTGTTGTTGCTGCTGCTGCTGTTGTTGTTGTTGTTCTCTGGCTTTTGTGTGTTGGCGTCTAAAGAAGCAATTAGAAAATTTGATTGATAGACAGTCGAGAAGCAGCAACAAGGGGAGAAGGTGGATAGAGAGAGAGGGATAGGGAGAGGGAGACGGGCAACTTGCATCATCAGCCAGGGATTTTGGGGCACTTGAATGGAAGATACGTATGTTTCCCGATGTTTGTGATGCATCGCCTTCTAATTGGTTAATTTGCGGTTGTTAACCATCAAAATATTTTCCAACTGCAACACCTTTTTGTTGTTGTGAATAATTGTGGGCAATAGAACCAGAAATCAAAATAAGACACCCGTTTCGAACTTCTCTTCAAGATCGTTTACCGTGTGGGCAGCAACAGAAGGAGGAGGGGGGGAATTATGACGCCAACACAGTCGAAAATTTTAATAATTAAAAGGCAAAGAGGCGAGACCTGTTTGGCTACACTTATACGCCACTTCTTGGCCATAATGAACTTAACTCGTTTATATAACAACAGCAACAACAACGACGACGCGGATGACCTTGAGGCAAAAGCGGAATGCGTCGAGAAACAATTTCGAGTGTGTGTGTGTTTGTGTTTTTTGAGTTTATTGTATCGTTGCTGCTTGCTCTGTTTTTTTTTTCTGTTTCTCACTTGAAAAGTGAATTGCGCTTGCAACATCATTGTGTGGCATCATCTGCCAGATCGATGGGAAAACTCAACGCGCTTCATTTCCATAGATGACGCACCGTTTTTGATCTCAAATTGCAAAGGTTCACGAACTGCAAAGTTGAGGCCATAATTGATTTATAATCGCTGCCAGATCGAAGAGAACAGAGAGAGAGCGGGAGAAAAGCACGCAAAATGAGCAGAAGAGAGTAAGAAAGAGAGAAGAAAGTTCATTCAACCGATCGCAGAACTTACAATGTTGTACTCTTCTTCTGCTTCTTCTTCTTCTTTATTTCTGTGTCTTTTTTTTTGGCAGCAATATCGATTTACAGTTGGCTTGGCTAACAAGCAGCTAACGGCACTCGCAGTCGATAAAGACTTAGGCAACAAACTTGCCACTCCACTGTTTCGCGCACGCATTACTCATGAGTTGCCCCTCAACGCCCCTCCCTCTCCTCTCCTCTGCGACAGTCTCTAATTATGCAAATCGGAATTTCTGCAGTTTTATTCGGTTTTCATTAAAAGGCGTGTCCAATCTCAGAGACACAGCGCACATGACTCACCCCAGTTGCAGTCGCTGCGAGTTAAGCCAAGTCGGACAAAATGTTAGCTACACGTATAGTATGTGTGTTTGCCCGTTCGTTTGTTTGTTTTAAATGAAAAGTAGTCTGGCTAGATTCTGGCCAAATGCAGACCAACTTAAGTGCAGGAGGCTTTTACCTCCACGTCGTGCTCGCTGCGTGGGTTAGTCTGGCTTCAGTTGTACAATCGCGAGCAAAACACTTTCAAATCGCAGCGAAAACGTGGGGCGTGGGTGTGGCTGACTGGAGCACAAAAAAAGGCTGAAAAAAAACAGCTGAAAACACAACTGGTGCATGTTGGCCGAAGTCATGACTTTTGAACCGCAACGCTGAAATTTGCCTAGCTACGTTTGCAGCTTGAATATACCCTGTAAAACGTAGAGTTGGACAGAGCTTATACAATGTGTAAAGGAAATCTTTAAAGGAAAGTGTGTAGAATATATTGAAGTCGAAAAATTCTTATACAGTTTGAGTTTACCCTGTAAAACGCAGAGTTAGATAGAGTTTATGCCTTGTGAAGAGGGCATTTTTAAGGGACATCAAAACTTTCTTATAAACAGAGGTCTAAAATTGATTCTATAAAGATTATTATTAAAACTTTTCGTTAACTCTTCTAAATTTCAAGATTCGTTTGTTAATATTGCTTTTTCTTTGACTATTTACAAATTCAGGGACTTACTCGTTGTTTATCATAATTAACGGTTTCTTTTAGAAATCTTTTCTGAACTTTTCTTTTGTCATTCGGTTTGCAATTACCAAATCAACTAACTGAGCAGCCGCTTTATAGCCAGACTTGAAGCGGTAGCCAATGTCGCTTGGGGCCTCGAATTTAAGTACTTCTAGGCGCAATAACAATGCTAAAAGACAACAACAACAGCAACAGCAGCAGAGACAGCAATAGCAACAGCAACAAGCGAGCAGTGAGCAGCGTTCGAAGCAGCAGAAAACGGAACTGTTTGCCGATTGGCAAAACGAGTTTTACCTCCTCCTTTAGTGCCCCACTCCGCCCTGACCCCTAGCAGACACAGACACAGACAATGGGCGCCAAGCCAAAGCCAAAGCCAAAAAAACAACATAGCAAAATGAACTGTAAATTGTTGTTGTTGTTGCTGTTGCTGTGGCTGATAAAAATCGAAACATATTCAAGACCTGCGGCGATCGGCGAAACGGGGCTGAGCTTCAGTCACGTTCATTGCGAATTTGTTGCGTGTTTCGGCTAAGCCAAAAAGAAAGAGAAAGAGAGAGAAAGAAAAAAAGATAAAAATTAGGCGTTAAAAAACTAGCTGGAAATAAGCTGCGCCTCAGGGCTCGTCGTCCCAGCTGTGGGTGCTCGTTTTATATTTCCAACTTATTTCGGACATCTTGACAAATCAACAACAAAAAACAATTTGTAGAAATTTTACGTAATCGCGTGGCGAAAAACAGCCAAAAACAATGAAGCAAATCATAAAAGACGCAACACATTTGGGCAGCTCGCTCGCGTTTTGTCAGCGCTTGTTGCTTTTCCCAAGACACAACCCACTACACCCCTCCCCCACTCCTCCACCTCTTTCCCTATCTAGCAAGATGTGGCAACTTGTCAGCGCTCCAATTTAACGCACTGAGCCAAACGCGGGCGGCTTTGGCAACTGTCTGACGAACCAACTGACGCAACTGGCAAGTTGCAAGCAAAACGCACTCAGAATGTGTCAGATTGCACGACTAACTGATGCCCTATAAGCTGCAATTGATGCTTGACTTGGTTTATTGCATTTCGAAAATTGAAGCGAATCTCTGCAGTATACCCTCTTTACTGATATATAGGGTATCTAGCTGCATTGCACAAGGACAGTTTGGTGAGCGACGCCTTTCCAATTTTGGCAACAAGACGCACGAAGTAGCTCTGTCCAAAATACAGACACGCACTTGCATGCAACATGTTGCAATTCACTGCGTTGGCTTCCATAGAAGTTTGTGTCCTAAGTCATTGTCTGTCTTAAATTTGTGGCCTAAGTCAGTCCTTGGCCTGAGTTTGTGTGCTTAGTCTTTACTAAGACTGGCTTTGTATTCTGAGCAGGGCTGACAGGACATCCATTTTTGGAACAGATCTGTTAATTTTATTTCTTTTAATTTTTTCGTCTAGCGCGTAAAAATCTCTACATTTTACTGTTCGCATATTTGCATATTTGCCCTTTTTTTATTGCTCAAACAAAACTTACTGTTGATATAATTTTAATGTAATTGTTCTTAAAATGGAAGTACAACCACATCATTTGTATAAATAACTTTATCCCAGTTTTGCGATATGATTTTTAATCATAAAGAGAAAAATGCCCATAAAAAATGGCAGAAATATTGGTTAATATTGCCTTATTTTGATTAGATATATTTTTAACATAAAAAAATATTATTTTTAACACATAAAGAATATTATCTATAGAACATAAGAAAATAAAAAAATTTACTAAATTATGAAATTTGAGCCTTTTATCAATAAAAAACCTACTGTCCTCTTTTTGTCTTTTTTTGTTGTCTATCCCTTTTCTTGTCTTACTATAGTCTATCCCTATTTTGTGAGGGCTAGCTGGCAACTCTGCTCATCACCAAATTTGAGTTTGTGTTCTAAGTAGCCTATGTTTGTGTCCCAAGTCATTGCCCAAACTCAGTTTGTGTCCTAAGTCATTGCATAAACCTGCGTTTGTGTCCTAAGTCATCACGATAATGCGTACTATTAACATAAACTTAAGCGCATTTTGTTGTTAATTGCAAATTGCGGCAAGAGTCATAAAGAGTTGAAAACGGTTAATGTGCCACAGCTGTTGGTCAATGTGAAAATGTTGGAAAACTGTGTGGAAAAATCAACAATGCAATGGAAAAGCATTTGCAAGTGTTGCTGTTGTTGTTTCTATTGTTTTTGTTTGTAGGCAAATTGAGGCATTGTTAGCTCATTTGCGAGACGCGACTGCGACTGCGTCGAGTGGGCACTTGCAATGACCTTGAGGCGAACGCGCAGCTGTAAAAAAAACAGCGAAAACAACAAGCAAGTTTGTCGTTCCGATTCGTTGACTGCGTTTACTTTTGATCCACAGCCCCCTATTCCCTCTACTCTACTCCCTCCTCCCCTTAGACTATTCAACAAATTGTTACCTTAAGCTGGCAGCCAAACGACACTTAATTGCCATCACATAGTCTCATCGCAGTGCTACCAGTTGGAATCCCAAAACATACATGATTCCAATTCGTGATTCCAGTTCGCTTTTGAAATTCTAATCCCGATTGATCGACGCATCGATACCCCGCGGTTTTGCATAGTTAAGCAGGTGAAAGTTTCTATGGACACTTCAATTGGCTTTGATTCTCTGATTAGCACTCGCGCGCACAGTGGGTAAAAGTAAAAGCTAAGACAAAGCAAACGAATTAACGTCATGTCTGACCCCAAAACGGGCGTTGTAAAGAAGGGGAAGAAGAAGCAGAAGAAGCAGTCAGAAACTGTCTAAAGAAATAAATATATTATGCGCTTTCCCGCTGCCACTGCCACTGCCTTTATCGAGCTAACCTTTTTCCTCAGCGTTAATTACCATAATTAAGAACACAATGCTGCAGTGGCAACAGTTGCAGCCAAGTCGCGCCTCGTCTTGGCCAACTTACTTTCTATGGCAGCGAAATTGCAGCGAAATTAGCCATACGCAGCCTCAGACTGATTGATCATAATATGAGGGCCAAAGAGCGAGAGAGAGAGAGGAAACGAGCTGTAGCTGTAGCTGGAGATGAACTCCAAAGATTTCTCATTTTTATGTGTTAACCGCAACCGAAAGTTGTTAGAATCTCTCGGCGCTTTGGTCAGAAAGTCGCTTCGGTTTTACTGTCGATGCCCATTTCAAATAGGTCAAACTCGCATTGTGCTCGCCGCGGTCTCTCAATCTCATTGTGTGCCAGCCTCTCTGTGTGTGTGTGTGTTTAACACAGTTTCGTATTGCCTTTGGCAATTTGCATGGCCGCGATTCGAGGGGCGATTCTAATGAACTGGCTGCTGCAAGTTTGTGTCCTAAGTCTTTAATCCATGGCATCATTACACGCATTTCACGCACACTTACGCAGCAAAGTAATACAACAAATTTAACAGTTGTTCCCCAAGCAGAAAGCCGTTAAAATTAAGCAGAAAAAAATAACAACTCAAAAAGCATAAAATACACTTTTCGCATATGTTTATGCGCAGTGGGGGTGGTGCAGGGGGGAAAGGGGAGTGGAGCTGTTTGGTTTTAATGGAGGCGCACGCGAGGTCATTTAGTCGCCACATAACCGAATGCTCGTAAATGAAAATGCAATTGTTTAAATAAATACGACGTGTGTTTGCGCCTCGCTTTATCTATTTGTCTGTTTTTGTTGTCTTTGTTGCTCTTGTTGTTGTTGTTTTCCATTGCTTTTGTTTTTCCATTTTTATTTTCTCGTGCTCGCTTAATTTATTCAGTTGCACGGCCCATTTGTAGGCTCTTTGCTCGTGTTTATTTAGTTTTAAGGTTGCTGTTGTTGTTGTTGCTGCTGCTGCTGTTGTTGCTGTTGGTGTTGCGGAATGTGTGTCAAACGAATTCGACACTTGACAGTCGCATATGGCATAAATATCCGTTACAGTTGAGCGCACAGCGCAGCGATAATGATGATCATCATCATCAATTGAATGACTTCACAATGAGAACAGCGGGTTAAGAACAGATGAGTGCATCGTTATATATACAATATATATAGCTAAATAAGCTATGCTGAACTTAAGATCGATTGGTAATAATAGTATACAATAAATATGGTATTTAAATAATATATTCTATTGACTTCTGCAAGAGATAGTTCAGCATAAACAGAAAAATAAATGGGATATATCTTTATTTCTATATATAGTTAATCAAACCATGTTCAATTTAATTTATATTTCTAAAATGAATATACCATAAATGAGGTATTTTAATAATATATTAACTTCTGCAAGAAATGATCCAGCATGAATAACAAGTATAAGTAACTTTTATAACTCCCAAAAAAAAGGGAGATAAATCTGCGACATGACTTTGGTTCATGCTACGAGAAATTCGTGCAATTTGCAGTTTTATCGACAGCACTCGTCGAAGGTCGTTTGCTCCCATTTCGCTGAGTTTTTACTCGTTTTTGTTGTTGTTGTTACTGTCCAACTAAAACTCGAAACTGGGTAACGAGAGCAGATGCCAATCAGAGTTCATTATTCATAATTTCCGTTCGAACGCAATGCGCGAACATTTTTATTATAATTTTAGTTGTTGTTTTTGCCTGATTTACCTGCATGAGCTGCGCTTTCCAAGGCGTGTGTGTTAAAAAAGGGGTGTTATAATTAATAGAGATGTGTTTATAGGGTACATAGGTACATTATGTTTATTAGCATTATATTTCGATTTATTGATTTCTTGATATAACAAAAATCTTAAAATATTGATCAGTTTATTTTTTAAGTATTTTTAGGTATTTTAGTAACAGTACTAGTGAAAGTAGTTCGCACATTATCCTGATACTAAGATACATCCAATTGTAATCAGCTGCTGGCCTGTTTTAAATATGAATAATCATAACAATGGCAACGCTGTAATGTAATCGATATTGCAGATCGAAATTTAAAAATATGCAAAGCGCTTAAGGTTGACCGTTTAGATTGAAAACTTTACATTTGCAAAAAATATATATTTAATAATCTATTAAAATATTGATCATGAAAGCGATTGAGTTGATTGGAAGTATGACTTCATTTATTAATATAGAAAATATCCAATTTCTATGCGTTTTAAATCTGATTCTAATTTCACTTATTTCTTTATATTTTATTATCGTCTGTATTGCATTGTCACCTTATTTACTCTATGTACCTACAACATTACTGGCTTACAGGGTATGCGACAGTCGAGTCTACAATGAGTTTCAATTGAGTGTGTGTGGCTTAGTTGGCGACATTTTTGCGCTTTGCCGCTAAACGAACTTACGTCATGCAGCTAATTTTAGCTAATTTATTGCACTGGCAAAAGCTCGACTCGGCGCGGCTCGGCTCAGGTTCAATTGTCATCGGCCTAGTTGTTGTTGCTGCTGCTGTTGCCATTGTTATATTATTGTAGTTGGCAATTTGCATCGGATCTGGCGCTCAGTTTATAGTTGGAACTGAGTGTGAGGTGAGTGCAACGTGTGGCAGCCATAATTCATTTTCTATTCACTTTTCTATGGGGGACGCCACATAATGTCAGCTATTTATCAAGATATCGCTTGACCCAATTTCATTGAAAGACCCAAGCGAACAATTTCAATAATAACCGAAATCCTCAACAGATTACAGCGCCACGATGCAGCTGCAACTGCAACACGGCAATCATAAAGTGGCAGACTGCATTTGTATGTGTGAGTGTCGGTCTGTCAGTCTGTCCTCCAGTCTGTCCGCACTTCTATCTGGTTCGCTTCTTGTGACATCATAAGTTGTGAATGAAATGTGTTGGCAGGCAAACAGTAAACAACAATAATAACAACAAGAAGCAACACATGCAAGTGCCAGCAGAGTGTGCGACTGGGGAATACCCTGTAGTGACTGATGCCAACCTAACACTGATCTAAGTAGAGTCTTCTCATCAGTTTGTCTTTCTTTCAATCTTTCGCTCACCCTTTTTAAACATCTAGTCGTCTACAGGGTATCCAACATTGTCGGCTTTTATCGCGCGTTGACCATCTATGAATGTAAGCTGCATGTTACTTCGGTTTCAGGTCGCAGCGGGCTCGATAATGATCTGGCAATAGCTGTGCCCGCGGTTCGGGCGCTCTTCCTGGCCATGACGAGGCTCTCAATGCTGCATGTTCTCACAGAGCAGCTACTGCAATGCAGGAAGCAAGGCGGGTTGGGGCAGTTGGAAAGAGGGGAAAGGGGGCAAAAAGTGCTTATCATGTGCTCTATTTGGTTATTGATATGTGCTTAAGACCCGTTTTGGTGTCTGCTTGTCATGTTGCATGTTGTATGTTGCTGCAACGCGCCTCAACTGTTGACGGAAGCTCGTTAAGCTGCTGCTGCTGCTACTGTTGTTGTTGTTGTTGGACCTTTTGTAGCGCCTTTACCGTTACGTTTCCTGGGAAGCTTCCTCCTTCAGTTTATGCTGATTTCAACCCATTTCGCTGGCACGCAACATGCGCGCCCCTTCATTCCCCTGCCCCCTCTGCCTCTGCCACAAAACTCAGCTTCAGCTGACCCAATTGCGAGGGCCGCCTCACAGTGTGTGTGTGTGTATTTCTCGAAAGTTTCGCCTTGGGCAACACATCAAAATTTCATTAAAATCTTTGCCTTGTATGATTTAGCATAATGTAATCGGATCTCTAGCGATATTGCAAACCTGAAACCGGTTCTCCTCTGTTGATTTTGTATTAATCACTTCCCACTTAACAAAGTTCGCATCGTATCTGTGTCTCACATCTCTTTTTAATGTGTTTGTGTTTCTCTTCTTCTTTTCTGGTTCTTTTTGCAGCTCCCACAATGACGTCAAGCACTCAAATTCTCTGCACGGTGCTGCACTTAATCGTAAGTACAATAAAGATATATATCTAGTATATGTAGTATGTAACCCTAACCAGGCCAAGAGCCACCCAAAGACATCAATTAGCTCCGCAAGCTCCAGACTTGGCCGTGAATGACAATTGGCCAAACAGGCGATTAACCTGAATATGAGCCTGGATCCGACTGCGACTCAACTGCAAACACCAGCGGGCATGTTTACTCTTTCCTGCCACTCCCCTATGCCGCCCCCCCTTGCCTCTGGTGTATGCTAAAATCGATTCGTGTTCGTGGCAACTTGCCAAAAGTGGCACAACTGCGCGCTCCACGCTTAGATTCTAAGCGAGGCGGCCCCACCAGATATGCCAGCTTCAGCCTCGCTCCTAATCCCAGCATCAGCATCTGCAGCAGCCTCAGCCTCAGCCTTCGTCTCGGCTTCATTTTCAGTGCCGGCACAGCTTGAGTTTCAACTCTAACCTGGCGCGAGCTGCTGCTGCTGCTGCTGGCGAAAGTTTATTTCTAGCTGCATCTGCGGCACAAGAATCGTGAGAATAATGTTGCTCATATCTCAGTGTCGGACAAGCGCTGTCCCGCTGCCCTCTCTCACTCTTTCTCTCTCTGTCTTTCTTTGTCTCACGGCCAACACGAACGAAACCAAAATCTGTTGCCGCATTTCGCTGCATTTTCATTTTAATTAAAGGAGCTTTGCTTTGCCTGCAGACTTGCATAGATTAGTCCGGCATTAATGTCGGCTCGTTCGTGATTTATGTCAACTGCTTTATGGGGCCACGATCGGCCCGTCTCGGGGCCCATATAAAGCTCAACTGTTCGCATTGCAATGCTAATGAGCCTTCTTCCTTCTTCTTCTTCTATCCACTTTCTTTACAGACAATTGCAACGCTTACGACGCACGGTGCACAGATCCCCTCAGCGACGAGTAAGTACATAAATCTTTTAATTCTTCTATGGCGCTTCTACTTTTTTCCCTCTCTCTGTCTCTCTCTGCATATGGTAATCAGCATACAACCTTCAGTATTCTAGCGAGATTTGTATATATTTAAAATGAGGTTCGATTTAGTTATTTACAGAATTTAAACCAGAGTTAAAAGCGCAGTGATTCCTCTAATTACTAAGCAATATATAGCTAGCTAGTCATAGTATATACAATATATTTTATATATATATAATATATTTATATAAAATATATATTTCTCAGTGTACGTGCAGTTTTTCTCCTTGCTTGCTGAACAAGGCTTCCTCTAGAGACAAAGCAACTGTGTTTAGTTCCTCCTTATGCCGCAAAAAGTGAAGGTGTTTGCACAGTCTTCGCCTCGTATATCGTTGCCACACACACACACGCACACCATAATAACTTGGAGAAAAGCAACATAAAGCTACAGCCACATAATAGCAAGGCAAACAAAAGTCAACTCATGTCACATTCGGTTGTCTTATTAAAAAACGATGACTCCTAAAAATGAATGAGTTAACTTGTGTTACGCCACACTTGGCAAGCGGATGTGTGTGTGGGCGTGTGTGGCACACCCAGCAGAGGCAGTGGCAGCTGACCAATTAGCATGGACAGCTTTGCAGACAATCCTCCAGATATTGCAATGTCTTCCAGTGCTTGGGCTCGCTGTGGTGCAGCGTCTCCAGATATTGCAGGAACTGCGCGTAGGTGAAGAACTGACGCATATCGCAGATGATCTTGCGATGGTGGGCACACTGGGGATCATAGACCCATTTACGATGCTCGGGCACCTCGAAAGGGGGCAGCTGGAACTCCAGTACAGCATGCGGACCCTTGTAGAGTAATGTTGAGGAGGCGTAGCTGTGGGAGCAGCAGGATTAGCAGTTAGAATGTGCAAGTTCTCTAAGCAGTTGATGGGCTTACACAAAGGCCTTGTTGATCTGCTCGATGACCAGCGGACACTTGTTGATCTCATGCAGCACTCGTGTCTTCTGCGGTCTCTGCAAGTAGCGCAGAAACATGGGCGGCAACAGGGAGAAGCGAACAGAGCTCATCATATCCTGCACATGGATGCGACGCTTTGGCCATTCATGGCTAAGCCAGCGCACGGCAGCATAGACAACCTGGAAGGGAATAACTGTATAATAACTAGTACCCACAATGCGAGTATTGCGCACACCTCAATTTCACAATTGACACCTATATTTTGGCTGGCAAGCAGCAGTTTAACATGCCGAGCCTTCATCTCAACGAACTCCTGCGAGGCGACGAGGGTCAGAAAGAAGCGACTTATCCGCGTAATGAATAGTTGCTCGAAGACCGGTATACCCAAGTGGAATACGTCGGGCAGCAGGCTATAGATCTCATCCTCATTTGTAATCATATCGAACGATTGGCTAACGGTATTGATTAGGTCAGCTATGCCCAGAAACTGAGCAGCACTGTAGATTTGCAGTATTCTGCGATTGCTGAATGACATCAGTTTGATGCCCTCCTCCTGCATAATCCAATCGTAGACGATCTTAAACGCTTGTGGGGTTACCCATTTTGATGGCAAGCGTATGGCGTAGGTTTGATTGGTTTTGAAGCGTCGAAAGTAGGGAGAATACATGTGCAGGGCTAACATATGGCAACGGAACTTGTACTTCCCTACAAAGATCATGATGTCCCAGTTGTTTCTGTGCCGTATGATGCGAAACAGTTGAGGAGCCAACTTGATTACTTCGTCGCTTCTGCCCACCTTGATTGCTCCGCTCACATCGAGCTTGTCCATCAACGTAAACTCGTCTAGTGGCGTTGTGAGCAGCACTGCCTGTGATGACACTACGGGGCTGCTAAAATAGAATAAAAAATTAGCATAAATTAGCAGACATATAAAGCACTTTAAATCTTGCCTCTGTTTCGGCGAGGTATAGAACTCGGCTGAGGATATTACACTCGGTTCCTCATCATCGAAAAACTGAACGATAAAAAAGATTAAGCTTAACTTTTAGCTATAGCTTATATATACACACCTTTTTATTGTGCCAGATCTCACTCAGCTGTGGAAGGTTCACATATGTTATCAGTTTAATTTAGGTTGGCGAATTTCTCACCTCGAGGTCTTGAAAACTGTCGCCACTTAGAGGAAAGTCAGTCATTAAACTGCCATCTATTTTCTGGGCTACCAAATCGAAGGTATGTTTGAATATATGTTCCAGCTCTTCCTTGATGATTTGTTCCGGCTTGGCGTCTGTTTGCTCAAGTAGATACCACGATTCACTGGTAACGCATTTAGAATTGTCATCTGCTTTTGGATAGATTAAAATATACTCCAGCTGTTGACTTGATGGAGTGTAAAGTTCTTCGCTAAGACTCTTTGGGTCAAGCTCTAGGTCTAGACTTGTGGGAACAAAGGGCGCAAGTTCTTCCTCCGGACTTGTGGGGGCATAAGGGTCAGGCTTAAGCTCTTCCTCCGGACTTGTGGGGGCATAAGGGTCAGGCTTAAGCAATTTCTCCGGACTTGTTGGAGCATGGGGATCAGGCTTAAGTTCTTCCTCCAAAGTTGTGGGGGCAGGCTTAAGTTCTTCCTCCAGACTTATTGGGACATGCTTAAGTTCTTCCTTTACACTTGCGGAGGCATGGGGGCCAAGCTTATCCCCAATATTTGTTTTCACGAGCTCATCTGTTAACTCCACGATGATATTTTTAACAGCTAGCTCGGTATAAATTTGCTTGCTTAACTTGATCACTGCATGCAAATTAGTAACGAAAGATTGGCTAGGGAACGCCTGCTGCATAAGCTGGTCCGCCTCATTGTCGGGTTTTATTCCACTGCCCTCTGCGCCATCATCAGCTTTGTCCATTATACTAAAATAATTTTAAATTTGGTTAGCAAGTAAAATTCCTAAGCAACAAATTTATAAAAAGCATTCTCAATGCTTACTATCAAAAATGTGTCTCTCTCTCTCCCTAACTAAGTCTTAACCCTAGGTTGATTATGCAGTTCGCTCTATGCGATGCATTTCACAAAATTATACATAATAGAAAGCCATTAAACATTTTATGTGCCAGTCCGGCCAACTACAACAGCAACAACAACAAGAAAGGCTGTAAGGAGAACGACTTAACCGCGGATGGGCTTCGAGTTCGGTTTAGCTTTGGGGCATCTGAAAACCGGATTCGAGAGTTGCATGCAATTACTTTGCCCAGCAGCATATGGGGCTGGAGAATAGGAATATATATATAGGAATAGAAGCCAACCAACTGATGCGAATTGCTTAAAGGTTCGTTGAACTAAAGCAAACCATTGCCAGCCCGCAGCGCCTGTGTGAGACGTGCGAGACGAGCACACGCCGTCAGTCTGGGCCACAAAAGAAGTGCAAAAAAACCAAAAAAAAAAAAGACAAAGTAAGAAGAATGAGAAGCGCTAGGAATGGAGAACAGAGAATGGACAATCCGCACGCGAGGTGTCGTGTATACTATATACAAAACTATATATGTATGGGCGAGATCTGCACGTAGCCCTGCGCTGCCTTGCAACTGACGCTGACTCTGACTCTGTGTGTCTTACCTTAGTTCTTGGCACTGCAATTACGTTTGCTCTGCTGCTCTGGAATTGCGCTGAGAGCTCAGCCACAGAGTTGGAGCCAGCTTAGGGTTCGTGTTCTTGCCGCAACTGCAAGTTCAAGGAACTCATCTCTTTCTAATGGCTCTGCGCAGCGAAGGCTTCTCAATGTCATTAACTTGGCATCTTTGCGTTTTTTCATGTTTCATCTTTGTCGCAGCGCAATTGCTTCCGCAGTTGCCAGCTGCAGTTGCCATTTGCCAGCTGCAGCAGCCTTTACTCCCAGGGGCGTCTTTTCGGCTTGTCGTCTTGGCCATTGTCTTGGCCTTAAGCTTGTCTTGACTCTTTGTTAAAGCAGATTCGCGTATCGCTGATGATTTATGCCATTGGCATCGCCTAGCGTTGGTCGATTGTCGTGTCACGCGGTGCAAGCTTGTGGCAATCGATATTTGCTTGCTGCAGTATCGAATATGGCGGCGAAATGCGATTTAGCCAGGATTCAATTTGAATGGCTATAAAAACATATAAATATAAATAAAATAACTGGCTATAAAAACATATAAATAACAAATAAATAATGGAGTTTGTTATTTATCTGTGAAATATTTATTCTATTATTTATTACATTTTTAATTAATTACTTAACTTACATATATTTTATTTTAAATTTACTTTTAATTTCAAAGATGGATTATAGGCATTAACTTGATTAACAGTTAAAATAAATGCAACAATGATTGAATATATACACAAACTATAAATTTATATAATCGAAATGATGTGCGGACTGAGCTTTGATTTGGCCGTGCAAGCAAAATGATTACCTCCTGTTATGTTATCGCAAGCACGCGTCCATCTCTAGCTGAGCCTTGTTGCCATCCTTAGGCTCAACTTGAGCTTCATATTGTTATGGTCTAACTGTAGTTTTATCGCAAGCACATTGCCCCATCGAGTGGCCTGCATGTTCAATGCGCAATAATAAAACTTCGTTGTTACTTTGCAGAGGATGCGCAGAGCTCGCTAAACGATGCCATTGCGGCGGCAGAGGCGGAAGCGGCAGCCGCACAGGGCACGCCCCCCAGCAAACAGGCAACGACGATCGAGCCGAGCGTGCGAGTGAAATGCTTGTCTGGCTCCATGCTGATCACCATCAAAGATGCGCCTCCAAACCATGAGACGGGTCTGTTCAGTGGCATGATCTACCCAAAAGGCTTGTCCAAGAACTCCACATGCCTCAGCGAGTACAGGTGAGTGCCGCGCGATCGCAATACCCGATACTGAGCCGAGCATAATCAACATTTATCTTTGAATTCCTTTCCAGAGATCACAATGGTCCACTGCGCTACAAGCTGCCGCTCCGCAGCTGCAACACAATGCCCAAGGAAACGGTAAGTCATGCGTAACTACAAGTCCGTGGTGCAAGATCTTCAACTCGGGCACCCACACACAACACTTACTATACAAATGTATATAACATATTATAAAATAGTATTATGTGTTTTGCGAAGTTGTTCTGCCTTTTTGGCACGCTAATTGAGCTTTAGCTCGACGAACATCATAAAATCAAGCAACACTTATAAGGCAGGCAGCATCCAGTCGAGATTGGTTACAAGGTCCAATCCATATGCCAAGATGATTAGCCATTTGCTCATCGCTGTGGACGGCAGACGCACATCGCGTCACTCTCGGACTTGTGACTCTTTGGCATTCAATTAACGACGGCGTATTAGGTGCATCATTAACTGTCTGATTGAGCAAAAGACTGACGGGGAGGAGCCAAGAGTAATGCCAAGCAAAGCCAAGTCAGAAGTTGCCTCTCTCTCTTCCCCTCTCTCTCTCGTATTTATTGAAGCTCCTGCAATATTTAAACTTCATTAAAAGACTATAAAAATCCCGTTTTGTTTAAGATTATGCATCACTTTAATATATGCATTATATATGTTTATTTAAACCTTTCTCTTTAAGCAAATAAATGCTCAAAACTATATTGAGCAAAGTGTCTAAAGAAATACTCTACAAATCTCTAAGAGATTACAAAATCCGTGTAGATTGATTGTATTTGCAGTTAGAATAGAGAAAGGCAGATATTTCAACTAGAACCTTATGGATAAAGAGTAATAAAAACTGTTAATTTTGTAATCTTTCAACAACGAACAAGCAAAGCAAACCAAACCGAACCGAACCCAAAGACGGCTTACAATCGAAAAGAAATATGAGTTTATATGGACTTTGTTTGGGGTTGCACATGCCGCGGAGATCGTTTCTTATATGGTGTGGTATATTTATTGGCCCATATCGTCGATTTACGATGAACGTTTACGCTCCCCTCCTTTCCCCCCTCCTCTCTTGTATATTTTGAAATCTCAATTAGCACTCATCGTCGGCTAAACGTCGACTGCAACTCACGCATCGATGTTTTATGGCCAACACACACACACACATACGTACACACGCACACCTGAAGTCGACGCTGTCGTCATTGTGTTACATTTTTGTCTTGTTTTTAATGTGATTTCCCAGCGTTTATTGGAGCAGACGGACCCGACAGGCGGACGGCCAAAGAGTTTTGTAATTTGCGCTGGTGCGGCGAAGACTTTTTCCTTTCGCTCGATTGGCCTGACACAATTTGAGAAAAATTGCAAATTTTAATTGGTCTTACAGCAAACGGTTTCATGAGGCAATATGTGTGCCACAAACACACACACACATAGCCAAAGTCTTAGCCGAACTGGTCGCCGTTCTGGCCACCACTTAGCAGGTTCGTTGCCTGAGTCTTTTGTTTTTCAACGTCGCGCCGCGCCACTTGTCGCTGCAACGAGCGTTAAATAAACAAGGGAAATATTGACAGCCAACTGAGGAGGGGAGTGCAAGGGGAAAGCATTGTAAATATGTTTATACCCTACGCTCAAAATGAAAAATCAATAAGCCAAGTGACTTTGAAGTTTTATTTACGTTTTGTGTGAAGGCAAGCGGCAATTGCTGGGCAGGATGCTTGCGTCTTACGTCATTCGTGATAAAGATGAAGATGAGCTCAGCGAATGTACATTTGCATGCAAAGCAGCGACATGCATGTGCACGTCTGTAACTGTGTGTGTGTCTGTGCATGCTCATTTATGGTTAAAAGTCGCGTGTCAACTGCCGCAAAAAGTTGCCACGCCATTGACTCCGTAGCGACCCTGTTGTCCATTGTTGTTGTTGCTGCAGCTGCACAATTAAAAGACAACTATAAATAGTATTTCCTATAATTATGTAAAACAAGCATCGATAAAAATACAAAGTACAGCGTTAAAAATAGAAAATGATAGGAAAATTAACAAGTTAAAAAAACAATTTGTTAGTAAACTTTACTTGGCATGAAAACTTGTTGCTTGAAAGCTGCAAACTTAGCAATTACTGAGAATATGCTGAGGTTTTATTGAAGTTTTTAAATGACTCGAAAATAGTTTCTTAGAAATTCTTAATGTTTTTTTTTTACGCTTCAAATGTCAAACAGTCAAGCTAAAAATGAATAAAGCGCTTTATTTATTGCTTACGCACAGGGTCATCAGCAGCGACGCCGACTGAGACTTAGAAACAGCACACACAGACAAACACACGTAGAGAACTCATAGGTGCTGTGAAGGGCGCAAAACATTTTTTAATTAAATTATAATTGCCGCGTAGATGTTGCGTCTGACTGTGGCAGCACTGAGCTGAAAAGTGACGGAAGTTTTTTGTTTTTGGTATTTTCAACGTTTGTTGCCTAAGTCTTTTGTTTCATTTTCGACATACTCCACATCATTCGATAATCAATTTGTTCTGATCAACTGTCAGTTTGTGCCTCTTTCCACCTGCCGTGCCCATCTTCATTGCGCAGCGTCGTTGGCGGCCATTTAAACGCGTTCAACGGCCGCCGCCTTCGTGCATTGACCGTGAAAATGCCAAATTGAACACATGTAAAAACGTGTTTCGTATTGTTATTGATATTTTAAAAGCCATATACCCCTATAGACAGACATATAGCTATAGCTACTGATTGAAGGTCAGCTGGTCAATTGGTTGTCACCCACGCAACGCTCAAGCGGCTGCTGCTGCGACTGCGACTGCGACTGCAGTAACATTATCTTGGGCGCTGACATTTATGAATGTCTGCAGTCGTTAGAATAAACGTTGCGCAGCTACAAATGCATTTCGAAGCGACTTTAAATCGAATTTACATAAACATTTCTATTTAACAAAGGGGAGAGAGAAAGGGAGAGAGGGAGAGAAAGAGGGAGGCTTAGCGACAACTCGTTGTTGTCGGCACAGAAGTGTCATAATGGCATAATAGCTGTCGGCCCGTCTCTACCGTTATGTTGTTGTGCCTGAGATCTTGAATGTCATTTTATTATGCTTTTTATTAGCCCATTGTCTGGTTGCCTGATGCTGCCGAGAGAAGCACAAAGAAAGAGGGAGAGAGAGAGAAAGAGTGTGAGAGAACTGCGGCCCAAGTTCTAAGCATGATCATCTTCAGGGCAGAGTCCAAGACGGAAACAGTTCGCTTTAATGGCAGCAGTATAAACAATGAGGGAATAGAATGGAGAATGGAGAGGAGACAGTAAAGGAGGGGAAGGTGCGAGGGGGGGGGCTACAATTGCAATTAAGAATGCTTGGCGGGTGACGTCGACACTTAATTGAAGCATTTCCGTGGCCCAAGTTCGTGCAGACCCAATTACCAAACATACGTTGAGGCGAGTCGAGTGGGCCCATTATCATTAGCTTCTGCAGGGTACTCGATGGTGGTACGACTGAAAATTAGCACAAGTGCCCAAGCACCGTTAGTTCTTGTAAGGTAAGATGAAAACTCTCTCCAAATGATGCAATGATGGAAACGGAAGTTCTAGCATCACGCGTCGTCCACTACACTGTCTTGCAACATTCAGTTTAAATTTCAGTTTCAGTTCAGTTTAGAACGAAACTGGAGGCAAGAATTCATTACGCAAGCATTGCTAATTTGAGTGCAGATGCCGCGGGAGATATTGTAGCTAGCGTCGAATCTTCTTCACACTTCGCTGCGCGGCACTAGCAAAATTCTATGGAAGATAAATGGCCCCCACCTCCACCTCCACCATCAGGAAGTGCTTGAAGTGCCTTCCAAGTCGCACATCAAATTTCTCACTGACAAACCGGCTATTTTCCGCGGCAGCCAAGCGTGAATCTCTCCCTCTCTCTCTCTCTAACTCTTTGTGTGTATAATGAGGCCCATTGTACACACACACATACATACTATATAGTACACATATTCTGCTGCTAATATGGCTTCTTGGGCATTAGCATTAACAGCTGCCAAGCTTGCAATTTGATTAAGAAGCCAGACAAAGTGGGAGTTGTTGTACATTGCCCGCCCTGTGGCAAGTTTGTTGCCTAAGTCTTTTGTTAAGCAAGCGTTAACTATAAGAAAATGCAAAAAGAACTGTAAGATTTGTAGACCACATTAAAATTAATATCACACAGAGATTTGTTAGGAAGTTGTTCTGGTTTCTATTCAACTACTTTAGCTTTTAACTCCGTTGAGGTTTCCAGCTAAATAATTAGCACAAATCAAGTGAATGAAAATGCTTTGTAATAGAAAAAAATATCTGTAATATATTTCATTCTATTTCACAATTTTCGAATCGCAGGATGACGGCGGTATTGAGTTCTTCAACACCATCGTGCTGCAGCCGCATCTGAAACTGATAACGGATCTGGGACGCGGCTACCATGTGCGCTGTGCCTACAAGAGTCGCGATGCGGCCGTCAAACCGAAGAAGCATCTGCGCAAGCATGCCCAGAAACCACAGGCGTTCCGCAGTGATGAGCACGATAGGCGCGACTATGGACGCTCGCTGGACAAGCAGCGTTTGGATGATGACGACATGGATGAGGAGGATGTGTACGATGTGAACCAGGACGAGGACAATAACGAAGTGACTAACAACGAAATTCCCATGCCTGGCTGCCATATGAAGATCTACAATGAGGAGCACAAGATTGCCGACGATGTTAGGATCGGCGATCCACTGACCATTGTGATCAGCATCGATGAGCAAAAGCTCTACGGGCTGCACGTGACCGATTGCATTGTGCGCGACGGACTGGGCTGGGGCGAGCAGCGACTGGTAGGCGAGGATGGGTAAGTTAATGAAAGAGAGAGGAAGAGGGGGAGAGCTGAACTAATCAATTACTTTCTGCAGTTGCCCCATGGACAACGAGATCATGGGCCAGTTCAACTATACGGAAGATCGCCTGGCAGCAAACGTGACCTTTCCGGCGCACAAGTTCCCCTATACCACTTCCGTGTATTATCAGTGCAATGTGCGGCTCTGCGCTCTAGAGGATCCTACCTGCCAGGAGGCGCCAGTTTGCAGCGGCAAGCGACCCAAGCGACAGGCAAACGATGGCAAAGATGACGAAGCACTGCCGGCCACCATTGAGGTCTTCTCTGGTCTCTATGTCAATGAGAATGAGAATGCCAACGACAGTGACGAGGATGCGGTGTACAAGGAGAAGGTAAACCAATCACACACTCTCTTCTGTGTGCTGGCCACAGATTAACCTATGGATTATGCCCTTTTTCAGACTCTCGAGGATGCACTGTGCGTGTCGCAGCGCACGTTCGCCATAGCCATCGCCATTGCGGGCCTCATTCTGATGCTGGCCGTGGTCGCTGCTGTGCTCTGCATTATGGCACGACGCAGCACCAAGACAGTCTCCAATTCGGGCAGCTCCATCTACAGTGGACCGTACACAAACACCGCATTCTCGCACAGCAGTTAAGCGCAGCTGCTGCAAAGAATTCAAAACATTTTCTATCCAAAACTCCAGAAAGGGAACACTCAAAGTGTTTTAAAATCAAACAAAAATTACAGTTACATATACATAAAACATACACACATACCAGGATAGTCCAGGATGTTATAGATGAATCCAGAATGAGATACTCGCGCAGCAAGCGGTAGTCAAAATGTCTCGTGACGAAATTTGGGAGCATTTTAGTCGATAAGGTCACAAGCACAGTACGTCTAAGCAACTGTCTGTAGTTAGTAGTAATACTAGAAGTGTAGTTCTTACATACCTCCTTCCCCTTTCCCCCTCTCTTCTCGTGCAGAGATTACCGGGCAATTTTGCAGCAGATATTGCCCGCTAATGTCGCAGAGTTGTGTGCGCAGAGGCAACTCGCCTTAGGCAACTTTGTTTCGCACTTTGGTGTTGGTGTTGGATACCTTCCCCACAAGGCACACTCTCTCTCCACACAGACACAGTCTTGATCTTGTAGTGCAGTCATTATACACATACACATGTAGTTAACTTACTTTAACTGTAATTTAAACACTCGAACTAAAAACGAATGCAGCAGCCGACGCTCAGGTGATATTTGTATTTGTACTCTAATATTTATAAACTTACGTAGTTGTTGCAACTACACCTGCCACCCTGCCACCTGCCAACCTGGCACTCGTTCAATTCCTGTACAATTGTTGTCTTGTCATTGTATAACCTAAACTACATGTTTTTGAGCACTACAACTTTACTTTACTCTAAGCAGGGCAGCCCCCTTCAGCACCCGATCGATTGCTCCAAAATACACAAATACCCAATATAATAATTAATAATATTACAATTGTATTAATTCTCAGAAGAAGTTCAAGTACTTCAAGTGCTTTGCACAGCTTCATTCGAGCGTTTTTGGCATCTTTTGGTGAACGCTCTCCTGGAGCTGTGCAATTCACGTTTGATCTAAAATATGTAAACACAAGAACAAGAATACACTATTTAAAATATATAAAACAACAACTTTAGTTAGGCATAAGCTAAAATAATCTATGAAAATGAACAATAAATTTACCAATAATAAAAGAATTATTTGTGTTATTATTTATGCCTGTTAAGCACATTCCAAACTGACTGACAAGTTGTGATCTTATTATATAACTGAAAAGTTAATTGCACTGTACTGTCACAATATGATGAACAAAATGCAGTCGCTCTTGATGTCATTCGAATAAACTAACTCGAGCAACAGTTGCTGCTGTTAGCCATGTGGAAACTGTTGTTGATGCTGATGCACGCACTTTTTGTGCCCACACGGAGCTCGTTAAACTGCCCAGCAGAAAACGTTACCCTGCAGTTTCATCTGGTAAGGGAGTGTCAGCGCGCTGCCACAGACGCAGTCTTGGCGCTGGAGAATACTTCGTCCTTGGAGGATTGCATGCAAATGGCGCGTGATCTGCGTGGATTGGCGTTGAACTACGCGCCTGGAGGACCAAAGCGACGTGCAAATAGCTATGCCCAAGAGCCCAAGAACAATGATGGCAAGAGAACAGCCAATAGACGTTATAAGGATGCGCGTAGACGTTTGAGTGTATTTGAACAGCCGGGAGAGTTCTTCAATTGCCACGTTCTGCAGTGCCCGCAAAATAAAAGCTTTGTGGGCATGGTGAATGATAGTCGCTTTGATTACTACAGTATATATGGAAGACCTACGGGTGGGTAACATGGGTATGTGTGATGGAGCCTTTATGTACATATTCCTTTAAAGCCCTAGACAATGTCAGCTGTGTAGTCGAGGTGGGTCTATTTGTGATCTTTACGCAACCCTCCAGCTATGTGAATGCTTCATTGGGTTGCAGCAATGCAAGCGAGTTTAGTGGCAGCCTGGCACATGTTGCCTCCGAGACGAGGACATACGCACTGTCGCATTGGCTGCGCAATTATAATAGAAGGCGCGCAAACATTAATCCAGATCCGGCTATTTTTCTGGCATATGTGGGATTACAGTACAATTGCAGCACCGCATTGCAACCGCTTGACTTTCGCAATGCCCAGCAGGAGAGTCTGCTTTGCTTCCTCTACAGTGCCTGGCATCTGTGGCATCCTCGGCTAACGTAAGTTTATTGCATGTTAGTACTGCCATTTTTACCTTCGATTATCTTCAGGGGCTCCCAGGCGAATGCCAGCTGTGTGGCACTGACGCCTCAGGGCACCTGGCAAACACTGAGCTGTGACCACGAGCTGCCATTCATATGCGAAATCCTTGCGCCCACAATCGCTGCTCAACTGGACACGGGTGTAAATGCAGTGGAGAAGTGTGTTTATTGAGTTGAGAGCTAAATTTTAAGTGCATCACTGTTATTCGCAGACGTTTTATTAAACTTAGCCGTTTTCAAAACAAGAATATAGCATAACTAAATTGTGGTATTCCAACTCTCTTTCTCTCTCTCTCTCTCCCCCTTTAGCGAAAGTTGTAACAATGTGTACACTAAAAAGAGTTTAACTTAGTGGTACTTGTAGTTCCTGTGGTGCTTCAACTTGGGGTAGTTGATGGCATAGAAGAAGGCCATGCTGGCCACGGTAAGTTGGAAGAAGGGTGCAATGCCAGCACGCTTGGGGAAAACGTACTTGTGCTGCCAGCGCCACCAGGCACGGCTAATGGCACCAACAATGGCATTTGGTGACTTGTTGCGGCGTCCGAACCAGGCACCCAGCTCACCCAACTTCACTTGTCCGAAAGGCACATCAGCTGCGGATGCCAAGGATGAAAACAAAACAATTATATAAAGTGATGGATGAAAATTGTTAAATCGCCGCCGCAGAGTGCGGCGAATTACGTAATTTTGCAAATTTTACGTACCTTTGCCGTAGTATCGGGCTGGATCGTAAGGTCCATGAACCTTTGGGTTATAGTCAGCTGGATATTCACCAATAGCCATCTTGCTGTGTTTGAATGTAATAAAATTTATATTTTTCCCAGTGAAATGGAAATTCTTGCCTGCTACTTACTTTGCTCGATACTAAAGTATGAGTATGACAATGTATCGATACCTTGTGTAGCAATGCTGTCGACAGATATGCATGGCATTCTAGTATCGATATTGCATATCGATAGTTAGCCATGTTGCCATCTATTTAGCATTCTAATTGTGTGGCAACGCCAGTGCAAAGTATATACAGAAATCAAATAAGAATTTTTGCAAATCGGAATCGCGCTTTAACAAACGATAATATTGTTAAAAACAACAACAAAAACAATAACAAATATATAAACAATGAAATTGGAGGAGCATTTGACAAAGAGTGCGCCATCGCCGCAAGATGATGACGACGAAGACGAAAAGGCGGAGTCGAAAACAAAAGCCACAAATGCCTCTGATGAGGGGGTGGAGAACGCTGAAGATGCTGCGGACGAGTCTGCTGAAAAAGAAAGCGCAACTGGCAAGAAAAAGGGCACGCGTAAGAAACGCTCACTCAATTGGGAGGAAGCCGAACGCGGACTTCTCTTGGAGGTCATTAAAACAAAAGTCGCATTCGTTGAAAATCGCAGCGTCGACGCCAAAAGCATCAAGGCCAAGCGCTTGGCCTGGTCCCAAATCACCAAACAGTAAGTGAATGCAAATGCCTAATGCGGAGTTACAATTAATGCTCAATATTTGTTAATTCACAGATTCAATGCGCTGAACTTTCGCCATCGACTGCTGGAACAGATTCAGGTACAGTGGCGCAGCATGAAAAACTCAGCTAAACGCGAGTACCAACAGAAGCATCCCAAGTCGGATGCACTAGAGGGCATGCGCATGATTGAGTTCATGGAGGAGTTGCAAAAGGATCCAGTATCATCGCGCAGTCAGACGCGCAGTGGCGGCACAAACGGTGCTGGTGCTGGCGCTATTAACGTTGTGCCGCTGAAAAAGGAGCTTCTCGAAATGGACGAGGATGAGGACATGCCCTTGGCTGCCTTACCTAATTCCACAAATGCCAGTGAGGATACACTGCAAACATCCACCATAGCTATACCCTCACCACCGCCCTCCACCGCTGGTGGCGACTCACAGCAGGAGAGTGCCCAGACCCAATCAGCGCCCAATCGACGCAAACGTGCCAAAGCCAAACCGTTGCTCAACAACAACAAGGAGGACACAGACGGTGCTGCTGGCTCGGCAGACAATGAGAAGACTTCGCCAACACGCAAAAGACGACAGCGCAATGTAAGTAGACGTACATAGATCTGTGTGTGTTTGCATTGGAAAAGCTAACCTCGTCATAATCTCGCAACTTTTCAGCAGCATTCACAGGCACAGTCCGTGTTATCCGAGGACTTCAGCACTGAAACACCAGCCATTGTCAATGTGGCTGCCGTGGCGCCGTGTACGCCAACAGCTACGGCAAACGAGACCATTGTCAGCATGGAGATAGATGAGAAGTATAAACATCAGTTGTTCAAGCTTCTTAAACAGGCACGTTTGGCCGAGATCGACTATGCACGACGCGAGCACGAGCAGAAGCTGCGCTTCGAGCAATCGGAACAGGAACTGAAGATGTCGTACTATCGACAGCAGCAGGACCTGAAGCTGCGTCAGATGCGAGAGGAGCACGACATACGAATGCGTCAGCAGCGGCGCGAGCACGAGGCACGGCTCAGTGTCTACAATCACAGCAGCAGTGGCTTGAATGGCAACGGGGATGCGGATCAGCAACTAGCGGTACAGGAGCAGGCACAGATGGGCAGCGCTGTGCGCTGCAATGCCAAAACAGACTATAATAATCTGCGCCTAGACAGCGGATCGGCTCAGGCCCAGTCGCAGTTGCAGCCGCAGCCATCAACGTCGTCGAGCAGCAGCAGCTCGGCAACATCACTGGCGCTAAATGCAAATTCCTTGGCCTTCAACTAGTTGTTGTGCACGGACACGGACACGGACACAAACACACACAGACACGGACACGGACACACAAATGCAGACACATCACATAAGAAAATACGAATTGCCAGCATTTAGTGGAAACTGTAAACTTAAGAAAACAAAAATGGAAAAACTTAGCTTGAAATGCGTTTAGCGAAATGTAGCCGACTCTCGATGTCTCAAAAGACACTCAGACTAATCAAGACGAATAAGATACGAATACGAATGCGTTTGCACATATGAATATGCAATACGAATACAGATAAAAAAAACGTTTACCGAAGCGAATACGAAATACTCATGTTGCCACACGCAGGCGACGGTACAGGGCGCCCTGCCATGACAAACACAATGGACTGTTTTTTTGTGCATCACACACACACCCACACACAAACAGAGAGAGAGAGAGACAACACTCACACTGAAACACACGCATTGCATTTTCCAATATTAGTATTATTATTATATTGTATTTGTATCCTGGTATCTTTTAAGTGAACTTGCTCTACAAATTTATGAATTTCGAACACGGTTGTGTCGCAAGCAGAAGAACAAAACTCGAAATACTCAAAGATCCATCTGCATAAGTAACCCAAAAAAGAAGCACTCATCCGAAACTCATCAGTCAGTATTCTACTTTGCCACTGTATTACAATTGTACCAGCTTCCTTACCCTTTCCCTGCCACCTCATTTTTCAAGTACGTTAAGTTTTGGTTTTATACAATTATTTTTTTTTACATATATAGTATTATATGTATTAATTTAGTATATACAAACATAAATAACTATGCCAATAATTGTACATCTATGTAGTTGTATTCTGTATGATTGTTCATACACATAAACTTTTATAATTGTCGTACTCATAAGTTACGTTTTGTAAGCTGTACGATCGTCTTTTAAGCAAGGTACGTTGATAAGTATTCCCCGTATATATGTATGTACAATTTGTGTTGTATAGCGCTGTAATATCCTGTAACTTTGCTTTAGCTTACTAAATATAATAATTCAAGCAAAGGAGAATAAACATCTAGATAAAGAATACATAGATCGTCTTAAAAACTTACGCACTCTTCTTCATTGTTATTGGGTTTTTCCGATCTAGTGTTCATTGTAAAGCCTTCTCCAGTTGAGAAGACATTTCTTTTGGGACACAATTCAGTTTCACAAAAACCACATGTACAAAAATACTAAGTTTTTCTTATTGTGTTTTTCTTTTTGTTTTTTGTTTCGTTGAAAGATTTTAATTAACTGTTTACAAAATGAAAGACCTTGACGGAACATTGGATTACATGCAAAATTCACGTTTTAATTATATTTATGGAACGGCTGTGATGCACATGCACAACCCAATCTTTTCGGAGATCGAGTTGCTTTGCATCTCGATGGTCTACCACAAATTTACTATCCAGAGTGGAAAAGATTCCAAATATATGGCATCCACACAGCTAAGCAAGTGTTTGTTGAAAATGTTTAAAATTTCAGACAAGCGCATTACAAATTGCATCATAAGGACCATTTGCATTGATCGGGATTGTAAAGATCCCCACTTTTCGCCCATTCATCATTGCACTCTTAATTCATTTATACGTTTGTTTACAATCTATTATTCCCGAGACTTGGAATTGCGCATGCAATTTGTGTTCAGTGTAAGTAAAAGAATGTACTTGGCACTCCTATATTTGAAAAGATTTGGCCTTATCATTACGTGTAGGTCTACGACGAGGATTCAATTGGCCATTTAACTCGCGAAGTAGTAATTAAATATATTTCAGCAATGTTCGAGGGCGATGACGATGATGAGGTTTTTGAATTGCGAGCAGTAAGACGGCATATATTGTAGTGAGTTCTTGCGTCTCATCACATTGATTATTTTGTGTTTAATTGCAGGATATGCTTGAAATATTCTTTCGAAAATTTGATTTGGATAAGGATTTGAATATCAGCTATGATGAATATGTCACTGTTGTTCGCAAACAACCCCACTTGATAGAATTTCTTGGCATAGTTTTTCCTTCTGAAGTTCAATTGAATGTTGTTGCACATTGTGTAAATCTATTCATAAGCGAAACATGATTTGTAATATTACCATTGTAATAGTAACTCTAAACAGATAACACAAAGTCGAATTTTGTACAAAATATAATAATATAAACAAAACCGTAAATACATATACGATATGTACATATGTTCTATATGCGCCCAAGTTTCCAGATCAACGTAAGCCTAATGTCCTCCATACGCCGATATGAGCCCACGAGATTTTTCCAAAATTGACGCGATTTATTTTGTATATCATAGAAAAATCCTGAAACTGCTTTCCATCTAATATACATACTTACGTTTAAACTAATGTTTTTTTTGGTCCGATCGAGGGTTCCCGATAAACGCCTTTCATCTATATTATCGATACTATCGACGATGGTTCTACAGCTCTAATAGTGGTCTGTCCCACAAATATTCGATATATTAAAACTATCGTGAATGGTCAACCCAGCTCTAGCATAGAGAAAACTCGACGATCTGGCAATCCGTCAGCTGTTTTATTTTGCGAATTTCTATTTAATTTTGTTTTGATTGTTGTTCTTATGTTTTTTATTTGCATTTATATTTATTATTAAATTCCAATTGCCATGAACAACGATTGGCCGGTCGACGATGATGATTTCGATCAGGCACTTAATGAGCAGGCACTCGAGTTGTTGGACGCGCCAAAACATGAAAAACAACAACAACGGGAGACGAAGTCTGAATTCGATGGATTTGATGTGGAGGCGGGTGAAAATTGGCTTTATCCGAGCAATTTGCCATTGCGATCGTATCAGCACAGCATAGTACAGGCGGCACTCTATCGCAACACGCTGGTGGTGCTGCCGACGGGTCTGGGTAAAACCTTCATTGCATCTGTTGTGATGTACAATCTGCATCGGTGGTATCCGCAGGGCAAGTTGATATTTATGGCACCGACACGTCCGCTGGTCTCACAACAGATAGCCGCCTGTCAGAAGATAATGCCCTTTCCGCCAGAGGACACAGTGGAACTCACAGGCCGTTTGCCGCGAGCCAAGCGTGTGGAACTTTGGCGAAGCAAACGCGTCTTCTTTGCCACGCCCCAAGTGGTGCAATCGGATATGATGATCGATCCAGCGGATGGCGCCGAGTACTTCCCATTTGCCTCAATTAAACTGATCGTTGTAGACGAGGCACATCGCGCCAAGGGACGTTACGCCTACACACAAGTGACAGAGTCGATCATGGCAAGAAATCAAAATTTCCGTGTATTGGCGCTATCAGCTACGCCAGGCCGCACCGTGGATGATGTGGCCAATGTGTGTAGGAATCTATATATCTCCCATGTGGAGGTGCGCTGCGATAACTCCATCGATGTGCAGCCCTATATACATCAGCGAAGCCTGCGCACCATTGTTGTGCCCCTCAAGGACGCGATCAAGGAGCCACGTGCTCGTCTCCTTCAGATTATCGATCCCTACTTGCGTCAGCTAATTGCAGCCGATGTGCTAAGGAGGGCACGTGGCAATATCTCGCGAAATAATTTACTCTTCGATCAGCATCGCTATCAGGAGCAGGCAGCGCAGGGTCAACGTCATCCGGAACACACTGCCATCACCAGCAACTTCTCAATGTGCATTAGCCTCTATTATTCATTGGAATTGCTAGAACGGCATGGCCTACGTGTCTTCGTAAACAATTTCGATGCAGATGAACGTGGACGCGATAAATTTGTGCTGCGTGATCCAGCGCTGCGGGAGCTGGTGGAACATACGCGCCAACAACTCGGCCCAAATCCATTGGACGTTTCCACGCGACCCATGACCAATGGCCAAGTGGCTGCCATGCCCGCCAAACTGGACTTTGGACACCCCAAATACGAGGAAGCACGTCAGGTGATGCTGCAGCACTTTGAGGTGAGTAGGAGAGATTATATGGCATATAACTAGTTTCATTTGCTCCGATATTGCTTGCAGGCTCATCCCGATTCACGTGCCATTGTGTTCTGCGAGTATCGTGAGTCTGTGATGCTGATTCAACGTTTACTCCTGCAGCACAGGCCGCTGGTCCGTTCGCGCTGCTTTGTTGGCCAAAGCTCGGCGAATGGAGGCACTATGTGTTCCCTGACCCAGAAGGAGCAACTGCAGATAATGTCGGATTTTCGTAGTGGCACCAGCAACGTGCTGGTGGCCACCTCCATCGGCGAAGAAGGTCTCGATGTGGGCGAAGTGGAGTTGATTGTTTGCTTCGACATTTGCAGCTCGAATCCAACGCGTTTTGTGCAGCGCATCGGACGCACGGGGCGCCAGAAGCGTGGCTATGTTGTCATGCTGGTGACCGAGGGACGGGAGCAGCAGCTGCTCAAGGAGGTGCTCGCACAGAAGGATCAATTGAATCGCAAGTTGCTAACATCGCCGCTGATCAAACGATCGCTGTACGAACATGCGCCGCGCCTGGTGCCGCCACAGTTCAATCCCAAGTGCGAGCAACGCTTCATGGAGCCTGCACCGCCTGCAGCATCCACACCCAAAGCCAAGGCAGCCTCACCCATCAAGGGCAAAGGTCGCAAGCTGCCGTCGACGGTTAAGTGCCACGATTTGCGTAATTTCTTCAAGCAGAGCCAGGAGAAATTTCTGCAGGGAGCGCCGTCGTACAAGGCAAGCGAAGCCACGCAGCAGATGCTGGAGAAGCAGGTAGCGCGTCGCAGTGTGCAGCACTTTCTGCTGGATACACAACAACAGCAGCAGCCTCAGCAAAAGGAGCCACAGCAGAAGGAGCAGCAGCAGGATCAGCAAGTGCAACCTGCAATCAGCTGCAGCACAGTCAGTTCCAGTCAGGAGGAGACACAGCGCTGGCGCAAGCTGACGCGCCTGTTGCAGGCAAGCAAACCGCTCATTAGTGACTCACAGCGCAATCAGGATCTGTTCGCTCAGCTGCAGGACAAGCAGTTGCCACAGGCGCTCAAACTCTTTCTGCTGCAATCGGATGCGAGCTTTGTGCGCGATCTTCATGCCAAGATGCAGCAACAGCAGGAGCTGCAACTGCCGGAGAAGCGTCTCAACACGCGGCAGCAACGCACGCGACGCATTTACGAGTTGGTGCAGCAGATTTGTGGCGATCAATTGGAGCAGCTGCTGCAGCCTCCCGAACCCGTTGCCGAGTTAACCATGAGGGATCTGTTGCAACCGCAGGATGTGCAGCGACACAAGCAATTCAACGCGATCTGTGGGGATATTTTCAAGGATTTGCATGAGGGCGGTTTGTGTGCGGATAATTATGACTTGGTGCAGCAGCAGTTGGAGCAGCTCGAACTGCGCCGCTTGGAGCAAACAATGCGTGAGCAATTGGGCAATGAATCCTCCGGTTATTTCGAGCAATGGGAGGAGCCGGAAGAGTCAACGGCGACGACTCTGCAGCAGAGTCAGTGGCAGAATTCTTCTGCTGTGCCTCACAGTTCAACGCCGGTGAAGCCGCAGGACAATTCCCGCGTGGAGTGCAGCCAGCTGAGTGTCAATTTGAGTCGCCTGAATTGCGTCATCAGTGCCGCCAGCACGCCCATCCTGGACAGAAAGGTGCAAACGCTGCGCGAGTCGTCACTGCTGGATGCGCTGGATGAGGACTTGTCTGCCTTCCATCAGCTGGAGGAGCAGCAGGAGAAGCAGCAAAAGGAGCAGCCGACAGTGCCTGTTCCGGCGGATATAACCAGCATGTCCACACAATCCATGACAGCCACACCAATGTCCACGCCGGATGCACTAGAGCAGGCACTCGACATCGATCTCAACGACTTTCTGGAGCCGCTGCCAGAGGAGCAGCAGCTGCTGCAGCTATCAGGCGCCAAGGAAAATAATCCACCAACAGCTCCGTCCACAGCAAGCACACCACGAAACCTCTCACCAGATCTCTTTGCCGAGGACTCCGTGTCGCCGTGGCATCCAGCAACAACAACAACAACAGCAGCAGCAGCAACTGTTCCAGTCAAAAGTCTGGCCGCCAAGCTTGCCGCCAAGAGCATTCTGCGCTCTCCTGAGGGCGGTCAACGCACTGTGCCAGTTAGCGCCGAAAAGTCGCCCAGCATATTTGAAAATTATCTGCAACGCATGCGCGGACGTGGTCAACTGTCGCGGGCAGCACAGCGACTGCACTACACGAGCAGCAATCAGAAGGTGACCGAGCAGCAGGAGCAGCCAGCAGCGAAGCAGGAGCAGCAGGAGGAAGATTCACCCATTATGCGTCGCCGGTCAAGCAAACGTAAAATTGTAGAAATCTCCGATGATGAAGAGGAGAAGGAGGAGATGGACATGATACCCGCCACACAACTGCTGCTGGACGACAGCTTCGAGCAGGTGCCCGCCACGCAGGCTGTAAGTAGCTGAAATCTTCTACAGCAAATCTTCATTAAACCTTTCCCATTTGCAGTTCGAGCCATCGCCGCCAGCGCGTCGTAATTCGCGTCGCAAACGTGCCAAATTCAATTCATTTATACTGGACGAGGTGGACATGAGCGGTTCCGAGCATGAAGAGGATGCGGAAGCGGAAAGAACCATTGGTTGTTATCTAAAGGATTCGGTTATAGTTTCCAGCGATGAGGAGGAGCAGCACAACGACACCAATATGCATGCCATATACCTGCAGGCAGTCAGGTGAGTCTGCAGAAAGAAACAGAGCGCAAGGTTAACTAATTCCTTCTATGCCTTCTTTGCAGGAGTCCTATAAAGCGTCCTGGCGCCTTTAAGATGCCCGCACAACGTGTCTACAACGATGAATCGATTTACTCACAGCCCGTGGAGGCGGAACCATCGCAATATTTTCCCTGCTCGTTTATTGCCAATGATGAGAGTGCGGAGAATGAGAAACATAATGTATCCGAGTGTCCCTTGGAGCGTGCAGAGCGCATCCTCAAGGAGCGGCGACGTCAGCGACGACGAGGTGCAGCGCCGCCTCCAATTGCCAAGGTCAACAATGGCAAACGGCGACGCATACAAACGCTGCAGGACTCAAGTGATGAGGACGATGACGATGTTATACTTATCAGATGATTGAGTTATACTTATCAGAGATATAGTAATGATATATGTATATATACTCATTCAACCAGTGTGTGCCATGCTGAACATGCTGGACGCCCCCCAGTTCGCTCAGTTTCGTGTTGACTTAATTTATTGTTATATATCGTAAGATTTAAGTTGAAGTACTTTATGTAGATTGTTTTTAATACTTTGGTTCTGTAATGAAAGAATTGTAGATGTAATCAGTGACTGGACCCAGCAACATGTACCTCAACAGCAGTGACTACTGTAGTAGGAACTATAAATATTCCTTAGCAACTTTTGTAATATGCAATTTTATAAAGTTTTCCAGTATTATTAAGCAACAAGCAAGAACGCTACAGTAAAGTTTGCTCGTAAATATGTAACTTATGTGTTTGCCGTGTTTTATTTTGCATACTTAAAGGGGCACCTGCGAAATCTATTTTCCACTAAACCTATTTCTTAAATAACTTCTATGTTATTTATCCGTTTAATATGAAATATTCAGAAATCATTTGGAATGTTATAATTCTGGTGCACATCAAAAATGACAGTTTTAGCTAGAAAATTACGTTTGCCATTCGATTTTTATGGATTTACGGAGCTGGAAGTGGGCGTGGCCAAATTCTAAAATGAATTATATCCGCGTGCAATAATAAGACATATTGTTAGCTAATTTGATAGTCCTAGCTCTTATAGTCTCCAAGATTAAGCTGTTCATACGGACAGAAAATGCTAATTTGACTTGAATTTTGACGTAGATTGAGCATTTATACATTTGTGGGCTTACAAATGCCTCTTTGTGTCTGTTACAGAGCTTTCTACCTTGTTATATATGTATCGTACATACACTAGTATACATACATACATATACATATACTCGTAGTATCTGCCTCACCTGTTCATTCCATACCACCGCCCGCCCCTACACCAAGTAGCTGCGCGTGGGCGTCTGATAGTCACTGGCGATGGGCTTGAATGTGGTGTTGTGCCGCTGCTTGTAGAGATCACGTGGCTGCACGTAGAGCTTCTTGAAGTCCTCGCTGCTCACATGGCGATTCGCTGTGCCCAGGCACATGCTGGCAGTACCAGCACCTTGTCGCAGTTGCACCTCCGACTCGTAGATGTTGTCAACCAGCGCCTGTCGCGACTTGGCTGTGCCACGTCGTCTGCCCTTCTGACTGAATCCACCAACCTGTGGCAGATTGTCGATGCGAGCACGACGCGAGGCAATGCCCGTGCAGGTGAGGATGATGCCGAGGAGCACACTGAACTCCACCAGGGCCAGCACCAGGCTGCCCACCAGGAAGACACTGTATTGCTCCCGGTACCAGGCATCCAAGTGCTCCAGACACGATTCCGTGTAGCGCTCCCTCTCGTAGACAGCACGTTCCAGTGCCTGACACTGTGTCTCATTGGCGGGCTTGGGATCAAGATAGGCCAATGGCTGTGGAGCATTGGCGAGCACACAACAGCTGAGGGGCACAGGCCAATTGCGCTGCCCGTAGCCGGCAAGGCGCCACAGGGAGGTGTCGTAGTCGAGGGAGCTGCGCATGCCACAGCAACCGAAGCGGGTCTGTGCCAGATCCATGGCATTGGTGAACTGTTCCTGGCCAGGCACGCCGTAATTGCGCTGCAGTGCCTTCACCATTTGCCCCTCGTCCAGGCTGATGCCTAGACAATGTGGCCACAGTGTGATCGCCAGACACACCACAGACTCGGCCAGCAGCAGCACCACGACGCACAGAAAGTAGACACTGAGGAAGCAATAGGTGTGCAGGCAACTGGCCCAGAAGCCCAGCATGGCTGCCAGCACTGCGATGAATCCAGCCACAGCTGATCCCAGTGCAATGTAGTAGAGCAGCGGCTGAGGCAGTGAGCTGAGCTGTTCACTTGGCGCGGCCAGCAGGCGGGAGAGCAAAATGCGCTTGTTGTCCGTGTACAGATAGCAGCCTGCCACAATCAGTAGCATGCCGCAGAGCTGAGAAAGAGAGAGGGAGTGTGTGTTAAAGAGAGAGAGAATGAGGGAACGGAAGTCGAACTACTTCTCTGCCTGTGCCCTCTTCTATATCTTTATCCATTATCTTCCACCTGTTTCATTCATTTTCGGTGCCAAGCTGCGCCTGCGCTTAGCCCAAAGTCAAAAAGTGTTGGCAAAAAACTTTTGGTCTAACCATGCCTCACCTGCCCCTCCTCACTTCCCTCTCCGTCCCTCCCACTCAACACCCTCTTTGACTGCTTTCGTTCAGCCGAGCAGAACAAAATAATACAACAAAAATCGAGAGAAAACTTCAAAGAGCGCAACGAAACTTGAATGCTCTACAGAAACTGAGAGAGACCCTTCAGAAAACCTTAGACTGAGAGAGACCCGTAGAACCTTAAACTAAGAGAGAGACCCTTCATATACTTCCCACATACTGATAAGATACGTGATTTTCTGGGATTCTTCTTCACACTTATTTTCGTTGGATTTGATTAGAAGCTGAGCTGATTTCATTTTCACTGGGAAATAATTAAGAATAAATTAAATTAATGTTTTGTATTTATGTTTAATTGTCAGTTAAACTTAAGAGATCTAGTAGTCCAAACAAAATTCATCAAAAATATTTCCAAAATTTCCCTATCAGTTCAGAAAGTGAAATCTTAAAAACCTTCAAAAAGTTTAAGGAAAATTCCCAAAACTTAATTAAATTCTCTAATAAAAGCACTGAAATTATTTATCAAGCTAGCTAATTATAAATATCAAGATAAGGTGTGCTTTAAATACCATAGGAAGTACAAGTAAATAGGGCTGATCTCCATCTGGGCCAAAGCTAATGAGGGTTTTAGCTCAGTTCGCTCAACTCTTGATACACTTTAATTTACACAAGCGCGTTGCATAGCATTAAATGAAGTTGTACAAAAGTAATTTTGGGCAGTTTGTTAGGGCCTAGATTTCACCAGATACACATACCTATACACTATATATACATATGTATATATGTATGTATATGTATACTGTATAGATACTTTTATAAACTCACCAATAACAAAAGATTGCAAAAATTGAGCACAAATTTATGATTGAAACAGCGCCCCATGATGATTTTGTAAGGGGTCAGTCTGTGTTGGGAATGGGTGTGTGTGGGCGTGTGTGGGTGTGTGTGGGTGTTGATAATTAGTCAAGTCAATCAGTAGCCAATTGCGCGGTCAGCCTCAAGTTGTGCATTCCATGTTACATTGATCTCCAAACCGAACCCAAACGTTTTTCCAGTGGAAATTCACAGTGTAGAAATGATATGGGGGTTTTCTTTAAATTGTTTTTCAACGGTTTTTCCAAACGACGCGTGCGTTGCTTGACGGCAAAACAAAAACTAAAAACGCCAAAGCCACTTTGTATGCCACAAGTGGTGGCAAGTTTGTAAGTAAGAGACGAGAGAGAGAGTGGAGCGAGTGGGTTAAGCTCACGTTTACGATCGCTCTTTGCGAGCTCTCTCTCTCCCTCCACCGCTCTCCCTCACTTGCTCTCTCCCTCACTGCTCTCTCTCTCACTCGCTCTCTCTTCTACTATCTGCAGCCGAATGGAACCGCTTGTAAACAATAGTCGAAAGCAACAAGAACAAAACAACTGCAGATGGAGCTGGAGCTGGACAGAACGTTTGCTGCATGAAAAACTTGTTGAACAGGCTTATCTATTTATGCGCGAGGGTGACTTGGTAAGTTTTGTATAATTTTAACATTTTCAAAGGACAAAAAGAAGGGTAAATGGGTTAATGGTTAAATAACAAACGAAAATGTATGTATGAACACCTATATCTCAGAAACTAAAAAAGCTAGGGCTACCAAATTTGATGACAATATGTTTTAATATTGCAGGAAGCTATAGTTTATTTCAGAATATTGACAGTTCTCCTACAGCTGCCGTAAGTCAATACAAATCGAACTGCAAGCGTAATTAAAAAGATAGAACATTAATTTTAGGTGTACACAATAATAAAGTCACTGTATATTTAAGAAATAATTTTTTGGTGGGGTATTTGGACTTATAACAGTCAAGTACTCTCAATTATACCTTTATGTACTTGTTACTTAACTGAGTTTATTATATATTTATTTATTTATATTTATTATGAGTTTATTATATATTTATTTATTTATATTATATATAAACAACTTTGTAGAGCAACTCTCGCAGCTGCCTAATTCTAAGAGGTTCCTCTTTAGCATTGGGGACATTCTAATTGAATTTCTTGTTGACCTGCTCCCACAGCAATCTCCGTCTCTCTCTCTCCATGTACCCTCTCTCTCTGTGTCTGTCTCTCTTCTTGTTTCTTCCACTTTACCGTTGTGATCCACATGGCGCTCGCATTTCCGGCCAACAGTGCACAATAGACGAGGCACCTCGGAGCCCATTGAATCATTCATTGAGGTCAAAGCTGTTGGGGGCGGCTGGGCAATTAGAAGTAGTACAAAGAGTGGGTCAGGCAGGGGGAAGTAGAGACTGCATGACTCAGAATAGAAGACTATAGCGATTCGGAGCTGGGGGAGGGGCGTTCAATGAACTTGACTGTCTGCCCAATGTGGGTGAAGAAGAACCTAATCAAATTTGGTTGATCTTTCAGTTCAGTTCAATTGGTTGAGGAATTATATTAAATATAATGATAGTTTATAGTGCAACAACTCTGTTATAATAACTCTATTATAATTGATTTAAAGTTTAAATACTTGAGAAAAGATATACCAAAGTTATAATAGATTATTTTATAATTAGTATAACATTTAGTGATTCTTTCCTTGTAGAAAGCAAACCTGAGTTTCATGTCACTTTTCATGATACTGTTTCATAACTGTAGTATCAGTCATACGATAGTTCTCTACAATATATTTTCTGTACACACTATTGAGAACAGTTTGTCCCAAACAAACCCCACATTATTTATATTTTGAATTTAATAAAAGGTTAGGATAGGATACGGGACATGAAGAGAGTTGAACCCATCGGGGATGGTCTCGACGAGAGTGCTGGCAAGAATGTCGAGATGGATAACATGCTGTGCGACCTGATCGACATTCACTTGGAGAGTGGCAACGAGGAGGCACTCAAGCGGGTCCTGCAGAGCATCTACATTCTGATGGACACCAACAAGGAGGTGCGCTTTGGCACAAAGCTCTTCGACAAGCTGATCGATGTGATAATCGCAGATTGTGGCTACATCAGTGTGGATCGCGAACGAATTGCCAAGGTGCTCGATGCTGTGCAGGCACACACTCGACAATCTCAGGCCTCGCGAACGTATTTGCTGCAGAAGCTCAATGCGATTGCACTGCAGAACAAGCAGGAGGGCCAGGGAGATCAGCTGCCAGAGATGCTGACAATGCATCCACATGCAGGCCAGATACTGCAGCACTTGCTCGACGACTTTGTGTGGGACCTGGGACTGCAGTACACCTGTTCGCCGCAGCTGTTCGCCGTGGTGCAGCAACTGCTGCAGTCGGAGCTGAGCGACGATCGCCAATTCGCCTATGCCATAATGCAAAAGTTGATACAGATTATCGAAGGGAGTCGCGAGGATGAGAATGATCAGGGACTCTTTTGCCTGGTGTCGCATTGGCCCGCCTACATTGTGATGCTGGAGCAGCTGGAGCAGTCCGACTCGCATCTGGTGCTGCCCATGTTGAGTGGCCACTTGCCCCGGTTTGTGGCAAGCAGCAGCCAAGTGGGCGACTGGCTCAGTTGGATGCGCATACTGTATGTGCGTCTGCTGGACAATCACAATGTGCTCGTGGTGCGCTGGAGTCTGGAATACTTTCTCATGTACTCCAGCATCACTGAGCTGCGACGCGTCAATCTACTTGAAGTGTTCCTGCAGAGCATTAACCGAACGGAACTCTACGACACGGAGAACTATTGCCTGCCCGAGATGAAGATCAAGGCATTTGTCCAGAACAGTGGCACACTGCAGTTCCTCGAGGCACTGGTCACGGTGCCCTGGGAGAGTCTGCCGCTGGTGCACTGGCTGCGCAGCATGCAACCCCGCCAGCCTCACATTTCCAAGAACCTCCTCTTAACCATCTGTGCTTGCATCAAGTCGCTGCAGAATGACAATTTGCGCTTTGAGGCGCAGAGCAGAATCTTCGATCTGTTCGAGGTGAGATCGAGTAATAGAATTATAATTATAGTTCTCAATTCTGTTCCTCCTTCTTTCAGCCCACCATCGAGAGCTTCTCCCTAGGCTGGTACATACAGTTCATCAAAGCATTGAGCGATCACTTCTGTCGCGATCAGAAACGTTTTACGGCCAAGATCGCAAGTTGCACAAACATAACCGATGAAATGGTTCACTTTGACAAGGCCTTCTTCTCCATGATCTTCCGCACAGGTCAGCTATAGACATATCTATAGATGATCGCTTATTCCCATTCTTCCCCCTCCCTTAGATGCCAGCATTGGCATCGAGCTGCACAAGCAGCTGAGCCAATTGCCAAGAGTTCAGCACGGCTGGTGGCGCCTCTTCTCGTTCTTCTTCAGCCTGAAGCTCGAGTGTGAAGTGGAACGCAAGAATATACTAGATTTCTATTATAGGGAATATCAGCTGGACATAGAACACGTGGAGAGCATCACAGACCTGCAAGACTTGCAATCGTATTTAGTGAATAGACTTGGCTGTGAGAACGATGAGGAAATCACCTTCGTGCTGCATTGCAGCGTGGACTGGTTTGCCTGCGAGAAACTATCGAGCTGGCAACAAATCGAAGAACTCAATATGACCCCACTGGAGCTACTCAGCCAGGGCACAATACTGACGGCACAGCGCGTGGCTTGGCTGCTCAATGATCTCGCCGAGCCGCTGGAGGATGAGAGTATACTTGAGTCCCTGCTGAACACACTCAAACAGTATCCGGACAGTGTGATACTGTAGGGACAGGCAATCTATACATATATATACTATATATATATCTCCTATATCTCTTACCTTTCCCTTAGTGCCACTGGTATTCTCAAGTATGCTGCGGCGCATCTGTCTGAGGAGGAGAACGTGCAGCTGCTGGGCGATGTCCTCGAGGCGGGACACTTTCCCAAGAGCAACATTCTGAGCTGCACCAAGAGTGTGCCCATTTCTCTGGTCATACGAGGCATACTCACGGGCATTCCACACTCCGAGGAGAAATGGTAATGGATCGCACAGAGATCGATCTGCACACTACTCATTTGCATTCTCTCAATGATTCCCAGCATCGAGTTTAGTTATTTGATCAGTCACTACAACTACTTCTTCACAAGTGTTCGCAATAATTATATCAGCTTTGTGATCGATCGCAAATCGGATATAGACGCCGTACTCGATGAATTGTTGCACATCAACAACGAGATGATCGAGGAGCAGGAGAGTTATGTGGAGCATTCCAAGACGCATCGCGTTAAGATGCGCATTGCACGTGCCTTCCTCAGGATAACCCACAAGTATCCCACCTATTGGTCGGACCAATTGTGGGTCTCGTTGTTATCGATATATGATCTCGATAACATCAAATATATGTATGAATGTTTGGTGGCCCGCTGCTTGCCCAGTGTGGATCTGTTGCTGCAGAAGTTGCAACAATTATCCGATCTGCAGGCGGGACAACAATTGTCCCTGATCTCTGTGGTGCACATCTACTGCTTCAGCAAGTATACCCAGCTAAAGGTAGAGCAGCTCCAGCGAATTGTCGATCTGCTCTTGCCAAAGACCCTGGCAAAGGATCTTGAGATTCGCCTCTTCACGCAGTTGGTGCTGCATCGTCTGCTGCAGCACTTCGAAGACTGCAGGTAGAAGTTATAAGGAGATTATCTTTGTTTGATTTTTTAATATTCCCATCTCTGCAGCATCAAGTTGTCCGGCGTTTCTAACATGAAAAGCGCCATAGAGAGCAACTTGGGCGATAAGCTCGCGGATTGCCCACAAAATGGTCGCATGCTGCTGCCCAAGGTCTGTTATCAGACACCCGATGGCCTCCAGACGGCCGATATCATTCTCTATATGACCGATGCGCCTTGCGACGAATACTTTGCCGACTCACTGCGACCGAATCTCAAGTTGAAAACGGAACTCAGCAACTTTCGTCTCTCGCTGAAGCACAAAGACGCTTCGATGCTGAATCCTCTAAGGACTGTCGCGCCATGAACCAACATATTTGTATGTTCTACAGTAATGCCGTACAATTTTTCAATCGAGTTCAATTACATATGTATATACTTGACACAATGTAGAATGTTCGTTTTCGTTTCATTACAATCAATCTCAGTCGGAGGGGGATATGGTTAATCTTGCAATTCTTATAATCCGATTTCGATATTGTTTCAATATCAGCGTAAATTAACAAAATATAACTAAGAAATAATAAAAATAAACAAAGGAATGATTGTACTTAGGAATTTCTATAATTTTTAAACCAATTGTATCGTAAAAACTACTTTTTAAAAAAATCTTCAATGGCTTTTTGGCTTTTACAATTAAAAAAAATCATCTTAATTTTGATCGCATCTCCTGTGTTAGGGAATGAAATTAACTCGAATCAAATCATGGGCATATATAACATACATTTTTCGCTAACACATACATACACACAATCGGGGGAATTATCGCTTTTCTGTTGCGCACGCTGTGTATAAACATTCATATATATATATATGGAGATATAACTATTTTTTTGTTTTTTAAATAAGAAAAACTTGTAAAATCGGTTGTACTAACAGCGCGATGGCTAAAGACCGCCTTGAACGCCTCATATTATATATATCTATATATGTATATGTTGTATATGTAAGTGGTAATTGTTGCTGCTGTTGCTGTTGTTGTTCTTTTTGTTGTTGTGGTTTGAATATCGCTTTAAGCTTTCACTTTTCCCGTGGGTGTTTCTGTTTTTTTCATGCTAGATGTTGTTGACGTTGCACAGCTTTGGATGATTGGGGGGCACAGAGTATATAAAATAGGGCGTGATAGGGCGGGCGGGGCGCAGGGTGATGGATTTATAATGGAAACAATCAACAAAATTTGTGGCAATGTGGCCAATAATATCAGAGGCCTAGACAGGCACTAGAAATCCATGGAGACATTGGAATTGATTGACATGCCGGAGCTGCATTTGGGTGCAGCGACAAGATCAGCCATTGTCGTCGGCTTATCCGATCCTACCTCCTGTACATCTGTAACACCAAAATATGTTATATATATGGAGTATATCCAGTCAGAGTGCGTGCGCTTACCCGGTGGCAAATGCATCTTCTCGATGACAAACTTCTTGCGGCGCAGCTTGAATGCCAGATCCGTGGTCTCGGGCATGTGCACGGCCAGCGTATTGAGCGCAGTCATCTTGTGCAGATGCAACAGGCCACTGTACTCCTTGAAAGCCGGATGCGTTTCACGCTCAGAGCCGGCAAAGGATTCCAGCTCAATGGAATAGTCCACCAATTGGCGTATCTTGGGCAAAAGGCTGGTGTCCTGTAGCATTAGGAAAAAAGTAGTTAAACAAGAGATTCATAAGAGGAGTACCCTCCCTCGCTTCCTTACGTATTTGGCTATCAGATGCATGGGCATGGTGATGAAGCAGACAGCGGTGCAGCTGCGCACGCTGGCCCGCAGGACGGTTAGAAATTTGAGCAAGTCAGCGGCGAAATGATCATCGTACCACAATGGAGAGCCCAATGAGGTGAGGCAGACGCGGCATAGGTTCTTCTGCTGCGTATTGGTGCCGAGCACAAAGCTCTCGTCGCGCAGCAGTTGCTGCAGATCGTTGAGCAGGCGATCATAGCGTGGATTATAAAAGAAACTGGCGGCCTGCACCGACGACGATGAAGCTGGCTGTGTGGCCGGCGATGTGGCCGAGGTTGTGGCAGCTGTTGCTGTACCTGTACCTGTACCTGTTCCTGTTGCACTTGTTGCTGTTGTGCTTGATGATATTGTGGCATTGTTGGCAGTGGTGCTATCCGTTGCATTGTTGTTGTTATTGTTGTTATTAATATTATTATTGATGTTGTTGGCATTGGCATTAGCATTGGTGTTGTTGGTGGTGGTGATGGTGGTGGTGCTGGCAGTACTATCGCACTCGGTCTCCGTGGAGACATTGGATACATCTGCAGCGCCGCCTGCGTTTGGGGGCTGCTGCTCGCGCTCCAACGAGTTGGATGAGTTGCTAATATTATCATCCTGTTTGAACACCTCGTACTCCTTGTAGCTATCATCCCACACCGTGGTCTGCGCATAGTACAACATCATGGAGTCCATGTGTTGCATCAAATTGAAATGATGCCCAATCTTGGCCGTAGCCTGCTCCGAGTTGACCAGCGGCAAATCATTATAGCGAAAGGCAATGCGCAGTCCATTCTTATCGGGCTGCTCGTTGGCCTGCTGCTGCTCCTGTTGCTGCTCCAGTTCGACCTCCTCGTCGGTCAGTGGTTTGGGCAAACGACGCAGCATTTCGGCTGGCGAATCGTCCAGACTGCCCAGAAATATCTCCTGCTTGGAGAGCACACCCTCGGCCAGGAAATACTTGGCCAGCACCTTGGCATGCGTCATAAAGCGATCCTCCTCTGGCGTGGCAAGTGTGGTAGATTAAAACGGTAATTAATGACGCTGCTTTTGCACGATTTGCACGCCTCTCTCTCTCTATCTACTCACCTATCAGGCATATCGAGCCAATCGGCAATCCGCCGCCCAGAATTTCATCCAGCGACGGATTGCCGCTGGAGGTTATCACCTGTGCGGTGTGGGGGCTGGTGCGAGTGCCTTTGATTGGCTTTTGCACGGTCCGTTTGCGAAAACTCGTCATGTCTCTGCAATTTTCCACTCTTGCGTTACGTTTATCAGTTCTCTTTTTGTTTGCCGGGAAAAAGAAGACAGAATGTCAGCGAGGGAAAATGTGCTAAAATTGACCGTCTGCAATGGAATGTATTTAATACTTGAAAATGTTTGGTATGTTTTTGAAATTTACTATTTTCGGTGAGAATTGTTAATAATTTCTGTGTTATTATGCAGCTTATATTATCAAAATTTATATTATTTCATAGAACTTATTGAACTGCAGCAATCGCCATGAGAGCGTTATGTTAACATTTGGCAACCTGTTAATAACAGCGGTATGTTAATCACTTTAAATATGCACTAGTATAAAATGTTGGAATTGTGTACAATAAGTGAATCTTTCTTTTATATATTGTATTAATGCAAATATTCCACCAAATGGATATATTAACTTACTGCAAATGAATTTTATTATATGTAACAGACCCAGCACTCAACAGTGAGGAGCAAAACTGTTAACTTACATATCAAAAGGTATCGCACGGTCTGTTTTCGGAGTTTGAACAGTGGCTTCAAAACTGTACACAAATAGCAGTGCGCAGTCAACTAAAACTGTACTAATTAGAAAAATATAAAGAACAATTAGCAAAAGGAGAGAGAAATAAGGAAGACAAGCTTTGATAGTTTTTGCACATAGTTGTTGGAGAGGGCATGCCAAAGGCAGCCTCGAATTGTTTCATCTGTTAGAGTGCAGCACAACAAATTACACCAGGCGTCCAAGACTGAATGCAGTCATCGACAGGCAGCACTAAGTATAGACCACCTGTAAGAAAAATTAAAGGGAGTCCGAGATGAGGACGAGGCATAGTGAGCGCTTTTACTGGTTTCACGTTGTAGTCAAACTTGCTGCATACATAAGTACGAAAGGCAGTGTGAACTGTCCACTGATAGTTGTTCAACATACAAATGTGTGTTTCGCAGGCACTTTCTAATGAAACGATGTCGTTATATCTTTTTGATTGATTTTTGCAAAATTGTTGCCTGCAAAAGCGTTAATAAAAATGTCTCAACTGTAAAAAAATTAAAAAAATCGAGATGAGGGCACATATTCAACCTTAATTCCATAATTTTATACCACCTCAAGATAAGTTTACTTGTTTAGTTGTAGTAATTTAGTACTATTTTCAAATTTTCGATATAATTGATTCTCAAAAATTAAATTGATGCATCGGAGAAAATGGAAAACATCGATTAATCGATTCGAGAATCGATTTAACTTCCAGCTCTACTACTGAGAGCAGTTCTCGAATACAATGGAGATAGATAAAACATAAACTAATTGCACATCCTTCTAGGCCGTCTGCAAGGTTAACCACTTAGCAAATCAAACATCTTTCAGCGTGTGTGGCATTTGGCCACGCCCTAAGCTGCAAATGAAAGGATAATTGTTGCCGCTTTGCACAAAAAGGATGCTGCGGCTTCGTCGATTTAATTATAGGTTAGAAAAAAGAGGAAGACAAATGCTGCAAACGGGGAGAAAGTGCAGGGCGTGTACGGGGTGGGGGAAAGAATCTAGTAGAAACTCGGCCGGACAAGGGTCCAAGAAAGGGTTGATAAAATTCTCGGGAAGTGGCTCCAAAAGGAATAACAGTAAAATCACAGTGAAGACTTCCCAGAAGGACCCGACGCAACTAGAAGAACAAGCAAAAAGGACACACGTCTGCGTGGGAAAGGCAAACGGACGGCAAAAAGGACAATAAATTACGCCAGCACAATGCAGGACATTATGAAACGCACAAACACAGAGCGAGACAGCTATAGAGGCAGAGAGAGAGAGAGAGAGACAGGCTGCATTGCAAAAGTGTTTGGCAAAGGATTGCGAGATCTCCTGGCGATTGTGTAATTTATGTGCAGGCTGACCAGGACCAGCATGTCTCTACAGACAGCTGCCCCGACCACCCGTTGCTCAACTGGACATGGTCGAATCCTTTGGCTGCTTTGACTGCGCCTCGACAGTGCTCTGCATCCTTTGCTAGTCCTTTTAATAACGATTTTATGCGGCATAGCGAATGAGGCACGCAGGCGCAGCGAATGCCGCATTTGACTGGTGATAATCATGCCGCAGCAGCGGCCTGAGTGAAAGTGTGCGCGGCATGCAGCATGTGGCCACAGCAGCAACATATGGTGCGGCAAGCAGCTCAAATCGTGCAGCAGCTCGTGGCGTAAATAAATTAAACAAGTGCGCAGCGAAAGTTAAGTCATTCTACAACAGTAACAACAGTGTTAGGCGACAGTAGCAAAAGTCGAGCAGTTGCTGCTTAACCGAACGATTATTTGCATAAAAATACTTACATAAAAAATACCTTTGGATAGTACTGTTCAACAGTTTGCTGTAAATTTCACAGTACTGTTTAACAAATCAAATCAAATTTTAGCGATATTTTCAGTTGACACTTCTATATCATTCTATATTAATAACCATAACCAAACTAAGTATATTGCTAGAGTAGTACTTGAAGTGCTCCATAACATGCTGGATGTGGGGCCTCGCGTGATAAATGGCTTATCCTGAAGGCAGCTGACAGGAAGTCAAACGACAAATTAAGTCGCAGCAAATGCGCATTTGGTTTTATTTTTATAGCCGATGACATTTTTTTAATGAATTTTTAAGGCTACCCTTAAGGACAATATGCATTCGGCTGCACAGTAACAACGACGAGGAGGAGGGGTTGTACAGGGGAAAGCAACTGGGAGAGGAAAGAACAGGGGACCGGGGCAGCTCCCGTTCGAGGAGTGCCGTCATTTAGATCAATTTCGAGTGCGTGTGGATGTCCTTTTCATTACAGGGTATGCTCTAGGACAACGTTGGGGGGATTAGCTGCACTTTTGCTAAGGAGAACCGGGTTGATTTTGTATTTAAACAACACTTTGAAATGTTATGTGTATTACAGGGTATATTGATGTTTGAAACTGACATATTCCCTCTAAATTTAAAGCATAAATATGGAAATAAAGTGCTCTTTCTCACCATAGTTCTTTGTTCATGTCTTTACAGGGAATATTTTGAGCGTACATTGCAGATTTTGATATTTCCCAATAATTTTGTAGTGTTGTTGAGTTTTTCAATTGAGACGAAGTTGTCTTGTTCTCCCGCTTGACATCGCTTCAAGTTGGGGCTGCAGGCGCTACACGCCGCACGCGTCATGTGTGCGACACACACACACACAACACACACATGTGCTTTCTTACAGGTAATTTTGAAGTATAAGCTGGCCACGCCTTAAGCCCGGTCCACCCACGCCTCGTACCATTTCATTTTAAGCTACTCGACCGCTGCTCCTCCACCTCCTGCTCCTGTTCCTCCTCCTACTCTTCGTCATCTTCGCCTCTTCCTCTTTCCGCTGTTGGACATTCGTTGCGGGTCGTCGCTAGGATACCCTTTTGCTTTAGAGCCAGCCAGCCTGTTATTTGATGCCTTGTTAACTTTCATCTGCCTCTGCCTGTTGCGGGGGCGGGCACGACAGGAATTTGGCTTGTTTTAGCTTGTTTTTTTCTGTAGCGTCAGGCACACAAGGAAAGGCATGGCCGGTGAGGAGGGGGGGTCAGCTTTCGGGCAGCTTCTTGTTTTTCAACGATTGTCCTTTCTCGCTAGGACAATGTGTATTGCTGCTCGTTTTTCCTCTAATGAAAAGAAAAGTGGGCTTTCATTTTTCATTTTTTCTTCGTTTTCCTCAGCAATTGTATACTATTTTTTTTATTTCGTATTTTTTTTTTTGGCCAGTTTTTTGAGCCGGGATGAGTCGACTACACTGCGTGGTATTCGCTTTCATGTACCTGGGAGTTTATTAGCTTTAAGCTGGGGGCAGCTTTACACGCTGTGTGCGTGTGAGTGTTGGACAACGCTTTAGGTTACCTGGGCAGCCGGTCACCTTTGAAAATTAAAGCAATTATCGCCAGCATAGCTCTTGTTTTATAGAATACCAAAGAAACAGAAAAATCTTCAAAATTAAATTGTAAAAAGAGCTAAATCCTGATTTATTTATTGTTAAATCATATTGAAAACTCCACAAACTACTTCATAACTCAAATCAAAGAGGTACAGTTAAAAAATAAACTTTTAAAAGTCTTTGCAATGCCAGATCTTAATTTATTTATGGTTAAACTATATCGAAAACTCCAGAATCTTCCTTCACAAAAGAGCTACAATTTAAGAATCACTGCAATTGCTACTGTGAGTTTTCTAGCTTCAACTCTATTTCCATATTTCACACGCTACTCAAGTTGCCGCGAAGTCATTAATAACCCAACATATCCTGTCGCACTTGAGCGGACTCGAGCAAGGTGTCCAAGTAGCAGGGTATCCCCAGGGCAGCTGCATGTTTAAAGGCAGTTTCAGTTTCAGTTGGATCAAGGGAGTCTTCAACCCTGTGTCCATTGATCCTTTTACACTTACAGACAGGATGTGACTATTCTGAGAGATCTACGTAAATATTTTGAGCAGTTCGCATCATTAGCAAGAAGTCTTGAATATGAATACTTGAATATGCAACGATGGCATCATTTATCTTGCTTGTGATTGGTTGAACCCGAAAGGGTTAACCCTTGTGGCGGGACAACCCTTGCAACATGCTGGCAACCCTTAGGCGAAAGCTTCAATGGCCGCTCGCCAGCTGCGTTTAGCGGTTTTTAGCTGTTTTTTGTTGATTCCTCAATTTGTTTACCTCTTGAGCACAGCGGGCAGTCGAAGCTTTTGATTGAAGGACTAATGAAAGCGAGTACAGCAGCTGGCGAGGACTCTTCCAAGTGACTTCACTGCAAATTAAGCTCCAGCTGTTTTACTCTGGTTTTGCGCAAATATTTTGCCTGCTTTAAGTGCTCTCAGCAGCCTTTCCTCATGCTCTACGATAAATACAACTCTGCTTCTCTCTCTCAGTCTCTGTCTCTGTCCCTCTGTTGCACTGTTCCTCCCGCTCTAAGCCGCTCGCTTAGGCACCTTGCAACAATACACCCTTTCGGTTTAGGTTACGTTTTATTGTCTGCTTTCCTTTGTCGGCGGCTTTTGCACTAATCGCTTTGTTTTGTAGGAGGTGGCTTAGGTTGCGGCTGCCGCTGTCGCTGTGGTTGCGACTGCGACACCGACGGCGACAGCGGCGCAGCGTCGCTTTGATGTTGCACTGGTTGCAAAGGATTAGAGCACTATGCAGTCTCCAATAGAGTTTGCTGAGGGGGAAGGCAGAGCAGAGGCACTGTGAGAAATAGTGTAAAAAAGAGTAGTGAGTGGGCAGGAAAGAGAGGGAGTTACTAGACGAAAAGAGACAGAGAGAGAGAGAGAAAGAAAGAGAGAAAGAATGAAAAAAAAGAGAGAAAGAAAGAGAGAGAGAGGGAAATGGAGATTAATATAGAGTGAGCCAAAAGTACAATGATAGACAATGTTTTGGAACTTCCAAGTGCGATAGTCCCGACACGAATGCTACAAAGCTGAAAAAAAGAAAACTATTAAACGGAATCCGCTTTTTTTACACCCTTTTTGGATCAGCGAATCAAAATAAGCATATTTGTCTGTATGAACACCTTAATCTAAGAGATATTCAAAGCTAGCACCAACAAATTTAATGACAATATGTCGCACTACATCACACAGATAAAGTTTATTTTAAAATTTAGCCACACTTCCTTACGACCTTGTAAATAGAATAAAACAAATTGCCAGCGTCATTTTAAAGCTAGAATATATGTACATAGTTGGTATAAACAAGACTTTAACTGTTTATATGGTTTTGCAAAACTTAGTTAATATCGGATAATCAAAGTTGAAGTTATTTAGAATATACTTCTAACATAGTGGGCCAACAGATACTGTTTTGTTTAGGTATACGATACTGGAGACCTTACACATTATTTATTTCAACTAACTAAGCCGCTAACTTCTCCCTTCCCCAAGTTTCCCTTTAGATTAGTTCAATTACTTCGACTCAATTACATATGCAGTCTAACAGACAGCGCTCCTCTCAATCCCCACTACATATAGCAGCTCTACCCAATTTGATTTTCGAAATAATTAAAAAAACACTCTCACACACTCTCACTAAAGGACGCAGGAGACTTGCACGTGTTGCTCGGCTCTGGCACAGGAAATCGCTGTGGGCTCTCGCCGTGTGCAGCGGCATTCCGGGAACTCTCTGTCTGGCTGTTCGACTGTCTGGCAAAGGATGATGCTAACTCATATTTGGTGTCACATATTTGTGTACTGTCAGTTCTTATCTGTCGCAAGGCGTCGCACTGTCGTCCTGCCGTAGATCCCTTCTTGCCTTGCGTGCCTTGCCTGCCTTCGTTTGGTGGGCGTTCAATTGTCGCAGCTCATAAAAAAACAACAAGTAGGCAGCGCGTTTGGATAAAAAATTTATGAGTTAGTTGTCTGTTGAGCCCCTGTTGCAGGAGTCGGGGGCGGCAGCAGCAGCAGCAGCTCGACATGTGTCTCAATGTCCGCCTGACAGCAGCAAGTCACTGGGGCACTGGGGGCAGGCGCAAGGACTGAGGGTAGTTGCATTTTATGCCAGAGCTTATGTGGTGGCCCAACAAATTTTCATATCTGCCAGTTTTGTATACAAATTAAGCGGTTTTTATGTGAAGAGCAGCCAGGTACAAAGCCTTCTAATGGCCACTTAAGTGAATTTACTTTTATCGCACAGTGTCCACAGTTTCTGCCGGGGATCAACTTGATATGTGTCTCGGTTTACAGATGCTGTGCTGGGCCAAATCCGTGCCAATTTCATTTGTTAGAAAAACTTCGGCAGCGGCTTAGACAATCCGCTTAACCCTAAGATGCCGGTGTATCATTGCCAGCAACGTTTGCAAATCCCTTCCAGGAACGGCGTGTCTTGCATTTCAAAAAGTGCCGCAACCTTTGCAGCATTTGCATGTTGCAGAAGATCTCCGCAAATTAGGCCAACTGTTTGCAAACTCCGAACTCTTCGTCGGCTTAGGCAGGTGATCCTCTTGGGATCAGGTTCAGGTTCGTCGAGGCGTGTGCTATTAGCCGCCTTATGCCGGTGTTTACCTTGCTAATCAACGCGCCTTGCATCCAGTTGAAGCTTCTTCTGCTTGTCCTTTTGTTCGTAATTGAGAATTAAAGATGTTTAGGGAAAGAAAGAGAACTGCAGGATTGTAAGTTCTGCTAGGTCTGCAGCACAGCATTTTCATCTTCTCATGCTCTGCTGTGCGTTCATTTGTCGCATTCCTTTTAACACCTACGATTTAGAAGCGCTTTATATTGTTATTCTTCAGACCTTCCCCGGTTAACCCCTATCGATATGTTCTACCCCTTCGGCTTTTATTGCGTCTTCGTCCGCTGCAAGAGGGAAGAGGGGGAAACCCTTCTGTTAAGATCTTGCGGTAACTTAAGGTCGTATTGTTCTACCCTTTGCCCCTTTGACTCGCTTTCCCCTGTTCTCACTTCTCTCCCCTTTGCCCGATCGTTCATTGTGATTCTTCGCACCTAATGTAACCCTATAAATTCGAGCTAAGTCGTCTTTTCTTTAACCATTTTTTAATGGTCCTTCATGTCCTTTTTGTGCGCCAGTTTGTTTGGCCACGATTTATCGTTGTTCGATTTTTTATGCTCAATCTCCGGCTTTGCTTCACCCCGTACTCCTTAACCTTTTCTTCAGCGTCTGCCCCTTCTTCATCTACTTCTTTTTCATCTTCTCTTCATTTCATTCTTGTAGGTGTTTTGATTTATTGGCATTTTTCGTTTATTGTTTGCGATTTGATAAGTTGCCAAAGGCCAGAAAGGATATGCCCCGTACCCGTCTCTCTATTTGTACTCCTTTTCTGTGCAGTTGAAACTATTCGGTGTATTCGGTATATTGTTTGCAGACTGGTTCTTGTTCTGGCTCTGGTTAGGCAACTTTATTCCGAGAAAAACTATATAAATGACTCTAGAGTAAATAAGACTCATATTTCAGTAGGCAGTTCGGTATGTTATAGAAAGAATTTGAAGAAGTATTGGGTTTGATTGATTGCATTACTGTTCAAAGTATTTATTTATTTATCTGATTTTCAGTAAACTAAAGAAAATAATTTGAAATAACATTAGATTTAGAATATCTGCCAGAAAAAACTATGAAAGTAATTTGATTATATGAAAGTATAAGAGACTGGGATGCGGTTTCACATAGTATATTAAAATGATTAAGAAAATACAATATCAGCATGTTCTTCATTCAAGTTCTATTCTAAAATAGTAATGTTTATTAGTTATTGTCATTAAAACCTCTGTATATGATAGATAGCTCTAATTCCATAGAATGTCTATATGTACAATTTTCGTATAACTTTTTAATTCTAAAAGTAGGACAGACATAAGAAAATATCAACATATCTTTTCAGTTCTATAGATTTTCTATTCATCCTATGATTTTGCTTATCAAGAAAGAACAAACCAAACACCCCGTGCCAGCTCAAGCAATTCATTTAGTTGTGCAATGCAAATACCTGAAGAGTAAATAAACAATTGCTACCGATTGTTATCCGATACCCTGTACTTAGCTGCACAGCATCCGTTCTGCATATACAGAGAAAGAAAGACGGGCAGCTGTTGTCTTCAGTTAGGTCTTGTGGTGAAAGGGAAAGGAAACTCGTTTTTACTTCTTGAAAATTCGTTTGCAATTTCACTGCAATCGTTGCATGTTGCATGCATTATCCATGCATATCCTACTCTCTTGCTTTCCCTTCTGTCTCCTATATCCTTGATCAAATACTGTCCCTTTTTCAAGGTGTGCCCAAGAGATTATGCATGTTGGCGCGCGCGCTCATTCTCTCGCTCTCGCCCTCGCCCTCTGTCGCCTGGCTACCGTAGGAGATCCTCGAGATACAAACAATGATTATGCAAGTACCACGTGAAGCGGGTCCTGTTGCCATATGCTCCGTTTGTCCCGGTCAAGTGCTGACCACAACAATTGTGGCTCAGTTCTTAAGATCCATACAGCAGATACCAGTTAGGCCGCCATTTTGTTACGTCGCCCACACACACATCGTACACATACACACACACACACTCGCACACACATTCACATATGCTAATCAGTCGCTTTCCCCATTGGCAAAGGGGTGGCAGGCAGCACGCAGACGACGCCATCTTTGACTGCCTGACTTTCGCCCCAACAGGGCCCCGTACTTTACTGTTTCTACTCCCCCTCCCCCTTCACACACTCTTTGTGTATCTTTTGGCATGTGCTTGTATCTCGTTGTTTTTTTTAACCAACTGCGGCCTTTTTTTTGACATTTTCATTTTTTATGCGACCCGAGTGGAGTCTTTGTAGCTGTTTCTCTCTCTCAGTGTGTGCTTCGGGGCGGGCACGTATGTGGCAAAGCTGTCGTTCGGCCTGCCGCTGGGACTCCCCCCTCCCACTGATGCTGCCCCCCTTCTGCTTGCGCTGGGGTTGCTTGTCTGTCGTTTGGCTGCTGCGTGTTGTTTTTTAATATCGAGATGACTTGACTGAGTTATTTTTGGCCCTAACGAGTCAGTCGGATGGGGTGTCTACTACATGCTGCCCTGGGTCTATCCCCACTTACACACGAGAAGCTGATCCAGCTTGTTCTAGGAAAATATCGACATAAAGTACGTGAAAAGTTGTAGCTAGAAAATAAAAAAAAATTAGAATATAATATAGTAACATATGTATGTATAGAGTTGTCAATATAAACATATATCTGCTCTTAAATATAATTATAATTTCATGTTTTAATACTTGTTAATTTTATTATATTATTTATATAACTATACGAACAAAACCTCCTTTAGTTTATTGTATTTCTCTTCAATCTCATTATATTTAACTCTTTTCATAGAAATTTCTCTCAGTGTTGCACAGGCTTACGGCAGAAATTATGACGGCCATTTTGTGTGTGCAAACACACGCCCACATACAGACTCGGCAGTTCTCTAATACTTTTTATAGGTCTCGCATTACGATAAGAAACTCTTTCGCCATATCGAGAGAGATGTCCAGCTATAATCTCAAAGGGGAACGAGCAGAGAATGTGTGTGTGTGCGAGAGAGAGAGAGAGACAAGGCATGTGGGAGAGTGGGAGGTAGAGTGCGGGCTACGTAGCGGAAGCTGTCGAACTTTGGCAGGCGATGCGTGTGGAAGGGAAGGGGGGACTATGAAGCAGGCGGAGGCAGCTGTCGAATGTATTTTTGGGTTAAAATTTATGCGTAGCGCATGCAGATGAGGGTCGTGAGCTTGCCTCGAGTTGTTGCCAGTTTCGCAGAATGTGTTGCCTTTTCTCTCTTTCGTTCTTTCTCTCTCTCTCTCTCTCTCTCCCTCTGCTTCCTTATCAACTTTAAGTTAGTTTACTACTTGGTATATTCCTCAATATTCCTCAATTTTCGATATCAAGAACTTATCATTAATCCAGCTGTTCTGCTCAACCCTTGACTCAAATTATAGCGCGTCAACAAAGCCATTAGGCATAGATCTACCCCTTCTGCCCCTCTAACCCCTCCGTTCATCATTCCACCCGCACCCACTAGCGCGATTAGACAAATTTCTACACCTTAATTGCTGGGAAAACAATCAAAAATATGGCATAGTCTGTTGTAGGCGTCATATGCTGGTACTCTCACGCAAGGGTTAAGGGTTAGGCCCAGTTCAAGTGGTCAGTCTAACCCTTAAAAGAGACAGAGAGAGGGGGAGGAGGAGGCGCCAACTGTTCGTGCTTGTAATTTGAATTTAATAGGAATATTATTTGTTTGTTTGCCCAGCGCAAACCCGCAACGGAAATGCACAATTTGCCCATTTGCCCGTCGACCTCAAGGGTTAAGTTTCCGAAATGGGAACGGGTAGAATGTAGGGAAAGAGCACAGACATGTATCTTCCGATCTCTGTCTCTTATTGTCTCATGTCATGTGATCCATGGTCTGTGCAGTGTTTGCTGTGCAAACAGACGAGCTGAGTAGGGTTAGTTCCAATTTGAAGGGTCTCTTTCTCCTAAGAAGGGCAATTAAAGGGTTATATATAAAATACAAAAGGGTGTTGATAGGGGTAGTAATTGAGCTACAGTTGAAAGTTAATATCAACACGATTCTAAAGTTATCGCAATTTGTAGCTATGGTTTCTTATTGTTAAATAGTCTTTCTATATATTTAATATCTACATATATTCTCTGCCTTACTGGCACTCACACCAATCCATTCCTAATAGACCCTGAAAAGTATATAGACAGCCATAAAACTTCAGCAGCACTTTGCATGTCGTGTCATAATCGACAAAATCGAAAAGTCACGAGTCAATAGCGAACCCTTTCCGCCTGTCAAAAGGCTGTCGGAGAATGGGGTAGAGGGGGGACAGGAGGTGGACAGACGGATGGCAATCAAAGAACATGGCGTTGCGAGCAATTTAAATAAAATGCCGCATCAAACACGCCACCTGGCGATGCGAAAATTCTGATTAATAAAGCGAAGCCGACGACGACAATGACGAGCCGCGTTAAATGCCGTCGCGTGACAAACGCAAACTGTCGGCAACACTCCTCCCCTCCACCACCTTCCAAATGCTTGGCAACTTTGAACGGAACCAATACATTTGTGAGTCGGACCCGTGTTTTCTTTTTTTTCTTGTCTTTAGTGGAACATGCCCATAAATCAAGCATTACGTTAAGTTGATGATTTCGCGTTATAAACAGGCAACTTTTTAGGCGGCTTGTTTATATTTGGGGTGTACGCTTAATAGTGGCCACAACACATACTCACTCTCACTCACACACACTCACTCACACACACACTCCGCTTGAGTCACATGTGTATTAACGCTTTTTCCAACTGTCCTAGCGCCAAAAATGCTGCGTACTTTTTGGCCATTAATCAAACTATCTCACGGGAGCATCATCAACGAGTGTGTGACTGTGTGCTAGTGTGTGTGTGTGTGTGTGAGCGAGTGTGTGGGGCCAATCTGTAGCTGTATCTCTTGGCTGCAGATATTTACTTGACTTTTGATAAGCAAACAAAAAGTCATGGCCATTCGTTTTTTAGCATATGCTCCCCGAAGTAAATTAAGTTGCCCAGCCAGAAAAGCAGAAAAGAAAATACAACAAAAAAAAATAGCTAGAAAAAGGCCAACCAAATTGAGATACTCGAGAAATGCTCACATGTCTCCCCGTCTAACGAGGGCGGCAACGCGGGAATCGTTTGTCCATTGGCAGCTTTGGGTTAGGACTTTTGCTTTTTGGTCGCTTTGGTTGACAGTTTGATTAGAGTTCGGTTTTCGGGAGGGTACCGAATGTGGGTGTGGGTGTGAGGGTCTTTTCATTTGGTACAGTTGTGCTTGCGGCAAATAAAATCGAACTTGTTAGCTAGAAAACCTCCAGGGAGAGTTGATTATGAGAATGACATTTTAAAATAAAAAATGTTATGGAAATTGTATGCAAAATATTAAGAGATATTGAAATATTGATATTGAGTTTCTATTGAAATACACATAGCATAAAAGATATGTTATCTTTAGACTGTAGTTCAATAGTATTCTTTATTATATTTTATTTACTGTTTTCCCATTCAGTTTCCATTTCGACTTTCGAGTTTATTGTCTGCCTTGAGGTTAGCGAGAAGTATTATATCAAGGATTTCTAACCCCCCTTTTCCAAATGTGTGTGGGAACACACTCCTTCAGGACCTAATCGCTTAGCAGATACCCTGCTGCTCTACTCTCTACTCTCTCTCTCCCCCTGCAATTGCCAAGTGTAACGAAAAATTGAGCAATCGTGTCGTGGGCAAAACAAACCCAAGCAACGACGACGACGCTCAAGATAAAGTCGCATCGATAAGACACACACGAGGAGGCAAACGGTAAAAAATGCAGGCCAGCCGAGGGTAACGGGACATATTAAACGACGTGCGGGCAAATAAAAAAGCACATTAGAAACACACGTCGCCCGGCAAGAGTCGCCACGTCGTTCGGCGCTCGTGTAATAAATGATCTATGTAATAGACCCATGCTATATCATAGTGGTAGAGAGAGGGGGGGGGACACTGGACAGCGTTGAAAGTTTGCCCATAATGCTTTTATCTGCCCACCCAAGCCCCGCGTCCAGCCTCCTGCCATTTGGACAATGGCAACGAGGTGTGGCCATTTTTTTAGGCAAATTTCGATTGTGTCTGTATTAGATTAGCAGGCCGATTGGTATGGGACATGTGTGTGTGTGTGTGTGTGTGTGAGTGAGTGAGTGAGTGAGTGTGTGGGCTACATTATAAGGGTGTAAATAAAAATATTAACACTAAACCCACACACACACACACAGACACCCCAATCAAGACGAGCTTCGACTTCAACCACAGCCACATTCGCCTCGTGTCATTTGGGAACAGATGCATTAGCATCTTGTTGGGACTGTATTCGATTTGTTGGGACTACTTCGACTTGTTTTAGCATACCCCGAGGAAGGGGGAGCAGGGATAGGGGGAGTCAAAGCTGTTGCCATTTAAATTGAGTAATCACTTGGGAGAGAAAAGTTTTTGTAGGTCCCGCTCTCTCTCTCTCTGTCGATGTTTTCGCTGAGTTAGCACACGATGCAAATTAACGATGGGATTGGCGGGCAAGAGAGGGTCCATCTAGAGGAGTATCTGCGGTGTGTAAGTGTACAGCAAAGAAATGATATGTGAGGAAATTATGAACAAATTGAAATTGCACTACACTGTGGTACATACTTCTTATATTAAACATATTTAATTTTAAGCTTTATTAAAAAATAAAAACAAGAAACAAACTATGAAAATAAAGACAATACAAATGGAAAAACTTATTAACTTATTTTCAAATTTAAGCTCGATTCAGTTCATCGATATAACTTACTAAAGCTGGCCATGCAGCTTACAAATGGCCGCCATCAGCGCCATGTCGCGCACTTCGAGCGTTACCCGACCGCGATGCATAGTCATCAGATAGGAGTCCTGAAAGCGCTGCGTGAGGAACATCTCTGTGGCTGTCTGCAAGGCTTCGAGGGCGCCACGTGTTATGCAGGTCGTGCTGGGCGAATGCTTCTGTATAAACTCACGTACCAAGCGACCAAAGGGAAGACGCGGTATCATAAAGCAAGCACTCTTTTGAAGTAGCTGTATCTCGCGTTGCAATTTTGTTGCCCGACTCAAAGGGTTCGCTTGTTTACGGCGGGGCAATCTGGGCGTAGGCGGAGTTTCCGCAGCAGCAGAAGACTCGGGTGGGGCAGCAGCAGGAGACTCGGGTGGTGGTGTCTCATCGCCGTCAGTCTCCATTGCCCATGCCCCACTAGCCTCCTCTTCTTCCTGTTCTTCTTGTTCTTGTTGCTGTTCCTGCTGCTCCTCTTGTTCCTGTTCTTCTTCTTGTGGCTGCTGTTGATGTTCTTGTTCTTTTTGCGCCGTCGAGCAGCGCTTTTCATTGATGAGCCGATTGGCAGCAGTAGCATTAAATGCGGCAGTTAAATTAGAATCCGATAAGGAATCTTCATGTGTCGGCGAATTTTCATTAGAGCTCATTTTATTAATTATGTGGTTATATAGTTAATTTTTCGTTTACACAATGTCACTATTTACAAATGTTTGTTTTTGTTTTGATGGGACTTAGTGTTGGAAAAGCTTTGCAGAAGCTCAAAGTTAACAGCGCGATAACGATTATTTAACGCCACTTTCTGTTAACTTGGCGATTATTTGGAGCCACTTTCTGTTAACTTTGCGATATATGCAAAACACAATATGGCGCTCGGTTAAAAATGCAAAAAAGTGTAAGAACGTAAATTTTCATAAATAATTATAAAATGTTGTAAATAATGTTCATCTTTGTCTTAAATAATTACCTAGATGATGAGTTCACATATTATCTACATGGGTGTGCTGGACGCATCTCCGAGTGTTTCGTACTCTTTACCTGTTTCTTCTATTGATATTTCAGATAATTCACTCGAGACCAAACAGAGAGCGTTGGAAATTGCTGCATAATCCCCTCCGGTGTAAGTAGATCGCAAGGATTCGAATCAAGTGCATTACTTGTCGAAATTGAATCCTTCACTCATTTGAGTCTCCTCCCTCGTTTCTAGTCCCAATCGTATAATTATGAGGCATGAGCTGGAGAAATTTGGAACGCACGAATGACTTTACCAAAAAGGATTAAAGTCAGCAAATTAACGGACCCTCTAGACCTCTGGGCCTCTCATAATTGCACACCGTCTGCGTGAGTGTTTTTTTAAGCCACCCACAAAGATGGATAGACAGAAGATCGTCTGCATTCTGCATCGTCTTCTCGTCTGTTCGTGGGTTAAGTAAACAGTTTAACGGTGCAGGATTTCGGTGCAGCGGTTACTTGCAAAATCTTTGTAGAGAAAGGGCCTATAGAGACTGCGCCTCGGGACTGCGACTGAGAATGGGACTTTGTTTGTTCTAATTAAACGGAGCAGGCGTGGAAAATGCACCGTCATGAGAAATGGAAACGACGCGCCTTGGTTCTGTCTAGGTAGCAGCATCTCTATATCTACTTATGAGTTCTATAAGGTAAGCCAAATAATTCTTTCTCTTTTTGCATAATGCCACGTCGTCTTTATGCAAAATATTTGCCCATTGTTCGCATGTCAGCAGGGCTAAGGCGGCGAATTGGGCCGGACTAAGCCGACTGCGAATTCGCAACATCTTCTGCAACATGCGGCACAATGCAACGAACGGAGGATCGAAGCGTGACCACTGCGAGTGATGTATGGTCGGTCCATTGCTTTGCATATAGAGACGGTGTCCTGCGGCGTGTGAATGCAGCTACTACTGTTCTCTGTTCCCTGTCCCTTGTCCCCTGTCTCGCCAGGGAGTCGAAACCCTCAACGTTTTTCGCCCTACTTTAAATGGTACTTTTTAATTTTGCATTTTTAAGAAGAATGTTTTTTAAATGTCTCCCGTGGGTCGTTGACAAGGTCAAGTTGGCTACGAATGTGAGAGAGAAATTCGGTTTCTTTTTTATCGTATATTCCATGGGTTGGCTAAATATTTTGATGTTTGCCTTGCGATAATTTTGCATATGTTGTCAAGGACCTTTGGGGTCAAGTTTTCGATTGGCGTATGCAATTTTCTGCATAATGAAGATAAAAACTTCTGGGAATTGCATTACAGTTATTTGGTCTCAGACTTATTATAATCGTATTGCAATTTTTTGACAATGTTTTCAATCAAAGATTGTCAAAAATGTTGTTTGCTTTGAAGTGGCTCTGGGAAAATAAACAGTGTATCTTTTGAATGTCTCAAGATATAGTTTGAGATTAAGATCAGTATATTTATCTATTATCTTTCTATATATGAATAGATTTATGCATTTAGAAAGTGCTTGATATCTTACAAACAATTTAGAAGTGTAGAAGGCAAACTAAAGATTTCAAAAATGTTATATAGAAAGTATTCTACAATACAATAGAGATTCTTCTTCCAGGGTTCCTTCAGAAACAGCAGACACTGCACTGCATTCTTCAGCCATTTTGTCTGGCTTTCCGCTTTCCGTTGAAATATTTTCACATTTTCCAGCAGATTCTTTTTCGCATGCATTTTCATAATTTTTGCATGTGATGACCACGTTGCAAGTTGCATGTTGCACGTTGTCGCGCGCTGTCCCCTTTCGCTGTTTGCAACCCCCTCTGGCAGCTTGCCATAAATAACAGCATAGGGTGAGAGGGACGAGGCGCCCCCTTTTATTTTGCATTTTGCACATTTTTGGCATGAAAATGGTAAATGGGAAATGCATGTGGAAAATGGAAATGTGGAAAAACATGCAAATGGCGCGCGAAAACTGCACACAGCGCGCATTGTTTGGCCAAAGCGCCAGGCAAGGCACACACACAGACACACACACGTGCAGGCACGTATACAAAAAGGATATGCAAGGATATGCAATCAGTCACAAAAATGCTGGCTTTTGTTTGCGGCCTGAATGAAGTCCAAGGGAGAAAATCATCATCATCGTTGCTTGCTGCTCATCAGCAGAGGCAAAGGGAACAGGAACAGGGGCAGAGGCAGGGGCAGCAGCAGCAGCTTGGGCTTGGGGTCATCGTGAGGTCAGCAACGGGATTTTCGTGCCATTGTTGACAAGGGATGCAATAACGACACACACACTGCACACACACACACACACGTATCTGTGAATTTTGCCTGCTTCTATTTAGAACATTTTTGGGTACTTTTCAACGAAATTTTTTTTATGTTGCGATTTTTATGCTGCATTTGATAGTTTTTTCCGCATATTTTTTAAGGTTCATGCAAAGAAGCCGAAAGATGAGGACGAAGGATGAGGTTAAGCATGGATGCTGATGGATGCCGGGCACGCGACGTGTTGCACAAGGAGGCAGCAGAAGGAGCACAACGAACAGGGCACAAGGCAGAAGGCAAGGAGCAAACCGCGGCACGCGTTGCAACCATTTTTTGTGTGTGTGCCCCGAACCGCCCTCAAAAGTTGTTTGTTGTTTGTTTTTTACTTCCTTCTCTTGCTTTAATCGGATCTGCATATGTTGTGTAAATTGATACGGCACGTCCTTCCCATCTACCACACAGTCGTACTACATATGTGAATAATTCCCTCTCGTTTGGCCAACACGCGCCATTTTCGTTTAACCCCACGCAAGAGGGCTGCCAAAGGGGGTGTGTGTGTGTGAGTGTGTGCGGGCAAAAGGGGTGGCAATTATGCATATGTGCGTAAGGGTTGCTACCATCGTATTTATATAGACAGCATATATATAAAGGGTCTCTATATACTGCCTGGTTTTTCATGCATATCAAACGATGCCTTGCTCGAGGGTTTCCATGCCATGGCAGCCATTGGCAGTTGTCATCCTGGACACCATCAACGCCATCAGGTCATGGCACATTAATTGCAATTTTATTCCGGTAATTTTTATTGATCTCTCAGCTGCCATTAATGTTTCCCTTTTGCATAATAATCATATAAAAAGGAAAATGGTTCTATCTTTATTCAGTATTCTATTTGATATTTACTTTCCGTTGAACAGTCCAGTAAAATATTCGTTATAAAGGATGTTCAACTATTTCAATCTGCCTTCATATTCAAAATCTCGTGTCATATCAAAGCAAACTCATCCCTTGACCATGCCTCCTCCTCTTCCTCCTGCTCTTGTCTTCCCTTCAATGTTGCGTGTCTTATTTTCGGTTTACATGATGCGGCGCATTTCTTATAACAATTGTCTATCTACTTTTATGCTGAAACCCCTAACTCGACCCCTCCACTCCAACCCCAGCCCTGTTCAACTTCATCAATGTCTTTGCGACACTAACAAATGCAAAGATTTTCGGTTATTTCGTTTCCCGGCATATTTTCTTGGACGGGCAACGGTTCTAACGGTCATTTGGCGCTATGCAAAGTAAATTTAAAACTGTCACTCATACAAGGGGTTGCTTATCGCGTCATAGATCCCTTGACGATTCACAAACTTTGCCTATTGTTGAGGAATTTACAATAAATCTATCTACGGGAGGTTTGTCATGCCTTCGTTCATTCAAATTTCACATGGTAAATAAAGAATATCTTTAAGATATAACGGTATTATGTAGGTTATGTTGCAGCTCTAACTATGCCTTGCTTGGGCCCTTCAGGGTGTTGTATGCTGACTAATCTCTACTTAATTGTTACTCGCACAAAATATATAAACTCTTTAAGATTTTTAACCGTGTCTCATCTATCTAGAAACTCCTTTCCTATTATTTTATCTATCCAATATTATTTAATATAGGGGAGCACTTGATTATACATTCATTGTATCAATCTTCTTTACCGTCCTTAACTCCCTCTCTTTCTCTCTTTCGCATAACTCTCTTTGCTGTCAACAATTAGTCGCAAATTCGACTGAGATCACACATAAAAAACGTGTGTATAAAAACCTATCAATATTTCATAGATCATAAAACCAGAGAAGATAATAAAATGGCTAAAAATATCAAAACAAAGTACGAAAACACCGAAACATCTTCAGCAAGAGGAATCCGCCAAAGCACGCGACAGAAGCGAGCGAGGAGCAAGAGAGCAGAAGAGCGGGAGAAAGAACCCCTCGAGAAGATGCTGCAATCGGGAGAGAGAACGACACGCACCTAAAAAGCCTATAAAAAATCCTATTAAAAAGACGCGCACACAAAAATACAAAATACAACAACAACAAGAGGAACAACAAGAGGAACAAGAAGAGGGAAAATACAAACAACCAACAGGCGGATCGATGGCGCGGCACAAGCGCATTAAAAGGAGATTTACCTATAAAAAAAGGTAGACAATCGGCAGATGAGATGAGGACGACAGGAGGAGACAGGAGTCGTTGATAGGGAGATGCAGGCATGCGAGAGTGAGAGAGGGAGGCAGCGACAGAGAGAGTGAGCGTGCACGCGGCTGCCACGAGCTGCATCTTTTTAGGGAGCATAAAAAATAAGTAAAGACGAGGGTAGACCAGACTCGGAGCTGTTGCATTAGCAGCACGCGACTAGGATGCGGATGCTGATCCCGATGAGGATTTCTCCTTGAGGCTCATTTGCTTGTGCCCCTACCTGGGCCGCACTGGGAGACAACGCGCTGCACTTTGAGCGCGCGTCTCGTTTGCTGAGTGAGTGTTTTTCTATTTTCTTTTTTATGCACTCTCGCTCTGTCTCTCTGCCTTCCTCTTTTTTTTAAGATGCAGCTGCCACAGCAGCCACGGGGCGAGGCGACATCTTGAAGTGTTCATTAGTCGCACATTTACATATCCAAATTGTCAGCGTGCCACGCGTGTCTTGCGGCTTTTAATTGCTGTCACTTTGCGGCTCTGGAGAAGGCCAGGGCGGGCGGGGAGAGAAGTAGTCGGTATTGTGGGGGAATTAATGTGTTGCACACTTCGTTTGACATTCGAGTTGCTTGACAATCGCCGCCGCCTCCGCCACCCTCTACCCTGCTGCAACATCCAACCACAAACCCCTACCCCAACCCTAGCCCCAGTCTCGTGTGCCCCTCGCTCCCTTTACAACTTCTTTTTGCTTCCTCCTGCTCTTGTTTGATTTGTCATTTGATCGCCAACACAGTTGGCGCGATTAAAAAATTAAGTTTCCCCTCCACGGTCCCCTTGCTTGCTTTCCACTCACTCACAGAGTCTTTTTCGGCATTGTTTTTCATAGAGTTCGCTGACTTTTGTGTGGTTTGATGACTGCAGCCACGTGCTGCAGCAGGAGCGGAGCAAGGGGGAGCCTGCAGTGGTTGAGGCATGCGACGGGGGCAGGCGGTGCAGATGGTGTTGATGTTGACTAATGTTGGCTGGAGAAGTTCAAGGAATATAGTGAGAAGTAGACTAGCCAAGTGACTTACTGTTAAAAGATACTAGACTGGTATTAATAATACTGCTAACAATACTAATATAATGCATGGGATATATCCTTCATTGTAAATTAATATTTTAATTAAATATATTTAATTGCTCATTAAATGTTATATGTATATCTCATGATATTGTTAGTAATACTAATGTTATAAAATATTCCTTATAATATATTAACGTTTAAATCAATGTTAATCTTATATAATAATAATAATAATATCTCAACCCAGTCTCATAAAATTGTATATGTTTTGTAGATATGGAAATAAGGATAGCTAACACGCATTTGACCATCTCGATCTAAATAAATCATTAATTACTTTTGATTCTTAGGTACATTTTATAATAATTTTATGAAAGGCATATGAATATGCTCCCATTTCATGCAACAAATTAACATTCCATATATTTATAGGAAAATATTAATATATATATTAATAATATCTAACTACTTAGATCTTTTTCCAACGTTTCTCCCTCATAGAAATAATATTGCTTTGTTGACATTAATTTCTGAATTTAAGAAATTGAATATGAATATGTTGTTTCAATCTTTATCTCTCAAATACCTTCGCCTTAGCCACGAAATACACTTCGATAACTTTGCTTTCGTCTAAACAAAATGCTACCTAACCTAACCCAACCAAATGCCCGCTGGGAGCTCAGTTATTTCTATTTATTACGTTCGAAAATAAAACGCAACTCTTGACAACTTTTCATTCGACTTCAGTGACGAATTGTGCCAACACACGCTAGGACAGCCCTCATACGGAATCGGAATCGTCATCGGGGCATTGCTATGGCTTTGAGTATGGCTATGGCTATGGGGTAGCGGGTCAGGGGCCTAGCTCGTTTTTCTGCAGTTTCTACACAAAAAGTAGAGGAGAGTAGAGAACACAAAAACGTTTTTAAAAATTTCTGTTGCCATTGTTGCGTCAGCTAGAGATCCTTTGTGTATTATCCTTTGTATGCCAGTTGGTTTCACTCGCACACTGTGTGTGTCTGTGTGAGTGTGTGTGCATGCACGGGGCCAAAGGTTATCTAGGCGACACATAGCGAAGCCGCACAGCTGCCGCCCGACAACTCTGGCTTGATTCTCTGACTGTGGCGCGCGTATTTCCACCTCCTTCTCTTCGAATCAGCACCCGCTAAGTCATGCAAATAGTATTGGAGCTTTCTTTATACCTCCTTCCCTGTTCCTCCACTTCTTTTCCTCCTCCCCAACTGGTAAAATCGCCACGTAATCGCCTAGCAAATTTGCCTGCTGTCCGCTGCTCATTAGACGTGTCAGTTCCAGTTGAATCCCTCCGGCAACGGTAGCATCCTTTACTGCTGTCCATTTTTGGCGGCATTTGTAGGTCATTCTGAGCGCAGAACTGACCAGCTGTTGTTGTCCACTCCGCTTGCCATTTCGGGGGTTGCTCAAAGGTAGTCAGAAAACTGACCAGCTCAGGCTCGGGCTCAGGCTCAGGAGCTGTGCGTGCTGCTGTTGCTGCTGTGGGTGAGCGCATTTTCAAGTCATCTAATTGCGCCAAGGGGTTGCTGACAGTTACATAAAGGACTATATAGTGTGTCTATGTGTAGGTATCGCTTATGTAACACTCGCTTATGTAACACTCTCATCCACCCGCTCATCATCATCGCAATCGGCTTTGTAACCCCCTCCCTTGTTGTATCCTCCCTCAGCACCCGCAAGTTTTTCGAAAATTAACGCATTTTTCTTGTGGAAAATCAATGAAATTTTCGCCCTGGCAAAATCCTTTCGCTGCGCGCGTGCCCAGTTAGAGCTCAACCCTACAATCAGCCACGCACGAGCCCTGACAGCCCTCTCTGATGGACAGAGGGGACAGACAGATCGAACCGAATCCTTTGTGCGCCTGTCGTTGCCTCGTTGCTTTTTCACTTTTTTGTATCAATTTGCAATTTTTTTCACTCATTTTCAAGTTGCTGGTGCTGATGCTGTCGGTGGTGGTGGTGGTGACGGTGATGGTGCTGCACGTTGATTAAGCCCCTCGCTTTAATGAAGGGGCGCGGTCGGGCGGCTCAGCTGTGATTGTGAACCACTTTGCCAAGCGTGACATGAAATGCGAATTTTGTTTTTATTTTCGTTTCTATTTTTTACTTTTTCGTGTTGTCAAATTTTCGCATTTTTTGCACAAAAATGTTCGTTATGTTTCCCTTTGATTCCGCTTGCATCTGTGCAGAGTGTAGGGTGAGGTGGAAAAAAGGGTGCGCGTGTTTTTAATGTGTCACACTTGATTATGGGGCCACCCCTAACGTGACGAGAAACGTGAGTTTACAGTGTGCGAAAGGTGTTTAAAATGGGTTTAAGTTTTTAATAGGGTTGTTTTCTTTTTAACTGAACTGAAAACTGTTACATTTTAATGCACATGTGTGCATCCTAAGTCGTTTATATATAAAAACATCTTGGTTTAGTTGCGGTTTTAAATGTGGTTTTTGTTTTAGGTTATTATATTGTAGCAATTTCGAAAAATTATATATTTTATTATTGAAAGAAAGATTTGAAGTATGAAAACAAAGGTTTGTATTACAATAAACAGTTTTCATGTACATTTTTATTTTTATTCCGTTTTCTAGTTGTACTCAATATAAATACGACAGGTTTCAATAATATGATAACTATTTCTTAATGTATTTTTTATCTTATAAAAATTTTAAAAATTTTACCTGACAATTTTTTAAGAGTATTTTATTATGCAAATTAAAAAATATATTACGATAAAAGCTCAACAGTTTCTTAAATCCTAACTCAACTTTCAAAAGCTTTTACTTTACATCTTTTATGATATTAACAAATATAAATAATGCTTTTATATGATATATTTTATATATTATGTAATGAGTATATGATATATTTTCAAATGAATCGATTGTTCATATTAAATTTGGCATGAAATATTATTATTTTATGTGACTCAAGCTCAAGAGGTCATTTGTCTATGCAGTACTCTCTCTCTGTCTTCTTTCTCCATCTCTCACTCACTTTTTCGTCATTAGGCTTAGCAGAAATTGTCAACAGCGCGGCAAAGGCGAAGGATGCGCAACGAGGCGAAAATAAAATTAATCTACAAGTGGAGAAAAAAATTAACAAAAATACGCAGCAGAAAGCAAAACACTTTTTCATTTACCCGAGTCGAGCAGTTCCCTTTTCCCCGCCTGCCACTATACCAGCAGCCCCCTCTTGTCCCCGTCTATGGACAGTCTCCTGCCATGGAATTGTCTGGTCAGCCCGTTGCCCCCTTTGTGAAAAATTAGATTCATTTGTGCGCGCTTGCTTTATTATTTAAATTCTTGCGTTATTTTTCTAAATTTTCGCGTCCTGCTGTTGTTGTCCATCTGCACGTTGTTGTTGTTGCTACGAGTGGCGGAATTTTAATGGAAAATGCCGCCAAAGTGGAAGAAGAAGAAATGTTTAAGCAAACAAAGCCGCCCTGGCACCGGGAGGCTGTTTAAGCTGCTTTCAACTCGAAGGACACACGCTGAAAGGATGTGCCGGACGCAGTCGCGTAAATTGAAAGCCGCGCGACGACGAAGGCAGCGCGCTGCTATCTGCCCGGCCGGTGTCGTTGTCCCTGCCCCGCCCACAGCCTCTGTTGCCTGCTGCCTCTTGCCCCTTGCCACTGTGTGTTGGGGGGAGTGGGGCACATGACATGAATGCCCGGCGGCTCATTTCAAGTGAAAAATGAGCAAAAAATGAAATGAAACAATGCCTGAGCATGGGTGCGACTGAGATGGAGATACAGCGCGAGAGCAAGAAGGGGAGACAGCGAGATCCAGCGTGAAAGAAAATCGTGGCCAATTTTAATTTTTCTTTCTCGCTGCTTACATTTCTAATGGGCATTTTTCGGTGGGTTAATGTGCTGTTAGGGTAAAAAAAAGTAGAAAAAAACGAAGGAGCAGTAGTAAAAGAAGGAGAAAGAAGAGCAGTAGAAGAAGCTGGAGAAGAAGAAGAAGCACGGGAGCCAGCATGGCTGAGAGGATGAATGAGTGGGGGCTATGACTGAGGGATGGGTTTGCTTGGCTCGCTTGGTGCGTGCGTTGCCTCCCGCACATTTCTAGCATTTGCACGGCAGCCTAAAGTTTTCCCTGCACCCCCCCTCCTTCCACAACCACGCCCTGCCCACAACCCTCCTCCCTCCAATGCTGATGAATAATGACAACGCGCAAAAAGTGAACTTTCATGCTGCTGGCGCAGGCAGAGCAGAGGGCTTCGTGGGAGGAACGTAGGGAAGTGGGGGAACTCATTCTTAGTCCAGCTCCAAGTCGGTTTCGTCTTTGTCCGGTGTACTTAAAAATGCGCAAATACGACGCCTTTGCTTACACACTCTACGCGGGATTTACATAGCAGATTAATGTTTGCCGCGAGGTAGAGATAGAGATGAAGACAAGGAAATCTTGGAGGTACCAAGGAGGTACAGTTGTACTAGTATATTAACTAAAACTATATGAGGTATGATAACATAAATAATCGAACTATACACATAGTTTATATATATTTTCTTTATATTTATAGCCTTGCAGTATTCAACAATTCGCTACGCAACTAAACTAGCTGGGAAACAAGAATCTACCATGAAGTGCTAGAAATATCTCTATACCCAGAACGAGCACATAAACCATGTTATTATTTCCCAATCAAGCCCGACTGTTTCAATCTTCAGAGCCATTCCATAGCCTTTCTCACTGGTTTTTCTAGATATTTTACCTTTCTAAACTTATCTATAATGTTTATATATTATAGCTTAGTATTTCATAGCTTCCCTTAAATGAGCCTACCAAATGCTGAGCAACTTCCCTCTGCAACCTTTTTGTTGACTTTAGCCTCATTTCGGCAACCTCAGCGCATCTTTTTCCCTCTCTCTTACCCTTACCCACTTCTCTGCGCCACAACTGCTAATGAAAAAGCTTTGAGCTGCACTTGGCGCACTCAAAAATTAAATTAAATAAAGGCTTTTTGTGCGCAGGCAGCGAGGCGCACTTGAGGTTCTCTGCCACGCCCAGGAACAGCTGCCTTGCTGTCCTCACTGCCTCGCCCACATCAATGTTCTAATCTGAGAGTTTTGGGTGAAAAGTTTGTTTTGCATTTGCCTCGCTGGCAAAACAAAAGCAGAAGCTGAAGCAGAAGCAGAAGAAAGTCGAAAGAAAGGAAGGACAACCTTATCGCGCGACCAGCGTTGGCAGCTCTAACAATGCGCGTTGCCAAGGACAACTGGACAACTGTGCGTTGGTAGCAAATACTTCTCATTTTTTCACTACCCCCCTCCCCCAACTTCTTCTCCTTCTTCTTGCATATTTCGCTTTTAATTTCCAAAGCGCAAATTACGCTCGTGTGCCTCAAATATGAGAAGAAAGAGAGGCCTCTTCTTGAGTAAAGAGCGTGGGGGGGGGGACAAAGAATGGAAAAATTGTCATCTTGCTTGCTTTTCGCTTTTCGGTTATCCTTTTGGCCATTTCGGCCCATGGCCAATGACGTGCCGGGACATTATCTGTGCTGCGTGTCCTTTCATTCGCTGCGCCCATTATCGCGAGCTGCCCGCGTCGCTCTGTTTATTCAGCGGCATTCGCTTGGCTACGTTTTTAATTAGCCATCCACCAGTTTTTCATGTATACCCTGCAGATGGGGCATTACGGTTTTGATAGGAAGTGGGTAACATGCTAAGCTGAACAGGGAATGCAAATTAAATATTTAAAATTATTAAAACAATTTTGTTTTAATTTACATTTTACTTAGTTTTGTTTTTATACTTATTCTTGACTTGATATTAGTTTCATTCTATTTTCCAAAAGGTTCCAACTATTTTCACCATTTAAGCAAAGTTTATCAATCGACAAATATTGATTGAACTCATTTTTAACCTCTGGACATCGTTAATTGATAAATTATATAATGAAAGGGAACTTTCTAAATATTTATCCCTTTTAATTATTCTTTTTAGTTTTAGTTCTCAGTTCAAGCGATAGTTTTAAAAATTAAAGTGTATTCATTCATCAGCGTACGGAAACTTGTGTGAGCTTCTCTTTTATTTATATCTATTTGGGGTATTTCTGTTATTCTTTCTTTGCATTGTATTGCGCTGATGTTGATGACGATGATGATGATGATGAGGACGGGCCGTTCGCACAAGTGTCCATTGTCCTGTCATTTGCATAGCAAACATCCTTGTGCTGCTTCTACTCCCACTCCTGCTTTGTCTTCCTCTTGTTCTTCTTTTTCATTGTGCTGTCATCGTTTGTCTTAGTTTTTAATTATCACACGCCGCAGGAAAAGCCAACGATGAGAAATTTTCACATGAGTTCACTTGAGCGAAGCGAGTAAGGAACTCATTCCATCTGTATCTGTCTCTCTTCTCCTTCTCTGTCTCCTTCTGTGCACAGTTAGTTAACCAACACTGGCCGTGTGCAACACTTGAGAGCGTGTCTGTTGGCACGTAAAACCCTTCCATTAAGCCCATTATGGTCGCGCGCTCATCAAATTAGCCAGCAATTAGCGGTGTCATTGGCGGCAACGCGCGAACAATCAAAGAAGCAACCCTTTTATACCCTTTAATAGATACCCCCCTCTGTCTCTCTCTCTCTCGCTCTACCCTCACCCCTTTGACGCGTTTAATAAGCCATTAAATGTTGCGCTTGCGCGCTGTGAAAGGGTTCGCCGTGAAGGATCTGCCACAAAAGGGGTTGACTCCTGACAACAGCACGACAACAACTTCATCACGACAACCCGAATGAAGTTAAGTGCCATGTTCACAAAAGGGTTTTCGTTACACTTCTCAGTGCGATTGATTTTCAGTATCATTCTGATGTGTTGTGACACATTCCCATTTCGCAATGCCACGCCCACACCTCCAAAGATCTGTGGATACGCCTACTAATTCCAGCAAATTGCGCAACATTTTGGCTGAAAAATAAAAAGAAAGTGAAAGAGAACATAAAAAGACATGAAGAATAAAAGAATTTCCCGGAATCCTTTTTGGGCGCAACCTGAGGAAGAAGACAATGTGAAAAAACTCGAACAATGAACGCATCAGGGAGCAAATCCTTTAATTTCTTGTTATCCTTTTGAAGAAACGTGAGTCGTTAATGTTCGTTCTAAACTCGACTCCCTCTTGCACTACTTGTGGAGGTACAGTCCTTCTGGTATCGGTATAATTTATGAGACTCTCACACCGAACTGACAATCCATCGCGATATACCTAGCGCGAACTGCAGCTACTGCCTCATTTGCCTTCGTATCGTAAATTCCAATTTGCCGTGTACCCCTTAAAGGTCCCAAGGTGACCCGGTAAAGAGGTGACTCGCTAACTCGGTGACTCTATCGCTCACGCAGGTGTCTGTATAGCCTTATCACACGAACTAGATCTCTGACAAAACGAGGACTGCCCTTGCCTGAAGGCGCTTGCTTAACCCTTGGGGTCGCTCTGCTTGGCCAACTTTTCACATTTTAATTGGTTAATTGACTGTTACGAACGCGGTCACAATTTTGGGTTAACTAGGAATGTAACTAGGAATGTAAATGAAGGGTCAGATAGAAGATAGATTGGATGGTGCTGGCATTGGGAGTGTCCAGTTTGAAGAATCACCTTCTGCTTCTGAGGAAGCCTGGAAGTATTTACCTTAGAGTTTCCAGCTTGCTTGGGTACTAAAGATACTAGTATCTTCCATTTGAGATAGGGTAAACCTAACTAGCTGAACTCATAACTTAAGCTTGTTTGACTTATTGTAACATCTATAGTATGTTCCTGTAATTATACTGATTAGAATGAATGGGAATAACATTTTTTAATATTTGTAATATTTGTTATATTATCTACTAAGCATTTCTGAATACAGGAAAGTTCTTTCCACTTTAAGCACTATAGACCAGGTAAAATATCAGAATAGACTTAAGTTACCTTTCTTTAGTATCGAAAACTAATTCCCTGGCAACTCTTAAATCTATTCTAGTTGAAGTATCCTGACTGATTGTCGCTTTGTGGGAGGCAAATTGAAAAAGAACCTAACATAGTCGTCGACTAGGCCCAACATCCGAATCAACCCAAGGCCCTCCTTCTCCTCCGTTCTTTGTCATTTTCGAATGACAACAACAACAATAAATGGCAACAAAAGGAAGCGCAAAAGGCGAAAACTTTTCCTTCGCTTTGCCCCTTCAAAAATCTATTTGGGCTCAGTCGGCTCGGTTCGGCGACTCTGGCAATCTGGCTGGGCTTATCCCACGAACAGGAGTGCCAAATGGGCCTACGCCCCGGACTTCCTGTGGGCCGAGCTTGTGTGTCTCTCCCTCTCTCTCTGTGTGTGTGTGTGTCCTTTAACTGTAAACAAACACAGCAAAGCTGCAAATATTAAAAAAAATAGAGGGAGCAGGCAAAGAAGGAGGATGAAGATGCTGCGCAAAAGGTTCATCAATGTGCACAAAGATTGCGAGTAGGAGGAGGAGGGGGGTGAGGGGGGTAAAAGCGGCCTAAAAATGAAAAATAAATAAACCAAGTTGAAAGTTGACAGGCAACCAGAATTCGAGAACCCGAGCCGGACACCCTACACGGGCAGCCTTAGTCGCCGCCAGCAACCCACGTCGAGGAGGAGGCGAGTCCATTTGCTACTGCTGCTGGTTGTGTCTGCTTTTGACAAACAAATCCTTGGGCTGCGAATCCTTCGTTGTGCGTGGTTACGCTCGCCAGGACAACGGCGCCCCATGGGCCCCGCACCCCCCCTCCCCGCCTCGTAGTTTCTTCTAGTTGGAGCTAGCTCGCCTTGTCCACTGGCCTAGAAAATTGAAATGTTTTCCTTGGACGGCGATGCCGTTGGCCAAAAAATGCAAAAGCAACAAGAGCAGCAGAGCCAGAGCTGATTTCATCAACGCGTGGCCAACACTACTCACAGATACACACACACACAGACACACATACAGGGACAGGAACGTACGCAGGCACGCACGCACAGGCATTGACACACACGTGCGTCCTGTAGGTGTTGCCCCCGCAGGACGAGGCAGGGGCAGAGGCAGCTGCTTGCGCGATTTTGTCGATTTTCCTCAGTGTAAACCAATTTTCGTATCAATAAAAGCGAAGGTTTTGAATTGAATTCACTTCGCTGTGCCAGAGAAAGAGGGGGAGAGAAAGAGATGAAGATGAAGAGGGAGACGCAGAGAGATTTCCCTTTTTACTGTCAAGGACGCCCGTCAAGACGTGCGGGGGCGTGACAAAGGACACTAATTGTTCGGCTGCAGGAGGCGCTGCTAAAGGAAAGCGAAAGCCGCCGCTCTCTCTCCATCAGTCTAAGCCGGAAGAATGTAATTAGAGGCCGAGCACGGGCCGCCGCGGGGGCTGTACCGGCAGTTTAAGATATGGGGCGTGGCACGTGTGCAGCAGAGCAGCATCAGCTGAAGCCAAATGCATTTTGAATGAGTCCGAAAAGTAGTTAAACTATAAGAATTAGATCAGAGAATGGTAGAAGAATAGAGAAATAGAGAATGGAAAGTGAGAATAGAGAGAAATTCAATGGATCTCGTAGGAAGTCAGTTCAGTTCGGCTTAGCTTCCGATTCGAACTCAATTAGAGTGAGATTTGATTGATGAAATGGCTGGGGAAGATCTGGAGAGATATAAATGGTACTAGTCTAAAATTAATATAGAAGAAACCAAGTCAATTTGAGTGAGTTAGGTGAAGTAATTGAAATATTCGTATTTTGTAGACTATTATATAGACAATTCAGAAAAGATTTCATATTGCAGAGTGAAATAAATAAACAAACAATAATAATATAATAATAATAATAATAATATAAAATATATAAAACATAAACATATTGAAAGAAGTTTTCATTAATAGTTCACTCCATTCTTATTTGTATGGTAGATTCTTTCTTTCTATTTCTGTTACTGATTTATCTCTGTTAAGTGTTAAATTTATATAATACAATATATTTATACGCAGATAAACTATAAACTTCAAATCAGCAATAGTTTTCTCCTTCTGGCTTTTTCCTACCTATGATACTTCTTCTTCTATCTACAATACATAGGTATAAGATCATTCCATAGATCTTTCCGCTTAACTCCTTTAAGCACTCGCAGTGCCCTGCTCCACATTAATCATTTCGCTTTGTATTTCAATTAGATGAGCTCAAAACAAAGGCCACGTCTGCTACCTCGTGCCCAGCACCCTCTGGGGAGCAGTTACAACTGCAACTGCAACGGGAATTACAACTGGCACAGTTTGAAGATCGAAACTCTTTCGGCCACAATTAATCAAACCAGCCATCAAACGGTCAGTTTGCAAAAGAATTACAATTGTAACAAATTCAGTTAAGGCCATAAGAAAAGAGAGAGGGAGAGGAAGAGAAAGAGCTGAGTTCAGGTTGAGCTGCTACGGTAGACTGCCTACTGTCGGGTTGGGTTCCTTGACGCAGCGGGTGCTGCACTGCGGGCATTGGGCTGTAACATGGACCTGACGTTGACGGCTGTGATGTTGACCCCTAGATGGACATGTACGGCATGTGGATGGGCCGTTTTGCTATTTATCTTATCAGCGAGTTGGCTGCAAGTTGCCAAAACTCAAATTCCTGGAAACCGGAGCAAGTAGTGAGGAGTGTGAGGGCGCTCAATGTTTTGGGTAATTGTAACAAATGAACTGAAGTTTTTATTATTTATGCTGTTGCTGTCGTTGTTTGTAGTTGGTTTGCTCTTGCTACACCTGCTGGAGATCAACATTAGTGTCGGCGTTTCGTAAAGGCTCCAATGAAGGACGATGACTGACGAGTGCCTTTTTGATAAGATTAAATGCGGCTTATGCCCCGAGGCAGCTGCACTTGCCACGCGCAGGTAGCAAGGTGCGATTGCCAACTCTATAATCGATCATAGGATCATAAGATCATAAGTTCTTAATTGCCACTAATATGACACGGCCAGTGACTCCCAAAGGAAGTTGAAGAAGCATGCAAGAAACGCAATTCACATTCGCTTAGTTTGGAAACTGAGGGACTATTATAGAGCTGGTTCTAATTTCCTATTTCAGAAGAATCTTTAAAGGTTTTCCTCTTGATAATATTCGATTCTTAACTGTCTTATTCTCAGTCAGCTCTTCTATAACGGAGTGCAATGCAAGAAAGGCAACACAAATATATATCATACTATCTTAAGGAGTTGTACTTTCCTTTATCAGAAGACTCCAGTCTTTTATCTTATCAAATATTCAGCCAGATTTCTGATAACCACCTTCATAACTCACATATCATTCGCTCCAAACAGATTTTTATCTCTTTTAAACAATCTGTCAACGACTTCTCTTAGCCTTTCTTTCATTCCTCATTCTCATAACTAAACAGTTAGACTCCCTTTCTTGACTCCTCCTACAAACACTCAGTTAGCTGCATATGTGGCCAAGCAAATGATATAATCGAATGTCTGTGGACCCAAAAATTGAGATGCCTTATCGGGCAATCAAAAGGAAGGCCAAACAGACACACGGCGAAGGCCCAAGGAAAAAGGGTACAGCAAAGAGAAATGTCAACAATGGCGCCTAAAATGTTTGACAGCACTGGAAACCGTTAGATGCTCATAACAGTATTCTTCTCGTTCAGCCATCTCGCCATCATAGCCATCTCCATCTTCAGCTTGGCAATTTTACGTTTCAATGGAATTTCGATTATGGGCCCGAGCCAATTTACAAAAGCCACGACGATTGAGACATCTCTGTCTCTCTGAGAGGACGCTGGACAAAACGGTTATTACCAATCCCAAACGCAATCCTTCGCATCCCATTTGTACCCCAACCCCCTCTCACACACACACACGAAGATGCAATGTCAGCGATAAGCAGAGAAAGAGAGAGAGAGAGGGGAGAGGGAAGGGGAAAGTGGAGCAGACAGGGGACTATAACAAGGCGTTCTAACGAGTTGAGCTAACCACAAGTAGTGGCACACGGTGGCACATGCTCATCGCATCAAAATCATTGTTAACAAAGCGCTTCGGTGGCCATAAAAATAACTCGGACACGAAGTGGAACTCCCTCTCCCCCGCACGTCTCTCTCTCTCTTTCTTTCTATTTCTTTCTCTCCTTTCTTGTCGTGCATCCTTTTCATTGTGGCACAGGCACTTTCACCTGTTCGCACGGGAATGCGCTGGAATTCGATTTTTATCTTTGAACCTGCTGCTCCCGATTATGGCACATAAATTTGATAGGAAATTGTTCCAATTATTTCGACTTTGGCTAAGGTCCTGTCCCGCTTTAGCTTCAGCTCGGTCTATTGCCCTCCTTTTTTATGGCCTTTGTGTGGTCGTGTCCCGCGTGTCGTTTAAAACGAGATTAAAGGCGGCATCGTCGATCGCCGACGACGAGGACGACGACGACGACGATGTCGAGCCGACCTTGTTATTAAAAACGAAATTATTGGTGCGTTCTACAGAGGGTCGCCCATTGTGTTGTGTCTTATTTATGAAACAGGTTGCAGCTGAAAGTGCGGTCTATGTAAAACTGGGTACTTCTCCAAAAATATGGCCAACACACTTGAAAGGGTCCTTATTTGAAAATTGCGTATGCGCTGGGGAGGAGAAAGGCTGGAGAGTGATGTAGGTTAGGGCGACCACAGAACCTCATTTTTGTTAACTATTACGGGTTAAACTGTTGTTTCTTTTTGTGGTTTATAGTACCTTCATTTAGGGCTTAACTGATAGGGTTTTTAGGGTTGTGGCAATGTATAAAGTTGTATATATGTTTGTATATATAGAGTTTTACTATATAAAGAGTATATTTCATTTTTATTATAATTTGATAATATTTTAAAAATAAGATTAATAGTTTTTTTTTTTTACTAATTTCTTTATCCAAGTGACTTTTACTTCGAGACCTTTAGTATATTAATATAAATAAAAATATATTCTGATTTTTAGTTACTTTCTCAGTATTTTTATTAATCATATGCTTCTAGCTAATACTTCCAATAGAGTTTAAAATAACTCCAAACCCCTCTAGAAATTTGCCATTTTAAAGCCATTAAAGGCTTAACATTCGCTTGCAACGTGGCATCCCATCAAGGCGTATTTCGTGCACAGATTTTTACAGCCACAAAAGCAGGCACATATTTAGTATTAAATATATACTATACATACACATATAGTATTTTCATGTGTGTGTGTGAGTCTGTGCATTTTATTTGCCACACATATGTCGCCAGCAGCCTGAAATGCCAAAAATATTGAGGGAAAATTAAAATTTTTACAACTTTTGTTGTTCGTGTGGGTCGCAAAAGTATTACGTGAAAATGACGTGTGGACCAAGCAGAGGCGTGCAAGTAGGAATGAGGAGGAGGGAGGGGCAGGGGGAGATGGTGGCTAACAAATGCAGACAAAAGTATTAATTTTTGATAGTCGCTGCAGCCGTTTCGCTGGCATTCAAAGAACGCCCAAGCCATCGAAGCACAAGTCCAACCACCCAGTCCAACACACACACACACACTCGCACACACACTGGCACACACACATAAAAATAAAATGCGCATAAAGCGTAAGGCTGCGGTGGAGTATGATGGGAGTAGGGCGCAGTGGGAGTGGGCGGGGCAGCAAGGGTTCTATACCCCGTGCAGTGGCCCCGAGAAGAACAAGAAAATAACTATAAAGTCATTTATTAAATTCGCTTTGCTCTGCTCTGCTGTGGCACGTCATGTGGCACGCACGAGGCAACTAGAGGCAGGCAGCAGAATAAAGGGGGGAAGGGGCATGGGGAAGGAACAGGGGGATAACGGCGCCTGGCCAAAGCAAACAATCGAGCAGAAGTTTTTTTTTTGGGGGCCATCGTCGTCATGTGAAAACTCAATTTTACCCCCTTATGTGGCTGTCAAACACATACATCATGAGCTCGGGTTGCCCAAAGCCCCTTGGCCCCGCTACTCCCTTCCCACAAGTCTGCACTGAGGCTGCCATCAAACATCAACATCAACAGCCAAAAAGGACCAAAGACGTGGCTCGTCCTGTGCGCCATTTATAAAAGCCTTGATGTCTCATATTTCCGGTTATCCAACAGGCACACACACACATGCACACGCACACATATGCACACTCACACTGACATACAGACACCTCTATATATACTGCGCCTATGGGCAGCCTGAGCACATAAGGCACATAAAACTTGAAGACGCAATAAAAAGGGTGAAAAGCATCGCCTGCGAGTGTGTGTGCGTGTGTGACAGCTTTTTATGTATATGTGGCACACACAGAAACAGAAGCACACACACACATGTGACAACGCTCCCAGGCCGTGAACCCTTCGTAAGCAAACTCGTTTATGTACATGCCTTATGTAGTCGCCTCCCAGACGTTGTAGCTCCAGGCCGGGCCTGTCTAACCCTGCGAATGTCTTATAAAAAGTTTTTATTTTTATATGTTGTGTATGCTTGCCTGGCTAAAACCCACCCCAGGACACACACACACACACACATGCGTGTCCTTGCTGTTTGCTTGAACTTGAACGGACACGAAGTAAAACCGGTCCTCGATTCTGGTCCCAAACCGGGGCCACATGTCGTCTTCAGAGACGGGCGGGAAAAAAGGGAAAAAGCAACGAAAAAATAAAAGCAAAATCAAATGGGTTGACAGCATAGGGTTGATACTGGCTGGGATGGTTGTGCAGCCCATCATAAGGGTTACTCGTGGACGAGGACAACGACGAGGGGGAGGGAGGACTGTGCAGGGCAGGAGTGGAGGCAGGAGCGAAGCGGACTGGCGAATGTCATCAAGCAAATTCAGTCGCCTTCCGCCGGGTGCGTGGCCAAAAACAAAACGACCTATCGATTTCTATCGACCAAAGCTGCGACTGTATATGTGTGTGTGTGTGTGAACTGCCTGTGTGCGTGTGTGTGTGTACTGCCTTCGATTTGCAGCTACGTTTTGATAAATTGGCGTCTTGGATTTTTGGCGATGGTGTGCAAGGCGTTTGCCTAATGTGCGAGGAAAATGAGATCTAGCGAGATTTTGAAAACGATTTAAGGCAGTTTTCTTAAAGGTTTATTATTTATAAAGAACAATAGATTCTTCAATTTATTTATAGTATTTATTTAATGTCAATTAAGACTCAAAGTTATTTATATATATTACAATTAATTAAATGCCATTAAAGAAAATTAATTTATGAATCAAATTGAATTAAATAAAAATAGAAAAAAAGGATTAACAATTGTATAAAAAGTTTTAAAAGCTAACAGAATCAGTATGTTTGTACAATATATATTATTTATATATTTAATATGATTTATCAGAGTATAACCAACTCAGTCGCTTTAAAAATAATAAATCACAGTCAGACCCAAACAGTTTCCAGGAAGAATCTCCAACTTTGTCTTTGTAACATTTTTTTTAAATTTGTAGTCTGAGTTCTCGCAATAAAATTAATTAAAATTCTCTTTGTGTAAATCAGCTGAAGCAAACATCCTTTATAAGGGCGAAAAAGAAAGAGACACCCACAACTGAGAAGAAGAAGAAGAAGACGAAGAAATCCTTGGGCCAACTTGTAGCCGTAATCTTAATGCTAAAGCAATGAAAATGAAACGTCATAAGGTTCAGAACTCAGAACTCACAACGAGGCTGAAGGCTCAAGGCGTTGGACGTTGCGGGTTTGGCTGGGGTAGAATTGTGTGGGGGTAAGGGGTGTGTCAGGGGCTGGGGCAGAGGGGGTGGGGCAGCGCGTTTCGTGGACTCGCGTTGTTCGTCTTTAATTGCAAATTACGTTTTGAAAAATTACGCGGCAAAGGCAGTCAAAGATTAGCCTGGTGCGTCGCGTGGCAGGCTGAGTGGGGGAACGAGGGGGCGAAGAAGTGGGTACCCAATGGGCACGGCCACCATGCGCCTAAGTAGAAAACAATTAGTGCGCTTTTGATCCTTTGTTTACCCCAACAACAACAACAAGGACAAACGCTGCAGGGACAGCACAGAGTGCGGGACACACACACACCAACACACACACAGGCAGACGTACTGTGCGTAGTTAGCACCCAGCGAAGCGCGCCTGTCGCGCTGCTTTTTGAAGAATTTTTTAATTTTCACAAACGCAAACGAAAAATATTCTGCGCCATGACCAGCTACAAAAACAGGACAAGGGGAAGGGGCAGGAGCAGGGTCAGGATGAGGGACAAGTGGCAGAACCAGGAGGAAGACCAGGGGCAGGACGCAGTTGCTGTCCTTCCGCCCGTGCTGGCCAAGTTGCTTGCATTTGGTTGTTTCTCATATCCGTTTCATAAAATGCCCGCAAGTGCTTTGCCTGCTCCTTCTACTGCTTCTTCTTCTTCTTCTTTCACTTCTTCTGCCACTTACCCCAACCCGGTCTAGTTGTTGTTGTTGTCGCGCATAAATATTTCACAGGCTCTAGGTGAGGTGGATGAGTGGGGGAGTGGGGAAGTGGCGTGGCGCCTTTCCAGGAAAACCATGTCAAAGTTCGCATTTGAAATAAAATTTCAATTAATTTTGTGCGCTCTCTCACTCTGTCACTCTCTCTGTGCTTTTCTTGCTTGATATCTTTATGACATTAGCTTGACTATGGCTGTCTCCCTCTCGCTTGTCTCTCGTCTCGTTTTGATGGTTAATGTTACAAGCAATTAAGAAAAGTTTAAGGATTTGTGAAGGAATAAAAAGTTCTTTATCCATATAAGACTGTAAAATATTCCCAATATTGAGATACGTAGGGTATCCCTTCTCTATATAAATTCCGCAGCAGCCACAAAACTCTTTTTCAATGATCTGATAGATAAATAAATTGCGCAAGAGCCAAACACGTGCCCCTCATCCTCCTCTGTGGTCCAGGGGCGCGTTCCAAGGGTTGTTCGTTTTTTTGCACAAAAAACGAAACGATAATAATTGTAAACAATAGATAAACCAGAACTTTATCATCGCATTGTCAGGGGCTGATCTGACAATGGGACAACATGGCAAGAGCACTCAATCAGGCAAGCCTTTGCTGGAAAATATTTAACGGCAACAAGGAGTTAACGTCGCAAAGAATGAAAACATGCGAACACGACATACCCTACATATATATGTATAGGGGTTGGGCTGAAGTACCTCATACATGCACATACGATATAGTACAATAATTATTACCTTGTGGCCACACTAAAAATATCAACAGGGGGAAAAGGATAAAAGGCGGCAATAATAACACAAATTAATTTGCGCCTTTGCGACGAGAAGGAGAAGCAGAGAGAGAGAGATGGAGAGGGAGTGAGAGAAAGAGAGAGATTTTTTTATTGCAAATTTAGCAGCGGGTGACAAATTGTTTATTTCCCCAGCTTGATTTACTTAAGGGGGGCCACTCAAAGAGGACACGCTGTGCGACATATTCCTAATGACTTTTTGATTAAAAACTATCGAGTTTCTTCTGCGGTTCAGCTCGAGCTTTTTTACTGTCCATAATTGCTGGCCATTAATTAAGTTAATGGAAATTTTTATATTTAGTGACCAAGTAAAGACGCCAAGTGCTCGTTTTGTTGCCAGCGGAAATTGTCAACGAGCCGTGGGTGAGCCCACATGAGTAGTTCGAGTACTTTTAGTGCCCACTGTTCGCATGCGATATAACATATATCGTATATATATTTAGAGGAAAGTGCTTATGCAATTTAATAGGCGCTAACTGGGGCAGTTATGCAATTAGTGTGCGGGAAGTGAGAAGGTGCAGAACACAACTCCAGAAACTGGCGTCACAAGTGGGAAGTGGGCCTTAAATAGATTCTCGGGTATAAACCCTGCATATCTTTATATTGGTATACCCTTAAGTATATACTCGTATACCCTATAGTGAAAATCGTGGAGAAGCCGATTAGAACTGTAAGAAAGTGTGGGGAAGTCGAATATAAATGTAAGAAGAAGAATGTGATATATCGTTACTCATGTATAAGATCTGTATACCCTAATACTATTATATACCCTATAGCATACATATATTGTATATATACTCGTATATCCCATTCCCTCTTCCCATTGGCTACCGTTCTATGCTTATTTATATAGTGACCCTAAAAAGCTGTTTTTAACCCTTTAACGATCTCACTTAACCCAACCAACAACACGCAACCCTTTTTCTCTTTCCCTCACTTTACAACCCTATCGCGCAGGGTTGCTACGTTGTCCGGGACTACAAAATGGCAGCCAAAGCAAACGAAGAACAAGGGAGAACTTAAGGGAAATAATTAGCCCAAATTATATGCACGCTAAGAGGGAAGAGGGAGGGAGTAGGGGGGTAAACTGGAGCAGAGCAGCGTTTAACCCGCCATGTCAAGCTTTTTGGCTTTTAATTAAACGCCGCCTGTCAGTTTTTGGGAGTGGGTTGTGCATGGAGGGTTGCCACCTTACCCCGCACACAAACTTGGCTTGGGGGGGCTATGAATAATGATTGCGCACGTTTAATGGGCTGGCATGACAGGCATGTGCCAGCCAGTGTTGCCAGCTGTTTGCGTGCACTGGCGACAACTCTGGCACACTTTGACGTTGCCACAAAGGGGTTAATTGCCACACAAGCGAGAAACAACAAAGAACAACGCAATAAAAGGCCACAATAAACCGGCGAGTTGTCGTGCTTTTCTCCCGATGCGACTTGAACTTTACTGGACACGCCTTTCAATTTAAATGCTACGATAAGCATAGAGCTCTGTGTGTGTGTCAGAGTGTATATGTCAGTGTGTGTGTGTGTGTTTTCTGGCAGTGTAATTAACACAAAACGCGAAAGGACATTTAAGTAAATAGAACGGCACACGCGAGGTCGTTCGAGGGCAGAGCCAAGACGATGAGAGAACAAGGGAATATGGGAGGTGGGAACGGGTGAAGGGATGGCTGTGGGTGAGTGGGTGATTGAATGTAATGGGCTCTGGAACAAAGGGTAACCTCTCAGCCGGTGAAGGGGGTGGTGAAGAGGAGGGTTGCGCACACACTGCCCACGCTGACAAATGAAACAGCTAAACAGTTGCGACAAAACAGCACAAACAACCCTCGGCAATGCAATAGACAGAGAGAGAGAGATAGACAGAGACTCAAATTCGAAACTCTGCTCGAAACTATAGAAATAGTAACAGAAATAGACGAATTTTGTATCCAATTTCGAAATGCGCAGACACGCTCGACTAAATTTACGCACACCACAACAGGAGAAATGTGCGACATCTAGATACCCTACTGGTAAATAATGAAATTAAAATAACAATAATGAAGTTTTGTATTTGTTTATTATTTTTGTAATAATTTAATGATCTATGGTTATTATCAATATGTAATTACTTATTTTTTATCCTCTTTATAATAAGTTTTAAGTTTTTATTTAAAATTGAATGAAAAAGGTTTAAATTTACACTTTTTTTCGAGAAAATTCCTAAATATTTCCTTATAATGTAAATATTAACACTAAATTAAAACTCAGTTTATAACTAAGTTAGGACTGCATTAAATGAAATTAAAACTCTTAAGCTAAGGTTAGAGCCCCTGACAAAGCGTGTCTCGCTTCACATATACTCCAACCTTGGAGAGAGTATTTCAAGTGAAACGAAAGCCACTGACTTGAGCCCTTCCTGGCTGGTAAATGTTCAACAACAAGCTTAAATTACATAAGACTGGACAGGGGACAGAGAAAGGGACAGAGACAGAAGAGCAGAGAGGGGAAAGGGGACAGCAAAGAGCTCTGCGTTTATATAGGGTTAAGGTGCCTGCAGAGTTCTACAACGTTGACGTTGACGACGTTGAATTACTTGGGAAATGGCGCAACCCTCGTTTTAACTAAATTCCTAATATAATTTTTGTTGCTGTTCCTAAGGTTGTTGTTGTTGTTGTCGCTACTCCCATTATGGTCAACTGTTCTTGCAAGCGAACATATGCGAGTTCCCTGGGGGGGAAACAAGTGAAATTATTTTTATAAATTTTTAAAACAAATTCTGTGGCCAACTAATTTATTTAGTAAGAAGAGAGAATGATGCATAGAGTGAGAAAGGGAGGAAGGTAGAGTGAAACATGCCAGGGAAAAAAGATGAGGAATAAAATCAGATGGAAACTCGTCGAGCAGCTGTAAATCATTTGCATGCAGATGGGCAGCTGGCCGAATTTCAATTATCCTTTTTAGCTCGGGTCCTTTCTCTAACTCTCGAGCTGCAAAGGTTTAAGCCATAAGGAAATTTGGCTTAGAAGACGGCGCACGAGTAAGGCATATGAATGGCTCGCAGTATCCCACACACACACACACACACACACCCGCTCGTCCTGCCACATATTTGCACAACAGGAGACCACAGAGAGAGAAAGGAGGTCCTGGCTCAGGCAAAGGTCATTTTGAAAATAAAAAGCAGAGCGAACTGAAGCGCACAACAAACATTTCCTATATGCATAAAAATCCTTTACGTAGCCTTTTTCAAAAGGGGGATTTAAGTAGAGCCAAGGACATGGACAAGGATACGGAACGTGTGCGGACCGAAGGACCGACGGACCGCACATTCTTGCATAAAATAACAATTTGCATTAAAATTTTAATACTTCTAATATTTCCTTACCATCTTTACTTCTATGTGTGTATGTATGGCATGTTTTTTCTACCAATTTCTCTTCTTTCTTCTGCACGCTTAAACATGAAAAGAATTTTAAATGGCCAGAGAAAGGACCGCAGCCAAAGGAGTTGCCCGAGTTGCCCGAAATGTTTCGTCCATTTGCCGTGTTCGTTTTTTATTTACTTTTTTTTTTGTTGCTTTTTTTTTGCTTCGGCTTTGTTTTGTCAAAAGTTTGAACATCATTTTTCCTTTGCTTCTGGGTCGCTGCGAAACTTTTCGTGAATTCCAAATGAGTTGAGGCGTCCAGAGTTGCCCTTCAAATCCTTTGGTAGCCATTGCGCATCAGGTGTTTCGAGCCTAAGTGCCTTCTCTCATTATGCTCTTTGCTCGGCGAGGCTGTAGCAGACTTGAGGAGAAGGAAATGGAATGCTCCCTGAAAATATTTTATTATACAATATATCTTTAAAATATATTTAAATAAATGTGGTTCCATTCTATACATACAAAGTTTATGTTTTTGTAAGAAAATCAATAAAGGGGTTTGGTTAAAAAAAGAATGAGTATTATAACTATATAATTTATAATCAAATAATATATCATATATCTTTTTCCATTGCATATTATACACACTTATGTTAGAGTTCTGATAGGGATAGTAAGAAACAAGACAATACATTACTTTAAAGCACTAAGGTTCTTTGATTAATGGGTTAAATGGTTGATTAGGTTCCTATTCTGTACAGAGAATTGTACAAAACATTCGTTATAGATACTTTATTTTCAGCTTCCCAAGCGTAATTTAAATTAGTATATTTTCAAGGAGTCGGCATGGATTGAAACACGTGCAGAGCGCAGAAGGCAACCCCAGCGATTTGCCTACATCTCTTCCCCATGACAAGCTCAGCCATTTCTCTCCGTTGTGCCCTTTTTTGTTGGGTAGAGTCATAAAAAGCATTGGGAAATAGGGTCGCCGACAAAACTTGTGGGTTGTGCCAGAAGAAGAAGTAGGAGCAGAAGGGGAAAGAAACAGCTGCTAACCGGACTCCGAACTTATTACTTGAAGGGGGGGGGGAGGGGGAGGGAGGGTGCTGTGTGTAACTAAGTAACCTGCTGCTTGGTGTGGCCATTATCCTTTCGCCTTAACCAAGCAATAAACATGAAAGCAATGGCGACTCCCGAAACGGATAGACAGGCGAGCCAAGAGGAGACCAAGGAGGAAGTGGGGGGGGGGGGAGCATTGGGAGAAGCGATAATCATCAAAAGGATATTGTTATGGCGTTTCGATATTGTCTTGAGGATTATTAACGAAATTGCGTACACTTTGATTTAAGGGTTGGACAATGGCCGCTCGGCACGCCAACAATGGAGCGACTGGTGCGTCCTCTTTGGGGACAACGCATGCACATGCCAAAATGAAATCATCTTAAGAGAGAGATAGAGAGAGAGAGGTGGGAAAGGGGACAGAGAGTGTTTGACCTTTTACTACTTGCTGTAGTTGGTGCTGCGTGAGGTTTTTGCTGTGTGATTTGATGACGTGGCGCGTCCCATTGACGATTCTCGAATTGGGTTTTGCGCTTTTGGTTTCCCCTATGATGATGTGTGTGTGCGAGTGTGTGTCGCCATTTGCCTTGTTCTTCTGCTTCTTCTTGGCGCGCTAAGCCCAGCCGCAAATCCTTTGGAACTACGCGATAGTATTGCGGCTTTTGTCTTTGCACATTGCCGCAGCTTCCTATTATCGGAACGCAGCCAATTGATTGCTTTTCGCTCGCTCTCCCCTCTCTCCCTTTCCCCCTCTCTCTTTTGCACTTTCTCTGCCACCTCCCGCTCTACAACAACTGTCGTTTTCATTTCATCTTTATGACGCAGTTGGAGTGAGAGTGTGATTGTGTGTGTGTGTGTGCTGTGGCAACCACTTAAGATCGTTAACCCTCGTGTCGGCAATTAACCAAGCACTTTTCGTGCTGAAAAACGAAAGTAACGGTTCGGCACGGGTCTTCCTAGTTTCCTTCATGCTCGTCTTCTTCTCAAGACGAATCATTTCAAGCGTTTTCATTTTCGTTTTCCACTCATCATCGATCGCGTCATAACCGACTTGCGATCCTTTCACCGTCACTCAAACATATGTTGCTTTCGCTCATCTGGCTTGGCCTTCGCTCCTTGTGCGGCCGTGTGCCGCCTGTTAGTGCATGCCACGCCTTGAGGCACTTGCCGGGGCACAAACCCTTCGCCCTGGGCAACTTTCTTCGATGGCAACAGCTGTGCCAGCGTTGTCCCGCCCCATTTTCACTCTTACTTTTAATTAGTGAAATTCGCAGGAAATTAATCGACTGTAGTTATGACTCACTAAGGCTGGAGAGAGTTAAGATCAATGAGAAACTCAGCTATAAAATAGAGATGACATATTGTAGAAAGTAAGTAGGAAATAAAGTGATAGAGAAAGCGAAGCTGGTAGAAGATATTAAAAAATAACAGAATAGGAAAGAACATAAGGCTTTTCTATGCCAAAGAAACTGGGATGAATGAAAACTTTCCAAAAAGACGTTAGGATAATAGATAAACATATCATATATAGTACAGGGCAAATTAGCTATAAGGTATATATAATTGTGAGTAGAAGAATGTTCGATCAATAAGAAACTAAGTTAAGAGACTAAATGATAAATGAAAACAATATCAAATAGAAAGGAAATAAGGTATAGGAGTACCCTGACTATGCCCTCTTTCTTCCCTACTGCTTATTCCCTAACCAATATGAGAAACTTACACTGTGGTCAATCATCTCAAGGAGGAAGTTATTGCGCTGCGATAAGCAACATTGCGACCAATTTTGACTTGGCGATTGTGCGCCCTGAATTTTCCCAGAAACAATAGGGCGCAAACATGAACTTAACACCGCTTCCCGGAAAAGGGCCTAAGACAATTTCCAGCCCCGTCAACAGTCGCCGGGGCTTATCAGAAAGCCATCACCTGTGTAGAAGGCATACACTGACATCCTGTGATCCTCGCACGGACAAAGGAGACGGCTCCACAGAACTCTGTGCAAGTTATCTCTGATTGAACTGTGCTTATCACAAGTTACACAATTTCAGCGAGTGCCAGAGGGAGAGAGAGAGAGTGAACGAGGGAGAGGCATAGCCTGCAGTGGGGTTTGCTGTGGTGAGTCCTAAACAAATCCAAATTTGGTTTCCCATTTGGTTCCTTATCAACCGCAGTGCCAGGCCGCTTGGGCAATTAGCGCAAACATCCTTTGCTGCTTTCTTTACTTTCCTTCTTTCTTTTCTCCATCTTGCTGAGACTCACGCGCGACTCACGTTATCCTTGTGCAAATATTGACGCCTGCGCGTGTGCGCACTTGAGCCGCTAAAGGGAATCCTTTCGCTCTGCACTTCTACGCCGCCGCCGCCGACATAAGCGTCGCCGTCGTCTTTCATCTCGTGTTTGCTCGTGATTTGGGTTAGTCAATAGCAACAATGGATGTGGATGTGGTTGCTTGGATGCTCCGTTTCTCTCGATCGCCACAGCGTAAATATTGACGCACTCGTAATTAGCGCTCGCAGCGATCGCGTTCTCATCTCACTCTCTCTCTCAGTCTTGCGATCGCCAATGCGGACGCCGCCTTTGGTCAGTGCGTGTGCCGTCTCGGCTAACCGCAGCCCGCATGTGAAAACTGCGGTGCTACTTTTAGTGAGTGATCGAGAGGGAGAGAGAGGGAGCGAGAGAGAGAGGGAGAGACGGCGACTGTGAGAGATGTGTGAGATCTGAGACAAAAATGTTTTTCGCTTTCGCACGCGTGTAAAACGATCGTTACGTCTGCAGCTTGACCAGCATCTTAATCGAAACTCACTTGATGATCGTGCATAGTGTGAAAGAGCGTAGGAGATCGTGTTGATCGAGGTATAGAAACTAAAGTGAAGTAACTATCTTCATAGATAGAAATAGGAAATCTACAATATAGTTGGTATACTTAGTTATCTTAAAGTAGGTCCTTTTCACCTTAAGGTACCTTAACCATATTGATCAACAGTTAATATTAATTTCCCTTTGTTTCTAACGTATCCCACGACACGAGGCTCCTAACCGACTCCTAATTGAAATGCAGCCAATGTTCTTCCCTTCTTTCATCAGTTTTATACATCAGTTTCATCCATCATTTGCCTGCTTTCGTTTAGTTTTCATAAATCAATGCTATGGGGCAGACCCACCTCAGAGGTCGCATTGCCTTGATCGTGGGTTAATCAGCTCCATCTGCCAACGCTTTAGCCGACGAAGTGCAAGTCATTTTCCCGGTAATCAGGCGGATCTCATTGCACACAGTTGATAATCAATTCAAGACGATCCTGGTTGATCTTAACTAAGCCACTAAATCAGCTGCCTGTCACAACGGGGGCTACAACAGGCCCCCCCCCTTCCTAGTATCTCCTGCTGTTTAAATGATTAATTTGACACGTGAGCGACATGGGCAAACGCCAAGCTGGCATGGGGAATCCACTTGAGCAGGACCCAACTTTGGGCGGTCCCCGGGCATCAACTCTTTCCGAGTGCCGGGGGCGACACATTAGACACATTAAAATGCCACAAGGCAAGCCGCAAGATAATTCAATTCCGAGAGGAAGTCACGTGTGAGTCGAGCACAGCGAAAAATGGGGAACAGCCAAAGGGAAAGAGGGAGAAAGGAGAGGGAAATGTGAGCTCATTAGCAAGCCGCTTAGAGATCGCGACCCTTGAGCCCTATCAAGATCAAGCAGGGCACCCTTTGCTGCGATCTGTCTTTCTCCCTTCTCTCCCTCTCTCCCTTCTCTCTCCCTTCTTCGATGTGTTTCTTGGTTGTTTTTTAAGACGCCACGACTCAACACGCCTTTGATGATCGTCTCTTGTTAGCTAACCCTTAATTTAAAGATCATCCTCGACCCTTGCTCTCTTTCTCGACATCTTCATTGTGCCTTGCCCCCTTCTTCAAAAGGGGTGAGGAGAATTCGATCGCGCGCGTGTTGCAACAAAATCTGAAAGCATATGCGGCATATTTGACTTAAGATCGGTATTTATTTGTTTTCTTGCTTGTTCTCTTTATTTTTATTGTAGTTCTTGTTGGTTTCTTTTCGTTGTTTCTGTTTCCACTTAGTCGTTTTGCCATATGGCGTTTGTCGCTCTCGGACCTGACGTGTGTCAGTCTCGGGGCCGCGCAGCCGAAAAGTTTCGTGTTGATTTCTTTGGGGTTAATTTGTTTTGCGACTCTATTAATTGGCTCGGGTTCGGCATCGTCTACGGTGCGGGGGATCTCTTTCTCTCTCTCTCTCTCTATCTATCTCTCTCTCTATCTCACTCTATCTGTCGAGCTTGATCACTTCGCTGCTGTTCGTGGGCGTTCAGTTCTATTTAAAAGGCTGGCGATTCAATGGAAAAAACTGAAAACTAATTTGCTTGGCTACCTCTTCTTCTGCACGTCTCCCCTCCCCCTTGATGGGTCATAAATAAGTCTTTGCACTTCCTGTTCTTCAGCCAATCAACGGGGCAAACATCACACGGTCTGCCATGTTTGATCACGCATTAATATCAATAGATCCCCCTTCCCCCTTCTCCCTTCTAGTGTTAACTAGTTGCATGTGCCGCTCGTTAGCTTCAATGGGCCGTAGCCTCTGTCGGGGTCTTAGGGGGTTTGTAACCAGTAGAACTTCACATATTACACGACATGACATGGGAACGCTGTATGTTTATTACTTTAACTGTCTTGTCGAGTAGAGAAGCCAACCGTATTTATGATCTTCATTTACGAGTCTGTTCCGTTGATTTGACATCTTGTTTGGTGATGGAGGGGAAGAAAACTTGAGCAACTTCATATCTTGATGTAGTACTTATAGTAAAGATCTACCAGTTTAAGAAATATGCCATGTATATATATTGAATATAATATAATTCAATAAAATAAATTTGAAAAGATAAAATAAAAATCAGTTGTAAAAAAGAATGATAAATTTCAATCTAACAATATTAAAAATATTTAAAATACACGAATCTTTTAAATTAACTTGATGAAATTGGTTTCTATTTCTTGTAAAGAACATCTCGCCTTCTTTTAATATAGTTAAACCATAATGAGAATATTCTTTGATCTATGAAATTATTAAGAAATTCTCTTCAATCTATAAACTAAATGAATCTTCAAAAAGAACCGAATGGAACTTGAATAGAGTTTATGCTGCATACATTACTAACTAGGCAAATACTTAGATAGCTATTATATTAAATTCAAAAAGCTTTAATCGTTGATTAGGTCACACACAGCGCCATGAAGCGGGATCTCAAGCCATAATTTGAGTATTTCCCAGAGCTGCAACAATGGCGCGAGAGAAGCTCTTCATATCGACGATAATCACACGGCCCACATATGTACTATAGAATGTGTGACAAGTGTGTTGGCTATATGTGGTATATAGCATTGTATTATATATGGGAGGGTACTTATCGAATACCTTCTTCTTGTGTCCACTTAAGGGGCGCACAAAAGGCGCCAATGCCGAAACGATTGCCGGATGAGATGCCCGAAAAAATACGGCGTACAACACTTTGCTGAATGAGTCTTTTGTGTGCGAATTGAAAAGTTTTCCTTCTCGGGAATTTATTTATTTTTTTGAATATGCCACGATAAAGTAAAGTAGCGACTGATTGAGACGATTAAAGAGCTGAGCTAAGCATGAACGAGCAACGGATTATCGTGTTGAGATTTTTGTGTCGTTTCCTGTGCCGTGCTATGGAAAATTGTCCGATTGTTGTCGCCACTTGGCGGTGCATATGAAGTGATAAGAAGAAGAGGAAAGAGGAGCAGAGGGGGCTGGCGAAAGGAGAGTAGAGGGAGGAGGCTTGAGTTGAACACGCAAACGCGCCCCCTTTTTGATGTGCTCAACAAGCGCAGCGGAGAAGCTTCGCTCTCAATTAACGCCGAACGCCTACGATTTGCTAGGGTTGCCAACGTCGCTTAATTACTCGATTTATGGTGCTGAGAATTTAAATAAATCGAATATATATTGAGTTATGTGTGGGAAAAGCGCTTTACAACTTTATCGCGCACTTAATTGGGAATCAACCAGAGAAATGAAATATATTCTATATATAACATATGCATGTGTGTATGTGTGTGTGTTGGTGTGTGGCTAAAATCATTTGCTTGTTCGACTGCCAAATGGTGGCAAGGGAAGGGGCAGGGGGGGTTACAGAAGCGATGGCAGCTTGAGCGATTGTCCCAGAAAGTTGGCCAAAGTTTGCCACGGATATTTGTGGACTCATTAATTACGTAGGACGAAGAAGTCTCTGCCACATTATTTGGGTGTTAATTTCAAACTTTCATCGATTGCCAAACGCACACACATACACACACGGGGCTCACACACATACTGACTCGGCTTCAGGCACTCCAACTCCTTGTGTAATTGAAAACCAAAGGCAAAACAACAATGGCTGACTATATAGCGGGTATACACACACTCACACACACATACACACACCCGCACACACACACATATGCTTGCATTTGTATGTCTTCTTTTTGGCTAATGCTATTTGGGGCCGCAGGATATTAGTTATTAATGAACATGTTATAGGATTCGAATACGGATTGGCAAATGTGTCCTGGCATTGACTCTGCTCGTCTGTGTGTTTCGCTATTAAGGGTTGTCCAGCTCTTTCATGATCTATCCACATCCTCCACACATCCATGGCATTGCATTCACTTTGGCACTTCCCCATTGCGTTGCTCTTTAAATTCTCCTTAGCATCCCTCGTGACTGTCCAAAGATGATGTATCTGTTCCTTCTTTTAGTGAATGTGTGTTTGTGTTTGCTTCTTCTAAGTTGATTTGCTTGGTCCGATCCGAAATGCATCTTCCTTTCGTACATATGTTTGTCTGTTATATAATTTGGCTAAAGATTTGAATGACACTCACTCATTCATCAAAATGTACGAAACCGAAACTCTACGGGAGGTTGCCAAATGGACAGGAGGGGGGCAGGGTGCGAATGGGGAATTGCTTTCACTAGGAGGGTGTTGATTGAGTTTGCATAACTATTAAATAAAACTTAATATATGTGCGTAGGTATATATGTAGTTATTGTGGTGTATTATCTAAATATGAATAAATTATGGGTAAAATATTTAAATTCTATATGATAATAAATTATATATTTACATATATTCAACTACGAAAGCCTGTCGAATTAAAGATAATTGTACAATAATTTAAATGAAAGTTTATAGTAAAGGTAAAAAAAAGTGTATATAAATTGCATGATATGTATAATATATGTTTAAAAATAAAACTTTTCTAGCTACATTCCATAGAATTATTTAATAAATTAAATTTTTGATTATGAAATAAATGAAATGTTTCTTCATTAAAATACATATTTTTTATAATATTGAAGCAGAATTTGCAGAAATTAATCATATTACTTAATAGTTATACAATTAAGAAATACCTCTAGCTTCTTCTTACTTTATATAATTATAATAATAAATAAATAATAATTATTTAAATAAAGTGATTAATAATAAATTTAGTCAAAATATTCTATTTTCTTACATTTTTTATCTCTTTCTTATTGTTCTCTCTTTCTTAAAACAATGTAAAAAAATTAATGCCATTAACATCTGTTAAAGTCTTTAATAAGTGTTCCTATAGCACTCTTTACCTTCTCTCCCCCTTAATCGCTAATCAAACCTGCCTGTTCCCATGGGGCCTAAAGAGTTGCGACGCCATTTCCCATGCATAATATCGATCAAACTCCGCCTACCACTTGCCGCACACAACACACACTACACCGCGCACACACTCACACACACTGACAACACGCTGTACAAACACAGAGATAAACGAGGCAGGGCAAATGACAGCGCGCTGTCAAAATAAAATTAATGCGCGGCCAGCAAAAGAGTTGAGGCGAAAGCGACGAATCGCATTCAAAGAGTTGCTCTCAACAACAATTCGCCGCACTCACACGCACGTACACGAATCGATAATAATAAACTGCGCGCTCTCTTTCCTCCTCCTCCTGCTGTTTCTTTCTTTCTCGCTCTCACCCCTTTCGTGGTGTGCTCAAAAATCCTTTCACTTTCGAATGCGCGCATAAAAAACGAGTGAGAGTGCAGACAGAAAAAAACTCACTCACTCAACCAGTTGAGCATGTGCTCACCCATGTGCGCGTATGTGTGAGTGTGTGTGCTGAAGGGGTAGCTGAGTAACAGAGGCAAAGGCTTGAGTGCGTTCCCCTTCTGCGAACACGAGAGAGAGTGAGAGAGAACAAGACGGCGAAGAGCGTCAGCTGAACTGAGCGAATTGCGTGACATGTTAAGAGAGCGGCCCCCACAAGGCATGTGCGAGTGTGTGCGTGTGTTTGTGTGGGAGAGTTTGAGGCGGCAAGTCAATGGCCGTGCCGGCGAACGAGTGCAGACGACAACGCAGACGGAGACGGCATTAAAAGGGTTAAAAGTGACGCCATGTGCGTTCGAAAGAGAGCGAAAGTGTTAAAGTGGAGCACATGCGTTCTCGGCGGCATCTGTGTGCATGTGTGTGTGTGTGTGTGTTTGTTTGCTTGTTTTGCCAGTGGGTGTGTTTGTGTGTTGGGCGGCCATATTTGTTGGCGCACGTGTGCGTCGGGTGAGCGTCGCCTTAACGGTTTGTTGTTGTCGGCGAAAGCTTTCAGCGAAATTGTGTTGTGTCTGAAAGGAGTAAAGCAGTGGGCGCAATTGTGTGTGTGTGTGCGGATTCTTGTGTGTGTGTTAAGCTTAAGCTTTGTTTATGTGCCTGTGGGGTTAAGGGCAGCCCTCCCCTTTCTTCAGGCCACCAACTTCCCTCACTATTTGCACTTACGTGTTCTGTTTGTTAGTGGCCATTTGGCCAGACTGTGTCCCCGGCTGTGTCTCATTAAATTGATGAGCATTCATTTGGGGATTCCCTTTTTATGTGAGAGAAGAAGCAGACCAGCAGTAAGAGAGAGAGAGAGAGGCAGAGAGAGAAAGGGCTGCAGACAAAGGCAAACCTTGCGCAAAGGATTAAATTGCAATCAGTTCTCACGGCATGTAACCTTGCATTGTCACCTACGCAGAACAATTCCTGCAAATAAAAGAGTGGAACGATAAGCCGAAAGGGGGCAGGGGGGAGAGGAAAGGAAGCAAAAGGTTAAGAATAACAACAAAACAGTAGAAGGTGTTGCCAATAGGGTTGACTGCGTCTGTCACAATGATTAGTTGAGCCCTGGCAAAGGGGGAAGGGAAAGGGAAAAGAAAGAAAGAAAGGAAAAGAAGAGAAAGGTACAAAGTCGCTGCACTTGCCAGCGCAGAGGAAAAGGGTAGCAAAGTGAAACGAGGAACGGGGTAGGCACAGTGAGGGACGTGGGTAATGATTGAAATCGTAAGCGCAACAAATTGAGCTGAGTAGGAGCAGGGAAACGGTCCCTGAGACAAGGCAGCCAAGCGATGAGAATGCGATGCCAGTGCAGCGATAAGATATGAACAAGATAGTATTATGTTAGGGCGTGTTAGGGTTAAGAGTTCACAAGAGGAACGTCGATTGAGTTGAGAATTGAGAATATGCAGTGGAAATAAAAATAATAATAATGACTTTAACTTTTCCTTCTTTTTGCTTGATTTCTTGCGAATTTCCCTTGAATATTTTGCTAGACATTTCCGCAGGCTGAGTCTCCTCTCTGGGGTTGCTTCGATATTGATTTCTTTTTTACACTTTACACTTTACACACATATCTTCGATGTGGCAATACGATCGCAGTGTCCGGTTTTTTGTTTGCCCTCCTATGGAAACTGGGACACGTTGGCGATGCAGATGATTACACAGGCGTATCCTGTGCCATCCCCCACTTCCCCCTTCCCCCCTAAGCATGTGTGCACCGCGCTCTGCGGTTTCGATTTTCATTGTGAAAGTGAAAATGCAAACGGATGCTGCACTTCAGTTTGGCTCTGCATCATCTTCTTCTTCTTTATCTTCTTCTTCTTCAGTTTGCCAGGTTCGATTCGTTGGTTTTATCATCAATGAAGGTTTTCTATTTGCGGTCCTGCGCTTCTTTGTTTTCACTGCCTCAAGTGGTTTCATATTCTTGCACTGTCTATCTCTGCTTCTCTCTTTCCCTCTCTCTCTATCTCCTTCCATCTCTGCTGCTCTGAGTTCATGCAATTTTTGCGCATCTCTTGCGCTTTGTTGAACATTCTCACAGGTGTCTCGGTATCCCCAGCATGGCATTTATTTGCTGTCCACTATGGCACAGTGGATTTCCTTTCAGGCCACTGGACAGTCATGGGCAGCACAGGTGAAGGAAGCGCATCTTTGTTTGTGCTATTTTAGCTGGCATTTTAGAGGAATTTCCTATTGAATCTAGCTTGTTTTCTTTTAAGAAATCTTAAATATTAATTTCTCACATTTTAATAAACACTTTAAGGGTTTTCCTTTTGATTTTGCTTAGATTTCTAGTTCTCTAAATCTAAACATAAATTTTAAATAATTAAAAAGTAATTTTAGTATTTATATTTAGTTTAGCTTGTATTTCGCAGCATAAAAATAAGTCTAGAATACTTTTAAAATATTTATATTTGAACTATTTTAAATTATTCTTAAAAATCTCAGATTTGTCTCTGTGCCTTCCCACTTGCCTCAGTTGCTCGGTTTATAAATGAACTAAGTGAAAAGTTGTAGACCTAATGCAAGCTGGCGTGACTGCATCCTAAGTATCCCCCTTGGATCGCCTCCATCTGCTTGAGGCACGCACTGAAGGTCAAGCAAAGGTGAACAATGTGCAGCGCAGATGAGGAAGATGCTCAAGAAAAATATCATTTATTTAACATCTCCAAGTGGCGCGCATATGCGACACTCTTCACTAAACTCCCCTCTGTATTTTCCCCCCTCCCCCCTGTGCCACTCACCAAGACAATTGCGGCTGTTGCTGTTGCAAAGGAAATGAGGCATTTGCTTTTGCTGGGGTTTTGTTAAAAAATATTTGAACTTTTTAACATTTGAAATGCAGCAGGCTGCCAGCGAGCGAGTGAGGCACGCTTCCCGTTGCAGCCCCCCTCCCTGCCTCCCATAGAAGGGAGAATGATTGAGGGGACCCAGTCAGGCAGTCACAACCAATTGCAGCGACGCGGCGAACAAAATGAATGAATTGCTGACAAAAATAGCGCCCTTTGTGGAGCTCGCCACATTTATAATTATTTACTTGGTTGCATCTCTGCTCTCTCTGGGGAGCTGGGGGAAGGGGAGAGGGAACTGTGAGTGTTGTGTGGAAGGGGAAGGAGATGGGGCTGCAGTTGCAGTTGGGTGATATATCCAATCAGCTGAAAAAACTGAGAAGTTAGTAAAGTACGGGGAAAGCAAGACAGACAGCAAGCAAGTGAGTGAGAAATATGTAAAGGAAAGGAGAAAGCAAAGGAGTAAGTGAGAATTAGAGAAAGAAAGAGTGAAACGATAAAATATACAAGAAAGAAAGCAATAGAAAGATATAGAGAGTGGGATATGGAATAGGCTTAATGATAGAGAAAGCAATATATTCGTAAATGAAAGGGGGAAGAGTAGAATGAGGATATAGGAAATAAAAAGAGATTATTGGGAGAAAGAATGAATTAAAGAGCGAGAGAACTGAAAATCAGAGAGAAATCAATATTGATTTAAAAGATGAATATATATAATATATAATTAATAATAATTATAACTCTTAAAGATTCACTCATTCATTCTTTCTCCCAATAATCTCACTCATTCATATTTTCTCTAGTCTCAGTCTACTTTTATAAAATATAATAAAATAATATAACGTAAATACATAGAGTAATGTTCGGAGATATACCAAGATATTTTTAAATAAATCTATTTACACAAAGATATATCAAGTTATTCTGAGTTATATCAAGATCTATATAAACACAGATATATCAAGATGTTTAAATATAAATTAGGATACAATTTCAAGAAATGTCTACATACTTGAAGAGGATATTCTAAACTGATACATCCTCATCTGTAAGAAATTAAGATATCCTTATATATCATTTATCAAAATAGCGTATACTTAAAGATATCCTATTCTTTTTGCTATGTTTCATATGCCTATATGATGTACAATACATTCAAAGTTCTTTAATACCTAACCTAAATATAAATTACACTTTATTCCCAAATATTCCTTACATACAATAGAGTTTCTTTTAAACGTTAGGTATTTCCTATGGTAAGTCTAAAGGTTCATCTAATATTGAGAAATCTCTTACATCAAGACAATCTAACCCACATTAAGAATATGCTACAAGTTTTCAGTTGCCCGTTAATGTCGCTACTATAGACAAGAAAACTCACTTAGTTTATATTATCCCTTTGCGAGTGAGAATGTTAGAGAGAGAGAGAGAGAGAGCGTATACGAAACTGGGCGTCAGCAATCCATAAACCGAACCGAATGACAAAGCCAAATGACAACGGACAAGGGAACTAAGTCAATTCGGGTGCTGGGCTCGTCCACTTAATGCCGCGTTTAATGCCAGCAAGGATGCGTAAAGCGTTCAGCATAAAAAAGTCATCCAGCAGCGGCAGAGGCAGCGCACTCGACAGGGCGCACAGGTCCCATCTTAGTCCCCCCTCTCACTCTCCTCTCTTCCTCACCATCTTCATGTTCGTCACCAGCTGCGACTCCAGGACTCGCTCACAGTGTAAGTTGTGCTAATTTGCGGCAAAGACGCGCCAAAATGTCAATGCGTGGCCATAAAAACGCCAAGCAGGACCAAGACCAGCACCAGGCTGAGGTGGAGGACACTTACGAGTATTGCGCGTGTAAGCGAAAAACAACAGAGAGTGGAGAGTGGAGAATGGAGGGCAGAGAATGTCTGCAGTTGATTGCATTCGGTTGTTTTACGATTCGATGACACTTACTGCCTAATATCCTTTTTAGCACCATCCTGTGGCACATTTTATTTCCGCAACTATTTCTAGTTGTGCATAACTTAGGCTGCTCTCTCCCTTTCCCTCTTCTTGTCTTCCCTCTCCCTCGCACATCGATCTATCAATATTCAAGCGCAGTTGACACTTGTCAGCTGCCCGTCAATCCTTTGCAGGTTGCAGGATGTGCTCGTCCTCGTTTTGTGTGTTGTAATGTGAGAGATTGTTGCCTGTTGGTGCCACAGTGAAAGTGTTTGCTTTCCCACACGCACGCACACATGTAAAAGGCTGCATGCAACACACAGTTGCGACACTTGCCACAGCGCGTCATGGGAAAGTGAGTGCGCATCCTTGCCGAGGGTTGCCGCAGGATTGCCGTGCATTACGCTGCAAAAATCATATACACAATTGTTTAAATACATATTCTACAATTGTATCTCACAGATACATACTTGCTATGCGATACATTTGTATCTGCAATTAATCATTGCATGCTGCACGCTTGACCAGCTCTGCTTGGCTCAGCTAATTCGCGGCCGGATGAGCTGGTCAAGCGTAGATTATGCAAGGCTAACATCTGTGTGGGAGTGTGCAGTGTATATGTGTGTGTGTGCAGTGTGTGTGTGTGTGTGTGTGTGTGTGGGAGAGTCTTATGCATTTGCCATGCTGCTCGCCCGCTGCGCATTCCATAGAAAACTCATGAGACTCTCATTACGAGCGCCTTCAGCGGCTGTGGCGGCATCGGCGTCGGCGCAAAGGACAATGGTCAGCGTGCGGTACAATGGGCGCTGGCTCATCATCAATAATGTGAAACATGTTGCGAAATTTTAGAGCACTTCTTAAACCTTTGGCAGCTCCTTTCCCTTCCTGCTGCCTTCCTGCAGACAATATGGCAAGCAGACAAAAGCAATCGAAGGCGAGTCCTGCTTGCACAAAAGGATGTGCCCAGTTCCATCTTGGCTCTTTTGTTTTATAAGCATCTTTCTTTCTCCTCCCTCTCTCCATTCTCCTCTTTTTGGCAAGTCCAGAAAATGGCTTCGTATTACTTGTTTGCGGTTGTGCCAGTGTTGGGCAACGTTGCAAGGCAGCTCAGGCAACTCAGGCAGCTGCTGATTGAGTTGCCACATTGCAAATGTCAACTGGCAGCAGAGCAGATCAGGGATCAGACACGGATGTGGACAATGGATGAGCACTGTCAACCACAAAACGAGCAGGTTGACTGGCAGCTTATCTGCATCTCTTCCCCACTCCCGCTCTCCCCCACACTCTCTCTGTCTCTCTGTGTGGGAATGCTTGTAGTGCCATCTGATACTTTCAAACAGGTCCATCTATAAGGATCGGAATCGTTGTTCATTTGGGGCGCTTGAAATGTCAACTGATGCTTGTCTTGATTGAGCTGCTGACTGAGTCGCTTATCGCGATCGTACTGCTGCTGATCAGGTGGTGCTCCACGGTAGCCAGCACTGGCATCTAGTGTTACCATTCGCCAATTATCTGTCTTAATTGATAGCAGAATTCCTAGTAATCCATTTGCAGAGCGTCGCTTCTCACGTGACTCAAGTAATTTGCACTTAATCGAGGATCCTTTTGGGTAAATCACGGAAATTGAGAAGTTAAACAGTTCAGCTGGTCAAGAGCAGCATGGGAAATGAAAGGGAGAACCTTATGAAGTTGAAGATTAAAGTAGATAGAGAAATGTAAGGCATTGCCTAGCATATGTAATTATAATCTATTAGGAACTTTAATAACTCATTAACAGCTAAGGAAATAGTTGAAAGAGCACATAGAGGAAATAGCAAGAGATTTGAAAGAAAGAATTTGTTATATGTTCTTCAGGATAAATTTCTGTTCAAGGAATATCTATGCATTAATGATTATAACACTCTAAAGCTCTTTAATAACTCATAAATAGCATGGCAAATAAATGAAACTACAGTAAATTGAAGTAGCTAATGAAATATATGGCATAAAATAAAGCTATTCTTGCATATATAATATTATATATCTCCGTTTATATACCATACATACCCTTAATAAACCAAATGCGAAATAGCTTAAAGAGTAGTAAACGAAAGTGAAAATAGAAATCTAAAGAATAATGTAGTACTTATAATTATAGTATCTGATTATATCTCAAAGAAATCTGATATCCTTTAAAATCATATACAGAAATATAAAAGACCATAAAACAAATATATTTATTCAGGAAATGATCTATCTATATGCATATACCACAAACATAATTTATAACGCATTAAGGCTATCAATGAATTATGAAAATATGCATGCGATTCTGGGCCAGACATACCCTTTGCTAATGAGTAAACAATCCATAAAGATAATGCCGCAAGTATTGGGTAACCGAACTGAGCTCACTCACACCAACATGCACAGACATTACGAATCGTGCAAATATAATGGATGGACGAGACGAGTCGAGTTGAGGCAAGGCGACTCATCATCGTCGTCAACGACAATCGCCCCCGACTAGGGTATACGTACATAATGATGATGATAACCCCGCGTAGAGAAAGCAAATGCATTTCCGGCTCTGTTTACTCAATTGCAAGTCGAGTTGAGTGTCGTCGATAAGGTGAAAGAAATGTGGAATGATTGGGGGAGGGAAATGCATTTGGAAAGAGATTAGGCAAAAATACAGATACAAATACTAATTCAAATGTTGCTGAACTTGGCCTCTTTGTGTGTGGGTGCTACTAATGACGAATGCCAATGATCATCATCATCGTCGAGGCTTATCAGGCAAAGTGACTTTGGTCATTTGTTTGGGTCAAATATTTTCGAATTCGAATTCTAAATATGCTCTGTGGCGCCAAGCGACTGCCTTGTGGGCGGAGTGGGTGAGTGGGGGGAAGTCTTTGAACTCAGCCAGAAAGGTTAACAGCTTCGGGTTGAGTTTGTAAATTCCCAGGCAAGGCAGCAATAGAGAGAGAGGAAGAAGAATAATATGGTGCCTTCAAGTGTTTGGCCTTAGCTCATTAGAGACCGCTCTGCATTGTTGTTGTCTGTCCAGCAGAAGTCCCCTTTTTAGAGCTGTAGCGTAACAAATCTCCGTAGAGCCGACCCGAAATCATTGAGCCCAAAGGATGTGCAATCTTGCGCAAAAGGATAACAACAAATAATAACCATATGGAGAGGGAGAAGGAGAAGGAGATGGGGCAGTAGCTATGGCTGACCTGCTGACCAGGCAGCATAAGATTAAGTGAGAATTGAGGAATCCATCGTGTGAATCCGTCGTGTTGAGGCAAGCATGCAAAATGCTCGTCCTGCCCCCTTGCGGCATAACAACAAGTTCAAGCGCCAGAAGAAACTCGCATGCCTCGCTGCATTTCAGTTTACAATTCGAAAGCAATTAACCGTGAGTGTGTGTGTGTGTGTTGATTGTGCTGGCATTCCTAATGCGTAACCTGACACTTGGGTAACTAGCAGCACACATAAATCAGCGAGGCACAAGGATCAGAAAGAGGATGAGGACGAGGACGCGGACGCGGACGCGGACGTTGCTTGATAAAAGTGAAACCATTTCCGGTATCAGCGTGTAGTCCGTGTTCGACTTTCGCTTTTTATATGCCAGACTCATGCATTGATTCACTTCGAGCGAGATTTTCTATAATTTCCACATCAAACCGCTGAACAATACCGCATGGAGGACACGCCTACTTCATTCTCCTCTCTCTCCTCTCGCCTCATTCAAATTTCACTTCCGCGCAGGTTCGCTACACGTTTCGATTTCTTTAGATTTCTAATGGATTTGCCAGGTAACGATCGGTTATCGTATTGCCAAATGAAAGTGGGCGTGGCATTACAGAAAGAGAGGGAGAGTGAGTGTGCGGAGGGGGGAAGGGGGCATTGTTTGCGGTCTGTTGGTTGTGGTAGAAAATGAAAGTACTTGAACGACATTGGACCCGCATAAGTTAACCACCTCAGTGGTTACTAACTGCCACATCCGGCGTGACAATACGCTCTGCCCCCTACCCCCTGCCCGCTTTAGTCTATGCATACCCCTACCCCAGTTAGAGGCACTTCTCCTCCCGTGGAGCCACTTAAAACTGGCGACAATGCGATGATGCTGCACATTCAGCTCTCTTTCCCTCACTCAGTTTAACTCTGTCTGCCTTCCCTCTCTCTCCCTGCCCATCTCTCTCTCTTCTTCCTCTCTCTCTCTCTGTCCTTCTTCTCCCCTTCGCTTTAATCAAACGTAACTAAATATTTCCGCATATTGTTAATCAATTTTTATTTGTGACCACAACTGCCCCTAGTTGCCTTTCTAACTTCTCTTCTATCTGCTCTCCCCTCTCTCCCTCTCCCTCCACGCTCTGTAAGTGGCTTCTAATTTATGCCTCATGGAGGCGTAACAATTGCGAACCCAAACAAATGTCCAATCGGACGAGACGCGTATTCAAATTGAATATTTGCCTTGTTTGTTTTCATTGTTTAGGCAAATTTTCTCCTACTGTTGTTTGCTAATTGTTTTTTTTTCTCCTTTCTGTTGTGGGTTGTCATGGTCATGGGACGCGGGCTTGGGGGGATGGGCAGTGCCGGTGAAATGCGGGCGACAGCAAATGCTGAAGAACCTTCGATATAGGATTAATGATCAGAGTCGTAAATAACATGTAGTTCAGACTATATAAAAGGTATAGTTTATTGGATTATGAATGGGAATATCGATGATGCCGGTTGGTTATACACTTATTTATTTATTTATTTATTATTTAATGTCGACTAATGGCAGTCGACTGGGAAAAGAGTTACAATAAAAATTAAGAATAAAAATTGTTACATTAATAATAATTTTTTTAAAAGGATGAATGTAATGAAATGTAAATGTAAATGAATTAAAAAATTATTAAACAATAATCTTTTCATTTTTAAGGAAGTTATGAGCACTGAAAGTGGCGACTCCACTGGAAAACATATGTAGATAAGAGCCAGTACCTCCCGTCTCCTGACAAGGTTCTACTGCACTTCAGTTAGTTCCTTTTTCCGTTTACTATTGTATTTCCCTGATTTAATAGCCGCAAGTGACCCTTAAAGCAGCTCAAGTGGTCGCCCAATCGTTCGCAAATGAGTTAAACAGTTCCAACTTGAGGAAAGAGGGAAACACAGAGAGACAACCCACAGCGAGGACATTGCACAATGAGTGGGAAAAAACAAAAAGGACGACGCTGTAGGTTGTCACGTCTGTGCTGCCTGCCTGCCCCTCGCTGGAGCCCTGTCTGGCCAACTGTGTAAACACAGAGAGTGCAACAAAAACAAAAGTGCAACGAAGGACGACGCCACGATGCTGCGACAAGTGGCGCGACTAGGAAAAGGAAGAGGAAAAGGAAAAGGATGTTTGGATGTTTCGCTGGAATGCCGTCGTTGCCAGGACTCGTCACTTTGCGCTACTTTGCTGTAACCGAAAACCCAATTTAAAGCAATGCGGTCTGCGTGTGTGTGTGTGTGTGAGGGAGCCTGCACACACGGATGTGCTGTCGAACTGGCGTCACGGCAACAACAGCGACAAACACAACCCGGAGCCAAGATTTGCACTCACTCGTTTGCCAATTGCCCAGGATAACAATGGCAATCTGCACAAGGGGAACAGGTCACGTCACGGCCGACGGCCTCGATAGTTGACCCGGTTGCTAAGCACCTTGGCCCACTGTGCCGACACGTCTTGGATGCGACAAATTGAGTTGTCACCTTGCGGCATTAACATAAAAAATCGATTCAACTCAACGACAATTCTTACGTGATATTATAACAAATTAACAGACTCGCTTGCGAGCATGATTATCCTTTTTCCCAATCCTGCACAGACCGAGGCCGCCTTTGATGGTCTCCCTTCTGAAGATGAGCCGCCAATGCCGTCGGCTACTTTTGGACTTGGGTTTGCATAATTTGAGTGACAAGTTGCCGGTTTCGGGCATCAATGCGACACATCTCCGGCTGCAAGTGTGGATCATGTGTGCCTTAGATGTGCCGTAATCCTGCAGGAGGTTCGAACTGCACGCAGCAACTAGTCACCTCTAAACGGGAGTACACTACACTGAGGAAGTCGCTGAGCAAAGAGTTGACAAGTTAGAGATTCGAAATCTATACTGTTGGACATTTTTAATGAAAGAAGAGAGTTCTTTCTAATAATTTTGCAATATTAAATATTATTAAAATTCATAATTTTGTAATATTAAATATTATTAAAATTATTAAAAACTGAAGTTTTCTCTTTCTTTCATTTTGAAACCACAGAAAATGATGAAAACTGAAAGGAATTATCAGATTGATATGATTAAGGTTTACTGGAGAATCATTATCACATTTTAAATATGTTTAAAAATATAGAAAACTCACTCTCCTTTTTTTTCTTCTTTAAAACCATATTGAAATGTAGATGGTTAAAATTACAGTTACAGTTACAGTTGTTAAAGTTTCTAAGATGTTTTACTATATAATCATTTAAACATGTTTATCATAAGGAATACCTATTGTTTCCTCAAGAAAACAATTTTCTTAGTTGAACATATAAAATGAATGGATTAAATAATGTTCAAAGAATTTCAAATTAAATTTAAATTCGAAAGAACTTTAGTTGCCACATTAAAAACAATTTAAAAAATATAAATAGTGGATTTATTTATTGTATATTAAGTGATTGAAACAATATTAAAATAGTTATGGAGTACAGTTATTATCATAACACATATTGCCTTATATTGCGCAGATCTTGGCTTTGTTTAGAGTTCAGGCGCAGCTGCTGCCAGGTTCTGAATGAGTTGTACAAAAACTGGAACTGGAAAATCTTTTAGATAAAAGAGGAAACAAAAAGGAGAAGCAGCGACTGTTGCTCCTTCAGTTGCGCCTTTCATTAGGCCCCAGTTGAATAACTACTTGGACGAGCCGGCATGACGAGAATATTTGACAAAGTGTCGGAGGGAAATAGCGGGACAGGGGAAAAAAAAGACTCGTAGAAAAGTTTTTTTAGGCATTGAAAATTCTTCGACTGCAGTTTTTTGTCCCGTTTTGCACAAGAACAAGAAATAATCTTGGAACAAGAAGAATTATGATTAATGAATCTGGGGGAAAGTTGGCCAACTGGCTGCCGTAGCTGACTGAGTGTGTCCCTCTTCTGCTTCTTCTCCCTCTTCTGGCCAAGTGGCAGGCCGAATTTTTAATGGTCTCGCCGATCCAAACAAAGCCAAAGGCCATTGACAAAAAGAACCAGTCGAACGCTACAGTCAGGTGCTGACTGTACAAGGCCATGGATTATCATATTATACCGTAATAAAAATTTTAACGGTATGGAATCGCCGCTCGAATTTGCTACCGATTATCAAATATTTTATAATCAGAACCCAGGGAACACCACGGGGAGGCCATTATAAATGAAATTTAATTAAATAATTAAATAATTTAATTTGTTTGATAGTAACTTTTCTTTTAGTTTATTAGAATAAAATAAAAAAAAACAAATTAAAATAAAATAAACAAAACAATTAATAATAAAAAGAAAAATTCCCACCCGCCTCAACCGGGAGTTGAACTCACGCACCTCGCGCAGCCGTCCGCCACTCTAACCACTCGGCTATTGCCTCACTCCTTGACTTAACGGCAAAGTTGCATTGTGAACCAATTCTATTACCATACAATGCAAACAAAAAGTTTAATAATAAAATGCTGTGTGTCTGACGCTAGATTTGTAAGTGAGTTTATAAATAGTTATTACTGATTTTCTAAGGCGGGAAGGGGCGTGTCCAAATTTCAAAAAAACTTTGAGACACTGCAATATATACGTATGTTGTCACAAAATTTCATGACTCTAGCTCTTATAGTTTCCGAGATCCAGGTGTTCATTCGGACGGACAGACGGACAGACAGACATGGCTCAATCGACTCGGCTTGTGATCCTGAGCAAGAATATATATAGTTTATGGGGTCGGAGATGCCTCCTTCTGCCTGTTACGCACATTTCCGTTCCGACAAACACAATAGTCCATGAATTTTTTTAAAATCCATGGCCTAAAAACCTCGACGGAGTCTGCGACTTTTGAAGTAGCGGAGCCTGCTGCTGCTGCTGCTCCTACGCAATCCATAAATCATGCACTTTGATTAAAGGACACACACAGGCACGCAGACGCAGGATATCATTGTGTGTAGGTGTCCATATGGAACTGCTGTAGGTGCTGTGGGAGCCCGATGTGATTAATCGTTTGCCAAAAGGATTGCCCGTTCAAAATCGCAATTCGGCGCGCCTGTTGACAAGTTATCCTTGCCAGACCCTCCTCGTCCAGTCCCGCTGCCTGTGTGGCCAGCAGGACTCGGGTCACAGTCAGACCGACTAACGAGGCGGCCCGCCCTGTCGCAATTGTCGCACAGCTGTCAACGAGCCATCAATGCAATTTACAGCTTCATTTTTGCAAATTTGCGTCGTCGACACTGTTGACAGCGGCAAAGGGACACGTCATGTCCTTCAAACTTGAACATCAAACAGCTAAAAAGCTGCTCATGCGTGTGCAATGCGATACTTTTTGACCTATTCGAAAAACAAAATAGAATAAAATTACGAAATACTTCTTTCTCGGTTGACTTTTCTAGGACTTCGCGCCCTGGTTTCTAATTGCCAAACAATTGCGCCTGATTATCCTGTCGGGCGACGACTTTGTGCGGTTTCCAGGCTTTGTTTAATTGGATTCCGCAGCGCGGACATGTGAGTGACATTACGACATCAGCGGTAACATCATCATCATCATCCTTATCCGTATCCTTATCCTTATTCTCACCAGTTTTGTGGCACCTTTGTCGACCGCCAAAAAACCGCGCCTCAATTGAAACCCCCCTTGGAAAGCCAAACTAAATTTCGCAACAAACAAAACCAAAAAAAACCCGACGTGCTAAACGCGTATGGCCGTGAACGGCCATGACTGGACGGGCTTGGCTGCTCTTATCAAGCGACGGCCCCAGGTTGAGCCGCTTCTAACTAAAAAACTCTGAAATTTCGCATATTTATGTATTATCAACATGACAATAAACATAAGTACATATATTTATGGTTGCCTGTGTGTTTTCAGCATTGACAGTGCAGCGATTCGCGTCTTTGACTCGTGATTAACCCATTTGATTTGAGATTAGACATCTCTGGAATTCAATAAAACTTACTTTAATCAGCTCATTTAGCGGAATATTTGACATTTGCGAATTTCGTTGCGGAAATTAAACTATTTATAATTGGTTTATTGTATTGTTTTTCTGTCTAATTAAAAGTTTTGGACAATCCCAGTTTTTTTCAATGCATTACGTACATTTTCTAAATTCATAAGAACAAGAAAGGAAGCTGATTTCACTTTTAGACTGATTGCTTATGGAACCTTATTCAATTTCAACATTTTATTTAAAGGAATCTTTTATTGTCATAAAGTCCGTATATTAAAAGAGGACGAGTTTAATGAAAATAAAAAAAGTAAAACGAGTTGCAGTTGAATTTATATTTTATATACAAGATACTTAATAAATAGTTAACTAAACAGAAATTTAATAAAGTTGATAACTGCAGTGATAGTAGCAATGTTCAACTGGTATCACGAGCGCTATTTAAAATACTATAAATAACTAACTAAATAGGCTATAATAAAGCTGATAACTTTTGTGTTAGTAGCAATATTCAACTGGTTCCGACCTATAAATAGTATGTAGTTATAATAAATATGTATACCAAGTTTTTAGCAATACTCGCATACATTTAAAATCAAAAGAGTAAAATTTGAAAACAATCGGGCACAATCTATTGCATAAACTGGCAGCGTATACATTAAAATCTTCTCCACGGGGTTCTATTATATTATATAACATACCATATAGAATATATCTATAGCCAGGTTAAAGATAAGGAAATATATAAATTAAACCAAATCAGCTTGACTTTTTAACGTTATATATTAAAATTCTTTAGAATATCTCACTCAGACAAGTCTCATCCAGTTTGTTGTGGTTTCTTGTTTACTTCTATGCAACCATTTCTTAAACATTGACAACTACAGCAAATAAATAATAATGAATGCATAATAAATAGAATTCAACAATTATGTCGAATTGTGCTTTTGTTTTTATATAATTACTAGAGGAGTTTCCCCAACATTGGTTTTTTGCCCAGAAATGTTTTCAGTTGCCCTCGCAAGCCTCCATCTGCACTCGCTGTGTGTGGAATCGGTTGCTCTGCCAGCATATTGCAAATTCCGAAAATAAAATAAAAAAACAATTTAATTAATTTAATTTCTTGCGCATTGATAAGAACTCGTTGACTAAAAAACTGATCCGAGCCCGGGTGCATCGTCCGCGAGAGATTGATAAGGTAAAATCCTTGATCTTGCACTGCGTTTTCATATGCTGCTACTTACGTGCTTCAACTGGCGCAAGCTCAAAACATTTGATTCAAAAGTGACTTCCGACCTTGTTGTCTATAAACAGCCTGTAGGTGCGTGTCACGCGCTGCGGGACAGAGCTAGGCTGCGCCGGGGCGGGGCGGGTCTGTTTTAGATGCAAGTAACAGCAACGAGGAGATTGATAAGAAATTCCCCCCGAAAAAAGTTGAAATTTGTTGCTGTTGCTGCGACAGATAAGCGGGGAGTGCGGACCAGGGAGACGTTAGCAGAAGAAGGCGGCTTCGCTTGCCTCTAATTACACAACTGAGACTCATTTGCATCTGCTGCGGCCGATAAGCGCACGTGTGTGGGGCGAGCAGGAGAGAGAGAGAGAGGGGGAGAGAGTGCCACAGGCGAAAGGGGGCTGGGGAGAGAGAGAGTGTGGAGTGTGTCCTGTGCCGGATGCTGACTCCAGTGCGAGCACATGCCGTAGTTGGCCTGAAAAGCCGCTTACGCAGCAGCAGCTGCTGGCCGTGTGTCTGCGCAACAATGTTGCAGCCACCAAGTGGCACACAAAATCTCACAAATTACGTAGGCCGCTTAGAGCGGGACTTGCACACAGGACTTGACTCACCTTCCCCCGCTCGAAGAGACAGAGAGACCAACAGAGAGAGAGCGGAGATTGTTGGCATCTTCATCAGGCCAACAATCGATCGGGGCAAATTGAATGGTGGCTAAGCCTCGTTATATAAGCACAGGAAGTTGGACAAATTGCATAAATCCCAGAATCAACAAAGAGCCAATTCACTGGCCCTTCGATCGGGGCACTGGCTCAATAGCGGGAGTAGGGGCAGGGGCAAGGGGCCAGTTTCCTTCTTTTGTTGTTGCCAAAAAGCAGTGAAAATAAAGATCTCAGTCTGAATAGCTCGAGAAAAAATAAAAAAAACAGTTAAGGAAACAGATGAATGGTCGAAACGGAAGTGAACGCAATACTCGAGACAGCAGGAAGATTGCACTTGGTTGGTTGCATTTTCTAAGTGATTTGGTGTGCAGTAAACCTTGATGAAATCTCAACTGACACTCTATATAATCATTACTATGATATGACGAGCCTAAGAATGTACCAGGAGTACCAGTCTACAAGTGCTATAGTGTTGAGTACTCAATAGAGGTTTCATTTAGAGTTTTCATTATACGAACTATATCTAACTGATAAAATTAAATTTCCAGTGCATAATATAATGATGCTTTATATTATTGTAGGTGCTGCTCTGCTGCTATCCTTTATTATTATTTGACATTTATTAGACCTTGATAAGTTATATTGTATTCTATATTAATGTATTTTTAAAACTATTTTATATTAATTTACATATTTACCAAAGATTATTTAAGAGTACATTTGTTTTCCGGTTGATAATTTAATTGCCATTTTTAATAGAAAATTTCGCTCGAATTGTTATGGACATTTTTGTAATAAAAAATAACAAAATAATTGGTTAAAATAATTTTAAGAACAATTAAAAGACAATTTAGTTGAATGAATATACGAATATATGAAAATAATATATCGTAAAAATGTTGTGAGTAGGTTTTTTAATAATTTAATACCTTTTAATTTTGCTAATAATACTTAGCTCGGCCTCTTTTGATTGCTTAAAAAAGGGCACAAAAATCAACCTAACGAATTTTATATCATAGATATACATATGACATATTTAATTGCATATAGTACTCATATTTCAAATCGTCTAAAGTTAAATAACATATATTTAATAAAAAAATTTAAATCATTAAATCAATATTTCTTATACTTTTATTACAATAAACGCAAACATTAAATCAGTATTTCATATCTTTTACCTTAAATATTACAATATTCATCCTAAAAAACATATAATTGACAACCCAAAATACCCAATTCAAATAAATGATACCTGCCAATAATATTTTATATAAATATGAAATAAAGTATTTTCCTACATTCATCAATCTACATATCGAAACTCATTAGTCATTCCTTACTACCTCTTTATAAATTCCCACACTCAGTTCCGAAACCCATTCATTCATCCTGCCCACGCAATTCTCATCTGGATTAGCAGTTTAATCCAGAGATTAAAGACAATCCCCGCGGATTTTGTGGCTGATTATTGCGACACAGGTCCGCGGATCCTGGCGCTAATCTGAGAGATCAACGCTAATCTCTGACTTAACATAACTATAATCCACTCGTCCGCTCGCTAATCCACTCGCTAATCCACTCGCCAGGCAATATTTTCCGGCTGCACATTTTGCATTTACCTGCCGCGCACCGCGCCCTACCTCTCCTCAGGTTGCCCTACCTTGCCGCAGCTTGCCTGGCCAACTGTTTTGCTTAATCCAGGGATTAATTTTTTTCGCGAGGATTAAGCAAAAGATGGCATAGAAAACGTGCATTTGCATCTTGCTACAATTAACATTTGTTGTTTTTTCATGGCCTATTTTTACCTCTTTTATGATCATCTGCTCCCGGATTAGCGATGGGCGGGAGGCGGATCGCAACAAAAAAATATGTCGAAAAAACAATTGCGTCTACCTCGGAGACCTGCGCCGAGGGGGATTAAATTTTTTCAGGATAATAATCCGTGTTTAAGCCCCGTGATTAGAGCTTAATCCTCGCAGGCAATGACGGATTTTCCTCTAAATCCGTCGCTAATCTCCGGCTTAGCGTGGGACGCTATTTTTTTCGCGACTCTGTCCGGTCATCCTTGTTTTGTATTCACCTTTTTTTCGCGAGAAGGCAACCCGCCTCCTCGCCCTATGAGGATCATAATTATGGAATTCCTAAACAAGACAGATAGAGAGAGCGAGAGAGAGAGAGCGGCCGTGTGAGTGTTGCCCTGGCTACCTGTAAGCGTGGGTTACCTCTTTGCCAGGTCAAGCCAGGAGGATGGTCCAGGTAGGCGGCAAACCTGCGCAGGTTTGAGGCCAACCTTGAGGAACGGCAATTAAGAAGTCAATTTTAGCCAAAAAAGACAAAAAGATCGCGCTGTGCGTGTTGCCAGCAAACAATGCAAAAAATGTGCAGAGCTGAACTAAATCCGGCTTAAGAATGACCATATACATATACACTGACACACACACAGACACAGATACATCAACACATCTGTATATGTTGCTAAATGTGCCACGACTTGCGTCATAAACAGTGCAGGGACATGTCTCCGACGGCATTTGCATGTCCTGCGATCATAAAGTCAACCTTATGAATTCGCCGCACCTCGAGAGAGAGAGACTTCGCTCTCTCTGAAACAAGCACTCTCTTTCTCTCTCTCTCTTTCTCTTGGCTGTCTCTTTCTCACTTCTAGTCTATTCCAACGTCCTTGACTAAGGTTCTTAAGTGCGCGGTTTGACTTTTTTGCCATCGTTTTTTACGAGTCTCGTGTACTTCCGTTTTTTAGCGCAGTTTTTTATGAGCCACGCTACCTGAGTTTATGAGCTGATCCCGTAAAAAACTTGAACTGTTTTTTAATAGCCTAGGAACAAGTGAGGTTAGTGAACCATGTCGAGGATCTTCAATGGAGCTTCGTAACTAGAGCAGCAATTTGATATGAGCAACAACAGAAGGAGATAGCAAGACGCCAAGGGAGTGCGAGCGAGATGGCTGTACAGCTGTGAAGACAGCCAGAAGTGTTTCTCCAGAAAGACCATGCGTATTATGCGTATGTTTGTAATTAGAATTAGCCCAGGACCAACCCACTAAAATGCCGAACAAACCGAACAGAGCACGTCCGCTGGGCGAGGGACGGCGGATTAGCTGCCTAATCCTGTCCGGCATTGGGTGTTCTATTTACATGCATTAGGGTCTTTCACACAGCCTCTTGTTTTGTTCGATTTTAATGAGTTATAGACGCGAATATCGGCGAATACTGGGAAACAACAACACAATGCAGAAGGTGATCGTAAAAAGCAGTCAAAATTATGCCAAAAATATTTCTTTCCAGCGAAGTCTGGAAGTAGAATCTGAAATTAAATTGGAGCTGGGAAGAAAAACTACATCAACTTCCTTCTACGCTCAACACTCGCCCTGTCTCACTCACTCTCTTTCTCGCTGTGTGTGTGTGGGTGTTTCCGTTGCCGCCGCTTCATTCTCGTCCGCTAATCCGGTTGCCTAATCTTAATCCCAATAGGAAGCACTCGCGAACCTTACCCGGATTAGCTAATCCCTTCCTTCGCTGGCTTAATCACTCGGATTAGAAGGGTCCTCTCTGAGGTGTGTCGCGTGTGCGAGATTCATTCAAGTTGCCTAACCCCTTGGCCCTTCACGATGCTCTCGCTCTCTCTCACCATTAAGGAGATCTCAGTGTCGTGCGCCAGGCATGCGTGCCACAGCTGCACCCAGTTCTCGCCTCTATCTCTCTCTCTCCCTCTCTCTGCTTACCTCGGCCCTGAGTCCTCAATCAATTTGATATCAAGCCGAGTCGAGCTGAGACTGTTGAGTTGAGCGTCTCCCTAAAAAAGAAACGTGTTTTTTTAGGGATGCTGCGGGCTGTCAGCGCTTGCTGCGGAGCTTGTACAAACACATTCACATATGGCATGTCGACTGCCACGCCCCTACTTTCACGCAGGCGAAAGATTAAATTTCATTTCCACTTTCTCTCTCCACTTTCTCTCATTGGGGAAACTTCGCTAACTTCTTCCTGGAAGTCTGCATAGATAATCTCAAGGAGTGCTTAGTACTTTCCTGATCAACTCTTTCGGCACATGTTGACTAAGCCGCGCTCATTAGCTCGTCCCATGGATCAGGAAAGGGTTTTTCGCGGGGTATTAAAAAGCGGATTTCGCTAATGCCCAAGAATTCTGCACAAAAATAATATTGCAACTCGGCTCTGAAGTTTGCCCAAGATTGCGTGGCTTATCCTACGTACCTTATCCCACATATCCCAAGCTACCTTCCAGCGCATCCTTTCATTGAGCGCGCGAGACGCGCGTCCTTTCGCTAATCTGGCGGATTAGACGCCTAATCGCTCGCATTTGCATGGACACTCATTAAGCGCCGCACTCACTACTCACGAGTGTGTCTGTGAGTGCGTGTGTGTGTGTGTGAGTTGCCTGTGGCTCTGCCACATCAATAACAATTCGATTTGTCATGTTTATTATCGTCATCATCATCATTATCAAATCGACTCGATTGACTATAAATCAGCGCAAAGGGGTGCAGAGAGGGAAGGCAAGGGGAGCCCTTTGAACACCCTTCGGCGAGTCGATCGAGTGTTACAAATGGCTAAAAAATTTGTGGGCACTCAGATCGCATGACAGACACCCTGTTCTCCCTCTCTCTCGCTCTCTCTTTTTGTCTAGGGTAACCCTATGCCTAACCCTACCCCGTGGCGTGGCGCATGTGCAACTTGTGCACAACACTTTCCCTCTCATTCCCTCTCCTTCTCTCTCCCTGCTTTTCGATTTGTACAAAATTTGTTCTATTTTTTGTGTTTTTTACGCATTTTCTTCTTTGTTTGGCTTTGGATTTTGTATCTTTTGTTTGCGCCGTGGTAGGGTTATTGGTTATATAAGTGGGCGATGTCAGGCCCAGCTGTAACCCGAGACTGGACACATGCTGACTCAGTTGCCAACGTTGCCTCAGTGTATGTTCTGCAAACTAGTGCAGCAGCTGCTGAAAGAGTTGCCAATATGCTGGTCTACAGAACTAGAATAACGGGAACTATATTACTAAGATAGATAATGAGTTCCTAGTCCATTTATAGATGAAAGATGGAGGTATAGAAAAGAGATAAACAACATAACTTTTTAATATATGCGTAGATTTTTCTAGAGTTAGTTAGGATACTTTTCAGAGACTTATACAATCTTAAAAATATGTGAAGAGCAAAGGCATAATACTCTATTTGTAATACTTTATTCTCGAGATCTGTAAGAGTATTCATTATATCAATATAATACACCTTTACAACTGAGTAACTTATCGCATTGAAGATTTATTTGTCGTGTCTTTATAAAGTATTATGTTCTCTTCACAAAATAACATAATTAATAAAGAAAATAACATATTGCATATTCCATTATATTATAATATATAAACATACTGAATCTATAAGCTAATTAATTGTCTCTCACAAATTAGAACATCTCCAAAATTTTTCAAATTTCACAACAGGAAACTGATAATTCGAAGTACATGCCTCGATATGGTTGCTGCGATTTCTAAGTTTCTTTGTGGGTTTTCAATGTCAAGTTCGCTACGCACTAATTACAGTAATATCTGTTGGGTTAGGTTAGTGCCTTGATAAGGCTACGCACTACTGCCCCACTTATGCGTAGCGCTGCGTGCGATTAACTAGTCAGCACTGGATGAGAAACCTTCATAGGTGTCTCGCTTGTTTTGCACTCTCTCTCTTCTTCTGGCTTTCTCTTGACAACGAGCTGAACAATGCTGATAATAATGGGTTGCCCGATCTGACATTAGCAAGGCTTATCAAGGCATGAGCGACAAAATCAAGCTGAAGAGTCATAGTTAAGTCGCCAAGTTCATAACAGACTCGAATGCTTATCACATTTTCTTCTCCCAAAACTGTTCTGATTAATCCGTACAGTCGTCGTAATCTTAAACAGGGATTTGGAACCCTCCAAAGTAGTTAGGAATATAGAAAAGGGGTCAACTGAATCGTAGTTTATCTTTATCTCTTTATCAGTTTGCCGTTCTCCTTATATAGTAACTATATTTTCCCATGTCACGAACCTCAGGGGCATTTCATGTTTTTATTTGTTTTTTTTTGTTTTTAAATGCTTTCTACGAATCTGTAGAAATTCGTGAAAAATGCAAAAATTTGTGAGTTAATCCGGCGGGAATTGTTGCAGCATTTTACGTTGAGTTTTACGTAACATTATGCAGAGCAAGAGCAACAGCGGAGAGCTGAGAGCATACAGAGGGAGAGAGGAACCCATAAAATTCATGCCCTGTGCCATTGTAGTTTTCACTTTCGAAAATTTCCACGGTAGTTGCCGGTCAAGCAAATTAACATCCCGTCGCGACGTGGTCGCGTCCTTGGCCTACCTAACCGTAAAATAAATACAAAAACATTCTGCAATCTTCCAACAGTTCGTTTCAGCATAAGTTCTCCCTCACTCTCTGTCTCACACTCTCGTGCCTCATGTCCTTGCCATAAAAATCGAAATAAAACCATTTAAAAGTCAATCCGCAAAAGTCGCCTCAAGAGCCGTAGAGAGCGCGTATAAAAAACTGGCAAAGAAATGTTGCTGTGATTTGTTTTTTTGCTCTTTGCGTTGACTGTTTTTTAGAAAGGGTTCTCGTGTAGCTGTTTTTTACCTGTGCCCAGTTTAGTTGTTGTTTTTTAGCTGCGTTTTTTTTATGGCTCGGTTTTTTAGACGTGTGCCAGCAATTAGCTGCCCATTAAGCGTGCTGCTCAATGGGGAAGTGGCAGAGGGAATAGGAAGTTGAAGTTGAAGTTGAAGAGGAAGTCGGACAACGCACTCAACAGGCTGGCGAAAGATTACAGGAAAATAACTCACTCAAGGGCAGCGCTTGCTTGCTCTGTCACTCACTCGCTCACTCACTCACTCGCACACTCCGTTGCCCCTTCGCGGCACTTTCACTTCGCCCCTTTGCGAGAGAAGGAGTGCCCAATTCGTTCGCTTTGTTTACTTCCTGTTTACTCTTACAGCGCACGCTCAGCTCAGGCCCCGCTCTCTCTCCCTCTTTCTCTTTGAGGCTGCTCCAACCCGACTGCATATCTCTTTTTTCCCTGACTTTTGGCGTTCGCTCTCTCGCTCACTCGCTTGCCTGCCCTTGTGTCACATTCATCATCATCCCCCTCCCCCCCTTTGAGTTCTTTTCGCCGCACAAAGGGGAAGTGGCTCAACTCGCCATGCAGTGAGTTAATTGAGGCGACTTTGAGCGCCTTTCTCTGAGTGGTTTTAAATAGTTCAGTTATGCGGTACTAGAACCTTTTTTTATGAAGCCGCTTAAAAAACGGAAGTGCGCACAAGTTTTTTAACAGCTACCTATCTGTCTGTCTGTCCGTCTTTTTTTTGCGACTATGTTTTTTATGGCAAATAAAAAACGCCTTCGCTGCTGCCATAAAGCAATAAAAACACTTTTTACACCTCGCACAAGTTTTTTACGCTGATTTCTTTTGGCTAAAAGTCAAGTATGCATTGTGTAGTGCAGTGTTCTAGTTCTAGTTCTAGTTTCCAAGTACAGTTCGCCTGTTGCTGTCTCTCTCTCTCCCCTCTCTCGCTTGATTTGCATATACGAAGAATCAAAGACAAGGCTGCAAAAAATGAAAAGAGCTGAGGCATTTTTGAGCTGTGCTCAACTGAGACGAGGCTGCTTAGTTTTTTTTACAACCTCACACACACAGTCGCACACACACACAGTCGCATTTGAGAGTAACATGGTACCTGCTTGAGATCGGCAACGGAATTGCTTCGTCTTCTTCATCGGGTTTCGCTTCGTCGTGTCGTGCTTCCTCCCTTTGCTTTCTTTCATGCGTGTGTGAGAGAGCGAGTGAGCGATTGAGTGCGTAGCCAGTGCGTGTGTGTCTGTGTGTGTTTGTGTGCGTGCTCTCGTGAAGAGAGGGTGAGTTGAGCGAGCGTACTTATAGTTAGCGCACGCGGCGAATTCGTATCATTCGTGATTTGGCTCTGACAGTGAGAGGAGCAAACAACAGTTTCTGTTGCGAATAACAACAACGAGAACACTCACACACACAAGTACAAAATACGCACACAAACACACACAAGCAAGATTTGTTGCTTCAAAGGATTTCCACAGCGCAAAGGATACTCAAGTCTCTCAACTCACTATAAAATCGCGTTGCAGTCGCTCGACTCATATCATTTCTCAGCGACAACTCGTCACAGTCACAACTCGACAGCGACTGCTAAAAAAATAACAACAAACAACACACACACACACATATAAATCAAAAAATATATAAAAAATACAAGATTGTGACGTGACCAAAGTAAAACCAAATAATACCTCAACCTCAATCGTTTAACAAATTGAATTCAATTGCAACTACCTCATTTTGTATATCGTGAACTTTTCGTAAACTGTGCAAAAACTACCTCAAAGTACAAAAAAGGATAAACAATTATCAGAAATATTATTAACAAGAATACAAACAAGAATAAAACACAAATAAGTGCGCGAATTAGCAACAAATGCAAAACGCAGCTCAAATGAACATTTGTGCTCAGCATTGAAGAACTGAAAGTTAAGTGAAGCAAGCAAGCTTATAGACAATATAAGCGCCAACCCGAAGGAACTGAACAATCAGCAGACTACACAGATTATGGCTATATCAATGCTGCAGGACGCGCAGACACGAAGTAAGTATGAGTTGAGCAAACGAATTGTGGGATATAAAATACAGTGGAAGTTTATAAAGATTTTACAAGTTACAAATTCAGCTAGAATGTGGCTAAAATACGGCTAAAAATTAGTTAAACTTTGCTAAATAAAAGAAACAAATTTACTAAGGTTTTAAAATGTCATTTCTTAATTTTGCTAATTTTAAAATAATTTCTTTATAAGTAAATTAAATTTCTTGTGCATTTTATTGCATAAATTCCAGCTAAATTAAAGCTCACATTAAAGCGAAGCTCGCACACTCGAGGCAATAACGACGTCTCAATGTGCCCAAGTTAACATTAAGCGCCATTTTGGCAAATACTCAACACACACACGCAAGCACACTCACACACACAATTAAGTTTTGTTTACAAGTTTTGTTGGGGCAGCCACAGCCGGCGTGTTTAACTCGTTTGCCATGCAACGCCCACCAAAACAAAGCCAGTGAGTGAGCGAGAGCACAAGAGAGCGAGTGAGAGAGAGCTTACACACATGTGTGTCTGGCAACACACACACACATGTCTCTGGCCGCTCTTAAGCTTCGTGTGCGCTCTCTTCGCTTAAAGCCCGCACGTGCTGAAAGTTGAAAAGGAAAATTGACCAGCAGCGTTTGTCTGTAGCTGACAGCGTGAAAATTGCTAGAAAAATGGTTAGGAAAATTGCGGGGGGAAACTGTGAAAACCTTCTTTAACCTTTTGCTAACTTGTTTTTCCCTCTTTTCTTGCATTTGCAGGCCTCGCAGCCGCTTTAGCTGGCATCAAACGCGAAGAGCTGGTTGTGGATCGCTCCATGTCACTATCGCCTCCCATGTCCGCCAACACCTCCGCCAGCAGCCCCGTGGCGTCGTCGGGCAGCAGTCACACACACTCCTCGCTGTACAATCCCGCAATGGGTCTGCAACAGGCAGCGGCAGCCTCTGCCTTCGGCATGTTGTCGCCCTCACAGCTGCTGGTGGCCAATCGACAGGCAGCCGCCTTCATGGCCCAACTGCCCATGGGCGCACTGGCCACCACACTCTTCCCCCACAATCCCGCGGCGCTCTTTGGCGCCTGGGCAGCACAGCAGCAGCAGCAACACCAACACCAGCAACAGCCTGCCCCACAGCTGAGCCTGCCCGGCGGCACACATCTGCACTCGCCTCCTGCCAGCCCACACTCGCCCGTGGCCAGCAGTGGCAAGCATGCGCTGGGCTCGCCCAACAGCACGCCACAGCATCATCTCGGAGGCCTAGGTGAGCCGGCCAAGAAGTCGCGCAAGTTGTCTGTGAAGAAGGAGTTCCACACCGAGATCAGCATGAGTGTCAGCGACTTGTATCACACACCCGGCGGCCCCATTTCGCCACCTTCCAGCGGCAGCTCCCCGAACTCATCGGCGCATGAGGCCAGCACGGCCAATGCGGGCACTGCCAGCGGCGCCGCCAAGGATCCCTCTCGCGACAAGAGCTTCACCTGCAAGATCTGCTCGCGCAGCTTTGGCTACAAGCACGTGCTGCAGAACCACGAGCGCACCCACACCGGCGAGAAGCCCTTCGAGTGCCCCGAGTGCCACAAGCGCTTCACCCGTGACCACCATCTGAAGACGCACATGCGCCTGCACACCGGCGAGAAGCCCTACCATTGCTCCCACTGCGATCGCCAGTTCGTGCAGGTGGCCAATCTGCGCCGCCATCTGCGTGTCCACACCGGCGAGCGGCCCTACACCTGCGAGATCTGCGACGGCAAGTTCAGCGACTCCAATCAGCTGAAGTCGCACATGCTGGTGCACAATGGGGAGAAGCCTTTCGAGTGCGAGCGCTGCCACATGAAGTTCCGCCGGCGCCATCATCTGATGAACCACAAGTGTGGCATCCAGTCGCCGCCGACTCCTGCTCTGTCGCCAGCCATGAGTGGTGATTATCCCATGGCCACAGCAGCTGCGGTTGCCGCTGCTGCCGCCTTGGATGCCTCCACTACAAAGTTTGCTGCCATGTGCGCCAGCTATGGTGGCTCCGAGGAGTCTGTGGATCTGGCCAAGAGCAGCCTGGATGAGGATGCTCCGCTTGATTTGTCCGAGGATGGCGCCAGCTCTGTCGATGGCCACTGCAGCAACGGCAGCAATGCCCGCCGCAAGGCTCAGGACATTCGTCGCGTCTTCCGCCTGCCTCCGCCACAGATCATGCACGTGGCCAGCGACATGCCCGTGCAGACCGAGCCCGAGGATCTGAGCATGCATTCGCCACGCTCCGCCGAGTCGCACGAACAGCACGAGGACATCGATCTGGATGAGCTCGACGATGCTGCAGCGCTCTATCTGCGCCAGCAGCAACTCCAGCAACAACAGCAGCAGTCGCAGCTCCATTAGATTCCAAAGATATATACCGATCTATACAGATATATATATAGGTTAATTCAAGGCCAGCCTCATCAGATGAAGCTCGGCACCACAGGAATTTATGCTAAGTACAAGAAAAGCTCTCGAAAATCTCCCAAAAAACAAAAAAATCTCCTTAGTCTTTAGCAAAAACCTCAAAAACAATTGCACATAAATCAAAAAATTGTACAAAACACTCGATTAGCGTAAGTGAAACCTGCTCCCCCCTAACCCAGCAAATATCGTGCCATCTTCGATTTAGTTTATATAGTTTAGCTCTATATATATTTAGTTAATATCCCTCTGTTGTTGTTCAGAAATTGTAAATAGTCTGCAGATTGTACATTATACAGCGCTCTCCAAAAACTAAGCTAACTAAGAAACAACAAAAAAGAAGAAAACAATCAAAAATAATATAATAATTTTAGTTATAATTATTTAAGTTGATTTATTTTTAGCATGTTTTGATTATTCTCAAAGAAAACCCAACCAGCCAATCGACAAAACCGAAAACCGAAAATCAAAATTAACTTTAAGTTATAATAAAATAGAAACTCTTTATGCCAATTGTTTTGTTTCAAATAATACTATTATTTAATTATGTTAATTGCTGCATGAATCTCGTTTCATTGTCCTTATTATCATGATCGTCATTATCATTATTATTATTATTATTGTACATCTCTTCAGTTTCCTATTTAAATTGTATTTAATTCAAAAGTGATGCCACACGCTGAAAAGGGGCGTGTCGCATGGAAATATGATGAAAATAAAAACAAAGAAAAGTTTACGAAAAAATACATGATTTTCTTTTTATTTTATGAATTTATTTTATTTATTTCAGATTTTTCAGATTTATCTTTAAATTTATTTTGATTTCTAGACTTTGAGTTTCTAAATAAGCACACACCCCTTCCGAAAACTTCCACATACGCACTATATAGTTATATAAATCAGTAATAAATCGTAAATCGTTAATCGTAAATCAAGTTAAGTCGTGAACCAAGTAAACAGGAAGAAATACTATAACCGAATACCTCCAATACCTCTTTGTCAAAACATTTGTTGTGATTGTCATTAAGCAACTCACACACACACACACAGACGCTCACACTCATACACAGAGATACGCAGTGCATAAATAGACATAGCTCAATATATATATATACTTAACTTACAATAACATTTTGGGCAATCGTACAATTCAACTGAATTTATATACAAGCGTAAACGGAGCTAAATCAATATCGAAAAGTTATATACATACCTATATACGATATATATATATATACATATATATATATATAGCAATTTTGATGCATATTTTATATGATCTAAGCCTAAACGAACGATTTTCCAAAAGCATTTAGAGAACTTAATATAAAAGCGAGGCATAATCTCGATAAGTAAGTGTAATATATAGACAGGAATATATCTTATATAGTTCAGTAAGCTGTACATACTCAAGAACTTACACTACAGAAATAATTTTAGTGCAATCTTTGGTTCGAGAATTTTGGTTTTTATTTTCACAAAACAAAAAATGCAACAAAATATTGTGTAATTTTCTTTGTTCATTCAAAAGTGTATGGTATACAAGTTCCTCAAGATTAAACAAATAATTGCAAAGAAAAGCGAATATGTAAGCAAAACAAAAAGGCAATAGTGAAAACGCATTTCTCGGGTTATCCCCCAAATCTGCGCATTGTACACACACCTCACATCTTTCATATGAATTATGTATATGTATAAATAATCGTCTTAGTCTGTAAGTGTATAGAATACTCCCCACATATATATATATATATTCTTGCTTAATCGTACTGTCAATTTAACTGTAAATATTTGCATAATATTCCCCGCAATTTGTGCAATATGAGATCATTATGAATTCCTATTAAGAATCCCCTTAATATATGTATAGTCGAGTATATAGTCAAAGTAACTCTGCACTTATATAGCACGAAATCCGAACTAGAACAATTAACAATGTAATGATGATATATTATAAATTATAAATGATATATTCGACATTGATTTTCTAGTTTATTGTTGTTGTCTTCTCTGGCATTTTAAATACTATTACGAACTTATTGCATAATATTATAATAATTGTAATTAATTCTAGCTGTACGAGACCTTCAATGTACGAGTATTTACCATTACCATTACCATTACTATTATCATTACTATTATTATTATTATTATTGTCATATTTATTATTATTATGTTTATGGCAAATTGTGTGAATACAAAGTGACAAAATATATATTACAATATTGTGTTGAATCAGCTCAGAGTTTTTAATCAATAAATGTTTCCCCACACCCCTTCCTTCTTTCAGAAAATTAGCAATTGGCCCCGCCCACTGCTACGCCCCCAACTGCAGGGCAGGGTGACATTATATAAATTTTTAATTTATGCAAACGAAGCCCTTTCGCATTATTTTACATTTGCCACGAGACGCCCCACTAATGCTGTCGCCGCACACTGCCACAGTGCCCCCAGCTCCATCTCCCTCTCCATCTCCCGATCCATTCACCAATCCACCCCACCAAACTTTGAGTTTTCAGCTGCCACGCAGGACGTGGAATATATATATTTATATATATAAAAAACGCGCCTCGCGCAGCCAGAAAATGTCACAGTGTTTTTTCCATTTAATCTTCAGCGAGCAAACAACAACAAGAACAACAACAACACAGGACACAGCACAACCCTGCCCCCCACCCAATGGCAATTGCCGCCCCAAACCTTTCAGTAAGAGAGACGCCTCCGCTTTGTGCCCCTTTCAACGGCAACAGCAGTGGCAGCAGCGCCCAAAAAAGGCTTCGCTTCGCTCGCTTCTATGTACAAAATGGCAGCATGTATTACATAAAAGCCATCTTATGTCCTTACATAGAGGGAGTCGCCTTCGCCTTCATCCTGGCACCCTTCTCCTCACTCCTCTCCTGCTCCTGGCGTCGTCCTCCTGCGCTGCTTATTAGCATTTGCAGCCTTTCTTCGCCGCGTCGCGTCGAGCGCCAGCGTTGTTGGCTTTCGAGTAAATGATTTAGACTCGGGTAGCCTGAATTTTTTTCCAAATGAGTTTACGAGTGTTTGCCTGCAAGGATTTTAATACCCTGCAGTGTGTTAAACAGGGAGTGTTGTTACTTTAACTAAATTCAAAGATTTGCAAGAAAATATGCCATCATTTTATCTTTTCTGGATTTTTAAGACCTTCATAGAGTAGCTTTAAGTAATATAGACATTATTAATATGCTATATATTTATTTTTTACGTTTTCCAAATTTTTATATATACCATATATTTGCCTCTCTATCAGTCTCTTCTCGCCTTGAACTGAGTCACATTAAGTATTTCCCAATTTCAGTCGAGGAATTCTTCTATAAGCATCAATTTTCTTTATATATTCTATCTGCCTCAACTATTCCAGGGTATCTCGCGTACTGTATAAGCATAATTTCGATTTCTTTCATTCCCTTGCCGCAGAAGAAAGCATGAAAAGGCAGTCGAAATAAATTTTAAAGGCTTCTTCTCCGGCAACCGCCAAGCGCGCGCTCAGCTCATTATTCAAATTGAAAAATTATGATTTGCGCCCAGGACTCGAAGAAGTCCGAAGTTCGCGTCCAGCCAAGCAGGCGATTCTAATAAGCCGCCTCAAGTGCAATAGACTATGGCACAGAGAGGGGAACAAAGTGAGCTAGGGGTAGGTGGGAGGGACTGGGGCAGCAGCAAGCTCAAGTACTACATTGGGGCAGCTGAGGCCGATGCCGATGCCGACGCCGCATTGGCTGTGGCTGTGGCGCTTTCATTATCCTGCGGCCATTCGCCTCAATTAAATGGGTAAAATTATGAGCCTTATTAATATGTTAGCGTCGGTTAGGCTTCGCTTTTTTGGGGTAGATTTACTGGGCTTACTTGATTTTGAATAATTGCAGGAAAAAAACAAAACGCCAGCGCGTTTTTCAAGCGTTTTAAAACAGCATAAACTTTAAGCTACTGAATGAAGATTTTGCATAGATAAGCCCAGTATTGTTTAGATATTTGAGTATCAGTATAGCAGATAAAAAAGAAATATAACAATAATATGCTTAAGTAAAATATATAGTTCCTTGAAAGTGCACGCGTTTTCTAGCGTTTTAAAACGCTTGAAATTGTCTTTCAAAGTAGTACAAAGAAGAAAGTGAAATAAGTAAGATATAATTAATTATTAGTTACAATTGTTACACTGAGAAACTTGGAATACCCTTGTAATAATGTAAATGCAAAGTCGTTACCCCTTTCTCCTTTTCTAAAGCCTTATAATAGAGCTGCTGTATTGTTGTTGCAAAGTGAAATATAATATGTAACAAAAATAGTGCAGAAAAGAGGCCTCTATAGAGCAATAACAATTGACTGCACATAGACACATACACTCATACATACATAGAAAACAGTTGCAGCAGGATCAGTGCAGTGAACAAAGGGTTATCGATAGGCAGCAGGAGGAAGAAGAAGCGAGGGAAGAATGAGAGCAAGAGACGAGTCCAGCTGAATGGAAACGTCGCTTCAATGAACACAAACTAAGGCCAATTTGTAAGTGTGTGTATTTGTGTGTGTATGTGTCTGTAAGTGTATGCGCTGCCTGGCAATGTGCTTTGCCCTTTCACCCCTTACCCCCCGTCTGCAATGGATTTTTGACTGCGCAAAGGCATGCAAATTTTTGGCACACACACAGACACAGACACACTCACTCATACACACACATACACCCAGGCGAGTGAACTCTGCACACAATTAGCAGACAGCGGGTAGAGCGGGCTAAATGGAAAAGGTTGTGCCTCGTTCCCGACTATGTAAACGATGCCAGTTCTCAATTTCCACGCAGGCATTGCGAATCTTTTGGCCACACAGCAGGAAAGGCATTGCGAAAAGCGAGGAGAAAGTGAGAGCCGGCAGACCGCTCAAGGACACGCCGCACGCAGTGAACGATGAAAAAGGGAAACAAATGAGAAGAGCGACTGTAAGCAATGCAAAAAATTCTCATTACAATTTCACACTGAACATTTGCCAATTTACAATTAATCTTTTAATAAGGAAAGGTTTCTTACGTGATTTGATATTGTAAACTATTGATAAATAATACTTTAAATATATATTGCTACATATAATATATCCGTCTATCATCTAGCTAACTTTTTTAACACTTATCTATTTTTTGATATTTTTTTAAAGCAGAGTCTCTTTTGACTCTTTATTAATCGATTGAAATCTCCAGTAATTATCTAAAAATTGTGTTTCAAATGTCATCTTAAGTTTTTTAACGTAAATTTAGTAAAGATCTCTCTTCAAGTTGTCGTATTCCCATTTCTAAAAGAAATCATACAATTTTCTAAAACATTCAGAATTTTATGCAGAGCATGTTGCAAAAACAACTTTAAATTGTTTATTTGAAAGGAATTCAGTCTATTTTTAAATATTCCTGAGAAACTGTTAATGTTTTCTAAATAAATCTAAATATGAAGCTGCTACAACAAATCTTCAAAATTGCACATTTCCTTAAATGAACAAAGTTTTAAACTTTCTTTGATAATTCATTTGTATATATATTCTTTATATATTTCCGTATGTATACTATATACATTTCTTTATATTTCATTCCTATATACATCTTTAAAACTCCCTTGTTTAAAGCTTTCTCTGGTTAATTTGCCAATTAATCAATACGATTCCCTGCGAGGACTCTTTGAGATCCTTGCCATAACTTTGCTTGTGCTTGTAATTTGGACCAGCTTCGCGCTTATCAGGCGCGTCTCTCAACCCCATGAGAAGGTCCCCTTCCCTCTCCCCCTCTGGCTAGAGTGCGCTGCTGGAAAAACAACCCTCTCCGCGAGCAGCGACGCCAGCAGCGGCGTCAGCAGCAGCAGCAACGGCAGCAGCAGCGATAACGACAAACTCATTTGCATACGAAGTGCTTGTGCTTTCGCTTTCTCTGTCAACCACCCCCAGCCCCGCTCCCGTTCTTGCTCTCCAACCCCTTCGTGCTGTTGCGAATGGCGTCGCAGCACCTGCTGCCTCTGCCTCAGTCGGTGCTGCTGCTGCTGAGCGAGACAGCTGACGCAGTGCGTGTGCCCTCTCGCTCGCACTTTGGCTTTAGTCAAAGAGTTTAATGCTGGCTGAGCACGACGCGGAGAATCTTCGCTGCTGCCTCGTTGCTGCTGCTGCTTTTTCTTCTTCTTCCTTTTGGCTCTGCTCATTATCAAGCAAGGAGCGTAAAACTCATTGAGACGTTTGCAGAGCGCCCCCAGCAGGCAGCATAGCTCCCCCTCGATGGGCCCTTGCCCCCCTTTCTCCGCCCTTTTTCCTTCCCTGCTCGAGCTTTTGGCTTTGCCTTTGACTCATTTTGCGTTTTTTATTTGTTTTTCTCAAGTTGCACGAAAAGCAACGTAAAAGCGAAATGAAGAAAATTTTGTTTAAAAAAATTACAAACAACCCCTTTGGCTTTTGTAAGGCGACGGCGACAGCGGAAGACGTCGTCGAAGCAGCAGAAGCAGCAGCAGAGAGAGGAGGCAGCTTTGTAGGAAAGAACTGGATGGAGATGGGAGCAATGTGGGAGGCAACGTAAAAGAAATGAGCGTATATTATTCATGGTATTAATGTCGCAAGCTTGGCGCGCGCAGGGGTTGCCTGCTGGAGGGGGGAGAGGGGAGGGCTGGGCAGGGCGCACTGTCTTCGAGTGCACGACTCGATGCTCCTCCAGACTTAAAGTTGCCAGCGTTGCCTCGCTAAGTGCAAGTGTTCAGGTTGATGAACCAGTCGAGGGCGAAGGGAGAATCCAAAGAGTGGAAAGGGGGAGAGGGAAATGAGTATCAGATGTCAAGGAAGCATATTTCAGCTTAACTTACTCGCTTTTCCTTAACTTCAACTATATACTCAGAGAAGGAAGATGGTTAAAAGATACTTCCAATATCTGTAAAGAATTAAGTCAGTTTTATTTATAGAATTTTTCAGAAAATTAAGAAAACAACAATTTGTTTAAGTAACTCTATAAAAACTCCTTCTATCATCGACCTTACCTATCCAACTATATTCCCACGCCCAATCCCACTCTACCTCTAAGACCTACTCCCCCTACCACACACACTACACACACTTATCACATATCACAAGTCGATTTCCATAACCACCAAAGAAGGGCGCAACCTCAAACCAACCCAGGAACAACAACAATAACAACGACGATAATGGCAATTCTATGATAAAAACGCTGATGATTACGCGTACATTAGACAAGTGCCGCCCACACACACTCACACCACTCTCCACACACACACTCACACATGCCACAAAGCCCGCTCCCCTCACGCGTTGCGCTTTATTCGCCACAAAATTTCGACAATTTTGGACAAATTTACATGCATAAACCGCGACATGGGCGGCGGAAGCAGCAATTGCCCGACAATAAATAGCAAATACAACATCATCATGTCGTGCCGGAAACGTGTGGCAGGGCATACTGCAAAATACCCTTTATAAAGTTTACTGTGCTGCAGAAAAGTAATGTATTAAAGGGCGAACTCTTTCAAATTTATCAGAAATCTGATTTTTAATATATTATTTATTTTTTAGCATATTGTAGTAAATATTATTATTTTATTATTTGGTATCATAAAATAGTTTTTAAATCATTAAAAATTATTAATTTAAATCTGAAACAATTCTGATACAATTTATTTTATCTTTATATTTAAAATTTCAATTATGCAGAACAAATAGAAACCTTTTTTTTAAAAATAACTCAAAAATATATTTTAAAATTATTGTATAAAATACAATGGTATTTGAATACTTCAAAATAGTCAAACAAGTTAATAATACAATACAAATGATAGTCCACAAAAACACCATTACTATAAAATCAAATAAAAGCCTTAAAATATCAAAAATAAACCTTCAAAAATTGTACACAATCATTAATAATTAAAATAAAATTAACTGAAAAAAAATACAAACGCTACAGTCAGGAGCTGACTGTATAAGGCCATGGATTACACAACCCCACAAAAAAATTTGTCATGATCTGGGTATGCGGCATATGCAGTTATATGTATTTTGGGTCGCTGAATCCGAATCCGGGGTCAGAAATTCTCCATCACGTCTGGATTTCGACCTAACCTCAAAAACTGAAAAACCTTTGGATATCCCCCAAAGATATGAATCGTGATCTGGGCATGATTCGATTCGATTCGGATTCGGAAGGTCCAAAAACATATAGAAACATATATCGCATGACCCGATCATGACCCCCATTATTTTTTGGGCCTTCCAAAATTTTTCGAGTTTTTGAGGTTAAGTCGAAACTCAGACGTGCTATGTAAATTTGGACTTCGGATTCGACTAAGAAGGACAAAATACATGTTAAAACATATATCGCATGCCCATCACGATTCTATATCTTTTGGGGGATATCCAATGTTTTTTGAGGTTAGGTCAAAATCCAGACGTGATGGAGAATTTCTGACCCCGGATTCGATTCAGCGACCCAAAATACATATAACTGCATATGCCGCATACCCAGATCATGACAAACTTTGTTTTTGTGGGGTTGTGTTATCATAGTATAAAATAGTGTTTATAGTTATTACTCATTTTCGAGGCGGAAGGGGCGTGTCCAAATTTCAAAAACTTTGAGACACTGCAATATATACGTATGTTGTCACAAAATTTGATGACTCTAGCTCTTATAGTTTCCGAGATCCAGGTGTTCATACAGACAGACAGACGGTCAGACGGACAGACGGACAGACGGACAGACGGACAGACGGACGACGGACAGCAGACATGGCTCATCGACTCGGCTTGATCCTGGCAGTTATATAGTTTTGGGGTCGGAGATGCCTCCTTCTGCCTGTTACGCACATTTCCGTTCCGACAAACACAATAGTCCATGAATTTTTTTAAAATCCATGGCCTAATTAAAAATAAATCTAACCAAGTTTTCTCTTATTTTTCTGCACTCTCAAATGTTTCCTCAAGCAAACCTCCCTTCTTGCTTTGCAGGGTATATGACACGCAGTGAACTACGCACGCGATTTCCGCACGCTTAGGCGGGCGTCGGCGTCCTGCTCGGTCCCTTGGGTCGACTAACGCACTACACATATGCGAGACGAATACGAGGAAAGCGACCCTTTTCCCCCTTTTTATTTGGTGAAATTTGTTTAGCGAAAATCAAGTGAAAAGCTGGCGAATAAAAAAAGCGAAAACATTTGAAAATCATATGCAAGAGAAGGTGGAAGGGTGTTTGCTGAGTGTGTGTGTGAGAGTGTGTGTGCTTGTTGACAGTTTGTATACGATTGTGTGTATGTGTGTGTGTGGAAAGTGAGCTATCAACAAGCTATCATTCACTACACACATGCAAAGGCCTTGACTGCGATAGGGGTTTGAGTGTGTGTGCATGTGAGTGTGTGTGAGTGTGTGTTGTGTGCGTGTTTGGCAAACTGTTGATGCGATTTAAGCGATTTGTTGTGGGTTTTCTTCGGTTCTTTTGGCTTGTTTATGTTTGGTTTGGCGGGTTTTTATGCAAAAACGCAAAGTGTAGCATACTTTCGGGGGCATATGTTGCCAAGCGACTAAGGGAGAGGAAGAGCGACCGGAGAGCATGTGTGCGTGTGTGTGGGTGTCTGGCTGTGTTGGCAGTTGGCAGAGGTCAGTGCTGGCACTCTTGGGAGACTTGGGTGGGCGTGTCAAGCAGCTGCCCTGCCCTGTTGATTCAATTATAACCCATATATGAGGACTAAAAGGATTTGCACAGAATGTGGGAAGGACATTATTAAATAATGCGAGATTTACTTTCATTTTGGCCTGCTCGCTTTTAGATGTGCTCTAATGGGTTTCGTAATTCGCTTAAGAGGAACAGAAGCAGGAGAAGGAGGAGAGAAGGAGAGAAGGAGAAGGAGCAGGGGGAGAAGGAGAAAGCTGAGCAGGACATGTGGCTGAGCCTTTTAGTTGATAGCCTTAGAACTAATTTGCGGCTATGTGTCTAAGTAAAAACCCTAATGCAATTTCCCCTTAGCACATCAAAGTCGCCTGTCCCCGACAGGCGAATCCTTCGTCCGTAAGGAATCGACAGGATGAGCTTGTCCACGTGGAGCGTGGTCAGTCAGCCAGTGCGAGGCCACAAAATATGCAAAGCACAATTTAACAGGGCAATAAAGAAATTTTTAATTACCTCGCGCATCCGGCGAAGGCAGGACTCGAGTCATATCCTTTTAATAAGCAGCTCCTTTGCATAACAAGAAGGAAAACATTAATTAAAATGCGGACAAAACGCAGCAGGGTGACCCAAGCAGCGAATAAGCGAATTAACAGCGGCCAGGACTTTGCATAAATGAAAGGATAATCAGCGCAGCGAGAAGGACGAGACGAGAACAACAACAAAATGGCGTGCAATTAACATGGAAATGATTCTGTTTGACACCGAAACGCAGCCAAGTTTGGCACAAAAGGCGGCAACGGCAAATGGCGCCCAGTTGGAGGGTTAAATTAGCTAGTGAAGGGCAACAGTTTGCCAGGGACAAGGGGGAGCAGAAGGGGCGGCAAGTGGGACAGGAACTGGGGCTGGGGACACCTCGACGAACAAGGACAATGCAGCGCATAATTTGATATTGCCCATTAAGCGCAACCATTAATGAAAGGACGCGCCATTCTGCGCCTGCGCTCAAGCAGTGAATCCCCTGCATTCCCCCTTGTCCCTCTGCCCCTGCTGTTGCTGCTGCTGCTGCCATGGCGAGTAATTAAGTTTATGCGAAGTACAAAATTTAATTTCGTTTGCCACCCTTTGGCGCGGCAAGCGCAGCCCCTTGAGCTGGACTTACATCGAGAGGGGGCTGTGGGCGAGGACAGGGGTCAGTTGGCTTTCATTTTGTGAATGCTTTTTGTTTTTAATGCCTTTTGAAGTATTCGCCATTCCACGCTGCTTCGCCCTTCATAAGCATCTTAACGGCATCATTTGGCGCCGACGCCAACGCAGGTGGCCACGCACTTTCGACTTGCAACTCCCTCCTCCCCCGCTCCCCTTCCTCACCCCTGCTAGGTAGGTTTGGCCTGTTTATAATTTTTAATTGGTGTTTGAAGTGCGCTTCTTTTTGGGGGGTAGAAAGCGGAGAAACTGTTGCTGAAGTTACTGGAGCAACGGAGTTGGAGCTGCCACTTGAGCCGAGAACTGAAGCCAGTTCAAGTGTTGGACAGAGAAAGAAGAGAGGGGCGAGAGTAGAGGGAAATATGTAGACGAAAACAAAACCAAAAAGAATCATTTGCATTGATAAACGAAACTGGAACTAATAGTAAAGCCAAACTAATGAATCCCTTCAGAGTTGAAGAGAAGATACAAAGAAATAATGTATATAGATCTTAAGACTTTTACATATCATAGAAACGACTTGGGAATATACATACATACATACATATCTAAATATGTTCTTTTGTATATAAGTATTTCATTTAATTTTTTTCGGATTATATTAGAATTATATTTCTATTTTATGTTTTATAGTATATTACATTATAATTTGTAGATTGCACTTTATTAATCTTTATTGTTTCTCAATTTCTTTACATTTTAACAATTATAAGCTCCATATATGTATCATGGCAATATCCGAGTTATCTAGGGAAATACATAATTAAGAACAACGGAAAATTGAAACTACTCAATTCTTTACAAATCTTAAGCATTTCGCATTCTTTCGAAACAGAAAACAATGCAAAACAACAGAATGTTGTCACTTTATTTTCTCTCTCTTCCTCTCTCTTCTTTCTTTTCTTCTGTCTATCCATATCTCTGCCTCTCTATATCCCCAACTCTAGCTTCTTTCCCTCTTTTCCTCTTTCTCTCCCACGCGCTCACTCCTTCATTTAGCCAGAGCCAGCAGATTGCAAATCATAAATCAATAATTTCCAATAAAGCCAAAGGATTCCCAGCTTGCAACAACAACAACAACAGCTCAGCAAAGGCAACAACAACAACAACAGCTCAGCAAAGGCAGCGCATATTTTTCAAATTAAAAAAAAAACGCGAGCGGCGCAAAAAAGAAAAACATTTCGCGCTGCTCGCGTTCGCTGCATAATCAGCTTCAGTCAACGACGACGCCGTCGCTGTCTCTGCTGGCTGCGCTGTCAACGTCGTCGCTGACGTTGCCGTCGCTGCCAGTGCCACGCTTCCAGCCTCACGAAGCGCATAAATTAAGTTAACCCCTCGCTAAAGCAGGCAGGAACAAAAAAACGAGGGCCCGTCTGCCTCATTTTTTGCCGTACTCCTCTCCCCCAACCCCTCTCCCTCCCTCCTCTCTCCTTCTCTCCTCTCTCTTGCTGTTCATCTACTTTTTGTTACCGTTATGTATTTTCGTGATTAACTTTCGTTTTGCATGCAACGCTGCGTGCAGCTTCCTCCTTCTCCCCTTGCTGCTCAACCCTTTGGCTGCTGTTGCCATGGGTTGCCTGCATCCTCTTCCCTCCCTCCTCCCCTCCTTCCAACCTATTCCCTTGTTTGTCTGGGTAGACGCTTTTTTTTCCTGCGCGACTTAAACAATTTTTTGCGATTTTTTTCGTTGCCAAGTTTTATGAATTTTGAGTTTTTTAAGCGGATATTAGTACGGGTAGTTTTTGCCGGAGACTTTTAAACAGGGTGTCGCTAGGTGAAGCTGGAGAAGGTATTGCATTTAAAGTTTTACATGGCAAATTTGATATATAATTTATTATATTATATTTTCCTAAATTGAAGATATCTACAAAAACTTTTATTTCATCAATATATTTCATTTATTTAGTTATTTTCAATGGTTTTTCAACACTAATATTGCAATTCTATGCATTCTATTTTACGTTAATGAACCTACATCTAAGTTAAGCCACTCCCTGCACTCTACTAGTTGAAGACAGCCTTTATACTCTACCGCTTTTTTCCAACACTGGATTTCTTGGTTCGTTTTATTTATTACAATAAAACCCTCACAGCTTTCTTTCACTCTAAGTTTTATTCAGCTCCTCCCTGAGTTCTCCCACTTGGAATGTCCTGTGTGCTTTAGCGTTGTTTTCCAACACTGTAATTACTGAATTATATTATTAATCTACTACAGCTACTCTCAGTTCCTCTCCTATCTCCAGCAACTGCCTCACCCTGTACCAGCACCAGCATCAAATGTTCAACTCTTTTTTTCACGTCTTCTTCATTGCAGACTGCAGCCAAATCAACCCAAATTATTCTGCCCGAGCACATGCTGGAGTACCCACGTTTTTTTTCCTATCAACCCAAAAGTTTTTAACCCTTGCATGGGGTAACGAAATGAAAAAAATAAAACCCGAACCGAGCCGAGCAGAGCTCGACATGAATATTCACTTGTCAAATACAACAGCGAAACCAAAAAACTGTACACAACTCAAAATACAAAAAATAAAAAACGTGTACCCTGGAACCGGATCGTCTGGGGTAAGTTAAGAACTTGATTTTCGAAATCCCAACAAAATGCAAATTAAAAGTGCGTCGACGAAACTTGTGGCAAACCCTTTCAGCCGAGTGCCCGAAAAAAGGGTTGTCTGGGTAGCATTGAAATCGAAATTTGGAATTTAAAAAAAAAAACACGTACCCCTTGAGGGGTGCGCTCTGTGTGTCGTGTGTCCTGCCAGGCACAGTCTCACATTTTTTTGCATATTTAATTTTTTTCACCGTATGCAAATGCGGCCTGAAAAGAGAAATTACACCCCAGACAGACGGACAGATGGACAAAGGGAGGGGAGGATAGTGCAATCTATAACCGGGCATATTTGAAAAGGGTTTTCGGTTTTGTCTCTGTTGACTTGCCGTAGTTGTTGTTGTAATTGTTCTTGCTGTTGTTTTTCCTCGTTGCGTTTTGCATAGCAGAATAATCCCCTGTTTAGGGGCCGCACACGGCGCAGATCAGGCAGGATCAGGCTGGCTATGCAATTTGCGTGGCTGAGGATGCGTCTGGCACACGTCTTGCACTCGGCTAAGACGCACACACACACACACAAACACAGAGACAGTGACACACGCTTTGTTCAACTCTGCAGAGACGGAAATTAGTTTTCCTTCATTGCGCCTCGTCTCATTGGGCGTCTCATTTACGCCTATTAACCGTTCTGACAGCTGCGCCAAAGGTGAGTCGCCTCGCCAGCCTCAAAGGCTTGCCACTCTCGCTCCGATTGCTGTCGCTGACAGCTGCCCACTGGGGTCGCCGTCTCCTGCGGCGTCTTGGCGGAAAAAAGCTTGACCCGCTTGACAGACTTTTCTGGGGCAGATTGCAGGCACAAATGCCTTGGGCAAAGTTCAGTTTTGGCGACGGCAGACACATGTACAAATACAGCAACTGGACACGTCGGACACAGGACATTGCAGTTTACACAGCTCCACGGGCGGCAAAGGCGGATCTGACCCTCTTCGTCTCCTCTTTGCGCAAGAAATCAGGTTACTTCCGTGCCACACACACTCACATGTATGGCAAATATTGACCGAGCAGCACACGTGCACAGCAGGTTGGCAATGTGGGACAGCGAACGGGATGGTAGCCCCATGTGATGGCCAGACAAATACCCTGTACATAACAAAGGCAAAGGGAGAAAGGGAATTTTGGAATCTCTCTCGTTAACTCTTTCAAGTTACATATGGAGAGCAGGGCATATATATACAATGCACATCTAAAGCTGTCAGTAAACTACCTCGCACTTCTTCCCCACACACTTTCTCATGTTCCAAACTCTTGTTCAAAAAACCTTGCATACTTTTCCGCGCTGCGCCGCCGTGTCTTATCTTCTTGTGTTGATGCGAAATCTGGACGAGATTGAAAGAGTTGCATGCTGTCAATAGCGCAGGGAAAGACATCAAAACAATGAATGAGCCTGTGACAGGCACTTGAGAGCATGGAATCCAGAATGAAAGAAACTACGCTGTGTCAAAACTAAAATGCGCAGACACGTCTTGCACTCAAGTGTCGCTCTACCAATATAATTTCTTTTTCTTTTTTTCTGTTGTCTCTCTGCCCCCCATTCTTTCTCTCTTCGGGCTCTCAACCCATTCCGCAGCGAACTCATTTGCGTCGTAAATTTGCTTACACAGGCTTCTGATTAAGGGTCCTTGCGTCCTTTCCTCCTGCGGCCCATCGTGTTTGCTGACTTTTGGTGACATTTTTTGCATTCTTTTTCGCTTTTTTTCTCTTCTCTCATCACACTCTCCTAATTCCATTTGGGTTTTTTTGGACGCGTGGCGACCCTGTAATTGACGGTGACTTTTCATTAGGCAACCAGGCGAGGCGGCTGCGAAAGGATGCGCAGACAGAGCACAGCGAAAAGAAAAGAAAAGAAAAAACTGCTGAGAGCTACCCTTAAATTAAAAAGTCGTTGAAAAAAAGCTGCGTGTGCCGCTTCAGTTTTTTATTTCCAGTCTCTTCTTTTTTTCTTATATCTGCTGTGGGTCTCAGCCGGCGCACGGCAACGGAAGTGCGAGTCAGGCCCACTTTTTTCTTTATCCTGGCGCTCATTGCCAGCGGCCTATTTGAGACATGTTCCGGAATGAGAGAGGACAGCTTCAAAAAAAATACTAAAAACGGGAATACAAAAAATCGATGAAGTAATTTATATTTAAGCAGCTGCCGAAAAGGTTGAGACACAGCATCAAATTAGACGAGTGCCTGGGGGACCTAGAGAAAAGATAGAAAGATATAGCACATATAAAGATAGAAGAGTTTAGCAAAATCCAAGACATTTTTAAGCTTGAGAAATATGGGCAAATATATCAGAAATTATTAGAATTAATTAAAAAAAACTGCAAGACACACTAAATACTATAATTAAGCTTTCAATAATTTCAAGAAATTTAGAGAAATATTAAGGTAAACTTCAGACTAATTTGGAACATACCCCAACACATTAATAGTCTCGGGAAAGATTCAGAAATATTTTATAAAACTTCAGACTGTCTTAAAAGTTCTTAAAAGTACATTAATAAACTAGTAAAGTATTCAGAAATACTACAATATAAAAATTAATAGACAATTTTTCAAATTTTGTGTATTATTGGGTATTTAATTTTTTTTTTTTTTAAATAGAAAGATCTTATTATTTCAATATATGAGTTTAAGATGTTACCAAGAAATACTTACTATAACATAAGTATATACACGTCTATTTTTATACTTTATTTGGATTACCTGCCCCCTTCCCACTCTTTTTCGATCATCACCCCCTGGAGAAGAACTTGACTTCAATTAGAACCCGTTGAGCGGCGTTGCACAACCGACTAAAAAAAGAACTTACCCCCCCTCGCATCACTCACAGAGAGAGAAGGAAGAAAAAAACAACGCCAAAGCGGAGGCTCAGCTGTTGACACAGACACCGCACAACCCTAACGCGGGTTTTTTCTACTTCTGCTGCTCTTAAATATAAAATTACACTATCAACATTAAGTTTAATACCCGCAAGTGCGCGGGGTTGGGGGGAGGAGGAAAAGCGACTTTTTTGTTAAGGAAAAACGTTTTAAGTGCCCCAGCGAAGGCGCACAATGAAAGTGGCCAGGGTTGTCGTGCGGCCTGGCGCGAAAGAGGAGAGAAAAAAAAAACTTGTGCGCCACCCTTCGACGACGGCGACGATGGCGACGGCGAAAATGTTCTCTAGCTATTAAAAAATGTAAAAGCGAAAACAAGGAAAATCGCGCGTGCAAAGCAAAAGTACAAAATTTGAATAGCGTCGACAGCGACGTTGACTGAGGCAGCGGCAGCGGCAGCGACAGAGACAGCGTTAGAAATAATGTGGAAAATTTTGTTGTGCCATCCTGTGGGATGCCCTCCACTCTCCCCCCCTTCAGCTCATTTGCAAAGGGTGAATGAAATTAAGAGAAATGAGAGAAGCGATTGGGAGCAGGGGAACGGTGGAGAGAGAGTAGCGGGTAAGGGGGAACAGAGCAGAGTGGAGCGTCGCGTCGGCATCGCCGTGGCAGCGGCAAAGGATAACAGGCAACGCAGCGACTGCTGATGAATTAAGCGTTGTGTGGGGGGTAATGCCACCCCAGAAATACTTTTTTTTGCTGTAGACACCCACACACAGTCACACACACCAACACACACACACCGCACACACACTGTAACATGCCAGTTCAATTTCCTCATCAAACATGCTTTTAATTTTAAGAGCGCACGTCGAGGACAGAGCAAAGCACACCCCATTCCCCTCACCTCCACCTAGCCCCTCTCCACCCTCCCGCTCTACCCCTACGGCACTGCTTGGCTGCCTAAGACAGCAGCAGCCAGGCAACACGACGACGACGACACCAAAAGCTCATATCAGAAGCCCTTTCGTCTGCATTTCTCATTTGGCGCCGCTTTCCCTTGCCCCTTGCCCCTCCTCCCTTTGTCCTACCTCTCTGGCGCGGAAGGGGTTGGAGTTCGTTAGCTGATGCGATGTGCCTCTGCCTGTGTTGATCGATATTTTAATTTTATTTTTTCGCAATTTTCCATTTTCGATTTTCTCTTTCTCGTTGCGCGATGCGTTTCCTTTTGGCTTTGGCTTTGGCTTTTGGCTTTTTTCTCATTTGCCGCTTTGATTTTCCTGCCAGCAGTTGTTGACGTTTGCTCTACGTACGTATGTGTGTGTGTGTGCCCTTTGTTCATTTGCATTTGGCTCGTTTTCATTATGAGCCCATCGTCGCCCTTTGAGTCCCCACAGGCAGCCTGCTTTGCTCCTTTGTTATTAAGTTTGCAATCTGGCGAGAAAGAGAGAGAGAATGTTCTTTGCTCTTCCTGTCTGCGCTCATATCCTGCATATCCTTGGCAACTCTTTTGATGTCATGTGCAAAGGAGGCGCTAATGAGTAAGTCTTAAGCCTTGGTACAGTTGCGTTTGTTGTGGAAATTTATCATAGAAATATTTGGACTGCGCTCTAAAAAAGCTATAAAAATAGCTAGTATATGCAACTATACAAAGGTTTCCTCTCCGTCTTCTTACACATTTTTTATTCCCTTTCTGCGTCGGCCTAAGTGCCCGAGGACAGCGAAAAGCTTTCAAACTACCAAAACAATTACGTCAATTATGACGTCTAATAAAAACTTAAAAGCTAAAAAACCTGAGAAGGCAAATAAAATCAACATGTTTTCGTTTTTGTTTTACAACTCGCGGACATTCTGACTGAAGTCACCTTAGGCATATGACAGGACACGGTACGTAAGGGGGGAGGGGGAAGGAAGGGGAGTACTGCCACCCATAGGTGCATTGACATATTGCCTCCATGTAGAACCTTCTGCCTGCCCCCCCTGCAGCGAATAAAAATGTCATAAAATCTGAAGAGCGCGAGACAAGTCAAGTGGGAGTGAGAAAGAGAGATGTAGAGAGATAGAGAAGGCAGGACAGGCTGACAAGGTGCGCCTAGGCAGTGCAATTCCAGGAACACATCCCACTACATGACATATACCACGCACTACGCATCTCCCGTCAAACAGCGGGACAGGACAGGACGCCATCGTTACCTTCTAATGCAATTAGATGAGTGCCCTCAACTGCGACGCCAACTGCGACTGCGACTGCGACACACACACGTAATGCGTGAGGACACACAAATTTGTTAATGTGTTTTTTCTGGGCTCGGGCGCAGGCAAATGCATATGAATATTTTATGTTTCCTGATATGGAATCCCTGTTTATTTATCTGTCACTCGCTGCTTATTAACAAATGAAATTTCAGAGCATGAATCAAATCTTTAGAGATATGAGAGGAGTGAGGAAATGCATATAACAAGTTGTGGTATATGGAGAGTAACCAAATTTGATCTAATGTTTTCTTAATTTTATGTCAAGTTATAAATACAATTGCACATCATGAGTTAAATTATTAGCAATAAATGAGGGATATAGAAATTCATATAATATACATAAATACAAATTTCTGTTAAACATTTTTAAATAAAGGTTGTCAAATATCTCCCTTCCGCCTTTTTGTCTTTTGAATTTCGCGGCTATGTACAAAGCGCTACAGAGCTCGTATCTGGCAACACTATACATAATTTGAAAGGTCTTGACATAACCTACAAAACGACGCTACGCATGGTTAGTTTGGATATTTCGTTCAACAGTTATAGACGTGTAAACATGGAGTTCACTAACGCCGAAATTCTCGCTATTTTAAAGTTTTCCTTCGTTAAAGGCAAATCCGCTAGAGAAACGTTCCGTGAGATTAATGGTGTTTTGGGGGATGGTACTCTATCACTTCGAACCGCGGAGGAATGGTTTCGACGATTCAGAGCCGGTGAAAACGACACCATGGATAAGCCAGCCGGCGGAAGACCTGTGACGACAAATACCGATCAAATCATGGAATACATCGAGTTAAACCGGCATGTGGCATCTCGTGACATCGCCCAGGAGATGGGAGTTAGTCACCAAACCATTTTAAACCATCTGCAGAAGGCTGGATACAAAAAAAAGCTTGATGTTTGGGTGCCGCATGATTTGACGCAAAAAAACCTTCTGGACCGAATCAACGCCTGCGATATGCTGCTGAAACGGAACGAACTCGACCCATTCTTGAAGCGGATGGTGACTGGCGACGAAAAATGGATCACATACGACAATATCAAGCGAAAACGGTCGTGGTCGAAGGCCGGTGAATCGTCCCAAACAGTGGCCAAGCCGGGATTGACCGCCAGGAAGGTTTTGCTGTGTGTTTGGTGGGATTGGAAGGGAATCATCCACTATGAGCTGCTCCCATATGGCCAGACGCTTAATTCTACCATCTACTGCGAACAACTGGACCGCTTGAAGCAGGCGATCGACCAGAAGCGTCCAGAATTGGCCAACAGGAAGGGTGTAGTGTTCCACCAGGACAACGCCAGACCACACACTTCGTTGATGACTCGTCAGAAGCTACGGGACCTCGGATGGGAGGTTTTATCGCATCCACCATATAGCCCGGACATAGCGCCAAGTGATTACCACCTGTTCCTGTCCATGGCGAATGCCCTTGGTGGTGTAAAGTTGAACTCAAAAGAGGCATGTGAAAAGTGGCTGTCCGAGTTCTTCGCAAATAAGGAGGGGGGCTTCTACGAGGGAGGTATTATGAAGTTGCCGTCTAGATGGAAACAGATTATCGAACAAAACGGCGCATATTTGAACTAAATCCGATCACTGTATCACTTTTTATAAAGCATTGAATAAAGAGCAAAAAAGCGGAAGGGAGATATCATGTTCATTTAAATGAGTTATATAGAAAATAAAGTTTCGAAACTCTTGTCAAGTCTGAAAAAATATGAGAAGTATAGAGAAAGACATATTAATATTTCTTATACCGGAAAATCAAAGAATTCCTAAGTTTCATTTAATTTGTTAAAAGAGTTTTAAATATAAATGAATTCCGCTTTTAATAATACTTTTAGCAACCTATAACAATATTTATATAGTCTACAGGTTATTCCTGCTGTAGATCAATGCTAAACATCCAAAATTACAGAAGTAGTTAAGGTTGTTTGCAATTTATAAATGGTGTAACTAACACAACACCTTTTATATGTAGGTTTACTATACTATACATAATAAATAATGCTTATTTCTTTTATTTTCGTATAATATTATCACATATTATTTTTGTATTCTTCTAAAAACAAGATATAAATATAGCTTCCATTCTGTAAATCGAATCTACAATAATATTAAATGATATATAATATTTCCACTTAATAAGACCAAAAATTCGATATAAAGCAGGTTAATAAATTGAATTACAAATGAAACTCAAGCTGATATGAATGAAAAGCAACCTCTTCAACCCTTACAAGAAGAAACCTATAAAAATTAGCTAAAAAAGTATTTCGCACACATGTCCCATCAAATTGCATTTATCGAGTTAGGAAGGGGCCAGTAGAAGGGGGAACGGCAGAGCAGGGGGAAGTGCGAGGCGAGTTTTCACTCCACTTATCAATCAATCTGCGAGGCCGAAATCACGATATCTAAAATCATTGCCAAGTGCCTTGACAATCGCCAAATAAACAGCTCACTCACACACAGTGAGGGGAGAAGGGTTCCCTGCTTTAGTGTGTGTCTGTGTGTGTTGTGCGTGTCCTTGCCACATATGGCAGGGCGATCAAAGTGACAACGGGCCGCACAAAGGCAGCGAAAGGAGTAGCTCAGCCCGGCAAAACATGACATTTATTACGCTCTATTAGCGGCGAAAGGAGAGTGGAGAGAGTGAGCAGAGAAAGGAGAGCGAAGGGAGAGAAGGAAGTGCACAGCGGGGGCAGGATGTGCCTTGGGTAATGGTTAGTCAATTCGGCGCGTGGTTTTTATGCGTTTTTTACACACATGGCAGGGCAAGTGTGGTGTGAGTGTGTGTGATATGAGTGTGTGTGGTGTGTGTATGTGGTGTGCAGGCGTGCGAATCCTTTCGCCAAGGGGTAAAGAGTGAAGGGTAAAGGCAGACGCCGTGGGCACAGCCAGGGCAATGATTTGTAATGCGACGGGTGCGCATTTTCATATGCTAATACAGCACAGGCGGGCCTAAGTGTGTGTGTGTGTTATATGTGTGAGTGTGTGTTTTGTATGTGTGTGGCAAGGCAGCACTAAATGTCGACGCGTGTTGCTGTGGTCGACTTGGGCACACACTTACACATGTGTGCAGTCTCTGAAGTTGGGGTCAGCTGGAGGGGGAGAAGAAGAGAAGGGGGAGGACTTCAGGCTGTTTGTTTTGCACTGCGCTGAAAGGTTAAACGCCGCCACCAGGCACATAATTTTGTCAAGTGCTGTCAGGACACGTCTCCAGTGGCTCCCACATGTTCTGCTCCTGTTGTTGTTGTTGTTATTGTTGTTGCTCCTCTTGTTGTTGTTGTTGTTGTGTGTGCTTTACGTGCTGGTCGCACTGCTTAATGGGAAATTAACAACTTAATTAATTCTATTGCCATTTATCTTAGCTGGCAACACACAGTCACACACAGACACACACACTATCTTTTACACACTCACATTCTCCCTGTCACACCCACAACACACACACTCACAGAGAAAAAACTTCAACTTCGACTAGCCACGAAAAATCAACAAATTTCATTGGTCAAACTTTTTCGCTCATAGACACCTCACACCACGAAAGGACTCTCTGTCTCCCCCTCTATCTTATATCTCCCTTCATTCTGCCCTATAACTCCCGCACTGTGCACAACAAATGAGTTTTATTTATGCGCGTGTTGCGAAGACAAACAAGCGGTCCATGTGTCCAGCCAAAGCAACGAGAAGCTGAAGGGCAAAGGGAAGCTGGCTTAAAGCCCCAAAGAAGCTCAAAATAGAAACGAATGTTCCAAATCTCTAATTTTAAATATTCCAGACAAACATAGAGCATTTTCCACAACCCTTATCTGTTCATATTTCCAGTGTTTCTTCTTCTATTTCTTCATTCTTTGATTATTTTATTGTTTAATATCAATAATATAGAGACAGTACATAGAAAATTCTCACTGTTCTACAATGTCATTTGAATATGAAAATATGCTGAAAAATGCATTTTGGGTTATTAACTAATAATATTAATAAGTATGTAAAGTATAGGCGTATACAGAAAATATACAGAAATACTTTGATCTAGTTGAATAGTACAATTAAAATACAACTATCCTGAATTATTTTTACATTTTATACATAGTAATGTATCTAAATTATATATAATTAATAATACTATTTCTCAAAAGGGGAGATTTAAAATTTTAATTAATAAATAGAGTAAACGAATTTTAATTTTAGTAAAAACGAATGTAAAAAGTAATACCTAAAAATTATTGAGTAATTCAACTTCAATTTAGATACTGTGCCAGTTCCACTTTGATTTGATTCTTGATTCTACAATTGAACAAATCAGTTATCAAATTGGGTTTTAAGTTATCATATCATTACATATATGAGTTACAAACCCAGCCATATTCAACTTATACAGAAAAATACCTTTAAATACTACAGTTAAATACTTTGTTAGATGCTGCAATAGTTCTCATCTCAATCTCATGGAATACCTTTGTTTAACCCAGTTCTTATTCCAGTCGCCTTTACCCATTGAAGACCACAAGTTGTCAAGTTGTTTGGGGCCTGGGAAGACAGAGTCCAGCAGGCAAGCCGTCTCCCAAGGGGAAGGGCGCTGAACACCCTCTCCTCAAGTCACTTGTGATTTGTGCTGCTTCCCCACGAAACTCTGAAAACGCCATTAAAACCTTACAAATTGTAACTTATACCGCGCACAGCAAAAGATGAGTGGCTACGAGTGGAGCAGGAGCGTGGGCAGCAGGGGGAGCTGCTTCGAGTGGATTCTGGACAGGGGGTTGGCAAGAAAACCTTTTGTTTTTATCATTTTCCAATGTGCGTGCTCGCCTCCACCTCCACCTCCTCCTTCTCATCTTCGTCGGCGCCTTTCCATCCGCTCACCTCCTTCACGATGGCCGCTTCAGCTGCTGCCTCTGCTTGTTATTGTTGTTGTTGCTGGCACTTTCGGCCTACGTGCTCTTTGCTTAATTTTAAACACCCCTCATTTGCATAAATGAATTATTTTTCAACCCCAAAAAAACAAGGAGAGCGAAAAAATTAAGATTGGAAAAGCGAAAAGCAAAAATAAGTTGAAGGAGAAGAAGGAGAAGACGGGCCAAGAAAATGAGAAACGAAATGAAAGGCGAGCCAAGAAATTGCTGAGCAGGCGAAAAAATTTCAAGTGCAAAGCAGGCTGAAGAGAGGGAGTGATAGAGACAAGAAGGAATTGAGAATGGGAGAGAGAGAGGGAAAGCGACAAGGCCAGCCAGAATGGCACTTAAAAGCGAGCTTAATGGGCTGCTGGACAGTCGCTGAGGGGGGAGGAGTGGCAGTGGAAAGCAAAGCATAAAGGGGAAGAGGGGAAGCAAAGAGTGACGGGGAGAGGAAGTTGCAAGTAGACCGCGTCAAAAGTTCAGGCCATAAAATGCCAACAAATGTTCGATAAATTATTTCAATTTTTGCTCCTCTTTCTCTGTGCAAACAATTAAAATTGACAGCAAAATGGGAAGGCAGAGAGGGGAAGAGAGGGGGAGAGGAGAGAGCAACAGAGAGAGAGAGAGGGCAAAGAGAGCAGGAGGAATAAGGAGACAGAGTGAGAAAGAGAGACTGAAGATTAGAGTAGACTGCCAAAAAGTACATACAATGAACTGCTTGAAACGGTAGCCTAGACCAGGTGTGTGTGCTCAACTCACCACACACACACAGTCCTCACTCCCCCCAACTTCTGTTCACCTTGGCAATGGCATGAAATGACACAATTTCAGTTTCTTTCTCTGTTTTCAGTTTTATGGCGAATTTCTTTTCTCTTTCCTGAAAGGCAACACCAGCCTGCAATGCTGCAGTTGACCTGCTCCCTCTCCCTCTCTCCCTCTTCCTCGTCCTCCCTCACACACTCTTTGTCAGTGTTGTTGTTTGTTTAGCAGCCAAATGTCAAGCGGGCGTGGGTTTTCGTTTTCCCATCCGTTTCCATTGTCCTCCTAGTCCCGCTCAAGAGTTAACACCATTGTCAGGGGCGGATCCGGAGGAATCCGCTATGTTTTTTAATGCCCTAAATGAGCGTAAAATATTAGGCAAGATTGCAATGGGCAAAGGGCTCCTGCTGCTGCTCTTCGTACCTGAAACGGGTCGTCCAATCAATCAAATCAATGACAATCGTTGGGGAATAGGTTTATCCCTCTAACGGGTATTGCAATTGCATTGTCTCATTCATTAGTTGGCTACGCTGTGGCAAATCCTGTATAGGCCAAGAGGTTCTCTTCAAGAATTCTCGCATTTCAGGTTATGTTGTGGAGTTGAATTGGTTAAGATCAGTACAAAGCTTCACTAATTGATGAATTCACCTAAGCTGAATCACTTAGTGATCTTACGAAGATATTCTTATAACATATTCTGGTATATTCTTTATAACATATTCTGTTATATTCCTAAATGTTTTGATTATAAATTCAAGTTATAAAAGATTGTACATACAATAAGTAATGCAAGAGACTCTAAGAGGTTCTCTTGAAGAACAATCTGATTTCGTATTGTATGAATATTCGTATTCATTTATGTATGAATAATCCTGAATAGGTTTAGATCTTTCCAAAGTTAGCCTTAAACTTGTTAAATTAACTCATTCTAAATCTTTTAACTGTATCAAGGGCAATTTCAGTGGCAATTCTTAGTTTTCTATATGAAGATCGAAAGCTAATATATATCAGATAAAAACTTATATGTCCCATGTGCAGATAATATAATAATAATAGTAAATAATAATATATTAATAATAGAATACATAAAATCTTCATCAGTTTTTAATAATATTCCATAATACAATAACATTGTGATAATGCTTCTATCTATTATATCATAAGATAATCTTATGATCTTGGTACCAACTCACCTAATTAATTATGCAAAAGAACTGTTAGCTCACCTGCCCTACAGCTGCCTCGTTGGTTTATCTTCCATCGAAGCAATTGCTGCAATTATGGGCAACTACTCCTTCCACCCTTCCCGCTGCAGAGCCTCTCTTTCACCTTCCTCCCTCTCTCTTTCTCTCTTTCTCTTTCTCTCTCTTTGCATAATGAAAATGCTCAAATAATTCGCCAGGCTCGAGTTCTGCTTTGTTTCGGGGCGCTGCCGCTGGCGGCACTTCATTTGCGCCACATTTGGCAGCAGTCAGGCGTGAGGCAGGGGCAGATCCTTCTTCTAGGAGTTGGGCAGGTGTGCGGCATGCAGCGTGCAGCGCGTTGTCATCTAAGAACTCGCAATTCGAGCCACGTTTAGATAAAGATTTACAGTTGCATGTGCAGAAACGAGCCAAGGCACGCGGTCTATGTTGCTTTGTTTGGTTAACGGTGCAAGTAGAGGAGAGGCAGCAGTGGCAGAGAGGCAGAGGCACTGGCAGCAGCAGGCTGAGGCTGTTGCAATTAGAAAGCGAGTTGCGATTGAGTGGAAATGATTAATGCGAGTCGGCAGGTGATATAATCAATGATCGTAAGAGCAGAGAGAGAGATAGAGAGAAGGGGAAGGAGTGTAGAGAGAGAAAGAGAGAGAGAGAGAGAGACAGAGAGCTCTTGAGTGGAAGCGAAACTTTGTGGAAGCCGCGCTCGGGCACTTGGCTTGGCTGGCGAAACAAGTCAAAAGGCAGGACAAGTGGCGCCACGCAAAAAAGTTGTAAGTCCTTTCGACAGCTGCTGCTGCTTACATGAGTGCCTGCCCACCCCCTTCCTGCCCACCTCTCCTACCATTCGCCTTGGTCCAACCATCAATCTGTCCGTCAGTTCGTTCGTGGAAGAAAAAGTTCATTAAAATTATGCCCTTTTCTAATTTTGAATTGCGGCGCGTGGGAGTTGGATGGCAGTGCCGTGGGCGGGGCAAGCGGAGGTGGGGGCGTGGTCCGTAGAACTTTGAACCGTTGATAGGCACTTGTTTTGCTTCCTCGTTTGCTTTTGACAATAATCAGTGGACTGTTAATTTGTTTGCAGCATATTTTGCCTTCTCATAATTTATTTCCCTCTCTCTCCCTCTTTCTGTGCCTCTGCTGCTTCTTTTTCTTCTTCCGGTTGAAGAAACTTTGGCGTATGTTAAGCAAATCAAATGAAATCAAAGTTTTGACCCAACTCAAATACCCCAAAAACGAAAAAAAAGAAAATAGAAAAACAGAAACGAGAAGTTTTCAAAACAAAATTATGCGAGTCTAAAAACAGTGGGCGGCCGCCTGCTGAGTGGGTGTGGCAAGTGCCCGACTCACCCTTGGGTGAGGGTGCTCGCCCCGTGAAAGGGTTAGCCCTCGACCAATCGTTGAACGCTGCTCGACTGTCCACTCCATGCCACGCACCTAGAAAGGGTTAGGGTGCTTTGTGGGCCGATTGGCCTGTAAAGGGTTAAGCGCAATCGCGTGAAACAAAAGACGAGCTGCAATGGCGTTCATTACCAGAGTCATGCGAGGGTTGCTCGACTGACCCCCTTCCTCAGCGGTTGCTTACGATTCCCCACCCCTTTTGGCCATGATAGCCTGCATATGCAATTAATACTCAGCTCAGCCATCGCACCGGTAGTTGAGCTGACCCCCTACCCGCCCGCTCTGCCTTAGCGACACTGCGCTGCTTTATTCACGTGCCAGCAGCAACAACAGCAACGGCAGCAACCCCATCTGCAGCGCAGCCGTCGTCGTTGCCGTAAAATATGCAAATTTTTTTCATTACACTTTTTAAATACAAATACCCTTTACTTACGTGGGGTATACACAATTATCAGGTACTGCTTGTTGGCTTAAACAACAATCTATAATGTAACCAACATATATTTCAAATAAACTTACTAATAAAGTTCGATTAATGGCAAAATTTTACCAAAGTTGACGGTTAATAAATAAATAAATACAAATAAATAAACAAATAAATTACATTGTTGTATATTAATGAAAGAAAAATAAAAGAAAATTTATAAAAAGTAAAATATTATTATTTTATATAAATTTGATAAGCTGGCTTATCAACCTGCATTTGTTAGTAACATTTGTATTTTTTTATTTTTAATATATCATTGTTAAGCATTGTTTACTCTTACAGACAATTTCTGAATATATACATTAAAAATGAAAGAACATTCGATTATGTAATATAAATAACCATTAAAAATGTCGAAATATGTTAATTAAAAATATTTTATATCCAAGAAGTAATTTTATAGAATTCTCTTAAAAATTATATTATTCCATTCATTTCATAACAATTAATAGTAACCAATTAATCAATTAATATTAAATTAATAAATATAAAGCGAAAAGTATTTTCTACAATTCTTTTAAATTTCACCTTCTTTCCTATACTAAACAATATTATTAAACATATTAAAGAATCATCGATATGTCTCTTCGAATAGCTTTTCTTTATGCAAAGTGTAGGGTATAAAACAGTCGTGCATCGCTATTCTTTCTTGCTTGTCATTCGATTTTATTCAGTTTTGTTTCGCTTTGCAACGGTAAAAGTCACAGGGTTGCCAACTTGCCAGCAGCAGCAGCGTCAGCAGTGGCGTAATGAGCCCACCTCCAATCTCTGTCGCTGTCGCAGTCGCTGTCGCAGTCACCGTCGCAGTCGCCGTCGCTGCTGTCGTCGTTGCCATATTGAGCACCCCCATCACTTAATTTATAACAAATGCCGCGACTTGCGCGTTTCTCCTCAGCCTCAGCAGCTTCTTGTGCTGTTAAAAAGTTGCTCGACGCTTTCCAAGGGTTGGCACCGGCGCAAATAATTTATGGCACCCACGTGTATGTGTGTGTGTGTGTGAGAGAGTGTGTGACTGTTTTGTGCCTTCCTTCTTAACTCGAGCTCCAGCTTCCATCTGACATCAGCTTAATGAGAAAAGGCCATGAAATTTGCGTCCTGGCATCGACTTTGGCATCGTCAGCGAGCAAGTCCTTTCATGTTCCATGTGCGTGTCGCGCATTTGGGCCTCGTCCTCATTTGCGCTTGTGTGCGCATTGCAATAATTTAAATTTCATTCCAGTTGGAGGCAAAGTGCCTAGATAGCGCTCAAGATCCACGACGAGCAACCCCTTTTATGGCTCGTAATCGTAATGAAAGTGTTTTCCTTTGTTGAATGCATCCCCAAAACAATTCGCAAACACGCAAGAAATTGCGTGAAGAACTTAAGATATTACACGCTAAATATGACAAATATAACGATAGAAATGTTATTGTATTTGCCTAAGCTCTGACATCTACTGCAGCTGTTAGAATTCGACACTTATATCTAGAAAATCATGAAAGATACTGTTGAGATGCTGAGGAAATTAAAGGTAGGTCCAAATACATCTTTACCTTACCTTTAACTTTTCTTAAATTGTAATCAATTTGATAGAAGAAATCGATTTAAATAGAAATCATTTCATATAAACTCTTTATAACTCTGTAAACTCATTCAACTTTCTTTCAAAATTATTAAAAATCTTAAGGAATCTTTTATTAGATTGTACAATATAATATAAATTCAGCTGGAATTGTTCAGGGTTGATATTATCCGGCCAGACATTTGCGTAGTATTCACACAGAAGTGTCCCTATATTTATCATACATATAACTGCCGAGGCACACCCACACCTACACACACAGACACATGCACACAGTAAAACACACACACAGCAATTAAAATTTTCCATTTCATTCAACTGAAAACGGAAAATGGAAAAGCTATCGAACAAAGTTTCAGCAGTTGCCTCGTTTATTTCTTTGACTGTTTGCTGTTGTTGTTGTTGTTGTTGTTGTTTCTGTTGTTGCTGTTGTTGTTTTTGTTGTTGTTGTTGCTCTTGTTGTTTCTTCTTGTACTTCTCTTTTTGCTTTTTCTTCCACAGATTTGTTTATTTGAAGTTTCGACGAATGGCAAAGCAGAAGAAGTTTGCTACTGTCCCGCCCCACTGCACTGTGGTTACCCCCAGCTCAGACCCGACTCTCCCCCCTCTCAAACTGCCTGTCAACCTTCATTGGGGCCGCTCATTTACACCGAATTAAGTTGATCATAAACATGGCAACCAGGCAAGTTGCAGACCCGATTCCGGCCACGTCTAAAAATAAGCTGCTGCTGCCGGAGAGGAAGAAAAATTAAAGCGCCTGTCATTTGCAATTATTTGGCCGCCAGGCAGCTTCGCTTCACTTCCTCCTGCCTTCCAGCTCCCCTCTACCTCTTCACTCTCTCGGCAGAGACCACATTAACCAAATACCCAAGCGAACCGAATCGCAGCGTTGTCTAAGCAATCCCAGCGCAGGCAGCCCGAAACCTCCATCAATTATTAATCGCGTGCAATTGTTGGCAGAGAGAGAGAGAGAGAGAGTTGGAGCGAGAGAGAGATAGATAGAAATGGAGGAGGGAGCTAACAATTAATTAATGAGTTCGACTTGCAATCATCGACACACGATTTCACGACAACTCAAGGAGCTGTTTGACGACCCCCATAGACGACAATCTGTGCCAGAGAAACCACTTCGAATAGATCCTATAGAAATCATCTGGCACCCATTTTCGACTGCCGTGCACACCTCTAATTGAGGGCAACGTTTCCAAAATTACCATATGAATAAAGAGTTTTCCGGGCACGCGTCGCGTTTGCATAGGGAAATTTATGGCACGTGAAAAAATGACACCACACGTTTTTTTTTATTCCAATCTTTTTTTTTTTTGCAGCTGCACTTTATGCTAATGAAAGTAGCGAATAAAAAAACAACACCATAAAAAAGGGTTGCTGCATACAAACTCAACTCTACCGCTACGTATCGAATGACAAGGCGTCTGATGGGTTTACAGCAGGCAATCGGCTTTTCATGAGTTGATTAAGTCGAGTTGTTTCAGCTGGAAGTGTTCAGGTAATGGGTGAGTACTGTATAATATAGTATTGTATAATATTTAAGTAAGCAATATTAGTAAACTTCAGAGGAATCTTTTATTGAAGAATCAATCACATCTTAACTATGTACATGATTGAGAGAGAGAGAGGGCAATCATTACTATCCAAATAATCCATTTATAATTATATATTTATTCATTCTTCTATATTGTCTCAGGAAGTTTTCTGATAATAACCTAAGCATTTGGTTAGAAAACCTTTTATAACATTATAATAATCAACAAACAGCATTTGCCCAGTATTCCATACTTAACATTCCCCAAAATCTTCAACATGTTTTCAATTGATGATTGCAAAAATCACAAGTGAATCAACAAAATCTTAACTTGATTTTCTTTTTAAAAACCACTCGAGATGAAGCACAGTAATCATTACTATCAAAATTATCCTTTATACACAATCCGAATGAAGGCAGGACCTTTTCAATCAGAGGGTGTCCCCTGTGAAATTTGCATATGAAATGCTGCCGACTGACAAAAGCAGGTTAGGTTGAGGCCCACAAAGCTGACCAAACCAGGTGTCCGCACTTCACACTGTCCCCAGTTATCCCCCTTGATAGATTTCTATTATTATCATGTGTGCATTATTATTGAATTTTAACCTTAGGGAAGAAAGAACCTTTGAAAACCCTTACGTCGTTAACAGAATCACTTTCTGTGACCCCAAAGTTAAATTTGACATTTCGGGTTTGAAATTTCGTACAATATTTGGCAATCACAGGTACAGACAAACTTTATATTCGGATATAGATCCAGTTTCGATGGCGAGTTGAGACGCTCCTCGAACGAGGCGAATTGTCGCTTATGACGTATGAATTCCAGGGTGACCCTATCGTTAAAGGGACGAGGTTCTTTTTTGCCATAACGGTGATATCGCTGGAAAAGTTCGCGCATTATCTCGTTGGGATACTTTAGCTGAGTGGGAGGCATGGGAAAAGGTGTGACCCTATCGTTACGTCGAATATCGGGTTCGTCCTGCATCACTGATACCTTGGCATTGTCGTTGTGCCAAATGCCCTTCTGGACTTGACCAGTGTGCATGTGATAGAAGATGCCCTCGCCGTTCTTGTAACCCCTCGCAAAGTGTCCCTCGTACCGATTTCCATTCGCTGTGAGAGAGGGAAAGATGACAATAGCAGGAAGAGGAGGGTATTGACAGTGAAGCACCTACCGTAGAAGAGCACTCCCAGACCGTGCTTGTAGTCGGTCTTCCACTGGCCCAAATAGATGCTACCATCAACGTACCACAGAATGCCCATGCCGTGGCGACAATTGCGCAGCCATTCGCCATAGTAGACACATCCATCTGAGTAGTACTTCATGCCCTCGCCCACCTTCATGCCATCGTACCACATGCCCGTGTAGATTGTCTGTAGATCTGTGTCCTGCTTTCGTATCATCGAGCCACTGTTCGTGCGTTTGTCTTGCCTCCAGTCCCCCTTATAGATGAGTTGTCCCACAGGCTGCTTCTTGTTTGCGTAATAACTGGAGTTGCGTTCTGGGGATATCTTCGCCCCAAATCCGTGATTCTGGTTCTTCAGCCAGTAGCCCGAGTAGGATCCCCCGTTGGGGTAGAAAAACTTGTAGCGACATCCATCGCTGGTGACCGGCTTATTGGGGCAAACGTAACGCTTAACACATTTGACCATCATCTTGGCACAGTTAACTGTATAAACACTATTTATATTTCTCTCTTTTTCTAACTCTTCCAACTTAGTTCTTTGAATTTAAATGTGTATTTTGAATGAATTGAAATGTTTTCAAGTGACAGTTTTTTGAGGTGAAACGAGGGGGAATAAGTATATGAGAAATGAGAAATGTTTGCCTAGTTGAGGCTTACACTGCTGGCCAAATATATTAGGCATGCATGTAAATACTATGCATTGAATTAGTATTCAAATAATTTAAGCCAGTTTTATACGGCAATTCGAACAGCTAAACCACTGTACATTTTACACTGGTGTCTTAAATATTAGGCATAGCTGCAGATCAAGATATTGAATAATAGAATTAAAATTAACCACTTAATGGCAAATAAATTGATATATATTGCATATAGTTTGTGCTCTTTGACTACACTGCTGGCCAAATATATTAGGCATACATGTATATTCTTTATAATTAATGAGTATTGCTAACTAGTTATGCCTTTACTGCATATAACTACACTAGCTTCACCACTGTACATATAACACTGGTGTCACGAATATTAGGCAGAGCTAAATGTTTTGAATTTTCAAGTAAATTTCAAATAAATTGACATATATTTCATGCCCCCAAGTGCTGCCTGCCTACAGTGCTGGCATAATCTACTAGGCAAGGCAGTTAGCGAACAGAAAGTGAGCTGCTTATTCTCTTCTTCCTCATATTGCTGTAAACTTGTGAACAGCATATGAAGGCACATTTATTAATTATTAAAAAATCAATTTTGATGGGAATTTCATCTAATATACGTACTTATTTATGGGCAGTGTACTTAGTGCGTTACTTTTTATCGTTATCTTCTTAGTTACATCGGCGCAACCGTAGAACTTTAAGCCGACAGCGAGTCTTTGCTTTCGCTAATGGCCGCAAATACCTGTGCACAGCCTCTCGAGCTGTCCAACCCCTGGCCAATGCCACGCCCAGGCCGGAGTCGGAGCAACCCCAAGCAGGCCCACGCTGTCTACTTAATGATAAAAGAAAGGACATTAGCGGACCGCGGCGCATCTTCACGTTTTTTTCGGGCGTCTTTCAAGTGAAAAGCAAAGAATTAAAAAAAATTAACAACAGCAACAAAAAAGAAGCGAGAAAACGCTGTCCAAAAAGTGGAAAAAGCGAAAACGAAAACCGAAAGCAAAAAAAAAAGGAAAGGAAAGGAAAAGGAAGCGCTTTCAATGGGGCAAGGTGTGGGCAAAGGTGGCGTGGTGTGGAGGGGGCGGGTGAGGAACGACAAAGGAAAACAAAATGTGCCACGCGAAATGATTTTGGGGCGCCCATTTATCAAGTTGCTTTTATTTTCGTGCGCGGGCGTAGTTAAAAATTAATAAATGAAATTAATGTCGGCGACACTTTGCCAGCATTGGCAATGGGATTGGTCAGAGATGTTGCCAAGGGTTTCCTTTGAAACGGGAGAGTCAGGGACAGAAGACGGTGCCGTAGCCAGCTGCGCCACTTTGCTCCTCTACATCAAAAACATTTTCATTTGAAATATTCAGCGCCTAAAAGTCGACAATGCTTTTTGTGCGTCGCATGAATTTAATTAGCGACGCCCAACACTTTTTTGTTGCCAGCACTGTCGTTCTGCCGATGCTGCCGCCTTTGCTGCCCTTGCCCGAGTCCATCCACATCTAACACAATTAACTGCCCGGGCGAAAGTAAAAACTTTTCAGCACACACAAAATCTTTGTAAATTCATCTTTGTCGTTGCCGGTGATTAATCACAGGTCGCGCTGAGGAGAGAAAGGCGCAGCAGCAGCAAAGGCGGCAGTGGGATCCGCATCGGGGGCAAAGCACGTGTCCTATGCCCATTGAACAGGTGTAAACTGCAGAGGTGTCTCTCTGCCTCTCTCCCTCTCTCTGTCTGTCTTTGTGTGTGGGCGCCTTTAAAGTGTCCCCCCGGTGCCGTTGTACAGTCGCAAACTTTGCGCTTAATATGCAAAACTGTCCCGAGCTTGTGGTGGATTAAAAAGTTTGCGCTGGAGCTGCTCAGCTCAGGAGCAGAGCAAATGGAGTAAGACATTAAGCGCTCTTAGGCAAATTAGCGAACGGGCGACTGTACCCAGCGTGGCAGGTGGCAGAAGAGCTGAAGTTCCTCGAGTTAGGCTAAGTAGTTCAATGAGAGGGACAGGAACAGTAAGGCAGGGAAAGACAGGCACAACTTGGTCAAGAAGATCCTGTAGAAGAGAGAAAAGGGCATCAAAGAGCAACAGGGAAAGAGACTTCGCAGATCAGCCAAGAACCTCAACCCATTGCTGAATTTCTTTAACACTCTTTCCATTTTTAATAACAAACATTTTATTTCCATTTTAAGCACAAGGAAACGAAAACAAGCACAAACCAAAGGCGCGTCCTAGCTACCCAAATTCACTCTGGGATCAATGATGCCACCACCTGGCAACACCTCACCGAAAATGCCGCCCGAGGGATTGTTGCTCGCCTGTTGAGGCCGCTGTTGGTGATTGTGGTTGCTGTTTCTAGGCGGGAGCTGATCCACAGGATTACGTGAGGCGAATGGGGGCTCAAAGATGCCTGGTCCGGCAGCCGATCCGGAAGGCGTGGCTGGATTAGCCGGAAAGTGAATGGGGTTGACAATAGTGCGACCAGGCGGGAACATCTCATCGAATGTGGCGGTGGCCAAAATCTCGTTTGCAACATTCAAGAACTTCTTGGACAATCCACGCTCCAGGCCTGGCACAATCTCGTTGAGATACAATTCCTGATTGTTGTTGATTAATGTGTTGCCCACATCGCCCAGCACACCGTCGCCATCGAAGAGGTTGTCCAGATGCAGCTTGAAGTCCTTGAACTGTATCCGCATGGTCATCTTGGTGAACTTGACATACTCCAGACCGTTGCGCAGGTAGCGCACGCCGCGCATCTTCACCAGCGCCTTGGCGTTGTCTAGCAAGACAGAGAGTTAACTGGGATCATGCCTTGGGAATCAGTCTCACTCACCAATGAATCCACGCATGTTGCCCTTGCCCTTAATGTCCAGCAGCAGCAGATTGAGCCGCATGAAGTACTTTCCTTTAAAGTCGATCCTGGGCAGCGTTACCCACAGATCGTAGGAGATATCCTCGGGCTTGGCGCTGTCAAGGAGAAGTGAGTATGAATGGAATTCGATGCGTATCGTGTTGCTACCCACATAATGCGATCTATGATGAAATTGCTGCCCCCCGTTGCCTCCAGCTCGCTGAAGAGTGCCTGGAACTGACTGCTGCCGCCCAGTTCAATGTTGTCCAGCTGCAACGGCTCCAGTGGCGGCGTCCTATAGCCATCGCCGAGATTACCGTGCTTGAGCAGCGGACGCAGCTGATAGACGGCATTGATGATGCAGCGCTCCAGCTGCGGATCGTCGCGGGAACAGGGTGAAATGCTGGACGCTATAAGCAGACACAAGATGAGGAAGTAAGTTTAGGAAGTTGTTTACTTGGCATCACAATTAGGTCATCAGTCGCGTCGCTGACCTTCACCAAGAACGTGTCTTGACTACGTTTGCTGCGTTTGCAGTTCTACGGCATGGCTAATCAGTTGCCCAGTTGATCAGTTGGTCAGCCAGTGAGTCAGTCAATAACTCAGTTAGTTTGCGGGCCGTACTTCGTTTACTTTGTGCAACCTTCGGCAAACGCGACAACGAGCATAATTAATATGCACAACAACAGCTGCAAGCACTCTTCGCTTTGTTGTCATTGCGATTATTTTGTGGAATACTTGGGGGTCAGTGGCACTTTGGCCAACAGAATGAAAAGTGAAAAACCAAGAAAAATATGGACTCTGGTGGTAAATTTAAAAACATACGCAATCGAAGACAATATTTGCATATGTTGCAGGGGTTATACACATGTTTAGTTAACTATTATACACCTGCTACCCATAGCATCTATCTATTCACTTAATAACTCCTTTGTTTATTATCCGATGACAATTAAGTTTTCAGAAATGTTTTTGATGGTGTTCATTATTGTGCATACAAAAAAAGAACGTGCTAGCTTTAGAATGACATAATACAATACAATTTTTTTAGATTTACGAGAGTGGAGAAAAACGTGACTAAATTCTAAGAGCAACTTTAAATGCGTTTAAGAATAAGACAGATTGTCAGCAAATTTAATAGTCCTAGCTCTAATAATTTCTGATATCTAGCTGTCCATACTGACGGAAATGACAATATTGTCTCAACTGTTGACGGGTGGAGATCAGAGATACCTTTCACTTGCTGTTATATATATTTTCGATTGGCCTAAAGTTATAAAGTTATATATTAGCAAGGTAATCTATGACTACTGGGTATTAACAACTGACTATTTTAATTAATTAATTTATACTATTAATTGGAATTGACTAAAACATTCCTCAACCACTTTCGATCTTCCCTCTCTATAAGCCAACAATCCCTTAAGATCCTTTCGCAATAGTTTCGCACAATTTCAGTCAGTTTGATTGCTGAACTTGCCAACTGACTTGCCTTGACCTTCAGTTCGTTTGGGGTATTCCGTTTGCAATACTTACGCAATTTGGCACTGCTCCAGTGGCACAAAGCCAAGAACAGCAACAACAACGGCAGCAGCATCGGCAACTGTTGCACTCTGCTGAGCATCTTGAGAGACATTCCCGGCGACTACTTGTGAGTATGAATTAATCTGAAGGAGCTGCAGCCCACTTCGAAGAGTAGATCGGGTGAACTGTATCTATATTTATCGCAGGCAACGGAAACCGAAACCGAAAGTGAACCGTTGTCGTTGCGCTCGAGTGATCGACTAAAGATTCGTTGAGTCGCCCGCGCTCGTATCTTGATTGAATTAAACGACGCATCGTGTGCTCAACTTAGCCCCAGCTCCGACTGCTCTGGCAACGATTTCGTAGCTTTTACGAGCGCACTGTAGATACATTTGTATCTTTGTATCTATTGGCATCGGCCCTGGGGCACGTGAGCGCAGCTTTGCATGTAAAGTTAAATTTATGTAGTTTTAAGTGAATTAAAACAAAGCCCAAGCCGCATCGCGGTGTAATGTTTAATAATAAATTCCAGGCAAATCAGCGCAGCGAGCATTTGAATAATAAATTTCACTGCCCTCCCCTCCCTACTCCAAATCACCCCAAATTGAAAATCAAACACTCGCCCAGGCGCTAAACTTGTTAAGAATGCAACAAAACTAGAGAACAAGCAGGAAAAACAAAATGAAAACACAAAATATTTATGTTTCATAATGCAAATTTTAACAGTGCTAACGAAGCAAACACAGACTCTGCAGAGGGGGGTGGAGAGAAGTGACAGGTGGCTCAACGGAAGATGACATAATTCAAAGAATGAACACAGTGTGAGACAATGTGTGCAAAGAACGATACATTCAAAAAGAACCAGTCGAACGCTACAGTCAGGTGCTGACTGTACAAGGCCATGGATTATCATATTATACCGTAATACAAATTTTAACGGTATGGAATCGCCGCTCGAATTTGCTACCGATTATCAAATATAATCAGAACCCAGGGAACACCACGGGGAGGCCATTATAAATGAAATTTAATTAAATAATTTAATTTGTTTGACAGTAACTTTTCTTTTAGTTTATTAGAATAAAATAAAAAAAAAAAAACAAATTAAAATAAAATAAACAAAACAATTAATAATAAAAAAGAAAAAATTCCCACCCGCCTCAACCGGGAGTTGAACTCACGCACTCTCGCGCAGCCGTCCGCCACTCTAACCACTCGGCTATTGCCTCACTCCTTGACCTATCGGCAAAGTTGCATTGTGAACCAATTCTGTTACCATACAATGCAAACAAAAAGTTTAATAATAAAATGCTGTGTGTCTGACGCTAGATTTGTAAGTGAGTTTAATTCGTATCATATCTCACTTATTTATAGTCCGATTTAAATGAAATTTTCACATAACGTCCGTGGCAGGGTATTTGTCATGTAAGATATACAACTTTGGTTGTTGAGCTAATATTGTAGTTTTTAAATAGTTATTACTGATTTTCTAAGGCGGGAAGGGGCGTGTCCAAATTTCAAAAAAACTTTGAGACACTGCAATATATACGTATGTTGTCACAAAATTTCATGACTCTAGTTCTTATAGTTTCCGAGATCTAGGTGTTCATTCGGACGGACAGACGGACAGACGGACAGACGGACAGACAGACATGGCTCAATCGACTCGGCTTGTGATCCTGAGCAAGAATATATATAGTTTATGGGGTCGGAGATGCCTCCTTCTGCCTGTTACGCACATTTCCGTTCCGACAAACACAATAGTCCATGAATTTTTTTAAAATCCATGGCCTAAATACATGCTCTCTTTTATTAATATTGAACTGATATAATCTTGCAAGTATTTACAATCAAATCAAGTCAGTTACCATCCATCAATTCCTGCAATTATAACTTAAATTACTTACCAAATCATCCTGAATCAATGAGTGCAAATGGTATTCGAATTTACTCACTTCAAAATAGGAAAAAACTTAAGCTGCTCATGCGGAAATCTAAAAAATAATAGACAAAGCAAGTCAATTGATGTCTGCATAGGATTCCGATGACAAAAGGATGGAAAACAATTGTTGCAACAACAAAATACGTCCGCAACCCCCTTGCCACGCCTCTTGGCGCTGCAGCGAAGCGCACTGACCCTTGACACCCAGTGCACAGGGGGTTGCAGTCCTACAAACTAATCCAACAAGTTGTGTTATAATAATATGGCGCCCTTTAAGATCCGTTAAATGGAACAGCATTGGACTTACAACAACTCAACTCGGCTCAAAAGTTACCTGGCCATAAAACCTGCCACGCATTTAAATGATGGTCAAGCGCGTAGCTGTTTGCAGGCCATCAGGCACAGCAGTTCCAACCCCCCCATAGCTTCTTCCTCGTCTGGGTTGGAGTTTTCATTTATTTATGCCGTTTTGAAGAAGATAGAAACACATCAAATTTGCTAACAAATTACATTTGATGCATGTAATAAAAATCTCGCACAGCTGTAGAAAACGAGAATGAGAACGTGGAAAAAAAAAGAAACCGTACACTGAAATAGGCGTTCACACCGCATTTCGGCCTAATTAAGTTTTCAAGTGCAATAAAATGATGGTCGCAGTTCCTCCTCTATTGCGTGCGGGCATCAAATTTGCGCGAAAGTACATAAAAACTTTAAATGGATTTGCCAGCGAATAGCGACGATGCAGGCGGGCAGGCAGGAAGGCACACACGCGTTATGTGCTGCCCACATCCACCGACATGACGAACATCCATCGGAACATTCAAAGAGCATCATGATTGAACGCAGCAGCCTCTCTTATTTCTTGCTTGTTCGTCCACGCCCACGTTTGGGCGGCGACTCCTCCTCCTCCTCGGCTTCATCGCTGTGCTGAGTACACGCCGACGACGTTGAGCTTTCTCAATGGTTTCCTGTTGCCTCTTTGCTTTCTTCTTTGCCTACTTCTTTGCCAGCTTCTCTGTTTTCCTCTTTGTTTGCTTCTTAACTTGCTGCTGCTTCTCCTCTTCCTTCTTTTCTTTCTTTTCCTGACTGCCCTCCTTAATATTATCACTATTATCCTTGTCATACTCATTAGCATCATCTTCGCTGGCAACGGTCTCCTCCACTTGCTGTTCTTATTGCTCATCCTCTACATTCTCCAAGTTGCTATCAGATACCTCAATCTGGCTGCAGTGGGAATGGGTCCGCTCGACGACCGCCATAAGGTCACCTGATTTTATATTAAAATGCCGCACAGCACCAAAGTGCAGATAGTTCGCCAAACGATCGTTTGTCTTGGCTTTCTTGGACAGCAATATAATGTGCTTGTTGAAGTTCTCAGTGAAAAAGATGACCTTCGGTAAGAGACGCGCCTCGTGCAGCACTTTGGCACGCTCGACCTGTAGCTTGCGCTTCTTTTCCTGCTGCTTGGCCTGACCTTTCAGTATATTGTACTCCACATAGGAGATCAGCTGATAGATGTTCGCAGGCAAAGGTGTTGCATTTGTATATCAATTTGTTGGCCTTGGTAGTAATCCACATCTTTCAGCTGCTTCTACTGCAGGTCGTCAACATAACAAGAGACTTAAGGCCCAAGACTGGCTGTTCATTTACAATATCGTCATTCTGTCTGTGCTGCACTTCGCCCAGCTGCCTGGCAATGCCATCAAAAAATGGTCCGAAATCCGTCTTCTGGCTTTGCGTAAATAGAATGTGATGTACAATGCATAATTCAGGATTGGGAAGCTTCCATGTTTGGCAAAACTCAAGTAGCCAAGTATACGAATCAATTGCAGTACGTTCTCCGTATATAATGTGAACGTAGAATATCTGCAGTGCCTGCAGCAGATAATCAGGCAACTTGGCACCGTTCTAGTCTTCGCTGAGTGAGTCCGCAGTGTCGCTTGCATCCTCTTTCATGAATTAAACCAGCACATCCTGCAGCAGATAGGTGATATCATTCCTTCTGTTAACCACGGCCATGTCTAAAACAGAAGCATTGATTAAAGAAGAGTTTTATTCTCACTAAGATCTGATCTCACTTACCGAATCCTTCAACAAACTCTTTGAATTGCATCACATAAGTGTCGTGAGCTGTTCGGGTGCACTGCATAAAACATAAAACAACAGAGCGGCACTCTCCAGATAAAACTTTTGCATCGCTCGTTCACTAGCCTTTCCAGTATGCCCAGATCCTAAATGTTCTCTGGCTGTGTGCACATTTTCTTTAGGTAGTGCTTAGTGATACAAGTTAAAATTAAGTTACATATTTTGATTAAAGCAAATAATATTAAAATAATTTGTACTAAGGTGCTACTGGATTATTTATAATTAAATGGATTTACAAGCTATTGACACAATCTTTATTATTGTTTAGCTCACACAGAGCTTTTTTACGCTCAAAAACTTACAAGTACAAATTATAATTATGTTATTTTGGGTTAGTAAAATGATGCTTCAGTTTTAATCGGCAGTTTCCATTTTAAGCACAAACTTCTCCATTATGGCATTGAGACGTTTGCGCTCTTTCAACTGCTGCTGCATCAGGTCGGAGATCTGTGTGCCCATGGCGAGAAGTGCTTCCGTATTAGCCTCGGTACGTTGGGCATTTAATCTTGTCTGTCTATTGAGATCACGCAACTCTTTGGCTATGTCCATGAGCATCGTACTCTCGCCGAGACCCATTGACCTTACATTATCATCTGATTCTAATCTACGTTTCTTTGCTGTCGAATGTTGATGAAGTTGTTGCTCTACTTTAACGCCGACGTTGCGTACGCTGATGGACTCGATTGAATCGTCGTCCTCTTCTTCGTCTTCCTGCTCCGCCTCATCTATAAAAGTAATTGTAGATAGGGAAGACAGAAGACCAATTTCAGCAACTTACCATTTTCCGAACCTTCCTCGTATTGATCGGATTTGATGTCTGACAGTCGCATACTTGAACTCGTCTCACTGCGTCCCTTTGCTTGAGGCTGGGACTCCACCATAACGTCTGCCATCTCATACAGATCGGAGATTGTCGCAACAGCATCCTCCAGCGGTGTCAGTGTATCCTGATACAAAGAACTTTTCCCAGTTGCGTTGGGTTCCAGCCTGTTGTTGGCTATCTTCTTGCGAATGCAGCTCTTCCAGTCCTTCCAAACCTGCAAGAATTGCTTTCATTGAGTTTACCTCCAATTGACCTAATCTTTGCGGTGCTTACACGTTTCCATTCGCCGGCTTCTTTGACTGGCGGTCCCACGCTGTTAAGCTCTTTGCTCAGTCTCTTCCATGCCGCTTCACTGGCCAGTTTGTCGCCTTTATAATAGTTTTTGGCTATTACTGGATGCCTCTCCATGAATGCCACAAAGATAGCATCCTGCTGAGCTGTCCTGTGCTTGCCCCTGCAAAGGAATTAACCATTACTTGATTGTTGCATTGTTTTGTGCCATTCTTATTTACATTCCGTTGCTGTATTGATTTTATTCTAGAGCTGTAACTCGTTGCGATAGTTTGGTTATCGTTTCGCCGCCACCAAGAAACATCGGCTCCGCATTGCGTTTACAAAATTTATCGATACGTTTCATAGCTATCGCATGGATTCTTTCAGCAGTCTTATCGAATGCCGGTTATATTTAAATTAATTTTCATGAAATGGCGAAAACAAACAAATTGTATTTACCTAGTAGACCTTTAACTTAATAGTTTCACATTTATTATTTAGCTAATATTTATTAACGTGAATTTCAAGTTTTACAAGTATTTTACATTTGCTGCCATTCATCGCAGAACTCTCTACACTTGTAAATTAATAAATCAACTTAAGTTTTGCTACAAATTCGATTTGCACAACACTCTCCGTGTAGAGTATTATTCACCCAGATCCAAAAGTCCAGTTATCTTATCGTGATATTAGTATTGTGAACTGATAAGTACGCTGCCAGAGATTACAACACTCCATTCAGGCGCGGCACCTGTTTTGGTGAAGAACCAGCAATCAGTACGAATAGTTTAGCAGGTGGAACAAGGTAATGCGGAAAAATAGAAACTCAAATGTGTTGTGAAAGAAATCCAAGAAATCAAAATAATTCGGATGAGCTGATAACATATTTTTTATTGCTGTTTATAATTAAAAAAGCATATTAAAGTTGTGCTGAAAAACAAAATCATTAAAAACAAACATAACTTAATAAAATTAAAGAAATTAAATAAAGTAGTCTACATAAAAAGTCTACAAAAACAGCAAACGCCCAGTTATGAGAGTGTTCAAATATCTTTAAAAGTTCACCAACTGTGCTTAAACAATTAAAATATTATCTTATCGCAGTGGGTAAAATCGCAGTGTTGTGTAGTGAATACATAAAAAACTAAGTATTATGTGTGGGGAATACATATTTCCTTGCCCAGTGGTGTTCTACTTAAGGCACTCTATGGCAAACTCACTGGACTTGCATCTGACTCATGCGCCATATTCGAATAGTGGGGAATAGTTTTTTTGAAAAGCTCACCAACTAACGGTGCTGTGTAGTGCCAATCTATATCCCGTTCATGGAGGGAGAGACCACTCTGAATTATGAACAAATTCCTTGTGAAACTGATAAAAATTGATAACAGATACTGAGCGTATATGCGGGTTTATCAAGGCGACTTGACTCATTCGCTTACAGCGCATTTTGTTGGTCTTTTATTGTGTGTACCTTTATTTTATTTCCAATTGATAATGAGCCAATGAGTGTGCAAGCTGAATGACATCAGCTTCTGTTGGCATTAGCCGATGATTACTGTACTTTTATTGTGCGAAAGCTTATTACAACAACTTCCGGAAGTCCAGAAAGAGTGATCGATAAAGACGGAGAGTGACGCACAAACTTTCTATGACGATCTCAAATAGAAATGTGTACGGGAAATGGAAAGACTTTGTTTGACTGTTGACGCAGTCCCTCAAATTCGTTGACTTTGATTCTCTCTCTTCGATTTGTATCTTAATTGCGGCACTACAAAAAGATATTAATGACTTTAAACAGTTTCAATTTATCAGATCAATACGCTGACTGTCTGTCACCTGCACTGAGCACACATTGAGACAGCCGAAAGCCAAACTGTTCGGGTCTGACTGTTCCAATGTTTGCACAGTGATAGGGATAACAAAGTTTACACATGCCCCTCTAAATCAAACACGCATAATTGTTGCTGCCCCGATAACGCACTGTGCACTCTCTACATAAAATACCTGAATACCAATCTATATTATGTTATGACTGTATGTGCAATGGGTTCTTATCATTTGGCTCTTTTCTGCGCGGACAGCTATAAGCCATGCGGCCTGGGCTTGGGTGTTGCTCTTTTTGGGCCACGGCCATCAGTTCGATAAGTCGCAAGAGTTTTGTAACTAACTTATTAGGGGTACCTTGGTTTAGGGTGGTCTCTGCATCACTAACCTGCCCGAAAGATTGAACAAATACGCACACAAGTTAGTGGCTTATCTGCTTAGTCAATTACGCGTGCTTATATAATTGTATAAGAGCGGGAATATTTATTATAATTGATAGTTGTACAGTTTATTACTCATTATAAATAATTGTACACTATAATAGTAATGATACTATTCACAGTAGTTACTTCGCATCATTATAATTATCATGAATTAATTATAACTTTCCTTTGCCTTCTTCTTTCCTGCAGTTTCCCTTCAACGAAGACACACACACACACGCACACACAACGACTTAGACGCAGCCACGGCATGCAGCTCTCAGAACTGAAGGCAGTTGCAGTCTGCCTTGGCCTGGGCCTGATCCTCACGATCGGCTCAGTGCAGGCGCAGGAGAATGCACAACTGCAGATACCGCCCTCGCTGATCGAATGCTACAACACGTCGTACTTCATGAACCGCGACAATCGTCTGCCCGCCAACATGGACACCCTGATCTCGCTGATTGAGAAGGTGGAGAATAGCTATGTGGCAAGTGGCTATCAGATGGACATCCGCCAGGTGTCTGTGGCACTGTTACATCGCTTCCGTCAGGATGGCATCAGGCGTGCTCCTGGTGTGACAACCCAAATCGATGGCGTCATTCCCTACAGCCCCACGGGCTTCCAGTTCCCCAAGCTGCGCATTCTGCTCTCCCGCCTGCTGCCCGGCAACGCCAACACCTTCCCGAACAGTTCGTTGACCAGCACCGAGCGCTGCTCACTGCACTTCATGCTCTCCAGCACGTTCGATACACGGCAGCGAGGAGACGAGAACACCGTCTGCAGTCAGCTCTCCCAGTACCGCGCCCAGCGTCTGCCACGTGAGCTGAAGAAGACCGCAGCGAACAACTTCATCGGGGATGCCGAGTGGCTTGACAGCAGACCGAAGCGGGCTCGGGGCTCCGGATCGAACTATGTGCAACTGGGTGAGCTGGACTACGACACCGACTGGGCCTATGCGGGCACAGAAGGCCTCAGCCAGTGTCCCGTCGAGGACGGCCTGGTGCGCACTCCCTGGGGCACAGTGTCGGCGGGCACGTTGATTGCCGGCGTGGCAACGGGGCTGCAGCAGCAAACCATCAATCTGAATACGCTTCTGCAGCTGGCCACGCAACGACGTGGACGCACTCAGTCGCAGACAACGGCCTCCACCATTGACAATCGTTGGGCAGCCACATTGGCCGGCGATCTGGCTGAAGTGACTCTTGTGCAGGTGCCAACTTCCAGTGGCAATGTGGCCACAGTGGGTGCAACTGGCGGCTGGAACGACACGGTGCTGCCCCATTGGTATTTCCTCTCGCAGCGCAACAATCTGGAGGCCACCGATGCGGAGATTCGTGGTGGACTCGATGGACTGATCATTGCCAAGAATGTGGCCCAGTGGAAGACGCAGGCCTCGAGCCTGAAGCTGTCCCAGCTGCTGCGCATGTACTACTCCTCCACCGGCGTCTTGGGCACCGGCATCCAGGCCTGCGGTCGCCAGGCACAGTTCCCCAATGTGGCGCCCAGCACTGACATGCAGGCACAGACGGCAGCCTTTGCTCAGGTGCTCGATCGGGAGATGCAGCTGCGTGTCACGCTGCAGCCGGCAACGATAGCCACCTTCGCCTCCAACGCGGCCCTGTCGCTGGTCACCTATGTGCGTAAGTAGAGCTCAGCATTGCGTAATCATTGGAACCACTTGGGGGGCAGTTTGTACTCTAGAATCTAAAATCTTTGCCAGCATTTGATTCCCTTTCCATTTCGTTTCCCTTCTGCTGTCGCTTTTTCTCCCCCACACTTGCATAACTTGTATGTTTGTGCTTTTTGATCTTGCAGCGCAATCACTGAACGACGTGTCCTGCACGGCCAGCAACAGCCAGGACCTGTCGGACATCATCACGCCCATGACCAATCTGTTTGTCTTCCTGGACACCTCCTGGCAGTACAGCTCCATTGTTGACTACGTTGCGTGAGTTGAGAGTTGGCCAGGTCTATTACAGCAGAGCAGATTCTAATCCCTTCATTGCCTCTCCCACAGTTACGTGCTGCAGCAGTTGAACATTCATCCCTATGCCAGCTCGGTGACGCTGCTGTCCGCCTACGATGGTTCGATTATTGTCAACACCACCAACTATGTCACCGATGTCTATCAGCAGTGGAACGTAACCACGCAGGCGCAGCGTAAGTTGTCGATCATTTGGAGTGTGGCACTCTTAGTTAATCTTTCCTTTCTTCCTTCACAGATCAGCAGGGTTTCAATCTGCCCACTGTGCTGCGCACCATTCAGAACCTCACGCAGAACCTTCTGAATGGCGAGCAGACCAACTCCAGCGTTGGCGGTCGCTCCCTGGTGGCTCTAATCATACCCAACCAGGCGACTGTGAACGATGCCGACTCCAACTATGCCCAGACTGAGGTGCAGTACATCAACGAGCAGATTCCCGATCTGCGATTTGTCTATTATGGCGGCGGTAACATTCAGCGGTTCTCTAACTTTGTGCGAGACTCCACGCGGGATCTGTTCTCGCTGAGCATCGGCAGCACTGTAGCCACATCTGCAGGACCCGTGGCCAGGCGCATTATCAAGAGTAAGTGCAGTTGCTTGAGGGGATTTGCTTTACACCTGATACCTAATACCTTGATTGCCTTGCAGTACCTCGTCGCATCATCAACCCGCGCTGCGGCTCCACCTGGTACACCAACAGCTGGGGCACCGACCAGATGTACCAGTACGTGCGTCCCGGCACTGTCAACTTCTATCGCGTTGCCACCAACTACTTCTTCGGCTCGGGCAGCAATCGTGTGGTGACCATTCAGTCCCAGAACGGAGGCAGCTTCACCATTTGCTCGTCGCGCAGCTACGAGTGGCCGCAGCAAAACTCCACCACATCCTCGACCACGACGACAACGACTGGCAGCGTGAACCAGAACTGTGTGCAGATTAGTGGCAACAGTTACTCGTACGATCTGTCGAATGCCTGCAACGGTTACTACACCATCACGCAGTGTCCGCCTCTCTATCTGTCCGTGCAGCCGGGCAGCATCAATACCACATCGTGCTCCCAGGATGCCTGCCAGACGCCCGACCAGTGGCGCTATGTGGTCTCCGTGACCAACATGGGTTGCTACAGTGGTGTCGCTGGTTTGGCGGCCAGTCTGCTGACTATTGTGCTGGCTCTGCTCGCCCAGCAGTCGCTGCAGTAGGTGGCAGCAGTATAAACAAATAGTATAAGTTGCAGTCCCGTTACAGAGTTCAAATAACCCACATCCATTTGTCGTCTTTAAAGTATTATTATAATTTTTCTACTTAAGTTGTAAGTTCCAGTGAAAAGCGTCGCTAATAAAGTCCCCACTAGAACTTCACACAGAGAGCACTTTTCTTTCTTCCCTCCCAAGTGGTTCCAGTTAGACATAGCATAGAATATAGAATGAAATAAATAATCCTTTCCACTTCATCCGCAGCCATCATGGACTCCTTTCAGTGCAGAGCGTGGTCGGACATATCCAACATGACCACCATCATTGCCGACGTGTTTGTCTTTGTGGACACCAACTGGCCATATAACTGGGTAGTGGACTATGTTGAGTGAGTACTGGCATCCATATAACTACCTGACTTCTGGCTATATCTCTGTCTCCCTCTTCTTTTCCAGCTTTGTCTTGCAGAATCTGAATATTCATCCATATGCCAGCACTGTGACACTCTTCGCTGCCTCTGATGCTTCAGTTATAGTCAACACAACCGACTATATAGTGGATCTTTATCAGCAGTGGAACTTCACAACACACTATTGGCGTAAGTTCGTCCATCAACTAGACAGAGTCCTAATCCTTTGTTGCCTCCTGCGTAGATCCCCCTGGCTTCAATTTGCCCAGAATACTAAACACGCTGAGCTCTAGAGTGGAGCAACTGCTGTCAGTTGAAGCGAATGCTGGCAATCTTGGTGGACGCTCGCTGGTGGCGCTGCTTGTGCCCAGTCCCATTTCTTATGTGGATGAGAATGACTACGATTACAGTCGTCGCTACATGGACCGCATGGCTTGGAGTTTGCCCAATCTGCACTTCATCTACTATGGCGGAGGTGCTCTGGTGAGGTTCCACGACTTTGTGCGGCAGCCCAGCAGAGATCTGTATGTGTTGAACATAGAAAAGCCCGCGAAGGAGTGTGGAGCACCTGTGATTAGACGCATACGCCAGGGTAAGTAGAATGGACCTGTTTCTATAAAGCTGCTTACTGAGTAACTGTTTTAGTGCCACGTCGCCTCTGGAATCCACGTTGCTATTCCAATGGAGTCATCAGTGAATATGGCAGCGATTCCCTGCTGCAGTTTGGACGCTTGGGCAGCATTAATTTCTATCGTCTGGATGCGCTTTACATGCCTGGCAGGCAGAGCATGCGTTACTTGAAAATAGCGCCCATCACCCAGGTGACGTTCACAGTGTGCTTCTCGCGCAGCATCGAGCTGCCGTTCCGCAACGGCAGCTTACCGCTGCGCCAGGACGAGAGCTGCGAATCGACGGCACTGGGAGCGTACAGTTACGATCTGACGGACGCCTGTGTGGGCTATGACTTTGAGCCATGTCCACCACTCTTCTTCTCGGTGCAGTCTCAGGGCTTTGGCGATGTCTCTTGCACGCAGGATGCCTGCCAGACGCCGGACGAGGCGCAGTATACAATAAGTCTGAATAATCTCGGCTGTAACGGCGCATCACAACGTCAATTGGCTGCACATTTAACTCTATTTTCAGTTCTTTTTGCCATTTTTGTAAGTTGCACCTGAATAAGTACAAAATATTGCTACATTTGTCTTTACCAATTCAAATAAAAGTAATTAAAGTTTAACTTCTCTGTTAAATTTCACAATACCGTGCAAAGGCAATCAGCTGATAAATTAATACCAGGGGTGGAAAAAACAGAGCTGCCAACTTACATGCACAAATGCCACCAAAGCCTCAATGGGTATATTAAAAGTCCCATAAGAAGTCCTAAGGATGTTTTATTTGAATTCTGACAGTTACGTGGAGGAAATTAAAAATACTTGGGATAATTTTCGTTCCCAGGAATATGTTAAAAAGGTCCCAAGGGATATAAAAAGTACCAAGGATAATATTTATAAACAAAAGCAATAAGATACTGCGTACTTCCTTTTAAATGTGCAGGAACAGTTTCATATTATTTAAGTTTTTAAATTTTTACTGTGTTCCTTTCTATGCATCAACAATTTGCTTGCCTTGTTTCATTGTTTTTACTAAGTTTCGTCACTTTCATTCAATATGATAAGCAGACTAATTTGAATATTTAAGAAAGAAGCTTGTAAAACAAGGTTGACTGACTGACTTTGCGAAAAGCAATCTCGATATCGATGATATTATTAAAATAAAGTTTTAAATTAAATATATTGTATATATGTAGTTGTATATAAGTAGTTTTAACGCTGTCCATGCTCCTTAAGACCTTCGCATGAGCGAGGTATAATGTAGTTGCGCCTTTGTTGTGCCTCGTACTGCCTTTAGTGTTTTATTTTCTTTGCGTTTTTAAACCGGCAACATCAATTTATCATGCTGAAGTGGTGTCCATATAAGCGGAAGTTGTACTACAAGCTGCCTGCTCAGGCCAAGCCAGGCGTATGCACAGCAGCGGCAACAACAGCAAAAAGAACTACAACAACAGCAACAAAAGCAGAGGCAGAAGAAGAGAAAGAGAGAGAGAGGAGAAATGGAGAAATGGACGACCTCTTTGTGGGGACGTCTGTTTTTGGGGGTGTCACAACTATTTTCAACATTGTGCACACATTTCATTCATTGAGTGCATGTTGAGCATATTTACAACTAGTTAAAGGCCAACAACAACAACAACAGCAACAACAACGACTGCTGGGGCTGTTAAAAGGCACTTTATGCGCTTTTATGAGATTTTATGGTTGGCATTTTAAAACGTCGACGTAGTTTTTGCGTATTTCTTCCACTCTCCCTCTTGTATTCTCTTTCTCTGTCTGTCTCTGTCTCTCTCTTCCCTGACATTTATTATGCTGCCGCATTCCCTGATAATTATCTCCTTGGGCTGAATTCGCTTCCACAATCGAACGAATTCAATTGAGAATTTTTCATCTCTCAACTTATTTACAACTGCGAGGGGGAGATGTGGGCGGCAGTGTGGGCGTGGGCTGACGGCCAAAGCGGAAATATTTCCCCTGTCTGTGTCTGTGTGTGTGGGTGAACGAGAGAGTTGCCAGAGTTCACTTCTCGAGGCCAGTCGCCAAGTCCAAGTCCACGTCGAAGTCGAAGTCGTCGAACTTTTTGCCGGCACTCGATATGTGACGACGACAACTAGAACGCCAACTAGAACGGCAATGGGAACGGGAATAAGGCTAGCTGCGCTTTTCTTCAACTGATAAAGATAAGACCAAGGAGTTGACTTGCGTTGAGTGCTCTGCTTTGCTCTACAAGAGGTCCTGGGGCAAACTTTGCCAGCCTTTTTGCGGTTTGCCGTTCAAGTTGGCCAGCATTTTGTGACAATTTATTTTCTATGCTTTGGCGTTTGCTTTCAACAAATCGAAAAACTATTAAATTGGGCTGTGAGCCAACAAGACTTCCGTTAGAATGATTTTTGCATGAACAGACGAAGATGTTATACACTATCTCTACATTTGTATAACAGAGAACGGGGAAATATTTAAAATATGGTATATTGCTGAAGTACGTTCGATAAGTGGCCTATCGATTGCAAAATACTAGTACTTATCGTTAAACTGCTGCCATATTTGATAAGGAATTTATTTAAATATAAAGGTATTTATTATATTGTATATTGTGCTTTTTGACTTGAGTAATTAAGGGGAAATTGATCGTTGAACAAAAGCTGCCGGATTGTTTAAATTAACTAGTTGATCCTTGCAAATATTTTTTGTACAGATTGCTAAAGTTGAGCGAAATTGGAGGGTATTTATAAAAAAGTCATTTACTTTCATTTCTGTGAGAATATTTTCTTTGTTGACAGTCACGCGATTTGGCCATGGTTTGGCACATTTGATATCGCTGCAACTTTTCACCTTTGCACGGCGTTGACAGGCCTGCGACGACGTCTGGTTAATTGGATAGGAATGGCAGCCTGGCAACGTGGCACCGTAGCAATGTGGCAGCATGGCAGCCTGGCAGCCCGGCAGTGGCCAAGGCGATGGGCACTTGTGATAAGATCTCAAAGTAAACCCACTGCAAACGGACTCCTCTGGCATAACCTCAATTGCCAGTGCCGAGCAGTGTGCAACAGCTTTATGCTTTATGCTCCATGCAAACACACTTAAACACCCCTAGCGTGGTATCTGCGCAATCTGTAAACAGGGCAGAGCTTTGAAAAACTCAGAATATGGCGAAGATTGCAGATGAAGGGTGCATCTAAAATATCATGCATATTGGCCATTGAAATCTGCTGCCTAGCAACAACTTGGGAACCTTCCGTTGACAGCGGATGACACTAAACTAATTAAAAGTTTTGGGCTCCAGCCACGGCCAACCCATATGGCAGGGCATGGCAAGGCAAGGCAAGGGGTTCGACTAGGTGGCAGCTGGCATAAATTACGCATTGAAATCACGTAAATGCTGGCAAATTTAATCAGCATAACATCACAGTGCGGCCACTAAACAAAAATTAAATTTAGCAACGTAACCAAATAAAAGCGCACCTAAAATAGAGAAAAAAGAAGCTGTAAAAAAGGAAAATACCTAGGGAAATTCAGCAGTCTCTGTAACAGACTGACAAATACCCTTTAAAAAATACAAGTTCTGTTTGAGGAACTATATGGTATATGAGAATAGAAACACCCCTTTAAATCTACCATACTGGAGCTTTATTTTATTTTAAAAATAGCCACACTACTAATATTTTAAACAGTATATGGTTTATCTAACTGTTGCTTTAAGCTCAAAGAAATTGCGTAGTATTTGCAATTCATACACCCTCTTTTTAACCACCCTACTGGGTGTGAAAAAAACTGTTAGTGTCAACGGTACAAAAAAATTTGCACACAACTACGTGACTTCAATTTCTCACTCAGCCGCAGTCGAGTTTCGGCCTCTGCTTCTGCCTCTGCCGGCCGCAAAGGTGTTCCTGTGTGTGTGTTTGTTAGTGGTGTGCGTGTATGTTGTCCTGCCTGGGCAGAACTTTTAATCCTTTGCACTTTTGTCAATGTCAGAGGAGACGACCAATGACAAACAGAGGAGCAAGGCAGAAAAACCAAAACACGAACCGGAATTCGCCCCCGAAAACGGATGCCGGAAGTGAATACTTATATGCCCTAACCGAATATCGTATATTGAAATTGATCAATTAGATAAAAATACAACTGTACATTGCAAACAATTTATGTACAATATTTGTTTAAATTGTGTTGAACATTCTTTACAAATTGAAGAGATATTTTACAAAATGAAATCACTTTATGCACACCTGCAAACCCAATAAGCTTTCCTTTTACCCTCTCTCTCTCTCTCTCTCGATTGTTGTTGGTGCTGCAACCGAATAGTTTTCCACCACAATGACATTTCAGTTTGTGCTATCGTTGGAAAAAGAATAAACCAGAAGACCCAATAAAATTAATTGATTTTGAGGTTTTCCATTTGCCTATAGCCGAGTGATTTTGATTTTTAACCTGACAACTGACAGACACCGTTGGGCCCGGGGATTAAAGCGAATAGTGCAATGAGCTATCGAGGGGGAAGTACCAAATTGATAAGGTTGAATTTAAATAATGGAAAGATTCTACTGTAAAAATGAATGAAATTTGAATGAAAAACGGAGATAGAAGTTGAGTTTATTGTGCAGATTCTATTTTATTTATGTTTATCTTTCAGTTTTGTATTCGGCAACTAACTTCAGTCTGTGGGTTGTCATTTAAGCCTGATGAGTCACGTTTATGACGCCATTCGGTGTCAATTTGATGCAGAGCTTGTCCACTAACAGGTCCCCCCGTACGCTTAGCCCCGTTAGCCACTGGCGGCGGCTTTCTACGCCGCTCGCATTATCAATTATGCGTCGGCATTGCGAGCTGCCGCGTTCGTGTTCCCGTATACCGCATCCCGTTTGCCGTGTCCGAGTGCCTGTAAACTTGGCAATTTATTTGCACCGGAAACTCAACATAAATCAAACTAATTTCTCCAGGGATTTTTGAACAAGTTTCGACGTGTCGCTCGGCTGCTGTTGCTGCCTGCTTCTGCTCCTGCTCCCGTTCCTGTCTGCCTCTGCCTCTGTCTCTGTCTGTGTGCGTGCGTTTGAGAAGCCGCGCTTTGTTGCTCTTATTATTATTGTTGTTGTTGCTGTTGTTGTGCACGTGTTTGGGGCATAGCAAATTGAATTTGTCGCGCCATGTTGCATAATTTGGGGACCATTGTGCGTCTAATTGGCCAAAATGTAAGCGACCAGCAAGAAGCTGCGACTGAATAGACCTGTGCGAAGGTATCCAAGTCTGTCTGTCTACAGGTATCTTGAATACACCTGGATTAGCTTGGAGTGGAATTGGAAATTGTGAACACAACTGCGAAATAATTGAAGCTGTAGTTGCGTTGCTGTTACAATAAATACGGTCTAGACACCAGAATGAGCTGCTAATTCAGGTGGAATCTCTTCGACTTCAATCTATTTATAAAGAGTACACTTTGATATGCAGACTTCGTTTATACATTACTATAATATCTAACGTACTTAGCACAAGTTTTCTATTTATATATTCAATTTCAAAATTAACTGTGTGCGAACTCTACGAAATATGGCCGACATTTATATCGAGACAGAGCACGAGGGACTGCCGGCTGAGCCGAGCATTGCGTTGGTGCCTCTCTTGGACTACTCTGGAGGTGCACAGATATGTCCATGGCAGCCTACGTTCAAGAACTTTAAAATGGAGAAACGGGTTGGAGTGTTGCCGCTACTCGAGCGGACTTGGAAGCAGTACAAGTCAAACGATCTGGTTCTGCGATTGGGCATAAAGAAGCTGCACTGCAATCGCGCGCTCTTGATGAGCTACTCGGAGTGGGCAGTGGACAAACTAAAGAATGGTTCACATGAGCTGCACTTGTCCGAGAATGAGGTGCCGTACGAGGGACTGGCGGCGCTCTGTGCCTGGATGGACAAGTCGCACACTGTGCTGGACTGTGAACATCTCATGGCGGTGCTGGCTGCAGCCACATTCCTGCGGGTCCAGGCACTGGCGCGTCAGTTGTGGCAGTGTCTGGACTTGCCGCAGGGCATTAAGGAGGATCGTGCCTTCAAGATGGCCATGTACGCCAGCAGCAGCCATGCACTGAGCTGCTATCGTGGCCTGGACACCACCATATTGCGACGTGTTCAGTGCTTCTTTCTCACTCTGGTGGCCAGCAAGGAGTTTCTGCATCTGCCGCCGGAGAATGTCTGCAGTCTGCTCGGCGCTGAGGTGGCTGTGAATAGTGAGAGGGAGGTCTTCTTTGCAGCAGTGCGTTGGCTTACCCACGACTGGGCCGCCCGCTCCAAGCATCTGGAAGCCATCATGGAGAGCGTGCGCCTTGCCCAGCTGTCCACCAAGTACATCAGGAAATTGCAGATGGGCACGAAGGAGCCGACGGTCGATCTGATTGTCGCACATCCCGTTTTCGTGGAGTTGATTCGTAAAGCACTGTATGTTCTACAAGAGTTGTCTCTCTTTTCAGCTTATCTAACAGTTTCTCTCTTCTCTCTCTCTTTCTCTTAGCGCGACTCATCTGTTTCTCTACTACGAAGACGGCTCCAAAGTCTGTGATCAGCTCTACGAAGTGCTGCATATAAAGCGCGCCTCTTGGCGGCCCTTCATCATGCATCCGCTGTGTCCTTATCACAGACACTATACCAATAAGTCCGAAAATGATTTTACCTATAGCGACTTTCTTGCCTACTTGCGATGTCTGCAAATATCTGGCGTGAATACTTGGAAGACTTTAAAGGTGGAAAAGGTGCAGAATGCACGACATTTCAGATGAAGATCATTCAAAGTGTGCAATGTTTTTTTTACATATTTTATCTTTATACTTCTGTGCATATATTGCCTCTCTTATCCGATCATTTAACGCACATTTGAGTAGAGGGAAACTTAGCGAAAGCAGCTGCAACTTTTCCTTAACAATTTTTAACTTACACATTTGTATGTATGTGTGTACATATACTATATAAGTGTACATGTCTGCTGCTTGTTCTACCGCTATTTGTAATTTTCAAAACAATTTCCTCATCAGCAACAACAACAATAAACACAACAACAACAAGAAGGGAACTACAAAAAACATGTAGAATAAGTGCCACCACATCGTCAACATCGTCATCTCGTCGTCGCTTGTTTTGGTTTCATTGCTCGCGGCGCTGCTTGTGCGCTTAACCGCGCTTCCTCCCGCCTTCCCTACGCCCCCTTACCCGTCCCCAGCAAACTTCCTCAACAAGCTTGTCGCCTGCTGCTTGGTGTGGCCCAAAAAAAAAAGAAGCCACCTCAGTCGCTACACCTGCCGTTGTTGTGCAAATTGAAAACTGTTGTGCGGCTGTAGCAGAATGTCTGCTAAGTTGCCGAGCTCGAGATTGTCGAACAGCTGCTGCAGTCCCTATTTTTGTTGCCTCCATTGTTGTTGGCTCTAATGATATTTGGCTTATAAATGCAACGCCAGTGCTGCAGCCAAAACGGACTGAAATCATGTCATGCCAGCGCATTTACATAATTAATAATATAACTAAAAACAAGTACGGAAAGCAATAATCGTGTGACACTGACTGTAAGATACCCTTGTCACTATACCTGCACACTAATATTGGCCAATAGCTTATTCTGCACATATTCTTTGGACATTTATTGCCTATGCAAATGATAATAAACTTGAACTGCATATGGTATACTAGACAAATATATTAATATTAATATATATAGACAGGTGGACAGATAGACAGAGAGAAGGACACAGACAAATAGACACACAGACATCCGTAGAGACAGTCAGTCGACTCGGCTGGTGATACTGAGCAAGAATATATACATTTACACAAACTTGCTATACCTTTATGTGACTCTCTTGCTTAGTTGCTGAACTGTAATTTAACTGCAGCATACTTTGCAGGTCAATCAGCAAGTGCAAAGCCTGCAAAGAGAACATTTTTCTATGAAATCGATGACCTGCGTATGCTGTCAATAGTTGGTTTGAATTCTATCGAACTATTATTGCGTGTCAAGGATCATGCAATGGCAGCAAGTGCAATTTAATAATGGCAGACAAACCACAAGGCACTGTATTAATGCAGTATTTGTTCACCAATATTAACTTAATTACAGCCTTGCTACATTCTAGCTTATAGTAAATTACTCATGTCTTCCTTAGCCACAAATCAAACCCAATATCTCTGCAGTTATTAAGGCAAGCAAATTTGCTTTAGACTTGGTTCAATAACATTTCTAAAGGGGTGAGGAATTTCTGTTGAATCTTTTGGAAATTGCACCCTAAACACCGCAGACACTTGGGCAGCCCCACGGCGATATTCTTCATTAATTATTTTGATTACTTTTGCATTAATGAAATGCCGTTTCTGGCACTTCTTTTTGCCACACTGCGCCACACTTGGCATAATAAATACCCGAATGAAATTGCGCGTGAAACAATGCATTTCCGGTTGTCCAGAAACCATTCCCGTTCACATGCACATTCACATTCACACTCTGATTCACAGTACACTCACACTCACTCTGCCACATTCATTCGCATTTACACAGTACCACAGCATTCACATGGCATTGGCGTTGCTTCCGCTTCATCTTTTTTCTCGCGCCCCGACTGCGATAAACATTCACACGCCGCAGCTGCTACAAAGCTGCAGAGTAGAGACGGGGGTGCAGTAGGGAGGAATGGAGCCAGTTGAGAGTGGGGGGGGTGACTCCTAACGTCTGCAAGCGCATTGGAAACCCGTTGAAATTGTTGGCTGCTTTATGTTGTCATTCCATTAATTATCGTTCGTTATTTTAACTTTTAGCATAGAGCGCAGTTTTTCTCGCTTTTCCCTTTTTCCCTACTCCTCCTCCTCCTCTCTTTTACCCTTTTCGTTCTCTCCTTTTTCGGTTTCTGTTGCCATTGTGCGCCGTCTGCACTTTACAAATACTTCATAATATTGGACAAGCGATTCATTCCTCTTTTTTTTGCGGTGCCAACGCCTTTTGTTTGCACATTAAATGGCGTCGGCGGCCATGTGCAATTGTTGTTCGCCTGTGTGTATGTTGGTGTGCACGGCGGTCGGGGTAATGAATTACTAGCCACATGGTTTTTGCTCTGCACCGCCCGCTGTCTCGCAACAATGACATTGCAATTTTTAGCCAACGCCAACAATGTCAGGGACAGCCAAAGAGACTGCCACGAAGAGGAGAAAAAGGGGGGAGAGAGGCTAGAGGGGGTGGCAAAAATGCAGACACGTCTAGCAGGCAACGAGCCGCATAGGCCGACCAAAATTATGTGGCTTTAATTGCGCACAAATTGCTTTATGAGACAGTTTTTTTAGGGCATTTAAGAAAGTTTTCAAAGTCTGAACATATTCTTTATTGCATGCGAGTTTTAGTTTATGTTTTTATACGAGTATAAATTTATAATTAATAAAATAAAGACAAAGAAGGAAGTAATTAAAATAATTATAGAGTAATATAGTGCAAAGAATTAAATAGTGTGTATTATATGTTATGTGCAATAATATACAAATATATAATATTATTTTTATTATAAAACTGCAAATTGAAAACAAAGCTAGAAATTTTGAAGGGCTGCTGCAAATTGAAAGACTGCTGTTATTTGCATTAAGTAAACTACATGAATAAATATACAATAAATACAATATAATATTTAATATTAATATATTTAAACAGTACTATGTTTAGAGAATCAATGTGTATATATATTTATTACTTGCATAGGCACAATAAATTTTTAATGGTCAGCATAAAACATGCAGCCTCAGAGGCCGCAAACATTTTCAAGGATTTGTTTTATGAGTTTGTTAACAATCGATTCAGTTGTCGTTGTTGTTGTTCTTGTTGTTGTATTCCTTACAACCATTAGTCTAGTGCGACAAGCAGGCGCATGTTGGCTCTGGGCAGTGCCACGCCTACCAATAGCTGGGCATATAATAAATCATGTGGCTGTACCTATTGGCACACCCAATGCTTATGCCCCCTACACACACACACACAGACTGTGATTCATTGCACCAGTGAGCGAGGGGGGAGTAGAAAGCGAGGGCAGCTTAAAAAATAAACCGGATGATAAATAATAAGCAACAAAAGCTGACAGCAACAATCACAGTGTGTCCGTTGTTAAGAAAGACACACACACACTGAAAAAGCAGACACAACAAATTAACAATGAACTTACAGGGAGGTGCCTGGGGTCCCGTTAGCTTGACCTGTGACCCAACCTTTTCATTTATCAATGCAGTGTGGAGGAAGCAGCGCAGACAATCTAACACATTAATTTAATTTGCCCATTTCAAATGCTACGTCACAAACTCATCAAACATCTGACAATGGGCACAAACTGTCTCTCTCTCTCTCTCTCTGTCTCACTCTTCTGCTTGCCACACTGATTTCTCTCCCGTGTCCTGTTGACATTTATCTCGATCGACCTGAGTGACACTTTTTGTACCAAATTCAATTTGCTTTATTGATAACACACAATGAAAGGCAACACAACGCAATAATCACAGCCAGAAAGAAAGAGAGAGAGGCAAAGAGGAAAAGAAAGAGAGAGAGCTAATAACGACAGGCTGATACCCTACGAAAGTTGGGTCAAAGTTGGATAACTTGATTTGGAAGATGAATTCAATCAGAGATAAACTCAGACTGCCTCAAGTTGTGCTTCCAAGTGAATCCTTATTTAGATATTTGCAGGTAATCGATACACCCTACTGCAGTTAGGGCACCACAATGTGCTGAAAACTGTTGTATTTCGATGGGAAAACACAACACATTCTCTATTTGTCTGGCCTCTATTGGATTGTGGTGCGATATATCACAGCGGGCACTGTGAGAATTTATGGACATCTTAGGAATTTTCATTTATTGGCTGGCACAAACGAATGCGATGGCGAATGAGTGAGTGCGAGTGAGTGCTGCGAGTGAGTACTCGCTAATTGTTTGCCAACTCGTGCAGTTCGCATTACGAGTTCATTTCGCTTAATTTGTTTGCTCTGCCCGCACAAAGAACGAGGGAGGAAGGAGAGAGGAGAGGGCTGCATGGATAATTCTTTCTCATTTTGCTGCAATATTAAACAGTTAAAGGATCTCAGATGGAAACTGATTGCAACTGTTTGTGGAAGCCATTGCAAGTGCAGCGCTGCCTGCAACCCGCCTGGACAGGCACGTCCAGTCCAGTCCCATCCTCCTCCTCTTCCTCTACCTCTCTCACGTCTCTCCTGCTCAGTGCCCCTCTTTGGGATTTGGCTGCCTGTCAGCGTTTTGTCTGGCACTGCACGAAGCCGCAGACATCTCGAGCGCTGACTGCGGCGACTGTTGCTGCTGGCAGCGAGTGCTGAGGCGGGGGCGTGGTCCTAGACACTGGGCAAATTGTTGGGCCAACGCAAAGTTTATTTAATTTTTGTACAATGCCCCGCTACGTGCCCCTTTTTGACTTTGTTGATTAAAACAAATTGCGCGCTGCTTCAAGTGCGGCAAAGCAAAGCCAGAGATAACACGCAGCAGAGGGAAGGCAGAGCAAGGGAGGGGAGAGTGAAGCATGCTAGGCAACATGCCCAGGCATGACTGCAGTCAGGAGGAGCCCAGACTCTGGTCAGGGTGTTCAGCTTAAATTGGTTTTATTAGACAAGTGCCTCAGCCGAGCTACAGCATCAGAACGTTGCGCTTAAAGCCAAACAATTTAGCTTTAAATTAGATTTACATGTGTTTTGAATTAGAGTTCATTATGCAGTGTTAACTTATGGTAACATGCATTAAACTTTAAAGTAAATTTAATAGAGAAGTGTGGCAGTGCCTAATTAGCATTGCATAAATTATACAAATTTGTTTATATATTCTTGAACAGCATATTTTACTAAATTGGGATATTGAAATACATTTAATAGAGCTGACTGAAAGTGCTTTGTTAGGCTTGCATATATTACTTATATGTATATATAAATATACTATATATATATATATATTCTTGAACAACAAAGTTTTGCCAAACTGATTTAGCCGTGCCTGTTCTAAGTGTTCCACGCATTGCATATGATATTTGTCAACATAGACAGAAGGAGCATCCCACAATATAAATATATACATATATACTTGATCCGCATTAACAGACAAGTTGATATGACCGTCCGTATGAAAACCTTACGATTGCTACGACTGCTGACGAATGAAGTAATAATGTGTTTTATTTTAGACTCAAGTTTATTTAGTATAGAATTTTATTTAGTATATATATAGTATAGCCTGTTTACTTAAGTACACATTTGTTTAATTTAATTTATAGTCGAACTATGCTCAGTCGACTGTTTAAAAGTAAAAACAATTAATAATTATAATTGAAATTTTAAATTGAAATATAAAACTAATGGTAATTTTTAATTAAAGTAAAGTTTGAACACATATTTATATATATTCCCTATCTGTCTATATATTGATGTGTCATTTAAACAACTTATGTATTTTCTATCTGCGTACAACGTTTGTGGATAATTCTACACCACAATAAGCTCTTCAACTTTGATAGAAATTAGACAAGTATATTATAGAAATGTGCACTGTATTTAGGTTAAGGACGCCATCCAATTTACATATTAAAGTATTTCACTTCATTCTTCCTCATATTTAGCCGCCCTCCCTCCCTCTCCATGTCTACAACAGTTTGTAGTTGAGTCTTGACATACCGCATAAACCCCAATTCCATTTGCGTTCTCCTTCTTCTCTTTGTACACGTGTATAACTCATGATGGAGATAGAGCTTTCGACTCTGGCTAATTAGTTTCGCGACAGCACAATAGAGATCCCGTTGAGTTGATTTTGCTATTCGCTTTCTCTTGCTCTGCTTCTCTACCTCTTTCCCTTCTTCGTTCTCTTCTTCTTTTGGCCAAGAGCGTCAAATTTGTCGACAATTGTCATAACTTTAATGCAATTAACCCTTGCCAAGTGACCCAGGCGCTTATCGGGCGCACGACATCAGCGCTGATAGAGCGAAAGGGAAGGCGAAAGGGAGACAGAGAAAACAATGACAGAGAGTGAGTGGGAAAGGGATAAAGAAGGGGGGATTGGGGAAAAAAGTAAATACAGCCATAGAGTAAACCTAAATATTTAATTAGGATTATAACGAAGCGAGCTTATCGTTCCACACTTGCTGCGCACCAAAGGAGCTTCACTGGCCCGAAATGGGCAAGGGAGAGAAGGGGGGCGTAAGAGGTGGGAGTGGCAGTGGCATCAAAGTGATGATGGAGCCGGCAAACGACGAATGTCAAAGACGTCGCGTCCTGACAACGAGCCTGCGGGCAAAACTTCCTGTTGCCCTAGCCAGAGTACAACGGTACTCTGTCTATGTGTGTGTGTGTGAGTGAGTGTGTGTGTGGCTGTGTGTGTGCTCCGTGTTGCGTTTTCGCTTATGCCGTTTCACTTTTCGTTGACTTAATTTAATTAATTTCCTTGCCCCAAAGGGTCCGATCCGTTAGCCTGCCTCATGCAACGCGTATCGTGTTTGTTGTTGTTGCCCTTTCTCCTGCTTCCACTCCCACCGTTGCTGTTGTTGTTCGCGTTGCGTATACGTCACGTTGCAGGCAGAACAAACACGATGCCAGACATCGCATCGCTTCGCATCGCAGATATATATATAGCAGACATATATAGCACGCTTATGTACGTCTATCGATGGCCGCCCTGTGCAACATGCCGTAAATAATGTAAATCCAATTTTTTGCCGCTGCTCGCTCCACAAAATGCCCTAGAAATAGAAAGGATGCGCAGCAGGAATTGACAGACCACAACCAAATGAGGAATATTTAAAGTGATTCATTTGGAGTGTGTTAAGTTAAAGCTGCAATAAGTCTTGCTACTCTCTTTATACACTCATTCGCATGTGTAGTATAGTGTATTCCAAGTTCGGTTCGCTGTCTGTTTCTCTCTCTTCACATTATTTACAATTGCAGCACATTTCGAGCTCCTCTCTACGCGCTTTCGCAACGCATTCCATTTGCCCTTTGCGCTTTCTTCTTTGCGCTCACTTTTGTTGGTTTACTTTGCACACGATTCTGCGAGATAATCAAGTAATGAAACCGCCTCAGCAGAGGGCATAAAAAATAAGCAGGGCAACAAGGGATAGCTTGGTGCGGGCATGCTTAAAGCCGAATACCCTGGTGAATTAAGGAATTGGAAATGAAACTCAGAGGCATCTATCAAATTTGAACAGTCTGTAGAAAGGGGGAATTCTTTTTTATATGCGATACTCATTTATAACTAGATGTAATATCTACATTTGCACACGTGTAAGGACTTACTTGACAGACTGTATAACTGAATATAACCCAGTGATCATCTCATCTAACTGCCTGTCACATTTAGGCATTTTCTTCCCCGTTTAGCTCTAAAATTTATGCAAACGCCGCAAATTTCCATCAATATTAATGCCGTGCGAAATGTGATTAAAGTTAAGGTCTGCAGTCTGCTGAGGTAGTGCTCGGTAACCAGTAGGGGGCAGGGGCACTCGCAGCGGCAATCAAATTAAACTTGAAGTGATTTTCAATTGGAAATTCTTGCGACGGCTCTGGCAGACCGCAGGACACTTAAGTGTATTCAAATTAAACTGACGCAGACCAACAATCAGGCAGCACAGTCGGACAGAGAGGCGAGACCTTCGAATCCGAGACGAGACAATGCTGAAACCAGCTAAGCAATGTTGCGGGGAAGAAGAGAAAGTGGGGGGGATACAGGCAGAGCAGCCTTGGCTCGTTTTAGTGGACATTTTGCTTGTAATTCTCGTGTTGTTGCTGTTGTTTGCTGTTGTTGTTGCTTGTTACTCTTATGTGATTGTGTCGCTTGGTTGCTGTCAACGCAACAGCCTCAACTGCTCCAACTACAGCCACGACTCCGCCTTTAACTACTTCCTCTGATCCCTCTCTACTCTGTCTTCACTCTCCTCTCTCTTCTTTCCTTTCTCCTCTCTCTGTTTTCTCTCCCTCTTCATCACTTTCTTTGTGGTCCTTTTGGCAACGTTTAGCGCGTGTGCGCGTTGCGCGGCTTTTGAGCTGCCTGTGATTAGATTGTCTGATACTTTAATAGGATTGTAAAAGCACACATACACATACACACACTGAAACTCTCGCACAGACACTCTGATACACACACACACTCTCGCACACAAACTCGCACACTATTCCATTGTTGCGCTTTTATAACCAAAAAAAACAAACTGCCTGCTCTGTGCCGTGCTGTGCTCCATCTGTTGTGAAGCGCCATCTAGTAGTAGACATTGTGGTTGTTTTATAGATTTATATGTATGTTTGTTTTGTTTTATATGGTATTGTTATTATATAATTGTTATAACTTCGATTTGCAGCAGAGAAAAAAAAGGAAGAGCAATGTTGCTTTCTCTTGTTGTTATAATACTTAATTATACTTTCAGCATAATTCCAATTAATACCTTTACTATCTTAATATAACTACGCCTTATAAATACCTTAACTATCCTTATATAAATTCGTATATGCCATTATCTACTTTGGAAGCACACTAATTATGCAGAGTCCTCCGATTTCGATTCAGAATATTTGCTACAAATACGAAATTGCAATTTGTCAGTAAGTTAAGCGGCTTAAATGCTTAAAATTCGGTACAAATGGTATACAGGGCAGTTGACCAGCAAGGGAGAGAAAGAGCAAGGGAGAGAAGGAGAGAGAGACGGAAGCTGGGGTGCAGATCTGCACGATAGTTGTCAGCTATTAAGCACTTATTATTCAGTTACAATTGCAGAGAGACAGGGAAGAAAGAGAGTGAGAGTGAGAGGGTAGGGGAAAGGGAGAGATATACATTCTCTCTATGTATGGACAAATAAACAGTTAAAGGCTTATGACATACGTACATGCATACGTAATAAAGAGCAGAGAGCGGCACATGACGGGACCAACCAGTTGGGAGTTGGCCCCAGGAAATCAGTATTAAAATCGCATTATGTGCGCCTCACTTGACAATGGGGGCAATAGCCTAAGGGGTGGGGGAGCGGAGAGAGGCAAGTAGTTGAGAGCTCTACAAAGAAGTAAAGTAAAAATGAGCGAAAGGAGGAGTGAGAAGGAGACGAAGAAGAATTTGCGAAATGCACTGACAGGCAGAGAATGTTGAGCAAGTTTATAAAACCAGCACCCAGAACTGTTGTAGCCCATTTCGGGCAACAGATCGGGCGGGGGAGGGGGTAGGGACTGGTGCCAGGGTTCACTCTACGTTTTGGCTTGGGGCATTAACCTCAAACTGCATTTGCAGTTGTTGTGGATTTGTGGGTGCGAGATGGCAAGCGGAAGGAGCAGGAAGAGGGGCTGGAACTGCAGTAAGGGATGCCAAGCTCCGACAAGGCAAGGCAAGGCAGCCCCTCTGACTGGTAGGCAGGCAGGGGTGAAGGAGGAGTGAGGAGGGAGGGCAGGCTGGCACTCTCTGGCAGTAAGTGCCAGTAAAAATGAAAAGTTGCACGTTGCGAGCGGGGCAGCAATTGTGGTTTCTAATTGTTTGGGGTATTTTACACTAACAATTGACCGCAACGATGCGCAGTAATTTGAACTTTTTATTAGACCGAAGCAACAGCAACAGCAATAGCAGCAACAACAACGATAGCAACAACAGTAACAACACGAACAACAAATCGATAGTTTCCAACATTGCAAAAGTTCACATTCTGCGCCAGGAAAAAGAATGCAAATAATGAGCGGAGATAAGACCCAGAAGAGTTTACAATATTCCGAACTGTAAACACAATAGAAATACTTTAAACAGCTGTTGGAATACCCCTAATAATGCTTCGATTGGACGAGTCGGACGAGTCGGAATAGAAACAGGAATTCCTTTCAAGTGGGAATAGTTTTAAGAGCGTATAGTGTAGTACCTACTTGTGCTCTATCTCCTTGTATAGTACCCCCTTGTGTAGTACCCTCTTGTACAGTATCTCTTTGTGTAGCACCCCCTTTAGTAGTATTAAACTACATGCTTGATATACTCGATATTATTTATTCAATATTGCAGGCTCTACCTTGGCTGGCTTGGATTGAAAGGTGATGGATTGAAGTTAAAAGAATTCCATTGGTTTCCAGGCGGCGGCGGTGGACGATGCATGGGAATAGGACCGTGGACTGCGGACTGTGCCAGTGCAAACCAGCAGGCGATGGTGGCCATGAGCAAGAAGAAGTAGAGACTGCTGTGCATCTTGAAAGTGTAATACAAACTGTCAAAACTGAGATCAGCGCTTGACTTTTATATGAAAACTTAGCAGCGCTTAGCAGTCGCAGGTTCTTCCCGCAGGGGATTTACATTGTCAGCTTATCTCGAGGGGACTTTTTTATTTGGCTTTTAATTAAGAACAATACAAAATCTTTATTTGCCTTGATAGCGCTGGGAGCCAATTGGGTTCGATAGGCTTTTGGGTGTTGGAGGTGGCAGACTGTGTCCAATGGGTCCAGTTGCGCACTGACCTAGGCCAATCCAGCTGGCGATGATAAGGATGAGTGAGAAGAAGGTACGGCTGTGCATCTTGGTAGCGGATTATGGACTGTTGAAGTAACGAACTGCGATCAGGGTTATATAGATCAAGTAAGACAAGGGCACTTACATACTTATCTTGGGGGATTTTGTGCACTATAAATATATATATATTTATATATGCTGCTCTGTATGTACTGCGAGTTTAAGCATATAGTTTCGGCTTGCTGGGATTAAATTGGAATGGACTCCATGGTATGCGCTGTGAGGGACTTGGCCAGAGTTTGGGAGGTTGAATTGTTGACAGAACCAGATCGAACCAAGCTAAGCTGATTACAATCAAGCAAAGCAACAAGAAATTGTTCATTTCAGCAATTAATTGTGAAGACTGTGGAGCCCTAGGCTCAAGTTGATCTTATATAAGAATGATCTATGGTCTGTACTTCCCAGCAGGTACTGTACCTTATCGTTTGGCTCTGTTGCACAACTGCTCAGGGGGATTTTGTTTTAATGCCTTGAGAAATTAAGTTCACTGTGTGATTGAGTGAAAGCAAGGAAGTAAATATTGTATTGTATGCTATAGTAATAATAAAGTATTTATATACGATACGTATTTTTATATTCAATTTATATTTATATTTAATATTTTGTATTTTTAATATGTAAACAATTTCATTGTCTCCTCAGAAGTTTCTTGTGAATTCTCTTTCAACATTAAACGACTCTTCGTTCTAAATTGAATCAAGTCTCATTAGTGAAATTGGTCTCTATTTCTTTTTATCTCTCGGCCTTAGAACTCATTTATAAGGATCTGGCCCGCCTTGAACTGGCAACTGGCAGGCAAATGCGACAATGAGAAATATTAAAGTGGTTTTTAATCAATTTTATTCAGATTTTTTATTCGCTGTGTGGCGCAGAAAGGAAAATAAATTACACAACGCAGGCATCAGCCAGCTTTATGTGTGCGTGTGTGTGTGTGAGTGTTTATGGATGTGCTACATGTCTATGTGTGTGGGCGTGGGGATGAATGGGCTGGGCGAACATGTGCTTAGAGACAGCTGAGAGTTTATTAAAAAAAGAAAAGAAAAGCGCGCACAAAAAATATGCGACTAAAAATGAAAAATGCTTTGTCGGCTAGCTGAGAACGAAAAAAAAACGAGTGCAGATTGCAGATGCTAGACTAACAGATGCCCTGCAAATAAAAGAAATTGTTAAAAAATAAAATACAAACATCAAATATAAATATATACGAATATGTATGGAGAATAGTATAACTGTTTAATTTTACTTAAGGCTTTACAATCTGACATGCTACCCGCTTGATATAGTTCATAGATACAGGGTATGTATGTATGTTTGTGATGAGATGAATATGAGGGAGTACGATTACATACATATGTATGTGTGTGTGTATGGTTACATGTATCTACAGCGCACTTAATGCAGATTTATGCTTTTAATAAAAGCTCACACACACATACGCAGAGAGGCATGCCAACTTAAGCCGCAAAGTGTTAAAGCGCATTAACCAATTCCCTTTTCTTGCGCTTAAAATACCAAAAAATACATGCGTATTAAAGAACCCCTAAGTTTACTATAATCTATGTACAAAAGCTTAAAAGAGGTTTGCTTAATTATAAATTTGCCTGCATTTTAATATTAAATATCTATTTAATTATCTATCTAGTTCTGTCTCACCCCACTCCCTCTCTCCCTCTGACGCTTTCCCTTGCTGATTCCCATACTCAACAGCTTTCATTCAATTACTTTGAGCTTGCAGTAAAAGCTTCTCGCTCAGCTTGCACTCGAATTGTAGCAGAGTAAGCACAATTTTATTCCAATCGAGTTCAGCTTTAAGCAGGAGAAGGAGTTGAGGAGTTTTTGTTGGTGGTCAAGTGTCGAAACTGAAATTGAAATGAAATGGAAGAAGCAGGCAGAAAGGAGGAGAAGAGAAGAAAGGCAAACTCAAAGCGGAAATGTGACACGCAGTACTCGTACTTGATGTCGACGGCGATGGCTGCCAACGTTTCCGGTTGCCACAAAATTAATTTCATTAATGCACGGCCAGCGAAAATGAATTGAAAGCGGACGCTCGGCAATTACGCAACTAGCAAGAGGAATGGCCAACAGCAGAAGGTAGTGGGGTAGAGGGGGCAGGGGGGTACATGGCCTGCCCCGCAATTTTAATCAACACAAATGGCAGGAAATGCAAACATAGCAATGCAATCAATTTTATGGCAACTGCCGCTTGAGCGTCGCTAGGCGCGTTAGAAACTCATCCCGCTCCGCACGCCGCTGCTCCAGTGCCTCGAGCGGCACAAGCTGCTCGCACTGTCGCGCAATCTCTGCCAGCGTCTCTGCCTCGGCTCTCATATCCGGCGTGGGGCCATAGGTGGCGCTGACGGCAGCGATCTCTCCGCCAAAGCGCTGGAAATAGTCCAAGACGCCGCCAGGTGCATTCAGATGCGCCGTCTCCAGGGAGCCCATCAGAGCGTAGCGCAGGCCCAGTCCCTCGCTCAGCACACGATCCGCATCGGCCACGTTGATGATGCCGCCGGCCACCAGGCGCCACACCTCGTTGAGTATGGCGTACTGTATGCGATTCGTGGCAAAGCCCTGCACCTCCCGCTTGAGCACCACCGGCCGTTGGCCCAGTGACAGCATCAGCAGGCGAGTGCGTTCCACATGCTCCGCCTTGGTCCAAGGTGCCGGCACTAGCTCCACAAGGGGTATGAAGTAAGGTGGATTCAACGGATGTGCGACGAGCATCTGCAGGCATTGAGAGAGAGAGAGAGGGAGATGAGGATTGGGAATTATTCCAGCTCTAAGTTGCTCACCTGGTCGCGGTGCTTGAGTCCCTCGCTGTAGAGCGACGGCATAAAGGTGCTCGTCGAGCTGGCCACCACAGTCTGCGGCTCGAGCAGCTCATCCAGCTGGGCGTAGAGTGAGCGCTTCAGTGCCAGCTGCTCGGGCACACATTCCTGCACATGCAGAGCGCCCTTGAGGAGCTGCTCCAACTTGGTGCAGCCGCTTATCAGCTCGAACTGCGCCTGAGCCGACAGCTGACCGCGTAGTCTGCCCTTCTCCTCCAGACTCTGCAAATCCTTCTGCAACTCCACCAGCGCCGTGGCAACCTGCGTCTCCAGTATGTCATACAGCTGCACTCGATAGCCTGCCCCGGCGAAGAGCATTGCCCAGGCACGCCCAATCAGGCCACTGCCTACGATGCCGATCTTCTGGCCACTCATTTCGAACTGTCGTCGCGACTGGAGACTCTCGAGCTGTTGCGCCTGCTGAGATTTATCGCTGCGGGTTCGAGTTCATGCCACAAACACACAATTAAAACGCCATTAACGATAATGACTTGCTGATTTTTGTGGCATGCCCATTCGACGGGGCTTATCACTTTGGCACAGCCTCAGTGCTGGAGATGAGGATGAAGCTCAACAATCGCACAACAAAATTCATCGTATACATGCGCTTGTATGTGGGTATGCGATGTTCGGCTTATGATATATCGTATTGATATATATTGAGGACGATATCGTTTTGTATATTTAATACAATATTTCATATTGCAATTTGTATCGTATTTAATATTTTATATATGTAGGGTTTGTGGTCTAATATTGGTCTTTGTATGCTGTCAAGTATATCGTATAATAATTTCTATGGTATATGATGTGGTACAGTATATGGTATTTTATGTATTCTTCTATATCATTTTGTATATGTATGGTATATAGTCTGGTTTATGATATGGTATATTGTAAGGTATATGGCATGTTTTGTCATATGCCACAACATTTGATATATTGTAAAGTGTGTAGTTAACATGCGACCATTGATATATAGGGTAGAATATCGCTGGTATATCGTTTGGTACATTGTTTGGTGTATCGATTAGTATATTTTTTGGTATATTGTTCTGAGTGACGTTTGGTATATCGTTTGCTATATCGAATTTTATATTGTTTTATGTGTTACAATTGTTTGGTTTGTGGAAACTACTGAAAGCATACTACTCTTATTATATTTATTACATTTATTATATATGTATATTATATTTATTTATTATTATGTATATTAAAGTTAGTATATCGTACCGTATATCGTATTGTACATTTTATTGTATACTGTAATAATACTTATGCATGTTTGTTATATGTTATGTGACAGGAAACAGTACGTGATACATTGTATTTAATAAGTAACATACTTCTTATTCTGTATCGTATGCCAAGTAGACCGTATCATTTTGTCAGGCATATTGTATAGTTAATGCTGTGATTTATTGTAAAGAGAATCAACTAGTTTAATGAATGAAGTATTGCATATAAATCGTATGTGCTGTATATCGTTTATGTACATATTTATTTATGATCTGGTATATCGTAAATTGCATTAAACATTGCCATGTGTACACGTTATGATTTCAGATTTCCCTTTCATTGGTAATATAAATAGTTTCCGGCTTAACTCGTAATTACATGTTGTTTGTCAAACGAATTCAATTTATGAAATCAACAAAAAGCGCAGCAGACTTTTGTTATCAATAATTATATTGAAGGGCTTATCAGCTCGTGAGTTACTATATACTCTATGTTGCTTCTGCTGCCCACTTGCTATAGTTAATCTGGTATTTGTCGGGCCTAAGGAAGTATAATAAATTAATTGAGACAGCTAATTGACAAGTTCAAGTGCGCAGCTAGAGCTCAATCTCCATTTGCCTGTTCTAGTCGTTGAGTGTGTGCCACACACTATTTATACCCACTGTGCTACACAATATTCTTTCTGGCTGCTAACCACATCAAAGCTCAGCTTCAGATTGTTAGCTGAGTGTGTGTGTGTGTGTGTGTGTGTTGGGGCTGGGGTTGTGATTCTGATTGGGATCAGACTGCTCTCTGGCAATAACAAAAGTCGGCGTGTAATACTTTTATGCACATTTCGCGCATATTTTTCTGACATTGTAAGTGGCTGCGGCTGCCAGCTATAAATTATTGAATAAGCACTGCCGCCAGCAGCAGAAGCAGCGACAGCAACAACAGCAGACAGAGACAGAGATAGAGAGCGAGAGTGAGAGAGAGAGAGAGAGATAGCAAGATGCAGGGACAGACGTTTGCCGCAACGAGGTTCATGGCATTGCCAGTCGTTTTCATATGTAAACCACATTAATCATACGCCCCGTTTGCGTTTTCATTTACGCCACTGACATATGAAAAACGCACAACAACTACAACAGTAACAACAACACAGGGAAGACGAAACAAGAGCAATAACTGGCATAACGGTGACGCTGTTAGGCGCCTTCCGACCAGGTTAAATCAGCCATGAAACGCCAACTACAGCCACAACAACAGCAGCAGCACAACGAATGAATACAAATAAAAATAAAAATAATAAAATAAAAACAGCATAAAAAGAAACGAGTGTAAAAAAATCCGGGGAAAATAACTTCAAGTGCAGCGCATTGTATTACAGTTCATTGCATTTAAATGATTGTTAATAAAAATGGAAATCAATACCGAAACGCTTACATTTGCTGATTTCCCCGGCAGACAGAGACGGAAGGAGTGCGAGAGGGAGGGTAGATATAGCGTTGTTGATGGAGGGTGGGCATCAACTTACCAGAGCTCTGCAAGCATAAAGAACTCGGCATAAAAGTGTCCCGACTTCAAAGGGAAATCAAAGCACAGTCCTCTGCAAATGAATCATGAGTACACTCACTGAGTGGTTACTCAGCGCAAGCCACAAACAGACTAATTGACGACGCAGCTCAGAGTACAATAGAAAATTATGGAAAGAATTTGCCAAGGCTGCCAAGCAGCTACCTCTGTGTAGTATGCAATGCAATATACTTTCTTCTATACCTTACTCCTTATATATCGTATATATATATACAGCGATTTATAGTGCTGGCCACGGCCAATGTCAAAGTTAAGCTACCCAAGCCCAACAAGAATAACAAACCGACAGGCTGGCAAGGTAAAATCGTCACAAAAAGCTGACAAAGTTTTCATTCCACACGCAGCAAAAAACACGCTGCAGTGCAAGCAGTGCACACTCAACCAGCAGATACCCAGTAAATTCTCTAAAATATACGATATTCACCAAAATATATCGTACTTCAAGTGCTGCAGCCACCCCACATTCATCAGCAATTGCAGCGAGGTAGACAAATCAAAGAAAACAAGCAGCGAAGCGCGACATGGCATATGCTGCAGGACATATGCCAGTCGATACACACACACACACACACACGCACCCACAACACACACACAACACACTCACATGCATGCACATATACATACATATATTGTACATGTTTTTTGTGTACACTGACCTTTTTGCACACTTTGTCCGATTCGAATCTGGCTGAGTGGCAACTTTTGGCTCTTTTTCTGCCAGATTTTACCTGTTTGTTTAATAAACTTTTCAGTTTTTCACTCTTTCCCTCTGCTCTGCGCTGCTGTACTCTTCTGTTTTGTTCTGTTCTGTGCTGTTTTCGCATTTTACTCATTCTGCAGCTGCATTCGAAGCGCAACTAAAGTACTTAAGCAATTTTTATCGCAGGACTTTGTCAGTTCAAATTGTTTGCTGTTTGCTTCAAACTTACAGCAAGTACCCAGGCACCCCTTGCACACCCCTTGGCGGGCCGAAAAGTTTTCTGTGTGCAAATTGCAGTTTGCTTACTGCGTACGGCGTGGAACATCATAAATGCCAAGGCAGGAGGGCGTGGCATGCAAAAAGGCTGAAGGTCCTGCAAGTCCTGAAAGTAGCCTGGGTTATTGTGCTTGGCACCCCGACTTTGTGGCTGTGTGTGTGTGTCTCTGTCTGTGTGTGAGTGCAAGTTTGCTTTGACACTTTGACATTGACAATGATGTATGTGCTGCGCGTGCCATTGTGTGTGTGTGCGTGTGTGCATGATGTATTTGGGTGTGGCTATGCTTTGTCATTAAATATCGATTAGTTAAGTGCAACAGAGCCGAGTTAATAGCAGTCTCTCCTCGCTAGAAATGATGTCCAGTTGAGTTCTAGACTCAGTTTCCCATTTCGATTTGCATTGCTTGAATTTATTAAAGCTCAATTTGATATATTTACTCTCTGTATCTCTGTATCTCTGTCTCCCTCTCAACTGTAATTTGTCGCATCAGATTTATTGCAGACCCGAATTCATTAACTATTTATATTCAATATGTGCATAAATCAATTTACGTTGCATTGCAGCCAGAAGGTAAAATCGTTAGCGTGATCTGCAATTTTTTACAGCAATATTTACAGCTATATTTTACACTTTTTGTGAATACCCTGTAGATGAGGAATATATAAATGGTGTAGTTTGAAATTCTAAGGAACAAAATAAATATAAAATATATAAAATATATTTATGTTTAAATGTTATCGAAAAATGTTTCATTTCTGTTTTAGAGTATATCTTATATATAGGAATCTCTCTATATATTACAGGACATCTCACAGTCGCATACTCTCAACTATTCCACCCTCTCCACTTGTTTTTGTACAATTTTATTAGCAAAGATTTATGACGACATGCGAATAAAAATGCCAACGAATTGTTGCATATGTCCTCTTGTTTTATGGCTGTCCCTGCCCTTGCCCCTCTGCCCCGCCCCGCCTTGTTCAAGGACACTAAAAAGTAAAAGCAACAACTATAAAATGTATATAGAGTATATATTGAAAGTGGTTGATCAATTGTTGATGCTGTGTGTAAACGTTTTTTCAATGGGTAAATCGATTTGGCTTCTCGCCGTGAGATGCGCAGCGCGAATTGTCGCGTTTGCCAAATAATTAATGACTAAATTGTTGCTACACTGTCGCACGGAACTAATTAAATGTGCAGAGTGCACAAATGTTGAATGGATCTGTCTGTGTGTGTGTGTGTGCCTGTCTATGGGCGTGTGTTGCAGGCAACCACACGTAAAATCCATAGCAATTGTGTGCTTATTTGTGGTTTACGCCTATTTTATTGTTCCAGCGACTAACACTGTTTAAACAAAACAATCGCAGTGCACACACACACACACACAGATATGCACACGCAGAAACACATTCACATGCATAGTCGAATATAAACAATACACTCTCACACTCCCCAGCAGTGTCTATTTAATGATGCATTCGATGCATCATCAAACAATGAGGATGAGTAAATGCAGCCGCGTTCTATGGTGCATGTAACAATGATGATGGCATTGGGCTGCCGTATAAGGGGTGCCATAGAAGAGGGTTTCATTAGTGTTAGTGAGCATAAGCCGCTGTAAGCTGAACAACAAAATGTTGACTCTGAGTGATTACGGCTCAATCATATGCCCAGGTAGGGAATGGAAATAAAACTACACGGGAAATATACTAAGCTCTAACTACTTTATGCTATACTCTACTATACTAAAATATACTTCAACATACACTATACTATACTGTACCTTTTAAGGTACTCTACTCTTATCGTACTCAAAGTTCTAGTAAATAAGAGCATTGCCGAACAGAGTTCTATACACGTAATTCAACTACACCTAACCATTTTACAATTAAACTTCTTTGATTTGAGTTGTACAACTATAAATACACTATAATACTTGTGCTTAACAGTATTTTAATCAACTTGCACCTTGCTAAATGCCACATCTAAATGGAAAATGATTATCAATTGCATAGAACTGCCTTTGTCTTACAGTCTGTGAGGCACTTCTAATCTGGCAATTCTGCAGGTGATATGGGGATAATTATAATTGAACTGCACACACTCGTGCACACACTATAATTTAATTACGCGCCAGCCATAATATGCAAACACAAATCCGTTATGCTGTTGATTTTCTATGCATGCTGCTCGGTCATAATCGCTTTGTGTGTGCGCCTCACGTGCGTGCGCCTATTTTAATTGTTTTATTTAACATTTAAAAGCAATTTATATTTATGAAATTGTAAATTGGCAGCATCAGGGGCCGCAAACATACTCAGTTACTCACTTGAACACATGAATAGAGAGGGGGGTGGGAGAGAGGGAAAGCAAGCACACACGTGCGCGCATACGGGTCGTATACGCAACATTTCCATTTGCCATTAAAATGTGCGAAACATGTCGCGAAATGTGCCCCATGCCAATTGTTGTTGCTGTTGTTCTTGGCCCTGCTGCTGCTGTTGTTTGTTGTTGTTGTTGTCGTGCTGCTCGCCTGTTTGGCTGTTATGCAGGTAATTAAAATAAATGCGCGAGTCGTTCGTCGGAGCTTGTCAATTTTTCTGCTGGCAACGCTGCGTATGCGTAATGCGCAGTATGTGTAATGTGTATATAAATTATTAATTGACTTTTATAGCACACTCACGCAGCGACAGTCGCAGCCATGTTAATTAATTAGCTCATTGCCGTGTGGCTACACACACACACACACACACAACATTTAAGCCGCCTCAGCGAGCCGCTTGAAGTGTTTGACTGCAAATCGCATTAGCAGATTGCAGGAGCAACCAAAAGGGACAACTCCAACTACGACTCTGCCCCAACTGTCGTTGCAAGTGCAGTTCACCCTCGAGGGAATTCGAGTTCATTTGCCGTTGCGGTTTCTGTCGTGCCTTGACGGACCGACGGGGCGTATGATTAATATCAACAAAGGCCCATAAAAGATAATAAAAATATACACTGGCAGTAAACATTTAATTGCCTGGCAAATATTTGCGCCTTCAACGAGTTAGTGCCGACTTTTCGAGGGCTGCTCAAATACTAAGCAAGCCCAGAAAATAATTAAACCTGCGCCAAGGTGAGACACAGCGAGTCACGGACTGCAGCATATCCTGTAGAAGTAGCATATCCTGTAGTACACGCTTGTCACTTTCCAGGGTATAGCTCGCATCGCATTTCCGCCTGATCAACAACAAGTTTTTATAGCTAAATCTTGCGCCGATGCTGACTACGCCGCCTTGTGTTGTGCATGCATTATCGGCATAAGCTGTCGCTTCATATAACTTTGACTGGCAAAGTTTGCCGCTTTGCCGCTTGACAAAATGTGCCCCCCCCCTCTCCGGTTTGTGCCCCTTCCCCTTTGTCGTTGCCAATCGCTACTCGTATTTATATGCAAAATCTTAAGTGAAGTATCGATTTTGCCGCCAGCTAGAAAATTATTTACGAACGAATGAACTTTCCAAGTAAAAACTGAGTATACTGCGAGTGAAATATATTGTAGAAACACACACACACACACAGATACGTACATACCTAATACGAATGTATTTGCATGTGTTTGTGGCCATGGAGTTTTGTTTATCTATTCGGTGAGTCTTTTGTGTGCCTGCTTGGAGCACTTCAAAAGAAAACTCAGCGACTATGAAGCTACGATAGAGCTCGCTTTGTCTGTCTGTCCGTCCGTATTTGATGAAGTTCTTAAAGTATTCGTATCGAACGGATACGAGCTAGGAAGATCTGCTGTATACTGAGATAATTAATTAGCGCACGGCAGTAAAGACGCAATCGAGAACTCAATTTGATGCGAACCTTGAATACCTTAAAGCTCTGTGGAGTTGAAAGGAAAGCTCTTTGCGAATGCTGTGTTGCAGCTTTACTATGCTAATTTGGCACAAGTTTCAGCACTCAATTTGTCGTCTATCCACTCCATTCATGTTTAATTGAGAGCTCTGCTGGGCGAGAGCAAAGATGCCACAGTGACGAGTTCATTGCAAGCGTATTAGTCCCTTTAGCGTTTCACCCTTTCGCGTTTGCATTAATCTTTCGACGCTAAAGTTTCACTTTGGCTGTAGCCCAAAAAAGCGAAAAGTAATTTAAACTTTTGCTTTTACTTTTGTCTGAGCTGCAGCAGCTTCTTTTTTTTATCTGTGAATACTTGCTGGCAATACCCTGTAGCATTATAAAGCTGCGACAGTTATCTTTGAACTTATATATATTGAACTCTTATATGTATTAAGTCTTTATCCAATTACAGGGTATGTGCAGTACATACACCCTTTGTGTACTTTCGTTACGCTCCATAAACGCCAGACAAATTTTACTTAACACTTTTGCCTATTGACTAAATTCGGATTGGCAAATGAAATGCAAAAAGAAAAGCGGCAGCAAAAAGAAAAGTGGAAGCAATTCTATAAGAAATCGAGAAAGACAAGGAAATTTTGGAATTTTGGTTTGTTTTACTTTTGCATAAGCCGCTTAGGTGCTTACTTTGATTCTGTTTAACGTGCTCGCAATTTGCCATTTCAAGTTTATGGCCAAAGACGTAAATTCCTTTTTATTTAATGTAAGCTCGAGTCAAGTGTGCGTTGTGTGGGGGGGGGGGGTGTGGGGAGTCTAAGGGTGGTTAGGGGAGTTGGAATTGGTTAGGGGAGGATTACCTACGCGGCTCTTCACCCGCACATGTTACTTCATGGGTTTCCTGTCATATATCGTACGTGCTACACATGCACAAGATGCTCTCGATACACTACCAGGGCAGGGTGTGTGTGCTCTCATGTCTATTTGGCTACAGTTTGAAGTAGCATGAAGTGGCAATCATTAATAGTATTTCCTTTGCATTTATTATGCTCACTGTTGTAATAGATTTAGATAACATAGCATTTAATGTAAACACATATTGTATTAACATAACTATCGTATAGAATAACAGCTGTTTGATATCGATCTATTGTAAAGAAAAGCAACCATGTATAATATCGATATATCGAATGCAATGTACGATAAATAAAAGCTAGCAATTAAGAAGTTGAAGAAGAACTAAATAAAGATTATACAAAATATAAATAAATAAGAACTAAAATAAAGATTATATTGCCTTCTACACTGTGCAAGTTCACTTTTGAGTATTTTAAAGTGTATTCCATATTCGACTTGCAATGTGCGACAATAACTTGCTGGCTTTTGTGACTTTTTCACTTTATGTGCAGACAAATTTGTGCTGGCATTGGTTTTGTGTTTTTAATCAAATGGCACTCAATAATTAAAATGCGGACGGGCGGATGGGGCTGACAGAGAGACAACTAAAGCCGGAGACTGGTGCCGGTGCCGGTGCTGGTGCCGTTGCTGGTGCTGCTGCCGGTGGCCAGAGGCGATAGATGCAGAAAGCTATAGGGACATAAATCCAGCTGCCATAACTTCCTGCTGCAAATATTGAAAGTCCATTAACAGTAAAACATGGCTGCTCCCAGTTGGAGTAGCAGGAACAGGTACTGGAGGACTCCTTCGCCGTCTTGTGCTCCTTTGTTCCGGCTCTGCCAGTTGCAGGCGGAGTTCGAGGCGCGGCTGGGCTCGAGGGGTTCTAAAACAGTTGCAGCTGCTATGTTTTATTTTTTGCAGCCCTCTCTCCCCCTTAGGAGCAGGTGCATCGCTCGGCCAGGGCTTATGGCATGTCCTGTCTGCATCTGATAAATGCGTCCGAACAACTTTAATTAAAACATTTGCCTGGCACAAGCGACTCGCCACGCCGTGCCTCGCCTTGCATTGCCTCACCTCGTCCGGCGTGGCACGTCAATAGATATCAAATGGGTTTTTGTTTATTTTCCAGCACAAACGAGGCGTAAGCACAACAAATAACTAAACGGAAATAACACCACACACACGCACACTCACACACACACGCACACATGCAAACATTGCCACCTACGTTTCTATTTGACATTTGACATTGTTTTTGTTTGGCTTGACATGTCGCCGGAATTGCATTTGTTGTTGTTATCATTTGTGTTTGTGTTTGTCTGTTTGTGCTTTGCGTATTTGCTGCCTCTTCTTCCTCTGCCTCTGTCTCTTTGTCTTTATTTGTGTGTTTGCTTTGAGCATTATTAACGCGCTTCGTGCCAATCAACGAAATTAGCCAGCAATAAAAAGGGTGTGATGAGAGTTGTAATTGAAGAGGCCTCAAGAGCTAATTAATTGATAGATTAGGCAAATGTTTGCAATACTTGGCAAATAGCTGGGTATTTTTAGTCGGGCCTTGAAAGACATTACAGTTAATGGCAGTTAAGAGGGTGTTCTATTAATTGTTTTTGCATAAATTATTCGAATAAAAGCTTTGAGTATTTAACAAATATATTTAAAGGTTTTCTACAATTGCAAACGTTGTAAAATTGTGTTTTTTATTTATTTTGTTACTTGAATTTTTTATGAATAAAACAAGTTATAAATTTTTGAAATCAACTTAGAATAGAAGAAGTTGTAGCTATTTTAACTAATGAACAAAAGAATTTCAGCCAGGCAAGTGCCATAGCAATCAGCTTTTATTGGCAACGTCAGCTGTCATAGTTTTCAGAAATTTTAAAAAGTACATAGTGCAATTAATTTGCAATGTTTTCTGCAGTTGCAAACTGCCACACATGCAACATGCAACATGCAACAAACTGTGGGCAGTAACTAACTCTGTACTCGGCTCTGGCAGCTGCCACTGCTGCCTGGCAAACTAAAAATCCATTTTCATTAAGTTTCTTATCAGTTGCTGAAGCGAAAAACAGAAGGGGAAGGGGGCAAGGGAGTGTGAGGGGGTAGAGAGAGAGAGGGTATTCACTTTTGAGTCGAGCTGCAGCCTGAGCTCAGTTCGAGTGGTCGAAAAATGTCTGAGAGAGAGATTGGCAGATTGATGTGTTGTTGATTTTGACATGTTTCTGGCTCGGTTCGGCAACCCTGTCGTGTCTGCTTGCGTCTGATCTGGTCTGGTAACCAGGGCAATCAGCCCTCGCTGGCCAATGAAGCAAACACAACAGTCTGAGAAACAGCGACGTTTCATCAGCGCAGCTTCAACTTGTGCCCAACTTGAACTAGACAGACTGAAAGTCTTCGCTGGGGCTAATCGTCGTTGGCGTCGTCGGGTGAAGGGACAGCAACACTCCATAAGCAGCTTGGCTCGCAGATTAACAGATTATGATCCGACATGTGAGAGGGTAGTATATTGGGATGGGGGGGAGGGTGGTAAAGTTGGAGAACTTCATTAGCAACATGTGTATTTCGTTGCCCACGACGCGCTCCACTGGGCAATTAAAGCAATAAAAGTGTAGACGGCTGCACATTGAATTGCCGAATCCATACACGGACTCAGCTCCAGCATTGAGTGTGTGCCTCCACTCTCCAATCCCCTCCCCCCATTCCCTTACCCCCCTTGCTGTTGCTGCCCACTCTGCGGAAGCCACACTTAAAAAAGTTGTCGAGTGGACGCAAAAAATAATTGAAAAGCGCACTTTGGCTTTGGTTTCGTTTGCTTTTTTAAAGAAAACATCTGTGAGGGCAACTGCAGGTCATATGAACTGAGCTGTGTGGTATGTTAAACTTCACTAGGAAGTGTAGTGAAAGATAATAATATAGTGAATGGGAAGCAGTAGCAAATTAAGTCACTCTATCATAATAATAGCAGTAACAATAAAGTTAATTATAATAAATTAAACAACAGTAATAATAATGAAATTAAATTAATTTAATTAAATAAAAGTAATAATAATAATTAAATAAATAACAAGTAAATTGCAGGGTATACAGAGTGCAACAATTCCTTCGGATTTTATTTGCATTGGGACCTTTTTACTTGGGATTGCGTCGTGTCCACGCTAATCTCCACTTGGCAGATCGCGCTCAAAGCCTATTTGCCGATTTTATTTAATGCAATTTCCGTTTCAAAGTATTTCTGTTTGTGTGTACGTGTATGTGTGTGTGTGTGGGAGGGGGAGGGGGTAGGGGATTGCGAGTGTTTATTTAATGGACAGCGAATTAAATGAACAAAAGAGGCATTCGAAATTAATTTCTGGCCATGCGGCTAAACGCAAGCATTTAATATTGAAATTGAAAAACAACAATAGCAACAACTACAACAACTATTAGAGCCGTGATGGGCACAACAACAACAGCAAGGGGGATTGGGCAAGGGAGGGGGCGGGGTAGGGTAACTAAACCAGCAGCAACTCGTCTAAAATCAACGCAACGCTGTGAAATCATGCATCAGACTTGTCTCTCGCAATCCCGGATTGCACTCCATTAAATGCAAACTAAAATCACATGGGCACGCACAAATATCAACACACATTCACACACATACACACACTCACATGCAGAGATAACCGAACACACACCCGGCTGCATGTAGATTGCGGTTGCACTGTAAATTAAATATAAAATGTCCTGCGGACTGTCGCTCTTTATGTATGCGGCTGCCCTCGGCAACAGCAACAGCAACTACAGCAACAACAACAGCTACAATAACAACAACGAGTACGAGTACCAACGTTGATGCCCGTCGACATTGCAACCAAAAGTTTTGCACATTTTTGAAATGCTTTTTCAACCAATGCAGACAGGAAGGGGACACACAGATGTAGCAGGATGAGGCAGGACAGTGCTGGGGGGCAGGGCTGGGGGACTGGTAAAATCCAAAACAAAAGAAAACTTGACAACAAGTTTTAACATACATACAGACAGACAGACACACATATACACGTTGGTACACACTTTGGGGGGCACGTAAAGGACTCGGCTTAGTTGTGCTATCAACAATTTCAAGTGCACTTTTGCTTTTGCCTGTTGTTCGACAACAATGTCTCGCACAACTGACAAAACTGATGCAGCCAAGTTAGTTCTTTATTTTTCTATAATTTTTTAAAAACAAAATTGACTTCATTTTTAATTAATATTTAATTTAAACTACTTTCAATAATTAAACAACCCACAAAAATTGCAAATATGTGCAAAAAACGTATTTGACATTTTGGTTGGTGGTGTACAGCAACTACACATGTACACAAACACAGTTGCAAACATACATCTCTATGCATGCGTGCGTGTACTACGTAAGTTGTTTGTGTGCGCCTTGATGAAAATAATTGTAGCATACTTTTCAGCAGCAATTTAAAAGGCCATGGTCACGTTTACAGAACAGCAGCTAGAGCAGCAACAACTACAGAGACGCATTGCTGTTGCTGGTCGCCCTCTTGGACCTGTACGTCATTGCAGCTGCTCTTGAGACGCAAACAGTCGACTGAGCTCAGAGGAATATGAAATATAATTTGCTTTATGCGATATAATATGCAAAATGCACTCACTTGTCACAAATTGCCCGGCATAACAAACAGCAGCAACATCAGCAACATCAGCAGCAGCAACAACCACGTACAACAGTTGCAATTGTTGAATGGCATTTCTGGTAAGGGAAAGGGGAGGAGACGGGGTTCAAGGAGCATAAATAAACGACCTGAACCGTAGCAGACTTACATATTGGCCATAGTTTTGCATCTGAGATTTGCTAAACTGGCAGCTTCGTGGGGATTTGCTTGTGAATTGCGTGCATTGAATAAACGAAAGTAAGTATGGTGGGGGGGGGAGGAAGGGGGCAGCACATGGCAGGGCAGGGCAGGGCAGGTGACTGAGCTGCGCAGACTGTTTCTGCTGCTCTTACGTATTAATATGCAGACACTGTTATGCTGGCCGTAAATCACCTGCACATCATGACCGCAACGGCAGCAGCAGCAGCAGAAGCAGCAAGATTGCTGCCAGTAGCCGCAGCTAGTTAAAGAGCAAAAGAAGCAGAAGCAACCCTAATAGTAGTAGTAGAAACTGTAGTAGCATTGGCAGCAAAAACTGAAAGAGCTTTGAGGCAGCAGTAGCAGAGATAGCAGCAGCTATATACGAGTACAACAGCAACAGTGGCACGCTAAAGTAGCAGCAATTTAGCTGGCAAGCAGAAACAATACCTGCTATCAAAGGAGGGAGAAGCAGCAGCACAAGAGGCAGTTCGATAGTAGATGATAAAGCAACAACTGCAGTAGCAAATAACAGCTTAGGGCAACCATTGCAAGTGCAGGTTGGGAAGGACAACAACAGCAACAGCAATAGAAACACAAGCAGCAGCATCAAACGGTAGCAACGGCAACAGCAACAGCAACAGCTTAAAGCCATGGAAGCTGAGCAACCTTAGATCTAGCAAGAACAGCAACTGTAGTTGAAATATCAATCAACACAGCAGCAATAACTGGAGTAGGTTTAGCTAAAGCAGCAGCCACATCAATCGACACAGCAGTAACATTTGCAGACGGAGTAGCTACAGCAGCAACAACAGCTTCAATTGCACTTACAGACTTTACAGAACAAGTAGCTCAAAAAGGAGTAGCAACACCAGCAGCAGCAACACCAGCAGCAGCAACACCAGCAGCAGCAACACTAGCAGCAGCAACACTAGCAGCAGCAGTAGCAGTGGCAACTTCTGCATTCATAGCAGCAGCAGCATCTGTTAATTTGCCGTCTGTCTGTCTGTCTGCTGAAAGTTTTTGCTCGGCCGCAAAACTTGCAGCAACCGCAGTCGAAAGTTCAAGCGAAATGAAGATTTATATGTCTGGCGAGAGGAAGTCATAGACGGCGACCCTATGCATAGTGATAGTCTCCATCTCCGTCTCCTACTCATTCTCGCTCTCTCTCTCTCTCATTCTTTGCACTGTCTCCCATTGCTGCAGTCTGTCTCGCTGTCCGCGGTCTATGATCACGTGTCTCGTTGCAATTTCCGCACCGGATATTTGTTGTGCCCCCTGCATAAGAGTGCAATATGAGGCAAACTAAGAGCCAACTTGCCACTAATTTGTTGCACAAACTTCGACAATGCCAAAGTGCAGCACACCAGTCACACACCCACTCACACACACACACACACACACTCAGGCTCGTCTCATTAATAAAAGCGATTTTAATGGCATTCGAAATTGAGCTCAAACTTGGCATTGCCAGCTCGTAAGTTGCTACGGTGATGTGTTGTTGCTGTTGCTGCCAGCAAAGTATTCTTAACCGGTTTGTCAGCCCATCTCTCTGCCTGCCTGTCCTGCTGTCTTTCTGTCTCTCTGTCCCTCTGTCTGCCAGCTTATGTTTGTGTTAATGAACCGTTCTCCGTGCAGCAGCAACTGAAGCTGCCTCTGCCTCTGCTGCTGTTGCTGTCTAGCATATGTCTGAGTTGCTGCTTCTCTGCCCACTTGCTGTGTGTGTGTGTGTGTGTATCCCTGTCTATGCCCCTGCCTCAGCTGTCAATTTGCGGCTCAGTCCAGTTGGGGTCGCCGGACAATGGCCGAGAGAGAGAGAGAGACTTTTGACAGTTGTTCGCCTTGTTTGGCCCATTTTAATTACATTTCGCATGGCCATCCATCTATATGTAAATTGACTACGACTCGCTTAAATTATTAAAGCGACAACTTAGTAGCTGTGGCAACTCTGGAATATCCACCAAACCACAAACTGTTGCCCGACCCAAAAATGCGATCATAAATTTTCTTATCTATCTTTGAGTTGAGTTGAGCTGCGTTTTCTCGGGGCCATAGCTCACATTTTACAGTCTAAAAATTTCCACATCAGTTCACTAACGAGCCTTTTAGCACTCGCACACACACACGCACATACACGCACACGTGCACACACATACTCAGAGTAGAAATGTGAGTACGCTGTGGCTGGCAACAAAGTAGCAGCTCGAGTTGAGCGAGATAGAGCTGCATTTAACACTAATTGTAAATGATTATAAAGAAATGTGCTTTAGATAGAGCATAGATATATCTTAATATCATAATAATGCTTTCGATGTTAAGATATATATAAATATTATTATAAAAAATCATGATATTGTAAAAACGTTTCAGCATAAATTGAAAAAAAACATTTAAATCATTTTGTTTGCAGTCTTTAAGTCGGTTTGCTATCCTCAATTTCGTAATGAGTGGGAGTATTGTAATACCCGGGGCTTATTACACATACACACACACACACACAGAGACATACTTATGTCTGCTTGTTTGCCCCAACACAATCGAATGAAAGCTTTTGCGACATTTGATGCTTTGCAAGAAAACGGAAAAAAGGATTTGAAATTTAATGAATTTTTGTTTTTTACGCACGCCTGCGTGTCACATAAAAGAGGACATTTGGCTCATTTGCCAAGGGGCACGGTAAGGGGAGAGGGGGGCCGAAAGTAACCCCAACTGAGGCGTGGCTGAGCCGAGGCAAAGTAAGACGCTAACACGCATTTGCTTGTGTTTATTTTGATGTGCGGCGGCAAAAGGCGTGAAATACGCTTCCCACTTACCCCACACAAACACACACGCACACACACATACCTACACCCACCACACAGCCTCCCACACAAACACACACCAACGCACACCAGCACTTTGCATAAACAGAAATGTGATGTGAGCAAAAGCACGAAAAGGTTTTATGTCAAATTGAAAGACGCAAGTGAGGGGGGCGGGCACAAATACACTGCTAAACAGCAACTAACTGTGTGCGTGTGTGTGTGTGTGACGAGAACTCAAAATGCATGACTCGTCATGGCGGCAGGAATCAGGCTCTAAATAATTTAGCAACAGGGCGGACAATAAAATTCGAACTGAAATGTCATACGCATGCATTTGCATATGATTTGCCAGGCAGCGACGCCGACAGCGACGCCAGCAGAGACGCCATGCAATGCCACGTCCTGTGCCTGGTTATCCTGTTGTTGTCGTTGTTGTTGTTATTGTTGCACAGTGCACAATGCGAAGCGAGCGGCAAATCAGCAGCTCCAACTGTACTTTGTCTGTGCCACTCCTCCACCTTCCGCCTCCCCTCTTGCAGTCGTTGTGCTAAATTCACAATATAATTTGTATATATTGTCATGATTGGGCTCGACTGCTGGCCCTGGCTATATATCTTCTTGAATTTTGTGCAATTTGCATGGCCAAATTGCGACTTATTTGTGTTCGTTTGCAGCTCGTACAAATTGCATTGCCTACTTTCGGGCGCACGCATAAATTGTCACACACACACTGCGGATACTCGATTGTAATTTGTTTAGAAATTAAATTTGATGATTCAACAAATTTGCGCAACATTGCAATTTGATGGCGCCATTGTTGGTCGCTCTAAGCACTGCATAAATGTTTATTAGCCAAGCCAGAGCTGGGCAGGAACTGGGCAGGCACTGGGAGCAGCAGCATGACCAGAACAATGGCAGCTCGGCCAAAAGGCAAATTGTATTGAAAACTGTAAACGTAATTTCATTAGAGCTAATCCCCAGACAATGGCATAGCTCACAAGTGAGCCCAGGTGTCGCCTTTGTGTGTGTGGGTTGCCATGGCTGCAATTGGTGCTTACAGCTCATACGATTGAAGGCCGGCAAGGCCTATGATTGAAAACATACAACTACAATTTTAATTAGTTTATAACAATTGCATCCAATTTGTCATTAAATATGCATTGATGATTCGACTGCAGATCGAGAATCGAGAATATTGTGCAAATTATTTGATAATATATTGAATTAACTTGTATTTTTCTTTTGCTGAAGATGCCTGCTCTATAAGACTGAAGCCAGAGTTGCCAAGCTGCCGTGTGTCCCTGCATAAATATTTATAGTCTAACACAGAATTATCTGCTTTATTTACATCTCAAACTCCTTGTTTATGCTCTCGAAATCGTTTGCGTAATTGACACCCACTCAGACGCACACACACGCATGCACACACTGGCGTCAGGTCAACTGCGAGACAAGCTGCACGTTCCTTTGGGAGCTACCACAGCTGCAGCTGCAACATGAGCCCAACAATGGCCCAACCAAATTCCTGTCTGTCTGCATATTTGAGACTTTGATTATTTGGAACGTTGCCGGGCACAGACAGAGAAAAATGCACGAGGCAGCGAGGAGAATGGGGTCACCATCTACCGCCCACAGACACACGTATATCATATGCAAATGCCAGTCCCTGCAAGTGTGTGTATGTGTGTTATGATGTGGCCACTCAGCAGTCCGCTTCTGCTTCGTCTACAACAATCTAATCATCATCAATAACACTGAACAACAAAAGGCAATACTTTGATCAGCTTTGAATGTTAATAAGAAGATATTTATATTGCTGTTAAGTCTGTGCAGATTTTAAAGAAGTATTAGTATTATTAGTATTAGTATTATTATATAATTAACAATTCTTATTTAATCAATATTATTCATACGATAGAATTGAATTATTAATGTTAAGAATTATGTAATTTAATGTAGCCATAGCAGCTTTGAGGCTGTTAAAGACGCGCTAATTTTAGAACTTATAGTTAATGTCCCAAAATGCAATTTGACTTTTTCTCACATCATTCAGAACTTTGTTGGCCTGTGTAGTACACGCTCAATGTTCCTGTTATAGTGCAGCATATTGACCAAACGCTCTGGTCATCCCTTCGTATAGCATTCCTTCTCCTTTTCCCCGTCATATTTTGATAAATTTATGCACATTATTTGTCCGGCTGGATGTCGCGTTGATTTTTGCCGAATCCTTTTCAACATTCCCGTTCGTCATTTGCATGCAAAGTAAGTGTACACTGGCTGTGGCCACGACTGCAGCTCCAGCCCCACTTGCTGTTACTTCTCCTGCTACTTCTCCTGCTACTTCTCCTGCTACTTCCCCTTTTCCTGCTCCTTCTTTATTCTCTTGCGTGCTTCGGTTGTGTTTCGGTTATGGTTATGGATGCCGCAACAGAGCATCAATTGTGCCTGAATGAGCATTTGCGAATAAAGTTAAAGCTGCTTCCTGCTTGAAGTCTGCCCCATGCGGCATGTTGCAATGTTGCACTGCTGCTGCTGCTTTGCAAGCTGTGCAATTTCCATGCCATGCATCAATTATCCAGTGGCTGTCAAACTGAAAGCCAGCATAGCGTGTCAATTCCTCACTGCTCAGCCCCTCTAATCCTGCCCCCTCTCTGTACCTCCCTTCTCTCCTTCCCTCCCTGCTACGCTCGAATTGCTTTAAGGGCTGCAGGCAACTGGCAACTGATAAATGGCAGCGCAACTTTTTCGATAATTGTTGCTAATTTTTTTGGTTATGTGTGGCAAGTTGCAAGTTGCGAAGTTTGCCACGCGTGTGTCAATCGTGCAACAGCTGCGGGCCAAACTTGAGCAAATAATAAAGTTTTTAATTATAAGCAATGCCCCCGAAAAAGTTCATTTCCTTCGCTTGATCGCAATCAAGTTGAAAGATGACTTCCCCTCCCCCTCCCTTTCCTGGCTTGAAGCACAATCCAACGAGTGTTGCGGCAACTTAAAGCATGCTGCGTGCTTGCCCCCCGGCGTGTGCGTGCCACTTTGGCTTGTCACTGTGTGTGTGTGTGAGTCAATGAAATTAGTGCTGGCAGGCACAAGCCAAGCCGAGTCGAACCGGAAGTGTGTGTGGGGTAAGAGTTTCCTTGTCTATTTGACATTTACATTTGTTCCCCTCCCTCCACTCTACCCCCTTCTATTCACGCACACACTAGCAAAAGTTGTGCCGTAAAACTTCCTGTTGCATGCTGATAATCAAAAGGCGGAAACTTAAATAATTTGCCAGAGAGCGAGGCTTCGTTTCTATTGGTCAATCGCATCGAAGTTCCTCTTAGCATTATCCTTTCCCTCAACACCTTGACTATGCACACATTACTATATACTACACACTTATATACAATACTAGTTTTATTTAATTTAGATACGCATCTCAATATTACTAACATTCCTTTATTTAGTCATTATAAATCATTACTTAAATGAGGATAAGCTGTGCTACTTTATAATTTATATACACATGTTAAATATATCTACTCTGGTCTCTGATTAACATTACTTGCTCTTTAAAAAGTCGTCCTTATTCTCTATGATCCATTCTATCCACTGTGTCCAGTTCTTTTTCCACTTCTCTGTGGCATTCGCCTTGGCAGCATCGCCAAGAGAACTGTACTTTATCGAGTTCTTGGCAATGCGCTTTAGGAACCTCAAGTCGGCGTTTCTGGGCTGCAAAGAACAGAGAAAGTATTTATATATGCAGATAGTATATATATTTATATGGTATACATATCACATATATATAACCCACCGCAATGCCTAGAAAGGATATGTAAAAGTCATGCGACAGTGGCTTGGTGCGACAGAATGAAGGAATGCCCGTGGAGAGAACGAAGGGTACGTCGTTGGCAATCATAGTTGCAGCCGGGTGATTGCGATAGTCGGTGCCCATCTGCAGCACCTGATTGCCGACGGGACTCATTTCGATGGCAGTGCCAAAGCGCTTGACCAGCGCCATGACCAGCGGATGCTTTGTTATGGCATAAGCGTTGGCAATGCGGCGGGCACCAAGCAGCACGGCATCGATGAGGTTCTCGTCTGCATGCGAGCCATACCAATTGGTTTGCCCGGCATGGAAATAGAAGTCAATGTGAGGCGGCATCTTGAGCAGCTGTTCCACAAATGAACTCAATGGGGGACCCAATTCCTCGCGCCCCAACAAATCGAATCCAACGAGTAAGTCAGGAAACTCTTTCTAAAATAAGAAAAGGAATTAGTTCGAACTGTATAGCAATGTGAGTGCACCCTGTACTGCACCCTGTACTCACATTCAGTTGGGTACACAGCTCCACCAGAGAGCTCATCCGTTCGGGGGAGACATGCCGCAGGGGTGAGTAGATCACTCTGGCGCCAATGAAGTCCGAATGATCGGCTTGAAACTTCTGCAGTTGATCCTGAAAGACCTTCAGGGTCTCCTGCACGGGCAGTCGAGTGCCATCCATTGTGAAGAGGCGTGGCAATGATGATCTAATCTCCATATACTGTATGCCATCATCACTGAACTCCTTCAGCGCATTGTAAAAGTATTCCTCCCAAATGGGTTGGGAGCGCAGCAGGCTGCCGACTACACTGAAAATGTCGATCAGATGCTGCCAGGCTTCGGCATTTGTATGGAAATCCGAAAGTGGAAACATACTGAAACTTTTATAAAGCTCTTCACGCACTCTCTCCTCTCCCCACCGTTTCCGCAGCTCTTCCATTGATTGCCATTTGCCATTGCCAATGGGCTCTTCTTCTTTCGGCTTGTCCCCCTTGAGAAAGCGAAACTTTTTGATCTTTTCTGTCTTGCCATCATCGATTGTGTATACCCAGAGATTCTCCTTGTACGTCAACTTGATGAGGAAGTCTGTGCTGCATATGGAGGTGTCGTTAACCTTCAGGGCTCCCCCCTTGGGCATTTTGCGTATCAGTTGAAACAGCGGCGACTTCTGTATGTCCTTCAAGCGCTCAAAGATATGAAAGCCCGGATTAAACACGTACGGATCTTTGATGCCCATGTTGTACTTCTCCATCTTCAGTCGCATGATCACATCATTCGCTTGCACCTCCGGCTGTGTAAGCTCCATATCGGTGGCAGTCGTGTAGCACAGCTCATACTTCAAGACAATTTCACGCAGCTTTCTATATGTTTGGGGAGTGCTCTGGCGCAGGTTGGTCTGGACCAGGAATTGAGCTAATGTGGTGGCCGCAACGCGATGTCCCGCCGTATTGACCATCGAGTCCGATACAAATTTTGATTTTAAACTCTGAGCTTGTTTTCAATGCTAAGCGATTCAATAAATATGAAAATTGTCTGGTTGTGTTGAGAATATTTATTGGCAATTGGAAGGTACACAAACTTGTCCTGTGACTCTTGAGAACTACCAAAAGAGGGTGTACTAAGTTTATGTAATGAATGCAAGAAGGATGAAGAAGGTGTTTCAGATCTCACAGAATTCTTAGGTTGTCGGTTGTCCATATCTCTCCTTCTATCTGTCTATGCAAAGACACTGATCTCAGGTATTATAAAGAGTCAGCAACATTTAATTTCTGTGTACGATAGGCAGATACAATTTATTCTTATGCAATGCTATCATTTACATTTTCTAAACCAAAGCAACACATTGTATATACAAACATTTTCTTTTTATTTTGACGATAGTTATCAGTCTTGACAGTCTATATTTTCTTTAATACGATTTTAATCCAATCGGACAATAAACATAGAAGGTAAAGTTGACTATCATAGTTTCAACTGGGCATTCTAAATGTAATGAGGTTTCACGAGTGTAGGTTACTCACTTATGTTTATTTTTTCTCAGATCATAACCACAGTCTTCGGGCTCAATTTCCACTTGCCTATACGGATAATATACCTTGGCAACCCTTTCATGTGCTTGAACTTTGTTTGTTTTTGGGCCAAGTAGCTTGTCAAGGTGATCCCTACGTCTGTCCCTGTGATTTATTTGCTGCTTAAGTGTTTTTTAGCAGCATTACATTACTTACTGACACACACACACACATACTCCCCCAGTTGCAGTCCATTCAAGCTGAAGCCGTAGCCAAGCGAGGGCTTCCTCTTTGCCAAGCAGCTACAATTGCCCAGGGCCATGAAACTTTTCAAGTGTTAACGAGTTTTGTTGCACACATGTGTCGATTGCATACGTAGTGCACTTAACTCGCAAACTTGCACGACATTTAAGCAACAACAACAACTGTAACGACATCGACAGCAGCAACGAGAAGTGGCAAACTGATATGCCCGTTGCTCCTTCGTCTGCCCGAGCTGAGAATTTGATTTCGTGCAAAAACAATTTGCATCTTAATTGTGTTGCTTGTGAGCAGAGAAGCAAATAGCTGCAGGATATGGACAGGCGCCACTGTAATTCTACTACCTTTTGAACAAGCATACAGACACACACATACACACATGCATACAGACGACAGTCCACAGTCGACTGTCTTAGGGAAGTGTTTAAAAATCACTCACAAATTAAACTTGCGACTGAGTTTCTTTTCACTCTGTTTAAATTTAACTTTTAAATTACAAATTTTCATGTTTTCTAGTTGCAGACAGAAAGTTTTCAGCCGCATAAATATATGCCCAATTTAAGAAAAATATTATCCTGTCTCTCTCTCTCTCTCTCTGTCTTTCTCAGATTGTCTTTCTGTCTTGCTCTGCTAGAATTTCAAATCGATGCTCTCGCACATGTTTTCTGTGTTTCCATGTTGAAATCCCTCGCTGGTTGCTTTCTCAGCATGTCTGCTCTGCCGTCTGTCTGTCTGTCGGTCTGTCTTCGTCCCTAACACACACACAGACACAGCACCACACATTCACAGGGCATCGTTACATATCATTTTTTGCCTGTTACAAATTATGCTCATATAAATTTTTATAAAACATTTCTGGCGTTGCCATTTTATTTTATGTTTCTTTTTGTTACAACTGCGTCTCATACACACTCGCCCTAACACACACACACAGAAAAACACGCGCAGCTCACACATGCCCTAAATGCCTCACAATTTTCGCTGCGCACAAAAGTAGGCAACAGAAATGGTCGCGAAGCATAACACGCTGTGTGTATGTGCGTGTGTCTGCAACAAAAATAAAAAGCAATTCACACTTGAAAACTTTCAACATGCGTTTTCAAGTCGCACACAAAGACGACCCAACTATTCTATACAATGTTCCATATATGTAGATAAAATTTTTTTCTAAAATTGTTTGTTCTGCGCGCAGCTGTAACCCTTGCGCGGAGGACGGGGAGGGGAAGGCGGCATAAACGATAAACATCTTTTGAATGGCGAATTGAATTGCTGCACTGGGCGCACTGGGGAACCTTTTTGGTCCGGTCTGGAAATGTATATTTCGTGATGGATTAAAAATCAGATAATGTTCGCCATAAATACCTGAATGAAGCACTTAAATAATGATGCAATATATATGTTTATTCCATATCTCTATGGTGTGATGATTATGCAGGCGTGTTAAGCATGTTGCGTGGTCCTTAGGTTCATTATTGTCTCTTTTCGGTGTGTGTGTTAATGTGTGTGAATATGAAGCCGATGGCAGCGCTCTGAACAGCTGCAAACGCAGCGCCCATTGCCATTTGTGCGTACATAATGTTAGGTCGGCGATGATGCCCCATAAAAAAGGGTTCGCACTCTGAATTTGTGTGCACGTGCAAGAGTGTGTGTGTGTATGCGTGTGTTTTGTGTCAGTTTATTGTGGCACTTTGGATGCCTTTTGCCAGTTTATTTTTCGAGGGCAAGCCAACTAATTTAATATGCATAAATGCTAGCACATGTTTCATAAATGGCATTTTAAAGCCGCACGAAATGGGTTTATTATGTAGGCTGCTCGCTTTTTCCACAATTCGCATACAATATGAAATTCTATTAATGCTTGTGTGTGTGTGCCAGTGTATACAATTTCCGCACATGCAGAGACAGAGAGAGAGACAAACCAGAACATGCTAGTAAAAATATTCACATGCAAAGCAGCTAAAAAACTGTTGCATACTTTTGTGCGCGCACAAAATTCACACAACGCCAACTCGCAGCACAATGAACTCGAATTTAATGCCATAATTAAAGCGAACGCAACGTCATGACAATTGTCAAACTGCTGCAGATAAGCCAGAGTTCTCTTCTCCCTCTCTTTCTTTTACTCTGTCTCTCTCAAGTTCTTCCCCTCCCTCCCACTGCCCCAAATGAGCGACAGTTAGACGCGCAGCAGACAACATCTGCTTAAACTCTTTTGGCCACACAATGTGTGCACTTACCTCACCCCAGATCTGCGCTGTCTGTCTCTATCTCTCGCTATCCCTTTCCCTTTCTCAACCAACTTTATGACTGTAGCTTAAGCTGAAACAATAGCCTCCTCCCTCCTCTGCCTTGTTAAGCTTGTGGCTGGCATTTTTATCTGCCTTTTGCTTTGTCTCTCTGGCCGCATTGTCATTGTCACAATGGCCAAAAAATTTGCACACACAGACAGACACTCACACACACACATTCACACACACACACACGCAGTGTTTGATTACAAATTTTTGCGTTTTGTCAAATTGATTTGTCTGCCGTCAGCACGTAGACAGCATCCCTCCTATTCCCATCCCCACCTACTTCCGATTGCCTACCGCGCAGGCTGTAACCAATTTACATTTTGACGCGTTTTGTGCGCTTTGAATTGCGCGGCACGTTTGTTGCCTATTTGAATTACAAGTATGTCAATAGAATCGCACGCAATTCAACGCCATTCCCCCCGTCTGCCCCGCACCCCGTGGCCATTTGCGGCGTCAGCGTCAGCTTCAGCTCCTGCTCAAATAAATGTCAATAAACATCTCAGCCAGTTTGACAGCGAATGCTTCAAGGCATTCACAACTCTCAAGTATCAGCAGAGAAAGAGTGGGAGATAAAGAGGGAGAGGCATGGGGGAGGTATAAAAGCAAGCGAATTAATTCTGCAGAAGCCTTTAGATGTGTCTTTAATTTGATTGTTCCAAATAGAAATACATAGTATAAATTACGCAGACTCTCTTGAGCTTAATTTATACAAATTTACTTTAAGTATATTTAAAAGATATTCTGCAATCATTCCACAAAGTGCCGTTTCAACTCTGAATCAAATGCTGAGCTGCAGACAGTCTTTTCTTTTTCATTAAGCTCATATCACAGGCTCGTAAAAGGATTTCACATGGCTTAATCTGCAGACAGCAAAGCCAGTAACAGTTTACGGCATTGTTACCGCTAAATGGCTGTTTGGCTTTTTTTAGTCTTTCGTGCTCACACGATGTTTACAGCACTGTTTTTAAACAATACGCTGGCAATAAAAAGAAATTATAAAATAATATTAACAATCTAGCAACAACTATGGCGAGTAGAGACAGAGACAGAGACAGAGACAGAGAGAAATGGCAAAAAGAAAGTGGCATTTTACATTTATGGTTATGTGGGTGCAGAAGACTCTAGAGGAAACTGCTGCAAAGAGAAGTGCGAACGTATGCAAGTGCAAAGAGCAGAGGGCCGCACTCAAAGGTGCAGGTGCAGTTGCAAGTGCAGGTGCAGGGGCAATTAGGGCGAGAGCTAATTGCGCAATTGGCCGGCAAGTGAGTTGATGCACCTCGAGGGTCATTACGAATTTCGCGAGCAAGTCTATAAAAAGGAATAGGCGAATATACAATGCAATAAGGACTATCAAGAGTTGGCACAAAAAAATAGGCGCATTAAACTTGACGTATACTCGTACGTATTATGTCTCATTCAGCTCTCCCTGTCTGGTCGTAAAGCTTCATTTTGTTGCTGTGACAGCGACAACTCACACACAACTCAACGGAACTCTGTTGAAGTTCGCCCGAAAGGCGAACGGAAGGCAAAACATGCATGGCAAAAAGTTTTATAATAAAATTATTTGTTTGGCCCCCAAATAGACAAGTTTTCAGCCATACATTTCATTTGTGCGAAATGCCACTCTGGGGCATACCCCATGCCAAACAGGCAGACAAACAGCCAGACAACTTTGTAGCTGGGACAAATGTTTGGCAAATTTGCAGGCAGGAGTCGAGGTTCGTCGGTCTCAATGTCGAGGCTACAGCAACAATTAAGGGCGCTCTCTGTGCGAAATGCGAAAATGCGCAGGATAAACATTTGCATTTAAATAAATACATAGAAAAATGCATTGCAATATTGTTGTTGGCGCTTTTCATTAGCCGAAAGGCTTCGCCGCCCACGCCGTGCAGTCTGGCACCCAAAGTGACTTTCAATGTAAACGTCAGCGCTTTGTGCTGTTGACATTTGTGCGCCCAGACGGCAAGAACAACACGAGGGGGAGGAGGAGAAGGGGAAAGAAAAAGAGGAGCAGAAGAAAGAGGCAGAGTAGAAGGAGAAGGATAAAGAGGAACAGGAGAAGGAGGAGGCAACAAACGCGAATGCGAACGCGGAGTACGCTGACGGCAACAATTTACGATAAACATCTCAGCGGCATGCAAATCCCTTTTAGAAACGCCACCAGGCACAGCATCAGCAGCAGAGGAGCAGCGCACTTCACTATGGGGCAGCTGCTGCTCTGCTTTGCTTTGGTTCTCCGCTCTTTAGAGGATCCCGGGATAAGGCACAAGGCTGGCAAGCTGAGACATCCCATTGGCTTTGAGTGGCATTCAGGAATTAACCAACACAAGCAGCCTTAACATCAACTTCAAATTGCACTTCACTGCGGCCGCAAGATATGGAAAAAAGCGGACAATCTGGTGTGGTATGAGGGGCAAACGGGCTGTGCAAATAAATATTCATTTGCTGAATGACAGCGGAAGAAGACAGTGCACTGCTTTGACTGTCTTCTATACGATATTCGACTAGCCTTTCAATTTATTAGTTGAGCAGTTGTTGTCATAATGGAAAAAGTGATGGCTAAAGGTGAAGTGATCACACAATTCAATACGATTTCACGCACTACTTTAATTACTTCAGTTTGTTTGAATTATCATAGACAAAGTTACGATATTCGACGTGCAGTTATATTATTTTATACCTTGACTTCAATTGCAAGAAATCCTTTTACGATATTCGATAAGCTTTTGAATTGTGTAAGTTATTTAAATATATTTATGCTATATAAAGTATGATGATAAATGAGTTAGTGATGCTGCGATGTAATCTAATATTATTATCGTATTTAGAATATTTGCCTTTAAGTATCATTAACAAAGTAACAATACATGCCACAACTTTCACAGTATTATTATTCAAATTTACATTGCTCGTTTTTGAGTTAACAATCCAAATGTAAACCTCATTGCGACAACGACTGCTTGTCCAGTTTTGTTTACATAGCTCTAGTATAGTTCTAACAACCTTGCAGACTCTTCACGCTGGTCAAACCTTCAGTTTCAAGTGAGCCTGCTGTCGGAAACTTTGAATTTTGAACAATAAGCGAAACGCAGCAATTAATTAGCGTGCGGCCATTTCGTTAGTCTGACAAGCATCGCCTCTCCCGTCCAGTCCGTCCCTCTCCTTCCCCATTCCACTCTTGTGCTTTGGGGTCAAGTGTCTGTGCGCAGCGGAGATTTTCCACGAGGCACAGCTACACGAACAACTCTATTCGAAATTGTTTTCTGAAAAAGCTTCGAACGTGCCGGGTTATTTTTTTGCGCTGGCTGCCAATTGTAGCCCGAAGGATGCCCGGGGGTCACAGGGGCCTTGAAATCGAAACGGCCAAAAGATTGCGCCGCCAAATTGTTAACAGCAATTGACCCAATTTTATGGGCCTGCACTCATGCATATCTCAGGCCGGCCAGAGCCAGTGGTGGATCGGACAAAATCGGCGTAAAAGCGAAAACTGGCCGTGCCAGTTAACTGTCCAAGCGACGCGCAACACGCGGCGTATACTTATTGGATTTTTTATACTTTTTCGCGTTCTGTTTACGTGTTTTTCTCTTCTTTTTTTGTTGCTCTGCAAAAATGCAAGAGCAGGGAGCAACAACACATTTATGTGGACGAGTTGTTGTTGTTGTTTCTGGTTTTTTATTTTGCCTGCTTTTATTGTTGTATCGCGTCATGGCGCGACTTAGCAGCTGCCATTAAAGTGCAAAATTCAATTCAGTTGGATCAGGCAAGAGAGAGAGAGAGAGAGAGTGAGAGGGGGGAAGGTACAGAGAGAGGGAGAGGGAAGGAGAAAGAAAGCCTTGACGAGCAAATGAAACAAAAGAAAAGCAACTACGCGATGAACAAAGTAAAGATTAAACACGAACGGGTGTCAGAAGATATATACAGATATATGTATATATGATATATATAGTATGCACATAATGCCTGCTGGGATATATCTCTGGCACCTGAGCTAAAAACGAAGAGAATTTTAGAGCAGCAAATGCTCAGCTCGGTGCATTAAGGCATTTGCCTGGGCTTGAATAAATAATGCCGCAAATGAAGTAACTGCAGACGAGTACTCAAAACGAAAGAGAGAGAGAGAAAGAGAGGGGGATAAAGCAGAAAGAAGAGGGAGAGACACAAGGAGGGTGTCTGGAAATGGGAACGACTGTGGAATGATTTCATTTACTTGCAATCAATGAAATTGCACTGATGCAATTTCGTCGTCGTCGGGGGCCAAAATAAACAACAACAAACTGAAGCGGGCTAAAGTAACGGTTGCAGTAAAAGCAAACTTGCAACTTGCAAGTCGGAATGTGTGGCAGGGGCGTGCGCGTGGGCGGGGCATGGCTGGCTGTCTGTCTGTCTGTCTGTCACTCACAACAACTCGCACAGAGCATTCTCGACGGCGACAGCTTCGTTTCGCGGTCTGCAACGAGGAATTTCTCATATTGCAGCGAGGACATTTTGGGCTGCAGCACGTGGCACGTGGCAACGTTAGAAAGAGTCTGCAACTGCAACTTCTGCTGGCAACTGTGACTGCTGCTGCTGCTGCGGTGCACGGTTGTCCCATGCTGAAAGTTTACGCACTGTCATTGACATTAAGACTGTGAAGAAGGGAGAGAGAGAGACAGACAGACTCAGAGAGAGGGTGTGAGGGAGACAGCGTGGGTTGAGTTAGATTTGAGAAAAATGTCAACTGCTGCTGTTGTCGTTGTCGTTGTCGTTGAATCGAAAAATGAGCAGAAAACGTAACCCAGGTAGGTGAGTGTGTCCTTGTATAGACTGGCTGCCAGCAACTAACCACGATCCCTGCCCGCCCCGCGCACAGCCTGACATCGACGACGGCACGGCCAGCTGATGATCAACGCAACAGGCCAGAGGGTAGCCAAACCTCCGGGTCGAGGAACAACATCAGGCCAACAAAGAGCACCGACAGTGGCAATGATGAAACGATTGGCATTCATGTGGGAGTGGGTCCCAATCCACGCTCCACCAGCGACAATACAAATTATTATGACAATGACTTCGATCCGCTCACCACCAAGGTGGTCAGAGTATACAAGAAAAGTAAGTGATGGTGGCATTGATTGATGATCGATTGATGACCGATGGATGCTGAATTTACCTTACAGATCGCAAGTTGGCCAATCCTGCGCCTTACGACTCGGACGATTCATACGAGAATCGTCGTAACATTTTGCAGGGCAAGGGGGATGCTAAGAGTTACTCGAACAGCATCGGCACAGACACTGCAGGCTCGGACGCGACAAGGGCGTACACCTTCTCCGAGCTGAGCAGCTCCAGCCTGTTCAGCACCAGTGGACCGTTCAATGTCGACGATGGCACGGACGTAGACTTTCCGCTCTCCCCACATGGCTTTAAGCTGAACTCCGGCTTGGCCTTTGTAAGTACAGCTGCCCCTGCCCGCTGCCCGTTGCTACTCATCTGCTGCTGTTACAGATCTACATGGCAATACCGCCAGACGGAGGCTACGGCTGGTTGGTGCTGCTGCTGAGCTTCATCGCTCAACTCATTGTCGATGGCATCATCTTCTCCATTGGCATCCTGCTGCCCTTCATCAGTGCCGAGTTCAAAGTGAGCAGCGCTCAGGTGGTGCTAGTGGGCAGCATACAGATCGGCTGCTACTTCATGGGCGGCGCCTTCTCCAGTGCCCTCATCAATACCTACGGCTTTCGGCCAGTTGCCATGACGGGTGTGTTCAGCTCGGCGCTGGTAATGCTGCTGGCCAGCTACAGTATCAATCTGCCCATGATGATCGTCTTCTACAGCATACTTGGTAGGTTTCTCTTTGACCCACCCGCACCCCATACAAACTACAAATGACGCAGTTATCGCAGGTGGACCCGCATTGAGCATGATCTGGGTGAGCTCCCAGCTGATCATTGGCTACTACTTTGATCGCTACCGTCCGATTGCCAGCGGCTTCTCGTGCTCGGGCGCCGGCGCGGGCATCTTCATATTCAGCATTACAAACAGCCTGCTGGTCTATCGCATTGGCTGGCGGAACACGATACGCGTGCAGGTCGTGCTCATTCTGCTCATCTTCTTTATAGCCCTGGCCTATCGGGAGGTGTTGCCTACGCCCGTGGGCGTGGTGCATCCCAGTCGCATAACCGACACCAGTTCGAATGAGTTCTATGGCAACTTCTATGTGCATTACTTCATCAACGACGCTGACGACTCCTCGAAGAAATCGCATCCCGCACTAGAGACCTACAACCCCCCACTTCCGCACCGCCAAGGTGGGTGGTGTCGTTGCTTACCTTGCTGTAGGAAGGCGAAACCCAAGACCGAACGTGTCTATAAATCCGATGACGAACGCTCCGATCGCAATTTCGTGGTACGAGCCGATCCTCTCCAGCGCGAGGATCTCTTCTACACGGGACCCGCTGAATACGATACGCCCCACAGCACGGAGCAGTTCGATGGCAAGGAGTTCGAATTGGTGGGCTCTGAGACGCATGTAAGCTTAGACAGTCAATGGACTGCTTCCAGTTGCCTAACGTGCCTGTGCCTGTGCCTGTAGATTAAAAGAGCCGCCTATAGACTGCATAATATTCAGGATTACGAGAGCCCCGACGATGCCGTGGACCTTGCCGAGACTGATAGTTCCCATGGTATATTGCCACTTGCGCCGAACCTGGTCACCGCACCCCACTCCCCGCGTCGCAAGAAGCCAAAGAAGCCGAAGAAGAAGCGCCACTGGTTGCACACGAGGAGCAAGCGTGCCCTGAATCGTCTCTTCGACGTCCACCTGCTGGGCAGCTTTGAGTTTCGAGTGCTGCTCGCCTCCGCCTTCCTCTATCCAATGGGCCTGAACATACCCTTCGTGTACTCCAAGGCACGCACCACGATCCCACTCACCTACGCCCAGTGGATTGGCCCAGCGATTGGAGCGACCAATTTTATAGTGCGCATCCTGTGCGGCTTCGCGGCCTACAAGCTGCGCGACTGGACCAACTACATCTGTGGAGGCGGCATGTTGCTGGGCGGCACAGCAGTCTTTGTCAGCGCCTTCTATGGCAGTGATCTCATCTGGTTTCAATATGCCTACGGACTGATCTATGGCGTGGCACCAGGTGATTTATATTGATATATATTGATATATATTGATATACTGATATATTGATATATATTGATATACTGATATATTGACATACTGATATATTGATATATTAATAAAATTTAATATATATTTTGATATATTGATATTTTGATATGTATTGATATATTGATATATCAATTAATAAATTAATATTTATTAATATATATTGATATATTCATATAATTGGAATCTTAATATATTGATATATATTCGTGTATTGATATATCAATTATATTATTGATACATATTGATATACCAATATATTGATATACTGATATATTGATATATTGGGATATATGGATATATTGATATCTTGATATATTCATATATTGATATATCGAATAATATATTGATATATATTGATAAATATTGATATACTGATATATTGATATATCAATTAATGAATTGATACTTATCGATATACATATATATATAATATGTATCTTTATATATTGATATATCAATTCATTTATTGATATATATTTATATACTGATATAATGATATACTGATAGATTGATATACCAATTTATGAATTGATATTTAATGATATTTATTGACATAATTTGTATCTTAATATATTAGTATATATTGATATATCAATTAAATTATTGAAATATATTGAAATATATTGATATAATTTGTATCTTTATATATTGATATATATTGATATATCAATTCATTAATTGATACTTATCGATATATATTGATATAATATGTATCTTTAAATATTGTTATATACTGATATATTGATATATTAATTAAATTATTGAAATATATTGATATAATTGGTACATAGTGTTCCCCTACTTACCTTCCCTCTCACCCCTCTCTCCCTCCCTCCCCTCAGCTGTGTATGCCACACTGCGCGCCCTCATCTATGTGCGCTACTTGGGCCTGTCGAAGCTGACCAACGCCTTTGGGATCACTGCTCTGGCCATGGGACTGGGCGTCTTCATTGGCACCACCTTGGGCGGCTTTCTTGTGAGCAAGACTGGCAGCTACACGGCGGCATTTGCCTTTGCTGGGCTCTGCATCATGCTCTCTGGCAGTTTGAAGCTCATCTTACCATTTTGGGTCAAGTATCGACAGAACAACAAGAAAAATTGAGTATACGCAGCGTGTACGGCTTACAGTCTACGATGCATTGCGGTTTTATTTGTTTTATGTACTTTTATTAATATTATTTTAAATATTATTCTGCTGGTTGTTGTTGTTCTGCCTGTTTGTATTTTACAAAATGTTGCACTTGTTTCTCATGTTGTTGTTTTATTTTGCTGAGTGTGTTTGGTGTATGTTATGACTAATTTGTAGTACTTGCCATGCCACGCCTTGAGTAATTTGCATTTACATTTATTTTACACTTTTGCATGCCTCTCAAACTGTGGCGGTGACCCTCAAACTGTTATGTGCGAGTTGCCTGTTACAACTGTCTCTCAAACTGTCTCAATGTCATCCCCTGATCAACTTCGCTTGACACACTGTGACTGCCAAACTGTGCGCGGGGCTCTCAAACTGTTTTTACTAACTTTTAATCGACTGCGCAGTTGTTGTTGTTCTTGTTGTGGTTTTGCCTTTATTGCACTGCATTGTTGTAGTTTTATTAACTTAGTTTACATCTAACGTTAGCTTAATTGCTGCCCCACACACACACACACACCTGGAGTATGTGTGTGTGTATGAGTTAATATTTGGTTTTTTATTTCTCTTTTTACCTTGTTTGTTTACGCAAATGTTCACGCTTTGTTTTTTGTTTTTGGTATTTCTTTGATTTAGTTAATTTACTTAACGATGCGAGGGCAGTTCAATAAGTTACTGATTGCAAGCATCGCACTTCGAACTCTCTGTTTCTTCTATTCGATATTTGTATTTGTTGAACCGCCCTCGCATGCGCCGCCATCTTAAGTTTGTACGTCTACTAAATAGTATTATTTTTTTGTTTCTTCTTTGTTCTTGTTTTTTTTTTTCTTTTCTTTTTTTTCCATATATGACACATATATTTATATTATTCTTTGTTGAAATTTCCGCTTGATTTATACATTAAAATTAGCTTAAGCAACTCAAACGACAAAACTAGCCAAATCTTTATCTGTGTGTATGTGTGTGTGACTGTGTTAGTATCTGTGTGTGTGTGTAGGTTTGTTCATTGCCCATTTTGGTTGTTGTTTTAAATATATATTGTCAGTAGTCTTCGGTTTCATATGCGATTCTCTTCTGCTGAATTTATCGAACAATTTGCGTGCACTTTAAAATGATTTTTCCAATTGGGAACTTTCAATTTGAATTCTCTCGTATCGTAGACTAAAATTTAAATTAAAATCGCTCTGCCGCTGTCGCTGCCTCTGCTGCTGCTGCTGCTGCTTGGTTATCTCCGCAGGGGGGCCTCTACTGCGCTCTACTGTTTTTCTCCAACTGTTTTCCATCTGTTTTCCACAAAAAGCAATTCTTACGCCTTAAATTAAAATTATATTTATATATCGCGTTCGTCCTGCACTGCGCGTGTTCATGTATCGGAATCGGACCTGCAGGCACAGACATTTTGTTGAAAATTAAATGAATATTTCGAAGGGGCAGCAAGAGAGGGAGGGGGGGGAATGGAAACACACTTACCAATTAAAATAGCTCTGCGGGCCATGACAGTTGCGCTCGCTGCCGCACCACTTGGACTGCTGGAGAGGCGGGCAGGGTCGGCCGCCGCGCTTGCCATGTTTGATGACTTTGCGATATCGATGCATCTCCCCGATGCCGCAGCTCTTGCTGCATTGCGTCCACTCGGACCAGTGGCTCACGCGGCAGTCGCGACGCCGTTTCGACGCCAATGAGCCGCGACGACGCGGCGACGTTCCCATTGCCGACTCCTTTGCCGTGTTGTTGTTGTTGCTGCTGTTGTTGCTGTTGTTGCTGCTGTTGCTGTTGTAATTGACCACATCGTTGCGCCTGTAGCTGCTGGCAATGCTCTGCAAGAGCGCATGCTTGTCATTCTTGGGCACCACGCTGACTGCGGCCAGCGGCAGTGGCTGCTGACTGTTGTTGTAGCTGTGAAGCAGAAGCAGAAAGTACAGATTGTTATTCAATGTTGTGAGCGCATTGCCAGCAGATTAATATGTCATTAAGAAACTATATAGTAGTTCTATATTGATGAAATTTCAAGAACATAAAGGGAACATCTTGGCAATTATGCGAAGTCTATTTGCGATAAATGGCAATCAATATTAGCTATACTCATATATAGTAGAGCTAGAGAAATATCAATGTTACATCGATAAACATCAATGTTGCATACGAGTATAAATAACCTCAGCAAACAGCGATGTTTTTCCAGCACTACTATACTTATCAATATCTTATCAATATCTATACTATGTTTTACTAAGATTGGTGCGGCTCACGATGTTGAGAAAGAATTTATATATCCAAATATATATATTTCCTCAAAAGATAATAAATTTCCAATACATTATTGCAGCAACAATTGAATACTTTCATATAATTTCACTTGATTTATTCTATATTTATTTTATACTTTCTATAACATAATTTCCTTACTAAAAGCTCAAATATATATTTTAAATTTAATCGCCGATCAATTGAATTGCTTTATGCCTTTACTAAGTAGCTTGCAGCATACAACGCTCCGTTACCAGCGCGATTTACATTCCTTAATACACTCGCATACACTTGCAAACACACTGACTGGGAGCATATCACAGATTACACATACGCCACGTTGGCCTGCAGAAGTAGAAGCAGAAGCTGTTCCCGCTCGCTGTGTACGCGTTTCTTATTCCAGCACGTCAGCTGTAGACAATTTCAATTTAAATTTGCCTTTTGCTGCTCTGCGCGCCATGTGTGTGTGTCTGTCCCGAATCAGAGGTAGAAGAAGCAACATTTGCTGTGCCGCCGCCAGTTTCCTTCCTTCCGTCCGTCTGTTCCTCCGTCCGTCCGTCTTTCCTTCCTGGCCAACTTCCGTGTTTTGTTTCCTGCACTTTTCGTTTATTTGCATACACAAGCCGCGTACGCCGTACACCTTACACCATCGTATGCCGTGCAAAATCGCGCAAATAATAATAATAATAATAAAAGATGGGAACAGCCGTGTGAGCAGGGAGGCAGAGCGAATCAGGAAGCGCAGACAACCAAGTCAAGGCAAATTGGCACAAAATATTGAAAACGTGTAGCACACACACAAACAACAGAGAGAAAGAAAAGCCTCAAATGCGTGGAATATGAGGAAAGGCATCGCAAACAGTTCCGCCCGAGGCGACGGACTGATGAAAATAATGAAGAAAATTCACAAATTGAAATTTCAAACATTTTTTTTGTGTGCCTCCTTCAGAAAATAAGAAATTTGTCCTCAGTCATGTGTGTATGTGTGTGTATAAGGTAGTTATTAGCAACAATTTGCGTTGATCATGTTTATGGCAATTACCGTTAGGCAAGCGCATCAAACTGTAACAAGTAAATGTTATTTTATGCGCAATTTGGCTTTGCATTCGAAAATAAGCAGCCCCCAGAGGCAGCCCTGTAGGCAGACATGTCGTAACATGTTCATGATTGTGATGGATTTGCAAAGCAACAGTGGAGTATGAAAGTATTCGCTTTTAGTGGAAAATACTTCTAGATATAAGACTGATTCTAGATCGTTAGTTTCTAACAATCTTAGACAATAAATTCAGTCCGTCAATTATATAAAATATATATATGTTAATATAAAGTATATATATTAATAAATATATAACATAGGTTTCTAGTTTATTACTGTACTTTATATACACTTTACTTTTTATCACCAAACCTCCCGTCTAGCTAAAACATAGTTTTAACTTATCAATCACTGCGTGAACTAAACATTTTGTCGGCGAAGTTCTCTCTTCTCTACTAGTTTGATTTGATAAGCATAGTTATAGAATGGGTACTTAAACATATGTATACATAGTTATTTATGTAGTTTGCATATAATAAAAATATATATACACATGTTACTTTATAGTTAGATAACACTTCCCACTCTTCAAATTCAGCATTCATTATGAAATTCAATTCCACGAATTGCGCTCACAAAACTTTACAAATTTATTTATAGTTTCAAAATATATAGAACTATATACTAGATAGGGTTATAGACACGTAGATTTATAATCAATTAACAATCAATTACACAGGAACACACACACACGCAGGCAGCTGCAGCTTGGCCTATAGAATGGTGCAACAACAAACTTCCGCTCCTGGCTGCGCGTACACTGTGGCCACGGGTGGTTGCACGCCTGCCACAATTGTGGGTCGTGGTGGGCCGATTGTTTCCACAATGACGGGTGGCGGGGGGGCGCCAATGATGACTGGTGGTCCTCCAATTACCACCGGCGGCGGTGCAAAGCCAATGCCCACCCCAATGGGCGGCGGTCGTGCTCCGATATTCACATCCACATTCACATTCGTTCTTGGGGGTCCGGGACCGTATCCTGGTCCGGGGCCGTAGCCAGGTCTGGGGCCAAAACCTTGTCCGGGAGGCATACGTTGCGGTCCGGGCCCGAATGCAGGACCCGGGCCATAGCCATGTCGTGGCGGTGGGGGCATTGCTGCGCGGCGGCTTCTGACGGTTGACTGAATGCCGTCAAGTGTTTTTTATCGAGTTCGCCTCGAGTTGTGCCGCGCTCGCAAGCTAATTAATTATCAATTACGCCTGGACAGCGACGGTGATTTTGTCTGCCCCAGCACCCGCTCTGCCCTCGCGGCTGTCAACCTGCTCTGTGTCTGCGATAAGATAAGCTGCCTGCAGCCAGTGGCAGCCAGAGCTTAAGTTCACATGCCGATAAAGCAGCTTTGTCATCGCCAAGCGATGACTCCTCTGCACGCTCTGTTTTGCCCAACCCAGAGGAAAACCCCCTCGGGAAAGGTTAATATTTCAGCTTAAATTGCAAGTGCAATATTAACTAAGTCACAGACAGCAACAGCCTTTTTAACTTATTTTAATGTTTATATTCTGTTGATTTACAGTGCATTTTTCTTAAATTTGTTTGTATGAACGCGCTAATCTCAGCTATGCTAATAGCTAGAGATACCAAATTTAATACGAAGTTGCTTTTTACTACTTTCATCTCAAGCATATTTTAAATGCTGAGTGCCACGCCCAACGCCTACGTGACACGCATATCTTTGCAATTACTAAGTGAAATTAGGAAATTTGTTCATTCAACAGCTAATAATGATTCTATATTGATTACAAACCAATAAGATAAAACCAAACAACTTATTTTCTGAATCATTATTTATATATATACATAAATATACGAGGTGTGTTCAAAAAGTATCGCGAATTTTTGAATTTTCGCGGGTTACGTATAATCGAAAACGCAAAACATTTATAACCTTTACGCCTCTTACAACCGAACAAAAAATGCTATACACTTGAAACTTAGATGATTGGGAAGAGAGTAGCTAACAAAAAAAAGAAAAATCTTAATTCGATTATAAGTAACCCGCGAAAATTGAAAATTCGCTATACTTTTTCAACATACCTCGTATGCATATTGCTTTAGGTATGTATGTGTGAGAGAGAAGGCAGCAATCGACAGAGTTTGGTAATCAACAGAAGCTTTTTTCGGGTACTAAAACAAGTTGCAAGTCTTATTTAATCTAATTTAATTGCAGTTCAATGTGCCAGCCATCAGTTTTTTGTTTATTATTATTATTATTATTATTATTGTAATATTATTATTATTATTATTTTTATTTTTATTTTTATATTTATTTTTATTTTTATTTTTATTTTTATTTTTATTTTTATTTTTATTTTTATTTTTATTTTTATTTTTATTTTTATTTTTATTTTTATTTTATTTATTCCATCGCTCAGATAATGACGCAGTGGCAGCAACGTCGCTTGGGCTGCAGTGGTGGCTCTGCCAAATCGGTGCTTACCCTGTAACTCTTGCTCTGCCTGTCAGTGAAATCTTCAGACACCACACCGACGAGTACCAGCTCTGTGGTGCCGGCAGGTGCAGGTGCTCTTACTGACACTGGTTGAATAGTTTCCTCTATAAGGATCGCCGTTTGCACAGGTTGAATTGGAGGTACTGCTGCTACTGCTGGCTGAGCTACTGGCTGAACTGTTGCTGCTGGGTAGATCTGAGCAGAGGCTGTTGCAGTTGTGAAGCCGCTGCTGCTGCTGCTACTGTTGCTGGCTGCTGATTGCTCGACGGGCTGTGGTTGCAGTTGAAACGGTGGAGGTCGTGTGCGTGTTGTGGGCGCTGTTGGTTGCGCTGCCTCCACATCCAAATCTGTTTGCCAAACAATCTCAATGGAATCATCAGTGGGTGTGAGCTGAGGTGGCGTTGAGGTGGGTAATGGTGGTGGCAACGAAGGCTGTGCTGGTGCTTGCTGCTTCTGTCGTCGTTGTGGTTGTTGCTGCTGTTCTTGTTGCTGTTGCTGTTGCTGTTCCGGCTGTGACTCTGTCGCGACAATAAGTTGGTCATCGCTGACATCGGTTATAACCAAAGTCGACTGGCTTGGCTGTTGTTTTTCATGATGATGATGGTGATGATGATGATGGTGATGATGATGAGGATGATGATAACGATGTGCTGGCGTTGGCGATGTGGCAATTGCTGTTGTTGCTATTGTTGTTGCTTCAACAACTTCAATTGTTTCGTTTATTGTTTCATTTGAGCTAATTTCCTCAATTGTTGTCGTTGTATCTGTCGTTGTTGTTGTTGTGTCCTGCATCTTCCTTCTTTCTCTCTCTCGATTTCCTTCCTTATGCGGTTCCGTTTCGTTTTCGTTATGTCACTTGACTAAAATTCCTCAGTCGCGACCAAGTCAATTTATAGTCTCTGGTTTATGTCATTGCAAATATATTTTCATGCCACAAATCCTCCTCGCCAACTAGTCACAATGGTAACCGATAAGATAAACCTGCCGAGCCGATATCTCTTAACTGATTCGACAACTATTTGACTTGTCTTTCACCTTCTCTTTCTCTTTCCCTTGCTCTGTCTGCTGCTGCTTGGCTTCTGTTTGGCTTTGCTTTGCCGCTTCTAGATATTACAAGAATTACCATATTATATTGCCGATTAATTTAGCTATTTCTCTTCTTCTTACTGCTCTTTTGTTGGCTTCTCTTCTGCCTGTTGTTGTTGTTGGCAGCGGCGCCAATGATCACAAGTGTTGCTGGCGGCACGGACATGTTCGAGTTGTCGCGTCGTCTTCGCTTTACTGTTGCTGTTGCCCGACGATTGTTTGAGTTTTATAAGGCTATCTCTTCACCAATGGGGGGCATTGATAAGATAGTCAATGTAGTCATGAATCAAGTATGTCCACTGCGCTGCTACTACCACTTGTCTATTTGTTGTGGCTACTGATTAGACGAGGCGAAGTCATGACGTCATGGATGTATATTTATAGTTTAAGCATAGCTAAAGTTCATTGGCTTTCCTTGAAGTGCCTTAAGTGGAAGGGTGTGCTTTAGATTAAAAGATATTGCTCGTGTTTAGTTCTATCTCTTGGTAATAAGGCAATGAATACTTAAACTGCAGTGAGGATATTATGGTCAGAATAGTTAAGCTATTGACAGTTCCTTCTTTAAACAGAATGTGCACAACATTATGTTTGTAAAGTGTGTTCAGTTTGCTTGAGAAATCTTTGAGTATCTATGAACTATGTCATAAGTTCTTAAAACCTCATATTAGAGATGTACAGTTTAAATAGTATTGACTTGCACAAAGCGCACTTGACCAAGAAGTGAAAGAAGAAAGAAGTGAATGAAAGGTTTCAAGAATAAAAACCCTATGAAGTTGAGGTTGATATCATTATCAACTTATTGAAGACTTATTGATCAAATAACACTTTTTATTTAAACTTCACATTAGAGTGGTTCACTTTGAGTAGCTTTGCCTTATACAGAGCGTATTTGACCAGAGAAGTGAAAGAAAAAAGAATTGAATAAAAGGTTTCAAGAACAAAAACCAAGAATGCTAAGTACCCTATAAAGTTGAGGTTGATTTCATTGACTAATTGATCACATAATACTTTTTATTTAAGCTGTTCAGTATTTTACTTTATTCATCTCTTTATCGATCTATTTTAATCCACATCCAACTTTCTATAGCTAGGCGCCTTCACCGTGTTCTGTTTCTTCTGCGCTTTCACTTTCTTCCCCTTCACCTGCTTCTGTGGCTGCTTCTGTTGTTGTTGCTGCTGCTGTTTAGCTGTGAATTAGTTGAGTTTTGAAAGAGATGAACAGCCTCTTTAAGCCTCCTTATGCTCACTTTGAAGCTGCAGCTGTGGCCGTTGTTGCTGCTGCTGCTGTTGCCGTGGTGGCATGTTGCAAGCGCTGTTCAGCGCAATGAGCGTGATAGTTGCTGGCAGCACCGCGAGCATGTTGTTGCCGTGTGCCTCACTGTCTGTCTGTCTGCCTGTCACTGCGTGTGGGCGATGGGTCTGGCAAGTGCTTTATGCCTTTTTATACTCGTACATAGAGCGGAGTGCGCAGCATTGATAAGATTGCAAGTAATTACACTGTCCGAGCAGGTTTTGGCATTGGATTTAGCTGGCGCTGTTGGCGCTTTTGTCAGCTTGCCAATTGCTTTTTTGTTTTCGCACTTGTTTCTCAAGCCCTGCACCTCCCCCCCTACTCCCTCTCTCTCTCTTGTGCCACGCCCACGCATGTGCCAGAGGCGGGCACTTTAGCCTGCGCTGCCTGGCAGAGTTCGGCTTTGGATTCTGTTTTCTTGGCACTCGAACACGTACGCGCCCCCTTTCCACCCTTCCCTGGCCAGGGGGGACTGGGCTTGTCATTAAATATGCAGGTTACCAGTGCCAATGGTGCCAAAAATCCACTCCAGCAGCCAAAGTAGCACGCAAGCAGGAGGGAGGACGAGGCGGCACCTTGTGTAGCTGGCAGTGGATTAGTTGTAGTTTGCCTTTGCCTGCCTCCCTTGCACGCCTCCCTCGCACGTCGAGGACAATCTGCCAACCTCCCCGCCTGCCTCACTTCACCCACATTGAAGTTGGATTTTGCAGTCTTTAGTTGTGCCTCAGTTCGGGCCAAGCTTTTTAAAGATGCAGCATTAAGCGGCTACGTGCCACCAACTCAGCCAGTGTCTATGCCACTCAGAGAGCCCTCCTCCTTCCCTCCGCCTTCCCTGCTCCTTCCCTTGCTCTGCTGCTGCCCCTTCGAAGTGGTGTAATGTGCTTTCAAGTGTGCTAGAAAGCAGCTTTTGTTTGTTTGTTGCTTTGGGGGTTTTCCGGCTGCCAACTGCTTGAGATGTGTTGAAAGTGCCTCGCAATCTGCCCCACACTCCCCCTCTTCCCCTCCCCCTGGCACTCCACACCTGCCGCATATGTTAAGTGCGGCAAATTGATGCTGCCTCTATGCGGATGCCGTTGCCGTTGCACATTGCAGTTACAACTCAGCTGCGTGCCGTCGCTCACATTGCGCATACGTCACGTTGGCCAAACAAACAACTTAACTAGTTTGCATAGCTAACAAATCACAGCAGTAGGGAAAAAGTCCCAACGCCACGTTACCTTTGTTTGCCACAGCAATAAATCATTATCACAACTTGTTCTATATTTAACTGCAGCCTAAGCTGAAAATAATTTCACCTTCCCTTGATGATTAATTCATTATTAATTAATGCCGCTTGCTTATTGATTAACACTTACAGAGTGCGCTATATGCGGAGTGTACAAATCGATAGTAGGCTATATATAGACACCCCTTAATGAATATGCATTCTTCTACTCACATGGGATTCATTTTGGCCAACAGCTGTGAGCGAATGCGCTGCCGTTCGTCATCAAATTGCTGCAACTGCAGCTGCTGCTGCTGCTGGCGTTCCCTCTCGATGCTGGCCGAGAGCTCGTTGTTCATCTCGACGTGATTGTGCTCGGCATCCAGGTGTGTTTGCGTTTGCACTGTCTCGTATTTGCGATCGTCCTCGGCAATGTTGAATACCTCGCTCAGCTCGTATTCCTTCAGCTGCAAAGGCAGAAAGCAGAAACATTTCAAACTGGGCAAAGCAAATGTGTGGCACGTGTGTGTGTTTGTGTTTGTCTGCTTACTTGGCTGTCTGTGTGTGTGTGCAGCATATTAATTTACGCGGATTATGTGCAGGGCATAAGCAAAGCAAGCCAAGGCAGGCAGAGCTGGGCAAATGCTTCCTCCTCATGCTGAGTACAGGTGCGTCTAACGCGCTGCTAATTTCAATTTGTGGCAAATATTGACACACACACACAGACAGTGCCACAACTGCAGCAGCAGCCCAGGTGTGTCTAGCTTAGGCAGTGAGCTACATATATATACTATATACCACATATAGCTGTGGGGTCTGTGTTGGTGTAGCAGGCAGGAAGGAAGGCAGGCAGGCAGGCAGGCAATGCTGGCTGAAACTTTTGTTGGGCGCGCTGTCGCGCATTTTAATTTATTTGTTTGGGTTTCTGTCATTTTCTATACACTCCCCTCATTGCCTGCCCCCCCTCTCCCCGCTCTCTTCACACCCTGCTCATTGTTATTGCGCTGTTTTTGCTTTTTGCTTGGGCTTATCGTAGGTCTACCTTTTGCTAGCTTCACTTTGGCAAATGCGTCGACAGCGGCCGCGTGTTGCTTTGCTGGCATTAAAATACATGCAAACACACATATACATAGATAGACACACACACAGACAGACAGACACACAGACATAATCCGCATATAACAACAGCGAGGCAAAAAAAAAGGAACCAAACTGTGAAATTCCTTGTGGATTACCAACCCAGATCCAAATCCACCTCAGCCTCAGCCCAACATTACGGCCTGCGTGGCTATATACCCCCCTCCCTCTCTCCCCCCTCCATCCGTCCTCCCCACGCATTCCTTTCTTCCTGCCATTCCATTCCAATCCGAGATTTGCTGCGCCAAATGGCACACAAACATTTCTGGCATTTGCCTCAACGGGAATTTAAGAATTTAATGCCCAAGCAAATCAACACATAATTACCCCAACAGCACGCCCCACACACACACACACACATATATACACATACACAGCTGCAGGTCTATAGTATAACTACTTGTACTTAGAACTTGGCCTTGCTGCGCCCACATGTCTTGGCCATAAAATGAAGCAGACGAGCATTCTACGTAAGTAAATAACTTTCCATTTCGTTGGCCATAAACAAAAGTAGCTAAAATGCTAACCGGAGCAGAGCAGTGCAGAGCTCTGTGTTACAATTGCCCAGCCACAACGCACATTGTGTACCCTTTAATGCTGCAGAAGAAGAGAGAAGACTCTCTACAGAATTAAAACCAACATTGCTTTAACTTTAAACACTTCCAATGGGAATCATCTACTCAAAAGTCTGCTAGAAGTCTAATCATCTTGATTATCTGCAGTTTTTCTATAGTTCCATTATATATACGAATGCCTCTTTCAATATCTAGCAAATGTTTTGTAAGCACCCTCAACACTACCCAACAAAATGCTCTCGTATGTGCTGCTACCCCAAGAGAAGACAAACGGAAGGAGTCGACAATTTTAGGGCTTTTGCCAGCACCCCCAGCACGACTCGACAAAATAAAACTAGAATTAGTAGTGTCAAAAAGGCGTTACAAAAGCAACATCAACAAGAGGATGAGAAGAAGAAGAGGAGAAGAAGCAGAAACTACTAGCAGCGTAGCCAATAGCAAAGCAAAGCTGCCAAGCTGGGCAACAAATAAAGAATAATGACCACACGTACAGCGTGTGCATGGCAGCAGCAAGGAGTGTGCCACGCCCACTCCCACCCACTCGCACAAATGTCCACGCCAGTGGGCAGCGCTGGAGGCAAGTAAACTATGCAAACGTAGTCGAAACATCTGCCAGAAGCGTAGGGCGTAAATTTTATGTGCGTCTCTCGGTCGAACATAAAAGCAATTTTGATGAGCGTCGGTTGTTGCTGCCCCATTGCAGAAGCAGGGCAGGGAGGGGAGGGAGGGAAGAGCTGTGGCTACGCCTCTGTATTGTAAGTGTAAGTGCCGCACTTTCTGAACCTCGTACGTCCAGCAATATAATTACAATGCCTGACTGCTCGAATTGCCTGCTCTGTGTATGTGACTGTGTGTGTGTGTGTGTGTGTGTGTGTGGGGAAGGCAGTTTTAGTGCCCGCTCCAGTTGCTCCTCTTGCTGTGCTCCTCCCACTTTCCCTCATCCCTTAAGCATGGCAAATTTTGCATTACCATTGTGTCCGGTAATGTTGCACGTTCACGATTTGTGGCAGCTAATGGATTGGCGTTTATTAAGGTCCCTTTCATGCTGCGGTACAAGTGCCAAGGCAGAACTAGGCAGAGCTCCATTTAATGGTTATGGCAAACTAAGATAATGCAACTAAGATAGCATAATGGCGATTTACCTATAATTTATTGAATGCCCAAGCGCACTCTCGTTATTCTAATTGGCGACTCCTCACGCGAGAAATCTAATCACAGCCCGCGCGGAGGCACTTAAAGAGCAGCGCAACACGAGCTCAATGAAGTTGATGACGCGCAGCGAGGGCAGTTAGTGTAGTTAGGCTGTATTCGATGAGTATTTGCAATGGAAGTGCAAGGGAAACGAGAGGAATTATTATTGATTTGCTATCCTTGAATGTTATAGTTGTCTGATTATGATGAAATTTGAAGGTACTTTAAAGTATATCCTAAAGATAAGATATGCCAAGTTTGATTGCCATATTTGCAGCAATGATCAATGTATGCACTAAGTTCTTAAGTTCTCTATGCAATATATGACATACAGCTTGATAGTTCTTGCCTTCAAGTCATTTTAGCTAATTGGAAGATACATAAAATAAGTATGTAATCATCTGTTGTTGCTCAACAATACAATATGCCTTATGGAGCTGAAGATGCTGTGATAAATTGCATTTAAAATTATGCTACAGTTGCTCTGCTTGTTTGGGAAACATGTTTGTTACTGTAAGTTTCGGTGGAGGAGCAGATCTTATTTCACTCAAGCAGATAAAACGACAGACTGACCATGCATTGTAACCGACTTGACCGGCGTTTAAGGTGGACAATTCCAGTAAGACGACTTAAAAGGAGACATTTCCATAATCTTATAAACAGTCAATAGTATCTGGCAATTAAAAATTCAACTACACTAGAAACATACACTTAAGTTATTATTAATACACAGCAACTACTTACAAGTAGTCTTAGAGAAGTAACAACCATAGATGCTCATTAGGTTATAGAAATATATGTATTCTGATCCCTAATGAAATAAATAAATAAATTAAGTTTAAAAGTAAAAAACAATACAATATGCCATATATAGTAGAGCTGAAGATGCTGTGCTAAATTGCACTTAAAAGTATGCTACAGTTGCTCTGCTTGTTTGGGGAACATATTTGTTATTGTAAGTTCGTGTTGAATCTGATAAAACTGCCACTATAGGTAGTAGAACACTGGTTTAAAATCAAAATAAATAAAGATTTGTACCATAAAAAAACATAAGTTATTATAAGTACTATTCTCTATCAGGTTGAAAGCTCTACTCTCCCGTCATTGCAGTTCTCTACCAACTACACCTGTTCGCATTATAAAGAACATAAAGAATTCATTACATTAACCAGTTTTTTTCTGCACTAATTCACACATGTCAAGCTTGTGCATATAATTTTAATGTAATTAGCATTATTTTTTTCTCTTCAACCCAAATTCTTTTCGCGCCAGCTGCAGCAGCTGATTTGTAATAAGCAGCAACATTACCACACACACACAGTGAGCTCTCTATCTCACTCTCTCTCCCCCACCACACACACACACACACATACGCAGAGGATGCCATTACACATGTTTTAGGGGGCCATTGTAATGCTAATGGCTCATTAGCACTTTGATTTTTTTCTCTCCGTTATTTTTTCTTTTTTGGCTTTTTTCTCCTGCATGAAAACTCATTAGAGCTGTAAAGGGGCGCTGTGTGGAGTGGGAGGGGGGAACATTTTGACTGCTAATTTGCAGTTAATTAACTTGTTAAAGCATATACTATAATGCTGAAGAGCTCTCTCTCTCTCTCTCTCCGTCTCTCTCTCCAGCTACTTACCTTGATGAACTGGAACGTGGCAATGGGCGGCAGTCGTTTGCTCTTGGGATAGTAGAAACTGCCCGCCGGATGGGCTGGATAGCGCGAGGTTATGCGATAAATGACACCCTGCGGTGCTGTTGGCCAATTGGGTGCGGTAAAGGTGAAGCCGTTGTCGGTGCCCGCATCAAGTGGATCCAATTCAACGGTGACAGTGTCAATCCATGAGCCGCCAACGCAAAGCTGCAAGAAAGAATCCACATTGCAATTGATTTCTATTTGCCGTTGACTCTGGCCCCGTCCCCGTCCCCGCGCCTCTGCACGTCTCACTTACCTCAAACGAGTCGACGCCTATGAACCAATCCGGTGAGGGCACAATGCGCGTCATTAGCGATACCAAACTGTGATTACTGTCGACAAACACTTTGGCCTCGCTGCGACCCGCGCCCAGCTGTATGGCCGGCATGATAAACTCATCGAATACGCTGCGCTCTGTGGTGGTCTCCGCTGTCGATTTCTGTGCCTGCATCTGCATCTGCTGCTGCTGCTGCTCCCCAGCATTGCTGTCCAGCAGCTCCGTTTTGCCCGTCTCTGCAAACTGTTTGACACCCGCCGTGGCGGGCTGCCCAATGTGGTAGAGTGCATAGTTGGCATTGTGTGTGCGACCTGCGGGAAGAGAGAGAAAGAAAGAGAGAAAGAGAGAGTGAGTCATTAACATTTAATGAGCTTTAAGAGCGGAAAACAATGCGCGCAAGTGTGCAAACATTTTGGCTACACACGACTCGAGATTAAGTATACGCAGCGTGACTTGCTAATCAGCTGAGCTGCAAATTACAGTAATACAGCATAAGCCAGTTGTCGTGTGACTTGAGAGAGAGAATAGAAGCAAGCAACAGAAGACAATTGCTGTCTCTGCTTCTGTTAAGAGACTTGAGAAAGAGTAGAAAAAAAACAATAGAAGACTGCAAAGAGACTTGAGAAAAAGAAGAAGCAGGCAAGACAAGATAAAGCAGCAGCCTCAACTTCTGCACAGATCAAAGTTATAAATAGAATGAACTAATTTTGTAAATATTGAGTACATGTATATTATATATATAAAAGTATATTTCTTCTTCAGAACTTTAGCTAATTAAAGCCATAAACAAGCTGACTTTGCTCTGGCGCAATCTCAATCAAAGCGCGCGTTGGCAACAGTTGCATAACTCTCTCTATCTCTCTCTCTCTCTCTCTATATATCCTGCGCTGCAACTTTGTTCAACTTTGTCCGGCAACGCCATTTGCAATTATTGGCAGGCAACCCGCTCCACATCCCACACCGACGCCAGTCCAACCCAACTGGAGCCGAAAAGTATGCAACAAACTTGTCAATTACACAAAGTGCAAGGCAAATAAGCCAAAGAAATGAAACGAGTCAAAGCATAAATAATAATATTGCATTTGACACACTTTCGACCCCAGGTTGGCCGCAGAGGAAGAGTAGGGGAAGGAGAAGTAGAAAAGGGCCGCCGTCGGCGTTGCATAAAAGCGCAAAGTTGAAAAGGCAAAAAAATGCTGCTGCTGCTGCTTTGTAGTTGTTGAGGCTTTCATTAGTCGCCAGCGTTGTCAGGGCGTTGTCAAAGCAGCGCATAAAAAACTTGTAAATTAAAAATAAGTTAGAAAGGGACAGAGCAACAGTAGCAGAAGGAGAAGTAGAAGCAGAAGCAGCGGGAGCGAACAAAACTAATAAATAAGCTGACACACTGCGGGTGCCGCAGACAACGTAAAAAGAGAAAGAACGCGGGGCAGAAAAAAAGGAAAACCAACGCAAAGAAAATATAAAAAAAACAACAGAAGAAGAAAATGCCAAATGGAACAAGACAAGGCACAGAGAAAAGTGGCACAAGTGGCATGTTGCAATGTTAATTGAAGACAAATAAAAGCCAAGCACCAGCAGAAGAGAGAGAGAGAGGGAGAGTAAGAAAGGGGGGAGGAAAATGAAGACGACGTCGAAAACAAGAAAAAACCGCAAAAGGCGGAAAACTTCAAAGGCGCTTGCATTGACTGTGCCAAAGTGGGCGTGGCCATGACATAGCGCCGCACAGCTAGTGGACAGTGGGAGGTGGAGGAGGAGGGGCGATGGTTAGAGGAGACCAGGGCGGTGTAGGCAGCAACTGCGGCAGCGTGTGACAATTCTCGTTGAGGCAAAAAAGACATCGCCAGTGCCTAACGGCGAATTGGAGCGCAACGCTTTAAATTACTCTGTGGCAGTGGGCATTGAAAATGACTTTTTGTTTTCCAAAAGGAGACCAAGCAGGAAAGAGAGAGAGAGGAGGAGAAGGAGAAAAAGGCAGAGAAAGAGCGGAAGAGAAAAAGTCACAGCAAAATATGAAGAGAATATAATCCATTGAAGTATGCCACAGAAGACACAACAAAGCACGTTTGAAGGTGGCGTAGTTGGCTTGCAAATACCCTGTAAACATAACAAAACTAGTGTTACTTGCTCTCTTTCCTCTTCAAACTATTTGCAGGGTATGTGATACTAAGAAATTGTAAAAAACTCAAGCAAAAGTAGAGCAACATTAAAGAAACTAAAACTGCAAATTATGAAAGCAATTTTAAAGTTTAATTACAATGATAAAAATATTCAAGGCAATTAATTGTTACTTAAAGTAGAATATTGCACTACTCAATGCCTTTCCCAAGCTGCTGTGTCTTATTTAATATTACAAATAATTTTATAACATTAACTTTCACATTATATTAACTCTTTTAAAATCTAGGAATATATTTGAATTATTCTTGTATATTTTTTATTTTTTTACAAATTCCTTTGGCCAGTTAAAATCTTTTTCAATATCTCCACATTTTGCTAATCAAACCTTGCTCAATCTTTGACTAACCTCCCCCATCAACAACATCGATGAAATAAAGGTCATTATGTCATGACAAATGTGCAGGCAGCTTGGCCCTGTCGGCTTTTGCGGCTGCGGGCCGCGACCCTTGGCCAGTTTCACTTTCAGACCGATATCAGGGCAGGTCAATCAATTACGAAATGGCCAACGCGTTCGCCACAAAATAAGCATAATAAATTCGCAATTAAACGCTTAAATTGTGCAAATTGTTTGCCAATGTGCCGTGCAGCAGCAACCGCGGTCGGGCTGGTCAAATGGTCATCGCTTAAATGACCACAGTGGGCTGGCTGTGGCCAGCAGCAGGCAGGCAGATCTCCGCCGTCTGGGAATGAGATAAATGAGCGCTGTAAAAACAAACAATGAAAAGGAATGCAAGGCAAAGCAGCAAGACAGAGAGACAGAGTCAGAGAAAGAGAGAGCGAGAGAGGGAGACAGAACATGAGTGTAATTAATGCTTAATTATGCACATTAAAAGCCAAAACCTGGCAGTGTTGTTGTACACCGCTGGTCACGTAATAAATGCTCGCCACGTATGGCCCATAAATTACACTTTGCCTGCAAATAAAACTATATTGCGCATACGCCGCATTGTTTGCAGCACGAAAAGGTATCTACGTAGGTGGACAGAGGGGCAGAGGGCAGGGCAATCGAATCATAACCATATCATAATTGAAAATCGCTAACAGCAACAAATTAATACAAAAGTGCCAAATCAACAAAAGAGCAGAGAGAAAACAAACAATATAAAAAGGCATTAAACGCGAGTGCAATGTGGCGCAATGCCAGCACTTAATGCGTGGGTTGATCGAGAAAGTAACGCATAGAGAGTTGATAACAAGAAAATAAATAGGGTTAAGGTGAAGGGAAATTGAAGCAATTTATTTATTTATTTATAGTCGAGCTATGGTCAATCGACTGTTTAAAAGAGAAAAAAAACAATTAATAATTATAATTTAAGTTTTAAATTAGAAATATTGAACTAAGAATAATTTCAAGTTGAATGTAAAATCTTCACTGTGAAAAAAAAATAAATTAATTGAAATAAATTGAAATTAGTAGTGAGATATTTCTCTAGTCATATCCTATTATATATACATACATATATATCTTATTACATACACATATATATCATAACATATTATATATAATTACTTTAATTATATCTATCTACTTGCACATCAGTAAAATCTCTCAATTGCCAATTTCCATCTGCCGACTAATTAGTCACAAAGTAAGAATCATTCAATAATATTCATCCGCACCGTTGTCAATTCAATTTCATGTGCATGAATCATCAGCGCTTGCCGGCGTTTGTTTGGGCAGCGACATTTTAGCACGCCTCAGAGTCAGGTATTAATAAACGCGTGGCCAGATGACACACAAATCGGGGGCAGTTCGTTGAAATTGTGACGCACAGCTGACACACTTTGTGCCATCGTTTTAATGCAATTTGGCTTAAATTGTGCAAAAGAAAAACAACGCACACACACATATGCACATGCATACATGCAAGCACTTTTTGCTCGATCTGATTTCCAGCGATTTCCGCAAAAACTCTTGCGGAATTTTACTTTATTTTTTTGCGATTTTTGCGTTTTTTCTTGAATTTTTTGCTTTTCTTTTCACTGTTTGCTTGGCACGAATTTTAATTATAGGCAATAAATTTGTTTTTAATAGCACGACATTAAGAACAAAGCGCAAGCGAGGCAGCAGAGGAAGACAGAGAGGGGGAGGTGCTGAGATTAATGTAGCATATGCAATGCAGATGATGGAGCCCGGGTGTGCCACAGAGTCACAGAGCCTCAACGAGCTGATTGGATGCATTGCTGTCAGCACGTGCCAGCACAACGGACAGATGACTACTACGTGTGTGTGTGTGTGTGAGTGTGTGTGTGCTGCCATCCATATGCACACACTCATAGACAGAGGGAGGTATACCATGTGAGTCTGCTCAAACGTTCGTCTGTGCAAAATGTCTCATGTATTTTGTCAGTGCTTAAATGATTTTCTCTGGCCATGAAATACGATATTCAGTTTTGGCAATATTCTCAGTATTTATAGAAAGTAAAACAGCGCAAACTCAGGTGAGCAAAGCAGATAAATATATAGCAACATTTTGAGTGAGAAATTTAAATAAAATTATATTTACATTTAAAGATATTAAATATGTATTTAAATTGTATTTAAATGAAAGAAAAACTTGGAAATTGCTAAGGTAATAAGAGAACATTGCATTTGGTATTTCTGGTATTAAATTCAAATATTAATTATAATTCCATTTATATTTTACTATTTGTTAAACATATATTTAATAAATAAATATTATTTACAGTTTACTTAAGACTGCATTGACTGTTTTCAACATATTCAAAATATTATCTTCCTTTACTTGTTTCTCACATAAATCCCTTGGCATTTCATGCCTCGTTGATTGCATAATTATTGTATAATTAAAATAGTCATAAGTTTAGACAGCTGACGGGAGAGAGGGACAAGCAATGCGGTAATAAATTCCACTTCGATGATAATTAAAAATGCAATTCACCTGCCCGTTTAATATTTCAACTACCGCCTTGGGCGACGCAATATCACTTAATTATGTATGTCAGATTTAATTGGCTTGTCAGTTCACACGCACACACACACAGACACACCTGGAGAGCAGTGAAGGGGCACGCTATAAATACATTACACAGAAAGTGTGCAGGCACCTGGCGTATGCGTGATTTTTATGCTATAGCAAAGTTTTTGGTTGCCTTGTGCAAACAACAGTTGATAGACAGGCTGCTACACACATACACACATGTTATATATATCATTGGAAGCCGTATATAAATATTTGCAATTTGCTAATTTTGTTGGCCAACGAGGCGTATGCGCAATATATGCCAACTGTAATATAAAGCAAGTGAGCGAGGCAGCTGCAGGCCAAGGCAAGCGCAAATTTAATTTTAAAGCAAAAGAAAGAAAGAGTGAAAGAGAGAGAGAGAGAGGGGAAGAGAGAGAGAGAGAAGGAGTGAGAGAAAGAGATAGAGATAGCAAAGGAGTTGGAGATGCAGAAATAGAGTCAGCAACGAACAGAGACAATCAGAAATTCCCGCTGCAGCCGTTTTGAAATGCAAAACTCGTGCGCTGCATTTGAAAATCTACGACATTGTCACACACTGCTCCCCCCTTCCTCTCCCACCCTCCTCTCTTGTGAAAGATATTAAGAATGTTGAGCTGCGAGCTTACGCACACGCCACATATGCAAAGAAGAAGAAATGAAATATATGTGGGGCATTTCATGCGCTCAATAAAGCAACCAAAATGTTGACAGTTTGCTGAAAGTAGAGAAAGGGGTGCACGCTTTTGATAATAGTAATTTCGAGCTGCATATCGAGTAGAAGATAAGATGTCAAGTTACTTCTAACCTGAAGTTAAAGTCGTTTGTTTTGCCTGCAGCTCACTCAAGTTTTTAGACAGTCAAGCCAAATTGACAGGCAGCACGAGCCGCAGTTCCAACTGTAATTTAGCCATTACTTTAAGTAGCGTAAAAGCAGGCAGAAGGCAGAGCATGGGCAACTAATGAAGGGAGAGGGGAAAGCAGCAAGGGAGAGCACACTGTCAACTTGCGCTCGTCCAGCTAATGCCAACTGCAATTTTGTGGCTTCAGTTTTGGGTCGTATCTTTTATAATTAATGTGTGCAGAGGGAGACGGAGAGAGGGAGACAGAGAGAGAGAGACAGAGCTAACAAGCAATCCCCTATATGCACAGCCAGCCGGCTTAAGCCTGGCCTACAGGCTAAGACCAACAATGCGGCATTTAGGCAAATGAGACACCCAATCAGACGCCCTTTCCTTTCCTTCCCTTTGCACTCCGCTCATCATCCCAGTCGGGGCAATTATGTAGACAAACAAACAAGCTGGCATTAGAGTTGTCACTTCTGTGCGCCCATATTGATGTGCCAGTGTGTGTGTGTACAGTGTGTGTGTGTGTGTGCGAGGCTCAAAGGGATTACAAGCAAAATTGACCAGCAACATAGCAAGACGTTGGCAACACACGCTCGCAAGATTTGCAGTTTATAAAATCACGTGACAAATGAGGGTGCCTAAGCCCCTTTTGTCCAGCCCATCCCTACACAACTAACTGTCTGTCTGTCTGTCTATATGTCCTGCTCCTGCCTTAGCTGTTCATCTGTCATTTATCTTCTTGTGGCGTGTGGCGTGTGTGCTGCGGCCCATTGTGCGAACGTCTCAGTGCCAATTACTTGAGCTCCTCAAGCCGCAGGCCTGGTCAAGTTGTAAATAATAATAGGTAAACTCATGATACAAACAGGCTGCATACCTCCCTCTCCTTCTCTCCTCTCTCTCCCTCTCTCTCGTTCTATATTCATGTTGCTTATCGTGCGTCTGTTGACTTGCCTCGTCTCTCTTCGAGCTTAACTTGGTGTCTTATGGCACTGCAATTGTCCTTGTTGGCAACTGTAGATACAATTGGGTAATTATGCAAGAGCCCCACACACACACACACACACGAGTCTTTATGCATGAGGCACATTTCCATTCAGCTTATTTCGTGCTTTTTGTGATGGATGAAAATGCATTGGGACATCTATCACAAAGAGCATTACGAAGTCAGCAGCAGCAGCATTTGCTAGTTTCATTTCGTTTTTGGTTTTATTTTCTAACTTTTGCCTATAGCCAGTGAGAGTCTGTGTGTGTGTGTTAGTATTTGGGCTTATGCTCTCTCCCTCTCTCTCTCTCTCTCTTTCTCCCTCTCTCTGGCACTGTCTGCCTGGTTACATTCATTATAATGGCTTATTGTAGCATGAAAAGTGTGTCAGTCGTGTTAGCTGCACAGGCAGTGCCAGTAAGAGCAACAAGCTTAGCAACGTCAGTGGCAGGGGAAGGGGAGGGAAGAAGCAGAGAGTGCAATGACAGTTGACTGCAGCTCACAGTTACAGTGCACGTCAGGCAGCATTGTCCTTTGTTTGCATTGCACTAAGCAAACACAAAAGCCAGACAGACAAGGCACACCCTCAACACACACACACACCCCTCACACACTCGCATACCTCACATATGAGCAGAACTTATACAAGGACGAATTGATGAGCATCGCGTGCGCCTTTTGTTATTCCTGCTTTACTTTGCTTGTTTTTGTTGCGGCAATATTTGATTGATTTCTTGTGGCAAGTCAGCGACGTCGCCAGCAGCTTGCAAGCACACCCCTCCCCCCCCCCCCTGACTTGCTCCCCCATTTACACAGTGACACACTTTGCCTTACACGTGTGTGTGGATGTGCGTGTGTCGTAAACTGGCAAAAGTAAAAGTCATAAAAAAAAGAAACGTTGAGCCGAAACTGGAAAAATTCCTTTGAGCACGAAATACGCCGACATATTTGTTGCATTAAAATAATTGAAGAAAATTGTAAAACAAATAAAACGCAAAGGCAGAGCAAGAAGAGCGGGAAGCAGAGGGAGGGAGAGGGAAAAACAAGTCGCCGGCAAAAAAGTTGCCAAAGTTCTTCAAGTTCTCATCACATCGATTGATGTATGCGTTGCCAGGGTGAGCCAGCGCCGTCTTGAGTGCCTCAAAATGGGCACTCCGAGTGCCAATGGAAAGTGCCCCGCCCCCTCCCCCCTCTCTCAGTTGCCACTCAGCAGCTGAAAATGTTAGCAAATTGCAGACAGCAATTCGAATAGTGAGCACAATTCAAGTATCAAGTATACGACGAGTATGTGCCAGACATTCATAATATAATAAATGTGAGTGCGCGTCAGGGTATGTGTGCATGTGAGTGTGTCTGTGTGTGCGAGTGTGTGTGCATTTCTGAGTGAGCTGTGCATGCCAGTGACTCTTGAGTGATGCTAAATGTCTTGCAAGAAAGCAAACTGACATTTAAGAGCAGCGAGCAAATGTTTGAAATGAATTCAAAAGTATTTCTGCGAAAATTCCGAAAATGCCTTTTACAAAGAATTCCATAAAAATCTTTGTCAAACGAGAGTATTTTAATACTATATGTAAATTCCATTTAAGAGCTTCAACATGCCAAACTAATTGCCATATACCAAGAACTTTATTTATAGCAAACCAATTCAATTGAAATTCAAAATTAAAATTGAATTTTGCTAAAATTAAATTTTAATAAACGCATCGAAAGCATCAAAAACTGCAAATATTGATGTTAATTAGTGTGATTAGTTGTTTTTGTTGTTGTTGCTGTTGCTGTTGTTGTTGTTGTTGTTTTAGTTGTTGTTGTTGCCAAATGCAATCAAAATTTCTCACTTCATTGGGATGAAAATCCTTTTTGCTCATTGCTGTTGTTGAACTAATTTGAACCTTGCAGTGAAGCAAGTGGAATTAATTAGCATTTGCTGCTTTAAATAAAACAACAACAGCAGAACAATACCAGTCTCTAAAAGAACGAAGGAATAATACCCTATACCGACTGTCCACACTCTACCCACACTCTGTATGCCTTTCACACAGTGCTCTTCATTTACAGGGTATTTCTAGTGGAAGCAAACGCATTATGCATCAATTAATAAGTCAAGTATACCGTTAAAAAGCATTAAATATGCAATTAGTGAGCTCCCTCTCACACACACACACATAAGCGAGCAAGTGGGCGTGTTGCCGCCTTAATTGCCATTTATTTAATTAATCAATTTGGCAATTCATTGTTGCCAGTGTTGCAATTGCAATTAAAGTGCAAAATTCAACAATGGCGGCTGCATTATGCACACACACACACGAATAGCCCCAAATTCCCTGCATATGTATGTTGCATGCACGTGTGTGTGCCTCCGTGTGTGTGTGTGTGTGCATTATTCTCTCGCGCATAAATAAACAAGGCAAATTTGCAAATATAATACACATAAAATTTACAAAATGGCTGCAACAGCAGCTCGACAAACTTTTAGCTCCAGTTTCCTCCCCCCCCCCTCATCCTCATCTCTCGCATGTTGCTCGCTTGAAACAAGTTTACACAACAAAATGGTGGTACACACACACACACAGAGACACTCGCATACACGCGGACACACAAGTGCAGTGCAAAGAGCAACTAACGAAAAAAGAAGCGTTATATAAAAACAAAGTTTTGTTAAACGCAATGTTTATTGAGCGTCCCAAAAGTTTTGGGGCAGCGTCTTCAGGTAACCAGCTAGCGATGGCAGCGTGAGTCACGTGAGGCGTGCGTGATGCAGCGTGATACTAGAGTGGCTTAAGAGTGATTGAAAACAGTTGATGTAAGAGTTCATTCATTTATTTATTTATTTTATTTATTTAATTAGTTTCTAGTCGAACTAATTATTAATTTTAATAATTAATAATTTTAAGTTAAAACTAAAATCTTAACTGTGAGAAAAGAAAGAAAAAAGAAATTAATTGAATTGAATTGACATTCAGACATATTTATAAAGTATCAATCGCATGTTTCTGTTGTATTAAAAACATAAAAACTTGCAGGTAATTTAAAAAATTTATTTTTAAAATAGTCAGATGTATTTTAAATATTTTTGAAATACTCACAAATGTTTTGCAGATTAAAAACAACTGCAAATCATTAAAAATATACCAATTTATAAATATGTTTTTAACCTTTAACCTTTGTCAATTTTATTCATCACTTAGCGATTTATTTTCTCCCTCAACTATTTTCCCACATATCACGCAACCCACTCTATATAAAACCTGACAACGCTAGGTGGAGCCACAGAGCAAGCGAGTGTAGAATGAGAGGGAGAAAGAAAGGTAACTGGGGAATGGCATTGCTCTGTTTATTTGTTTGTTTGCGTGTTTTGTTTGTTTATTAGTGGAATTTTTAATCAAAGTTGCAGAACTTGACGTGTACCTGCGAAGCAGAAGCAGCAGCAAAAGCAGAAGAAGAGCAAGAAGTAGAAGAAGCGCAAGCAGCAGTAGTAGCAGCAGAAGAGCAGCTCAAAGTTTTTTGTAATCAGGCGACCGCGTGGCGCTTTTGGCTTTCTGCCACTGAGTGTGGGTTCTCTCTCCCTCTCTCTTCCTCTCCCTCTCTCCCTCTCGCTGTGTGTGTACTTGTAATTCCTTTGGCAGTTTTGTTGGCTAAACTCTTGAAACTTTGCTCTGCGCTCCATGTAAACTGTCAACGCATGCAGCACACACAAACACACACACACACACACACATAGAAGAGCGGAACTCTCCACACACTTGAGCGCTTATCTTACTGAGGTCTTAAAAAAACTTTTGCTTACACGTTGCACCCTCGAGACAGAAAGGCACACAAACTAGAAACATATACACAAACACACAAGCATAAGCACGCACACACACACATACATATATATTTATACCAGTAACTACAATATGCAATCGATTTATATTTATGTTCTTTGTCAATTTTGATTTCACTTCTTGCGAATCGTTTTTAATTAAAACGCCGCTCGCTCAAATCAAATTGCATTAATAATGCACTCAATTTGCATAGGATATGTGTATGTGTGCATGTGTGTGTGTGGGGTTGTGTGAGGGCAGCTAAAATATTACGCATACGCCGTGTGTCAAATTGAAATGAAGCCGGTTGGATATTCAAGTGCTCTATGGAAGTGAGTGTGTGTGTGCGTGTGTGTGAGTGTGTTAGCCTATGCATGTATGTGTGTCCTAGTTGCTTGTGCAATATTTTTTGCAGTATTTACATTTTTAGCATATTTATGCAGCAGCAGCAGCAACAATGTAAGCACGTCAACAACTGCAGATTGCATTGCTGTTGTTGCTGCTGTTGCTGTTGCTGTTGCTGTTGTTGCTGCTGCTGCCGGCATGGCATGTTGTTGCCCAGCAGACCGTAAAGGAATTGCAATGCAAACAGAATGTTAGACATGGCAGACGACGCACGAATCTGAATTTCCAACTGCAGCAGCTCGTACGCCATCTAGCGGGCGTTTAGCGCAGCTCAAATGAGTCTTCATTTCTCGTCTAACTGTTTCTCTGTAAATACCTAACAAATGGAAATAGTTACAATATCGAAATATGGTAACAATTTGGGCAATTTAAGCCAACCCCAAAAGGCCTCGAACTTAGTTTGACCTCAGCCCAACCGAGCAACAACATCAGCACATCAACAACATCAACAGCAGCAGCAGCCACACAAAAGTTGCAGCAATGCTAACAACACAAAAGGGATCAGAAATAACGTAGAATAACAGAGAATATGAAATAAAACTACAAATACAAACAGCAAATACTAAAAAACAAACTGGAATTCGAGGCAGACGCGCGCCGCAAGTTGTGCAAAAATTTTCATTTTTCAATAGAGAAAAGCGAAAAATACTTATAGGCAGCTGATGGCAGAACCGCAAAAGGAATGAAAACATATTTATATATACACACACACACACAAATACATATATATTTTGTATATATTTATATATATGTATTTATATATACTTTTTTGTATGTATTTCTGTTGCCAGTCAAGTTGCAAGTTGTTAACTGACTGCGCCGTTGCCCTGGCAGGAATGCGATCGAGCCATCAATTGAAATGCAGAATGAAAAGAAGAAAAAACTGCAACAGCTTCTTTAATTTCAAATGAGGTTGGGCTTTTATTTAAGGTTGATTTGTAGTTGATTATTAAAAGGGGATATAGTGAAATAAATTTGTGCAATTTCTCCTCAAAGTTCTCCAGCGTAGAAAGGCTCAACTTTCAATTTGTACATTTTTTAGTTGGAATTTTCAATCTGAACTCATCTTTTACTAGTTTTTTTTGTCGATTCCCTTTTCACGTTTCTCTTCTACGGATATGCGGGATAACTGCCAACTGGGCAAACTGACGACTCAATCTGACAACAACAGACTTCATCAGCTTGGCTTATCTTGACCTTTGCTTACGGCAGCAGCAGCAACAGAGGCACCTCTCGACCGCAGCAACCACCTACACACACACACATACACACAGGGGCACATATGGTCACTTACATGTGTGTGTGTGTGTGTGAGTGGTTTACTAGTGGGTCAACTTTGCTTTTTGTTTGATATTTCATGTATTAGTTGCCTTACATTTTGCTTCCTTTTGTGTATTGTGTAGCACAAATGTTTTTATAAGAGAGAGAGGGAGTGGTAGAAAGAGAGAGAGAGAGAGAGACAAAGATTGAAAGAGTGAAATGTAATCAAAGCTTGCACAACAAAGATTGTGAAATTCCCGCAATTCAGCAATAAAGCTTAGCAGAGCAAAGGCAAATATGTTCCTGCCAATTAATTTTAATTAATTTTATTTTCTTCTCCCCTTCTCCCCTTCTCTCTTTCTGCCTTTCTTCTTTTCTCCTTTTTAGGGATTTTAATAGATTTCGTTGAAATTTATTGGCGGCTTTCGGTTAATTTTTTCTTGCAAAAAAGGCCAAATTGTAAAGCAAACCGCAAATTGTGAAATTTTCCCTCTTGAATGAAAATGAAAAGCGAGCGAATTGTGCGAATTGGGCTCCGGCTGTGGCGACATTAACAAAAGGACCTCAGCCAAAAAAAAAAAAAAAGAAAAGGATATCGATGTCGTTTGTCGACTAATGTGCCCCGAGGGGTGGCAGCAGGCAGGCAGCGGGGGGGAAGGGGAAATGAGGCAGCGTAGCACGGCCAGACGGGCCTCACTTAGGCGTCGTTTAGCGATAAAAGGCGACATTTGTTTGCTTTCCCTGTGCCCTCCTTGTTCCCTTCCCATCTCTGCCTCTCTCTCTCTCTCCTACTCTGCCTCCCTGCTCACATATCTCCCTTACAGTTCCTTGCCTCAACACAACTTTAAACTGTAAACTGTGCCAGGGCACAAAAACAAAAGATAGTCGCAACTTTATGTACTCATTGTTGTTGTTGTCAAAACATATTCAGTAGCAGTTGAGAGAGAGCGAGCTAGATAGAGAGTGAGAGAGAGAGAGACTGACGTTAACCTAATTTTGGCTTTACTCCCACAGTTGCTCACTGCGTGTTGCTGTTGTTTTTGTGGCGAAGGATTCGCACAATGCTGCGCCATAAATTTCCTTTATCTTTATGACTTGTTTTGCTTTTCAAGCCAATTGTTGTTGTTGTTGTAGCTTTGTTTTGTTGTTTTCTTGCAACAGGAATTAGCTTTAATAGAATTTTTGGGTTTTTCCAACTTTTTTCGGTTTACAATTCATTCTTTTTTGTTTTTTATTTTAATTTTTATTGACAGTTGAAATGCTAAAACCGAAATATGCCTTGATTTCTCGGAAGAGGTGTTCGCACTTCTGTGGCTGTTGAAGCGGCGTGTGTGGGTGTGCGTGGGTGTGTGTGTTGGCGTGTGTTGTATGTGATAATCACACCCAGGGGCACACTTACCGCGCGTGTGGCATAAAAAGCATAAAAAGAGAAACGCAGAGAGAGGCAACTAATGCGCAAAGGCAGCAAAATGTGAAGCGATGTGATGCGATGGGTTATCACGGCTAATATATATGGCATATCTGCCTATGACACTGAGCTGAAAGTGTCACTTAAGTGTTATGTTCATCTGCAGAGTATTAAAATAACTTGAAAATTGTTAGAGCGAGAGGTGAATAGTGTTAAATGGTCTAGGGTTAAGAGTTAGAGTTAGAAGTGAGCTGGGAAGATAAGGAAATGGAAGAAGACCAGGCAACCAGGAGGAAATGGAGGCAGAGGGGATAGAGGGATAAAGAAAGAAGGAGCTAGGACAGAAGAAGAGAAAGAGAGAGATAGAGAGAAAGACAGAGAGAGATATAGAGAGGGAGAGAGAGTGGGAGAGAGAGTGGGAGAGAGAGTGGAAGAAACAGAGAAATACATGAGTAGCTGATAGAGAAGATAGGGAAACAGTGTGGAACAGTGAATGATAAAGTAGCATAAAGCAGCATAAAGTTAACTAAATAAGATAAAGATAGAAAGACAGAGAGAGAGAGAGAAAGAGAAGGAGAATCAAAAGAATTCAATCAAGAGGAGGTTGATGTTAAATAAATAAAGAGCTAGACACGGGAGGAAGTATAGAATCATAGTGTGTAATGCAGTAATAATAAATAAATAAATGGTAATATAAAGGCAAAAGCGCTGTAGATTACAACAGAGGAGATGAAGAAAAACAGATAAAAAGAGAGAGAGAAAGTAAATTAAGACATAGAATATATATAAAGTCTGCCTTTACATCATGTTTCTCATTGCGCTCTACTAAACTGAGCTGAATGCAATATTCAACAGGCCTTTTTATGTGTGTGTTTATCTCATTGAGATGCACTCAATTCTACTCAAGCAGCTCTTGATAACTTTCACTTGACCTGGCAGCCACTTAGCAGCTGCCACTCAGCGACTAATCGAGTTATTTAGTAATCGCATTGCCGCACCTGCAACATGTAAAACTAATTTGCTCGAAACTGAAACTGAATGTGAAACTGAAACAGAAACAGAAACAGAAACTGGGCTAATTGCTTAGACAGAACCAGACTGAGAGCACGTTATGAGCTGAGCTTAATGCATAAGTGATACGCATATTACTCTCTCCCTCTCCCTCATCCTCTCTGTCTCACTCTCTGTCTGATAATTGCAATCTGCAATACAGTTTGACTTAATGACATTTGCGCATTTTTGCCAAGCTGCTTGCGTTAAAAATTGTGAATTGAATTAAATTATGGCATATTAAATGAGCCAGCAAATGTTGTGGATAAAACGGCATTAAAATGATATATGCATATGGATAATCCCCAGAGACACAGAGAGAGAGAGAGGGAGGGAAAGAGAGAGAGACACACACATTACAAATGCAGCACAGGAGAGAGATAGAGTGAAGGGGGAGAGAGAGGGAGTGCATGCATTGACATTGATTATGTATGAAAATGATAGCTAAATATTTGATTGAATTCACAGGCAAATGGGGCGTATGCGAAATGTGTGTGTGTGAGTGGGGCACAGCCATAAATATTAAAGGCTAATTAAGCTATAAACTACTCGTTCAACTTGCTATCGTATGTTTGTTTATTGTTGTTGTTGTTCTAGAGTTGCAGAAGACTCGCTCGAGGAAGTTTATCAATTGAAATTGAAATCTTGTTGCGCAGTGCTTCACTTTGATGACCCCGTCGAAATGGTCAGCTAATTGACAGCTCTGGCTCAGCGCTGTAATCAAATTTATGCACAACAATTGAAGTGAGGCAATAAAGAAGAGCGTAATACGAAGGCATAAACAAAGCCATAACAAAGCCGACTGCGAAAGCAATATGCAAATGAATAAAACACGCCCCTTCCCACTGCCCCCTGCGCTGTCAAATGGGCAACAGCTGGCAGTGCAGAAAGAGAGAGAGAGAGAGAAAGACAGACAGAGTTTGGGGCTATAAAATCTGGCAACAAGACAAGAGCGATTCTTCGTTTCGTGCGCTTTGTAGGGGAATTTTCAATTAAAGATGCGAAAAGGAGTCAAAGCGAATGTTGTCTAGAACGAAATTAGGAATTAATTAAGATAGCAGCAACAACAACAACAAAAGAAGGCTGAGAATGGCATATAATTTCAAGCGGAAACCAGCCAAACAAACAAACTACCCAAAAAGCGCCGCGGGTTAGGCACAAAGAGAGACGGAGAGAGAGAGAGAGAGAGAGAGAGGGAGAGTGGCAGAAGGATAGAAATAGCAAGAGGGAAAATTTATTTGTGCGTTGATTGCGCGCAAATGATGATCATTTAATTAAGCACGCAACAGCGAGCCGCGGCCCGTCTTGTCCGCCATCTTGGCCGGAAGTGGCCACCTTCATTTTGGAGTTTGAACTTGGCGCCACAATCCACCCTTCCCTCCCCCTCCCCGCGCCTTACCACAAGACAACACAGAACGCAATCTGTTTGTATTTTGCATTTGCCAGCCACATTTGATGGGCCCCGTCTGTAGCTACAGTGCCTGCCATTGTTAAATTCCTTTTGCCTGCGTTGAGTTTTTCTTGCGGCTGCTGCGGCTAACTTGGCAATTTGATTGCTTTACTTAATGGCCGCGTCTCGCCGCTGGAGATTTTTCACAGATTTTTTCACAGATTTTACACATTTTCTTTTTTCAGTTTTCTGATTTTGATTTGCAATTTAAATTGGGCGTGGCGCAATTGATTGAAGTTGTATTTATTTTTAATTAAAAACCATTTGACTGCAAATTATCAGCTTACGAAATTGCTGAAGGAACGAAGCAGCAAATAAAGAAGAAGTGGAAAAAGGAAGCGAAGAATTATTTGATTTTTAATTATGGAATTAATTCAATCACCTGCGCTAATTGCAATGCAAAGAGAATCCGCAGGGTCGCGATAAATGTAAATTAACAACTGTTTCTTTTAGCAATATATTCATAAATTGTATTAAATCTTAAACTTATTACAGATTCTATTAAATTTGATTTATTTATGTTGTTTAACTTTGGCAATTTGCAAACAGAAATTCAAATATTTTCAAAAAAACTTCTACAACTTTTGCGCAACTGAAACAGAAACATTTCAATAAATTTGCATTGCCCAACACAGCACGGCGCACACATATAGAAACGACTGTTAGTGCTCTCCCCCCCTCCCTCCTGCCGTTGCTGGGTTATGCTCATAACTAGCATTGTCCCTCCATTTGCAGCTATCAACTAAAGCGCGCTCCTGGGAATTTGCCAATTCCGCATTTTGTAGTCACATATAACCTGCAACTGGAGCAGACACACACATAATACTGCGGCACCCTCACACACACACACACACACTGACATTAATACGAAATGAAAATTGAAATTATGTCTATGCCCAGAGCGAGAGAGAAAGAGAGAGAGAGAGAGTGAGTGGAGGAGAAACTTTTATAAGCCCAGCAGAGTCAGCAATGGTTTCACTGCCAGTTCCTGTGTCGCACAACAAACAGTTATTTTGCTGTGTCTGGGCGTGTCCAGGGCCAACCCACCCACACACGCACACATACGCACAATCATATCCATAATCAATGATAATCCGCTGGCGTATTATAACCGCATTAACAGTTAGGCACGTTCGATACAATTCGTTACGTTTCGATAGATTTCATGCTCATTTCAGCAATCGTTGTGCGTTGCGAGGGTGTGTGTGGGGGTGTGTGTGTGAGCGGGTGTGTTATGCGGGTGTATGGCATAACAAATATAATTGTGTACAATTTGCGTTACATGATTCTTTGGGGGGTTTGAACGCGCACAAATTGAATTGCAACCAACTTGAACCAGGCAACATTTGGTTGATTTACGTAAAGCTCTGCATGCCCCCCTACTCCCCCTTCTGCCCCACACACACACACACACACACAGACAGAGCAACCGAAATTCTTCATTATTTTTGTGCTGCGGTTCATCATAAACGTTTTGGAGTTTCAGTTGCTCTCGCAGGCTGTGTAAATCTGTTTGTTGCGCTTCGTTTCGACAGCCAGACATGACCACAAAATCAATCAAAGAGGGGGATAGACAGAGGGAGACAAAGAGAGAAAGAGAGATAGAGAGAGAGAGAGAGAGACAGAGAGAGACAGAGATCATTATGAAGCACAGCTGCAACCACAGCCACAAGACAAATGACAGTTTAAAAGTCTCTGCGTGCCTTGTTGACGTTGATGAAGCACAGCACAGTGTAAAGTTGTGAGTTTTATTCTATTTTCACTTCATCAAATGTGAATATTGTTTATGAATACTGCCAATAAATTGAGCAATCTGAGGTGCAGTTAAGAACTGAACACCAATCTCAACTGTCTGTTGAGTGCAAGAGAGAAGCTCAACAGAAACAAGCTCGATTAGAAATCAACTCCCACTCTCAACAATGCGCAACAACATGACCAACAGCTGCCACAAACTACTCAACAACTTGCTACCAACTGTGGCAAGGCCAACAGCAGGGGAGGCTGGCAAACTGTAGAGAAATTTGATTACTACCCAGCTGAAACTGCATTAGTGCATAAATCCATGTCAAGTCGACAGCAAATTCAATTAGCTGACATAATTCTATTTATGCGCTGACAGCTGGCAAACGCCGGCAACACAATTTTGCCGAAGGGGTTTTAAAACTTGACAACTTTGTATGCGCAGTGTGCGTGTGGCTCTGTATATATATACTGTGTATGTGTGTGTGTGTGGCTGGATCTAGGACTAAGTCCATGACGACAACATCGCGTAAAGTCATAAATTTTGCAATGGCAGCAGCAGCGGCGTTGCCGGCACGTGGAAATTAAGTGATGAATACTGTAGGGCGCATAAACTTGCCCAAAACACCCCACAACAAACACACACACACACGCACGCACACAAGTGTACACATTTAGGTCGACTCGGCCTGTTCTGCCCTGGCCTGGCCATATAAATTGTAAAATTGCTGAAGCGCAACGCGCTGCCCCACGCAAAAATATTGAAAAATATGGCTAGCGAAATATTTTTGCACAGCGAGGGCAGCCACACACACAATCCCCCACTACACTTGTATAAATGTATCACATGGCTGCTTCGCTGCGTGTGCAACGTGGCGTATGCCTTGGGGCACTATTAACCCTAACTTGCGAGCTGCAAAGCACGCGCTCGCTCCCCTCACCCCTCACACAATGATGCGCTAATCCAATTATTATCAATTCAGTGACAGGACGAGGGTTGCCACGTCCAGCGGCTCAATTCGCAGCTGCCCCTCGGCCTTGTTATAAATAAACACGCCGCCAAGTTGATTGAATTTTTTTCCATCATCAAATTTGCATCGACTAAATCGCTTACCTGCAACGACAGAGAGAGAGAGAGAGAGAGAGAGTGAGTGAGTGAGAAAGTAAATAAATTATATTATAATTCGGGGATTTGCCAGCAAGCACTTAGCTGGCAAATTGCCTATTGATGTGTCCGCCCTGGCAACTCTTTTTCTGCCTACATCAAAGTAGAAATGCAAACTTGAACTGCTCATTAAAAATGCATAGGCTGCCGAAAGCGCTGATAATACGTGATGATACGAAAGAGAGCAGGTAAAAGAATTGAACAAATGTAGAGCGAAGTCAAGTGCTCAAACAGAAAAGACAGCGGAATTGTGAGACTAACTAAAGTATTTATAGAGGTACTTTAATTTGCTTAGGGAATCTTTGATTGAGCACAATTTTGTAGTAATCTTGTGCAGTATTTAGTATTATACATTATACATAATGCACTTTTTTGTAATAAATTGACTTTAAATTACGATCAAATATTCCATAAACATTATTATTAATAGCCCTTCTATGTCTTGCAATAATTGTTTTAATTGGAGACTAATTACAATAGGTTTCTTTTGAGTATATTTTAAAACTTGTTATTATTTAATTAATAATATATTAAAATATTATATTAATATTAATATATTATTTAATTTCTGTGCTTTCTACTGACTGTTTTGCTATACTTCTGTATTCCATACATTAAAATAGAACAACTGCAATAATTTTAATTCAATATATAAGTTTAATTCAATTGTTAAGTAAGAAAGATGAGCAATCTCTGCTGAGAAATCTATCCCATCACGCAAATAGTTTATAACAAGAAATAATAATTTATTTCAATTATAAACATCTCAATAAATGGCAAACAAATGCCAGTCCAAATAGATAAATCAGTTATTATTTGCCATCCTTGCTCAGGATAATGTGCTACCTCAAGGCGCCGTGGGGGTCTATAGGAAGTCAACTTACTTTTTGGGCTGACTTAAATTTTAAACAAATAAAAATATTTGCCACACTGCCACAGGCATTTGCCCTGCCACGCCCCTCTACGGGCAAAGTGCAGACAACGTTAAAACGCCAAGACAAACAAACAAATACACACACACACACTCGCACACACACACACGCAAACATATTTACTGATACAAACAACAACATGACTGCAAATTATCTGGGGAAAAGCAACGTCAAAAGGGCTCGCAGCGCTTGAAAGGGGGTAGAAGAAGGGGGCAGGGAAGGTAGAAGAGGTCGAGGTGTTGAGCCTGTGTGTGTGTGTGTGTGTTAGTGGGCTGAAGCTGCCTGATTGTGAAATCGATAAAGTAAATCGCTGAAGCGATAACATAATAAATTCTACGTTTCACGCTCAACTACACGTTGCTGCCACCGTGTGGCAAGGTGGCACTGATATTTATACCCGCCAATACCCACGCAGACACACACACACACACACAGCAGCAGCAGCAGCGTTGCCAATCACTTCACTTCACACAGAGGCAGCGCATACCCTTCATTCCTTCCTGCCCTCCATATTCGCTTTGTGTTAAGGGCACATCAATTTTTATGATCTCAAATTGCAAACGTATTGTAAGGCATCGCAGCAGCCTCAAAGGAGTGAGATGGAAAAGGGAAGGGGGCTGTAGAGGGAGGTGGGAAGGTGGGTAAACCTGTGCAATGCAACAATCAATTTGCTTTTTTTCAATCCGTGTTTGTTTGTTTGTTTACTGTATCACATATAACTCAATGGAGCACACTCCCACACCAGCAAACACACTTAGACACACACACACACACTCACACACACTGCAAAATAATAATAACAACAATCAGCAGAACCCTTTTGAGCCCCTTTTGTATAACCCTTGAGAAAAGTTGCGCACTCAAAGTCGGCCACAAAACGAAATGGCATATGGCAGTTGCCAGTTGCCAGTTGCCATTGTATGGGCACGTGTAGTGCCTCAGACTTATAGAGATGCGTGGAAGTGAAGCAGTCACAGTGAATGTGAATGTTGTAGTGAAGTTGTTTGAAGAAACTTTTGATTAAAGTCAGGCAACTAATATGATAAATGCTGATGGAATCTGTTAATAATATATATGGATATACATACTCAGAATACTTATAGTGTATATAAATAGCAAAACTATACTATATATTATATTATATACTATATATTATATTATATACCATATATTAAATTACATATTTCATATAACAATGTACTAGAAAGAAGTGTACGTGAACTTCGTGACATTAAGCCTTTCAAGTTAAACTTTTGATTAAAATAAAAAAATTAATATGATAAAAGCTAAAGTGATCTTTAATGATATTTAATATGATATGATATTTAATAATAATATGCAGATAAATACTGAAACGAGCAAGTTAAGCAGTCAACGAGAGTAGAATGTGACTGATGGAAATAAGTTTATCAAGTGAATCTTTTGTTTAAAGTAAGAACTGAAGAAATATATTATATATGTACATACATATTTACTATATAAACCATAAGCAAATTATATAAATTCAACATTAATTAACTAGTTTAATATAGAATTAAGTGCCAGTGAAGCAAAGAATTTAGGAGTGAGTGCTAAACAGAAACTGCACCAGTGCACTAATCAAATAAAGTAAAACATTTCTAATCTAGTTAAGTAAAATCAATCGAAATCCATTTGTATATATTTGTGTATATATGTTTATCATTATATAAATAAATAGATATCCCATAACAATGTTATTTCTCAGATACCCTGCACAATCAATCACTATATTCTAAACCGTTCCTCGTGACTGAACTCAATCGCAGTTTTTTATTTTGATAAGCAACGCCGACACAAGAAAACTTTTCATTTCTTTGTGCCATTAATGTATCTCAGACACACACTCACACACCACTTTGTGTGAGTGTGTTCGCTGATTTGGCATTTATTTTTGGTAGCACTTTTAACCTTTGCGCATTGTGTGCATGAAAATATTATATTATGAGAAGCATTAAAATTTGATGCTGACTCGCTTTACAGTGCGTCTTTTCATTCCCATCATCCCTCCCCCCAGGGCTGTAAGGGTTTTCTTTGACTGCGCTTTGAGCTTTCAGGAACCTCCAATTGTCGGCTACAAATCATGTGGAGCCATCAACGCCAGCCACACACAACAAACACATATAGAGAGACTGCCATAAAGTACAGTTGTGCTCGACAGTTCTGTCAAGTTGGTAGAGAGGCGAAAGTACAGTTGTCAACTAGAATTTATATCAGTAGTTCTTGATGTCCGAAAAAAGCTGTGGCAGAGCAAGAGAGAAAGAAAGAGAGGGGAGAAAGAGGCAGAAAGAGTAGAGCTCACACAGAGAGAGGGAGAAGTAAAGACAGAGAGAGAGAGAGAGAGACAGACAAACGAATATTTAATGCGCTTCTGTCACTTTAGTTCATTCCTTAATATCTGTCCTCCCAATTTCTGGCAGTGTATACCAACTTCGGTGGCTTTAAAGCCAAACCTTTCTTGCTGCTGCTGCTTCTTCTTCTTCTTCTGCTCTGCCTGCCGGCTGCGCCATTTAATTGCTAGCCTGGGTCCAGCCTGACCGACATAAAATGCGCCAACATATTTCAAATGTCAAGTGAGGCCGACGGGGATCAGGGGTTGAAGGGGTGCTGGGACAGGACTTGCAGGCAGGCAGGCGAGGCTGGCAACAGCTTAAGGCGCAGAGCAGCGAAAGTGTTTCTTCTGCTCTCTCGCTGCACATAAATTTGTATTTAAAGAACTTGCCGTGTTTATTACACTGTGCAGCAACTGAGCGTGCCAGACTGCGTTAATTGTAAGTTAATGTGGCATTTTTATTAACGCATTTCGGTTGCCGTTAATTAAGTGAAATGTGCTCAAAAATTATGCAGCGCTGCCGCAGTCGCTGTCGCTGCCTCAGCTTAGTTGGCGGCATTAACTTATAGTCTACTTTTGCGCGCAGCCCAAAACTAGCCAAAAGAAACTTGCAAGCAGAAGACAGTGTGAGCGATATGGCAATACAGCAACACTGAGAGCAAGTGCGAGTGCAAGCGAGCGGAAAGAAATTGTCGGGTAAAACTTTCTGACCTTAACAATAATTTACACTTACGCAGCGAGGCAAAGTTAGCGTCAGTTGCGTTGCCCTGCGACCCCCGCTACTCCTGCCCCCTCTCTCACTCCTACTGCTGCTGCCCCTGCCTCTGTCGTTGCGGTCGGTTAACGCGACAATAAAAAACACTTTAAAAAATGTGCCCATTGTTGTTGGCCAAGAAACTTTTAATAAAAAGCAGCTCAGGGTGGTTCCCTGTGGGGACAGCGGAGGGGGTAGCAGAAGGAGAGAGAAGGGAAGAAGTGGTGCAGGAGGGTGCAGGGCAGCTAGGGTTGCCTCGGTGCTGGGCCATAAAGTGAAAGTGCCCGAAACTTGGGCGTGGAAATTGCAATTTCTTCAGCTGCCGCCTCTGCTGCTGCTCCTGCTGCTGCTGCTGCGCGGGGCCAAGGGGCGTGGCGCATTGAGGCATAAATAACAGCAACATTATTCACACCAAAAACAACGCCACAGCCGCTGCTACGCCCCGTTGTATGCTACGCTTTTTGTTTGGCTGCTAAGCAAACTGTAAACTGTCTCAGCGAGAGCAACTTGAACGCAAGTTTGTCTGCCCAATAATGGGATGGGAGAATGGGGGAGCGAAAGGAGCAGGGTGCGGCTGAGGGGCAGCTTAGTAAAGTTGACTTTCTTGTTGGCTGGTTGCGTTGGTTTGCTAAGTTTATTTGCTTTATTTACGCTTAGCCAAGTTTTTACTTTTACTTGCAAGTCAATTTTTTAACGCTTTAGCGCACCCTCCTCCTCCTCCTGCTCCTCTGTTGTTGCTGTTTTTTTTTTATTGAGCAAAGTTTTGTGACGCATTTAAAATGCGTGTGGAATGGCTCCCCTGTTAATAGTCGAAAATTACTTAAGCACATGTTGGAGATAAATAAATATTTAATGTGTTTGCCAGAGAAAAATCGACAAGTTCAGGTGAAAAGTTTCTGACATGCGAAGCTGAAGAAAGCAGCCAAACTTGTTTGGCTTAATGTTTAATGTGTTAAGTTATTGAAAATTAAAAATATACTTAATAATTTATGAAACAAGAGCTAACAAATACAGCTGAGATAATTAAATATGATAAGCAGATAAATATAAATAAATATATTGTATAATGATAAAGAAGAAAGTTTTATCCCCTTGGAGGTTTTTATCTCTCCCGATTTTTTCAATACCCGTTATATAAAATTATGAAAATTAAATGGAATGAATGTGTATATTCAAAATAATGTCTCAAGTAATTTGGCACTGCAGCAATAAGAAGCATGTGTAGCAAGTTTAATCAAGATAGCTCTAAAACTGAGAGACTTATTTACGTTGCAACAGACAGAAAGACAGACAGACATGGCTAGATCAACTCCCCTGTTGATGCTGATTCAAAATATATATATTGGAGATATCTAAAATAAATATACCCTCAGCAAAGGTATACAAACATCAACAACTCATAAGAAATCACAACAGACTGTTGGCAAATTGTATTGCCACGCCCACTGTAATTGCATTGCAGTGTCTAAAATACCGTCTAATATTTAATTTAAACCATTTTGCTTTGAAGTTGCAGGCGTTCTTTGTGGTTGCCGCAGGGGCAAGTTCTTGTTGCACCCCTGCTTCGCTTGGATGCATTGCGATTGCCAATTGTAACGGTTAATTTGCTGTTCATCATCATCTGCTATTGCTTTTGCTAGACATCCATCAGGATATCTATGCCCAGCTCTTTCTCATTTATCTCTCTGGCTCCGTCGACTATCATCACCACTGAGTCGATGTGATTGCAATGACTTTATCTTATTATACGCCTGATTGACCATCAAAATTGAGCCGCATCGTGGCTATCAAAATGAAAAGTTGTATAATTTTCACACAGCACTTTGATGTTGTTCCCCTCTCACTCTCCCTCCCTCTCTCTCTTTCAGTGTCTGTTTCTCTGCTCCTTTTGGATTCGTTTGCCATTAACTGGCACAAGAAATATTGCCACTCCCTTGGGTCGAATGCGTAGAAATTGCTCACTATCAAAACTTTATCATCCGCTCTTTTTCCCTCTCTGTCTTTCTCCCTCTTCTCTCTCTCTCTCCCATACTCTCTCCCACTTGCCTGTCTGGCAGCTTGTTAAGTTTTATTTTTATGTCTGCGTTCTTGTCTTGCCACATAAAATTGCTTAATTAAATAAATTTATGTTTTATTGCTTCATGGCATTCCCTCAAATATGATGAGGGTGTCCCAAAAACAAAACAAGGCAAAAAAGAACTGTATATAAAAATTCATACGAACGTGTCACGTAGCTGTGCGAGCTGCTAGCCGATACAACACTTAATACCCTGCGACCACGCGGCTGCGTCCTTAATTATTGCCACAAATTGTGGCAGACACATTGATAAGAAAGCGTGCCGCGGCATAAGCAAATTGCTATAGACTTGTTACAGAGAAATGGAGGAAAACGTTGCTGAAATACCCTGCAAATATTTAAGGAACTCTAGACCACACAAGGCATAGGAACTTCAGCAACTGCTGCTCAATTTTCAGTATTATATATAGACTATTTTGTGTACCCCTCGGCCTGACAGTGTCTTAAGCTAAGCGCGGAGTTAAATGAGATCCACTCGCAGATTTGTATGTGCCACAAACTTGATGCCAAAGTTGTAATACCTACTTAGGAATTCCTTTTGGCAGGGCCTCAAAGTAGGGAGGCAGGAATTCGCCTGTAATTTGTAGACATTTTTCATAGAGCGCGCCTGCCGTGGGGCGAAACAAAAAAGCAGAACCCCAAAAAGGCACAGACAAATGCACAGACAACCTCCACCAAACACATACACACAAGAGTCTTTCCCCTCCCACTGCCTCTCCCCTTCCCCTACGCACTGAGACAGACAAACAAAGTTTTGTGCGTTGTGTCGTTTTGCCGGCTAAGGAAGGCAACACGCATGTTGTCTGCGCCCTGTCTGCCTGCGCGTTTGCTTGGCGAAGGTGGAAGAGGGGGAAGCAGGGGAATCGGAAGGTAGCAGGGTGTAGCAGACACACATAACGCACCCACCTGGCCAAGATTTATGTAGTCCAAAAGGTGTGCGCGTCTTAAAGTTGCCAGCAATGTGAATTTATATGCGAAAGAGAGAGGCAGATGGCAAGAGCGTGCGAACGAAAGAGAGAGAGAGGGAGAGGGAGGCACACAAAGGGTTCACTTTTGGGCCATTCTTTGTGGTCAGCATAATTAGGCTGCCATTAGCAGCCGTATAACTTTCGGTCAGACATTTTTGGCCGCATTCATAACTCAAAAAAGGCTCGACTCGAAAGATTTTCCCTTTTTCCTTGCCATAAATTGCCGGAAAAAGGGTTCTCTCTTTCTCGGCCTGTCTCTTTCTCTGGGCTTCATTTGTCTGCGGTATGCAAATGCATTATTAATGAGCATTTTGTGGGGTTTGATTTGTGTGCGACACTTAATTAGCAACGCCAAAACATGCGAAGCCCTTGTGCAAGATATTCTAGAGACGCTCAACAAATAAATCAAATGGCAGCCAATTTCAGCTGACAAATGCAAATGCCATGCAAAAAATGGCTATACATGTGTGTGTGTGTATTTGTGTGTGTGACAACAATAACAACAACAAAGCGATGCTATGTAAATATTATATTTAAATCAGAAACAGACAGAGGACGCCCTGTCCTTTTGCTGTGCTATCCCTTTTTATGCCAGTCATAAATATAACAATTAAAATTGCACAATTTGTTTACCCTGTAAAGTGACAATGTCAGCAAAGGGCAGTATGTTGCTGCATGTTAATGTAATGTACGTATATATAAAGAGTAAATTGACAGACTGTATAAAAAGTCACTAAATATTTGCAGCCTTTACTGCTCCCCCCTCATGTGACATGTTGCAACTCTAGGGTATCTTGCAGTTCATCAAGCATGACTTGCACTTGTGCATACACTACTGGGCAAATAAATAGACAAGGCATTTATTTTATGGCAATTATTCTGGCATATTGAGTGCCACAAAACGTAAAAAATTTTTTATTGCCGCACAATTTATAAGATTTAATGTTTAGCGCGCATTTGTTTTTGCAGTTAATTTAAAATAACATTTCCCCCTGCAAGTGAATAAAGAAAAAAAAAAAATAAAAAATAAATCTGGCAACGTAATTAAACGTTTGCCAATTAAATATTCAATTTGCATCGATTCGCAAATGCTGCAAAATACCAATAAAATACCACACACTTTACCAACCTAATTGTTATAATTATAAAATAATAACATTAGGTATACATTCTTCTTTTTTTTTTACATAATTCCATGAATTAAATGCACGTTTGATATTTAATTAAATTGAAATCATGTAGATAATGTTGTCACATTACAACAATCCCAGTTAGTGTTGTTGTTCTTGTTGTTATTGTTTCTGGTCTCATCGTGGCTTATAAAAACAAATTGCGCAATTTATTCGTAATTAGCGCGACTAATTTATTCCAATTTACATGGAACAGGCAGACGGGGCGGGGGGTGTGAGAGTGCTTTGTGGGTATTTTAAAACCTTTAAGCATACGTTGCTTAATCGATGGGAGACAATACTAAATTATAAATATAATAATAAAGGCAAGAAATTATAATACTCTATGAAATATGCAGAGAGTTGATATTGATTTAATTCAGGAGTTTAACTTTACATTTAACATTTAATTTAGCTTATATTTTATTCTTTCACATTTCTCTATTATTACTTCCATTTATTGCTATTCATTTATTTTATATTTGAAGTGTATATACCCTTTTCTGTCTGTCGGCGCACACGGGGCATTTGCATACAAATATGATAATGAAAAATTAATTTTTCACTAAATGGCAAATGAAAATTGGCTGCATTGGAATAAATACCAAAAATATATATATCGAAATTTATATCTTTTGATACGTGTAATGCGTGTACAGCACGTGCGCATAAATTAAATTAAAAACCTGATGCGCCTGGCAACCCTGGGCCGCCATAACATGGCGACCCTAGCACGAGCAGTGTGTGTTGGTGTATCAGCGCCTGACATAGTATATCAAATTTCATTCATTAATTTCCATTTGGCAATGCCACGCCTGTCTGCGCCCCCGTCTCCAGCTTCTTTAACTTGGCTTCGACTATCCATCAGCCTTCAGCCTGGGGCTGGCAACCCCAACTCAGAGGCTGAAGTTGCTGCCTGGCAGCGTGTAATTCAAAACCTGAGCGCGCTGTTTGCCTCCGCTGTTTGCTGTTGTCTGTTGTCTGTTTTGTGTTCTGCGCTGTGTTCGGTTGCCTAATCATGTATGAATGAATAATGACACGAATTTGACAAAGCACAAAATGTACAGGGAAGAAGGAAGGCAGGCACATAAAAGACATGCAGCCCAAAAATGTATTCATGCAAGTAAATGCGCAAGAGAGAAATAAGAAGAAAAGCAGCAAAAACAGAACTTGAGCACCAACAAAAAATGTGAAACAACAAATTTGTTTGCCCTGTCCCGACTGTGATTTACCACGAGGACAAGTAAAAAATGCGTGGCGGGCTCAGTTTACAGTGGAAACAGGAGCTGTGCAGCTTGTTGTTGGGTGGGGACGGGGGGCGTGGCATGGCGGCGTGTACTTTGTAAGACAACGCCCAAAAAAGTATCCTCAGTGGTTGCTGCTTTTAATTATAACACTTTGCAGGGCGGCAAACGCGGCTACAAAGTAGCTGCAAGTAGCCGGAAAAGCGACGCTCTTTCTCTCTGTCCGCCTCTTGCCATCTTTCTCCCTCTCACTGTTGCTCGCTCTTTCAATCTCCTTGCCTGCAGTGACTAAATAAAAAATTTACATTTATTATTAATGTGCTTATGCTGCCCCCCAGAAGTGTGCTATGATTTTGCGTGCCAACACTCACACAGGTACACAATGCCGCGTGAGAGCATTATGAATTTGTAATGATGCCTGTAAGGCGGCAGAAAGCCCCCCCTAGAGATTCTGCCAATCTGCAGATAACGAAATAAATTCAGCTTTCTTATTGTCAGCAAAGCATTGCGACATATAACATAAAAGATTATACAAACGGAACATACCATATTATATGCCAATGCAGAACTTAACTTAATACATTAATTGTCAGCAAAGCATTCCGACATATAACATAAGACATTATACATACACAACATACCATATTATATGCCAATGTAGAACTTAACTTAATACATTAATTATAACTCATTTTGTACTTTCATAATTGAATTCACTGAGCTACAAAAAAACACGCAGCTCTTTCCTCAAATATGAAATGTTCTTGAACATTTTCCAGCTGAATTGTTGCCAGACAAGCGTCTTATAAACTTGTCTTTGTCTGCGGAAAAATAGCAGAAACGAAATTGCAAAAATTTAAAGTGTGCGACGTGGAACGCAAAAGTTTTCTGCTTTGACGCAGAGCGAGAACAAGGTGCAATGACACGGACTAGACAGCCTGGGGGGATGCGTGTGTGTGTGTATGTGTGTGTGTAAGGGAGGCGAAGGTATGCATAAAATATGCCCCATAAGGTGCGCGCACTCGTGCAGGGTATTAGGCGCAGAGTGCGTTACATATTTATGTAGCATACTTTTGAGCGCTTTTTATAATTCACTTGCTCCCTCGAAAAGCAAACGAAATTTTGGCATTTCATTTGCACAAGTTGCCCGCAGTTGTCGTTGTTGGCTGAAACAATAAAGCACAAGGCGTGAAAATGCCAGAGGCTCAACATTTAACGCCAAATACGAGAGAGAGACAGCGAGAGAAAGAGAGAGAGAGATGAAGCTCACGCACGCATCCCGGCGGCCAAGTCAAACAGGATAATTGCCAGGCACGCAGGCAATTAACGTTGGCACAGGCTGCAACAGCGGGTGGCAAGCAGATCGAGAGTGTAAGAGAGAGAGAGGGAGAGAGAGAGAGAGAGATAGAGGGTGGCCAAGCAGGGGAAAGTTTTGCACTTGATGTGCGTGTTTACTTTATATGCGGCTACTCTCATTGTTGCTTCGAGTTGTTGTTTATTTGCTGCGTATTAATTGCCAATATCTTGCCACTATCTGCCACACACACACACACACACACGCATACACACCCCTTGAGGGGGAGTTGTTGTATCGATTTCGAATCAAAGTTGCGGCACGAGTCGCCTGCAGTGGGTGCTCAATTTGAAATGCAATTGCAGCAAGCGGCAACATTTCATTTTGCAACAGTCAAGGATATGCCCGGCCGCATCCTGGCAAAGCACTTGAGAATTGTGAAAAACAAAAAGCTTGGCAAGCAATAAAAATTGCAACAAAACCAACAAAACGAAGCAAAAATGCATTTTCACAAAACTTGCGCTCTGCAAAAGCTAAACAAAAAGTGTTGAATGCCCGATGCTCTAAAGTATGCGGGGCAAAAAAGAACTCTCTTGGCAAGCTGAGCAAATAAAAGCGGGATTAACTGAACTATAAAATACCCTAGGTGAGTGGAGTTTACTTTATGTTTCTTTTGCTCTCTAGAACTAAACTGAAAAGGTACAAGCTATGAACTTTATTGCCATCGCTATGCTGCCTTCAATTGCCAAGCTAATAGGCCCCTCTTCCAGTTGTTAATGGGTATCAGCGAAATATGCTAGTAGAATTGCAACTGGGCTTCGTGTGCGGCAAGCAAAAACTTAATTTCGGTTTCAATTTGTGATAAAAACAGCGGCAAGTTGCCCAAATGGCGACAACAGTCGTGAGGGCCGCCTCGACAAATGTCCACAAATGAAATTTAACAACTAGACGAGAATTGGGAGTGAGAGTCGCCAGCGCCGGTGCGCCGCTGCTCTCTCTCTGCCTCTCTTTCAACATGGGGCACAAAGGAGGACAAGAAATGCATTTGCTGTCGTTGCTTGTTTTTGAACATTCATAATAAATTCTCCTCTTCCCACGCTGCCAGGTTCAAGCTGAGGCTCAGGCCCCGGCTCCCAGCTCGGATCTGAGCAACAAAAGCAAATGCTGCCGCCGGGATATACAGGACACTACTTTTTACTTGGCCTGCTCCTGCACAGCTCATTGCATCGTGCAGTTGAAATGTAACGGATGCTGAGCTGCGCCCTGAACTTTATATATAAACAGGATATGACAGCCAGGAAGCACCGTCTCCACCCCCTTGCCCCGCTCGGCGCTAAGCTTCATCTTTCCTCTTTTTTTTGCTCAGCTCTCTTGCCTGCATTTTAATGCCGGCAGCTCCGGCTCCGGTTGGACTATCTTAAGTTGCCGTTGGCTTAGCTAAACGTCGCGCCAGGATGCCCCACTGTAGTGACAACAAAAACGCTCTCTCTCTCTCTCTCTGTCTCTCTCTATCTTCCTCTAAATATTTTATGCCACACATAGCAAATATGCACTTCAAAGCCAACATAAAATATGAACCAAACTTATTAAGGAATTTCAAATGACATCATAAACCATATATGAAATAGGATAGGATATCAAGTTTGGACATTTATATAAGAAGTTTTACTTTAAATTGAACTCCCATTCACCTCAATATACAACTTATTGATTCTTCAAATACTGCTCTATATATATTTATAGCTTATTGCAATTCTCTTCTGACTTTGCAATTCGAACTTTAGTTGCCATAAAATAAAATTGCACATGACTTACACTATGAACTATGTGCAAATCTGATAGATCCCTTTAGGATTTATATATTCGCTGCAAATCTGGAATTGAGCAATAAAATTGATGGGTTTGCCTTGTGAAGACGATATATCAGGCAAGAAGATTCACATTATTTGATGTTCTATCAATAGTTATAGCCCGTGTGAGAGCGTGCGTTAGTTTCAGCACAAGTCTAACATAAATCACGTATACGCACAGCAAGTACTATAAATTATCAACTAGAGGGAGAGAGAGAGTCTATAAACAACGCACAGAAAGAGGCTGAAAATAAAGCAAAGTGAACTGGAAAACTGGAAGATGAACGAGCCACAACGAGCTATAATAAAACCCAGAAATGCTGCACTTAATTAGTCTAAGTTGGGCGAATATCTTTCTCCCTCTCCCTCTTTATCTCTATCTCTCCTTCTCTTGTGATAAATAAACTCACGAAATTCTCTTTTGACAGTTGTGTAAATTTTTATTTTTGTTCTGATAATCTTGTTAGCTGGTAAACAAACAAAATAATAAATAAACCAGGATTGGAATCTTATAAAAAGAATCTCGAGTGCAACAGCAGCCGAAATCAAAACATCAAAAAGTTGAGGGGCTTCACGGCAAGCACAAGAACTGGGACTACAACAACAACAACAATAGCAACAACAGCAGAGCAACAACAATAGCAACAACTTTATCCAATTTCTTGTGTTTTGCGCTGAGTCGAAGCATATAGCGCATAAGCACGTACAAATCGCATTTCTTAGGCGCTCCTTCGCTGCTGCTGGCCTTATCCTTTTTTATGGAAGGCTGAGTGTGAGTGAGAGTGTGAGTTTGAGAGCGAGCCTGTGCGTGTGTGTGAGTGAGAGTGTGTGTGTTTGTAAGAGGCTTGGAGTATGTTCGAGTGAAAGGCAACGCTTGTTGGGCTGTCAGATTTACTTGTGACTGTGTGTCTGTATATGTCTGTCTGTGTGTTTGTATGCCTGTGTGTGTGCTATAAATTGACAGCTAAATCTGCAAAAACATGATAAGACAAGCGACATGCCAATGCGGCCAAGGATTCCAAGGATTCCCATCGCCCTCTCTCCGTCTCAGCCTGCTCTCCCTGCCTGCACCTACTCTACCCCATTATACTGTATCTTGTATCTGTGTGTTTATATCTGTATCTCATCTATTTGGGCCTGGCCTCTATTTCTATTTAACGCAACAACAACAGCAACAATAGCAAGAGAAGCGACGTCGAAATTGCTTTTCGATTTATTTTTATATGTCTGCCAAGTTGCGAGCATTGTGACAAATTAGTATTTAGGTTTTTTGTTATTGTTTGTAGTTTGTTGTGTGTATTTTGTTATTGTTGTTCCTCTTGTTGTTCTTGCTACTTTCCCCACTGTTGCTGCTACAGCTGCCGCTGCTGAGCTGGCAAAAATTATACGATTTTATCAGCGTTTTGGGCAGAAAAATTTAATTGAGCTATAGAAAACTGGCACAGCAAAGGCACAACGAGGCACGAGTTAAGTTCGGGGAAAACAATATTCAGTTTTCCTAATAAAAATAATAATCGTTGACTATTATTTTTTATATGCCTGTCATTGGCAGAGAGAACCGCTAACTCTCTTTCAATATATGATGGCCATAAAAATTCAATTTCGAGTGAATTCTGTATGTGAAAATAAGTTAGATAAAGTTTTTAATTAGCTTTTTTTAGTGTATATAATTCATATTTTATTATTAAACTTTTTGGTACTACTCGCAATTTATTTTGTATTTATTAAGCACATTTTTAGTTTTTTAAAAATGCATTCCTTTTTTATTTTTTATCTTTTAAATAGCCAAGTTGATATAACCATGTTCGTCTGTCTGTCTGTCTGTCCGTCTGCCTGCCGAATTCCAAGCGTATTTTTCATGCAGGACAACTCATTTTTGGTAATCACAATAACTATAAATGCCCACATATGTATATTTTGGTTGCGATGCGATAACTGACATTAAAGTTATGACAGATATAATTTTAAGAGTTACTGATTTCCAAAGCGCTCCCTCAAATATGCAACACAAAATACGCTAAAAATATAAGTTATATATTTAAGAAATCGCTTTGGTCAGGTAGTTAGCGAATATATCAAAGTCAAGTCGATATTTCTAAACTTTGTAATAGAACTAGAACTTATTTTATAGCTGTCATTCCATTTACAAACATTTGTCTTCAATTTTCTTTACTACCTTAATTTCACTACTTTATAATGCAATATATTATTAATATTATTATTTATTTTTTCAGTTTTTCTTTAAATTCATTCAATTCATCTATTAGATTTTAATTTTAGTTTAATAAATAACATTCCTATTTTATTTATCAACTTTTTAATATGCCAAGAACTTATTTATTACTTATTTATAAAGTTTTCATTTAATGTTTAAACGATATGTGCCCATTTCATTATAAATGTCCACACTTTATAAAGCAAACCTTGTCGTGGCAAAAAACTGTTAGCGCTAACTGTAAACAGCTCTGTAGTTGTGAGCTGCACTTACCTAGTGTCTTGGTCCATTGAGCTGTGGGTCGCCAGTCCGGGTAATGTTTGGGAAAGAGCTCGCGTGTCCAATAGGTGTGCAGAACGACCTTATAGACAGCCAGACGATCCAGAGTGCAGCCGGTGAGTGGGGCAGGCTGTGTGGCAGCTGCCACTGGAGCCGGTGCCGGTGCTTGAGGCGTGGTTAGAGTGGGCGTTACTGCTGCTTCGGCTGCTGCTGCATCTGCAGTGTCCCCATCTGTGTAGTAGAAATTACGATTGCCGCGATAATCGTCATTCACATTGACATTTGCATTTGCAATCGCGTTGCCAACCACATTGCCAGTGTCAAAATTGATGTAGTTGTCGCTGTCTGTCTGTTGCTGTCGCTGCTGTTGTTGCTGCTTCTGTTGATTGGCCACGGTGTAGGCATAGATGGCTGGATTTGATATGAAGGAGGCGCCGTAGTTGGAGCTGGCTGGCTGCGCTTCAGCTGCTGCTGCTGCCAGCGCAAGCAGCAGGCAGATTGTCGCTGCCAGCTGCAGCAGCAGTGGCTGCTCGTATTTGAGTTTCGCTTTCATTTCGCTTTGTTTTTCTTATTTTTCTTTTCGATTTTTGTCAACCTTTTTGCTCGTTTCTTTTGAATGCAGCCGGCCTGAGATATTTATAGATTTGAATTATTTCTCTTTTCTATATTTCACTTTACATTTGCCGCTGCTTATAAATAAATGCACGCACACTCACGCACACACACTCGCACACACACTCGCACATACACACACACATTCGCACACACACGCACGCACGCACATGCAGGCATATGAAACGCGCGCGTGCTTTATTTTTGGGTTCCTTTTTGGGTTCGATATTCACACGTGGAAGCAGAAGCAGCGCGCGAAAGTCGAAGTGGGAAAGGCCGAAGAGAAAGCGCCGTGAAAGCAACCGTTCGCGTGCAAAGTTCGTTGCGTACTGAGCGCATGTTGCGGCAGGCAGGCAGCATAACACTGTGCTGGCTATGCAGCGAGAGCCAGAGCGAGAGCGAGCTGAGAGTGTGGGGAGTGAGAGAGCGCTGGTAGTGGGAGAGCACCCTTTGCACTCACGCGCTCTCTCTCTTTCTGTGTTGGTACATTTTGTGTTTGGGGAAATTTGTCGGTGTAGGCAAAAAAGGAAGAGCAGCCTGTTGAGCTCCGGCTGAAGTTGTCGCTGTGCTGCTTTTGCCTGCCTGTTGTTGTTGCTGTTGTTAGCCTTGCTGCTGCTGTTGACCTCAAGGCCTAAGAAACATTATTGCACATTTCCTTTTGGCAGCGCGTTAATGAAGCAGCTCTTGTCAAGCAATTAACGGTAGCAGCACAAAGCGAAGCTCCGACCTGTATGCAATGCCTAACTGTACTTACACTAACGGACAGAAACAACAACAGCAACAACAAGAACTACAGCAACAACAACAGCAGTAACAGCTGCCAACAATGAGTACAATTTCCGATTAAAATCAATTGAAGCACTTTAATTGCAACAATTCAATTAAACAGCGCGCTAATGGACGAGCCAGCGCCAACAACAACAACAGCAAGAACAACCAGCAATGACATCGATTTTGAGCGTGGGTGTTAATACACACACACACAAACACACTCAGCGGGCCATCGGAGTAGTCTTTAGTTGTGCGTGGAAAATACTTTCCAATTCTTTGCGCATTGTTTGTGGCAGCTTAAGTAGAACTTGTTAAGGAAAAGTTCTTTAGCCCTGGCGCAAATATTCTATTACCTGAATCGAACTAACTACACTGCGAGAAATAACTGGTGTGAAAGAAGTAACAAAGTGCAGTGAAATAAGGTAATTATTGCATCTATAATGTAATATCAGTATGAAATATAACAAAATTAAATACTGTATTATTTAAACATTACAGATCCCCTTTTCCATAAAAATATATTAGAAATAAATTAAATATAATAAATATATGGTATATATAATATCATAAATACATAAACACACAGTTTATTTCGATTTATATTTTATTTATTTGTATTTTATTTATTTATATTTTATTATATTTATTATAAGTATCTTCTTTATATTTATCAACATATACTTGACAAATTTTAGTTGTTTAATTTAGTTTTCATGAACACCTTTTTGTCAAGCGTTTTTCAATTCAATTCTTTCAATTTGTCTCACAGATTTCGCAGAAATATTTAGTTGCAATAATATAGTAATAAATGAATATATAATTTAAATTATGTTTAATTCTTGTTTGTCAATTAAATGCATTAAAATATTCTAAACAATTTAGTAGCATTAATTTAATTAACATTAACACCTTTCTATTCTATAAATTTCTCCTACAGTTTCATTCCCAGTTATATTGACTCATTATAACAATTATCTAAACGTCGCTTTCATCAGTGTAGCTGCCGCTCTGGCTAGAATATAATTGCTATTGACACACGACAGACACAGACACATAAACAGAGTGAGAGGGGAGAGAGAGAGAAGGAGAGAGAGAGAGAAGGCACAATTATCCTTGCCGAAAATGTTTCCTGGGGTCCTTCAACAATTATGTGTTGCACTTAAACGATTTGTACGTGACGTCGATTGTGCCCAGTCCCCACAATGTGACCCCCTCTTGTACCCCCTTGTACTCCTCCCTCAACCCACTCCAATATGCACGCTCGCGTGCGCTTGTATGTAAATTATGCGTGCGTGAAATTTATTGCAGTTAATAATAATTGTCCATTTACTTTGAATGACGACCACGAATCCAGAGCACAATAACGTTCTACTGGACATGCTCTCCTCCAACTCTCCTTCCCCATCCCCCCTCCCTGGCCCTGCCACTTGTGGTCAATTATAAACGACAATTTACTATTTGTCTTAGACAGGTTGGCAGCACTTAACAGGGCTTAGGGGCAAGGCAGAGTGGCAGGAGCCGTGTCCTTTGGGTTGCTTTATTGTGCTTTAAATGTCGTCCATTAGTTGGGAGCTCCCTTTTTTATGACCCAGCTGAATTTATGCTTATGATGTGCTAATGTTTTTGTTTGTGTTGTGCTTGCTTTAGGAACATTTCAATTGTGCGCTAATAAAGTCAGCTTAATTTAATGTTAATAAAGATCAGCAGATGTTGCTTATATATTTAACATATTTAACTCTTGCCAACGTACTTTAAAAACACTAAACTTGTAAATAAATGAACTTACTTACAGTGTACTCTTTGCTGTAAGCGTGGCATAATATTTATGGCCAGCACTGTCAGGCAAACGCTGGGAAATTCTCTCGCTCTGCACAGTCAAGGCACATGCGCTGGCTGAGAGAGAATAGAGCAGTGACTGTGGCTGTTGCCTCCCACTCTCTGCCTGCTACACCTGGGCAGCGACACACACACACACACACACAGAGTCAATCGGTTGACATTTGTACGCGCGGCATAGCGTTTCATTGAGCAAAATGAAATCACAGAATATTCGTTCATAATACCCGATGAGTTCAGCCAAAGCAAATGCAAAGGCAAAGCCAAAAAGAAAGGCAAAAGCAAAGATAACAACAACAACAACAGCAGGTAGAGGCAGCATCCGCAGTGGCAGCATTGGCAGCATTGAGCTTTCCTTTCGGTATTCCGCTTTCAACTATCCACGCATATTGACTGAGGACACATTTGCCTGGCAAACTGCAAAATTCCTAATAAAGTTGGCATTTGCCAAACAGGCAGCCAGACGGGCAGACAAACAATAATAACAACAACAACAACACTGCAACAATGCAAGAGCAGCTGTTGTTGTTGTCTTATTGAAAGTCACACACATACACACACATAGATAGAGGGACAGAGAGGAGTCCCGACACGCCGCGTCGTGTGCATTTCCCACCTGGCATTCTCTCTCGCATTTCCATAAAAAACTATTCATGTTGGCTTCTTCTTCTTCTTCTTTTTTTTCGGTATTTCACGTCGTGCATTTTTTGTGCATTTTTCTCCTTGATTCACCTTGTTTTATTTCGCTTATCCAATTCACGTTCTTCTCTCTCTCTCTCGCACTCGCAAATAAATAAATCCACTCAAAACAAATGCAAAAGTAGCTTGCTTTGTGTTGCTGTTGTTGTTATTGTTGTCTGTGACGTCACGCTGCAATATTTTACAGTTATTTATGCTTGAAAGGCTTAGCAGGAATCCAATGAGTGAGTTGTCTGCCTTTCTTGTTGGTATTTCCCTAGTACATTATTCATTATTTGTTATGTTTGGTTAGTTTATTGTTTCGTTTGTAGTATTCAAATCATTGCAAAGGTATTTAATTGGTAGTTACGTAGTATTTTCTGGTATGCACTTGGCATTTTTAACGTTATATTATAAAGTTAGTTCTATTTTAATTTGGTGTATTTTATTGTTATGTTAAGTATTTAAGCAAATTAAATGGATTGTATCTTGGTATTTTGTTGTATATTCAATATAATTATTGATAGTTGCAGTATTTGGTTGGCGTAGATAGCTTTGAGTATATTTGGTAGTTAATTGTTTAGTTGCTGTATACAAATTATTGCAAAGGCATTTAACTTGCAATTATGTACATAGTCATTTTTTTGGTATTCTACTAGTATATTTTATTGTATATAATATTTATATTTATTATAGGGTTTTAAGTTCACTTATTTGGTATTTTTGCTATTACTAAACGATATAGTTGCAACAGTTAAACAATTGGAAATACTTGTAAATATGCATTTTCTTGAATTATTTATACATTGTTGCAGTATTTAGTCGGTGTAGATAATCGTTGGTATATTTGGTAGTATATTGATTAGCAAAAGTATTAAAATTAAAGGCTTATTAGCTGATAATTATATTATTTTTGGTATGTTGTTGGTATATTTGGTATTCTATATTTTATTTAGATAGTAGTATTATTTATCATTTGAAAGTTTATTATTTATTCGCATTATTTATGTATGTATTTATAATTTATTTATCTTTTTCTTTATTCTTCTTATTCTTTTTTTATTGAGTTGCAATATTAAGTGTATTTTTATAAATTGTACTATATTTTGTAGTTAATTTTCAGCTTGTTGTAGTATTTAAATCATGACAAAGCCTTATCAAACAACATTTTCAACATTATATTATTCACTATATCGTATTTTATTGTTTAGTTGCAGTATTAAAATAATTGCTAACCAGTATTAATTGGCAATTTATTATGTGTGTTATTAATGCGAGTTATGATATGCTAATTGAGTGCTCAACTGGCGAATACCCTTTGCTATTTTTTCTGGCATTGCCGTGAAAAACAATGCCAATTAGAGTAAATGAATTCACATGTTAATTAGCTCATGTTTTTATCACTTTTTCAAGCTCTGAAACTTAACCCTTATATCATCGTGTGTGTTTGCCGTGTGCAAAAAGCGCGCAATGAATCCATTAAATTTCTGTGGGCTTTTTCTTTGCGGAACAACAAGCATGAAAATGTTTCATAACGCTAAATTTAAGGCAGGACAAAAAAGGTGCAGGTAAAAAGAGGCCGAAAGGGCGAGAGGGGGGAGGGCAGGGAAGGAGGACGGCAAATGCAGCGCGTGCATTTTAATGAAATGGCAACTGATTTAAAGCGCGTGGCGCCCCGAAAGCAAGTCAACTGTGTCGGTGTGTGTGTGTGCGGGGGCGTGGCAACAGGTATGCAAGTAACATTTTCATAGCATACTTTTCAGCTGCGCTAAAATGCGTTATGCATGAGCACTTGCAGCGGCGGCAGCGGCAGCGCCTGACACAGTTAGGCATCAAATTATGACAGAGAGACAGCGGCACACTCTCAAACCAGACTGACCCCTGAGGGGGAGGACATCCTCTCGTCCTCATCTCTCTGCCTCTCTCTCCCCCTCCCTCCCTCACTCTCTCTTGGCGCCGACAAACAGGTGCACCGACTACATTTAATGACTTTTTGCATTGCTTGCTGCCGCACGCTTTATCCCCTGCTTACCTGCACTTGCTCTCCCCCTCCTTCGCACTCTCCCACTTCCGTCACTGCCCTCTCTCTCTCTCTGGCTCTGTCAAAGCGACGTCGCAATTTATGCAATTAATGTTCCGCAATGCATTTGCCATGCACTTTGACACTCGCATTTTCATTTTATGCTTGGCCTTCTTTCTGCATCTCCATTCGTCTCTCTGTCTCTTCCCCTCTTTCTCTCTCTCTCGCCCTGTCGGTCTGTTTGTTGTTCGTGCTTTTTTGGCTACTGCCGAAATAAAAGTGGCCAAATTAGCTTTGGCAAAGTAAAAGCCGGGCCAAGCGCAGGGCCAAAGTGACAGCGACAGCATTACGAGAGTGCAGGGGGAACTGGCGGTGTTGGGAGGTAAAGGGAGGTGTAGGGGTGTAGAGGCTACGTGATACCCGTTTTAATTAAGCGTTGCTGCCTCTCTCGACGTAACCCACAGAAAGTTTTGCAACACCAGCTTGCTAGCCAGCCCCGCCACTGCCACGCCTCCAACTGCTGCCCTTCTGATACCCGTCTTCCTCTGCACCTGCTTCTGTTACACTGCTTTGCCTGGCCTCTTCTTGCACCTACTCTCCCCTCCCCCCCTTTTAGTAGGCGCACAACAACTGCAAACTGAATTTAGTCCTGTCCCCCCTCGTACTCAGCCTACAGCTGCGCTAGCTGGGCAACCCTCACCTCTTTTGCACTCTGTGCCCATGCACCCCTTCCTCTGTCGTTCTCTCCCCACTCCCCTCTTGTTCCCCACTCCCCTTTCGCTTCCTCTACCCATTCGCGTTGTCATTTGTTCACCCTCAAAACGCATTTGTGGCTTTGTTTATTACTCTTACAACTTGTTGTTGTTGTTTTTGCTGTTGTAGTTGTTGTTGTTGCTGCTACTGCGGTTGTCGTTGTTGTCGCAATTCGTGTCTGGACTTGAATGTACATGCACACAACAAATTTTGCCATGTGCGGTAAGCCCGCAATGTGTTGTTTGTTATTGTTGTTATTGGCTGTGGATTAGGCGAGAGTTCTCGCATTCCCATCGCCAGTATAAACCGATGTAGATGCGACGATATGCTTGTTTAGCATATTATCCAACACTAAGCCGATCAAAGCTGAAATTTCAACTATTTTCTTAACTTTAAAAAGCCAAATAGTTAAACATTATTTTCATATTTCAATCATTAGTTTATAATTGATCAATAGATTCCAATTAAAAGCGAAAAATACAATGAAATTTGCATAATTCTTTTTTCGCAATTATTTTCGTTTTTAATAGCGCTAAAAAGTCAATGGATTTAACTGTCTATTGCGGCGCCGAGAGGTGTGACAGAAGCCATAACGTTGTCGGTCGTCATAATTAATGAAATTGCATTGGAAATCAAAATGGAATCAAAATGGAATCGAAATGAAAATCGCTATTCAAATGTTGATTGCCAAAGCGGCGTGCCGGCAGGGGGATGTGAAATCGCATTTGCAGATTGTTAAAATAATCAGAAACAATAGAAAATGCATTAAGCGCATCCCCCTCTACAGTTTTCCCTCAGCTGAAATCTAATTGGAATTATACAATTTGCGGTTAACCATTGGGATAATGAAATAAAAACAACAATAAAAAGTTCCTTTTTTATGTGCATAAATAAATATTTATTTAATTGATTTTCAATGGAACAGAGATTATATATAGTCAGTTAACTTATAGTATTGTAGAAGAATTATTCAACACTATGAAGTATATATTATATATTCTTGTTCTACATTAACAAGTGAGTCTGATTAGCTATGTTTATCTGTCTCCTTGTTGTCCGATTTAAATAAGTTTGAATAAGTAAATTGATAACATACATATATCGTATATGTAGCTGTCTATCGTTTTCCGATAGCTTCGTCATATAACACTTAGACTATAGTTACAATAAGATATATAATGTTCATTCAAATCACACACATTCAGCATTTAAACACACAATTCTGTTTTCTCTGCAAACTTGATTGTTTGTTAAAGATATTAAATTTTAAAGATATTGTGGCATTAATGTTATAGTGCTTTTTATAAAGGTACAGCTCATAATAATAGAGTTTAGCATTATGCCATAAGCAGCAAATTGGACTACCCTCAACCTGCCCTCGCTAACCTATCCTTCATATTCTCACTTCTACCAAATGATGATAAAATGGATCAAGGATGTGACGTCACAATAAACATCAAAAAAGAGAGACAGCATAAAAATGAGATACACATCGGCGCACATGTTTATATATGTATACAGATAAATATAGTATAATATACGCCACATACACATACATATATACGTGTTTATGCTTGTTTGTATCTGCATGAAACGAAACCAAGCGGAACACACACAACGTCGCTCGACCCATAAAGATCCACAAAGAATAACATTTCTGACAGCCGACAACATACAGCATAGAACATCGCACGTTCCTCGGCATGCCCGACTAGCAGTTATGTTATGCTGTAAAGTCAGACAAGAATAAAGAAGTAATTGAGAAAGTCAGACTAGGGAGATGAAGAATCCACTTTGTATAGTCCTCCTTTTCATTTAGACTGTAAATCGACTTTAAATTAAATAAAAATAATAAAATAATTGACAAACATTTCCCTTAGCACAACATACCCATCATTCTTCATACTCTCCACCGCGCATAGGAACGACGGCATATTTAGAAAGTTTATGGCCAAACACACTCATTATAAATGTATATGTATGTGTGTCTGTGTGTACATGTATATATATTCCTCGTATATCAGGTTAAACTTTAAATAACATTAATTATGCGCTAAGCCTTTCAGAACTGACAAATTTTGACGTTGCACTGGATTAAGTCACATTTAGCACACGAACATGGCACATTCGGTATTTGCCGGGACACTCGGACAGGTGCTAACGTGTTTTTAATGAGCTCTGGCCACACTCGGCGGCTGCATAAATAAACTTGCCAGATTATAAATGTATTTTCAGGTGAAAATGTGCTGCACAAAAGTTGAACTTAGTTTGTAATTAGGAAAAGAGCAAAGTTATTTGCATAGGTTGAACAGGTTGTGATCTGTGGAGGAAGTAGAGAGAGAGATATATATATTTTCAAAATAATATATATTTCTTTACAGTTTTGGTAAGGTATAAATCAATTTACAGAAATTTATATATTTTTAAACACACGAAAGCAGCTGTGAAAGTGAGAATCAATAAGAAGAGGCAGGTGTAGTGAAAAAGGGGAGGAGGGGTAACACTTTACACGCAATTGAAAGCATTTTCCTTTTATTATTTTAGTCGAGATTTCGTGTAACATTTCGCAGCTCTGTACTGGCTTAGCACAAGCCACGCGATAAGGAGTAACAACCACAGAGTGGGACAGAAGGGCGTAGGGACGTAGGGAGAGTGGGGACTGTCGAATTCTGACTGCACATTACACCATAATTTTCAATAAATAGTTTTCTTCTCTTTTCTTTTTCTATAGGGACAGGGTGGGGGGAGGGGAGCAAATCATTTGGCGCGTGCTGCGAACTTTGTAGCTGTGGCAAATGTGGCACCGCCTGTTTCTGATGCCCCAAACGTGACTGCAAAAATGGGCAGAGGATTCACACACACACAAAGAAACACACACATGCTTAACGATGCCCGCACAAATATCATTTCTGGTGCAAAAAGTCAACAACAAATAAACGAAATGACAGCCAAAGTCGGTGGCAAAGCAACTTGCCACCGCTTCGACTTGCCCCACTTGTCGCTGGCAGTTGCACGTTTATTATTAGCTAAAAACTTAGCAATGCCATTTCAATAGTGTTGCCCAACTTAGTAAGCTGCTTACTTCCAATGCCCAGGGGCGTGGCTAAGGGGGGTGGGGGCAGACGGTGTGTTAAGTCAAGCAATTTGCCTGCCAGGCAATTAAAATGCACAAAAACAGCCGACAAACAACTGCAACATGAGCGTACCCCAGGTAGGTTAGCCACGCGGTGCTTGCCAAGATCCCCATCCGAGACGATGTCGCGGAGCTGCCGCTGTGCTTCATTTAGTGGCCCCACATAATTCCGAGAAGCGTAGAAACCCCTGCCCCGGGCTGGAGAGGAAACAGCAATCTGGCAGCAGTCGCACTCTAAAAATAAAATGCATAAAAATATAATATAAAGCAACATTTTGTAGGTGCGACTAACTGATACTCTGTAAACAGTGAGTTCAGTTTACAGACTTGATACAGACATGTTACAGACTAGTTACAGACATTTAACAGATATGTAACAGATATGTTATAGAAATGTTACAGACATGTTACAAACAAGTAACAGATATGTAACAGACATATTACAGACATGTTACAGACATCTAACAGATATGTTACAAACAAGTTACAGATATGTTACAGACATGTTATAGACATATTCTGCAAGCAGTTTAATGAAGATTTCTCTAGCTTGCGTAGTTGCAGAGACCGTAGAAAAAAACCAATGGATGAATTCTTAGAATTCTTACTTAGTTAATACGAAATATGTGAGGAAATGTAACTGACTGAAATACTTATTTAATAATGAATAAATTTAATAAATTTCATAGCCTTAGCTGACTGGGGATAACTCAAATAGACTTGATAATCTTGAAGAACTAAAAAATAAAGAAAATAACTAATAAAATATGTGCATATATAAATACCCCAAAAGAAGCTAACCTCTCTACAGGGTATATCCTACTGCAATCCCCTTTTCGCTTTCTGCTTATTGCAAATTTAATAAAAATGCACATTTAGTTGTCCTTAAACCCTGCTGCAGTTGTTCTTGTCGTCTTGTTGTTGTTTTTGTTGTAGTTGCTGCTGCTTGTTTGCTAAATAAATTAAGTTGTAAAAATTGCAAATATTTAATAAGCGCTGCAACTGCAAATTAAGCGCAAATATTTGTTGAACGGGCAGAGAGCAATAGAAGATTTGACAAAGGCGAAGCAAAGGGGGAGAAATACAATATGAAAATCGTGTAATGCGCGACAATATTTCGTTTATTATGCTACACTAAAGACTGACAGCAAGTGGAAACTCAACGTGTACCCTATAAAGTTAAATCAATGTGATGATTCCCAAATACCCTTGAACAGTTAATCTTAATCTTCACCCAACTCTCTGCTATGAACATAACTTCTTATCTCTGTCTCTCTACCTCCCTTTCTCTCTCCCATCTCTGCTCTTTGCCTCTTCCAACTGATTTAGTTCGTCATGCAGCTTGTTAATTACTGAAGCTGGCCTGGGCACCCTCTACATAAGCATTGCGAAGAGCAGGCCAGACGAGGGTCTCCCCTCCTCGACGCCCACTCAAGAGAATACGACGAAACAAAAAACAACAGCAACAACTCATTTAGCTGCATAGAATCATGCCTCAGTTGACGTGAATCACTCACTCAGCCACTCGCGAAGGCAGCACGAGAGGGGGGGGAAGAGTGGGGCTAAAACTATTTTCGCGTCTGTGCGGCCTATTAGCTCTGACCGAGATGATCCCAAGTAGAGCAACGTGGAAAATTTACCTCTCAAGCTGTCACTCTGCCGAGGGAAGACTGAGAATGAGACTCAGACTGCGACGTCTGGGAAAATGGAAAAAACAAGAGGAAGACGAAGGAAAATGCAAACTTTTGAATTGCTCATTAGACACGCTAGTTTTGGTGGAGGGTGTACATAAGAAAACTTACTTGGCGACGCCAGCAAAGAAAAAAGAAAAGTGAAATGTGAAAAAGAAAAACACTTGACAGTCCAATGGGAAAGGGAGAGGGTGTTGGGGACTGCGGCGTCTCAGTTTGTTTCATGTCATGTGTTGAGTGCCATTACCAGACTACACAACACTCTCCCCCAGCCTGCCATGCCTTTTTTCCACTCGACCAACTTAATGAGGCTGAGCAGTTGAATGAAGAGCGCACCCCCTCTCCCTACAACATGCAAAGTGGCGACCCGGCAATGTCAAGGTGCGCCTGAAACTATGCTATCAATGGAGAAGGTCCTCCATTAGTTAGCAATGAACCCCCGAAAATGACAGCAGGCTGTGTGCATAATAAAAACTTTATGTTAGCATGACAAGTCTAATAATGTGTTTGGGGACCTTTTATTTAGCACCTGCTATAGATATATTATCATATATATTTAAATCTTTCGATTTATGTAATAAATTAGCTTTCATATTTGCTAAACAACTGAAATAACTTAATGAAAAGGCACACAATCTCGTATATCCTGACCCACTGAACTCGGGCTCTGCTTAACGAATCGAACTCAAGTTCGATATATGTAATTACACCAAGTACAACTGCTATATGAGTCCACATGCCATTAATTATTTAAACATTTACTATAGTTAACACTGGAAATGAAATGAAATCTCATTATGTTTGCCATAAAGAGTTGCATTCTTGCATTGAAATCGCTTTTCTATCGAGTGTAAATCCCTACGACACTGTGCGACAATTAAGCTCTTTGTGTCTACTGTGTGTGTGGCATTTATGTTGTTGTTGCATGCCACATGCCACATGAGTCATGGGGCATATTCAAGTGGCATTGTTTGTTTAATTGCTTCCTTTCGTTTTGTTCTTGCTGCCCCTTTTCAGTTGCACCACCCGCTTGTTGACAAATGTGCAATTCATTTATGCAGTTGATTCAAGGCAAACACTGAAAGACGACTCCCTGCCACGCCCCCACCTCCCCCACCTCTGTGTGTGGCACGCCTTGAAATTCAATATTTTGACAGCTTGTACAATTTCAAGTTGAAATTTTTGCTTTATTACTCCTCGTTCAAACTTTTTCTCTGTCGGGTAGGGGAGGGGGGGAAAGTCGGGGAAGTTGGGGAGTTGGTAGAGTGTAGGGTAGTCGCGTAGTACATTGGGTCAAGTTGTCAACGCCACAGTTGCCACGTTGCGTACAGCCAGCCGGCCGTGGCCACCCCGGTTGACAACTTGTCGCCGCTTTATTAACTGTCAATCTGCGCGTGTTTTTACTTCCACTTTCTAAGGCTACCTTTGTCAACCTTTTTATAGGGTATATTGGGTTTTGTTAGTGACTTTGTAACATTCACATGTAAACTTAAAGATTTCATCTTAGGGGTTTTCAAACTGCAACAGGCAAAGTTCTTCATCATCTGCAGATCATACAGTAGGTACTTTTATCGAATACAAATTAGTTTACCTATAGCCTTTATACTCTTACTTTATTTTACACAAATAAAGGAAGAAAGATAAAAAAATATATGCTGGCAGCTGATCCCATAAATCTTCGCTACAGCATATATAATAATATCCCAATTAGAAGAGGCTTAAGTTTGAATAAACAAATTTCGGTTGATTGGTTACCGATTGTTATGAATTTATAACAGTTTGTAAGCATACTATATACATAATCCTTAAATAAGAATAATTAAGTAACATACTATATACATAATCCTTAAATAAGAATAATTAAGTAACAGTATCCTATTTTATATTTAAGTTTAAACAGTAATCTAAATCATGCAAAATCAATACAAGTTTATATAGAAAAACAATCATTATTTCATTAAGATCTTTATGCTAAAGTAAATCATTAATTCAGGTAGGGTATCTGCTAGCCAACCTGCGCTAATTTCTTTTGCTTGTTGGATCCTAAAATTGTGTCTAGGCTTTTTCATTTCATGTGACGGGGCACGCACCTTACAGCGGGTCTGCCTCGTGTCGCCTGTCGCCTCCCAGCTGGACGGGACAACTGAGCCTCCGGCTGTCTCCTGTTGCGCCTCGCAAAACATGTAATTTAATATTTGCTGTCGTGTTTTTTGAAAAACAAGCAGAGTAAAGGAGAGTGAAAAGCTGGAACAGAAACATGATAAATGTTTACGGAGCGACGAAGTGCATGAGGCATATGAGCAGAGGGAACCAACATATCGTTTCATGAAGTGCACATTCGGGGCTCACCCCGCTCTCTCTCTCTTCCTCTCTCTCCCTCTCTCTGGTTGTATGTTAAACTTGATTGTTTGTCTGTGGCGCCACGCGGAGAATGTTAGGCGGAAGGGGGCAACAGACACAACATTTGTGCCATTAACCCAGTTGGCCATGGCCAATGCTCGAGTGTGTTGCTTGCAGCAACATCAAAGCGACAATTCCGATGATGTTCACATACTACGCTGAGTGCGAATAGGAGCATAGAGAGGAACAGAAAGAGGTGGCTGGGGTAGAGTGGCACAAGACTACCCTCTCCTTCGAGAGCCGCACGGCATTGGGCCAGCGCAAACAATGGACGTGCATATTGAAGTGCATGACACAATTGCGGATGGCGAAATAAAAGATGGCAACAAAAAACCAAACAAATGCGGCAACTCAAGCACGCAAATTGGCAAAGAGCGCAGCTAAAAGATGCCCTGTAAAACTGTTTAATATTTAATATTAATAAGAACTTACCAGAAGCTACAAGTTTTCAGAAAACTCAAGCCTTAACTTGATAGTTACAATTTATAGGCACATTATGATTCTTAATTTTCATAGAATAGAGAACAGTTATGTAAGAATTCAAATGACCTCCATCTGTATGAGGTTTTCAAGTGCCTGCTCAACAAATTTCACTTCTTTAGCTCTTCTAGTAACTGAGATCTGAGACTTTATTCAGATGAACAAAATCTGAACAACAAAAAATTTATTTTCCTTGCAACGTATATACCTTACACTATAGCCGCCATGTCAGTCACTGCACAAACTTGACATACCCTTCTTCCTGTATAAATATAAACTAAATAAATAAGAGAAAGAGACAGAGAGAGGGAGAGAGAGGCAGAGAGCGGCATGTACTCGCAGATGAGTGCAAAACAATGCGACGCCGCAAATGAAAAGTGCACAATTTTTATATATTTTTTCGACAACGACAGCACAAAAACAAATTGCATACAAATACATTTTATCTGTGAAGTGTTTTGTCAGCAAACTCGCTGGGGGGGCACGGCCATGGCAAGGGGGAGCTAAGGGACAGATTTAAGAACCTTGACATGCCACGACGTTGCGTGGCAAAGCAAACACAACTGCCTGCATGTGTTGCATTCCCCAGTCGCATGAAAACAGCTGACAGAACTGTCAAAAAGATTGCACAAGTTGTCTATTTTTTTGTTTTCTGATATTTCCTTCGAATTTCTATTTATGATTGCATGCACAATCACGTCATACTTGTATTTCGATTATAATGATAGATTCACATGGGATATGCTAAGGACAGTATTTCTTTTAAGTACTGTAAGTTATATATAGTTTTTTCGAATTTTCCTATACTAGTTTATGCGTATTATTATTCAAATTGGTTACCAATCCACGATCGTATGGGATTGAATAGGTTGCTATGATTTAAAACTGTTAATGAATATAGTCGTACATGTATTTAAGTTTATGAAACTGATTTCTGGGTATTTAGTTATATATTTTTATTTATTAAAAGGTAATTCTATTGTAATTAATCTTTTAAAGTAAAGAATACCAATATGATTTTATATGAATTGACAAATGTTTTTCCGTGTCAATGTTTACAGTAAACTCTTGTTTCACAATGCTAATTTAATTTTGTAAGTGATTCAAAGTCCTCCTTTAGAAAGATAAAGGTTCCATTGATAAACACTGCAGCTGCAGCTGATGAATTTGGGAAAGGGTCCTAAGAGTAACATACAGCAGCAATAGCAACCTTTGTTCAACTAAGCTTCTAAGTTTCTCCTTCCAAGTTTCGAATTAAATTTAAGTGACTCATCGATAACATTATGTTAAATATAAATATGTTTACGTGTCATATACATAACACCTTGCTATTCAGTAGGTTTATTGACAGTCTTACAATATATTTTATATATTATATATCATATACATAACACCTTGCTATTCACTAGGTATCTGATCGTGCGCTTTTACAGTCTTACAATATCTGCTATATCCCAATATGTTTAATATTCCCCATCGCAACACTTAGCTTTAATTTGTGCCATTCATTTTCTAGCGCAGTTTCAGCTTCCTGGCAAAATACCCAATTGCTCTTGTAGGCCTCGTGAGTTGTGGATGGAGAATGAGGCTGAAGCTCAAAGCTGGCAGACTGCCGCGTGGCAAATCTGTGCGCCATCAGCGACGACAATGGCCAATTGTGCGCGCACATGTTGCCACTTAGAGAGGCAGCCCAGCCCGAATTGCAGCGGGCCTGTCCATACGGAACTTGAGGCTGTCAGCGCATAATTGGCGCAATTCAATGGGCGGGACGTGAAAAATGAGGCCAGGCTCAGGTTATGGGGCTGATGGGGCCACACACGAGTATAAATAAATAATTGTGTCAACGACGAGAGAGAGAGAGAGAGAGAGAGAGACGAAGCGAGACAGGCAATAAATAACAAATTTGATTTTGATGTGCCATTTGTTGTGGTGTCAACAGCGGCGGTCAAAGGTCAATTCATTATGCCAAATCCGTGGCAATTAAAAAGCTAATAAGAAGAACTGTTGCCATTATGAGTTGACTTTGCCGAAATGTGCGGCTTAATTAGCCACTGCAACCGAGAACGAGGCAACGTTTGTAATTTAAAACTGTCAACGCCAGGCGCGCAGGACGGTGGGTGGAGCGGGGGGCGTGGCAATGCCGTGTCGGAGCTTTGACTGTCACTCTCTCTCTCTCTCGCTCTCTCCCTTCCCACTGCTGCTTTCTGCGTGCGGCACATGTCCACGACCAGCTCAGGACTATAATTTATTAGCAACAGTCACCACACAGCCCCTCCCCCTACCGCCTTACCCCTAGCCACGCCCCTCTTGCCACCGCCCTACCCACACCATGATAAATGGCATTTATATTGGGTTACAGTTGCCGGCGTTTTGTGCAAACTACCAAACACTACGCACACTTTTGCATGCCATAATTATCTGGATAGCATTTCCCGCTAGTCACCATGATGAGGAATACGAACATCATCATCATCGTCATGATCATCATCGTCATCATAGCGAGTCCCTTGGCCGAGGCAACCCCTAAGCCGACAGTTGTAATTATTTGCCGTAATATGACATTATTTATGCCCATTTAATGCTAATTTCCCAGAGATGTCTCCGCTTTAAAAAGAGTTGACAGCTTGTGGCCAGAAAGCAGAAACCATTACCGGAGTTAGGTTAGGTTGGTGCAGGAAGCGCACAATTTATTCATAGACAACACACACACATTGAATAAATTAACAGGAAATTTACATTTTAATTGCATAAAGTCATTGATAACTTTAAAATTCCCCATAACCACCCAATACGAGATCGATTACAATAATCATAATAAATATATTATTTAGAAATATCTTAATTAATACTCGTAACTAATTCTATAAGGCAAATTGTTCACATAGAATTGCATTATTTATTTCTGCAGAAAGATATCCAAATAACTTTCTTGTACACACCCCTTTCTGGCAAATGCTTGCATAATGGAAATACTTTGTAGTTGCAGGCTTAATTCTTCAAGTCGGTAAACTTGAACTGCAACGGAATGCGGGGCGTGGCCAGCTGATAGGCAACGAAGGGCTTATCGGCAGGATGATTGAACTCCACCTCGAAGTGGCGCAGCAGGCGGGCAACTCCGATTTCTAGCTCCATTTCGGCAATGCGTCGTCCAATGCAACTGCGTGCACCAAAGCCAAAGGGCAGATAGGCAAAGGGATGGCTGGGCTTGCTCGCTGCTGGACAGCCACCTGTCGACGAGGTATCACTACCATCCTTCTCGCGCAGCCAACGCTCTGGTATAAACTCGTCCGGCTGTGAGAAGTATTTGGGATTGCGCCAAATGTTCAGATGAACCATTGCAACCTCACTGCCCTTAGGAACGGTGTAACCGCTGAGCACTAGCTCCTGGCGTATGGTACGCACATTCGCCGATGTTAGAGGATAATAGCGAAGACTCTCCTTGATGCAGGCACGCAAATAGGGCAAATTCTTCATGGACTCAACCGTCAGTGGCGTATCCTTCTCGGGCAAAATGCTGCGAATCTCGGCGCGTAGTTTCGCTTGCTTTTCCGGATGCTGAGCCAAGGACAGCAGGATGGCGGCAAAGGTGCTTGTTGTCTGCAAACAGAGGAAATTTCTCGATTAGTCCCGACATAACTCACAACAGTGCTGTATCCTTCCCCGTGTACGTACCGTATCGACACCAGCAAAGAGCATGTCCATGGCCATAATGACGGCATATTTGCCATTGATGGCTAACAGCTTTTCCAGCACACTTTTCTCCGAATCGCTTTTCTTCTCCGTCGACTGTTCAATGCGATGAATTGCCTCCTGTACATAGCCGTCAATAATGCGGAACGATTCGTCGAAAATGTGTAGGGCCTCCTTCAGTTTGGGCGTCTTGAACTGACGCCACAACGAGGGTTTTATTTCCAGATCCACAGCCAGATCGAAGAACCGCTGTAACATTTTGAAAAAGTCCCGACCCGTCGGATTTGATTTGTCTATTAGACCCAGCTGACAATCCAGAGCGATCATGCCCACTGATTCCAGAGTCCAGGCGCTGATCTCATCCTTGAAGTCAACTGGAACCTCAAGAGTCTGAGGATCGCGTATCAATTTAATGCTTAAGTCAAGATATAATTAATAATTGTTACTTGAGTGATTCAAATGTTTTACTTACCGATCTATAAACTGTTGATTAATGCGATCTAGGGAGCCCAAATATAGCTTCACGTTCTTGGGGTGTATCACAATGGGATTCACAGCCGAACGCATATTGCCCCAGGCCTCGTTCTGTGATGTAATCAGACCGGTCTCCTCGCCGAAATAATCCTTGCGATAAACTGTACGATAGTAGTTCATCAGCTCGAAACCTTTGCGGTAGGGCCAAGGGCCGTCGTGCCGGAAGACTGTCTCAAAATCATCGGGATTCTGTGTGAGCACGATGGGCGGCTTGCCAAACATACCGGCCATCATAGTTATATCACTGCCCGATTCTTTCAGAAGGGCTTTGGTTATTTCATTCAAATCCAATCCAATATATTTTCCACCTGGTCGATAATTCCACAGTATTTTCAATGGATTTATAGCTGGCATTTCCTTCAATGGTTTCGCTGCCTTCGTTGTTGTTGTGCTGTAATGACGCTTCCGCTATAAAGTGAGAGAGAGAGAGAGAGGGAGCAGAGTTTGTCATAAACTGTTTCTATTCATATGTGCAGCGCTGTGTCTACTCACGTGTTGCAGTCGCTGGGCGACGCTGACAGCACCGGCTCGCTCAGTTGTTGTCTTCAAACAGTTTCTAACGGCACTGCTGCCCACCAACACTTTTAGCTGAGTCATTGTGACTGTTTGGTTTACGTCTCACTCTTTTGCTGTTTGCCCCTCTCGCGTTCAATTCAGTTTGTTATTGTTTTCGCTCTCTTTTCGCACGATATCGCGTAGGCTCGTCCTAAGTCAATTTACACTGCGTGTCGCTACCTCAACTGCTCGCCGCAGACTGAATTCGCTCTGGGACTGGCCCCCAAATATGTATGCGGCGACTAGTGACGCAATGAGCGTCAGTTAGTTGTGAAATGCTCGCCGTCTTCTGCTTCTGTTATGCTGTCTAATCTCGTGAGAGAGAGACAGGCAACGACTACGCGAGAGAGCGTCAATAGAAACATAATAAAACGATATCAATAACAGAATGTTTGGTTCTCATTGGAGTTGCCGCTGTTGCTCTCCCTCTCTCGCTCGCTCACTTACATAACTAGTGTGTTTGCCTTCGCTCTTTGCACTCTCTAATTATTCGGATCAGCAGCAAGTGTTTATGTTATGAGAGAGAATTTATTTTTAGCTTCACGACCAGTGAATGCTCTTGCCGATCGTCGAACCGTTTAACTACATGTAATGAATATATATTTATAAATGTATACACCCGTATTAGTTCTTTAAGTACCCTTTTATTTTGTTTTTGAACATAAGGTACAGTGCAAAGAAATTACCAAGTTCCCGAATTCCATTATTGCAGGGTATAAAATGTGCGACATTTCTGTAATAGTAGCTTTATTTATCCAACACAAAAGAATCGATAATAAACATATGTACATACAATAAACATTTATTTTTGGGTGTGGTTTGAAAAAAACAAAATACTTTAGGCAGTTGGATCAATTTCCAATTAAACACTTTTAGAAAGTATGTTAATTTATGCATAAATAATAATACAGCAACTTTAAGATTTTTTATCAATTAGAAAATACTTTTTGAAACATTTTTTATCACTTGTTTATATTAAAGAGTAAAACGTAACGTGAACTGTTATTTTAATTATTTAAATTCACAATCTAGTTCCAGTTAATTTTGTATTATATGAGTTTTTAATATTTCTAATATGTTTAAGTTAAGAATATTAAAAAAAACTCAGTAACATTATGATACACCGAACACACAAAACATTAACACATATCCCATTACAACTTCAACAGTCGCAATACACACAACCGAAACTCAGCTCAAAGTTACGAGCAATACACGATACACTTGTTCCAAAACAACAATTTACATACACAGAAGAACCACTAGACTCTTAGACCTTACCTTATAATATACCCTATACTTCACCCTATATACTATACCACGTACTACTCCACATACTATACCCTACAAAAAAAAGTCAACTTCACCCTACGATGGACAAACTGGACACAGCGTGTCGGGCTTGGCCGGGGCACAAAAAATTTAAATACGATGGAAGAGTGCCGCCGGTTATCTTGTCGGCGAAGCGCTTCGATGACATGATGCATTGGTCGATGAAGATGAACCGCAAAAGCAGCAGCATTCAGTGGGATGACCAGTTGATGATGAAGATGAACGAAGATGAGGAAAGTCCATCCTTGAGTGAAGACAATTGTCTTATAGATAATTATTTCGCTAACAATCGTGAATCGAAAACAGAGGAGCAGATGATGCGTGATGAACAGGAGAAGCTCGAGGATGAGATGCGGCGTAAGCAAATCAAAATAGACGACGAACGCAGTCAGAAGGAGCGCATCTTGCGCGCCAAACAAATCCTGCAAGCACTCAAGCCGGGACCTCAAGCACTACACAGGGCAAGGCTCCAAAGTGAAATGACCTATCAGCGGAAGTTCAACGAGGCTCTCAATCGTGAAATAGCCGAGGCTGCCGAACACGACGATGGACTTTGTCCCGAGGTATTCATACCATATCGCAGTACTACCGAGGAAGAGGATAAGGCCATGGCGGAGAAGAAGCGTAAGGAGTTGCACGACTATTATGTGCAGGAGCTCAAGGCGAGGCGTGAACAACGCTTGGCCCAAAAGGAGCAGGAGGAAACTGAGATTATTATCGAGCGGGCGCAATATCAGTGCCTGCATGAGCTGGAGCAGAAGGGAGTCAAGGAGAAGAAGAAGGCTAATCAAGAATTCTGTAAACAGGCCTTCCAGGAAGGTCTCTGGCAGAAAGCCAAGAGAGAAGACCGTAATATATTATATGTATATTAGTATCTTAATTTAATTTTACCTTATCTACAGATGAGAACAATTGCGAACTCCTCGACGATCGTAGGCTGTGCGTGGTCAATGTGATGAACCGCGAGCTGAACACACGTGCGGCTGCGATGCTCAAGGCGAAGCGCGAAGATGTCATACAGCAGCGAGCGGCGATGGCCACTCGGCTGGGTCGTCAGCTGGTGGAGCAGAGGCGCAAGCTGGAGGAGCAAGCGTCGAAGGTCGAGGAGGTACACGATTTCAATCAACTTTTCGATGAGGAGCGTCGCAAATGTTTACTGCAAATGAGGAATGCCGAGCGCAAGGCGTATGAGCGTGAGGAGTTTCTAAGGCTGGAGAAGGAACGTAAGCGCAAGGCGGAGATCCATCGCTTTGATGTTGCAATACGTTTAAAGAACATGGAGACTAACGAAAGGTTCAAGGAGCAGGCCCAACGCAGGAAGCAACTCGAGAGAGAGAATCTTAAGCAAATACTCACCAAACAGCGTGACGAGTTCCTCGAGCGCCGCGATGCAGAGCTAGTGCGGAAGTTAACCTGCGACGATGATGCTCAGCTGCAGGAGGACATGGCATTCTTCGAAGAAGGCGTAAATTTGATGGTGCGAGCACGTGAGACCGGTCGCCCCATGTACCCCATAGCACAGGCCGTGCAAGAATATCGCAAAAAGAATGAGATCGATTTCGTGCCCGAGGGTAAAGGTGTGAAGCGTAACAAGTTGCGAGACTATTGCTGGCCTGGCTACCACTCCAAGGCCGATCTTCCCTATCGGTTGTACGAGCAGCGCGATGAATGTCGCCGCAGAAATGAGCTAAATCTTCATAAAATGTTGCAGAACTCCATCAAAATCACCCAAATGGCCGCCGAAGAGAGGCAATATAAGCCCTGCGTTGCGGGAGGCATCATCAAGTGTTTGCAGCATCGCGGGGTGCCGGCTATTGAAAGTGTCGACTCCTTCGACTACAACTTCAATACTCCCCCTAATTCTCTCCTTACCGGAGTATACTAACACAAAACTACGGAAGTACAAAAGCTTCTCGTTTCAGAAAATACCATATGTAAGTTTGAAGATCTGTGTAAAATTTTAAATTATCGCTTTACAGCAAACGTAATCGTCATTAGAACTGTACAACAAAAACTAAACAGAAACAAATAAAATAAAACGCCAACAAATAAACTCACATTGAATTGAACTATGATAATTTTCAAAACTTTGAGCTGTGTTTTATATATCTACAATATTTATTTATTTATATATCTATTTATTTATTTATTTATATATTTTTATATATTTATTCTTTAATTACAATATTTTATTATGCATATTAAATAAAATATAGTTAGTCTTCTGAGAAACTTTCAATACATTTGCCCTGCCATTGAATAGTTAGTGTTGCTCTTAATATATTAATACATATACACACATATATATACATATGTATATGATATATACATACACATGAACTCGCTTGTTGTACTTCTTGCACTCGAATAAGGTTTTTCTACTTTACTTCTGCACATGCTGCAATTTTAATATAGCAATTTTCTTGCAAGATGCAAAATGCAATCGTTGATGGAAAATTATTTACAAAAGTAAAGAAACCTGATTATAACAAGAATGTGTAGACTAGTCGGGAATACCCTGTACGTTAGAAGGTGCTCAACTTATTGAATACCTTATAAATTGAAATATATTGAGTAGTTAATATATGTTATAGAAGGTATATATACTATATAAATGCAATCAATCCCAAACAAACATTCTTCCTCTTTTCTCTAATCTCTTCCTTATCTACTCTCCCCATTTGAAGCTTACTGCACTTACAGGGTACAACAATTGTTTGCCCACCCCACGGGCTGTTACGTTCACAACATGTTTGTGATTCCTTCCACCTCTCTACACCCCTTCCTTTTCAATTTTTCATGCAGTTTGACAAATAAATTTCAGCTTGAAATGATTTCAACTTGGCTCCGTTTGTACAGTTACTCAATTTATTCAGTTTATTCAGTTTGTGTGTGATTTATAGCACAGCCAAATGGTAGAATGGCAAAATGGCGCTTTAATAGACTCGAAGCGGGGCTAATTAAATTTGCATTTGAGTCGTGCAGCAGAAGAACCGTTAACCATTAACCGTTAACTGTTGACAGGCAGGCGGAAACGCAAGAAAGGCAGAAAATGTCGCCACGTGCCGCGCGGTGTCAAACCACGTAACATATGAATAAATTATTCAAATTTGGCGCAAAGTCGCTGAAAAACTACGACAAAACAAGTCGTTCTTGTTGTTGTTGTTGCTGCTGCTGCCGCTGCCAAAAACTTTGCGCATTAGCCAAAAATGTCGTCTCGAACTTTGTCCTCGTCGCGACGCCTCGCGAGCTTGGGCAAATGTAATTTATCAGCGCGGAAATAAGTAAATCAAAAACAATTTAAAGCACGTTCGGCCGGGACATCATTAGCAGCAGAGCAGAGCAGAGTGCGGGGTGGGGCTGAGGTGGGGCGAAGGCAGGGGCGTGGCAGGGATCACCAGCAGAATCAGGCAACAACTTTAAGTTAATTAGCTCGTCTAAGCCAACTAGAAATGGGCCTGACAGACGCAGTGCTGAAAACAGGAGAAAGGGAGAAGGAGGGGGGAAGAGAGAGGAAGAAAGGGAGAAGGAGAGATAGAAGGGGGAGGGAGATACAGCGCACAAGGGTGTATGAGGGAGCAATCGCATTGTCTGCAAAAGTCATGCCCCAGAAAACTCAACAAAAAGTTAAGGCAGCTCACACACACACACAAACACACACACACACGCAGCCGCACTCACATGTTCTCTCTCTTTCTTGCACTGAGAGCTAATGAAATTTTGAAAATTTTCCAACACGCCGCCGACGAACCTCAAAAGCAATTAATCACCTGCATTAAAGCGCGTTAGGTGCCGACATCCGAAACGTCCCCTCCGTCTACCCCCACTCTCTCTCCCACTCTTTTTCTTCCTCTTCCCCTGTGTGTATGATGTTTGCTGAAGGACTTGCCACCCTGCCAAGTGGCCTGACAAAGCTCTAAGCCTGCCATCCCCCTCCTCTGCTACCATCCCTGCCCCGAGAGTACCCAAAAGTTGAGTGCTTTGTGTTATTGTTTACTCAGCAGCCAATTGTGTTTGCTTTTTGGTAGTTAATCCTATTAATTAGCCAACTGTGTCGAGTGTGCAAACAACACACACACACACATAGCTAAGCCTGTCATCCCGCAGGTGTGAAGAAGCAGCGATATCAAAAGAAATCACCACAGCGCAGCTTGGGGCACATCAAATTGATTAAGAGCAAATGATGAAAGAGCATTGAAAGAGGTTGTGCCACTGCTCACAGAATTCTATAGAAATTCGAAGAATTTTCTGCAGATTTTATGGAATTTTGTGTAATAAATAAAATAAGCAAGATAAGCAATTGCAAGCAATTCCTTTTAGCTCATTTAATGAGAAATAACTGAAGAATATTGTATAGGAAATGCGAAATATATTTATGAGTAGATGATGAATATATTTCTCCTCTTTAATTTGGCAAAATTCTACTTAAATTTCAAATAATTAAAGCACATTTAAGCTGCTGCTGTTGGGTAATCAAGAACCAAGATCATGGGGCTTAACTAGTCTCCGACACATCAACAGCAGCATTAACGGCATTGTAGCATCAAAAATCAAGAGCATAATTGCTTTAAATGTTTATTAACTTGGCTATCAACGGCACGCACATGACTTGGGCGACAGGTGAGACAGGTAGGCTAGCACGCTGCCTGCCTGCCTGGCATGCTAAAACAAAATCTAATTAGCATTTTCTTTGCTTTTTTGCGGGCTTTGCGGCTTGGCTGGCTCGTCTCCATTTCACAGTTTTCATTTTGTTTGATAAACGCGCGAGCATTTCAAATTAAATTACACGCAACTAATTTGTTTTTGTGATTTTCGCCAAGCAAAAGCAAACTTCACGGCAGCCAGAGAGATTTTGTGTGTGTGTGTGTGTGTGTGTGGCGCATACATCATGCGCTCAAGTTGCAAAGCAAGTGTGTGTGTGCGCGTGCGTGTGTGCGGTGTGTAAATAAACGACAATGCCGCCAGTTAAGTCAACAGCAACCGCACGAACAAAGTCGCTGAGCAAACGTTGAAAATTTAATTTGTGTATTTCCCCCTTAAGAAAACTCCTTCTACCCCCCAACCCACCATTCGCCAAGAAGAACTGTGGGGGAAAGTGTGCAAAAACTGTGTGCAATGTGTGTTTCATTTGTGGCACGTTGCAAAGGATTTGCAGCGAGAGAGAATTGAGGAAAAGCAATTACAAATTGTTGCACGTTGTTGCCGACAGAATTCATAAGCGATGCCAAAGATGAAAGAAAAATACATTGCAAAACGGGTAGAAAAATGTTGGCTAAGCGCAGCATTTGCCAACATAAATAATAAACAAAATAATAATTAATTCGCGTTTACTTTGATTAATTTTTATTAATAAATTCCTGTATAGCTTAACTTTTCTCTTGACTTTTGGCATGCAGATTACACAGCTCTCTATCCTAGCTAACTCTTTCGCCTCACTTCCCCCCTCCCGCGCTCTCTTTGTCGCTCGGCTTTGTGGCAGAAGGTTTTGCCTGTGGGCCAGGTTAATTATAACTTTATGAACTACATAGAAAGTTAGTTACACATGCCCCAAAGGTGCTGACAATAGCCGTAAAGCAGGATGCGCTAAAAAATATGCAACACTTTCTATACATATGCATATTACTCTCTCTCCCTCCCCCGTCCTTCTTGCTAGCAGCAACTCTTTGTTGCGGTCAGACAGCCGCAGAGCAGCCGAGAGTAGCATCTGCTGCATAACGCTACATTATGTATGTATATAGCATATGCTGCAAATGGAGGAGGCGCGTGTGTGTGTGTGAGTGTATTTGCCTGTATGTGTGTGTGGCTTCGTTCAAACGACAACATAAATCCAGCGCGGCTGCTGTCTTCCTGGTTATTGTTTATCATGCACACAGACACACCGTGTGTGTGCTTGCATACATACATATATCGACAAACAGCAGATGCGGGCGCATATAACGCTTACGCCATGTGTGCCTCGCCAGCCAGTAATATAAATATAAATATTTTAAAGCAACATCAGCAATTAGTCGAGCACATCTTGAGGCCTCCGACGATGCCGAGACCCAATTTAAATTCAATTTGATGTACTCGCAAATCAAATATGCCTCGCACTCTCCCTCTGCATCTCTCTTCCTTTCTCTATTTCTCTCGCCACATTGGAATTGCAAGTGACCGAATTAGAAAACGTCACGTTTGGCACATTTTAAGCGCCAAGGCAAAGCCGAAATTCAATTTTGCCAAAAAATAAACTCAAACAGCAGATGAGAAAACGAAAGTCCTTTCAGACCTTCTTTCCTTCCTTCCTTCCTTCCCTCCTTCCGTCCTTTCTTCCCTTGGTGACTGCCCCCTTGGTTGCTGCCCCATTTCGTTCTGCCGCTGTTTGCACACATGTCGTATGCGTAATTTCGATTTAATTGATTTTGTAGAGCAATTGCTTTTTGCGCTGCGCTGATGCTTAACAAACTTTTTGCCAAAGCTTTTAATGCATCAAGGACGTGTATTTTTTTAATACTACTACATGTTGCAAAGTATTTTGATTTTATTGATGGGTTTGTAACAGTAAAAGAGAGCATATGTGAGTGGAAGTTAAAGATATATGGCTAAATTTGTATATTTATTAATATTCTGTGATTTAAATATGCATTCATTTAATTCTGCGCTTGGACACTCGATCAGTGTTGCCAGATAGATGATAGAAATTAACAGGTCATTAACAGCTGCCTAGATTGAAACTTAACAGCTGCTTAGAACATTGATTTAACAGCAGATTATCGATTTGATCGATAGCAAATAATAAGAAATACATAAATAGTATTTAAAACGTAAACAAATGTACTAAATTATGGACTCGATTTATACAGATATTAACAATTTATAAATTGAGTCATAGTGGCTGCTACGCCTGCTTAACAGGGGCTTAACAGCTGCTTTTATTGTCCCTAAACAGCTGCTTAGAACATTGATTTAACAGCTGATTATTAATTTGATCTATAACAAGTAATATAAAATAAAAATTACATTCATACTATTTTGCATACTTCAGTGCGATTTCATCAATGATCAATAATGTTACTTGTTAGAGCATTCACATCTTCGGCTCAACTCAATTTACCGCAGCTCAACTTAACTTTGACTGCGATTTGCCAAAGTGGTTTCGGAAAAATCCACATTCTCGTTTACCGTTAACCGTTCAGTTCGCTTTTTCCTCATTTGCCTTTTAGCAAATAAATGAGCAGCGTTTCAACGTTTTGCTGATTAATGCAACTTGAGCACGAGTTCGAGCGCGGATCCAGTCTGGGTGCGGAGGTGGGTGTGAGTGCGAATACGAGTGGCAGTGCGAGTGCTGGTGTGAGTACCCGTTTCATTGTGCTTCACACGATTAATCAAACCGCAATTGAGTTTTGCCCTCGCGGCGGCAGCTTTGAAATTAATTTCCAGCTGCTTTCGCTCTAAATGAAAAGTTGAAGAGAAAAGGCAGAGCGATAGGGAGAGAAAGAGTGAGAATGAGAATGAGAGAAGAAAGAGGGAGAAAGGGAGAGAATACAGCAATACAGATACAGCACAGACACACTGTGTAATGGCTCAATCAAGCGGCACAATCTTGATTTTTTGGCATTTAACAAACTTAAAACAGATTGCCAACTCTCTCTCTCTGAGAACTCTCTCTGTGGACCCTTGGCCAAATTTAATAAACTAAAACCATTTGCAGTTCACTGAACTGACAGTAAATAAATTTAACCTAATTCGTACATGTCAATAACAACAGGAACCAGGACAAGACAAGCTGCTGCTGCCTCTTGCAAGAAAAGCAAGACACACACAAGCAGACACACACACATAAATACACACACAAATGTGAAGTTGAGCAAACGTGCAGGGAATTATGCACAGTGGTACAGTATTTAAAAAAACACACAAAATAATATAAGGTCATATATGTAACTATAATATAATATATAATACACTGCAATATGCATAATGTTAAACTGCTTTGTATGCTCTTAAATTAAAATATTATTTTTATTGTTTTATTAATATATCATGCACCTAAAAGAGACATAACCTACATATCTTATTTCTTGTTATTCATTTTCGTTACAATATTATTTGTATTACTTTTTTAAATTATTTAGTAGTATAATTCCTTCTTTTTTAATTATTTACCACTTGTATTTATATTATTAATTTATATTTTTATTTTTAAATGTGTGTATTATTCTCACTTTTTTGTTAGCATTTTCAGCTGCACTTTCCACTGTGCGCTGCTGTTGTCTGTTATGAAGTGCAAAGTGTAAAGCAAAAGCTAAAGATGACGACCATCACTCTCTCTCTCTCTGTCTTTCTCTCACTCTCCCCTCCTACTACTGTCTGTCTGGTGGTGTGTGTGTGTGCGGGTTAGCCCGTTGACTGTGTGCGTATTTGGCATTTTGCGTTTTGTGCTGTGGCACCACATGCTGCTGATGGCCTGCAGTTAATCCACTTAATGACCTCGATGATTTTATTGATGAGCACCTAACGCAAACGTTGCCATCGCTAACGCCGCCAACGCCGACGCCAATGCCAACATATGCCGCCTGATGAAGATGATGAAGACGACGGGCTTCCATATCATTTCGTTTCGTTTCGGTGGCCCCCTCGTTCCCCCAGTCCTGTTTTGCCCTGCCCTGCCCGAAAGTAATTTTTTTCGCCTTTGCTTGATGTTGTCAACGCAGGCTGTGCAACGAGGCGTGGCACTGCCACTAAACGGTGTTGCCGGCAATGCCATCATCAGCAGGAGCAGCATCCTCATCATTATCACCAGCATCGTGCTCGTCCTGTTTGTTTCCTGTTGATTTTCAGCATGGCCACGGAAACCCACTAAATTAGTGACAGCGACTTTGGCTTCCAGCTTTGGATTCAGCATTTGATAAAATGGCAGAGGATGCTGCCAGTCTCCTGGTGTATCTATGTAAGTGTGTGTGTGCGAATCCCAGTGTGTGTTGTGTCCTGTTTGCGTTATTTATGCGCGCGCATTAAAATACAATTTTTATGCTTGGCATTGCCAGACTTATCCTTTGACTGCCGGCATCTCCCGCATCGCCAATCCGTGTGCCATCTTCCTTCACCCTTCCCCACCACACCCCACCCTGTCCTGTCGCAGTTCACAGCTCCTTCGCTGGCTGGCAGCATCTTTATTGAGTGTAAATGCGCGTGGCGAAAGCATATTTATTTACGTTGAGCTGCTTATTTATTTGGCAAATGGTTTTGCATTTGTCAACAGCAACAACAACAACAGCAGCCCCAGCTCCCTATTCCAATCCCATTCCACGTCCTGATCACCAGCGGCGACAACTTGCATTTCAATTTAGTCCGAGCACTCTGTTTCGACTTCCATTGGCCGCCAGCTCAGTCTCAAGGCTGCCTCGGGCCAGCATCAGACAGCTGCCAAATGAAGTGTGCGAATTTTCGTTTTGGGTACTTCAATTGTTTAATTTGCACTTGCAGAAGGAAATTTCTGCATTTTATGACTTTTATTATTAATTTATTTGATTGGAAGCGTAATTAAATTCACGAGAAAACAACATTTACGTACTCTTCTCTTTTTGTTGTTAAGTTCAATGCTGCTATTAATCGAAGATCACAGCAAGGTTTAATGACCAAAGGTGTTCAAATGAACGTATGCACTCGTTCATTTGAACGTGTTAATAGTTAAAATGAACACGCAAAGAGGAAAGAGAGAGATCCACTTTTGCCCAGCTTATGTTATTTACATTGCAGTCAGCTGTGCTCAATTGGAAATGGTAGTGAGTGAATAGTTAATGGGAATGTTAAAGTTTGATTCATAAAAGATTCCGTTGTTATTGCTAGTTTGCTCTTCTATTTGCACATTGCAGACAGAGTTTAAAATAATATAGCTAGTGTGGAATGAAATATTAAAAAACATGACACAATAAAAAATCTGTTGCTATGTATCTAAATTAATCTTGAGTTGCTGTAATTTAACAGAAATTGAGTCTATCCATATTTGCAGTAGTGTTAAATTCAAATAAGAAATCTTGACATGGTCTAAAAACCAATAAAACAGAAATAATCAACAATTGTTTAAACAATTAAGGAACGCCTTGAGTTAATACTGTTTGTGAGAATATTTCTTATCAGTTAAAATTGTAAATGGAAATTCTTGGAACATTGAAAGACAGTAAACGTTGCAGTGCATCTTAATGATGCATTAAAGTGTTAACTTTAAAATAGGCCACATACACTCGCACACACACACATGCACACAGCTGCAGCAAGGACAAGCTTCTTGTGACACTTGGCGCTTTAATTAAATTTTCGATAATTGCTTGCAGCAAGCCGGACGAATGGCGTGGAAGAGGGCGTGGCATGCAGCCAAGTGGCGACAAGTGAAACACATCGAAACATGAAAATATTTGTTGGTGCGCGGCGCATTTAAGTGGCATTTTTAATTGATTAAAAAATGACGCAGTACATGGCACAGTGGGCTGCACAGTGGGAAGGAATGCGGACAGGAGGCGTGGCTCATTCGCTCATTATTGCCTGTTCTTGGGCCGTTCAATTAAAGTGCCGCCTTGACGGGCCTGATTTTTTTGCTGTTTTTTTTTTTTGTTTTTCGCTGCCTGCGCCTCTGCCGCTGCGAGCAGCGACATTTTTAATTTCCTTGGGCGCATCGGAAGTGGCGTCAGGCGAACCGGAAGTGGCGCCGCACGCAGCAAAGCGCGGCGAGCTGAGAGAGAGCGCATAATTAACTTGTTGGCGTCGGTGTAGGCGGAGGCAACTGACAACTTGGCCACGCCCACATGCAGCCACTTGAAAAAGTTGCAAAAAAAAGAGGCACCAGACACACTGCCAGACAAATGTACGCCCTGTAATTTGACGTACATATGTACATAAGTATTCGACACGCTTCTCTCAGCTTTAATGTTAATTTACATAGGTTTAACATAGGCTTAACATAGTCATCGTGATATATGTATAAGTATTGATATATTAGTGTGACCCTCTACCAGCCTACTATAATATGCAGGGTATTTCAAGCATTGCAAATGAGAAAAATAGAAAACTTTCACTGCCTCTAAACTTGGCCAAGAATTGAGAAATGAGCAGACTGAACCGAGGCCGCTGCCGCTGCCGCTGCCGTCGCTAGTCGAAACTTTTGCCATAGCTCGAACATAATTATAAAAGTTTCGACAAGCATTTGCCAGGTGGGCAAGCGTTGCCACAAATCTCGACGACGAGCAGCGCAGGCTCTCTCCAGGTGCGGCTGCGGCTGCGGCAGCGACTTGGACAAGTGGCAAATGCCACTTGCCGCGTTCTTCTGCTGCCTCTTGTTGTTGTTGTTGTTACTGTTGTTGGCGTGTTAATTAGCGTGCCATTGGCATTTATGCTTAAACGCTTAATGAGCTCGTTGAAATCGAGGCTACTTGTGCGCTTCCTTATCACTCACCCCCACCTCCCCTACCTTCCCACTCTCCCCTGACTCACACTCCACACTAATTGCCTTTGCCTAGCAAATATTAGACCATCATACGCTTATATGTATATGTGTGACTCTCCCTCTCTGTGTGTGTGTGCATACGACATATGCGTATACGTAATTTCTGGCGTGTCATTCAACCGGCCGGAAAATGGCTTATAGCGTTGCCGACCAGCGCACGACAATGCTTGGCCCCGTCTGTCGTTGACAAGAACTGTAAGAGTTGAAACACTCTCATTAGTATCGACTTGAGTATACCCTGTAAACAAAGGGGAACTCCAATTTGCAGTGTGACTCCTGATGAAAGTGAACAACAGTGAAGTATTCTCAGTTATTACTCTCTCTATCTCTCTATCTTCACTCCCCACATCACTTAGGGTATACATACGTCGAGCAGACAATATAGTTATTGCGGAAAAAACCTCACAGCAGCCACTTAGGCGGCGAGTGTCGTCGTCGGGGTTTTGTTTAGGGCCTCCTCCCTGTGGAAGCTTTTCATGTTACCTGCGCGCGTCGGCAGCACTTGGAAATTGTTTTGAGTTGATGTGCGGCCCGTTTTCTTATCACACAAATAGGCATTGTTGTTTGTCTGTGTCTCTCTCTGTGTGTGTGTGTGCGTATGTGTGTTTTCCTTTGATTTTTCTCATGCACGCATGAAAATTGTTTTCCTTTTGTTTGGCGCACAGCAGCAGCAACAAAAGCAAGAAGCAAAAGGTTCTTGCCAGCGACAGGAAACTATGCAACAGCATTATGTATGTGTGTCTTCTTATATGGGTGTGTGTAAGACGGGGCAGCAGCAGCAGGTGTAAGGCGACAGCCTAATGACAATGGACTCCGTTGCACACGGCATATAAAGAAAGACCCCCAAATGGGTCACGGCACCCGACTGGGCCCATCTCAGCGCGATTGAAAATTGAATGGCAGCTGGAGCAGCTGGCGGACGGAAGATTCCCTTACCAGGAAGGAAGCAAAGTGCTGTACTGCTTGTGCTGTCTTCATCTTCATCTTGTTCCTTGCTCTGCCTCTGTTGTTATTGCTGAATAAGCTGAATAGCTGACTGCAGAAAGTATGGAAAGTCCAGTGAAATTCAGCAGGTGAAGAAGAAATCTTTTATAGTAGTAAAGAAAGCTGAAAGCTGCCTAGCTGAAAATACTGTAACATTTATTAAACCCTCCTTCTTTAAGATGATCATTCGTAACATACTTTTCTCTCATTCTCTCCCTCTCTCTATCAGTTTGTATATAAGTCTCGATATCTCTCTTCAATGTTTCTTCATCGTCTCTTGTCACATTGTTATTCTTCCATTTTATTATCATTATCTCCCTCTCTTTCTCTCTCTTTCTTTTACTACTGCTTTCTCCATCTTTCAGCGCCTTCTCTTTCTTGGCTCCAATTACACATTGATTCTTTCTTATATATTCTTCATCCTTATGCTTAGAACTGCATACAACTTATGCACACACATCACTCACAATTATCGATAGACGATTAAAGTGTATCGAGCGGGTCAGGCTAACGGTAAACTTAATTTAACTCATGCACATTTTCCCATCTCAAGCAATTAGTCAGAGCAAATGCCACAAAGCCAATTTCCAAGCGCAACAAGGAAAATCGCAGCTAATCTCATGAAAAGTGAGTAAGGAAAACTTAACTCAAGCTCGAGTGCAAGAGAGAGAGAGATGGATAGAGGGGGAAGAGGGACAACCACAGTAGCAGGTATTTATTATGCTAGCATTATAAGCATTATATTCTGAGCAAAGTTGCCCAGGAAGAAGACTGAAAGAGAGAGAGGGAGAGAAAGAAATGGAGGGAGGTGTGTAGGGTATAAGCAGTCGAGCTGCAGCGTAGTAGACAAACGGCGGCCACTTAAAACTGTCACAAGTTAAAAACCGCAAACTGCAGTCAGCATGGAAAATCGTGAGCTCCACAACAAGGATACAAGGATACAATGAAGGATATGCCAGCCAGCAGTAGAGGTGGGAGTAGGAGGAGGAGGTGGATGAAGGCGAAGGAAGTGAAAGAAAGACATTATGCGCCGGCATACCGCACAACAATTTCACAGACAATGAATACATTGGCAAAATGAGGCAACACACACACACTCACACACCGGCTCACACAGCCTGACAAAAGGAATTTAAATAAATGCATGTGCACGAGCTGCCCGCACACTAGAGAAAGCAGCACAGCTCAAATTGAGAGAGGGGAAAAGAGAGTGGGTGAGGCAAAGAGCAAAGCTGATTCTCCACTGTTTGCCGTTGTTGCAATACTCTAATTTTTTACAAATAATTATATTTTGTATTAAATTCATTTATATTTTATATATTTCTTATATTAATAAGTATCTTATACATACTTATAGTCTTTGCATCATATATAAATAAAATGTAAACAAGAGTTACCAGAAAGAGTTGCGTGGTATACATTTACAGGTGCTTAACAGCTGCCCAGAGTGCAACTTAACAGCTGCCCAGAGTGCATCTTAACAGCTGCTTAGAACATTGATTTAACAGCTGATTATCAATTTGATCGATAACAAATAAAAAGTAATACATAAAAAGAAACAGTATTTATGAATAAATATAAAACATTAAACTTCTAAACACAAATGCAAGCTCCTCGAAATCAGATGGACTTATAAGACCCACTGCAAGTGTACAAAAAAATCTCAACAATTGCCAGGGTGGAGTTGGTGTTGTTTCCTGCGTTGTTGCTGCCACTGCTGTGCTGAATGCTGGGTGGTGCCCCCGCTGGTTGGGTGGGCGGATCAGCTGCAGCCACTTGGCATGTGCGCTCGGTGCGATGACTTTGCATTTTGCATTACTTTTGCCGGCGACTTTGCTTTGAAAGCAGTTTGAAATTATTGTCTTTCAGCTCAGCTCAGCGCAGTGCCTGCGGTTCTCCTTGTTGTTGCTGTTGTTATCCTTGTTGTTGTCCCTGTTGCTGCTGTTGCTATTGTTGTTGTCGTTGTGCTTGCCAACTCGACCACATTTCAATGTTGCGTGTAGAGTTATTTTAAGTCGATGTTGTTGCTGTTGTTGTTGTGGTGTTGCTTGGGCTGCATTGTTGCTGTTGTTGTTGCTGTGTGCTTACACACGCAAATGTCTTATTTATGCTCAGCACTTTTCGCTACGCCAGCGACAACTGCGTTTTTGCTTCATCCTGTGGCAGCAGCAGCAAGAAGAGCACAGATCACACGGACAGCGAGAGAGAGATAGCGTGCTATAGAGGAAGAGAGCAGTAGGGTCGTCTGTCGTGGCACTGCTTACACTTCGTGGCATTATGCACTGTTGTGGCTGGCGCGTCTCAGTGCCGTCTGCTGTTCTTGTGGCTTCACTTGCAAATGTTGCTCCTACAATATCCTGTGTGTATCCTGCTGCTGTGGCACACACACACAAACTATCTTTATCTCTTTCTCTGTGGATGTGTGTGAAGGCGCTACATGAAGGTAACTTGGGTTGCTGCAGTTAGTTAGCAACTGCGGTCAGATGGCATAACACAGCAGCAGCACCAACAGCAGCAGCAACACCATCAGCAGCCGCAGTTGAAATTATCCAAAAGAGCTGGTCGACAGTGCCAAGGCAGGTATGCAGCTAACCTTGGCTGCAATTAGTAATGTATATACATAGTATTAATCTGTGTACATACACAATTCTCTTTCTTTATCTGCTGAGAATGCTTTAATTTAATTATGTTAACTGTTAACCGTCTGTTATGTTAAACCTAATTTGAGTTGACGGCGATAGTTATCGATATGGTAACTTTGCTATCGACCTGCCACTTAATGCAAATCAATGTATTCTTATAGGAGGTATATAATTAAATCAATATTAAATGCAAATCTAATGATATAATGCCTCTTACCAGCTCATCATATTCTACTTTACATTATATCATCAATTTCCATAGTACCATAACATAGAAGTTCACTTGCAGCGCATTCGAAATGAGGCTCAGCTGGCAGCTTGTTCTGCATTTCCTATTATAGATGTCAAGGGAGTAAGGGATAGTGCAGCAGGTAGGGGCAGAGGGCAACGGGCAGGGGGCAATTGCACTTCGACTGCTGCCTCGGCCATACTTCAACTTCAGTTGGAGCTTTTCTTATGCAAAGTTGCATTGTTGTTGCTGTTGTTGTTTAGCTTGTTATTTCTGCATAATAGAAAATTGTTTATATAGCCTTACAACACACACATACACTCCCACACACATGCACAGTCACATGCATACATAGAGCTGACAAGGACTTGAAGCAGACAGACTCTAATAGACTCGCTGCCAAAAAGGCTTTTTTATGCTGCTTATTATGAAACCTCTTGGCCAGCAATCTCTTTTAGCTCCCGCCCCCCGTCCCCTCCCCCACTCCACTCCTATTTATCTATGCATATTTTGCTGGCACAAGCAAAGGAGAAGGAGACGAAATTACAGTTTCTAATGGCACATAATCACATTAACTGCAAACTGTCGCCGCAAACTTAATAAGCAAGGCAAGTTGCAACAGGACAGCCAAGGAGGCGGGCAGGCGGTGGGCGGGGCAGCGGATGAGCCGGACAACAGGGCACGTTATGCAATTTAACAGAATTATTTAAAATTCTGCAACTTTTGCCATGACTAAAAAGTGGGCCAGCTGAAAACTTTGCAACATGCAGCAACTTGGGGCAGTGGCAACAACAACAACGACAAAGCAGTGCAAATACAACTTGAACTCACAGTCCATGGGTCAGCGTGGCGCACTGGCAACTTTTAAATTAACCCTAATTCCAACAACAGCAACAACAACGACAGCAACAACAAAACAGCTGCCACAGTGGCAGCAACAGGAGCTGGCTGAAAAAATTGTTTATATATTGTGCAATTTATATGGCAAACTCGACACCCCCCTCTCTCCGCCCATTTTCCTTATCCCCTTGCGCGAGTTGTAGAAAAGTTTACCATATTCTTGCGCATTTTTCAACTTTAACAATTTATTAAATGGGTCAAAAGCCACTAAAACTTCATTTATCATTGCATGAGCAGCCATGCCACGCCTCCTGCCTGCCGCCCCCGTTCATGCCGTGGCCACTTGCCGCCGTGCTCCATTCCGGCACATGGATTCAGCAGCTGACGAGCACCGCGGCACAATTGCAGACCATGTTATACCCTGTAGCTGTAAGCCGCACTGTGGTGTATGCAGGACTGTGCTGGCAACGCCTAATTAGCTAATATTGTACAGGGTATACGGTAGTCGTGCCAGCCCGCTTAGTTAGCCAACTTGTTGGTCGGTGCTTGAACGCGTTAAAATGCCAACAAATCGCAGAGACGAATGAGCTCAGCAACTTGAAGCGTTTCCGGTATGCCGCAGCAATTTTTTCCTGCATTCCAACTAGTGTCCTCCCACAGAACCGAACCGTGCCACACCCCTTACTGACCCTAGCCACACTACGGCCCGCCCCTGCTACGTGCTGCCTCTGCCTGCTGCAGCTAAGAATGCACAAAGAAAATACACGGCACAAGTTTGTCGAGCCAAAACAAGCAGCAGCAACAGAAAAAAAGAAAAAAAATAGGAGAATTATACAATTTATTAGCGCACTGTGAAAAGTGAGTCCGTGGCGAGTGCTCACTGTGGGGGGTAATAGAATTTTAAATATGCATGCGCGCTCAGTGTTTCCTTCCCTTTCCCTGTCGACTTTGTAATGTTTGTTTTTTTTTTAATTTTTCTGAATTCAGCTTGTGTCGCACTGAGAAGTCTATTAAATATTTAACATCGCGTGGGGCTAACAGTTTATACTGCTTGGCTAAGAGGTGAGTGACCACTTCAGCTGTATGAATGAATGCAATGTTTAAATAAATAAAATTTACTTTTTAATCCACTGGGCCAACCTTTTCAACAACTTAACAGAAGTTTAGGTTCGACCACTGTTAACGTAACAGAGCTATGTTATAATGTAATCGTGTGGCTGACTCATTTTCTACATTTCTATATTTGTAATTCAAGTAATTATTTTATTTATTTGTTCTTATGTTCTTACATTTTCATTTTCAAAGAAAGCGCACGCTGAATTAACTTAAAATAACAGTCTGGCAGCGCTGTGCAGTCCAATTTCCCTACCTTATTCCAGCAGTCTGGCAACGCCTGGTACAATTGTGGAGGCTGGCCGATACCAACATTTACACAAAGTTAAAATATCGCTAAAGTAAAGTTTTAAACATTCGTTAATTGAATAAGTAATTTATATCTTTATTGGTAATTATTTGTATACATATATATTTTAAAGTAATCATATAGTTGTTTAACAAAAAGCAACCTATTGAACCTTGGCAAAAATCACATTTTGTTTTAAATACCAGAAATTGAGTAAAAATTGTATTGTTTCATTTTTGGTAGAGCTCATGGGAAAGTTGCTAAGGAACACTAGAAAGACGCTAGAATGACCAGCGAAACTGAAAGCTGAAAACATAATACTAGCTAACAAACTATGGAATCTTAAGAGCACTGTATGGACTTAATATTTGAGAGAATCGGACGTCTGCCCACTCAGGCATATTCTTTACCATTCATCAATGATTTGGTCTCCTCCTCCTTGAGAGAAGGATCACGTCGGAACCACAGCCAATTGTCGCCATTGAAGTAATCCTCAATGTGCTCTAGGCTGCTTATAAGATAACATTAGGCTTAACCTGACTTTAAATTAGTCTAATTTTTTGGATGTGCAACAAGAACCCGTCTTTTGTTTCTGAGTGCGCGCATTTCTTATATATTATATACAACACACATGCAGAACTAGCGCCGTTTGATACAAGCCAGTTTTACCAATTGCGTAAAGTATGTACATACATGCACTTACGTTTACATATACATATACTCCGTACAAATGCATACATACATACGTATGTATGCAAGTTCGCACGATCTTATAAGTTCGCCAAGATAAAAACGAAGTTGTTCCGCGACCGGCGAACTTACTCGTACTATATGTCGTTCTGCAGCGTCACGTTCTCTGCCTGTTACAATTCCAATTTTATTATTTCCAATTTGAAATTCAGTTTTTACTTCTACAATCCCATATTAAATTCCCTAAAAGGAAATTCGGACCGAACAACTCTATTATATACAAATAATAAGAAGTTAAAAATAGCAATTTAAACCAGTTCTATATTGGGTTCCGGTTCCGGATCGTTCGCATAATTCCGGTTTCATTTGGATTTGTATAGTTGTCTATTACTCACCTGACCAAGGGGTATTTCTCTTTTTATCATCATCTACAGCACTTGGCATGCCGGCGACATGTATATCTTCGACGACAGCTTCCAGCACTAGGTCTGGCATAACGGTACACAGCTGCGTCTGGTACTCATTGTGGACTTGAGTGCAACGCAACGACGAAGCCTGAGCCCGATTTGAGATGCAGCTTCTAAGCTTTATATATAGTAGTACAAACGTTCCTAGCCAATTCATATGTTTTTTGTTAGTTCACAGAGTAACTGAGGGAGAGGGAGGAAGGGAGAGGAGTAGCTGGAAAGAGCGATCATCTAAGTCATTACAACTCTTATTATCGTTTTGTATGAATGCGTATTTAGTTCCAATTGAATTGTTAAAAATTAAATCTATGGTTGACAGCAGTTCATTTTTGCTCTATTTGAACATAATACTTGTGTATATAGTAAAGTTTTTAATTTGATAATGATTGAACTGATCTATTTATTTATATAGATTCTTTTGGAATTTCACTTGAATGAAACTTACATTACCGTACAATCAACGCAAGAACTTCAACAATTACAATGTATATGCGCTTTACAGCTATCTTCTTCAAGGTTATGCATTATTTATATTCCCGATATGCTGGACATCCATCTGTATGAAGATTCAACGCAGAAACGTTGACCCATTTAGCCCTCGAACTCGTTTATACTCCCGACGAAGGTCACTTGCATTTCCATATTGTTAAACTACTTGGCGAAACTTACAATGGAATATGAATATAATGCATATATGTATATTATTGTAAGTACCATACACCGCTGTGCGCATGAGTAGGGCGACTTTGCACCGAGTATGATATCATGTGGAGCATTCAACTTGGTGAAACTGTTATAAAAATATTACTATCTCCTTAATTGCTCACGATAAAGTTGAATTAAAGTCTGAAATATTAAATGCAATAACAATATGATAGCATGTGATCAGAGATAGAGACTAGATATAAAGATACAGTGGCTACTTAAAATAGCTCAAGATATCACTGAGTTGTTGCTACCCTGATCGAAATGAAAAGTTAAAGAGTGTATTTTATTTTGAATTCTACAAGGATGAAATCAGTTTCTATCTGCTTGCGCGGCGCTGTAAGTGAAGTCGGGACTGCACTGATTATTATGGATGCATTGAAGTTTCTACAATGATATGTATAGTAAGTGAAAAGTCTCGCGCAGAGTTGCCCCTCAAAAGAGTACAAGAGTAGAACAAAGCCTGAGAGAGAGAGAGAGAGGGAACGAGTGAGTACCCGAGTAGTTGTTGAATGTATTCGTATAATCGAATATGATGTGGAGCAGGATAAAAGTGAAAGCGAACGTCGCTTGCTGCGTAGTCTCGCTCGAGTCAGCAACAAGTTAAGAGGGAGAGCGATAAGAAGAAGAAGAACACTAAGAACCGATCGATCGATCTGATCGGTGTTTTAGATTTATGTTGATTGAGCATACGCCGTGTAAGCCGTGTGAATAAATTTCAATTGAATACAAAGCACACTCGATCTACATATTTCAAAGCGTTTTCAAGCGTTTCTGAAAGCGTGACAACAACAACAACAATAATAAGAACACCAGCAGCAGCAACAACAACAATAACAACGCGAGTCAACAGCAAACGGCAACAGTTTTTCTTCTTATATTTGTGTTTTTGAATAAAACTGAATGCTTTGGTTACAAACCCGTCAGATACACTTGGTACGCTGTCCCGTCATAAGCCCCCGATTAAGTTAGTTAGTTTGTGCCGCCTCAAAGCGTGAAGATAAACCAAAGAACTAAGGTAAGTTAAGATCGATCTCTCATGATTCTAATCCTGCGGTAAATCCCAAAAAGTTGTCACTGTGCCGTGGGAACATTTTCACATTCGAGTAAAAGAAATGAACAAAAACAATAACCTTTTATGATGTTGACATCATCGGTAAAAGAAGCCACAACAAAATTCAAAATGAACAAAAAAAAACGAGACTAAATGAGTTATGCATAATTAATGGGAGCTATTTTTGGTTATTTTGATTTCTTTTAAGTAGTCGCGTCGCAGTAGCCCACCACAGAGACGCCGCCGCCAGTCATCAGTCATGAGTCAGACGGGGTTTGTTATACTTTTTCTGCTGGTGGTGGTCGGGACGACCCTGGGCAGTGCGACCCTGGCCATCACCCACAAGGGTCTCATTGTGTGCGGCAACAGTTTGGGCTGCCTGAAGGGCGTCTATATGCCGGGCTATCAGATCAAACGGTTTGAGGCCTATCTGGGCATACCCTATGCCCTGCCGCCGCTGGGCGAGCTGCGCTTTAGCGTAAGTACAGAGTGGACGTAATAGGCAAGTCATATATTTGTAATCCTCTATCCGTTATCCTCTAGAATCCCAAAGTAATGCCCAAACTGCAGGGTATCTACAATGCCAGCAGTGCCAAAGCGGATTGCATACAGAAGAACTATTTGATGCCGACTCCCTTGATTTATGGCGAAGAGGATTGCCTCTACTTGAATCTCTATAGGCCGGAGGTAAGTGAGATTACCCTAGGTCAGTGAGCAGTGCTCATCATCATTCATTGTGCCTTCACAGCGTCGTGCCAGACCGCTGCTGCCTGTCATGGTATTCATACATGGCGGCGGTTTCTTTAGCGGCTCAGCGGGTCCACAGATCACAGGACCCGAGTACTTTATGGACAACGGTGAGGTCATCTTGGTCACCATGGCCTATCGACTTGGTGCGCTAGGTGAGTAAATTGGAAACTTTTAATAATCCGCAGTTAGAACTGAAAACATCAATTACCTTCTTTAGGTTTCCTGTCCACAGCGGACTCCGTCATACCGGGTAACTTTGGGCTTAAGGATCAACAGCTTGCGCTGCGTTGGGTGCAGCGGAATGTGAAGGCTTTCGGCGGGGATCCTCGACGTGTGACCATTTTCGGCCAAAGTGCTGGCGGCGTTGCCACCCACCTGCACATGCTGAGCTCCAAGTCGGAGGGACTCTTCCAGCATGCCATCAGCATGAGCGGCACAGCCAATGTGCCCTTTGCCATTGCCGAGGAGCCACTGCAGCAGGCACGACGCACGGCAGAACTTTGCCACGTGAAGGATGCACAAAACTTGAGTACTCCAAAATTGGCGCGTGCATTGCGAGCTGTCGATGTGAGGACCTTGCTCAATGCTGGCGATGGTCTGAAGTTCTGGAATGTGGATCACATGACAAACTATCGCGCTGTGGTTGAGGCCAATGCCAGCGATGCTTTCCTTACTGTGCATCCCAAACAGTTGCTGGCCCAGGGCAGCTATCGCAAGGTGCCTTGGCTGCTGGGTACAGTGCCACAAGAAGGTGCTGTGCGTGTAGTGAACATTATGGAAAACTCCACACTGCGTCAGGATTTCAATTCTCGTTTCGATGAGTTGCTGCTGAAGCTGCTCGAGTGGCCCGCGCAGTTCAGTGAGCAACAACTCGCCGAGAAGATGAAACAAATTCATGCGGAATATTTTCAACAGCGACATGAACTTAATGCATCCACTGTGCAGGGATTTCTAGACGTGAGTGTAGATTATAATAATTGTAATTCTCTATACGAATCTTCTGCTCCCCCGTCCACAGCTCATCTCAGACCGAGGCTTCAAGCAGCCACTCTATAACGCCGTCTGGGATTATGTGCAGACAGTCAACACTAGCGAGCATCCATTGTACATGTACAGCTTTGAGTATCTCGGCCCTTACAGTTACGCCTCTATTTACACAAGCGCCAATGTTGGCCACAAATACGGCGTAGTGCATTGCGATGATCTTATCTACCTATTCCGCAGTCCAATGCTCTTTCCCGACTTTCCACAAAACTCAACACATTCCCGTGTCATTCAGTCTTTCGTTGGGTATTTTGTGCACTTCGCCAAGTACGGGTAAGCTTCGATAATAATAATGTGTAAATTGTTTAACGAGCTTAACAAAATCAATTTATCTGTCTGGCAGTAAACCTAGGAATGTTGAAGCAATAACACCCTGTTCGCAGACAGTTCTAAAGTCACGACCCAAAGGAATTTGCGATTATCAGGTGTTTGAGAATACGATCGACAACAGTGAATATCCATTCGAAGTGAACGTGGGGCAAAGTTATCGCACACAAACTTCCCGATTGTGGACTGACCTACTAAAGGAGCAGGAAGAGGAACAACCAAAAACGTATAATTTATAATTGATCAATATGTTAACTTAAACAATCCAATAGGCTGCTGTCTGTATACGTATTTAGTGTGTAGTCTCTCTATAGTCTCTATTTAAGTATTTTGTAATAAACAATGTAGTTCTTAAAGTTGTATAACTTTCACTTGACATGCAGTCTCGTCTAGTCGCGTCTCGTCCAGATTGCACGCCATGGCGTCTAATTTTATAGGAATTCCAATTATTGGCGTGTGTTTGTCGGGTTTGTGAAAAGTGTGTCAGACTGATAAGAAGCTAACTGTAACGGGTAACGGGTAACGGGCCCCGACACGTGCGAGCAACAGCAAAAAAATCGTATTACAATGCACAAATGTACTACTAGACTATTGTTTATATCGTATACTATATCTATATGTACAGCTTTTTTTTGTGTAGTTTTCCCCCCCTTTCAACGGTCTTGTGCTCGATTAACATTCATTAGCATTTGCTAGACACAAACACAAGATCGAGTGAGTTATCCGATATGCCAAACAGCTGATGACGTTGTCTTTCATCGATGCCTTTGTATTGAAGGGGGAAGGGGAATGGTTGAATGGTTCGCGGGATACCTGATGCTCGGCGACGTTGAATGGTTCCAGTTTCCAGTACGCATTGCACGCGCTCACAGTGAGTAATGGGAGGCGTGTCAGAGGGGCCGCTAAATGTCATAATAAAAGCTTGTTTAGCACATAAGAGAAACTATGATCGCGTATACGTCATGTGAACCGCACACCTGTCTTGGGGCAAAACGAAACTGGGATACCCTGTCGTTAAAATAATATTGAAATAATAGAATAAATATTAAATATATATTTTTATACATTTTTTCTTATTTTCAAATAATTTAACATATTATTTCTCTAGGCAATTCAAATATTGTTTCTATCAGATTATCTTGTAAATCATATGATAATTTTGTATTATACCATCTTAGATTATTAAACCCTGTAAATACATATAAATATTTGATATATTCTACACATTTTCAAATTCAACTCGACCTTTGTCACTAAACTCTTATTGTTTTTAACTTTTTCTAATTAAAATTCACAAACATTCTAAATCAAACGATAAATCATGGTATGGAATCTCTGAAATCTAATACTTTTCTCGTAGTATATAGAAATGTGCTTACTATTTATATATTCCTACAATTGATATTCGACTTTTTACTGCCGCTTTTTTTATAAACACCTCAGAGTTAATTTATCTGTCTGTCGTGCGATACAGAGATTATATTATTTATTGATTTCGCTGTTATTAATGGCGCCACCTAATCTCAGATTCGGAATTTCGCGCTGATGATCATTAAGTTCTATATGTAGTTGACTTATTAAAAGGTAGATTATTTTGCTCCCCTTTAATGGGACGACTCAATAATATTTAGTACAAAGTTCAGTGCTCTTTGCAATGGATTCTCGCTGACGAATCGGGTTAGCACATGCAAAGTGGCAACCGTGTCGCCGATTTATGTCAACATGCAGCTCAATTAAAATCAATATGGGACACTCGGGTTCGGGCATATCCTGCGGGAACCTTATTGTGCACGGGACAGTCGCATTCGGGAGTGTTGCTGGGACAGTCATATCAAATGCAACTGGCACGCAAAATAATATTGTGGATTTTTCCACTGTTTGTTCTCGGTTTCCTGCTGACAATGAGCGAGGCTTATTTGAAGAGCGTACGCGTTGAGGAGATACCCTATAGACGTACGCCGCAGCGCATGGCCAGCGTGCTGGGTGGCAAATACAAGGGCAAGACGGGACGATCGAGTGGCATTCATCTGATCTCCAGCCTGGAGCACCAACGCACATTTCTGCATCTCTTTCATGTGCCGTGTAAGATACGCCCTTGAAATAAGAATGTCCTACATTATTTTACCTTATATTACCTCATTCCAGACATCATTTGCTTCTATGCCGCCAAGGGCAAGTGGCCCTATGTGCCGGGATTTATGAAATCGCGTGTAAATGTTGCCGCCAGAGGTTTCTTTAATCAGAACGACAGTTTCATCAAACAGTTCTGCACCAAGTGGATTCAGGTTAAGGAATGTTTTAGGCCAATCTTCGGTATGATATATGTAAATGACTACAGTTAGTCACTTCTCAACCAATTGCAATTGCAGATAAATCGAATACTACAACAGACTCGGAAGTGGAAACTCTGGATGCGCAAAGACAACAGCAACGCTGCAACTGCAATAAGTTGGTGTCCACAGAGCCAACGGTACCTGTTGTTTATTTCGACAAGAACTACATTGGCAACGTTAGCTCAGAGACTATTTTGACTACCATCGAATTTCTGGAAAGTTTTCTGCCGCCGCCCACAAAGAAGCACAAGCGAAAAAATCGCGTACGTGGTCGGCTTGATGAAATTGACATTGATTAACAGTCATATTAATGTCAATTAACACAGTCATTGGAAAGTAATACAATTCATCAATTTAACTTATATATAAATTACACATTTTGCACAGTAAAAAATAAACATGGCTTGCAATAATTTTCTGCGTTTAAAAATATGGCGGCGATTCAGTACAGACAGCCTATCGATAATTAAGTTTATAGCAAACATCGGCAACTGCGCGATTGGATTGGCGTGCGTGTCACGGCTACTGTTAAGCTTAACAGCGCTCTGTTAGGCTTTAATTGGCGGTACTATTTAAATTTCCAGTAGTTTAAAGGATTAATTTACACCGAATTGTATTATTTAAATTTTAGAGTTTAGGAGAATAAATATCAAATTGCAGCGATTATTATTGTAATTGTATTTAATATGCATTTATTATAAAATATAAAACTCAATTTGATTTGTATGTCAAGTTTCAGTGCTTTCTTCCGTGTATTGTCTCAAGAATTGAGAACTTTGATTGATTTGTAGTATGTCAAGTTTCAGTGCTTTCTTCCGTGTATTGTCTCAAGAATTGAGAACTTTGATTGATTTGTAGTGACCTTATAGAAATGCATTTAGTAAATCATTGAAGCGAAACGGACAAGCACGCAATACTTGACAAATGCAACCTATGTAAAAGTCCCCAAAATGTGTAAGTTTTGGACAGTTTATCAAGATGCACGGACTGCAGCAGTTGGCGACTTTCGTTCTGCTACTTTGGCTTCATTGTGGTAGTGCCAACGTTACGTATACGCAATTTAACTGTGGGTGAAGCAGAACATTAATAAATGTTTCTGGGTTTGTAATTAATGCTCTTGCTTTAACCATAGTGACACTCTACAAGCAGATGCCCCCCCTATATCAGCTGGAAGATTACGATCTTTGCCTTGATAAGCCACCGAATCATCTACTCTCGCACAGCACCTACTGCCTGGTCTATGCAGAAGTTGTTCCCAATGCGACCAGCAGCGTATGGCAACAGATCGAGGCGTTGTCCCGTGATGAGAAGCATCGCTTTCGGCACGATCATCTGTTTCTGGGCGTATGCTTGGAACGCTGCAAACGGGCACTGCACGAGTTGAGCCACTTCCAGGTGCAGCAGCTGTATGAAGGTAAAGTGACGGATGTAGAGGTGGGTGCACAGGAAGTTAGAGGTGAGTAGCAGCTGATTGCGCTCTTGTGTTTCCTTCCAGCTAAGCAGTTACTATGCCCGTGTGCACAAGCGTCCGTCGGATGAGCGCATTCACTATGAACATTTGATCAATTCGTGCCTGAATCGCGACTTCGAACGGAAGTTCCAGCTGAGGCTACGTAGCAACATTGAGTACTGCGAATGGGCTGACGAGCGGTTGGAGCACGGTAAGGGAAACTTTGCGGGGTAAGCTTAATTGCTGACTAACCCAACTTGAACTCCTTTTCAGATGCACTGGATGTATTTGTTTATGCTCTACTGTTTTTTCTGCTACTGCTCACCATCATTTCCAGCTGCTACGATTTTCAACTGAAGCGTAAGCAAGTTGATCCTGCGCTAGCACGGGGCAATCTCTTTTATAAGCAGCACCTGAAATCACGTGGTATGTTGAAGGAGAACAAAGTTATGTACATCATTATTATCTTCTTTCCATCATTAGCTCAACGTTTCCTTTGCGCCTTCTCGCTGTGCCGCAACTATTATCGTCTCATTCTTCCTTCGCACAGTGAATTCTCGCGAGATTTGCGTTTCTTCGATGCTTTCCGTGTGGTTGGCGTCTTCGTTGTCATCCTGGGCCACACACTGATGGTCTTTATGACTGTACAGATACAGAATCCCGAGTTCTATGAACAGTTTCTGTATAAATTTGAGACTTCCATTTTTCAAAATGGTAGCGCCTTCATTCAAATCTTCTTTGTAATGAGTGCATTTCTGCTTTATGTAAACTTTACACAGGCAAAGTATATCAGCAAGGAAACAGATACTCTTACCTGCATATCGATATATTTTCGCGTGTTCTTTAATCGATATTTCCGACTGCTGCCATCGCTGGTTATGTTAATCTTGTTCAATGGAACCATATTGACACGGCTGGGAAATGGACCCTTCTGGCGACATTTGACCGAAGCTGAACGTGTCTTTTGTCGCGAAAACTGGTGGAAGAATGTGTTCTTCGTAAACAACCATTTGCTGGAGGATAGTGTAAGTGCAACTAACGGCAGAGCTATCGCATAGAGTGAATAAATTGAAATCCCGATAGTCTTATAACTTCAAAGCCTGAATATATCCGTTTATAACACAATTTCTTTTCAGTGTGCTCAACAAACTTGGTATATGGCAGCGGATATGCAACTTTATGAACTCTTTTTGATACTTATTATCATTACTAAAAAGTGAGATAACATTGATTTTATGTAACTATGACTTTTAATAGTTTCTTATAGACATACAGGCACTACCAGATATATCTATTTATTGCTGCTCCTAGCAACGTTTGCAGTACCCTCCTTCTTGACATATTTTCTTAAGTTAGATGCAATCTATCATATAAAACCGGAGTAAGTTTCATCTATAATAATAATCATATATGTATATGCATACTCTATATTTCTCTATATATGCATATTCAACTTGCAGAACCTATCGCTATCTGTACTTTCGCAACTCGGAGACCTTTTATCAGATTTATCCGCCTTTCTACACAAATTTGGGCGGTTATTTAATGGGCTTTTTGTGCGGACATTTATATCTGAAATCGCGTTCTACTCCTGGTGGTGGCAGCCTTAAGGGCATCTGGAAATTTGAGTTGGGACTGTGGCTACTTATTCCTGCGATGCTGCTCGTACTCTTCTCTGGGTTCATTTTTATCAAGTATGATTTTGAGAAGCCTTCGGTTTGGCTGGCAATCTATGCGGGCGTGATCAAAAATCTTTGGATATTGATTTGTGGCGGATTTGTCTACTGCATGTCCTCCAAAGTGGGCTGTAAGTGAAGGCGTGGCATAGTATTTTCAATATGTTAGTTTCTTTATTTCCCAGGGATTGCCTACGAGTTTTGTTCACTTTCCTTTTTCCGACTCTTGGCACGCATTTCCTTTCAGTCTTTTCTATGGCACATTTTTGTAATACGCCTAGTCGCGGGATACTTTCGAGATCCTGTCTATATCAGCCAGTTCTTTTTAGTAAGTTTTTTTATATTTCTCAATTTCGTTTATTATAAATATTATATTCATTTAGTTCGGAAATGTGTTGTTGGTTTTTGTTCTCACACAACTTGTGGCTTTTTTTATGGCTTTGTTATTTGAATGCCCCCTAACGGAGATCTTAAAGCTGCTCATGATGCATAATACAAGTTTGTATAAATACATTAATAATTAAAAATAATTTAAATATAATTTTGTAAACTTTTCAGATACCAAAAAATCATCTCGACTAACGCAAGTTGAATTTAATTATCGTTGACATATGTGAAAAAAAATGAACTAAATTACACTTTAAAAATTTAAACCAGTTTATTAACGTTTGTAAATAACTAAACAATAACAAAACAAAATATAATATATTTGAAATTCATAGATTCCAATTTGAGTCATAGTGTGACCATAGAGTATAGTGATATTCCGAAATAGTGATTTGGTATTTTTTGAAGCAAGTTGACAGCGCTTGCTTGCCGTATATTTGAGTCTTTTAAGTTCGGTCACACCGATCAGTTGGTTCAGTTTTGTTTTCTCTCGTCTTGGTCGTCGGCGTTTTGCTACGTTTCGTCTTTCTCGTAACCGCAAATTCTTGAAACAGTTCACAAACAACGAAGTGCGAAATTCAAAATTTCTTGTTCTCATTATTTGTAAATAAAGAGGCAGACACGCATGAATTAATGCTAAGCTAAAGTGAGTGTCGCTTTATGTGTGGGTTAAATTTGTTAAGTTCTGTTGCCGCAACTTTTGGCATTTCGATACAAAATGTCAATGAATCACTGTGGCATTTTTACCACAAGACATCAATTGTCAGCCATTTCAATTGCATTATTGAAATAATATGAAAATTAGTTGGCCAAAGAGAAATAACGAGGAAATACCATTTAAAATATAATGAACGCGCGTATTACAAAATCATTCAAATCACGGCACGGCAAATAAAATAAGAGTGCGACAATTGTGTGTGTGCGTGCGTGTGTGTGCATGTGTGCTTGCGTATGTTTGTGTGCGTGCCCGCGCGCTTGTACGTGTATGCGTAGTGAGTGGTGCGCGCAATGCAAAAGAGGAGTGCAGCTATAAAATGTTGCCACATGCGCTCTCTCTTCCACACAGTGTTATATGAGTCGCAACACTCCAAAAAAGGGAATAAAAATGAGAAGCGTCTTGGACACAGCCAAACAGCAACAACAAAATACCGAACGCCGAAAAATGTTGCAAAATGAAAGAAAAGCAAACAAAAACGAAACGAAAGCAAGCAAGCAAATTATTTCTGCGTTTCTCACACAAACGCTCACATACATATGCATATGTATATTTAAATTAATTGTGCTTTTTTCTTATATATTCGCTTTTAGCTGTAAGTTTTGTATATTTTGTTGCGCTCACATTTTCCGGCTAACGGTCGACCGCTTGTTTATAAAAAGTTGAAGCCGATAATAAGAGAGCTAGAGAGAGAGCGAGAGGACGAGAGAGAATAATTGCGAGAATGTGCTGGTGTTGGTGCTGGTGGGAGAGCGCCCAATTGTTGCTCTGGAAGCAACAAGTCGGACAAATCCAAATCCCTCCGCGGGGTATGCTCTCTCTCGGTGTCTCTCTCAGTTTGGTCAACAAATTGAGTTGTGGGCGCAAACGCAGGCCGATAAGCCGTAATTGAAATATTGTGGCAATTGCCAAGAAACGTGGCTTCAAGTTGGCCCAAGAATATAATTACACACACTTCCAGTCTCTTTTTTTCTTATTTGTATGCGTGTGAGGGTATGACTGCGTGTTGCTGCTGCGTGCGCGTGTGTGTGTGTGTGTGAAACAAGTGTGAAAAACAAACGACCTCCAGCAGCGCCGACCGCCGTCTTTGTCTCCTCTGCGTCTGCGCTCTGTTAGAAAGTGTAGGAGCGCGTGCGAGCACGCCCCCACGCACTGTTTTTGTTGTTGTTGATACGAAAACAGTTAACTTTTTTTTTGTTTTTGTTGCCAGGCGTTGTCCAAAAATGGGTTAAACAACAACAAAAAAGTTGGGACAAACACAGCAATGCCAATTAGTGACAAATATAAATGAAAAACGCATGCAGTATATGCATATGAATGTGTGTGTGCGTGTTTAAATGTCTGCGCAAATATGTATGCAAATTAAGTGACAGTGTCCAAAAAAACAGCAACAACAACCGCCGCCAGTCTGACTAAGCGCAAATGCGGCAGAAATAGCAACAAGTAGACGCGCGAAACGGAGAAGCGTCGTGCAATTAAGACAGCAACAACAACAAACATAACATCAGCAGCAACACAACACACACAACAACAACAGCAGCGCAAATGCATAGTTAAATTTAGCAGCAGAGTTCCACTTTCACTCGGCGGCGACACCGACACCCACCAAGCCGCTCAGCCTCTGCCCTCCCTCCTTCTGTTGTTGTTGTTGCATGTTAAGTTGATGCGTGTCGCGATATTTGCGTTGGCACGAACACGCACGATACATCGCCTAACAAGACGTTAATAGAAATTAATATGCATACACGAAGACACAAACACACACCCGAATGTGCATAAAAGCAATGAGCATCGATAACGTTTCCAGTCGATATACTTTAATATCAATAAATACTGTGTTTATTTTGGTATAATTAGCTGCATTAAAACGTGCTTATCGTTTAAAGTTTAATTATCTTGTGGACATTTGGTCACACCTCAAATCAAATATTTACTGCAGCGTCACGCTGTCATCTCTAACTATGCGAAGTGTTGTCAACCGCTGAGCGCCTTGTGGCAGGCAGAGACACTTGCGCGCTTTTTGTCAAGATTTAAGTTAATCACACAAGCAAGAAGGCAAGCAGAGGCAGTGGCAACAGCAGGCGGCAGTGGCAGTGGCAGTTTGATGAACTCAAGTACAACAAGGCAATTCGATGACGACGAAGATGTTATTTATTTGTTGTATCCGTTGCTGTTGTTGTTGTTGGTGCCTGTCATTGGCAATTATAGTAATGCCTAATGACATCATCATCAAGCGCCTTGCGCAGCTGCAATATGCAGGCGGGCGAAAGTTTCCATAGATGGTAGGCAGCTGATAAAGTGCGCACTTGCAGCAGCCTCTGATGCTTATCAGCATTGACGTCTGGCAATGCTGCTGATTCACTACGCCACCCACACACACAGACATACTAATGTGCAGGCATGCATACTTATGCGTACACTAAGCAGCAAAACAATCGATAGCAATTTAAACTTCTTTACAATAAATATCAATATCTAGTATTAGTTTAGAATGGAGTGTTAAGTATCGATAACAATTCAAACTTCTTTACAATGATTTCCAAGTTATCAATATCTAATGTTAGGTCAGAATGGAAAGTATTAATTATCGATTGCAGTTAAAACTTCTTTAGTTATTGACTAATTAATATCGAATTAAAAGAATGGAAAGTGTGTGCACACACTTTTCAAATTGATATTTTCCTTTGCCTTGTCGTGCAGTGTATGCGAATGCACACACAGTGTAATGTTATTATTATTATAGTTGTTATTGTTATTGATGGTGCTGCACAGGCTGCACAGCATGACACATTCACGCTGCCCGTTGTAAGCTAATTAGATGCTGGACAGTTGGATTATAGCGGGCACATTAGCATTGTGCAGCGTAGAGTCAGCAGTGTGAAGCCAATTGGAGCACCATGCCTCGCTTTGCCTCTCGCTCTCACTCCTTGCCTCGTCTCGACTCTTGTTGCTCTCTGCCACTTTCCTCTTGTTCATTGACCGCTGCGTTTGTCATAGTTTTTTTTTACACACTTCTTACACTCGATTGCATTTGCTGCACGCTGAGCTTAATTGACTGGCGACTGGAAAATGCTCCTGTATGTGGCCTGCCCCGCCCCTGTTGTGCTTGTTGTGTTTCGTTTTTACAACTATGTACATTTGTTAGCAATTAGAATTGTGCATTGTCGGTTAACGTTTCGACAAAGCGTTAAGATTTGCAATCAAGCATTAAGTCAATTTTGTGGCCAGTCGTCGTTGGCGCGTTACAATCATCGACTGTGTGATGCAGCATCATCATCTCAGCATTGCCATAAGCCAGCGCACAGTGCATACCAACAAGCAGTGTGCGCACTGTGGTTGAGAAAATGTCGTAAAGTTGCTTGCACACTGCTTGCTAAAATTGTTGCGCCACTTGCAATGCATTATTTGAAGAGGGGAAGTAATAAATAGAACTATTAAATATATATCAATATATATCTTTGTTTGTTCCTTAAAACATTTGCCAAGTTTTATTATGTTTTCGTAATCAACGCCCTCGACTGACAATTAGTAGAAGAATTAATGTGTTTCTTAGCTATGGTTTTTTTATCTATATATGTATATTTACTGTGTCTATATTTATTCTTTAACATGTTTCTGATTTATTATGTTGTCGTAATAAACAACGTTCTCGTAATAAAATTGATGGCTTTCTGAAGGGAACTTCTTATAGATATAATATTTATCTAAGCCCTGTAGGTAATCTTATCTCAAGTTAAACTATGACAAATGCCAAATTGTTTACATATTACAAATTGATAAGTTGTGGTAGGAGAACAAGTTGCCACCCCATACGGGTTACTTTTAAGACGCACTGTGACCACTCGCTGACAACTCAATCGTACTAACAGCTCGGGTAGTTCGCGTAGCACCCTCAACAACACCCGCCGCACCCGCACATAACAAGTATTTCAACTGTGTATTAAGTATTTTGTATCAACTTCCGTTATAAATATGCGACACATTATCTCGCTAGTTGCAAAGAAAAACGACATGTGTGAAGCAGGCAATGACTGGAGGCGGACGCGGGCGAGTAGAAGGGGGAGGGAGGCAGTCGAAATATTTTGGTATATTGCAAATTGCAATTGCGATAAGTCAGCAAAGAACAGAGAGAAGAAAAAGAGAGAGAGAAGAAATTTCAAATAAACACATCAAAAGCGAATTACAACGCGCACGATGGGTGTGACTGTGTGTGTGTGTGTCTGTATACCTTGCCTGTATGTGTGTATTTATATGAAAATTGAATTTTAAGCAAGATGATTGAATTTTCTATTAATAAGTTTGACCTTCAACAGCTGAGAAATGTATTTCAAATTTTCTAGCGAAGGTGTTCTTGAAGCATATAAACACCATAATAACACACACACACATATATACGTATGCTTGTATAGCACATAGCTATAGCTAGATTGATTCAGTATGTATCTGCCATGGCGATTTCTAGAGTCAAGAGTTTTCGAGTGCTTTAACAATATTGTTTTTGTTGTTAAGTTTGTTTTAGGCAGTTGGTTTCTGCTTTTTGTACTAGAATATTTTAGCTGATATAGTTTATCAGCAAATGATAGTCACCAAATTAAGGTGAACTCACACACATACAGACATACACACCAGTCCATACACCCACTGGGCTTACCTTGTGTCTAAAATGAAAATAAACATAAATACACAATTTTTATATATATTTTTCCATATATTTTTTTTTACCAGGTCAATGACAAATCTATTATGCCACATAGACATAACATTTTCAGCAATAATGAAAGAAAAACTGAAGACTATAAAAAGCATATTAATAATTTTACTGCCTGTTTGACTCTCGCTGTTGTTGTATTTATTTTTCTTTCGTTCCTTTTTCTTTTCTTCACAACTGATTAAAAACGAAAGCTTTGTCGCACACACACACACCCGGTTCGGTGTATGGTATATGGGTATCTGGCAATGGGTTTGCGCCCAACCCAAGTTGAGAGTTTTGCGAATATTTCTGCTGTCAGTCTGTTTGGCCATAATTCACGTGCGCCACCTAGTCAGTTTATTTCCAGCCTTATGATGTCATATCAAACCCAGTCAAGTCTCTGCCTCTCCTCACTCAACTCTTTTTATTAATTAGACACGTTGTTCGATACGATTACGTAGAAAGTGTTCTGCCTACAAAGTTGCAACAACTTTGTGCAACACACACAATACGAACAAACGACAACTTCAAACAATGCCACAGTTTTTTTTCGCATAAATTCCAGTTAAATGGAGCTTATTGATTTGTTGTTTTCTATAACGTAATATGCAAATTTATTAAACAAATCGAGGTTGCAAAACAACTTGCGAAGTTTCAGTGGCGCTCGACCGGCTAGATAAACCAGGTTTAGTTGTTGTTGCTGTTGTTGTTGTTGTTTGTACGGTCATTGTTTGATTTCCTTTGAAAGATTTAACAACAACTGAAAGCCGGCTGTGGTTTCGCATTTGAAACTGCGCTTTAAGCAGATACAATATGTATTTATAGCTGTTGCATAGTTATCGATATGCGAATAATTCGGAGATTACATATGCATATCCATGTTGAAATTGAATATGTTAATCCAACTATGCTAAATGCTGTGACAATTGTTTAAGTTGGCCTATAAAAATGTTAGATAAAGGCAAGTAATGTTACATTTTGGTAACAGAGCGCCAACAGCTTGCTATGTTAAATAACAGAAACTGTAAGTGGGAAGGAAATTGAGAGCAATAGCGAAACTAAATGACAAATTGTTTATATTTATTTAGAGAACTAAGGAATAAATTAAGTGTTAATCAAAAATTCAAGGAAGCTTTTCTTCAACTGTCATTACTATTACTATTAAAATTAAATCCTTATGCTCACACACACATTCTTTTATTTATCATCAACAGGAAAAACAAACGGTGTACAGTTTTATAAAAGTAGTTAAGAGTTAGACAAGCCGCGGAACCTCAAGACTAAATCTGACAACGAATGATCGCAACAACTGCAAAAATTTAGTGGATCAACAACAACAACAGCCGAGAAGAAGACCTATATATAACGGGGCTGATAACTCAAGTAGTGGAAGAAGAAGCGAACCGAACCGAAACTGAGCCACTAGAGAATTTCGTGAACCAAAAGAAAAGATGTCATTTCGTGTGGTTCGCAGCTCAAAATTTCGTCACGTCTATGGACAGTCACTGAAACGGGAGCAATGCTACGATAATATACGTGTCTCCAAGTCAAGCTGGGATTCCACATTCTGTGCTGTGAATCCAAAGTTCTTGGCCACCATTGTTGAGTCAGCGGGCGGCGGTGCATTCATTGTATTGCCACACAATAAAGTGAGTATTCCCCTCATTCCTTTTTTTAACACGTTCAAAACTATCGAAACAGAGGATGAGAGGAAATCCCTATTTTGGTTGCATTGCCAATATGTGACGCATGGTATGCAGCATACAGTGAGACCTTAATAGAGAAGACTATTGTCAGATAGAACAATTGATAGTATGTCAGTATTTGATACACTTTGTGTAACTATCGATAGTTGGGAAGTATCATTTCATTGTCACCACTATAGAATGTCAGCAATGGAACGTGCTTCGAATGTTATCGGTAGTTCCTAACGTACAATTGAATCAATTTGGAGTTTCTTCTTCTCCCTCCGTTCTTTGGCAGTTTTCTGTAGTCGTACTATTTTTAAACAACACAATGAATCATCAGCCTACTGCTATTTCGTACACTGAGACCTTAAAGAGAAGACTATTGTCAGATGGAACAATCGATAGTATGTCAGTATTTGATACACTTTGTTTAATTTGGTTAGTTTCATTTAATTGTCGCCAATGTCGATCATATGTCCGTAAGTTACGTCCTTGGATTGTTATCGATTGTTTGAAGCATACAAATGAATCCATTTGAATTTTCTTTATTAGCTTTGCCTCCGTTCTATGCAAGTTCTCCTTCTCCCGCTATCGAAGCCCCACTGTAGTAGTACTATTTTTAATAGAACACAATGGATCATCAGCCTACTGCTATTTATAGTGTTTTCGGCAAATGTTTGCGACCATTTGCGGGCTTGTTGTTGCTACGCCGCGTTCTATGTAGGAAATGACGTCGAGTGATTTGGCATGAAACATGCGCGTGCTTTATTTTCTCCCCCCCTATCCTATGCTTATAAATAAAGCTAAATTGTATAGTTATGAATTCTATGCAGGCGCGCACTCTCCCCATTTCCCTTGCACAACACTCTCTCTCTCCCTCTCTTCCACTCTCTCGATAGTTTCTCTCATTAGTCGTATCTCTCTTGGACGCACTTTTGTCTTTGGCCCCTGGCCAAGATGACACACCAACTTGTCTAAATTTAACAGTGAAATAAATAAAACAAAAATTGATATTTTGAATAATCATCATTGCATTCGGATAGACAGAGAGAGAGAGAGTGAGAGAGAGGTAGCATTGAAGAGGGAGAGAGATCGACAGAATTTTCAACTTTATATAGAGATTTTCTAATTTCCACACTCGTTGTTGGAAATAGCCAAAAGATTTCGATAGATTTTGCTACTGCGCCAAAAATCGAACATCCGTTCAGCTGTCATCGGCAGCGTTGCGATTCGGCGGCGTGGGCGAATCTTCTTCTGCTTCGCCCCCCATTCGGAAACCCCAAATCGGGCACCGACTGTGTGATCTCTCCACATTTGGCCAAAACACATAATGCCATGAAGATGGAGACGAGGAGGAGGAGAGTGGGGAGGAGGCACCACCTTGTGTGTCTGCGTTCTAATTGGGCCAAATTTGTATGCAAAGTGCGCCACGCCACGCACGAAAGTTGCTCCAGCTGCCCGATTTGGTGGTTGTGTGTTGGAAGTAGCGCGAGTCGCTTTCACACGCTCTGATTTATATGTCTTGGGCGATTAGCTGCCACTACCGAGTGTCAATTAAATGGACAAGCTATCTAGTAGTAGTCTCGGCGGAAAAGTAGCTAGAAAAGCGGTTTAATTGCCATTGATTAATCGTGTACTGAGATTAGTAGCCGAAAATCCTGTTTATGAAGACAGGATCAGGCAGGTTCTTTAGTTAGCTTAGGTTTCTACTCATATATACACGTATGTACATATATGTATATAGTGTTTATATCATATATTCCTGGTACTTAATTCTGTTTATATACTTCTGTATATATACTTATTTATATAGCCCTTCTATCTGCATCTTTGTTTTCCCTTCTACGATCTATAAACGTTTATCAGTTCAGTTATTTATGCAACTCATACATTCTTTATGGTGGGGCAGTCACAGTTATCTTGAAATATATTGCATATATTGTAGTATAGACTGGACTAGTCAGTAAACCGAAAAGCTGAGCAATTTCAGAAGAATTTCAAACAAGCACGAAAGCTAACAAGTCGAATGAATGCTCGACTGTTATATACCCGCTAACCAGCTGACCATAAAGATTTCTTAAATATATAACTATTGACTACTATCTACTAACTACTGCAGACCATAATGATATCTTAAATATATAACTTATATTTTTAGCGTATTTTGTGTGCCATATTTTAGGAAGCGGTTTGGAAATCAGTAACTCTTGAAATTATTTCTTAAGTAACTTTTATGTTAATTATGCGATCGAAATCAAATTTTAAGAATTCATTTGTGCGTAGATAGTTATTGTTTTTACTAAAAATGAACTGTACTGCATTAACATAACGCTTGGAATGAGGTTATTATCGATTTGGTTCTAAAACGAACTTGATTTGCGTGCAATAATAAAATGATAGCAAATTTTAGCTATTATAGTCTTTAGACAGACAGTTGAAACAAAGTTATAATACCCTTCTAGCCCGTGGGTAGCGGGTATAAAGAAACTTTTATAAACTAAAGATTCTTCAAGTCGATAATTGACTTGACATTATGTTTATTTATTAAATTCGACAACGATTACGTAATTTAGTCATGTACAATAAACAATTGTTAATTTATTTATTTGCAAACATTTTGCCATGAACAAAGTGTAATTTGAATTGTCTGTTGACATTGCAACGTGAAGCGACGACAGAAATGAGGCCATGTGTTTATCGATATCGATAAACGATTTGAATTTGAACAGATTGCAGTTCGAATTACTTCTTAAATGACCCTCGCAGCCGCCTGTCGTCTGTCTTAATCACCTTAATCAAGTGTGTACAGTCATTGGCATAAATAACTTATATAGGGGTAGTGGGTGAGGCGGAGGAGGGACGGAGTGTGTGAAGGGAGGTGAAATAGCTAGTCAAGTGTTTCACACGTGCTGCCATTAATTGCAAACTTCACGCACCTGACGCGGCGGCTGCAGTTACCATGAAGTTTGGCATTATGAGAGAAGAGATTCAAGCTAAAAATAAAGCTAGCTAGCTAGAGAAATTGGACTAATGGGTTTTGTTTTCATAGTGGCGGACAATTAATTAATTGTTGTTGTTCTGTTTTCTTGTTGAACAGGTTGGACGCATTGCAGCAGATCATCCACTGGTGGGTGGACACAAAGGTCCCGTATTGGATATTGCGTGGTGTCCGCACAACGATAATGTCATCGCCTCCGGTTCGGAGGATTGTGTGGTGAAGGTGTGGCAAATTCCCGATGGCGGCTTGTCGCGCACACTTACTGAACCTGTTGTGGATTTGGTATTCCATCAACGACGTGTTGGCCTTGTGCTCTGGCATCCATCGGCACTCAATGTACTGCTCACAGCTGGCTCGGACAATCAGGTAAGCTCGGACAAATCTTGTAAAGAACTGTTGCTAAAATTAATCTCCTTTGTTGTGTAGGTTGTCATCTGGAATGTGGGCACTGGCGAGATACTGGTGCACATTGACTCGCATCCGGATATTGTGTACAGTGCCTGCTTCAATTGGGATGGCTCAAAGTTGGTCACCACGTGCAAGGACAAAAAGATACGTATCTACGATCCACGCACGGCGGAGCTGGAGAGCGAGGCCATGTGCCATGAGGGCTCGAAAGCAACGCGCGCCATCTTTCTGCGTCACGGTCTGATCTTTACCACCGGCTTCAATCGCAGTTCGGAGCGTCAATATTCGTTGCGCACACCCGACGCACTCAGCGATCCCATTGTCATGGTCGAACTGGACACATCGAACGGTGTCATGTTCCCGCTGTACGATCCGGATACAAATCTGATCTATTTGTGCGGCAAAGGCGATTCTGTGATTCGTTATTTCGAGGTATTACTATACTATAAGTATTAGACGACTCTTATTAATGCACTCTACTCATTTTTAGGTGACACCAGAGCCTCCATTTGTGCACTACATCAACACATTTCAAACTCCAGATCCACAGCGCGGCATTGGTCTGATGCCGAAGCGTGGCTGCGATGTAACCACCTGCGAAATAGCTAAATTCTATAGGCTGAACAACAATGGTCTCTGCCAGGTCATCTCGATGACGGTGCCGCGCAAATCTGATCTCTTCCAGGAGGATCTCTATCCCGATACACTGGCGGAAGATGCGGCCATAACGGCCGAGGAATGGATTGCCGGCAAGGATGCGGATCCCCTGACGTTCTCCCTCAAAGTAAGTGGATCCAGTTGCGATTGTCATGCTCGCCCCCCTTAGAGTTGCCCCTTTTGGAATACAGACGCTTTAGGCGCTGCGTCATTGTCGTTTATCCAAAGTACTTCAATGTCGCAGTTGCTGCTCTAGGGAGCGTACAGGAATGAATTTGGATATGAAGCAACTACAATCAATGACAATAATTGTATTCCAAAAAAAGGAAGTTGCTTTCCTTGTGTCTGCCTGATTCTGCTGATTTTGCTTCTGTGCCTGCCGTGCTCTGCTTGATATGTGTGTTCTCAACGTTTGTGTCCCGTTCGCGCCCCTTACAACCTGCTCTACATACCACACAAGTCACACTCCCACACATACCCACACACACACTGACAGCTTCACACATACGCCCTAACACGCACGCTGCGTGGCGCTTGTTGTTGTGTTCTTTGTTCTTTGTTGTAACCCAAGATGAACAGTGTTTCTTATAAGCCTAATCAGGATCGCGTTTCCATTGTACAGGGTGGCTACGTCTCCTCGTCGGGCAGCAATCAATTGTCCGTCAGCAAGAAGGCCAACATACTGAACAAGGCATCGGCATCGCGAGGTGGCGCCAGCAATGCCTTGGCCCCCGGTGGTGGCGGCGGCGGCGGTGGCAATCATTCATCTGCCAACAACAACGAGGCGTCCAATGATGCACCAGCTGCGATATTTACGGTAAGTAATCGTATAGTTTATCTCGTCTTAGACTAGAACTTAACTCATCCTCTCGTCATTGTCTGCAGGAGAAGGATCATCGCAACATACTCGATGAGATACGCAAAATGAAGGCGATCATTGTCAAGCAGGAGAATCGCATACGCGCCTTGGAGGGCAAGGTGTCTGCGTCTGGTGGCGATGAGACCGATGCACGCAACAGCAATAAAAATGGCAGTGCAGCAGGAGCCGCCGGAGCAGCAGCGTCATTGGCGGCAGCGGACAGCAGCCATGCCAGCGAAAGTGCCAATGATCATGCCGCCTCGGCGTCAGCAGCAACGGCGGATAATGCTCACGACGAGGATTAGAAATCTTCTTCTCCCCCGACACAGGTATAAACAAGTAGAGAGAGAGAGAGAGGGGGATAGAGTAGAGAAGTGCAGAAGTGCAGGATTGCAGGAGTGCATGAGAGAAAGCGAGAGGGAGAGAGAAAAGTGCTGGAAGAAGCTCGTCGTCGCCGTCGTCGTCGTCGTCGTTATTGTTTCAATTTCTCTGATTAAACAACAAGAAAAATTACGTTTATATTTGTACACGCTAAATGAGAGTCGTCGTCTATATAATGATTATGATTTCGATTATTTATTTTATATAATTTAATGTTAGGTCTTTTTACGAGCGAAATGAGTTGAGCGTAGTAGAGATAAAACACACACAATACACACACACACAACATACACATACACATAATGCATATAACATATACAGACGCACACACAGACACACACACAATATCCTGCCAAAAATATATAGTGAACCTAACGAACTACCTACAAATTGCGCCCAAAATCGTTGAGAAAGGAAAGAAGATGAGGGAGAAAGAGAGAAGGAAATCGACGTCCCTCAACTTTTCGACTGTGTGAAATTGTTGTAAATTTAACAAATTCAAGATTTATAGACTAAAATGCAATCATAATAACTGTATATCCTACCAATTTACTGCATACCTATTATATACATACGCATATAAAACATTATAACGCGTCGAGGCAATACATCTACATATTTCTACATTATACACTATATATCCATGACAATAGCTTCGATTAGGCATCTAAAAACAAATTTATACTTAACCCCCCTCTATTATCCCCCCACCCCCCTTACCCAACGCCGCCGCTTTCATAATACATTTTTCTCGTTCTAACTAATAATAAGTTGTATTTTGTAATAATAAATGAAAGAAAAAGAAAACCAACGATTTCAAACGCTGTCGAAATTTTGTATTTACATATAGAATTTGCCTATCGATTGTATGACAATCAAACAGAATGCAAATACAGATGAAACAATAATAAATTATGTAAAAGTGCTGACAATTTCCTGTATAAATAATTTACAATTTGATACGGAATAAATTATACACAAATTGAAATGAGAGTTAAACGTAATTTTTAATTCTTTTATTTTTAACGGGTTTTCAGCTGGTCACACAGTTCTTATCGATATGGCCAGATTGTTTAAATTGAGTTCAAATATTGATCGATTGCGATCTACAATATCGATATATTGATATGTTAACGGCGGAATGAAAGCTCGTAACATGCAAGATTATCGAATTGCTCCAACAAAACCCACTGATCCACCTTCGCGGCTGTCATTCCCATGCGACGTTGACATACATACAACTGATTGTAAAAGTTAATAAACTTTTCTAAATAAATCTTATGCAATTATAGAAATGAATTACAATCAAGTATAAAAAACTGCTATTTACGTCACATATTTGTTAAAACACAAACAACCATACTGAGAAAATACTGTAAGTTACATCATTTGAGTTCACAATTAAGCAGTTCCATAAATTTGTACTTTTTTAATATTCCTTGTTACAAATTCACGTTTGCCATTCACACCAAATGCCGCCAAGCTTAAATTCAAGTTGATCGGTATATCGATGAATCGCCGGATGTATCGATTGTGTTTCGTTACTTGACATTTGACGGTCGAAACGTGCCTAGAGCCTCGTCGGCAAGCAACTACAAAAAGCCCAATCGGCTGGCAAACGATTCATTCGTGTTTTCATCGTCGTTCGGTTGAGCAGAGGCGCGGGCGAGAGTGAGCGCCAACTAAATAATAAATTGTGCACGCGCATTCAAAAATCCAGTAGGGTTATTTAATCGGCTTCACGTGTAGCAAATAGTGTAACTATATATACATACAATATACAAACTCAAACGGGACGGAAGCAAAGTCGAATTGTGGCACATCATCGAGGGAAATAATGCAGCTGGCAACATTACATAAGCGAATGGCACAAACTCATTTTTTGCAAAAACAAATTGTCTAACGAGATTCAGATATATTTCATCAGCCACACACACACTGTCGCACACGCTTGTACATGAGCGTGCATGTACATGAATGTATGTTTGAGTGAGAATAACAACAAGAGTAAGAGTAAGAAATAACTAAAAGAAACAGCTGAAATTTGCCAAAGAGAAAATATGTGCTCGGCAACAACAAAACAAAGGCAGAAATGTATAAGTATTCGCAGTAGCAGCAGCAACAACAACCGTAGCAGCAGCAGCGACAAGAACAACCACAACAACAAGCACAGTAGTCACAGTCCCAAATCGGCGCCTAGCAACAAGACATATCGCATTGCTGCCATGTGCAACGAGTTTCTGTGATTTCAATTCGATTTGAGAATCAAATTCGACGCCAAAGATTGTAAATAATAAAAAAATACAATATAGAAATATTATATATAGTAGCACAAGTTGCACAGAGCACAGAGCAGAGAAATAAGTAAATCAATTCGCCGTAAAGAGTAACTCAAGTAAATCAGATCAAAATGAATACTAGCGCAACGCCGGCCAGTGCCAATAAGATGAAAGTCAAGGTATTTTCCCATGTCAAGTACGAACATCTTGTTGCCGGAGTCTCCGGGGGAGTAACATCGACGCTAATACTGCATCCATTGGATCTCATCAAAATTCGCTTTGCTGGTGAGTAACCAAGACAGAAAGAGAAAGGGAGAGTGAGACGAAGAGTGTGCAGGGTTGTCACGTGACTAAGAAGGCGCCGCATTGCTTATCATTGCATTATATCCGTTTGTTTGAAAATTTTCCATTCGAATGCACTGAGTTAACGGAAAATTCTTGAGCAAACAAACAAACACACACACACGCAAGCACAGACCAACACACGCGCAAATAAAATTTGCACTTCATTCATTTCCCTCTTTTGTCAATTAATTTATTGATTTGTTGACAATTTCACTTCAGTTGGCATAAGTGTGACCGATAATATTCCATTTTAGGCATATCATTTTTAGAAAAAAATAGAAATGATAAGCGCACATAATCTGTACGTGAAAAGAAAGAGCTGGAAGTACACGCCCACAAATGTTCTGGGGACTTTATGGCAGTATTTTGGTACAATTTATATTATGGCTTATGGTGCAAAGCTCGATATTAACTGTTCTTTACTCGATGATGACTCAGCGCTATTGACTTGCCTCGCGCCTTCTAGTTGTTTTGTGCTCTCTTGCTTTGTTTATTGCCTCCCCGTTTCCCATATTCTCTTCCATATCAGCTAATATTCATAGTTGTCCTCGTTTTTATTGTTGTTGTTCGTATTGTTTCCGCATGCAAAGATTTTTTTAAATAATACATCGACAATAATAACAACAACAGGTTATCGCATTCACATAAACAATATCAGTGTATTTAAAATGTATTTTCGTTTAGAGTTGACTTGACTTTATAATGAAAACCGCCAATATCCGAGAGAGTGCAAAATATTTACATTTAAATCCGCTGGAATTTCATTGGAAACGGGCAAAAACCTCAACACAACAACAACAACAAATTAGGTTGTTTATGCGAAATAATCAGGCAACTCTTTAAGCTAAATGCGCACACTGTGACGCCATCTATTGCCTAGAATTTGCAAACTACAAGAGAAATACGACACACGCGCGCGACAATTCTGCATATGTATTGCATGACGCACCGACTTTATAGTGTTGTGGAGAGGGAAACAACATCAAATGCGAACGTCAGCGATTGGCGTAAACTTGTTTATCTTTCTTTTGCACTCACACACACACAAACATATTCACTCACTCACTGGCGCGTCTTCGCGCCGTCAGATCACGTGACCAACGTGCTGTGTGACTGTACACAGAGTATGGTCTCTTTTTTCATAACTTAACGGCAACTGTCGCAACTCTCACGCACAGTCACACTCACGCACGCACGCACGAGTGCAGAACTGGTTTGCAAACTTGTGTTGCCAAGTGCGCGCAATTGTCAACAACTTTTTTATTTTTACACTTTGTATTTATCGCTAAACATCAGCTGTTTCTGTTGCTTGCCAGTTGGTAATTAGAAGGTTGGCAACAACAAAACCGAATGTATTAAATAAGTGTCGTTAAAAATACCGCATTAGTAATTGTATTTACTTTTGTGATAAATCACGTAAGTCGAGCCGATATCGATAAATCATAAGTGATTTGCAATTAACCGTTATCGGGTTCGCATTCTCATCTGCTGTTGCAATAGCAATCGTAGTTTTTGCTGTTGTTTTGTTGTGGTTTCACTGCTGTTTTGTTGCCAATCAGTAAAAATACCCTGTGCGCTATTACCGGTTCCTGGGATCATGCTCAAGGTTAGTCGCCACGCACACTAGTGAATGCTAAAAATAGAATGACGAGCCCCCCTATTTGTGTGAATATATGTGTGTATGCGTGTGAGTAAGCGTGTGTTGTGCTGTTGTCAGGCAATGGGGATCAGGAGCTAATGTCATCAACTGTTATTGCCTGTTGTTCATTTATTGCTAATCAAATATGTATTTAGTATATATAGTATAGAAAGAATACAGTAATATTAGCATGCTAATGCCCGCATAAGTAGCAGCAGCTTATATTTCCACGGATTCCTCTTATCACATCCGTCGCTTCGTGCAATTAGCGCTATCTCTCGCTTATGGCCACAACAACACAGACGCACACACACACAGGCATAACGAAAACAACTTGTTGCTGTTGTTTCTACCCGATTGTGGTTCTCCTTGTTATTGTTGTCGGTTTTTTTATTCGGGCCATTAGCCAGCCAGGGCCTGGCAGTGGGTACCGACTGTTGGTACAGTCCCCAAAATTGCCAAAAACAGCTGTTGCCTGATTTAGTATATCCCAGCCCTCAACAGCTTCCTCCACTCAACTGGTTCACAGTTGACTCACTTTTAACCACAGTCTGTAAATTAGTTAACTGCTCACAACAATTTCAGCTGTTTTCCAAATTTTTCCGCTTTCAAAAGAGTCAGAAAAAAACCGGAATTGTCTCAGTACTCAGTGAGTAAATCGATTTCGGAAACTCGAGTGTCGACAGCCAGTCTCGCCCTGTTTCCGTCTCTATCTCCGTCTCAAGGCTTTCGTCTAGACGATTGAGTAAACACACTCATAAAGAGAAACGAAAAAAAATGAAAAAAACAAACCTTTATCATTAACAATTTTATGTTTGATTTTCCCTTGCAGTAAACGATGGACGCACCGCGACAGTGCCGCAATATCGTGGACTCGGCAGTGCTTTTACCACCATATTCCGGCAAGAGGGTTTCCGCGGTCTCTACAAGGGTGTTACACCCAATGTCTGGGGATCGGGTTCATCGTGGGGCCTGTACTTTTTATTGTAAGTCCCATAATCGGTCGTCTAATGAACTCGGAGAACATTCTTATTGATAAACGTACGTTGTTTCTTTAGCTACAACACCATCAAGACGTTCATCCAGGATGGCAATTCAACAATGCCTCTGGGCCCAACTATGCACATGTTGGCCGCCGCCGAGTCTGGCGCCCTCACGCTGCTGTTAACGAATCCCATTTGGGTGGTTAAGACGCGTCTCTGTCTGCAATGCGATTCTGCAAGCAGTGCAGAATATCGTGGCATGGTGCATGCCCTGGCCGAGATCTATAGGACAGAGGGTATTCGTGGACTGTACCGAGGCTTTGTGCCCGGCATGCTGGGCGTGTCGCACGGAGCCATACAGTTTATGACCTACGAGGAGATGAAGAACGCCTACAACGAGTATCGCAAGCTGCCTATCGATACTAAATTGGTATGTATAAGTTATATAAATCACATGACCAAAAAGCGCGTGGCATACGCAAGTACAATATATATTGGGTATATATAGATACCGATATATACCCCGTATATATCCGTTGCCCGTGCTATTTGGCAGCCGTTCAACAGCAGCAGCAGCCTGGCATATTCCCACACAATACAGAACTAGAGGTCGTTCGAAAAATTTCAACTAATTCTCTTTCACTTTCTTTAGGCCACTAGCGAATATCTGGCATTCGCAGCGATGTCGAAGCTGATTGCTGCCGCAGCAACATATCCATATCAGGTGGTGCGGGCACGCCTGCAGGATCATCATCATCGTTACAGCGGCACCTGGGACTGCATCAAACAGACATGGAGGTACGAACGCATGGGCGGTTTCTATAAGGGACTCGTGCCGTATCTGGTCCATGTAACGCCCAACATTTGCATGGTTATGCTCATTTGGGAGAAGCTGACCAGCTAGACCAGCATGGTGGTGGTGCAGCAGAGTGCTGAGAGTATTAAACCATCCTAGTTAAAAATGCACAACCAACAACAATCTACAATTTTAGAATCTAGAATCTTCATTAGCACAAAAGGCACACACACAAACACACACACACACTCTGAATTTAAGCATGACAAAATTAAACCCATTTTTTATTTGTATTTTATGTTGATTTTCGATTAAGACTTCTACTGATAAAACACTAGCCTTAAGTTAATTCCATAGTAAGGCTTAGTTCGACATGTATAACTTGTATAATTCGAAAGAACTTTGAAAGTTTTCTTGAGTTGTGTCCTTGAATGTGAAATCAAATTTCATTAGCAACTATTGCACTTAAATTGCACAACATTAGTTCATAGTTTAGTTAAATTATTTATTCGATAAACGAGATATACGTACATATATGTAAATATGTTAAACAACAACAAAAAAAACAAAGTTAGCATAATTTTCGTTTTGGCAAAAAGATTCTTCATAATTTCGCAAATCGTTTTCTTCTATTATATATACTATATAACTGGATAATATATATATATATTTTAATAGAACTTTGACATTTATGAGCACATAAGCATATTACGATTAAAAAACAAAAGCATTGTGAACAAAACTTGAGAGAAAACATAAAAGAGAAAAAAAGAAAACATATGAAAGATAAACGATATAATATATCGAGTAAACGAAAATGAAAACAATCCCAAGTAAAATATTAAAATGCCAAGAACCAAATGAAGAATGAATGAAAAAAAAGAAAAATAACAAAGTTTCCAAGTCTTCAATACGAGTCTTTTCATTTCGTCGATTCTTTGAATTTGAACTTGAACTGGTCGCCTTCGGCCCGTAGTAAGTACATTAATTAACGAGAGAGAGAGTGAGAAGGGTACCCGGTACTCAGTACTCAGTACTATGTGATAATATTGTGCAGAATCTCTTTGCTAAATCGATAATCGAGTCGTATCGAACACGCGCAGGCATTGTAAGTAGCTAAGACCCATGGCGACATGAACTAACTCCCCCCCTCCGTATTCCTGTTGCTTCTCATTGCAGATACGAGCGAGCTATTGGATTCTACAAGGGTCTTCAGGCGAACCTGATACGCGTGGTGCCCGCCTGCATGATCACGTTCCTCGTCTACGAGAATGTCTCCCATTACATGTTGACACACAAGAAAACAAGAGAGTTGGCCGCTCAAGATATGAAGACCGAAAGTCCGAAGAGCACAAATGAAAAATAAAACGGAAAACACATATTTTTTAGTGGCTAATCCAGAATTCTTCCTGAAATGACTGTAAAGTCGTTTGCTAATTGCATTCATTCGTCAACTAGTTTAACGATTTGTGACTGTTATTTACTACTACTAATTATAGATATATTTACACTATTTTAACTAATTTAAGGTGTGCGGTATTCCTGAATTAGTTAAAAGTTTCTGAGGCAGTTAATACATTCATATGTATTTAAAATATTGAAATTCCTGTACGCATAAGTGAATCGTCTCAGTGAAACATGAATATTTCTAAGTAATGCTAATAAAGTTCTATATTTATGCACATTGTTGTTGTAAATACAAAAGTAACTGTTTAAAAAACATTATTAAATGGATTTTCATTTCAAATATTCCGCCTAAACCGTTTCGCATTGCATATTTTGTGGCCTCCATACTAATAACGGTAAATTCAAAACAATTTATACTGGAATGATACTTTCAATTTAATTAGCCAGTCGTAAAGAGCGCAGCATTTCTCTCACTCTTACTCCCACTCTCACTCACTCTCTGCAAAGTGGCGCGCGCTTCGAACCGTTTATCGAATAACCGTTTCGTTTTATTCAAAGCTCTTTTGCGGGCGGCAGCGCAGTGTAGCTTTTGCGTTCAGTTCACAATCGAATGCAACGGCGTGCGGACGTGCTGGCGCTAGTTCTATTGTGTTGTTGCTGTTCTCGTCTCGTTTTTCGTCGTCGTTGTACATGTGTACGTTAAATTAATAACCTGTGATATGATAGCACGAGCAACAATAACAATAACAAAATACATACGCGTTGACAATTAACCCATTAAGCCTTATGCAAGGCATGTATGCAAAAGCAGTTCCAGGTGAATGTTAATTTATTGCTCCATTTTCGGTGCGCCAAACCCGTTTTGTAGTTGCTACAGTAGTTGTTGTTGACATTTGGCGATGGTCAAAAAAGTGCAGCAATTTGCCCAAAACAAAACTACAGAAACAAACAACAAAGAGCATAAAAGTTCAATAAACCTTAAGTGCAGCAAATACAACGAACATTTGCCATAAAAACAAAATACTAAATAATTTCGGTGCATTTTTTGATAAGTGCGCGCCAAAGGTACAAAAGTTCAAGTGCAAAGCAAAAGCTTTAATTACCGTTCTAGCAACAAAGCGAAAAAAGCAAGATAAAGAGAGCAAGAACCACATGTTGATTTGCAGAGAGAGAGAGAGACAGCAATCGCAGAGTAATCTGAATAAGTGAAATAACATTGGTTAAACAAAACATTTGCCAATCACACACAAACGCACACACACACAGACACACACGTAGTAGATAAAGCGCGTGCGAATGACCTTGAGTGGGAAGACAAACAGAGCACAGAGCAGCAGTTTGTGATAAAACATAGACACATAAGAAGAAGAAGACAAAGAGTGTGAGAGAGGGCGAAACGGAGGCTATCAATTTGTCAAAGTCTAAAGAGCAATAACACGCAGCAGCTGTCCTCGCTTCCCCTCCCTATCCCCTCTACACCTGACCTGCATGGCAACCGGCGTTATACGCTGCAGCGTCGTAGTCTCATCTTCCGCCGGACGCCGTAACCTCTGCGATTCGCTGGCCGATCACACGTTGATTGCACCCAAAACCAAAGCTACTTCCGTTGACTGCCTTCTGCCCCCTTCCCCAAAGAGCAGCAGCAGCACGTGCTGCGCTTGTTTACGTTGTCAGAGTGTACGTAAACCTGGTCACACTTACGTGCAGAAAACGTGTGAACCCGTGGAGTACAAGGATCAACCATTGAGTGCCGGCTCGTTGGGCACACTCAGCTCCAAGCAGTCACCCATACTTGGACGAGGCTCCTCCACACACTTTTCGCTGCGTACCGCGACGCCGTCGTACGCCGAGCGGAAGCCACAAATCGATCTCTGTGCCATCGAGGCGGAGGAGGAGAAGAAAATTCACGCAGCACGCAGTAACATGGATATCAATCGGAATAATGGATATCTTTACAATGGGGTGAGTATGCCTAGGGGCGCGCAAATGTCAACTGAGATTGGGGAGAGCGCCAGTGAACGGGGGAAGTTCGAAGAGTATGCGGAACTGATGTGACTAGAGTTTCCAGAGCTCTTCTGCTACAATTTATCCATATAAGTTCCGCATACTTACCGAACTGCTCTCGCACTATGTAAATGCTGTAAGAGGGCAGTATAAACAGCAAAATACCGAGGAAAAATAAAAATAAACAGAGTTGTCTACGTTGTTTTGCAATAAAACGCGCGTCTCGCCGTGTTCAACATTTCCTAAAAAGCCCCCCACCTGTAAAAACCCTGTAGTCGTTTAATTCAGTCAAGTCTCCATCCCCTCCCCCTGCCATTAAACTTATAAATTATTGTTGTCATTACATGCTCTGTGTGTGTGTGTTAAAGTTGCACAACTAATTCCAGTAAGTCACGGTCAATTCAATGAAGTAAACCAGAAAATTTCAAGAAACTAAAAAGTGAAAAACATTTGTAAAAATAAATGAGAACTAAACTTACAGAAATACCATAAATAAAATGAGTATATACCACAAATACTTCTCTCAGTATTTATCATGATGAAGTGCTAATTTTAGCTGAGGTCGAACTTTGTTATATTTTTAAGATTAGAGTGAGAAATACCATATGAGAAACCTAATGGGAAACTTTAATGTGCAAATTGAGAGAAGTGAAACAATTCCCGCTTATGTCATAAAAGTTGGACAAGAAACAATTAAGAGGAAATGAAATCGAAATTGTTTTTCCCCCGCCCCCCTTTTCTACACACACACTGTATAAACAAGACCATATAATCAAAGTTGCCACAAGACGAGCGAGCGCCCCAGACACGTGTTATGGTCAATGGAATTTCACTCTCGATGAGGCGACTGTGCATATATAGTATATGTAGGTGTGTGTGTGTGGGTGGGTGTGTTCCGGCCATGCTTAAACGATTGCTAGTTAGATATTGCATAGTATGCCTTGTGCTTCGCTGGGAACTACCCTAGTTCCCCTCTCCCTCCCCTTCCTTCTCCACTTGCTACTGTTTTCAACGTTTTCACAACGTTTTAACGTCACGTTTTAAGGTCAATTAAAGTGGAAAGAGGCGAAAGTGTGTGGGATGAGGAAGAGGGTGCAAAGTGGCTTAATTAAAGACTGCCAATTAAAATAGTGTGTGCTCTAGACGCATTTCATACAGTTGAATCATCGGGAGTTGCATTTTTGTCTAGCAATATCTTATCTATGCTAAGGTTTTTTTTTGCTTATTTCTTTTTCGGATTGATGACTCGACATGGCCTGATAAGATATTGATAGGCAAGTCGAAGTCTGTATAGTTTATATGGTATATGGAATATATCAGTGACAGCTGTGCCGCGTGTGCAATTCATTGAGTAATCGCAGAGCATACAAAATTCCATACTATATCCCTCTCTCTCTTTCTGTCTCTCTCCCTCTGTCTCTCCCTCTCTCTGCTTCCTGGACTTTATGCTTTATTTGGCCACACATAAAGTTCGTAATCTTTGTGCCTGCCTGACAAGCCAATGCACTTTGTGGCCGCTTTTCTTCTTCTCAGTCGTGTTGTTGTTGTTGTTGATCCGTTTATTGTTGCTGCGATTGCATTAACATGTTAATTACCGCAGCTTCAGCTGATAAACAATAGCCTAACACACTCGATCGGAGTGAAATAATGCAACGAATTGAAATGCGGGCGAATTGAAATCAGCACGCGAACTGCCAGAGGAGATAGAGACGGGAATTGAGACGGGGGGATGAAGAGACAGTGTTCAGTTGCATATTGAATATCTCTATAGCCAAAGCCACTGACAAGGTCACGTACAAAAGATACATAAGACGTAAAACGAACTAATGTTATAAATATGATAATGATGGGATGAATATGTAAATATAAAAAAAGAAAAAGTTATTTATTATAGGGTATAATTGAACAATTGAAATAGTATAAATTCTTATTAATTTTGTTAATAGAATAAATAGATAACGGAAAATGTACTTAGTATTTTCGTATAAGAATCACTCTTCAGATAATTTTCCTTGGAATAACGTCATTTTTTTTATTTAAATTGTTTATCTTTTTTGACCTTTAACAGGACACTGCTTTCTAAAATCGGATAACTTGCAGCTCGCCCAGGAAAAAGCTAAAATATTTTAGCCACTTCTTTCCATTTCTCCCTTTTAACATGACTCTGTAAACTGTAACATTTCTCTGTACAAGCTCTGTTAATATGCAAATCAAAAATGCATCAACAAAAAATGCTGCATACTTTTGTCGGCTTCAAAAAGTGCTGCATACTTTCGCAGGCAACGAAGTGTTTCTTGGTACAAATGACTGCACGAAATGCTTGCACTGCCACGCCCACTATTATTATTTTGGCAACGCCCACCACATGCCACATGCCACAAGCTGCCTGCCTGCCTCAGTGCCGTGCAGCATGCAAAACAAAGCAATCGCTGAAATTGCAACAGCAGGTGGCACAACTCAAGTGATTCGCTTCAACTTGGGGGAATAGAAAAGGCAGCAGGACAGCTCTAACTCAAAAGATTGCCGAGTTTGTTTATTGTTTGCCCTTTTCGTGACCTGTATAAGTTGCTATTTCTAATACGCTACCCCTTAACTCCTCCCCCCTCCCCCCTGGGGTTACACATCAACGCCAACCGCATCCGTGGCGCTTTTTGTTTGGAATGAGGTCGTTGGTAATTGCAACGCTTAAGAGAGAAATGCCTCACATGCCCACATTCATTCTTGCGGGTCAGACCACGCCCCCACAACTGCCCTAGGCTGCCCTCTCTGTTTCTCTCGATTGCGTGCAAACATTTGTGGCACAAAAGAATTTCTGTTTGGCTGTCGAAAGTGAATTTCTAATGTTGTTCGGTTTTACGAGTCTCTGGCCATAAATACGTGAAGTTTCTGCACGCTTTCTAATAGGTATCCTTAAAACGGTTTGCATAGGTAGTATGGGGCAGGGGAAACCCCCTTTGCAAACACGTGCCAAGGAGTTGAGAGAATAGAAAACTGAAGAGATTGAGTAATAAAGTTGTTCTGTAGAGGGTGTAGGAATTTGCAGCGTATCTTGGGAGACATCTTCGACACCATAGAGTATACATATGTACATATATATTCTGCATCAGCATTGGCAGGGAAGTTGATCCAGCCATAGAAACAATCGATCGGTATTATTGGTGCCAATTAAGAGTAAGACATAATAGTGAACATAGACATAATAGTGAACATAAACAATACTATTGAATTTTCTGCACCATTCTATATCACTAGTATAGGATCAATTGGAGGATATAAGAACTTACTTGCCTAAGGTAGCCTTTCTTTCTTATTTATCTGTGCCTTTAAAAAGCTTTTACTTTCTCGCATAAACTTAAACTGCATTTTAAATGACAGCTAAAATACATTTACATAATATATAGAACAGCAACTGAAACCATATACAGATGATTTCGTATTCCTCTTTGAGTTGCAAAGTTCTTCCTCACGCAAAACTGGAGCAAGTTTTGTATATTAATGAAAAACCACTCGAGACGTCTTGCATTTTCACATTTAATGAGACTGAAAATGAAAAGTAGAATATATAATATGTAAAACTCAAAGGGGGTATCTCATATCAAGTGATAGAACCGCAACAAGTGTCGTCAGCGAGTGATCTATTTCGAAATTAGTTCTGGATTTAGAATAGATTAGGTTAGTGTTAGTGGGGGTTACGTGAGATTGACATGACATCAGCTGAGCTTCCGCATAAGCCAGTTGATTGTGCAGTCAGACTATACACCTACACACACACACATATATACACACATGTGTGTGTAATTGTAATCTTATATACACGATTTGTGGCTTGAGCTGTGGCTTACCACGTTTTGTAATAAAGGTAATTCTATCTATGTACTGCAACTCTGGGGCTGCACCAGAAGTGCACCCAGTTAGTTAGTGCTCCAGGTGGCAACCAGTTCAGCACCCCACCCTCCCCTCCGCACACACATACATATGTATAAATGAAGTGTGATGATTCTCTTTGCAAATCCTCAAAAGGAGAAGCCCGAGAAGTGCGTGGCGTGTGCATTTTTGCTGCCTCATTGGACACGCCCTGCCCTGCTAGGAGCAACCCTAACCTAGCTAGGTAGTTGACCAGAACCCCCCACTCCCTTCCCATCGACAGATACGTGGACCAGTTGCAGTTGCTGGACACGAGGCTTCTTTCATGCGCCATTGAGCTTTAGCTTTGCAACCTTGTGACGCTTGCTTAGTCTGCGGCAATTTGGGAGCAAGTACAACTGGACAACAGGCGACTGCATTCAGTGCTGGCCAAGATCAGTGCAAACGATTGATAAGCCACTGCGCAGCCACTGCGGACGACACATGCCAAAGCGACGCTCGACGGCGACTCTCACGCTCGCGCAATTTCGCAACTTTTGGTCCGAGCAGTGTTGGTAAGCGTGCGGCGAATGTATGTAATGCAAAACCGACCACAGATCGCGAGGGTGTCACTTGGAGGGGAGACTGACATGGGGGGGAGGTGGGCGTGCCCTGAGGCGTGGCAAGTGAAGCGCAGTTTATATAAACTCGCGCTGCGACATTTGCCATTTCAGTGCGCGTCGTTTAAGTCTTCGTTGCGGTCGCATAACCCACCCAAGTCGAGGATGCAGTAGAGAGTCCGAGTCCTTAGTCCTCCCCTTTCCCTGTGGCGAAACACAACGAAATATGCAAAGCGCTGGCAAGCCAAAAGGCAAAAGCAAAGCAAAAGAGAAAGAGGAAGAAGTAAGGGGAGCAGCAGCAGTAGCAGTTGTAGAAGAGCAGCCGGAGCAGCAGCAGCTGGAGAAGAGCAAAAGCGAGCAGCATTTGGAGCAGAGCAAACTAAAATCCCGTTCACGTTTCTCAGCTGCCTTTCGCAGCCTCTCCAAGCCGAAGAGCAAAAAGTCCAAGCAGGAGCAGGAGAAAGAGAAGGAGCAGTCTGTATTGGTCAGCAGCGGCGGCGAGGACGTGACCAGCCTTGGTGAGCAACAGCAGCAGAAGAAGAAGAGTCTCACACGACGTCTGCTACAGGCGGGCGGACTACGGACTAAGGGTTCCTCCTCCGCGACAGGCTCCATCGCTGCCAAGGTGCGACCACACAGCCTGGCGACCAGTGATGACATCAGCGTGCTGAGCAGCAGCCAGGAACGTGTGCTGGTTGGTGGCAGCAGCAGCACGCTGCAGATAACCATAAGTGGCAAGAAAGTCGAGCCGGCCACGCAGAGCAGTAGAACGGGGGGCAGCAGCAAAGGCAAAAGCAAAAGAGACGAAACATATTACCTGACACCAGCGACAGAGAAGGCAAAGGGAAAGGCAAAAGCAAAGGGAACTGCAACTGGAGAAGCAACCACAACAGCAGCAGCAGCAGCAACAACAGCAACAGCAGCAACAACTGGCAGTCGCAGTCGCAGCACAAAGCTAATTGTGGCCAAGGTGTCCAAAGAGCTGCCGCCTAGTCTCAGTTTGCCCGCAACCGTTGCTCAGTTTGAGGAGAAAATCGTTATCACTGAGAGCAGACGCGACACGCCGCCACGCGAACGTGCCCCGGCCAAGCCGAGCCGAGCGGCAGCCGCAGCCGCAGCGATTTCAATTCAGTCCGCCAGCAGCAGCGGAACAGTGCGCAACGGAGTCGCTAGTCGAGATCGGGAGCAGCAGCAACGCGGACATCGCTTGGCCAGACCTCAAAGCAAAGGCAACAACAGCAGCACAACGGCCACTCCGGCAATTTCAGTGCAGGCGCTGGACACGCCACAAACTTCCCCCGACCATCAACAACATCACACACTGCCAGCAACAGCAGCAGTTCAATCCCCAGCACCACCTCTGCTTCAGCTGAGCGACGTGGAGGAACAAACCGACGCGGTTTCTCTGGCCGAGAGTGCCGGTTCACCTTTGCCATCATCGCCAGCAATTGTACAGGTGCGTTTTGCTGTCGGCAGTGCTGTGCGTGGTCCCGCCGCGGATGCCTACGAAGCGGCACTGGCCGCAGCAGCCTCACATCAGCCCAGCTCCAGTGAGGAGCCCAGTGATTCCAGTTGGCGTCGCCACAGCTTTGCACAGCAACAGCAGCTGCAGCTAAGTGATCACGACAGCATCGAGGGTAGGCGAGAGACATTGCGCTATCAGTCGGTGGCCAGTGAGTACTCCGAGTACAACGACGATTCGCGCTCCGACGAGGACGAGGACGCAGGCAGCGCAATAGCAGCAGAAGGAGCAGTAGAAGGAGCAGGAGCCAAAGTAGCAGCAGGAGTGGAGTCCAGTACCAAGCAATCCATGCCGGCCTTTGGGAATCTGACCATGGATCAGGAAATGGAACCGGTAAGGTGGCGCCACGCCCCAGTGCAGTCGCTGTCGCCGTTGCAGTCATCGTGTCAATATAAGCAGCGGAAGCCCTAGAAGTGTCATGTTGGCCTCGTCTAACATGCAACCCCCTTCACTGCCCCGCTACCTCAGTCTCGCTTCCTCAGTCTCTCTTCCTCAGTTTCCCTCCACTAGTTCTCTCCCTCAGTCTCAGTCTCAGTCACTCTCTGCCCCCTTGTCTTGTGTCATTCAACTGTTCTAAATCTCAACCCCACTCTGTCTCTTTCTCTCTCTCTCTCTGCCAGACCATCATGTCACCCAGCAATGAGAAGCGTGAGCATCTATACAAAATTCTAGTCATCGGCGAACTGGGCACCGGCAAGACATCGTTCATCAAGCGTTATGTGCATCAATTCTTTAGCCAGAACTATCGTGCCACCATTGGTGTGGACTTTGCGCTGAAGGTGCTGCACTGGGATGCCAATACGATAGTGCGGCTACAGCTCTGGGATATTGCCGGGCAGGAACGGTTTGGCAATATGACACGCGTCTACTACAAGGAGGCTGTGGGCGCATTCATTGTCTTCGATGTCACGCGCAGCGGCACCTTCGACTGTGTCAGCAAGTGGAAGGAGGATCTTGATTCCAAGGTGCAGCTGCCCGACGGCAGCCCCATACCCTGCATACTGCTGGCCAATAAGGTGAGGCAGAAGAAATCCAGTACCCTTTGTAATCAGTTTAAAAATCTTCCTCTCTTGCTGTCTCCCTCTTGCAGTGCGATCAGGAGAAACAGGGCATAGTGACGCAGCCAGAGCGCATGGATGAGTATGTGCGGGAGAATGGCTTTGCTGGTTGGTTTGAGACCTCTGCCAAGGAGAACATCAACATCGACGAAGCAGCGCGTGCTTTGGTGAATAAAGTGAGTAGTGAATAATCAGTTGAATTGTTTTATTTCTTACTAATGATCGCCATTACAGATACTCATCAATGACAAACTGATAACTGCCGATGCAACAGATGCGGATAAATTCAATTTAAATGCGGCAGATGCAGCTGGCACGGCCGATGGCAAGAACAAGTGCTCCTGCTGACTTGGGCCACATGTGTGAAATCCCAAGAGATAAGCAGAGATAACGATAAAGTTAACGATATGCTTAGGATGTTTTGTAAAGTGTGTCTAAGACTTAGCGTCATTGTCGGCGTCTTCGTCGTCGTCCATCCATCATCATCTGTGTCTTTCTTTAAGAGTGTTTACCTTGTTTATTTTCATTTACGAACACTTTATACCTAAGACAGTGCGTGAAATTTTATGATAGCCGCCCACACACACTATTTATCTATCTATTATCTATCATAGCAAATAGTTGAGCTCAGATTTTGATGAGATAGCGCAGCATCATTATACATTTTTGTAAAATACGAATCGTCTTCGTCGTCGTCTAATTGTTTTTGTTTGTTTTGCTTTTGTTACTCGAGATTTTTTTATCTTGCATTTTTATACATACACACATACATATACACACACACACGTACACACGCATAGACTCTGCCATCTTTATTTGCATTTAGATAAAAGATACGTTTACGCAATACACTGATTAGGGCAGGCAACAGTATAAATGTATCTGCTCACGCAATCAAATAAACTTTTTAATTGTAGTTAAGCTAAATAAAATGTGTTTTATTTGAAAATTATAAAAGAATTTCACTTAGAGAGATATCGCAGCCTGTTGCGCAGTTTGATTTCAGTATTTTTTTGGGCTTTTTACCGTTTGATATGCGCGCTTACATTGCGAAACAGTTATCGATATGAATCGCTTGCAAAAATTGCGATAGTTGCTGCACCCGGCCAAACCATCGGCAAAAAGTGGGTGCTCTATATGTAGTGAGCTGCAAACAAAAAATAACTAAATGATGTGTAATACATTTTTATTATTTGTGTATTACAGTATTAATGCTTGTTTAGATAAATTTTCTTATTGTTAAGCGATATTTCAATGCATCCCTGCTATAAAGCTTATTAACAGTTGCGGTAATTTTCGTCTAACTGGCGTACGGTCACATTGCTTGCGCTTCTGTTGTAAAAAAAATGCAAATGCAAAAATTGCAAATAGCTAAAAAGTTTAATAGTAATAGAGCAAATAAACAATAAGCATAAACGTCTAGTGCAAGCTGTTGAAATGTTTTAAATGTTTAAGGTAAGCCGAAAAACACAGCAATTGGCCAAGCAGACACTTAAACTAATTAGCTACGCCGCTGATTCTGATTGGACTCAATGCCGCTGTTGTTGTTGCCGTCGCCGTTGCCGTCGACATCGTCGTCACGTTTACTCCCCCTTTTCGGTCTTTGTTTTTCTGTGTGCGGGGGCCGCGGTCGCATCGTTGGCACTTAAGAGAGCTGAGAACTGATAAAGCTGACCATACCCATGCCCCACTTGATTAATCAGCAGTTGTGTTGTCGATCTACAACATGAATCAGCTGGCCAGCAAAGCAAACCCAAAGCCCGAGCCACCACCAGCTGCAAATCGTTTGTTTATCATATTAATTCAGTTTCGATTTCGATATTCTTATCTGCTTTGCAGTTTGTTAACTACTGGAGTAAAGCTTAGTGTTCATTAATTGCGACTCGATTCGCTTGTGTGTGAAAATGTTGCCGCCAAAAGAGAATGTCGATCTGGAGTGTTTCATTGTGACAAAGCACTCTTGGAAGGGTAAATATAAACGGATACTCTCCATTGGCACCGCCGGCATCTCAACCTACAACCCGGACAAACTTGATTTAACAAATCGTTGGTCCTACTCGGATATTGTGTCAGCCGCACCCTCGAAGACCACAAATGTAAGTGAAATTGAATTGCATTTGTAATTGAAGCTCAATTAAATTTAATTCAATTATAACTCCAACCACACCACACACCATACCACACTCTCCATGCAGATTCCCAACGAGTTTGTGCTCACGATCAAGAAAGACAAGAAATTGGATACGATCAAACTTTCCTCGGAATATCGAAACGATATACTCAGCTCTATTTTAAAATACCACAGGGAATTTGCTGACAAGCCTAAAAATGCTCTGGTAATGCGGGTTTTGTATGACTTTATATATTTGCCCTATAACTACCATTTGTTTTTGTATTATTCTACAGCGCTTCAGTGCCTATAAATATCACTGGTCGGGCATTAGTTTGCCCACTGTGCTGGAGGTCACTCCGTGCTCGTTGGACCAATTGGATCCCACAACAAACGATGTGCTGGCCAGTTATATGTACAAGGATATCGAGGGAATAATAGGTACCTATGACATGGCTTGTAAATACCAGTAGAATGCCTCATAGAAGGTTTCTGTGCCTGGGAATCATCGTCTAAGCTAATGTGCTCGTGTTCTCTGTCTTTTTTGTTTGTTCTTCTTGTTTTCTGTTTTGTTTTTTGCACTCATCTTGTGGTTTTTACGTTTACGCGCACCTTTTAAGCAGGCATCTCGGACTATGAGAATGGAATCGTTATGGCCTACGGCGGCTTTAGTCGTCTTCACATGTTCAAGGCACTCAATCATCACGAGATCGTACAGAATATAGCTCAACGCTCCTCTCAGTTTCTTAGCATCGAAACTAAAATACTCAAGAGCCAAATAACGTTGGAGCAATTCGAGCGACAGAGATTTGGAAAGTACAGGTTAGTTAGTGTGTTTGCTGTGGGAATGTTGCTTGCTAATTTGCAATGATTCATCGATTGTTTACCTTACAGCGGCGATCAGTTCCAAACCTCAATGACAGAATTCACAGTGCAAAAGATAACGCCACGTCATCCGGATCCAGTGAAACGAATACTCTGCCTCACAGAGGTAACCCTGTTGGAGCGTGATCCTCAGACTTATAGCGTCTGCACACTGCGCCCCTTGGCCGATGTATTTGCCCTGGTGCGCGATAAAGACAATCTACAGCGATTTTGCATCGAATACAAGAACGGAATTGTTCGCAGCTACAGTACTAACGACCGTGACTCACTGTTGGCCACTGTCCTGGATGCTGTGCGCTCCAGTGGCAATCAGGATGTGCACATACGCATTGGCAACACGCCGCGCGGCAAGCGTTATGTGCCGCTCAATAGTTCCGTGGACGAGGAGACGGAGGCCAACCTGTTGCGTCTGGTCATTAACAATTTCCAAAATCCCCTCAAGCGTCATGAGATACTTGAGCGCTTCAATGCCAATGTGCCGCACAGTGGACTCAACTACAGTGTCACACAAGACGTGAGTAGCTCAAGGGAAGCAAACGTAATTAATGTAATACATTTTGTATTCTTTTCCTGCAGAGTCTGTTTGCTGAGAACAAGGAGAAGCTTATACTTAGCGCACTGCAGGCATTGGCGCAGAAGGAGCTCGACAGTCCGACGGCGCAGCTAAACAATACCGAGCTGGAGGCAATATTCCATGCACTCACTCGTCTACTGGCCAGCAAAGTGGGCTACGCTGCCTTCACGAATCTACCAGGGTACAAAGCAGCAGAAGTTCTCATCTTGTAACATCATCTAATCCTCTTTTTCTTTTAGCTTTCGCGAGATCATTGGCACCAAAGTGGTCGCCGCATTGCGCCGCAAGGATCTGGCTGTCACGTACTCGGCCATCGATATGATCAACTCACTGATGCATTCAGTGAACACGGATCATGATCTGAAGCAGGAGCAACTAAACAAATCTTCCATATTATCATCGAAATCATTTCTAGAGACGCTGCTCAACATGTGGACAACACATGTGGTAAGTGATTGCTCTAATTCCAAATTAAATCTGGCTTTAATTCATGCTCATCCCGATTGCAGAGCCATGGCAGCGGTGCGCTTGTCCTTTCCGCAATGCTGGATTTCATGACTTTTGCGTTGTGTGTGCCTTACAGCGAGACAACCGATGGCAAACAGTTTGATATACTGCTCGAACTGGTCGCCGATCGTGGACGTTATTTGTACAAACTATTCCAGCATCCATCGCTGGCGATTGTCAAAGGAGCTGGCCTGGTGTTGAGAGCCATTATCGAAGAGGGCGAGCTGCATGTGGCACAGCAAATGCAGGCGTTGGCATTGGACGAGGCGGCACTGTGTCGCCACTTGTTGGTCGCTCTCTATACGCCCTCGAATGATCCCACACTGACAACACATCGTCAGCTGTCGCGGCATCTGATTGGACTCTGGCTAACTGACAGTGAGGAGGCCATGGAGCTCTTCAAACGCATTTTTGTGAGTTCTTTTCGTGTATGCTTTAAATAAACTTTGGTAAATATTTTCTTTGTATATTGCAGCCAGCGGGTTTGTTAACCTTTCTGGAGACAGAGGAGACTGTGCCCGATACGGATGTGGAGGAGGATAAGTTAAACTTTCGCGATAATCTCAAATTTGCAATTCAACATTCCAAGAGAACTCGCAAGAATGTGATAGAGAAGCATTTGCAGGGCATCAAGCATTGGGGCATGAACCTCATCGAGCAGCAAGATGGCGCTGCTCAGGCGCTCAAGAATCGTCCGGTTGTGCTGCGCAATCGACGCCAGAAGAAGAAACAATCCGATGCCATTGTCAATTTACCGTATTTCTTTTATAATTTTGCCAAAGATCATAGTTTGCCTAACTTGATTTGGAATCACAAGGTAAGAGAGAGCGAACAAATAACCATAAGGACCTTTATAAAGTCAAGCATATCGTTTCAGACGCGCGAGGAGCTGCGCATGTGCCTGGAGAATGAGCTGCGTCAGTTCCTTAATGATCGTGACCTGGCTGGCCAGATGATTGTGGCCTGGAATTATCAGGAATTCGAGGTGGGCTATCAATGTCTGGCTGAGGAAATCAAAATAGGTGACTACTATATACGCCTGATACTGGAGAAGGATGACTGGCCGCAGAATCTGGTCAAGGATCCGTAAGTAAAAAAGATATTTAGCTGGAATTGCATTAAATTCATATGATCCTTGATAGGATTGAGCTCTTCAATGCCTTGTATCGCCGGGTGTTGTGTCGGCAGCGTGTAAATGACGATCAGATGACTGTATTCTCATTGCAAGCATTGGCCAAGGTGTACAGACGTTACCACAAGGAGATTGGCAAGTTCAGCGATATGTTCTACATTCTGCAGCTCAGCGATCGCGTAAGTTGAAGATTTGTCAGCTGGATATATCGGATTACATATTCCTCCCTTTCTTTCAGTGCCTGTCGCCGTCCATGCGAGATGCCTTAATCAATCTGATATCCTGTCTGGTGCTGGAGAAGTCCAATTGCCGTGCGCTCATCGATCATGTGCAGTGCCTTGTCGACCTGATTACACTGGCGCATCTGCACAAGGGACGCGCTCAGCTGAACACCAAAACCAATGTAATTGAGGCAGGTCCAAATATGGCTGCGTATGAGGAGAAGGATTGGTACTACAACATCGAGAAGGATGGCCAAAAGGCTGAACGCCAGGGTCCCATAACCTACTCTGAATTGAAGGAGCTTTGGCAAAAGGGTCAGATCACACCGAAGACACGTTGCTGGGCCATCGGCATGGATGGTTGGCGTTCATTGCAGCAGATACCTCAGCTCAAGTGGTGCCTTATAGCTAAGGGAACGCCGTTGTATGATGAAACCGAGTTGTCGTCCAAGATACTCGACATACTCATCAAGTGCACCAGTTTCTTTCCGAGTCGCACGCAGAACGGAGTCGCCGTGCTGATTCCCGGTCCAAAGTTGTCGCGTAAACTTTCCGAGTTCATTTGTTTGCCGCACGTTGTGCAGGTGTGCTTGACTCATGATCCTGGACTATTGGAGCGTGTGGCCACACTGCTCTGCCAGATAATGGAAGACAATCCGGAGATGCCCAAGGTCTATATGACGGGCGTCTTCTACTTTATGCTCATGTACACAGGGAGCAACATTCTGCCCATTACACGTTTCCTTAAGATGACCCACATGAAGCAGGGTTTCCGCAGTGAAGAGGTAAGTCAACTGTTTCCTGGTTACGTCCTCTAAACTGTAACTTTATCTCTTTTTATTGTAGACCTCTCAATCGGGCATCATGCACCGCAGTATTCTTGGCCAGCTGCTGCCGGAGGCCATGGTTTGTTTCCTGGAGAATTACAGCGCTGAAAAGTTTGCCGAAATCTTTCTGGGTGAATTCGATACACCCGAAGTGATCTGGAGTTCGGAAATGCGTCGTCTGCTGATCGAGAAAATTGCTGCCCACATTGCTGACTTCACTCCACGTCTGCGTGGACACACCATGGCAAGGTATCCCTATCTGGCAATACCTGTTATAAGCTATCCACAGCTGGAGCATGAGCTCTTCTGCCACATCTATTACCTGCGTCACTTGTGTGACACCCAAAAGTTTCCCAATTGGCCCATCTCGGATCCGGTGCAGCTGCTGAAGCACACGTTGGATGCCTGGCGTAAGGAGGTGGAGAAGAAGCCACCACAGATGACCATACAACAGGCTTATCAGGATTTGGGTATTGATCTTACCAAGACGCCCAAACCGGATGAATCCCAGATACGCAAGAGCTACTACAAGTTGGCGCAAATGTATCATCCAGATAAGAATCCGAATGGTCGCGAGATCTTCGAGAAAGTCAATCAAGCCTATGAATTTTTGTGTTCCCGTTCCGTTTGGAGCTCAGGCGGACCGGATCCCAATAACATTGTGCTCATTCTGCGCACACAGAGCATTCTCTTCGAGCGTTATCCTGATGGTGAGTAGGGAATTTGGAATTTGGGTATCATTGTTAAGACTCACTACTTATTTGCTTTCAGTACTGCGTCCTTATAAGTACGCTGGATATCCGCAGCTGATAAAAACCATACGCCTGGAAACGCGCGACGATGAGCTCTTCTCCAAGGAGGCACAACTGCTGACTGCCGCCTCGGAGCTGTGTTATCACACGGTCCACTGCTCGGCGCTGAATGCCGAAGAGCTGCGTCGCGAGGAGGGCATCGAGGCGCTGCTGGAGGCATACACACGCTGCGTATCCATACTGGGAGTTGATTCTAAGCCAGATTCGCTGCATTATCAGGTCATTTCGAATGTGACGCGCTGCTTTGAGGTCGCCTGCAACTTTGAGAAGTGCAAGCAGAAGATTATTCAATTGCCTCAACTGTTGGCGGATGTTTGTCGCGTTGTCTACTTCAAGCACACGCTGTCGGTCAGCCTGGTGACTAGTCTGGCTGCCAATAACTACGATCTGCAGTGTAATCTGTCTCGCAATGGCGTCTTGTGGTCGCTGTTGCTCTTCATGTTCGACTATGACTTCACGCTGGACGAGAGCGGAGTGGAGGTGAGCGACAAGTCAAATCAGCAACAGTTGGCCAACAATTTGGCTAAGATGGCAGTGCTGGGCTGCATTGCATTGGCCGGCTACAGCATGGAATTACGCCAGAAGCCCATTACAGGCAGCGAGTCCAGCTCACCGGCAGCAGGTGCCTCGCAACCAGCGCCAGCCATCAAACCGAAGCCGGTAACATCGAGCTCCAACTCGACATACACACAGAATGCAAAGAATCCGTTGAACAAGCAGCTGGCCATAACGACGGGCAAGGAGAAGGAGTCGGCGGTGCTCACCAAGCAGGATTCCAGTGTCAGCAGTGACACCTCCAGCTCAACTCCCACAGACAGCGATCAGCAGCAGCAGCAACAGTTGCGCAGCGCCAACGCCATCCAGCAGAAGTACATTGTGGCGGACGAGGCGAAGAATACGCTAATCAAACAGGTGCTGGATCGACTGCTCACGCGCTATATTGCCAGTCAGTTGGCCACGGCGCGGGACAGCGAGGTGCTCAAGCTGCTGACGGCCAACACGCGCAATCCGTATCTCATTTGGGACAATGGTACGCGAGCCCAGTTGAAGGATTTCCTCGAGCAGCAGCGCACAGCGTCGGCCAAGGAGACGCACGAGGATATTGCACAAGTTTACGAACTGGTTTCCAGCTTTGAGTTCGATGCACACAAGTAAGAAACCATAATCCTAATCTTCACCTGCGTTTGCTAATATTTTGCTTTATTTTCAGAGATGAATTGCAAATCGGTGGCATCTTCATACGCATCTACAACGACATGCCCACTTTCCCGATAGCCCAGCCTAAGCAGTTCATCATGGATTTGTTAGAGTACTTAAAGCACGCCTATGAATTTCTGCAGCACAAGTCGACCAGGCAAGCACCTGCGCCAGCGCCAACGCCTTCTGTTGCACCCAAAATGGGCAGCGATGGCATACTGACGCCCACACTGGCGCCCAATCATCCGCAGCTGAAGCAGCAGCAGCAGCAACCACAACAGGCGCCGCTTCGGCGTGGCAGCACTTTTGACGATGTGCTGAATGCCTACAATCGTTCCAAGAGTCGCAAGAAGTTGGAGACAGACGCTGAGCAAGAGCATCAACTCTCAATGCAGCAGGCCAAGTACGACTATGCCGCTGATGGACAACTGGAGCTGCACATCACGATGGTGCTGCGTGCCTTGATTGCGGTCATCAAGACGAATGCTGAGGTGGAGATACAGTGCATTGGAAATTTCGATATGATATTCGGTTTTCTGGCCAACAATATATTCCCAGATGTGCGTGTAAAGTAGATTTAGCTGAGGACATTGATTTAGATCTTTCTAATTTTGATTTTCAATTGCAGAGCTCTAGCGTAAAGACGGTGGCGCTGGAAGTGGTCGCCCTGGTGTCGCGCAACAAGGAATGCGTTTCTGAGGTGGCTGCCTGCGAGATTCTGGGCAATTACTTGGTGGCACTCAGGGATCCCGAGTTGCGTGCTAGCCAAACAAAGGTGCTGGAGACGCTGTCGGGCCTGATGAACGTACAGGAAATGATCAAGGAGGCGCAGGCCAAGGGCGCTGTCATCTATTTGCTGGATCTGTTCTGCAATTCGCGTAATCCTCAAATACGTGAAATGTGCGCTGAGATATTGGCCAAGATGACAGCGGATCGTTTGAGTGGACCCAAGGTGCGGATCACCATATCGAAGTTTTTGCCAGCGCTTTTCACCGATGCCATGATCGAGTCACCGGCCACGTCTGTGCAACTCTTTGAGTCCATACACGAGCACCCTGAGTTGATTTGGAATGATACGACGCGCTCCAATGTGTGCGATGCTGTTGCGGACACGTGCAACCGATTCTATCAGCTACAAAAGACAAATCCCCGACAACTGTGGAAGGATCCCGAAGTGCTTAAAGACATCGTGTCCAATGAGATTGTCGTGGCAGGTGTCTACTTGCGTCTGTTTGTCAGCAATCCCGCCTGGACACTCCGCAAACCCAAACAGTTCTTGTCCGACCTGCTGGACTTTGTGGTCGATCAGATTAGCAAGAGTTCGGTGGAGCAAGACGTGCTGGACTTATCCACAACCGCGTTGGTGGAGCTGCTGCGCTCGCAGCCCAACCTCGCTGACGATATACCCGTGTTGGGTCACATACCCAAACTGTTCAACCTATTGTCGGTGCAACCAAAGAACACGCTATCAGTATTACACCAGCTGTCGCTATCGGAGGTGAGTGTCGTGGGGATTCAATTAGAAGATGTTGGCTTAACTAATGTTCGTTATGTTGGTTTCAGTTCTGTGTGAGCGCCATCTCGCAAACGGAATGCGTTGCGCCGCTAAAGAGGTGCATGGAGCACAATCGGGATTGCATTGAGAAGTCCTGCGAGACCCTGAGTCGCCTTTTCAAGCATCAACACGTAAGTTGAACTGGATCCATTGAAAATTTGACATTCTTTTAATTATGTTTCCGTTGGCTTGTAGGACTCATTGATCAGTCAATCGCTGGAGGTTGGCCTCATACCTTTTCTGCTGGGATTACTGGACAGTCGTTTGGAGTTTGTGGACAATGCGTCCGCTGTCAAAGCACAAATTGTCGCTGCACTCAAGGGCATGACACATAATCTCAATTATGGCGATCGTGTAACGCAAATATTGCTCAAGCATCCAGTGTGGGCAGAGTTCAAGGATCAACGCCACGATCTCTTCATCACAGATACCAATATACGTGGCTATCTGACTGGTGAGAGGCACAATGTTAACTCTATATTGAATTCGTATTGACTTCTGTCTTTCTTTTCCATCCTTAAGGCATTAATCCGACGGCGGGTTACCTCACTGCAGGACCAGCGCAAAGCGTTGAAGTGCTTACCTCACCACCGCCCATGGATCGCGATGATCCTTCGGCACGCCCTCCAATTGATTAGCGGCTCTTGATTTACCAAAGCCAGGCACAGGCCAAGCAGGCGAGGGATTATTTATGAGTGTTCTTTATAATGATTTTTGGGGTCAAAACAGCGCCTTCAATTGCCACGGAAATATTGAGTACAACCGATCTGTGCTTGTTTCCTTTATTGTATTAAAATTTTTGCATATTTTTACACACTCACACACACACACCAATGCACGCGACGAATTGTCTATAAAAAGGGGCGTGTTTGTCAGCATAAAAAGCTAAAAAAGAGCATATTAACAAAATGTAACAAAGTCTACGAAACGTTTAATTTTTTATATTTATATAAATTGTATAAATAATTAGTTAATAGCGAATATACATACGAGCATACATATACATACATCTTAATTAAAGCATGCATAAAGTGATTATACATATTATGAATTAAAATGGACTCATTAAAAATGAAACATGTTCTGAATCAAATTAACACTTGTATTTTATTAGCTGCAAAACATGTTAATTTAATTAAGTATGCGTATGCTACTTAATTGCACAAGTTAATTATTTTTAAACAATTGTTCATACTAATTTGGCTTTCCGTTACAGAAACCTGAGTAGAGTTTACAAGTAAAGCAAACAGTATTTTAAACATACCGAACCGGCTTGGTATTTTTGCGCACTATCGATACGGTCACACTGGCTATTTGCATCAAAAACATAAACAATGTCGCTTGTTGCAGATTACAGCGATTCTTCCGATTCCGACAAGGAAAGCAGCAGCAATGAGTCCACAAAAGAACAAGGAAACAAGTCACCAACGTAAATAAATATATATAGATTTCACATATTGTATAAACATTAAATAGTACATGTATCTTATTGTGTAGTCCGCCGCCTGCAGCTCAACAAACACTGAAGCTGCCCAGTGCGAGCGCTGCACTTGGTAATGCGGCGGCCAAAAGGACCGGGGATGTATTCAGTAATCCCTTTCTGGAGGCTGAATTGCATAAGAAGGCATCGCTGGAGCATCACGTAAAAATGGTCAACAACGACACACACTTACAGCTAAAGAATGGAAAAAAGATCTGTTGGAATTATAGAAAGGGACGTTGTCGCTTTGGCACAAGTTGCCAGTATGCACACGATTCGGATTTGTCCGTGGAGACATCGGCGGAAAATGAGCCGACAAAGGTGACTGAGGTAGCAGCTCCAACACACACACCACATTCCAGTGCCAACAACAAACGCAAGCGGCCTGGACTAAGCGATACCATTGAGCCCGGCAAGCGGGTAATGAAATCCTACCAGCAGCAACAGCGACGCAACAACTAAATGACTCCACCATCTGTAATGCGCAGCACACAGCTGCCCTCGCTGATCCCATTGCTGTTATTCAACACTTTCAGCAGTCGCATGCCGTCGCTGCCACTGGACACTTCTGGCAGCTCTAGTGCCAGGGTCAGCGTGCAGACTGAATTCCAGTACTCTCCCAGAAGGTTGCTCTCATCCTGAGTTTCCGAGCCTGTTTGACTCGCCGCCTCTTCGATGTCATCGATAGCACCAGCCTCGTCATCATCGCCTTCCGAATAGTTACATTCAAATTAAAATTAAAGTGTAAATAGATACTAAATATGTATTCATTATTATAAGGAATCCTTTTTCACTCACTGTCAGCATTTTGGGGCATTATCAAATTTGCCAAGATAAAAGACAGTCCGTGCTCCGTTGCTATTTGTCGCATTAGCATCGCCAGCCTGTTCAGGAAGCTGCGACCAGCGTTGCGCTCATAACCGCTGCGAAACATTATGAAGCTAGCTGCGAGGGAATCAATCAGTATTAACTTTATACCCGAAACAGTCGCGTCGCCAGTCGATAGTCTCATGTAAAAGTCTTCCAGAGCTGCAATCAGTGATTGTGCGGAGATGAGGGCAACAACTTTTATGGCATTCAGGCAACTCTGCATGGTTTCCATATCCACTTGACGTTCCTTCAGAATCTCCTCGATTCGTTCGCTGTTAAAGTCCCGCTTGGTATCTATATACAGCACCTCACGTTGCTGCTCATGTTGGCAAACAAAATTTATAGCCAAAGTGTGGAATAGTTCGGTTTTTCCGATGCCACACTCGCTGTAAATCTCCCAGACTCGACCCGGACGCAATGGTTGTCCAATGGAGTCCAGGAAATTATCAAATCTGAAAGTAATTGAGATTAGGGTGTTATTATATTATGGACCAATTTGCTACGCACTCTTCAATGCCTGTGGAATAGTTTGATGGACTCTTCTCGTAGAGATCACTGAGCTTGCAACTCTTCACACATATTGAAAGCAATTCCCGTTTGATAAGCCTGACTTGCTCAGGACGCAAAGCCAAGTGCGTATGAAGATTAACTGCGTCCACAAAATCAATTACTGTGCATATATTGCGCTTATTTAGAATTGTCAGATGATATTCGGAAAGTTTATTTCCTTCGTTGGTCTCTGATAGCAATAAACGGAGTTCGCTGTTTCTATCCATTTCGACTTTCAAGCAGTAAATACGCGCAGTGCTGAATGTAAGCAACATACCTATCGATTTGCTGCTTATCGATATACAATATATTGTGAATGCGCAATGCAGTATATTCTGATTAGAGCGCCAAATTTAATTTGAACTGTGTGGTGGATTAAGCAGTGAAATATAAAGGACATTTTACGCAAGTTTTTAAATTAAAAAAAATTGCAAAATAATTTTTAACAATGTCATTTTCACATTAGTGAATGTAACAGAAATTTTTTATATTCTATTTATAAGTATATATAATGGATAAATATATATATATATATATATATATATATATGTAAATATAGATAAAACATAAGCGAGATTCATAAAGACTTATCATATCTTGTTATTCTTAACTTTCTTTTGCTTTCTTCTAAAAATTAACTTGAGATAAGGTTACTCAGCTGTCAGTTGCGACTTTAGCTGGGTAAATACCTTTTTCTGTAATTGGTCGCAGTGCGGCAGGAAAGATTTCTACTTGGTAATGCAGGTCACGTAGCCAAAGTGAGAACTTTGGGTCGCTTACTTTCAGGCTGTTACTTAATTAGTTAAATGCGCGCTGGGGTTGCTTTTTTGCTTGATTTGTTTCGGTTTGGTAACCTGACAAATGAGAGAGTTGGTGGAAATTAAGCGATCAAGTTGGAGTTTCACGACTTTTTTAAGAGAAATAAGGGTTGTTCTTGATTTTCTTGGTGATAAATTAAAGGAAACTTAAAATGTGAAAGGAAAGCGTTGCCTCTGCTACGTTAAGTTTAACAGTTTTAAAATAAATATACTACAAGCTTTTTTATAGGCTTTTTTATGGTTGGAGGCACTGTCCAAGGGCAACCATAATTTATGAATACTTTAAAATTTGTTGAGCAATAAGTTATGTTTCTACTGACCCTGAAAATCCGCATCCATTCGATTTTATTTCATTGCTATGGTTTTTTCCAGGACTAACATTTATTGTAGCCAGTTTGCTTTTTTGAACTTGACGGCAATAATGCGTCATAAAAAGTCATTCATGCCTCGTTGGGTTTGTGAATTGGTTTCCCTCTTTCGCGGCGAAAGTCTTTGTTGAGCCACAGACGAATCACATTTGCACATTGGGCGGCGGCATTGGAAACCCTCTTCAAATGGATTCGCATTTGCATAATTTGGCTGCACCAACTGTCGCTTGGCATTAACATTATTTGCCTTTACTTGTTACCAGATTTGCGACTGCTGCCGCCGCTGCTGCTGCTGCAGCTGATCGTGGGTGGAGGGTGAAGGAGGCAAGCACGGGGCAGCAGCAACACCTTGCTACGCCCACAAAATGTTTGCCTCCTTGTTTATGGTTTACTCCTGTCTCCTTCTGGTTGCATTATTCATGAGCGTGGCGGTGTCTGCGGCGCGTGTCCAATGCCAAGCACAGCGAACAAGAAAAAAAAAGTGAAAAGAATAAATATGCGCACATGCGGATGACGCGGCGGGGGCGGACTCGTGCTGGAGCGAAATGGTTCGGATCTTTGCTAAACTGCGTCGCGCCACATTTACTTCGCGCTTACATGACGCAGCTGTCAAACAGAACAACAACAACAACAGCAGCTACAACAAGAGAAGCCCACGCATCGTCTGCTAGTGTAATGTTTATCAAGTCGAATCTCTATTTACATTTTAAGCAGTATGCAAATTGACAACTCTAAAAATGAAATACCTTCAGTGTGACACTCTGCCAAGTTCCCACCCGGTGCTGTGGACTTCCGCTTCCGTCTAATCAAATTGCCGGCGAACCCTGTTTACGCTGTGTAAACTGTGAACCGCAATCCGCGGCTGAAAAACTTGTTAATTGCCAAAAGTTTAACTTGTAATCGATACTTGATGGCATTTTACACGCAGCACGCACACATCCCTAGTAGGCTCACACTTGACGAAGGATTGTGAATCGATCAAGCGCCATCTATCGATTATAGGTAGTGGCAATGTTTAGCGTGAACAGCTATTGATAGCTGGAATTGAAATAACAATGAAAAATTATTAAAAAGAATAAATAATATATATTAGCTTGATTGAGATTAAAATAACAATGAATAATAATTATTAAAAAGAATAAATAATTTATATTAACTATAATAATAGTTACCTCTTTTCAGCATTATCATCGTCAGGCAACTTATGCCGGCCGTTGCCATCGCCTTTCAATCAATATGCAGCGCGCTGTGGCCAATTTCCTGTTCCGCCTGATTGACAGCAGCTCAGCGAGGCGTGTCGCCTTCAATATTAAACAAAGCAAAGGCGTCCTGCGGCAAATGCTTGGTCAGCAGTGGAAGGATGCAGTGAGGCATGCCAAAAATTAACCAGCTTGGCTTGGCATCAAATCAAATCGCGTTGCAAATTATTTGCTAAACAATGCGCAATTAGCAGCAAAGTAAACTTTGTCCCTAAAAAGTGTAGCATACTTAAAAAAATGCCGTTATTCGAAAAAATGGATCAATTTTTTGACGCTAATAGAAAATAAAACCCGGGGGTCGGCATGGTTTTTAAAAAATAGATAACGCTAACTATAGTTAGTTAGTCGGCGCACCTAAATGGGCTGAATTAATAGCTGACAAGGACACAAAGGAGTTAATTGATTTCCACCGTATGTCTTAATAAAAATAAAAGATAAGACAATTTTTTTTTTTAGAAAACATAAGTTCATTTAAATAGCCTTTTGTTGCAGCTTACACCTAACACTGCATAACTAGGGCGTTTAAATATTTTGCTTACTCGAATGCCAACTGTAATTGAGGTCAAAGACAACTCGGCTTTAACTGGTCCGGCTTCAATTGGCAACTGTGCAAATAGTTTCGCCACCAGATGTGGCTATATAAGGAGCCAAGTGACCAGTGCGTCGACGCATCCAGCATTGCGTGTTGCATTTGCAAAGTAATTCTATCAAATCAATTATGAACTTCTCCGGGTTATTCTTCTATCTGTGGCTGATGTTCTCGCTGCTGTTGCTCCTCGCACCGACAGCCGAGTCGACGATCCTCTTCTTCGCCTGTATTTATCGTTTGGCAATTTGTCCATTCCGAACAACAACAACAGCAGGTTAATGGACTAAGATTTAAAGGAGTATGAATCACGGAAAAATGGAAAACGGAATACCAGAATAATAAATCATGTGCTGCAAAGTGTTCGAAATAAAGCGCAGTTTGAGCTGATGTGCAAATTAATTTGATTTGTCAGGTCTCTTGTTCTCTTTAATGTACACAATTAGATGAGCAACTGTCGGTCTGACTGCCATTTGGGCCAGTGTCATTGCAGCAGTACCAACCACATGAACCGCATCATCATCTCATGCATTCAGCACATGTGACATAATTCAATTTGGGCCTGGCCCAACAGACATTTATCTGAAATGGAATATCAAATTGCGGCCAATTCGTATTAGCGCTAAATTGTAAAGCGATTAGAGACAGCAGGGAGAGAGTGAGACAGCAGAGAGAGACAGAGTAAGAGATAGAGAGGGAGGGAAGTATAGAGAAGTAAGCAATTAGATTGCCAGCAAACTAATTTCATTTGTAAATTTTCGACAAATGAAATGAAATTTACGCGAATTATCAATTCCCTCTGTCTGTTTCAGTTGCTTTCCAGCCAAATTTGGGCTGGGAATAAGCCAGGAGGTTATAGGGTATTTGCCTTGGTTGCACACACTACATACGATATATATAAAGTCGTATTTATATATATAAAATCGTATTGACTTAGTCACTTTGGTTCACCTCAGTTTGCCACTTCTTGAACACTTTTCAGTTGCCTTTTAATTGCCAAGAAAGTGTGAATGAAAGTGAATACAAGTGGAGGTGCTCGACAGGATTGAGTACCCTTCGCAGGGTGTCAGGTCGAGTGGCAGCCCAGGAGTTCCGCATGGGCGACTGCTCAAGTTTGCTTCAGTTCTCGACTCAAGTTGAGTCGATGGCAAAGTTTGTCATTAGTTATTTGCACTAATTAAGTGCGAAGCGCATTAAAGTCAACTCAACACGGCGAAGCTTTTACTTTCGCGGCAGCTGCTACGTGCTGTGCTTATGTAATTTCAGCACTACCCTTTCTCCCTTTTCCCTTTTCCCCATTCCACCCAACCCCAATTCGAACTCGACTCGCAGCCCGCAGCTGAAGCTGAAATTGAACCGATGAGCAATGGCCACATTAATGAGTGCTTACAGCATTCTCCCCCTCTCTTTTCCCCTTGCTGTCTCCTTCACCCCCCCCTCGGGCAGCAGGCAAATGACATTGTCATATAGAATTACCCATTACTCAATTCGGCTTTGGCCAGTGCGAACAGCTTAGCTGAACTTAACTCCAACTGGAACTCAAACTCAACCTCAGGCAAGTCCCGCACAACAAGTAAGAATGGCAGGGATTGACTGCGAGTTACCCTGGTAAGTTACAAGAGGAAGAAGGCGTGGCAGAACTTGTTAAGAGCATAGTCATGTGAAGGAAAAGAGAATGCAGAGTATTTAAAGACGAGTGCAGTTTATCTTATTATATTAATTCTTACATTTCATGTGGAGCATGTTTAAGCAGCTGAGGCATAGCATACCCATTTACAGGGTATGCAATTATGTGTGCCAACGTTTTTTCTGGGAATTTAATAGTAGAAGAGAACAATTACATTAATAAGTAAGTTTTAAACTATCTAAATAAGGGATTAAAGCAGAATTAAGGCAAATAAAAGTTGTTCACTTGCTGGTTATCCTCTTTAAATTAGTTTTCTCTCTTTCCATCTCTCTCTCTCTCCCCCTTGGCATGAGAAGTTTCCCCCAGCTTTATTTTCGACCTAACCCTGACCTTAATTAGACCGTTTCCGGCCGGTTCCGGCTCATCTTACAATCGCTGACTAGTAATTTTTCATCTTTTTCCGGAAAGGTGAGCAATTGCTTTCTATTTTGGGGCTTCTCATTAAATTTAAAGTTCGCTTTCTTTATGTAAATTGGCTGAGCTCCTTATGTTATGTGTGTGTGTGCGTGCGCCTGCCAAGAGATATTACCGAATTTTGCGCAAAACATTTGAGTGAATTTTCCCATATGCCGGAGGCGTAAATTTTCTCCGAGAGGCCCATTGAGACGACCCCAATCAGCAAATGAAAATTCGCAAGACAAGCAGGGGGAGGCTTGTGAAAGAGGGGAGGGCATAGGCCGCTATGCAAATAAAGCTATTTACAGTTGGACTCGGGAAAATTAACATTTCGTCAGCAGAAGCCGCAAATTTTCTCTCTTTTTTTCAATTTACAGAACATTGGCAAATGAATCAAAGGCCGCGGGCTGTGTGAAGGAGGAAAGTGAGAAGTATGGGAGGTGGAAGGAGAAGGAAAAGAGCAAAAGGAAAAGGCAGAGCCATTTGTTGTCCCGCTTGTTGTCTTAATGTTGTTGTGTGTGTGTTGTGAGTCTCTTGTTGCCTGTGAATAAAAACAAAGCGAGAAGTTTCTTCCTTAAGCAGGCGACAAACGATTCCGCGTCACTGAATCGCCAGTATTTCACACTTCTCAACATAGTTGAAATCGTTATTAAAGGCCTGCAAGTCATGAGGGTATTTCTTTCGCATGTAGAGTATTTTTAATGAAAATCAATAAATTATCTGCAGACAGTTTAATGCTGTCGCAGTCGACAGAAAATGCCCATTTAATGTTGACAAATGTTGCAGCACGAAAAAACCAATGAAACCACCCACACACACACACACATATGTTTTCCAACTGCTTCTGTGTGTGTGCAGCGAGCGACAATTGCAAGTCAAACAAATCAATTGCGATTTAATTGGCTGCACGCAGAGCCAAAAGGAAAGGAAAGTCTGCGAAAGGAATGAGAGAGAATGGAAGAGGAAAGTAGCCAGAAATAGCTAATGGAAAAGGCAAATGAAAGGAGCTGGGCATATTTCGTAAGTAGCTGAAATTCCTTTTTGGCTTCAGATGCTAATTTTAAACATTGTAGACCCAAAAATATCAACTATGGTGTGAGTCCCTAGAATACTTTTCTTGCAAATTGTTTACATTTAAAATTAGCCAATTCAGTGTTGCCAACTCAGCGTTTTTGGCTATTTTTAAAGTTCCATGGCTGGACAAATATGGAAAATCTAGCTTTATTCAGTTATTAAGGGATCGTGTCGTGGGTTGCACTGAAATGCAAGCAGTGCCAAGCAGTGCACTGCTTAACAGAATTCTGTGAAAAATTCTCACGCATTTCGTAATTCTGTTGCATGCTTTGCGGTTGGCATTTTATAATAAAAAGAATATATACAAAACAAAATAAATTAATCATAAAATTAATAAAAATTGATAGAACAATTTAATTATTTGAAAGTTATCAAAACCCAAAAAATAGATGATGAAATCTCTAGAGAAAATAGCAAAAATACTAACAATTTTAATACTTTGCATACCACGCACACTGCTCACTTTGTCTATGCTTTTTATTTTCATTGGGGAGAATAAAAGCCACTTTGCGTGTAGCACGCATTCGCGATTCAACAGTTTTAGTGACAATAAAAGTTGGTCGTGGAATTCTCAATTCACAATTCGATGTTCTACAAATTGTAAGTGTCTAAAGGGTGTAAAAAATCCAATTTATATTTACTTCAACTGAGTGTCGTCGAACACGGTTGTTCTGAGTTCCGGTGTGTCCTTTGCCTACTCATAGCATACTTAGCGGCGTCACAAAGTTGCTGTCGAAAGTTTTTGTGTAGACTTGAAAATGTGTTTTCTTTTTGTAAAGAAGTGGAGGGGGAGGAGGGGAAAAGGGAGTGGGAAGTCTGCCATGTGGGCAAACAACTGATATTCGCAGCTGCTGACAGGTTTCCCCTTGTTCTTCCCCCTTCCACGCTGTCGTGAGTTGTATAAACTTTGTTTGGATTGTCTACAATGTTACGTATGCGTTAACAGACACATACACACACACACAGGCACAATAACAACGAGCGTGCACACAGCGCAAATTGTAAATAGACGGCAAATTAATTAAATATCACTCATACGTCAGGTAGCACGCTGGCTGCTGCTGAAAGCATGAATTGAAGATGTATCATTATATAAATATTTATGTACATACATAAGTGTATGTGCATGTGTATGTGTGTGTTTATACTATATACATGCACATCATAGATCTCTCTGGATATGACTTGACACTATGGCCCTATGCAAGCTGCGTCGTGGGCGTTGTGGTTATTCTGTGCCACTAATGTCTATGTTGCACGCAACAGTGACCACGCCACGTGGGTGGCAGTCGGAAATACCGGCAAGCGTGGGCACGAGATTCCGGCTAGAATAATTTTATGCAAAAATTATGCAAGCCTGACGGCTGAAATTCGAAATTGAATCTCCATTTTGGCCATGGCCTGCTTAAATCGTAAACATCGTAGCTTAGTTAGTCAACGGGCGAAACTGATTAGACAGTTGAGCGGCAGTTGAATTTAATTTCGGCACAACTTTGCTTATTTAAAACTCAGATTCGATAAGAATGCTCGGAAACTGAGCTTATCGATAATTGTACATAACAGGAATGACAGTGGCAATTAATGTTCATCTTAATGTTAATTCTAATGATAATCACTGCTTACAGAATTATGCATGCACACGGAACTATAAATACCTCTGTTAACAGTGGTCATTGAGTAACAGAGCGTATTTATGTAAATTGGTTAAGCTGACCATACGTTACTATGTAAAGTATCCTCGATTCGCGAATTAACAGAAATATTAAGAACTGAAAAACTGTTATCGCAGTTATCGTTATGTAACGTAAAGTTGTGTTCACCTCAGACATGTTAATTCTTTTGCGCAACTTTGTGTACCCCCTTTGACCATAACAACAATTGGAATCGCGCCAATTGAGTAAATATTATGTATGCACACGAGCTTCAATCCGTATAAATATGACTTGGTGGCTCTGTTAGAGTTAGTCGAAAGCAGAGCTCAATAAGAGAAACAGCACAAAGATGATGTCCAACAAGTTCTTCTTCTACCTTGTGCTGGTCACCCTCATGTTGGTCTTCACAACACCAGCAGCCGAGGGTACTTTCCTCTTGATCGCCTGCCTGCTGCGCTCACCAATTTGCCCATTTAGAACCACGACTACGGCACCAGCCACATCTGGTTAACATCCTAAGTTGAAGTTCAACACAAACAAAAATGGACAGAATATGAATAAATAATTTGCATTGAATACGTATTTGTTTCTTATTGTTGAGAGTGCTTTTATCTGCTGGAATATTAAATATCATATAGCCATAAAAAAAACAAGTTCTTTAGTAAAATTTAACAAATACTTTTATAAAATATAAAACAACTTAAGTATCCAGCAAATGTAAACTGAGCTTCCTAATTAAAGCCTCTTTATCGATTTATTTGCATGATGAACTTGCTCGATATCTTCAACTTAGTTGTCGTATAAAAAGTCGTCCGGATAATCGTCATAACTATCATCTTCGTTTCCGCTTTCGTTATTTTCGTGCTTGTTTTCTTCTTTATGTTTCCGTTGGTTGGAACCTACAACTGGGCCAAAAAGCGGGCCAGTATTTACAAATCCCAGTGGACATAACGAAGATCTCTTCAAGCACAGAAGGGTTAAGAAAAAGCCATCCACTTCAGGCGATTTATAGACCATTAGCAGGGCGAACAACATTAGTGAAATGATCAACTTCGGCGACATTATCAAGTTGAGTCTCCACGATTTGCTCAGATTTCAACCGAAATAAAACTTGACTTTGTATACAAATATTTCTATTATAGTCAAGTAATAGTTACACTCGTGGCATGGTGTACTCGGTCTGAGTTCCAATGAAACATAGTATGCTTGTACATTGTTTAATTCCTTGATCGATAGCTTTGATAACTGTGCTGTTAATATTATTGATCATAATGAAGCTGCCATGGCTGAAGTATTTCTTAACTGCTTGCAATATTTGCATTACCTTCTCCCAGCCAGTCAGGAAGGGGCGTAGCTGTTTATGAAAAGAGTTCAGCACGTGGAGATGTATTATTTGCGTAGTGACTGCCAATATTTCATTCTAATAAACAAGAACGTTATACAATAGACCTGTGCTCGTATACAAAGTAGTTAGAGACTTTTGAAACAATGTCTCATTATTGATTGTTGGAAACCCATATAAGTATGAGTCTGACCGATATGAAGGCAATTTGGAAGTAGTATATACATTTTTACTACATCTCCTGACGAATCCTTTCAGAATCCCTCGACATAAAGTCAGAAAAAATATGTTTTATTTTCTAACAGAATGTAAAGTTCAAATCAATGAATATTTCGTGGGAATGCGAACTCAGATCACTTAATTGAAGTTTCAGTTAATAAAAAAAGGTAAAATGATGTTCATTTCAGATGAAAGCAAACACCTTGTAAGCCTTCTACCTTAATTAAACAAGAAAGTAGATAATAGGCTTGTCTTTGAGGTCTGGAAAAGTATATAAGAAGTGTGCACAGAGTCAGCGAACAGTGCGCGATAGCTAGAGAGCTAGATAGTACGACAATGTCGCCGAAGTATTTTATCTATTTGGCAATTGTGGCTCTTCTACTAATCTCTAATGCACGCGAATCAGATGGCTTCTTCCTTACTTGTCTCTATCGATCATGGCGTTGTCCCTTTATAAGGAAAACGTCGACAACGACCAGAACAACGTCGAATCCCGATTCTACAGAGAGTGTTGCAACTGAGTCCACAGTTGCATCTTCAACCGTGTCCTCTACGTCAACGCAGTGTGACGACCATGACGAAAGTGGAAATTGTATATAGTAGATTGAATTCTTTAACACGTAGTTATTGAAATATAATATCAAGTTGCAAATTAATTTTGGCTTAATCGTGATCTGATTAAATGGGCTAACTATATTGACTTATATTAGTAGTAATAAAAATCGTCACCAATTTCAATTGATTCAATTGTTGGGTTCAAAATAGATTTGAATCTATGATTTTCATTCTATTGAAGAAGAATGTTAATTCTTCTTCTTCTTGATCAATTTGCAGTTATTAAACTTCAGTTATTCAACTTGCAGTTATTATCTTACGTATTACCACTAGGTAAATACTTGTCTAACGAAGTCAACAAGTTAACTCGTGTTTCTACTCCATCGTCATAACAACAAATAGTTTTTTATAGCTTCAAGTAGTCTAGAAAACTATAAATTACTTGGCGGAATTATAAAATATTCAGTCTAAGTTTGGTGTGCTGTAATATAATCAAACAATGTCGCCAAAGTTGCTTATATTTATTATAATCCTTACAATTGTGGTTGAAAATCTAGAATGCCTCCGATGTTCTTACGAATATTTAAAGACATATTATATGTAAATACATAAATATATTTTCTTTTACCCATTCAAAACATTGTATAATTTCCATAAATACATAATTAAATGTTTCTTTGTTATGAATTCGGATAAAATATGTATATATAGTTTTATGTATTTATAAATAATTTATTATATATATTCTAGATATTCGTATTTTTATAATGTGTTGCTTAGTTCCAAAGATATAGAAATGAATAATACTTTTACTTATCTCTGAAAAGGTCTAATTTGTTGCTAGTTATTTTCGATTAGTTTCCTTGGTTTTGTAGTCTTGTACTGCATCTAATTATAGTTTCTTCAGTAATCACAGCGAGTGCAGACACGTGCGGAATTACAACCACAGATGAAGTCTTTCCACTTAAAGCTCAAGATCTCTGACATTTAGATATATGGGCTAGCAAACGCTTTGTTGTGGTTTTGGGGGGAGGAAGGAGCAGTGAAAAGCAGCTAAAATCAGCATGAAATCATTGGTTTCTAGTCTAGAGAAAATAACTGAAAATGATGTGGAAAACCGACGAAGACAAAGATGGGGACGGAGGCAGACGAAGAAGATATTTCTCAATTATTTAAACAGCTGCGAAAAATTTGCGTCACTCGCGAAATTATGAATGAAAAATTCGCTCAATGAGAAGCAACAGTTGTTCCACACACACATACACTACAATCCATACCACTTGTAATCCACAAAATGAATGCGTTCCACATTCACTGATAGCGACTGCGCTGTTTAGTTGCTTCGCACGTGGTGGCATCCATTCAAAGTGTTCATTGTGGACGCCATGTTTGGCGCGCTTTTCTTTCGCCCATTGTGGATCGCATTGGGGTTCGGCGCCGGCTGGCTGCGCTTGGCCAAGTTAGTCCTGCCAACGGATTCGCCCCAAACGGTCGCGCTTCTGCCCTGTCGAGCGTTGAGCGCCTTGATTTCGAAAATTCACAACATTTTTGAGTTACTCGAAAAAATGCAAAACTAGAAAACGATTTCGTTTTTTTTCGGTAGCTAACAGCCGCGTGTGCCGAATTTGTTTACGTCTGCAACGAGACAAGTGTTTGAATTATAAAATCAGCGCAAATTTATAGAGAGCCGAGTCGGACAAAGGCGAACAAAAAGAAGAAGTAGAAGAAAAAGAGCAAGTTGAACTACTACAACGTGTTGATGTTTATTTTCGCATCATTTGCAGGCGTCTGTGGAAAATTTGCCCGTAAGTTGAAAAGTGCCCACGGGGCCGAGGCGCGAGGGGTCATAAACCAACAGAGCATTTCACTTCGATCGGGCAACTTTATCATCATCGATGTATTTGTGTTCTTAGGCAAACACACACATTCGACTGTCGCTTGTTTGCCTGTTCGGGCTTAAATCATTTTCCCTCCCCTTGTCAATGACAGATTTTCCCTGCCAGTGCAGAGAGAGAGCTCTGCGTGGCATTTAAAATTTAAATCTAATTCCCAGTCATTTTTTTTTTTATCATGACACGCACTCACGCCTGCTTTTAGTCCAAGTGCGAGAGTAGAATAAAAAGTTTTTGCCTTTATTGCATTTGCAACAAAACCCGCTCTAAGTATTTATTTATGCAACTTTTCGCAGGTGAAACTAAAAGCTTTTGTGACACGAGAGCTTAATTACTCACACGAAAAGTTGTGGCCAGCACTTTGGTGCACCCTGACCCCTCTTACCCACACCTTGCAGGCAGGTCTTGTGACTTATTAAGACTCGTGTTCCACGTCTGATTAGTTTCATTGCGTGTAGAAGTTTCTGTTGAGAATTCACACTCCGATAGAAATGCAACTGAATTTGGGGTACGAAAATTAAAACCAGTTGCAATGTTGTTAAACATATTATTGAAAATAGTGAAATAAAATGAAAGGAAACTAAGAAAAGTTTCTTTAAGCAAAGACTTTAAACTGAAAAATATCCACAACAAACTTCTCTCAATTATATAAATTTAAATTAAATTGAACTCTACAAAAATTAATGTTGTACTCTTCAAAAAAAGTGTTGTACACTATATCTTTTGGTATTTCTTTAGTTAAAGTTCATAAGTAATTCTTTTTGTTATTTGTTGAACCTTTTCTCTTAAACAAATCTGCACAAAAGGCTATGGAATGCGGTTGTGAATATTCTACACAATATCTTAAATTCAAATAGACTTGAAAGGTACAGGCATTTATTTCAACTATTGCTTTGGTATTTCTTAAGTTTAGGGAAATTAAACCCAATAAAATATCTTTGGTTTTTTATTTATGTACCTTTGTATAGAAAACCAGGCAGCCAACCTCTTCAACATAGCTTTCAATCTCTAGAAATACATGCAATATATATATTTTGAATTTTGTTCTTCATTTAAATTTCTTATGAGCCCAGAAACCTAAAATAACCAAACAAAATATGTAAAATATTTCAATTCATTAGCAATAGACAGTATTTTGAAACTCTCTTTTGTGCCTATTTTGCAAGCATCTTCATTGGCTTCTCTCTGCTTGATTTTGGTTTCGCAATGGAAACCAGTCGAGATACTTTGCAAGACGAGTGCACTGAATTCAATTAGAAAATGTACTGCGTGAATTCCGAGTGTCAGCACTGAGCGATGTTATAATGGAGGCTACCCCTCCCCACCCAACCCCCTTCCTCAGTTGATTTGCTGGTGGGACAAAAAAGGTCAAAGGCGTTGCGGGCATAACATAAAATAAATGAAATTCCTGGGCATCGTTCGATAAGATAAGCAAGCGAGACAAGGCCCAAAGGCAAACCCCAGTTAGGAGGGAGGTGTTCCCATAAGGTCCTGGCAACTGGTCGAGAGGCAAATAAACAAGCGAAATCGCATAATTAAACTGCTGCCGTTGCAAATTGAAATTGCCAAAGCGAGCGATAAGCTGTGTCCGCCCTTACAAACACAATCACAGCCTTGCGGCCCTTTGCAGATCAATCGGTGGCCACAGCAAATGACACGCAATTTCCAAAATTAGCATAAGTCAATCAGCCAGACTCGGCAGCGAGTCAGTCAATCAGACCGGCAGTCAATCAGCCTATCAGCCAATCAGTCGGCTCGTCAGTCAGACAGACAGTCAGACAGTTCAGGCTGCCTGTCAACGGGTTAGAAGCAGAAACAGTTGACGCTAATTAGGGCAGGCAATCACAGTCGGCAGCGAGTGAATGGCGCCACGTGGCTCATCCATTTTACCTGCTGCAAATTTGCGTAATTAATGTTCCCCGCCTTCCTTCATGTATACCCTGTTTTTTGTTGTGTTTATAATTTTGATGACAAAAGTTGCCTTCAAAAGTTTTCACTTTGTCTTTGCCTTTCACCTGATTACCCTAGACAAATATTGCAGCCCTGGTTGGGCCACCTCTCTCCCTTTCGCTGTCTGCCTGACTGGCTGTCTCTTTCATGCGTGTGCTGTGCGGCAAAAGTTTTTGTGGTTAATAAAATTGGCGCAGCGTAGCGCACGTTGCGTATACGTAATGTCGTAATATGCCCTAAGGGTCATATTTATGTTTCGTGTGCGCTTGACAATCATTTGATTATTTTTCCGCGCATCGTTCAGGGCATTAAAACTGCGGCACGCACACACACATAGACAGACACACACACCCCACAAATATATCTATCGCTCTATTCATATTTGGCAAAATATTTTGTGGTCATAAATGCGCTTAGTGGCAACAACAATAACAGAAAATATTGAGCCTCCCTTTAAAATTAAATTCGCACAGTGTGTTTTTTCTGTGTTCATTCCCTGCGCTACCCGTTTAGTTTATGCAAATGATTTTCCATTTTCCACTTTATACCAACTCATTTGCATCTGCTCCGATGACACCTGCGACATCGCCTGTCCTCCCTTTCCCTTTCCTTCTTCTCCACCTACTCCTTTCATCACCTTTGGCTGATGAACTACGCGACGAGAAAGGAGAGTCGAGAGTTCTCTCGAGTTAATGGACTGAAACCCGCTTGTGGATTGTCTCCGTCTCCGTTTGGCAGCAAATTTGCATTTGATTTAAAATTTAGATTGACTGTGTTAGAGGTGCGAGTACATGATGAGTTGAGTTCCTTCATTGGGTGCATGTGAGTCTGTAATACTTGAAGTATTTTCAAGTCCAAATTGCAAATTCACATATAAAACTTTGTATAATGTGAAATAGTTTAAGCTCATCAATGTTTATACATTAAATATGCGCATATGTATTTGTTTTGTTTGTTGAAACCTTCCCAATATTTCACATCGAAAAACTCATTAAAAGTTTCGTCTATTCATTTAGTTGCCCACATAAGAAATATCTCTTAAATTATGTACAATATCTCTTTGAACTAGCACCACCTTCCATCATCCAATCAGCAGTTTGGTAAACATCTAATTAAAGTTTTCTCAAGAAAACATTGAAGGAAACATTTTAAGTTTGCTCTCGTTGTTGTTGCCATAGTCATAATTGTGGTCACACCTCTACCACAACACACACGCACACACACATTGCGCAACCTTTAGTGGCAAAGTTTTCATGTTCCCTCTGTCACTTTTGGCCATATGTCAGTGCGGGGTTCCTCATGGTTGACCATTTAAAAGCAATATATCTAAGTCGAACAGAAATTTCCATGGCAACTTTTGTGACAGCCAGCAGAAAGAGACAGTGAAAAAGAGTGAGGGAGAGAGTGCGAATGAGAGCGAGTGAGACTATCGTGAAATAAATAAAAATTGTTTGTAGCTCCAATTGAATTGGGAAAACTTTTACTTAGATGTTTGTTCATGTAATTTTCCCTGTTCTGTTATTTTTATGGCCTACACAAGTTGCTCGACATCAGAAAGGCAGCAACCAGTGGCGGGGAGTGTGTGAGACGAGGAATCGAGAGGAGGAGCAGGGGGAGGGCAACCGCATTTTAATTGCCAACAAATGCGTTTGTCAGGCAGGCGTCGCTTTAATCTTCGCTTGCCATAATTTATATGTGTTTGTTCGCGTATTTATCGCCTCTTTTTATATCCCGTAGCACATTCTGGCCGCCAGGTAATAATCTATTGTGTTCCATTTCACTGGTGCTGGCGACTTGTCGATAGGCCGACCAAATTGATATTTATGTATGTGCGCCCAATTGTTTTTGCCTCCCTTATACCCTGTAAACATGGAGAAGGCCAGAAAAGGTTGCTCCCTCTGTTAATTTGTATTTAAAGTAATGCTACAAAATACTGCAGAAATACTTAATTGCAATGAGGTCCGTCTGTTTGTCTGTGGACCATTCGAAATGCTAGATTTCAGAGACTATAAGAGCTAGGGCTACTAAATTTAGTTTTAATATGTGTTAAAGTTGCATGCAGATCAAGTTTGTTTTAGAATTTGCCCACGCCCCTTTCCACCACCCGTAAAACGATAAAAACCGAATGCCAAGCGTGATTTTAATGCAGGAAAGTTTATTTTTGGTAAACACAAAAACTATCACCCAAATAATTTCTAAAAATTTGGTTTCAATCGGATCATTAACATAGAAGTAATATTTATAAGAAATTGTTATTTCAAAGTCGCTCGCGAATTAACTCCCCAATGTATGCAACACAAAATATGCAAACAATTCGACTGTAGCTTTGGTGCTTGTTTTTTAGTATTATTAAATATTTTATTAATATTCTTATTATTCAGAAAGTGCAGAACATGCAATAAGCTTACTCCAAACTTATTTCAATCTAACAAAAATACCTAGGGTATGAGTTAGTTGTGCTGCTGCTTAGCTGCAGTATTTTTTCCGATTTCAGTGGCCCCTTTGCCTAAAGGCTCGTCTGATTTATGTGCAACTAGGCCCTTTTAATGCCGACACGCTCAATCTTCCCCATTGTAAGTCCCTCTGTGACAGTTGCTTTTCCTTCGTCGGCTTAGGATTTCGCTTTGCCAGTTGTGATTTTCCTTAAGCTCTGCCACATTTTTTTCTCTTGCCAATTGAAACTTAAAGTTTGCCAACTGTTTTTCTTTGGCTCGTTTAAATGACATTCTTCTCTCATTCATTGTGCTTTTCTCGAAGCTTTTCTTTACGAAACTGTTTCCGACACGCGATTCGAATGCGTTTAATCTGAATTTCCCATCATAATTTCCGCTTCATTCAATTTTCAAGCGTCTTTCGACCAAACCGCCATTGTCAACGGCAGTTTTCCATCGCTCACCCTCGTCTTCCCTCTCTCTCTCTCTCTCTCTCTCTCTCTCTCTCTCTCTCTCTCCATCTCTTTCTGTATTTTCCCATCTCTCATTAATGTGTCAATTTCCGCACTATTTGTATTCACATTGAATTATCATGAATGCGTTCGTGTTTTTTCCATCGATGTTTTTTCCGCGAAATTTAATGAACATTTTGTTCCTGGGAAACGCTCTTTAAAGCTCTCAAATTAATTTGTCATATTAAACTGACGAATGTTGTTGCCGATTATTAATGACCCTCCATAAAGGGACTCAAGGGGGGGCTGAAGCACAGCCCGAATTGCTCAATTATGCCGCCGGCTTTCTAGCAGGCCTCGTCTTTCTGCCGCTTAATCAACTGATTGCTTAATGGCCACTTGGAATGGAGAAGCGACCAATATGAATATGGAACAGCTATATATATATATTCTTTCATTTATCAAGCCTCATTGCGAAAGCTTTCTGTGTCGAAAAATAATGAGTTTACCTTCGTAAAGGGTCCACAAATGATAAACGAAATTAACGAAAGGAAATCAGTGAAGGAGAAACAACTACACATTTATTCAGAGTTAGTTTCCATAAAGTAGTATTAAACCTTAAACAATTAATACTTCATACTGATGTTTTTCTATGTTTTGCATGTTTTTGAATAATTTCTAAGAAGAGCATTAAAATTAACCAATTACAAATAAAAAGGAAGATCTTCCTATGTTTTATTTAATATATTTTTATATAATCGCATTTATAAGTTTGGCATATTGTATATATTGCAAGGAGGTTTGTTTTTAAATATTAATTTAAGACTTGCGCAATTCGAAGAAAGTCTACGCATTTTAAAATTTTAGATCTTGCTTTCATTAAGAATTGCAGATGAATATCAAAGCTAACCTCAAAATCTGTGACAATATTCTAATGTATGCAACAATAATTTATTCTTGTTCAACTTGAACAAAAGAAATGAAAATTTGTCATGCTGCATTTGTTATGAAAACACTCGGAAATTAGTTGGATTTCCACGCATTGTTTTTCTTCGGTCCGAAATGGAAAATCGTCACTGTCTCTCTCTTTCTCTAGGTCCATCATTCTCTCTGTTAATTTCGCATGAATAATCATTGAGTTTTAATTAAAGTTTGCATTTGCATAGGGGGGAAGGAGCTGCGTCTGTCAGTCAATCATATTGAACTGCCGTAAATAGGAAATGAAATAAATGCAGAAGAGGAAACGTATGTCGTCAGCTTCGCAAAGGATGCCAATATTGCGAAGGATTCGTGCTCGAAGTCGCCCCCAAAGATGGCAACGAAAAGACGAGTTTGAGTACCTTGACAGGTTGTCAATCGATGCCGGATTATGCCGGCAGCAGGCAGAACGAGAGCAGTACGGCAGTAAGGCAGAATAGGATCTTGGCTGTACCCTCAGTTATAGTCAGTCAATCTGCTGATGCGGATAATGTGCCGACTACGTGCGTAATTTTAGCTTCTCTCCACGTTGTCGCAGGTGAATCTCAGCTAAGGCTGAGCATGTGTGGGGGCATGGCCTCCCTCCCTCTCTCTCTCTCTCTCTGCCTGCCCCTAATAGTGTTATGTGATTTGGTTACAGGCAGCCAAGAGGCGCTTATCCTTCTGCACTCATCCTTGGGTTTGTGTGATAAATGAACTCACTTGTTGGCTTCCTTCGGTCATATCCTCTTCCGAATCTCCTGCTAATTTCATCGAGTTGTCCGACTTATTGTCAAGTTCATTTCGATAGTGAGTTAAGGTTAAAGTTTTATGCACAACATTTGGCTTAGCATTAATCTTTTAACCATGAAATCAATCAATTACGCCAAACTTTCTTCGACTTTGCAGTTAAGTTTCCCCATTCTTCGGGCTGGACAACATCATTTGCTATTCATTGACGTCAGGACGGACCCTTCGGGATGACTGTAGCTTGTTTTCTTATAAATAGTTGAACAGCATTTCCATCCACCTGCCCCACATTCAGTTCAGCTCCCTTTATCTTCAATCTCCTTCTCTTTCTGTCTTGTTTTCCCCCTTACTTTCTTTTAACTCTCTTTCTGCGCTACCACCCGACGAGTTGATGATTAACTTCGCTCATTTATCATAAAATCATTGCCCCAGAACCAAGGGGCGGTGACCCGCCCACTGACCACCACAATCGCAATAAATAATGCACTGGAAATTGCAGAGCTACAAAAGGAAATAAATACAACTATACAAGACACATACATACACACGTACACATACACACATTTCAACAGAGAAAAAGTTCTTGAGTTTTTTCTTCTCTTTGCGTTACACAACTTGAGCACATTGTTCTCCGTTTTTTCATTGTTCCTTCTCTCTCTCTCTCTCTCTGTCTCTGTTTGTTTGTTTCGCCTTCTGATTCCATTTAGTGCGCTACATTTATCTTTTCGGCTTGCAAATAAAGCTTAGAGAAAAAACATTTCATTTGCATAAACATTTGTGATCTGGTAATGCGAGAGTTGCGCCGAGAGTTGCCACATTGCCGGAGACCCGAACTGACTTTTGATAAATGTCTGGGGAGCACACTTAGAAAATTCGAATTTTAATTACTTTTTTTCAGTGCATGCAAAGTGAGAGAGGGAGAGAGAGAGAGAGGGAGAGAAGTTGAACATAGTTGTTTGCAACTTTTGTTTATGTTGTGGAAGTCAAAATAATTAACTGCAAATTTCATCGCTAGTTGAACATATAGAAATGTAAGACGGGGAAATACCCTGTACTTGATTCTCTTGTTATTTTGCAATTTAAGCATACTACTTAAAATGTAAACTTTAAACAATGACAATAAAAATATCTAAATAATTCAAATATTCAGTGTCGTATTAAATTTAATTTTATTAACTTTCTTTTATTTATAATATTGATTTTAAGTTGTAATAAAATCCTTACTTTTTCTAACATTACCTTTTCTCTCTAAATTTGCAAATTCAAAGAGAGCAGCACATGCTGATGCACTTGTTGTTGTTCTTGTTTATGCTCTTAGCTGTGTTTGGTTCTCCCCAGTTGAAGGTCAACGCATGCTGCGAGAGAAATGAGCGTGGGTGAGTGAAATAAAAACATTGCCTGCAATGCAACTGTGCGTAGTGTGAGAACGAGCGGGAGAGCATGCATTTGTTCGCCAACAACAACAGCGATCGCCATTAAGAGAGTGGATTGTCCGCTAATTGCAGTTCAAACTAGGTGAAGGGAAGAGAGACGGGATGCCTTAGAAACATAGGCATTACCTTTGTGTTGTTCTTGTTGCTCTTTCAAGAGAACAATTTCCTATTAAGTCATGCAATATCATAAATAGTTTAAGGACTCTGCATTGTTGTTGACATTCCTTTCATCTCATTTGTTTACACACAACTTATTTGCTCGTCACGCTTCATTGTATCTTGGGGCTACTACGCTGTTGACACTGACCACCGTGTGGAGTGAGAGATTAGTTGCAATTTATGTGGAACACCCTGTTGCCATGCAAGCGGAGCCTTAGGGACTGGGAACTATCTGTTCAGGGTAAGGGAGGGGGTGGTATATCATATCATCTCTATTGTCGAGTCGAGTCTCTACCGAGTCTCGCACGTGGAACATAATTTACTTAGAGCTGTCGAAAATTGTTTGCCTCCTTTGTTGGGCCTGCGTACGTAAGGGGCCCCAAATTGAATTTGCCCCTGAATTATGTTGACAATAAATTTCCAAGCTGCCTGTGGCCTGGTGCGGCCTGATGTGGCATGCCCTATGCGCCAGATTTTGCCAATTAGCCTGGTCCCGAATTGCTGACGGGATTTTCCAAAAAATGCTAAACAGCCCCCGACTCGGCACTTCTCGGCGTTCCTCTGCCTGCCCCTGTCCTTCAGCAAATCGCTTATCAATGCTGTGGCACACACGCCGTGGCGCCACAAACAATGCAGGGCACAAATTGCGAGCTGAGATTCCGTTTCAGCCATTTGTTTGTTCTCTGGCAGCCAAAGGACAACTCCAACTCCAGCTCCGACAACTGCGACAACTTTGCTCGTCTACATCAAAAATTTATCGCGAAATTTCAATTGAAATTCGCTGCATTTTTCAAAAAAACCGCCCGAGAAAAATGAAATGGTACCTCCGCCGTTGCCGTTGACAGATTGCCAGCAAAGGTGGCAAAAAAATAAAGTGGGGAAGAGTGAAAGCGACTGTGGGGTACCCTGTATGGAAAGAACAAAAAGAAAATTGAATCAAATAATATCAATTTACATATTCTCTTATTGTTGTAGAGAAAGTCTCTGCAGATCTTTAAGACGGTGTTTGTACAGAGTACTATATATCAATAGAACAGATAACCTCCTCTCTTCGTTTGCAGGGTACAACACTCTGTAGTAGGCAGTGAGTCCTCTAGCTAGAAGTGCGTTGCTCTTGTAAAACAACTGTAAATTATTGTCGGGTCCAATGGGAACAATATGTCACAGTTAACCAATCTGTAATAAATTTTTGATGTGGGTAAAAGCTGCGCTTCGCCATATGCCAATACCATGAATTATTTTGGCCCCTAAGGGGTGTCAGGCTAATACGTCTTGATTATAAGAGTATTGTCTTTAAAATGTCAAAAACTTATAAAGCAAATAGTTGAAGATCTTAGTATAATAATATTATTTATTTATATCAGTTCACATAGAATATAGAAAGTAGAAAACGTAGTCATAATATTATTTATTGCCAACATTTGATTTATTAGAATTGTAAGTAATTGCAATTGATGCTGCCAATTGATTGAGTTTCCTTGAGGAATGAATTCATTATTTATTTATTTTCTCTTCGTCTCTTCTCATTTTATTCACTTGTGTGTTTATTTCACATTAAGAAGAACAAACAAGCAAATATTTTGGCTACTTTTGTTTATGTTTATAAATTCTTAAAGGTATTTAACACTTGCAGTAAAAGTTTAATTGGATTTGATAGTTCTTTTTATTGGCTAATATTTTTAAATAAAATACATTAATCAAGTGGAAATAATTATTATATAATAATTCTTATATTTTAGCGGAAATTGTACTATGTTCTTAGATTTTAAAGGTTTTTATATAATTCTTTTGTTATTTATTTTATTATTATAATAGTTTAGATTTTTGTTATTTTTTATTATTTTATTCAATATTTAATTTCAAGTTTAAATAATTAGAGCAAAATATTAAAATTGTGTAATTCTTAAGGTGTTTTTGAAGAATTCTCTGTGAAACCAGTGTAGGGTATTCGGCTGTTTTTGGTACTATACCCTGGCAAAAGAAAAATGTAGGGCAAGGAATGGTCATGCACGGGTGCCGCAGTGATGTGTGGCATTTGCCAGGGCAACAATTCTTTTCTCTCTCTCCCTCTCTCTTTCTTCTTTCTCTTTTTGCACTTTTTGCCAAGCAGAATATGCGAGTTATGCGCGCTCAACTTTGTTTCATGTTGGGTTTACCCAAGGGGCGTAGGGGGAAGGGCAGCCGTGGCATAGTGAGCATTTTTTAAGCCGCTTCTCGATGCGTGGAACCATGTGCAGTTGGTGCCAAATGAAGATTCAAGATTTAGTGAGTTGCAGTCGATGCTGATTCGATAAACAAAACAAAATAAACAAAAAACAAATCAGATGCTGCCCATAAAACGAGCTATTTACAGAGAGAACGTGAGAGAGAGAGAGAGAGAGGGAATGGCCACATGAAATCAATTAAAATATTTGCCAACAGATTTCGCAGCACATAAAACGCGGGCGTGAAAAACCAATTGAATGCGACCATTAAAAATAGCTGGAAAAACAGGGGGGAACATTGGCGGAAAATGCTTTAAATAATTAAAAGGAAGTACAACTACTTAGCCAGCGTTTGTTTATTTGCAAAAGCATTTGGCTGCAAGGGGGGGTAGTGAAAACACAAACAAAATGCCAATTGCAGGGGGGAAATGTGAAAATGTGCCACGCGGTCCATCAAAGTTGAACCGAAAGTGAAAATTAATTAAATATACGAGGCAAAGTATTTGCGTGAACATTTTCCAGATTTTCCATGTTGTTTCTCGTGCATTTTTCTTCATTCATATTCGCGTCTCTATGCCAGCCAGACGCGCGGGGAGGGGGCAGCGATGAGCGAATGTGTGGGGCAACTGTAAGTGAAACCTCTTCGGGCATTTCAAATATTTGCCAAATAATTAATCACGCCACGTCAGGGGCACCAATGGAGGCGCCTGCGTCAGCGTCAGCGCTGTCTGTCTTCCCTTCCTCTCTCTGTCTCTCTCTCTCTCTTTCTCCCTCTGACCTGGCCAATGCCTGTTGGCTACTGATAAAACGCGCTCTGACGACTCACAGCAGATTATGATAAATAATTTAAATAAAGCCGACAGTTAAAGTTCTCTACACACGACTGACGACTGCACAGCTCCTCGCTCCCCCTTCCCTCTCTCTCACTTTGTTCTTGAGTGACGGCATAATGTCTTCATTTTCCTCTGCCATGTTTAAAGTACACGAAAGTCAATTTCAAGCAATTCAAAGTCTTTCTGTATTTCTTCTTTAACAATAAGAATAATATGAAAATAATCTGCAGTATTTTTGTATTTAATGTATAAATTTGCAATGTTAAAAATGATGTGCTCTTCAACTTTCAATTTTCAACAGAAATTTATGAAATTTAAATTCTCCTCACATTCTACACAGCTTCCTTCTGCTCTTCTCTCCATGTCTCCATGTCAGTCACTCCAGTCGCAGTCACATTCATCTTGGCACTTGCATTGAGGTATGTAGAAGAACTCACAGGGCTTCCAGAACTCCATTAGATTCTTTCGTTCTTCATCTCTGCCTGCGCCACAGGGTTGGGCTTCCTTTAAGGGATCCTCTTTGCAGCTGAACGCATGCTGTAGGCCGCCCTCGCAGCAGAGTATCTGCACCAGTCTCTCACCCTGCGCTGTCTTGGGGTTCACCTTAGGCAGCGCACGCATGATGATCTTGTGGTTGCAAGTTGCATTCACATCCATCAAAATGGTCTTGGTCTGTTGGGGATTGTGGACGATCTTCTTGCGTCTGCCATCCACACAGATCTCGTAGTGACCGATGTTGTCGTAGTCGTGAATGTACCAAGTGAGGCACAGACACATTTTATCCAAGCGCTTCACCTCAGTGATGCAAATGGGGAAACCCAACTGCGACGAGGGAAACGGCTCCTTGGTGCCGTGCAGCTTTGCCTCGATGCCCCAGCGCACCTCCGACATTGCATTGATGTCCATGAAGAAGTTCTTCATGTCCCGCTTCGCTTCCAAGTGCCTCTGTCCCTGGGGTGTCAAATAGAAGGAGGCCTTCCTGATGGCGCAGCGCACTGCAGTGCAGTGGCAGCATGGACAACACTCCTTGAAACGTACGCAGTCGTCTGAGAACGGTTTCTCCGGATCGAATTTGATTACTCTGGCATTATTCTTCTTCTGGCATTCATCTTCGACCTTTACCACGCTCGTTGTCTTGCTCTCCGTGCTCTTCTCGTTTTCTTCGGTTTTCTTGCTTTCTTTGGTGCTTGCCTCGGAGCTTCTGATTTTGTCAGATCCCGTAGTGCTTGCTTTCTTCGTCAAGCTCCCGCTCTTTGATCCCTTCGGCGAGGAATTCTTCCTCTTTGTGCTGCCGCGAGGCGAAACTCCACCAGAGCTGCGAGAAGTGGCTCCAGCAGAGCTGCGAAGAGTGATTGCATCAACAATTACTTTACCTGAACTAACTGAATTGGCTCCACCTGAGGGTATAGCTGCATCCAGTTCATGATCTTCCCTGAGGGATGCTTCTCCTACTGACACACAATCGACTATTTGGGCAATCCAATCTGCTTCCAGAGACACAGACGCAACATCAGTTTCTGGAAATGAGACTCTACCATGGGACTCAACTAAATCACTCTCTTCTCCAGCAGGAGTCCCCTCCAATCCTGCTTCAGCTTCTTGAATTGTGACGCTACAGTGGAGACACTCTTCTGCCGGCGGTGCAGACTCCGACGAGCTGCGATGCAAGCTCGGAGATGTGGCATCCCCTGAATTAAACAAATATACTTCACTCGTTCCCAGTCTTGAGTCTTTACCAGCATCGGCATCAACATCATATTCCGAAGTTGGCGCATCCTCAGAGCTCTGAACTGCTTTCGTATCTTCATCCGCTTCATCGCATCCTAAAGGTTCTTCGTTATTAGTTACGTTTTTACTGTCTGCATTGGAGTTGTCATTCCCTTCAGAAATTATAGATTCCGCAGACAAAGTATCGGGAATTGTTGGGGTTCCACTCGATACTGGCTCAGCTCCACCTAAACTACGAACTGCAGAATATGAGAATTCACTCCAACAGTTAGATATTTTGTAGACCACGGCAGGTTCCAAAATCGTGACGCGCTTGCGCATTTTCAAAAATATTGCAAAATTTTAAAAATATAAATAAAACAGTTAAGACGAAGTTCACAATTAAAACAATTTCGTATTTCTTTTCCTTATTCCCAATTTCAAGCAACAAAAGCAGAGATGATCTGTTGTCCTTTTCACTCGCAATGTGTTCACCACTTACCAAGATACGCTCTCCTGCTCTCTCAAGAGTGTATTGGTATTTGTTGTTGCCAAAACGTGAACTGCCACTTAGCTTTAATTGGTATGCATACATCTTTCCCCCTTACACTCACGCATTTGCATAGTGCAGCATGACAAAAGCTGCTAATTATGCTAACGAACAGCAATGACAACAACAGAGCGACTGTCATGCTGGATGCGCTCTCATTGAAATTGCAAATGAGCTAGCGCACTGAAGAGAGCGGACTTAAGAGAGCGCATAGTGAAATAAATTAGAACCAATGCGTTTGGAGTTAAGGAATTAAAATAACTAAATAAAATGTAAGAAAAAAGATAAATATTTATTAATATAATAATAATAAATTGCATTTATTAAAATTTCTTATTTATTTTAAATAACATTGCCAGTTCAGTTTTTAGTTCAGTCCACGCATAAAGAGAACATCATAGAAAGAGCAGAGCTCAGACATGTTTTATCTCTTTTTCATACGCATTCTTAGACTTAAGCTCAGCTTTGCGCTCTCTTCAGTGCGTGCGTATGACTTATTCTGGATTTATGAAAGTCAAACATAAAGCGGCATCGCTTTCAAATCGATTTACGTGCTTGAGCGTGATTCGCAATCATCTTCAATCATCTTCAATCATAGCACTTCGCTTTACGACCCCAAATGGATGACCCAAGTCTGGTGCCAGCCAGGAGAAGCGTCACTTTGTCAATATTTATGTTCACAGCTGGCAGACCCTACCACGCCCCTCACACCTCCCTCCCTGCCTACCTACTCCCACTTCACTGGCAGCAAATGGTACGCGCTGAAATTTGCATAATGTATTGCGGAGGAGTGTCAAAGGCGCACGAGAGAGGGGAGTGGGGGGGGGTGTACAAAGCGCATACGAAATGAATGTCGGGCCATTTTTTACCATCCATAAATGGCAAATATTTTGAGGCTCTCTAATTAAAATAACTTTCGGAAGGCGTTGCATAATGAGCGGCCCATTAGTCTTAGTATTTGGCAAATGCTGGGCGACAACGACAAAAAGGGGCGTGACTGGCGCTGCAGGCGCTTTTAGCTTAGCTTTGCTTTCTTCGGCCCGTTTGCTGCTGCTCGGCACGGGCTCATTATTCGGCTTGACTGCGCATACGTGGCGTATGATTAACACGCTCGCCGCATTACACATACGCAGCGCATGCCGCGAGGATGTGCTTCCTGTTGCCGAGCACCCGCACACACCCACACACACTGGTGCCTCTGTGTGTGTTAAATTATGTTTGCTTTATGATTTATCTAACACATCCTTGTAAGAACGTCGAGCGCGCTCCATTCCGACAATATGTTTTATCTGCCTTTGTCTGCTTAGCTGCCCCCCTCCCCCTCGACACACTCGCGGCAGATCAGCAGAGGCAGAGCCAGAGCCAGAGCCAGAGGGAGAGACAGACTCGACGGGGCTGCTAACCACGGGGCGCCTGGCAGCCAGTCAGCAGCGAGCCACGCAGTCAGGCGTTTTAATAGACTTTCCCCCACGACCCGACGGGCGAGTCTCCTCCGACAAGTGTAATTGCGTTGAGGCGGCAGCCTGTTTGCCAGTTCCGATGTGCTACGACGGCATTCTTAAATCATAAATAAATACGTGCAAAAATAGGCAATGTCAGAGATGAAAATAACGACGGCCTTTAAATTATAAATACATAATCGGGGAGAAATGAAAATACAATTTCAGTGCGAGCTTTTATTGACTTTCTTGTGTGGCACATGAAATGTCGCTTTCTCTGGAAATACGTTGGATTCTGTTGCTGCCTAATATTATATAGAAGGCGTGTCGTATGTGCCACAAGTTGTGATGTAATATTCTTGAACGATAACTAATACAATACGTGTGTACATGATCTATTTGTGGCTAGCAAGTATATCCCATCAGGGGTATGTTTTTTATGCGGCTTATTTATGAAATATGCTTCTTCTTTCGCTCCTTACTTCGTACTTCTTGTAATGCTGTACATTTTAAGAGGATTTTGAAAGATTCTTAATTCGGAATTGTGTACCAAATCATTTAAAGAAATAGTCGTATATTGATATCCAGCACTGAGTATAAAATAATCAAAGTATGTGTGTACTTATTTATTTTTTTGTAATATCTATGTAATAATAAATAGATTCTACTTTTACCTGATAATGTATAGAGTATTTGGCATAAGTTCTGCATAATTTTTCAAATGTTGAGAGGATTTTGCAGCTAACTTTAGTGTACATTCTGCAAGGAGCCATCAAATAAAGTATCCTTCATTGACTATGAACTTACATACTTAAAGTATTCTTCCTTTAAAGTCGAAGACTAAGAAGAATTCTAGAACTATTAATATAAGAACTGCCAATTACTTGTTCACTTTGTATTTTATATCTTGTATTCATTCTTTCAAATCTGCGTCATTTCAAACTATTTTAATCTATGGATGGACGGCAATAAACTTCTATTCCATTTCCACATTCTCCAACTCCTCTTAAACCAAACTTCACACTCGCATCTGCCCCTGGAAAAGTAAAGCCAATAGACAAGTCACCTAGGAAATGTTCCCCCAAAGAAAACTTTCAAAAATTGCGCAAGAAATTCAATTAAATTGATTGGGGTCAGAGCGGGAAAGAGACAGGAAGAGAGGGAGAGGGGAGGGGAGGATTTCAGTTGCAGCGCCTCGAGGTGTGTCCCATAAGTTTAATAATATTTTCGTTGCTGTTTTTTCTGTCGAAAAAAGCCGAAAAAACATGTTTAATACATTTGAAACTGCCACTTAAGCTGCGCGCTTGTTTCCCCTTGTGGAAATTGAACGTGAATGCGTTGCGAGGCGCTTCTTTCTCTCCGATGCTGCTGCTGTGGCATTTGACGGCCGGAAAGACAGGCGGACGTGCAGACAGACGGACAGAGGGACAGATGGACAGACGGAGGGGAAGGCAGACATTTAACTTTGCGGGCAATTGGCAATTGGGCAGCCGAAGCAGCCGCCACATCCGCTCCGATTCTCCGCTTCCGACACGCAACAAAAATTTTCCAAGTTTGTGGCAAAGCAACTGAAGTTGCTTTTTTGTTGCCCCAAAATGTTGCATGACGGCAACGTCGACGGCGCTGACAAGTTTTAAGGTCCTTGAATAATTGCCTGACGCCCGCGGCGGTCAATAAAAACTTGGCACGTGAAAACTTTCGCCAAAACTCACTCCCTAAATACGCTGTCAAGTATCCCAGACGGAGGGCTGCACCCCACGTCCCTCTGCTCCTTCCTTCCGTGGCTCCACAGCTGCGAAAAATAATTAATATTGCGAAGCTTTCATTACATTTGGCTCGCCCGATGCCGGAAGTCACATTGCGAATTTCCAACAAACACATGCACACACAGGCACACATACATACACAGGCACATACATTTATACATTCACACAGACACACATATTGGCACATGCTGTCGCCGAGAGGGCTGTCATTAAAAGCGAGTTCCCGCGGCAATTGCTGGGTATCCCACGTCCCCCTACTCAACTCAGTCCACAACCCGCACAGGGTCACCTTCTAATTGCACTCGTAACCAAACACAAAACATTATGAATGCGGTTTAAGTGCCATGTGAATTGAGTGCAAACTCAATCGCGATTTGTGCAATATAAACGTTTTTATGGCTTAAGAAGAAAGTTAAGAATGGAGCATATGCAGTTGTGTGTTATCCTTAATAAATCAAGTGAGCTTGAATGGTCAGGAATGTATATAGGTATATATAAATGCAGTTTCAATTGTCCAGCTGAAGAAATACACACAATTTATATCAAAATGCGTATAACTTAAAAGTAAATTACTTTGTTCTCATTCTTTAATACAGTTCAGGTTTCTTTGCTTTGAAATAGTACGTGTAACAAATTTGATAACTCTGCCTTATATATTTAGTTGCTAAGATCTGAGTCAAAATACATTGTATTGCGTATAAATAGAGCATTAACAGCTGTGCATAAATTCTGATCATTAGTCTGGTATTATTTGTGTTCAAACAGTTTGTGTGCTTAAATTGCATAACTCTACATTAGCCGATTAATATCACTTTCTCCTTACCTTACAAGTAAAATGAATTAAACTAACCTTCTTTATGCTTAATCTAAGCTATAACATAAGTTGTCCTGTCATACCCTACTCTGTCAAACAGGCTACAGGGTATAGAAGCCCATAAATCATAGCGACATTTGTTGTTTAATTTTACAAATCCCCAACACAGCTTCAGCGACTCGTATTAAGTATTTAAACTCGGCGCCCATGATTTATTATCATGTGTGTGTGGTATGTGTGTGTGAGGGTAGGGGGGAGAGGGTAATAAAGTAGCAGGTGTGGGTGTGCTGTGTGCCAACAGATTCCAAAGGTAAATCAGTTAAGTGCGAGCTTAAAGCGGCTTCAAGTTCTTGTGAAACAACTTGAGCGTTATTTCTATGGAATAAATTTCAATAAAAGCAACTTAATGGTGCCCCGTCTGTTAGCTGACTGGCTCCAGCTCTGTTGCAACTGCTTTCCCTCCCCCCTCCCTTCGTTGCCACCCTGTTGGCTCTGCTTTGTGCGAATCTTTCAATTACTTTCGCACACTTGGATAATTTCGAGAATCTGTCCAATAAATACAAGATTTTATGCCAAACAATGCTGGCGCACCTGACCCAAGCACCTGACCAACTGTACTTGTAGTTGTTGTATCTGTGTGTGTGTCTGGCTGCAATTACTAGCGGGCTAAGCAGTGAATCGTGCTATAAATAGCTTGTCTCTCGATTTGGCAACAATTTGCTGCTCTGCCTTGGCCAATGCATAAGTAAGTCGCATCGCAATTGGCCGGGAATCAATGGCGACAGTCTTCAAAACAATCTCATATCAATTTCAAATTGAACACACACTCCCACACACACACACACAACACACACACACTGTTGAAAGAGCCGTAACTAAAGCCACATGAAGCTGCGGCTGATTGTGCTGCCGAAGACTTTGTCTGCCATTATTTGTCCCGTACGGAGTCTGGCACGCGTGCACCGGAAGTGTCAGCTCCTCTTGTAGCACACACAGCACAAAAGAATGTCAATACACACAAAGACACACACAGGCACACTGGGGAATAATTGAATAAATTCTGTGCAGCAGAAGCCAAAGGCTCAAATGGAATCAGCTGACGCTTCGATTGCACAAGCAGCTCAAGCAATACAGCAACAACAACAAGAGCAGTTGGGAAAATTGACAAAAATGGGTAGAAAACAAATAGCGGAAAAGCTTTGCTGTGAAAATCCTAAGCTGCATTTCCCTTCTATGTAAATCGAACGCGCTTCTTAAACGATCAAAGTCAAAGCGATGGCAGAAAGGGGAAACTACAACGGGGAGCTTCAAGCGAATTTAATTTATTTACTCTACGTGGAATAGTTATTGATTTCTTGCTTATTATTATCCATTTTACTTTTAATATTAATGTTGGTTTTATATTTATTTTCTATATGAACAATGGGCTGGAAAGAGTGTTTTTGTATGAAGACCAGTTCTGATTTTAGAACTTAGCTTAACTTAACAATGCCAGTCATAGTGAGACTTAATATTGAGTATATACAATACCATTTTATTCTGCATCATTATATATAATAAGAATTGGAACAATTGGAGGGGATTTCCTAGGTAGCTTTTCTTCCTTGTTATATCATTATTATACTCATTTTACAGTGACTATCATTATTAATATACATTTCATATTTCTTTCTTGTTTTATTTCATCTTTAATATATTTCTCTATGCAAGCATTCACTAAAGTTACTTTAATGTTGCTTATTAATTTCCTAAATCAGTTGAAGTCATTCTTTGTCAATTTCCCCAACCACACTATAAATATGCGATATTAATAGCCCACAAAAGCGAAAGCCCGACGCTGTCTGCCGGCTTAGCTATAAATTTTGCATTTCGTTTCGATTTTCTATTTGTATTTTGCAACAATTTGCGTAGGAAAAAGGTTTCGTGGCTTTGTGTCCTTTTTCTAGGACACTTTTGAATTCAAATAAATAATACAATGGACAAAAGACAAGGGCCGAGCAAGAAGAAGAAGAAGGTGAAGAAGAACAAGAGGTGGAAGAAGAAGCCAGAAAAGCCGCAACATGTAGCACATAGTTAATTTATTACGTATACGCAGCGTGGCTGCCCTTAAAGCTTTAACAACGTATGCTTCAACTTTCATTCCACTCCCTCTCTCTCTCTCTCTCTCTTTCTCTCATTGTTCTTGCAGCATGGCAACAACTGGCGCCAGTCAAAGGGCAGAAGAACAGCAAGCACTGCGACACAAACAGGGTATCAGCATAATAACAACAATTGTGGTCAGAGCCAAAACAAAATGTGCAAAATAAAACACGCAACTGTGGCAACAACACAACTAACAGCAACAACAGCAACAACAACAGTAGCAACAGCAGCAGCAACGTAAATGCCATAAAGCGTAGACCCCTTGGCAAAAAAGCGAACACAACAAGAGTCCAACAAAAGAGGAAGCGGAAGTGGAAGTGGAAGCGCATAAAGCGAACGCACGAAAGCAGCAACAGCAGCAACAACAACAATAACATTAGCAACTGTAGCTACAGCAACAACAAGAGCAAGAACAAGTCGAACATGTACGCGGCACTGATGGACCTCAGCCAGTCGCTGGCGGCAAGTCTGGCCTACGCCCCGCTCTACTCGAGCTCAGCATCAGTGGCAGCTGCCGCCGCTGCCACAGCCGCCTCTGTCGCGGTGGGCCTCAATGGCAGCCAAGTCAGCAACTTTACGCAGCTGGACGGATCGGCATCTGCTGCTGCGGCTGTGGCAGCAACCTCCGCAGCCGTGCACAATGTCAGCGAGGAGGAGGACTACGTGCGTCCAATGGATCGCCCCGAGACGTACCTTGTCATCGTCCTCTTCACGCTCATCTTCATTGTGGGCGTGCTTGGCAACGGCACACTTGTCATCATATTCTTTCGCCATCGTTCCATGCGCAACATACCCAACACGTAAGTGACGCGTCGTGCCACCCGTGGTGTCATCCCCATTACCCACCTACCTCCCCTTGTTGCCCTCCCCTCGCATAATCATAATCATAGCAAACACTTAATATAAATGTCTGTGGCACCCAAATTGCCACTCAACATTCATGGCCTGAGTTACGTCGGGCATCTCTGATTTTATTGTTGCCTCTAAGATTATATCTAGCCATTCAAGTCGGATCTTTTGTTTGCCACTTATACCTAGAGTTGGCTACTTAAATTGGAAATGATAGACTGCCAGACAGTAGTAATATGTCTATTGACTTTATATGTATATAAGTTATATCAACTAGAATGTACATACAATACTTTTCTTGAGTTATTTAAACGGCTAGATCTTGGGATTTAAAAAAGGAAGAACTATTAAATTTGGCATGATTGTAGTTCTACCTCTTTAAAAGCTGGATATTTCTTAAAATTATAGATTACACTTATTACACAGTGTTATACATCTCTTTGGGCACTTAAAGACATAGATCTCTGGTACTACAAGGGCTAGAGATATGAAATTTGATACGCTAATACCTCTCCCCCTTTGAAATCTAGAGAACTTTTAAGCAATATTAACTACACGGTGTAATACCTCTATTTGACCTAGATCTCTGGTACTACAAGAGCTAGTAATATTAAATTTTGCAAGCCAATACTTTAAACCCATAAAAAGCTAAGACAATTTTAAAAATTTGACTGCGTTCATTCAGGCTCTCTATACAAGCAATCAAAACTTCTAAAGCGCTTAACTCAAAATATAGAAAAGCTAAAAAATAAATCTATGACATACAAGTAGTTGAATATAATCACAATCAGACTATAAAGTTTTATTAAAATCGGTTCATAAAATACAAAGTTTTCAAAGTATTACATTTACATATCAGTATCAGAGTTAGTGTAACTGCCCAGCACTGCCTGCTGGGTATCTCACAGCCCACTCCACTTTGATTTCTCTCCGTCAAACAGCTGTCAGCAATTTGAAGGGAAGGACAAATTAAAAGTTGGCAAAGAAATTTTCATAACTTTCGATTGGCACAGCAGGCGTCTGTCTGCCAGAGAGGAATGCAAAAACACAAGTGGAAAGAATTTAAGGACCAACTTGCAAAGAGGTAGCAAAAGGTCCCCAAGCCGTCAAAGGGATCAAACAGAAATAAAACGTTTTTTAAATTCAAATAATCATTAGCTAAAAGATTTATAATGCTTAATGGGCTTGCATGAGTTTGTCTTGATGGAGGGGGGGTTGTTAATGCTCGATCTTAAGTCAAGTTAAAGCAATGACAAAGTTTAAGCTGACTTGCAGCCTTTTTATCGTATTGTGGAAATTACAAACGTAACATTGTCTGTGTCTGCTGACGAACACATGTCGTATGCGTAATATCCCTTTTTGCTTGCTTCGACTATCGACTCTGTTGTCGCTGCTTGAGACGCGACTTAACTTGTGACAAGCTGTAAAAGCCACTCGGTCTGGCCAGGGCCGAGTCGGGGCAGAGAGCTGCGTGGCGACAGCTGACGGCATTATCCGATTGGGGCATATGCAAATGTTTATTAAGTTGGCAACTTGTCGCAAAGTTGCAACTATGTTGCGGCGCTTGCGGCTTGTGGCTTCTGTTGTGTGTTTAGTGAAAAATTTGAATAAATTCAAATTGTAATTCAATCAAAAGTTTTCACGGACAACACCAAAGGAACTTGCTGAACATAAGGTGGGGTAGGGGTAGTTGAGGGGGGGGAGGTTACCAAAAGGAAGCTGTTGCATAACAAGGTTTATTATAAATTGTCATCACGCCTCGACTGTCAATAAAAAATATGTACTTGAAAAGAAAAATAATGTAAAACAGCTAGAAAAACCCTTTAGATGTGAGAGAATTGTGCACAAATTGACAGGTAGAGGAGGGGGAGAAGGAAGGGGAGAAGGTATGTGTAGAGAAGGCGCAGAAGGTAGGGAAGGAAGTAAACCAGGGTAGAGACAAGTTTGTCAAGCAAGCAAAGCTGTTCGAGTTGCAACCAATCAATGTAGCAGGTCACATCAGTTCGTGCTTCATTCAAGTCAAGAGAAAGTTTCCCTTGCGCCTGATTTGTTGCCATCTCCTTCTGCCCCCTCCCTCTCCTTCCACTCTCGTCCGTGTTTGGCTGTCTAGACAAGCGGCAATTGACATCCAGTCGACACTTGCAAATTAGGCCAGGCGAATAATGACACACGTTGAGGCCAAATGCCTTCGCTCTGCGCCGAAAGTTCAAGGCAAATGGCAGGGGAAGGGAACAGAGGAGAGGAGAGAGTTCTCCCCTTTGATTGGATTCTGCTGTAGCACAAGCAAATGTGACGCCATTTTGCCACGCCAGATAACACTTGATGTGCGCTAACCCAACTCAAGGATTCCACTTTAAACTGTCCGAGCACAAAAGAGAATTCTGCTACAAAAATTGAAAGTTTTCCAACTGATTGCACGACAGGCCACAGGAACGCAAGAGGGGGAAAGGCGAAGGGCATTGGGAAAGGGAATCTAAACAGGAACAGGCAACCCTTCGCAACATTCAATCGCAGGGCAGCCATGCAGCAAATTTGACATGTTCAACTGCGCGTCCATCAAGGAATTAAAGAACAATCAACTCAGCAGGGGAACTGGTACAGGAATTCAATCTCCCAATTATGTTCTTAGTATTTCAAACAATGCAGGGGAAAGAAGGGAGAATGAAAGGGAAGTTCTTATTGTATTCTTCTTATTCCACAATATTAAACTTCCTCTTTTCACGCTCTTTTTTCTTTCTGCCTCTATTCTTCATGTTCCACATTGTTTTACTTCCTCTTTTTCACACTCTTTGTTTCTTTCTCTCTGTCTCTTTCTTCCCTCCCTATCTCTCTATAGCTATATTCTCTCACTGGCCCTGGCCGATCTGCTGGTGATTCTGGTCTGCGTGCCCGTCGCCACCATTGTCTACACACAGGAGAGTTGGCCCTTTGAGCGCAACATGTGTCGCATAACGGAATTCTTCAAGGACATATCGATTGGTGTCTCCGTCTTTACACTGACTGCACTCTCGGGAGAACGTTATTGCGCCATTGTTAATCCGCTGCGCAAGCTGCAGGTGAGTGCGAAGAAAAGAGCAGCAGTGCTTAAGCAGTTAGTTAACTCTCTTCACTTTCTCTCTCTTCTCTTAACTAGACAAAACCGTTGACTGTCTTCACGGCCGTGATCATTTGGGTGTTTGCCATAATGCTGGGCATGCCGTCCTTTGTCGTCTCGGACATCCAGAAGTTCAATGTCTTCACGGCCAATGGCAACGGTACCATCAAAGTGTGCTCTCCATTTAGCAGCAAAGAGTACGGAAAGTGAGTACGAGAGATTCCAATCAGTTCGATATATGTATTTTCTCCTTCGCCTCATTTACTTTTATTCAGTTTTAAGTGGGTTGCCACGCCCCCATGCCTTCCTCATTCTCCCTCTCTTTTTTGACAAGTCAAATTCAATGAAGCAGAAGTTCAAGGCCTTGCTAGCTTCCTTTTTCCGCTCCGACGCGAGTTACATAATCTAAACTCACTTTTTTGGCACATTTTCCTTAGATTTAAAACGAAATCAGCAACTTGATTTTCGTTTGTGAATTTAAAATGAGTTTTCGATAATTTATTGCAATGAAAACAAATTTATTTTCTTGGTATTTATTCAAGTAAAACTAACACTCTGTTTGAATAAACTTCAATAAAGGCGTTTTTTTAAGTTCATTTTAGTTTTTCTGTTTTCGATAACTTTTGTGTGCTCTTATTTCGCATTATGTGTCCAAACACAATTTCCCGTTACTTTTGTGCTCTTTCAATTGCACTGAGAGAGTGCAAAACGTGCCAGACTTCTGCCCTAGTGCACCCTGTGTTCTTGCTGTTGTTGTTCTTGTCTGCGCTGTTTTTATGCTCTCCTCTTAAGTAATAATGCCATTGGGAACTGTCAGTGCGAATGAGATAGCATCATTCGGGCAATGCAATGCTGTAACAAGAACAATGATCATTGTTAAAGGGAGAACGACAGCTTGCGGCGCCAGCTGAACTGTAATTGGAGAGAGCGAATGCGTGAGAGGAAAGAGAGTGCGGGGTTGCCATATGCACACATTGCTTGCATTTGGCAATGCTCTCCTTACATACAGTGGCTCACAGCAGTTTTAGTCAGCAAATGTATATCCATAAATTTAAAAGTCTATAAAAGTGGAACTAAAAGCAATATTGCAATTGTTTAAACGCATAATTCTTTTGAAATGGTTAAACTTATTATTTATTCATTTCATGCATTTATAAATATTTTTAAATATATATATTTCATAAATTAAACCTATTATTATTCTCATTTGAGTCCTGCAATTCGTAGATATTTACGACAATGTTTGTTCAATTACTACGTTATGAAAATATACATTTTCTTGGTATTTTTGTTATATATTTTCAATTAACTTTCCAGCTCATTTAACTCTCAGTTGAGTTCCAATTGTGCAGCTGTGTGGAAACTGTCTGCTGCTGCTTAATATTTCATAAGATCTTTGTCGCACAGCATCAAGCTGCGCCGAGAAGGACATTTCCATTGACAAGCCACAACAATTTGATTCAATCTGCATCTCTCAAGATGAGCTGTCATCCTCATAAAACGACATAAAAATAGCATCCTTTCCGAGCAGCAAGCTGAGGTCCTCATCTGCTGGGCGCAATGATGCCTACTTTGAGGTCGTTTGGAATGGACTTTAAGCACATGCTGCCCCTTGGAATTTCTGTCGTTGATAAGCAACTTAAATTTAATTCCTATTTTCCTTTTTAATGCACCTCGTGCGGCATCGCAAGCGGCTTGTGCTGCGTTGACTCGTTATACCCTGCAAGTTGAGTTGGTTTAGGGTATGATAGGCTTAGGTGAAATATAAAGAAATAAACTTGAGGTTCTAATCATCCATAGTAGATGCATTAATGTGCTAAGTTTATCTTTCAGTTTCCTACTGAGTATCCTACAGTCGAGTGCGCTGCTTTGCGGCTTTTCTTTTCTGACGTTCTCCTGTTGCGGCTCTGTCCTCTAGCCAGTAAATCCTTTGCCACCGGACAATGGCAGCTGTTGCCACATATTCTGCCACACACACACACACGCACACACAGACAAAGGACAGCCTTCCTGGCTTTCTGCCTGGCTCCGTCATTTACACAGTTTCATCCAACTGGTCGCTAATTTTTTATTTAAAGCATAAAATCGCTTTTACAACTCCGCAGCGTGTGTTTTCAAAGTATTAAAAAGCCAACAACAAGAACAACAACAAGAGCAACAAGCAAAAGTGAAATTCATATAATTTTTGGCTGCGGTTCCAGTTACTTTTTTATGACGCTTACGTCTTCTACTTAGGCTTCCCTTCCTTAGGTCTCTTACTTCCCATGTCTGCCATCAAAATGTGCCCTGCCTCATAATTTATTTAATGTCCTGTCGCTACAGGCATTTGCAATAGGCTGACAAATTGTTGAGCGTAGCACCCCCTTGGACCTGCAGCTATTCGGACCCAAATCCGCTTACTGAATTTATTTAAATTGACAATAAAGTGTCCTTAGTGATTATTCGGTTCGAGCCTCAGCTGAGGCTCTAAATTAAATTGAAATTTGCTATTTGTCCGCCGCACAAATGAGGCCGACACAGCCCGGCACAGGTTGATAATGATGACTTTGTAAACTCTGCGCTGTTTCCTGTTAATTAAATTAGAGCAGAAATTTCAAAATTGTTTAATGAAACAAGGAGAGACAAATGAGCGTAGGTGCAATTAAGCGAGTCCATAAATACACACAGAATTCAGAGATAAATTTGTTTATTCTATTTAAAGACTTAAAATTTTGATGCTGTCAAATTCTGTATTTGCCAAATAAAAACACGAATATAATAATATCAGAGATAATGTATTTAATGTATTTTTAAAACTGATACATCAAATGCAATCTAATTAGAAAATGTTGTCAGTAACAGAGCAAAGTATTTTCTGTTTTTCCGTAAACCTTTTATAATTGTGAATATGTCCCACGCACTCTCGAAATTGAACGTATTAATTACAGCAACATTTTGTGGCAAAAGGTTATTTTGTCATTGAGGATTAAACAAAGTGAAAATGTCTGACATTTACGAGCGAAAAAACACCCATTCAGTTTTTTACAGAGTTTATTTATTTCAATTAATAAAGCGTGTCACGTTTTAATACCCGCACCTGGGACAGCAAATGGGGTCTATTTGCTTCTTTAATTCAGGCATGAAGTGTTTAAATTAATCACAATTTAAATAAATTATAATTATACCACAAATTTCACTACTCCTGATTATGGTATACAATGTCGGTAAAAATATACAATTTATTGCTTTAAATGATCATTTAATCAGAGCTTGTGCGCAGTGTTTTACGCGTGATTGACAGGCTGACAGACTGTTGACAAATCTGCGATTAATTAATCTGTTCTTCCAGAGTCTTTCACAATTAATCCGCCAGCTGTAAATGAGGTGTAATTACGACGCAAGCACGACTTTAGTTACCCTAACTAAGTCGTTAAGCAGTCGCAGCAGCTTTAATTCCATGACTTACATTTTACTACAGTTTCTCTCATCCTCTCTTTCTCTATGGCTTCATCTTGTTTTCTTCTTCTTTTCACTGCAGATACATGGTAGTTGCCAAGGCGTCCATATACTACTTGCTGCCACTGTCCATCATCGGCGTGCTGTACATCATGATGGCCAAACGGCTGCACATTAGTGCGCGAGACATGCCCGGCGAGCAGCTGAGTATACAGAGTCGGAGCCAGGCACGAGCCCGTCGTCATGTGGCTCGCATGGTAGTCGCCTTTGTGGTGGGTAAGTAGTCACGGACTCGGAGTCGTGGGGTTTCCAATGGATAACAGACTAATTGTGCCTGGCAGTTTTCTTTATTTGTTTCTTTCCATATCACATGTTCGAGCTGTGGTACCATCTGAATCCCACCGCCGAGGACGATTTCGATGCCTTCTGGCACATGGTACGCATCGTGGGATTCTGCACCAGGTAAGCGGCTCAAGCGGATTCCGGCTAAACGAATCGGCCATTGCGTTCTCAGCAGTTTTTCCCATTTTTGCATTTTCCCCACTGGCTAGGGGGAGTATGAAGAGGAGTAGGAGAGGTGTATTCTCTGCTAGTTTCCCTTGCACCATGCGGTTCTTGTGTAACTTGCAAATGTTCTCTCACTGCATTGCCCCGGGCATGATTTTTAATTGAAAGAGATAATCCTTGTAAACTTCATTTGGCCCCGCAACAGACGCGACTCTTCCCCAACAGGGAATTTTCTCGCTGCAAGTGACAAAAATATATGTATGGAGGATGTGCTTTCCTGCCCCATGCGGAAGTAAATTTATTTCTGTTGACAGCGTCGACTCCACCTCCTCCTCCTCCTCCTCCTGCCCCTGCTTCTGTCGTGGACTTTGGAGGTTCGCTCAGGGCGTCACTTAGCGCAGTAAAGTGCACAGAAATAATGTGTCAGCATTTCGGCAGCTTAATTTTTGACATCAGCGGAAAGCAGCGAGATTTGCATTTTAATGCGGAAGGGGTAGCGAATTTATTTAGATAAAATATTCAAGAAACCATTGAAGCAAGCTTATATATTCGCCATAAATATAATACGTTAGATTTGGCGTCTTTAAAAAAGCATCGAACTGATTTCAAGTGTTGCTCAACTCTACAGTTTAACTATATCGATGTTTAAGTGTTTACAATTATTATTTAAATAACTAAGCTCTTTAAAATTAATCTGATTTCAAGATTTGCCCAATGTCAGTAAATAAATACTTCGATATTTAAGTATTAATTATTGTTATTTGAATAACAGCACTGCAAAATTAATCGACGATCTCGTTACAAGTGTTGCTCAATGTCAGAATATAAATATATCGATAGTTAAGTAATTATCTGCTGACTACGCTTTATTAGAGCTGGAAATTAAATCGATTCTCAAATCGATTAATCGATGTTTTCCATTTTCTCCGATGCATCGATTTTAATTTGAGAATCAATTATATCGAAAATTTAAAAATAGTACTAAATTACTACAACTAAACAAGTAAACATGTCTAGTGGTGGTATAAAATTTGGTAAAGGTTAAATATGTGCCCTCATCACAGATTTTTTAAAATTTTTAGCAAATAATTATTAAGAAGCCGAAAAGTATGCAACATGTTTTGCTAAGCTGCTTGAGATTTTGCAAAGGTTTTCGTTGCGAAGTCAATTTACACCAGACGAACAGCAACAGCAGCAGGCAAAAAATAATTGAGAGTAGGTAAATCAAAGAGAGCGCAACGAGAGTGGATTAGAAACGTGCAATTCACTTAGTGCTGCCTGTGCTGTTTTCTCTGTTCGCCTGTTGTAATGGTAGTTTCGATGTCTTGAAAGTTTGCAAAGATTTTCGTTGCGAAGTCAATTTTCACCAGGCGAACAGCAACAGCAGCAGGTAAATAAATCAAAGAGAGTGCAACGAGAATGAATTAGAAACGCGCATTTCTGCTCTATTTGTTTTCAACCAATCAGTACAGTTCACACTGTCTTTGTTTTAATCGAGTTTGAGATTTTGCAAAGATTTTCGTTGCGAAGTCATTTTACACCAGGCGAACAGCAACAGCAGCAGGCAACAAATAATTGATAGTAAGTAAATTCGAAGACAGCGCAACGAAAGTGGATAAGAAACGCGCAATTCTGCTCTCTTCGTTTTCAACTAATCAGTACAGTTCACACTGTCTTTGCTTTGATCGAGTTTGACACCTGCGCCCTCTCTGCACTCGTCCTCTCTCACTCCCTCTCTCGTTCGTCTGTTCACTTAGTGCTGCCTGTCTGCTGTTTTCTCTGTTCGCCTGGTGTAATGGTAGTTTCGATGTCTTGAGATTTTGCAAAGATTTTCGTTGCGAAGTCAATTTACACCATGCGAACAGCAACAGGCAAAAAATAATTGAGAGTAAATAAATCAAAGAGAGCGCAACGAGAGTGGATTAGAAACGCGCAATTCTGCTCTCTTCATTTTCAACCAATCAGTACAGTTCACACTGTCTTTGCTTTGATCGAGTTTAACACGTGAGACCTGCGCCCTCTTTGCGGTCATCCTCTCTCACTCCCTCTTTCTTTCGTCTGTTTACTTAGTGCTGCCTGCCTGCTGTTTTCTCTGTTCGCTTGGTGTAATTTGTTGTGCTGCACCCAACAAAACAAGCGAGGCTGCCTTCGCTTGCCCTCTCTCACTATGTGCACTTCCTTTGTCTTTCTCTCTGCTCCTCTCTTCCTTACTTCTCTCTCCTCTTGCTAAACTACATTCCTCCTGAAATTTCTGCGCACCTGGTACTGTTCTGTGTTGAGACATCGAAAACTACTATGTCTCAACACGGAACAATACAATTTGCACAAAAATTTCAGGAAGAATGTAGTTTAGCAAGAGGAGAGAAAGATAAAAGAAGTTCACATAGTGAGGGAGGGCAAACGAAGGCAGCCTCGCTTGTTTTGTTGGGTGCAGCACAACAAATTACACCAAGCGAACAGAGAAAACAGCAGACAGGCAGCACTAAGTGAACAGACGAAAGAGAGAGGGAGTGAGAGCGGACGAGCGTAGAGAGGGCGCAGGTGTCACGTGTCAAACTCGATCAAAGCAAAGACAGTGTGAACTGTACTGATTGGTTAAAAACAAAGAAAGCAGAATTGCGCGTCTTCGAAACCACTCTTTTTGCACTCTCTTTGATTTATTAACTCTCAATTATTTTTTGCCTGTTGCTGTTGCTGTTCGCCTGGTGTAAATTGACATCGCAACGAAAATCTTTGCAAACTCTCAAGCAGCCTAGCAAAACATGTTGCATACTTTTCGGCTTCTTAATAATTATTTGCTGCATACGATGGGGAATGGAAAAGGCATTCCACTCAAATGTGTGTTTCGCAGGCACTTTCTAATGAAATGATGTCGTTAAGCTTTTTGATTAAAATTGTTGCCTTGGCGCACGGTATGCCGAAGCGTTATTAAAATGTCTCAGCTGTAAAAAAATTTTCAAAAATCGATCTCTACGCTTTATTTGCCTTTGTCTTTGCAAACCTGAGTGGCTTAAAGCAACTATCGATGTTTCCAATTTAAAATAGTTAGCTAACATAAAGATAGCGCACTATCGTCCACTTTGCCACATGTAGTTGCAATTACCCACATTTTTCGACTAATTTTCCAATTGGAATACCTTTCAATTTGCAGCTTCCTCAATTCGTGCGTCAATCCAGTGGCCCTGTACTGTGTGTCCGGCGTGTTTCGGCAACATTTCAACCGTTATCTCTGCTGCATTTGCATCAAGAGGCAGCCGCATCTGAGGCAGCATTCGACCGCAACGGGCGTCATGGACACCAGCGTCACCTCGATGCGCCGTTCCACCTATGTTGGCGGCGGGGGCAACTTGGCCGCCCATCGTGCTTCGTTGCACATGAACAATAATCATGGCGTTGGAGCTGGTGGGCGTGGCGGCAGCTTCCATCGCCAGGACTCAATGGCATTGCAGCACACGGGCAGTGTGAATGGAAATACAGCTGGAGGCAATGCTGGTGGAGCCGGCGTCGGCGGTGGTGGTGGGTGTGGCAACATCGGACGCGCCTCTATTATCAATGAGAAAAGGTGAGGCACGCTGATTGTGGAGCTGCTAGAGGAGGGTTCGGTTACCCAGCAGGCCGACGAGCAGCTCTAAACAATTGGCCACTGATCTCACTGTATGTCTCTGTGCGTCTGTGTGTGTGTGTGAGTGTGTGTTAGTCCCACGCACACACCCGCCATGCTAATTGGCAGTAATTGTAGTGCTGCAATCGCCCTCGCACCCACTGGCCACTTTGGAGCACACATTGTCTATGCTATTGGCAATCGGTCTATGTAAATTTCCACTGGCTTTAAGCCTGAAATTGGCCTTGAGAGCTGCACCTATTCCCTGGCTTAGACTCAGTGCACAGATGCACGTAGTTGCATCCCACATAGACACAGACGTAGCTTAATATGAATGTGTGTGTGTGGTAATTGTGGTACTAAGCGAGGTTCATAAGTAAAGTTATCGGCTTAAGCGATGTTTAATGTCTAACTGTGTCTAACTGTTATTTGTATATGTATTAGCGCACTTTAAGCTCTTCAAGCCTCACTTAATTAGTTGATTAACCAAACGATGCAATAAAATTATGATAAATTAGGGATATCCTTGCACTCTCATTGTACAACCTCCCGTTATAATACAAATGCCTCTCGTTAGGCTCAATTTGCTGTAAATACATATGTAATTGTAATCTACACTCTATTATCCACGGTACTGTATGTGATGTGTTAAATTAAGTCCCATAGTATTTAGGCAACATTCAATGTAACTTATAATTCCGTATTCATAATCGTATACACCGTATAAGTGTGTAAGTAGATTCTCTCTCTCATTCGCAGCGGAGATGACCGCGCGGCGATAGTTTTTAACACGGCACATAGTAAAATACTGTTTTTAGTACAAATACAAAACTACTCGATACCCTTATACGCACCACAGATATCGTGTTGCTGCGTGCACGACTCGAGTCTCCTCTCTAGTGCGCAATGAATAGCCAAAAAAAAACACACAAATACGCGTGTCTGGGTGACACTATAAATTGTAATCAAACGTAGTTGAAAATATCAATAGCTGTAATTACAATAATTTTGTGTGGAGCTTAAAATGTATATAAATAAATTAATTGCTGTTTAGTTGTTGTTGCTTTCACGCGATTATTATTCATTAAAATATTGGGTACTTAAAAAGAATATGTTACTGCAAAAAACACTTTAATCTTCAATCGAATATTTGCTAAGTGTAGAAAATATGTTCTCTCAAAAATAAATAAAATCTGTGTATATAATTACGATTTAAATATGAAATAAAATAAATTTGAATCAAAGATAATTACAATTAGAGTTCATGCTGGTCAACAGGTAAGAAACTGGATGGATGTTCATAGTTCATATAGCTCTTGTTTATCACCATGTAACTCCCCACAGCACCCGCTAAACAGAGTTTAATGTTTGTAACGAAATAATAGTTCTGTTTACATTTACGCTTTCAGTTTAATCAAACGCTACGACGAGCGCACACGTTATTAAATTGGAAATAATGTTTACCTCTTCTCTCTCTCTCTCTCTCTTTGAGAAATGGAAACGTTTTTGGGAACGTCGCATTGACGATTGTCTAGGTTTAGTGAAAAGTAAATCTAGTTTTTAATATCCTTAATTAAAATTGAATTTGTCTATTTGTAACATGTAAGTAAATACGATATTTAAATGTGTAACGAAAGTGTCAAATGTTTCAGATATTGAATAAAAGTTAAGATAATAAAATGCCAAGTTGTGTTTTCATAATTTATGGGTTATATTTTGAACAGGAACTGCGCATCAAAAACTTTGAAAATATTGTTGGAAAATTATTCATAAAAACAGCAGCGTAAATCCTATGTAAATTTACTTCACTCTAACTAAATTTGAATTTTAATTTCCGTAAGGTTTTCAATAATTTTATTCAAAACATGAACGTGTTTTGTAGCCAACAGAAGCTTGCCAATATTGTCTATTACTCTGAGCATTAAAACAACTCGTTCAATTTGCATTTACCCCCCAAAAAACAAGGCAGAAAATCGATCAGACTACTTGACACGCAAAAGAAAATAATGAAAAGCACAAAATTCCATTAAAAATTGACGCACTCAAAGGGCAGCCCGGGATGTTGTTGTTGTAGTTGTTGCTGTTGTTGTGGTTGCTGCTGCTGCCGTTGTTATTTTGACTAACATGTACTTGGCCATGTAAATTGGCCAAACAATGCAGGTAGGACAAGCTGAACCCGAGGCTGCTCTTGGAACAGGGCACAAATGTCAGCAGCGGGGTAGACAAAAGTTATTGGCATGCAATAAATGTTGCAGTCAAGATGCCCAATCTCCGAACATATTCCTGGTCATGGACAGCTCGGTCGGTCGGGCTTGACCTGTCACTAAATCAACCGAAACTGGCAACTGGCAGCTGGCAGCATCTGAGGCCCAGCGATAAGGAGCACACAATGAGCAAACAGTTTGTCGGGTTCTCCTGCTGCTGCTGTGGGGGAATCTCTTTATAACATATGTACATCCTCCCTTCACCTGGTAATGCTAATACCCATGGTAATTTGTGTGGCCTGCAGCGCGCCACAAACCGGTTCAAAGCGCACCAGATTTATGTACGCACTCGAAATGTAAATATTGCTCGCCACAGTGCCTGCCATTAAGAGTGGACTATGGAAAATGAGGTTTGTTTATGAAAAACCCTTCATACTCAAAGGAAAGTCCACAAATCCTAGTGTGCGCTCTCTCGAGCATGTACTGTATACACCCACACACACACCCACACAAACCCCCTTACATACACACTCTCATACATATGTTTTCCCATAGACTTAGTGGTTTGCCGCCATTGCTCGGGGCCAATGCAAAAACCACACTGCCCACAAATTTTGCGGGTGTTGATTGGCAACACACGCCCCCCACACTCAAAGAAGGCGCCCCCACACGCCCAATTAACGCACCCTCCTCCCTTGTATGTGTCGAGCGCATTGTCAGAAGTTCAGACACAAAAGTCTATGGCACAATTAGCTAATTTTGTGGGACTCTGCTGAGGGCGGTGGGTCAACTCAATGGGTCGATTAGCTTGCCAGTTTATAGCCATGATATCTGTACACACACCCCAGAGCACATAATTATCATAAATATGCTTCAACCAGAGCTCTGCAGAGATGTGTCCACTCATTGTTCTGAGATGATTTTGTGCCTGGTTTTATGGCATACATAAAATTGTTCCTGTTGACATGGCATCAATGAGGTTTGCAGGTATTATATGTATGTTTTTATTAGCTCAACAATATTTTATAGTGCATATTGCGCAACTTTGATTATAATCACACTGTTAGTATACGGTAAGCATTTTATGACAGTAAAAAGATACCAACAGCTGAAAAGTATGCTATAGTTTTCGATGTATATTGAAAATTGAATTACTTTTAGTGCATATATTGCAAATAATGGTTAAAGATAAATATATATAGATAAGAACATAGTCAAAATATTATAAATAAAGTACCCTAGAGAGTATATGAATAATTAGTAATACTATAATTCATATATTTTTAATACAATAAGTCTCTATCAATAGTGTTAAATTTGTTATCTAATTATTTGATTGCAATTGCCATGAACTGCAATCGATAAGTTATTTAAAGCTATATCAAGTTAACTAACTTCTTTAATCTGCTCTTAAGTCTGCTAAAACTCAGTGTTGATAACAATGCACAAAGCCAGCCGCAACTACACAGCCAACATGTTATGAGTAAACAAATTTGTTGACCCATCGCAAATCAAGTGTTAATTCTCCTATGTAAACAGAGAGAGAAAGAGAGATACTACCTCTCCTTACCCCGCTTCTCCAGCCTTCTCTTCGTTCAACAACTTGTAATGGAAACTTTACATATGCAAATGAGAGCGACCAGACAAAGAGGGAGAGGGTGAGGGAACTAAAGCAACAATGTGCGATAAGTGAGGTTAGCTCATCCCTGGCTAAAGCGTGTATGCAGGTCCTTGGAGTCTGCTGCTGCTTCTGCTGCGTGGGCGAGTGGAAAGTGAAGCCTCTGCGGTAATCAGATTATCAAGTGCTGAACGTGGCTGGTAATGGCTGCAAATTGGCAACAGCTAAGGGAAAACTTTCGACGCTTCCAGTTCTCAAGTGGGCGCCAAAGTGATTTATCACACGTTGCACAGACAAGTGACGTCTCCCTCTCTCTCTATCTCCTTTGCGCTCTCTTTAGAGTTCTCAAAGCTTCTCACATTCCGTGGCATGGGCATAACTAACGATTAGTGCGGCAAGCACACGCCTATCTCCATGTACACGCCGTGGCATCTCGGGCCTCTTATCCTTTATGGGCTCAGACATTCATAATTCCTCATTACGCATCCGCGTCGAACTCGTTCGCCGGACGGAAAGGCCGACAAATTCTTATCCGGTGCGGGCTTTCGCTTTTATATGTTTGTCCAACACGCAAGCAGAGGCTTAGCTGTCACTCGCCCTTCACCCCCTTGCCTACTCCTTTCTGGTTGGGCTCGTGTTTTTGACCACTTTGATTATGTTTTCGCTTTGCTCCGTCTCTTTCACTTTTGTTAATTGTAGGCTTAGAACCAGTGATGGCCCGAGCAGTGTAGGGGCGACAGTGGGCGTGTCTTGTTCTGCACGCACGTGTCGCCACATGGTCAAGAAACAAAATATCATTTTGGCCTGTTTACGTCTTTCGGCCAGCGAATCATTTCCGGCTTTATGCGGGATTTGCTTCTTGATGTTTTTGCCGCAGTGAATTGTTTTCCTCGCTTTGCCTCGCTTTGTTTTGTTTTCTCCGTTTCTCCTTTGCCATATTCGTCTGGCATTGATATTTATGAGCAGTGTGCGGATCCGACATGTCTGATATGTCTGATATATGTTTATTGACGGATTGATTTGTGGCCCCGTCCGGTAATAGAATAAATTATTAATTTAATTGGCAATGCAGGCAATGTGCAAATAGATTTCTAATTGATTGGAATAGTTTACGGAAGTATGACAAATATTGAATGATAGAGAGATAGATGAGATTTACAGGGACAACTGAGGACAGCTAGAGTCGGGAGTTGTGGGCTGTAGAATATAAGCTATATAATATTTATAATATATATTTAATGTATCTGTATGTGCTTTAAAATATCTTCCAAGATCTTACATTCATATTAATGTATACAGAAAAAGTTGCTATTTATACGTTATACAAATGTTATTAACCTTGTAATTCCTGTACGCTAAATAGGGTAGTGGACCTCCAACCAAGCAGAAAGCAAAATATATATACATAACATAGTCAGCAGACTTTAAGCAGACGTATTAAAGACCTTCAGAGCTTAGTCAAGCGTGTTAAAAATATAGTTTATCTGGCAAATTTGGGGGCTTTCTGTTGCGGTTGCTTTGAAGTTTCACTCGCGCTTTAAGAATCCAATGAAATTAAATTACCTCAATTGATGTTTAATACTTTCCAGTTTTTCGCTTTTCTTTCTACTTTTATTGGCTATTTGTATTAGAGGCAGTTGAACTCACACTCACCCGATGCACAGTAGGAGATAAAGAGAGAGAGAGAGAGTGTGATAAAAGGGAGAGTGAGTCGACAAACGTCAGATCTAGACGAAATTCCCAAAACATATAAAAAAGGGTCAACAAAAATTGAATTTACTTCGTGCCTCAAGGCAGGCTGAAATTCCCAACTTACCCCTCCTCCTCCCCGCGCTGCCCCCTTGTTGGTAGACTTAAAGAAGGCAAGTACAGAATTTTGCGAAAATTAACTTTGAACTTTAGAAGGAGGCGTGGCCCACCTAAAAGGATTATACACTTCGGCGAAAGCAACGAAATATGAAAATCCTTTTGCTGCAACAATTATGAAAGCAGATTTATCACTTCAAGTGGCCTTTTTTTGCTTGAGGCCCCAAACGGGGCTGACTGTCAGTTGATGTAAGTCCTTTGTCAGCTACAAATTCAAATCTCTTCGCATTTGCTTTGCCTCTTTTCCTCTCGCTCTCTCTCTGTCTCTTTTCCGTTTCCCGTGTCACTTCTCACCTGGCGTGCTGCACCTTTAATAGGCTTAGAAGCTACCGTAAGCCGGCTTAAATGCAAAGTGCGTTAATTTAATGACAGCTACAATAACAACGCCTGCGGAGGAGGACAGGGCAACTAAGGGGTCAATCGACAGCAACAGTCGCTGCGCTGCAGGCACTGTCTATCGCACACTGCGTTACAGCAGTTTGCTGATCGTGAAACGGAAGGAAAGTTTGCTCGCAAGATAAATTGTTGCAGTTTGAAAAATAAACTGTAAACTTTTAAATATCTCTGGGCATTTTAAAACTATTTTATAAGATTTTCTTAGCTAACATTTTCAAACTGGTAATGACAGATATGCAAAATCACTCATTATTTGAATAAATCCTATTTGAAGTGGATAATCCTTGACAATCAAATTTATTGTAATTCACTTTAAAGATTTACTTAACAAAGTTGAAGTGAATCGAACAATGGCTTGGCAAGCGGCCACATTATTCTATGGCGCACTGTGTGTGAGTTCACTGAGTTCATTTCAGGAAACTTAACCTGTGTCAAGCAGCAGGCAAAGAAGACGCGACAGGGAAAGCCCAGCAGCGAAAAGAAACGCAATTAGGAAACGGTTCTTGCCACCTTCTGCTGGCCATTATTAGTCATTAATGGGATTCCCGTGGAGAAGCCGCGGGCTACTGCCCACGTTACTCTATAGATTTGCATAGACTATTGTTATTGGGGGCGGGTAGGCGTGAAAATTGAAAACAAATTAACGGCATTGTTGACCCTGCGTGGCAAGAGGTTACCAGGGCAACAATGTGTTGCATTAACTATACCCAGTAATGTGTAAGAAGTGCGGGGTAAATGGGCGAAGATATACCTTAAAAATATTCATTATAAGGGGTTTATTATACAGGGTATCCTGCAGCCGATTTCCGACCTGCTGCACTTATCTTTATTGCTTGTTTTTCTCCGCCAACCTTGCTCAGAAAGGCATTTCAATATTGCGCAACCCTTTCGAGGCACTCTCGGGGCCCACTCGAAATGCCCATTTGTTGTGCCATCGGAGCATAAAGCCATTAAAAATCAATTGGCTTCTCCAAAAAAGATGCAAAGTACCCGAACATATGCGTATGCCTCTGTATGCGTATGTGTATGTGTGTGTGTGCGTAAGCGTATGTGAACATTCTGCCTTAGGCAAATAAACAAAAGTATTTTGTCTTCGGCTTTGCATTCCGCTAAATTGACTCTCAACTTTACGCGAATGGCCCCGCACAGAAACTACACCTCTTCCCACCCCGTCAAACCCCTTTTTCTGCCTTTGCCTTTGCCAAATAGCCTTCAGTTCAATTTGCTATACCCTTTCGAAAGGGTTAGTGGCACAAACTCTTGAACAACATTCTGTGTAAATCTGCTAAAAATAACTGAAGTTCGTTTGCGTCCGAAGTTAGCGGAAAAGTTCGATTCGTTCGCACAAAATAAAATGAAATTTAAAACAGAGTTTTATGTTTAATTTTATTTTAATCTCTGGCAGACAATCAGATATCTTAAAATCCAATAAAAAGAAACGAAGAAAATGCTCAATTTAAAGTGCTGCTTAATCGATGACATCGTGTTCTTTTTATCTCAAATTGATGTTGGGGGTATTTAAGTTTCGCCTTGGAATCTCAGTGACTGGAGTCGATTCCCTTGGCAACTTGGTTGTGCTGAGTCAGCGACGCAGGATGCAAATCCCGCGGGCTGCCTTGCCACAGACGCGACTTGTCTCCTCCCTTCCCTTCCTTTTTTAATGGCTCCGCTTGCAGCACACACACACACAACTTACAACACTTATACGCTTAGCCCTTTTGGGCCATTGCCCAGTTCTACTCAGGAGTAGCTACACCTCCCACTCTCTGCTCCCCTTCCCCTTAGTACTTTGTTTAAGTTTACGATTATGTCAGAGTCTTTTTGGGGCCATAATGAGAGAACGTTACTTGGCTTGTTGTGGCTTTCACATTTCAATGTCTATGCAAATATGCGAGCCACTCAGAGACAGAGAGAGATTCCTCAGACCCGTTGGCACTTGTCCATTCCATGTGGCGACAGCTGACGTTGATGTGGCATTGCTGGCTTGGAGGACATGTCCGAGTGCTGGCCAAACAGAGCCAAACACAGTGGGGCGGCAATTTAATGCGCCTCCGCCACTGCCGCCATAGGCAAATCTTGTCGAGTTTGGCCCATTTTGATTGATTTGCCCGATTGTCAGCTGGCAGCGCATTATTGTTGGCTTATCGTTAGGACGCCACATGACGCCGTTATCCAGGCCCAAGCAAGTCCACTCAGCTCGCCACTCGAGCACATCAATCTGCACGAGCCACGGCACTTGGACATTTATTAATCTGATTAGAAATGAGGAAGTCCAGCAAGTTCTTAGTGCGGGGATTTGCAAAGGGAAAGAACAAAGTTAAAAGTCGTTTAATCATCTAACTTTCCTGGATTTTTAATATGAAAATACAATATAAATATGGTATAGTTGCTCAATTAACTGATATACATATGTTAATATAAGACTCTAAAGATAATTAAACAATATTATTAATGCATTCCGCAAGAAAGAAATTATAGAGATCGAAAATCGATAGATTTAATTTGAATTTTAAAGTAAACAGGCAACAATTTCCTACATATATCCAACGATTCTATATCTTTATTCCCTCTCGATTATCCAAATAAAATAAAAACTCCGTTGAATATCTCCACGGAATTAGTTTATTTTCCCCGCCAACTAATTGCTAAAATTCGTAATGCAAATAAAGACCACGGCGGGGGGAAACGAAGGGGAAAACTCCAACCTGATATTACAAATTCCATGCGAACTCTGTCAAAAAGCAGCGAAAAGTTTGAAACTGTCAAAGCTTTTACTGGCATCATGCTGCGGAAACACTGCGCTGCGCTGCACAGCGTCGGCCGCGGCGGCGGCATCAGCTGATTCTGTGGCAACTTTACAGCAGCCTCCGAAATTATTACAACATACAAATAAAACTTTCCTGGCGCGTTTGGTTCAACTGCAGGAAAAAAAGGCTTTGACTAAAAGCAAAACTAACAAGTGACAAATAACATGATGAACATTGCAGCAGCTGTCCGAAGAAACACCCTGTAAAGTGCTTTGTCTCAAGCGAAGACTGAGTGTAGCTTCTTAACTGATATCTAAAGAATTCTTCCCAACAAAGACAAAAAATAACTACGACATCTCATGCACATATAAATTAGACTCTATATTACATAATGTAATATATATAAATACATTCATATATGTTTATCAGATTAAATATCTTTTTTCACTTTTCTGCTGCAGTTGATTTAGTTTGTTTTAAAATTAGGAGAACCTTTTTTGCCCTATTTTCTTTTTAGCCTTTTTTCCCCTTCTCTGGTCTTTCTTATCGACAACGGCTTCAACAAAGTTGGGCTCACTAAATTTTAATATTCGGCAACTTTGTGCAACTCTATGGAAAGCAGCGGCACACGTAGCTGTAGGCGACTTTTAAGCCCGAAAGGTATTTGGGGCCACTGGGGGTCACTTGGTGATGGTAGGAAATATTCAGTGGAAAGTATTGAGCCAAGGTTGCTAAAAAATGCGCCGTTTACCGCCGAATATTTATTGCGACTTATAGCGAATATGCGACGTTGCCGCATTTCAATCAGCGACACAACATGCTGTCTTTCTCTCTCTCTCTCTCACTCTGTGTTTATCAGAGTCACAAATTTTACAAATTGCTCGACAGTTTGTCTGATTATACAGCAGCCATAGGATAGTGCATGTACACATGTGTATGTATCGTATGTGTGTGTGTAGGGTATGTCTGTATGTGCATGCGTGTACATGAGCTCCGTCGTATCACACTTTTATGTCTGTCGCGACACGCGCGCGCGAGTTTTCTGAGATAAAAAAGAAAAGCTGAAGGCATTTTCTTGGCTGCTGCTGCCAGCTTAAGCATTTTCCCCGCATGTTTTTCCATTTGCCGTTTTCCCTTAGTTTTGCAAGGAATTAAAAGTTCTTCCCGCTGCGTAGTTCATGTTGAACTTCTCGCCAAATTGACAGGGGCAGGTAGCAGGGCAGGGTGTGGCAAGGCACACAAGGCAAGTGATGCACAATATGTTCGTTTGCCGCAAGTTGTTGTTTCTGTTTGTGTTTTCAATTTCATTCTGGCTTTTAATTGTCTTGATTAGCATAAATAAAATGTTGAAACTCTCTCATTTAATTAAACCTCGATCTCGGCCAGAAATGTGACAACGGCAGCCCTCGATAAAGTCAACAATTAATTCCCCTATAAATACGACTTCCCTTCTCCTTCCCCTTCACACATGCAAGTTTTCCCTTTCCCCCCTTTTCTGTTATCAACTTGGGAAACTGCAAGTTTTCCCTGCACGGAGAGTAAATTGTTTCTTCTGCTTGATAGTTTGGGCTCCTGCGGACTTTCGCACAAGTTTTGATTTTTATGGCCATTGCTTAAGAGCTGAAGATCTGAGTGTTTGTTTGCGACTGCATTTGTAGTGTGTGGGTGTGTATGTGTGCCTGTGTGTGTGGATGCGTGTGCAAACTTTGTGCTCTTACTGTTTCGCAAGCAGTTCAAATAAATGTCCAGGCGCTGGCAGAGCTCAATGTGACTCAGCCCCGTATGACACATGCAGGTCTTGCCTAAGAGGGAGAGAGAGAACGATAGATAGAGAGAGAGCAAGATAGACAGAGAAAAATGCACTTAAGCCGTTCGCTCGAGTGGAATCAATTGGGTTAAAGTTGCTTTTGGTCACTGAAATCGCCGATTTCAAGAAGTCAACAGTATTGCAAACTGTTTAACTTTAAATTTGAAATCTTTTTCAACAATTCCATTTTGATAAATATCGATAACTAATGTAGATTAATAACTATGCAAATTAATAAAGCTGTGATTGGTAGATTCAACGTTTCCAGATCCCTAAAAGATCTTCTAATATCCTTTACGTTTACTTTGTTTTTTTTCGTATGTTTTCTCTCCCTCAACTCATTTTCTATTTCTTTACTTTCCCGCCCAAGTCATAAAGGACACAAAGTCTAATGATAATTATAATTATAATTAATGCACTGTACAAGCGACAAAACTTGTTCGAACTTAACTGAAATTAAGCTGTCAATTAGCTCGTAATTAGCACTAAAATATACCGTTAGTACCGTCTCCAATGCTGGCCTATAAATGCGGCCGCCACACAGCGCCCAGCAGACACTTTGGAGCACATCACCAAATGGCCCACAACGTGAAATGGCCCGCGAAGCGCAGCGCCTCCGCCTCATCGGGCGGGGGTGGCAGGAGGCAGCGTCTGTTGCAGCTGTGGCGCAGTCACCCGCTGCGTGCTGCCATCACGAACACCTTCTGGGAGTACACGGAGCGCACCAAGGTAAGCGGCATGTGGTTGCTGCGGCGCAATCGTACTCACGGTCTGTCCAGGTAAGTAGGGAAGAGGTACTCGAAGAAACCATTGAAGCTATTTCCATATCTGGACTGGTAGAATCATCTGGTCTACGGTGCTGGTGCAGCTGTTGCTACTGAGCATCTACCTGACGCTGCTGCTCTGGCTGAAGTTCTACTCGTATCCCATACTGAACACCATTTCCAATGATCTATCTATCACGGATGTGGCTTTTCCCGGCGTCACCATTTGCAGTCCCAAGGCGGTGAACACGGAGCGTGTGGAGCGTTACGTGCAAACACTGTGAGTGACGAATCTGATAGATGCTGGAAGTCGTTCTTTATCTCCTCCAGCCTTGTAGAAATATTCCCTCCGAGTACGATGCAGCTGAGGTGGCCGCCGGTTTTGAGTTCCTCAATGCTTTCACGGATCAGTCCTTTGTGCCGCCCTCCCATGACAGCTACAAGGCGACGGATGCTGTGCTGCGCCTGAACAACGTGTCCATCTGGGAGGCTGCAATGGCCGTCAGTCCGGGCTGTGAGGATTTTGTGAAGCGTTGCTTCTGGGGTTACACCGAGTTCCCATGCAACCAGACACACGAGTATCTCTCCTTCATCCCCACAACAGCCTACCTCGGCCCCTGCTGCTCCTTCAACTACAATCCACGCAACACGAGCTACGTGCCCTTCTCAGCCAACATCTTTGGCATGGACGGTGGCTTGACATTTATTGGTGCCGAGGGTTCTGAGCGGAATCTCAGCACTGGCCTCATTGTGCTCGTGCATCATCCCATGGACTACATTACAGAGACTGCTGCCTCGGTCACTATCACAGCTCGCTCCGAGAGCTTTGTCGAGGTCTCGCCCACCGTGCAGACATCTTCACGCGAAGTGCTCGAGTTGTCGGAGAGCAAGCGCGACTGTCTCATCTCGGATGATCTGCAGCTTCGCAATTATCGCCAGGCCGCCTGCATGCTCTCCTGCCAGACGGAGGCGATTGGCAAGCGCTGCGGCTGTCATCCCTATTTGCTGCCCATTGTCAGCCAGAAGTTCAATGAGTGCAAACTGAGCGATACCTTCTGCTATTCGGACAACTATGGTAAGGTTGATTCACCCTTCCCAGTAATTGTTCATTCCCTCTTACAGTTCTTGTGGTTTGCTCGACGTGGCTGCTTTTGCTCCCCTCGTACAATGCTCATAATTTGCATTACATATTCAAAATACGTGCTTCATTCGCATTGAAGGTTCCTTTCCCGACATACTTGAAAGTTAACTGGGGGAGTGACTGGCTGGAATTCCTGCATTAAAGTTTATTAACATTAAGGTTTAATCAACGTGTTATTCTAATTAAACGTTCTTCCATTCATTGCACAGACAACTTCAAGAGCGTGCGCTGCGATCAATGCCTGCCCAACTGCTATGACGTCACATATTCAACGCTGTCCTTCAAAACGGATCTCTATCTGCACCAGTTCTCAGTGAGCAGCTTTTAGTAAGTACACAAAGCGTTACAAATCAGCAGATAGACTCTATATAGTGTCCTTGCTTTCTATTTTAATTTCCTTCTCATTTAGCACTCCCGAATTGCTGAACAACGACAGCTTCGTGCTACGCGTCTACTTGGCCAAGCAGGTGGTGCCTGTCATACGCAAAGTAACCGTCATGTCCTGGATTGGACTACTATGTAAGTGCCTTACCAGTCACGCCGTGCGCCCATAATTTTCACCCACTTTTTTCACTTATTTCTCAGCCGACTTGGGTGGCATATTCAATCTGTGCCTTGGTCTAAGCATGATTTCCATTGTGGAGTTCTTCTACTACTGCACATTCCGTCTGTACACGAACTACAAACTGCAAAAGGCGCTGCAGCCAAAGCCAGCTTGGAATTAGTCCGCTTAAAGCGAGAGATATACACAACATATTCATAGACTTGAGGATAAAACTTAAGTAGCAAACGCTTCTGTTGTGCAAACGTGCTGCTTTATTGTTTTTTCTTCTTGGTTTTCAGCGTTTGCTTGGGCGCTTTTCGCTTGGCGGGCTTCCCTGCCGGTGTTTGCTTCTCTGGCGCCGCATCCGCATCATCATCATCATCGCCGTCATCATTGCTGTCGCTATGTTTGACGAGGAATTTAATATTAAAATTTATCTGGCGTGTGAATATTTTATATGCACTCACCCCACCGTGGGCATTTGATCAAACATATCGTCATATTCAGAGTCCCGTGGCGTTGCCTTCGCCTGTCGCTTATTGTTTTTACGAGCCTTAACACCCTCTTCGACTTCGTCTTCGTCATCGCTGGGCTGCTGCTGCAGCTGGTGCTCGGAGAGCTGCCTGATGAGCACTCGGGTTGCCTTCGACTTAACGTAGCACTGATACTGCAGCACAGTAGACTCGGCGTCATGTATGCGCACATAACGATCCAGCGAAGCGGAGGCCAGGTATTTGCCAGTGTCGTCAAGGTGCAAGTCGCTGATGCCACCCGTGAATCCTTTGTAGGTGTGCACATGCGTCTTCATGCGACGCGTATCGAAAGCCTGTCAATGAATGACGCAAATTAGGAATTAAGCTCTATAAAATTACTTTATAATTCACTTCACCTTCAGAGCTCCCATGGTGGTGCCTGTGTAGATATAATGACCGCGTGCCACAAGCGCCGCAAAGCTCATGCCGTGCTCCTCGCTGGCAAAGTGTGTCACAGGACGTCGTTGTTTGCGCGTATCATAGAGCCGTACGTAGCCCTGCCGAGAGCAGGTGGCCAAGACGCTGGGACCGTCTACAAATCCAACATCGCTGTCCCACACAGGCACTTCTAGCTGTAGGTAGTCGTTGGGCAAGTTCTTGGAGTTGAAGATTTGCTTGCCATCGCCACTTAGATCGTACACCTTTAGATTGTTCTGTCGCGCCTTGCCGCCAGTGGCAACAATGTTGGGGGCTGCTGCGCACTGTCGCAAATGATCTATGTGATCACCTGTGGTGAAGAGAACAGACGCAGTCGTTTTCGGTGGCTCTTCAGCATCCTCTTCCTCTTCGGCTTCAAGTGAAACGCTCTGTATTTGGCCATTGCCAATGCCGGCAATTAAATTGTTATTGTAGCGCGCAAGGCCAACAATTGGGGCTGCGCTGAAGTTGATATAACGCGTTGTGACGCCGCCACCAGATCCGAGCGAGTGCAGCTCGGCAACGTTCTTGGCGCGACCGAGCAAGATTTCTGTTTGGTCTTCATTACCAAACGCCAATGCAGTTACACGTGATTCTTTATCTAACGCACTTACGTCTGTAAGATTTGATTGTGCATAAGGACTCTGATCCGCAGCGGGCAGCAGATCTTTTGGAAAATCGAAAAGTAATAAAAAAGTATTTATTGACGGAGTCGCAGTTTCAAGTGCGAATTTAAACTTACGTTTGAAGGAGCCCGTGTGTGTGCCCACAAACAGCTCATGCTTGGCTGTATAGCTGGAGGCTTTAGCATTCGCTGTAGTCCACTTCATGGTGTTGAATTGCTGTTTAAATTAATATTTAGTAATCAAAACAGCTTGTAACACGGAGCAAGCAAGCAAACAAATGCAACACGTGCAGCGCCAAATGTGTGCGAGCGAGACAACTCTATGCACTGCTTAGAAATGCGATATTAGCGAACACTCAAATCGATAATTCTTGTGGAGGCTGAGTGTTGTAAAACACCTTGCCGATAGTCGCTATTTGGAAACAGCTGACCGGCTTTAGTTTAATAAAAACATCACAACATTGTTATTAGTTGTTTTTATGTAATTGCAATTTGAATCTTATTCACTATGGCACTTACAAAGGTCTACGATGCAGCAACTGTATTTAAACACTTGAATGGGATTTTAAACGTATATAAACCGGCGGGCATGAAGGTCAAGCACGTGCGCAACGCAATTCTTAGCAACATTGCAAAAGGTAAGCCGAGAAAATAGTTTACAAAATATTTTTAAATAAAAGTCTTATTTAAAATCAAAAGGATTGAATGAAATGGATTTAAGAGATCCACGAAAATTACAAAAGGACAGACTGCTACTAGGCACTGGTACTGCTGCTGATACTGTGTTGCACAAGATTGCCTCCGATACAGACCTGTCAGATCATGTTCTCGCCTCCGGACCACGTTATATGCCACGAGACGTCAGCTGTGCACCTGTTGCCGCGCTGGGTGACCACACTAGCGGTGTCTTATGTAAATATTTATTATGATTGTCAGTTGGCTTCCTAATGTGCAAATCTCTTTCAGTATTTGGCCTCAACAAAGGACTGAGAAAGTCCAGCCGCATACAGCGCAATAGACCTGTACGTGTGTATCATGTAACCGCGCGCATGGGCACGGCGACAGAGAACTATCTGCCAGACTCCCGCGTAACAGTGCGTGCCAGCCACAGGCACGTCTCAGCGGATCGGATCAGCGGACTAACTGCTTCCATGCAAGCCTCACACCAGCGTAAAATGTACGAGCTCTGCGGGGTTGATCTACAGACTCAGGCAGCATACGAGCTGGCTTGCAAAGGACTTCTAAGGCCTGCAGAAAATACTCAACCAGTGATATACGGCATTAAACTGATACATTTTGAGAGGCCACACTTTACCCTGGAACTGCACACAATCAATGAGGACGAAAACTACTTGGCTGCGCTAGTGCATGACATGGCCATAGAGCTGCGAACTGTGGCACATTGCTCACAGCTGCGATGCATACGACACGCCCACTTCGATGTGACCGACAGTCTATTGCGGCATGGCTGGCATCTGCCTGGCATCATTAAGAACATGAGACAGCAAAAAGAGATTCTTAAGGCGCATCCGGAAATACTAGAACAAGAGCGTGTCGAGCTTCATGCATAAGTTTACTTTAAATAGAGTAAATAATTAAGTTATTGTTAAACAACATTTTAATAGTTTCTCTTTACTTATGCCCCCGTCTGACTGTGGCTATTGGTTAACACCATCTTGTCCAGTTCGAATAGATCGAGCTGCAGCTTGTCGCTTAGTTTTTTGCCGGCCACAGAGTCGGGCACCTTCTCGAGTATTTCCTGTGCCCCGAGAAGACGATAACGAGCCAGCTCTAACAGAGATTGCGCCTCTGTAGGCTGTCTGCAAGCCTGCTCCTCCAACGTGCGCGCAATCTCAATCAGAATGACACTCACGTAGATGGCTAACTTAATGCTGTGTGGATCCAGACGCTTGCAGACCTCGTGCAGTTCCTCGCAGAGACGCAACTTACGTCCCAGCTGCAGATCAGTGAGTGATCTCAGCTCCAAGCCTGATTCACGACCGTATAGTTGAATGAGCGTGTGCTTCAGATTAAACATATGAAAGTGATTTGGATGCAGCAGCTGTGACAGACGCGCTAGCAGCAGTTCCACTTGGCTTGCTGTGGGTCTGTTGGCCAACAACCTCTCAACTTCCTCCGTCATGTGAGTCTGTACTTCCGCCACATAGGCAGCATCCACCAGCATGGGACAGGTGTTGCATTTCCATTGCGTCTGCTCGTCAAGCGGTTGCACTGGCAGCTGTACGCCGTCGCACGACTTGGAAACATCGCCAAGGCAACGCATGGCACTCACGTAGCTTCCATACTCGGAAGGGTCCTCACAGCGCGTACAGCAGCACGTGAAGTGCTTGGTCATTTTTAGATGGTGTTGCCGCATCTGCGTGCCCCACAAGATGTTCGTATAGGAGATTTTTAGATGGTCGCCCTTTTTTAGATGGCAACCAGCGCGAACCGCAACCCGCTGAGTGGCGGCATCAAAGTGGAAGTAACAATTGGGCTGGCAGGCGTGCTCCATCATACAGGCCTGTCGGAAGAGTCCACTCAACTCCACACCTGTGGGCAGCTCGATGACCATGTAGTTGGTCTCGATGATGCCACACAGGCGATGCAGTAACTTCGGGTCGTAGTCCGTGAGCAGACTCTCTCCGTTTTTGCCTCGTTTAAGACGCTGCAAGAAGTGCTTTTGCAAATAACTTACAATGCGTTGCTCCGCGTCCTGCTGCAACTCAGTGTCCAGGCGCTCCTCTTCATGCGATTGCATCTCTAACAGCGCCTTCCACCGCTCTGGCTGTTTCCGTTGCAGCAACAGGCATCTGAGCACCAGCAGCGCATCGTGCCGATAGAAATCATTGCCATGCGTATTCGATTTTCCACCCAGGCTAAGAATTTCACACTCCAAGCTCTCGTGCTCGCAGCCGCCACTGCAGACGGGCCAACGGCAACTGTAAGAGTGCGATTATTGAGTTATATATAATTTAAGTCACTTGCTCACGTACCGGCGACACTGATGCTTGCCCAGGCGACAGGGCGCATAGCAGCCGACACAGGGTACGACTGTGGCCGACTTGTCAGCCTCGGTGAGGTACCATTTGGGACCGACGACGAGTGGCTCCTCCAGGAAAATAATCTGTTTGGCACATATGTCCTGCGTGACTACCAAGTAACGTCCCAGCTGATCGTCCTGCTGCTCGCGGAAGGGTTTGCATTTCAGCTTGTGCTGGGGCCAGTGCTCCTTCTGGTGGCTGCCACTGCAATATCGAACAAGCTTGCAGCGGGTGCAGGTGAGTGTGGCTGCAACGCAGCAAACGGCACAATTCGGGCTCAGCATCCTCCTCCTTCCGGTAATAACTCGCCGCACGTTCAATGCGAACTAATCTTGTTACGTCGCAGCAGCAGCTGAGAACATTATTCGCCTTCTCATTACTCATTGGCAATTCTATTCTTAGGTGCGTTCTCCAAACACTTTGCACTCACTGTTCACGACAATTATGTTCTCATGTCGAGAGAGAAACCCTCAATAAGTATAGTAAACGCATGCAGTACTTATTCACAGCTCAGTTCAACCCAATAGATCAGCTGCTTGCTTATATATTGTATTATAGCGAAGGGCAATGCCACAACGACTGAGTGGTAAACTGCAATCAAAGGTATATGGAAACAAGAGGTTAATGTCCCAAGCAATGCATACTGAATGATATATAGTTCTCAACCGTTTGTTTGTTCTGATTACCGTACAGCACGTGCTAATTCCATTATTAATTCTAATTTTCCAGTTTATTTTATAACAGTATACTACGAAAAGAAATGCATTTTTTAAAAATATTGTAATATTCATATCCATCCAATAATTAATCACTTCGAATTTGTTAGTTGGAACGTATAGACGTCAGTCCACGTTTACTGTTATTTATTATCTGTTCTTTGCCTATGTTCCTAAAGGCTTAGGAGCTATAGCAGACGAGTGTCGCGCATGCCCAAAATGCTGACACTGCACTTGTTACAGCGCCGCCACTTGGACGGCGGATCGACATTATTTCCTGGTTGTATCTCGGGCCTGATAAACATTGCAACAAAGTGTTACAATGTGTACAAACTGCATGTTAACATACATTACTCATATTTATGTACATATGTTATATGTGTTCTGTATGTTATGTATGTATGTACAGGGTGCGCCAACGGAAACGGGTCAATAGAAAAGTCCGATAACTTTGACAATTTTCAACTGATCGGCTTCATTGATACGGTTTTGTAAAGTTTGATCCAATACAATTTCAATCATGTATCGCTATACACCTCAAGAACGTGCCGAAATAGTGTCGCTTTACATTGAAAATAATCGGTCAGTTGTGCTAACCCAGCGTGCATATCGCCGAAAATATCGTGACCGTAGTGCACCCAAAACTGATACGATACGTCGTATATCCTCAAATTTTTTTGAACATGGAACTGTAGCAGATCTTAAACGAGTTCAAAAACCACGCCCGCGTCCACCAGGATGGTGCTACATGCAATACATCAACTGCAACAATAGACTATCTGCGTCGGAATTCCCGGGACGTGTTGTATCCAAAAACGGTGATATTGACTGGCCGCCAAGATCCCCAGATTTGACACAGCCAGATTTCTTTTTATGGGGATTTTTGAAGAGCAATGTTTATACCAACAAGCCGAAGACCTTAGAAGATCTAAAAGAGAACATTCGAGCTGAAATGGCAGCTATCACGCCCGAGATGCTTGTGAATGTGATGAAAATTGCGAAAAAAAGAGCCGGCTTTTGTATTCGAAATAAAGGGGGTCATTTGATCGATGTTGTTTTTGGGAAATAGCTCAAACAAATTGTAAAAAGGTCATCTTGATAATAAAAAAAAAATTTTTTGAATATATTGAAAACTCTCAAAGTTATTCGACTTTTCTATTGACCCGTTTCCGTTGGCGCACCCGTTACATATGTACGTTTATATACATATGATTACCACAATATGTAAATGATTTCGTAAATTGACAGTCTCAAGTTCAATTACGAGTTTTTTATAAAGAGGTATCGCAAAAAGACTTTACTTACCATTCAGTCGTGATTGCATCGAAGCGCTGCACTCTTTATCCGCAACATAAAGAATTTCGTCTATAAAGTGCATTTTAGTAAAACAAAGGATACAAAATGGAAGGACTAGAATCCGAAATAGTCCCATTCTACAAGAACAAAACTATTTTTTTAACCGGTGGCAGTGGATTCTTGGGAAGAGGTACACGATACAAACGTAACAATTTAAGCAATTGGAGATATTTTATACATCTACACATACGATGTTATAAAGTGAAATTTTACTTATTATTTTCAAGGAGATTGTAGTAAACCAATTGTGCATTTTAGTTTTCATTGAGAAACTGCTGCGTGTGACGGAGGTGCACCGCATCTACGTGTTAATTCGACCCAAGCGTGGCGAGGAGATACAGGATCGTATTGCCGCCTGGAGTAGTGATTTGGTGAGTAAAATAAAATGTCCCTTTTATGCCTGACAGCTCTCTCTTTTTGGAATAATCAGCTCTTTGAGGAACTACTTAAATCGAACCCTAATGCGCTGCAGAAAGTTTTTCCCGTTGCTGGCGATTGTCTGGAGCCCGATCTGGGCATTATTTTGAAGGATCGCCAACTACTGACGGAGCAGGTGCAGTTGGTGGTGCACAGTGCGGCCTCAGTGCGATTTGTCGAGCCCTTGCACCTGGCACTGGACATCAATACGCGTGCAACACGCCTCATGCTGCAGTTGGCCAAAGAGATGAAGCACCTTGAGTCATTTGTATACGTTTCGACGGCATTCTCCAATTGCGTCACACCCCATATAGGAGAAATTTACTATCCGGATCACCTTAACTGCAGTGTCGACAAGGTGCTTCAGTTGAGGGAAATGCTGGACGAGAAGGTGTTCGATGACATGACGGCAGTTCTGCAAAATAAGTTTCCGAACACGTATACCTACACGAAAGCTTTGAGCGAGCAGTTGATCCAAACAGAGTCGGACCAGTTGCCAGTTTGCGTATTCCGCCCTGCGGCAAGTAAGTGATGCTACTTTAAATTCATGCGCTCCTGGTAATAAGGGTTTTTTTCTTCTTTAGTTCTTGCAACCGATAAGGAACCCGTTTCCGGCTATATTGATAACATATATGGACCCATCGCTGTAATCTACGGTGTCGCATATGGTTTTCTGCGAGTAGTGCCACTCGATTATGCATTACCATGCAATTCTATTCCCGTGGACACATGTGTTAACCTGCTGCTGAGCTGTTGTTGGAAAACTGCTAAGGTGGCAACCCAGGATAATCGTCAATCTCCTCCGGCTATCTACAACTTAGTTCCCCATCCAAAAAATCCATTTAAATCAGGCGATTTCGCATATTACGGGAAAAAGTATCGAATGATCCACCCATTGGAAAAATGCATTTGGTATCCTTTCGCTATACCCATCACCATTCCTTGGCTGTATAAGTTGGGTATCTTGTTTTACCATCTTCTGCCTGGCTACATTCTAGATATGTTGTTACGCCTGCAAGGGAAAAAACCACGACTTATCAAATTGTATAAGAAGGTACACAAGAGCATGGACGTACTCTCCTATTTCCTTCAAACACATTTGAGCTTCGATATTTCCAACTCAAGTGGGCTTTGGAATTCAATGACTAAAGCGGATCAACAGCTCTTTCCATTCGATATGGAGTTCTTCGATTGGGACAACTATTTTGACCGCGCATTTCGCGGAATGCGCAAATACCTGGCCAAGGAGGACCCTAGCGAAGAGTCCTTAGAAAGGGCTCGCAAACGGATGAGACGGTATGTTATTTTTCTGAGTCTAGATATCCAATAGATATAATTTTATTAATTTTATAGCCTACGTATGTACCACTGGTTGCTGCACATCGGTGTTGCATTCAGTATACTTGCCATAGGCCGTTGGTTTCTCCTACTGTGGCGATAAACATTGGAATTATGTTTTAGGTGTATGAAAAGTGTATCGTTATCGGTCTAATCTATCTATTTCCAGAAGTATATTGATACATTCTAGTACGACCAACTGGCAAAGGAGTTTGGGTGAAGAAATATTAAAGCAAATGTTTCAAAAATAAGAGCATTTATTGTTTAAATTTGTAAAGTTTTAAAATACATTCAAATATATTTACGTCTTTAACCTTCAATTGATTAATTAACTTGAATTCTTGTTTGAATTATAGCTAGTTTTAACAATTTGTAAATGCTCATTCAACCTCGACTAATCGATTCAGTCGAACATGGTTTGATAGAATTCTCACTTTCTCCGATTGCGTTTCGTTAAGTTTCATTTCTTGCATATGTACTATATATGACTGAACCAAGTTTAGGAATTCAGAAATGCATTCATAACATTGTCAATGAATATTTATAAGCTGCATAAATATAAATATTCAATTAACCGTCAAATTGCCTCTATAAAACCCATAGAAAAAACACAGCACTTGCCAGTTGTTCGCTAGTAAAGCTTAGTTAATTTCGGTTATTCACTCGGTGCAATCTATACAGTTTAGTGAATCAAAAAAAAAAAAAAAAAGGATTCGAAATGGCAGCAGTAGAGTCCGAAATGATCCCATTCTACAAGAACAAAACTATTTTAATAACTGGTGGCAGTGGATTTGTGGGAAGAGGTAGAACATACCATAATAATTTTCGATTGTTTACAATTTCGTTGAGATTGAAAATATATTTAAAGAATTGAATTAATAATTCTCTATTAATTAACGTGATTATACAAATTGAACTTCAATGTGGAACCAGCAATCAAGGAAGCTGAAAAGTTAAGACTCAGTTAATTTTTTTTACTGCTAAAAATGAAACGGTCGAGAACCTGAACCGGAACAAATAAGGTGCAACAAGAAGTAAATGAGCGAGCGTGTGTGGTTTCGTTCCGTTTTATTTCTTGAATTGCATTTGCATATGACTTATGCACATGACTATCCAGTTTATAAAAGTGAATTGGACTTTTACAAGTTCTATTAACCCTAACGATCTTTTGATATTGATTATATAAGCACTTTGTATTTATTCAATTAACTACAAAATGGATAATGGGAAACCATATATTTGATATGGAGTAAATCTTAGTTATTTTCGGTTATCGTGTCGGCACAATCTATCCAGTTTATTAAAGTGAATTGAAAATTTACAAAACATGGATTCGAATTGAAAGGAGTAGCGTCCGAAATAATCGCATTCTACAAGAACAAAACTATTTTAATAATCGGTGGCAGTGGATTTTTGGGAAGTGGTACAAAGCAATGATACATGATTCATTCATCAATGATTGGAAAATTACAGTGTACACGACAACTGAAGTGAAAAATTACGCAAAATATTAAATAGTTTTCAAATGATGTTCAGACTGTAGCTAAAACGATTGTGTATTTTAGTTACCATTGAGAAACTGCTGCGCGTGACGGAGGTGCACCGCATCTATGTGTTAATTCGACCCAAGCGTGGAATGGAGATACAGGATCGTATTGCCGCCTGGAGTAGTGACCCGGTGAGTGGCGCCACATTTCTTCAATTTTTCTGTTAGTTTACGCATTCGTTTGATTAGCTCTTTGAGGTGTTACTTAAATCGCATTGTAATGCGTTGGATAAAGTTATTGCCATTCCTGGCGATTGTCTAGAGCCCGATCTGGGCATTAGTTTGAAGGATCGCAAACTACTGACGGAGCAGGTGCAGTTGGTGGTGCACAGTGCGGCCTCAGTGCGATTTGTCGAGCCCTTGCACCTGGCACTGGACATCAATACGCGTGCAACACGCCTCATGTTGCAGTTGGCCAAAGAAATGAAGTACCTTGAGTCATTTGTATACGTTTCGACGGCATTCTCCAATTGCGTCAACCACCACTTAGAAGAAATGTACTATCCGAATCTCCTTAACTGCAGTGTCGACAAGGTGCTTCAGTTGAGGGAGATGCTGGATGATGATGTGTTCGACCGTATGGCGCCAGCTTTGATGGATAAGTTCCCAAATACGTATGTCTACACGAAAGCGCTAAGCGAGCAGCTAATCCTCACTGAGTCAGACAAACTGCCGGTCTGCATATTTCGTCCAGGAATAAGTAGGTAATCAGGCTTCAAATTTATATGCGATTTTAATGGGTATTCTTTTAGTTTTAGGGACTGCCAAGGAACCCGTTGTCGGCTGGATTGATAACCTATATGGGCCTATGGCAATCATCCACGGCGCCGCCTATGGAATTCTACGTATTTTACCAGCCAATAAAAATACTAAAATGTGGGCTGTGCCTGTCGACAACTGTGTCAACGTAGTTCTTTCTAGCTGTTGGAAAACTGCTCAGCTGTCCGCTCAGGGGAAAAGTCAATTGCAACCGATCATCTATAACTATGTTCCTCATGAAAACAATGATGTATATATAGGTAACTTCGAGAGAGTTATTGATAGCCAACGTCACAAATGTCCCGTGGAGAACGGTGTTTGGTATCCTTTCGTGATATGCGTCACCATTCCCTGGCTGTATAAGTTGGCTATCTTCTTTTACCATCTGCTGCCTGGCTATATTGTAGATATAATACTGCGCCTAAAGGGAAAAAAACCCCGTCTTATCAAACTGTACAAGAAGATACACATGCATATGGATATAGTCTCCTATTTCATGCAAACCAATTTTACCTTCAGTAATACCAACTCGAATGGGCTTTGGAAGTCAATGTCTAAAGCGGATCAACAGTTCTTTCCATTCGATATAGAGTTTATCGATTGGGAGAACTTTTTCAATCAGGCAATGGTTGGGGCGCGCAAATACATTGCCAAGCAGGACCCAACCCCAGAGTCCATTGCACGAAGTCTCAAATCTATAAAACGGTAAGTTTTCTATGTTTCCAAGATCTGCTTTATATTCCATTTTAATATTTCTATTTTTTAAGCCTTTATGTGTATCATCGAACACTGCAGATCACAGTTATCTGCATTGCGCTTGCCATTGGCCGATTGCTTCTCCGTCTATTCGAATAAATATTGTAGGTATAATTAACTAAAACAATGTTTCATTGTGTACATATTTTATCAAATCTTACCTTCGTATATTGTAAACCTTTTTAATGCCGATTTCCAGTTGAATCCATTTTCACTTCCCTTCCATAATATCCCTATATTCCTTCACTTGGCTAAGTTTCACATTAATATCAGAATCCAAATTTTATTTATACATTTATTACTCTTTTCAAGCAATACAAAACAACCATAAATCAGATCCGATTGGTTTAAAATTTTAAGAAGTACATAAATACATACGTATAGAATCGATCTTTAAAAATGGCTTAAGTAAAACGTCTCTTGCTATTATTTGATTACTTGATCAGTGCCTGTTTGCTATTATTAAAAACTAATTGTGTTTACTTATGGTTTCTCTTGGATATTTTTGATTTTAGTACGGCTCTTGCGGTGCGTCCAAGTCCCGGTAGTGTGATCTGGCGCGATAATCAAAACCACCGGGTCTGTAAGCAACGAGAATGTGGAGTTTAGATGGAGAAATTATTAACACAAATATCTTAAAATAAAACAAACATTTATTTTGGTTATGAGAGTTCGTAAAAAAAATTCGAATTTAAATTGAAAGGTTTGACGTTTTTATTAAGTAAAATGAAAATGTAAATGGCTATTGGGGTTTATTTTTCTCATTTTTTAAAATACAATCTTCGTATTGTACATATGGAAAGTAACATGATTATTTAGTCATAATTATTCCTGGAGTTTAATATATCATTTGTATTTATTATATACGTTGTTTCCCTTTATGCTATCATTGCTTGAATTGATTTAATTGATTGACCGAAGACCTGAACTTCTGCTCTTTGTGCTACTTAATTAGTCAAACATATCGGAATTAACGGGCGCATCCAAATCATGGTAACCGATAAGCCGGCGTTGATGTTCCAAAGGTAATTCTCTGCAAAAAATTTGCGACACAAAAAAGTTGTGACAAATTCCGTTTAAAGGCCAACAAAAATGAAAACAAATAAAGAATGAAGTAGATGTGAGACAAGACACTTAGTTTCTCTTATTGTAACTGGTGTGTTCTTGTTGTTTTACTTATAGTGGTTGGGCTTGAGATTGGCTAAGACGGAAATGGTTGCCTTTAAAGCCCAAGGGAAAACAAATTCGCTGTAAATCGTCCAACGACTCTTTAGATGATATTTAGACTGAGTTCACATGATAATTAAATGATCTTGTTTCAATGTAATTTAAAATGAATATAATCATAACTCGAAGTGGAAGATCAATGTTAAATAAAAATAAAAAGGTGATTTATAACTGAAAAAATGTGACGGATCTAATTGATTTATAACTGAAAAAATGTGACGGATCTAATTTAAATGTTTTTGAACCAGTTAGTCCGTGTCTTTTTATTGGCATTATGCTATGGTGTAGTCGTATACTCCACAAATTATGTTTCTTATAAGGAATACATAGCTGCTTTGAAATCAGCTAATAGTATAGATATAACGGACAACGCAAGCAGGTTCTATTCTAACCGGATAGCAGATTCTTTAAGTTAACTTTATGCTGCTTATAGCAACATTTAAAGCCTATAAATAGAAGCTAAAATCAATTTGATATACTAACCTGCGCACTGGTGGAAAATTGCGGCCTCCACGACCTCCGCCACCACCCATCATGGGTGGAGCAAATCCGTAAGGCATGCCCGAGAAGGGAGGATATACTGGCGGCCGGTAGCTGCAAAAGACGCACAACTTTAATAGCTGATCTTCTGATAGACGAGATTGGATACTTACCCACCACCGCCACGTCCAGATTCGGATTCTGTACGCTTAGAGCTGCCTGGATGCTCTGGCAGTTGTGGACGCTTCGGATCGCGCAAATAGTTATTGAAATATTGCACTTCCTTACGAACTTCATCGACCTTCTCTTCGTGCTTGTTGAAAATGTGTTTGCGTATGAATTCAGGACCCTTGAATTTCTTGCCAGACAAAGGACACAACCATTTATCTTTGGCCAGTTCCTGTGTGTTGGCCTGCACGAATTTCTCCACTTCTGTTTCAGGATTCTTGGCACCTAGCTCCTTGATATCATCATCGGTTAGTTGAACACTCTTTGCCAGAAATTGTTGCAGTTTGCCTTCGTACGCCTTAATATATTCCTGAACATCGTTGCTGGTGACGCGCATGGGAGCTGGACCTCGTGCATGGATAATGCCACAGCGATTGGGCATTTCATCCTCGTACGGATACTCACAATGATTGTAATAGTCCACCGAGTGAACAATGCGCAAATACAACACAAGGCGATCGAGGACTGTCAGCAGAGCTTCATCACGCTCGATGGGCTCACCCTCACCGTCTTTGTTGTCGCCAGACAAACCGAGCAATTCCTCCTCCTCGGCAGAAGCTTCCTCGATGAGGTAATCCGTTATGTTCTGAAGCACGGGATTCTTGGAATTGAAGCCATACGTTGTGGAATTACTTCCATTTGTTGGTGCATCACCACCGCTGCTTTGTCCATCAACATTCATTGGCTCTATGGCGATCGATTCGCTCCACAACTTGAATCGCTCATCCAGATTCATGGCAATCTTTGCGCATAATTTTATGTCGGCACGAACAATCTGCTTGTGAGCCGTAATACCATTGGCTGGGCGTACACGCCTACTTAAATCTCGATTAACAATGGCGCCCATTTCGCAGTCACGTAGACGCTGATTGTTTAAGCTCCAGCAGATCTCCTTAATGTTTACGTCGCGCGTAAACGTAATCCAACCGCGACGATACCAACGACGTTCAACTAGAGGATCAGCAATAGCAACGCGTAAGTATCCACTAAAGCGAGTGCAAATAGCCTCGATCTCCGCCTTGGTAATTGAAGGCGCCAGATTGCGCAGAAAGATTGATGAAGTACGATGTAGTGCTCTTGGATGAGGTCCATCCTTCTCCTTATCCAAGTCGATGGTCTCCGTAACATTATCATCTGCGACTGTCGAAGACGCCGGTTTTTCTTGATCTACTATCTCCACATCTCCATTGTTCTCTTCTTTTTCGTCCTCCTTATTCCCTGGATTTTCGGAACTTCCTTCCTTTGTCTCCGGCTGGTTCTCTTCACCGACCGATTCAATTTTGATTGTTGGTGCTTCCTTTCCTTCATCTTTATCACCATCGACTTCAGCAGCTGGTGAAGCAGGCGCGGCAGTTTCAGTTTCTTCCTTAGGACTGGCGGGCGCCAACTGTTTGGCTTTAGCTGCCTCTCTCTCCTCTTTATCTTTTTCTGCTTCGGCTTTTTGTTCGGCACGCAGACCTTCCTCGACATCATATTTCTGTTTCACCTTCTCCTCGTCAGAATCACTGTCCGAATCCGAAGATGATGACGATGAACTATCATCGTCGCTGCTGTTGCGCTTACGTTTCTTGGTCTTTTTCTTTTTCTGAGTTTTCTCAGTGTCATCGGTCTCAGTCGGGTTTTCAGTTTGCTCTTCTCCTTCCTTCTTTGCTTTCTCTGAAGCCGGAGACTTTGCAGCGCCCGCCTCATCCTCATCCCAATTCTCTTCATCAGAATTAACAGGCCGCAAATTCTTACGCTGCGGTGATACAACTAACGGCATCTCCTCTTCATCTTTTTCAGTTTTCGTCGGCTTAGGACTATCGGGTGGCTCTCTTTTCGTCACAGCCGTCGTTTCACTTGTTTCCGATTTGCGTTCATATACGATGGGTGGATCTTTGGGCTTTTCGTCGAGTATTTTTAGATCCTCGTCAGTTCCGCCCTCTAGTTTGATAACACAAGTGTCAAGTACACGCACCAAGGCATCCGCTTGCGAGGAGTCTACCTTTACGCTGCTAATAGTGCCGTTATCAAGCAGCTCCAGAAATACATCTGTGCGTCTCTGTAAGGTATATGAACATTTTGTACAGTTAACCTGATCTACTTATGAGTTACGCTTGCATACCTTGAGGAAACCGCGCTGTTCCTCGCTTCGTCGCACACTATCTTCGGGATGGTATTTGTTCTTGAACCTGCGAAAGATATAAAATAGTTTTAATGACAATGCAGTGAAAAGGACGCATTTATTTGGGATTGTGTGTAGATTCCGGCGCTTCCTCTGGCTAATATAATATTTGAAGTTTTAATTGGATTTTATTTATAGCTTTTGCATGTACATGGCATATTAAGTACCCAAAGTCTTACCTTTGCAAGCGCTTTCACGTATATGCACACATTATTTATATAGTGCATATACAAATATTAATTATTTTTTATGTATTTGCTCGCAACGAATTTAAATAGATCGCGGTTTTAAAAATATCAACACACCCACGGCATTGCTCGCCGGGCTAATTTAAATTTTAAGTTATATCTTTTTCTATATATATATGTATGTGGCTATATATATATTTATTGGGGCAGAGGCCGAGGCTGAATCAGTGGCTCGTCTCTGACTCTCAGTTCGCAAAACGCCATTAAACCCAACAAAGCTGCAGAGAAAAACTTAATAATAAATATACAGAGGTTTATGATTTGCATTCACACCGAGATTAGAGATCAATCAAAATGTTGAGAATTTCTGTTGTTTTGCAGATATTATCTCGTTGTTGTTGTGTTCTTCTTATTGTTGTCGCTACTCACCATTCCTCATCCTTGTGTGCCACAAAGAACTCGTTGAGCTGCTGTCGCTTGAAATCCGTTTTGTATTCGGTGTATTTACGCATCACTTCCGAGTCGGATATATTCTCATCTTGCGTGTCCAAGAACTGTTTCAGAGTTAGCATAGCCGGTTGGGTTTGCGTATCACTTGCACCGCCCACACTGGCCACCGAGTCACGTGCAGAAGGTGCATGGCTTGCATGGGAGTAGGCTGAATGTAATGATTGATAGTGGTCATTCCATGCCTGCACTAGATACGGATCATAGCCTGAATGAGAAGATAAAAAGACAGATTATCACCTACATACTTCAACAAGAGTACATTCAATGCACTTACCAAACCGCGGATTTGAGCGCATTTCGCTGTCACCCCAGTCGGGTCGCATACGTTTCGTTGGCGGCATTTCACGTCCGGGTGAACCGTAGCGTGGACGTGGCCCAGATCCACGATAATCACTGTAATCCGGACGATGGCGAGCGCCGCCACCGCCTCCTCCACCACCACCACCGCCGCCGCCTGCTGCCGCACTACCACGAAAAGGATTGCTTTAAAGTAGAAGAATATTAAATGACGCCTTGTTTCCTAATTAGCACTCTATTTACCGATCTGACCACTCATCACGAGCATTGCCACCCCCGCCCATAGGTCGACGCTCGTCCCGGCGTTCGGGCCGGTAACTGTCCCGCTCTCCACGGAATTTATCACGTCGTTTGCGATCGTATTCATCGTCTGAATCTCCCATTGTTAGTTGTCTGCAATTGAGAAAATCAAATGCTGCAATGTATTAGAGTAGGTGAAAGTTGCACTTCGACTTGGTTCCACTTTTGGCGCAATGGCACACAGACATAACCTCAAAGCCAAATATGGTTACACCTTTTCAGTCACTTATCGCCAGCTCTTCAAAATGTTTTCATCTGACGCAAACAATAAAATATACTTCCAATTGCCAATAATTTTATCTTTGCTGTTTTCTTTTCAGAACAAGCCCGTGCCGCCATCTTGCGCCGCAAGACGTGCAAAAAACAAGCTTACGTGTTGCTGAAAAACTGACTTTAACTGTGCACACTCACTTTAACAACTTACACCTGCTTATTACTAACATACAAAATATGTTATTAACTTACATTTTACTCACCTTTTCTATTAATATATTATCTATCCTAATTTTCTTACTGTGCGGCGTCCAAACTGGCAACTGAATCGATACTTAGCAACTGCGATACTTTTCAGCAAACAGTGCTGCCATATATTCAAATGTTGCTAAGAGAGCACACAAATGTTGCCATTGCCACAGTAATATATCGATAGATCGATGAATTAAAAAATCAAGTATCGTGGAAATCGTTTGAACATATTTTAAATATATATTTTTTATTTTATTACACGTTTCATATATATTGTATATGTACAGCTTAGTTTAAAAACTATTTAAAGTGTATGTGTAATCTAAACCTAAGTAGATTTGTTATGTATGTAATTAATTTCAAAAATGTAATTTTATGCGCCCTAGAATTGCATATTTATCAATTTTAGTTAATGTTCTGCCACTCCATCGCCCAAAGTTACACGTAAATAGCAAATTACATTTTATATGTGTATAAATATCTTCTGTTTTACTCTCAAACTTAAGTCAAGTTATACTCGTAGTATAAAAATTGTTTAAACTGTTTTGTGTTTTGTTTTTTGTAATATTCATTTGACTGATAGAATTTCAAAATTAATGTCAGTTTGATTAATACACATTTCAGTAAGTTTAAGTATAAGTTATGTCTATGTATATAGATCAATGCACCTTAAGTTCTCAGAAAATAACAAGCTAATCTGTCTCCGTGTACCAAATACATATATTTTACGCTCGATAGATAATAAATAATAAACGATATTAATAAGGTATGCATATTCAATGGTTTGTTTGGTTTTAAATGCTAACAATCTCTACATCTCTCTCATTTAAATGTATTACGGCTCTCAGTAATAAAAAAAAGCGAATAAATCTCAAGTTGCCATAAAGTGAGAACTGAGTTGAACACCAACCAGAATTTCCATATAGCGCTAAGAAGTAACATAAGATTTGTGGCAGTGTAGCGTTTAAAAACAATAGAAAACACACTTATTTTCCAATTTCTTAGTGATGCTTAGAAGAAACAAAATAGGATGTGAATAACGGTTTTCAAGTATGTATTATCATGTCTATTACGTATTTTCTTTGTTGTCCGCATTTTTGTTTAGAATATTAAATTGAATATATTTTCGTTTCGTTTTGTTTTATTTTTTGTTTCTCGTAACACTAAAATGCCATCAATTCAGTTTTAAGTTGTATTTTCCGGGGTTTTCCTGCTAACTGCATTTGAATAATGTGCGTAGTTTTGCGTACACGTATTTTCATTAAATATTAAATTGTTTCTCACGTAACTGTAGTTTTTCGTTTTGTTTGTTTGTTTGTTTTTTTTAATAGTATCTCTATACTATGTTGTAGATAATTCATTAGGTATGTACTCGTATAGTTACTGATTGCTACACATTGCAAATGAAATTTGACTTTATTTAAATATAGATTTCAATCGTTTTGTCTGCCTGTTCTTTTCTGTTTCAGTTTTGGTTTCTCTAATAATAACGTAAATATGATTATATCCAGTTTTGTTTTGTTTTGTCGTCATTTCTTGTATTTCTTCTTTGGCAGTGAGAAAACTACACAACTTAAAACTTAACTTGATTAGCGTACGATTGTGTTTGGTGAATTAAATTACTGCTGTGTTTACTGATATTTCCGACTGATTTCAAAAAAATATGCATTGTTTTCGCATTCGATTCGATTCTCATTATTTGTATTATTACGATTTGCGACCTGCAATACAGGTACCTCTAAAAAGGCGTTAGGAGCTTATTATTCTAATCAGATTGCGAACTGAAACATCTTGGGTATTACCTTCTTCTTTTTTTTGTGGTTGTGTGTGTGTGTGATTAGCGGTATGGAAACGGGAGAACAAACGTATCATATCGTATTCACTTTCGTTAATGTTTTGTTTTGTGTAACATTTGTGTAATATTTGTGGTTAGCGCTGATGCTAAGGTCTCGCTTGTAGTTACGTTTATTATTAATGCTCAAAAACCTTTCAATCGTGTTGCATTTGAATGTTTCGTTTGAGGTAGTTTTCAATTCAGGATCAATATCTACAAGTTGAACACAAAACTTCATTTCAATTACGTTTCGTTCTTCATTTTTTGTTTTGGTTTCGTGTTTTTACTAAGGATAGGCTTAGCTGTGTGCTCTCGTTAACGGATCGTACAGATCTTCTAAGGATTAGGATGAGTAAGTATGTATGTTAAGTATGTATGGGTTTTTGTCAGGGCAAAACAAGTTACAAGTTACACATAACAGAAAACAGTGCATAAAAATTAAATAAAGTTCTTGATTCTCATTTCGTTTCATGAATTTCAAAAATCTACATAACGATTTGTTTGCATTGCATTTGCTTTTCTTTGTTTCTTTTGTTTTGTTTTGTTTGTTTGTCGTATTATATGAATGGATATCTCAACAAGTTTGTTACTTTATACCTTATGTTCATCATTATAATTTTGTCAGGTTGCTTTTTTGTATGTTTCGTATTTGTTGCTTGTCATAATGTTTCATCATCGAGCGAGAGTTACTCAAGAAGTACCTGGTTCGTACTACTTACATATTTACAGTTCGGCTTAAGTTAAGGGGATTTTGTTTATTCTCCAATCGGGTTTCATTATTCCTTAAGTATGCATTATTAAAGTTTAAAGAAATATTTTTAGCGAGGGCGCGAGGAGCTTTAATCTTAAATATTTTACCGTTTTTGTTTAAAGGGTTAGATTGTGTTATTCCGTAACTTATATATTTATATATATATATACTAATTATTTCACACTTGACATGACATCAGCCTGTTGAAGTATTTTCAATTTAAGTTGTTGAAATTATTTGTTATAGTTCTTAAAAAGTTTTTTAGCAAATCATTTAGTATCATCTAAAGCTATTTTATAGCGCGTCTTATGGTTCATTAATCCTTTAGGTATTCACCCATTTTTTAAAATCATTTTATGGTTTTGGTTTTCCAATTGGCAAAACTAAAACTTGGACTACTACAAATAACTAATAAATAGGTTGATTTCCGTTCACTTAACCCATGCTTTATTCGCGTTTTCCTATCATTTTCCCTTCTTTTCCTTTCGGTATGCCAAAAATTGTTTCAAATACTCTAGAGTTGTGCTTTAATTTTCTCCTTTCTTGTTAGTCTGCTTTTGGCAATAATCTTATTCATTTTCCATAGCAGACACAATCTCTGAAAAGCCAACTTCACAGCCGTTTGCTTCGCATATGCAAATTTCAATCAATTGCACGTATTTATCGATCTATAGATCTGTCGATCCACACTTTGTAGTGCCCTAATTCTATCGAGTCTTTGCGTTCTTGTCCTATTAATCATCTTCAATGAAATCAAAAGCAAAACAAAGGGAAATAAGTAAGTAAAATTTAAAAACCGATAAAAAAAAACATAAATAAAACAAATTTGCTGCATTTTATGTTTATGCTTGAATTTCTTTTTTCATTCAACACATTTTCATTTATATATTGTGTATATTTTGTATATTGTTGTGTTTTTCTTTTTGCATGTTCCATTCTTGCATTTCGTAAAATAGTAAAAATTATTTAGATATTATGATAGATTTTTGCATTTTTGTTTTTCTTTTTTTTACATTATAGTAAAACTATAAAACAAATTATGTATAATAATTAAACGCGCATTGTTGCATACTAGAAAAAACTTAAGATTTAAATCAATTGTATAATGAAAACTTAAGAGACCGTTTTACTCGGTAATAAGGGATTCTTCCACTAATAGGTTGTTGTAGTTGTTGGTGTTAATATTGTGTGTTTAAATATACGTTTCTTTTATAATTAAATTATTCACTGTGTTTCTGTTTTCCATCGAGTGCAGTTTACATATGATTTTCTTGAAATTTCAATGATTTCGATTTATAAAGTATATAGTATAAAAAATTCAATGGTTATAAATTAAATTTACTTAAATGTCAGTGAGTGTGTCAGTGTGTGTGTGTATAAGTGTGAAAATTATATATAAAATATGTGTGTGTGTGTAACGTAAATAATCGTATATAATAATAATAATAATAGTAGTAAAAATAAAGAATTGCACATTTCAAACAAATTTGTCTGCCACTTTATACACAATTAAAAGAAATTATCTCAACTTTACATAATTTGTTTGTTGTTATTGTTATTGTTGTTGTTTTGGATTTATTTTTAATGCTTTCGTCGTATTTTACAAATCGATACTAAAATTAGAATAAATTTGATTTAAGTTAAAATAAGGCCAACAATTTGTGTTTGTTTTTGTTTCACATTTCAAAAGCAAAAGCAGCAAAAGCACAAAAACAATGAAAAATAATATAGATAGATATAGATTCAAATTAATCAATAAAAATTGCATAACATAATTCCGAATAAAGCAAATTGCCGAAATAATCAATCTAAAATATACATTGTTGTATTTTGCACGTGATTTGTTTTGTTTCCATTTTTTTTTTTATTTTGATTTTGCCAAAAATATCTAATTTCTACAATTTATACAAAAATTTTCCATTAATATTCAATTTATAAATTAATATTGAAGTCTTTTGGTGTGTGTTAATGGGGTGCTGTGTGTGCGGGTGTGTGTGTGTGTGCATTCAAGTGATTGAAACTTTGTTTTGAATTTTGTTTTTAATTGTTTTTTTTGTATTATTTACCAAATTGTGTAATTAATTTTAATTAATACCGTTAATGCCTTTTTTGAGTAAAACTCCAATCACTTTCTTTTTGTTGTTGTTGTTATTGTTGTTTACAATTTTACGTTATAAAAAACGACGCCAATTGTTAAATGTAAAAGAGAGAAATAAAAACTGTTTGTGAAATATGATGAGTTGCGAATATATAAAAAACGATGTATGTAAATTCATCTCTTCATGCATGTTTATGTTGTTGTTGTTATGTTTTTAAAATATAAGGAGGGCATAATAAAAATATGTCGTTTGATTCTTGTTTTATGTATGTGTGTTTTTTTTTGTTTTTCATATTTCATTTCGATTCTTACAGTTGTTGGTATTTCTTTTTTTTAATTATCAGTTAATATGAATAAAAAAATATTTATAAAATCAGTCCAAGTTTTGCGTGTTTTTTTTTGTTGTTTTTAGATTTAATTTTTTTTTAAGTTTTAGTAAGAGTTTTTTTTATGTTTGTGTAACTTAAGTTAGATGTCGAAGGTATGTGTGTGTGTGTGTGTTAGAGACAGTGTTGGGTGTGTAGGATGTCTGTGTGTGTGTGTGTGAGAGTGTTTAAATCAGATTTAGTCGCTGCTTTTGAATTAGTTTACATATTATACACTTCTGCCTCGGCTTCTATTATTTATGTTTATGTATGTAGTAGACTTTTAGTATTATATAGTATTATACATATTGTGTTTATTATGTAGGGTTTTTTTTTATATTTTTAAAATATAAACAATCTTTATTCTCTTCTGTTTTTCGCATGTGTCTGCAGCAGTTTTACTTGTTGTTTAACTCAAAGATTAATCGAATACAATTTGTGAATTGTATTTTTAAGGTATTTTCTGTTGTTTTTTTATTCTCTCTTCTTTCTTCCATTCTTCAGACTGCCCACGTTTTAGATGTGTTTTCTCGTTTTCTTTAAGCTTTTCTTGTAGATTAAGAATTTGTTTTTGTTTTTAATCTTTCGCTTTTTAAATATATAGAATTATATATATATATATGTATATGTGTATATATATATATCGTAATTTGTTTATGCATAATGCCTTAGTTGCTAATATTTGCAGACTTAACACTAAATAACTGCATTTTACGCCTTATTCACCAACTACTGCTCTCTCTCTTTCCATCTTTCTCTCTGTCTGTCTCTGTCTCTCGCAGATCTTTAAGCTATTTTGTTTTCAGCTGCCCCTTAGTCCCCCCGTGCCCCGTCCCATGTTCTATTCACACTCCATCAAGCTGCCAAGCAACAGTCCACCTGTCCCGCCCAGGAGCAGGGGCTATGCGGTGGTCGTCGAGTGCTCCGACTTGAGGGGCACGCCCATCAGCGCCATCGCTGTCTGTGCATTCGCATACATGCTCACATTGCTTGCGGTGCCACCGACACCGACACCGACACCAACACCGACACCATTGGCCACCACTGACCCTGCTCCCACTGATGTCGCTACCATGCCAGACGTAGTCGAACTGGCCGGCACTGCAGCTGTAATGCTTGTGGAGGAGCTGGCGGCAGCTGTTGTGGGTCCCATGGCGCCACCGCCACCACTGACGCTGATGTAATCGCTGCTCGTGCTGACAGCTGAAACGGAGACGCCGCCGCTGTTGCCACCGACAGTTGCCGCATGCGTCGTTATGGGCAACGAATGATGCTGTTGATGCTGTTGCTGCTGATGCTGCTGCTGTTGTTGCGCTGCAGCGGCCAATGCTGCCTGCGAGGATGTTGACGCCGAATCCGCGTCGAGGCCGGCAGTGATGGCACCACCAACGGCGCCACGCATGCGCTCGGCACGCGCCAAACGCTCTTGCTCCTCCTGCTGGGCCTGCAGATGGGATTGCAGTGACGGGGGTATGGCATGCACGTCCCAGATCTCCTCCAGGAACTTGGGCAGCTTGCGATTCTTGAGCTTGAGCGAGAAACACATTTCGGCATTCTGATTGCCCAGCGTGCGCAGCTCGGTGAGTATGGAGAGCAGTTTGGCATAGAAGACGAGACTCATCGAGTCGCCGCAATGGCGATTGAGTATATAAATGCGTAGCGTATCGATGTAATAGCTCTGTATCGCTTCGACCAGCTGAGCCTTCTCGAGGCCCGGCCGATCCGAGAAGATCACAATGGCAGTGAGTAGTGCGTATTCCACGTTGTCCACCTTCATCGAGAACATTTGCCGGCAGAAGTGCAACAGATCCTCAATATTGTCCGCCATGCCGGCCATTTTGTACGAGTCGCGCGTATACGATCGATTGTTCGCAAAGAATATCGAGTCCGAGTTGTGATCGTAGCGACGGGCCATGCGCAACATCATGACTTCCGATGAGCAGGCCTATTGCAGGTTGCAATAAATAAGACGATTAGTTATCGATAACATAAATATTAACTACCATCTGTAACTCACCTTGAGTAACGTGATCTGATCCTCTTGCGGTATCTTTGTAAACGCTGGTAATCCTTTTGCAAACTCCACTATCAACTGCACTGTGAGTATGGTTATCTCAGTGATGTGCCGAAAACTGACATCCGTTTGACTCTCATTCTCATCCGGTTGACTCTGCGGGAACGAGAACAGATATAATATATAGTTAGTATAAATTATAAAATTATTATAATATTCATATTTTATATTTCCTTATATAACTCCTCATAAACTGCACATATAGTAGGGTAGAAGTAGTTAAAAAATATTCTATATATTCGTGATCAACGTCAACACACAAATCGATATTGCCTTGTCTGTATGAACATCGAGATCTCAGCAAGTAATTTTGCTAGAGCTATCAAATTTGATGACAATATGTCTTATTAATTCACACAGTTAATATTTATTTGAAATTCAACGACGCCCCCCTTACGACTGTCTAAATCAGTCAAAATCGAATTGCTAGCGTAACTTAAATCTTTAATGCACAATTTTGCTGTGTACAATATTTATCTGTAGTCAAATGATTACTGATTGATGATTTGATTGTGATCGTCTAATTTACATAGATTTCTTGTTAGTTTAACATATCTATTGTATATTACTTTGCCACCTTTAATCCTCAATTCAACCTACCATAATACGCTTGAGATCCTCTTCGGATGGCTGCTCGTAGCCATCCTGATACCAAATTAATTTATATATAACGGCCAACTGATTGAACGTTAATGGAGGTATTTTGCGCGCTTGACACTCGGCCAAAATATCATCAGGTAGTAGCTGTAATATAAATCGATTAATTTCACATTGATACAGAATGACTGTGGGAGAGAGCCTTGTCTACTCACCGGAATTGTGGGATGCTGTGGAGCTTCGCAGGTCATCAGATCGAGTATCTCCTTCTTGACATCCGCGTGTGTGCCATGCGGACCATTGCCCGACCCCTGGCCGCCGCCAATGTTTGAACTGAGGCCATGCTGTGAACTGGGCGAACTGGTCACCTTGTCCTTCTCCTTTTGCGCCTTCTTCTCGCGCCGCTTCATCGCACACTGATTTTCCGGCACAACGCATTCGGGTCGCATGCCCACAGCGAGGCACTTCTTCAGTCGGCACTCCTGGCACTTGCGTCGCATGTACATGTCCATTTCGCAGGCACGCCCAAACTTGCAGCAGTAGACTGCATTTTTGGTCACACTCCGCCGAAAGAATCCCTTGCAACCCTCGCAGGTGAGTGCATTGTAATGATAGCCCGACGCCCGATCACCGCAGACGAGGCACAGCTCCTCCTGCAGTCGCGGCGCCGGACCCTTCTTGCTCTTCTTCGCATCGCAGCCCTCGTTCACCGAGTAACCGTTGAGGCTGCTCGAGGGCGACAGATCATCACGGCCTGCAAAGACAAAAAGATTAAAATCAAAATCAAAATATTTAAATTTTCGTTTTTTTACATTCTAGTGTTTGTATTTTTTTTTGTTTGCGGTTTCCGTTAATTCGAAACGAACTCTTTGTCTTACATAAAACATTAGACCCAAATAAATAAATTGTTTATAACAGAGGGTGCGAAAGAGGGGGAGGGATTGGGGGATGAAATTTGCATTGCTTGCCTTACTCGTGCAAAATTTCAGCGACAAATATTCAACTGTTTCTAGCAGTATATCCAGCTATACCACGAGTACACACACACACACATACATATTTATATATATATATATACATATATACATATATCTTCTATATATACTAGCAGTCTGCAGTGACTGAAATCCACAGCGGCAAATTTAAAATTCAATTAACGTGCCGCTCAAAGTCGCACAGCAATCGTCGTTGTATGCGAAATAAGCTGAATAAATTCGAAGTTCGAAATCCGAAAAATCAAAAGAGAATTTGGCAAAGTTAACAACAAACAACAACAACAAATCAGTGCGGTAAACAGTTCTTTAAACTCGAAGTTAGGTTAGGGCTGAAGATCTGTTGAACTCAAGTCAAGTTCATATTGTGGGTGGATGAAAAGTTGTGTGGATTGTAAGTGTAATCTTTTTTACAACTCTTTACATAGTTGGAGTGCATGTCATGTGGAACTTAACTGTAAGCTATATTCGTTTCATACACCAGCGATAAAGCCTTTTCAGCACTTCTGCTTGGCTGGTTAAAGACTTTAACTGCTGTGGATCGCATGTGGATGGCATGTAAAAGTTATCTCAGAAGTCTACTTGCTTTACGGACATTTCTAGAGTTGTCACACGCATTTAACAGAGCTTTAAGTATTTTTTTGCCTTGTGGAACATATGTGGAAGGTATTTTAAATAAGGCAAAGAACACTTACAATTTTTATCGATTATGCAATTTGTTTTGCATCTCAAACTGACAGGAAATCATAAACCTGCATAGACTGTGGATTGTGGACACTGTGTGTGGACTCTGAAGAGTGCTTTGGCTCAGACACATTATACAAATAGTCACGTTCAGAGCACGCACACAAGGGAGAGGCAGAGGCGGGTCAGACAATGCGCCAAAAAGCATATCAAGTGCAAGTTGCCATTGTTGTTGTTGTTGTTGCTGTTGTTGTTGCTGCTGTTGTGTGTGTGCAAAGTCAGTAATAATCGGGCAAACCGATGGATAGCTGAATAGATGTTTGCAACCCGATTGGGAGTGAAACGTCGGGGGGGGACGTCTAAGTAGATAAAAAGATATGGACAAAAGGGGGCGTGGCAGTAGTGGCAGCGAACAGTGTATGGCAAGCAGCTTAGTGGCAGTAAGACACTTGACTAAGAAGACATGAAGACCACGAAGACGAGGCTCAGGCCATGAAAACACTTGGCTACAAGTGCAAAAGCTTTGACGCGCGCCTGCCTTTCCCATCACCCCCTCTCTCTCTCGCTCTTCACACTCTCACCCCTCTTGCAAGACGCCCACTTGAGCGAGTGCAACGCGGTGCATTGTCGGCATAACACAGTTTTTTATGCCACCAGCAGGCGTCACTTTTTCTCTCCTACCAATGAAATATTGCGCATACGCCCAGTCGACTTTGCTGCCTTTGCTGCTGCTGCTGCTGCATTTTCCGCCGCTTTCCCACTTTCCCTCCGACAACAAGTTTTGCGCGCCGCGTTTCAATTTCACTGCCAACGAGCAAAGCGAAGAAAACGAGAAAATGAGACAAGCCAAGCAGAGCAGAGAAGGCAGCAGGGAAAGGAAGTGGGCGAAGAAGGAAGAGTGAGAAGCAAAGAAGAAGAGGCGGGTGGGGGGAACGAAACTCGCGCTAAATAAAATGAAATAAACTGCGGCGTCATGCGAACTTCGTCTGCTTCAGCAACGACGCCAACTTGACTGCAAAATTTTCACTGCAACGTGCAGTGTGTGTGTGTTGCAAGTACGAGTGTGTGTGTGTGTGGCAAGTACGCGTGTGTGTGCTCGCATGGCAAATGAAAAATGCAGTAAATTGCTGTTGCGGCAAAGAAAAAGTGTGTAGCAACAACTACAACAAGAAGAACAACAGCAACAGCAACAGCAGCAACAACATCAACAACAACAGTTGCAGCCAAGAAAAAAAAAGTAAAAACCTGACCAACCACACACACACTCACACACATGTACACATTCATCCAAACATGGCCTGCACCAAGTCCCTCTCGCCTGCCCTTCTTCTTCTTATCATTTGCCGCCTGCCCTCCTCCTCCTCCCCACTGTGTCACTGTGTGTGGCCTCCCATTCCCGCCTCCTCCCTCATTTCACTAGGAGCTAGCGAGGCGCGTTGTTTTATCGCTGACAGCGTCATGCAATGTTTGGCATTTTCATGGGTTGTTTAAGCATTGCAACAACAACAGCAACAACTACAACAGCTGCAACAACTGCCACAACAACAACAAGAACAGGGGGAGAGAAGCTATTAATCGTCATGTTTGAGGCACGACATGCTAAACTCTGCTCTGAAATACGATTCCTTTCAATGGGTTTTCAACTGGTGGCGATGTATGTTTGAGCATGTTGTGCTGTTGAAAGATATCAAGGAAGGGTATAACGTAAAAGTATGTGATTTTCAACATGTGGAAGCCATGTGGATGCCATGTGGAATCTATATGTATATCGTATGTGAACTATCGGTAAGTCTATGATGCTATGAAAGAGTGCATTCAAATAGTAAACTTCTTAGTTAGCAGTTATTGGCCAGTGGAACGTATGTGGACTGTAAAGAAATTGTAACCTAATAATTTGTAAACCTATAAAACGAATAATGTAACTAATAATCTACTTTACAACATGTGGATCATATGTGGATTCCATGTGAAATCTATGTGTATCCTATTTTAACTGTAGATCAGTCAATAAACAAATCAATATGGTGCAATCACATCATAAACACCTTAACCAATGCCTTTGTAAGTTCTTGATCAGTGGAACTCATTGTGGACCGTATATTAGTAGTTCTATAATTGATATGCAACATTTACTAAGCTGTTTCTATTTATTTACTTGTCAATCAATAAAATCCACAACTTAGTTGTACCATACGTTCCACATATGAACATGAACCACAACTCCTTCTCTTTCTCTCTCTCTTTCTTAAAACTCTACGCAATTTCGCTATTCCCATGGAGAACAATGCGAAGGCCACATTGAATAAATACCTAGGTACGTTGGTAGTAGGTACATAAACGGGTCTATTTATAATGGAGCACGTTCAAAGTTGGCGCCAGGTGGCGCTCATTGGCCGCCATTTTGCGCTTGCAATTACCTCAGATTGGAGCCGCTGCTGCCTGCTCCAGTGTAACGCATCAACCTGATGAGTTATTATATTTCATACACATGCATTCAAAACACACACACACATGGACATGCTGTGTGAGAACAAGCCACATTTCATTTTTCACTATGAAAAGCCATTTTTCCGACTCGCACAACGCCAAAGAACGCCATGAAGTAACAAAACAAAGGCGGGCAATGGGAAAAATCAAAAGAAAGAAAGAGAGAATAAAAAAATAAATAGAAAAAAAGAAACGAAACGTACAAAAACAAAACACAAAAGGCAGCCCTAGCCACCTCCATCGCTCTCCCTTCCGCTCTCTCACACACACGCAAACACGTTCAACTCTCTGCCGCTGCCCACTCTCAGTCGAGCCCGGCCTCTGCCCACATTTGGAGTTCATTGTGTTATTGTGCTGCTTGGCCGTCTCTCGGTCTCGGTCTCGGTACTACAACGCGACGCAGAGTAACGCAACGCGCCGCACTACATACCCACATAATCCATGTAAACGTCCAAAAGCTAAGCGACAGCGACAGCGGCAGAGGCAGAGAAAGAAGCAGCAGCGACAGAAGCCATAGCTATGGCCACGAGAGCACAATGCAAACTGCAGTCGACGCTTGGCGGCGATGCCAGTGCCGACTCTCTCTCTCTCTGCCTCTGCTTCTCTCTGCCGTCAGTCCAACAACTTCCACAGCAGCCGCTGCGTTTGCTCACACACACACACACAGAGAGATACACTAACAGGCAGACTACGCTCTCTCACTGCTGTCTGTCTATGGCTATCACTCTCACGTTTTATCTGTGTGAGCGCATCGGGCGCCCTTGCTGCACAGTGCACAAAAATGTTGATGTAGGCCTCGAATATGCAGTTTGCCTTTGCCTTTGGCATTGCCACTGTCACTGCAAGCAGCGCAGTCGACGTACACCCGCTCTCTCTCTCTCCCTCACTCTCTGTGTCCCACTGTTACCCTTTGCTTGCAATGCAGCTCAGTTTGTTTGGTCTCTGTGTGTGTGTGTGAGTGAATTGCATGTCGCACACTGTGTTTGAACGTGGTATAGGTAAGTTCTCCCTTCTGTTCTCTGCTCTCCCTTTTCCTCTTCTCGTCCGTTTTGCGTGCTTTTTGTTCTATGCTAAAGAAATGAAACGTTTTTTTTATTTTTCTCTTTTGCTCGTTTTCTTTTTGTTGTGTTCTACTCTAGTCGTTGTTTGAGTATTCTATGGCAAACTTTTTTACTTGCTTCAATGCATATTTTTAAGCGGCTTTCTATGTGTGTGTGTCTGTGTGTGCACAGTGTGGCAGGCAGGCAGCGAGGGGCGCTTTGTAAATAGTGCAAAAAAGCAGCAGCAAAATATATGTATATGTATGCAAGTAGTCTGTCGCTCTTTGTAGTCTCATCTACAGCCCACTCCACCCCACTCTCCCCCTTCTCTCTCTCCTGCTATATTAGCAAGTTGAAATCTACTCGACTGAAAGTCAGCGACAACAACAACAACAACAAGCTGTTGGCTGTGGATGATGTTTGCTTGTACGATTTGCAGTTGAGTTGTAGCTATACAATACACAAACAAACAGACACACACATGATCCACATGCACACACGCATGCATCAATATATCAACAACTCATATGAGAAAAGTCGCCTTAAATGTTTTTCTATAGTTTGTGGAAATTTCGTGAGAAATGCTTTAATGCTTTGAGATTTGTTTTCTGTTGTGTGGAATGCGTTGCAATTTTATGGCGCCATATATTCATTGCGAATGTCAGGCCATGAATCATGGAAATATATACATATATATACTCGTATATATATATACATGTACTTGTTGTATTTATGTGTGTGTTACTGCATCATCATCTGGCAAAGCTATTTATAAATTGTTGTAAATTGTCAGACCGAGGGATGCGCGCAGTCTTCTAATGAGAGTGGGGTGAACTCATGTGTGGATTGCGTTGTGGAACGTGAGTGTATTTTTGTTTTACAAAAATGCAATTCATGCAAATTGCTGCTAAATATAGTGTGGATGTCATGTGGAACCTAATACAAATTGCATTTCTCTACATATTTAGCCATCAAGCTACTACAGCACGTGCTTTCATTCATATGTATATTTGTGTGTGTGTGTACTGCCATGTGGAAAGTAATCGTAGAACCCCCCTTCCTCTCTCCACCCCTGGCAAATTATTAGTTGTTGTGTCAAAAAGCAAATCAAAAATATCATTCCATTGACACATTTCCTGCTCTCCAGCTTGTTGACCAATAGCCCTACTACACACAGCCCGAGCCAGGGCGATTACATAAATAGGGCTGACGACCCTAACTCGAAGCGTAGTGAGGCCAAAACATTGACAACAGACTAGCAGCCATAGCAACCCTACAGTGGAGCCGATAAGAGGGTTCAAGGGGGGGTTTTAGGGGGGTTGCACTTGCAGCGTCGACAGGCGCCAGTTTCATTTCGTTTAGCTGGAGTTGAAAAACTGTACCAGCCTCAGCGCATGGCAAATGCACTGCTCTCTCTGTCTCTCTCCCTCTTTCTCTCTATTTCCCTTTCTCTCTTTTTGCTCCTTAGCCTAAAAGGGGGTTGCATAGACGGGGAAGTGGTAAGGAGGGGGCGCGTTCCGTTGTGGGTTCTAGTGCAAGGCTGCAATATATTTTGCACGAGTTTCTCAGTTGTTAGGCACGTTTCGCTAGAGAAGGCGGCAACAAAATTGATTTTTATACCTACTACTAATGGAGTAGAAGGGTATTTTAGCTTGTTAAAAGCCGGAACATTTTCGAACCCACAAAGTATAAGTATTCAAGATCAGTGTGTAGATTAAATGGTTAACTTTAGTGGGCTCACAGCTTTGGCCTTAACCAGCCTGTAAGTATGCAATAGAAATGTATGGCAAGATCAGGATGGGTATATAATAGTCGAGCACACTTGAGTGTAGCTTTCTTACTTGTTTCACTTGCTGCTTCGGTTCGTTGGCATGTTGCCTAGGCCCTTCTTCGTAACAGCCCCGCTCCCCCCAAGTACCCCTCTGTACTGCCACAATTGCTGACCACGCCAACAAACAGGGTTGCATTGCCTTGCTGCCATTGCAGTAGTACGTCACAGCAGGGCTGAAAATGCTTTTTAACCTACTTAAAGCACAGGTCGACATTTAGCGAGGGTCGTCGCATGACCTTTGAGCTTATACCTTGGCTTTGGCTAGTCGTTGTCGCTGTAGCGACTACCAAGGAGGGCGGGCGCACGAGAGCGGGGTAGAAATGGGAAGTTTGTGCGTGTTGTGTGCTGCAACTGGCCGCAAACTTAATTTGAGTAGAATGCGCCAATGTGATTTGCATACAAGTCGCAAAACGACGCCATTTTATGGCGTCTACAATTTTTTTTTTTAAAATGGCTGCCATGTCAAGCGAAGGGAAACAGAGAATGGAAAGGAAGAGCAGCCAAAGGGCAGACAGAAGAAGAAGGAAGGCAAGAACGAACACAGCTCGAAGGTAAACGAAAGTATTTGCAATGGTTTCCGTTTCCGTTACTCGAGTTCAAGGAAAAATGCCCATTTGACATGACATCGAACGGGCAGACCTCATGCATGGCGATTGGACGCGACGCCATTTTGTTTAGGTGTGGCATGTCATTTGTGTATCATATTATATGTTATAGAAGTTTCAACTTTAAAATTAGTTTAAGTTCAATGGAAAGTAGCTTGGAAATTAGCTTGAATAAAACTCAAATTCTGCTGCATTTCTTTTTAGAATATGGTCACTCTTTTTTGGTTTTTTTCACTGCTCGTGACTTTGTTCGCGCCTTGAACTATGCAGCATAAATTTGCCGACTTGGACATGCTAGCCATGCTCTCCTCTTCTCACCCTGTGCTTTTCTCAACCTCTCCCCCTCTTTCTCTCTTCTCCTCTCTCTTTTGCTTTTTATGCGCCTTTAATCATGCACATGTTTGCATGCTTACACACATACACACACAGAGAGAGAGAGACGCATACGTCGCTTTGTTTACAGTTAGCTTTTTATAGTCAACATATGTTCGACATATTCAGTGAGCTCCTTTATTGCGCTTTGCATTGCGTCGCTGCTTTTTATGCGCCGTTTACCAACACTTGACAAATATTAAAGTGTTCGACAGGAGCTACATAAAGGGGAGCGTGATGAATGGGGAACAAGAAGAAATGGGAAAGAGGCAACGGAGTTGCTTTCATTTAAATGCAGTAGTAGAAAAAAAAACGTATTCCAGAAGCCGAGCAAAAACAATGGAGCGTAAAAAACAAATGGCAATGGAGTGAAGCCATTAACTAACACACACACACAAACAATGAAAGCTAAAATAGATGAAGAAGTTGCATTTGTAGGCAAAAAAAACGCTAAACAAAAGTCGCTGCGTCGTTTGTTTGTTTGTATTTAGTGAGCTTCTTCTGCTTCTTCTTCATTCCGCCTCTGCTTTTTTCTGCCTATGACAGTGTGACCATAACAAAACACTGAGAATTGTCAAGCTCATGAATAAGTAATGTATGTGTGTTAGAGAGAGAAAGAGAAGCCTCGAAGGCATTACAAGAACAAAAAACTGTAACTGTTAATAGATGCGCGCGTGAGAAATTTGGCAACAATGCAAAACGTTTATGCATGCTTAAGTTTGGCAACGCTTCCAGCTGTGATAACAACTGCAACTGCTTCTATTAAATAGATCTTTGGCTACAGTTCAAATGACAATTCAAATTAGGCTTTGAAATTTGGCAACATTGCAAAAAGTTGTAACCGCGTAGCTAATAGAAGTCATTTAATATGCACTGCATCGCAGCAATGATAGAATAAAATGTACTTTTATTTTTGAAAATTGTCAACAAAGCTGTAAAACTGTAATGAATATTGGCAACAGCGCATTACCAATTAAATATGTAAGTTTCAATAATAAATTTCGAAACGTGCGTGTTTTGTTGGTAATAAACCACAGTTAAATGAGTTTTTTGTTGCTGTTGCTTTTACTACTTTTATTTTTGCATCGATTACAATGGCTCGCAACGCGAATTTACATTGCAGCTGATGCACTGTTGCCGCACTTCACACTCAAGCCTAGAAACGTGATTTAATGCAGCCAGTGAAGCGTTTCTCGTATGCACAAACTTTGTTCAAGTGAAGTTCTTGTTCTTGTTCTCATTTCTCTCTCTTTCTCTCTCGTTGTTCATGCTTCTGTTAATATTGTAGTTGTTGTTGTAAAGTTTTTTCGAGTTGAAAGTTTGAAATGAGAAGTTTTTAATTAAATGTTGGGTGAGAAATATTATTTATGAAAAATTGTTTGGCAAATTTAGAACGCGAACGAGAACAGACAAGTGTAGCACAGCTAACGACCTTGTGCTAAAACACATAAAGACAGTTGTAGTACAGTGAAAACAAATTAGAATTATATTAGAAATATTCCTTGAACTATACATAAATTGAGTGCAATAAAATTCGATGGAATTTATTACTAAAGTTGTAATCTTTTTGCAAGCACTGTGGCCCTTAGCTCTCTCGCTTTCATTGCCCGCCTGTCTGGTTTATTTACAGTTTATTGTTATTGTTATTACATTATGAGGAACATGTCGTACAGCTTGTTGTACAAGTTGCCTGACATCCCATCCCCATCCCCCATTCCCTTTTCCATTTCCATTTTCATTTGCGATGCCATCCATCCATTGCCCCTTCCCCTGCCCCCCTTTCAATCACCCTCCGCATCCGTAGCTTCTTTGTTATCGCATCTCGTTTCTGTGCTGTCTTGCTACAGTCTGAACAGACTTATTAAATATCATCCACATTGTTGATGGTCAGTGATTTTTATTGGCGAACAAGAAATTGAATGTTGGACTCGTTTGCTGACTCGACTTGGTTACTTGCTCTTGTTCTGTTTCTCCATCTTCTTCATCTTGTTTTCATTCTCATTCACATTCCTCTTGTTCGTCTCGTCTCGTTCAGCTCTCGTCTTGTTGTCGTCTTTTATTATGATAACTGTCTGCCGTCTGCGCGGGTTACTGTGCGTCCTTGAAGTCATTTACGTCACTTGACAATGCAACTCGCAGCAGGGAGAGAGACGAGAGAGAGAGGGAAAGTAGACTCTGGATTGCAGTTTCAACTGGTCGCATAACAAGGCATTAACGCATCAAGTCAGCAGGATAAAGCGCGTAGACTTTTGTCTAGACGGACATTGGTCATAAAACCAATTGGATTTTAGCCTCAAATTATGATAAATTCTCGAGAATTAACTTTCAACACAATCCAAACAGATAATATTGTGATAATTGAGAGTTCTACAACTGCAACTGTTGCGAAAACCTTTCGTACGTCATATGTTCTCACAAATGTTCCATATTTGTTACACTGTTTCCTTACATAACTTGAAACAACATTGAAATTTTGAGATTTTTCTTGCATTTTTTGCCAGCCTTTTTCTACGTCTTCTTCTTGTTTTGTTGTATGGCCATTTCGTTGCCGCTGGCATCGCTGTGCTACGATGCGTATGCGCAATATTCGGTTCGCTGACTGTTTGACATTGGTGGGAAATTTCATTTGTCGAGTGCAGCAGAAAGTGTACTTGCAATTGGGGGTATTACATTACCGACTGCGACGGTGCTGCGGGGCGTTTGTAAACCGAACCCACGTAAAACGGGTGAGCTTTATTACAAAATACAATTCCAGGAATTCGCTCGTTATGAGCACAAGAATTGAACACACACACACACAAAAAAAAAAAATATTAAAATGTGAATTTAATGCGATTATCAATTTAATTTTCTTCCACCTCGTCCCTTTCGTTTTTGCAGCGCCAGCGCCAGCGAAAATGGCCAAAAAGCACAGAAACAAAAACCAGGCAGAGATTAGGAAATTATCGAAAATTAATAAAAAATATATAATATATATATATATATATAATAATAATCATATTTATATTATAATATGTTCATGGTAGATTTGCGTCTTCTATTTTAGTCTTCTCTATATCATATTAATCTCTCTCAACGTGACAAATTGTCGAAACTTTCGTTTCACCTGTCCACATTGTCCGCAGTTGACTTGGCGTCTTTCACTCTCTCACATTAAATACAAAATGTTTATTGTTTTTTTTCTTTTTTTTGCATTTGCTGACAGCGACAAAAAGGAAGCGTGTTGTTGTTGTTGAATTCGAAAACATTTTGAGTGTATTCAAGTACATCAAATTCATCATAATGACGAGCTACTGAAATACTTATAAATCTCGAAAGAGATGACGATTATGAGGAGGCGGACGATGATGATGATAATGAGGACTGTCTGTTTGTCTCATGATTTATCACAGTCATTATTGCAAATTGTCTTCTATTCTATACAATTGTACAGGTACAATAACTTTTTTATATGATTAGTATAATCTTAGTTGAATTAGTGCTTTATTATTTTAATACATTTATTTATTTCCAATTATAATCAACTCTGTTGTTTATTGTTTTTTTCTTTTTTTTGCATTTGCTGACAGCGACAAAAAGGAAGCGTGTTGTTGTTGTTGAATTCGAAAACATTTTGAGTGTCTTCAAGTACATCAAATTCATCATAATGACGAGCTACTGAAATACTTATAAATCTCGAAAGAGATGACGATTATGAGGAGGCGGACGATGATGATAATGATGATGATGATTGTCTGTTTGTCTCATGATTTATCACAGTCATTATTGCAAATTGTCTTCTATTCTACACAATTGTTCAGGTACTACTCGTATAACTTTTTTATATGATTAGTATAATATTAGTTGAATTAGTTCTTTATTATTTTAATACATTTATTTATTTCCAATTATAATCAACTCTGTTGTTTATTGTTTTTTTCTTTTTTTTGCATTTGCTGACAGCGACAAAAAGGAAGCGTGTTGTTGTTGTTGAATTCGAAAACATTTTGAGTGTCTTCAAGTACATCAAATTCATCATAATGACGAGCTACTGAAATACTTATAAATCTCGAAAGAGATGACGATTATGAGGAGGCGGACGATGATGATGATGATGATGAGGATTGTCTGTTTGTCTCATGATTTATCACAGTCATTATTGCAAATTGTCTTCTATTCTATACAATTGTTCAGGTACTATAACTTTTTTATATAATTAGTATAATATTAGTTGAATTAGTGCTTTATTATTTTAATACATTTATTTATTTCCAATTAAACTCTGTTTTTTTTTGGTTTTTTCAACTACTTTAGTTTTTTGTTAATATCTCCAACAACTTGATGAGTTTCTTGCGTCTCTTATTGACATAACTTTGAACTCATTTGGCAGCTGAACATTTTGTTGTGCTTCAACGAGAAAAAAACACTCCCCAATTGTTAACATATTTCGCCTTCTTTTTTTTTGTTTTTTTTTTTATAAAAAATTAAAAACAATTTATTATTTCTGCTGCTGCTGCTATGACAAAAAGTGTGTCAAGGGGCAACTTGTCAGTCAAAAAGATTTCTGTGCGCCTGTCAAATTTACTTTTTTATTTCTATTTCAATTTTTGGATAAACGCGAAAAGAAATTGCGTAAAGGCGCAGGAAGTCTGTGTAGGCGTATTTTGCTGTGCGTAAGTTTCGCAATACTCTGTGTGTGTGTATGTGTGTGTGTATGGTACGTATACACAGCTATAAAGCACAAGTACATTAGGGTTTACCTGTAGAAAGGCAAATTTGTTGTGACATTTCGCTTGTGAGTGTTTCATTACCTGTAAAGAACAGAAAGAGAGAGAGAATACATTAGTCAGTGATATAAGTGTGCTCTTGCTTAGTTTACAGGGTATTCAGTCGTCGTGCAGCACTGTCTGGCATGGCTTGCAGCTCGACCTAGCGCATCTGTCTCCCATTACATTTCCGCAAGAGAAAAGCCACAGAACAGCAACAGAACAGAATCAGATACAGCCAAGTGATATTATATCGTATATAGGAACATGTACAATATACATACATATATAGAATGTACACATGTTTGAGCCAACTTCACAGCTCGTCTAACTTCCGCTGGGCAACTTTAATTACAAGCAACAAAGCAAAGGCAAAAGCAAAACGACCAAACGACCGACAATTTTCTTCTCCTCGTCGTCGTCGTCGTCGGCTTTGGGTAAATGAAACCAAAACTCAAGGTAAAGCTCAAAAGCACCGACAGAACACGCAGTGTGTGTGTGTGTGTGGAAATTGTAGACACTTTGAAATCGACATTTCATATACATATTACTTTAACGTCCCAACTATTTATAAACATGCGATCATCATGCGAGAGAAAGAAAGAGAAGAACCTCAAGCAGAAATCTGCTTTGGCTCCCATCAAAAGAATCTAAAAGGAATGAAGAAAGACCGATTCTTGTAGAGGCTATTAAAGCTGCCAGGCTACACACACACACATGCCTGGGGGCTGTCATTTGCTTGTTAAACACCTGTAGGCGTGGCCAAATGAAATGTATACTTTGCAAATAGTTAAAGGGGGCACCCTACACTATATGTAGGATATATCTACATTTACAGTATGTAGGGGGGTCTGCTCAACCCAAATTCTAATTAAAGCTAAGCAACTCATTTAATCAAATGACTTTATAAATAAACTCGGTAAAACCAAAGTGAGTGAGTACCCGAAATAAAATCCCAGTAAAGCCGCTCAGCTGGTGCGGCCTGAGCTCAAGATTTGAATTGTTTTAATGGCTAATTGCAATTACTTGTGGCTTACAACTGGCCAATTAAATGAAATGCAATTAAGCCCAATGAACGAACAGTTGAATAAAATACGAATAGCGCGAATGCGATTACGAATGGTTTGTTGTTGACTGTTGAGTGCGCAAAAACAATTGTAAATAATTTAGCATAAAATAAGAAAAAGCAAAAAATGTATATAGAAATATATGAAAGTGCAGTTACCCGACTAGAGTATGCCCTGTAAAGTAGCTAAATATATGCAGCACACACATACACAATATACCCTTTTACTGCCTGTACTGGGTATATTAACGGCTCAGCCACGCACAGCCCGGCAACTTGTTTGGGTGCAGCGAGTGCACTAGGCAAGCGGAGCAAGTTGAGCATTGTGTAAGTTGAATGAGTTTCGTGTAACCGCTTTCTAAACATGCCACACACACACACACACTGGCACACACACACCTCATCGCCGTTTTGCTGCCACAATTTGGCCTTGAATTTTTAATCAAGTTTCGCAGACAACAAGCCTCAAACTTCGATCACGGCCTCAAAAGCCTCCTCTCAACTCAACTTGGACTTGGACTCTTAGCTTGGCGGTGGCGACTCCAAAATTGCCTGGTCATGTTTTAGGCGCACACACACACACACACATGCATACACACTTTACTCGTTAGCTACAAACAAGTTCTATTGAACTTGGTGGCTTGCAAAAAACTCTAAAAAACAAAGCTACAAAAAAACAACACACAAAAACTAAACCTTTGCCTCGAATCTCTTTTGTTGCTGTTGCTGTTGCTGTTGCCAAATGATTAATGGAATAAACGCGCGCAATTTTGGCCACAGTCTGCAGCAACAACAACAACAGGCACACACAACTCATAAAAACAGATACTTGTATTAAAAAATATTATTTTACCTCAAAAGCAAAAGCAGAAAAAACTGCCTGCTGTGCAGAAAAAAAGCCAAAGAAAAAGGAACCATGCGAAATGTGACCAAAGCAGAACCTGCATAAATTTTGCCAGTGAGAGTTGCCACAAAAAAAGAGGCAAGCGTAATAGAAGAAAGAGAAGTTAAAAGAATAGAATAGAGAAGTAGTAAAAAAAAGCGTCAAAGTAGCTGAGATTGATAAACGATAAGCTCAAGGCGATTTCTTTCAATATCCCTTTTCTTCTTTCACTCCATTTCATCACACATAAAGATTCAAAAATGTTGGTGGAATATTAAGAATATTATAAATTATGTTATAATTAAGCTTCATAAGTGCAGCTCCTTCCCCTGATTAATTGCACGCACATTTGCCAGGCATGACAAGCGGCAGAAAGGGAATTGTCATAAGCCATGCAACGAATCATGACTAATAAAGAGGCCGCAAGAATCGCAAAAAAATAAGAAACAAAAAGCAAACCCAAAAAAAATAAGAAGAAAACAAAACAGAGAGAGAGAAGGGGAGAGAGAGAGGGAGACACAAACTGCGCCTTCCTAAAATCATAAAATAAATAAAACCGAAGGCAGCGACATGTGTAAACTTTGACAGGCCAAAGGGGAAAGGGGCCTACAAATGGACTTTGCATTTGTATATTTGACTTTTGATATGCCAGACGAGAGAGAAGAGAGAGATAGAGTGGGCAAGTGAGAAAGAGACAGACTGAGAGGGACCACTCAAACGATCCTCGCGCTTGCATTTCAAACACACCCAAAAATATTTAACAAGAAAACACATTTCTCAATACCCTCACTGAGTGCATTGTTTGTCGATTATGACGTTTGTAGCATCATTTAAAAAAAAAAAGATATATATATTCTTGATCCAAATACAAATGATTGCTTGATCTTGCAAATGAATGCCTAACGTATAAATGGAATAGATAACTTAATATTCATAAGTATATTCATAATTTAAATGCTTCTCAATCATTTAAGGTTAGGTCAAACTTAAAACAACCTAAGAAGACTTTTCGTATAAATTGAATAGATAGCAATATAAAGATATCCTATTGTCTATTATAAACTGCAGATTGGTTAAAAGGTTTATCAATACATATCAAAGTCATCCAGATTCTATTGTGTATAGATTTTCTATATTCCAACCAAGTTTTAATAAAATCTTTTTCTCTTCAGACCCACAAGAGCATACTGGGGTTCGTTTATATAGTTTACTCTTTGGATTTCCTGAGTTGCTTTTGGGTTTCGCAAAATGCATTTCAAGTCAACGACGAAATTGAATCATTTGACAAAAGCGACCGAAACGAGCTTTATCAATTTCGAGAAGGTTTCAAGCGAAATGCAAATTATGCGTTTAGGTAGAGGCAATTTCTGACCGCAGAGACCGCGACGAGGCAGGGAAAAGGAGGGGCAACGAATCAGCTAAAGTGAAGAAGTTGTCGCGCTTGTTTCACTGTAGCCTTCCTTCACACAAATGGATGCAGAGAGGCTTTTTTATCCACGAATGCAAAAATATGCAGGGCCTATAAATCAAAAACCGTGCCTCATTTGACATTTATTTGTACGCGCTTCATCTCTCTCTCTCTATATATATGACTGTCTCTTTCTCTCTAGATTTATTTGGCTGAGCATACAAATATATTCATTATACACGCATACGAAGGGCTCTGACTGCATCGTGCAAAAATTTGTCGCTTGTTTGTCTTATGTTTTTCTTTGCTTTGTGACAAATTTACGCTTTCTTCTTTGGGGTGTGCAACAGAGCTAATAATTAAGATTTGGCAAGCTTATTGAAAGATATTGCGCGAATTGAAGACCAATAAAGATGCACTTATGAAACCGTAAAGAAGTTAAATACACGCAGAAATTGTGGCAGAAATAAGTAGTATTTTATAAAAAAGGAGCTTTAAAAACTACTTGTTTATTCCCTTGTAACCATAAATTACTTTAATTTATGCCTTACGACTTTCACGCTGGAATTTTCCCCTGTCAGTGTTGTAAAACACGCACAAAACGCAAGAACGAATACAAGTTCCTGCTGTCAGCTGCCTAACACGTAACACCTCCCCAAGCATATACACAGTATATCACGCATATGTCACTTTTAGGCGCGCCTCGATGTCTGCCTATGAATAATGAGTGTGTGAATGAGTGTCGAAGTGAATGGCTGAGTAAAAGTATACACAGCATATTGGGGGAGGGTATTTAGGTCTAGGTCTTTCAGTGCCTTGTCTACCCTTACCCCTCTACCTCCCACCCATCCACGACAACAAGTTATGTGTCACATTTCATTTTCAATTTTCACCTCGCAGAGAAGCAAAAAAAAATAAACTTTCGTTTCATTAATTTTTCGACTCGACACACACACAGTATATCCTCATAATTATTACTTATATTATACGTGTTATTTATAACGCAAGTAATTGCACATTGCATGTTAACATTTGATTGATGAGCTGATTAAGTGTAAAAAGCGTATAAAAGTCCAGAAGCGCTTTGCATTTTCATGCATTGTTTGCCAATTAAAGTTTGACTTGCGATAAAAATCGCAAGAAAAACACACACACACACAGAAAATACTAAAAAAAAATACGCAATTTAAGCAGATGCCAGAAGAGCGAGAGCGAGAAGGGGGAGAGATCCCCAGCCCCGAAACCGACAACGAACGAGGGACACCGCAAACAGCAGCTGGTCGAAGCAGAAGCCAGAAGACACAACCAGCCAAAACTGGCCAAAAAAACAGAGCAGAAAACCCGCCGGCACAGGCAATTGGAATCTAATTTAAAATTAGTGCTTAAAGGATTGAAATAAATTTAGGCAATTTTAAGACTGACACAGAACGAGAACACACAAACCGAAAACGGAGCGTACAGAGACGGCATGAAAAGAGCAGCCGCAGCACACAAACATCAGAAGAATAAGAATAATACGACCAAGAAGAAGAAGAAGAAACCTCATTGAAAATGCGAGAATGGTTCCGGTTAGTGTGTATCCACATCCATTTAGCAGGTGGCCTGATGCTTTGCCCCCGATAGCGTTAGGGCCACATTTTGCAATTGGCCCAAGCTGTTCTTTCCGAGATAATATCCCAGAGTTAAGACATGGCTAGAAACAGCAGCAGCTGCCAAACAAATTAAAGCCAAAAAAGAATACAAAACATACCAAAAAAAAACCGAAGCAAACTTGCAGAGTTCTAACTTTAACTAAGCAATTAAAAGACTATACAAGCAGGTCTATATGTATATAGATTATACACATACACATATAGTATACGATGAGAGAACTTAAAAATTACAGATAATTACTTTTTGGCAGCCAGCAGATACTAGATCTAAATTATACCTAAAGAAAATACGCGAATAACAAGGCAACATGTCGAAACGTGCCAAACTGAGAGGGCGTGAGAAAGGCAGAAAGAACGAGGAGCACAATCTTTCTCTCTTCCTCCCTCTCTCTCTCTCTCTGCCTTTTCACCTTGTCAAATCTCCTAGTTTAGCCCTCCCATAATTATTATTATTATGTCAGTGCTTCTTGCTATAATTTCTTGTGCCATAAAACAAGTTTTCCACTTATTTATGAATATAATTTAAATTAATAAGAATTTGGGATATTTTTAAACACTTCTTTCTCTGTTGACCCTACGGAAGTCGCTATTTAATAATGAATAACTAATTTACGATATTTTTATTTGTAATTAAATGGTTTAGAAGGAACAGAGTTAAAAGAGAATCAAAGAACTATTTGACAGGGAATTATATCACATTTTTAAATAACTTTTGTCAGTTTCGCGTGAAGAATTTTATTGGAAACCAGTAAGAAAAGCAACAGTCGCGCAAAACGCGACAGTGGGATACCCTTCGACCTATGTTCCCGTGTAGTTTAATTTGTTAAATTCACACACATATGCATATGCACATGCTTTGAAATAAATCCCGACAGATGGCGCTCGCGCTTCGCGCTCGCCCGCCTCTCTTGTTAGCTGACAGAAGCACTTGGTGTTATGCTCATACTTTCTTAAATAACTTCTGTGATTATTGTCCGATCGGATTGTAATTTGGAGACTACGTAGATATTTCATTCAGCTTAGTATATGTTAAAGTCAGAAAGTTGTATCTTTTATACAGCGCTTACAAATTGAGTTCAAAAATTAAATTATTGATTTGTGGGGGCGGTGGGCGTGGCACCTAACATTTGAAATAAACTTGATCTGCGCCGAGTACATAGGAACCTTCATTCCAAATTTGGTGTCTCTAGCATTTATAATAGCTGAGATCTGTGTGTTCATCTGGACATCCGGACATCCGGACATCCGGACATCCGGACATCCAGACAGACAGACATGGCTCAATCAACTCGGCTAGTGATCCTGAGCAAGAATATATATACTTTGTGGGGTCTGCCACGCCTCCTTCTGCCTGTTACATACATTTGCACAAAGTTAGTATACCCTTTTTTGACCATTTTCAATGGTCGAAGGGTATAAAAATTTAAGTAAAGAAAATTTAATAAAATATTTAAAAATGCAGAAAACAATTCAAAAACTATATACGAAAGTTCTCCATAATTTGTTTAACAACAAATCAAAATATGTGAGAAACTAAAGCCACAAACTGGCATTCAGTAGGCCAAGCTTAAGTTTTATTAGTTTCTTTTTGCTTGCCCACCTGCGCATGGGGCGAAATCAAGTTTCAATAAGTTCAACATGCCCATAAAAGTTGACACAAGCCGCAGTTTACCGTTAGCTGAAGTTGTTCCCCAGGCGGGGGAGGCAGGGAGCCCCATCGACAACATACACAATGAATGAGACTAAGCTCAGCTGATGCCGAACTGTAGATTAAACGAGACGCTAATTGAAAAGCTCGCCCAGCTGTCAGTTCAACAGAGAGTTGCTCGCGTATGACAAATAATAGTTTGTATACCCTGTAAGTGATACTATGAGAGGTCTTAATTTGAGCTTATAAGAACTGATACATCTGCAAATTATAAACTTATACACGCAGAATTCAACTGCATTTTCTGCATTCTCCAATGGCTCAAATGATATTTTAAAATTTGGTTGCGATCTCAAAATAAACATAAAAGTTATTTAAGAAACAATTTTAAAAGTTCCTAATTTCCAAGCCGCTCCCTAAAGTATGCAACACAAAACACAGAAGTTATATATTCAAGAAATAGTTTTGATCAGGTGAGTAGCGGGTATATCACAGTCGAGCACACTAGACTGTAGCTTTCGTGCTTGTTGTTTTTTGTTGGCGAGTGCAAATATTTCGTCTGCAGAAAATAGAAATTTCGGCAATTAACGCCTTTGCGCTTTGCAGAAAGGAGCGAAAAAGCCAAACAAATAACAAAAAAAAAATACCAGAGATTTAATTTGATAATTGTTAACCCAGTTTCGTAGTTTCGACTGCGTTCAACGTAGGCGGGAGCAACAAAACAAAAAAAAAACAACATTATGAAATGTTGATTAAATTGGTCAGTTATTTTTTTTCGATTGAATCAATTGTGAATGAGTAGCTCGCATGTTCTATAAATAGTCAATCGACTGTTGCTATGGATATGTAAATTGAGCGGATTCCCATTAAGCTACTTTAGATTACATAATACGATAAGGTTGAAGGCTGTTGAACTACAGTACTAACACTTATTTTATTTAAAAAGTTGTTATAGAAATACTGAAATAACATTTTCCTCTGTTTATATAAAACCTTCTCCATAATATTTCCAACTCTTATTACCAGATAAAATATAATTTGATAATCTCATGAGCAAACAAATGACTTAGGCAACGAACTGTTGTCACAACAAACCAAGTCTAGAATATTTATATTTCTTTACTCTTTTAAAGCAACAGGAAAAACAGATTTGGCTAGAAACTAAAGTCACGAGTGAGAGAGAATGGCGTCAAAAAATGGTTAGAAAAATTTAATAAATCATTGTTGATTGCGGCGCATTGTTATTTTAATTAAAAAATAACACACGCACACACACACACACAAAGATAATAACTATAATAGTAATAATAACAACAAGAATAGACAAACAAAAAGCTCGTGGAACAACAAAAGAGTCAAGAACCAACAAAAAATTGTAAACGCGCTTTTCAAAAATTGAAGCACATGGCTTAAATAAATAAAGAGAGAGACAGGGAGAGAGAGATGGAGAGAGGGAGAGTAAGAGAGAGAGAGAGAGGGGTTAAGAACACACAAAGTAAACATAAAATTTAATTTGCAACGCAACAATCATCATCATCATCGTACGCAGCAAAAAGAGACCCGAAAAAAAGCGAAAATCAAAAACCGAAACTCAAGAAATCGCGTGTACGCTGACGCAGCAGAAACTCCACCGGTAGGAAAACAGAAGCCCCCGTCTACGATGTCTGGTAGAGCCACAGAATAGTAAAAATTCTCAACGTTCACGAAATTCTAATTCTGACTTTGAATTCGGCTGCGAAGCCGAGTCCGATATCGAGGCACGCACATGGCATGGGCTGCTCCCCTCCCTCTCTCTCTCTCTGTCTCACTCGGCCAGCAACGTGTTGTGTTTTGAGCCAAAAGTGTGAACCAGCTTGGTCTTATTATTGTTGTTATTGTTGTTGTTTTCGTAGTTACCTCTGTATTGTTGTTAGTTTTGTTGTAGTTTATTACGCATCAGCATTTAACCTTGAGATGGCGGGTCAACGAACGTTTTGGCCAAAATATTCTAACGATTTTTAGTTGCCTAACAACAACAATAACAATAACAGCAGCAACAATCACACCGAAACTATAACAATAATCAAGTTGTGCCTTATTTGAATATTAATAATATTCACGTTTGGTCAACGCGGCGTATGCGTAATATTTATTTAGGGCAACGCTGGTCAAAGTCTTCAGACAGGTATTTCTCTCATTATTCTACCATTAATTCCCGACTTGTATGTGAGAGTACTTTATAATTGGTGCCTAGATAGTTGGGGATTTTTTTCAGGGCAATAAAAGGGAATTTTTCAATTATCTTAAGGAAATATAAATTTCTGTTTCTATTTCTAAGTTCTCTTCTGCTGTTTCTTATGCCGTATTCGGCACGTTTTGTGCCTGTTTAAACAATACACTTGGCTTTAATACTATAGCACCCACTGAGTAACAATCATTATTTATTATTATTATTATTATTTCAATTTCGTTTGTTTCGTTCATTTTTGGCAATGCCATTTTGCGCGTTGTACTTGAAACAATATAAATAAGTATTTCATTGTGCGTCTGTGTGTGTGTGTGCTTTGTGCTTTTTCCTATTTTTATTTACTGTGAATTTCAATTGTTGCCTGCCCCTAACTCCCTTCAGATACGGCCACGATACGGCACGGTCCTACAATTATTTTCGATTCGCATTGACGAAAAAATACGCGACTTGTACTTGAATTTAGCGAGTGAGTGTGTGACTACAGATTCGAAATGATTCGCAGAAACGAGTACTCAGAGTAGTCTTCAAATATATTCACTCTACACTACATACAAACAGACTCTATACTATATACATACATTTGTATAAATCGTGTATTGTGTATGGTGACCGCGGCATTTTGCCTTCATTATTTGCAATTTTTCTTTTGTGCGGGAGGATGATGGAGAGAGGGGGGGAAGCGAGAGGGAGTTAACGCGCTTCAATCAACACGTGTGGAGCGACGGCTGCCTGTAAAGCCCATATAAAATATCATATTACACAATACACAATGCGGGTTTGGCTTAAGGTAAAGGTCAAAATTGGCGGCGGTTTTTTTATGAGTTTTGTTTTTTGTTTTTTTTTTTTTTTTTTGGTAGCATTGCAAATGTACCGTTAAAATTTTAATTAAACTCTGCACTTGATTGTTGAACATTTGATTTGAATTTTTTGGTTTTTTTAAGGCACTTGTCGAATGAGGCAGAAAGTCATTAATCAAGTCGCGGCTTGACAAGGTCAGTGCCAAAATGCGGAAGATGATGATGGTTAAATGGAATAGGTTGGGCAGACTAAAGGAGAAAGCGTGGTGCAGGGAAAGGTTGAAGGTGGCAAGAGAGGAGAAACTTAAGTAAAACGTGAAACCAAATAGGTTTACGTTTTAGTAAAGAAAATGCCAACTCAAGAAATGAAACAAAGATAAACTAAAAGAGAGATAAATATATTGTACATACAATTCGTAGGATCTGCTGACCTTCAAGCTAAGCTTACACATTGTCAATTGGGTCATTGGTTGCGGTTTTATAATTTTGTCGATTATTATATATCAACGAAAGCCGATTTTATCCGTACAATTAGGCCAATTAATGCAATAATCTGTCTGCAACTGCGCTCATTACTTTTTTTTTTTGCGTACTATTAACATTTATTTGTTCAATTTAAACAATAAATTCGCAGCCTGCGCTTAACCTTGTAACATTTTTTTATTTTTTCAAGTTTTTTTTTTATATTTTTTTTCTCTTTATTTTGTTTTCTAAACAAACAACGACGCAAGTGCGTGCTTTTTAACAATTTATATTATTTTTTGTTCGCTTATTTGTTTAGCTTAATACTATTTATTGTTTCTTTTTTTTGGAGAAACCTTCGCAAAGCAAACTCAAAAAAACGACACCCACCTTACGAAAAACCAAAAAAAACAAAACTGCAAATTGATGGCGTTTTTTGCGGCGTTTTTGGCGCGTTTTTAAACGCCATAAAGAAATTTTTGAGTGCGACTATAGCCTTCATTGCACACATACGTGTACGTATACTTATTATCCATATAGGTATAAAATGCCTTGCGGTTAAGCATGGCATAGTTTCATCTAGAGTTTTTTCTCCATTTTTACTTTTACTTTGTCTCCGGCATAGGCTCAACTTTTCGCATATTGCTATTGTTGTTTTCTTTCGTGTTCAGTGTTTTTTTTTTCACTTTTATATAATTATGATGATTAACTTCAGTTGAATGAAGCCTTCACTGAGCTCATGCCGAAGTGAAGTGTGGCGCACAATTAAGAAATCTCTCGTATAATTGCAGATCGCTCACTGCCCCGCCCACACACAAAGTCTACTTTCTTTTTTAATTGCAAAAAAGGCATATGAGAAAGATAACACTTGCAGCTACTGAAGCATCTACTGAAGTATCTGCACCACTTTAGAGAGTGTGTGTGTGTGTGGGGGCTGAACTGGCTCTCAAGGCTGCTGAAAGTATATTGGACCATCTAAAATATTTCTAACAAGTTGCACACAATAAATTGTTAGAGGTCTAATTTTCTTCTTGAGTTTGTATGCAGATCTAACTGAGAATTCAAATAAACTACAACTGCGTCAGCTTATCAAAAAGTTATAGCCAAAATTTAATGACTCTAGCTCCCTTGGCTACAGGAATTGACGACTATATTTTCTACCCATGCCAATTGCAATTAGTGTGTGCAAAAATTTCACTTTCATTGGCACAAAATGTTGTCTACACTCTACTCTACAATGTATGTACAAAGAGTCTATATATTTAGTACTACCACAACGACAACTTGAGACTGGAAGCTTATCTTATCAGCGCAGTGCGACGAAGGAATACACGGCGGGAAAAAAAGTGCAAAATCTACTTGAAAATAACACAGAATTGTTTATATATTGTTGTTGCTCAAGCACTTTATATATAGAAAATAATAATAAAAAAAAACTTCTTATAGCAAAATAAATAGCACAAATGTGCATTATCAGCGACACATGAGTAGTTGCTATATACATATGTGTATGTGTGTGTGGTGTATGTGTGTGTTTATTTTACGCATACACGCGCATTAACCTCAATTTGAACCGTCCGATTGTGGGGCACTGTGTTATCTCCAACTTGGTGTACACAAACGTAAGTTGACTGGCATTTTTTTTGGCCGCTTTGATAAGCGAGCCAAAAACATGCTAGGAACAGTACAAGTACTTGCCTATTGATTCATAACACGCAAGCCACGCATCAAGCCCAATTAGAGTTAGCCCCCCCACAATCAAGTCACTCGAATAACTCGAATTACTCAAATAACTTGAATAACTCGGATAACTTAGTTCACTCGAATAACTTAAATAGCCCGAATAACTTAGGTAACTCCTTTATCATTATCTGCATTTTAGTAGGGTTTCCATACCTACAACCATTCTAAGATCATACTTTCAATTTTAAATAAAATTACATTAAAAAACACTCGAATTATTTGAATTACTCGAACTACTTGCATTCGCCAGTTCATTCAACTTGCCTTTGAAAGACTTCCGCACTTAACTTTCAGTAGTTTAGTACGCGTTTTGTTTTGTGATTTGGTACAACTCAACCCTGAACTTGAACCCGTCGAATTAGTTGAAATCATTAAAAACAAAAAGTGAACTCAAGCCAAGTCGTTGCTGGCTGCGTTTTCCAGGCAGTTCATGAACTCTTTGGTCAAGTGTGAAGGCCAAATGGTTTTTCAACAAAAGCGACGAGGAGAGAAAAAAAATGTAAAACAAGTTTTTGGGAGGGAAATATGCGTTCATAGTTAGTCGCGCTTGTCGTCGTTGTCTTGTGCTCGGCTCATTTGCGTAGACCTCCCCGTTGACCCCCCCTACAAGGTATATGTATATGTATATTCATTTGATATTTGCCTTTAGCTTGCGGTCATTAACAGTCGCAGTGATGCGTTGGGCTGATGCTGTAGTCGTATTTGTCACCAAGTGAGTAATCGACATGCTTCCAAAACTTGTTTAGTACATTGTACTCAAACCCGAACCTACCTACTACTATCAACACGTCAGATCGGTTAGCTTTAGGCTCTGATTTTCTGTTTGTTTATTAATTATTTGCCATTGTTGTTTTGACATTTGAGTTATTTCATGGCAAGCGAGTATACAATGGAATTTGATGGATCCGCGATAGATCAAAGCTGTTTTTAGAACAATTTGGGAAACACTTTGACTGAGATTATCGATTAAATGATCAAATTTACTGTAGACGCAAGTTATGGAACTATGAAATATAATTTAAATTTTATTGCATTGAATGCATTACAAATATTTTACTTTATTCAAATTGACCAAGGTCCTTTAATCAAGTTCAGTTTCTAATTAGATACAACTGTTCTAGGTACATTTTCTTTTGGATATGCTAGAACCATACTATCAACAGGTATTCCAAATGGTTTGCCTGAGTTATTCCTGTTCGTATACCATTTAGTGTCGGTATGGTTTTTAGCACCTTCATGTTTGACATAGAAAACTGGCAAGGCAAGCAGTGCACACACACAGTGCTAGCAAGCAGTGCAAACAACTGGCACAACTTTATTCTCCCTCTCTCTCTCTTTCATTCTTTCTTTCATTTTTTTTCGACTTTTGTTTATATTTATTTATCACGATAACAAGGCGAGCCAAAGCGAGAAAAGGGGAATGGGCATAGCAGGGGAAAGGGTAGATTGTGAAAGTGCCCGCGCTGCAGAGACGTTCATTAGTAAGCAATGAGAAAGACAGAGAGAGAGGGAGAATTGAAAGGTATAGAGGTGCCTACGCACCTCACGCGCCAGAATCAGGAAGTAAATAACGCCAAAAGGTACTTTACGATTACGAAAGAAATACGTGGGACTATTTCCCCCCTCTGTCTCTCTCTCTCTCTCACTTTGCCGCTCTGTCTCGCTCTCTTGTCCATTAATAAATCGAAAAAAATAAAGAAAATTTGAAAGACTTGTTGTAGAAATGTAGAAATACGCTAGCACCATACACACCATTACGAAAGACGCGCGTCGTGTCTGCTAGGTGCGCGTGTCTCTGCCTTTCTCCCTCTCGCTCTCTCTTTCTCTCTCTCTTATTCTTTCTACACAGCAGTCGGAAATGCGTGAGTTCCAAAATTTGGGTTATTATTTGTGTGTGTTGCCCTACTTTTTGAGATAGTTGGCGCGCACACACCCACACACGCATACGCACACAATACATACAATTGTGCTGATTAGAATTTTGGTTAGTCGGCTGCTCATTTCTGTTGTTGTTGTTGCTGTTGTTGTAGAGCATTCCCTTCCACAGCTGCCACGAGATGCGACCGCCATGATAAGTGAAACTCAGCTCTCCCCAGCCAGCCCCCTCTGGCAACCGCCACCCTCCACCCTCTGCATCATAAATGCCGGTATCAATGATAAGCTTTGCCGCCTTACAACATCAAAATGTCGCGAGGCAGGGGGAAATTGCTGTCTTTTTTTATTCAATTTGTAGTAGGTTTTTTTTTGTATTTCTGGTCAATTTTCTGTGACGAGTGCACAATTTTGATCGACGAAAAGTGAAAGAGAGAGAGAGAGAGAGAGAGAGAGAGAGAGTGAGTCTCTTTTGTCTCTTTTTCTTTTGACTTTTTCTACTCCATTTGGGTTAATTGACATATTTGGGTCAATGTTTAGTTTGCATTTTTTGTGTGTGCCGATAAATAAATAATGCTTAGCCGAGGCGGCTACCTACACCTAAGTGTATACAGGGTGCTGCCCTCTCGCCGTGGAAAGGGAAAGTAATTTAGATTGTCACAAAGGTATTCTAAATGGGGAAGAGGCATCGACCCAATTACTACGCGCTGAGGAAGCGTGGACAACAAGGTTCTTTAAGTTATATTGAATAATAAAAGATTGTTTTACTCAACAGGGAATCGTATATAAGACTTTTTAGTTATTTATTTTATTTATTTATTAATTCATTTATTTACTCTATTGTTACTAATTCTTTTTCTTTCTTTCTAAGAAACCTCAACAATATAGAATTCTCAGGCCAAAATTAATTCCAAGCCACAGTTGTATTTCAATTCTTAGGTAAATATATTCTACAAGATTTAATTTCCGTCAGTTAAACTTTATGTGTCGTTCCTAACCTTATAAAAGGCACTCGACGAGGCGGCAAATGTAAGACAATACTTACAAATCGAATCGCATTGAATCGAATTCAATATCTTCTTGTGCATTTCAATTTGGGTTTTTTTTGACGGGGGTTTTGGGTTCTCTTTTCGTTTCGTTTTGGGGTCATGTGTTTCGCTTTCTGCTGCGCCAGACATTTTCTTCTCTTCACATTTTCCATTTCCAAGTTCTTTCTTTGCATACAACGAATACGTTTGCAATAGAAATACAATACAAAATACACAGACAGAATAGGGGGAAGACGTCTTAATTGACGAAATGATTCGAATGGAAAACCGGGGCAAATGGGGGGATGTGCAGTAAGAGTGTCTACAAGTAGCTCCAACAATAGAATTTCATCTGTGCCTTGTAATTGAAATAAATGTTCCCCAACTCGACGAACAAACTCACATTTTGTTTACTCTTAGCTACACAGGAACTGCAACAAATGTTGCCCGTGTTATCGATACATTAATCGCTTTGCGGCGGCAAGTTTACATAAATTGCTTGACCTAGTTTCCCACTATAACCAATACTATATTATATGTATCAATTATCTTGCCAGCTTACCCATTGACACTTAGTAATCAGTCGGGATTTAGATAAGTTTTTGATTTGCATATTGAAAACATACCTGCAAAGAGAAGAGGAAAATAAATCAATCAGTTTTGCTTATGAATGAATTATGCGGGTATAGAAATAGTCGTACAATTATACCAAATGAAATATTGTTTTATAGTTATATATATTTAACTTGATTAATCTGAATCACTTGGAGTTATAGTTTATATACAAATACGTATGTACATTGAATATAATCGTTCATAAATTGATCTTTAATTTATGGCTGAATCTATATTATTTCTTTACCATTTACTGCAGAGATAATGAACCATTTCATACCTAAATTATACTTAACTTTTGGTACTTAAGAGGTAGTCATAAATATTTTATAGCAAGTGCAATCGTAAAAACTGCATTCAAGTCTAATTAACGAGCATCTTTTGCATATTGCATATAGAAAATTCTGCATTTAAGATCATAAAGTCAATGTACATGCACAATACATATACATATGTATGTAGATATATCCAACAGAAATCAAGACTCGTAAAAAGCAGTTTTATAGCAGTGCAAATGAGGGTGTCAACTAATTTTCACCTTAAATAGGAAAAGTATTGCGTGCGCCAGCCACAACACACTGGGGAGGGGTAACAAGGGTTAAGAAGTCGTGAGTTGCGATGACGTTGACGCTAGTTAAGGGGTTAAGGAGTTAAGGATTTGGTTCGAAGGGGGTTACACGCGATATGCTCAGCGGTAATTAATTAAAAACTATAAACGAGCAAAGTTTGCGTTATTTATAAATTAGACACGCGCAGGGTGATCAAAAACAAAAAACCTAACGAATAATGTGCGAAAATCATTTTAATGAGCTCATCAGCTAACATTAAAAAACAACTCAATTACAGAGAGGGTTGACTAGCTTTCCCAACTCATTAATCAAACTATTGAAATTCTGTATTATCTAGGGGGGGTTTACTATATATAAAGAATATATAAAGAATATATTTACAAATATATATCTCTATTTATTTTCCTTCTTCTCTCTCCCAATTTGAACATGATTCGACACTTTGCAATGATGTGCAGAAATTAGAAAAGGTATAGAGAAATACAGCAAAAATAAATAATTGTTATATCTGTATCTGATCATTGTTGCCAATTTAAATATGCATAGTATATACAGTGTGTTTGTACGGTTATTTGTTTAATAACTGCGACTGCGTATTAATGTCAAGGTAAACAAAAGTGAAACTTTTAATGTTGTTGAGTTTTTGCATTAAACATTTATTGAAGCGTTTGAAAATCATTTCAATTCTAGCTTAGTATTGTATTTTTTTATATTAATTTATGCACAAATAATACTGTAACTATTATGCACTAATAGTATTGCAATGAAAAACCCCTTCGAATCTCAATAAATTTATAAATATTTAAATATTTGAAATAAAGAATATTATCATGTAACTTTTCTTCATATCATGAAAATAACTTGTAAATCATTGTTATATTTATAGCATTTTAAATGTAATCAAGTTTTTTTTTTTAGTATTAATGTGTTTTTCATATATTTTGCATGGTTTTCATAACTTAGATACATTTTGTTCCCAGCTCTGTTACCCACTTTCCGTTTCGCACAGATTTATGCAGTGATTTGGCCAATTTGATCGTGATCGATTCTCTCCATCCAATGATTATTGGGCCTCACTCACTTTGATCTTCCGCCGATAGCAATAATAATAATCGATAGATGCACCTTTCTCTTTCTAGCTCACTCGATTACACTTTTCACATGCCACACACACTCACACACACATACACCTCATGGCATTGTTTGAGCTCAATTTTTGGCCACCTTTCGCTTGGGCGCAATTGGATTTCAAGTTCAAATTGTCGAGCTGCTGCAATCATTTTCTGATTTGAATGCATGGGAAATTTATGCAAAAAAAAAAAAAAGAAAAAAAAAGAAAGAAACACTATATCAAAATTGCCAGCAATCAGCAGCAGCATAAATCAGAAACCCAAACGAGCAGATGAAGAAAGAAGAAAATGAAGCAAAAAAAAACAATTTCATCTCTTGCTGCCCAAAGAAAAAGTGGAAAATCACGCTTTGCTGCAGCAGCGACAGCAACAGCAACAACAACAACAACAACAACTTTCACCCAGAGACGCAGACGCATTTTTCTAGAAGCCCCAGACGGGCCTGAAAGAAAGTGAGCACAAGACCAAACTCGTGAGCAAGAAGAAAGAAAGTAAAGAATGAGCAAGAAAACGAGTGACAGAGAGAAAGAGAGAGAGAGCGAAACTCGTTTGCCAAGCTGCGCTTATGAGCAGCGTGTTAGAAAGTTGTTTGTCTCTCCTAGAATGCAGCAGAGACGCCGGCAGAGCAGCTGGCAGAGAAGCTCGCTAATGGGACAAACAGTTAGATGAGAGAGAGAAGATCAGAAGAAGCTTTAATTGTGTGTTAGTTGGTCTGTCTTGTCTGTGCTGCACTTCAAAAAAGCTCTGCCGCTCTCCCCAACTCTTACACTCTCACTCTCTCTGAGGCGCGCTCGCTGTCTCTCTGCGCTGCGCTGTCGTTGTCGTCGATGTCGTCGTCGTTGTCATCGGCGTAGTGTTGCCTAATATGAAAAAATATATTCTTAGCATTTTTTCGTAAGTCTGTTGTTGCTGTTGTTGTTGGTTATAAATATTCGAACACAAATTCCTGGCACTTTTATTTCAACTTGTTGCTGCTCTGTTGTTGCTAATAAAACTACAGCTACTTTTACCTACACACACACACTAAAACAAATGCATACAGTGGCGCTCAAAATAATAGCAATGCTTGAGGAAAACTTTTAAAATTATTAATATTCCAAATTGTGCACAAGATTTAAAATACTAAAAAACATTTAAGAACATAACTTAACACATTTTATGCTTTTTTAATCTCTTATTTTCCTTTGGCACTCAAACTACACCCCTTAATAATTACGAATGTAAAGAAATGAACAAGTTTCGAAGGAAGCATGGAAAAAAATCAAGTAATACTATTATTTTGACCTCCACTGTAAATACTGTTTATATTATATATAAATATATTTATGTTTGTTTGCGTGTTTTAAACATTTGTGCATACACACTACTGACATAGTTAGCGCTGTTTATGTTTTCCTCATGCTTTTCTCAAATTATATTATTATTTATATTTTAGCCTGCACAGTGGCGCCAAATAGTTAAGCCACACTGTGCTCAATGCAAATAATTTCACTTTTTTATTATTATTTGTAATTAAGTAGTATACTTACATATAAGTCGTATATGTAAGTATGTATATGTGTATAGAAATAATATAAATGATTTCTAGTTGTGTTGCTAGAGCGCAGCGCCGGCGGTTGTGTCATTAACCTATAAAAACGTGTTCGCTAAATGCACTCACACATGCACACATATGTACACACACAGGCTCTCTCAGCTAATGCCTATATTAGCTACGTCGACTGCGACTGCGACTGCGGCTAATGCACTTGACGTTGACGCTGAAAAACTTTTGTACGGCGTCGCGACGCTGCTTCGCTTTCTTTACGCTTCGTATTTGATTGCAAATTAATGCCAAGTGTACAAAAAAAGCCAAAACATACTAAGAATGCACACACACACATGCACATACATACATCCGTTTCACACATATGTACATACACTGTGTGTAGATGGGCAAAGCTTTCTCAGCGGCTGACGTCACACGCATGTGAGTAACTTTCAAAATGGCTGCCTCCTGTTGCAGTTTCTCATCAAAAGATGTGCGAGAATTCTCGTAGAGACGATAAAGTTAAAATGTTTCTTTTCGGTTTTGTTGTTGTTGTTTTGTTGCAACTCAGCTGATTACAATTAGTTTGCATATCTATGACAAATCAACAAGCAAGCAACAACAACTAAAAGTCAAAGTCGAAGCTGAGCAGCGCTGTCGGCGGCAGCAGCGCTGTAGCGCACTGAAGCCTATCAATGTCAAAGCATCAGAGACGTCGCAGTGTAATTACAAAGCAAAGGCAAAGGCAAAAGCAAAGACAAAAAAAACAACAACTGCAGCAGCTACAACAACAATAAGTACGACAACAGCTACAACAATAAGTTCAGCAACAACTACAACAACAACTCGTTTACACAAAGTAGACACAATGTAGCTGAAGTCATTGCATGAATAAAATTTTGTGCACGCCATGTTACAACAACAGTAGCAGCAGCAACAACAGCAACAGCAACTACATCATTTACAACAACTACAACAACAGCGCCTGTTAATCAAACGAGCGCGCGAGTCCATTTCAATTAGCGCCCGCAGCCGTGTGAGAGAAGGAAAAGTGAAGAGAGCGCCCAAGTGTGGGGAGAGCAAAGAGAGCACATTGTGCTGTCAAGAGTGCAGAGAGAGAGAGTGAGTAGCAGTGCTTGCTTGGTGTGTAGTTGTTGTTGCTGCTGCTGTTGCTGCGACGGCGCTGCTCGATTCTTGGCGCTGCTTGCACACACGAAGTGCGCTTCGGCAGCGATCGCGACGCGCCGATAAGTGACGATGGCGCGGCACAAAATCATTGACCTCATTTTATGTGTTTTTTTTCGTCATGCGAATACACTCACGCGCACACACACACATGCGTTGCAATGACTACGTTGACAACGACGTTGTCGGTGGTTATCGTTCTGCTATTATCGCAAATAAAATGTATATTCGCCTCATTTGTTGTCCTTGAGCTTAGGATCAGCAGCAGCAGCAGAGACAGCAGCCTCAGTAACAGAGGCAAATTATGTCATAGCCAAGCAACCCCATATACAGTTTCTCCTCACTAGGGTCCTGCATGAATATATTCATTTTTTTTCAACTTGACAGTACTGTACAATTCTGTACTGTAGCCAAAAATATTGTACCTATTTTTACCTTATATTCCTAATCAAAAAATTGTTCCCATTTCCAGAGTGAATGATTAATTTGCCCTTTTGTATATATTCATGCAGTACTCTATTACCCACCCTAGATGGGAGAAAGACGGAGCTAACAAAAGAAATGCAAATAATAATAAAGCTCACACCGGGCAAAAACAATTGTGCAAAAAGCAAGCACACACGTCGCCGCAGCAACAGCAGCTGACGCAGGCAGAGGCAGAGGCAGAGCAGCATCTCGTATTGCTGGCCGTCTCTGCAGGGGTAAGGTCATGTACTTGAGCTTGCAATGCTTGCAATGGCACGTAAAGCTGTGCAGCGAGAGAGAAGAGAGGGGCGAGAGAGTGGGAGCGAGAGGTAGGGCATGCGTGCATGTGTGTGTGTGTGCAGTCATATGCACATCGACAGCTTTGTCCTTGCGGTTTTTCAACGGCATTTTTCGGGCCTGCACCAGTGACCCAAATTCACTCAGAAATTACGACTCGGTCTCGAGTTGAGTTGAGTTCAAAGTCAGCTGCGCTCTCAGGTGTCGAGAGAGAGAGGCGAGTCGAGGCGAGGCGAGACGAGAGAGCAACTGCATTTTAGACGAACGAACTTTGATTGCAAGCTCAATTAGATTACGCATTGCTTGTAATTCTCAACCTGTTCTTAGGTAATCGTTTAGTAGATTGCTTAGCTTTGGCATGTAATTCCCAACCTGTTCTAAGCCAATCGTTTAGTGTGTTAGTTACGCAAAAGAAGATCAATAAAATATAATAATAATGTTGCATTTCAAACAAGTTTTCATATTTCCGCCTTAAAAGAGTTTTTTTTTATTAATTGAAAACCAGTAATTAAACTGTATCTCAAACACAAATTGAAATTGTTCTCGTTGCTGTTTTTAAAACCGGTATTTGTTAGAATTCGGCTTAAATATGCCGAAAGTTTCCATGCAATTTGAATTTTTAAATAATACTTTATATATTCTTTATATATAATTTGAACCCATGCCTGACCTGACCCTGACACGACTTTGGACCTACAAGGATCTCTGGAAACTGTGTCACACACACATTCACACAGACAGACAGACACTTTGGCCCTAGCAGACAATTTAGGTCACAATGGATGCAAATTGGCCAATGGCAAACGCGCTGTGACCCGCTTTCCAATTGCTGCTGCAGTTGTTACTAGCACGAGGACGAGGACGAGGTCAGGCGAAGGTCAAGCAGCGTTAGGAGACGCACACTCTCAACTCTACTCTCCTCTGCGCTCTCCCAGGACTCCACTGGTGTTGCTCTGTGACGTCAGCAGACCTTGCATGCTGCACTTTTGCAGTTTTCGTTTCCCAATTTCCCAGCTAAATATAGAACAGCTTGAGGTAGGTTCGAGTTACAAGCAACACGCTTCGCCGCCGTCCCCCCAACCGACTGACTGCACGTGCGAGTGCTTCGGCTTTGTCTCTCTCTCTCTCACGCACGCTGTATGTACATGTGTTTGCGTGTGTGTGTGTGTGTGGAATGCAGTCTTCCATGACGCTGCCTGATAAAGTCCAAATGAAAACAACAACAGCGTGTGCGTTGCCTGGAACTCTTTAAGTGCATTTCTTCCCCTTTCCCACTCTCGCGTGTGTGTGTATTATAAAATAGTGAGAGAGAGAGAGAAATGAAACTCATAAAAACAACAGAATACAGCGCATCATAAAATATGCACTATAAAAATTAATTAGTTTAATGTGCAAAGAAGGCTTGGCAGAGGGGAGAAAGATCTTGGGGGCGCTGATTAAATAGAAAAGATAATAACGAAAAAACAGTGGAATATTAAATTGGCCTCCCAGTGAGTTGATTGATTTGATAACGATCGTAAGACAAGCTGCAATTTGCAAACTGAGTTAAGGCAGACAACTGTGAAGTGGGAACAGTTTATAAGGCAGGGAACAGTTTGCAAAAGAATAAAGAAAGTAAATAAATACATAGATAAGTTACGTTTCAGTTAATGAGTTTAAAATATTATAATGATTTTAAAATATTGCTCAAACTACCTAAGCTTAAATAGTAGTTTTTTAAATTATTATTAGCTTACTTATTTTATTAACTCATTCAAAACCTCAACCAACCAAAGACACGAGTTTTATAAGAAGGAAAAGTGTTTTTTATCTATTAAACCTTACGTCGCATAGTAATTACTTAAATATAGTTTAATTGTTGTTCTTTAAATATTATATTATACTATTTAGATATAAGAAATTTGTAACACATTTGGAATATTTAAAAATAAATAGAAATAAGACCTATTTTTTTATTTTTTTATGTCTTTTTATCTGCATTTTTGTATTATTTTGTTTTTGTTATGTAATTTTCTTTTATTATTATCGTATTATTATTTATATTTTTGTCTATCCACTTCTATTCATTGTATTTATTTCTTGTGTTCTTTTTTTAGTTTTTAAAGTTTTAACTATTTATTATTATTTCCATTCAAATTGTATCTACACATCGCAGCCCAAAATATCAAGTTCATATTTTAGCACACTAACCTGATGAGATGGAATTCGCTGAGTCACTGCGCGGCGTATGCTGCATGCCCATGCCGCCCATGGGTCCGCCCATGTTGCCACCAACCACCATGCCACCAATGCTGCCTCCAATGCCGCCTCCAACTCCACCCACGCCCACTCCTAATGCGTTTGCAAGGGCGACGCCATTCGAGTTGCCATTCGTATGAAGATGCGCATTGAGGCTCAGGCCGACAACATTTTGTTGTTGTTGCTGCTGCTGTTGCATGTTCGTTGTTGAATTGATCAGGCCATTGTGGCCACCATTCTGCTGCTGCTGCTGTTGCAACTGTTGCATGCCCCCGACAAGGCTGCCCATGTGGCCGTTGGTCAGTGCGCCCAGATTTGTGGCACCTGGCACATAGTGCCCATTACTGTTGTTGTTATTGTTGTTGTTATTTGTATTATTATTATTACTTGTGTTGTTGTTGTTGTTGATGGGGATTATCGTTGTCTGGGCAGGGAGTGTGCTGGAACAGTTGTGCATGGCAAGCGTAATGACGCTCTGCTGCTGCTGTTGTTGTTGCTGCTGCTGCTGCTGTTGCGCCCCCAGTGTGTTGCCATTTGTGTTGCCATAAACTGTGGCATCACTGCCACACATCCATATATCCTGATCACCATAATCATGTGAGTCCAGCGACGATGGTGACATATTAATGCCCGACGGCAGGACGAGTCCATTGCTCGAGGAGGTCACCTCCGAGGAGGATTCCTCCTGTATGCGCAGGAAGCCGCCGTTGTTCGACCAGCGTCGTTTCATCATTTGATAGCCGATGGTCGCCGTTGTGCTGCCTTTTTTTGTACAACTTGGAGGAGCGATAGAAATTTTTGTATGTGATCTTTCACTTGATCTTCCACTTGCTTCTTCACAAGTGATTGCAAATCTTTATATGTATTTGCTTTGTTTACTTTGTGCTGCTGCTGCTGCTGCAGTTTTCTGCTTCTTCTCTCTTTACTCTTCTATCTGCCAATTTTCAGTAGTTTTTCTAGTATTTTTTACGCACTTGCTTGCGTACAAAATACATTTTTGTTGCCTTCGGGCGGCGTCCTCAACAATTGTTTGCTGCAAAATGAAGATGAGGTTATAGCGCATCTGCTTCTTCTCCTCCTTCTTTGGTTCCTTTTGAGCTTGCAAACTCGTTTTAGAAATCACTCATCGCATAACATTTTGTGGTCAGTTCTCTAATTCTTCTGCCCTCTTTCTCTCTTTCCCTCTCTCACTCTAGTCTAGCCACATTGGGTTCAACGCACTTGAATCGAAACTCATGAAATTTTCATTTTCATTTTCATTTAATTGCAAATTTTCGCCTTGCCTTGAACTCGAATATGCGAATACTCGAATACCAACAGAACCAAGCGACAAAAGTAAAGTAACGACAACAGCAGTATTTTTTTAATACCATTATATTTCTATGCCAAAAAGTCCCCAAAGTTTTGCTACTATCTCTAACCGGCATCTGTAACTAAACCAGTTCTTTCTATCTCTTTCCCAAGAAGATTGCACACATTTGATAAGAAAAAAAAAGATACATGAGAATTTATTATCATCTTCATAGACAATAATTCCATGGGCCAATTCAAATTAATCTTAGTCAAATTTGTAAAAAAGAAACATTATTCTTTAGCCTAAGAAAACGTGTTAGAGATGCCAATCGAAATACTAGCAACAACACAATCTAGGTATACTCGTGTGCTGAGATAATATTAATAATAATCCATCATTCCTTGTAATTCGAACTAATCAATTTCATTTCCCTATTTACCAACACTAGCATCGATATAAGAATTCAACTATGTGTGCATGAAATACTCTTGCATACTTGTCGCACTTATCTAAATATTTTTACAATCATTTTGTTTACACATTCGTCGTTCTCTCTAACAAAACAAACAAACAATGACAACAAACGACAACGACAACGACGGAAGCCTTGAAATATTTATGGCTTACATTTGGCTAATAGGAAGTCATCGCAATGCCAGACAAACAGTTGAGACAGACAGTTAGAACAGACAGTCGCTAGGGCATTGAGGCATGAAGCTTCACAGATCATACAGATAGTATCTATAGAGCTGCATTTGCTATAAAAACTAAGTAGAATTCTAAAAAGTTTCAACTTTGCATTGTTTTTAGCTGATTTTACTTTTCTAGTGTTGTAAAACGAACTATTTAGCATGGTTGATATTTAGTTTATTTGTATTTCAAGTAATTTCAAATAGTTTTTTACTGTTGTATATAATTTGGATACTTTCCCAGTTAACTTTTTAATTAAATTTCATATAATTGTTGGCTGATTAATAGATCTGTTGCTGTACGAAAGATCTCTATCACTCTCGGTGTTTACAATGTGATAATAATTGATAATTTTTCACTTATGCTCCTAACTATATAAAAGACCTCAACTCTAGGCAATTTCTCAGTAACAACAAATAGGGAAACCTCTGTATAAATATATATCTACATACCTTATGAATATTGCCGCCTAGCTAGCACCTCTCTCGGCAATTCTCATGAATAATACGTCACGATTATAAGTACATATTCCCTGTATTTAATTAACAATCTCTTATGTAGCCCTCATTCCCCTCCCTCTCTCTTTCTCTCTCTCTCGTTCTACCACTCTCTTTGCCCCTGTTCCACTCTTTCCTTCTCTTTCTTCTCTTCAATTCTCAGTCCTTTTCAGCTGATTAATCGACATCATTAAGCGCACACAGTCCAATCAACAAGCGACTTACTAAGTACAGTTAATACGCTTCGAATACGCATATTTAATGACAGTGAGCGACAATTGTAATGCGCCCAATTAAATACGATTAATTAGTGAAAGTTTCTTACTAAACATGAACAACAACAATAACTGGAAAGGGGTGGGGAAGAGAGGGTAGCTAGTTTGGTAGTGCAAGAAGCCGCTGCGAATGCAGTTGAATCATTTGTGAAATATTCGAAATGCATCAGCAGCAACAGCAGCAGCAACAGGTGTGATTCATTTCGATTCGACATTTGATTCATCGTTTGACAGTTCGAATGAAAGAAGACAACAACAACAACAAAAAATTCAAAGAGACCGGCAACAACAACAACGAGAGGAGTAAAGTTAATAAGCAAAAGTTTTCGTGAGCGAATTATATTTTGTTCAAAGCCAGCAAACCGGTTTGGCAAGAGAAAAAGAGAGAGAGAGAGGGATAAGGAGAGACTAGAAGCGCGGTAGACAGGGAGGTGTGCCGGGCAGTTGCTGCTACTGCTGTAGCTTATCTATTGCCATCTCGTTCACGCCACAGCTTAGAATAAAATCGAAAAGTCTAAGCTTTCAAAACGTGAGAAGGAGAGAGAGAGAGAGAGAGAGAGGCAGCCGGGCTTTGTTGTGCCAGAGGGGGAGAGGGGCGGAGGGGGTGGCTCGTCACATTGCTGAGATTTTGGCCCGCATTAAGAGAAATAAGAAGAAAAAACTAAACTAAACGTAAAAAAACCTGTCGCAGTCGACGTATCTCGTTCAATACAAAAAAACAGGTTGTTCTTTGCCTTTGTTGTTGGTGTTGCTGTTGTTGTTGTTTTTGCTTGTGCTTTGTTGTCTACAAAAATCTTGCCCAGCAGAAGACGCATCCAGTTTACACACACATACAACACACACACTTGAATGCGATATATAAACGACATTTAAGGCATTTTTATAGCTTTGCGTGTCTTGTTTTTTTGTGTTGTTGTTACTGTTGTTGTTGCTGTTGTTGTTGCTTTTTGCGCATTTTACTTTTTACTTTTTTTTACTCACAGCTAAAAAGTCAGCCAGCAAGGCAGCAAAACAACAGCAACAACAACAAAAAGAAGGCGCACACACGCAGCCGCAGACGCGACTTTGCCCCATCTGTATCTCCCTTTCACTCGCACTTTCACGCCGCTCTCTCCCTCTCTCTCTCTCTAATTGCCTTGGCATGTAAAAGTTCTTCTTCTGCCTCTTCTTCTTCGTCTTCCTCCTCTTCTCCACTCTTTGTGGCTTTTGTTATTTTTGTGTAATTTGTCAGCGCTTCTGTTGTGAAATGAGTTTTTTATACCTTGTTCTCTTTTTAGCTGCTGCTTCTACTTCTTTTCGCTCATCTCTCTTACCAGCAATTTGTTACGCGTGTAATGAGTTTTGGGTGGTACCAGAGGGGGAAGGGGAAGGTGGAGCTTTGCTAGGGGTACCTCATTGCAGCGCAACCTTACGCGATCTTGGCTTGCATTACGTCACTTAAGAATCGCAGAGAAGATCGCGTGCTGTGCATAGAAAGCATCGATTAAGTTGTTATATTGGTCAAACTATAACTTAGAGAAGTTTATGTAGAAGGAAACTTCTAGGATATGGAACATATCAAATCATAAACATTAGAAATCATTTAAAAAGTGATATATTCTAATCATTAAATCCATTTTTCTGATATTCAATTATTTATCTCTTTTAATACGCACCAAGAATATATTTCCAATCAATCAATTGTATGATTAATTCATAGAAATGCAGAATATCGTACAAAATCTGTTTCCTTCAATCTAATATAGATCTGTTTGTGCAAAGTATATAAACTTATCACTGATTTATTTATGAATTTAGTATCATATAGTATGGTCTACATCTCCCATACATTTTCATACTAATATTCGCACAGTTCGCATAATAATTCAATCCCTTATATTTCACTTAAGTTCATTCCCATGCATAATCATATTAGTGCCTACACCCATCGATATCCCTGCGATAGCTACCTCTACTGTCCGTTCCCATATCGTTTTGGGCTTTTAAATAATTAATCCACATTCCATTGACAAGTATGTCAATGCCTGGCACGCGATTGTCATTTGCCATTCGGGCTCCTGCTCCTTCCCTTCTTGTCCTCCTCCCACACCCCACACCTCACTCTGCCCACTCTCTACGCATGGCAAATGCAATAAAGTTTATTAACTGTATCGTAGGAGTAAGTATACACAGCAGGAAGGGTTTATCCCCCCCAACCACTTTATGCCATCGGGACAGCCAAAACAATTAAATTTCCGCTCGCCGGCAAGGTCCATAATGGGCCTACAATATGCCTGGACAGAGGCACATGTACACACATGTACACACATATACATATTGCATACACACACACAGTTGCACACACAGTCGCTGACAAATGTACACACATGGATCCTTTTAATTTCCTGCTGTTATTTTTATGCACGTTGTGGAAACGCCGCGTGATTTCCATTTGCCTACAACTCTGACTTCAGTTGCTCCATTTCTAGTGTGTGTGCGTGTGTTTGTGTGTGCTTGTGTGTCTGTGTATGCATTGGTAACATGTGGCATATTCCCATAAACAACACAACGACATGTGTCACATGGACACTCTGGCATTGCCTCCAGCAAAGTAATCTAATAATAATGCACAGGCCACCCAAAAGAAGCGAAAGATTGAGAAAAGAGAAAGAGATAGAGCAAAAGAGAGATAGAGAAAGAGGCAGAGAAGAGATGGCATGCTTCCTAGTCGAAGAGCGCAAATACCAATGGGTTTTATGCCCTGCACTAATGACTCGCATTGAGATTGACTTCCTGTTGGGTTTTTGTGAACCAGAAACTATATAAAAACATGTGTAACATGCTATAAAAATGATATATGCACTCATAGATGATAGACACAAGTGATGTGTATGTTCGAAAGTTACAGACGTAGATAGTTACAGAATCTTAACGGTTTTCAACTGTGAGAAAATAACGTAGAGTAACTTGCTAGAGACTGAGTACTACATGCATGCCCAAGTCTATCATATCCTATACACATTGTCTCCTGTTGGTTATCCCATCATTTGGGCAGGTAAACAAACATGAAACATGTCAACTCTGGCGACTCCTACACGAACTTGAAACGAGGAAAGTTCTTCAAAAAAACGCCACTCGAAATTCGTCAGCAACAGCAACAAAATACTCGAAAAAAAAACACAGAGTTGACCTCGTTTAGTTTCTGTAAGGAAACTTTTGTTTTTGTTTGCAGTTTCTCAGCCTCTTCGTTGTACTCCACGAAGACTGTGCAAACACACGTGCCCTAAGAGAGAAAAGATATAAAAAAAACAAAAAAAACCGCAGCAGAGCATAAGTATACGAAGATATATTCATCCATATATACACATATTGTCCAACCACTTGGAACTGACAGCTTAACGGTTATTTCTTACGTTGGCCAAAACAAAAAAAAAAAACTAAAAAAAAAAAGAGACAGAGAACCAAATAAACCCAAGCCAAACTGGTTGCGCTTTACTTTTCCGCGAACTTTTTCGACATTTTTTCAGTGTTTTTTGGTTTTTTTTTTTGCTGATTTGGTTAAACATGAAAAATGGTGCCAATTCTTAATTGACACAAATCGAATACCTCGAACAGGTAGATGGCTTTTATAGCAACAACAGGTGAAGAAATAAAGAAGAGGAAGAAGCAGCACTTTGTAAACAAATTACTTTGCAATGTTTTATGGCGCCTTTTATGAGAATTTATTAGGCGTTTTTATAGATCCCCGAACTCACACAGTTGCAAATTCCCAAGAAGCTTATGCTTATGATATTGTTTTGCAGCCTTCCTTAGCTAAAGTTCATCGAATTGAGAAAATCATAAAATCATTTGCATGTAAGTCCCTTTCATCATTTGCTTTTCATTTGGATCCCAAACCAATTAACAGTCAAAACAAATCTAAAGTGCCTAAAAAAGTCTTTCCAGTTGGGTAGGGAATGTTTAGATGTGAAGAAGAAGATATAGGACTAACCATTACGGGTTTTGTAATGTAATTGCGTTGATTTAAAAAAAAGTTATGTCCATTTATTATGTCAGAATTGTTTTAAGAAATGTTCTCATTTTAATTTTCTTATATCCAAATTTCACTTTCTTTTTACATCTTTCTCTCTTCATTCGCAGCTTAAGTAAACTTTTTAATGGTCAACTTATGTTTGCAGCTTGGCCCACATGTATGTATATGAAACAGCTATGAACAGATTTATGGCAAATGCTACACGTAATTTTTTAACTTGTCAGTGATATAAGAGAAAAAGCACTTAATTGTTTTGGAATTTGTGTCATGGCACGCTTTTTTGGATTAGAAATAAATGAAAAACAGAGAGAAGAAAGGGAAATTTGGTTGTTAGACCAATTAAATGCCCTGTAAGAGAAGTCAGACTCAGATATAACAATGAAATCCATAAAATATACACATACATATTCATTTACAGGGTATACGATTAAAAGATCTCAATAATATACCGTCAGATACATAAATACAAATGTTATTGATGCCTTTTTCAGCACTTTGCGGACTGACACAAATAATGCGAAAGCAATCGAAATAGAAACACAGCAACAGCAAGACCAACAACCATATTATGCCATAAAGTAGCGGTATCTTATAGATACAGACATTGTCATAAGCAAACGGCAGCAACCTTGAGGCCTTAAACAAAACCAACAACAACAACGATGGTCACAAATACAATCGTCATATAAACTTCATACATAAATATCAATATAATATTATATGTATGACTGAAAAAAAGAGTAGAAAAAAACCCGCCAAAAGGCTGCGCTTGAATCATTTCCTTTTCCGGTTTCGCGGCGTCTCTGTTTTCAGCTCGTTTTTCTTTCTTATTGTTATTTGTTTATTTGTCTTCATCGATTTGCATTTATTAACCATTCGCATTTGCATAATTCGACTTCGAACTGACCTTTTCGGAAAGTTCTTCGATTAACACAAGTTTTTATCGACCGAAAGTGCGGCTAATTGAAGAACTGAAATGTCTCAATATGCTGCCTTGGGGGAAACTTAAATGTATATAAAACTAACTGAAATAAGAAATTTGCATACTTTCTGTATTCGCAAAATTGTAAATTGAATTGCAAATCAAACGGGTTCCAATGCATATAAAAGATAACACAAATTGTTTGACAAAATGGTAATGGATTCGGTCGATGATATTCAACAGTTTTCTGATCTGTGTGCTTTCGAAACAATAAAAAAACAGTTGGCCTTAGCTTGAAAATGTACTTTAAACAGCTGGTAGACATTCGGGGATTCTCTGTTAAATAAATATGATAGTGTAGATATCAAATCTAAACAATTTCTGCTGATATCTGATTCAATATCATTGTAAATTGTTCTTAACATCTCATTTCTGTTAAGGGCCTTAGTTCGCATACCTTTTTCTCATCATTATGCATTTTATTCCAGTCTCTCCCTCTCTTTATTTCCTGCTATTGAGCCTTTCTCTATTACTTTTGCAAATCCCTTGAACTTAGACATGTCTGATTCTTGATTTCTATAGTAAATGACAAATTAATCTCAGATTTATATTTATTTTCCTTTTCTTTTCTTTTATTCTGCTGAGCTCACATGGCGCTGCTATTTACATTTCTCCGCGCGTGTCTCATTTATTAAAATAATCTGAACTCTATATTGTATAATACATTAGGTATAGCAATAGTATTTGACCTTGAATTGTGTTGCCCAAAAAATGTATTTGTCAAATAAGAAAGAGAAGAAAGATGTAATTAATTTATTTCACATGTTTTGGAAATAAAAATAAAATGACTCATATGATTCAGGTTTAAACTTAGGTCATTAGCTTAGGAGGCAATTGTGCTTAGCACATATGATACTCTACATTTTGTACAATTTATATATGGCATAATAAATAAATGTAGAAAATTGTGGAAAGTTTATTTGGAATTGCCTGCGAAAGCCGTTGACAGTCGGCGACGTTTTGCAGCAATTGCAATGTGAAAGCGATGCAACGATGAAACTTGTTTCAACCAAGAGATTTTGCTAATTAACAGACAGATTTATATACACACACACACACCGACGCACATACGCGTATACGTCTTGTACACACACACAGAGGCAGCTGCAGTCGCTCTGGTTTTTCCAGCCACAGATAAAAAAAGAGCTTCAGACTTTGCAGGCGATGCAAAATGAATCTGCAGACAACGAAAGAACTGCAGACAAAACACACGCACACACACTCGCACACATACACTCGTACAGGTAGTCAGCAGGAAACAGCAGACAGCAAAGTGAGCCAACTGACAAGATAAGAGACCCATTCGGATACAATGAAAGGGAACCTGTTTGATGCGATATGCAATTGTTGGAATTCAGTTTTATTTTGTTCGTTTTCGTTTCTTGTTTTTATACGCATTTTTAAGGGTGGTTCGAATCTGTGTTTTTTTTTGTAAACCTGCAGCGATGATGTAAGTGTGTGTGTATGTGTGTGACTGTGCGTGTGACTCATGACCCAGTCGGTCTGGCTGATGCTGGGGCTGTCAGTCAATTGATGGGCTACGATGTTGCTGCTGGCACAGACCAACTAAAATTGACTTATTGATTACACGCAGTTCCAGTTACATTGACCCTACGTGACCCAGAACAGGTGACTCATTCATGTTGCATGAGACTACATTCAATTGCCATATTTGTGAGATGCTATAAAATGTATAGCAAGCTCAAGCGTACTCTGTAAACTTATGCTTTATTCGCTTGACATAGAGATATAATGATTTCGACTATACGTTGCTATAAATTTATAGCAACTCTAAAATCAGCTAACTGATAAAGAAAACTCACTTAACATACTGTAAAATATTAACTTTAGATCTACTTAGCTTATTAGACTTGCTATAAATTTATAGCATAACTAAAACCTGCAAAGCAATTTGATTCCCATCAAAAAATAAAGTGCTAAGCATCATCAACATTATATTCTCAACAAATCAGTGCTGCTATAAATTTATAGCAAACCGTAAACAAGCTATATAACGTATTTATGACATTGTTAAACTACTCACAATGATTTCCAATTGCAATCGAGGGTCAACAGAGACGTTATGATTTTTATGGCAAATCATTTCTATAAGAAATGAGACAAACCATAAACAAGTTACTGTCAAAACAGATCAGTGTTGGAATATGCTCGCACATTAAACGCACAAACACACAATAACATTATATAGTATATGATTATCATATGCTCCTATAAATGTGGGCAGTCTGGTAGGGGGAAAGCCATTAAAACCAGAAACTTGTCAATGCATATGAAGAGCAGCAGGCCAAGCAAAACACTTTGGAATTTGCGCCTAGAGCGCATGGATACACACACACTTTCGTACATACACACACATATAGTATCTATGTATATATATTTGCATAAAATGGCATTAAAATTTGCCATTTTGCCAACTTTAATGTACCATAAAATCAACAACAACGCCATAGGAAAGTAGTAACTTTTTTTCTTTCGTTGTTTTGAGGCAAAAGCGAAATAACAAAAAAGAACTTAATGTAGCAAAAGACTGAAGAGAAAAACGCGCAGACAGGTTGCACCCGCAGAACCCCCACAACAAACCAGGCCAGAATTTCAGACCCTGTAAGCCGAGCTCTTGGGGTCGTGTTTATGACTAACTTTTCGGATCTACAATGTGACAAGGCGAATTAATTGCGTGAGCCAAACTAATGTGTGTGGTTGGTAGGGTCGGTTAATGTGGTTTCTTGTCGCTCATTAGGCGCGCACAGAATTAGGCTATACGCAAAATATATACGCGCCATTTTAAATGTGACCAGAGTAATTGAAATGAAAAGGCAAGTAGAAGTAGGCTAACATTAAAATATACCTCAAAAAAAAGAAGATATACGAAAAAGAAGAAAACGTGTAGCAAAAACTAAACGACACGCGCCGCACTTTTTTCTTTCTAAGACATCTTAGTACCGCCTAAGCCAGAACAATTAGTAAGGCATCGTGTTCAACATCAACATCATTATTGTCATCGTCATGACTAAACATGATTATCGTTAATGTCATTTGGTCCTTTTGTGGCTATCAATTTTTCCTTTTTACTTTTCGCATGTCCAGTCGCGACGCCCCGTCGTTAATTCAGCTTGTATCGTATTACACTAACCAAAGAAAAAATAGAGAGCTAAAAGTTTCGTGCATAAAGATAAGAGTACTAGGAGGTGGTATATGAAGAAGGGCTTAGTCATGTCTTTAATCGCAAAATTTCCCCAAACATACGTTGTTAATTCACAAATTCAATAAAAAAATACTGACTAATAAGCTTATTAACTTAAATTGTATTCAAGTTTATAGTTTTTAGCTTTTGCTTTAAATTCCCAAGTTGTTTTAGCCAAGATTACAATATACGATATGTTGTATATGTTGTGTCGAAAGTTCAATTTTAATGAACTCAGTTCCTTTTACAACTTAGCGCAGTCAATTGTTACTTGTTACATAGAACGAGTATGTAAAACTAAGAAATACTCTCTATATAAACTTAATAAGACTTTTAGCTGTCATATTGTTGATTTATAAAGTATTTAAGTAATTGTCATTGCCCTTTTTCGACTGGATTTCTACCGTATTGTACAGGGTATACAAACAACGCATTTTACAAATCACAACCCACTTGAAAGTCAATAAGCATCGCAATTTGTTTTCAATATGTTCACTTGCCAATTACACATTGTGTTCAATCTGAATATATATTCCACTTATAGCTCATACTCAATGTGTATCCAAGAGATTGTGTGTTCTATGGTAGCACGTGTGTACGTATGTGTATGAAAAATAAATTTACATTTCAGCGAATGCGCTTTAATTGGCCGTCTGTCAGTTGTCATGACAATAATTAATGTATTACCAATTTATGTACATAAACATGTGTGGGGATTTCGGCCCCCAAATATATCTCTACACTGTATCCATGTATCTGTCCCTATTGATGCTGTCTTCTGTTGTGCGTGTGTGTATCTTGGCATAGAAATGGCTTCATGCTGTGTTTTGCTAGCAAAAAAAAAGAAAATAGCTCATGCTTCCTTGAGCAATTTTTCAATATTTCTGTTTCTCTTCTTTCCACCAACTGGACAAAAAGGAAATGCGTACGTTGCTTGTTGTTTTCCCTCGAATTGAATTGATTGAATGGTTGACAGGTCAATTGTAAATAAACATGATTGAAGCAAGTGTCGAACCAGACGACAGCTTAATTCACTTGACTTGCGTACAAGTTTATGCTTCGATGGATTTGCAAAAGGGGTGAGCTCTTAAATAAAACGTATATAATATATACAACAGAGAGACAAACATCAAAACATTGTTAAATAACAATCTAATGTGAATTTTCCTTTCTTTTTCCTTCTTTGCCTTTCTCTTCTAAAAGTTATCGATGCTTTTTTTTACATTTTCTACTTTTAAGTTGAACTTTGTTCTTTAACTTTTAAATGTTGCTTTCTTTAAGCTTATCTATTACATTTTTATCTAAGAATTACGTTGACTTTTCTTGAACTTCTCTAAACATGACCACAAAATGTTTCGTTTGTTTTTTTCTTTATCCTTCGACGAGTTTGCAAGCTTCTTTCGGTTAACCCTCAGAGATAACTCACCTTGTGCATCTATAAAATGCGCCAGTTCAGCAACTAATCCATACAAATTGTTATCCATTTACAAAGATAGCAAGAAGATACGCGATTTATTGTAGCCGTATTTATGTTTATAATCCAAAGGCCTTAGCACACTTTTTGATCGATTTGTTGTTGTTGTTGATAATTCTTTTCTATTATTATTTTACACTGTAACTTTTTCGACAATTCAATTTTGCACCATTTGTACCCTTTTGTTGTTGTTAAACTGTTAAACAGTTTAAGAGATGCGGGTGAGAAACAAGCGCGTCTTTTCTTTCTCTCTTACACACGCGTGATGTTTCTCTCTATCTTTCTCGCTTTCGCAGGACACGCGTTTATTCCTAGACAGCCGGAGAGACACACAGACAGGCAGACAGACTGACAGACAAACTGTAGACACGCGGTTCCCGTCTCTCTCTCTCACTCTCTTCCTCTTGCTGCCCCGTTGATTACGTTGAATGATAAACGTCGCCGAATGTTGTTGTTGTTGTTATTGCTCTGTTGCTGCTTGATAGTTCTGCTTGTGTGTAGGTGTGTGTGTGAGTGTGTTTTGGTGGTGTGTTTGCTTGCACTGTGAAATGTTTAGATTCTCTCTCGTGTGCGTTTTTATTTACACATTTTTGTCTTGTATTTTGTATTTACTTTGTATTTTCCACTTTTCTTATTCTTATTTTCGAGCTGTTGCTATTTTAAAGAGCCTGCTGCATGCCGCATGCGGCGTCTATGCACGCACTCTCACAACTACATATATTTGCTATAATATCTCTATATACACTACGTACTATAACCATAATCGGTTGCACTTCCCGACAATGTTGTTCATTTGCACTTTCTTGTTGTTTTTTTGTATTTCTTCTTTTATTTTTTTTGTTATTTCAATTGCACTTGTTGTGTTTTAACAATTTATATAGCATATATGTATATATATATATAATTATCTTATTTGATTTTGGATTCTCTTTTTTTCGTTATTTTAAATTTGTTGCAGCACGAAAGTTTCAGCGAAACCGTTTGCTATTCTATATTATTATTATTATTAATAATAATATTGTTGTATTTCTTATTATGTTATTGTATTATTGTATATATTTTTTGTTCAAAAGCAAACCGCAAAAAACACAACGAACGAACGAACGAGCGAACGGTAGAACGAACCGTTAACGACGAAGTCCAAACAAATACTAAATGTTGAGTGCAAACAAATGGGCAATGTTAATGCACTGTTAAAATCCAACTGCTGCTAAACTCACCACGAAACCCACCTCGCGAGAGCGTACAAGAGAGAGAGAGCGAGTGTCGTCAGCAAGTGAGTGAGAGAGCGGGTGAGGAAACCCACACCAGCTCACAAAGTCGAAAACGGAATCAGCGCTAAAGTTAAATGTAAAGCGCAACGCACACACAACGACAAACTCACACACAACTTGCCCTCTCTCTCTCTCACGCACACAAATGTATGTGCATGTGTGTTTGTACGCAGCGCGAGCGGCTTGAATGAAAATGCCGATGCAATCGTCCACTGCTGTGCTCTTTGTATTCTCTGCCTCTCTCCCGCACACATACACACACACTGCTCTCCCCCGCCCGCGCAATAATGAGGCGTGTCTGCAGTTGTGTGCGTTGTTGTGCCTGTGCCATCATCGCTTTCCTTTACATTTGCCTCCTTTCAGTATCTGTTTTCTTTTTATTTTCGTTGATTTTTTCAAGTGTGTGCGTATGTTTGTGTGCGTCGTGAGCTCAGCCGGCGTCGCAGTCTGCGTCGGGTGCACAAGTGCAAATTCACACGTACATTCGAAATGTGTTCGCACAGTGGCACAAAAACGTTTATAAACATTACCAGACAACGACGCGGGCGAACCGCAAAGAAGTTGGAAGGAAGTTGCGCTAGCAACTGAGATGATGGAATATTCTGGTATAATAACATCTGTATGCAACTATCTATATATGTATATACATATATGTATATATATATATACACATGTTTATATGTAATACCAAGTATGTACAGAGAGTGTGTGTGTGTACGTACATTGTTCTACGGCCTATTTGCATACTATGCATGAGAATGAATGGAAATGGAAATTCTTAAATATCAAACGAGTGCAAGGGAACTTGACAGCAACCTTTCTCAAATATGCAAGTTAAGATAGTTTAAAATACGTAAAGTCATATTGAAATAACTTTTCTGATTTACAACGTACTCTTTAGTAATATAATTTCATACACAAATAAATTTCACGTTAACTAGAGCAACAATATTTTAACTTTCTTATCTCTTAGTAAGTATTTAAGTAGGGAAGGTCAATTGTATTGACAAAACTATTTCTGTGCGACTTTTGTAGGTGTAAAATTTTATCAACGCTATGTAAACTGTCAACTATTTCGTCACTTATCTTTTAAATGTCACACAAAATCCGCTTTCTTTCGACTATAACCTGTTTGGGTTATTTGTAGAGCTTATCAGAATACAATGTTGTACGTTTAAAATTGTACAAACTGCAAATAGACTAGATATATTGTAGAAATATACAAACATACATGACTGATAACATATTATATTTCTCGCCATATTTAGGTTCTATTTGTTACTCAAAAAGTTTCATTATGTACTTTACATGCATATCGGATATAAATTGGAATTGCAGAACGGAAAATAATAACAAATAAAGCTGAAATGTTTGCCTTGAAGTAACTTTGCCTACGTTTATACAACACAATATAGTGTATGTATACATATAAACATCTTGTATGTATGTACATATGTAAAATGTGTGTTCACACACACACAAACTTACACACAGAGGCGACGTGCTGAGACGTAATTGATGAAAGGCAAAGATCTACAACAACAGTAAGAACAACAACACAAAAAAGCAACTCAACTAAAGCATTCTACGTAAGGCAACGTATGAAATTGCACATTTCAAATACAATGTGGTTAAAAAGTAAGCGCAGAGGCAAACAAACAGAGATATGTATGACAAAGTCTATGTGTTTGTGTGTGGGTAGTGGGCGGGGGAGGTGGGTAAGGGGGAATGCAGATAATTGTAGACAGTTCCACTGTTAGACTGAGCACACAGAGACATCCACACATATGCATGAGCTTGCCTCAGTGTGCGTTAAGTTAACGCTGGGCAAGTTCAAGTGTAGAATGCAGTAGAGCGCTGCAAACGGCAACGGCAGCGGCAGTGCGAGAGAGTCAACTGTGAGAGCGAAAGCAGCGCGCCGCGTCACGCATACGCATAGAAAAAAGCCGGCAAAGGCAAGGGCAATAGCAATGTGCATTAGTGAGAGCGAAAGAGCAAGAGCTTGTGCGCTGCAGCTTTCGTACTGTGCAGACTGCGCTGCGCGCTGTGGTGAATTCAAAGTTTTTGTTGTTTTTGGGGTTGGCTAGACACATTGAACCACAAAAGTTCAAGATGAAAACACAAAATATCAACAATGACAGCTGAGTAAAGTAGTTGCCTGACTGTGAATGTGGGGGGTTAGGGGGGACTGGCTCTCTCTCTCTCTCTCATTCTCAATCGTTGCTCTCTGCTGCTCACTCTCTTGGGAGCGCTCTCTCGCTCTCTCTTTATCTCTCTCTGTATGTACATATGTTTGTATGTGTGTTTGTTTGTCTCCACTTCGCTTTGGCCGACTGCCAAACGTTCAGTAGTACACTGGAGCAGTTTGGGTGTGAGTGCATACAGTGCATGTGTATGTACGTATGTATGTGTGAGTGGGTGACTCTTTGTGTGAATGCCTGTGTGTGACTGTCTTTGTGTGTGTGTGTGTGCTTTGCTTGGTGTGTGGTGCGTCATGTGCATGTCTTGTGTTGGGGTAGTTCGCTGCCGGCAAATAGCAAAAAACACATTAAATAGCAGCGACTCTCAGACACACACACACACACACACACAGACAGAGACACAGACTGCACTCACACAAGCGCAGTCATGTGTTGTATCTAAAAAACTTGTCTACATGTCATACAACAACAACAAGAGCAAGCTGCAAAATTTATGCGAAGACACACAAATCCACTGAACGAGAGACCGACAATGCAGTCAACTGCTCTGCCAGCAGCGCAGCGAAGCACAGCTCTGCCGCAGTTGGCGTCACGTTGCCACTCTCTCTCTCGTTGTCTCTTGCTCTCTCTCTCTCATAAATGCATAAGCCATGCACATAATAATCATAATAATTTTCTTTGCCCGGTTTGCCTTGTTCGGTTAGGTTTGTTTCACTCCTCTTTGCTGTTAGTTTTCTGCGGACAGACGTGCGAGAGAGAGACAGAGAAGGAGACAGACAGAGAGAGAGAAAGAGAGAGTAACAGAGGTAGCTGCATGATGGCAAAGTCAGGTTTAATGTCGTTCAGTGGCGCGCGGCATTTGCAGTTGAGGCAGGCAGCGACGTTTGCAGCGGCGACTTGTTTGCTAGGGGGCGGAAGGGGCTTGAAAAGTGGGCTGCGACTGATTGTGGGCAAAGACAACAGCAACAACAACAGCAACAGCCATATTGTGGTTAGTAATATGAATGAAGTATCACTGACAGAGAAGTCGTTGCAGGGGTATTCAGAGGGCGGCACAGACCAATTTGACAGTTTCTATGAAATACTTAAGACCTTACAGTGGAATTTAATAGAATATACAATATTATGTCTCACTTTGATTGACACTGATAAGTTATGTTATTTTTACATTCAAAACTGATCAACATACAAAAATCTTCAATTCGGCCGATTGTACCTATGCAGCTAGTATATATTATAGGTGTCTGATTTCTATGAAATTGTATATGTGCATATTTTAAATATAATAAAAGTCCATTGTAGTAAATTTGGGTGATAATATCTTGCCAAAAAAACAACAATTGAAAACATATATGTTAAGCACATTGTATATGTATTCTATTTAAAAGATCTCTAAAGCTTTCTATCTTCAACGATAAGAGTTCAATTATCAACTCATTATAGAATTGCTTTCACTTATTGTAGTTTTTTAAAAACCCAAGATCATAATTTATATTCTCAAGTATTTTCCTTTCTTCTTTTTGCCTCTCTAAACATGAAATGCACTTGAAATTTTCAACATGCGTATCTGATATATTACCACACCATTAAAGATAATTTCGACTTTTGTCAATGCCACCGAAAAGTCTCGAAAGTGCATCGCTTATTTAGCTTATCACTAAATACTTAAGAATATTTTTCTAGGGTCAACAAAGCGGGAAAGCGGGAGGGGGGAGGGTTGCTTTACAATTGACCGTCAGCTTGGAAAAACTTTGTCAATTCATTTATGTCCATTTCAATTTTTATGTGCGTGCATTTATCACTTTTGGCTTTTGCTTTTTTTCATATTCTTTTCTCCCTGTTTCTCTCTCGAGTTTTTTTATTGTCATATTGACATTTCAATTATTTTTTATCAACGCAATTTCTTTTCATGGCATTGTTGATTGGTTGAGTTTGGATTTTAAGATATGGAACATCTTATTTATACTTATCTTATGTCATATCTTAAGATTATCTTTATATGTATTTACCCACGAGACAACAACTTGAACTGCATTTTGCGACTTACCTGCAAAGAAAGGAGGAGAAAAATTTATAAATAATTTGGTAATTTGTGTTAATTGAGCGTTTGCCAAAGATCTTGGGCTTTATAATATATATATCTGTATATATGCATGTGTACCAGGTAGAGCTAATACCGGATTTCATATACATACATACATATCTATGAAATACTGAAAAATTAGCAACAATTCTCAACTCGTCAAACTGTTTAACACATTTGCTTTATTTTCTACACATTTTTCTAAATTTTATTTCATTGTTTTGTTGTTTTTCATGTTTTCCAATATGAATGGAAAACCTTGACAACAATTTTCACGCTCGAAATGCGTGTGCTGAGAGGGTGGGGGGGGGGTACGCCTGTTTACCCGGTCAATTTGCATTTCAAAATGATGATAATGATTGACAACAATAACCGGAAAATTGCGAAAAACTTTGACTTGATGTGGCGGGAAATTCGAGTTGGGTTTGTTAATCACTTTTGATTGAAATTACAAAAATCTCTATTTGATTTTCTCCCTCCCTCTCTCTGTCCCTGTTAATTTCTTAAAATTACTTTAAACACTTTCGCTTTCTTTCTTATAAATATCTATATTTGATTTCTCTCTCTCACTCTGCATCTAGTTCTCACTTTCGCTCTGTTTCTTCTCAAACGATTTGGTTACTTTTCTTATAGAACAGCGTCTCATGATTGTCGTCTAACAAGAAATAGAATTGTCGCCACTCTTAAAGACCCCCCCGCCCCATTCTGTGATATCTGTCCAACATTCTTCGCGCTTTAACATTATTATTTCATGATTCCTTTATCTCGTCCCGCCCTGTCTTCGGTCTGATAACTTTATTATTTGTGCACGTTTCTTGTGTCAACGGCGACACATTCAGTTGAATGCAAAATGCAAATTCAAATTGAAAATTGCGACACTCAATGAGGCGACACTTGACGAGCTGTCTACAAAAAAAAGAGAGAAATAAAAAAAAAATGTACAACTACATAACTTAGGGTGCTCTACAGCTATGCGCTTTGACCAGGGGCGTAAGCATTCGACATTTAAAGGGGGATCGCATTAAAATGCTAGACACCATTAAGAATATAAATAGGAAATCGTAATGACCTTTTTGCTATAGATATACAAATTACGTTTCTTCAGAAAGAGATCCTTCTCTTCATATTCAAATTGTTACATCTCTGAAACCAATCTATCATATTTCCTATATATATATCATATAAAATCATTAACATAAACCGTGCACACATCACTGATAAAACACACAATCATGCGAATTGCGGCTACAGCACTGGCTATACCCTGTATTTATGAAACATGCCGAGTATGTTCAATTCAAATGTATAACTCAACATTGAAATGTGTTCAGTGATGCGCACGAGCACGTGACAGTGTATATATTTGCAGGGTATCTCACGGTCTACTGCACACGACTCTCTTTCCCAGACGTCCGGGGCATAATGCAGCACAAATAATGCCCGACTGATATTCAACTGTCTGGAATTTTATTAAAATAATTTACGTTTGATGCCGTGCAATTTCATGAACTACACCCCCTTGCAATACCCCCCCGCCCAGTGCCGCCACCTAGTGGGGTCTCTCTCTGCCAGACAGACATGTTGGCGTGTTGATTTAGATTTATATTCATATGCAACAATATGTATGCTGCACACATATTATTATTATTATTGTTGTTGTGGTTGCTGCTGCTGTTCCCCTTTGTTGTTATTATTATTGTTGATATTATTATTTATTATGAATGTCAACTCGCGTGACATTCTTTCATTCAATGCGACAATTTCAGACAGCGCAAAGTTAGAAAACAAATGAAGAGAATATTGATAGATTAAAATCAACATGTGGAAATCAAAAGAAGCAATTGAAAGACGATGAAATACGCTGTAATTACCAAAGGTGTTGTTAAGAATTACTTAATGAATTGTTAAGAATTATAATGAAATATAAATACTGTAGCGTTTTCTACCCTAAATTTCTTAATTAACTTGCTTAAGTTTTCTTGTATTTACCCTTTTCTTCATTAGGTTTTCTTTTTGCAAGTATGCAGTATCTCTCTTTATAACACCATAAGTAAATTAACTAATCAATCTTCTCTCTATTCACTACATCTCAGTACAGGGTATGCCTGACAACTATAATAAACCGTTGACGCCTCGTCGTTGTCTGATTGTAATGGAGACTGACAACTCGACGCTAAAACTCAACCATTGCATACTAAATAGCAAGCTGTGGGCGTGGCCCACGCCTCTATATCGATAACACACACAGCACCCAACACACGTGCCACATGTTGCAGACAGGCAAGGGTAGTGGAGCGAGACAGGTGACCAACAAGTTGCCACGAAATGCATATTGCGTTGTGTTGCTTTGTTTGTGTGTGTGTGTGTGCATCCTTGTGTGGCATACGAAGACCACGCAGCATTGCGGCATCGGATTACAGGAGATCACACAGAGGAATCACAACCAGTTGCGCTCGGCACGCGCTGACACCCACTCAAGGACTTCAAGGTCATGGATCAAAACAGTCTCTGTGGCGCAGTTACTGCTGCCAGTGGGTGTGGCACAAGGGCCACACAGCCCACTGGCCACGCTCTACTTGGTTGCACTTGTCACACACAATTTGCGTCGTTTTCAACTGAAACACACCCTTACATCCGTCCCTACCCAACCATTCCCCCCCACCCGTTTCCCTCTTTTAGCCTTTCCTTAGCCCTTTTTAGCCGGGAACGTGCGGTTGCATTTATTTTCGAAATTGCAAATATTTAATCAGCTGCAGGGTGTTATTTTCGCTTTACAAATTTCATTTACACACTTCATCCATCGTTTAATTAAGTCCGCTTGATTTGCTTGTTAATTTTATTTACACATTTTGTTTTGTTTAGTTTTAATGGAATTACGAGAACCTAATTACATCCCTGATAAAAGGTTTTCTATTAACCTGCAACCAATTTAAATAAGTTTAAATTAAATGATTTTTTGTGTATGAATTTCCCTACAGTAATTAAATACACAGATCTCTGGAATTGCAAAAGGTAGAACTATGAAATTCAGTAATTTTACGCTTTAAATACATGCAAAGTTGAAGGTATTTGTATAATTTTGCCACGCCCCCTTGCATACAAATTATTAAGGAGTTATCTAATCCGTTAAACCGTTTTTATTTTCATTTTCGATGTTGGTTTTTGCAATTAAATACAAAATATATTTTAAGTATTTTAACTTATTTTCTTGTAATAAAATATTATTCTACACATTATTCACATTTATTCATGATTCGCCCTTCCACACTTTGAGCTGCACCTGTACATTTATATAACCTTAAAAAGATTACCAGAAAAATATGAAGTTTCTTTTGTAATTACCTTTGTGAATGAATCATTTAAGTGCAAATTCAGATAAAGTAAATACTTATTCGGGAGTTACGACATGACTTTCGCATCTGTAAAACTGTTTACAACAAAGGTCGACATTGTCGCCTTTGCCCTCTCTGACTCCACAAAACGACCTTAAACACACACACGGCATTTCTACATTTGTATTCATTTTCATATTCACTCACACTTTAGATTTATATTCATTTACTTGCCGCCAGTTCAATGAACGACTTCGTTGCTGCGGTTCTTACTCATTTGATGTTTTTTGTGCGCCGCAAAGTTTTTACCTAATTAAAACAACAAACTGCTGAAAGAACCACGCACACACACACACACCCACCCGCAGCGATAATGCATGTGTGCCTAAAACAACAACCGATAATCAGTAAATGCAATTATATAGCCAAATATTAAATATACCAGCTAAAGTTGCCTGCTTCTATTGCTCATTCTCACCCCTTCCCACTCCTCCCCCTTGTCAACAGTTTAGGGTTTATTCGCTCCCTCGTCTGGCCAATGAGTTATCATAATTTGAGCTTAACACGCGCGACGCCCAGCAAATTTATCCTAATAAAAGTTTATATAAGTCTGAAATTTGTCGCTGATTTTTGCATAAAGTCGCCAAAAAAAACTCTAATTGGGTCGGAACATGTCGCGACGCTTTGCTTTTGTGCTTATATATAATACCCTGTAGTATTACGTGCTGAGAGGTGGTTTAAGTATGCAATAATCACACTAAAATAATTTACTTAATACAATTTTATATTATTCTCTGTGTATTTTATTCAAAGTTAATTCAAAAATACAAAAATTTAATTATATAATTTTCCTTACCAACTACAGGGTATTAAATAGTTGAGACTGCTGAGAAGTAAGTTGGTTTAGGCAGGAGTAGGAGAACTTATGAAGCGTCTGGCTGCAAATTGAGCAACTGCGCGGGTTAATACAACTTGGTGTCATAATTTACAAAGACGAAGTAAATTAGCCAAAGACAAGTCATTAATTAGCTTTTGCTTTTGACAGAGAAAGAGAGAGAGAGGGAAAGAGCGGGAGAGCTAAGCATTAAATAAAAATTAAAAAAGAGAAACATTACTTCAAAATATTGCCATAGCTTTGTTAAACATACATAAATAAATTGGAATCACAGTAAACTTTTACACAGCTTTCAGTGTTTGAAATACTGAGCAAATACAACAACTAAAAACATGTTTAATGTCTATTGATTACAATAGACCAATAAATTATTAGCAGTTTCTTTTCCCACATACATTTAAACATAATCTTCCGGACATATGCCACCTCATTGCCAACAACAACAACAATGAGGGGCATTACGAATTGGTCAATTTGCTTGGGACTGTCACTCATAGTCTGGTTAGTCTTTTACTATTCGAAGTTAATCGGGAGTCAAGATGAAACTAAATTTGGTAAGATCACAGCAGGCAAATCAAGAGCAATCTATCAAAACAAATAAAAACAAAAAAACATCACATCATTCTAGCTCTGTAGAATATGCTTGCCACACAACAACAAAACACAGAAACAATTATAAATAATATTATGTATAGTATTAATCCAGATAACTATACGCTAGATAATGAGCTGCAGGAACCATTCTCGGCGACCTGTAAAACAAGCTCGATCGATGTGTATTTGCATTTCTTCTGGATATTCGCATGCATCTATGCATTATCCAAGTTTACAGAACTTTCCGAGCGATATCTAAGCGCCAAGATTGCGTTTAAGGAGCGCAACTCTTATATACGTGTACTGAATGATGAGTGGGAGAAGACATTGAAGCTCTACGAACAGGATCGAACACAATTGGATACTCAGCTACGATCATTGCGGGAGAAGAATTGCGGATTGGAGCAATCGATACGAGATTTGAGAGATTGTAATTTACACTTGATAAGCGAGAATTTTATGCGAACTGTGCTGCAGGATCAACAGATACAGGGTCTGGCACAACGTGTACAGGATCAAAAGCAACCGTCGAATATTTATATAACCAATCGCCATATACATCTGACGCGCCAAGTTTTTCTTAATGAGGGCCACCTGGATGTCGATTTGCGGACAGCTGGCGGTCAAGAGCTTTATGCTGCCAATAAGTCCTTCAATATTTGGGTGCGTTATCTCAAGATGCGCAAATGCTACATGGGACCCATTGCTGATCCCAAACTGGTATTCAATGGCCATCCGGATCATATACCGCCCATCATTATGACAACAGAACAGTTGGCTAAATTACAGGGTATATTATGAAACACACACTATTGAATATATATTATATATACATATGTTGCACTTTCTCTTTCTTTCAGGCATGATCTAATTGCGTTTGAACAGCATTATATTTAGCTACTGCGATTTAAAGGAAGACAGACCAACAAAAAAAATTTTAAGAATTCAAAAAAATTAAAATAATTTTAAAATTTTCTTCGAAATTGTCGGACAATGAAGAATGCGAAAGGACCACAAAACATGCGTTGATCTGTTCAGATCCTATTAACACACTCCCAAACGTAGCAAAATAATGCAACCAGCAAATGTACTTTATACCATAAACACGTACATTTATTTATATAATGCTTTGCATTTTGAAAACGGTTCTTCAATGCATAATAATAACATTTATATCAAATAATGTTAGAATTTCTCAATTTGTAGTTTTCTTCGTTTGTGTTTGGTAACTTCTCCTTGTTCGTCTTCCAACGGGTTTCTGTGTTTTTGCAAATTTGGTAAAAGTTTGATTTAATTATGAATATCAAAAGGAACTATTTGATTGCAGTGTTTTTGCTAGAAAATAAAATAAATGTTGAAAGAAAACTTTTCGGTTATTCTGTAGTATAAATTATTGTTGGGGTTGTGAAGTATTTTGTAATCTGTTGATTTTGACAGGTATTTCTTAAGCTCTTGCGATCTTTAAATGTGACTACATAAAGAATATTTCAGTCTGGGTGTATCATGTTAAAGAATATTATATTATTTGTTCCAACTTGATCTTTAATATATAGTAAATAATATATATTTATTATTTGCATGACTGTTAATGAACATTATGTCTATTGTCACATTTCCCTACTGTTAACTTTCCCATATGAACAACGATTTCAAAGAATTTCAAAGTCGGGATCAATTCTAAATATATTATATTTGCTGTTTGTCTGGGACGGTTTGTCAACATCTGGCGGTAAGGAAGCACTGACGCTGACAATGACTTATCTGAACGTCAGCGTCGCAGTTTTAGTTGTTCTTCTGCGCCCCCTCTCTCTCTCTCTCTCTTCTCATTCACACTCTGCGCTCATTGCTGCTTCCACTCTTCGTGCTTGCTGCGTGCGCCCATTCATTGCCTGCGTTGGGGTCACTGGCAGTTATCGGTGCAATTTTGTAATCAGTAGCCGGCTCAAGGTTAACTGCTCTCTGCTGTATATACCCTGTATGCTCTGCTCTGCCCCACAACTCAGCCACCCATTTCACACTCTTTCACCATCTCACCCTCTCAGTCTTTGCATTTTGTTTGCACATATTGACAGTCGCCATATTTGTTTTGCGTTTGTATTCACACTCATCGTGTGTGCACGACTGCGCTTTCGACTGTATTTCACTTTTTTTTCTCTTATATTTGTTGTTGTTATATTTGATTTCATTTCATTTCTGTTTTATTTTATTCCTTCCTTTTTTCTACTTTTTGGGTCATTTGCCTGTCTCGACTGTCTGGAAAGCGGTTTTTTGTATTTTGTTGTTGTTGTTTTTATTGTCACTTTTGTTAATTTAGATTTATTGCCATTTAAATGCACTTCCATTGTATTTGCTCTGTGTGCGACAGTTGACGTTTTTCGAATGTTTTTTTACAGTCTCGTTTCGTATCTTTGCCCACAGTAAGCTCTGATTGCCGCAAGTATAGCCTAATGAGCTCTGTAGACAGACATTGTTTTTTTTTAGATAGAATTGAATTGCATTCACCTTTTGGCGCACTAATCTTAAATTTACAAATTGTTTTCTTTTAAAAACTCTCTCATCTAAGATTGTTAAAGCTTTATACGTTATTATACCCTTCGAAACCCTGGTCAAAAAAGGGTACACTAACTTTGTGCAAATGTATGTAACAGGCAGGAGGCGTACCAAATTTGGCAGGAAGACTCCTGCTAACTATACGCTGATCAAGTGTATTTCAAATGTTGGGTGCCACGCCTACCGTTGTGGCAAATCAATAATTAAATATGAAAGTTAATTTGTAAGCGACGTATCTACGTATCCTCCAAATTTCAATTTGATCGAACAATAAACACAGAAGTTATCCAAGAAAGTATGCGATAACATACAAAGGAGGTAGACGAGCGCGAAGCTTTAGCGCCATCTGTCGAGAAGAATTTGAAAGCATGCCCATGTATGTATGAATTAAACAAATTTTGTTGTACCGGAACATAGATAAAAGGGTATCGCACTCGACTGTTGCTCTCGTTTAAACTAAAATGCAGCTTTACAATCAATTTATGAACGTTGCTATGTATAGAGAATGAAATAAAAGTAGACTCCATAGAAAATTTCTACAAAGCATGTCATATCAATTCAAAAACGAAACAAAGTAGACTTTGAATCCTATACATTTATATAGTTATTTAAACTTTTGTAAACAGTCATCTTTCATTAGTCAACACAATATTAAAATATCGAAATGTTTCATAAATTCTTAAATAGCCGCGGTACACAGGAATTTCTTTTCATGATCGCTATAGCTGAGATTTTGCACATATTTGACAGGATTTGGTTACCTGTAGAGGTCGAACATACACAGGCGGATTTCAGTTCGTCGCTATTCCTCTTTGGCTCATTGTTGTTAATGATGAAGTATGTGTCAACCATTCAAGATCCGAATAATTCAAATTTGAATACGGCAATCAATGCTTTCTTGTTCTATATACAAGTCATTGGGACACTGATTATTTGGAGCCATATACATAAGTGGAAATATTTATTGACCTCGAGCGAAGTTTTAGGATATTTTTGTTGTTTGGGCTTATCGGGGACACTTGTATATTGTGGCTTAATGGTCTGGATACCTCAATACCTTCCAAGCCATCAACAAACATGGCGTTGCTTAAAGGAACAAACATCCAGGCTAACACTTGGCGTTAAGCATTCATCCAATGAAATTGTAGATCGCATTTGGAAAAAATATGAACCATTGCGTAATGCCCCACAGCGTATGCGCCGTTAAGAACAAACAATAGAGCGACGGTCCACATCATAGTTTGATAAAAGTATGTAGATATACAATATGAAGATTTCGCTGTTAAATATTATTTTTTTTAGATTTTCTAAGCCATTCTTACACAGATGCTTTGCACTGTTCACTCATATATCGTCTTTGATGATAAAAATACGCTTTCAAAATTTCATCAAACCCGGACCACATCTTATGTACCCTATACACATATATATAGTTTATATAATCGGCCGCAATGAAATTTTATATTTGATCTCTTGTATTCGTTTTCAAGATACCACAAACATTTTAGTCCGATGTACAAATTGAATAAATGCATCCTATAAATACTTGTAGATTCAAAAAATATATAACTCTCTTTGTCATTTCTTGCTCAGGTCTTGCCATATATTTAGATCGACTTGTTCGAACTTGAATTGTTCTCGAACAATACAGTAAGCACAGCGTCTACCTCCGGTTCCGTCCTCCCACAAGAAATACCAAACTAACTGTGTATTGGGTCATGGTTAACAACGTCAACAACGTCATTCGATTACCCGCATTCCCCACACTTACTCACACACACTCCATAGTGTATTTTAATTGTTTTGCAACATTGTTGACATTTTTACCTCAGCATTTCTCTTCCCTTTCACTTGTCCACGCCCCCCCCTCTATCGATGCGCCTCTCATTCATGCCGAGACAGATATGACGCAGTCTCTTGCATTGTTTTGCGCTGTGACTATCGTAATTTGCTACGCAAATATCAATTGCATACGAAACTGAACCTACGTATTTGTAAATAGATAAAGACTGAGGAACCCTGCCATCAGCCCCTATCCCTCCAAAAGTGGAGCCGCACCCACAGTTTATGTTAACAATTTCAGAGCAATTTTTCACTACGCACTTTGCACTCTTTATGCATACGATTTGCATAGATAATTTGTTTACCTCACTCTCTCACTATCCCAGCAGAATCTCGCAAATGTGTTCATGCCATTAACCTACATACAGAATAGAATAACATAGAATAGAAATGAAGACTAGCAGAGGCAGGGCAGGGGCACGAGACTGTGAGCGCGAGAGAAAAATCTAATCGTTAATTGGCACACTAACCCCAAACAAATGGGCGAAATGGGCACCACAGCCGGCAGTTGCCATTGGCCCCATTTGCCGGACTGATAAAAATAGTTTATCAAGGTTATTTGCCAAAAAAAAAAATAAAAAAGAACAACACAAAAACATAATAGCAAAGCAACAATAAAAAAATCGCGACAAGCGAGACGAAAACAAAAAAAAACCAAAAACGAAAGCGAAATCGAAAGCATGTGGGTGCCTCAATAAAGTGCGCGAATACCGACCGCAACAGTAATTGAAAACGACCTTGAGATAATGGCCTCATTTGTGCAGATATTTCCACAGCACTCGCATATACATTGCTTATTTGTTTGTATTTGCCGAAATTCTTTGGTCCTCCATTTGTTTAGCTGCAAAGTGAACCAGGAACAGAACGTACTCATAATAGAAAAGAAATTGAGCACTCAAAAAAGAAACAAAATTGTTTACAATTTGTATTTGGGGGGTATTTGAATAACAATGAAATAGCAAATTGGAAGAGAGACCCATCTATATTTCTCTTTTTCTTACTTTTATTCCCTTCCTAATACTCTAGCAAAGCTGATAACTTTAGTATCGTATTTAGTTCAAACAAAGCCTAATCTATTCAATATATTACCTACATCTATAAGATGATATTGATTTTATCATTAGGAGAGATTTATATTGCAAAGAGAAGAGCTAAAAAACATAATTGAAAAGAGATTATCGAGTTCCGTTTGTGGCCAGACGAATCTTCAATAAAATTTCATATGCAATACAAATCGAAAAAAAATAAATCAGCATTGACAAACAGCTTCATAAAAATTCAATCAACAATATGAGAGCTGAAAGTACAAATTTCAGAGAGATACCATACACACATACATACATACATATATAGTATATATAGTATAGTAGATGCGACATCAAATGAAACTCTCAATTCAACTCTGACGACTCTCAGTGTGAACTCGAACACGCGATTCAGTTGCAGCAGGTTCAATAACTTCGTCGTGTTAAATTCCATGGAATATCTAAACATCTGTCAGATTGTACACATGCGTCACATGACCAAAAGAAGGAAAGAGAAGACAAAACAAAACGCATATAATAATTAAATAAAACGCGCTGCACATTGAACTCAAATTTGGCATAGATGCCGACTACAAAAAATACAAAACAAAAAAAAAGAAATACCCGAATAATTAAATTATGCCATCAACAATAAACGAAATCAAATAGGAAGACAATGCGAATAGCTAGAACTGCATTTTTAAAGTAGATTAGAATGATTTGGAAATACCCTTGATAATTTCATTATTATGTTATGTTACCTAGAAAAATTATTACTCAGTTTGTCAGCCAAAAAATTACTATAAATATTGTATTTTTTCTGAAATATTATTTTTAATACATAGCTTATTTATAGCACATATAAAAAGCCATGTTTCTCAACTGTTAACATACCATATGTATCTCACTCGAAAACCTATCAACTCCAGCTAAAAATAGGGTATACAAACAGAAACATTTGTATTTATGGGTCAATGTGCTAGTTTGCGGTAAACTGAGTTTTTGGCCAGAAAAAAATATACAAAAAAATGGGAGAAAAAAAAATTATGGTTGACCGTGGTGCATTGACACCTTATTTCGCCAGAGATTCTAAACAATACGCAACCGCAGGCCGCAGTTCATTCACACAGCGAACAACGCAAAAGAGGGAAAACGTTGAGTCCGTGGAGATTAGGCAGATAAGGGCTTCAAAGATATGCCTCTCGCAAAAGTCGACAAGGTGTCGCAATGAAAGCAAATAAAAAGTGAAAAGATCGAGAATGAGTATATGAATAGACAGCTACAAAGAAAGAAAAAAAACGAAGGCAGCTAAAACCGAACGAAACGTTTCGTTTGTTTACCCAAAATTAGGGTCAGGGCTAGAGGCAAATGACGACAGAAACAGACAGTCAAGACAGAGAGACAGACAGACAAACAGTCAACCGACAGCCTTTCTTTCTTATCCCCTGTCTGGGTTTCAGTATCTATCTATCTGTCTCTCTTTCTCCGTCTGGTTTTTATCTGTGTCATGCGAAAGCGAAAATTCTCTGAATACGAGATAGCATTCATTTCTTTCCAGACAGTAGGCGAATGCAGCCTAGCCCGCATCCCCTGCTCACCTACCCCGCCACCAGCTACACCTTCTCTAGCCTGGCTGGCAAAATGCTTTTCATTACTTTCATACTAATTTCATATAAACTCAGCCACAAGCTCAAGTTCGTTCTGTCCCTATTCCCCCCCCCCTCGCTGTGGCTGGCCCACAAATGGCAGACTACAATTTTCTATGTACACCCGAAACTCTCAAAATATTGCAGCCCGCCGGCCATTTTGGTTTTACTCTGTCTTTCTTTTTTTTCGCCTCTTTTGGCTTCTTGTTTTTTTTTCGGCAATTTTATTTTTGCCATTGTTCTGTTGTTGTGGTTGTCGCTGTTGTTGTGGTGTCTGCTGCCGCGCGCCTTCGCTTCAACGCCCACATTGCAAGCTATCGCGCCCTCCTCCCAACCTGCTAGGCTGGCGCGTACAACCCGCCAACGCCTTTGCTCTGCCGACGTCGTCGTCGTCGTCTGTTGTCGTTTTTCGGATGTTGTTGTTGTTATATTTGTTCTCTGAAGCGCAAAAACGTGTCGCTGTCAGTTTTGTTGCTTTTCTTGCTGGGTTTTTATATATGTATATATTTTTGGTTCTTCTCTTCTCGCACATTTTCGTTGTTCTCTCACGTTACCAAAGCTTTAAACATGTTCTGTATTACATGTTAATATATTGTTATTTTAAAATGTATTTGTTGAGAATTTCCTAACTTTTCTAAAGTATTTTTAAAACTCAAATTTCATAGAGCTTAATAATGTATGGTATTTCCACATGAATTCAGCGGTCCTGTGGCGCAATGGATAACGCGTCTGACTACGGATCAGAAGATTCCAGGTTCGACTCCTGGCAGGATCGAAGAGATATTTTTTTTATATTTATAGAAAGAATTCCACTTTATTTTTTTATAAATATTAAGTGTCTTTTAATTTTTCTAAGGTAAATTTAGTATGTAGTAAATAATGGATTGGTTAAAAACTCATAATATATAATGAACTTTGTAGTTTGAAAACATTACATTCACATTCGCTTTTGTTTTTAGGGGTTTTGTAAGAAGAAATAGTAAAGACTTGAAACCCTTATTGAATTTTATGAATAAATGTAAGCAAAATTTTATAAAAAATTAAAATTGTAACCCAGCAGCAGCAAAAAGTTATTTTCGCCCAACGTGGGGCTCGAACCCACGACCCTGAGATTAAGAGTCTCATGCTCTACCGACTGAGCTAGCCGGGCACTTGCGGGCGTCTTGTCAAAACGCACAACATGTGGCCAAGTCAAGAACTACAAACAGAAACCAGAACAAGAAGGCAAATGGAGAGAAAACCAACGTGGAATTTCCGTAAAAGCAAGAAGACAAATGAATAAACAAAGGCCGCGAAATGAAAGGCATTAATAATAAATACCAACGCCCACACACACAGACACACGTGTGCCACACTGCGTATGCGTAATTTAGTTTCAGCTATGACTTCTCTTGCGATTCAGGTCAAACTAATTAGCAACTAAACAATTGATTCCATGTAGTTTGCTGATTACCTGCAACATTGGCTTGTGATTGGCAGCGAAACGCCGTCGCGACCTCCATTGTGAATTAATCTACGAGTGCCCCGTTGTAATCACAACGCCTCCGTCATAAAGCCGCCGCTGCGACGTCCTCTGCCAGTTTATGGTTACATTGTAGTTGCGTTTTAATTGCATTTGCTTTAATCAGTTTGCCTGGTATATAATTTTCCTTGCATTTCATTCATATACTCGCGCACTCACTCGCTCTCTTTCTCTCACTGCGAAAACTACTCGCACAACACACACAAGCAAATACTAATAACAACAACTGCAGCAACAACTACAACAGCAAGCACACTATTCATAGATTTCTATTTCATTTCACCCTGACCCACCGCAATAGTTTTCTATGTACCCCTTTTTCGCAGTCGTCGTCGTCGGCGTCGGTGTCGGGCTTCGCGACTGCAGCGCTACTACAACAACAATGCAAACTATTTATGGCAAATTTTGTTTGTTGTTGCTGCCGCTTTCTTTCGCACTCTTGTGTGTATGTTTGCCGCTCTTGATTTAGTTATTTTAATGGGTTTCGGCTTGATTTGAATGCTCTTTACAAACGGCAATATAGCAAGCTGATTGCGTTTGAGACTGGCATTATATAATATTATATTATATAGGGTACTTGTTTTTGTTATTCAATATCGTAATAATCAGAATGTTTGTCGTCTACTTGTCTTTAAAGTATTCTAACTTTTTCTTTCATCGACTTCTAGTCAGTTTGCCGCTTTTTATACATTTTCTTAACTCCTTATGTAATCATAATTATATCGATATATTTTACTGACTTTCTATTCATTTATTTATTTATCTATTCTTTCAACATTTTTTTTAGCTATCTTCAAACTGTCTAGCTTTAATACTTATAGCGTATCTTAGATTCGTTGTGTTTTATAGCCATAGCATTATTATGTTTCTCTCTTTTACATGTTTTGTTTTTGGTATTTTATTTCTGTCTGCGTCGGTTCATTGAGTTTCAGTTTGCGATAAAGCGGCGCCGGCGCCGACGCTTGCCACGCACTTTTTACGCACACCCCACGAACAGCAACAGCAACAACAAAAATAAACATACAGCGGCAACAACAATTGGTGGTGACAAAAGTGCGAACAAGTGCGAAATTTCGTGCAGACAGCTATGTATGTATTTGTGCACACACATACACATACATTCATATTCCAGTATGTGTGTAGGCGTACAGTGCGTATGAGTGGGTTTTGTGAGTCATTACGCATACGCCGCGTTGTCTGCGACGCACATTCCAAATGGAGGCAATTAATGTGTGTTCCCTCCTGCCCAAAATGTGCGAAAGAGTTGTTGTTTTTTTTGTTTTTGGCAAAAGGTAAACAATATTAGATACGGAAAAGATAAGCAAAGAAGGCTTTGTTTAATGATTGATAAGTTCAGGCAACAGAGTTTCATATTAAAAAAGGTTTTACAGATTTTTAAAATGGTTTTTCATATTTCAAAAGAAATTTCGAAGAATCCAGAAAGAAATATGTAATTATTATGTATATATGTATATATATTATTTTAATACATTTTAATAAAATATTTATATCTTCTCGTATTTATTTAAAATATTTGTACTATTTCTTTTTCTCCTTCTTTTACGCATTTATTTGATTTGTTTTATATATGTATATATATTGATATATATTATTTTTGGCTTTCTCAACACTCTTTTTTAGCACTGATTCATTTCGCAATTCGTACATTTATTTCTCTCTCTCTCTTGTTTTTTATGCCTTTGTTCTGGTTTTCATTTGCGTGTGCTTTGATTTGAAATGCTTTGTTCGTGTTTCACTTAGTATAGCAATACCTATATTATACCTATACCTATAGCTTTCTATATGTGTATATCTGTATCCGTATCTGTATCTGCAAACACATATGTTAGCTACACATGCAGTTTGGTTTTTGTTTTTTCCTTTTCTTCGTTTGCCTTTTTTTACGTATTCGTGTATTTTACTTTTTCTGCTTTCTTTCGTTCGTTGTTTGTTTTTTGATTTTTCGTTTTTTGGCAATTCAGGTATATATTATCAGAATTTTATTGCGTCTTAGGTTCATTGTTTCCCCCCAAAATTTGTGTTTGCAATGCACTCAAAGTTGTATTTGCTGGCACATTATTTAATTTCAGCCAGAATTGAGATTCTGTTTGACTCTGATCTGACACTTGATTAATATAGACAGAAAGTCTGGCTTAATTTTATTTAATTTAACGAAGATTTTTAAATTTGTTTGATGTGTAAAGTTAGCAATTTGTATTTATTATATTACTTTTTTTTGCAGACTGTTGGCTCTTTAAGTCATTCTCATAGCCTCCCTTTAGATATTTCACTTTTTTCCACAAAGGACATTCGTATATTTCCTTTCACCTACTGCTCTTTGCAATTTATCTGGCTCTGCCAATTTCTCTCCCCCTTGCTAACTAGCTATCACTACATTTTCTTTTCCATTGTTTTTGCATGTCATACTCACACATGTATATCAGCTATTCCCTCACTTTATGAGTGCATTGCCTCGCATTAGTTCGACATTAATCATCAGGTATTCTCGTAGCACACCGAACCTACAGAAAACATCAATCAAATATCGAGCAAAAGGAACAACAAACAAGCGAATAGCTGCAGTAGCCCGCACTACCTCCCTCACTCTTTCTCTCTCTCTCTCTCTCTGTTCATAGATTACTTTTAATTAATGGCCTTTGTTTGTGCGCTAAAACTTTTACTATATATGCATACAGACATGTGCATTCATATATATTCGTATTCACATATATAGCTCATATATTCATACGTAGATTCGCGTATATATTCATTGCACTCAACTGTGGTATTTGTTGAGATAAGCATTGCCGTTTCGAGCTATTAAATTCATTTCAATTTGAAAGCGAGAGTGTTGAAAGAAAGAGAGACCATAGAGCAAAAAGGTAGGCACAGGGAAACAGAGGGAGAGAGAGATCGCGATAATGACTGTGTTTACCAAGTGCGAATATGTATGTGCATATGCAGGTATTCTTCATATTTGTTCTAGAATATCTACATTATATACTATATATTTTGTGTTACCCACTCGGATACGCTTTCTAATTGGACTTTAGGGAAGAAAATGATACTATGCAAGCTGCTGCAGAATTATCAGACAGTGCCACAGAGAGAATATGGTGTGCACAATTGAGGTTTGGTGTATAAAACTGATGACTGCACATTAGAATCGAGTCAAGAATTAGTCACAGAAGGAAAAAAGCTGTGTATGAGGCTGTATAGGGGCTATCGATTAATGCATTAAAAACGATTGTTGCTCATCAGTGATTATAAAACTATCGATACACTTACATATTCATTATTTTCATATTTACGAAACAGAAAAGTAGCCATTTTTAAATAGTATTATTAATTATAAGCTATCGATAGCAGTTAAAATCATGCATATCGATATTTACTCATCGTGAATATTATAACTATCGATATTTAGTATTTTTCCTGTTACAATTCAACATTTCAATAGTATTATCAACTAAAAAAGCCACAAACGATAGTAATAATCGATAGTTTCGATAATTTGCTTATTATATTTAACTATAGCCCAAGTAAACAGGCAAAAGTAGGCAACAAACTATTCATTCAAACTACAACTATAAATACTATTTATGCGCCATCTCACTCTCCTTTTCGAATGCTCTGTCACTTTCTATTCGCTGTGTCATGTAAGATGAGATCATTTGAGTTATTCGTGGTGGTGCTGTTGAAATTCATTCATGATATATACAGGTAATTAGTCCCGCTAAAACTAAATCATATAGGCGACAAAAAAACAGCTTGAAAACAACAAGAGAACAAGAGAAAATCCAGAAACAGCAACAACTTATTGTATGGAACAGTTTTTTAAAAAACTTTTTTGTATTTTTAGCATTTTGTATTTGCAAATTGAGCAGCCATTTTTGATTTCTGATGACGCGCACCGACCGAATGACATACAGTCGAACAGCGACACACACACTGTTGCAGGCACAAGCTGCAGATACAGATACAGATACACAAATACACGAGCACGTGTAGCGTTTGCTGATGAAACGAAATGAATTGCCCCTCCGAAATTTCATATATTTATTGTATACACACGTACACACACATGTATGTATGTATGTATATGTGTGTTAATGGGTCTCTGACCTGATTTAATAATAATAAATATCGTGCTGTGTGAGTGCGACGGAGTGAGCAATAAACACAAAGCGAATGAATAAGGCGAAAGAATACTTTTGCATTCCCCATAAACATTTTTAAAAGTCGCAATCTCAACGCAAGTTGTGGTTAACTTTATTTTTATATATTTATACTTATATATTTTTTGACTCTCTTACACCCCTTGTAGTCAGTACTATATCTTATGTTAATTTGAATTCTTCTGGCAACACTTCTTACAAACATATTCAAGTTTGCATAACAGCACCAACATTTTGATCGAAAAAAACCCTGTCCATGTCCAAAAATGAATGAATAACAAACCTTGACGAAAATTCTTATCAATAATTGCACAAAAAAAAAAAAAAATTAAATAACAAATGACAATAAAATTAAACAAATATCAAGTGAGGGCCTTGAAAATGGCATGCATGACTAGCAAATACTCTAGAAATCATTGTTAAATATGATTATTTTTGTTATTTTTAAGTAATGCTATAAATATCTCTCGCATTAACTTATCTTCGATAGTTTAACGATACTATCGCTAAAAACAAACAATCTTCTATATTTATTCAAATGATTCATATTCCACTGCCACGCCCACACACAATATTGACCCACAAGAGTCGCTGATAGTTCAATATACCCCCACACACATATGCCGACCCCTTTGCTCCCATTCTTTATCGCCCTCTCTCTCCCTTTTTGCTTATTCGCTCTCAGTGCGAATTTTGTATATGAACAGAAATTATTATCAACAGCGTCTGTTTTTATTTTCGCCTTATGAGGGTGTGTGCGAGCGTGTGTGTGTGTGTTAGTGCAACTGCTGTGAGGCTGTGTGGGTGACCTTGAAAACGGTTGCTTTGTTGTTGGCACATTTTGGAAATTATCGCGCGTGTTTCGTTGTATGTGTTAAAAGTCGCTGTCTGTATGTGTCTCTCTCTCTCTCTCTCTCTTCCTTGCTTGTTCGCACTGTCTGTGTCACCCGCACTCTCTCTTTCACTTTATTGATGAAATGAAAGTCAATGGGATTGTTGTTGCTTTTTCGGGTTGACAAAATGCAAGCAGCTCAAATTGAAATGCGCTCGTAATTATCGCGCGCTGCGCCATGAAATTAATTATCTTTTTACAGAGATGTACGATAAACTTGTGCGCCACATGAAAAAAAGCCAAAGTTCGCTGTATTAATTCAAGGCCAAGTGCACACAAAAACATATAGTACATTATATATATAACATATAACAGCAGCAGCAGTAGCAGTAGCAACAACAATAACAATAACAACAACAATGGCAAAAAATATACAAAGCAAACAGCGAAAGCGCAACTGCAAAAATGAAAATAATAAACATGTTGGCGATAAAGAGAAGAGAACAAATGAGTGAAAGAGAGAGACACAGAGAGAGAGAGTGAGAGAAGAGGGAAATACTTAAATAAATTATAAACAGAATTATATTATCAATATAAAACAAGAAAGAAAGGTAAGAAGAAAGGCATGCATAGAATACTAAATATATATTAGTCATATTTCATCATATACTCGTATATCGTAGCATCACCATATATCATATTAATGTAATATTTTTCCCAACTCTTCTTGCCATCTACTTATTCAAGCATCCCTGCAGCATTTTCATTCATTCTTCACTCGAATAACTGCGCAACACAATCTCTAATGGGAATCGACAGCTTTTCCAATGTGAATCCACACAATTTTCCCCTCATTAATGCCAATCAAAGGCTGCAAAATGTGCCAATCAAATGGACAACAACATAAATAACAATAACAACAAAATTCAAGGCCCCTTTTTAGACCCCTTTGGGAGCCGACAGAGAGAGATAAACCAAATGCAAATTGAACTGTCCCTCAAATCCCACAAAAACAACAGCTAAACAAAAAGGGAATATCGTTGTTAATCCTTGAAACGAACTATAAACTAGAATCCATTTGTGGCATGTTAAGCACGTTCTGGGGCGCCAAATACCTCAACACAATAAAAGGGGATCAGAGGCAGCTATGCAGAGTAGGCGTTGCTGGGGCAAATATCTTTTGGGGCAGGCAAACAATATTAAGAACTTCATAATCAGGCTAAAATATCGTTCATGCTCTTGTTGTTGTTGTTGTTCCTATTGCTGTTGCTGTTGTGTTGTTCTTCTTGGTTGTTGTTTATTCAAAAATTCACATGAATTTCAAGGACAAACTCGAAATTCAAACTGAAACTCGAAAAGGTTTTATTTTTTAGGCTTTTTCTTGTACGTTTTGGTTTTGTTGTTTTTAGCTTTTTTTTCTGCAGGAATTAATTGTGCGGGTTCTCGGCGTTGCACTTATTGTGCAGCTGTGTGTGTGTGCAGTATATATATTTATGTATTTGCATTTGTATTGTGTATATACTCGCTGCAAAAACAGGAAAGCAAAACCCGCCACAACGTGAGCGCTTCTGTTCTGCCTGTGCTAATGGCATTTGGCCTATTTATGCTTCCTCGTATTCGACACACTCACATACATACACACACACAGATTGGCATATTGAGTAACGTTCTCGCTGCAGGGTTTCAAATTTGTAGTCTCTGTTTTTTTGTATTTCGCTTTTTTAACCCTTCAACTGACGCGGGGTAACTTTTCAATTTTTTCAAGTCTTTCGCGTCGTTTGCATTTGCAGTTGGAAGTTAATTGGGTTACAAGCACAGTGGGTTAACAGGGTGTTTGTTGTATTGTTCAATTGAGCAACCTCAAGCAAGTAGTAGATTATATTGCAGAACAAAAAAATATATATATAATTAATAATAATATATATGTATGTATATTTAACTATAACTAATATTATTTCTTTCCAATTTGATTTGCAATTTTAATTTCCATGTTGAATACATTAAAGGTATCACAAGCACTCTTTACAACAGAAAGTTAATGGATTTTACGCATGGAAACCTGATAGAACGAATTCCAATGATCTTATAATCATCAATCTTATAAATCTGAAGATTTTGTTAATTTAGAATCTTATATTCTTCAACTCGTAACTCTCCTTAACAAAACACCCTATTCTATTTTGGTCAATTAGTTCTCTACCCTCTACCCAGTATATTCTTATAAGAACTACCGACACCCTGTATTGCAATAACAATTTGCCAAGCCCTCTGAAATGTTCTGCACGCGCTCTGCGTGTCGTTCTCCTCCCCTCTCCCCATAAAGGCAAGTATATATAAATGGAACTGACACATACACATATGTACATATAAATACATGCTATACATATATCGATACGAGTATATACAGACGCATATGTATGTTTTCAAGATCAAGGTCAAGCCATGTGCCACGACTTGGCGATGAACGCAAACATGTGCGAGACATAAACAATGCAAACCCTGGACTTGGTTGCGAGTGGTTTTTTTCGGTATTTTTTTTTATTTTTTGAAGCTACAGCAACCCTTGCAGACTATTTGACACACTAAAGCGGCCGCAATGATGATCATAATGATTATAAGAGCAAAGCAGATGATCATCAAGTTTGCCAGTCCTCTGGACAATGGGCAGACAAGTGTACCTGCTGGCAACAACAACAAAAAAGGCAGCTGCTGTTGCTGAGACCTTGAAAAGAAGAGACTGAAAAGGAACAGCAACAGCAACGATGAAAAAAAAGAACAAGAACCGCAGCGACAAATTTGTAGACCTTTCTAAGGCAAAAGCTGATCAGGAAATGCAAGCAAGCCACAAGAAGAACAGGCCAAAACTGGTTTGAAGTCAGGCAAAGAAAGAGACAACAAGAGAGTGTATGTGTATGTATGTGGACTGGGCAAACGGTTATCATGTTTCAGGCACATGATTGAAATTGAAATACAGCGTCATCAGCAGTGCTCAAAAAAGAGACTTGAAAGAAAAAAAGGAAAGAACTTTTAAGTTTGCGTGTCCTGCACAGATTAAGCTCCTTCTGGCTGCACCTCATTGCGGGCTGTGCGAGAGGGGTGTGGTAGGTGTGATAGGTACTCCTCTCTCTCTCTACTCTACTCTGTGAGAGCCTTTGGGCTTGAAGTTTTCTGAAGTTACCTGGGCGCGCTGGCTGTCTAGACAGTCAGCAGCACACCTAAAACCTAATTGCAGTCGTCCCATTGGCCCCGAATCGATATGGGACCATCGATTGGGTTTCTCTGGAAAGCGCCTGCAGGCTGCAACCTTATGCTAATTTGACTGCGCCTGAAATCTGACGCAACTCAGGATACACAAAATTCTTTTCTCTTCTTCGGGTTTCTGCTTATGCAATTAACAGTTAAGAGCGTTTGCCATAAGGCGGTTAGCGTAACGTCTGCTTACCATCTAAGACACGAAGAACTTTAACAGTAGCGTTGACTTACCTGCAAATAAGAGAAGAACAGGAAGAAATCGATTAGAAATTTGCAAATATGTTGGAATTTACAAAGAAATATGTATACTTTAGATCATAACTAAACAAACTACAATGAAATGTGATTTACCCGCTATCCACCAGATCAAAACGATTTCTTAACTCTATATAACTTGCATGTGTAGCGTTACTTTTGTGTTGCCTACTTTCAGGGAGGGCCTTCGAAATCAGTACAAATTTAGAATTTATTAAATAACTTTAATCTTAATTATCCGATCGCAAACAAATTTTCAGAAATCATTTGACTGTTCATAGTTATTGTGTTTACCAAAAATAAATTGTCCTGCATTAAAATAGAATATTTTAATATAAAATTTATATCTAAATATAATATCTAAAACAAACGTGAACAAAGTGCAATCATACTACATATTGACACCGAATTTGGTAGCCCTAGCTCTTAAAGTCTTTGAGATCTAAATGTTCATACGTACAGACAGACAGACGGACGGACAGATAGACGGACAGACGAATATGGCTATATCGACTCGGCTTTTGATGCTGATTTAGAATGTATATAATGTATATAATTGGTGGTGAATGTATATGTATATGTATATGCCAATTGCTTTGGCTAGAACAAAGTTATAATACCCGTTATCTGATCGGTGTATAACATATGGTACAGGAACCTGCATGCCCTGAGTATAATATAAACTCTTATTCAGTTGCCCTTTTTATGCTTTTGTATATGAAGTTATGAATATTTAACTTACTAATTAAATTTCTGCGTAAGTTAATTTCTTTTTATAGCTGTCTTTAAGTTTAATATACAATTTGGCAGATTTGGAATGGGGATTACCGTTTGGCATCTGTTGGCAGCAGCCAAAAGTTTTTTATTATTATTATTTTATATTGCTGTTTTCTTCTGCTGATTCATCAAGTATACCCCTGATCTCCGTCTCTCTCTCTCTCCACGTTGTTCGTACCGCCTTTTGTTATTCATTTCTTAGTGTATTTACGTCTGAAAAGTTTTCTTTTCATTATAATTCGCACAATTCCATCCACAAAGCTTTGCAGAACTCGTCGTATTCACTGAGTTTTCTCCAAGTTCTGCTTGTTGACTTTCTCCAACGAGTTTGCTCGCATTTTTCCCTCCTTCTCTTTCTTCATGTTATTGGCTGTGACCTTGTGGCTGTCATTAGCATAAGATTAACGAGCTACACCGACATATAAAGTGCACTCCAACTGACCAAACACGTGCAACACACACACACACCCTCAAGCATAAGTAACCAATTACAGATGCCCTGAGCTATAACTCAAATGAAATCGAATGGGAAAATGTCAAGAAAATCCTGTGCGAAAAACAAGTGGAAGATGAAGAAGAAGCAGCAGAAATGTTCATAGCAGCTGGCGTACCAAAGTTTTTCTTCACTCCCAAGCATTTTCATGGATTTGCAGACATTGCGCATACGCCACATTGAACAACATGCGAAGCCCAATTGCCAGTGAAATTGCGAAAAATAAAACAACAGCAACAGCAGCAAAATCGACTTTGATATGTGGGTTGTGTCTGCGTTGCGTCCCGACGGCACATTTTGGCATTTTCTCTTTCATCCTCCTGTTTTCTATACCATGTACACATTGGAAATGCGTTAGGAAAGGTATATTACATTTATTTTGGGAAATACATTTGAGCTATAAGAAATATTCCTATGAAGGTAAACGTATTTCGATTCGTTTCAACGCTCAAATAGTTTTGTAATGAGTTAGTTGCACATCTTTCTGTATAAATAACTTTGCCTTCAAGTCTATTAGAGATGGGGATAGTAAATTAGTCGCGTACTCTTTATTTTTTGCTGAACTAATCATTTATTTCTTTTCCATATCTAAAAGTCAAAAGAATATATTCTTAAGCGAATGCATATATCAATATCTAAAGATCTACAGCAAGGGGAGAATAAAGTGAATATGTCACCAGAGCTTATACTCATCTATCTACTGAGTATCTAGTAGTCAGTCAAATGCATTTGCTCGTCCTTGCGCCTTTTCTCTCGTCTGCAGCCTTGGCATGATTTCATTACATTACGCTTCTTGCCTCCCCCACTTTGTGGCCCGTTTTGGGTGTTGCTTCCGTTGCCCTTCTGCCTTTTTGCTGCTTATGGGTTTTGTGGGTCGTTTGCCGCGCACCCGCGCACCGTCAGACATATCCACAAAGTGAAAGCAAGACGAGAATTTCGGGTTCAACAAACACACGCACAACATGCAGCAGGAGCTGGAGCAGGAGATGGAACCGACACAGGCACAGGAGCTGGCGCAGAAAGCAACTGAAAGCTCCTCTAGGGAGGGAGAAACGAATCGATTATTTTCGGGCCGACGCATTTTATTTTAGTTGGCCATAAAAAGCAAAACACTTTCACGGCCAGGGACAGCAGTGGAAACGGAGATGGAAAATGAAAATGAAGAAAAATGGAAGCATTTTGGTTCGTTGGGGGAAGCTGCACGCAAGGGCGTTGGCCACTTTGAAAGGGGCTGGTGGAGAGAGAGAGAGGGGAGAAATGGGAATTGGGTGTTTTGGGTTTGTGGTAGGCACTGTGTGGCGTCTGTGTACCTCAGAGTTTATTGTCTGTGTTTAGCCTTCAACTTGACGATGCCAAAAACCTATGCCGACGTCGACGACTGTGCGCCGTCTGGTGACCTTCAACTTTCAACTTTATTGGCATTGTCAGTCAGACCAAGAGACAGACAGACCCGCCCCCTCTTGCTGTCTGTCTGTCTGTTTGTCTGCCTGTTTGTGTTGTCTGTGCGCGCGTTTTAGTAATTTTGGGGCTTACTTTTAGCTTGAACCCAAAGCCATCTACTACCCCACCTCACACGCCCCTTTCGATTTGCTGTCTGCCATGCGCGACCTTGAAAATGGCCGCGTTTTCACGTGAAAGGTGAAAGGCACGTTCTGAGTGCTGATGAGACCGTGTCTGTGTGTGTATGTGTATTTGTGCGTATTTGAGTTCGTGCCCAATTCAATTCTTAGGTCTCCCCATTAAGCTTTTCCTTGTCCTGTTTTGCAGCCGCTTTTTTGCGTTTCCACTTTTTCTTAGACAGGTTAATAAACTACGTACTGCTAATTCTAGGAATAGCTTCGAAATCTGTGGGAATGTAAACATTACAATTTTTGAAAAGGTTTTTTTTTAGCGTTGCGAGCCACAACAGATGCAAATCAGAGGAACCATTTTTAGTAAAACAGAAATCAATAATTCGGAATTCTTAAAACTACCTTTTCATGAATAGGGATAAAGAGTTATACTGAAGGATTGCAGGCATATAAAGATTACATCTTATTCAAGTAAGAAAATCCTATAATTTAATCAATTTGCTAAATAATGCAATGAAAGATGTACTCTTAAAAATAAAAACAAGTCGAAATAACAGAAAAATTAATTGACTCTTTATTACAAAACTAAATAGCGAAAGAAAAAATACTAATGTTAATAAAAAAAGACTAAATAATATAATAAATAAAAGGAAATAATATAAAAAAAGTTTTTTAACCGATGCCAACAACACGCGGTGTTCCCAAGCGGTCCCTCATCTAAGTACTAACCGCGCCCGACGTTGCTTAATTTCGGTGATCGGACGAGAACCGATGTATTCAACGTGGTATGGTCGTTGGCGAAAGTCAACTAACGAACGTACAACTTAAGTTGATTTAATAATGAGAATTTGAGTGGTAAAATATAAAGGAATGAGAAGAACTGATAATATTATTAATAAACTCCTACAATTCGTACAAAAGCTCAGATGCTTTACCACTTTAAACCATGCAAAGGTTTTTTTGTATTTAAGAAATTATATTGAAAGCTTTACTCGCGCCATCTGTGCGAAAACAAAGTCAACTTTCGCTGACGACGAAAACGAACAATAGATGGCACTCGCCGGCCGGCCCACAAAATGAAAAACTGCTTGTTTTACACTAACAGAGCTCTGTTCCCAAGACACGATCCCATTTGTGTCTCAGATAGAAGATTCACGACATGTTGTAGTGGCTCAGTTGAACTGTAAGGCCAGGGGTTCGAATCCCGCAACCGACATATGAAACATTACATTTTTTTTAAATTTAATTTTAACTTAAAATGAATATAACTAGTAGTGTAGCGGATATATCACAGAAGGGAACGTTCGACTATCTCTATCACTCACCTGGCTTGCCATTTGGACTATATGGATCGTAGCTGCCAGCCGACATGGGCGATGCATAGCCGTTGGACATATTGAAGCTGTGATTCTGCGAACCTGGCGACGGCGACAGCGGGGGCGCAGAGCTGGGTACGCTGCCCGGACTTGGTGTAGACATCCAATCCTCGGGACTGAAAGTATATATGATACATAGTTAAATCTATGGGGAATACCAGATGAAGAGCCTGTGTTCTACTTACGCATCTAATCGTGCACGTTTTGAGGGCATAAAAACCAAATGACCGTTAGATGTTGAGGCCGCAGCAGCAGAAGCTGCTGCAGCTGCAGCCGCCGCGGCAGAAGTTGAGGCTGCTGCTGCGTTGCCGTTGTTGTTGTTGCTACTGCTGCTGTTGTTATTGTTGCTGGTTGCAGTGACGGTGGCTGTGGCGGTGGCGTTGGCGGTGTTGGTGGTCAAGGCGATGACGTCAGGCATGGGTTCTGTTTTTATTATTGCTGGCGCTGGTGTCGACGTCGCTGTGGCAGTTGTCAATAGCTTTAATTTATCTTCCACACTATTAGTAGTTGCTGCTATTGCTGTTGCTGTTGTTCCTCCTGATGATGTTGTTGTAATTGTTGGTGCTGCCGCACCGCCATTTGCATTGGCCACTTGAAAGGTCAAGGCGACAGCGGAGGCATTGTTGTTGCTGTTGCCAGCACCAGTGGCAGCAGCGGCTGCGGCAGCGGCTAATTGTTGTTGCAATAAAATGTGACTGGGAATTGTTGATTGCTTTTGTTGGCCAGTTTGTTGTTGTTGCTGTTGTTGTTGTTGTGAGGCATTCAAACGGTACATTTTGCATGCACGAGATTTTTATAATCAGTTAAATGTTGTTTTTGTTGCAGCGGCGTTTGACAACATGGCCACGCCTTCATGTTGCCTATTAGCATTTTATTTTACATAATTTTTCCGATGCCGTGAAGCTAAAAAAAAAAAAAGAATTCAAATTAAATGGAGTCCGAATTAAAAAATAAATATATCAAAAAAGTGAGTTTGGTGCGCCCCCGGGTGGACTCGAACCACCAACCTTTCGGTTAACAGCCGAACGCGCTAACCAATTGCGCCACGGAGGCTGTGTGAATTGCGCAAAAATTTTAACATACTCAAAACAAAAGCAAGCGAAGCTACATGTTCTAAATGCTTTCATGAGCTTTGCACTCAATCCCACTGCTTCGAGTGAGTTGCTGCACTGCTTGATAGAGCGACTTTGACCACTCGCATCTCAACTGCCTCCGTGGCGCAATTGGTTAGCGCGTTCGGCTGTTAACCGAAAGGTTGGTGGTTCGAGTCCACCCGGGGGCGCAGCAAATTCACTTTTTTGATGCATTTCTTTTGTTTAATATAATTATTAATTAATATTATTGAGTACTACTTAAATTATTCTATATTTATACATCATTTAAATTATGTATACTTAACATAACTTAAAAAATGATGAATTACAGACATATGTATGTATGTATTTATTTTAAATATTTACGAAGTTGCGTTTTCATTCTTCAGTTCAATTGATTGCATGACTAAATATCAATTACCCGACGTTTAAACGAGGTCAATGCAGCAGTTTAATGCACCTCAAGTGCACGTAATAACTACAACAGCCACCCCCCTCAGAATATTTTTCCACCCAAAAAACCCCACCCACATTTTCTTCAAAAAGGGCCCCGTCTTTGTTTTCAACAACGTCCAGCTGTGTAAATTGAATTCTCAAGAGTATGCAGTGCCACACCCCCTCGCTTACACACACGCCCACACGCACACAATTAGCTAGCTAGCACACATACTATATATGTACATACATATAACATATCTATGTTAGTACATACACAACCATAATGGACGTGTGTGCTGTAAGCATATTGACCCAGAATCCTTGATAAGGTCGCTTACTCCGACGTTGACCCAATTCCTATATAGCTCTGCTTATGTAAAGATAGCCAGCCCCCTTGGGTGCTATCGAGAAAGAGGTAAGGAAGCGTGCGAGGTTTGCTTCAATATGATTATCACACTTGTAGCTCTGTAAGAAATTCAATTGACTTGCAGAAAATCAACTTTATATTTGAAAATAGAAGAAGATATTGATATTGAAAATAGAAGAAGAAATCAATTGCGCCAAAATGGTGGAATGTGGGGTTTCCCTCAATATGTCAAGCAGAAGTAATTCTATTTTAAAATATAGACGCGTTAAATATAGTATGATATAGTTTGCTATATACCAAATATATGTATATGTTACTTAAGCTTTGCACTTTCCTCCAAGTCCATGCTGCCCACATATCATAAAGAATTTCTACAGGGCATCGAAATAATTGGCAAATCAAAATCTATTTATTCGGAACACACATGAAAATAGAATTTGTTTTCTTTTTTCTGTTTCTTTTCTTCTTTTTTTTGCATTTGGCAAAGTTTATTCGCCTTTCGTTGCACTTGCACTAATTTTGGGGGCATTACGAACTGATGTTGTTGTTGTTGTGCTGTCTGTCTATCGTATGACTAAACAAACAAAGTCTGAAACGGACGGTCAGACAGACAGAAGGCCGGATCGACCAATGGACCGACGCCGTCCGTAAACGATGCATTTCCGCTGCGAAAAAAATGTATTTTAGTTTTATTTTTGAAAGAGCAGCAAAAAATGAAAAGAGGAAAAGAGGAAAAACGACGATACGTCTGTCATGCAACTCAAAACTCATCTGCATTGCCAATTGGCGCGCCACAAAACAGCTGCAATTTATGTGCATTACAATTAGCGAAAGAGTTTCAGTTTTTCCTCTCTTTTTTTTTTGTTTCTTGTCATTGTTTTCGTTTTTCTTTAGCAATAACTTCATTCAGACTCTTGACAGCAGGGAAGGGTATGCCAAGTTTATAAAAGTGAATTGAAATTATTAATTAGCATTATCTTATTCCTGGCAAACAAAATGAGGTCATGCGCTATACTACTGCAATGATTTATAAGAATTCTATGAATGAATTTATTAATATGCAGTCGATAAGTGAAATTGAGGCAATTCTTCAAAGTCGAAGAAAAACTCTATTTTCTAATCTTTAATTATATTGATTGCTCTATTTTTCAAACGTAACTCACCAATTTGTCATGTAATTTGATTTCCTTAAATACAATCCAAAGTTTTATAGGGTTTCTCTATTTATTAATGTTGTTTTTACACTTTAACTTATGTTTATTTAATTGCCAGCATGTCATAAAAATCACCAAAATCTGCAAATAAATGCAACAGGAATCAATCAATCAATCATTTTTGACACTTTAATGTCTATACAATTTCAAATAATCATCATTTAAATGGCCATTTAACACACTGTGCGCCAGTGCACTTTGTCACAGAGAGCAACCAAGAGAGTGAGAGAAAGAGAGAGTCGAACCATGAGAGCGCGAGAGAGAGTGCTTGTGAGAGAGGGAACCAATGCGCGCTCTCTGCTGTCTATGCAATTTGGGCCTCAATCAGATGGCAACGCCGACTGAAGTAATGCCTGCACCGCCCGTCCACAAACCCCGCACACTTCCTATACTCAGACACGTGCATTTCAGCACATTTATTACAGTGAGTAGAAATATATATTTTATTAACAAAACAGGAAAAAGAAAGAAATCACAATTCAGCAAATTAAGTAAATGAAACTTTGTTAAATTTGTGTGTGGTCACTGTGAATTTTTGCATAAAAACGCTATTTTTGTGATTTTGATAAACATTGCACACGCGTTACGATACGAACAACAAAACGCACACACTGCACTCTTTGCTCAGTGTCAATTAGTAAAGCTCACAGAGCAGAGAGAACACGAGAGAGCTCATAAACAAGAGCCAAAAGCTGCATGAAAGTGACGTCTGTGTGTGTGTGTGTGTATGGGGGTGCCAAAAGGGAGAATGGTAACGTCACTTGTCGACGCCGCATCAGCGACAGCATCAACACACTAACAATCACACGCACGTTTTGCTGCATTGCTCTCTCTCAGATGGCGGCGTCGCTCGCTCTCTCTCGGAGTAAACAAGCGCCAAGAATGCACAGAATTGTGTTGTGGGTTAGAAAGGGAAGGGAAGTCAACGTCATTCGCTCTCACAGAAACAACAATAACACTTGGCACGGCACAGTTTTTGTAGTTGTTTAGAAATTTAGTATATGTGTGTGCAATGCACACATGCACATAGGCACTGCATGAACAAACGTGCATACATAGTATTTACATACATATATGTTTTGCACATACTTTTGTATGTGTGTGCATATGCATGTATACAATGTAACTTGCATTTGAGACTTTATCGTTGTTGTTGTTCTTCTTCTCACAACACTTTTGCCATGCGAATAACGCACACAAGAACAACGTGCACACGCACTCGTACTGACACACACACAAGCGCACTCACACAACACACAGAGACACAGGCACAGGTAATGAAAAACCACAAAGGCAGGGGCAATTTTAATTAAACTATAATTGTGTTTCACTTTACGTTTTGCATGTATGTATTTCTAGAAATAATTTGTTTTTGTCAGTTCTTCTATTCTCTGCACTTTTTCGACGCGCAATGTAATTTTTATTACACGAGAGCCGCACATAAAAACTAAAACTAAAAGGCCGCTGTTGCCGTTAGCCCGTTGCTGCTGCTGCTGCTGACAGCGCCACATACGGGTGGTGAGCGGCTCTCTTGGGCTGCCACGCGCGTTCTCTTTGATTGCTCTCTCACACTCTCTCTCGCAAGAGTTACCATTGCGGGGGCGGGTGTGTGCAGATAGAGAGAGATTGCAATTGTTATTGCTGCCTTTGGCTTGCGACGCATGCGCTCTGCCTCTCTCTCTCTCTTGAGCCTCTGCCTCTGCCTAAGCTGCGCTCAACTTTCGCGCGAACAGCAAATGCAAGAGATAACAACAACAGCAGCGCAGACATGCAGTAGCCAAAGCGGCAGTGTTGCACTGTGGTGTGCAAAGTGCAAATAAAGGGAGGAAAAATTATAATAAAGAATATAAATTGAAATAATTTAATTAAATGTATTTTTACTTGCATGTTTTAAAAACAGATCTGATTTTTTTCCTGATAACTTGCACTTCCTGCCCACTGTGCACCCACACTATGTGCCTGGTTTGAGGCCAGTGTGCGGAACTTTTCAAAAACTGGTTTTCGACTCAGGCTCATTGTGTGTGCCTGCCTGCCTGACTTGCTGGTTATTGCTGCTGCTTTTGGGTTGTACTAGTTGTTGTTATTGTTGCTGTTGTTTTGTTGGTCTTCTTGGTTTCTTTTTCGTTGTGGTTTTTAAGCTCTACTTGTTGTGCTTGTGTTGTGCTTTTGACTTTGTAACACACTTTTTGTGTTGATTTCGCTGCCGACGCAACGTCGACGTCGCTGCTGCTGCGATGTGACTTTTGATTTTAATGCTTTTTTTCTTTAATGGAATTTATGCTGCTCTGCCCGTTTCGGCAGCGACTGCTCTGCTCTCTTCTAGTATGTTCCGTCGCAGCAACGCGTTTCTTCGAGTGCATTAACGCACACACGTTGTTGTTGTTGTCGCTGTTGTTGTAGTCTGTGCTGCCTTTTCTTCTTCTCGCTGCGAAGTTTTTCTTCATTTCGTGGGAATTCGGCAGTTTTTTGTTTCTTTGGTCAAGGGAAAAGGTCAGGTGTGTTGAAATAATGAAATCACAGCTTTGTATAGAAAGTTCAGTTTCGCACTGTTGTTGTTGTTGTTCATTGAATGTCTGTTGTTTATCGCTTTTACGTGACGGCAAACGAACATAACCTCAATTGTCTATAACCCTTAAACTAATTTGCAATAATCGTCTATTGAACCTATTAGTCAACACTGTGGGGAATCCAATAAAGCGCGTCTTGCAACCACAATGAGCTCACGTGAGGAAGGAATGCAAATGTGTCAAAAGTAATTGTAAACTATTCTTTTCAATGCCTGAATAGATTAAAAACGAAATTCGCTTTATGATTTTAATTAGTTTTGCATATTATTTATTTTAACTGTTAACATTCTTAAATTAATGATATATCGTCGTGTCTATTACAATGATACATTGAATTTCAAAAGTCACAATTTTTATACACTATTCTCTGCTATTCTAAAAGCAAACACAGAAGTTATCCAAATCTAAAGGCTTCGCTGTTGGGAATTCAAAGTCTGGTTCGTGCTTCCAACAGCCTAAATTGGAGGAAGGGTATCTTACTGTCTGGGAAACTCGACTTGTTTAATATAAAAATCCAACTTTATATACCATACTGGGAATAGAAGACTCTCCAATAAAAATTGCAACACAAATTGCAGTTTGGGCCCAGTTTGGGGAAAGAGAATAAGAATGGGAATGGGGAATTGGGGATTGGTAACAGGGGCTGAGGCCCACGCCCCTGTCGAATGGCTCGACACGCAAGCGAATCGCGGCAAACCTTTATAAGCAGCAACAACAACAACAACAATAAAGGCAATAAAATGCGCAGAGCACAGCAATGACGAAAATGTAAAAGCAGCGACAGCAACAACAACAAAAACGACGACGACAACGACGTTGACGGCAAGTTGAATGACATAAAACATCAACTGACCTTCAACTCTGCGACTGAACCTTAGAAAAAATGAATAATTTTACACTCGAAACAAAACACACACACACAGACATACACAGGCATCGGCACTTGCAAGCATGCAAATGTATGCGGCGAGCGGCGCATGCAACTTACAGCATTTTACAATGGACAGAGAGAGAGAGAGCGAGAGAGATGGAGATGGAGAGAGTGCACTCAAGCATGGCGAACAAGCCTAGACAAAAATGTTGCCCAAGCGTCGCGTCGTTGCCAACAAGAGCAGCGGAGAGAGAGCAGGGCAAGAGAGAGAGCTAAAAGCTTTGCAGTGCATGACGTAAATTACAACAGCAGCAAAACTAGCGCTGCTCTTGCACTTGGCACACACACAGCGACTGAGAGAGTGCGGCAGTGGGAGAGAGGGATTTCACTGGGAGAGCGGCGCGCCTGCTGTCAACTACAAATACAACTACAACTATCGAGTAGTTCGGGGCGGCCTATTTAACGTTGCATGTTTATTTTTGGCTCAGCAGCAGCGGCAAAACTGCATTCACTCTCGTTTCAGCTTTTTTTTAGCTTTTTTTGTTTTAGGGCGTTGTACAAACGTTGCAATGGCGGAAGTAAGCATTGGGAGGAGGTAGCTGCGACGGCACTACCGGCAGAGGCAGCGACAGAGACAGAATAGAGCATTTTGCGTTGTCAGCGGATGCATCATGTGACGACGACTGGCAATTGCAGAGACGAAGGGCATGCTAGAAGTGGCTGAGGGGTAGATGATAGTGCATGAGGTGCGGGGGTGTTAGTAGTACTCATCAGGCTATGTGGAATGTGCCGTGCATGCCATTTACACCTGTGCAAATGACACAGGTAGGTCAAATGTTTTTCCTCTTTTTTGTTATTAGCTGACAATTGTTGTGGAAAAAAAGTGAAGGAGGAGGTACTTAAGAAAAGCACAAACCCACCAAAAAAGTTTGCCAAAATAACATTAAATTAGATTAATTTAAAAATACTTTAGTTGGGTAAAAACTATTTGCGATTTCTATATTTCCACACATTTATAATCAGTTCAAGGACTTGGAAACAGCGTAAGTATTTAAATACTCAAAGAGAAATCTACAGAAAGTAAAATACAAATGAAAATACAATATAAAATATTATTAAAATTAAAAGAAATCTATAAAAATAAAATAATAAATAATAAAGTAGCAGCCTACATTTTAAATAAACTTTATTTGCAGTCTCTAGCTCTTATAATAGCTGAGATCTTGACGTTCAAACAGACAGACAGACAGATAGATAGACAGACAGAATATATGTATGTACGTTGTGGGGTCTGCTTCCTTCTGCCTATTGCATACATTTGCACACAGTTAGTATACCCTTATTTGACCATTTGCAATTTTTGATGGGTATAAACGGCTGTGTCTTCCATTTAAGAGTCTACCTGATGTCTGTTCTCAAGCGGATTAGCATGAGACCTTACCTTTTCATGTATTCCACCACTTTTCCCTTTCCTCGGCAATGCCTTCACCATTTATTGACATTTTTCAACCAGACATTTCTTCATGTTTTATGCATTCTGCACTCGAATTTGCAACGAACATTGAAATTCCTCCACTTGCCGCATGTTTCTGTTGTAAGAGTCAAAATGTGAACTCGCTACTGACCCCTCCGAAAGGGAGAGAGTAAACGAGAGAGAGAGAGAGAGAGAGAAGAAAGGCAGATGAGGAGGAGAACAGCTTTAACGCTTGTAAAGAGTTCAAAGCTTTCAAGTCAAGTGCCGCCAAAATGTACAAGGTACAACAGGGCTTTGTCGTCGTCTTCTTCTTTGTCCTGGTACCCCTTAGTATGCCGCACACAGCACACAGCATGACGTTCCTTTGCCTGCATCCTTGACCCAAACAATGCGCCAATTTGTGGGCCATTTCGGGCGAACAAGAAGTGGGAAAAACTTAACGACGCGAAAAGTTAAGGGACAAATGCTAAGGAAAAACAAGTGGAATGATTCGCATTGTATTTTAACGACTTTTAAATTCTCTTACATATTATAATAAGTGAACTAAGAAAATAATAATGGAATACTTCAAAACCCAATAATAAAATGATGTAATTTTATTTAATTGTAACTATATTTGTTTGTCTTCCAAAAACCAATTGAATTATAACAAGACAGCTAGAAATTAAAGTTAGACATGCCATAAAAGATATATTTAATTTCGCCTAACTAACCCAATATAACCTTCCTTAACAGGGTAGGAAAAAGAGAAAACACTTCAGTGCTGGCTACGACAATGACCAGCATGAGAATTAGAATGCGAGACAGAACCACACAGAGACAACAACAGAACAGAAAAAACAGAAACTTAGACTGAAACAGAGCCTGGGGGGAGGGAGCAATGCGAAATGGAAAGGTCTTCCACCTGGCAGCCACCGTGGCGACAATGTTTGAGGCAAGGACGCGTCTCGACATGGCATTAAAAGGAATTGGAAAATGCTGCAAATAAAATCAATAAAATTCATTTCTGCATTATAAGTGGGGGAAAACAAAGTTTCGCTCGAGAGCCTCATGCAAAACTGCAACCCATCGAGAATTTCATTTTCAACTCTCTTTTTCTTCTCTGTCTTTGCATAATAAACTAAGTTGGTGTTTCCTTTGACCGTTTTCTGGCTTATCAAGTGACGTGCTGCAAAGTTGTTTGCTGTTTTTATGGTCAAAGCTAAAGCTGGGCCGCATTTTGAGAAAAAGCAACTGCAACACGCAATATTTCTAAAGTATATTATATTATTGTATAAAGCCATAAAGATGCAAAGAGAAAACTTGTTTCTTCTAAGCCTTCTACTTACTAACTTCTTTAAACAATATTTAAACGTATTGTACTTTAATATTGTTAAATATTCTTTCTAGCTTTATTTATGTATTTCAAACATTACTCTGTCGGTTTCTAAAACATAATCTTTTAGTATATTTTAGCTATTTTAAAGTTGTTAATTCTTAGTTAAATGAATCTATCTTTAAATGCATATTTACTCACCCAAATATCGAAACTGGGATATCTTAAGGCTTTTCTTTATATTGAGAGCTGTAACAAATAGAAAAAACAATAATTTATTATTATCTAATATTATCTTTATTTATTATTTATTAGATTACAATTAGATTTCTATACATTTTTGTCTTGAAACTCTTCTTGTTTATGTACTTCTTCAACGCCTATGCTAATGATAACAACATCTTGCTAAAATCAACGAACTTGCATAAATTATCACAATGTAAAACTGACTTGAAGACATGTGAATTCCGGATAAAGAGTGGACAATATGCTGAAAGTAAAACAGAAAATAAACAACAAACAAACAATGAATAGAACTTTTCTAAGCTTTTTCGAGCTTTGAGTTGAGCATTAGATCCGGGGTGGATCAACCGGTCCTGTGGCGCAATGGATAACGCGTCTGACTACGGATCAGAAGATTCCAGGTTCGACTCCTGGCAGGATCGAAAATTTCATTTTTTTTCTTTTTATTACAAGAAATAAATATAAGTTTACCAAGGCGCACATAATAATTGTATATTACTTTATATAAATTTAACTGGTTCCATAATTTTTATTAAATGGATCTATTTATGTTTTTGTGTTTAGAATTTATTCCGCGTACTTTCAGTAGCCTCCGTGGCGCAATTGGTTAGCGCGTTCGGCTGTTAACCGAAAGGTTGGTGGTTCGAGTCCACCCGGGGGCGAAAATTACTTTTTTTGAGTTTCTTTTGCCAGAAAGAAGATCATCACATATAATATTTTCCTCTCACGTTTCATAACGGCAAAAGGTTTGCGCGCCGACAATGCGGCGGGCTCCTATAGCGAACCTGTCAAGGTCATTTTCATGAAACTTGTCGGTCGGCTCTTTGTCTCAATCGGCTTTTCAAGTTGTAGAGCCAGTTTTGTCTTCGCTCGCTGTTCCAGTCTAGGGCACCTATGCACTTGAAACTGGCTCCGGGCCATTGTGTGCTGGGACTTATCGCTCGAGCATCGGAGCTATTAAGCGTTTCGTCACGCGCGAAAAAATGTGGAGAAGCTGAAACTGAATGCAGTGTGAACAAGAAGAAGAAAGAGAGTGAAAAGGCGGCATGAACAGTTGCACCGAGAAGGTAACGAATTTATATAGCACCAGAACAAGTTTTGCAATCAAAAGAAAAACTTGGAATATTTTAATCGTGAAATGTATTTAAAGGAATATTAAAAGAAGCAAATCATTTTTATATATTCGATCATCCAAAAACACACCTCTCTCTTTTCTCCTTGGTGTGATACAATATCTGCCTTCCCATACCGGGAATTGAACCCGGGCCTTCCGGGTGAGAGCCGGATATCCTAACCACTAGACAATATGGGAGATGGTATTTCATGAATCTAAGGTAAACTTAAGCATCAGTTATATACATATACACCTTGTCAGAATGAATCCAATGAGTTTGAATATTAATGGCATTATTATAAAGAAGCCTAGCGTTGGAATATAGAGTTCTATTAACCATTAAATGGATTTATATTTGATCAGTTTAGCTCTATCAAAGCTTTACTGTAATATATATTTGTTTATAGGCGGATCAAGACTTACAATTCGATTATAATGATTACAATTGTGCAATGTTTGCAATTTGTATGTTGACTTCGTTTCTGTTCTTAATTTTGCATTTGGATTGCGGTGCAATAACCGCAATTTGCGTCGCCTAAACAAAATAGTTGACGTCTATATAGGAATTACGTACGAATCTACATACATATATATGTGTGTTTGAACATATCCATATGCTTGATTGTATATGTGTATGTGTTGTTTTAAGGTTAAGTTCAGTCATTCGCCTCGTTTCGTTTTATTTGCATGACAAACAAAAACGTTTTTAATATTTTTTTGCGTTGCTTCTTGTCTTTTTGTCTTTGTTAAAATGTGTGTGCACGCGTGTGTGTGTGTTGTGCGGCGCTGTGTGAGTAGAGCAATGTTATGCATTCAAATTTATGCATTTTCTAAACGTGCTTTTATTTACATTTGCTTTCAGCTCTGATTATTGCCAGCGTCGTATCGCCCATCAATAGTTTTCGTTATTGAGACTCGCATTTCATTTAAATATACGTTTTTCTATAAACGTTGTTTTTGTTTCGACTAAAACAATGCAACGCCGTTGTAACTGCACTTCATCAAGGTCAAAACTTGTATGTGTGAAGAGAAAATCGGAAAAATAAAAACATAATCAAAAACTATACAACTTTACAAAAAATATCGTACTCGCCCAACGTGGGGCTCGAACCCACGACCCTGAGATTAAGAGTCTCATGCTCTACCGACTGAGCTAGCCGGGCTTGGTGAAGATCGCTGGAAACTATATCAATCTGACAGTTTATGACGCAGATAGTTTCTGATTCTGATATTCAATATCTTTTCTTCGAGATATCATCCCCCAAATATAACATAATTTTTTTGAATTCTTTGCTTGCTTGCATAGTATTTACTACCTCTGTCTTCACTTCATATTAGCATTTGTTTTTTTTATTAAGCGAGCTCTCTCAAGGTTTCGTTAGCTCAGGTGTGTATTCTCATTGACAAGTTTAGTTATTGTATTTACTTAAGTGATTCTCAAAATTCTTTTATACATAATTTAGGTTTCAACTCTTAAGCATATTATGGCAAAGTGATATAAAAAGACACATTTATTATCCTTTAAAACATACATACTTATTTACAATGCTTGCAGGAAACTAAATGTTTCAGAATAAGGTTTCGATTATATTTAGATTATATTCCAGTTCTATACTTATTATTATCAGCGAATAATTTCTGACACCCTGCGATCTGTTGATAATGCCAGACGTTTGATATCAGCCCGGCTAGCTCAGTCGGTAGAGCATGAGACTCTTAATCTCAGGGTCGTGGGTTCGAGCCCCACGTTGGGCGAAGCAACTTTTTTTGTAGATTGATAATAATTCAGAACTTTTTGAAATTAAAAGAAAATTATATTAAATTATATATAATATTATATATACTATCTGCAGGTTTTATTATTTTTCTTGCAGTATGCAACTGTCTTAATTTAATTTCAAAATCAAAAATGTCCCTTCTTAAAAACATCATGAAATGTTTAAGATTTTCGGCAAATTCTTAAAAGTTTTTACATTTTTCAGTTTTTGTATGTATCATACGTATATTTCAAATAAAAATAAAAGAATTAAAATAGAAGCTGTGCAAAACAAAATGAGTAAATGAGTTCAATAATGCTACGAAATAATGATAAATGTTTTAAAAAACTTTACTTTATTTTCGAAATTTATTTATGTTTTGAGAATCTGTGTTATTTGAAAATTGGGAAAATCCATAGATGGCCCCGTTGTCACCTATAGTATATGCCCGGCTAGCTCAGTCGGTAGAGCATGAGACTCTTAATCTCAGGGTCGTGGGTTCGAGCCCCACGTTGGGCGAAAATTAATTTTTTGTGTCTGTTACCCTATTTCATATTTTTATTCTCCTTATTATTCAAGTCTCATGACGTTTCAGCTGTTGACTGGTTTCGTTAGCTGTTGACTGGTTGTGTTGGCTGTTGTTTTATCAAACAACATGTTATTTATCTTATTTTGCGGGCCTACCCTAACTTATTTGTCCTTGTCTGCTGACGCTTGCCGTTGCCTATGGCAATGGAAAACGCGACTGTGGTGTGTGAGGGTATTTAAAACACATACATACATATTAAGGGGGTGTGTAAGAATGTATGGCTGTATGTATGATTGTAGTATGGGCCTAGACGGAGGGCGCTGAGTGGCCGACAAAAACAATAAACCGAAAACAATTTTCCTGCGCAAATAGGCATTGCTTCATTTGCTTTTGTTTTGTTTTCAATGCAGCTGATGTTACTCATCAGCATTGTAAAGTATGCTTTTTGAACTGGCTGATGCCCATGTAAAAGCTTATATTGTTCAGATTGATTATTAATTATCAAATTAAAAGTTTCCAAATATAACTGTTTTGAAGAGTAATATATATTTATTATTTATTCTTTAAGCTAAACATCTATTGAATCTTTTAGCCAATATGCCCCACTGTTTTGGATGTAGCACCCGCTAAAAAACCGTCTGCCATGCTGATTATCTGCCTGCTGCTGTCTGCTCCGTTCGTCGTTCTTTCATTTGTTCCCTCTTCTAGTCCCTCTTTTACTCGTGGAGAGGTATGGCCTCCACCACGACAACGTCTGAGTCGGAGTCTCTGTTTCTATATGCATGCATGTATTTTGTTTTGTTTCCCTTTCGCACATTGTTTCGTTTTAATATTTTATAGCAAATTACTTGGCCGTCGAGGAGACGGTCGTCTGTCGCCCTTCCACACGCGTCTGTCTGCAGCCTTTAACCCCCAACCAAATGAGGCTCGTTTTAGACTCTCTGTATTGAGGTAGGCGTGTAATTTTATACATCATTTCCATTAGGAAGCAGTAAAATGTGCCACACAATAGAGGAGCCTATCATCATGAAAACAATTACAAAGGCGACCCCTGGGAAAAGGAAGAGATAGACTAAGAGAGTGAGAGAAAGGCAGAGCAAATATTAGTCTACGAGACAATAAAGAGAACGCAGAGACAACGGACTATAAATCACATGCCAAATACAACAGAACAGTTCAGCCACGTGTACAGAACCCCCTCGACGTACACCGACATGGCGTTTAGGCGGACGGTAGGCACCAAGCCCGGCTAGCTCAGTCGGTAGAGCATGAGACTCTTAATCTCAGGGTCGTGGGTTCGAGCCCCACGTTGGGCGAAACCAAAATTTTTGCTTTTTTGGGGAAAGATTGATTTTAGATTTTTAAAACGTCGTAGTATCTTTAAGTTTTTTGTTACCATGATGTTTGAAATGGCAAATTAGCTCTGTTCGCGTGTAGTTAAATATATGTCGTGGTTGGAAGTAGTAATTTCTTTATATCTAAAAAATATTATTTTAAAATTCTATTTTATTTTAGTTCTAATATTTTAAGAACCAAGAAAGTTGAAAAAATGAAGCAAAAAATTGATTTAGACTTGGCCCATGGGGGGATCGAACCCGCGGCCTTCGCGTTATTAGCACGACGCTCTAACCAGCTGAGCTAATGGGCCTAGTTGAACGAGGATGATTTAGAAGCGTATTTCAAAAGCAGAATAGTCAACTGAACAGTTTTATGTATGTATAATTCGAATTATACCTTTTATAAATATTGTACATAAGTCTAAAAAAAACATAATTATTTGCATAAAATATATAAAAAATTTAATTATGTGGCCCATGAGGGGATCGAACCCGCGACCTTCGCGTTATTAGCACGACGCTCTAACCAACTGAGCTAATGGGCCAAGCTGACGCCATTTTGTTTTAAAGACCTGCATGAAGGATATTACAGTTACAGGATACAAATGTTTTTAAACTAGACAAACAAAAAAAGATCTCTTCTGGCCCATGAGGGGATCGAACCCGCGACCTTCGCGTTATTAGCACGACGCTCTAACCAACTGAGCTAATGGGCCAAGCTGACGCCATTTTGTATATTCTACCCATATATAGGAATTTGTTGATATCAGGACGAATGATATTATACCAAAATACAAAAAAAAATACCACAATAGTGGCCCATGGGGGGATCGAACCCGCGGCCTTCGCGTTATTAGCACGACGCTCTAACCAGCTGAGCTAATGGGCCTGGCTGACGCCATTTTGTATATTTTATCAATATAAAATAAATTGTTGATACTAGGACGAATAATATTTCAGCAATAGGTAAAAAAAATACCACAAATGTGGCCCATGGGGGGATCGAACCCGCGGCCTTCGCGTTATTAGCACGACGCTCTAACCAGCTGAGCTAATGGGCCTCACGATCGACCATCCTCAAAAGGTCCAACTGAAATTTTGACAATATTATATATTAATTAAACTTACCTCTGCAGTATCTATCCCAAAATGCTCTACGGGCACGTCTGAATATAATCTAGTTCAATGATTGCACAATTATAACACTGACAAAATGTGTTGTAAATAATCTATAAATCGTATAATTAATTGACCGGATCGATTATAATGCGCACAACGTCAGCTGCAAAGAGAGAAAGGAACCAAAAATTAGCAAAAATTGCATCAATGAAATGAAAAACGAAAAACTAATGAAGAAATAAAACTACAACAACGACAACAACGACAACAAAGGCAACAGAGCTAACAAGCAGAAAAAATCGTGTAGACTGAAAAATGTATGCCTCGTAGATAGGATGAGAATTCGAGTAAGAAGAAGAAGCATGAGAAGTAAGCAATGTGTGGAAGTGGAAGTAGAACCGACGCAATAAATTTTCTGTGGTGTAGGTTAGGGCAGGCAGCTCCCTCGCTCGCTCATTCGCACACATCGCAAGCGGGACACAGTGAATGAGCAAGCAAGACAGAAAGAGAAAGAGGCGCAGGCAGGCAGAGGCAGTGCAAGGCAGACAGCTGCATGGCCGAGTGCACTAGCAGAGGCAATGCGCAGTATGCAGCGGGCAGCGACAGAGGCAGAGGCAGAGGGAGAGAGCTTCAATAGGCCGCAGCAAACTTGCAATTTTATAAGAATGAGCGTAGAAACGGCCAGAGACAGAGTAAAAAGCAGTGTAGAACATTGAAAAAAGGGTCGTCGTCGTCGTCGGAGGTGGCGAAGCAGGGGAGGAGCTGCTGCACGCCGGGGGCAGGCAGGCAAGCAGGCAGAGGCAGAGTGAGAACACTGTCAGGGGCATGAAGTTGCAATGAAAATGAAATTGCAAGCACAGTGTGCAGTGTGTGCATTGCAGCGAGAGAAGCGATGGGAATGGGCAGAGGATGGGGGACAACAACTGTGAGACTGGGACTGGGACTGAGACTGAGACTGCTGCCTCTATAGCTGGGGCAGGGGCGAACCTAGAGACAGACACAACGAGTTAGTATGTATCTGAACTGTCTTTGTATGCGTGCGTGTTATATTTAGTTACTTGCGTCTGGTTCTTACAACTGCATGCTATGTGGCAATTTTAGATATATATCTGCAAGATACATTCGCGAAGCACAGACAAACCTCAGCACAGAACCCAGCGCAACATACACTTTTTTCTCTCTCCTCTTCTCTCTCTCTCTGCTAATTTCGCTTTCAACGAAGCTGCTGCAACCCAAAATGGTCGACGCTATTAAGCGCGCTCCAGACAAGTTTTCGATTGAGCAGGTTAATGGGGCTATGGGACTGTGCAATAGGCGGACATTTCCATGTCCCATCTATTTCTGCGGCGCCGAGCAACATCAAATTGTACGATACTTGGGCTGACGCTGATTAACTTCAATATTTGAAGGCCTAACAAATATTACATTTGTACATATGTATGTATGTAATAAAATTCAAATCGAAGATAAAAACACAATTTTGAGAATGTTTATGACAATAATGATCAGAGAACTTATTCTGACAGAAATCTTTACTTATTTCGAATTTAAAGCAAAAACTATTTTAGAAATTTCATAAAATATTCAGTTACATTATTTGTATACTCTAAACCACACCTAATCAGATACCATAAATCACAATCGAACTGATCTATAATTTTCTACGAACAAAACTATTTTAATGTTAATTCTCAGAAAATTACTAGCATATCCTACTCAAATCTTAAATTTCCTAAAATGTTATCAAATAGTAAAAATGAAATTACGAGGAAAAATTATTATGAAATAGTTGCGTACTGAGGATTTCTTAACAACGCTAATGCAGAGAAACTTGGAACCATGAATCAGATAACAACTTTCAAATAAGGTTCATATTGCTGGAGTTATATGCTGAAAACATTGAAAAATAATCCAAATAATAATAGTGCATATGGAATACAGACATTTGCATGGCAATATTAATATGATCTGTATTTTGTATGTACAATAAAGTCAGTATCTTGGCGGTGCAAGGGAAAATAAAGTATATAATACAACATTTTTAAAATTAAAATATATGTATATTCATTAGCAATTTATGTAATACAAAATTCAAACAAAAAACAAATATTGTATTTCATAACTTACTGAACTTTAAATTGGAATTTAAATATCTACTCTTTACTGTTGTACTTTCTTCACCAGCTTATAAATAAGTTAAGGTTTACTATGAGTTCCTATAAAATGTAATTAAATTAAATATTGCGTATGATCGGTTTTGAGCTTGTCTTTGAGTGATATAATTTTAAAAATCGACATCTCCGACCCCATAAAGTACATATATTCTGAATCAGCATCAACAGGGAAGCGATCTAGCCATGTCTGTCTGTCTGTCCGTCCGTCCGTCTGTCTATTGCAATGCAAACTAGTCTCTCAGCCGGGTCGGACTGATATATCGGATTTTAGAAATAACTTTACTTTTAACTGGCAATCAAATTGAAATATTATATTAAATATAGACAATACCATTCAACTCTGCACTATATATAACTAGTTTTTATTTTATAATTTATATTGTAAAAGTTTCCTACTGGAGTCTTTGGTTTCAGCAGGAGATAAACGCAGTGAGTAAAATTTGAGTGATGTCAATTTCGAAGGTAAGACGTCGCATGCACTCCATGTGTGTAAGTACGGAGACATATTTGTACATACGTTATATATGTGTACAGACATACATAATTTGATATGTACACACTGACGCCGTCATTTGTGGGCCGGCACGTTTGTCAAAAGGGAAGTTAACAATTCTACCAGACTATTTTTATGTGCTTCGGTGTATGGCAAGAAGAACAAGAAGCAGAGACGGGGGCAGCGACAGAGACAGCGACAGAGACCGAGGCAAAGGCAAAGGCAGAGACAGAAGCAGAGGCAGAGGCGGGCAAAACAAGTCGCCAAACGAGTTAACGGCGGCCGGAGAAGCAAAGATGGAGATGCCGACGAACAACGACAACAGCGAGAGAAAGACAGAAAGAGAGAGCTAGGGAGGCAACGAGAGCGGAGAGCGGGGGTAGGCAGCAGGCAGGCAGCAGGTCGCTTGGCGCTTTTCGCTGCCAGTGTGTGGAGGCCTACAAACACACATACACGCACACATGCATAGAGCTGAGCGCAAGAGAGATCCACACACACACGTCAACATATCATATCCTACACACACAGGCAAACATATGTAAATGGAGAAACGACAGCTAAACAAACAACAAAAACAACAACAACAGCAACAGAATGCACGGCGTCTGCTTAGCCCTAGCCCCAATCTTTGAGCTTTTCGCTTTTCGCTTTTACACTTCGCCTTGTGCTCTTTCTCTTTCTCGCTCTTGTTCTTGATTGTGTTCAATTTCATTTCATTTCGTTCCGTTTCGTTTTGGGGCGAAGGCAGAAACAGACGATGAAAACAAAAAAGTATGTGAAAAAACAGAATAGGCAACTCAGGCAAAGCCAAAGCGTATAGCGCAAAGAAAATGCCTAGAGAAGAAGAGAGAAGAAGCAGTGCGCGCCGCGGGGCAAATGAAGCAGTATTTTTTGTTTTTGTAAGGCGGGTGGGAAAGCAGTTCGTACACAAATTCAAAGAGATTTCTTGGGTGAGAGGGAAACGGGGACAGTGAGGGATAGGGAAAGACCGCAAATTGTCGGCAAATGTCATTATTATTATTCGTGGCTGCACTTACCGAAACAAGCTGCATGTTAATAATAAAAACATTTATTATTTCAATACGGATTCTATATTATTATTTTAATTTATTGCACACGCACTCACACACACACAAAACACAAAGCACAAGAGACACGCACACAGATAAATACACTCTCTTTTTAATTTGCATTTGTTATAAACAATTTTGGTGTATGTACTATATATATGTATTTCTTTTCAACATATTTTTCTTGTTGCTTTTGAGAAACTCTTCTCGTTTGTATTTTTGTTTTATAATTTATATTTCGCTTTTGCTTACGTCGCGCGCACGTAAAACTTTTTAGCGTCCACAACAGATGCGTCAATACGTTGTGGATCTGCCTGACTACACTGAACTGCACAGCTTGAGTGCCAAAGAGAGACTAAACCAAAATTTGTTATTGACACCAAAAGCCAAGCGTCAAGCGTCGCTGTTGCAGACAATTGTGACGTCACTAATACAAAACAAAGAGAACAAATGCATTGTAGACAGATCGCGGATGATATTAATTTATTTATTGCAACAGCAGAACTATTTAATTAAATTATTATTTTTTTAAGTGCTATTTCATAAGTACTCCAACTTGCATTATATTTATAAACATATAAAATAATAACTTATTTTGCTATGTTAACCTCTGCACTGCTTGAATAACTACTTGACAAACTGCTTGTTCATAATTTTTAAACAAGCAGTGTTTTGAATCATAACTGCTTGGACCCTGTATTGGTATTGAGGCATCTTGCAAGCATCGGGTCCTGTGGCGCAATGGATAACGCGTCTGACTACGGATCAGAAGATTCCAGGTTCGACTCCTGGCAGGATCGAATTTTTTTTATTTTCTTACTTTTTTTTCAAGTGACTTTTAGCGCTTTCAAACACGTACTCGCATCTTAAACGTGCGTAAGACGTGCATGCCATCAAACATAGTGCACTTTGGTGCAAGGATTGCCCTTTAGGGAGACAACTGCTCTTAGCCGTGGGGGAATAACAACATTTTGCTGCTGATGGGCTAAAAGCAAACCAAGAAAGTGGCGTCGTGTGGAGTTCTGTGGATTATGTGTCGCTTTATGCTAAACAGCAAGGGAGGCGACAGCTGCATATGCAATTGTGCACCAAGGACATTTAAGGTGACATCCAAATGAGATTCGCATTGGAGGACTGAATGCTATTTTATGTGTGTGTGTTTGTAAGTTTGCCTGCTGTAAACGACTTCTTATCCGTTGTGATTTGCATAATAGCAAAAAACTTGTAACTGAAGAAAACGTCCACTACGCGCTTGTGCTAAACAGAAAATATCAGATTAACAATAAATATAAAAAAATCTTCCCATACCGGGAATCGAACCCGGGCCTTCTGGGTGAAAGCCAGATATCCTAGCCACTAGACCATATGGGAGGCACATGTTACGATTGCAAAAAGTGCTACTTATAATTTCCATGTCGTTTCAACTTATTACATATGAATGTGTATAGCATAAGTCAAAAACAAAATTACTTTAAAATATTACTTGGCATGAGTAATAGAATAAAATTATTCTTAATCAATCTAAAAAAAGTGGTCTCGATCCTGCCAGGAGTCGAACCTGGAATCTTCTGATCCGTAGTCAGACGCGTTATCCATTGCGCCACAGGACCGGTTAATTAAAGGTAATAAAATTAAAGCATTGGAATTTTAGTAAGATAGCCCCACTGACAAAATAGATATATTTTTATTATGTGTAATAAAAACAACAATAATGAATTTATAATAATACTTACTGATAAATACTTCTATTGATTTATAATAACAAAATGTAAAAAATTTCGATCCTGCCAGGAGTCGAACCTGGAATCTTCTGATCCGTAGTCAGACGCGTTATCCATTGCGCCACAGGACCGTATGATGAAAGTGTTCCAAAAGCAATTTTCATATTACGCCTAATTTCGGCCAATTGTAAGCTGCGTTGAAAATATTAAAGTTAAAGCAGTGTGCATTTAATTTAAGAATTGATGATTGTAGGTTTTATATTTTATTTTTATTTCTATTGCTTCATAACGAATTGTGAAACACGAAAAGGAGCCAGCGATCATTAATAAATATTCATCCCCATATTAAACATGGTTTTCCATTGTTCATTTATTTATTTAAAAATACTGTTTATGATTATATGTTGTACCATATAACCGCTTAATTTTTTCACTCATACTCCTAAATTACGCAATAAAATATTTAAAAATCTATTTGACAAAAATTCTCCGATCCTGCCAGGAGTCGAACCTGGAATCTTCTGATCCGTAGTCAGACGCGTTATCCATTGCGCCACAGGACCGTGTGACCCCAGCGTGCCTTAAATTAAATAATAATGGTCAGCTTAGTGTCTCCATTGTTTGTCTACAGTTTGACTCATATGTGGTTGTTTAGAATTATGTTAAAGACGTTTTAGCACTTTTCAACGTTTCGTTTTCGAATATTATGCAACTCTTTTTTAATTTCATGTTAAAACTAATTTTTAAGTTGAGCCTCTACCTTAAGTATTGTTTTGGAGGTGCGGTTATCAACTCCCATATTGTCTAGTGGTTAGGATATCCGGCTCTCACCCGGAAGGCCCGGGTTCAATTCCCGGTATGGGAAACACAGGAATAGTTGTTTCGTTTTTTTTTTTAATTATTTCTTGAAATACCATACAAATAGGTCTTAAATAATATAAAAAATACATATGCATTTTAAACAAACACGGATAAGCACATGCATTTAAACAAACACGGATTCCCCTCCGCAACGTCATTAATTGTATATGTTGCGTCTTGGCCATGATAAGAATATTTTAAACTCACTATCTACGCAGCGAAACCCGATTTTTTGTTATATCGCCATGAATTGTTAATTGCTTGCGTTTAATACTAGAATTTGAATTCTAACGGATTCTGTGATGTAGTATTTTCTGTATTTTTTACTCAGATAGCATTTTGCCAAGTCATTAAGTGTAGGCAAAAAAAAACCTGACATTGCCTGCCTTGGCACTCGCTTTAGCTTACCTCTGGTGTGCCCAGCCAATAGATGCTGTCTACTCGTACGAGAGTAATATAAGTAACGCCTATAGTCTGGGCAGAACCAGTCGAACGCCAACAAGCAAGGCGACAACATGGCTACTGAGTTTCTGATACTGATCGCCACATTGGCGATAGTGTTTTACATATGGCAAAGGAGGACGTTTAGCTATTGGAAACGATTGGGCGTAAAACATATAAAACCTTCACCAATTTTTGGAAATATGCGCACATTTCTGACTGCCAAGGTACCGTTCTTCGATCAGATTCAGTTGTTGCATAACTCTCCGGGTTTTGAAGAGGAACCACTGGTCGGCGTCTACCTATTACATCGACCTGCAATTGTGTTAAGAGATCTCGATCTCATTAAAACGGTGATGATCAAGAAGTTTAATTACTTCACAAATCGTGCTCTTCAAACCGATCCGCATTACGATCCGTTGGGCAACAATAATCTCTTTTTCGTGCGCAATCCAGAATGGAAGGACTTGAGAAACAAGATCTCACCGGTTTTCACCAGCGGCAAGATAAAGCAAATGTACCCATTAATGGTAGAGGTAAGAAAACTTAATATTCCTATTCAAATACTAAATATCTCATGCATATTCAATCTTTTTATCTACCTTAGATTGGTAAAGATCTGGAGAATCATTTGGAAAAGCTTCCTGTAGATTCAACACTCGCTATAAAGAGTATTTGCGCTCGCTTTACAACCGACCTAATTGCAACAATTGCATTTGGGGTCAAAGCGAATTCGTTGAGCGATAAAAACAGTGAGTTCTTTTACCACAATAAGGCGATATTCGACGTCAACTGGAGTAGAGGCCTTGACTTTGCCATTATCTTTATGTTGCCTGCATTGACTACATTGGCTCGTGTTAAGGTCTTCTCCAAGCAGTCCTCGAAGTTTCTGCGAAAAACTATTGACTATGTGTTGGCGGAACGTGAGAAGTCAGGCTTGGTGCGTCGGGATCTTATCGATATATTACTAGCCATGAAGCGTGAGTCAATTGATCTGCCTGCGAACGAAGCGAAAGTATTGGACCATCTCGTCGCACAGGCTGCTATCTTCCAGACGGCAGGTTTTGAGACCAGTTCATCAACCATGACCATGACACTCTTTGAATTGGCTGTCCACGATGATATCCAGGATCAATTGCGTCGCGAAATCAGCGATTACTTTGGCTCTGAAGATCATATCGATTACGAACGCATACAGGAGATGCCATATCTAACTAAGGTGGTCAACGAAACGTTGCGCAAGTATCCTATCGTGGGGTACGTTGAACGGGAGTGTACTCAACCTGCCACTGGCGAACGTTTTACACTGGCTCCCCACTATGACGTGGAGTTGCCCAATGGAACGCCGGTCTATGTATCCACCATAGCTATACATCGCGATGAACAGGTGGGTCTTTTAAATGTTTTCTTTCATTTTTTCATTTTCTATATTTCATATTTCACTCCCTTTTGCTCCTCAGTACTGGCCAAATCCGGAGAAATTTGATCCCGAGCGTTTTGACCCTGACAACCGTGACAAACTGAACATGGATGCCTATATGCCCTTTGGCATTGGGCCCCGTAATTGCATTGGCATGCGTTTGGGTCTGCTGCAAACGAAATTGGGTCTAGTGCATTTGTTGCGAAACCATCGGGTTGTCAAGTGTGCCAAGACCACAGACTCCATTAAATTTGCTCCGCTTGCTGCTGTGCTTATATCCAAAGATGAGATCTACCTCAAGTTACAAAAGCAGTAAGACATTTTGTAGACATGATATATTTGTGGATCCATTCCATTTAAACTTGTTTCACTACTTCATTTATACTTTTATAAATGCTTTGTAAGTTTTATACATTTTTTACTACTTCTATAAATGCATTACAAAAACTCTGTTATGTCAGAACGCAAATTGTTTTAATGAGAGACAACTGAGAACTTGGAACTTATTTGCATTGTATTAATTGTATAACCAACAAGGTTAGTCTTGATTGACACACGGAATCTAAAAATTTGTTATGTACACTGCGTGCAAACTGATACAGTATAAGTTCGATAAAAATATTTGTTAACAAACAACTTTCTTCGTATGTTAACATCTTTCTCATCTTTACACTGCTTCTTTGAAATCTTTTAGTTATAGTTCAGTGATTTCGCTCCTTATATAAATGTAAAAATCGGTGATTATATAATCAATCAAATAAGTTCACTTTGCCATTTAACCTTGTTGCACACGACTCGCGGCGACTCGTGCGTGACAAGCGAAGGATGGCTCCATGGACAATTATCCTTCGGAGCAAACAAAGCGAAACTGTTTGCTGCAACCTCGAGGCAAATGTGTCATAAGATGGGAAACAACCAGACAAGAAGGGGGAGAAGGAGCAGACACACACACACTGGCAACAGTTGCGGTTACAGCATAAAGTTTAGACGGGATAAAAAGCTTCGCTTTTCCGGGCAACAGCTGTGAGTCCTTGTAATATCCCTTGTACCCACTTGTTGTTGTACTTGTTATTTCTTTCTTTATTACACCACCCTCACAGTCTCTCACACACTAACACACTGAAGCTGGAGCACTTAACGCACTTAATACAATTGTCAATTTAGTTGGTGCAATGTCGCATGAGCTGCAACGCAGTAAGAGAGGAGAAAAAGGGAGAAGGTACTTAGTTGTTAGTTAGCTTAACCCGTAATGCGCTCATAACGTCGCTAATTATACTCGTGTCGACTGGGACACTTAGAGCATATGTCTCTACACACAATGTGAATCGTTAGGGGCATTTGTTGCTTTGCGTAAGATAATATTTTGCTATAATAGGTGTAAATAAGTAGATACTGTAAATACACCTAGGCGATAAACGAGCTGAATTGCGTGTCTACTACGTACTATACGAAAAGGGAAAAGTTGAGAATTTCAGCTATAAATTCATGCTTCAACGTAACGGCATTCGCCAACGACCATACCACGTTGAATACATCGGTTCTCGTCCGATCACCGAAATTAAGCAACGTCGGGCGCGGTTAGTACTTAGATGGGGGACCGCTTGGGAACACCGCGTGTTGTTGGCACCGGTTCAATAACTTTTTTATTTATATTTTTTAATTTCATACCAAAATTATTTTTTTTTATTTTTACTATATTAATTTCACTCATTAACCAACTATTAGGGATTTTAACTAATATATTTTACTTAATGAATACGTATATATTAAAAATGTTGAGCTGTACTAAGGCATTTCCCTTGTCTTTTACAATTCTATTAACTGTGTTCATGGTAAAAATCAACGTGCAAAAATTGTTGGCGAAATGACATAAAATTAAATGATATACTGCATTTAAGCCAATTTACAGTTGACTTGTGTTTAGGGGGATGCAACTGCAGTGCACGCAACAACTTGCAATGACTTTGCACTGACCTTGTGGGAGAGGAAAAGGCCACACATTGGAAAATATGCACTATCGAATTGCGAAGCAGAAAATACATTTTCGATGCGACTTATTCTCTCCCCATGTGCGATTGGAAATCGAGGCAAGTTGCACGCACGTTTCAATACCCTGTGGTGGCAAATGAATCGGAATAGAGTTTAACAAATATCTAAACTATATTTCCTATAAATATAAATGAAGAAATAAAATAATTCATATCTTTTCTCTGAGGAATAAAAGTCTGCAAGCTAAATTATACAGGGTGATTGCCAGTAGTTCATATAGTTTATTTCCGGTACACGGCAGTATCTAACGTTTGCCACCTTCCGGCGTCTAGCAACCTATTTGGTTTTATTAAATTGCATCGAACAACGAAATCCACTCAACGACACATATTTTGAAGTCTTTCTCGAAGGGAGCGTTTGAAACTGCTGCTGCACCTGCAAGGAACTACGCATAACTGCGTATTGGTCATTAGTTTTAATTATCCCACTGCAGCAAAAGCATTTCCTTCCACTAGATTAGACATCGTAAAGACAAAACTTCGACTGAGACACGCAGATAAAGTTTCGCCTTGAGCTAAAATTGCATGCAAATTGACATAAAATTAATAAACACGCAAATTGCATCATTTGGGGCACAAATGAGAGAGAGGACTATCTACTATATTTCTAATTAGCTGGAAACTTTACCCCACAAACCTTGTGTCGTAACAAGAATTTGTTAATTAAACGCGGGGGACAAACTCTTGCTAATGTCTTTTGCTTTGATGGAACATTGAGTGAAAGAAACAAAAAGAACACAAAGGCACGATAAAATCTTAATGAAACATTGGATTTTGTTGCAGTGATTTGGCGGAAACTTTCGTCGCGAATTTGCAAGGAAATGCAAAAGGGTCGCGCTTGTTATCTAATGCAAATTGAATGAATAGGGGAAGTCAACTAGCAACAGATAACCCTGAGGCTTCGAAGGGTTCAAGAACTCCATTTTCTAGTTTTTTTTTAAATTTAGGTAATTCTTTAAAATTTAGTTTGTGTATTTTTTTATTTTTGAATTTATTAATTCTAAAATCGCTGTAACAATAAAACAATGTATATTTATTTATTTATTTCAGTACTAAGTTCGTCAACGCCATCGACACAATTCGGATTCGGAAAGTGTACATACAAAAATTCTTATATTTATTATTAGAAATTTATGACTATAACTACGTGTTTCAACATAACGGCATACGCCAACGACCATACCACGTTGAATACATCGGTTCTCGTCCGATCACCGAAATTAAGCAACGTCGGGCGCGGTTAGTACTTAGATGGGGGACCGCTTGGGAACACCGCGTGTTGTTGGCACCGGTTGAAAAACTTTTTTTATTTAGGCATAATTTTTTTTTAAAATATTTATTTTTTACTTTACATGAATTTTTTTTAATTAAAAGATTGCAAATTATATAGTTTAAAGCAGTATCAATTAAACTTTTACACTGCCTCTACTGGTTTGCAATTAAAATGTATTAAGCAGAAACTGGTTGAACTTATTCAAGAGGTCACTGAAGTATCTCCCTGCTTGTAATTTATTAAGAGGCTAAGCATCTGCTGTGCAAGATATTAAAAAGCCGGTGGCAACTCTATTGTGCAGAGGAAATTCATCTTCAATGCTATAAAACGGAAAGTTAAGCGCTGGCTCAAGTAGTTGACGACCTTCGTTAAACGTGCTGCGAAAATGGCCACCAGGCACAGAATAGCCTCGCCCCCGCCCCCACAGTACATACATTCTTTCTATCCCTTCGCCTGGCGCATAAATTAAGTGGAAACAGCAGTAGCTGCAACAAGAACAACATTGGCAGCAGCAGGAGCACAGCCATTGGCCCCCGTTAGCCTTAGCCCTGTCGCACGCTGCATTTATCCTGCGTGACTTTTGTTGTCACAGTGCGGACCCCTCCCAAAGCTTTGGTGTTATTGTCCTTGTTCGTCGTGCTTTGCTCTCTCTGCTTCCTGCTCCCTCCACAAGCAGTGGCCAATTTAATTGCAATTTTTCCTGCACTCAGCTCCAAAGACAAATAACCAAAGCTAATAGATCATGTCATCTTGTCAACAAGTTTTACAATCTAATTGCGCAACAGCATCTCAATTTGTTCACCAAGCGAGGGAAGTTGTCTGTGAGGAATTAAAGATTTACAAAATCGATGTATGTGTAAGAGTGCTTCGGTTTTTCTCTTCAACTAACTCTATTTATAGCATATACATTACATATGTATATATACATTACATAGTATTATAAACATTTTGTGATCCTCGGGAATTCCTCAATATCTTTGGCGATCGCGTCACGAAGTGCCCGGCTAGCTCAGTCGGTAGAGCATGAGACTCTTAATCTCAGGGTCGTGGGTTCGAGCCCCACGTTGGGCGAAATCAACTTTTTGTGAGTATTGTAGTTCAAAATATAGAAGAAAATATATATAATAATGAGGGTTTACAGACAGAATATGTTCTGTTATATTGCTTAACTTTTCTAAATAAGCAAAGGTGAATTTTTAAATGTTTGCAATAACTAAAAATATAAAAAAATATTTTCGATCCTGCCAGGAGTCGAACCTGGAATCTTCTGATCCGTAGTCAGACGCGTTATCCATTGCGCCACAGGACCGATGAAAACATGATGGTCTAAAAACTTTTTCGTAATAAACAAGTTACACACATACTTACATCGAATTTATACATATGCAAAGATGTATCGACATAGAATACTACAATATTACAGTAATTAAATAAAAACAAGAGCAACAGTCGAGCGGCACACACAGTTATAATAATCTTCGACCTATGTTGCCGTAAAAATGATCTAACTATACTCTCTACCTTAAATATATATAATAGAATCAGAGCCTGCTATTTGAAAATAAAGGGCTGGCAGAATTTTTAGATGCTATGCTCATACTTTTTTGAATAAATTTAATAATTTTTGTGCTTATTGTCCGATCGGATTGCAATTTGATTGCATAATTGTAAACATGTAAATAATATAAATAATTTTTAAAAGTACTGCAAAAAAGTAAAATGTTATTGAAATGTCTTAAATGTTATTTGTACTGAGGTTAATATATTCCTACTTATCTACCCACTTGACACAACCTTGCCAAACGGAATAGAACAAGGAGTAACTTTTATGCTGCATTGGCAAATGCAAATGCCAAATGGCGGTGCCATTCAAAGGAACAGAAATCATATTAACTATACGCCCCCGTTCGCTATGCAATTTTCGCAGCAGAAGAGGAAGCAATTTTTGATTTTATATGCTGACACAACCCTCCGAAATGGAATGAAACTAAAGGAACAACAAACACAAAACTCAACGATCTGTGCTTGCACATTTCATTTCTTGTTGTCCAATCCCGATGGGACGCGTAAACGCAGAAGAAGTAAAATGAACAGAGGGTAAAAAGTTGCTTGGGAGTATGTGTGAGTATGTGTTGTGCAGCCCTCGAATCCCTCGAACCTCCCTCCCTACCGAGACAGCAAGTGGCAATCCTTGACCCGTCATAACGTCTCCTTCGCTGTCCCTTCACAGTGCACACTGCAGTTAAATGAGATATGCTTTTACATTTTTTCGATAAATTCTGTGGCACCCTCGTGCCACAACTGGATAACATTATTAGCGCAAAAGTTTGCCATAAAAATGGTGAACGGATTTACGCAACGCTTAAAATTGAGATTTACTGTAAGCGCAATTTATGGCAAATGCCAAAATCGAAAAAAAACTAAAGTCCCTCTGGCTAATGCAACAAATTTAAAGGGAAAGCAGAGCTAAAGAATCGCTTAGATTTCAAGCTTATCGTGGCTTGTGACATTGATGAATGCAGTGCGCAATTAGTTGCTGCCTTCGATAGTCGTATAAAAGGGATTCACGGCCCTTTGAAGCCTTCACAAAATGAAGTTCATAGTAATCGGTTTGCTGCTCTGTCTGGTCTGTGCTGTCGCAGCTGATGATCTGGTTGAGGAACCAGAAGAAGAATTGATTGGTCTTGATCCCGAATCAGATGCAGATGAATTTGAACCATTGCCTATTGCTGGATTCACCTACGAGTCGGGCATATATGCATTATCCACCGTTGTCAAGGTAATATGTCATGATAGATTTGTTCATAGATTTCTATATTCCTGTAATTCTTCAGCTTAATTGGTTCCAAGCACATGCTGCCTGCGCCGCCCAGAGCTATGACTTGGCCAGTGTGCCCACACAGAATTCCGAGTTGAGATTATACAATTTCCTTCTTACATCGGGTTTGGCGAATTTGCTTACCGAACCTATTTGGACGGCTGGCGCAAACTTGGCAGTCAGTACGCAGTGGAGTTGGTACAATACTGGCGATCCTTTTAATTACCAGAATTTTGAGGATACAGCGAGCACTGTACACAGTTGTCTGGCCTTCAATGGCACAACGAGTCTGTGGACGGCAGAGGCCTGCAGTAGCAAACGTTACTTTGTATGCCAAAAACGTTGCACACGCTAAGAAAAGGCAAGGAGAGATGGCTGCATATAGGTATATAATAATCTTCTTTTGGTGACGGTGATATATAAATAAATAAAAACAAATAAAATTTTCTGATTGCAAAAAAATCTCGAAACACCTTTTTCATTAATGTGGTGTGCAACAAGTAAAGAACGTGTTGCTCTGCTTGTATCAGTTAGCTTTTGTATGCCTATGAAAGAGCTTTTCTGAAAGCACAACAAATCACACAAAGCTACAAATAAAATACAAGAATGTTGCGTATATGGGGTCAACCTGTTGCCAGGCGGCATGTTTTCTTATTATGTATTATAAGATTATTTAAAATATACTCTGCTACGTTGAGTCTGAAATACCCAGTAGACAGGGCAAAATATATTTTTACATTTATTGATTAGGTAAACTTTATTAACAAAAGAATGATACACAGGGTATGATTACCAGCATTCAAGTTCTCAAATGTTGCTTAATGTTAGTTTGTTAATTTCCCTATATATGTCAAATTTACTAAAAACAACAGAGTTGGAGTTGAGGTGAAAATACTAATTCTACAATTGTATGAATTAAAATGTTGCAGTATTGATTAATTCGGTATTAAGTTTATGTTTCAATCATTCGACTCTCGCCAACGACCATACCACGTTGAATACATCGGTTCTCGTCCGATCACCGAAATTAAGCAACGTCGGGCGCGGTTAGTACTTAGATGGGGGACCGCTTGGGAACACCGCGTGTTGTTGGCATCGGTTGAAAAACTTTTTTTTAATAAATTCCTTTTATTATTTGTAGTAACATATTTATTTTATTTATTGAAATTGTTGTTTTTATTTTAAAGAAATGTTTCAACTATATTATAAGATTTTTATTTACGAATTAAGCAGAAAATATACAAGCTGTTAATGAAGTATCTCCCACACACATAATATACATGTATTTATGTACATTGTAAACATCTATACAAGATAAAAATGTTCTGAACAAGAATGGACAATTTTTATTAATATTTGAGTTTAGCTCCATTTTGCAACTGCTTTAAATGAAATCGGGATGTAAAATTTCGTCAAATTGAATAAATTAAGATTTATTACATTTTAATTAGCACTTGACATTGATAGATGCATTAGGCAATTAGTTTAAGTTTGGAAAATGCTATAAAAGCAAATGGAACTCTATGCATACTTTACAAAATGAAGTCCATAGGTTTCGCACTTTTCTTTGTGCTCTGCACAGTGACATGGATCACAGCACAAGTGGAGGAAGTCGAGGAGGACCTTGACGAAGTAGACGCTGAAGCAGTCCCTATTATTGCAATATTCACCTATAGCGAGGATGACTATGCTCTGAGCCTCTACAATAGGGTAAAGTATATAATCACACGCTGCAAGTATATGTTAAACTGAATATAATTCATTTATTTTTGTATCCCCAGGTGAACTGGTATCAGGCTCAACTCTTATGCGCCTCTCAGGGCTACACTCTTGTCACTATTCCTTCGGAAACAATGCAGAATCGTATTAAGAACTTTATACGCACCAATGCCAATTCAGTGTTGGCTTCCCTTTCCACTGACCAACTTTGGACGTCGGGCACTAATCAGGCTGTTAACACCACATACGCTTGGCATGGCAGTGGTCAACCTGTTACCTATCGCAATTATGCTTCTCCTCCACCTACGACTGCCTCAAGATGCATCGGAATAAATGGAGTAACTGGCCTCTGGTACGATCTTGATTGCAGACAACAGCGTTACTTCCTCTGCGAAAAACTTACGCAGGTGTCCTGCTAATGGAAATAAATACACATAACCACAAACTTCTACGATATATGTACTATGTAATCACAATTATTAAAGCAATCAATTATTTGCAATCAGAATGATATACTATTTATACTTTAAACGAAATCTTTGCTTATGTATTAAAAAAAATATGTAATGTAAAAATTTCTCAGCAAAAAATAAAAAGTTTTTCAACCGGTGCCAACAACACGCGGTGTTCCCAAGCGGTCCCTCATCTAAGTACTAACCGCGCCCGACGTTGCTTAATTTCGGTGATCGGACGAGAACCGATGTATTCAACGTGGTATGGTCGTTGGCGAATGCCGTTATGTTGAAGCGAGTACTTATAGTTAACATTTCAGTGAATTAACATGAAACTTACTGAATATATCTGCGTTTCAGACAGTAAAATATTTCCCAATAAGACAGTAAAATATTTCCCAATAAGAAGCAGTTTTCATGCTTTAGTTAACTTTAACTTTTATTTTTTGTAATTTTGTGGAAAGGATTCGAGGCTGACAAGGTCAAGCTGACTTTCCCCATAGCCGCGACCAATTGGGGTCCTTCCTCCGTCTATACATTGATTTGTGGCCTGCGAAGATACGTACATTCATATGTACACTTGCTGGTACATGTTCTACTTGCACTCCCCAAGAAATCATTCTGGTCAGCCGGAACTGCTTGGCTGATATAATGAACCTGCGGATCGGGACCCAAGTAGGGACGGTGTGTGATTTCACAATTCCACAGGTGGAAATAGCAGCAAAGTAGTAAAAGCCGCAGAAGCATTTCGCTCTAAGGTTGCTTTCTAATTAATACATCGCCGTACTAGTTCAGTATTTATAAACAATACGCTAACCGATAAAAATGCCATTAAAAGTCGTTTAAAAAACCATTAACAACTGTTGAAAATAATCGAAAATAGTTCTAGGAAAATATAAAATATTTATTCAATAGCAAAAATCGTTAACACTTTACAAAAAAGGTTGCGTTGTGTCCCTTAAACTTACACATTAGTCTAGTTTTCAGTTGAGTCTAGATTCTAGGTTCTAGAGGTGCTTCTGAGTCAGCTCTCAACTCTCGAGTACAAAGTTAAATATTTATTCAGTTTCTTTACAGCTATTAGTGGTATGCTCTATACAATATATATCATGAAACTTACTTACGAGCTACATTTTAATTTAAATAGAACACTGACCCTAAGTCTGACTGAAAATACATACGTGCTAGATTTTACAATTATTCATTTAGTTTTTGATGTTAAAACTTAAGTTATGTGACTTGCGTTTGCTTTTCATGAAATGCATATATTCATAAATAAAATGCGAAAGTTTTTCAAAATATACAGAATGTTTTAAATCGTTGTTAAGGTTAAGAAGAATACAAATAAAGTTATATGATAGTACTGATAGTACTTTATATAGTAAGGTAAAGAAGACAGAAAACAAAATATATTATTATTATTAATAGTCATGAGTCGGAAAATGAAAATGCTTGAACATATTTTGCTGCAGGGGCAAGTCAAAGTGTGAGGCAATTGGGATAATTACAATGCTTATGCCATGCACAATTTGGAAATATATTGAAAAGAACTAATCGATTACAGTGTCAAGTTGATGGTCAGTCGTAGTCTCAGATCAGACAGAGTTGTCTAGAATAAGAACTGAAGAAAAGAAAACCTGTTGGACGGACCTAAAAGTTGCAGTTTATCCCAAATTGCGAAAGAATTCATGGCATAACATGGTGAATGATCTGCGATGAGCTTTAGATAAATAGTATGAGAGGCCTAGGCAATTTATTTAAACTAGTTGGCTTAATTAATCGATGCATTCGATAGGTTACGGCAACCGCCTCAAGATCCCTGTGTAAGTGAGCTACAGTGGCCCATTGCTACATATAGTGGGCGATTTGGGGGTGGGCGGGGTTCATGTTAGTAGTCTCCATACTGATAAGTGGGCGGCTGATGCGCCTTGCCGCTCGGCTGGTACAGATTGTGGTGTGACGAAGAGCGTGGGGCAAAGTTGGCGGCGGCAGTCTCTGGATAATGTGAGTGCGAATGCGATTGAGAATGTCGCTGACTGGGCGAATTGGCACGTCGTGCGCGACGTTCCTCAATGTTCGCCGGCCAACGCTGATGGTGATAGCGCGTCGAGTCCTCAGATGAACGACGGCGATGATAACGCTTCGCAGAACTGTTCGCCAAGGGCGGCGGTGGCGTGCTCGGTTCGCCCAGTGTCTGGTTGTGATGTGGATAGTGCGGGGGGTAGCTACTGCTGCTCTCGTCGCCACTGAGTGCCTGCTGGTATTGCCTTCGCATGCGTTCGTCCAGCGATGAGTTCGGTGTCGGAGTGTGCATGTCGATGACATCGCCGTGTGAATTGCGACGCGCTCGTTGCATATCCCGATCGTAACTTTCGTAGGCCTGACGACGCTGCTTGACACCGCTTCCCCCGCTGCCAGCAGCACCAATGCTACGATGCTGCTGTTCGTGTGCGTCGAGTCGCTGACGCCATTCGGCTGCTGATACCTGCTGGCCATAGAGATCGGGCTGTGCCTGGAACTGTGCGCCACCAGTGCCGTAGATATTTTGATAGCTGGAGCGACGCCAGCCTTCTTCGTAGCGCCGTCGTGTCTGTTCCTGCGTCTCCTCCTCCTCTTCTACACCGTGTCCAGCGGCTGCACTGGCTGCCAATTGCTGACGACGCTGTGAGCGACTTGAACTGCTCTCTGAAGAATCCTCACCGGAAGTACCCAAACCCTGATCCTTTTCATCCACACCGTATGCCTTGTATGGTGCTCCCAGGAAACCCTTCGAGCCATAGGCGTAGGGTCCATTGAGTCCCATGCTGGGATACTGCATGTAATAGGACTGTGCGAATGGTTTCTCCATGACATGACCCAGTTTCATGTCGTCCACACTGTCATCGACTTCGGCATCGGAGCCATCATCGCGTCCCGTCCAGGTTAGCCAAGAGCCGGGACCGAAGAGTGACAACAAGACGGGCAGCAAGAAGAGTCCATGCATGGCACCGAAGAATATGACAAGGAAAACCATTTTGAAGAACACCAAAAAGATGTAGCTCTGTGCCAATAGTAGAGCAATAATGCCCAAGATCGTGGAGCTAGATCCCTGCACAATGGGCAAACCCAGAGAGTGCAGAGCTTCGCGTACACGTGCCTTGGGACTGCGCTTCTTCGATGACATGTAAGTGTAGCAAATATGTGCGGTAAAGTCGACGGAGAAACCAATGCACATGATCAGATTTATCATGGAAATCGAATCCAGATTGACATCCCACAGTGCCATGTAGCCAGCTACGCCCAATTCAATCGATATGACCGAGAAGGCCACCCACAACGAGCACAGTATGTTGGGTATAAAGATGAACGAGATGATCATCATTATGATGGCGCCAATTACCATAGCCTGCAGCGAAACTGGACGAACTAGTTCGAATTGATCGAAGAATACAAAGTACGGATGGAAAATGGATGCATTCAGTGGTGAATCTTTGCAGATTTTACGCAAATCTCGAACCATTTCCTTCTCGTGATTGGTATCCGTAATATTGACAGCCTGTATAAGGAATCGTGAGGCGATAATCTGTGTCTCATCATCGTTTAGACGCACGTCCAGCGAGAAGGGATTGCCCGGGAAGAGCCAATGTTCTTTGACTACCTCGATAAACGATTGTTCGTCATCGATTGTCGCATTCAAATAATCGTTATTGCGATCCATAAACGTCAGGAATGAGCGTAGCCAAGATTCCGTATATAGCGAAGAGGTCACATATGATGTATGCTCCAAGGTGCTTGTCAAATTCTCAATTTGTTCCTGCACCAAAGGATCAGAGTAGTTAATAGCCCCGGCAATGATTACCTAAGAATTTTATATAATTAATGAAGCACAGAATATAAAAAATATTGTATTCTAAACTCACCTGCATTCTATAGGGAAACTCGCGATAATAATCATCCTCACGATCGAAAAACTCCACCGAATACGAATCCTCTCTCGATAGCTTGCGACGCTCGAGTCCCTCTTTGATCTGTGTGACACCATAACAAGCTCCGGCCAGATAACTGGCAAAGGCCAGAATAATTATAATCTTACACCATTTGTTGTTAATGACCGCTGCCAGTTTGTCCTTGAAGAAGGCCATGAACATGTGATCCTTATTATCGATGGGATTGTCCGGATCGTTGTGATCAATGCCGCCAGCCATAATTGCCTTGTAGAGGAAGTTACGTTTCTCTGTGCAAAACATATAAAGAAAGATAGATAGATAAATGGTTAACTTCACTCAGTTCCAGTTGCCATTGACCTGAATTTTATGGGATTGCTATCTAACACGACTGGTCAAGATTTGTTTCGCTTTAGCCTCATGATCAAGTTCATGTTGTGCAGCTGCTGCTGCTGCGACTAAGTGAATTAAAGAGCAGCTAATAGGCCTGACTATGAGCCGGTTGTTCTGGCCAAGCAACTGCGACAAGTGGACCTTGTCAGAGTGAACCAAAGCCACAGCAACAACCAACAGACATGCGACCAACGATTAGCTATGTTTCGTCATCGATAATGCGCACTCAATCGATGAAAATTACTTAATATTTATGCATGACAAACTAACTGAATAAACCACGAATTGTTTACCATTTGGCAATGTTTTAAACATTGTGTATTGCTGTCAAAATTATAAATGATTGATGAACCTTAACTGTCTTACAAATTTAAAGAACTAAATACTTAATCTATTCTTGATTCTAATTTTCAATTTTTTGGCCTAAACATTTATTTTATTAATTGGAATTGACTCTATTTCAGTTAGGTCTAATTACTTTCTCCTTCTTCTGCCATTACTCACCTTTAATCGCCACCGACATGGGCTTTACTTTGCAACCGAAGATAGCATGCAGATTCTTGCGCTCCCTGTAGCCCGAGATGGCCATGCAGGCGGCAAAGAATGTGATGTGCCACAAGAAGGTGAAGCAGACGGCGAACACGGAGTAGGTGCAAAAGATCTTTACCGAACGGAACGGACTAATAATACCAATCAGAAAGGAAATGAAATCTGTGACCGATGTGATGGTAATCGAGACGGCAGCCTCAGACATCATGTGGGCCATTCTTTCATGCACAGGCATCTTGGCGGGTGTGCGTCGCCAGCCTGCCAACATGACAAAGGTGTCATCAATGCCAATACCTGAAAAATTATGAATATATTTAACAACTGCATCAAACAGATACTTCACTAAGATAACCTACCAATCATTAGAAAGGGCGCAGCCAGATTGATGCCAATGAACTCAATACCACAGTACATGGCTAGACCAAAGGCCGCCAGGGTTGCCATAATGGCCGAAATATTTCCCATAAGACCCAGCCAAGGTTTCGAGCGCACTGCATCTCCCATCATGCAGGTTATGATGCTGTAGAATACAAGAATAAAGGATATTAGTTAAGGGAAACTTTAAAATATGATCTTAAACTTACCTAAACAAACCCATGAGTAGAAACGTTGAGCTAAAATAGGGCACCACAGTCTTGGTGTTCTTCTCCAGCTCATGATCAAGAGTGCGCGAGGCGAAGTAGGATACAGAAATGTGCTTAAACATGCCTGTTGTCTCGGCTTTGCCCACCACTCTCAGAAAAGTTTCCTCCCATTCGGCGCCCCTGAAAATTGAAAAGGTTTGTTAGCGAAATCCTCTACATCAGTACTTAGTCTCTACTTACTTGGCATCCTGACGCTTCGTGTCGGCCGTAACGAAATAAACCAATTGTATGGCTGGCACACTAATAATATAATTATCTTCGGTTAGTTTTGTGCCTCCAAAGAATACCGGAAAGGCGTGTGCATCCCAGGTAACCGGATTAAACATTATGGGAAATGTAAGATTAAGCTGACCCGATTCGATCTGCAGGCGGATCAAAGCAGGAAAGTTAAGTAGGGTATTAAGTCTTAGTTAATGTACAACTCACATCATCCATCAATGCATCCAAATTCAATATATCATTCTCGAAGCATTCGTTCTCCCAGCGTGCACAGTTATCCTTGTAGGTGAAGGTATCGCCATCATATGTAGTCGTCGCATTTTGTATAAGATTATCCAATTGTCGCAGTTCCATAAAGATCTCACGACGCAGCATGTTCTCATCGCCATCTTTGGGTATGACAATAACTCGACCAAAACGACCTGCAATTGTGCAGAGGAGACAATAGATTAGATACGGTTAACTTAACAGAGACTTCCTACTTATAAGACCTGCCTGAAGGTTAAACCTATAGATTCAAGGCACATTGATTCCGCACGTGGGGTTTTAATGTGACATTTGAAATGTCGCTTTATTTGACTCTCTGTGATTACTTCAACTGTACTTCACTATAATGTTCTTTGTAAGTTTTAAGGAGTTTTTAATTGCAAACAATTCTTTAAAATGATGGAGACTTTTTAGCACTCGTCAAAAGTTCAGTTCTGTCTTACCTAATCCCCAAATTCCCGTGCAGTCTAGACTTTATCTGGAACATCGCTTAGATTGTTTATTAGATTCATTCAAAACTGACCCTATTCGACTCCAGTGTGCACTGGCTAGGCCGTCTTCAGTGCCAGCGCCTCCGTTGTGCGTCGACGTGACAATAATTCGAATGAGTTTCATTTAAGTTTTATTACTTATTTCGTGTGTGCGCCGTTTTCTACGTACTATATAATTCCGCTTCCACTTTGATATCTCGTACAAATCGTTTGTGTGCTTAATGCGCCATAACAAATGCAGCCCCCGATCACTTGCGTCAGTCAGCCCGTGCCCACAATTGATATGTACAATACATATGGCATATCTGCCTAATACACCTACACATGTGCGAATATATATTGAACCTAAATAGATATAAGAAGTGTTTGCTAAGCATCTGTATAGAACGTGCCGTTCTACACGTCGCGCCGTCTTCGATTTCTGAATGAACTTGTTAGGGAAATTTGGACAAACTTTGCACGTTGCAGCAATATTGAAGAGTAATTTGTAGAAACATTGTTATTTCTAATTATATTCATTGAATGATAAAGAAACTGTTGCTGTTCATTTTAGAGGTATTTCCCGCTGCTTATCATTTCAATTGATTAGTGCCAAAGCTAATTAACTTTTAATTATGAACCCATAACTTGATAAAGATATTGTTAGAGAATCATTAAAAGCTGACGTTTGTTTTCAATAATGACTAGTCATTGTTGTTAAATCAAAACAGTTTAAAAATTTTGCCATACATAAATAATATTGTATTTAACAAAAATAAAAAAAAAGTGTCACATATTTTATGTTTTCCCATACCGGGAATTGAACCCGGGCCTTCCGGGTGAGAGCCGGATATCCTAACCACTAGACAATATGGGAGATGCTTGCAAGCAACGCTTAACGTCGAGTTGAGCCAAACAACATAGCAGTTCAGTTGCAATGTGTTATTTATGAGGCATGGCAAACGTTTATAGCGTCAGAGAGCCAATCAATTTATATAATATTTAGGCGATGGAAGCAACGTTTTGTGTGTTGCGCTACATAAAACAAAATGAAGAAAACAACAAAAATAACTGATGTACAAAACAATATATATTAGTGCGCATGATGGTTGTGGCTGGGGCGAAAGTTGCATTACAGTTTTCTTTGCCACATGCACCACACGAATCTGTTTTGGATTTTGTTTTTAAAGCATTCGAAATCGCCTTCGTGTGTCTGGGAATAAAGTGCACACAAGCCAAGCGAAGCGCAGCAAACTCTGCTCCTAATACACTGAGTAAAATGCGGTCTAGATAATGACCATATACAGTTAGTTTAAACTGCCACAGTGCAGCAGCAGCAACAATAACAAGTTGCTAGACTAGTTGTGTTGTGCATCTTCAGTATTAGTGATTGTCAAAACAAAGTTCAATGATGCTGTTGCCACGCACAAGCCCCACACACACTCACACACAGACACATACCCTCACACCCGTTGAATGAATGAGTGAATGGATTAGTTGGAGTTGTAGAAAAACTAGATCTGATATATTCATACGTAGTCGCTGTAGTTGAAGCATAGTTGCACATCGAGTGCATAGAGAGAAGAGGCCCATTCAGAATGAGGCCAACGAATGAATTTTGCAAGAATTACTTGTTAATTTGTGTGAATCTTTAATAGTCTTGAAATGTTTTCAGCTAAAACTAAACACAGTTTGCTGGCAACATTCGCCAGTTTTGCGCGCGCGCTCATTATATCTGATGATTTTTTACAACTTGTTTTAATGGTTTTTGGACGCTCGATTTCGCATAGCGCCGCCGCACACACAGTTTTCAATTTGTGCAACCATTTCGTTGTTGCTATGTACGTGTTTTTTTGTAACATTTTGCAAAACACACACACACACGGCTAACTTTTACCAATCCCAAATCTCTTACTTCATATTATATGTATGTACTCATTTTTAAGGTACCACCCACAACATTTGCTGTTATTTATTATAACTAGCCAAAAATAAACATCAGTTTATAGTTTTATTAGGTTGAAATGATGAGTCATGTCTAATGTTTGTGTTTTTTGCGAGGTTACTTAACGCCTCCCATATGGTCTAGTGGCTAGGATATCTGGCTTTCACCCAGAAGGCCCGGGTTCGATTCCCGGTATGGGAAAGTACTTTTTTTTGTTGTTTATTTTCAGGGTAAACAAATTTTCTCATTTATTTTTATGATTTAGTCATATTTCACAATGTTTTTATTCGCTTAATAGTATTTGTAAACACTAAGCTAAGGCTTTATATGCTTAAGCTTTATTTTACTTTCGCACTGGCGCAACTGTCTCAAGTTGTAGTTTAGTAATATGTCGAATTTGCATAATTTCTAAGACTCTCTGGCTAATAAACCATTTAGCAAAGTTAATAGCGTGTAGAAACGCTACTCGGTTCAAGACCCCAATTATTATTTAATCCCCAACTGCATGTTGTTTGAACTTTTAAGTCAGCGCAAAAAAAATGTTTTACTAACGTGGCGGCGGCGCATATTTTTTTTGTTTCTCTCTCCTTTTCTTACACAAAAAATATGGTTTAATATTCAGTTCGAAATTTCGGGAAACCGACGATGAGGCACCGCATCCGCGAACGTGCAAAATACTGTTGCAAAATCTTTAATTGGATGACTAAATGGGTGTCGTCAAACCATTTCACTTGCCCAATGCTTGCTTTTATAATGGGGCAGGCATATGTATACATAGCTCTGTTGTCTCAACTTACCGGGCCTCGTAATGCGTCCCACATTGAAGCGATGTGTATAATTCACCTTAAAATATTGCTCAACAATGGCACGCTCGGCCTTCCCCTCGCCATTGATGGGCGAAAAAAGATATTCGGGATCGATTTGATATTTTAATTGTTGATATCTGCATAATTAGTTTGGAAAGTTTTATTAATTTTACGATTTTCAAGCGCATTTTATGTGGTTTAACCTACCCCGTCATACACAAGAGTGTAATCATCACTGGTATAATGACAAAATAGCCCGGATGTTTGGCTATGCAGATGCCCAGGTGATAGAAGGATTTGTTGAGTGTCTTGTCGACACATGATATGCCACAAGTCATCTGCAAGAATAGAAAAAAACAAATACATATAATCATAAGCTAATGTAAACTATAATTAAGTGGACTAAGGCAAAAAACCTTTTAAATTTAATATCAGTTGAACAATAAAACTTAAAGCTCTGCTTGCGTGCATGTCTATATATCTCTAATGTGAGCTATCTAGTGAAGGTGAAAGACATAAGGCAAAGGTAGATTGCTGCTATTATTGTGGGCTATACGTACTATATGTATACAAACATACATGCAACGAGGCAAGATCTGTGTGATGTTTGTATTAGACTTTGTTCATCGACACCTTCAACTCCAACTTAACGCACACGCATTGTTTTTAGCTGTTTATCCGACTGAATTCGACACAAAAAATAATGCCCTTGTTCATCTAACAAAACATAAAAATAAACTCCAAACAATATAAGCTAATGCACATTAACAAGATTACTTGTAGAAGTCAAGTACGAGGCATTATTAGAATTAAAGGTATTTATCATTAGGTGCGGCACCCATGCATATACAAAAAAATAAAAAGAGGGAAGAGTAAAAGTAATTTTATTTTCCAGAAAAACGAAAATAAAAAATTAAATTCGCCCCCGGGTGGACTCGAACCACCAACCTTTCGGTTAACAGCCGAACGCGCTAACCAATTGCGCCACGGAGGCTGTGTTTGGCTTGAGAATTTTTACGTACTTCAAATCAGCAACGGTATGAAGGTGTAAAAAAACTAAATTCTAATAAGAATAAAACTCACTTAGTATGAAAGTAAGATTTGACGGCAGACGGGCATCAGCCTCCGTGGCGCAATTGGTTAGCGCGTTCGGCTGTTAACCGAAAGGTTGGTGGTTCGAGTCCACCCGGGGGCGAATTTATATTTTTTGCAACTTTTTTTTTATTATCATATTTTTCTAGACATTTTACCAAGCAGAAATACAAAGAAAACTACATTTATCCATTATTATGAACAGAAACATACAAATGCTTATTACTGCGCAGTTATTGTTAAAGCAATTAATTACTCATGCCAAACACAGAATGTCGCATAGACATTATGAATTGGTTAAACAAAATGCTTTTATGTAGTCTACATGAATAGAACATTAGCATTATGAATGCAAAAGACTGAGCCTAATGACAACTGAAAATAACAATGGAAGAAGGAAGACGTTAGCTACAACAATACGAGAATACATTAGGCCAAATATGAATCTGTCAGCAAACTCTTGGGGGTTACAGACAAGTGTTTAAAAAGTGTATGGCTGCAATATATGTTGTTTGCATGTGCAGTATATATATTGTGTTTATCTGGAACTGTCATTGCGAATCTTAAAAAACTTGATAGCAATATCTACATAGATTTTATCTGTATCAGTCTATGATCATCTGGCTCGTCCACATGTAACATGTCTCTCTACCTCAATTTGTATCTTCATCTACATATCTATTTGTAAATCTCCATCTATACAAGTTATTCACAGCTGCATTTGTATTTCGATCTACGCAATCTGCACTGTGCCTGCACTATGTCTGTATCTGTATTGGTTTCTGCATCTTTGAAGTTGACTTTCCATTTTTCGGGTTCAACGACAACTGACGCTGCACTTTTACCAAATTGTAACACAACATCCAATTACAACACGAACGCCCATAATCCATATAGCTCAAGAGTTTAGAGCTGTGCGAGAGTCAAGCTTCAGTCAAGGTTACGGCTTAAGCATTTTGGACACTCTGGTAGCGCGTTTTGTTTGTTGGCATAACGGTTCATTATGTCAAAGTGATTTAATGAACGACCTGGGCGCCCAAACACCAAAAGGAGGAGTGCTGTGGCAACATTTATTGTTGTTGTTGTTATTATCATTGCTGTGGATGCTGCTGTTGTTGTTGCTGTTGTCGTGGCTGTGAATGTGCCCGACAATATTTATATATTTGTGTTAAAAGGCCAGCAAATGAGTTTTTGTAGCTGAACAAACCCCATCGTCGTTCACCTCAAGTCTAGTTCCCCAATCCCAGCTGTCTCTCCCTTCATGGCATAATGCAAATATTTGGAGAATACACGGTAAAGAGTTGGGTAAATATGAAGCCAAAGCTTTACAGTTACTGCCCAACAAATGCAGAAGACGGGGGAATATGTCACAGTTTGCTATTAACTGAACTAATATAAATATATAGTTGGTTTTCTAGTTTCAAAAATACATCAATCAAATTTAAAGCACACACTTTTAAACTGTCATTACATTTCAAGAGATTTCTCACAGAGTTTCTCTCTGTCTCCATAGATTATGCTTATCATTCCCAGTGCTCACACGCCTTTTGATAAACCCGATTTCGCTGTCATCTCTGAGCGCTTTCTATGTCAATATTTTTTGCAAATTAATTTGTAATATAATATATCGTAGAAATTATTACGAAAATTATGCAAAAATTAAAAAAAAAGGGGAAAAGAAAGGAAGAAAGGTTGATTCAAAATATATATACTATATGGGGTCGGAGATGTCACTTAGTTAAGCTGCTATGCAAACTCCTGGTTAAAATTAATATACCCTCTTCAGGGTATAAATATCATATAAAAATAGACACATAATTATTATGCAAAAATGATATAAAAATAAACAACTGACAACATCATCAACGCATAACAGTGGCAGCATCCCCAGTTCAAAATTCATTAATGAACTTTGAAATGATGGCGCAAACCCAACTTCAACTTCAGCTACGAATTCAGTGTAAACTTTAAAGTTTTCACAATCAGCTGGCAAATGACATTAGATGTCAAAATAAATGCTGTGACTAAAGCGATTTGTAGGCTTGTGAAATAGAAACCGAAATATTGTCGAACCCACATAGATTTTTCGCCTGGCACGTTCCCAACAAGCGAGATACCTTGAGAATTTCCCGCAATGCCTTAGCATGAATGCGTGCCAAGAAAGCTAACAAAATCAGCAAATTATACTATATATATATACACATATGTATATCTAAGCTCATTTAAATGTCAAGACCATCAGAAGTGATTGCTGTATAATTAGTGGGTCTTCTCATCTGGGTAACTGGGTCAGAGATGAGTGTAGAGTGTGTTTCGATCTTGGATTTATATGATAAACTTTGTGACACATATAAGGGGGTATTTCAAAAGTGATTCTAGAGAGAAATGCGCAAAATGTCTTAACACACACGCATTATTCATAGTTATTGTTCTTTTTTTTTTCCGGCATATTAGAAATTCTTTCAAAACGCTGAGAAAGTTGTCTATCCCTAAAAGGTTTGTCGCTTAAGTCTTTTGTTTGGGCGCGCTTTTTCGGCTGTTGTTGTTTTTGTCGCATTTTTCGCATTTGGTCAACGCCAAAGCCAAATTGAACGTTTTATTGTTTAAGCTTGTGCGTGTGTGCGTATGTATATGTGTGTATACGTATGTATATATGTATTGTTGTTGTGCTGTTATCGCTTATGCATATTGATTTCTTTAAAAGAATGTTTATACATATATGTTTTGTTTGTGTATGTGTATTTGACTTTTTGCTGTGCCAACTCTTTATTTGTTTCCTTATTGCGCTTTTTTCGCTGTCAGATATGCATACACATGTTTTTGGGGTCACAACAGATCAGATTCAGTTCCAGCTCAAGCTAAAAACTTGAACTAATTTCTGTTTTCAAGAGGAAATTTTGAAATGTCATATTACATTTGTTGACAATGACAGCTGATAGATGATATTCTATGAAGTTATGTTTGTAAATTGTAATACACCAAGAGCATTTGTCAGTGAGTTTTGAATATATGCAAGAAATTCTACTAAGCTAATCTCATATTAAATTGCTGTATCAACGTTTTACTAAGTAGCTTGCAGTCGTAGCAAATTAATTTGTTGCTTGTTAAACCTTTCGTTAAGTTATGTGTGCAAAAATGTTGCTTAAGCTGTTATCTCCTACATTATTGGGAGTTTACCTCCATCTGTTGCTACTGCATCAGCTGCATACACATTGTAGATGCGTGTCTCGCACAGGTTCGAGTTATTTTCGCTGCTTTTTCTGTAATTTTTGTTTTCATCATCAATCTGCTGTCAGACAGACAGACCGAGGGCTTACATAATCCTTGACTACCCACCGCAGACTAAACGCCTTATTTTTTCGTATGTCTTTTTGTTGTCTACCTGCTTCTTGATCAAATTTATATAAGTAATTTATTTATACAAAAGACGACGCAAATTGATTGCATCGGCGAAACCACAAATACTTAATTCAACAAGTTTTCCTTTTGCCAAATCATAAAGTCAACAACTTTCACTTTTATTTCGACCCACAGAAAGACAGAAGAGGGACAAAAAACAGACGCACAAAGCATAAATACCAAGAAATTACGAAAATTATGAAAAATTAAAATTAATTAATATTTAAATATGTTTTTTGCTAATGCCAAAAAAAAACGAAAGAAACAAAGTTGGAATTCGCCTTGTGGGTGGCTCAAAACAGAAATAACAAACAAACTATATTCAAATTTGGGTCAAGTCATTGAAGTAGAACACAAGACACAAGCCGTATTGACCTTAGCACGTGGGCGTGGCATGCGTGGATTAAAAGACAAACAGTATTTAGTATTTTAATAGTATTATTTTTGTCTGTCCCTCTGGCTGTGATTTGTTTGATTGCGATTGTCAACCCCAAAGCTGACTTACTGTTGTTGTTTTCTGTTTGATTTGCTTTATTTTTTGGCAACAACCTTTGCGCATTTCTTATGAATGTTGCCACACAAGCGTTTGCCGTGAATATTAATTGGTTCGCCTCGAGGCTGACGAATTAGAATTGAGCACCCATAAGGTACTACAGAAATCAACTACTACAAACGACTATTACTGGTACTGGGCACCGGCACTTTGGCTTTGGCATTCAGGGCTTGGCTTTATAGTGTTCAGGGGATTCTCTCAGTCGTTGACCGAAAGTCAAAAACTACAAAAATAAAAAAACTAAAATCGAAAACACTTTCTACTTTTTCTGCGACTTCAACTTAAAGCTGAATTGTTGTCTGACGCATGCGCGACCACAGTCTGGAACTAGGTCACACACACACACACGAATACTCTCAAACACACACAACCACTTGCTGGCTCTCTGCACAATCTGCTTTCAATTTGAATGAAGTTTTATGTTTTTATCTGTTCGATTTTTGATTTGTTTGCCTTTGCATTAATTAACAATTTACGAGCCAGTTTTCAAAACGGTTTTATACAACGCATTTTTTCGTTATCTTTTATGTCACTCACCTTCTTTGTGCCCGTTGCTTTGGCTTTGGCTTTGGGTCAGTGGAACAGTCCAAGCTGATCGTTTAAGGGGAGCAAAACTTCACTGATTAGATCATTAAATGCAGTTTAAAAGTCACTAAACCACTTGGCTTTATAGGAGGGAGACAAACACTTCCGGTGATTGATAGTCGTTAGATAATTGTTGATACTATGTACAAGATTGCCAAGGTTAATTGGGGTACAGATTTGGTATCCTAAGATATTTTTTTGAGATTTCTGTAAAGTCAGAGAAGGTTCAAGTGTGAAGTGAAGAGTCCTAAGAGTCTTACTCTTTCAATGCTTTATAATACTTTAATGTTTTCTTATTTTTTCTCCTTTGTAAATAATCTTTGACATTCCTTTTCTCTACCATTTTATGTTGACCTGTTGTCTATACAGTTGTGCTCAATCTTTCATAGCTGCAGCTCATCAATCACAGCCGAACACGCAGCAGGTAGTCCGCATTCCTATTTAATTGCTTTGATAGGCTGTCGATCCTTTTTTCCATTTCCACCCCGAATTTCGTGGTTTTCAGGTAACGAAAGATAGAGAGAGAGAGAATCTCTTGAAACTGGTTTCAACTGGAAACTGGGAATTCACTTTTACTACACACAAATTAACAGAAATGCGACACGCGACTTTAAACGTTTTAATTTGCGCCAAAATCGAACGAAAGATTAACAGAAAACTGTTGGGCAAATATTTTCGAAAATGTTTGCAGAAATGATTAGCACAAAACTTGCCACAAATTAGCGACACATTCAAGCGGGCTAATGACACTTGGTCGAGGTGTTAGAAAACTCAACAAGGGAGGCGGTCAACGGGGCGTATGATAGTTGCAATTCGAAAGGAAAAGTGCCCACAGCGGCAGAGAGATGTTCCAGTAAATCTCCATAGATTGCGCTCTGAAGTGCCGTTAACTCTCAGCGAACTACAACGACGACTTTTCTACATGCTCCAGCTTTACATATTATACATACTATACATGTGTGTAGACGATGCACTTTCTTTTTTCCTCCTCTTCGACTTTGCTCGCGTCGTTTGTTTTCTTTTCTTACTTTTTTATTAACTTCTTTTTTTCCAGTCATTTTTTTTCTCTGAGTGAGTTTTTAGCATTTGCTGCTGTTGCGGCTCATTTTTTTTTCTATTTCTCTTTTTTATTATTATTGGTCTGTCAATTTGAAGATAGTATATTAAGTCAATGTTGTGCGGCTGTGGAAAACGTCGTCATAATTGCTCATTTTCTACGGAAAGTGAACTTGAGAGTAAAAGTCATGTGATAAGCCTAATAAGCATTAGTCAAAGAAAGTGCAAGTCGTTGTTGTTGCAGCAGAGAGTTGTCACCCTAATGGAGATTAAGTATGGTATGGTATGCCTGGCATATCGCCAAAAGCATTTATAATATCAATCTACTCAGCCGAGCATAGAAAATAGAGACTGGGAGAGATTTTTACAAGATTTTAAGTAGTGATTGGATATTTTCTAAATATCTTAGGTTAAACTTGACAGTTTCCTTTGTTTATTTCATTAAAAGTAGAGATTATCATAAATTTTCTAAATATTTTAAATTTATTTTGGCAATTTCTTTTGCTTAACTAACCTAACCCAAAACTGTACTTAGTCCATTACAATAAAATGTGTTTACCTAACATACTCATGGCCTTTCCATTTTCATTTCGATTTCCAAATTTCTGTACGGCCTTGAGCATAATTGGATTTGCCCGTGTGAAACGAGAAAAATACCAAAAAAAAAAAAAGACGAAACCGAAAATTGATTAAAACTTGACTTGGGTCATGCCAACCGGTTTCGCCAATTTCACTTGAACTTTCATTAACTTTGGCCGCTTCCTTTGTGGGGGGACTCGAATATTTACACATTACATATTCGACGAAGCGCAAACCGGATCACAATCTATATACATGTGTGTGTGTGTGCAGCTAATGACGTCCATGGCTGGACCGATAACTGTTCGAGTCGAAAGGGGCGTGGGGCGTGAAGCCTTCGCTCTTTATGTAATCATTTCGGGTCGCATGTTCAAAATGCAAACTTATGAAAATGTGTTTCTTTAAGCTATTGACCAATGTTTGCTATTGATATTTGGACTTGCTTTTGTTGCAGCAGCAGCAGCACCAGTTGCCAGTTGCCTCTCTGACTCTTTCCGCTTCATTTTTAATGCCAATTTGCTTTGGCTTTCAGTCTCAGGTGTCTCTCAGTTGCTCAGGTGTTGCTTCGTGGTAATTTGTAACTCTGCTCCAATTTGATTGCATTCATTTAAACTGTCCAAACTGTTTTGAGTGCCAACACACCATACATCCATCCCCTGTGAGTGAAACTCTGCAAAATTGTAGTCTTAGCTCAATCCGAACTCGTTTCCAAGTTGCCATTCATTTGTGGCCACAAATTGCATTTAATTAGTGGCTCGGCTTAAGTGCGAAGTCGCCCAATCCCGCCTTTAATTCGCGCCATTTTTATTATGATTTCATTCATACGATATAAGTATATCTCCTTACACATATCTACGCTGCTAATCTTAGTTAAGTGAAGAGCCCCGAAACTGAATTCCGCAATCAACAAATTAGTTGTAATTGAACAAAATTATCAGTTAAATTGGCCAAAGCATTATTGTGAAAGACTCTATGGAAATTACCCTGGGGGGGTACACAAGTATGAGTACAATGTCTACAGAGCACAGTTCTATTATTGTGAAATATTTGTGCAATACGAAATAATTGTGATTTTGCTTTAGTTTAGAAGGTGCCAGAAATAAATGAAGGGAGGTATAAATTTTAAGTAAATTAAAGATGTCTAATTTTACAAATTAAGTGATTTATTTTATTTTTATTTTTTTGCAAATATTTGAGTACTAAGTGAGCAATCCGTATATCAAAATATAGTACAATACCTTATGGTAGATAAAAATAGTGATTTAGTACTTCTGCTGTTATATTTTGTATAAGTAACTACTTGAAATATTATATGAAAAATATGAAAAAATATACATATGAGTAACAAAAAAATATATATCACACAACTAAGTCGTTTCTAATATCTGAAAATATATTTTAAGTCATTGGTTCATATTTTAAACAATTTTATAAAGTTGTTTTTGGTCTAAATATTCAAGTTTATTATAATATAATTATATTAAAATACCCTGAAAACTTGTTCATTAGTTTTCTTCAAAAAAAAAGCTTTATCCCTCTACAAACGACTACACAACTCATGTCTTTAGTTTTTTCAGCAGCTGGACCAAAAATACCGATACGCAATAATGGAATACTTGAATTTCAACCCCCATTATGGGGAGGGACAACCCTCGTTTGGAGATTATTACGCATTTGCAAATAGAAATTGTGACAATGTATTCATTTATGCAACAATTTACCTTGTCGTTGTTGGATTCGTTCGTTTGTTGGTATCCAAAAAGAAATGTGTCCAAAATAATTATTTTTTCTGGATTTTGCTAAATTATTATATTTGTTCGTCTGCGAAAATTCGCAAGCCTTTTACTCTCTCTGTGTAAAAATGAATTCAATTGCACTCTTTTTTTCTTTCGTTTTTCTTTCGTAAATAATAAGAAAATAACTTTTATTGAATATTTCTCTTGGGTTTACACACCAAGCACACGCGCTGCCTTGTCCGGCATTTCGATTCGCACTGGGTTAAACCGTTAACTACAAATACGAACTCGAATTCGAATTTCTACTATGCCGACTTGCGCGACGTTGCGTCGGAGCGACTATACGACCGTTGGCTATGAGACCGTCTCGCGGACTGAACTGAACCGATGTTTGGTGCGTCTCAGCCTGAACGCGACTCAATCTCAGCTGCACCACCAGGCAGCGCTGTCACTCTCCCGCTCTCTCTGCGACACTCAATTCGCTCTTCGAGCTGTGTGCTGTGCTCACCTGTTGCATGTAACGACAGTGCTGCTTTCTCTCTGTCGCTCTCTCTCTTTCAGTCTCTCTTGATGTCTTTCTCTCTGCTCTGCTCGCGATCACACTCCCTTGCGAGAGGAGCTCTCAGAGTCGTTCGATTGCAACCATTGCACCGGTTTGCGCCGGTTTCAAGATTTTTGGGAAATATCATTTTCCTATACCTGTTTTTCCGTCACAGGTGTTGGCAGTGGGCTCTGTGTCAGTGTCGTTATTGCTGTTCTTCTTCTTCTTCGTCTTCCTCTTCATCTTCAAGCCTCTCAAGTCTGAAGGTCGCATTTTCGCTCATTAATCGCCACTTTCTTCACGGCTATTGCCACGCCTGCGCTCCTACACCGATCAACGGTGTCAACAGTGTGTGTGAGTACGTCTGTGTATTAGAATGCGTGAAGTTTCTTCTGAATTTTTGCCATAAAAGATTATAGTACTCAGTTCAAGAGAACCGTATAGGAGGAGTACTAAAATAAAATATTCTTCGCCCTCTACCTGTAGGCGCGTATTTTCTTTACCCTTTTCCTGCCCAGAACCTGCTCTAGATGAAGAGTTTATCAGCTATTTACATTGAAACAATGTTTAAACAGGAGCGGTTCAGGTCAATTGCAGTTTCAGGCCACCTTGTGAAATGGTGTACTAAAAATCTAGAAAGACTTGCATTATAATTACAAATATTAACTCTATATCAAGTTGCCTTGGATATAAGATATATCAATTTATTTGTAGAAAATGATTTCACTCGACTTTATGGCATATGACATTGCGAGCCATAAAAAACCTTTAAAACTAATAGAAATGACAGACATGCCAGCCAAAAAGAATGTTCACTAGTCTCGGATAATTAAGCTAATTCTTTCATTAGTTGTCAGGCAGATTCCCATCCAAAAATAGCATATGCTACTTAAATGTCAAGTTTCAGGAACTAACAAATTTCTACAAAACGAAAATTCCTAACCAAACTGTGTGAGAAAAATACTCAAGTATTTTCTACATCAATTATATTAGCATAGCGAATAGCAAAAACATATGCGAGTAGAAGATAATACAGACACACACAGACACACACACATACACGCAGGGCACAGTGAAATGTTTAAGCGGAAATTTTAATAAAAATTATATACAATTTATTTCAAACAGAAAAAAACACTCACACATGACCATTTTGCGCACAAGCATGGAAAGTGTTACATATGTGTGTGTGTGTGTGTGTGAGTGAACTATATAGACGACGATCCGCTGGGCGAGATGCTGATAGCGTATTCGGAATGTCAGTCGAGCACGTTCAACTCGGCCGAGGATTGACGGCCCAACCAATTGAGTAGGTGTAAGTGTAGGTGTAAATGCAATTGTATCTGTATCTGCATCTGTATCTGTATCTGTACCTATATCTGTATGTGCGAGTACTACGTACTGCGAGTCGTTTAGTTGAATTCAATTCTGTGCAATCAGCAAGATTTAACGGCGTTCTATATATATACATATATATTTATATATATTATATTATACACATGAGCATGATATGTTCACATCGCAGCATTAACGAGTCGTTGATTGGATTTTGAATGAGCCTGCGATTGTCATACATCTACAGCATAAACGCCACACTACACTGAAAAAATAGACAGGATTATAAAGTTGTACCATAGCATATCTTTGGAAACTGGATGCTGTCTTCCTAATGATTAACTTACCAAAACATTTTCCTGGAATCTTTCTATCTTCTGCCTTGTACACACACAACTAAATTGACGAGTTGGCTTTGTTGGACTCAGTTCAGAAAAATTGTTGTATACAAGTTACTACAAATTGTTTGCTGTGTTGTGCTGGATTTTAATTAAATAAATGTCCATTTAAAGAGTGACGGCAAATTGTGTATGTGGTATACGGTGGGTGTGATGGCACAGCAAGAAGCATTAACCGTTGGAATTTTTGGAATTTCTTTAACACACACGAACACTAAACTATAGTTCAAGTTCAAAAACCACGTGGTCTGAAATACAGTTAATAGTTTCACTATCCACAACATGGATACCCTTACAACATTGTAATCAAAACATTCTTACAAATATCAAAACTGTTACAGCCAAAAATAGTTTGTAACTGATTTTCAAGACATTGGTTGATACATTTTTTGGCTTTTTACAACCGCAAGTTACCCGACAGGACGCACATGCTTTCTTCAAGCCTCTTCGTGGCGCATTTGGATCCCTTACCGATATTACTTTGCACCCCATAGTTTTGGAGAGTACACAAACGAAATCATTTAATAAACCTGGTGAATGCAAAAGAGAATTACACTCCACAATTGTTCAACTTTTAATCGCGTATATATATTTACCGACAACTTTATGATTGGGTAACAAACATTTCTGGAAATGTGGATCTTTTTTTTCACCGTCTGTAAGATTCTGAAATTTTGGTAAATCCTCTATATTTTTCGGACGTAACTCGTCCTTATCCAATCTGCAAAACGAATCTATCCATCTAAAACAGTTGGCACAGAAATTCTCCTTCTCTGTGCAATGAAATCGGATAAAAATTATCTCAAACATAATAAATTTCTCAGATTTGCACTCACCACCAGAACAATGTCTTAAAATAACGACAATCAGTAATATTCGGAAAAGTACTTCAAATTTTGTCATTTTGACGAAATTTTATTACACATTCAAAGCGATATGGTGACACTCAGAGCTAAGATAAAATGATCACTTGAGACCGATAGAGATAACGTACTATAAGATCTAAGCTTATGTATTGTGTCCTATATACTTAAGCTCATCGGCAGCCAAAAGACATCATTGTTTATTTTCCATATTCCATATGAACAAAATGCGGGCCAAATATGTATAGGATATTGTTTTCTGTAATAATCTATGAATTTTATTGACACATTTTTCATGGTATTCTTTGGTATTAAAGCAATAAGTTAACCATCAAAGAAATAGCTAATGATATAGCAAATATCTGAAGACGCGATGCAGATGCTTTGTGGGGAACAGGACATTTGCAGTATTTTGCACAGATCTTACAGGTCGCATAGAACATATGTGCTTTGTTCACTGGAACCTTACGTGCGACTGCATGACATCCTTGTGTCGGTGTCCAAAAGCAAATAAAGGTTTCTAAAACATCTGAAGTCGAAAATTACTTAAGTCGAGTCTTACAATTCAAGCTTTACGATTATAGACAATACCAACTATTACAGTGTCAGGAATCATGCATTGCCAGGAAGCATCACCAAATTCGGAACGTTCAGTGAAATTGCCCTTCTCTGCGTTCTTAAAGACAATTTTTTTCTGATCTTTTATAGACATGTGAAATACCTTGTGACCAGTTGTATTTACCCTGCAATTGCCATTTAGGTCAGTGCAATTCACGCATTCGTTTTCCAATTGTTCAGTAACCACTGAAATAACAATACTATATAATTATAATGGCTAAGTTATCTAAACATACTCACTATCTAAGGACTGACTATATGAAATAAAAGTAGTATATAATGTTAGTATCAAGTGTGAACTTAACATTTTGAGTTTAACAAAGTTTCTAGCTATACATATCGAGTCTATACTACTAATGGATACACATTCCCGTAGAGATACACACGGGTATCTGCACCTCAAGATAATTGTCTGATAATATTGACATGAACTACTTGGATTCAAAATAATAAATGTAGCAAGTAATTGAGAGACTCGGCTTGTTTATTAATATATCTTTAAACTTTTAAGTCCATCATGTTAGACTAAAGACCAATAAGCTGTATGCCGAAAAAGAAATTGATTTTGAGCCTTCCTAAAGCCCTTTTTGAGCACATAAAGTCTGAGATGAATACAACAACTAAGCGTAACTGTTTAAAAGTGGGAAACCCGTATGGGGTACAAAGATCAATATAGCTCACAGCTGATAGGGAGACAAGGACAGAGAAACCACTGTGTAGATGTGTGTCCGAGAGAGCAACAGATAAGCGAGTACTCATAAGCTAAGCATGTATATATTCGGGAGGGCTTCCAGGTCGCGATGTTATCGGCCTCTCTGGACCACCCAAAGCGATCGAAACGTGCCAAGCATAGCGATGAGATAACCAGTTCAATCTGCATGCAGGGGGTGTGTGCCACAGAGCCCCAACGGGAGGGCAATGCGATAAGAGGTTACAGGAAATTCTAAATTCAGTCTTTGATCATCTTCGGGAGTTAGCAAATGAACAAACACTCGATGGTAATCAATTAGTAAGCAAGCGAACTGTGAATTAGCGAACAGTGACAGACAGCGGCGATCTTGCTTATCGCTTATCGGCTCAGGGCCTATGTCAAGGGCTATCGGGTATGCCCTGAGCCGGCTCATTAGGCTCAGCATCGCCACCGCCACCGCTGTCACGGCTGAATCAGTACCGGGTCCACATTGAACGCTTTCACATCTCAGACGTCCACCAACGGTCCAGTTGAGCGGACGCTCCCGAAGTATTATTTTAATTCAAAATTGGAAAAGGAACGGAACGGCACTTAGACAATGTTTCCGCTACCAAATCCCAGGGTATTCATAGTCTGCCGCTGTTGCCTGGTGGAAGAGCCGCCGATTTTCCAAAGTATTGGCGATAATAAACAGCTGAGTGTTGATTTGCTTGCCCTGGCACCTAGTCTTCAAATTGTGCCCACCGATGTAGTCTGTGATCTTTGTCAGCAGCGACTGTACGATGCTCTCGATTTCCGACAGCGCTGTGAGAATTCCGAGCGTATTTTACGTGCCCGGCACGAGCAGGCGCTGGACGATGTCCTCGAGTGTCTGGAGCGAGAGGTGGGCTGCCTGGAACAGGCCAAAGCCATCCCCGTGTTGCCGCTTATTGAGCCCGTTGACTTTGGTAAGTACACAAGTGTAGCCCGTGAAAAGTGAACTTAGTTGAAATTACAAAAAAAAAAAAATAAAATAAAATAGAAAAGAACATTTAGAAAATAAAAAAATGTATTTACCAATGCCAACAACACGCGGTGTTCCCAAGCGGTCCCCCATCTAAGTACTAACCGCGCCCGACGTTGCTTAATTTCGGTGATCGGACGAGAACCGATGTATTCAACGTGTTATGGTCGTTGGCAAATGCCGTTAGTCTAAAACTTGAATATGTGTTTCCATATTTGTGAATATTGCAATAAAAGATACGAAGTTTATTCATGAAATATTAAATATTTTGAGATTAGCAGCATGAATATGTGTCCTACATTCGAGTGTATATTGAGATAAAAGACACAGTATTTATTTTTGAAATATTTAACATTGTGAGATTAGCAGCTGCACTCACATTGATAATGAATTTATTTGTTAATCAAAATTAAATAATTTGTATTTCCCCTACTTACGATTTGCGCGCATTATCTCTTGGCCGAGTGAGAACGAAAAGAAAATATTAATCAAATGTAGGAAATAACTTGCAGTACATACATATTAAAAAAACACAATATTATAAATTCGAATGCTTTTCTTGCTAATTTCAGGTACATTGGACCTTTCGGACACTTTTACAAGCAACAATTACCTCCAACTGGATGCACCTTGTCCTGGCTGGGATAGTGGTATACTGAATACCCCCGTGCATCAGCCCGCCACGCTGGAGGAAGAGCGTCACCCGGACAAGTGGGAACAGAAAAAAACAGATGAACCGAAGCGTAAGAGACCAACAAAAGCTACGCCATCTCGTCCCCGTACACCCAAATCCCTGAAGCCCTGTTCGGAGTGTGAGAAGAAATTCACACGCAATTTTCAGCTCAAGCTGCACATGATTTCTGTACATGGCATGGGCGATGGACTGAGCTATCAATGCGAGACGTGCTCCAAGAGTTTTGCATCGCGCCACAGTCTTCGCTATCACCAGACATCGGTGCACTCCACCGAGCGTCCCTTTGCCTGCGAGCACTGCGATCGACGTTTCGTGTTGCGCACCCAGTTGATCTCACACGGCCGCATGCACACGGGGGAATCGAAGCCACGCATCTTCAACTGCACTGTCTGCTCCAAGACGTGGCCAACCAAGTCCGATCTGCGCACACACATGCGCTCCCACAATCCAGACATGTCGAAGCGACCCTTTAAGTGTGACAAGTGCGACAAGGCGTTCTTCACGCGCGGTCATCTCACCTCACATCACTTGGTACACACGGGAGAGAAGCCCTTCGCCTGCGCACACTGTGACAAGTCCTATCAAAGTGCGGGTAATCTTAAGAATCATATGGTGCGACAACATGCAAACATTCTGGAGGAACAGCTGGATCTGAAATATCCCCGTTGCACGGACATCGAGAGCTAGAGCTAGAATACAGTCCGGTATTAGGTACTCTAATGAAATGGAATCTGGTCGGACGTCTCATAAAAATCCATTATAATTGAATAACTTGTTTAGGGGCTTACGTAAACCTGCTATAAGTATTAGGCATGATATAAGATCAATCATTATTCCCCACGGAAACTCTTGAATAAGAAAATGCAATACAAATGTATATATAAAATATAAAGAACCTAACAAATGTACTTGTACTTTTCATAATTTTTTTTTAATCATATTTTTTTTTTTTTTTTTATATTATAATATTTAATTTATTTTTAAGTTCCAAAAATATATATTTCAATCAAATAAACTACTGTTTCTTTTTTATAATTTTCAATGACAGACCTTGAGATTAGCAAACACAATGTTTGAGTGTACTATGTACTTTCTACAAGCACACACGCCGATTGCTTATGAAACCGAGCTTATCACTATGCTCATGCATATAGACATTCATATAAATTTATATAGAATGTAGTATATGGTTAATATGATTAAAAAAAAATTATGAAAAGCACAAGTATACGAGGACAAGTAGAAAGCGCAAGTTACTCGTAAATGTTTCCAGCACATTCTGTAATACTTTCTTTTTACTCTTTCAACTAAACGATGTCTAGTCAACTACTATATGGTGAATTTAATCTTCGAGAGATTTTCTATATACTCCTGACACATGATAAGTGAAAGGTATAGGTCAAAATTAGTTGAATTATATTTTTATAAATAGAAACAAAACTTACTCTGTTGATGTAGATGACTGTCAATAAAATGTAGACTATAACATTTTAGATGCCATCCATTAACAGTGGCTTTACAGCGCACAAAGTCTAGAACAGACCAAGAACAAAACTTATCAGTTTGGAAAATACCACAATAATATAAAGTGTCAATGATTTTGTTGTTCACTTCAGTTTTATAGAGCATTACTAAGTATGCCTGTGCCAGCATCAGGGCAAGCTGTCTTTTGTTTATATACATACATGTACGTTTGCATGTTCATATATAATATTCACACAACTTAGTACATACATAGGCACGTACATATTTTCAGGGAAGACACTATCAACGCCTTTAATCAAAACAAGTGCCCGTCTGTCTGACCGTAAACAACTTAATGCGAGAGCTCAGCGAGAAGAAAATTTTGATTGTGTTTGCGGCATTTGCTTCAATTACAAAATGTGACCACAACAACAAGATATGTCATAATTATGGACTTGATTTGACTTGGCTGGACTTGTCTTGACTTGACTCAAGCCACAAAAAGTGTTAATCAAATTAAATTTGATTTAACACCGGGAAGTGACCGCCGTTGCCTGGCCTAGGTCAGCGTTGCACGAGAAGACACTCAGCCAGACACAAGGGAATAAGGGTTAGAGAGGTTAGAAAGCAACACAGCGGACATTGAATTAGAGATAACGAGAAAGAGAGAAGAGAGAGAGAGAGAGAGACAGAGATAGAAAGAGGAAGAAAGTCGTGTAGCGGCAGCTCACTAACTGAGTCACACCCGATGCAAATGAGACGTGATAACCTTGTCAACTTCAAGCAAAATTAAATGATATACGTAAGCCCTTTCTTTGTAGTAAAAATAAATTCTGTATATATCCACAATATATGCCCAATATGTTTATGCTTACTCACAGTATCCCTCATTACACACAATCAATTACTCACTAGCCACAAGACGTGTCTTTCAGCTCGATACCAGACATGGACCCAACCCTTGTCTTTGTGTCCCAACCTTACTTATTGTTCTGCCAACGTTTGCTGACTCCTTCGAAATGAGAGACAAGATGCACGTATTCTGTATAAGTGATATGAACTTTTGGGATTGCCAAGAATAAAAGAAAAATATTTGTTTAGTAAGAATACATGAAAAAGCAACAGTTATTTTAAGGAATGATCAACATTTTGGCATCAATTATATTGTAGTATAATAATAATATACTATTTTATTTATTTTATTCGTCATTCACATGAGTCGCAATAACGACATTCGCCAACGACCATACCACGTTGAATAAATCACCGAAATTAAGCAACGTCGAGCGCGGTTAGTACTTAGATGGGGGGGGACCGCTTGGGAACACCGCGTGTTGTTGGCACTGGTTCAACTTTTTTTATTGCACGGCTCTTGTTTTGTCTTTTTGTCCTTTTTTTTGCATCTTAATTTATCCTATTTTTGAGTAGTAGCTGGCAGCCCTGATGAAAAACGTTCTACAATTTCATATTATTTATGACAAATTTACTCCTTAAGTTTGTGCTTCAACCTAACGGCATTCGCCAACGACCATACCACGTTGAATACATCGGTTCTCGTCCGATCACCGAAATTAAGCAACGTCGGGCGCGGTTAGTACTTAGATGGGGGACCGCTTGGGAACACCACGTGTTGTTGGCAATGGTCCAACTTTTTTTTTTTAATTTGTACTTTTTATTTCAATTAAATTTTTTTTTTATTTATTTACAACAGTTAACAACAACAAAGATAACTCAGGATTTCAGCTTTTCCAGATGTCTGTCGGGCCGCTGTGACTGCTGGGTAAACAGCAAGCGACCCAGCTGTGACTGCTGCTGTGTGAAGTAGCTTTGCGCAAGCTGATCCTGTCCAGCCTCCGGCGTAACCGACTGCCTGACCAACTCTCTAAGGCTGGCCGAGATTTTCGCTGTGCGAAAACGCGCCTCTTTAAGCCGCTGTCGACAGTCGACAAAACGCTGGGTGTGCTGCCGTTTTCTTTGTATGTCCTGCTGCAATTGTTCTCGCCTAACCCGCTCCTCCAGCTGCCGCTCACGCCAGTGTTCCTCGTGCTGCAGCTGCTCCAGTTGGTTGTCGTGCTGCAGACGTTTCAAATGGCCCTCAAGCAGTTGGTTGCGCAGCTCGTCGGCGCGACGCAAACGTTGTGTGAGTCGCATGCAAGTGTCCCGTTTGCGTATTGTGTCATCCAGTTGCTGCTCCTCCTGCTGCAAATTGACCGCTTCGCTGCGACGCGATTCCTCATAACGACGCTGACACAGAGTCAGATCTCGTTCCAAGCGCATTGCCTGCAATCGCTGCTTGGCCGCCTCATCCTTTGCATCAAGTGCACCGCGCAGGCGACGCAGCTCAGCCAAGTCGCGTTCGGCCAGCGCCTGCAGACGCGCCTTGGTCAGCAAATAGTCCTGGAACTGTTTGTCATGCACCGCACGCTTATATTCCTCCAGCTGTTCACACTTCAACAGCTCCCGCTCCAAGCGTTCGTTCTCCCAATACTTTCGCGCCAGCCAAGCGTGTTCCTTGTCCTCTGCCTGCTGACTACGCTTCACGGCCATGCGATTGAGTATCTTCTGGTCGTGACTTGGTACTTGCGAATAGGCCGCACGCACTGTTGGAGCCAGGCACAGGTTCGCCATGGAAGCGCATAGTGTCTTTCCCAGCCTCTTGTTGCCACTCGCCTCAGTTTGTCCTAGCGGCACCAGCGCCATGTTCTCCTGCGACTTGGACCTGCCGGGTCCGTTAATAGCCAAAGTGGAGACATCGTTTGTACTCAGTTTGCCAAAAACCATCTGCAAATATTATTATTATTATTATATTGTATATTTATTTATTAATTCAATTTAATTTACCAACAACCATCTGCAAAAGTTATTGTTATTTCTAAAACTATTTATTTATTATTATTTGTTTGATTTATTCATTATTTTATATTATGAATTTGCCTTATTCTATTTAATTATGTAAACTAAACTATGTGCAGTGAACTCATTTTAAATTCTAATCTTAAAGCAAGTATCTTTAAGAATTAAGTATAAAGAATACTTAGATCATTGTCGATAGAGCATGAGAAATTACAAAAATTTACAGATTTATGATATTAGTTAATCAAAAACCTATTGCCCTGTTATTTGTCTTATTTTCCTTCTGCATTTTAGTCTATTCTATTTTTGTGAGGGTTAGCTGGCAGTCCAGACGAAGACATTTAACAATTTCATATTACTTAAGTTAATTTAGCTCCTTAACTTTGTGGTTCAACCTAACGGCATTCGCCAACGACCATACCACGTTGAATACATCGGTTCTCGTCTGATCACCGAAATTAAGCAACGTCGGGCGCGGTTAGTACCTAGATGGGGGACCGCTTGGGAACACCGCGTGTTGTTGGCACCGGTTCTTTTTTTCTTATTACACGGCTTTTGTTTTTGTCTTTTTTTTTCTCCTTGCATCTTATTTTTGAGGGGTAGCTGGCAGCCCTGATGAAAACATTCAATAATTTTATATTATTTTATCATTTAAGACAAATTTGCTCCATAAGTTTGTGCTTCAATCTTACGGCTTTCGCCAACGACCATACCACGTTGAATACATCGGTTCTCGTCTGATCACCGAAATTAAGCAACGTCGGGCGCGGTTAGTACTTAGATGAGGGACCGCTTGGGAACACCGCGTGTTGTTGGCATCGGTTCGTTTTTTTTTTATTTATTCTTTTTTTATTATTATAAATTTTTTTATTTGCAATCTCACCTGCAGCATCTGACAATCCCGCTGTGCACCTGCACGCCTTCCTCGCTGTTTTTTTATTGTTTCTGTATTGCGCTGTGGCTGCTGCTGCTGCGACACCTCAAGTTGTTTCTCCTGCCTTGACTGACTGCGTTGGTTGCCAGCGGATTTGGAGCGTCTACTTCTGCCTGCTGTGGAGACGCGCGATTGGCAGCACTCAGCAGAGCCTCTTCGACTATGAGTTGGTGTTGTTGGTGTTGTAGCTGTTCTTTTTGTTGCTGCTTTGGGCACTGTGGGCGATCTGGAAGCACTACGATGGTGTCTACGTTGCCTGCTGCTGCTGCTGTGTGGCCTCCTCTGCTGAGCGCTCTCACTGCGCTTCAGTTGCTCGAGTATGTGAATTTCCTTCTCCAGCTGCTGCAACTCATCGCCGGGTGCACTGCGTCCACTCGCATTGCTGCTGCTGTGCGAACTGTAACAGTCACAGTGGCAAATGTCACAGCAGCTATCGACCAGCTCCAGTTGTTCGAGCAGCTCCCGATGCTCCGCCGCCGCCTGAGCACGACTTTTGGTGCCGCGTCGCTTTCGCTTGGGCGTCATATTGCTGCATGCCGCGTGCTCGCGTTCCGGATGCGGGTCAAACTTGCAACAGCAACTGGCACAGATTTCTAATCATTCTCAACTTTTTGAAGAATTTATTTTTATTTCCTTTGGCACTCTCGTAAACCCAAATTCCTGCGCACCTGCAAAAGCATTTCCCAATTTCCTAGTTTCCTTTTTCTTTTCGATTTTTGTTTACTTTTTTATTGATTCCTTGGCGCAACGTTGCCTGGGGCAACTGTTTTTACACGTTGGGTTTATTTTTGTTTTGACTTTGGCTCCGTCAAGGAACTATTGCAGAAGGTTTCCTATTTTAGGCATATCTATGCATACAAATTAACGAGGCAAATTGGTGCCAATTAGACAGCAGAAAGTGAAATGCCAAATTCGCTGCGAAGGACACAGACATTAATGCGGGGGCAGACAAACTTCAGTTAGACATTGAATAGTTTGTAGTAGGTTTTGCCCCAGCTCCTAAGGGGTATTGCTTAAAGCGCTAGAAAATTAAAAACAAATTTATTAAACAGCACGAAATTTCATATGAATTAACTTATTTTAAACATATTTATATTTTAATTTTGTCAGTTCCAGGGGTTGTTTTTATTCGAGAACAGCATGAATTCCATGATATATGACTTAGGGGTTGAAAATATAAAATGTGCTCAGAGTTTCCACACTTAAGTTCAAGTTTCAATCATACGACTCTCGCCAACGACCATACCACGTTGAATACATCGGTTCTCGTCCGATCACCGAAATTAAGCAACGTCGGGCGCGGTTAGTACTTAGATGGGGGACCGCTTGGGAACACCGCGTGTTGTTGGCACTGGTTCAACTTTTTTTTTTATTATTTATGTTTAATCTAAATAAATTTTTAATTATGCATGTTTTCTTTGATTTAATTTCTTTTTTTTTTTAATTTTAGTTCAACTTTAAACAGCTCTTAATCGTCCCAACAATTTAAATTCACATTTAGATTAGTATTTTATTTGAATTAAATAATTAGTTTGGTATACGGTATATGTTTACGTATTTGCTGTATATGTCTCTATATTGATAACAATATGCATAAATAACATAAGAAAACACTTAAATTCCATTTAATTTTCCACAAATTCCAATTTAACAAAAAGAGTAAAACATAAACATAAATTCCCGAGCTACACTGCGTATTAGTTTTTACATACATATACAGATATATTATATAATAAGAATATCGCTTAGAATAATGGTTATGCATATCGAACATTTTGAATAGGGCTAGCTAATAATTTACACACTCAACGAACACACCTTGAACGCATCTCCTAATACTGAGAATAACAACAGAAGAATTGTAAGTTAACAAAAGATTTTTAGTATGTCTAGTAAGTAATATTGCTCAGTTTTTGGGGTTTACTTGAGGTCTTTTGAGGTATGCTACAGTAACAGTACAGAAACAGAAATTCAAAATAGTCTATTCGAAAACTAGTGGTATCGAGGTAAACGGAAGCACAGGACACGACGGCTCCAGCTGCAGTGAGGTGGCAAAACAATCAGCCGAAGCATTGAAGTCGCCCAATGTTTGCATTATTTGACCCAAAGAAAACCTATTTAAAATATACAATTCAATTAGATATGGTTAGTGGAAGAATATATTCTTATATGCTTGCCATATTTTGGGACAGTTGGGATCCAATTTAGCTGCATCCTTGAGCATCTTCTCGGCCAAACGCGGCTCACCGAGCATTAAATGTGTCTCGCCAAGTGCACGAAGTGCTTCCGTGTGGTTCGGATTGGCGGCGACGGCATTGAGGAAGCATTGCTTAGCATCCAGCCACTGCTCCAGATAGACATGCACCTGCCCACGCTAAATAAACATTCACAAAACACAATTAATAAAGGAAAAGATTGAATACCCTTTATAGCACTCACCATAAACATAATCTGATGTGAAAGCGGATAAATTTGCGTCGCTTCGTGGATGCAATTGAGCGCCTCATTGGGTTGATCAATGCGCAAATAGACATCGGCTAGCAGTAGCCAGATCTTTTTATGAGAAATCAAAAAGATTAGTGGGTTTTAACTATATAATTTCTTGTATAGTTCACCTCAATTTGAAGCATCCAGGGTCGACGTGGTCCCGGGCGCTGTGTAAATGAGCTCAACGAACTGGCCGCTTCGCTCAGTGCCTGTTCCACTCGAGAGACTGCAGCCAGCGAGGCAGCATAGACGGAATCTTGAAGACGCATTTAAAAAATATTATAAATATCATACGAAACAAAAGAATTGGACAAAGAACAGAGTAGAAAGAGAGAGAACAGTTGAAAAGAGTGTTTTGAAGAGAGAAAGTGAAGGAGAGAGTACATTAAACATTAAGGAGCATGCAACAAGATGCAATAAGGGTAAAGGGCAGGCAAACAGGCAGGCAAAACAGAGCAGAAGAAATAATCAGAAGACACAGAGATAGAGAGTGAAGAAGTAAGAAAGCTACAGTCGACTGTGCTCGACTCTTATATACCCGTTACACTTAAATAAATAAATAAATAACTGCTGTGCTTAATACTTACAGGCGTAGCCTGCAAAATCTATTCGCCCACTAATATTAGTTTTTAAATAACTTCTTTATTAAGTAGCCGTTTGTAGTTAAATTATTTGGACGATGTTCGTTATAAAACACTATAAAACAACTAAGATTATAGCTTTAAAATAACGCTTGTAATTAGGCTATTAATTATTAACAGAGGCGAATGTTGGCGTGACCAAATTCTAAAACAAACTTAATCTGCGCGCAATACTAAGACATGTTGTCAACATATTTGTCATACAAACGGAAATGTCTATTTTAGCTCGGCTGCTCAAGAATATATGTACATATATACTTTGTGTTTACAGGAGAGGCCTCCCTCTACCTATTAAATACAGAAAACCCTTCTGTGTAACGGGTATATAAAGAAAACGAAAGTTCACAAAGATAGAAAGGCAGATGAAAATTGGAAAATTGGAAAACAAAGCACTTTATACACTTGCAAAACAATAAAATACTTTAATAGTTTTGCGGGGAATTGAGACAGACAAAAGACAAACATTTGCATTCTGCAAGTGTATAAGCGACTTCGGTGTGCCGAAGTTCATGTTAAGTCTTGATTAGATTTACAGTTGAGACTTACAATTATTATTTGTATGGTTTATGAATTGGTTTTTTGTTTGATTTTTAGACAGACACATTCCGCAGAAGTTTGGGTAGTTACATAGATATGTATTAGATGTATATTAGATGTATGTGTGTGTGTGTTAGTGTTGTATGTATATTTATACAGAACATATATAGGCATTATTAGATTTCTTATGTGTTTGCTTGGAAAATCGAGATGCAATCGAGAAGCAGAGCGTATTCTTATTGGTCCAAACTTACTTGAATCCTTGTCGGACATTTGCGATGAATGCACCAAATGGACACCACTCTTGGTATCCGAATGTTTCTCCTCCTCGCCAGCTAGTTGGGCCTCATAGACATCACGCCACACAGCAAGCATGTGTTGCACTGTCGACAGAGCCGTCTCTGCATCCTCCAAATGCAGCTCAAGATGTGCCTTGACATGCAGCAGTTGTAAATTATCTGGGAATTCATGCAGAGCATCCTCTACTACTCCCAGTGCCTCGCGTGGACGTCTTGATGCAGTCAAGAGCAGTGCAAACAGATGCAAACAGGGTGCATGTTCCATGCGTAGCGCCAGAGCGAACCGTATGTGACTTAGTGCATCGCCCAGTTGATTAACTAATGCATATTGCAACGATAGATAATACTCTGCCAGATGATCATTGCCATCCTGCTGCACTGCACGCTCTAGACTCTCCATCGCCTGCTTGTTGTACGCATCTCGCTTGCTCTTCAGCGTGGCTTGAATTGCCAACTGCTGATGACCAATGCCCACAAAGAGTTGACTGCGCGAGGGACGTAAACCTGCAAAAGGAAAAAACAAAATTAACAAATTGCCATAAAGTTATTTAAATCCAGCACCAACCTTTGACCTCCCGCTTGAGCGCCTGCTGTGCATAGTCCAATCCCTGCTTGACTGTCTCCAGACTCTCGTAGCACAGCCGCGATGCAAGCAGACAGGGCAGAGGATCGCTGGGCGTCAGCTTCATCGATTCCTGCAGCACACGCAACGCATGCGAATGCTTCTCGGCGGCCATCAAACTGAGACTGTACTGTCGCCAAACATGCTGCTCTCCAAAGCTGAACTTGAGCGCCTTCTCGAATGATTCGTTGAGCAGCTGCACCAGGCCCCAGCGAATGGTGGCCAGTGCCAGCAGGTCATACACCGCCGTCACATTGCCCATGGCATGTTGTCGTGCCTGTTTGAACTCGGGACTCTGTGAGAGCACAGTGTCGCGCACAGCAAGTGCCTCAGCGATGAGCAGCAGCAGGATGACCTCCTCCTGTTGATTACGTGGTGTGAACTGTTGACGTGCTGCATACTTGCGTGGCTTCCACAAACGTTTGGTAGCGCCACCGCCACGCAATGTACTGCCTCCTGATTTGCTTGTGAAGGGCGGCGCATAAATCGTACCCGAAACACCGCGCAGCAGCACCTCGGCCAGTTGGCGAGAGAGTGTGAGGCGCAACGATTGTGTTGCACGCGTCTCAATGGCGTTCAACATGATGCGATAACGTTCCACGGCCTCACGCAGCTTGCCCGCCTTGATGAGCACAATGGGCGCCCTTTGCAGTGCCGTCTCCAGTATGGCGCCCATGCGTCGACTGACCTCAGGCAACACGGTGCTGCTTGGAATGGTGCTACTGATGGCAAAGCTGCTAGACGAAGGCTGCACTCCGCCGCCGCCACCACCGCTGCTGCTGCCACCGCTGGCATTGACATTCAGCGTGGAACCAGCTGTGGAGTTGTTCGAGGAGTTGCTGCCGCCGCTGGCAATATCGTATTCCTGCAGATACAACAAACCCAGATCGGAGGCGCGTTCGAAGCAGCAGATCTGTAAGAAGGAAATGTTAATAGGAGACACAACCAAGCTTGCCCACTGCACTTACCATTTCCGTATCTTTTTCGGCCTTTTTGAACTTGGAAGTGGGCTTGGTGGCCTGTTGCTCCAGACAGAGACCCTTAATGGCATAGGATTCTGCTAGTATCTTCAAGCTGCGACTGCAAAGGGAGGAGGAGGAGGGGAGGAGCATATATTGTTTATATAAGGGTGCCTCTCCTTGCAAGTTCATGCTTACAGCGTCAGCTCCTTCTCCGCCAGCGTATTGAGCTCGGCCTTGACAAAGTTCTCCAGACTCTGCTCGTACTCTCCGCAGGCATAGCACAGCTTGGCGAGCAGCAGATGTGCATCTAGTGCTATGCCAGCCTTTTGACCACTCTCGCCCAGCGCCAAATTGAGGTAACGTCTCGCCTCGGCCAGGCTGCTCTTGGCACGGGCAAAGTTCGTTTCGGAGGCCACTGCATTCTCTTCCAGATATTTTTCCAGACGTGCTTCACCAATAAGAAAGTTGGCCAAACATTCTGCAAGAATGATGGAAAGGTGTTTTGTTATTGTTGTTGATTGTGTTTGTTGTCTGCCTATCGCCATATGGCCATTTGACCTTTACCGTTATGTGGTGATCCCGTTTTCAGCTCGTCTGTCAAGTCGATGACGCGCTGCCATTTGCCTTCGCTACGGGCACTCTCAATTTGCGCCTCGACTTTTATCGTATTGTTACGCATGCGATTGGCCATGATAAATCAGCTAAATGCAGCGAACAACAGCGGCAGCTGCAGCAGCGCGTGACCTGTGTTGCTTCTCTATTTGCAGCTGTCAATTTCTTAAATTTAATTTGATTAAAAATTTTCGCAACACTCGCGCACAAACACACTCATCATCATCGGTTGTAGTCGAAATCGTGCAGCGTTGCCACTGTATGTGTTGAAGCTTTCCATTACGTCACAAGTGAGCAGTACGTGAGGTGCTTTGCGCGGTATGTGTTAGTCGTAATAGGTTGATTGCTTTGCATTAAGCATTGCTTCATCTGTATGCTTCTTATTCTCTTATTCCAATCTCTTTTTATATTTCTTTTTGTACGTCTTGAACTTATGACCTCATGCTTGCTCACAACTTGAGCCGAAATCCATGGAAAAAACGCAACCTTATGGGAACGTCCATGCTAAGCGTTGCCACTGTGCAAACAGCTGATTGACAAACTCTGGTATCTTTAAGGCAATTTTAGCATAAAACTAGTATTTTCGGTTAAATTTTGTGGTATTTTCCAACTACTCGCATGTACGCCACACCAGCTTAGTTCTTATTTTGTTGTTGTGCGATACGCACGCGTTATGCACGGATTTTTCCGCAAATAAATTATAAATGTAAATGCGGCATTCCAGTGAAATGCGAAAAAACCTTTTTAAATTTGAATTTCGGAAATTAAGAACATTTGATATTCGTATTGGTGAAGAACAAAGTGTAATAAAATGTGCTGCGAATGAAAAGAACTAATTAAATATCAAATTGATGGACTGATTGTTATTGTTGGTAGCGCATGCAGCCATTAAACTAACGGTAAGCTGTTGTGTCTGTTTATATTTTGTAATTTAGCTAAAAGCACAAATACATGCGCACACGCCCCAAAGCGTAGTGTGACCAGCAACGTAATGTCACACGTGTGTATGTGTGTGTGTGTGTACCGCCGTTTTGGCTAACGCTCAGCTGTTTAGTTAGGCGAGTTGTTGTTGTTGTTGCGGACGCCGCAACAGCAGCTCACACACACATTCATATACGCAAGTATTGTGAGAAAGTGAGAGTATGATGCGAGTGTTTATTGCAGTTTATCAATTCCATTAAATGCATCAGTGCACTCTCTTTCACTCAACCCACCACGCAGACACAAACACACTCAAATGAAGAGCTCAATCTAATTGAAAACTGTCACACAGTCGCTTGAGCCTTTGATTTGCATTCCCCCTCCCCAACGGCCAATTTATTCAAGTTCAATTGCAGTTAAAATACGTATACAATAATATTTTTTTTTGTTTTTTTCTACCAATTTTACGCTCCATTTGAGCGATACAAAAAACTGACTTATCGCGTGTGCCTTGTCAGGCCGTCAAGTTAATTGCCTGAATACGATTGTTGTTGTTGCTGTTGTTGTTGTTATTGGCCAAATGGGCGCCTGGCCTACCCACCCATTAGCCATTCCCGGCATGTTCTAACAATAAACATAACAAATTATTACGTAAAGCAAACATTTAAATGCACATTAAAAATAAACGCGAATAAAAGTCATCAAACGTTGCCACAGTGGCCAAAAAATTCTTAGCACAGCGCGCCAAATTAAAATCTGCGAGAAATCAAAACAAAAAGAGAAAATGGAAGAGTGAGGGGAGAGAGAGAGGGAGGTTGCGCAGCTTTTAGCGACGTCGGCAGCGCGGTTTTGCATGCTTATGACGTAATGACAATAATTACAAGCCAGAGAGCGCAGCGGGTGGAAGCGAGAGAGAGAGGGAGAGGGAGACAGTATGTGGGGTATGCGTTAGTCAGAAGAGTGGGAGTATAATTGCAAGTCTCATCATCAACGCATGACGAATAAAGCAGTGCACAGTGGCACAATGGTGATCAAAAGTGGAGTTTGAGTTCATTTGTTTTAATTATTTATAATTTTAGTATGATTATTTAATTAATTATTTTAGCACTGCACAGTGGCACAACTAAGATATAAAAGTGGAATATAAATTAATATATTTTTATTATAAAACTTACACAATGCAATGCCAATTAATTTTAGTATAGTTGCACTAACAGTTTTGGCAACATTGCACTTTAACTTTAGTTGCACTGTGCAAAAAGCAGTGCCAGCAGGTGGCTGCGAGAGTACACTGTCTATGTGTGTGCAAGTACTTGTATGTGTGTGTGCATGTACATGTTCAAGTTGGAGCAGCAGAGGAGAAAGAGTGAGGGAGACAGAAGAGTGCGGGGAGAACGTACAATTGTTTGGTGCTTAGGGGCGCCGCCATTACAGAAAAACATGCATGCTGCGCTTAACGGTACACGGCAGTCTCGTCCGTTGCGAAGATGTGGGACACACAGACAAAAAAAAAAGTGGAAGAAGAAGAGGATGACGAAGAAGCAGAATCAGACGAATTCTGAACTGATGTGGGGCAGGCGAGTAGTCAGCCAAGCAGTGCACGCTAAAACGTTTGTGCATTGAAACATGGCCGCACCGCCCACTCTCTTTGTCCCTCTATCTCTTTCACTGTCTCTCTCTCTTGCTCTCTTTGAGTGAAACAGTTTGGCATGTGAAACGCAGTCGACGCGTCGTTTTAAAGCTAGCGAGGCTGCGCTGATTTTGCTCTGCTGCTGCTGTTATTGTTGTTGTTCATTTCTTCTTTCTTTCACGTAAATTGTGCGAATATTTTTATTGTTGTGCGCACATTTTTGTGACTTTTGTCTGTTTATTCCTTTTTGTTGTTGTTTACTTTTATCACGTTTTGTTGTTGTTGTTCTTTTTATTTTGCCGTTGCCTTTGCCTACTTGAGTTGGTTATTTGCTTGTTGCTTTTTTGGCAGGTGACACACACACACATACACAGATATACATACATTAGTAATTCTCTCTTGCCCTCTCTCTGCGCCCCCCCTTGGAAGGCCACTCATTAAGCCGCTACTGCTCTTTGTCGTCATTACATTATCAGTGTGTGTGCGCCTCTCTTCTCCCCTTTGAGCTCTCTTTTATTTGTGTGTGTTTGTGGTCCTCCTTTACCTGCATTTGCCTTCAAGTCACGCGCGCTCTTCGCAGGCTTTGGCACGTAACTCTTTTTATATTTTTTGCGCGCCATTTTATGTGCTCTGGCTCTGCCTAAAATCCACCACACCTCCCCCTCCTCTTCCTACTGCTGCTCCTTCCCCTATTCGCATTTCACTGCTTCTCTCTGTGCTTTGGGCATTTTGATAGACACTTCTTCGCACTCACTCTTCTCTCACTCTCGCAGCAAATTAGACGATGTCAAAGGCTTAGTTACAATTTTGTCTTCTTTTTTTTCTTACTCTTTGCTCTTTAATGGGCATTTTAAGTTTAAGCTTTGCTGACCTGCTTTTTTCCAGATCTTATCCTCCCTCTTTCCCTCCCCCTTCTCTCTTTTGGCACTTGATGACTTTGTCTTTAATTTCATAGGAGTTTTGTCTGCTTTAGTCAGTTTTCTTGGCCATAAACAAGTGCCAAACATAAACATGGCACACATTTTACATACACACACGCACACACACATCTACACTTACATATCTGTGCACAATTCTGTCAGCATCTTGCGGCGCTGCCTGCGCCTCTGCCCTTTGCCTGCCTGTGCTTTTTATTGCCACAGCGCGACTATCAATAAAGTTCGATTGTGTGTATGTGTGTGTGTGCGTGTGTGTGTCTGCGTGTCTTCAAGGCTCATAAATCAAGTTAAACTAAACAAGAGAGCGCGTAAGAGAGTGTGGGAGAGACAGAGTGAGTGAGTGAGCAAAGCAGGCAAAGGCAAACAAATAAATTTATGTTTGGCCACGCTTCTTTCTCTTTATGGCAATTTTTCTGCCAGCAGCAGCAGCGCTGCCACCTTCTGTTTTTTCTATGATCAGCAGAAACAACAAATGACGTTGACGTAGCCGTTGGCGTTGCTGCCGGTGACTGCTGCTGCTACCTTTTTCTACTACTATTTTGAACAGCTGCACTACACACACACACGTGCACAGTCATATGTGTGTTGTATTACACATTTCAAGTTGAAAACTTTTTTCACTCTCTTTTATTTTCTTCATTCTTTTTTCTTTTGCTTTATTGCTTAATATTTCATAGTGCTTGCTGGCGCTGTGTTGCCAATAAAAAAAGTTATGACACTGCCCCCCCTGCACTTCCACTTCCCCCCCTTTTATTCTTGCCCTTTTCACATTCAATTTCGGTTTCTAGATTTTTTTGTTTTGTCTTTTTTTGCACTTCTAGGTACTTATGAAAGTGTGTGTGGCTGAGCGAGATAGCACTATGCATGTAAGTGAGCTTGCATAAAAAGTTTTGAGCCTGTTTAAGCTCTTAAATGAGAATTGAGCATTTGTTGAATTTAATATGTGTCTCTCTCTATCCCTCTCGCTCTCTCTGGAAACTGGAAAGATGTTTTACTCACTCCATACGGCATTAAGTTTTCCATTTCATTTTCGTATGACATCAACAACATTTTGTACATAATTTATAAGAACAACAGTAGCAACAACAACAACAAAAGCAAAGTGACTCAAAAGCGAAGCAAAACAAAAGCAACACTAATACAAAGACAGCCAAGAAAGCATGAATGAGAAAAGCAGCGCTGCCTCTGCCTCTGTTTCTGCTGTGCGGGGGCAGCGCACAAACTAAAAATACGAATTTATATGCAAAACTTGCTTGAATTTCAAACATTTTTCGCCAGCTTCATTCCTGTGTCATGCCTATTAATGTATAGTGTGTGTGTGAGTGTGAGTGTGTGTGTGTGGATTTGTGTGCTTGTATGTATATGTAGCGCAAAGCTTGCAACGACATTTGACTGCGAGTGCACTCACTGTCTCACCCGATCTTCCTCTGCCGCCGTCACTACCTCTGCCGCCACTCTGTACCCCACTCCCATTTGTTCCATTCAGACCACAGTCGTCGTCGCCCCACTTAGCGCGCTCTCCCACACAGTTAGTGTGTGTTTGTTTTTGTACTCTCTCATATTCATTTGCATTTTTATGCGTCGCTGTCGTTTGCGTTCGCGTTGTTTTTGTTGTTGTTGTTGATATTTTATTTACTTTGAATATAGTTGTGAATTTCTCTTTACACTGTTGTGGTGTTGTTGTTGTTTTTATGCAATCATTTGTTGCAACTCAATTCAAAACAACTTGTAATTGACGCATCTTAGTCTTAACATATAGTAACAAGAAAAATAATAGGAATGATATTACTTCTTCCTTTTTTATTTATTATTTGTATCAACTCATTTTAATCATTTTTGTTGTGTTAATGTCTGTGGTAATCAGTGCAGATTATGAATCATTATTATATTATTGTTTATCAATTATTTTTGAATCTCTTCTATTATTTTGCTAGTAACTGTAAATGTGCAATTAAAAAAGTTGGGCATGTATCATAACTAATGACAGCACTGTAACTTGATGATTTCTCAATTAAGAGAATCAACTTTAATTTCATTGTAGGGAAACCACAACTGCTGTGACTCACTGTAGTTTGTTGTAGCAGTTGATTTAATTGGGCTGTGTAGTAGTGTTAACAACTCAACTCTTTTCCCGTCACATCTGGCTATTTTTAAAATTCAATTGCCGGAAAAAGGCAAAAAATTCCTAATCTAGCTTTACTTAATTTAGCATTTTTTGCAACTCTAGACAATGTAGCTTGTTTTCATATCAAATTTGGCTTTTTCTCTCAAGCATTCTGGCAACACTGGCAATGCAGGCTGCTCAAGAGGCCAATTAATTATAAATAAAACTGACAATCAATACTCCCACACGAACAAACCTACTCACACATGTTCGTGTGTGTGTGTTTGTCCTGCTCTTACCTTCCTATCTCTTCTGCACATAATTTCACTTAAAAATTTTTGCCTAGTCAAACGTAATTTACCGTTGTTCCACTTCCTTTTCATTTTCATTGTTGTGCATTGCCAGAGCGAGAGGGAGAGAGTGGGAGAGCACACACTGGAGAGTATTGACAGCAGCACTGGTAGGGCAGCAGCAGAGGCAGGGCAGCAGCAGCGCAGCGCATAGTTGAGCAGCTTAGTTTGGCTTTGCCATTGTTTCTCTGCTGCCGTCGCGCTGCGCTGCTTCTACTGCCGTCGACGTCTGTCTAGGTTTGCTATTGTTTTTGCACCGCCACGGCGTTTCTTTTGTGTTTCGTCTTCTTCGTCTGTCTGTCTGCACACACTTTTAATCCATGTTAGTGCATCTGTCATTGTCGCTGCCGCCCATTAGCGAAGAGCTTTTGGCGTTGCTCTCTCGTTGTTTTCAATTTGCAGCAAAAGGAATGACCTTGATAGCTTTGAAAGCAGTTGTGATAAATACATGTGTATACACTGGCTTGGTATTTTATTTGGTATTTCCATAATTTTATTTAAATTTTAAACACTTTATTTATTTATTTATTTTCTTATTTTTTATTTCAACACATTTTTGTAAGAGATCGTGACACTGCAAATGTCGCACAGCTGTTTGCGGCACTGGTCAACGAACCTGCGCTGCCTCTGCTGTTACCTCGGCCTCTGCTGCTGTCGCTGCTGGCTTTGTTGCTTTGTTAGCAAATAAAACTACAAGTTGTTAGTTTTTATTATCTCTACAAATTGACAACAACAACAACTAAAACAACAACAATGAGTGGAAACTACATGCGAGTCATGATAATTTTCAACTACTGACGCCACCAACTGCAATTGCGGTTACGAGTTATAGTTGTTGCTGGTGGAGGGTGAAGTGGGATAGTGAAGCTCACCACACACACACACAGAAATTATCGCAAAAAAAGGAAGGAAAATAATCAACGCCTACTTTTTTATTCGTTTGGGGGCAGTTGAGGCAGTCTGCGATTTACACGCATTTTCAATTTTACTGTAAAACAACAAAAAAAAAAAACTAAAACTAAAAGCAAACACACTCACTCAAACACACATGCACAAAGGCTGACGCAGTCACACACACACGCAGACGAACTAGAAATACGCTGGCAAAAGCAAACCGCAAAACGGGCAATGTGAACGACGAATGTGAAGTTGGAGTCCAACAAGGCACAGTGGTCTGAAAGTGCCATATGCTATAAATAAAATATTGTAAATATTTATGGTATTAATTAAATTAAAATTAATGCCCATTTTAAAATTATTATGCACTTTAGAAACTTCACTTGACATCCACTGTAAACGCATTTACGCGTCACTGTGCGCATCTTCGTAGTGAATGCGTCGCACTGTCCTCCCGCAAATTCGGCTGCCTTCACCAAACGTGAACGTCGTTGATATTGTCGAGTATGTGTGTGTGTGTGTGTGCGATAACTTTGACAACGATAAATTGTGTTATGCTGGCTGCCGACGTCGCAGTCGCCGTCGAAAGAGAGTGAGAGAGTTAGAGCGTGGTGGGGGGAATTGGAAACGTGTGTGTGTGGGGGAGAGAGAGAGGAGTCAAAGCGCTCAAATTCGTTTGCATTGCTGGTCCTGTTTTTCTTCTTCTTTCTGCCTGCACTTGTCGTCTCTGCCGTCTGCGGCTGCTGCGGCATCGTTGTTGCTGTTGTTGTTGGTGCACCTAAACCAAACTCTCCATGTGGTGGCAATGGCGACTCACACCACACCACACAGTGAGCGTCGTTCAATGTGCGCTTATCACATTATTTTGCTATTTATGGTTTTGCTTGCAATATTTTCTCTGCGCTTTTTTCTCACTTTTTCGCTTTATGATAACATAATACACATTACAAGCTCTCTCACACACTCACACAAGCAAGCACACACACACATTATATAGCACTTGCCATGCAGAACGGTTATTGTTATTTGCTTTGATTGTTGTTGTTGCTGCTGCTGTTCTTGTTGCGACAACTCTTTGATGATTTTGATGCGTGGAAACCGTTTGCACAGTGTTTCAAGGTTCATGCGAAACGGATGTGATTTAAAAAGATTTATAGTTATTGTTTAGCATATTCTTAGAAGGTATTTGGGTTTGGATTTATTATTATATTTAACCATATAATAATTTAAATTTATTGAAAGCATTTATATTAAAGAAGTCTTAGAAAATAAATATACATACATACATATGTACATATATGCACTTAAGCACAGTGGATTTCTGCGTAAACTGAAATCGAAATATTGCCATATTATCTGTACCAGGGGCTGTCCTTTTATTTATTTGCCTAAAAAAAATGTCGAAATCCTAATGTCCGGAAATTTGTCCTAATTAAATTGCACAAATATAAAGTATTGATATGATTTTTGAAGTTGTTCTTAAAGTTGATACAAATGTTTGTCCCGGTTTTTTCATAAATAACATAAATATACAAATTTATTATATTTGAGTAATTTTTCTTTTATTTTATTGTCCTGTTTATTTGTCTTTTATTTCTATTATCTATCCGTTGTTTTCATCTTAATCTATCCTATTTTAGTGGGGTAGATGTTAGCCCTGATCTGTGTATGTATGTACATACATATGTATCATTTACTATATACCTTCTTCTGTATTTGTATCTATATTAATCAATAACTAAATAAATTATTACATTCTTTTACCTTTCTATCAATCACATCACACATTGAATCGATGAGTTGTCATTGATAATTCAATTACACAGAGACCACAGTGCGCTTATCATTCGCTCGTTTGGCTTGTCAATAATGCAATCAATTGTGTAGTTTGATTAAAGAAATAATATTATTATTTTCGTCATGCATTCTGAATGAGCTAATGTGTGTATTTGTGTGTGCGTGTCTGCATCTGTTTCTTCAATATTTATCGTTATATTTTGTGGTACATTAGAGTTTTATAGGGTTGAGCAGGAGGCTCATTCTCTGTTTATGTTCGTTTCTATAGCCAAGGACGTTGTTAGTGCATAATTGGCTTTCTTTTTATTTGTTCTCTTGCAATCTGAATGCATAATGTAATAATAAAACCACTGACAATCGCCTTTTCTCTTTGTCTTTTGTAGTTCTACTTCCGATGCCATTTAAACGGTGATTGATAACAGTAAGTTGAGTTTAATGTAGCAATATAACAACATTTATTGACTTTTATGCACAAAATACCTTTAACAAAAGTTTTATGTCATTACAAATGTAGAAAACATAACATTATGTTTGGTTTAGATAGCGGAATACAAACTTGAGCAAAGCAATGTTGCCAAATTTCACACGCAACGTTCATTCTTTAATTCTACGCTCATTGTTTTCCTGGAAAATGTACTTAAAACTTAAAAAGTTTGTTTATTCTTTTGTATTTTTTATACATGTTAATTATAATCAACTTATTTTTCATGTTGTTAATTAATGTGAGCGCTTATTACACTGATTTCTTGATATTCAAAACCGTTTTAATGCCATTATGCGATACTCCTCATTCCCAGTAAGAGTTTTCGCACATGTAACGAAGTTAGAATGCGAAGCCTAATTAAGTTAATATGTTTTGGTTGTGAGTGGCGAAAACTCGAGTGAAATGTGGGGTACGTGAGTCGTGTGTTTCTTGTGGGAGCCCAATCAGAAAAAAAAACAACTTTGGCTCCATTATCAGAACTCACTAACCCGAGCTTTGCTAACCAAATAATCCAATTAGCCATCAAAGGGCACAGAGGGAGAAAGAGAGAGAGAGAGAGAGAGATAAAGAGAGACGGAGACAAATAAGCGAAATGAAAAGCAACACGTAGAGAGCAGGAGAATTATGCGGAGCTGAAGTTGCAATGGTATGCGTATGTGTGTGTGTGTTGTGGCTACATTTTATTATAAATGTTCATATGCACACAAAATGCAACAACAACAACAATATGGGGCTGGCATAACTAGAATAAAAGTCATGTGCGACAGTGTCCTGGGAGCAACAACAATGTTGACAAAACCACCGCTGCGACGACGCTTTTGGCACACAAATCTCAATTTAAAACAATCAAATGCAATGAAAAAACATAAACCAAACTGAAAAAAAAATATATAAGACTACAACAACAACAGTAACAACAACAACAGTCGCGGCAGAGGCAGCAACAGAAAACAACGCAAAACTGTAAACAAACGAAATATGCACCAACACAGGCAAACAGTCAAGTGCTGGCATACACACACACACACACACACAGCGTCGTATGCTCGCCGTGTGAGCAAACGAGCTGGCGATGGCGCAATACACACACACACACGCACGCATTGACTTCATTCGTCTCACTTGCTCACTCGCACTCATGCGCCTCTCTCTCTCTCTGTTTGTTCACCACACTCAGCCGAAATGTCTCACTGTCGCGGCGACAGTCGCGTCGTCTGTCGTCGGTCTGTCGTTCGTTTGGATCGTCTGTCTGTCGGTCGTTCATTTGGTTCGTCTGTCGTTCGTCGTGTTCGGCAGTCAGTCAGTCAATTGGGCAGACGTTGCGCCGTCGTTTCTTTCTCGTTCTCATGCGTTCCACATTGGCTACAATGCAATGCGATGGCAATGGAACATTTCAGTTGCTATGAAAACGCGAACGTGTACGGAACGTGTTCAAAGGTAGCACAGTGTGACTAAAGCGGATAAACACGAGTCCAAGCACAGCTGCGCGAAAACACCGACGGCAAAACACAAGCAAAGTGAACATATATTTTTGTGCGTAACAAAGTGACTAAACAGTAAAAGAGAAGACGAGCAGAAAGAGAGACAGACAGGCAAACGGAGCTAATAAAAGTAAATAAACAATAGTGTGCGACGGCAATTGGCGATTGGCCAGCAGCGGCAGCAGCAGCGAGACCGATTCCGATATTGTATTATTTACATGAGTACAATCGGACATACGCCACTGTAAGTATACGTACTCACATGTTTATATGTATGTGCGTACAACAAAATGTATAAAGCAAAGCGCGCAAGAATGGTCGACGTCGAGTTTAAATAGCGCCGCGTCGCAGCAGCAAAAGCAACAACAATTAAAGATATTTAGTGTATGCGCTGCTTTTGCAAAGGCAGCAGCGACGTCGACAGCGACAGCGACATTTGCACGCATAGCCAACGATGCGAACAGTGGTACAGATGTAGCTGAAATTGTATTCATTTCCCATATTGTGCCATGTGTTTGTACGTTTCGTGTGTGCTGGGGCCACAGTGCAAGAAAATACAACGTATGGAAATGAAACGAACGGGCTAACGAGCAGCAGCAACAACAATAACAAAAGGAAATCCTATAAATAAGAGCAAGAAATATTTATCAATAAAATACTTGCACACACACACATACTGACATGCCGCAGCACAGCACTGAAATAATACAAAAGGAATATAATTAAGGCTGAAAATTAAAGAAGTTTAAACTGAAAATGCGCACATAATTCTCGTTTTCCCACTCAACTGATTGATTAAATCTTAAATGCTTATAATTAAACTGACAAGCCCAATCGCACAGAGTCTCTCTCTGTGTGTGTGTGTGTGTTAGTGTGACCGGCCCCTTGTAGTGAGAGAAATATAAAATGTGTCGACTTAATTGCGGTTTTTTTCGTGCAAGTGTTTAGAAACTGGCTAAAAAGAGGCTAAAAATAAAACCAATGTGACTGTATACGAGTGTGTGTGTGTGAGTGTGTGTGTTTGTGCAAATTGCTGAGATGAACTCAAACGGAATCTAGTTAAGAGTGATAAGTGATATATCGTGCACTATTTCCATGCATCAGTGTGCACTTTCCAATTGCCGTTTCGCTTATTCTGAGAGGCCTTTGCTAAATGCAATGTTGCCAAATTGCACTTGGTTGAAAAAGAGTCAAGTGCACATAACGATGTAATTACTAATGGATTTTAACGAAGAAAGGAACATAGTTTTGTAGTTGAAAGATATGAAAGATTAGTTTTAATTAAAGTAAATGATGTATAAAGTGAAAATATTTAAAAAAATGGGCAGTGCACTTGATTTTAACTAATATTAAATTGTCATTTTTGTAATTATTTGAATTTTCTGCTAATTCTGCTCGATTTTATAAAGAAAACAGGACAAATTTAATAAAGATTAAATTATACTTGTGCAATTGAATTTTCTGCCTTAGGACTCGTCTGAATTTATTAAATTTGAGTTTTATTCTGCAAAAAAATGTTGCATCTTCATGCGTGTAATTAATTTTGTCACATATTCAATTATTTATGCAATTATTCTAAACCAGCAAAACAATTTTCATAATTTATTTATGCATAATCAAATCAAAAATAAAAGAACATGTGAAAATTAAGCTATAAATGTGGGGCAATGCTTGCAGCAAATAAATGGAGTTACTCCCACTGGCCATGCCCCCCCCTCAACACAAACAGCCTCCTGCTGCAACACCCCCCTATCTGGATGGGTCATTAGGCTTTGGGGCGCATGTTTCAATATCATTAAATTTGTCTGTTGCCAATTAAATTTGCATAAATTAGACACGGGGCCAGAAGCGCGCAAAGCATCGACGTGTGCAACAGAAAATGTGGGTAAAAATGCTGGAAAAATTGAAAAGAAAGGCATGAAAATTGGTTTGGAAAATACATAAGAAGATTGTGGGGGGGCGCACACAAATAAAGTATAAGGTTCTTTACGCATTACGTCGCCCTTCTAATTAATTACAACAAAAATGAGAGAGCGACGGCAATTTGCACATCGTTGGGCAAGAGCAATTTTAATGAAGTAGAACTAATTTCTAATTAAAAGCAACATTAAAACGTAAAACAAAATAAAGAACAAACCAAATGCACAACACAGCAACAAATTCAAAGAGAGCGGGAGATAGAGAGAGAGAGCGGTGCCCAATGGACCGAAAGCGAGAGAGAGAGTGCGACGGAGACAGCAATGCTAAGAAGCTGCTTAGTGGCAGAGCAGTCAACGCCGGCCGTCGCAGCGATAGCGTACAATAACGAGTTTAAAGCTCCGCTAACTTGAGCACAACGCACTTACACAGACACACACACACACACACAAACACACATGGACAAGCGAAACGAACAGACAAACAGGCAGACAGACAGAGAGACAGTGGGACAGACTACACATGCCATGGCGTAAAAGTTCTATACTTTTATGCTTTTATTTTGCCAACCCAAAAATAATCGCATTATGATAAGAAAAAAAAGCACAAACGTTCCTATACACTCGCTCTCTCTTTCTCTTACTCTTTGCCCGCTCTCGCGCTCTGTTCGAGTTTGGATGAAAAGGTAAAAAGCAACACAGTGAGGTAGAGCAGCGTCGACGCCGTTGCTGCAGCAGCAGAGAGCCGGCAGAGAACCGCATACAATTTATATTTGCTTTTAATGCTTGTTGCCTGCCTTTTTTGCTTGCAAACAAATAAAACTGGTTTTCAAGTCAATTAAACAAACCAAAAAATAAGAGAAAAAAACAACATATAAATAACAAACGGAGCATCGAAAAGAAAATGTTGCCCAGAAACGAAGAAAGAGGAGGTAAAAGAAAGAAAAAAATGTAACATGCGACAATGAAATAGCGCATATCGATGCAAAACAGCTGTGTGTGCGTTGGAAGAGTTGCAGATAATACTGGAAATTATATGAAGGTGTACCATATGATATGGAAATTTAATTTGGGATTATAACGATTTAACTAAGGCGTACAATAGTCACAGAAAGAATATGAATAGGCAGTATACAAATTTAGATAACAGTTAAAACAATATATTATATATATATATAATAATTACAGTATAAATCTATATAATACAGTAATTAGAATCTGTCAAATCAAAAAATTACTACATTTTTCAACAATTTAAAGAATTTTGCATTATTTGGATTATATCTACAATTCGCAAGTCTCTTAAAGGCCACAGCAATATATGCAATTTAAGCCGGAAAATCAACAAAATGTTTTAAATGTAATTAAATGGTTTAAAAGAATCCTCTCTCTGATTTCGTTGGCAATATTATTTGATTTCGCCACTGAAAGCCAAAATCAAAACTATAGACACACACATGCACAGTTAACAAAATAATTTGTATTGCAAAAATGTTATAAATTAAAATGAAAATCGAGAAAACGTATTTTTTGGTGGACAAAAATATGAAAATGGCAATAATAAAATGTTTTAATCTACTGCCGATTGAAAAATTGCAAATAGCATAGATAAAAACCTCTGGCAAATATTTAAAGCTAATAAATGAAAAGATTTCTGGTACATATTTTTATAAATATACAAGCTGACATACATACATACATGTGTTCTATGTAATTTGAGAGCATGTAAACTAATGAATGGCATAAAAATGTTTTATATCTATTGAAAGTCATGTATGAAAAGGATCTACCTTCGCAACATACTCTTTATATTGCTTTTAAGTCTTTAACATTGTTTGTTTGCCAACTGTCTTATCAAATTTCTAAACTCTAACCTACACTTGGATGTTCTGTGTGTGTGTGTTCACTATATCGATTTGCAGAGCTTTTGTTTAACTGAATACCTCGAAATGTCAATAAATTGCATGCATGCAATGCAAATTGGAAGTTCTCCATTCAAACTATTTGACAATTTGCACATTTGGGCTTGATTGCAACTTTATAATGGCCATAACAAACAATGCCAGCGACAGAGAGAGAAAGATAGAGTCAGAGTCAGAGCGCCTTACAACTTTTGCGAGGGAAGAACAAGAGAGAAGGAAAATGAGATAATCAGTAGTTGAAGAGATGACAGAATGTGATAGCTACATTGTTTGTAAGAATTTGAGGAAGATGCTGCAAAATCTTTGAAAATTTCGTAAACGTCGCACAAAATAATTTGGCTTAAAGCGAACGGAATAACGGTAAAAGCAAAAAGAAGATGAAAAATATAATCTCCTTTAGGATAAACGCAAAGCTTCACAGAAAAGAAAACCGTCAGCATTTTGCGAGGTGGTCAAAAATGGAATTAAGGAATTAGTGACGCATTCCTAGGATCCCCATTATAAAGTCAGACCCAGAGAGAGAGAGAGAGTTGAAGGCAATAAAACAGAATTAGGAATAGCCAAAAAGCCGAATTAACTGGGCTTTTCTTTAGAAAATATGAACCCCAAGTTAAGACCTAAGCTTGACCTAAATACGGTCAAAAATATAATAAAAAATGCAAGTGAAGAATTAATTAGACAGTAAATTGTACAAATGTTATGATGAAAGTCGAATAACATTCTGTTCCGTATAATCTGTTATATAAGAGTTATACAAAATTAGCTATCGAATACTGATGTAGTTACTGTTATACTTTTATAATAATGTTCAATTTATAGCATAAGAGTAACTCTGTTACACAACTATCTTTCAACTACTGAAGTACTAAATATTCCGTTATATCGCGTAACTTTAATTGTTATACAGTTATAACAATGTTATAAATTATAGTAACACATTGCTTTCTGATATACTATTTTCTTAAATACTAGCCTTGAACTGTTCTACTGTTAAACAAACTGTTATACTGGTATACAAACAGTTGTACTGTTATACAAACTGTTTTACTGTTATACGAACTGTTCTACTGTTATATAAACTGTTCTACTGTTATATGTCTTAAATCCTCTTGTAACGCCTACAATTTAAAGTGTGCTGAATAGCTTATTCATCCTCCCGGCTTAGGCACAAATCCTTTTTTCGACCACTTCCTTGTTATTTTCGACCACATCAGACAAACCTGTGCATCAAATAAGCCCAAGCCAATTTATTTTCCATAACAACTACAAGGCAACAGACAAAAACAAAACAAAAAACAAAAACAAAGGCAAAAAAAGTATGATAAAAACACAAATTTGTTATGCGGCTGCTGCTGGTGCTGCTGCTGCTGCCCTTCAACTACAACTAAAACAAAACAACAACAAGAACTACAGCAACAACATGCACACAAGCATAGCAAAACAACGACAACCCTGCCAAATTGGCGCAGCAAGTCAACGCGCCCAGACTCAGCTTGGCTTGGCTTCTCCCTCTGAGCCGGCTGCCTTCTCTGCTTTGTCTCCCTACCTCCCTCCCTTCCCCCCTCAGTCCCTTACAATTGGCCCGATATCGATGTGCATTACATTCATGTAGCACATCCATTGTTCACAGGCCTACTCCGTAATATTGTATAACAGACACAGCAATAACAACAACAACAACAGGGCCTACAACAAGAAGAAGACCTACTACAACAATAAGCCCTACAATAACAATAACAACAACAACTAGTTGAGAGCCCAGTCGAGACACAATCTGAAAATGTCGACCCATGCAAATTTTGAGGTCGACGTTTTTTTATTTTTTTTTTTTTTGCAGTGTGGAAATGAAGATGAGAAATTTTTCACTGCTCGTTTTTCGTTTTTCCTTTCCTTGCTCCCTGCCTTTTTCTCTTCTCTCTCTCTTTCTCTCGTTTTTTTAGCTGGCATATTGAAATTAATGTAAATTTTTTCATACACTTGCGCCTTATTGGTTTCCAAAGTACCGACAGATAGGCAGGCAGCATACGAGGATAGCTGGGGAGAGGGAGTGAGGGAAGAGGTTGCTTGGGTGCCTTGGCCAAAAGAGTCTAAACGTGTTGTTATTGATTGCGATGATGGGGCGGCTGTTGTTGAGAGTTTATTTGATAATGAAATACCAGCGTCATTTTGTTTAAGACAAAATTGGCTCAGGTGAACGCTTTGAGATTTCCAAGAACGTAGATAAACAAAGCGGGCGATGGTTGTTGATAAGCAGGGGGAAGAGGAGAGGGGGAGATGTAAAGTTCAATTTGACATGCTTTAAATTTCAAGACATTAAATAATAGAGAAGGTACACAATGAAATGATTTGAAATAATAATAAAGGAATGTTTGCTGAGCTTGGCATGGAATGTTTTAGCAATGTGCTGAAAATATATATGTATATAATATGCTATAAATATATATACCATAAAATGATTTAAATAAAAAGCTATAAAACAGTTGATAGAATTTAATAACACTCTCATCACCTTGCTAAGTCACAAAACTGCCTTATAAACATGCTTAAACTACAGGGTATTCCACATTCCGCATTCCCCACAATACAATATTAAACCTATAATGCTATAAACAATGTATTTGGCATTTGTGCTCATTAATTGGTTTTAAATTATCCAATTCCCACTTGAAAATATTTATCAAATTAAATAAACAGAGAAAGCTGTTGCCGTTGGCCATGTTAAAAGGATAAAAGGGACAGAGAAACACACACACGGCACACACACTCACATATACCCGTGCATACAACACGCAATTAACTGAGAGGGTGCGGAATTGGTTGGGGGAGGTGTGGCAAGCTGGCGCTAAGGGAAAAGCGAAACGGGCAGAAAAAGTGCGAAACAAAATTGACGTCGCACATTTTGCGGAAATTGTTGGTTTGTAATTTGAATTTGCGCCATTTGCATTCAATGTGCGGCTCCAATGAGACACAATGAATGTGTTCTGTGTATGTGACAGTGTTTGTGTGTATATGTATGTGTCTGTGTGTGTTTATTAGCCATTGTAACAGTCCTTAGGCGCCTTCGTCATCGTCTCCTCGTCTACATCGCACGCAATTCGCAACGCGCCTAAAAACGGAAACGGATGTTGGCAAGTGTAGACATATTTTAACTTTAGTAACTTTTGCGCAGCGTTGCCTCCCCCTCCGCCCCTCCTTCTCACTCCCACCCTGTCTGCATCTCTCTCTCTCTTTTGCCATTGCACGCTTGACATCCATAACATTTATACTGTCGCTTGTGCCATTCTCATTCCATTCCCGAGCTCAACTAGTTTCAAAACTTGCTCGGCAAACTTTTGTTGTAGCGTCAAGTCAATGAGCGCCAGCTTTTTTTTAAGGGTCGTTGTCAGAGAGGGAGTGTGGGGGGCGGAGGAACACTACGGGAACTTTGTTTACTACTTCTGTGCTATGTGCGGCTGCTGTGCGAAAATGAAGTAGCTTGCTTGACTTTAGCGTTTCCAACGAATTTTGATTCCTTGCGGCCAAACAGTGTATTAAGCTTTTAAGGGGGTAGGAGGAGATTGAGTAGCATGGGGGAGGGGAGGTGGTTGGGCTGTGCTTGTATGTGTGTATGTGTGCGGGACCTTGCAATTGTGTCACTTTAAGCGGATTCCACTGTAAGTAGCTAAAGTTGCTGTGGGCTGAAGTAGGAACATACATAAAGCATGCTATATAGGGAGGATAATCACTGTATAAGTTGTAGATCTCTTGAACAATTTCTCTATGACATTGCAGTGTATTAGTGAACGATTAAAATTATAGTTACAACCAATTCTTTATTGCCTAAATTTATATAGCGCAGAAAGTATTCTTTTTTTTGACTATTATACGATTGTTTTAACTAAAACTTAACTGAAATTTGTTCTATATTCCAGTATGCTTATATTATATTAGCAACTACGTTTTAATAACTTTATTAAAGTCTTTTTAATATACCATATAAATTTAAAGTGTGTGTCATAGTGAATTGAATTGTGAATGACTTTAAGGAACCTTCCTCTTAAGTATTCAGCATTAAGTAACTTACAGAAAAACTATATTTTCTCTTGGCAACTTTGGGTTACTTAGTGGCTCCGCATGTCCTTGTCCTTGACTGGACGAACAAGTTGATAGCACTTGTGTCACACTTTATGCACTAAGCGGCAACAAATCTGCACCCAAAGTCCCATTACACGGCTTTATCGCCTCCCGGGAAATACACCAACCAACACATGTACAAACATGCATAAAATAGGCTAAGAGGGGGTGAAGGGGCCAGAGTGGCGAGTAAGGTAATAAATTCTGGGCATAAATATGAGCCAAGAAAAAGTGGGAGTAGGAGTGGGAGGAATGTAGAAAGAAGGAGAAGGAGACTTGCCAGTGTGGGCGAGTGAGTATACGAATTACGGACGAACCTACAGACGGATGGACAATCACATTCGATAGCAACAACAAGGCAACAATAACAACAACAACAAAATGCGTATGAAAACCAAATGGCGTGTCGTTAATGAGGCGTTGCCACCCAACCAAAAATGGACCCACCCGAAACGCCACACCAGCTTTGCTGCCTCCACTCGACTTGCTTCCCTCTCCCTGCTTACAATGCGTGCATTTAATATGCCGTTAGTTTAATGAACTAAATTAATAGTTGATACTCGTAAAGGGCCAAAAGATTGCTATATATTCGTATATACATATAACGACTAAGTTATATGTCTAATTCAAAATATCACAGAAATTGAAAGCGATTCAAGCATGACACGAGCAAAAGTTCATATCTCTAGGTGTAGTTTAAGACGACGAGAAATAAAGGCAGTGGGGGGAACGAGGGTAGTTGTAGGGTATCTTATTTCCGACCCATATGTGTGTGTATCTGTGTGTGTGTAACATTTTGTCAACTTGATGACGTTGACAGTTTTCCCGTTCGGCTTTATCGTATCATTTGATTTTGCTCTAGATTAAAGTCTAAGTAGAAGTATGTGAATGTATTTACCATGCGGGTTTTTGGTCTACAACAACAACAACAGCAACAACAACAACATTGCAGACGATATGCGGTTGTCGCCTCGAGTGTCATACGCACGTAGCAAAAGCGTAAATTTCAATAGTTATAGTGGTCGTTAGTCGTTGGCAACAGCAATTGTGGCTTTTCCATTGAAACTAACAGCATATTTTACATATTATTAATACCATATGTGGAGCTCCCTAGAGCGTTCTTGAGGTTTACTTTCATACAGCATGAAGAGAATACAGAAATTAATTGAGAAAATGTTTAAAGTCTTGACTCATATGAAGTTATTTATATAATATGTTGTATACTATGTTGATAAACAGAATATTTTTAGGTTGAGCAATCGCATAATGGTATATAGAGCACAATCTTTCAATTTTCTTGATAACTTCATAAAGCTCTGCTCAACCCACAACGTAGCTAAGATTCTCTCATAGCTATTGAGTTAAAAAATTAAGATATTAATGAATGAACTTCCAAAAAAGGGCAACACCAATCGGCTTATCGCTGTCGCTGCACAACAGCGCCATCTGTAGGCGTATTCCTGATGTTTTTTTTCGTTCTCCTCACATGATTAACAACTTTAATGATAATCGAGAGAAGCGCAAAAAAAAGAGGCAAACTCAGGGCGTGTGTGTAAGTTCCAAGTACAATGAAAGAAATCTCATACTATTTGGGGACATGATTTATGGTTTTATTAGAGAAGGCGAAACTATATAGACACAAGCATAAGATATACATACACTTTATATGTACATACGTGCGTATGCATTATACTACGTACATAAAATATATCAATTTTAGTTCAACTTTGTGATGAAATTAACTCGAGCTGAGCAAAAAACTGATTTGATGCCTCGACTTTTGTTTGCAAATTGTCTTGGAAAAGTCTTGGCCATCACAGAGAGGGAGACAGGGTGTAGACAAGGCGGAAGAAAAGTTTTTCCGGACGTCGCTTTGGCCAGCCATAACTTTTCATTTGCACAAAAGTTTATCTATTACCGAGAGCAGTCAACGATGCGCTGTCCGTACGTCCGGCTGCATAATTAGGCAGCAGCTCAGCTCAGATGAGTTGGACTTCAGATATTTGTATGTATAGTAACATATAGACATACATACATATATCTGTATAATATATATATAAATACATGTGGTTGGATATACGAGTTGGTATAATCCATAAATTTGTTTGCAAGGCAATTATTTCTCATACTCTTTTTCGAAATATCAACGTGTTGCGGTTATTGCGCTTCGTATTACTCGCTCTTCCTCTCTCTCTCTGTCTGAAACCTTCTCTCTCTATTTTACATATTATTTGTATATTTCTCGCTGCGCTAATTAAAGTTGGTTAACAACAAGTGCAATTTATGTTCGCTCGTTAGAGACAAAGGTTCCACTCGGTTAAATTCAGCTTTTAATTCGCAAGCTGTTTTAGCACAGCGTAATGTATAATGATTTATTTGTTATTCGATATACTTTTTGCACAAGTATAAAACGTTTCTATCTAACCATATTTAGTTGTATAGCTATTTTAACTAAACATTTCTCTCTATCAATTGAATATTGTGGAAAATTTGCAATGCGTTTTCAACAAAAGCGATTGCAAATCATTCAAATTCGTAAAATTCGTTGAAATTTTCATTTCCGTTGTGGTGCTAAAATCTCTCTCTGAAAATGGTCAAAATGCATATCCGTAGCACGCAAACTGAAATGGAAGAGGAAGTGGAAAAGCGCAAGGGAGGCAGTCAGAGGGAGGTAGAGAGTGAGAGAGTGAAATATTGGGGGCATCAGACTGACCCATTAATAGCTCTCGATGGGAATCCTCCATTTTGGCTTGAATTTAAAAGCCACTTTTCCGCAACCGACGATGATTAGAAAGAGCACGAGCAAGAGAAGGAGAACGATAACGAGTGTGGGGTGATAAAATAGAAGAAGCAAGCAAGCGGAGACTGTGGGGAAAGGGAGGAGAAAAACGGAAAGAAGGATAGCAAAAGCAGAAGCATATCAAGGTCAATGCACAAGCACAAAGTGCGGACTGTGTGTGTGTGTGTCAATGCGGGGAGAGGGTGTGGTCTGGTTGAAACACGAACCTCTCCATCTATTCTCCTCTGTTTCTTCTCCTCTGTACTTCTCTCCCAATGCACCCCTCGGCCATTTAGCCAATACTCGCTCTAACAACTCATCAACACTTTTCCAAATTTTCTGCTGCACGAAAAAAATAGTTAAACGCTTTTCGCGATTTGTAAAACTTTTCGCACAGTTGTTTTGTACAATACTCGTAAAACAACAAGAAAGAGTGCAATGAAAAATACAAAAATGAAAATGGGCTTATCATTATCATTTAACGAGCTGCCGATACCCTAAAAAGTGTGGAATTCAACGTGATAAAAGTTTGAATTAGTTCAAAGAAATAAAAAAAGCTAAATATAACTCAACTATTTATAAGTTATTTGCTGTAAAACAAAATTAATCCCAGGTGCTTTCATCCCTAATAGAAAACAATCAATACTTTCACTACTATCATCAATTGCAGGCTTAAACTTTTGTTATCCGCTTTTATCTACATTTATGTATGTATTTGCTTCGTCATGGAACTTGTAAAAAATTGCCTAGACTTGACTAGAAGGTATATGCAGTAAGCCATGTCTGTATGAACACCTAGATCTTAGAGACTGTAAGAGTTAGGACTGTTAAACTTTGTGATACTATGTATTGTTATTGCACGCAGACAAAGTTGGTTTTAGATTTTGGCCACGCCCTCTTGCGCCTTCGTGAGTTAATAAAAACCGAATTCCAAGCGTAGTTTTAATGTAGGATAGTTCATTTTTGGTAAACACAATAACTATTAACGCCCAACTGATTTCTAAAAATTTGATTGCGATCGTATAATTAACATAGAAGTTATTTAAGAAATAATTTTGAGTGAATGATTTCCGACCCGCATCCCTAAAGTATGTAACACAAAATACGCGTAGAGTAGAAGAAATCATTTCGTTAGTTGGCTAGGGTATATCATCAGCTTGGGTATATCATAGTCAAACACATTCAACTGTAGTTTCCTGGCTTGGTTTTTTTTTAAGTGTAATGCAAACCTTTCAGTTTTGCCATTGCGAATTTCTGGCGCAGCATTTGTCGTTGTTGTTGTTTGTTGCTAGACTTTTTGATTGGAAAACTTGTGCAGTGGAATGAGTTATTTGTACTTTTCTATTTTTGCAATAGGGCGCAGACTACGAGGACGACTGCAAGGGAAAGAGGCTAATTAAAATGCTGCCGAGCATTTAGGGAGAGTGTTGTCGGGGGGTTTAAAGTTCGCGAGCGTGTGAAAATTGACAGTTTGCATTGACCAACAAATGCCAACATTGACGCAGTGGGATTGAGTGCATGTGCGTGTGTATGTTTAGAGGTCACGCACTCCATTGATACTCCTGTCCGTGTGAAATTCAATTTGCAGGCGCATTCTCTTTGTGTGTGTGTCTGTGCTGCGATATCCTTGACTCTAAAATTAAATCCTTGTATCATTAATTAAGATGCGCACACAATAGAAGGGAGAGAGAGAGAGAAAGACAGATAGACAGAGTGAGAAAGCGAAAATCAGGTGAGGCGGACGTCGTGTGGGCGTAACGTAGTCAATGCCAACGCAGGTTGCGTTTTATCTATGAAAAGTCAGTGAGGCGTTTCCTTTGCTGCTGTTGCTTCCTCTATTGGTTTATCTTTTCCCATTGCAGACGTCCTTGTAGTGTCTCTCTCTCTGTGTGTGTGTGGGTGGATGCGTGTGATGGTATTTATGTGTAAGCATATTATGTGTCCTACACACACATTCACAGAGTGAGGCAAAAATTGCTTTGGTCGCATTAAATTTGCAATCAAAATGACAAACACACACATACAAGTATATACACATTCACATGAATATGCGTGTGTGTGTGTATGTGTTTGTGCTGTCTTCTAACCAACATAATTTAATTTAATCAGCTTAGTAATTAGTTAGTTCGTTTCGTCCTGTTTTCTTCTACTAAATAGTTAATGCAATTCAGTCTCAATAATTTCCCATTGGAATTGAGCATAAGCGTGACTTGTGACTGTGACTTGCGTAAACAGTGATTGAATGCGAGCGATAATGAAATTAAATCAGGATTTATTATTTTATTGCAAAGTAGATTTCTCTAGTTGATCATTCATAATTAAATTAAATTGATTTGTAATCTGAATTTGCTAATAATTTCTTCTTTGCCAAGATTGTTCAAATTCTAAGTGTATATATACATTTATACCATATCTTTTGTAATTAACAGTTTATTCACATAAATTGTATCATTTACTGCTTTTATTGCGACATCTGCCTTTGTAACATCACTTTTCAGGGCCACTGTACGTGTCACAGTCGACTCATTAGCCCTGACTCATAGCTATTTGTGGTCTTTAAGCTGTTTCGATTCTTGTAATTATGCAAATGCTTCACGTACTCATAATATCGTGAAATTAGTTTGCAATTTTCATCTTAATTAGCCAATTTAATTCACTATAAGCCATAAACATTGTAACCCCGTTGAACTTTTGAAGTGCATGCAAATCATCAATAAAGAAATCAATAATTTATGCATTATTATTGTTGTTCTTTTTTAATGTTCCTAATATCTTAAGTACAAAACAATTTGAGGAAAAAAAGAGAACGCATAAAATGGCAAATGGTTATTAAATTTATATACACACAGAACATACACACACCCACACACACATACACACACATAATAAACAGAGTCAACACATTTATGCCCAAAAGGAATACTTAAAGCCATCCAATGAAAAGAATAAAACAGATGCGCCCCTAAGATACGAAAACAAACCGCAAAAAAAAACCATAAAAAATATGAAATATGAAAAAAAAAGAATTACAGAAAACAAAACGGCCTTCGCAATAGGCCAAAAGCAACGAAATGTTAGTGGGGGAGGAGTTGAGAGTTTTGCAACTTGTGTTCGTTGACAATCGGTGGAGTTTGTCTTGCAGCGCACTGCGAGAGACAACACCCAGAAAATATCAAGAAAAAACAAGAAAATATAGCATAACAGATTAGCGATAACTAAAGTTAATTGGCCAAAAAAATGTGTTGAAATTGCCAAGAACTAAAAGGCAAAGGCAACGTTGAAAGAGAGAGAGATAGTCAGACTTGGGTCTATCTACTGTATGTTTGTATGTATATGGGCATTGTTAGATATGACAGGTTCTTTGTAACCCATTGACCCTAATAGTTAGGCATAAGTGTGTATGTCTCCCTCTCCCTCTCTCTCTTTGGGTGTGTGTATGTGTGTGCGAACAACTCGTCAACTGTGTGAATTTCATTAAGCTATCTGCCTGTCTAGTGCGGAAAGTTGAATGAATCGTTGAAACGTTGTTAATCGCCCGACTCACAAAAATTACAGCAGGAGGGACGATAAATTTAACTATCCAGACGTTTTTATAGCAATGAAAAAGAGTCCCTCTCTCTCTTTTTCAAAATATGACGAAAAAGGGTTTAAGAAAATTTAAAACTTAACTGAAATATATTTTGAATTTTTAGGTTTTAAATATAAAACCATTATAACTAACCACTATAACTAACTTATCTTCTCTACTTTGTATTTACAGCTTGATGCAAAAGTCTCAGTAAATACTTTCAGTGGTAAGTTAAAGTCTTGTTTTTAAGGCCGATTATAATATTAAACCAGCTACTTATAGTTTCTTCTTTATTGCGATAAATTATTTAATTACTCTTATGCTCTCCTTGTTTTATCTCTGCATACATTCTCAGCATTCTTGCTTTATGCTTGTGGCTTGCAGTAATTTACCAATATTTTCAATAATATTCTTTTTCACACAGTGTGTGAATAAATGCTGCCACGCCTGTCGCCCTCTTTACTTTTTGTGTGCGTTGACTGTGCTTCTCTCTATAAATTTGAACAAATTCATTTGTTTGTGAAACGTGTGCAGACAGATGCTCAAACGACAGCAGCAACAACAACGAGTTGACAACAAATCGACAACAAGTACAACAACAACAACAGCAATGTGTTGTGAGCAGCATGTGCTGCTTGCCATTTGAAACCAGTGCATGCAACTCGTGTTGTTGTTGCTGTTGCTGTACTTGTTGTTGACACAATTGAGCGTCATATTTATTATTGCCAACGGCTTTTCAGTCTCTTTTTCGCTTGGTTACAGCCTTGAAAAAAGGCTTAATAACTATGACATGTAGCTGGAATATTTATTTTGAGCACACACACACACGCACACACAAAGCACAGTGTGCATTTTCATGATGATATCGGGGCAAACAACAATGGAAAATAATAATGTGTATTATAGCAAAAAATAAAAACATGTAAATTTGAAGGAAAGTAAACACGATATGAAACTATTAATTAAAATGCTGAAAGTACAAAGGTTTCTTCTCTGTTTACACAAACTTCCTTTAGGCTATAGAGCATTGCCGGTTCGTTGCAGTGAATAACTTGGCTGCTAGTCGATTCAGTCAGTTCTCCTTTTTCGTTTTTATTTTTTCATCGCACTTCACATTATTTTCACAAAATTGTTTCTATGTTCTGCAATGCGCGCGCGATTCGTTGTGTCGCTTTTTTGCCCCCCCCGACTAGAAAATAAACATTTTCAACATATTGTTGAACACATATTCTAAATTTCTATTTGTTTTTTCTTTCATTTCATTCCCCTTTTGACTAGTTTCTATTTCATTTCACTTTGTTGTACATTGGAATTTGGTGCGGTGAAAATATTTCATTATCAGGGAATTTTTACAAGAACAAATTTTATAGAAATACACAGAACATGACCTCCCTAGACTGAAAGCCATTAGAAACACGCACATATCCTGCACACATACAAGCATATGTACATATATGTATATTTGTATGTGTGTGTGCACCTGTGTACAATCTAAATTGTGGGCGGCGTCTAAGCAATTTTTCAGAGCGAGCACAAACAACATAACGCATGCATATCAGTCGATTTTCTTGGGCTTTTCTCTCCCTCTCGCTACGTCACTCATTCCCCTGCTGTCTATGTTCGTATGTGTATGTTTTCTTCCACCTATTTGGCTTCCGACAATATCTCGACGTTATAAGCACCTTAGAAATCAGTTGGGCAGAAAAGAAACAGGCTGAAAAGTTGATAGACGATAAGCTATACGACTAGCAGATGCTCTCATTTGTATGCTGACAGAGTTGAGTGTAGATATTTGCCGTACATAATCAGATAACTCTTGCATAAGATAGTGCAGGTTAATAATGTGGAAGTCTGTCTTAAATGTTCTAATATCAATAGTAATCAGTGCTATCTATAAACTGCTTAGCCAGACAGCTTATATTAAATATTAAAGCATTTCCAAGTATGATGTATATTTGGGAATAAATACACCCGCATTAAGGGTATTCCAAAATTAACATGTTACCCAATTTGCAATGTTGCGGGTATTTTCATTTCGATTCTCGACCTTCGAAGCACAAACCAAGCTGGTTTTAGACATACTTATGGACGAAAACAGCACGGACCGGCCCCGATGCCAAACAGGCAGAGAATGGAGTGAAAAACAAATGAGATTTTGCTTGTTATTTCTATCAAGTGTTTTGTTTTTCACCGTCGTCGCCCTCGTCGCCTTCGTCGTTGTTGACTTCTACCTCTTGTGTATTTCTTTTTGGACAAAGTCAAATAATAAATTTATAATTTGCATACATATATAGCAATCTATTTTTCTCGCATCTTTGCAAGAAATCCAATTTGTCAGTCATACATAAAGACCTCTATTAGACGGTAAATTCACTGTGAAAATGGCGTTGTCTTTGTAAATTATGGAGATTAACACTGAGCTTCTCATATGCAATAAGCCACATGAGCTAATCAGATGAGCAATACATACGTGTGAGTAATGTTGCAAATATTTCTTTGTATATTAGAATTATAAATAGGAAATTGTTGATTACAATGAAAAAGCTTGTTGAGCTCATAAAGCATTGAGAATGAAAGTTTATTAAAAGTCGAAAGCATTGCAGCGTTGAGGAATCTCTTTAATGCACATTGTTCTATGCTTTTATTTACAATAATACATTTAAAATAATCGATTAAGCTTTGAGAATTAATTAAAGGTTTTGATTTAAAGGGATAGTTAAATGATTAGAAGACCCATTAAATAATTCCACTTGAGCTTTGTCAACCACAAAAAACAACAGAAAGCTCATTAAAGCTCTTGAAAGATGTATGAATTGATTTGTAAGTAGAGCTTACAGTTGATTTAATGACTCCTTAGATTCTTTTCAAAAACTGAAAGCACATTAACGTAAAGCTCTTACTGAAATACTTTCTTTAGTTAATTTAAGTTAACCGGTGCCTACAGCATGATTAGATGACTCCCTAGAGTATCTACACCACCTAGTAAAGCAAGCCCGAAATCAAACATATTTCTATTGGGCTTGTATAGAGCAATCTTCGTAGAGTCTTTCAAGATAAGACCTTATATGGCAGACAACTTCAGTTTCAGCATTTTACAATGCTATAAATGCATGCCCCCAAACTGCAATCGGTCAATTTTACAATTGCGCCACAAGCAGCGCAACAAATAGACGCAGCACTCGACGGCGACGCGACTCGATTCGACTTGACTCGAATCGACTCGACACTCCAAAGTGGTTTTTCCGCTACGCTGTCGGCAAGGCGGGGCAGCTGCCAAAGGGGGGGAGTGTGGAAAACAGCAAAACTGCCGCCAAACTGTTGTAAAAACAAAAACATAGAAGGAAAAAGCAAAAACAAAAGTGATGGGGCGAAGGGGGAGAGCCAGAAAGAAAAAAAACCAAACTAAGCTAAACTTGACTAGTCGCCATCGCCGTGTTGTCGATGCCTTCGTTTTGTGTTTGGCATAGAAAGCGGAAAGTCCGTGGCATGTTTTGCGCCGTTGTGTTGGCCTCAAATGTTGAAGAAGCAACAACAACAACAATAACAAGAACAGCAGCAGCGAGAAGTTGGACATAAAGAAAGAAAGAAACCATTTGGAAAATATAATCAAATTTGTGGCTCTTCATCCCCCTGTACCCTTGTTCGGTTCGCAAACTGAACTTCAGACAGATTACCTACTCTGTATTCCATGCATATTTATAGCAAGTTAACTTGCATTTCGGTTTTATGAAATACCCTGTAAATGCAGAAAGTGAGAGACGATGTTAGGGCTTTTTAAATGTAAATTCAAAAGTTTTTACTGATAAGCTAGATAGACTGTAATCATGCCACTTTTTACTGTAATTGCAGGGTATACTTTAACAGCATTAAACATATGAAAAGATAAAAATTATTATAAGGGGTATCTTAAGTTTATTCCCCAATGCTTGTTTATATTTATATTTTTAACCCAGCTAAGGGCAGTAGGGGAAAGGGCATGTGGGTGTTGTGTTAGTGGGCAATGTGTGAAGCGATTTCCTCTGCAAACTAAACTCAAGTGGCATTGAAAACTTTGTGCGCCCTTCCTTATACCCCTCTTTCTCCCCTCTGTTGCCTGCCATTTGATGTAAACAAGCGACAACATTGGGGCACCCCCCGTAGCACACGTCTACACCGATTAGCCGATATTAAAAGGGGCAGGAACAGGGCTGAAACAGGGGTGGACGAATTTTAGAGGTGTGGGGAGCAGTTATGGGGCTGTGGATTGTGTGCGTACCTGCAGCTGGAACTTATTGCAATTAATTAACAAACATTAACAAAGTTTGTAAAGTTGAGAGAGAGAGCATGAGAGAGAGAGAGAGAAAGAAAGACCAAAAAAAGGTCAACTTGCCCTCTAAATGCTTTCAAATTTTGTTTTTTATTCTGTATGTTTTTCTCTGCCTTATTATTCATTTAAAATATTTTTCTGCATAAATTTGTGCAAGGACACGAAACCAGAATCAGAACAGAATTCCTTACCCGAATCCGTACGGAACCCTGCGTTAAAATACGTCGGCAATTAAATTACACAATGCTTTTTGAGCACGAAAAGGTCTGGGGTAAGGTTAAGGAAAAAGCACAGAAAAAACACACAGAAAATTTACAGTTGAGGGCATTTTAGGGTTGCCAATGTGTATGTGTTCGTGTGTGAGTGTGTGCGAGTGTGCGAGTGTGTGTGTGCGGGTTACAGTGTTGATGCGCTTTGTGGTAAAGTGTGCGGACGCATGTAGCATGAATGATAAACGGCGCGAGATGGAAACTTGTGAAAGCTTTGTGAATTGAGATGCTAACTGGTTTCTCGCACACAAACGAGTTTCTTCTTCTTTCTACCACTTATACTACTACTACTACATCTTCTATCTTCTCATAATGCTTGCTTTGAGTGTTATTAATAGATGATATTTTGTAGAAGATTACGATAATATACACAAATATTTTGGGTGAATGAGATAACTATTTAAAACAGTGTTGGAAAGGGTGTGTAGCAGAGTGATATATAGAGAAGTGAGCGAAGAAGTCACTGAAGGTTGAATAGCTTGAAATGAAGAGATTTATAAGGATATAAATATACTACAGTAGTTTCTCTGTACTCCGTATTTCCCAACAAGCACAGTTACTTAACCCTTATCTCACTTGTACTTCCCCTTTACTGGTAAAAAAACCCTAGATATCAATTAAGATGTATCAGATCTATAGATATTTTACTGTTACGTGTGAAAACTAATCTAAATGACTGCATAAGAGATATATATAGAAATTCAATGAATATGCCACATTTAAAAGGAATCAAGACTATTAATAATAGATAGATATACAAATATATTCTACAATAGATTCTAACTATAATGGTGGCATAATCTTTACTTGCAAAGCACAATTACTTAACCCTTATCTTATTGGTACTTTCCCCTTTCTAAATGGTGGAAAACCAAAGCAACCTATAAAGCTGTGAATAAATTTTTTATGACTTTATTTCCGTATTGATAATGAGGTCGCATAGACTATAGAAGTGCTTGTCTTTAGATAAGCAACATTTCACACAATTTGCACGTCGCTTGTTGTTGTTGTATTCGTGTGCTTGGGACTTCACTGTGGAGACTGTTATCTTTCATTGGTTTTTAACCTTAACTTGTTTTTCTTTCCCCTTCCTCGTTTTGCTTGACCATTTTCATAATTTTCTAGTTTTCATTAATTTGTCATTGTAATTTTCCTTTGCCTCTGATTTCGCCTTCTCTTTTCGCTCCTTACCTTCGGCTTCGCTCATTATTCCAACCCCTCCTTGTCTCCGCCTGTGCATAAATCATTCGATGCCCAGCGAAGCGCTCAAAATCATTCAATGTGCCGTGCAAAATTATGCAGCCTCCTCCTCGCCCTCTCTCCCTCTCTCTCTATCTCTTTCTGTTTTCTTCTCTCTTGCTCCTCGTTGTTACCTTTATTTCTTTCTTTCTCTTTCCTTTTTTTTGCCCATTGCATTTTATTTTGTTTTATTGCTGTGACTAGCAAGTTCCGCATTTTCTTTGTTGATTTTTACATAATTGATTATTGGCCTGTGCCGCCTCGAGTTGTTCCATTTCTGTGTCAGCAGGTATATAAGATATACCCTACCTCAAAGCGGGTAGTCTGAGTAGCTTTGGAAGATGGAATTTAAAATAATTATAACTTTATACCAATTGTCTTTCCGTCTGTATGAAAAGCATGAACTCAGAGACTATAATAGCTATGGCTATCAAACTTAGTGTCAATATGTATTATTGTATATAAGTAGATATAGCTTATTTAATATATTTTCCACGCTCCCTTCCGCATTCGTAAATCGATAAAAACTGAATTAAAAGCGCAATTTTAATGCACGTCAGTTCATTTTTGGTAAACACAATAAATATCAATGCTTAAATGTTATCTGAAAATTTGTTAACGTTCGGATAAGTAATATAGAAGTTATTAAATAAATAATTTGAAGAGTTACTAAGTTCCGCACTGCTCTTTAAAGTATGCAACATAAAATACGCAAAACATAGCACCACTGTATTGAGCACACTCCACTGTAGTTGTCGTGTTTGTTTCAACAATAACTGATCTAACTAACTTTTAAGCACAGCAATCCCTTTTACAGGGTATTTCACTGTCAGACAGTCACGTACACTGCTCTCTCAAGTTGTATTTGTCTTTGTTCGGATTGAACTTTGAAAGCATTTTTAGATTTTACAGCAACTGCAACTGCATTTGACAATGACTGTAATTTTCTTCGCTTGGAAAACTAGCAAAACTAAAGAAAGGGAGAAAGGGAGTCAAGAAGAGAGAGACAGAGAGAGAGATAGAGAAAGAAATACGAGAAAACTAGAAGAAAATCGTGGTGGAAAGACGTGCGCCTGAGGGCATAGAGGAAGATACGAAGGGGAATGAAACTTTTCACTGAACTTAACCGAACAACTGACAAAAACTGACAAAGTGCAGTCGGCAAATAGTTTATTTTTTCTTTCTACCTTTTATAATAAAGTTTACTTCGTGTCTTCTTCCTAGTTTCTGCTGCTACTTTTTCATGTTATAATTTAATTTGAAATGTGGGAAAATTTAAATTACATAGATCTAAATAAGAGTTATGTATATGTGCGGTACATTTACTGACCCGACCAACTGTATGCAGAGAAGTTGATTTGTTTTCCTCTTTCTTTGCTCTAAGTTCTTGACTTTTCTTCTGATTGTTTGTGCTGGCTTTCATCGGCTTTTCGACTTGAAAAGATATTGGATTGTGGGCGGGGCCTAGTCAAAGGGGGCGGTGGTGCTGTTAGCCTGGCATATTGCCTGGGGGATTATGCCCTGCGGATTGTAGAGCAGCAGCAGCAGCAGAGTGTGCAGCGGCGCATGTTACACTTATGGCTTATTAATGTACCTGCCATATGAGATGACGATGATGATGACAACGTCGACGACCACGACGACGATGAAGAAGAAGCAGAAGATGATGATGAAGATGACGATGTTGATCATTATGAACAACTGGTTGGGGGAGTGAATGGCAGATAAGTGCCACTGCCAGTTGGTGTTGGCGTTTTGACAGCTCGAGTGGGTGCAAGATAAGGCGGTGGCAGGGGACAGAGAGAGAAAACTAAAAGAAATTGAGAAAAACAGAGAGAGAGTAAGAAGTTAAGCAGGACAGGAAGTGTGGGACATCTCTTTCCAACGGCTGAGTACAAAAATTAACGCTTTAAATATGTCGCCTGCTATAATTGTGGGAAGAAATTTATAAAAAAGTGTCTGAAGGGTCCTGAAAAAGGAAACTTAAGTATGAAAAGTTGCAGAAACATTGAAAGAGTTAAGATTTTCATATAAGATTAATATAAAATACATATAATCTTCAATTAAGGAAACGTCTTTCGTCTAACAAATTCTACTTGTTGTTGATCTCTATATATATTGATAAATAATGAAGCCTTACTTTTTCTATTTTATTTGCATCCGTTCTTTAATAATTCTCTTGAGAAAAACTTAAACGTTTTTACATCAGTTCAAGTACCTTCTGGTCTTGTTATTGTTCTTCCTTTTGAGTTGCTTCAGCTGTAGGGTTATGGTATTTATATTTGCGAAAGATATACAAACACATTCTTATACATATTTAAACTGCGCTACATGTGACATGCGACACATGTGGCAGCACTCTTTCTCCTCCTACACCTTCCACACAGACCAGACTGAACCTGAAGTTGAACATTGTCCTGGCGCGCATTGTCATCATTGCGCGCTGTGTAAGTCCCATAAGACTCTCGGGCATTAATTTACACATGGCGAAAGAGAAAGGGCAGGAACTTCTCGTATTTCTCTCTCTCTCTTTCTCTACAGTTACCTTTAGGTGTTAAGCTGTGCTTAATAATGACGCACATTACACATGCGACGCGAGAGAATCTGCTTCTCTCTCTCGTTTTGGCCCCAAAACTAACCCAACCACACATATCCCTGTGTCCAGTGGACCAAGCAAACAGACAAATGTGCCGCTATTTATTTTTCTCTGTCACATTTGTCCCCTCACATTCTCCCACACTTTCTCTCTTTCCCTCATTCTGTCTGAGTTTGCCGCATTGCCTTATGAAACATATCAAATTTGTTGCACTCCCAAAGGACTTAATTTCACATTTAAAACACCTGTGCCTTGTGTTTTTAATACCCCACATAAACAATCGCTGTGATCGGGTATACTTTGAAAATTTATGATTCTTATGAAATTTAATGTTTTCCATTTATTCCGGAATGGAAATATGTTTATTAAAGTGATTCTAACATGAGTTCAACACTTCTAGCAGTGTAAAATGTGTGGATATCAAGGATATAACGATGAATATACCTTATTTTTGAATATAAATTATATATTTGGTTTTAAAACAAAGACTAGTTAATTACAATCGATAGTTTTGACTCTTCTTCTCAATAGCTTCCAATTTATGGTGTTTTACAAATGATATATGGTCAATATAATTCTATATTAACATTGCCAGTGTTCCTTAATTGTCTTCAATACACATTAACATTTGTAATACTTTCTATCAGAGATCAAACAGTCGATGGCACTTATGATATCATTGAAACATCGATAAATTGAGCTTGAAGTTGATTAAATATTTAATATAACCTTAAAGATGCACATAATTTATACATTAATTATACATTGATAAATATTCAATTGTGTTAGGTAATTATGATTTTCGATAGTCCTATCGATACAATCGATTGTCTTGCCTAATCATATTCGTAGGTTTCCCGCTTCTATCATCCATTGTGGGACTTTAAGTGGCAACTAGTGCTATTTTTACAGTATTATGTTAATCCTTGCCCTGCCTACAGGGTATCTACAAATTAAAATCAACCTGTTTTTGTTATTAAACTGTCAAAGCAGAAACGCCCACAGCTTCATCAACATCATCAACATAATTTCTGTTGAGGGCTTTTGGCGAGATGACAGTGGGGAAGGGGACGTCGCGCTTAGCAAGTTGCCACTTGTGGCAGCTTTGAAGCTCTCGAGAGCTGCGCGAGCGAGTCGAGAGTCGTCGCCGGGCTAGGCTGGGCCAGGCGACAAATGAACTAATTTGATTTACATGCAAATTACATTTGGGCCAAACTAAAAAACAACTCTTGCTCTCTCTCTCCTTCCCTCTCCTCGGCTCTGACCAAGGACGTCATCATTAAAATGTTTACAAAATTAACAAAATTGACAATATCCGTTTGGAGGCAAAGAGAACGCAAAGTTTTGCGCCTGCACGCAACACTCTTTCCCACTTACACATACACACGCACTCTTTCTCTCAATTTCCCTCTCTCTCGTTCAATTTTGTCGCCTGCCCACTTGTTTTGTCCCACTTTTGGTTTGGGATACTGCTGTGCTTAGATGGAGGTGCTGGCGGTGCCCGGCGGCGGCAACCTTGTTGTGGCAGGCAGAGCACACACACAACGTGCCGCATATTTAAATTTTAATTAAAATTTAGCTTGTACGGCACGCGTTGCCCGCACATTTTGCCGCCACCTTTTGGCCTTCTACCTCCCACCAATTCGTGCGTCGCGTAGCGTTTCCATTTCGCGCACTCGCGCGCCTAAAAATATGCAAATAAAAATTGCCTTTGTTTTTTTCCTCTTCGCACGCAGTGATTTTCCCTTTCTCTTTCTCATGCTCAGCCTAATGCTGTTGATAGCTTTTTGTAGAGCTTTCTGGCCCTAGAAAGCAGCTTTGCGGATTTTGCGTGGGTTTTAGTTGAAAGCTCTCAACGCCTTTCACTGCATTTAATATTAATCCTTTAAGATTTGCTCAACTTTTGCTCAGGTTTTTCGCATTTCATTTGCACTTAAATTATCGCCTCGGGAATTTGCGTAAATTCGTGTTTTTCATGTTTATTTTATTTGACATGAAAAGAAAAAGAAAATGCACTAAATTTATCAAACCGTGTTTGGTTTTTATAATTAACTAGAATGTGTATTTGATTTGTTAAATGCTCTAAAATGATTTAATATCTTCACTTTAAGCAATGTTGCCAATTTTCTTCTATATTCACTTTATTTACCATTAAAACACAAACTCTCTTTCAGTATCTTTTTGTGGCTTCCATTTTCATTGTTCAATTTTAGCCGAGAATTTTCTTAACGGCTTTTACTGCATTTAATGTTAATCCTTTAAGATGTGCTTAGGTTTTGCTCAAAGCTGAACTAGAAAATATTCTTCTTGGTCAGTTTTATTTGCCATAAAATACCTGTGCATTGTGGTTGCTTTAAAAACTTCACTGCAACGTTGCCAATTTTCCATGTACACTTTATTTGCCATAGAAACCCAAATGAACTGAAGTTCTCTCTCCCATACTGCCTTATATCAAATTGAAACTCTCTTTCAGTATCTTTTTGTGGCTTCCATTTTCATTGTTAAGCTCAGATTGTCAGCTGTAGATATAAATAGAGAACTGCAAGCTTTAAATGGAAGTTGCATTTTAGTTATGCGTTCTTTGTGTGATTCTACATTTTTACTAGCAAAGGTATTTTCCTTTTTTTTCTTTTTTTTTGGTGCTCAACAAAAATCTGTTTTTGACTCTGGGAATTTTCAGTTGTATAGCGAAAAAGTAGGGGGTACTGGGGAGGGGGGAGGAACCCAATTGTTGTTGGCCTCGCTGCTACTTCTGCTAGGTTGCAATCCACAAAACCGCCACGAATGGATAGGTAAAGAGAGCTTCAGTCAGCCACAATTTGCCGTGTAAATATTAATGCACTTGCTCAGCACACTATGCTAGCGATGGGGCGTGAGTCGATGAACTTGTGAATATTTATACAAGTCTAACTAGAAGAATATTAAAGCTAACTTTCATTTAAGGAATCATTTAGGTAATGATGAATATTTTACACAATTAAAAAAATATTAAAAATAGTGCAATAGTTGTACATATAAATACCAAATTTGGTAGCTTAAGCCCTATAAGTTTCTGAATTATAAGTGTTAATACGAACAAAAGTGGCTATATCGACTTAGCTGTTGTTACTGTTCAGGGATATGTACTTTGTGGGGTCAAAGAGGCTTAAAGTAAAGTAATTATAGTTGCCTAAAAAATTTGATTGATAATTTTAAGAATATTATGAAGCTGAATGATCTATTTCATTTGAATGAATTGAAAGTTTAAAGTTTATTAACAAAATTCCGTGAGTTAGTAAAACTTTAAGTTTAAAGAGCTTGTGAAATATCGCTGTAGAAGAGAACCATCGCTATCACAGCGACAGGAGAATGCGTTTGGGGTTGGCGCTGGTTTGAGGTTGTTTGTGGTGAAGCTCTCTCGCCTCTAGGTGGAAGAGGAGAAGGGGGGAGGAGTGTTGGTAAAGGGGCAGAGAGAAAGAGAGGGTAGCAGGGGGAGGGGGGCATGGTTGAGGGACGAACGTCTGTGCTCAATTTTTCAAAGCTCGTTTGTGTCGTTGGTAGTTGGTTCATTCGTTCGCTCGTTCGGTCGACCCGTTCTCGTTGCCTGACTATGCAAATAATGAATGCAAAATATTGCTGAAGTGTGTCTGAGGAGAAAAACGAGAGAAAGCGGTAGGCAAAGGGGGTGTTTAACACACACACACACACACACAGAAATAGTGTTGGTAAATCTGCTTTAGAACTTTGCACTCTTATATCAAGTTTGCCAAGAGTGTGTGTGTGTGTTCAAGTTTGAGTCACAGAAAGGGGCAGAGGGGAGGGGAAGGCAAGGGGAAGTTGTACGCTCAAATTGCTGTCACTAATTAAATTTTCAATTAATTTTTACCCATTTTTTTTTGTCTCTTTCTCGTTGCAGTTCAACAGGCAAACGGAAGTAGCTGCTCGAAGCGGAAGCACAAACGTGCAGAGGAAGTATAAAGTTGCCAAACAGGAAAAACAACAAAAAAAGAACACTGAACACAGAGAAAAACAACAAACAAAAAAGGAAAAAGAAATTCCGAAATTCGTGAAAATCAACGCAGCAAAGTTTTAAAGCAAACGCAACGGGGCGTATGATTGATGCAGCTCCCAAAAGTATGCAAGAAATTTGAAAAAAGTCAAAAATCAATCAAAGATATGATAAAAACAATTGAAATGTTGCAAAAAATGCATATTTCTCTGTCCAATAATGCCGGAAACGGTAGCGTTATATCACATCCTGTCAAGTTGGCCGGTTGGGGATAACGGGAATTAATAAAACATTACCAAAAAGTGAACTATAGCAAAAAATAGTGAAGTGATTGAAAGTGAAATATAATTAAGATAAAAGTGCAAAAGAGTGAAAACTAGTTGAAGTGCAGATAAAACGTGAAAAAACAATTAGAAAAGTGTGGATAAATTACCATTATATTCTATAGCAATTGAAGGGAAGTTTAAAAAGTTACAAGAACTCAATTAAAAGTAATGGATAAATCGAGTTCGGTCAGTCCAAGCGATTGTCGTGTCACCAGATCCAGCATGACGCCCACGCTGCGCATGCAGCAGAGCCCCAGGCGTCAACAGCAGCAGCAGCAACAACATCAATTCGAACAACAGCAAATCGATGAACAACAACAACAACAGCAACAGCAGGAGCAGCAACAACAACAACAGCCGCAACAACAAAAGCAAAAAAGAGCAAAACAATCGCCAAATTCTCCACCCTTTAGTGGCAAATTGAAACCACTGCAGTCAACGTCAACGCCAACGCCAGCATCAGAAGCAGCAGCAGCGGCGGCAGCATCGACACAGGCAGCGTATCATCAATTTCGTGCGCCAGCACAGCAGCAGCAGAGTGCCAAGCACAAGGCGAGCAGCGGCGGCGGCAAAGCTTGGAGCAAGCGACAGCATAAGACAAGCGGTAGAAATAACGCCAGCGCCTGCGTCGGTGCAAGCAGCGCACAGCAGCAGCAGCAGCATCATCATCACCAGCAGCAGCAGCACCACCACCACCAACAACTGCACTCACAGCAAGCACAACATGCAAATGGCAACGGCGGCATCGGCAGCGCAGTTGGCGACAGTGTTGGTGCGCTGCCAACAGCAGCTGCGGCAGCGAACGCTGCTGCTGCGGCGCACAAAGCGGATCTCGAGAATATACAAAACGTAAAGAATCAAATTTCTTCACATGCAACACACGGTGGCGGCATGCTGCATCATGGTAGCGGCGGCGGCGGTACTGCAACGCATCACGGTAGCAGCGCAGCGGGCATTGGTAGTGCTGCCGGCGGTGGAGGAGGCGGCGGCGGCGGTGGCGGTGGAGGTGGCGCTCATCATCATCATCATAATCACAATACACGTTCGGCGCAGAATTCAGCGACAGCGCAGCTGGGAAATGGACTTAATTTGACCGCTATGGATGGCAAATTGGGGCATGGCCACGGGGGGCTAAAGGGGCAGCAACAGCTCTACAAGAAGATGCTGACGCACAGGTACGTAATGTAATGTAACGTAACAAGAGTAACGTAAAGTAAAGAGATTAACGTAGCGCAAAGTGTTAAGGTTTTTATACCCTTCAACCATTAAATATGTGTAAAAGAGGTTATAATAACTTTGTAACAGGTAGAAGAAGGCGTGGAAGACTCCACAAGGTATATATATATTCTTGATCAGCATCTGTCTGTCTGTCTGTATGAAAGTGAAGATCTCAGTTATAACAAGAGCTAAAAACTCAAAACTCAAACTGTCCGCAGATCAAGTTTATTTAAAATTTTGAATACAAATCAAAAAAAAAAAAATATCACAATCTCACCTTTCTGCTTTGACAAACCTATAGATGAATACAATATGCACCTTTCATTCAAATAACAAACCGATCAAACAATAAACATAGAAATTATTGAAGTTAAAAGAATTTGTGCAGAATTTGTTGTTGGGAATTACAAGCTAAGTTAAAAATTAAGCGATAAGTATCTTAGAGTCGAACACATTCGACTGTAGCTTTCATTAACAAACCGATCAAATAATAAACATAGAAATTAGTGAAGTTAGAAGAATTTGTGCAGAATTTGTTGTTGCGAATTATAAGCAAAGTTTAAAATTGAGCGTAAAGTATCTTAGAGTCGAACACAATCGACTGTAGCTTTTACTACATGCTTTATACTCTGACTTAACTCAACTTTGTTCTCTCTTTCTACCTCTCTCCCTCCCTTCCCCGCAACAGAGGCCATCATCATCACGTTCTGTGCGCTGGCAACAATGCGAATCACACATGTTGCTTGGTCACCGGCTGCAACGGCAGCGTCGGCAGCTCTGTGGGCAAAGATACGCAGAGCAACAAGGATACAAGTTCACTGAGTGGCAACAGCAGCATCATATCGGGCAGCGCAGCAGCAGCAGCGGCGGCAGCAGCTGCGAATGCAGTGCATTATTGTTGTGGACGTTCGAAATTCTTTTTGCCCGAGAAGCGACTGCGCAAGGAAGTGATAGTGCCGCCCACAAAGTTTCTACTCGGTGGCAATATATCAGATCCGCTCAATCTCAATTCGTTGCAACATGAGAACACATCGAATGCATCGTCGAGCAACAACACACCAGCAACGACGCCACGGCAGTCGCCCATAACCACGCCCCCGAAAGTGGAGGTGATAATACCTCCCAATATACATGATCCACTGCATCTGCTCGATCCTGTGGATTCCATGGAGTATGAGAAGCAGCTGACATCGCCCATGAAGCGAGGCGGCATGTTGACGCGTGGCAGCCACTTGAAGCTGCAGCAGCCACAGCAGCAGCAGCATCATCGGCAGCATCGGCAACGCAAGAATCGCAAGCGACGGCGATTCGATTCCAACAACACTTCCTATGCCGGCGACGACTGCATTGAGAGCAGCGACGCGACTGCATCGTCGCTTTCGATTTCACTCGATGAAGCGACGTCGGCGACGGCAGCGACAGCGACGGTGGCAGCAGCAGTGACTGCAGCAACAGCAGGCAGCACAGCAGTAAACGTTGCAGCAGCAGCAGCGGCGGTGGCGGTAGCACCCGCAGCCGCCTTAATAACAACAACAACAGCAACGCAAGTGAACAATGCAAGCAGCGCAGCATCGCCAGTGGTGGCTGCACTGAGCACTGCAACGTTGCTGAGCGAGGCGGCAGCATCGGCATCGGTGGATACAATGGAATTGGCACAGCAACAAGCAGCGCATGTGCGCTCTCGCTCTCCGCAGGCAGCGGCAACAGCAATAGAGGAGGCAGCAATAACAACGCCAGCGCTAGCAGCTGGCGCACAAATTCTGCCGACGCCGCAAGTGGAACAAATGGAATGTAACACAACGTTATCACCAATACATGCAGAACAGCAACAGCAGCTGCTGCAACCACAGCAACATGTGGCCACAATTGCCGATACAAACAGCGGCGATAACAGCAGCGGCAACAGCAGCAGCACAACATTGGCAGCGACTGCAGCAGCAGCTGCAGCAACAGTGGCAGCGGCAGCAGCAGCGACTGCACTCGCTCACGTCAATGATTCAGAGCTAAGCAGCGGCGCAGCCACAGCGACAACAGCTGCTGTTGGAGCTGCTGCTGCTGCTCAGACAACAACGTCAGCAACGCTGGCTGTGGCGTCGACGTTAGCCGATCGTCGTGCGCTTGCCAGCCGCGATTTGCGCTTGGACTTGGACAGCACGTGCTACGGTGTAGGTGGCACGGGACTGAGCTTTAGCGCAAGCAGCGCTGCCAGCAGTGTAGGCAGCGGCAGCGGCGGAGGCGGAGGCAGCAGGAAGCGTAAAACGAGTGAGAGCAATAACTCGCAGAAGAGCAAGGTGAGAGAATGTTTTGGAATTGAAATGAGACTTGGAATTGGGCAAGTTCATGTGTGCGAAAGAGAGAGGCACTGTGTGTGTGTGTTTGTGTGTAAGCAAAGGCTTTAACTGCCCCGTAGTTATTGTTGTTGTTGTTGTGAAGCAAGTCAATCGCTTGCTTTGTTTTGATTGCTTTTGGCTGTTTTTATTTTACTTTTTGAGTTTGTTCTTGTTAGGTTTGTTTTTGTTTGTCGTTGTTGTAGTTCTTGTTGTTGTTGTTGTCACTGTTCAAGCGTTGCTTAGATTGAGGTTAAAGGGTCAGGGGCAGGGTAGAGAGAAAGAACTTTTGTGTGTAGGGCCAGCCATATAAAGCGATTAAAACTGAAGCAAACCAGTTTTCAAGGTTTACCCAGTTGAGACTGAAATTGATACGTTTATTCAAATAATTTTCGAGAAATTTCGTTTTCATTTTGAATTAATTAAAATTTGAGAAAGGGAATTTGACAGTAGGAAAATGGAAAGGAACTAATAGAATAGTTATATGAAATAATAAAATAATAAAATATTGCAAAAGTGGAAAGAAATTATAGCAAAAGTAGTTAAAAGATGGGAGAAAGGGAGTTCAACTTCATTAGATAATGATAATCAATCGGTTAACTAATTTGAACAAGCACGGAAGCTATAACTTTTGTGTTGCATACTTTAGGGAGCGCTTTGGAAATCAGTAACTATTTAAATTATTTATTAAATAACTTCTATGTTAATTATACGATCGTAACCAAATTTTCTGAAATCATTTGGGTTAATGTGATTACCAAATAAATATACCATTATATATAAATACATATGTATATGATATATCAAGTGAATATTAAAAATGGAGCATTGTAGATTGGCAAAAACTGTAGAAACTATTTTAACTAACTACAAATTTAAATAAAATCGTCAAGATTAAGGAAGATCCTACGAGTATTGTTCTAAGCAGAAGTTTCTTTATGAATAGTGTTCATTATTTTAGGCATAAGTATAAGAAAAGTAGTAGAACATATGTATGTTACTAAAGCGATAAATGAATTTATATATTAAGAAAAATTATAAGTACTTAAATCTTCAATCTTTCAATTGAAACCTTAATGCTTAAGGAACTTTCTGTTATACTCTGCATTTGTTCATGTACTAACTGAAGTAACCGTTTTTATTTCATAGAAATTCCATCGTCACGATGCCATGGACAAAATTGTTAGTCCGGTTGTACCGCAACCGGGGGCATGGAAGCGTCCGCCGCGGCTGTTGCAGCCAACGGGAGCACGCAAGCCAAACACGCGACGCTCGACATCCTTCAGCGAAACGGAACAGCTGAGTCCCATCGAGGAGCTGCTGCCCACAGTCGCAGCCAAGCCGCTAATTGAAGGTAAGTCAAGAGATTAATTAGTGCAAATTAATTAATTGCATAATAAATGTGTCTGTTTCTTTTTCTTCCTCTCTTTCGCTCCCTCTCTCTCTGCAGCTGTGTTGGAAATACCACGTGATGATACGCCAGAATTGTCGGAACAAGGACTGGGCAGCCCGTTGAGCACCATTTCGGCAGCCACATCTCACACCGCAGGCGAGCCGGATGTCTCCACAGCGGAGGAGGTAGCAATAGGGGCAGCAGCAGCAACAACAGCAGCAGCAGCAGCTGTTGCCGTAGCCGGAACCGGAACAGCAGCAGCAGGAGGAGCAACAACAATTCCCCTGGTGGGTCTCATGCTTGAGCCTTCACTAATTCCACCACTTGCCATCAAGTTGCCCAAGTTTCGTGCGGATGGACTCAAGTATCGGTATGGAAACTTTGATCGCTATGTGGACTTTCGACAGCTCAATGAATTCAGGGATGTGCGGCTGCAGGTCTTTGAGCGACACTCGGAGCTGTTTCAGAACAAGGATATACTCGATATTGGTTGCAATGTGGGACACATGACCATCACTGTGGCACGGCATCTGGCGCCGAAAAGTATTCTGGGCATTGATATCGATCGAGAGTTGGTGGCGCGTGCGCGACGCAATTTATCCATTTTTGTGCGTATCCCAAAGGAGGAGCCTGCACCACTGGAGGTGCCTGCCATCAAACAGGAGCTGGAAGTCGCTCAGTCGCAGCCACAGTCACAGTCAACACCCGATAAGTTGACAACAGAGTCTGTTCTCGATGCGCACAAGAAGACGCGACGTGGCAAGAAGCGACGCAAAGCGCAGCAGCAACAACAACTACAGCAGCAGCAACAACAGCAGCTGGCACTGCTGCATGCCCATTCCCACCACGCTCACTCGCACCACCATCATCATCATAATCATAATCATAATCATCATAATCACCATCATCATCATCACCATCATCATCATCATCATACACAAGAGCATTTGGAACAATTGCAACAGCAACAAAAACTGGATGAACTTCTGGTCAAACCCCACGAATTCTTTCCCATCTCATTTCCGCTTACCTACGGCGGAATACCCCACCTGCCACCCACCGCTGCCGCCCAGTCTGGAGCTGTAACGTTGCCGGGTAAAAATCAATTCCCGCAAAACGTTTTCTTTCGCCAGACAAACTATGTGCTCAAGGATGAATCCCTAATGTCGAACGATACGCAACAATACGATCTCATCTTGTGTCTTTCGGTCACCAAATGGATTCATTTGAATTTCGGTGATGCTGGCCTTAAATTGGCCTTCAAGCGCATCTTTAATCAACTGCGACCCGGTGGCAAACTCATCTTGGAGGCACAGAATTGGGCAAGCTACAAGAAGAAAAAGAATCTAACGGTGAGTGGAAGGTTGCATTCGATTTATATACATATCTAATTCTACTTTTAATCTCACTTTCAGCCGGAAATCTATCAGAATTACAAACAAATCGAATTCTTTCCCAACAAATTTCATGAGTATTTGCTCAGTTCGGAGGTGGGATTCAGTCATAGCTATACGCTGGGTGTGCCACGGCATATGAACAAGGGCTTCTGTCGGCCCATACAGGTGCGGATTGTAGAATGCATGTGCTATATGCATATACTATATAAATATATATATAAATGTGTTATATGCCTGAACATTCAAATGAAATATTGTTAAATTATTCTGCAATAATTTACTAAGTCATGTATTAGTCATGTGTATAGTATGTATTTGATAAGTAATTCCCACAAACGTCATATGAGATTAATCATTGTCTTCATCATACATTATATCATGTGCAATATTGTAATAGCTAAATTAGTAGATTAGAAATGTGTCAGAAATGTAGTTCCACGTAATAATCGATTATATACTGTGATATCAACTATGATTAAATAAGTTTTTCATATGTTTATATTTAATTATTATATAACGAGTCAAAGAATTGACTAGTATTGCTCTTCCGTTTAATAATTGCTGTGATGTCATATTTACCAAGACAGAATAAGTTTTTAAAATGCCTACTTATCATTATTATATTAAAATGCATGCAGGTTTGGAGGTAGATAATGGTTTTGATATGTCTACTTCCATTAAAAATACAGCACTTTATTTCTTTGAGCTGTACGTAATAACAGGAGTTTGTGAACAGTTTAATATATCTAAATATATTTTAAATGCTACACTTCATATCATATCTCTTTCAAAAAGTCTACATAAGTAACTATGTATTAAAGCAATTAACTTAGCTCTTTAGTAGCCTGTACGTTGAGCCATTCAACTTAACATATATATATTTATTATATTAATATAGCTATAGTTTATTATGACAGAATAATACAAAAATGTGAGGCATATAACATACATAATTGAAATTATTTAAAATAACTTCCCACTCATCTCGAATTATATCCCTCTCTTTTATGTTCCTTTTTAGTTATACGCCAAGGGCGACTACACGCCGAATCACGTCCGCTGGAGCGATGCGTATTATCCGCAGACACCTTATGAGGCATATCGTGGCATATATGCCACATTGCCAGCACATCGGGCTGGTGGTGGCAGCAGCAGTGCTGGCGGCAGCCACGGCGGAGGCCATCATACCCAGCTACACCTGATGAGCAGCTCGACGCGTTCGCAGAACTACGATACGCCGCACTATGCGGGCAGTGCCTCAGGATCGGCAAGCTGCCGGCAAACGCCCATGTATCAGCATACGTACAATCCGCTGGAGACGGACTCGTATCAGCCCAGCTACGATATGGAATATCTGAATCATATGTATGTGTTTGCATCGCCATTATATCAGACCGTGTGGTCGCCACCGGCTTCGTTGAGAAAGAGCTCATCACATACACCGGTCTTTGGGAGTGTGCGTGATGCGGAGTTGGATGGTGATGGTAGCATTGGAGGCGGTGGCAGCGGTAGTGGAAGCTATCATAGGCACGTTTATCCGCCCAATGATGATACCTGTTCACCGAATGCGAATGCTTGCAACGCTTTCAATTCAATACGCGATGCTGACACTGATGATTCAAATCAACCGCCCAGTGGCAGCAGGCGTCATGTTTATGCCACAAACTGTGGCGAGAGCTCATCATCGCCGCAGGTTAATCATCACGATGATGTCGAGGCTCTGATGGACGATGATCAGAAGCCGTTGACGCTGGGCGGAACCGCTGACTGTGATTTGTCGGATGGAAACTAAATGTGTCAAAAAGGAAACAAACAAAATAAATACATAGAAATAGTTAAAAATAAAAATAAACCATAAAAATTATAAATAAAGTAACTTAAAAATTGTGAAAAAGTAAAATATGTATGTAAAACTGTTCCATTGCTTGGATTTTCATAGAATTTGAGTTTTGAAACTACGCGCACAGTGGAGCAACTCAGTTAATTGATAGTTAAACATGTAAACGCAAACGACACGCTTATGATTTCTTGAAATATGAAATTACATAAATATTTTCATATGTAATACATACACTACATATACAAGTAAATGCGTATATATATGTATATACCAGCATAAATCGTATATATACTGTAGCCTTTATCTAGAAATTAGCTCCCAAAAATTGCTAAAAATGTTAATTTGCCTTCTTTTAAATATTTCGGTTAATTCTCTTGTTGGCAGTTCAAATTTAAATTTAAGTTAATTTGTAAATTCTTTAAGCAATACATACAAACACACACACAGAATATGCTGTAGCTTTATAAGCAAATTATATGTGCTATATATAGAATATACATATACAATATATATAGAAATGAGAAACTTAATGAAAAATACAACTATTTTTGATTAACATATTTGGAAAACGCTGCAAGGGATCGCTGTAAAAAAACAAAAAAAAAAAACAAGAAACAAAGCAAAACGTAACAAGAAACCATTCAAAATTCAAAAATGTCAAAGCATACAAAATACAATTTACTACATTTATAAATACATAAAACTATATGCTTAAACAAAAAACAAAAAAATGAATAAAAATTATTATTAATACATAATGTATGTAGTTTAAAATTTAGAGCATTAAAACATTATTTTTTCTGAGAAAATGAAACAATTTATAAAGCTATAACGAAAAGAAAACAAAAGAAAAAAAACACTATAAAATAAACATCATATTATATGAAAATAACCTGTTGTTTTAATATGAGGTAATTATTTAGAAGACGACGTTTAAATATTTAAGGAGCAACAAAGGAAGTAGACCGCAATTTGATCTATTAGTAATAGAATATAAATCTATTCTGAACACCCTGTACAGATAAGATCGATTTTGTTTGTTTTTTATGGCTTATCATTGCAAATATTGCTACGTGCACCTTATCGTTTGATTAAATTTTCTTCAACGGGGCGTAGAAACAAAGTATATTAATACTAGCTTTTAATAAATTCAAACAAGTTTTTCTTGGAAGAAAACAAGGAACTGTAATAATTTTATACAATAAATAATACGATGATAATCTTCGCCTTATTTACTTATTCGATTTGTTCATATTATTATTCCTTCGTGAGGTAATCTGTACTACGACCCATAAGATCTATTGTGGCCCTGCTGAGCTTACAGTTCCATTATCAATTCAGTTTTTCTTATGAATTCTAAGATTTTTCGTTCGTCTATTCGATTACGGCGATTCTGTTTAAACTAACCCTCAAAAATTAGTTTTTTACATTATCATGTTTATATATTTTCAAAATAAATCAAAATTGTATTGAATGTAACAAGAAAATAACTGCACATAACTTATATGCTTTATTTTTAGGCACATTTAACAGCGTAGCTAACCACTGTGCCGCTGTCACTCAGCTGTTTGATCGCCATGCTTGAGTTGACTCTCTTTGGGTTTCGCTCTGGCTCTCATACTCGCACTCTCTCGATCTCTTGGAACTTCCAGTCGTAAAGCTGTTGTTCAATGCGTCGCGTCGTCTTCGGCGTCGGTGGAATAAGAAGGCAAAGCCTGAATTATAATAATAAAATCTATAGCAACAAAGTGCGCGAGTTAATTAATTAAATTAGAATGTGCTGATAGAAGGCAAAAAGCAGAATAAGTTGAGTGAGCAAATTCGCCTTGTGCGTTCGCATAATTTTCCAGTGCTCAAATTCCAGTTCCAAGAGCGCAGCAGCAGCGACGCCTCAGGCAGTAGCGTCCGCGTGAGCGGCCCCAGACGGCGTGTTGTTTGTTCAGTTATAAACTTGACGGCGATTGTTGCGGCGGCGGCTGTGGCAGCGTCGACGACTGCGCTCAAAAATAAAAAATAAGCAACAAGTTTTCAAGTTTTGCCGTGAAAGTTCAAAATCCTACAGCAATAACAACAACATTGCGCGTGAGTGAGTGCGCCTGTGTGTATGTGCGCCTGTGTGTTTGTGTGTGTTCAAAGCATCGAAAACCGAAATTGATTCATTTATTTTTTCGTATTCCGTGATAATTTGGCGCCTTCGGCTGCAGACCCCAATTGAATTGCACTTGGCAGCAATTTCATTTCGGAATAAGATTCCATTAAAGAGTCAAACTCATGAAAATGAAACACACATATGCATACGAATACAGCATACGCGAATAGTGTCTGTGTGTGTGCATGAGTTTGTGCTACATGAATCATAAGAAGAAAATCCATGCATAAGAGATTCACAAAAAGAGAACTGTAAACTACAGTTATTCATTCGAAGGGAGCACACAAACAGCTGATCGAACAGCTTTCTATTTACGTAAGTACCCATTACATCTTATATGTTTAAGAATTTGTAAGAGATTGGTTAAATTTATGTTAAATATGTGGATAATACTATTACGACCTTGCATAGGGTATATCAATTTCGGTAGGAGTTTGCAACGCACCTGAGGAAACATCTACGACCCTATAAAGTATCTACATACATATCTATATATTTCGAATCAGTATCAACAGAAGAATCGAACTAGCCTTGTCCTAGTCTAGTCTCTTAGTTCGAAAGCTATGCTGATAAAACTTAATAAACATGCTGCTTAATACTGCATGCTGTGAATAAGTCAAAAAGGGCCAGATCGTACCTATATATCTATGTCATACAAACTATCGTCAGATTTTTTTTTATTTGTCAGGGTATTGCAAACAAATTTACTACATTGAACTTTTTTTTATGTATATAACATGCATATATTAAATTTCATCAAAATCGGATCACTCGAAATGCAGGTTTTGTATGAATAACAGTTTTGATTTTAGAAATAACTTAACTTATCAGTACGAATCAATGTGAGACAAAACATTGAATATACACATTCATTCCATTCAGTCCTGCACAATCATATAACTAGTATTGAAACGATCCGAGGATATACATAGGTACTCGCAAGGGTATAAAACTTTCGGCATGCCAAAGGTAGCCATTCTTTCTCGTTTTATTATATTTTATTCTCCATATCATTTATTTGTTTTATATGGAACCTGGAACGCTGTAGTTCCCATATTCCTTTCCCTTTTCAAAACCCAGTGGAAATTTTTAACAATGAGCACGATTTGCTGCAAATTTTAACCTAAATAAAACCAACAAAAGTTAATACAGTAATGTAACCGCAAAGTGATAAAAATATACATTTGCTTATCAAAGTGTAGAGGTTTTACAGCTAAGTTTATATCGCATAAATAATTACAAAATTTTAACAATGCAATAAAATCAACACACATTTTTAAATTTAAAAATTTCCATTTATTTCTAAATAAATAACGTGAAATTCTTTAGTAAATGAATAATTCTAATGAAACATATTTTCATATTTATGAAAAGCTTTGAATTCGAGCTATTTATAATTCTATAAAGCAATTTAATCGTGCTGTAATCAATGTTATATAGTATTTTATAATTATGTTGTAAATTTTCAACGAATACGTCAGTGGGATGTGAATGAATGTGTAAACAGATTTTTGATGGAGAAATCACAACAAGTCCAGTTGGCCAGTAATGTGGGGGGTGCTGTGTATGTGTTGTAGTTACCCAACGATACTTTGATTGGTTATCTATGGCAACGTTACCAATATAACAATGGGCTTGCTTACTGCGTTATTATCTTATCTATAGTATAGAAATGACAGCTATGTATGTAGTTGTATAAATTAAGACCACACCAGATTTTCAAATTGTACTTAAAATATAAAATACATACATACATATAGAAAAATATGTGTGTCGTAAATAAATTTATATGAACGATAGATGGGAAAGAGAGAGGATCACGCTGCCAAGCCTTCAATTTGTAGAATAGTACACATAGTAAGGTTCTCTAATTTCTATAAAAAAAAAAGAACCTGAAATTATAGAAAAATACTCCAAAGTGAAGTGTTTTGATTGCGATCTATTAACTATAACTGTTGTTTTTTCACCTCTTTAAGGTCCCTTTATACTGAGTATATAATCAAATGAAATACATACGTTGTTAGGCCTTTTAAAAACCTAGAAATACATGTATCGTACATATATTTTCCTAATATTTCTTAAATACTTTATAATTGCCAAAGTACGGTATAATTCCAATGCCATAAATGTTAATATTCCTCAAAAATATAAATACAGATTGTTTTGATAACCAAGAAATATGAGTAAGAAGAAACTAGAAACACTGGTACAGTGGCTAAGTACCGGTTCTGTTTACACAAAGTATTCATTACATTTGTGGGTGTGTCTGACGTACACATTACTTGCACTAAATCTGAATCATTCTATGCTTGGGGTACCAGTTTCTTTGCACCTTTTCAATGACTGCACGGCATTGGTAATATTTAGGGCTATATAATCTTATCTGAAAATGTAATTATAATTTGCTTTTCGCACCTCATTTGGCAAAATGCACACGCGGCCCTAAATTGTTATTTTCCGTGTAAGATTAAATATGAATAACGACTGATGATTACTGACAATTTGTAGTGCGAGCTTTCAAACCTTATCACAGTCAGATAAGATATGACAAAGTGGGAGAAAGACAGAGAGAGGGAGAAAGAGAGAGATAAGAAGAAAGATAGGTAATGTTGTCTAACATGCAATTGATCCTGTTGTGAATCATCAGCGCATTAATTCTCGATAACTCTCTCAGCTTTGGCCCCATTTTGATGAAGCTTTTGGAGTGCACTGAAAGCTCGTCAACTCCATGAGATTAAGATAAGTTGTGTGACCTTGTATGCATCGTAAACTTTAAAACTTAATAAAAATCAAATTGCGGCACCTCTGCAAAAAGCTTCCACAGCTGTTTTAAATGTTTTTTCTGTCTGTCTATCATTGCCTGCAATCTACGCTCTCTCTTTGCGTCACGCTCTCTCTCGCTCTTTTAACCGATAAGCGTTAACGTGGCTTGCCGGTTAACCGTTTCGTGTGACAAAAAGCTTTGCTACGATTGCGGTGAACTTTTTTAGTTACTATCATTAGGCAAAGTGACGGCAACGTTGGCGCAACACACGTTTCGCTCGGCTACGCGATCGCGCTCGGCAACGTTCGGTTAACTTCGATCGGTGCGACGGCGCTGCAGCTCGCGGTTGTCTCTCTCTCTCTCTGTCGGTGTGTTTGTGCGTGTGTGTCTCTCTCCCTCTGTCTCTCTTTCTCCCTCAATTACTGCGTGAGTGTGTGCGGTGGCGGTGGAGGTGTCTGCGAGGTGTCTTCATTTTTTGCGCGCCGTGTCTTGTGGATTGTTGTCACAGACGAAACAGAGGAAGAAGAAGAAGAAGAGAAACAGCAAAACGAGAACAACGACAGCGGCGTGGCAGCTTTGCTAATGCGACTGCGACTGCGCTCTAAATTCTCTTACAATCTCCTGCTCTACACCCCTTCTTCTCCTTTTCTTTACGCCTCTCTCTCTGTCTCTTTACTCCACTCTCTCTCTGTGTTTCTCTCTTTGTCACCGTGCTCTGTTCTAAAAACACCGTGTAACTTCCGTTAGTCGCGTTGAAGACACAGCGCAAAATGAAGAAAACCGCAAGAAAAAACATAGTAAACAATGGAAATTTATTATTATTATTATTATCACACGCGATTTGCAGACGTGTCTTTGCTGAATTAACGGAGAATGCTGCAGCCAATGCGTATGCGCTTATCTTCTTTCAAGATGCGGCAGCAAAATATAAAATAACTGGAATTTGTCTTATTGAACAACAACAACATGGGACAACAACAACCCAAGTAGCACCTTCTCCCTCCCCCACTCAGTTGTTGTTGTTACACATTTTGCACGCCGCTGTTTCGAAAATTTTCTTTTGTGCCAAAAAAAAAAACCAAAAAAAATTACATTGTTTGTTGTGTAAAACTTTTATGGGGTTCATGCAACGCATAAAGGTGTTCATAAGGTGTTTATATATCAAACATTATAAAGTGAAAAGAAATCTTTATCGAAAGCTTTCGCGTGTGTATCAAATTTATAAACAGAAATGTGATGCCGATAAATATAAATATGGGAAATATGCAAAATTCATAATAACTAAACAGATTACTTGATTCAAAATATTATAAAACCGGTGAAATATTACAAAGAATTCCCATAAATAAACATAAAAAATTCCCAAACTATAAAAAGTAAAAACAATGGGAAAAATTCCCAAAACTACAATATAAAAATGCTTAATTTATAAAGAATTCCAATATTTAATCATACAAACAATCCCAAGATATGAAAAAAGTGTTGTAGAGTTTAATTACTATTGTACATAAAGACAATAATAACAACACCCGATAAAAGAGAAAATATAATAAAATACAAAATGAGAAATGCCTAAAAAAAATAATGACGAAATGTGTTAAAATTATGTTGCGCCATTGAAGATTAAAATCGACACATGACAAGAGGAGTTTTTTAATATTAATTATCGTGAATGTTTTTTATCCATTGTTTTGCCACCTCCTCCTCTGCCCACGCCCCTCCTCGCACAATTCTTCTGACACACTGCAATCAGTTTCAGTTATCGATGCTATAAAAAGAGTAAATAATAAAAAACAAAAGAGAGTGTAATATTTATGCAAATATTTTGTTGTTTAATTAGCTGTACAAAAAAAAACAACAACAACGCGGAAAACTCGTTTAGCAAAATGAGCAGTGCAACCGTAAAACCAAAAAAAAATAAACCAAATAAATTACAAAATATCTTTAAAAACACATTTCAATAAATAAATAACAACAACAACAGAAGGCCCGACAAAATGTCTACCCCACGGCCAATAAAAAACAGGACAATGTCGCACAACGAGACGCTGCAGCTGCAGACGACGTCGACGGCGGCGCTGACGTCAGATCTGCAGACTCTACAGGTGCGACGTCATCGTCGCAGCATATCACAGCTGATGGCCAGCATGGGTAAACTATCGCCATCTCTCTCTCTCTCTTAGTCACACAGTTAGATCATTATGTCTGTGTTTCAAGTAACGTTTTCTCATGTCGGCAAAAACAATCTCAGCAAATGGAACCCAAACCAGATATCATAATGAACCAGTTTGTGCCTCTTTAAAGCTCTTGTTCAATTTCTAGAATTATTTTTCGGCTTGTTTAGCCGGTTTCGGTGCGAGAAAGTGAAAAAGAATTTGACTCGATATGCTTTTTTTTCGTGTACGTGCTCGTGTGTGTGTGTGTGTGGGAGCGTGCGGAAATGATTATGATGTGTAATTTAAGACAAGGAGATGATTGAACATGTTTATAATTAAAGCTCAGTTTCGTTTATTTGGATGTGCTCAAATTCAAAGATGATTGAAGTATTCGGAACTAGCTCAGTAGTGTAGAGGGTACATTCTTTATGGTCTTATTTAAGATTAGAGTTAAATTAAATTCGCCGTATTTCGATATGATAAGAAAGCAAAGGCCTAAGTCAAGCATTATTATATAAAACTTTAAAGTAACCCCAAAGTGAATTACCGAAAATAAGAACCAAAATATTAAACAGAACCCAAACAACGACAGAGATAGCATGTGAAGATACAAATAAAAGTCGAAGAAGTAAAACAAAAACCCTATAATGCGCAATTTATGTACACAAAATGAGTATAAACATTTTAATTTGGTTGTTGAACTCACTCGCGAAAAGGTAAACAAGTTTTGGGTAGACATGAAAAGTACAACCTAAGCAAAGTATTTTGTTTCACAACTCTGTCCTTATCAATAGTTATCAATTATCAACGCTTAACGTGCTTGATAAGATACTTTTCACTAAGAATACAATATTTAAAGACAATTCCAAAGCACAATTTGTAAAAATAACTTTAAAATATTGCTTGAAAGTAATTAAAATGAAAACTCATATCATAAACAGATGAAGTGGTCTAGCAAAAGCAACTGTCGTCGATTATAGAAACGGAAATTGCGGTTCTACTGTTCTATATATACCCAGTACCAGAGACAACATATGATTATGGAGATATCTCCGTAAGGAATTGTATACTCAAGTGGTAGACAGAATATCACCGAATGGTTTTCTTTACAAGCTATTTAAGAGTATTCATTATAGAGTTTAGTACATAGTATTAGTACCTGATTTCACGCTCTACAAATATTATCTTTCGACTTTTAGAGTGTGCTGTAATTTCCATTACACGGGCAATTTGCAAAGTAAACAATGCAACCCCTTTGTGTCTGGTACTCCTCACATTTCTAATTGTTATGTAACCCTGGAATTTGGTCGGTACTTTCGCCTCACGTGTACGAAGTACGCTGCGTGTTTTACTGTTTTTTTTTATATGGTTAAGGCCCTCATCGACTAGTTAACGGTACCATTAGCTAATTATTCATAACGCCTCAAGTCCAATTGTGAATTCATGGCACGTCATAGAAATATTCAACAATCGAATGCGACAGGAAGTTTCGATTTCTTTTTAGCACACTGTGTGTGTAGGTCAGAAATAATTGAGAGCAGGTTGAAAAACCTTCTCCCGGGTACATTATACTCCCGCTAAAGTAAAATATACATACATTTACTTGTATACTTTATCATCGACCACATCAAATACCAATTTTAATTATCGCTTGAGTCATGGAAATGAAATTGTTGAGATTCCCTTGAACGAAAAAAAAAAAACCAAACGACCGATTTGTTTTTTTGAGGTTATTACCTCAAGAAACCATTTATAGGCTTCGGCTACAATTTAAAATTGTATTGTATGCTTAAAACATAAGATATAAAAGTACTTTCAGTTGTTGTACGTCTCTCTGTGGGGTTTTTATGTTCTGTTGTGTTATGTATCAAATATAGCGTCACAACTTTTCTTGTAGTATTTCCATTCTTAGCACCCGCGATGATCACTGCGTGCATAAGCAATTTGTGTGTCTTTAAAGAGTCCAGTTCAGTTTTGAAATGTGTGAATGAGTTGGGCAACCGTTTGAATGAAAGTGAATAAACGTGGTGTTAAAGAGTTTGTTGTATACCCATAAACCTATTGGATTTCAATTTACCATATAAAACCACAAACCTATTTGATTTGCATTTAGCTTCGTACATTAAAAGAGGTTAAACTAAATATAAAACTAGATTCGAAATAGTTTTAACAGAGAGATCAGCTTCACTTAGAATTCGCAAAGAAGTGGAAGTATTCAATGCCTAACAGATTTTCAGAAATATGAATCTTTTAAAAACCTTCATTATTATTAAAGCACCGACTAAGTTTGATAACAATCTGACCATAAAGTCACGTGATCTCAATTAAACTTGACAGTTTTACAGATAGTTTTATTATGTTTATACTCGACCAACCAATGCCAAGACAAGAGAGCCTCCACAAAACTGGCACAATAACTGAACTAACCTGTGATTTACAAGTTCAATTTCCATATGTTTTTGTTGTTTTCTTTGTCGTTTTAAACTCGGGCGAACTTGACATAGGGAACCCGAAAAAGTTAACCTTGCCACGGCGAGTATTTTAAGCACAACAATCTTTTTCGGTAGATAAATAGGAACTCTACACTGATAAGATATAGTACCAGGCATCATATGACTAATAAAAGTCTGCTAGGGTATCCTAAAGAATAGAGTCTGTTAATCTTTAAAAGATAATACGATATCTGTTATTTAATCATTCAATAGTATATCTTTCCATTTCCAGTGTATGAAAATAATTCAATTTTTCTGAATTTATATGCGCTCTAAGTCCCTTTTCTGGGTTTGTTATCGTTACAGCCTAATAGATTTTAGCTCCTCCTGTCAGTCGGTCCGTAATATATCAAAACACCAATGGAGGAAAGTACAGCAAGGGAATCGGTGCCCATATCTGTTCAATAATATGTCTCCTTCATATCTCATACTATATAAATCATAATTTAGTCAAGTACTTTGATTAGCGCCCAATAACAGGTGTCCCCATGTGTGTGTGTGTGTGTGTGTGTAGAGGAAGAGGGTATTCCATTACAAACAACTGTTCACACACTTATGCAAAATATCCGATATCTGAAGGGGTCCCAAACTAGGCCCTTATCAATGAACAAAATATGAAATTTGTGCGTGATTTGTTAATGTCTTATCTGGGTACAAAGTTTTGGGGTGTACATAATATTATGAAAATCATTGCCTCCCATTCGCATTGAACTTTATCTGTCTGTCAGGCATAGCCCAAATGGAGGGAGGACCTTTAACGGAACCATACATTACGTTCAAAGCTAGTTCTCTCTCTCTTGCGTAGAACTTGCCGCGCTACTTTGATCAGAAACAAAGAATTTTTGTAAAATATATGGTCTGCATGTGTCCCCTGTTCTTATCATTAGACGCACCTTTATCAGCTCTGAAGTTTATTATACTTTTTTTTTTTAAGTAGACCATACGCCATATGCGGGCGGCGAGACCTTGAATTTTCTTGTTGTACGATAAAAAGTCAAGTCGGTACAAAAATATACATTATAGAATACTCGCTACCATAGGCACTCGCTACTCTAATGCATTACGTTAAAGATTGGGGTTTTTTTTCACAGGAACTTAAAATAATGGAAAAATTATATAAGGGCTTGTAAACAAATAACAGAATTTCTGAAGAAATTGTGAAAAAAGTACCGATAGATTATAGAAACCAAGGGATCGTTGAAAAACTATGTACTGAGTGTGGAAAATTTTTGTATACCAAACAAGACCGATCAATTTTAAGTTGTATATGTTTATTAAGTGGAATCTTATCGAATTTAAGCGCAATAAATAAAGAAAAGGCTCAAGAGGCTATCGACTTATAGAAGATATAATTTTTCTGTAGAAACGTGACCGGGAATATCGAAGAGCTCTCCAAATATGCACAAGCGAATACCTTTCTATTTATAAGCTTTATTAAATTGAACGAAATTCCAGTGGAAAAAAGTGTAAACCCTTGTCAAATAGCAGTAAATTAACCTTATCAGCAGCCAAAGAAGTGGAAAAGGTGGCAAGAGGGTTGTGAGTCATTATGTACCGCAATAGATACACTTATTGAAGTATTGTAAATGCTCAGTACACAAATGCAATTTAACAAATTAAAAGTAGGTAAAGTTACGTACTGAAAACACTCGAGTAAATAATAGATAAGGCATGAAATAAGTAATTTGTTTTTTTAAAAGTACGAATATATTACAAAAGTAAAGGTTCTTGATAAGAAAATAGAGAATAGGTTCTCTACAAAGTTACATTATTTGAGGATTCTAAAAGTTTTCTTCTCCACAGTTACATTATGTGTGGCATAGAACCTTAGTTATAGCTCTAAGTGCTCTGTTTTGATTCTGTTATTGTTTTGCAAACTTATCAAGCTGAATTGTCAGTTAATTACTTATTTTTATAGCATATAAGTAAATTTTTATAGCAACTATATAGTTGTTATATAGCCGACGTTCAATCAGACCCAATCTAAATTTTGTGCTTCTATCTTTACAGCAGAATATCCCTCAGATGATGCCTATCGGCCGACAAATTATGGCGGCTATATAAACCGCGGCTACACCGATCCAGATAGTTCCTACATCTTTCGACAATACGAGGCCATGACGGATGCTACAAATGGTGCGGCCCTGCCGCCCTATACAATTCAAATTGCAAACGATCCCGACGCTGATGGTGATGATGTTGAGGAATGTGCGCATGTCGAGGAAGATGATTACTATGAAGACGAAGATGTCTTCAAAGACTGCACAGACGAAGCGGCCACAGATGATAATGAAATAACTCACAATAATCGCTGCCTACCTGAATTTCAATTCTCGATAGTTGAATCGGAATACGATGAAACGCTGGCGTTTCCCGATTCCGTGACAATACTATCGGCGCTGGGTGATAAACCAGTGCTGGTCGAACGCAAGGAGACAGACGACGATGATGAGGAGTATGATGATGAGAACAGTGTACTGATGCGCCAGGAGATACCCTTTACCAGTATCTATGGGCCCAGTGTTAAGTTTAATTCATTTCAGCGCAAGGTCTTCATACCGGGCCGTGAGATACACGTGCGTATTGTCGACTTCGAGCGCAGTGTGACCACGCATCTGCTCAATCCGAATTTGTAAGTAGTAGCATTGAGATAATCTACAATATCTCTATATAATCTAATGATATATTTCTTCTTTATATACAATACTTAGATACATCATTGAGTTAACCCACGGTCCCTTCAAGTGGGTGATCAAGCGTCGCTACAAGCACTTTATGTCGCTGCATCAACAGTTGAGCTTCTTTCGCACCTCCCTAAACATTCCGTTTCCCAGTCGGGCACACAAGGAGAAACGTACAACGCTCAAGGAAGCAGCCGCCAGTCAAATGGCGGATGAGTCCACGCTGAAGGATTTGCCAGCGCATACCAAAGTCAAACATTCGAGCACACCAGTAACCAGCGCTGGCAACAACAACAATAACAACAACAGCAATAATAATAATGGATCGAATGAAATAACTGGCACTGTGGCCAGGTTAATGAGTCCCACACATAGCTCGATACTGGCCAGTTTGACACCACGTCGCAGTCAAAGGAAGCGCAAGAAAAAGAAACGAAAATTGCCACGTTTTCCTAATAGACCTGAGAGTCTGATCACTGTGGAGAATCTACCAGTGCGCATCAAACAACTGGAGGATTATCTATATAATCTGTTAAATATCAGTTTATATAGAAATCATCATGAAACGGTGAGCAGTGAAGAGGAGGAGAAGTTCTTGTATAGATTACTTAATCTTTTATAGCCTCAAGGATAGTTTATAACTTTGTGTTACACGGAAACGTTTGTTTGATGCATAAGGAGGCATATTCCATACACAAAATATATATATTCTGGTTCAAAGTCTGTATAAACAACTAGATCTCAGACTCTGTGAGAGTAAGAGCTACCAAATATACTGACAATATGTCTTATTGTCCTTATTGCACGCATATTAAGTATGTTTTAGAATTTGGCCACGCCCTCTTCCGATTAAAATGGAATTGAAAGCGCAGTTTTGAAGATAGAAAATTACACTTTGATGTGCGTACCATACAGTAATTAAGATCTTTGAAATTGTTACTGAATTTGTTTGAATTCGGATTATAAACATAGAAGATACTTAATAAATAATTGCAGTGGGCGTACAGTAGATGCTTTGGCTAACGGTTGTTTCACTGTCTCCAGCAGACTCCACTGTAACTTTCTTTCTTATTTGTAACTCTTTCTCCCTCTCTCTCTGTCCTCGCAGCTCAACTTTGTGGATGTCTCTAACGTTTCCTTTGTCTCTGGCCTGGGCATCAAGGGCAAGGAGGGTATCATACTCAAGCGCACCGGATCGACGCGTCCCGGTCAGGCTGGTTGCAATTTCTTTGGCTGTTTCCAGCGCAATTGCTGTGTGCGCTGCAATTACTTCTGCTCGGACGTAGTCTGTGGCACCTGGCGCACTCGCTGGTTCTTTGTGAAGGAGACCTGCTTCGGCTATGTGCGACCCACAGATGGCAGCATACGTGCTGTGATACTCTTCGATCAGGGCTTCGATGTATCCACGGGCATCTATCAGACTGGCATGCGCAAGGGTCTGCAGGTGCTTACCAATAGTCGGCACATTGTGCTCAAGAGCTGGACACGTCGGAAGTGCAAGGAATGGATGCAGTATCTGAAGAATACAGCGCATACCTATGCACGCGATTTCACCTGCCCCAATCCGCATATGTCCTATGCCCCCATGCGTGCCAATACGCAGGCCGTTTGGTATGTCGATGGGGCACAGTATATGGCGGCTGTGGCTGATGGATTGGAAGCTGCCACCGAGGAGATTTACATTGCAGACTGGTGGCTTAGTCCCGAGATCTATATGAAGAGACCTGCACTCGATGGTGACTATTGGCGACTGGATAAGATTCTGTTGCGCAAGGCCAAGCAGGGTGTGCGTGTCTTTGTGCTGCTCTACAAGGAGGTCGAAATGGCGCTGGGCATCAACAGTTACTACAGCAAGTCTACGCTGGCCAAGCATGAGAATATCAAGGTAGAATATATTGAAAATATGTGGATTAATTGATATTATAAAAAGTGTAGAAAGGTTACCTTAAATCTTGTGACCTATGGCATAAGTGTAAATTGTATAAAATCCTCTTCAGTTTTAATATGAAAAGAGAACAAAACTTGCAGCTGAAAGCAATTGAAACTTGCAAGAACTATCGATAGTTTATATATGCATGTAAAATATATATAATTTCATTTATTCATCATAAAATAATATATTGATAAAATGTAAATTAATTGATGTTATAAAAAGAGTAGAAAGGTTACCTTAAACCTTGGTAAATTGTATAAAATACTCTTCAGTTTTAATATGAAAAGAGCAGGAAACTTGCAGCTGAAAGCAATCGAAAGTAGCAAGAACTATCGATAGTTTATATATGTATGTATAATATATATAATTTCCTCTATTCATCATAAAATAATATATCTATAATATGTAGATTAATTGATATTATAAAAAGTGTAGAAAGGTTACCTTAAAACCTTGTGAAAATTGTACAAAATACTCTTCAGTTTTAATATGAAAAAAGAGAACAAAAGCTTGCAGCTGAAAGCAATCGAATGTAGCAAGAACTATCGATAGTTTATATATATATATAATAATATTTAATTTCCTCTATTAATCATAAACCCTGCTCTTCCAGGTCATGCGACATCCGGATCACGCACGTGGCGGCATTCTGCTGTGGGCACATCACGAGAAGATTGTGGTTATCGATCAGGCCTACGCGTTTATTGGTGGACTAGATCTATGCTACGGGCGCTGGGATGATCGGGCACATCGGTTGACCGATTTGGGTAGCATATCGACGGCTTCAGTGTCGGGTAGCACGCGTCTAACGCCCAATGCTCTCTTCAACAAGGACGACGTCGATTCCGCCTTTGGTTCACGCAAATCTTCGCGCAATGCAAATGGCTTTGAGCGAAAGGAGACGAGTACGGAGGAGCCTTTGGAGACTGGAGTGGAAGTGCTTGATGAAACCTGTGAACCCAGCGGGGCAGGGGGCGTGGAGCTGCGTGTGTTGAAACCCGGCGATCGTCTGCTCATACCCGATCTGTTGTCGGCAACCTCAAGTGATGCGGGCAACGAGTCGACGGCGCTGGAGGGCATGAAATTGAATACACCCGAATTGGAGCGCAAGAATATGTTGGATCGACTGAAGAACAATGCAGTGAAGGGTGCCATGAAGGGAGCACGCATGGGGAAGGGATTTGTGCAGCGTCTGACAACCACAGGCGAGGTGCAGGACACAGCCAAAGAGAACGTTGAAGAGAAGTCTCCCAATGATCCCAATGAAGATGAGAAGCAGCAACTGGAGGCGGCTCAGGCTAGTTCAAAGATCTACAACATTGAAGTGCAACAGCAGGAGACGCATCTCTATGCGGAGACATTGCCTGCCGGCTTGGGATGCAGCTCTTTCTCCGCCGAGACAACGACGACGACAACACGAACACAAATACTCAGCAGTGAATACCATGGACAGGCAAAGTACTGGTTCGGCAAGGACTATTCAAATTTCATACTCAAGGACTGGATGAATCTGAATTCACCATTTGTGGACATCATCGATCGCACCACGACGCCCCGCATGCCCTGGCACGATGTGGGCATCTGTGTGGTGGGTGCATCGGCACGAGATGTTGCCCGTCACTTTATACAGCGCTGGAATGCCATGAAGCTGGAGAAGTTGCGTGATAATGTGCGCTTTCCCTATCTGATGCCCAAGAGTTATCATCAGATACGTCTCAATGCGCATCTACAGCAGTTGCAACAGCAACGACAGCAACGTGTCACGTGTCAACTGCTGCGCAGTGTCTCCGCCTGGAGTTGTGGATTCATCGAGGCGGATCTAGTCGAGCAGAGTATACACGATGCCTACATCGAGACTATAACGAAGGCTCAGCATTATGTCTACATTGAGAATCAGTTCTTCATCACCATGCAACTGGGCATGGGCATGTCGGGGGCAGCGGGGAATGTGCGCAACCAGATTGGCGAGACACTCTTCAAACGCATTGTGCGTGCTCATAAGTAAGTACAGGAGGATAGGGCAAAACTCTTGTGGTAACCCTCGTAATATAGTTATAGTTTATATACACATAGCGTAGAAGGAAGCAGGCACCGCTCAGCTTAAACAGCCGAGTCCATTAAGCCATTTCTGTTTGTATGAACGCGTAGATCTCAGAGACTATGAGAGCTAGGTTTATTAAATTGAGTGACAACATGTCTCGTTAATGCACACAGATAAAGTTTGTTTTAGAATTTGCACACGCTTTTTTCGTCTCTGTAAAAAATAAAAAAAAACAAAATGCAAGTCTAAATTTTATGCTAGTTGTTTTGCAGAATGATTATGATCCCTGAAAATTTGTTTGCAATTCAATAATAAACAAAGAAGTTAAACGGAAACATTTTCAGTGGGCGAACAGGTTAAGAGCTTTTGAGGTTAGCGGGTATATCACTTCTATAGCTTTCTAACATGTTTTTGTTTTTTTCTAGGGAACGTAAGCGTTTTCGTGTTTATGTGATAATGCCGTTGCTGCCCGGCTTCGAGGGCGATGTGGGCGGCAGTACGGGCATTGCGGTGCGAGCGATAACGCACTGGAATTACGCATCGATTTCCAGGTAAGTTGTGCACAGAAAGTAATTATAATAAAATTAATATATTATCTTTTTTAATAGGGGTCGCACTGCGATACTCACGCGACTGCAGGAGGCGGGCATTGACAAGCCCGAGAATTATATATCATTCCATAGTCTGCGCAATCATTCGTATCTGAATAATACGCCCATTACCGAACTGATCTACGTGCATTCCAAGCTGCTGATCGCTGACGATCGTGTGGTTATCTGTGGTTCGGCCAACATCAATGATCGCTCGATGATCGGTAAGCGAGACTCGGAGATTGCAGCGATCATCATGGACGAGGAGTTCGAGGATGGACGCATGAATGGCAGGAAATATCCGAGTGGTATATTTGCCGGTAGATTGCGGAAGTATCTGTTTAAAGAGCATTTAGGTGGGTGGAGTGGCAGCTAATCTTATTCTCTTAGATTCTCATATTCTTCTCTTCTCTTTGTTCTAGGTTTACTGGATGGCGATGCCGCAACACGCTGCGATATAAGCATAAGTGATCCGGTCTGTGATCAGTTCTGGCACAGCACCTGGCGCCGCATTTCGACAAGGAACACGGAGATCTATGACGAGGTATTCAAGTGTATTCCCACAGATTTCGTCAAGACCTTTGCCAGTCTGCGCAAGTATCAGGAGGAGCCGCCGTTGTCCAAAAGCGATCCCGAATTGGCCGCCAAGCGTGCCACAGAAATTCAGGTAATTATACGATATATAATAATACAATAAATAGATCAATCTAATGCTGATTTTCCCCTACTTCTGCAGGGTCATCTTGTAAATTTACCTTTGGACTTTCTTAACAAGGAAGTTCTTACGCCGCCCGGCACCAGCAAGGAAGGCCTCATACCTACCTCTGTATGGACATAGTCTGCCAAAGTCTCTAAGACGCCCCACACTAGAATAGGTTAATAGTTCTTATTAAGTTTTATCTATATGTTCTACCCACCAAATGCACTTAAAGAACTTATTCAAGTTGCTGTTGCCAAGTCAAAAATTAATTTGTATATACTATCTATATCATTATAATCGTAGTAATTACCTCTGTAGATCGATACAAACTGTTTTTGCCTTACGAGCTTAGTTAATTTATTACACCATTACTCTTATTATTGTACGGTATGTCGACGTCCCCTATTACAGCTAAGAATTAATTGTTACTTTTTATAATGTTTATACAGTATTCTAGACAAACTAAAGCGCAAATTTATAAATATCAAGCAAGTTTTATTAAAGTGATGTAAAGTACGATGAAGATTGAGAGACTTCATTCAAGTTGCTAAAGGTGCAAAAAAATACCACAGAAAAAGTACAAAGTTTTCTGTGTAAATAAATTCCCTCTTTGCTGTCAGAAGCTCATTGCGTTTGGCTGGCTAAAAGCTGATTGCTATGCAACTGATCTGTTCATTTGCGCTGCTGTTAAGTAGGTTGACTCTTAACAGTGCATGTTAATGTTAACTTTTATTTGAACAGATTTCATAGGAGTAAAGGTGTTTTTGTAAAATGTTTTTTTAAAACAGAGGTTTGTTTACTGACGTCATCAGAGAACTGCTTAGACTGCTTGCACTTCCATAAGAGTTATATTAGCTTAATACTGCACAACTAGCAAGAAAAAACTAGAAAACTGAGAGAAAAGCCGAAATGATCGTTAGAAGGTAAGGCATGCGAAATACTTAAATTACAGAGTATCTTGTTGCTGTTCATACCCATCGGAGCAGCTCGATCCTTTTGCTGTCATTGCAATTCCGCAGAGCAATCAAATCAAAGCTTTAAACTGCAAAGCTCTGCCAAAACTTCGCGCTTCAATCGCTGCATTATGCTGAGTCCCTCTCTCTCTCGCACACACACATATCACACTAGTTGTGTGTTTGTGTGCTTTTACATTGTATTTGCTATTGAATTTGCTAATGTGCAGTGCGTTTTCTTTGCTCGCTCAGTGCAGTCGCGTTTTGCAGCGTATCGCGTGTGTGTGTTAGTGTTAAATTAGTGTAAACATGCATAAAATAGTCTTAAACTACTGCACAAAGTTGTCTCCAAGTGTCGTGCAACATTTTTAGTATTATTTTGGTAATTTTCTGCACTTGACAACAACAAATTTTCTTTCATGGCTTTGCGCTCTGTGTGTGTTTGTGTTTGTAACTGTTGTTGTTTTTATTTCTGAAGAAACGCGATAGTAGCGCAAAATACAAAGTCAAGCAACAACAACAACAGCACTGAGAATACTAGAAACAAGTTCTGCTGCTGCTGCTGCTCACACAAATCTCTCTCCCATCGCGCTCTCTCTCTCCCGCTCTCTTACTCTCTGGCAGAACAGTTGCATCACAAAGGAACACACACACACGCACACGTGTGTACTAACACACAAACGTAATAAAAGCACGTGTTGGCTTTGATTTCGTCGCTGTTGTTGTTATTGTTGTTTTCTTTTTGCTTTACATTTTGTATTCATGACGTGATTTGCTCTTTGCTGGTGTGCATGTGTGCGTGCGTGTGGGTGTGTTTGATAACAACAGTTGCTGTGCTTGTGTGTGAGTGTCTGCTCTCTGGCTTGATTTTGTTGTTATTATTTGATTTGCTTTGCTGAGTTTGTGCTTTTGCTTTGGACTTTGCTTAATTATTGAAACGAATTTCGTTGTGTGCGTGGGCAGCACGGAACATTGAAGCCGCTGCAGCTTCAGCCTCAGAGCGTGGGTTCTTTTTTAGTGCATGATTAAGGAAGTGCTACTCTAGGTGGAGTAGACACACACACAAACACACGGAGAGAGAGAGAGAGAGTTGGCTAATGCGTTTGGCATGTTTACACTGCTGATGATACACACAACTACACAGCTGCGATTACACTTTGTCTAGGTAAATAAAAGCACTAAAAATGCTTTAAATGAAAATTAAGTAAATTAATTACACTGCAAATGAGTCATTTTATTTTTGTGTAACCACTGGATAAGCTTAGTTAACGAGCGCATTTGCATTTGTGGCTAAGAAAACATGAAAAATATATAATAATACAACACAATAACACTACAATTATAATAAATATAATATACAATATATAAAAAGTCTGTTAGTCCAAATTTGTTATATTAAATAAATAAATAAAACACCAAGATCTAAAAAAAGTATGAACAAGAAAGTTAATATTTGCCATTGGAATGAGTAAAAAAGCTTCGCAATCATTTGTATTATAATAACTAATTTAAACAAGAGAATAAAACATTAATATTACGATTGCACTTCGTTTTTACATTGATTTACGGAAGTGGGAAGAGGTGAGGTGAAGAGGACAATAATAAGTTTAGCTGCGTGCAATAATAAGAAATGTTTATACCAAATTTGGTAGGTGTACATACGGACAGAGGGGCGTAAATTCTATTGAGGAACAGACTATTGAGGCCATTGATGCACAGGCTTTGTGAGTGACTTTGATGCCTGCCTTTGCCTGTTGCATACATTCAATTGTATAAGTTATAATGCCTTCTACCCTGTGCAAAGTTAATAAGAAATATTAGTAGACCCCCATGTACCCATTTCGCATACAGTTTCTTCTCAAAATTAATCAATAATTTCACTTGAATAATTTAAAGGATTCTCGTATTTGAAACTGCAACCGGTTGCTGCTCCCTCTTCCGTTTAACCAGCGTGATTGTTTATATTATTTTCTCACGCAGATCAACAGGTATGACATTAGCATACAACATGCAACATGCAACATTGCAGTGCAGTTACTTCTACAGCACCCACACAGCAGCAAATCTAAGCTGAAAAAAAACGAATTATTGAACTTCCCTCGTGGACTTCAAAAAACAAAACAAAACAAAGAAGTAAAAAATGAAAAAGAATTAAAATCAAAAGCGTGTGGGCTTGTGGCGCAACAAGCAGCAGCAGCAGCAGCCACACAACCGGCTTCCCGATAGACTTACCTCTCCCTCTCTCCAACTCTCCCTCTCTCCCACTCTCCACACTCATTCCCCCTCTCTTGGCTGCTCAGTATGCCAAACCTGCTGCCGCTGCACAGAAATCAAAAGTGAACATCGCATCGCTTGCATATTGCCGACGTTGCCCTCTCTCTCTCTTCCCCATCATTCATTACTTCAACCATTCGTGTTCGTGCTCACTCGTGTGGGCATTCGTGCTGACCAACGAAGTTGCGGTCGTTGCTCGTTCGCATGTTCGTTCTTGTTGTCTGGCTCGTTTCTTGCTTGCTGCTCGGTTCTAGTTGGTTGGGCACTTCGTGTGGCGCTCGTTAGTGCATGTTCGGGCAACTTCGGCTTTGCTCCACTCGGCCCCATACCAAATGGCAATCGTTGTTGTCGCAACGACGACGCCAGTCAGTCGCAGGCAGAGGCCAAAGCAGCAGCCAAAGCAACGGACCAGCGAGTGAGAGAGAGAGAGAGGGAGAGGCAGCGCGTTAATTGTTTCAGAGCTTTTTTCCAATTCACAGTTCGCAAAGTTCGACTTACATTTCGTTTACATGCCAATTTAACACAAGCACAGCAGCAACAACAACAAGTACAACAATAATAACAAATACAAACAAATACAAACACAAACAAACACAGAAATGTTTGTGCTTTATTCAATAATTTATTAATAGCAGCAGATCATTAGACAAGTCGGCCCCGGCTTGATAACGTGTGTCTGTATGTATGCGTGTGTGAGTTGAGTGTCGTGTGAACTCGTGTGTGTGTCTGCATGTATTTATGTGTGTGGGGAGTGCATTTGATTCGATTTGTTTGGCTTTCTGTTGTTAAACAAATTTGTGACACTGTTTCCCCTCCCGCACTCCCACCGCATGTTTTCATTTCCAATTCAATTTCAATTTCTGTTTCGACAAACAAAAAAAAGCTCAAGACAACCAAGAACCGGTTAACTGTTTGCAAAACTTGCACAAAAAAAAAGAAAACAAAAACAAAAACTGAAAAATATCGTTTCTTTTTGTCTTTTTTCGCACACTGCAAATGCAAAAGAGCAACAACAACAAAGAGCGCCGGAAACGAATGAAACTCATAAGAAGAAAATTAGCTGCCATTCATAATGTGCCATGTGAATACATTCACCAGTATTCACTTCAATACAATTGATAACTCGCAATTTGAATTCGCAAAACAAAAAAAAAAACGAGAAATAATTTCTGCTGATTAAGTGCAAAATATCGAAAACAAAAAATGTGTGTCGCATTTAATGAAATTAATAAAGAGAAGAAAAAAATAATTATGATTTTTTAGCATAAATGTGTTTAATAAGCAAAAAAAATGGATAAAGTGCAATTTGAATAAAGTGCAAAAAATACATATGCAAATATTGTGAATATTGAAAAATTGTGAATCGAGTACAAAGTGTAAAATCATGATAAGCAAAAATTAAAATGAAATAAAAAGGAAAATGTTAATTTGAATCAAAAGTGTTGAAAATGGTTAAATCAAATACAAAATAAATGCAATAAATTGTGGAAATTGAATGCAATTTTTAATTTATCAGCTTGAATATGAAATGTTTTCCCTCTAATTCGTGTTCTAGTTAATTCATATTTTCTTCTCTATCATTAAATCTTTTCTTGTTTTTTTCTATTCTACTTAATTCATATTTATTTCTTTGTATTATACTTCACATTCTTCTTAGTATTCCAACCCCGTGTAATTCCCTTTTGCACTCAATTCTCTCCCGATTCATTTAATTTCTCATAAATCTCTTAATCAACTTTCATTTTCCACAGTTTCAGCAATTACAAAGTGAAGCATTAAAAGTAAAAGTAGAATAACAGTAAAAAAGAAGAAGCTTAAAGCAAATAAAATATCAACTTAGAGTGAATTGAACCAAAAGAAAAAAAAGGAAAAATTAAGAAAGACGAAATGTTTTGTGCTCAGTGTAAAAGTCAAGCCAAAGAAATGGCAAATGGAATAACAAGCAAAAGCAACTGAAAAAAGAACAACAACGAATATAAACAACAAAAGGAAAGTGCAACAAAATACAAGTGGAAAGAAGTAGCAGTAGAAGAAGAAGAGAGAAAATGTCAGGCATAATAAAACAGTCAAAGGACAATGCGTCAAAGACTAAAGAAACCGCTAATGAGACAGCAACAGCAGCAGAAATAGTAGCTAAAGCGAAAGCAACAGCAACATCATCAACGACATCAACAATCATCGAAAATACAACAGCAACAACAGCAATTACAACAACAGCAACAACAGCAGCAACAGCAGCAGCAACAATTGCTAAGAAAACTTTAACCTCGACTGCGGCTCTGTTGCTGTTTGATCAGCTGAAAAACGGCGTCAATTTGAACGCGCTGACAACAGTTGGCGGCGCCAAAGAAGCCACCAGCTCCACAACTGTCATTGCCCCCACTGCCGCCACCGCTGCTTCCACAATTTCAATTGCAACATTAGCACCGCCACCCGCTAGCGTCGCTACACTGCCAAATATTGACTTAAAGCCGCCACCCAAACCGCCCAACAGGCCGTCGGCAACAGCAACGCGTCCCTTTACCACGCCCCTACTGCTGTTGCCGCCCACCAGCAGCGTTGGCATTGTGCAGGGCACTAAACGTGCCAGGGATACAGCAGCAGCAGCGACAACAACAGCTGCAGCAATAACAGCAACAACAACTGCCACATTGTCATCGGCTGCTGTAGCTGCCAAATTGGATATTAACGCATTGCGATCTCAGCTCTATCAGGGCGCCAGAAAGACTGCAACAACAACAACAACATCGAGAACGGGAAAGGGAGTAGGAGCAGCAACAACAGCACCAGCAGCAGCGACTGCTCGAGCAGATCGTGTGCGTGGAAATAGCACAAAGAAACGCTGCCTGGATCGCTACGATTCATCAGAGTCATCAGACAGGTGAGTAAATAATGAAATTGCTGCTTCAAAAAATACCTAAGAAAATATAACTAGACTGAAGCGAACTTATGTAGAGCTGTGGGGAGAATAGAAAGTGATAGATAGATGAAGATAGAAAAGAATGAGAGATCTAAGATTTGAAGAAAAACATCATTAGATGGAAAATTTATGATTTAAAAAGGGAGATCTACAGATGAAAGACCTCCGATATAATGCAGAAGATCTTCAGATAAAAGACCTACTATTGAAAGAAGAAGATCATTATATGCTGGATAGTTTGGTAATCCTGTTGAATACAGCTAGTTATCATTGTGATGTAATTATGAATGAATGTTAGGGAGTTCTCTTATAAGGTACTTTCAGGAAAAGATCTTTGTGCAACAATTCTATTGAATTTATCAAGCTAAATAATCTTTATATTAAAAAACATATGAAAACAAACCCGGCATGTGAGAAACCTCCGAAGGTGCCAGGTTTTACAAAAACCTTTGCAATCCATACAGGTCATACTCTCTAGGGCTTTACTGGTTCTACCACTGAATATGTTTATTAAATAACTATTGTTATTGTAATACGATCACAATCAAGTTTTAAAAAATCAATTGAATGTTGATATTAAATGAACATACAAAAATAAACATTCTAGCTTTAAAATAACGCTAGAAATACATTTATTTTTCGATTTACGATTGTCAAAGGGTGTCTACAACACACTTTATCTACGAGCAATTATAAAACTTATTCCTAACAAATTTGATAGCCCTAGCTCTGATAATCTTTGAGATATAGTTGTTCATACAAACAAAAAGACGAATAAAATGAACAGTAGGACATACGATCAGGGCTTTATAGTGGCTAATCAGAAAATATGCTATATTTGTAGCTCAGTAAATGATAAATGAACTCAAGTGATATCTAAATAAAGCACAGACTTCTTTCGTACTTCTCCACATCTATTTGTATCTTGTATATCTTGCCCTAAAGTAGCTTAACAATTTTCTAAGCAGACACTTGAGACAGAGAAAAAGTGAGCTAAAAACGGAAATGTACTCGTAAATTGTTGTTGTTGTTGTCGTTGTCTCAGTGTTGCTGAGTTGTGTTTGCCAAAATTGAGCTAAAAACAGAAATACTATAAATATTTTTGCTGAGATACTTTGCCAACTGCAATGCAGACGCAGAAACATTTTTATCTGTTTGCCACAGGAGGATGTGTGTGTGTGTGAGTGTGTGATGCAATTGTGTCATTAAACAATTTGGATAATTTATCTGACAGATAATTTCTCGAGAATAGCGCGCACTTTACTCTGCTGATTAACTGCAGTTGTAGCCGTATCTGTATCTGTGAGATACAAGTTTATAAACAAATCAAGGCACACACGGCACGCGCACGCTGCTTTTACCTCGTCAGCTGTGAATTTATTATGACTTACAGATACAGATACACGTGTGTGTGTGTGAATCTAGATACTTACTTAACCGCACAATGCCAACTGATTTCCGCTCATTAAAAATGCGCAGCAGCAGCGACGGAGGCAGCGCCGCATGCATATGCAAAGTGCATTTTGTATCTTTAAGATACGCAAAACATGCGTTCATTTATCAACGTGTTCGCAAGCGATTCTGAATTTATGGCGTGTGGGCGAGACAAGCTTCCTGCTGCTGTATCCCTCAGATACATTTCTACAAATGTATCTCTCGCTTTGTGCTTTGTGTGTTTTTCTTTTGGCTGCGCTGCAACATAAGCAAAACTTTTCACTGTTTCTTGCTCTCTTTGCATTCTAATTAATAGTTGTTGTTGTTGTTGTTGCTACTACTGCTCTTGTTGTTTTTGTTGTTGCATGTAAATCATGCATAAATTTACGACTTTGCCGTTGTCGTCACCATCGATAAGCCCAGCCTCGTTGAGTCGCTTCCACACGCAACGCACGCATATCAAATGCCATCTATCCACTATGAAGTATTGTATCTTTTAGTACGTTTTACTGCCCAACAGCCACAGATACAGATACACATACGTATCTTTCTACTGTGCTCGCTCGGCTCTGCTCGGCTGCCCGTCATCGTCGTCGTTTCTCGTCGCTTCGTGCGGCGTCGCGTCGCTGTCGGAAATAATTTTAACTTTTGGTCGTTGAACTCTTTTTGATTTATTTATTTTTTTGTATTTTGCTTGTGTGTGTGTGTGTTTCACATCGGTCACAAAAAACATGAAAAACATTTGTTTTTTTTTGTTGCTGCCTCTTTTTGTTGCAATCTTTGCGCTGCATTTAATTTTTATGGCGCATCTTTGGGATGCCAAATTGTTTCTTTTATGTTTCATGATTGCATTCAGGAGTTCTTTTTTTGCACAAATAAATACGTTGTTTTAAACGATTGTGATAAAGAAAACCAGTTGCGTGTGGCTTTTGCATAATTTAATTAGTGGTAATACATTGCTTTATCTTATAGCAGGTATGTTAAATGAAGTGTGTTCTGAAAATTACTGTGTTTACTATAATTTATCTGCAAGTTTGTTTGTGCTGGCAATAAAATGGGGGGGCATATTTTAGTAGGGGATGCATGTAGCAAGAATTATTTAGCTATAATTGTTGTACGAGTTTGAAAAGAACTAAGCTTTAATATAAAGGTTCTGTATTAAAAAGATTTATATCTATGTATGTATGTTTAGCAATATTTTACGATTTTTGTAGGAGTGCTGAGTCTCTGATGTTGCCCGTTTCGCAGTAAATAAATAATATGTCACTCAATACAGTTCGACGATTCTCAATTACGATACTATTTACTATAACTACTAATTATTCTAAGGCTTGATACTTGTATCTATGAAGAATTCTCTCTGCGACATAAAACATGTGTATTAATTTAAAGAGCTTGAACCCGAAGAAGTAAGCAATTAAATTGTTTGATTTATAAAGAAGAAAAGGCGCATAGTATTAATTAAGTATTCTTCCAATTATATTCCAAACATTTACTAGTTTTAGATCCTAAATTACAAGAAATCTTAAAGCAATTAATTGTTTACTTCTTAAAGAAAATAAGACAAAGTATTTGACAGTATTTATTTATTTTATTCACCATTTTATTTAAAATTATTGACACGTTCTGCAAAGTTAATTTACTTATTGTAACTTTAAATCTTTAACTTTATTTCTGACCTCCTTTTTTTCTGTAAATTTTGTTGGCCTTCAACTTTTGTTGCTGTTCTTGGTGTTGCACTTGCCACAAACTTCTGTTGGGCACATTAAATGCCATTAAAATTTAATTTTATGTTATTTCAAAAAAAAAAACAGAAAAATATTTGCGCATTTTAATGCTGTGGCATCTTTGCCAAAGCATTTAGCTTTAATTATCACAACAACAACAAAAGCAACGGCAACAACAACAACCACAACAACTGCGAATCAGCTGCAGTTTGTACAAAGTCATCATCATTTTGTTGGTATTGTTGTTGTTGTTGTTTATTTTTCATAATCAACGCAGTTCGCAGTTTGTTTTGTTGTTTTCTTTTTCTGCAACGCGCTCTTTGCTATTGACTTGGTACGTTTTTTACAGGTTTTTCCACATTTTCCATGCCACACACACACACATACACACAGACACACACACACACACACACAGGCAAGCGACCCAAAGTGCGCTGCGACCCGCGACCCCCACCAAGTTGATTCCAAGTGCGACCCACTGCTCCAATGGCGCGAGTGCCTTTTGCACAGTTACCTCCTATCCCCTCTCATGCACAAAATGTCAGTTGCAGCTAAAGTTTGTTGTTGTATGGTTGTTTAGTCTTTGTTGCTGTTGTTGTTGCAACTCTTTTTCCTTTTTGCCGAGTCATGCCAGCACGCCTCAATTGTCGACACACTCACACTGAGGCAGTTGCTGTTGCAGTTGCAGTTGCAAATACATATACAATGTTGCAGTTGCAGACACACACACATACAAATGCATCATATACAATAACACCGACAATACGATATTGTGTAATCGCCCACGTTGATTTATCTCGTTTAAGTGACTTCAAACGACGATGATGACGACGAGGTTGAGGATGACGATGAAAGTGTAATGTAATAACTCGCAATTCCAGATTGCCAATTGCCAATTGTCAGTTATACCCTGTAATCCAAACACTTGTCACTTCAGACGGACGTGAAAGTAATAAATCCATTATTAAATTGAGTTTATAATAAAAACATAAAAACAAAGTGAAATTCATTGTGGCAGAATATACAGTGAATATTAATAGGGATACTTATAATTATTCGCCATTAATGTCTTTAATCTGTCTCTTTATAGAGTTTCAGCTCTCTTTGATTGCACAACACTGTAATGTAAATTTATCTTCATTTATACATTTCTTCGACTTTTTGTCTGTATGAACAAATATATCTCAAAGATAACAAGAGCTAGAGCTATTAAATTTATTAACAATATGTCTTCCTATTGCACAAAGTTAAAGTGTGTTTTAGAACTTGTCCACGCCCACTTCCGCGCCCATAAATTTATAAAAATCGAGTTGCAAGAGTACTTCCTAAATTAAATTGCTGATTGCTCAAAGCTTCTCTAACTCTCTGCCTGAGTATAGGATATGTTACAGTCGTCTAATACTCATACACACCTGTAGTTGCTTTCAGTAACTGTCTTGAAGTTGTCGCTTCTGTCTCTGCTGCTGCTACTGCTGCTGCAGCCTCTGTTGCTGCTGTTGTTGCAGCTACAACTCGCTCGTGTTGTTGTATATTTAGTCGTGCTGCATTTCTGCTGCAGCTTCTTAATGTTATTTGCAATTTTTGGCATTGCATTTGGCATTGTTTTCATAGCAGTTGCATTGTTTGGCATTCCCCCAACTTGCTGTTGTTTTTGTTGCTGCTGTTGTTGTCTATGTAGGCAGCTGCTCAAAATGTTTAAATGTTAAGTTCAAACTTCGCTTTTGGCAGAGCCATGTTGTGATTGTTGTAGTTGTTATGATCATGATCGTGATTCGTTGCATAAATGTGGCATTTATTGAATTTGTTGTAGTTGATTAGGTGTAGGTGTATATGGAGATATCTTCTGTATTTTTTCTAGAATAGAAGTCTGTGTCTCTTGCCATAACTTCATCTCTATCTCTGCCTTGCCTCTACTCTATTCCCTTCTCCTCTTTTCCTCATTTATCTACAACTACATCTATCTATCTATCTGCTCTACTTTAACATTACACAGACACACACCCACAGCCACACATTCACCCACTCATCTTTCATGCAGCTGATTACCCTGCGGGGGGCAACTTAAAGCCGACTGCATTAGTGCCACGCCCACCAAGGCTAACGCTGAAAGCGATTACACTCGATTACCAAAATGAATATGTTGAGTGGCCAACTAATTTGCAGCAACTACAGCCACAACAACAAAAAAACAACAACAACTACCATAGCGACAACAAAAATTTGTCTAAGTAGCCGAAATGCGAAATGAAAAAGCCTCCCAAGCCAGTTGCAAGTTTTGTGCTCTGTTTTCTGCTTTCTTCTTTACTTCCCCTTTCGTTTCGGGCTAGAAAAATTTGCTCCGCTATGCATAGTACAACTTGCAACATGCCAACGCGCGTTGCCAAACTCTGGCACTGCCTGCCACGCCCTCTTTGCCGCCGCCCGCACAGAAGTAGACAAGCAACTGCAGCCGTGTTGCACAGTCGCCAACAAAGTTGGCCACATCGAGAATGGGCTGTTTTTCAATACTCTTTCAGGGAAGTGGGTATTTCGTTTAAGGGGTTTGTGAGGATGTAGAATAGGGGAAATAAATGCGAGAATAAAATGAAATACTTTCTGTCTATTTGTGTGTATGAACGTCGAGATCTCGATAGTTTTAAGAGCTAGAGACATAAAACTTGGCTTGAAGCTCGCTGAACATCGTCTACAAATTAAGTTTATTTAAAATTTAGAAAATTATGCCCACTGCCCATAAAAATCGATAACTTTCTGTTATTAATCTAAACTATTCATGTCTTAGCCTTTTACTTAAGAATACAAATAGATAAATACTACATGCACCTAGATTCTAAATGATATTTGCTTTCTAACATCCGTGCAGTGTATTTGCCATTCGTTGTAATCATTAAAAGCTTTTCCTTTTTGGACTCTGTCGTTTTTTCTTATTTTTGTCTGATTTTCTTTTTTTCATTGTAATTTTTTTATAGTCTGCAGTTGCTGTTGTTGTTGTCGTGCAAGTGTTGGCTGGCACATTCAGTCAGTTCTCCGTTGCCGCTGATCTACCCTGCTACCCCCTTCTCTACACCATCTCTTGGGCTGTTTGCGCCTCCTGCTGTCAGCCCTTTTTGCTTTGGCTCTGGCTTTGGTTTTTTCCACTTGTTTCAACTGCGTTGCATTCTTTGCTTCTTGTTTTGTTTTAATGCACATATGCACACACACACATACATATATAAATTCATATGCATATGTATATGTTTTATTATTATTATTATTAAGACAGCAACAAAAGAGATGCACAGATGCTGTGGCTTTGCTGCTGCAACTGTGTGTGTGAAAAGCAGTTTAAACACGAAATTAGAGCTTCGTTTCCCCTCACTGTGCTTCCCTGCCCCCTTCTCCTTCTATCCTATAGTGTTCCCCTGCTTGTCTTCCTTCTCCTGCCCCAAGCTGCACATTAAGTCGTAATAAATGCTGCTTCTGCCTCTCTCTGTTGTAGTTGTACATTGACCTCAAAACAGCCTCCGTGCGCCTCCTGTTGCATGCCACGCCTCTCTTGTTGAGGATGCTGCTTGTTGTCGTTCTCCTTATTGTTGTTGCTGCTGCTGCTTCTCGTGCACATTTTACTAAATAGCTTCTATTTACGTTCCATGGAAAATGCATTCGCAATTGTAAAGTGCAGAAATTTGTTTTTGTTTTTCTTTTTGTTTTCCCAAGTTGCGCACGCCGCGCTTGCTACTTTGTCTCCGGCTACAAGCAAAGTGCAAACAATGCCACATGGAAGGGGGGACGGAGGAAGGGGTGGTGAACTGAAACGTGCGCGACTTTTGGGGCCATAAATCAAATAGGCAACACTCTCTGCAAGCGGCAAGGCGAACTGAACGGGTGCCTCAGATTTATGCAAAAGTTTTTATTATTTATGTTATTTGCTTTTTGGCGAATTTGATTTCGAGTGGAACATCTTAGCTATTTATTGGGTACGAGTGGGTGAAGAGAAGCAGCTTAAAGTGAGACAGAGAGGAAGGGAGGGGGAGAAGGAGAGAGGGGGCAGCACATTGAGTTCTTGGTAACGTGCTAAGGGAAACAAAATGGAAAAATTCTTTTGAAAAATGGGAATAAAAAACTGAGTAACTTAAGTAATCGATGGAAAAGGATTTAACTTACAAATTTAAAGTTGTAACTTTAAAGTTACTTTTGCAATTCGTTGTGATTCGATTTATAGAAGTGGAAATGGGTGTATTTAAGTTCTTAAAATAACTTTACCTGCACGCAATAATAAGAAATATTGCCACCAAATTTGATAGCTCTAGCTCTTATATTCTCAGAGATCTACACGTTCATACAGACAGAGATGGCTTTATCTGTCTATAAACACTGTAAATGCGTGAGATCAACACGTAAATCACTTTACACTTTAATTCAGCTAAAGAGCAAAAGATGAATGCGCAGCAGAATGAGATAATCGACACATTTATCTCACATATCTTACCCCATTTGAACTCTATAGATAGCTTCACATGGTCCACTTTCAATTCTTTCTCTACTCTTTCTACTTTACAATTCACACAGCATTCCAATTAACCAAGCTGAATGCCGAGCGGTTTTTTCTTTTATTTTATGAGACTCATTCAGCCCGATGTTGGCCAATTGGCTTAGCATAATCTAATTAGAGCCACAAACGCGTCTCAAAGTGTCGCTGAAATGGCGTTAAAAGGAAAAACCTCACATGGAAAAAGGCCAGAAAGCAAATAGAGGTAAATGTGGCTGAATTTTTTTCTGCTGTAAAGCGAACGAGATAAAATAAGCACTTAGAAAAAGTAATACCAGCAAATGGAATACAGAATGAACAGTTGAGGAAATGATTTAAAGAAAAGCAGAGGAATGCGAGTTGTTTTAGCAAGCAAAGCAGGAAAAGAGCAGATAATGTAAGGTATGTGGATAGGAAATTGGAAAGGGATTATCTAGACTTATTTATTATACATATATTAAAGAGAATATGTGAAATATTATAGCACTTTTATCATATTATGTAAACTTTAGTGATTATAAATAAAATGGATACATAAATTGACAATTACAGTTTGATTTTCTTTATTAAGCCACACAGATAATTATCGATTAGACTCTTCTAATGATTTCTAAATCAATGTATAAGATATAATTATATAAATAAATGCACATATACCTTCCCTTCTCAGTTCCTTAATTACATTATTATTATATATTATAAATCATTGTCCCATTGCGCAACCCGTATATGATATAATGTTCTCTTTGGAGCAGCGATTATAACTGTGATTTAAGCTCTCTTGATTTCTGGCAATTTGCCAATATTTAGACGCATAATTTATGCACCGCTGCGATTTATGCAAATCGCAAATTGCCAACCAAATGCTCATCAAAAAGAGCTCGGTCAAAAACCTAATGGCATTCTAATGTTGCCCACCAAAATCAAAATCATATTAGCCAACTTAGTGTGTGTGTGTGTTGCTCATGTTTTGCTTTTGGCTTTGGTCATACGGGAACACACACTCTCATACACACAGTTGCATATCAACGGCAAACGCTGGAAATTTTCATTAATTATAACGTCAGTTCGCGAGCCTTGCATTGCATTTTCGCCAGGCAGGCAGACAGTTGTCTACCCCTCTACCGCTGCCCCTGTCCCGCCCCTGCCGTCTCTCATGCTACCCACCCATGACGTGCAGCTGAAATAACAACAAGGCATTTGCCATTGCAGCGGTAAAGCCAACAAATCCCCCTGCTTGCCTCAGTTTTTCCGTCTGTCTCTCTCCCTCCTCCCCACAAACGTTTCAAACTGGGCGGCTATGCTATGTGGTCAGACATGCATCCCGGACAAGTGACGGCCGTTGCCAGGCTCTCATTTGGTATACCCTGTAAATGGTTAGCATGCAAGAAGAGTATGATGAGTGTTATGGAACTGCTATATAATGTTATAAATTTAACTATATGCAGGTATCTGCTAGATTTAAATATGTACAATAATTATACAATTTACTGTATACATATGTATATATAAAAATGTTTTTATTACGCATATAATTAGATATTTATTCGATTTAAAAGTTCTTAAATAAGTGTAATAAGTAAGTCTAATATTAAGACATATTGTCATATTACTCTAACTCTTATAGTCTCTTAGATATATGTAGGTGTTCATACGGACAAATAAATGGAGAGAAGGGCTAGAATCTCCCGGCAGGTGACGTTAATCAAGAAGATACATACTTTGTGGGATCGGAGACGCCTCCTACTGCCTGTTATATAAATGTTCAGTGAATAAAAAGTTATATGACCCTTCTTCCTTATATAGCGGTTATAGATATAGGGTATAATATTTTATATCAAATTGAATGAAATATATGCGTAAATTACTTGCACAAGGTAACTGTCGGCTCAGTAGACTCGCCTAGAGCACTCTACTTCTTTTTTTATGCGCCAGCAAAAATTAGTCATTAACTTTTTAAGCATCGACTGGACAAACATGGCGTATGAGTGATGTGCATGACGGTCGCACACACTCGCTAAACCCCCTTGACCCTCCCCTTTACCCGCATTGTAGCGATGTTTGTGCGAATGCGTGTCTCTGTTTGTGTGTATGTGTTTGGGTGTGCGGTAGCGATAAGCCCCGACAGTCGAACTCGTATTCGCGGGCATGTGGCAATTATGTTTGCCGCTATGTCAAGTAGACGTGAAGTTGGCTGCACTGTGCGATGCGATGCAATGCGTCGAGCTGCACTGCATTGCACTGCACACTCCGCGATAGACTCTCATGTTGCACCTGAGGCTATCATTAAGTTTATTGCATGAAAATGAGCCGAACTTAGGGGCAGAGTAGAAAGGCAGACAGGTAAACTGACAAACCGACAAACTGACAAACTGTCTGTCTATCTGTCTGCCTGTTTGGCGCCCCCCTTTTGCAGAAGAGTTCAAAATGGGCTGAGATTATGCGGTGAATTTTGCAAATGAAGTTGGGAATTATTACCGAGCACTTAGTGCCTAATAACTGATGAGAAGTGAAGTGGATCATGACAGCTGAATCTATAGTTTCGCTTTCTCAACTCCCAATCAACTTGTAGAACTTGTTCACTAAGATTTTACTATAATTCCTTTATAATTACTTATTTTACTTGATCTGGTCTTATTCCTCTTATCCACTTTTGCTTGAACTTCATCAACTTGTACCACATTTCCGTTTTAACTTCTTTCCTTTAACAACATTCATTTCTAGCTTACTTTTGCTTTTCATTTCCGTTTTAGCATTAGGTTTTCTTTTTTTTTTTTTATTTTGTTTTGCACATTTTCTAATTCTATTTCTGTGTCTAGGGACCGTTGTTACCCCAATTTGTTTTGACCATCTTTTTTGCTAACTTGACATTGACCTTGTCTTGCTCTAGCCCTCTCTTTCTCTTTATCTTTCTCTATTTCTCTCTCTCTACCTCTCACTGTGTGTCTTTGTGCGTTCTACTTATTCACTCAAGCGAGACACTCACTCTCACACACATAGACAGTAAGCTGCTTTTGGAATCAAAAGTGTAACTGAAAAGCCAAATCGAATTGCATAAGGCAAAAAGGTAAACTGAAGTTGAAAACGAATTGCAGATACGCTTTAAAGCGAACCAAACTTGGGAGTACTTTAATTTCTATAGAACATGAGATCAATAAAAAGCAAGCTTATGTACGACGAAAAGGTTCACTGAAAGTGGGAGTGATTGAGAGAGGGGGAGACAGAATGAGAGCGTTAAAAGACAATCGAAATTTCCGGTCTGCAAGAGGGGATTGATTTAAGAGCCAACCGAGCTAACAAGCCATTATAATCGGCTTAACGTGCGTCACTTTGACATTTGGCTCCACATTCAATTGAATTGTCAATTGAAAATTATTATTGTTATTGCTTTCGTTATTGTTGTTGTTGTTTGTGTGTGTGTGTGTTTGGCCACTGATTAGACATTGATTGTGTTTAAATGTTGCTCAGTTGTCCATGCAAACCGAAAACCGTAAAACCATTTAGAAATTTATTGTATTTGCGCGTGAAATTAGTTTGCGGTTACCACTGTGCGGGCAGGCTAAAATTATAATTATCAACAACAACAACAAGAAATAACCAAATTAACTGCATAAATAAAATGGGAATGTAAATAATAGATAAGCAGCTATTAAGCCATCGAAATTTTGGGTTACTTTTGCGAAAATTGCACTAAAATTCATTGACAATAAATCAATTCATATGGAATTTAAGTATACCCCATTTGGCGGCATCTAATCACCATTAATTTCATACTTTCAATGGGGTTTTCTCAGTTTTTTTCCCCTCTACAGTCTTCAAAGCAACGCCCCCCTTTGGCATACGCCAATTTACACTAATATTCACTCATTTATAAACATATGTATATATTTATAGCATATGTTATAATCGCAATCGTAATCAATGTGTTCGGCCTTTTTCACACGCCTTGCCCGATTGGCCTGTCATAAAACACAGCAATTTGTTCGAGTAGAAGCTTCTAACAGTAGCATAATTACTCACTATAATATAGACGATCGAGTGAGCGCCTGTATGGCACAGTGGTACTGAACCTTAAGAAATTGTGGTGCAAAGATCAAGAAAATATAACATTTAATATAATAATAATAATTTGTATTCAATTAAATGAAAGTATTGAATTAATTAATAACAGAAAAAATACTTCTTTTACATGCATTATAATCGTATCATAAATACTCCAACCTAGCACGACCTCACTTACCTAGATTTGTATGTATATTTGAATATGTTACTGTTTGATTCCGCTATTCTTGCCCCACTGTGCATTGCTGTCAGCTGTTTTTTACAAACATTTCTACTTATAAATACGTATACTATATGTTTATTTTTTTCGTATTAAACGTGTCTTTCATTGATTGAGTAATTGACAACAACGACAACAGCGTTGCGCCTTTGATTACGTTTTATCTCACTTTTTTTTTGCTCTCATGTTTCACGTTTTTTTACAGTCTACATTGAAAGGTGTGTGTGAATAGTTGTTTTTTGCTCACAGTTTCTGTATTGTGCTCAAGCACACCGACACTTGAAAGTTTCACTGTCTATGCCCACTTACTTCAACTCTCGATGAAGTTCTCGAGCTGAGCGCTTTAATTGCTCGGCATCGAAATGTAATTAACATTGCAAGTCTATGTGGCAAAGGCAAAGCGGCAGCCAAGTGTGCCGCACAGTAGGGTAGCTAGGCAGTCAAGCAGACAGACGGTGAGTCAAGAAGTCAAGCAGGCAGACAGAGATACAGACATACAGACAGGCAGATAGACAGACAGACAGATAGGCAGACAGACAGGAATACATGCAGACATACAGACAGACAGACAGACAGACAGACAGACAGACGGACAGATACCCAGCTAGTCGACTAACTGATTAGTCCAGCAAGCCTCTCGAAAAAGATTTGCAAATTAATTAGCAAAGAAAATCTGCTAATTAGCTATAAATACAGAAATAGAAGATATGCATATAGTAATAATAAAAATATATTTAAAAGCATATATTTTATTTGGAAAGATGTGGATTCCATAAAACTAACAAGAAGAAAATTCTAAACTGAAACTACCAGTAAATATTATGTACTATATGTATAGTTCACTTTAAAATCCTTTCGACTTGAATTTCAATAACATCAATCTGAAAGAGCTTAACTATTTCCCACTCTTAATAATAAATATTAACTTAGAATCTAAATTCCAGAATGTAATTTACCTCGAACTATTTCACTGAATATGAACAAACTTCAATTACAACTTGATTAAAATGCAATTACAGTATAATTGCATTAAGCACTATTTCCTCAGGAACTCAGTTCGATTAGGTTGGATTACTGTGCTTTTACAGCTTACGGATAATGCCAATCTGTTTTGACAATATTTAATGTGCAGACATAATGTTAAGTTTAATAAACACAGCTGCCTTTTTATGCAATTAGCCACAAACATTTTGCTCAATTACGCAAAAATATCAAATTTGAAATGCGCGTAATTACGCGGCTTGCGGCAGCCACAAAACAAATACAAATACTTGTACACACCCACACAACATTTAATTGTATTTCAAATGATTTATATATGATTGATAAACTTTGTGTGTGGACCGGGGTGAATTGTTTTGTATAATACATTTAATTAAATATGATATTCTAATTAATTGTTGAATCAAAATATTTTACAAAACATAAACGAGTTTAGTTTTTTCTAGTTTTCTATACATAAAATACAACTTGTGTACGAGGTATTTATGACTACATCAGTTTTATCTCTATTATTGAATAATTCATTTTTATTTATGATATTATAAAAAATGTTTATCTACAGGAATATGGTAGAAATGTTTTTTTAAACATTTACAAATTTGCATTTTTCTGCCACGGCTTTAAGTGCATTTTAATTAAATTTTCATGTTTAGTTCATTAGCAATTCAATTTGCCATAGCCAACAAAAAATAACAATAGTCAACGAGGAACAGAGTACGTTAGAGGGAGAACCATAAAAAAAGGTTGCATAATTGCAACGCGGCGTGGCAGAGCAATAAAAGTGTTTGGGGCATTAAAAGTTTGTAATAATAATTGCAATTAAATACTAATTGTGAGATCATTTTGTGTGTAGCTCTTAACTGATTAGTTAACAATAATAATGGCACACACTGTAGTTGTCGTAGCTAATTAAGAAGATTGCAAAGTAATTGAAAGGTGAATTGACCGGGAAAAGAGAAACTGTTATAGTAACATAAAGGAAATAAGTTGAGATGCATATTAAATTAATTTCAAAAGTTTAAAGAGCATATAAATATTATCTTAAAGAACTTCGGGATATCACACAAATTTTGCTATGCAACTTCTTTAATAATCAGCGAAGATCAAGACAATTTGTTAGGTGTAACGTATACCTAATATATTTTAATAATTCACTGTTATTTATTTGCTAAGATTTCACAATTTCTAGTTAATCACATTCACTTGAACTACCTGTTGCATGTTCTTGAAGACTTTCTCTCTGTCTTTAATAAAACATCCCCAACCGAAATGACAAGCACACTCAACGCGCTCTTATCAACATGCGATTTTTGGCACTTCTTTTATGACTTTGCCGACGCCGTCAAGCGAAACCGAAGCAGCAATCGCAGCTCAGGGAGGAGTAGGAGTAGGAGAAGAACGGCGACTATCACGCTGAGTTCTTGTCCTTGCCCCCAGTCCTGGCAGCTGGTGTTGTCTACATAGCTGCCTTGCCTTGTTCTTGTTCTTGTTCTTGTTGTTGCTGTGCTTGTTCTATACATTTTTGTCTCATTTTCATGGGCCATTTACGTAGACAAAGATGCGCGGCATGTTTATGTATCCGTAAGATACATTTTAGGTTGACGGTCCGCATCCGCGAGACGTCGTTGTCGCGTACGTCTGTCTCTGTCTGTCTGTCAGACAGACTGCATTTGTTCATATATTGTTGGGTATGTCTGTATCGTATTGTATTTTGTATAGAAATACCGGTTCCCTTGCAAAAGTTGCAAAGTTTTATTTCTTTTTTCAGAACTTTGAAGTTGTTTTGTTTTTCATTTTTTCCCGTTCTCTTTTTGTTTTATTTTTATTGCAAATGCCTGAAAATTTATCAAAATGCCTTAAATATAAAGTCGAAGATGCGCGTTCAGCGAAAAAGGACAGAACAGAACCTGTGGACCACAAGACTGAAGAGTCGTTGCCATTTTTATTTAATTAAAGAAACACTTTAAGGATTTAGTCTTCTGAGGCGTGCAGGAATTTTTCATTTTTTTACAAGCAAATTTTCTGAAAATTTCTTTTAATGTCTGCTTGGGCTTGGAAGTTTTGTTGTTATACTTTTTATTTTAGGGCGTGACTGAACATAACGTAAATGTCTAGCGTAAATCAAACTATAAAACGCCCCTACAACAAGAAATTTCGCCCATTTGTGCCATTTGCCGTTTGCCATTTATCAGAGGTGTCAAGAGTTGTCAACGCCTTTGACTTGGCCTCGTGGCGAAATGTCTTCAACGGTTCAAATACCCTTAAATAGGGAGCTATACTTTTCAGACTAGTTTGCCAATGTTTAGAGACAGTAAAGAGGTTTGAATCAGCTTTGATCTACAATTTATAGATAGGTTATCCAGGAATAAATAAGTAGATTGTTATTTGTTTAAAAGGATTGATACCATATATAGTATGTATATATTTCTCGTCTCTTCCTTTCCCGGTAGAGCATTTGTATCTGTAATTTTCAGCTTTCATTTTTATTGTTCTCGTCTCCTCTAAAGTTTAACTAAGCTTGTTAAATTTGACACACAAATGTTGAAAAGTTCAACGCGCCCAGAAATTGTCGAGCAAAAACAGAAATGAACTGAAATAATCAGTAAATATTTATATATTTATTTAACTTTTACTCACTTAATATTTGTTTATTTGTTGTGTTTATCAAATGTTTGCCAAGACATAAAACTAAAGCAAACATTAACGGGGCAGTCAGATACGAAACACATACACACAGAGAGAGAGAGAACAGGAAGCCCCCTAACACGTTGCATAAGGGTTGCCCCAAGCGCAATCTGACGTTGAAATTCTTATCAACCAGTCGGAAAAGAATCATAATTTTCTATATATACGTATATAAATTCCTGATTTCTGAGAATTTCTATTCATGCATAGTACTTTTTTATTATATCACTCATATGTGGTGTATGGTTATCAATGTTTTCTTTTGAGGTTTGGTTGGGGCAACTTCTGACGCATTGGCATTGAACGAGAAGCCCGACAAAACTTTAGCGACCTGATAACCTCAATTTGCTGTTTAACTGGGAGTCAGCTATTTACTCAGTATTCGATAGTGTATTTATGTCTATGAAAGGGGTGCGTTATCGCTGGAAACAGGTTAATGTTCATTGTGATTTAAAAAGGTTTGGTGAAAGGTTTATTACTACTTGGGGAAATAAATGGATATTATAAATTGCAATTATATAAAATTGGTTATTTTAATACACAAGCTAAAATTGAAACTTTAAATTTTCCCTTACAAACCTAAACAAATTATTCAGAAATCAATGTCTTCAACGTTTTCTACAAGAACTAAAAATAAAGTTCTAATTTATGCACTCTTAATAAGCCATTAGATAAAAATAAATTAAGCAAAGCTGCAGATAAACGAGTTATGGTTATTATACAATAATTAGCATAATGCAAATGATTATGACTAATAAAGTGCCCAAGCTGAGATAATAGTTTCATATTGATTTTTTCTTTGTTCTCTTTAATATGAATTCGAAATAGTTTAAGAGTGTTCAGCTTATTTAATTGCTTATAATTAAGGCAACTTTTTTAATAATATTAACTTTTAATTTTCTCTTTTCAGGTACGTGGAAATTTACTAAAACTTTTCCGAATCTCGTAAGAAACTTACTTTAATAATAATTTATTCATGTTTTCATACTCGCGACAAACTGCAATTGCTTTTCAATATAGACAGATTGCTAATCCAACTAATTCCACAATCTAGGCAATTAAATATTTACAACACATACGCTGTACTTAGATCCCACTTGAAAGCCCTTCTAAGCCCCCCATTTGTAAGCCTTTTTGTTCGACACAGTGACGCTCATTAGCGCCTCAATTAAAAAAGCACCCAAACAAAAACAACAACTTTGACATATTTATTTAAATGCTGTTTTTTTGGTGGGGTCCTGAAGCACTGTAGTATGTATGCATGCAAATGTGTGTGTGTGTGCGACAATTGTTTTTGACACAAAATGATTTTAATCATAATGTCATTAAACACGCAACTGTCGGCGGAAATATTCAGTGAACATGGCGCGACAAGGGGGTTGTCCCAAAGCGAAGTATCCCTTATAGAACCTTTAACCCAACCTAACCTAACCTAACCGCTCCCCATGAGCATTTCCCTTCCGCCATAACCTCAAAGCGACAACGTGAAGAGGTTGCCACATGTGAAGATCTCACACAATTGATAATTTCTGTCACTTAATTGCTGCGAGGGCTTAAACATTACAAAACTTTGTTGCTGTTGTTGTTGTTCTCTTTTCCCTTCTTGCTTCTCTTTTTTTTCCTGCCGAGACCATTGTTAGCATAATAAATTAATTTTTGTGCTCGGACTCTCGACACTTGTTTGAGGCAGTTGAAGTCGCTTTTCGGTATCGTAAAAAAGTCAAAATATGAGAAATTGTATCATGTCTCTCGAGCACGCACCACAAAAAACGAGAACTTCCGTTGTGTGTCGTGTGTGTTCCCGCCCAGTTTAAAGATGTGTTCACATGTATGTAAGTGTACCCTGTAAATGGTATGCAAGGGAGGTTTTAGAGACCATATTTTTATTGAAATAAAGAAAAGCATGTGTTGTGTTATGCGCTTTGCTGAAGAAGTTTTACTTGTTGATGAAATTAAACTGTGATTTTCAATTAAAGAGAAGAATAGTGAAGAGTATTAAAGGTTATACAGTATTTAATTTGGGAACACTCTGAAACTTAATGATGATGTCTAGCAAATACCTTTAAGGATTTCCTTCAACGTTTACTTTCCACTGTGGAAAGAGTTGTGGGAGTTGCTTGAATCCACTTTCCTTGTCTAGATTTCTCCAGTATGTCAGAATATCCTTCTGCAGAGTATCTTTGTGTTGTGCCCGCTGTAAAGTAAACTTTTTTATTTGTACTCCATTTTTTGTTATTGTTGCTTCTCTCTCTCTAAAAGAGTCGTAAAGGTAATTGCCGATACTTTGGCAGCCAGTGAGAGATCATTGAAGGCGGTGCCACGGTAGTTTCCGCCTGCCGAGTCACGCGATACAAAATACGCAAAAAAAAGAATAAAGAGAACAGAGAGGGAAAAGAAATATAATAAAATTAAGAAGAAGCCCCACAACAACAACAGCAACAGCCACAGCAACAATAACTTCAGAGGCAGCAGAAGGACGGCAAAAGAAATGGCGTTTAGGATACGCTGCTTTGTGTCCAGTTTCGGAGGGCGTTGACCAATGCAATTGAAGCGATGACGAAGATGACGCTGAATATATAGTTGAAGTTGAAGTTGAAGCTGTAGCTGAAGCTGTAGCAGTAGTGGAAGTTGAAGTTGAAGTCGAGTAGATGATGATGACGCTGTAAAAATTGAAATAGTCTTGTTGCAGTTGCGAGCGTTGCGTGCTTGAAGGGTTGTGCCCTTGCCCCCTGGGGTGTTCCTCAATTTGCTCAACTCGTCAGAGTGGCAACGCCCACGTTACGCTTGATTAAAAATGTGCAACAACAATAACAGCAGCAGCAGCAGCAGCATGAGGGGGAACAACAACAATAGCGAAAAAAGTGAGTCGAAATTTGTTCAGAGGGTTGCAGACACATTTTCCTGTCGCCCGCGATGATGAGGGTGCTCGGACAGGGAGAGAGAGAGAGAGAGAGCGTTAGTGAGAGTATGAGGGAGAAAGAGAGATAGGCAATTGGTTTCGAGGGGTTTGCTGCCTGTCTAGTGCAGCCGTTTGCCAAGAGATGGCGCCACCTGTGCTGTTGCCTGCAAAGTTGACAATTTTTAAAAGTTGTTTAACGAAAAATTCAATTATAAGGAGTGTGGTATGCAAAATAGAGAATATATATGTATATAAAAAAGAGTAGAACAGACTAGAAATTGTATATATTTAAGAAGAAAACTAATATCAATCATTTCTATTGTACTGTTTTCTATAACAAACCCTGAAATCTAATATTATATTTGGTGTTTAATCTGCTCTATTATCACATTTCTTCCGAGAACCATCAACCCATACGGAACATATATAATTTGCTTGTTTATATATTCATTTTTGTATCTTTTTTCGCAAAAGATCGATAAAGCGAACTTGAGAAGCTTCCCCAAGAACTGACAACTCTGCTCACTTCTGCAATTCGCAATGCACAGCCACACCTCCGCAAAGGGGCAGAAAGGGAATTTGTGTCATAAAGATGCAGTAGTAAATGTATCTCATGGCTGCGCTTGGCCCCGCCTGGTGCCCGCGGCATCCCTATAAATATTTCAAGACTCCAACGCCGACTCCGGTGACGGCTGCGCATCTTAATCCCTCATCATCATAATCAACTGAGCCAAAAAAGTGTGAAATTCGTGGAAACAGCGTGAAGAGTAGCTCGGCTGGAGCTGAAATTGAAGTTGAGGTTGAGTTGAAGCTCACAGATACACAGATACATGGGCAGGCATGGATTCTGCATGTGTGTGTCAGTGTGTGATTTCGGGCAGTTCTTGAACTTTGCCAATGTCAGCAGCAGCAGCAGAAGCAGCGCCGGCACTTTTGGGGGCCATTGCAGTTGGTCAGGTATTTTAGCGGCAGATACATTTGTATCTGTATCTTTTTACCTGTATCTTTGGCACGTCTACAAAGGCCAGCAACAGTCAGAGCAACAGCGATGACGACGTCTACATGTGTTTTGCCTTGTGTTGTTGTTGTATTTTGTATACTACTTCATGGCGTTTTTATGTACTCGCCGTCGTCGTCGTCTTCTTCGTCGCACCGCTGATGTTGTGTGTGGTTTTAGGTTTAAGGTCTCTCTTCAGACCGTTTGCACGTCTGCAACGCCCTACTCTACCTGCCTGCCTGCCAGCCTGGGAGCTGGAGCCTCAACCTCCAGTTCCAGCCCCAACTCAGGGCAACCTGGCATCGCATATCGAGCGACGAGCCCTGCAGATTGCCCATACATATGCCTTTTAAACTTGTTTCAAATAATTTCAGACTAGACGTGCATAAATCTACTTAACAACAAAACGGGCAAACACACAAGAAAACACAACGAAAAATAAAAATACAAATATACTCAAGCTTAACAAAGGCAAAATCCAAAAAAAAGGAAGAGAAAACCGAAAAAAACACAAGTAAAAATTCTACTTTTGAGTGTGTTTGACTGTCATATACCCGATAGACGCCCCTTAACCTGACTATTTTTTGAAAAAACTTCCATTTTTACTGTACAATTGCAGTTCATATTTAATAATAATAAGCTTTAATTGCGGTCCACACTAAAAATGAACGTTACGCCTTTAAAAATACCTTTGCAACTCGTTTTTATCGATGGACAATGAAGGAAGACGTCCTAGAAAAATTATAAAATAAACTTTACCTACGTGCCATAAAAAGACATGTAACTACAAAGTTTGGTAGGTCTACCTCTTATAGTCTCTGAGATATAAGTGTTCATACAGACGGATATGGCTATGTCGACTCGTCTGTTAACGCTGATGAGGAATATATACTTTATGGTGTTGAACCTGCTTGCTGCACAAAGTTATGTGACTCTTCTGCTCTACGGGTAGCGGGTATAAAAACCAAAATACGTAAACTTCAAGTTCGAGAGAGACTGAAAGATTTTTTTTGGCCAGGGCTTTTCTTTGTTGGCAACTTGCTCGAGTTGCTGCCATGCTAAATAATTAAGTTAGCACTTTTGTGAGCTGCGGATTTACAACTGGCGGCGCGACGGACAGACAGAGCAAGGGCAATGGCAGAAGAGGGGAAGATGTGGTATATGGTGGGCGCGCAAATGTTGTATGCATGTTGACAGTTTTCTTGGTAACACTTCAAGTCAGAGACAGACAGAGGGCAGAGAAAGAGATAGAGGGAGAGACCTGAGAACTTTGCTTTACATATGTCGCCCTGTCTTTATCTGCTGCCGCATCTCTTGTGTTTCCTATGAAATTACATATATATCTCTGGTGTATATGTATGGTGTGGCGTGGTGTAAGGGCCCCCAAAAAGCCAAAGCTAAAGCCGCTGCACAGACAAGTCTCAGTTTTGCTAGCCTTGTTGTAGTTGCTGTTGTTGTTTCTGTGGAAGTTTTGAGCGCACATTACAAATTCACGGGAATCCAATTTATTGTTGCAGCCATCAAAAAAGTAGAAGAAGCAGCTGAAAAAGTAGCTAAAAGAAGCCAAAACGTTGTCGTCTCTGTTGGCTATCAAATTTGTCGAGTGTGGTTGTGGACTGTAAATAAGAAGAAGAAGAAGAAAGAAAACACAAAGCTCTGACACGGACTTCTTAGTCGGAATATGTTCCATTAAGTCCATCCAGAGTGTACGGAAGAACTGTGACAGATGCTTGAGGCCTGAGTGGACCCACAAAAAAAGGGAGAGTTCAGAGCAGAGTGAGAGTGAAACAGAGTAGAATGAGAGATTTGGCTTGGGTTTCAATGCGGATCAATGTGGGATTACTTGGGGAACTTGTGACGAAAGAAAGTACAAAGTTATGTCAAGGTATAAATAACTTAAAATCTATAGATTTGCATATTCAATTAATTGGACTTGGTATTGAAGATATTTTAGATTGAAGATAGCATTTGTGATATCGTGAATCGATTTTAAATATATGTTTAATTCAACCTCGACTCTCTCAATGCGATAAACTTATCGATAAGTTAAATAGCGTGGTTTCGCTCTGTTCGCAGAGTTGTCTCAGTCTGACTGTGTCTATTTTAACTACCATAACAATCTATAACAATTACCAGTGCAAATTTTGTTGTTTCTTGTCGGCACTTTGTCTTTGAAGCAGAAATATGCAAAATCAGCAAGGTATTTCACGGCTCTTGCAACGGCGTCCAATGAATGCAACCATGCAAATTGTGTTCGTCTTTTGAGGTCTTCTGAGGAACCGCTATAATTCACACTCGCAGTCGCAGTCTCAGTCTCAGTTGGCGTCGCAGTTTACAACCCGATGAATCGCCAACGAATGTGGCAATCGTCGATACCTGTTTCGATATGTGATATATACAGAAATCAGACTTAATGCACAAAACACTTAAGCAGAAGTTTATGACAATCAAAAGGTGGAAACAAAGGAGGACCTTGTGTAGCTGTTTCACAAAAAGGGTTCCCAGTTGCGGCTCCAGCGGCTCCTCTGGGTGAGTCATCCCAAGAATGCAATTCCCATGTATCGGGTTGATAAACCGATGCTGCCGAAATGGGTAGGGCAACACGGGCTGTGCAGGGTACACAAGCTCAAGATTGATACGAACAAAAGGTGTATACAGAAAGCAAACATTTGTATACATTATGTACACAAAGATACATTCATTTCGCTGGGTCAGCAAATGAAATATGAACGAGGCAAATTAATTATTGGGATTGTATGGGAAATATTTTGTTGGCACTTTTTGAAACTTGCATCTTTAAATTGATTACATTAAATTTTACTCAGTCTTAGTACTTTTTATTCCACTTGTATGTGAACTCATGAGAGGCTCTAGCTCGTTCTCGTACACTCGATATTTAACGCTCGACGAAGCAAGAAAGCCGAAAGCCAAAGAGGCGATCCAAATGCCTTCAACGGGTAATTACCGAGCATAGAAATGTGCATGCAGGCACACACACATGGATGCATACTTGAGTATGGTATATGTATCTACCTACCTAGGAACCTACCTACCTACCCGATAGATGCCTGTCCCGGCACTTGGCTCATGTCTCTATATAATTTATGACAAGTACAAGTTTACAGCCAGTTGGCTTTGGCTTTGGGTTCGGTTGGGTTTCTGTTTCGGCTTCGACTTCGCTTCAGCTTCAACTTCGAGACTTGCTAAGCTTTTGCAGCATTTAAAACTAATTCAAAAGCGCATGGCGTACTGTAATTAAACACAGCGCAAGCAACGTAGTCGATGGCGGGGCCAAAGTATCTGCCAGATACAACTCATACACACACAGACACACACACACATTGCCCGAGGCGCAGAAAAACCTATTAAAAACGCAAAACGTTAGCCGAACCCGAAGACGTTGTTGGCCGGCGAGCCTCCGCCTCTGTTCGCATGTTGTTTGGCTGACAGCGTAAGCTGCTGCCACTGCTGCTGCTTAGATACAGATACATATATAGATACACATGCGAGATACAGATACATTGGCGGACAGCGGCGACACTTAACTGCACGCTGTGCGGTAGTTAGCGTGGCGAAATGAAAAGATTACTAAAACTAACGTAAAATATGGCACACATGAAGTCTTGTTCTACCCCTCCCCTTGCTCCACTCTCTCTCTCGTCTGTTTGCCAGCACTTGTGAGCTCTTCTCACACTGGGAAAACCTGTTGAACGCATGAAATTAACATGAGCTTGAACTGGAATATAGAGTTCGCTTTTCGGTTAGAGCTTTAACTTCTACTACAACTACTTCCTGGTCGGGTTTGCTCTCTCTCTCTCCCTCTTTGTTTCTTTCTTTCTTGTTCATCTCAGTTTGCTTCTGCATAACCATTAACATTCATAATTGATTGTCTTTTGGTTTGCGGGCAAACAAAACAAAGTTTTTTATGTTTACTTCGGTAATATAATAGTAGATCTTATGCGCATCGCTTGGCATCGCCTTCCCTGCAGCCCTTCTGAAAACTATTTACATAATGTTTATTTCTAAACATTTTACAACTTCTAGTTGGTCATTTGAAAATTTATATTGCCTGCAGCGACGATGAGTGAAATATATGCGGGTCTGTGGTATATTAAAAGGCGATTTAGGTATATTTCCTGTGAGGAAAATAGTTTCAACTTGCTAATGTATTTTACTTTACTGTAACGTTATTATTACGATTATTATTATTATTTTATTTATTATTCATGTTGTAAAATTCTGAAAAATATTAATCTTAAATGATGTCCAGTTATAACGTATTATTATTATTAAAGGCGAAGAAGGGTTGAGTCTGTTCAGCAACCTAATAGACCTATTGTACTTCTGCAGAGCCTTTTTCCTTAGCAAATTCAAGATATTTTCTGGACTAATTGCCCTTTTTTGAATTTGAAGTAAGTTATATTAAAGATTATTATATTCAACAAGTTATTCCATAAAATATTTTGAAAATCCTGAAGAACACTTGAATTGCTCTTAAAATAAACGTAAAACAAAATTCCTTTTCAACTTTCGCTCATCTTCACCTCAATGTGCGAATGCCAAGTGCGATTTCACGTAATTTTATTAATTCAATGAAATCGCACTCGACATGTATCGCGATTCGTTTCCATTTCAAGTTCATTGTCCAAATGCAGCCCGAGAGAGAACCTTCAAATGTCAAATACATTTTTTGTTTGTTATTCTCTCTCTCTCTCTCTCTCATTCTCGCAACCTTTAAGCAAATTGACAACTCATGCATGAGGTGGGGTACCCCACAACCCTCACTGCCCCTCAACATACCGCACCAACCTCAATGCGTTGCACCAAAAACAAAAATTGTTGACTTTTCTCAGCTCAAGGCGATGCAGCCACCCACAATAAATCTTAATTTCTCCCCTGTTGCCGCCCTCCCTCCCCTCACAGCCGTTGGGCATGTCAACAATTTGAAACGACACATCAAATTAAATATGTATAAATAAATAAAGCGGGCGCGAGCCACAGCAACAACAACAACAAATTAGCCAAAAATGAATTTTATAATAAAGAGAAGAAATATTTGTCATACATTTTCGACTGGCGGCTATTTGCATGTGGGTGTGGGGTAGCCTGTGTGTGGGGCAGTGTGCTTGGGTGTGTGTGTATTATATTTATAATATACTTATAGACCAAAGAGCTGGGAGAAGGGGAGGGGAACAGGGGGCACTGCATGTTATTCACCTTGAGTGTGTCAGGCTCTTTGTGAGGCGATTTGTCACCTTTAAATGTGAGAACTAAAACGATATTTAAATGCACAATTTGATGTAATTTGTTACAAAATCGCATTAAGTTTGTGATGTCAATTAATCATTAAAATAATAGGAAATAAGCAAGGGTGTGGGGAGTAGGTGAAAGGGAGATATGTATTATTTAAATATATAAACTCTAATTAGATGAATAAGTTTCCCGCATTATCGTTCAAACTTACACCCACAAAAATTCCCCTTTCTCTGTCTCTCTTTCTCTCTCTTTCTCGCTGCAGCTCGTTAATTGTGGATCGCAATATAGAAGCGTGCCAGGTGTTAATTAGCTGTGTCATTGCCTTCATTAATACCAGACTCTTTATTTTTTTTTGCCAAAATCTCGAACAATGCAAAAATAACTTTTGTGGCTTCCCACATTAATTAATGACCAAGAACGTTGAATGTTATAGAAAATTAACTAAGCTAATTATAAATTCACTTTCAAATACTATAAAAAACGAACCTAGCAACGTGAAGAGAACTATGGCATAATAGAAACAACAATAACGACAACGACAACGGAGACAACAAAAACGTATCGTAAACTTTCATTGAGACAAGCGCTGTGACAATTGCCGTACACAAAAGCAGCATGGGAAGAGAGGAGGGTGGTGGTGAAGGGGTAAAGGGGGGACAGCACTACGTACTGCTGTATTCAGAGTGGAACCGGCACTGACAAGTGCTAATGAACTACAACAACAACAACAACAACGGCAGCGCGCGAGTATTTCGTAATAATTGAGCGAGGCTAGAGATAAGCGCAGGTGTATATACTACCTGTATCTGTGAATGTGTGTGAACGTGTGTGTTTGTTTGTGTGTGAGTGTGTGCTTGCTGTTACTGTTTTTCTCTTTCGCTCTGTCATTCCCACTGTTGTTTGATATATGTTAAAATATGCTAAACGATTCCGCTCTCTCCTCATCGTCTTCTTCTCTTTGGCTTCTCAACTCATTTAGGCAACCAAACTCGTATTGAGGTAGTCTTTGCATATTTAGCGCCAATGAAAATGAAAAAACAAAACCTCCAAATCGTTGTCAAAGTGAGGAAAAAATAGAATTCGAAATTGGTATTGGATTCGAAATAGAAATAGGAATTGGAAATGGGAATGGGAATAACAGCACAAATTGGTTTAGATTTATATGTCTCACTAGCGAGATTTATTGATAGACAGCGTAGCAAATTTATGTAAACGTTTGACAGTTTTTTACCCCTCTTGATTTGCTCTGTTTTAATGGCGTTGAGGGACAAGCAGAGACGTGTGAAATCATTTAAAATGCTTGGCGAAAAGAAACCTTTTTTATCGCTTATGTGAAGTGAATTTGTTGGATAATTTGTTGTAGTTTTTATATGAGATATGCACGAAGGGCGGCACTTATAAATATGCAAGATGCTGTTAGAAATGATTGAAAGTAGTTCTGTTCTTGTTTAACAGGTACTTCAATTATTTATATAATAATAATTGATTGGAATACTTGTAATACTTGTTGCTCTACATATGTCTTATGTGAGGTCTAATAATATTTTATTCACACAAACAATATACATATAAAGTATTTATCTTTTATATCATTAACATGCTTTTTCTGGAAATTAGAACTACATACATATATACAAATTACAGATTTACAAATTTAGAACTATATACAAATACAGTTGTTATCAAAATAATATTGTAGAATGGTATAATATAATAATAATGCTTCCTTTTAAATTCATTTTAGGAGTCTATATCTTTATATATTTCAAGTGGCTTGAAGTAAAATCTATTGCATCCGCTAATTAGTTGCTGATTGCGCTAAATTATGCAGACTCGTTAGAAGAGGGAGAAAGAGGGAAAGGGGTAGAGGAGAAGAAGAACACGCACAAAGTGCACAGGAAGCTATTAGTCATTTATGAGGAACATTCTTCATTTGAAAACATTTGTGAATGTTTAACGAATATGTCCGTTAAAATGCGCATACATAAATATGCAGAAAGAGAGAGAGGAGGAAGAGGAGTTGGAATGAATACGAATATGAGTGCGAGCGTAAATAAAAGATAAGTAAATAGCGCAAAAAGCAGAACAAACGTTTGCATTTCCGGTTAATAAATGTGGAATGCGTCAAGCGCCGTTAATGGCCAAAGTGGAAGGAGAAGAAGCTGAAGCTTCCCCCAAAAGAACTCTCCAGTCAGGCAGTAATAGCTTCCTCACTTTCCCCTTCCTCCCAGGGGGAAATTGTGCATCCAGATGCCACTTATAAATATTCATAAGTTGGCCAAGCGACACGGAGTGGCGCAATAAAATGATAATAAAATAAAAATCATAAGAAATTAGTTAGCTGCGCAGAATGTGGGGAAATAGAGCGGAGGGGGAGGGAGAGGCTACTAAAAACATCCAGAGACAACTCAACTAACTAGGCTAAGCAACTAAGTGAAATGAAATTAAATTAATGCGAGGAGCAGCCGAGTGAAGGCGCAGCTAAGTAGAAAATTTTCTTCTACGTCTTTTCCATCGTTTTCATCTTTTCATTGGTTGCATTTCTAGCTAGTTGCTTCCTAGTTAAGCAAGAGGGGGAGAGGAGGGGGGCAGGCAGGGAGGGAGAGGGTGGTGTAGTGTGGGATAGCCACACGAAGCTCTGGCTAATTATTCATTCATGACATGTTGAATGCACACAGACCGGACGGACAAGCGAGACAGCTGGGACGGACAAAGTTACCTCGTGCAGGCACGCACACACACAGACACGCACAGCCAGACACACATGCACACAGGCACACACACACTTTATACTATTTGCAAAGTTTGAGTGTGTGCTAAAGTATCTGACAGCTACACACACGCACTCACTCACAATAATTCACATACTCTCATTCTTACACACTCATACACCAACTCATACTCACTCTTAAATACACTGATACTTATACTCACATCCATATTCACACTCATACTCCACTCACACTCACACTCACACTCATACACAGTAGCCACGGCAAGCGGCAATATGCGGCATATGCAGGTCATCACCTTTGTTTGCCTCCAGAGTCAAGTGCGAATTGCAATTGTTGAACAAGTAACAATGTGACCGTATACTATAACTATGCTGTGTATTCAGTTATTGTTTTATTGCATATTTCAAGCGTAAATATTTATTGCTGACCGCAGTGTAGAGTGAATAATCATTTTTATAGCATATGTCGATGGCGTAATTCGGATTTATCTAAAATAATGACTGTTTTTGAAGGTAATCTAAATCTGGGGTGACCATATAAGCTAATTTTAGATGATTAGTAATATCAATGCAGTAATTAATAGATTACCTTGTTTATGGTAAAGCATTTTCTATGTTCCAAAGCAATTCTTCAAATTAGGGTGACCGTATAAATTCTGCTTAGTTGTTTTACTATATAATTATAACAATTAGTGCATTATTTTCATTTAAGTCATGCGCTCACAATTTTTAAATTCATTCGAGCAATAAGGGTGCCCATATAAACTCCATTTAGCCAAGTTGGTAACCTATTACAATAACTGGTGTAAAGTTTTTACTTTCGTAAGGCTTGAACTATTTATGTAGCACTTTTAGTAATTAGGGTGACCGTAAAACCCAAGTAATAATATAACATATGCTGGTAATTCATTAACGCCAAGGTATAGACTTATAAAGCTGGTCATGAATGTAGTATTTCGTCGAATACCTTTTTATATAAGACATTCCAATTATTGGGATGACCGTATAACCTACATAATAACTTAAAGTATCATGTTTACTTTGATTAAAATAGATAGCGTATTTGAAGTATAAGTAAGTCAACCTATTGTTGTTTCTGAATTGTCTTGCCTTAAAGGTGACCGTATAGCCCTTGTTCAGTTGACTATTCAAACAACAGTAGTCTTTAAAGTTTCTCTTTAATTTTTGGAATTTTGCCTGGCATTACCTGTGTGCACTGCGTACTAGGCTGCAACCTGTGCACGTTCATCAGCGAGGCAAACAAAGCCTCAATGCCCTAGGCAGCTTAAAACGAGTTGTGGCTGCCCAGAAGGAACGAAGAACTGCTGCGACCCGTCGACCACTGCCTCACCTCTCTGCACCACCAGCAGCGACTGTTAGTGTGTGTGTGTCTGTGCGTGTAAATGTGTGTGTGTGTGTGTGCTTGTACCCCTTTTGGAGCCTGCTAATAGCTTGTGTTGCCGTCGCTACAAATTAACTTTAGCTCCGTGTTGCGTTTGTTGCAAGCTGCCGGCTGCGCGCCGCACCGCGTTGCAGTGCTGCAAATTACACTATTTTTCAATTGGCCGCCGTGTGAAATATGCAAAAAAACACACAGAGAAGAGGAGGAGAAGAGCAGAGAAGACAAGTGCAAAAAGGGAGAGTGAAGGGGGCAGCAGAGATGCGGAAAAAAACGGATGTTGCATGTGACTCGCTTTGGTTTCGCCGCGTTGATGCTGAGAAAAACTCTCACACGGCGTGCCGTGAGGGAAACGCGGCCAGGAAATTTTGCGAACAGGAAGCAGCTGAAAAGGAGAAAGAGAGAAAAAAAAACAACAAAGCAAGAGCGAAAACAAGTGCAAAAAAAAGAAATATGGAAAATAAAATGAAAAGCGGGCGACAGTCGAGTCTCGTGAGCATCGCTGTCAAGGATAAGAGCGCTTAAAGTCGCACATTTAGTGACAGTTTGTTGGATTTGCATGGAAACGGCAACGACAACGACAGCAACAACAACAGCAACAACAACTGCAACAACAAAAGCGACAACAACAAGCTGGCACGCTGACATGGCAAAGTTGTCATGATTAATGCGTGCCACAAGCTGCACGAAGCTGAAGTGGCAGCAGATTTTCGACTGAGTACTGAGCGCATAGAGTTGCCGGCTGGGAATGTGGGTCAAAACGGTTGAAATTCTATTCCAAATGCAGTTAGGATGCAACGCAGGCCCGCTTGCCACATGCGGCCTCTGCCATTGAGTTGAGGCTTTTCAGAGTTGAAAAACTGTTTGAAAAATGGCACGAAATAACCGAAGAAAGTTTGCGTAGTTTAACTGACAAAAAACTTCAGATTGTAGGCTCCACTTGGGCTTAAGTTAAGCCTATATTGGAAATTCGAATTCTACTGAAATTGAAATCAGACACAAGTTTATTTACAGATTACATGTAGATCTCTCAGTCCCGTAAAACAATAAACTACTTACCAACCTATTACAAACTGATTGCAGATCGAAAGCAGATCTTAAAGCAATCCTTTTTGGTTGTTCCAGCAACCTGGCAACCCTTTTTGGACTGTGTTACCTGACAATTGTCAGACGCTTTGCTTGCTATCTCTGGCATCGCTTGTCAACTTGCCATTGCCAACACACACACACATACATGTACGCACACTGGACAGTTGATACATCTGGGCAGAGGTTGGGATCTTTTATATTTTAAAGGTTTCGTGCCTCATTACATTAGAGCCTGTTGCAGGCGATTATCTGCAACGGCAGAATCTGCTGCTGCCTTTAATGAGTTGCTGCGTACCGTGCCAACCCATTTGACATTTGCGAGTGCAGCACAAAAAACCCAGAAGAGAAAAAAACAGTAAATTAAATGTGAAAAACAGTACGAATAAAAAAACACAAGGTAGCTGAAACAAAAACAACAAAAAAACGAACGAACTCTTCCACATTGCAGTGCGTGTGTGGACTTGGTGTTGGGTTTGGGCATTTGGGCCTGGTAGGTGCAGGAACTGCATGCAATTGGCAAGTCACTGGCTGAAACAGAGGCCTAAAGAGCAGAGGGAGTGAAGGAGAGAGGGATAGAGGGAGAGAGTAAGAGATGCCTCGTCCAACAGCACGTTGACTATGTTCCATCCCAGCTATTCTACGACAATTGCAGCATGTGCACAAATTATAATACCCTGTAAAATTCATTATGGAAGGCTGGTAAATTGCCTTTAGTAGAAGAAACCTTAATGATTTTTATGAGTGGACAGATAAATTGAAATGTTTTAAGGGTTTCTTATGTTATTAAAACAGAACACTTTTCAGTTGAAATTGATAAGTTTTTAAAACATAAAGAGGGTTTCAATATTCTTCATGTTGTAAATCACATGTTCGGTTTATATTAAACAGAAACAACACATTTTCTTAAATTTGATCGATTTAGGTTTCAATCTACGAATTGAATATAACAAAGTTTAAAAATGTTCTCTAAATCTCTTCTAAATACTTACACTTATCTGCCTATTCTTACAGAGTATTTTTCCGTCGAGCACTTCCCACTAGATCATGTTTGCATTTTAATTTAATTTTATTTTTTTCTTTTTTATTTGTATTTTACACTAAGAGGCAGCACATTAAAATTTAAATTGCATTTCGCCTGACGCTTGCGTTTTTTCATTATTCTTTTTTCACAATTTTATTTTTATGCGATGCAGCAGCAAAAAAAAAAAAGAATAATTCTTTTATTAATACAATGTTACGACGCCGGCGTCGACGCTGACGTCGCAAGAGGGGCAGCTACAAAATGCTAATCAGTTGGCACGCACACACAACATGTGTGCTCCCTCCTCTGCCCTCCCCTCTCTCACCCTGTCGAGGGCAGTTCCCCGGGTTGGTTCTTGAGCTACTGGACTGCAACTGGTGCTGTTTATTTTGTGCTTTTTATTTGATTTTCTTATTTTTTCACATTATTTCGCATATATATTTTTTGTTTTTATCACATTTTGTTGGCTTTAATCAAAGGCAAAGTTCAATGAACGAAAAAGATTTTGTGACGCGTCGACGCTTTAAAAAAATGAAATGAGTTTTTAATTATGAATGCAATAAGATATGTGCATAAAATTTGTGAATATAATTCTCCTTGCAGTGCATTACATAATGCAACAATAGCAACAACAGCAAAGGCGGCAGCACTGCAATTTGTTGCTTTATAAATATTTATGTATCTTGGCAGCAGTGTGTGAGCTGCATCCGTTAGATGCTTTTGTCTGGTGTGCACAGATTTTCATTGAATTCCATTGTAATAACATTAAGTGTATTAAACGCTTGAGGGCCCATCAAAATAAACAGACAACAATCAACTAGCCAAAGGGACAGAGACAGAGAAGTAACGAGAGTCCGAGATGGAGAGAGAGAGAGAGAGAGAGAGAGAGAGAGAGAGACTAAAGCAAACTCTTGTTTATTGCAATAATTTGGCCAAAGGGCTGCAAAAGGGTTCGAATTAAGCAAACAAGCAGCTAAATGAACACTAGGAGAGAGACAAAAAGAGTGAGGGGAGTGAAACCAAAGAGAGAGAGGCAGAGAAGCACTAGAGATATTTTACAAGATGGATTGAAGTATGCTTACTTCAACTGAGACAGTTTTAAATTGCTTGTTTTTCTAAGGAGAAGTCAAACAATAAATATTAGAGCTAAAGAAACAGTTTTATATATTTATAATTTAATGGACATAAGAACACAAGTAAAGATAGAATTTAATAGATATAAAGTATAGTGTATTTTAATAACGATTTTACTCTTTGTTTAATATATGTAAGACTTGTAAAACATGTCTTACTCTTTGTAATTCTCGATCTAATCCCTTAAGTTCTTGATAATTTTGGAATTCCCTCTCTTTTCATTTCTCTCATTAATGGAGTTTAAATATTAATTTGTAGATTATAATACGAATTGAATTTGCATTGTTTCCCCTTATTTCATTTGAGATTAGTTCTGCATCCTCAGAGTGCATTTCGTTGCACTTCCCTTATTAATATTATATGTGTGCTTTGTATATATTCCCAGCCATTATCCTCTTAGCCGATGCCCATTGTCATAACGTTTTTGTATTGTCTTTTGTTTATTGTCCTGTTCTCTTCATTTTCTTTCTTGACTGCTTTCACTTAACGGCTCAATGCACTTGCTTTGCTCCTGCTGCTTTATCTTCTGTTGTGGCTTCTTCTTCTTCTTCTTCTTTATGCTTTCATATCAATTGTGGGCTTAGGCATTCCCTCCTCTCCTTCCCTACCCCGTTAGGAATATGCCTTGCGGCATTCGCCTTAGACAAACATTAAATCGGCCCTGTGTGCGTTCACTGTGTTTATCTTACAAATACAACAATTCGGAAAGCAACAACAACAACAACAGGAACAGTGCCCCAATCAAGCGGCAGGCAGGCACGTTGTTTATTTTGATTTGTATCCAGCACCCCTAGTTGACCTCCCCCCATCCCAAGCCTTTGCTTCTCCTGCCCCTTCCTGGTTTGCCCTTTTCTGCTTCTGCTTCGGCCTCAACTAAAACTCGTCAAACATTTCATACTTATCAAACTGGGGGCCCACATACGGCGTGGTTCATAATTTTGTTTATTTAATTTTTATGTCATGTGCCGTCGCCATCACTCGTCAAGCTAAGCTGCGAGAGAGAGAGCGAGGAAAGGAGATGGAGAGGGGGTCCATTACTCTCCAGTGGCAGCATCTTCTGCTGTGTTCCCTGCTCCTGGCATCAAGTTGTCATGCTTCAGTTGTTTGATTGCCTCTGCTCGCTTGCATTGGCCCCAGGCGGCGGCTCACCTCGTTGTCGCACCCGCCTGTGCTTCCTAGTCTGCCCTTTACCTCTCACTCCTCGTCGCGTGCTCACTCTGTCGCCCTCCTCTTGTGCTTAGATTATACGCCGCGTATTCCCCAGCCGAATGCTGCTTGTTATATCTCTCTACAAATACACAAACGCTCGCTACGATAGACAATTTTATTTTCATTTTCCATTTGGTATTTTTTCGTATACCCTTTAAAACTGTGCCAGAGAGCAGGTAAGATGAACAAGCAAGAGGAATTTCAGTTGTTGTGGTTTATTGGAATTTTATTAAATCAGAACTGTGTTATTACAGGGTTAAAATCTGCACCTTGTACTCGATTTGGAATGTCACTGTACAAACCCTTAAGAAACTGCTGTCCTGTCCCAAGAATGTATAGATATATCTCTCCGTTAGGTGCAGGGTATTTGCAAGTTGTACATAGTCTTCTCACAGCCTGTGCTCACTTGTTTTCCTTTCTTTTTCTCCTTCTTCTTCTTCTTTTTTTTGGGTTTTACTACACGCTACTCGTAGTAGTATATTTCTCTTACTTTTTCTAATTTTAAAATCGTCTTCGAAATGTTTTCTCGTCCGTGTGGAAGCTTCGACTTTGCCTTTGGCTTTCGGGCTCCAAAGACGACGTTGTTTACGGAAGTTTTTTATGTGCCTTTTAGTCCCGGTACCTCTCCACTATCTCCAGACCCCCTGTTCCCACCCTGTACTTCACCGACCTGTCGTTGTAGTTGTTGTCATCCTCGAGTGCATTGCCATGTAGCTCATCATTGTCATCATCATGATGATGCTGTTCGTCGTCGTCCGCATCATCATCATCCTCCTCATGCTTGTCGCTGTCATCGTCGTCTACGTTCTTGTATCTATGTATCTTTGTATCTCTTGCAGCTTGAAGTCAACTTGTTGTGCAAGTCAATGTGCCTTCGCCTTGTGTTGACTGCGGCAAAGTTTAATTTAAAATCTATTAGACTCGACTGGAAGTTGTTGCTGCATCGTTTAGTATTAATTGATTTCCTTATTAAGTTGAGCAGCTTCTTTGAGGCAGTTTGTCTAATTAGAATGCGATTATAATTAGTCTGGCTAAGAGTCAAGAGAGAGACTCCAAAAAACTCCCGTTCGTCTTGCATGCCCCCATCCCCATCCCGGTCAAACTGTCAGTCGGTGTCTGCGGCTTCTCTAGCACTTTCAAAGTGAATCGGAAATCGGGTACTCCTCATCGGATTGTTGTTTAACACTTTGTGCTAAGAGATTCGAAAGGCGATAAGTGTATTCGACTTCTCTGTCTCAGCAGACCGTGTAGAGTTTGTGCAAAGAGCGTGTAGAGCACAGAGCCGACTGAGATCAAAGGAATTATCACTATCGCAACAGCCCCAATGAAAGCATTATGTTCGGAGACCTTTTTGAACAGCTCTGCCTGAGTTTATGTTGAGCACTAAGATAAGATTCGTCTATAAGTTCAGATTGGTTTAATGAGCGAAAAGCAGAACATCGAGGCTATAAAGATAATGTTTATTGTCGCATAATCAAGAGCTTAATGATTATTAATTCTGTAGATTTTAAGTGAATCACAGAGAGAAGGAAGATTATATGTGCATATTTTCATCTGTTTGTTCGTATGAACACGTATATTTCTGGGAATATACGAGCTAGGTCTATCAAATTTGGTGACAATATGTCTTATTGTTGCGCGCAGAAAAATATTGTTTAAGAATCAGACCACGCCTTCTTCCGCCCTCGTAAATCAAAAAACAAACGAATTGCAAGCGTAATTTTCAAGCTGGAATTTAAATTTGCTGTTATACATTAAATTTTGGTAATTAAATTTAATGTTTAATGTTCGCTCAAGTTAAGCCTCAATTTAAACTGCAGACACAAGCTGTCCAGGCTCCATAACAGCTTACTTCCATATAATTAATATGTGCAGCAAATCATTTAAATAAACTTTGCCTTATTATCAGGCAAAGTTAGATTTATTAATTTTTTTTTGCTGTGCAACAACAATAAGTAGAGAAGCAGGAGCAAGAAAAAGTAGAGCTAGAGTAAAGCCGCAGAGTGAAATAATTATTAAACAACATGGAAGTTACTTTTTATTCTATTTTGCACAAATTCTCTGTGGCAAACGAAGCGTGCCCCACACCAATGCTGCAACTTTGGTGCACATTCTCGCACATTTAACGCCCGCTCAGCCCATTGCCAGGCAAACATCTGAAAACTCTCTGTAGAACCCACCATTCAAACCACTCCCCCTCCAGCTCGTTCCCCTTCCCCTCGCATGGCTGCCTCTAACAAGCTGGCGTTGTTTGTTGCCCATTGCCGGCAGTTTGCGCAATTTTCACAAAACAATTTCCATTACTGCAACTTTTTAATGCCCCCACAAGGTTCTCCCCGAACGGCTGCCGCTCCTCATGTGTTGCCACTCAATAAAAATATGCTTTATGAATTAATGAAAAGAAAATGTTGATACCACGACAACAACAACAACAACCAGAACAACAACAAGAACGACAGCAAGTAAAGCCGCAAGCAGGAGGAGTCACTGGAGACGCGGCCCGCGATAAGCATCTTGGCAGGGCAACTCTGCTTACTCCCTGTGCGAGTGTGTGCGACTGTGTGTGTGTGTGCGTGTGCCTGGCGTTTAATTTTACAGCTGCGCTTGTTACACCACGCCCCCTTCTGCCAACTCCAGCTCGGCCTCTGCACACCCTCTGCCTCCCTCACTGCTCTTGCTGACCAAACAGGTTTTCATTACGGCATTTTATGGTCGACAGCAGCAAAAAAGTTTAGAATAATATGTTTAAATTTAGTTAACAGAAGATATAAGGAATGTTTGCAAAACATTGCGAAATAGTTAAACAACTTTCATAACTTGTACAAGTTGTAAACAAACATGGTAATAAGTAATAATTGCATCGTAATAGCTCTGACTATTTTAAGAGATTCCAAAAGCAAGAGTAAATTATGCAACATGAAGTTAGTAAAATAAAATTGTTGGAATTTTGTAATTGAATTAAATGTGTAGTATTTTTATATATTAAATATTTTAGCAGTAAATGTAAACCAATTCAGTTAAATTCCCCCAGATTAGTGAAATTCCATCAGCTAATAAATGATTATAAATTATTGACAAATAATTGAATAATTTTAGTTTAAATTATTCTTTGTCTGCTAATAGTTATATCTTAAAATCAATCCCAGGCTTTTGCTGCAATGCCAGCTCTATAAATTGCCCGACAATTCTCTGCTTCTCATTCTTCTGGTGTCAAAAAGTTCATCATCATGTTTATCGTTATCGGGCAGAGCGACATTGTTGCCACGTTCTTCGATGAATGAATGAATGCATGACGTTGGCATATTATGATACTCAGACTCAATACGCGTCTCCGTCTCCGTTTACATAATTTGCTACCTGTGTACAGGGTATTTTCTTGTAGCAACAACAACAACAACAACAACAACACAACTGATGACTTGAAAACGGAAATTGATTTCTCTGGCATGCGAATTTTGCAATCTGCAGAGCGGAAATGATTGCATCACCTAATGCAACCACGTGCCGCAGACAGATGGACGAGCAAACCGACAGACAGAGGGACGGACAGGGAAAGGGGCAGACAGACAGACAGACAATTCGACCTGGTACTGGTCTGGTAGTGCAGTTCGACTGGGTACTTGGCAGGTTGCAAGTTGAAGTTGGGTGCTGCATGCAAATTGCGTCAAATTGCATATTTCCGGTCTGTCGGTCTGTCTGGACAGACACGGACCTACAGATGGACGGACGGATGGAAGTCGCCGGGGCAAGCGCGTAAATATTTTATGCTTCATTTTGTCTTTTGGCCCGGGCAAAGTGAATTATGGCTAATTACAAAAGAGACGAGAGTTGCAGCGACCAGCGACGTGAAGAGTGAAAGAAAACTCTGAAAAACTAGAGAGAACTTAACGAGCCGAAGCCCTGTTTCAATCATCCCCCCAGGGCGCAATAATGCGGTCGCCCTGGACGGACCTGGTGAGACGAAGGTTTTACTATGTCTACGACGCGCCACACTGGGCCACACTTCTAGGGTTACAGCTTGAAATTCGTTTGCCGCATGCCGCACTCTTAATTTATATACTGCATACCTTGCTCCATTCCTCCACCCATTCAACAACAATTGCTGTTGTTGTTGTTGTTGTTGCTGCTGTTGGTTGTGGTCGCTCTTGGGTTTCCCTTTCAAGTCAAGCTGCCCTGCCCTGCCCAGCGCAGCGCACATCGCAACGCATTTGATTTAGTGCACAGTCCTCGTAATTTAGATTTGCGGTCGCCTAGTCCATTCGACCGGCTGTCTGCGTAATATAAAACCGGTATAGCCAATTTGGTTGCCGCTTACCCCTTCCTGCTTATCGCGCTGCTTAAACTGCTAGAAATTATTTTTAATTTCCTTCACAGTTTGTCGACCGAAAAGTTTTTCTTCTCTGTGTCCTTTGGCCTGCCCGTAGATACGATAAGAATTCCCTCAACAGATCTTAAGTTGCGGATATGAAGAAACCGCCCGCTGTTTTTTGAGTTTAATGTCTTTTGCTTTTGTCTCGCACATATTTGACCTTTTTCGCTTATTTCCTCAACGATTTTGTTCAGGTTTATGTTTGCATTTTGTTATAATAACATTTTCTTGGCATAGCGGAAGAGCAAATAGATAACAGGGTAAAGGGCATTGAAGACTTATCAATACTATGTTGTACTTTAGCATCTTTCTGGTACATCATAAAATAAACTCTGCAAAGTTTCTCACCCGCATTAGGGCACTTTAAAGAGCCACCTCATACCAGCGAGCTTCAGTTCTATGCAAACTGAAAGTCCACTCGAATCGCGTTCACTGTTAAAAGTCCTTCAACGCTTCCTGCTTCGTGGTTCGTTCAACTGGGCCCAAGTCAAATAACAAGACCGACCAGAAGAGGCTTTTCGCTTACAAAAGAGGCCTCTACCAATTAGTCATCAGTCACAATAGGCAAGAAAGGTGGTTGTAATGATGGCAAGTGGGAATGGGAAAGAGGAAGGGAGGGCACTGAAATACTTGTGGACTTACAGTGCGATACAATCGTCGTGCTAATTTCTTGAGCAAATACAAACTTCCTTTTGCTAATCTACATAATTATCTTACTCACTCACTCACTCACTCTCTCTCCCTCTCTTTCTTTACAGGTAAGGCGCATATTTCAGCATGAATGCGTTAATGTGGTCTAATTTGCGAGTAGATGCAGGTAGTAAGTGGCAACTACTGAGCAGGCAACAGCATAGATGCAAGTTCCTGCCGACAGGCCTTCCCCCCCGTTGGCTCTATTGTCGTTTGCCCTCTTCCTCTAGTGTCCTCTCTCTCTCTCTGGCAGCATCAACAGGTAATACCGAAAAACAACCACACTATTTGCATTTCACATTATGGCCAGCATTATCCGTAGCACTGAACTGGTCTCCCTTTTAGTGCTAATGACCAGGGGTCCGTGCGCAAGTTGCCAACCTGGGGAAGCGTGTGAATTGTAGCTCTTGGAGGGAGAGAGAGCTACCGGCGCTGTGGCTGCCCCGTACCCCTAGGCGCATGTTAATTGAGTTCTCAAGGAAGCGTTGCATTTCCTTAATTTACTCGCTCGCAACCTGACAGCAAGTAACCAGCTGAGGACCCTAATTGACTGGGGCCTAATGTGTGCCTTGGCCTTGAGCAGTAGAAGAGTGTAGAGCAGCGGCACCTATTGTAAATATTAGTTGGCACTAGGCTCTTTAAGGTAATAATATCGATGCATTAAATGAACGCTATACAATTAAATTACTCTTACTGTTAGTCAGTTCATTTCTTCCTCAGTCCATTTCTCTAACAAGCTAACATAAACTAAGGAGCCTCTCTGAAAATTAAATAAATCTTCTCTAAACTCAATTCGAATCCTCTTGAGCTTCCTGACAGTGCTCAAATCACTTAAAAGTGCTCATAAAATTGTATATTACTTTGGTACACATATCTTACCATAACTCCCACTGAAATCCTGCCTAAATTTATGCAGCTTTGCCAACATTTCAATAATTCTTCTAGCCTTGGCCCAATAGATTGAACCCTTTTAAGTCGACTCATCAATTTTGGTTTGGTCGATTTGATTTTTGGCAAAACATCAACAAAATCAAGCTTAGAGCGAAAACAAAAGAGTGTCGGTTGCAAACACACACACACACACATATACACACACACAGACACTCACCTCGTGCGAAATGGATAGACCCACAAACACTCGACCAAACTGGGATCAGCTGACAATATGCTTAGGCTCAGCTACGAGCAACTGAAGGGGCAGCTAAGCCTTGTGCACTTGGCTTCAAATTGCTGACACAACAACAACAACAACAAGAACAACAGACTGCAGTCTACTGCAACACGCATAATCAACACTCTATCCTTGGGGTATTGGCCTGGTCAGTTCAGTTCAGTTCGCTTCGGTTCACATTGGTTCGGTTAGGATTTTATGGCCAGCGAACATAAAACAACTTCAAAAAGACGAAACATTAAAGCGCACACAACATTGTCTATGTCCATTTAAAGAGGCAGGGGCTGCTGCACGGGAGTTGCAGTTACAATTGCCAGCATGTGTGTGTGTGTGTTTGTGTGTGTGTGTGTGGAGGTCAATGACAAGGCCCAAGCCGCCGTTGCAGCCCAGAGAGTCGAGCCCAAGAGCAGGTCCCAAGTCCAGGCCTAAGACTTTCAAGCCAACGAAGCATGCATACTAAGCACACTACAAGCCAGGGGGGCCAGAGGCGTAGTCAGTGAGTGGTAGTAGAGGTGGACAGGGGGGGGGCGAAGGAGAGCTATGTGTGACCATTGGCCAGCAGACTCTCTTGCATGCAGTCGTGCGTATGCCAATGACGACGACGACGACGACGACGACGTTGCCAGTTAACAACACGATTTGTTATTGTTGGACCCTCCCAATTCCCCTCCCCCCACTCCTCTCATACCCTTCCCTGTGCAGTATCGAACCTTAAGCCTAGCAACCTGCTGGCTTTGCTGAATTTATTAGCAGTCGTTCGCCAGTTGCCAGACAGACCAACGAGAGGCAGAAGAAGGAGAGAGTGAGGGAGAGGTAGCGGGGGGTAAGGTATTCAATGGGGGAGCAGAGGCTGCTGCTGCTGCCGACTGTGGCGACTGAAACCGTGCGCCGCATGATGCACCACCAAACATTCCATGGCAATCGATGAGTAAATAATGACCAACGCAACGCAGCCAAACTGGGGCGCAACTGTGAGTAGCGGTGAGTAGGGGCAACGCAGAGGAGGGGGGGACATTGCTGCTGCTGCTGTGCGGGTTCTCGATCTCCCTCGCTTTACTTCTGTTGTTGTTGTTGTTGCTATTCAGCTTGTTGTCGTCGTTGTTGTAATCACACTCAGCATGCATTTCAACATGCTGGCTGTGTGCCCCTCCCCCCCTCTCTAGCCACTGCTGTCCCCAGCCCCCTCTTCCCTTCTGCCTGCCCTTGTGCGGTTTTGTTGGGGCACTGGCGATGGCATATTAACGCCTATTGTGGCAGGGTGTGTGTGTGTGGGTGGAGACGGGTGCACACAGCCAACGCCCCATTATAATTTGAGTTAATTACGTATTTTAGCTATATAAATATTTCATTTATCATCAAGGGAAGGTCCCCTCTCCCTACTCTACCCCCCATTTGCATGGTATCCATGCGCCTACGCCTCTGCCAGCTGCAGCTTTTTGAACTCTGAACTTCCAGCCACTTGGCACGCGTAATTGAATATGAATACATAATGGAGCCGCAGCATTGTGTTGCACTAGTTGCAATGTGCCCAGAGCGGTGAAATATGGGGGAGGGGGGGGGAGAGTAGGATGGATTAAGCGTAGCATGGTTAGGCACAAAACAATTAACAATCGAATTATACCCACCCAGACTAGGGTTGCTTGAGCCCAATCTCAATATTTGTGTGTGCTGCCCTCAGGGCACAACCGCAACGGGTTGGGTTGCCAGGACCACACAAAGGGTCCTTCTTGGAAGACAGGAGATTACGATATGGAGAACTCTATACGGAATGTTAGCCAAGTCAGCTTAAGCTTTGTGTTTCTCTCAGCTAAATGAAACGTTTGCTTTTTAATGGAAACTTGTCCTCAGTGAGCAACACGATAAGCTAAAGTGAATCAATAAGCGTTAAATTGAGCAAAGCCAAAGACAATTGAGAGTGACATGAGGATAACAGGCAGAAAGTATAGATAAGTTTTGAAATTGCAAACAGAACTACATTTATATTAACTTAAGATTCCACTCAGTTTGTTTCGATTGAATTTAAGAACATATTTAGCGAAGCTTTCTTTATTTCTTTGCTACCAACATTGACTTTAGCCCCCGCCTAGTTATAACTCTCAATGTCCAGACAATTAACCTTTACGCTCCTTTACTCGATACACGTGCCACCTCACCCATTCTTCCCCTCTCACTCCCTCACTATCAGACTCTACAGTCGTTGCACGCAGCCCTCATGCCCACATCCTACTTCCTTCTTATGCTCCTTGTCCCTTCTCAAGTCAGCAGGAAAAGTTGTGCCTCCATTTCGACTGGGCTAACAAATTGTTTTCGTTTTTGTTGCCGGCGCCATGTCTACGCAGTACACCTCGTTCTAGGGGTAGAAGGAGCAGAGAGGGGGATAGGGGGTAAGCGGTGCCTGGCTGGCCAAAGTTGAACTTATGCTCTGCTTCATTATGTAATTATTAGTTTGTGCAATGAACCGTTACAGTTTGTGGGACTGTGTGCTTGAACGTGTGAATTATTTAGTAGCCAGTTCTTGTCGGGTTCCTATCGCTAGCATACCCTGTAAACAGCTTAGTCTTGAAGAGATGTATGCCAGCATATAAGAGGAACTTGTTAGTTGCTCAGAATGTCTTACAAATTTAATAAATTGTTGATATAACACAATAAAAATATGTTTCTCAATTTAGCAACATTATAAACTTCATATAAGTTAAGCAACGTTGTAAACTTCACATTAATAAACAGAACTTACTTTACCCAGTTTTCCAAGTAAGTTCACTGAGATTAGCAACGTTGTAAACTTCACATATCTCTAGCAACGTTGTAAATTTCACATAAGTAATGTGAATTTTAATTTTTCACTACTTCTGCAGGGTATTCTCGATTTCTACATAGTTAGTCACCTGCTGCTGTTTTTGTTGTTTACATATTTCTTGTGGTTAGTTGCAATTACAGCCTTAAACTGAACACGCAAGTTGGTCCCACCGCTTGGCGTCTAATTATAAATTTTGCCATTGAGCCGCAATTAAATATTTAATTTGCAATTGTTGAGATCCCCACTGCAAAATAACGTTGAAAATCCCTGCAAGTCCCCACGTACACAGAAAGTGAGGTAAATTTGCTAGGTATATATCCGATAGCGCAGATAGGGAACAACCGATAAACTGTTGACTGTTTCTAGCGGGAACTGTTATCAGGTGCACCCCGACCTGACAGTGGGGCGTCATTGTCTGCGACTTGTGGCTTTCTCGCCTTATTCATTATCAGTTGCGCCATGTCAACGGTGATTAATTCCGACAACGAAATGTGTCGACATAGCTCTGGTTCTTCCTCATTCGGGGGCTTTGACTTCTTTGCGTTTTCTTAATATTTGATGTAATTTCAATATTATCATTAGTTTTATGCCGTCTTGCAGGTTCCCCTGCCCCGCAACTCCGCGCATTATTGATGGGAAATACGATAAGTCTGTTGGGCGTGCGATAACAGTTTGAGCTGACAATTTGTTTGCCCAGGGGAGTAGCAAAAGCATGGGCAGGGGCAGGAGTGTCGGAGGGTTCGGGGGCGTAACCCGCAGTTCAAACTGCCTGGTCTCGTTGGTCTAGTGTTTGCAAAGCATTGGGGACACACGACAGCCTGACTAAGGCTTTAAAAGCCATTAATGTTAACCAAAGTTTGAGCACAAGTTAAACAGAAATATGAAATGCAAAGACTGGGGAATTAAAATGCAGCCCATGTGATAGATATACTAGGATATATAAGAGAGCGCGTTGTACATATATAACATGGTATCAAGTTCTGTATACAAAATGGTATAGATATAGTTATGTTTACAAATTTCTTTGACTTAAGCAGACTGTAAAGACTTCTTATTCGTGTAGAAGTATAATATAGCTCTGTTCTGATTTAAAGATCTATGTAAAGACTTAACATGCTAACAGAATATTAATATCATTTCTTTTCATTGAGTTTGAGACTAAGAAACTAATTATAGGGCTCTTGAAATTATATATTAGGTTACTTTCATTAAATTATAAGACTGTATATGCTTATATACTGTCTCGTCAAGCCTTAGCGCCTTAGCAGTCCTTGGTGCAAACGTTCTTTCCACTTCAATACGTAGAACCCTTTTTTGGATGTTTACGAAACGAAATTCCTTTGAATATTTCATTGTCATTTGCGATAGCTCAGCCGCTGGCTCAGGTTTTATATTTATTATGTGAAAGACCAAGGATAGCTTGCCTTAAAGCAATTTGTGATCTGAAAATTTAACCCCGTCAACATGGCGTAATAACCTTTAGCAGTCTTGCGGCAACCTGGTGAAAAATTCTTGCTTCATTGCGTCGGTGAAAAGTTCAGTGAAGCATGAAAGCGCTTTTCGCACTTGCAACAGGCCGAGAGCGAGAGAGAGCACACAGTTCTTCCACTCTCTCTTTCTCGCACAGTTTTCCCCCCATGCTGGCACAACCCCTCAAGCTACGCCACTGTGAATGTACACCACCTGCCCCGCTGCCACTTGGCTCTGACCGAAACAGCAAGTTGACATTAGCCTTACAAGCTCATGAGCTGCTGTCATAAACTTTTATTATCATTACACTTACGTTGACTTGCTTGCCTCCCTCTGTCTACCCCTCTTCCTCCACCCCCTCCCTATGCCTTCTGTTGGACGCCGCCTCTGGCTGTCATATTTGTTTTATTGACTACGCCACATGACAGCGGGAGGAAGCCAAGCCGAAGACACCGAGTGAAGTAGGCAGGGACAGGGGCAAGAGGGCACTCCGGCACTGTCACTGGGTGTCATGCTCTGTAAACTGCAGTCAATGTCCTCTTTTGTTTTCAAACAGAGCGCACAGCCGTAGCTGGAGGAAGGGGAGGGAGATAGCTGATTGTGAGGTATGGCAAATGCACTTCTAACATTTGTCAGCGCAAAGTGTTGCACATGCTGATAAGATTACCGTTGGCTGATAACGCTGCATGAGGCATTTCCTGAAGTCGCACGTTCCCGTTGACATTTGATAAGCACTTGAACGTCGCTCGTTTGCCTGTGCCGAGATTAGTAGAGGGTGGGACAGATGGGAAAGAGAGAGAGAGTGAAGAGAAAGACCTGAGTGAGAGCCTCATTTGGCACTTGAACTCTGCTCCCCCTCCTCAACTTCCCCTTACCCCTTTACATTTTTTGACATAGCTTTAATTTGACTTGAAAGAGGCACTTGAAGCGCCTTTCGGGCTTCCTTTTCTCCCACACACACATACACACCCTTTCGCACTCTTTCCCTTTCTCACTGCTCTCGCAGCACGCTCCAATTTCAAAGTACGCGCGACTCCTAATCAAACAAACGGCAGATGCCTCTGAGCAACTGGCACAATTCAAATGAGTTGCACAAGAATGAAAATCGGAAAGAGTCAGGAGCGGAGCAAGTGTGGGAAAGGGTAATGGCAAAGAGGGAATTCGAAGCCCGCTTGACGTTCGACTTTGATGCAGTGCGAAAGTAAAGTTTTTTCACTGCTTTCTTTTTAACTTTTTACGTGTCTTTGCCGTCTTCGTGCTTTCTAGTGATGAGGGCGTGAGAAGACAATAATTCAGTAAGGGATTTGTTAAGTTAATAAAGAATACACTAGCAAATAAACTATTTATCATTTAGAATAATCTATTATAGCCTGAAAACGTATACAGATATGTATTTATATTACTGTTTTGAGCTGAAAAACTAAAGGAAAATTGCATTATTCAACACTTACAACACTTTAAAAATTCTCTACTCTGCATCGTACTTTCATCAGTCGTGTCAAGTCGTGTCACGCGACCCAACCCTAGTTCCTTTTCCACATGCTGTGCCTCTTTTTGCGGCCTCGCTCATCGCAATCTACTCACATGTGAGTGTGTGTGTATGTGTGAGTATGTTTGGCATTGTTGTAAGCTGAGTGTGGAGTGGTTGAAAGGATAGTGGCATCGTTGCTTGGGTTAGTAAAGGATAGGATAGCATAGGGTGCAATGACAGCTGGGTTGGGTTGAACGGGGTGTGCCACATGCGATCTATCTATGTGGAAGGAAGGTGAAGAAGAAGCACATCTACATACATCACTGAATGAATATAAGTGTGTGTGTGTGTGTGTGCGTGAGTGCATATCCTTTGGCTTATCCCTGTCGGAGCGTGTGCTTTACGCCAGCTTGTCGTGTGCCTTTGGGTTATACATTTTACTCACTCGTTCATATTACACAAAAACAGAAGCACTTTGCAGCGGATTAGGTTTAAGGTATGCCTGATATTCGAAATGAAGCGAAGGGTGGTGAGTAGGGAGCGAAGGGGAAGAATAAAGCGAGAGGTGCCCAGCGCCTGTTGAGTCAGATTCAGATGTGCGAAAGGGGTTAGTGGATTAATAGATGAAACGAGCGAATGAATACATGTGTCTTCCTACTTGAGACAATGAAATGTATGAGAATATGCAACTGAGTATCTTGAGTTGTTATTACTTAAGAGCTTTAATGGGTGATTAAGCAGCTTTTACTTATAAACTTTAAGCTTAAATGATGATTGGATAAAGCTAATTTTAACTAAAGTAAACCTCTTGACAACATTGAAATCGGAATTGATAATTTGTGATTACAAAAACCTTTTGTTGTTGCTGTTTGATAATATATGAACAACAAATCGTGGCAGAAGTTGAAAGAACTATTGAATTTAAAGTTAGTTGAGAGCTTTGGATGATAAAACAGTTTTTACTAAATAATTTTAAAACTCAATATTTGATTATAAAGTATATATCTTTATAAAGAAATAATAAATAAAGAATTAATAAAGGTTCTAGTTAACATATGTTTGCAGTTCCACGTTTACTCCTTTGGTACAGTTGCCAAAACTATACGAAGCTGTTTAAGAGCCTTTAAACTGTTGGCTTTAAGGTTTAAACTAGCAAAAAGCTTCCGGCCAATGCGCAAAAAACCAATTGAAGCCCTTCAATCGACAAGCTGCCTATGGCGCAGAGCTGCAGCACTTGTAGGCCTGGGCTGGTCCCAGCCAACTCCCTGACTGGTTGGTTTTGTTGGTTGGCTGGCAGTCAACAATCAGTCAGTCATTCATTCATTCGAGCATTCGGGCACTCATTCATTCATTTGCGCATCCACACTGGGTAGACGGCGGCATTCATTCATGAGCATCGAGGCATTCAGTGCAAATCCGCACAATGTCTTTAATTCCCTTGATATTTCACTTTGTATGCGCCGCCGTGCAAACAGACACCCAACAAATAACTAGGTGTATATATTTAGTTGTCTAGCATAGTCCACATCCTCACACAAGCACACACAAACACAAACACACACACGGGCAGGGAGAGACAGACAGACAGCTTAACCCGCCGCTGTTAGCTGCGGCTGTGTGGCAGCACGCCAATGTGGGGGCGTGGCAGCACCCATGGGTGTCATTGCTACGTTTAATATTGCAAAAAGGATGCCGGCAGCGACAGGAGCAGCAGCATCAGCAGCACCAGCAGTCGACGTCGCGGTGGCGCCCACATTTGTCTTGTGCCCACTTTCCGTGTTGCCTTCCTTCCTGCAAGCGACGCGTCGCGAGTCGGAGGTGGCAACAGGAAGAAGAACAGGAGCGGAGTGTAACGTGGCGCGGGGGGATTTGATATTTACTTTAGTCTGGCATTTGCTTTATGCTCTCAAATAAAAAAGCGCTTTCCCCGGCTGTTGGTTTTGTGTCGCTTTTCCCCCATTTCCCTGACCCTGCGTCTGCCCTCCACGATTTTATTTCGCCTGATTTTTCCACAATTTTTCCTTACACATTTTTATACTTATTTCTCTCGCCATTTCACTTTTCGCCATTTCTGTCGGGTGTAATGTTTGATTTGCTGTTTGTTTTTTAGCTCTCTGCTTCCGTTTGCCAAAGCGCTGATCCAAAACTCTCGACTAGCTGCGATTCCTTTTTATACCCTTCGACCATTGAAAATGGTCAAAAAAGGGTATACTAACTTTGTGCAAATGTATGTAACAGGCAGAAGGAGGCGTGGCAGACCCCACAAAGTATATATATTCTTGCTCAGGATCACTAGCCGAGTTGATTGAGCCATGTCTGTCTGTCTGGATGTCCGGATGTCCGGATGTCCGGATGTCCAGATGAACACACAGATCTCAGCTATTATAAATGCTGGAGACACCAAATTTGGAATGAAGGTTCCTATGTACTCGGCGCAGATCAAGTTTATTTCAAATGTTAGGTGCCACGCCCACCGCCCCCACAAATCAATAATTTAATTTTTGAACTCAATTTGTAAGCGCTGTATAAAAGATACAACTTTCTGACTTTAACATATACTAAGCTGAATGAAATATCTACGTAGTCTCCAAATTACAATCCGATCGAACAATAATCACAGAAGTTATTTAAGAAAGTATGAGCATAAAACCAAGTGCTTCTGTCAGCTAACAAGGGAGGCGGGCGAGCGCGAAGCGCGAGCGCCATCTGTCGGGATTAATTTCAAAGCATGTGCATATTCATATGTGTATGAATTTAACAAATTAAACTACACGGGAACATAGGTCGAAGGGTATCCCACTGTCGCGTTTTGCGCGACTGTTGCTTTTCTTACTGGTTTATAGTACTCTCGCTCTGTGTGTGTGTGTGTGTTCGCTTTAATAAGCTTTTATTTCCGTTTTTCAGCATGTTTTCCTCTGCTTTATTTGAGCGCATACCCTGTAGTTGTTGTAGTAAAATAAGTTACATAATGGCAGTTTATATATTGATTGATAGATGGAGTAAAAATTTGATTGGAATTACGAAATATATAGTAATGTATAATATATAGTAATGTATATAGTAATGTATAAATAATAATCGTTAGGGTAATAATCGATAATAATCATTTTAAAACATTAATAACAATACACATATTTAAAGTCCTTTCGTCGTTAAACTTCCGTACAGAGTATGTCTGCATTTTGCATACTCTCCACCAGCTTATTTCTATACTCAGCTTTTTTTGTTATTGTTGGCGATTTTTACTCTCCTCCAGCTTGTTGCTGTTTTTCTTTTGCATCGTGCTCCACTTGGCGTTCTTATTCATAGCTTTTAATTTGCGGTCGAAATGAAATAACAATAAATAAAATGACCACTCCGCGGCCTTTCCCTCTCTCCCCTTCCTCTCTCACTGTCCATCTCGGATTCTTGTCTGTTTCCCTCTTTTTCGGGGGACATTCCCAAGTCGCGGTCGCCGTCGCGGGTCCTTTTGCGTTTGCTGCGAGAATTGTTGGAATTTTATGTAAAAATGTGCAAGAAGTAGAAGTAGCAGAAGAGGAAAAAGAAGAAGAGAAGGAGAGGAAGAGAAAAAGAGAGAGGCGAACAAAAAAATGCTGCCGCTATTTGTTTATATTTGTTTTTATCTAGATGGCGTTGATTGCAGGTATTTGTTTGTGGCCTGCTCTTCGGCTGCATGCGGGCCTCGAACCTCGTTTCTCCTCCCGTCCAACTTTGCGGTCGACGACGCTCAATGTGATTAAGAAGTTTGCTATGTGGGGTAGGAGGGGGTTAGGCCGAAAGCGATTAGTGTGCCTGGTTGCAGGCGGACCGAGAGATAAGCGAGAGACGATTGTCGAGTTCGAATTTCCTCATTTAATTGCACATTTAAAGTTGCACAGTTGAGCACAGTTGGTATAAGTTGCAAAAGGTAAGAATAAGAGGGTTACTCTTTCACTTAAAATCAATCATAATAAAGGTTTATCTACTCTGATTCCATGCTGAAATATACTCCCATTATGAAGCTAAACATTCATAGTTTAATCATATTTCATTGAATAGTTTTACACTTAAACTTTTTCTGAATTTCCTCGACCAATCTGATGGGTATTAGAAGCTGCCACTTGGCTGCAATCTGCAATCTTCTGCAACTAAAGTAGCTAACAAGTTCTAAGCACTTCCGATAAGTTGCTTAAGCAGCGTTTTCATTCAACAAACAAACCAAACAAACACAAAAAAACTGGAGAAGAGAACGGGAAACACACACACAGAATTGGCAATGAAAGTTTTCAGCTGCAATAAATTCAGTTTGGCACAGTTTGGCAACAACTTTTGGTTTGCACAGAAGCGCTTATAAATAATAATAATAATTTTCTGTGCAACATATTGGAAACTTGGCAACGACAGCTGCATGCAACAACCAAAGCCAAAAAACCAAAAGATTGGAAACCGACAAAAAAATATATCGAAATATCGAAGGCAAAGGGGAAACTCTGGAGATACCCTGGAAAATATTTAAGATTCTTAAAACTAATGAAACAAACAACAACAACAGGAAATCAAATGAATTGAACCACATGATATCAAACATTACCTGCATAAAATATACCCAATTTGAGCAATATATTTTACAGGGTATCAGCACATACGTAAAAGTTGTTGCGAGACAAAAAGTTTCTGTCAAATGTGCAGAATTTAATAATTTGTATAAATTGTTGACTTTTTTTCTGGTTATAGTCGATTGCAGTTTGTAGCACATGTTTGCTTGTTGAACTTTATGAAGTTGCAACCACAGCAACTGCAAGCTGCAGGTGTATCTTGTATCTGCATCTGTATCTTTATGCAGTTCAATTATATTTCCGCATATTGTACTCAGTCAAAGATAAAGAAAAGGAAAACGAATCAACCAGGAGATCTCCACACCTCCAGCTACGACTGCAGGCTGAAAATAAAATGCTATAAATCATGCTATAAATATTCTTAAATATCTCGTATGGGTTTCTCTCTAACTGGCCCATGCTGTGCCGCATAAAATGTTCATTAAACGTTGCTTCTTCGTATTGTAATTCCTCTTCGCCCTCAGAGTGTTCGCCATTGTCTGGCAAATGGGTGTGACGACAGTTGTTATATGTATATATGCGCTATATACATATGTATGACTATTTACCATATATATGTATATATGCAGGTATATATAGAGCTGGCGCTATGCACATTAAATTGATTTTACGGCCCTTTTTAGGGCTTTATTGTCCCGAGTGTGCACAAAATGCAAATGAATGAATGTGAATGCATTTGAAATTTTTTGGCCCAATATTCTGGGTGTATAATTAAAGCGCAGTTAAAAAATTTAACGCAATGGCATCGTTAAAATTATGAGCATAACGTGCTCACCCTCACACACACACACACACAGAATACTATCCAATGTGACACATACTCGTACATAGTTGCTATGCCCATCAATAGGCCGTGATTGGTTTATTAGTTTAGTCAAGTTGAGATCAGCAGAGCACAGCGGGAGATGCATTCAAAGTGTTTACGGCGTCGTTCATTAGTCCGTCTAGCTGGAAGGGGGTCTGATTATAATAGGAAATTAATAAGCGATAGATTAGAGATCTGGAATTTGGAATAATGGGAAACCATAGAGAGATTGACATGTGGTAGAAGTGAAAGATTCAAATTCAAGTCAAGAAGTTGTCATCTATTCAGTGTTTATGCGAGTTTGGGTTATGGTTTATGTTGTCAGATTTAATCTCAAGGGGTTCTTTATCAATTATCGTTTATATTGCACCCTTTGCAAAGACTTTGATTGATGAATGGCAAAAGTACTCGATGGGACGCAGTTTGTTGTACTCTCTGCCTGTATTATCCATGTCCTCCATCATGCACTGTATGATTGACACCCTTTCGGAAATAAACCTGGGGTTCCAATATTACCACTTGGTGTTACGCTTATTAATTGACACAGGTTCAGTATTTTGTGACCTTCCACCCAATGTTCGCATTGTATTCTCCTCTCCTGTCTACCTCTATCCTTTCCACTTCTTCGCCCATCACAATTTGAAAATCTCTTCTTGCACTTTAAGTGCCAACAGTGCGGAAATTTGGCTCTTTCTTTTACATGTGCTTTGTGTTTGTGCTTCCCCCTTTTTGACGTCTCTCCTTCGCGTCTCACTTCTCCAACTTGAAATGCAATACAATGGGCATTAAGTAATTGTTGCTGTTGTTGTTGTTGTTGCTGTTGACAAATCCGCACATTTTTCATAAGCCACGGCGGAGCGGCCTGCACAATACGAATAAGTGTGCTAGAGATGAGTGCGTGTCACGAAGCCATAATGCTGGAATATGCCAGAGATATATAATTGATGGGATACGCTGTCTGTTCCGATCAGTAGTGGTATGTTTTTGGAATGTATTATTGTGTGTTTATTAAGTTTAATAACAAACTAGAAAGAAATATATCTCTGTATTGTATATAGTTTAAAAATCGTACAAAATCATGATACAGATCAAGAAGTTATATAGGTTTTTCGCTGTAGCCTTTAAGTATTATATTTAGTTCAAAATCAGATGGATAAATTCACGTATTCAGTATATAGCTTCAAGATCGTACAAATCCTAATACAGATCAGGATAATGTAATAAGTTTCCCCTATTGGTATTCTGCTGACTTGTTTAATAGATTCTACAATTTCTGCCTCATCTATTCCATGTATGACTAAGTGCACGAACTCATCTCCAATTGGCACTCATATTTGTAAACGAGTGCACTCACACACACACACATACACACTCCCTCATGTGCTCAACTTGTTCGGTCTGCTTATTGCAGTCGATATTCGCCTTCGCCTTTGCCATTCGGTGTGTACTATATTTCTTTTTGCGCCTATTATGACACGGACATGGGATGCGAGTGCCGACGTTTCAATTGCGTGGAGTGTCCATCACCATGCCCATTCGCCCCCTCTCTGCCTCTCTCTCCCTCGGGCTTATCGTGGCACTCTGCTGTGCATTCTGGCTGTTCGGCTCTCGGCTTTCGTCACACGCTTTATGAGGGCACATTATGCCATTTAACGCAGCTTAAATGCTGCTCATAAACTCAAGACTTGAGTCACTCAAGTACTACGGGCTACGTTGTGCCAGTCCCTCGGGCAGCGTAATACCCGGATCGGTGCCCACATAGTCGGGAATACTTGTATATACGATACGTACATAATACATACGCATTAATGCACTTTCGTTTATGAATATTTAACATAATAATCATTTATTTTGCTGTGCAATATTTTTCGACAAATTAAAGTACTTTCCAAATTATTTATTCATATTAACTACGAGGAAAAGTACTGGAAGTTCGGACAGTGCGAGTGTTTTAAGGAAGCTCTTAAGATGTTTTAGAAAGAGTTTGTACTTTCCGAGCTAAATACTTTTATTCTAAACCCATAAGAAGTATACCTTTACAGTACATATTGCAATCTAATCCGTATATATTTTTTTCCCCGAATTCGCTCATTAATTTTATTAAAAATAGTTAATTTATTATTCCAATTTTGGCAGCTGAGTTAAACGTTTTTCAGATTGTTTGCAATATTTTTATGCTTTTTGCTGCTGCTTCCATTTTCGCACAGGCAAAAATGAATAATTGTGCAGTTACCTTGACTTTTGCATATATAATAATTAGATAATGGCGAAGGCAAAAACAATTGCAGCAAGAAATCTGAAAATAACCTTTGCATTCTTCTCGTTTCATTTTGTGGCTCGTTAAGTTCGCAGAAAAGCAAAATTAGCTTTGGCAAAAAAAAAAATTCGCAAAAAAATAAATGGCAAACAAAAAAAAAAACTATTGTAGCTAACCTTGAGTTGGCTTTGGCAAATGCAACTAACAAAACACAATGCGAAGCAGCAAAACACCATTAATAAAAGTACAAAGAAAAAGAAACCAGATAGCAAAAGATTTAAAGCCAGCGCCGTTGAGTCTGTGGCCAGAACTGTGAATTATGACCAGTTTTATGTGTCTCCTCTATACGGGGGAAGGGCGTGTCGGAATTGGAATCGACAGTAAAGTGAAGAGTAGATTTATAAAGCATGAGAGTTGGCAGGAATCATAAAGTTATTGCAGATGGCAAAGAATGCTTGAATTTACTTGAAATCCACCAAGGAATTGGATGAGTGTTTGATATATTCATTAGATATATTGTATATTGCATATTGTATACTTAAATTAAATTAATTTGATGAGATATTTCCTATATTTATATATTATATATATTAATATATAATATATTGTACATTTTAGAATCCTTTGGTGTTGAAGAATAAGAGTCTAAGATCACTATATTCTGTAGGTTTAAAAGTACTGTGTGATTATCATTACTATATGCAGAACTCATTTAAGAACTCCCTTATACTGTTGTATATTATATGTATATTAGTACTAATACAAGTTTTACTTGTCTGCTCCTATCACAGGAAATCAGAATCATATGAAATCTCTCTCGTTGGGTCTCGCTCTTCCTCGGCTTTAAGCACTGTCCTGCTCAGCTGTTGTTGTTGTATTTATGCACATGTGACAACCCCAAAGGGATGACAGCCACTCGTCCTCCCTCCACCCTCCACCCCTGTAAAGCAGAGCTAAAGCTTTACTCGATTATATTGCTGATTGCTTTCCGGTGACAGGCAACCCTGGTCCCCTTGGTCTCCCCTAGGGCACCTCAACAGGCTGCTTTGAATACGTCGCGTTTCTCGTTCCTCGTGCAAGCCATGTGGAAAAATGCGGGACCCGGCAAGGCTGGCTGCCACTAGCAATACTCTGATACACTCCCCCACACTCCACACATCTACCCCAGAGCCAACTGCTGCCCCTACTTCAAATGTCCCACAGGGCGAACTGCTTGTCACTTCAATTGTGTGGAACGCCGAAAATATTGTACGAAATTCGAAAAAGAATGGCAAAAAATATAAGAATTATGAAAACAAATAAAATGAGAATGGAAATGTTGGCGAGTGCGTGACTTAAAACAACTGCTGAAAGCGATTTGAGATAGGTCTGATCAATTGAAAGCTACAATTGACCCGCATGTCCGCACTTTGCCAGCCCACTTGGCCCACTTATCAGTGCAATTGCATTGCCATTGGCGGCCCCACCCAACTAGACAACTACAGCAATAACAATAACAATAACAACTACAGCAAGAATATTAATCCAAGACAAGGTCTGATGCACAGCAATCGATAAGTCGAAAAATCTCAGTCCCAAATGCAATTACCATAAACATGCAAAGCGCCTAGGCCAGCTGCAAAATGCAGTTGATGCTGATGCTGATCCTGAAGCTGATGCTGCTGCTGCACTCAAATTAAAAAGTTTTCAAAACTAACGCACAAACTATCTATTCAAATAGATAGCTTTGCTTCTATGTTATAGAGTGGGTGAAAAAGATGGACACAGCCAGATGCAGAGAGGGAGAATAGGGATAGCAATTGCCAAAACTGTTTAATAATGCCCTGCAGAGATGAAGTTGTTGAGGTAGGTAATGCTTGGGAGTGAGTTATGAAGAGATTAATGTATTCCAGAAACCACTACGTAAATATATTCTTATTTGCCTAACATTATTGTTATGTCTGTACGTATGAACGCCTATTTCTCAGAGACTGTAAGAGTTAGGGCCACGAAATTTGATAAGAATGTATCTTGCTTTTGGACTTAGATTAAGAAAATTTTATAACTAAGCCGTGCCCTCTTCCACCTGAAAAAAAGGAATAATTATTGCTAGAATTGCTTGAAAACTCAAGAAGCATAAAGGAAGTACCTTAAGTGATCTTTTAAACTTACATTTTTATTTAATAAACGATAAACTGCTAGAAAAAAGGAAAGTAAAGGGTATTTTTGAGTCGAATTTCCTGCTTCTTCTGTCCTCTGTTTGTTGTGTTCACTTCATTTGCCAGTTTCCATTGCCGTTGACTTCTAACTTTGTCCGTCTTTGTCCATTCCAATGCTCAGTTCAGTTCAGTTTATTTTATTTTGCTAGTATTTTTTTCAGTATTTATTTTTTTTCTCTCTCTCTCTTACTTTACAATTTTCTGTTGTATTTCCTATGCAATTTTGTGTCGCCGTTGCTGTTGTAGTTGTAGTTGTTTTTGGCTGGTTTTGCCAGTTGGTTGGTTTGTTGAAGGTCGTCCAACAATTTTTGGAAAGTACATTTAGAAGTTGTTTTGTTGCTCGTGTTGTTGTTGTTGTTGCTGTTGCGAAAACATAATTGTTGCAAAATGCGGTTTGGTCCGCTGTGGACTTTATATAACTTACGAAAATAGATTGTGATTGCATTACGAAGAGTTTCGGTTGCCTTTTTTAATGAAGCAAAAATAAATAAACGAAGCTTTAATAGTTTTATGGCGTTGAGTTGGTAATAAAATTGAAGTATTATGTACTTTAAAGATGAGATGACTAAGAAAACATAAAATAGTATTTATAGAATTAATTAAAACTATATAAATGTTACTTGGCTTAGCTGGTTGTAGTAAACATTTCTGGAATACATTTAAATATTACAATTCAGTATATTTTCTTTCTTCTTCCGAGTGAATTTCTCCTAACCTGCCACAAAATAATGTTCCATATTTGGCCGGAACTGCCCCAAAGCGAAGTTTGTTGACATATGCGAAAGAAAGAAAACAGAGAGGCAAGAAATCCTTACAAAAAGTGAGAGAGAGAGAGGAGAGAGAAAGAGGGATCGATAGACAGACATCAATTAGGGTTGCAAGGGACAAGGGGAAAGTTGCTGGGGCTTGGCTTTGAAGGCTTTTGGGTGGCCAAAAACTACAAGCAATACGATTATATCGCTGGCATTTGGCCAAAATTTATAAATCAGTGGAACAATTTGTGCTGATTTAGTGACATGATACGAACGGAGCCAACTAAAGGACAACAGCAAAGAAAGAAGGAAGGAAGGAAGAAGGAGAATTAGAATGAGAACGAGAGAAGTGGAACGAACAAAGCCTCAAAGTGAAGTGCAATGAACACTGAGGGAAACCAGCAACTAGGGGCGGAGTTGGGAGATAGACAATAAAAAGAGGAAGAAGAAGACTAAGAAGAAGAAGTGCAATGAAGTGAATAACGTTATAAATAAAGAAATGCTCAAATTAAAAGTGCACACGTTGAGAGGGAAAGAGAGAGAGAGCAAGATAGATGTGCTGAGAAGCGGACAATTAGCAGCGGAAAAACAGAGAGGGAGAGAGAGTGGGAGGATGCATTAGGGAAAGGGAAAGAGAGAGAGCAAGTAAAGTGGTAATAGTTGTGTCGCCAAAGTTTTTGACTGGCAACTGGCCAAAGCAAAAAGTACACACTAAATTGAGTTACTTGGAAGTCCGAGAAGGGCCAGGAATGAACTACGAAACAGTTACCTAATGCAACGTGCTGGGCATACCCTAGAAGTGTCATTGGATAAGTTTGCAAAAAAACAAGAATACTTTATCGAACTCATTCTAAGAACTTGAATGGCTGATTTTAGTTACAGTTCTTGGCAGTTGTTTATGTAATCAACAGATTATCAACTGAATGGAAGTGTTGTTCTTGTTTTCTGACCATTCATAATAGAACTTACTTATTTTATATGATATACAATATATCTATATTCTATAGAGAAGTATGTATCTTACAGTTATCCCTGTCTTATAATATATATTAATATAACAATATTTCCATATTTAAACTTCCACATACTTCAACTTTGTTCAGCTCAAACTTCGTCGCCAATTTGTTCCTGTTCGCTCGCATATTTTGCCATTATGTTTCCCGTTATAATAAACTTCTCACTTCTACATGAAAAATGTGAGGCGACATGTTGCAAGTGGCAACCCAATTTGCGGGCGTTGCAGCTGCAATGTTGCTGCCACGCCGAGACGGCGACAAATTTCGCACGAGATGTCAACACGCCCCCAATGACGGCATAAATCTTGAGGTCACAGTGAGTCAGAAAGCGCTGCACGCAGTCCGGAAGCAGTTACTGATTAGCAGCCTCTGCCCTGCACTCCTCTCCCGCCCACCTCACCGGAAATGGGGGCAAAGCGAAAAAAAGAAAAGGAATTAAAAATGCAAACTGAAAAATTTGAATAAAACAACGAGACGATGGCGACGAATGCGAATGAAATTAAAGCGCGCTCAGCAAATGCAATTGGGCAAAGTAATTATGCAAACCAGTAGGGAAGAGAGGGAGGAAGGGAGATGGTGGAAGGGGGGTCAGCTGCAGGCCAAGCAGGCGAATGCAACTATTGCCTCAATTTGAACTTTTTAGGCCATGGATTTTAAAAAAATTCATTAGGCCATGGATTTTAAAAAAATTCATGGACTATTGTGTTTGTCGGAACGGAAATGTGCGTAACAGGCAGAAGGAGGCATCTCCGACCCCATAAACTATATATATTATGAATCAGTATCAGTAGCCGAGTCGATTGAGCCATGTCTGTCTGTCCGTCTGTCCGTCTGTCCGTCTGTCCGTCTGTCCGTCTGTCCGTCTGTCCGTCTGTCTGTCTGTCCGTCTGTCCGTCCGAATGAACACCTGGATCTCGGAAACTATAAGAGCTAGAGTCATGAAATTTTGTGACAACATACGTATATATTGCAGTGTCTCAAAGTTTTTTTGAAATTTGGACACGCCCCTTCCCACCTTAGAAAATCAGTAATAACTATAACAACTATATATACTATGATAACACAACCCCACAAACAACAAAGTTTGTCATGATCTGGGTATGCGGCATATGCAGTTATATGTATTTTGGGTCGCTGAATCCGAATCCGGGGTCAGAAATTCTCCATCACGTCTGGATTTCGACCTAACCTCAAAAAACTGAAAAACCTTTGGATATCCCCCAAAAGATATAGAATCGTGATCTGGGCATGCGATATATGTTTTAACATGTATTTTGTCCTTCTAAGTCCGAATCCGAAGTCCAAATTTGCATAGCACGTCTGAGTTTCGACTTAACCTCAAAAAACTCGAAAAATTTTTGAAGGCCCAAAAAATAATGGGGGGTCATGATCGGGTCATGCGATATATGTTTCTATATGTTTTTGGACCTTCCGAATCCGAATCCGAATCCGAATCATGCCCAGATCACGATTCTATATCTGTTGGGGGATATCCAAAGGTTTTTCGGTTTTTTTAGGTTAGGTCGAAATCCAGACGTGATGGAGAATTTCTGACCCCGGATTCGGATTCAGCGACCCAAAATACATATAACTGCATATGCCGCATACCCAGATCATGACAACCTTTTGTTGTGGGGTTGTGTAATCCATGGCCTTATACAGTCAGCTCCTGACTGTAGCGTTTGTATTTTTTAATTTAATTTTAATGAGGCGTGCTCTTTCCCGCTTTTACCCGCTTCGAGCATAATTTATGCAAATTAATTTGGTGAAAAAGGAACGTTAACTATGCGGATAGTTTGGGAGAGAGAGAGAGAGGGAAAGGGGCAGTGAGAGAGAGACAGTGCGAGTGGAAGAGGAGGCATTTTAAATCACATTACGTATGCGCCGCATAGACCCAGGTGAGCTGGCAGTGAACTGTGCTTGTGCGTGTCAGGGGGGGAGGGAATGATAAGGGGCGTGGGGGCACGCCTCTTGTATGTTGCGGTCACAATGGTTCGAGTCTCAGTTCGAGTTGGAGCTGGAGTTGCAGACTGCATTGGGTACGGGTTGCATGTGCCACGCTGTTGCGTAATTAATTGGCCATGTTGCATTTGAGTGGCCGACCAAGTGGCTGAATGACGGCAACCCACACCCCCCTTTCATCAGCCACTGTACTCTTATTTCCCCACTCCCTTCTACCCCTTCTACTCTGCCAGGTTTCGCATTACAAGGGAATCAGCAAAAGTAGCTACAATTGAGTTCTCTTCTCAGTTGTTGTTTTGTTGCCGCCAGCAAATCTCAAATTGTTCAGCCAGCCAGCAAGCGGCAAGGAGTGAGGAGGGGGAGGCAGGGCAAAGAAAGCGATTCGAATTGCATTAGCCATCGAGAAGGGGAAGCAACAGCAACTTGTGTTGAATGTGCGAAACAGTTTAAACTATGTTGAACGGCAGCAGCTCAGCAATTGTCTGTGCCGATTTGAGGTGGATTGAGGTGTAAATGGAGTTGCACATAAAGTTAATATTGAACTGGGAGATAAGCTAATGAGCTGTACGTCAAGTGCAGATGATGGAAGGGGTAGAAGGGGTAATAGCACTGAAATGAAGTGAATGTTAAGAACATTCTTTACAGAAAGGGATTATTGTAAATTGTCTTCAACAGTCAGCAAAATTTCTATTACTTCAAATATTGTAAAGTCAATATAAATATTTTCTTTAATTTATTTTCATCACAATTTCAATCAAATGATGCATTTTATTCATTAATATCTTGACATTTTATTGTCCCCAATATTCAAAGGTGTTTTTTTGACATTATTTAGATGAACTGAGAAAAAACATATGCTTAGTCAATATTTACATTTACTTTTTTAATCTTTTGCAATACTTCCTTAGATTCAACTATCTTATCTTTATAGTTCCAATCACAGATCTTTTTCAATTTATTATGCTTACATTTTCAATCTGTAGAACTTTTTGTTTGCAACTTTAATAGTTTCCACTTTGGCATTTGGGGAACTTTAACAACTGAGCTGCAACTCTCTCATTTCGCCTGCTGCAATCTCACACCTCATCAACAAGTGCAGTCGAAGTTTGCTTCAAGTGCTTTCACACACACACACACACGCATGTACAGCTGTCAATGTGCGTGTGTGTGTGTGTGTGTATTTAACTTTCACCGGCCACTTGATAAGTACATCAACAACAGACCCAAACACACTCATCGTTGTCGTCCAGTCAAAAGAAAATTTGCATAACTTTATTAAACGAGCTGGACGAGCACTGCCCCGCCTCCTGCCTCTCTGCCGCCTTTCCCCTGCCCCTGTTTAATATCCTTTGGCAAGGCACTTAAGAGTGCAGCAGCAAAACTTGAGGACTTGTTGAAGTAGCCCTGGCAGCGACGACTGTCTGCAGTCGACTTCATCTCCGTCTCCGTCTCCATCTGCTGTTGCAGCTGTCGAGGCGTCAACTGCAGCTGGACCACGCTGCGTATGCGTATTATCAAAGAGGCCTGGCCATAAATTATGTGCCAATTACAAAAGCCAATTGCATTAATCATGCGACGACTTGCAAGTCCCTCAAAAAGGCGCCATGACAACCAGCCTCCTGTTGCTACCTCCCTCCCTCCCTCCTGTCCGCCTGTCTGTCTGTTTTGCTTGTCAAGAAATGGGCGTGGCCAAAACAGGCCAAGCGGCAGCTGCTGCTGCAAACAGAGAGAGAGAGAGAGAGAAACTCGTTTTGCGTTTGGTTTTCTTCTAAGTAAAATGCGTAAAATGTCATAAATTTAACGCAGTCGCGTTGCAAACTTTGGCCTCAAGCAAACACAGCTCCCCTCACTCCCCACCGCCACACTGTCATGTAAATGTGCAACAGCCTGGCGACAGGAGACTGGAGACTGGAGACAGAAGCCTGGAGACATGAGGTCGGGCAAGGCAAGGCAAGGCCTGCAAAGCCGCCAACTGCTTTTAACTGTCATTAATTATGTCAAAATAAGATTTAAATGCCTTTTTGTCTGCACAAACATCAGCGGCGGCATGCGATGTGACACGACCACCCCCTACCCCTCTCCATTCCCCTATCCCTGTCCCCTCTCTGCCCACCTCCTGCTTGCACAAAGTTTTAGTCTCTCTAAGCTCACTGGCTGCATAAATATCATTTGTTTAGTACAATTTCTGAGGCGACTAACGTTAAGACTTTTGTGTTTTCTGCTCGGCTTTTAGTTTAAGTTGACAGAGAGGGAGAGAGAGAGAGAGAGGAGGGTGGGGAAGGGATTGTGGGTAGGGGGTTTGTATATTCGCGCCAGCTGTACAAATAAACTCTCATTAATTATGCGCATTTGGCGTCGCTTCCACCGCGGCATAATGAGCCGTAATTTTATCGAGCAGCCTTTAGGGGGTGGTAGTGGGAGGAGCGAAATGTGAGCGGGGTGCAAGTTGTGGTAGGGGCTGTATGGCCTGAGTTAATAGAATTTTGAATAAGATATTATTTGAAGCATTAGGACTGATGATGATTAAATTGGAAATTGTGAAACGCCAGTTATGGCAAATGTTTCGAAAGTTGTTTTGAAAAGTGGAATATGGAATGTGTGGTTAGGGAGAAAACTTTATAAATGACATTATATTTATGCTTTTATCTTGGCAGAGGCAGTGCCCTTTACTATGTATGAGTCATTTTTAGTCAGCTAGAAGCGATATATCAGGCAGAAAGAGGCGTGCGAGTCGGTTAATCAATGTTTGTCTAGCTGACTGTTTGTATGAACGCACTGATCTCTGGAACTATATCATCTAGAGTCATGAAATTTGGCAGGAAGGTACTTGTACACCATGCGCAGATAACTCTGTCTTTGAATTTTAGTTGCCACGCCCACCAATGATGCAAACCGATTATTCAGCTAAACTGATAATGTTTTAACTTGCTGAAAGATATATTTAGATGAATAATATACAGACACTAAACTATATACTAAAAATACACCGTATATATCTTATATACTATATATAAACCATATAATCCGTACCTTATACCATCTTCCTCTACCTTATATAATCCCCATACCTGATATACACCACCTTATACCAACTTCTATGAGTCTGTTAATCGATCTGACTTATCCTTTCCTTTTTCACTGTATTTCGTTTTTTGTTCATTATTTTTTTGCTAACTCTCCCCTCGTTTATCTTCATCCCTATCCCTTTTCTTACACCTCATCACATTGTATTGAATAAATTGCTTTGCATTTCCCAATTTACTCTACACTGCAAAAAAATGCGTGTAATTATATCGCTCGTGGACCTTTTACAGCAACCCGTTGTCAAAAACCGCAACCCTCTGTACACTGCCACACCCCAGAGCTGTGCCACACCCCACACTCTGCTACCCTGCTCTCCTGCGCCTCCCCCTCCTTCACCATGTAGCTAAGTCACAAAAATCTGTTACTTAATTTCAATTGACTTTGAAAAGCGCGTCGCATGACAAAAACTGAAGCAAACTTCGAATTCGACATGGAACAAATCAGTTTAATACAACGCGCTACTCACCCACCCAGCCAGCAAACTACCCACCCAGACAGACAGACAGAGAGCCAGCCAGGCAGCCAGTCCATCTAGCCAGTCCAATATCAATCTCAAACTGGAAGCCAAGTCGAAGTCGATGCCGAAACCGAAGCCAGTCAGGCTGGGGAGCGATGCTTATCAATTTGAAATTACTTTAGCCTCGAACACAAAAGACAAGCCACGCACACGATAAAGAGACATGCGAGCAGGAGTGCAGGGAGGGGAGAGAGGGGTAGAGGAGAGGGAAGGAAGGGCAGGGGACTGTGCTGGGGCGCAAAGACAATCGCGCCAACATCGACAATGCTGACACCCCATAAAATATTTAAGTTAACAGCGGGCACGAGGGCTGTGCGACAGCTTGAGGGATGGAGAGGGGAGAGTTGGGCAGGGCAGGGTAGGGTGCACAGCACAGGGTGAGCTACCATTAAAGGGCGTCACAGAGCGCGCACCCTGGCAGCAGCGAGACGTGGCAGCCTGGAGGACGCAGCACATTAAAGCGCCTCGATGTGTTGCCTTTTGCAGCACGTCCTTTCTGGCTTGCCTCATATTTGTCGACCCTTGTAAAACCCGCTTGGCACTTGCCAGCAAAAGTGTAAGTGTGTGAGTGTGTGTGCCTGTGTGTGCTTGTGTGTGTGTGTCTGTATTTTGCTGTATGTGTGTGTCTTCCTTCCTTCCGGTTTCGTGCTCGCCTTTTTTTTATGCGCTCAACTTTCTTTTTGGCTGTTGCGCCTGATAAGGTGCTTTTCCTCTACCAACCCCCTCCCCTTTACCCTCTGCTCCTGCCCGCCACTGCTCACTGGCTTGTCGTTGCTCTCTTTGCAGCGTTGCCAGACTGTGACACTATGTCTGGCAGCTGGCAACACTCTGTGGCTTCGCTGAGGTATTTTTTCTGGTGTCGCTGAAACATTTGAAAATATCTTCTGTACACCCTCCCCCTCCCCACTTGACAGTCTTGTCTCTCGCCTTGCAGAGGCTTTGCTCCTCTTTACTCCTCTTTGGGCTACTTCCTTAGCTCCTCCTTGTGCTAGTGCTGCTCTCCCTCCGAGTTGCCTTCGTCGCACAATGTTTCATAAGTTTAAAGAGGCGTTAAGTTCATTTTGCTGCGCACTGTGGAAAATATGCTGCCGTTGGGTTTCCTTTTTGCGCCTTCCTAATGCCTTTCTGCCACCTACCGCCTGCCCCTCTTCTCCCTGCTCCTTGCCCTGGCTGGGCTTCGCTTTATGTTTGTCTTGTGGCACGTCGTCGTCTCTCGACTAGACTTGCCGCACACTGCAGGCCGCAAACTTGGCTTATTCATTAGCCAACGTTGGCTTCCAACGGTAAATGAAACTATAAATATAATAATCATGTTAATGCTTAATAATAATGATAATCGTGTACATGATCATTATCATCTTCGTCTGCGCCTTCGGCTCGTCGTGTCACGCGTGATTTACGCGTGCTCAGCGCATTATTTCATTTCCTACTGCGTCTCCTCTTGGGCTTCGCCTGTGGCACGTGGCCCCCCTTCTCCTTCTCCCCCTCAAGGCTTGGATTAAGTTCTTCCCATCTTAGTTGTTGTTGTTAATTTAATTTAACAGGCCCAGACATTAATAAACAGTTATTGAAAACAAGCAAAACTCGCAAGTCGCATTTGCATTCACGAATCATAGTTGTGAGTGAGTGTGAATAAGTGAGGGAGTGTGTGAATAAGAGAATGTTGCAAATGGAAAAACAACTTGCAGCGCGATTTTAATTAGAAAACTTTTGCATTTGTTTAAATGGTCCCCCCTTTTCTATACTCTTAATTGTTGTTGTTGTTAACTCTTAACTGTTTGTTTTTTCGGGACATGTTTGGCAAGTTTAATTGAAGAAATTGCATGTGTAAGAGTGCGAGTGTGAATTGCCAGGGATGCAAAGGACAATTAAACATGATTTCTTTGAATTGTCTTGGATTTTAATGAAATATTTACAATAAATTTCAATAAATTAAAGTATTCATTATACAAATTAATTCAAATACTTATATAACATTTAAAGTATACTTATTGCCTTTTCTCTACTGTCCAGCCAACCCTTTACAGACTTAACTTAACCCTAAAAGAAATCCCCAAGTCATTCGATTGAGTCCTCATTGATTGCCCTAACCAGGCATGATTTGTGCATTTTCGCCAATAAAGTTGTTAATTGTTCAAGTTGTTTTCGATATCGACTTTTTAATTAACATGTTTTTCTTTTCCAACTTTTGTTTTTCTTTACAGGTAAGCGGCCCAAAAAGTGCTAAAACAGCTAAATTCAGCCATAAACAAGCGATAATTGAGGGGTAAATGATATTGGGTGAGTTTATTGACTGCAAGAAATGCTGAAAAGTTGAGAATATCGCTAGTTGAGTTATACAAGTTGAGATTTGCAGATCAGATAGAAGTTAATATAGACAGAAGTTAATATAGAAAGATAATGATTTAGCAATAAACTATACGAATATTCTAAGCTTTCTTACACTATAAAAGTGCTTAGACAGCCTAATTTAGCCTAAAACAAGCTATAATTCAGGAGCTAATGATAATAAGTGAGTTGTTGATAGAATTAAATTAAGTTAGCTAAGATTGCAGCTTAAGTGGATGTATGGTATATGTAAAAAGATAATGATATATTAATGTACTTAATTATTAAGTGAATGATATATTAATATATTTATATATTGTACATAAATATTTCGTAATTATCAAGCTCTGAAAATTAACCTAAAGTTCTCTTATAACATTTGAAAACATGAAAGTTGTTTCAATTTAATCGCAATGCTCTTTCACCAATGATTCACATTCCCCAATCCACAATCTACAGTCCACACTCTTCACATGCACTGATACCGTTACTCAACTTGGACTTGTCGCTTTTGATTCATAAAATGACGGCGATTTGATAAGTCAATAGCTGAAAGTAAACACGAGACGAGCACGCCGAGCAGTTTGTTCAGTTAGTTCAGTTTCAGGCGAGGTCAATAACATCTTTATATGGCCGATAAGGCGCGTACACACACACACACACAGACTGGAGTGTGCAGGCTGTCAGTCAGTCAGGCAGGCAGTCAATGTGTCAATCATAATTTAAAACGCCGCCAATCGCTGGCACTTTTGTCGTTCGATTTGTCATCGTGCGAGTGTGCCGGGTGAGGGGGGGAAGGGAGGAAGAGCTGGCGGGGCAGCGTGACCGACCAACTAGAGTAAAACAAGCTAAAATAGTTGTCAACATGAATTATTTACAAGCGACGTGCGCGGCATGCAACGGCGTCGCGTCGCGTCGCGTCAGCTGCGACAGCAGGTGTAAGTGCGACGCAACGCGGCGTATGCGTAATGTGAAGACAGACGCGACGGCGACGTCGACGGCGGCCCTCGCACTCGCACTCTCCAGCGCTCATTACGAATGCGAGCGCACGCGCAAAGCTGCCCAAAAACGGATGGATTGCGGATGACCAGGGACAGTAGAAGAAGAAGGGAAAAGGGAAAGGGGTAGAGAGGAGGAAAGAGTAGAGATGTGTAGGGGGAACGGGTTGAGGGGCGACGGTGTGTGCGGGCCATTGAAATTAATACGCGCCGACAGGCAAAAATGTGCGTCGAGAGAGAGATAAAGAGCAAGGGAGTGGGAGAGAGAGAGATAGAGGTAGAAGGAGTAAGGGAAAGGGCAGCAAAAACCAGTTTAAAAACGCGAAATTGGCAGACAGACGGCGGGTGTCGCAGCTGAAGAGCAGCAAGAGGGGGTAGTGGGCAGGGGGGAGTAGGCACATTTAATGGAGTTAAGTGCCTGGGCCTGAGAGCAAAAAGGTTGATCGAGCGAGGCAGAGAATGAGAGGAGGAGGAGGAAAGGAGAGGATGGGGAGGGGTTGGCCTGATGGGTAAAGGCAACGGTCTGTGCCGTTGCTCTTTGCCGCGCGCGCGCTTGATTAAAAAACGGTAGCAAAGCAATTACAACAACAGCAACAATTCAATTACAAGAGCAGCGCAGCGAGAAGAAGCTGCCACAGCGACGCCAGCGATGCAGCAGAAGATTGCGAGCAACGAGGCGCAAAGGGGTAGAAAGAGAGAGAGACAGAGGGCGAGAGAAAGACGCAGAGAGGGAGGTGTGGAGGCGTAATAAGCAGCTGAGTCTCTTGAGAGCAAGCTGGAGGTAGTTTCTGGTGGGATTACGGGGAATTTTAGAGTAGCTGCAGGTGACTGGGGAACGATATAGAAAGATATAACAAATATGAACTGTAGATAGAAGAAAGTAGAAGCAGAATTAAAGTTGAAATCCGAAATCTTACTAATAGAAATCGATTTATAGTCAGCGCAACTATCAAACTAATCTTAATCGATATTCGAATATATATTGTATAATACTAGTTTATTAATTATTATATCACGTTGTTCTGTGAAAAGATTAAAGCAGAAAGAAAAAGAAGAATTAAGTCATAATCAACATTCTCAGTTAAATAAAGTCGATAAATTATCATCGAAACTATTGAAATTGCTTAAATCGATAGACGATTATATAAAATATAATATTATATTATAATACATTGTATTTATTATTTTAAAAGCTGAAAGTGTATTAAGAATTAAGTTAAAGTTATGATAATTATTATCGAAACTATCGAAATTGCTCGATACTGAGAGTGTATTCTGATTATAAGTATTAATCAGTATTTAAATCCATTAAATTCGATGCATTACTAGTAAGTAGAATCGATAAGAAAATGATAAGTTCATAACATTCGATATTATGCTTTATATTATGATTACGTTTCATTATTGATTCCGTTTCACTATAAACTCATTTGTTATCATTGTTTCCCATCGCTTTCTCAACTCTTCCACCCACGGAATGCAACCGAAGTTGTTAAAGCAAATCGATATGCCCACACAAATGCAATGTAGCGCACTGTTTATGAAAAATGTAAATCAGCAGGCTGCCTCATGCCGCCACGAGTAGCTCCGTTGCTGCACTCCTGCCTGCCCCTCTCTCACGCCCTCGTGTATTTATGAGGCGTGTGCTCATAATGCCATCGAAGAGCCACACAAACTGGCTGGGAAAAGCTGCCACAGAGCGGCAGTTGCCGGTTGCAAGTTGCAAGTTGTTGCTGCTGCTGTTGTTGTTGGGGCGTCAGCTTCTACCACGCAACGCGTTGCAAGTCGCGCTTTATCATGAGATAAACAAAAAACAAAAACAACAACGAGACGAAAAGCTGGGCAGGGCTGGGCAGGGCACTGGCCCTGGCTCTGGCTCTGGCTCTGGCTCTGGCTCTGACTCTGCCTTGGCTTGGCTTGGCTCTTTGGCGCTCGGGTTCGGGTCTGGGGTCTCTGAGCCTCACCTGCATAACGATAACCGCAGGCAGCCACCAACAGGCAGTCTGTTGCCCTGTCTCCCCCTCTGCCCGTTCGCCTGTCCCGCAGTCAGTCACTCAGTCAAGCAACAAAAGCTGCAGGCAACTTCTGCCTCTGCCTCCTCATCTGCCTGCACCTCAGTTGTGGCTCGCGCAACTCGTGCCTGACGCCAATCAACTGGTTGCCTCGTCAGAGTCCATTCGGTTGCAGTGCGAGAGTAGCAGGAGTGGGGGAAGGGGCATGGTAAGGGGGAAGAGGGGGCACAGTTGTTTTTCGGGTGACGCCGGCGAACCGTTGGAATCGCCCGTCGCATTTTGCGTTTCCGTTGCAATTTTTTGTTGTTTTGTTTTTTTTGCGTGTTGTTGTTGCAGATTTATTTGCGGTTGAATGAACACGCCCGCCAGCCAACATCAACAGCAGCAACAACAACAGTGGCAACAACAACAACAACAACAAAGAAATGTTCATTATCTTCATCATCAACAACAGCAGCAGCAGCAAAATACGCAGCTCACTCACGTTTTTACTTTGCCTCTTTTTGTAATAAACAAAATTTCAACAAACTTTGCCATTGTCGAGGCGCACACATACAACAACAACAACAACTGCAGCAACAACAACAATTTACAGTGTGTGCTGAAAAATTTCGCATAATTATTTTTCATGTTTCGCCCCCTCGAAGCGTCGCGAGGTGAGTGAAAAAATTTGTTAAAGTGTCAACATTGACAGCGATTTAAGTCATTTTACTGTCATCATTAAGTAGCCCCATGGATTGTATGTGGATGCTGTCTGTATGGGTGAGTGTGTGTGTCTGTGTGCCTGTGTGTGAGTGGGTCGCATTGTGGTATTTACTTTACTTAGTTGCGGATGACAAGTTGCGGTTAAGCGCGGGTTTTCTTGTGCTTTGTTTTCTGTGGCTTGAACGAGAGTGAAATGGAAAATGAAGGAAAGTGCGTCCTTTTGTGGCTTTTAAAGTTAAAGAGCAAATGAAGAAGGAAAACTTATTTGACTGTCAATTCAATTTAGAACTTACAAATTTGCATAGACTTCTAACTACTATTTTTACTCCTAACCTTCAGTTAAATATCTTATAAATATTTAAGATACAGTTAAAGGCAATCAGAAGCACAAACTGAACATAAAAACTTTGTTAATAACTTCAAATAATACTGTAAATTCCCTGAAAACATTTTTATTATTATTTAATACTAGGTTTAACCTGCAGTTCAATTCTTTTTCCAGTAAGAGAGACATCTAAAATTGAAGATAGATTATGTTTCTTGTTTATTGATTTACAGTTTATATTGTATACTTATAATATATTGCAAACCTTACTTACTTATAATATTTGACTGACAGTGGAAACCTTTTAAACTTAGTGTTAAACCTTAAATTCGTTGGGATCTACTGCAGATTATAAAGGACTCTGCAGCTCTTAAACCTCAGCTATCTTTAAAGCCAGCACAACTCTTTTATTCCCCATCTCACTGCCTCTCTCTCTCGCCCTCTCCTTCTGTCTTTCCTCCTCCCTCGGTAGCTGCGCGCCAAAGCGTGCTGCAAAATTTTGCGCTTCACTTGCAAAGAAGAAAAGACAAAAAAAAGAAAGAAAAAAGAATGAACAGAAACAAAAAACTGAACTGCAGGCAGCGAAATCAATTAAAAAAGTTTTACCAGCATATTTCCTAGGATTAAGAATTACGGACTAAGGATTAAGGATTGAGGATTAAGCATCTAAATTAAGAGACAGCTTCAAATTGCTCGTTGAGTAGCTGAGCCCCCAAAGGGTTCCACAAATTGGCAATATGCGGATTCGAAATTGTGAATGAGCATTAATTAAATCGCTTTGCACATTTGCTAGAAGAATGCTCCCCCTCTCGCCCTACCTCTGTCTTTCTCTCTCTCTCTGTACCCCTCTCCCGGTCTGGATAATTATTCCTTCCCGCATCTGCAACAACTTGTCTAAGAAAGAAACACAACTCAAGTGTATTTCAAATGTCTTTGAAACCAACAGACAAATTTAACTGTTGTAGGCTGTGCTCTGCCACGCCCCCTGAAAAGTTGCAAGGAAAAAAAGAAAACAAATAAATTGCAAAAAGGACTTGGCTTTTTCCGTATTCCTGCCTGTTTTCATTTTCCTTTTCCCCCGTTGCGAGAAAACTTTTTTCTTTTCCCGGCACAGACATTAATCTTGAAAAAGAAAATTTGCATGAAATTAAAAAGTGAAAATATTTCAGCTCAACATTTTCGGCGATTTCGCTTTAGTTGTTGGGGATCGTCTGTGTAAAACGGAAAAGTGAAATTTGCAAACACTTAACGGAGGCATTGACTCGCCCTGTTTCCCCTTTACCCCCCGGGGAGCAGGATATGGGAGTGGGATGTTTAGCAGCAGGAACAGCCCAAGCTTCCTATGTGAAACTTGTACAGAGGGTGCATTTGCAGACCGCTTGAAGATTACAAATATTTTATACATTTTCTTTAGATATTTCCTTACATATTATACATAGATATATTCAAGTTTTTATACCCTTCGACCAATGAAAATGGTCAAAAAAAGGTATACTAACTTTGCGCAAATGTATGTAACAGGCCAAAGGAGGCGTGGGAGACCCCATAAAGTATATATATTCTTGCTCAGGATCACAAGCCGAGTCGATTGAGGCATGTCTGTCTTACTGTCTGTCTGTCCGTCGCACAGATCTCAGCTATTATAAAAGCTAGAGCTACCAAAATTGGCAGGAAGACTCCTGTGTACTATAAGCTGATCAAGTTTATTTCAAATGTTAGGTGCCACGCCCACCGCCGTCTGTCCCGATGTCCGTCTGTCTGTGTGAGCACACAGATCTCAGTTATTATTAAAGCTAGAGATACCAAATTTGACAAGAAGGCTTTTGTATACTTTACGCTAATTAATTTTATTTCGAATGCCCACCGACCTCGCAAATCAAATATTTAATTTTGCAATTCGCGATATATATAAAAAATACAATTTTCTGATTTTCACATTTACTTAGCTTCTTGATATATTATATTTACGTATTCTCTATACTATATTTCTTCTTACTGCGAGTGCGTTCGACAATTGCTCTAGTTTTTTATCGATCCAAGTAGCACCTGGCATTGAAGCTATTGTTGAAATCTTAGGTCGAAACATTCATCAGTTCTCATTTAGACGTTAGAACATTCACACTAGAAAATTATTTTTGTAAATATTATTATTTTGAAATCCTTTTTTATGGAAAAATACGAAAGAAAATACTATAGAAAGGAACGTAAACCGCGTTTAACAAAAAGCCACCCCATCGATGCGCAAACCTCGGTTACTGATAATGATAAAAGGATACATGATGATGCAACTAAGTGAAATCCGATTGGAATTTAGAATGTTCAGTGTCGTTTAGTTTATCGTTAGCTTCTTCCTCTTCAGGGCCATATTAATGTCCATTATTGGACATTAATATGTCCTTTACAGCCGTGAAGAGGAAGAAGCTAAGTATAAAATAACACCAACTCAACATTCTCAATTCCATTTGGACATCACTTAGTAGCATTATCGTGCATCTTCTTATCATTTTCAGTAGCAATTTTTTGGAATCAAAGAAATAATAGTGTGTTGCCTCCTATTTTTTAATGGTAATTGTCTACACTCAACCTAGTTCTGTATCTGGTTATAACAGATTTTATAATTTAATTATTACAATTATGTCATTATTTTATTATTATTATTTGTAACTTAACGCCTCACTTTGTTCATTTCCGATATTTAGAACTTACTCAACACTAATCTTTGGAAGAATAAATGAGTTATCGAAAGTGTGGCGATAGCTCGGTCGACGCAATCGAAGCTAGGACGCAATGGCGCAAAGAAAGTTGTTAAATCAACTTTAAGAAATATTAAATAGACTAAAATTATTATAAATAAAGACCAAAAATGTGTGCATTTGTCCCTTTTCCATTACAAACTTCATACATGTATGTGCATACGTGTATGCATATTTGTATGAATTTAACAAATTAAACTACACGGGAACATAGGTCGAAGGGTATCCCACTGTCGCGTGCCGCTCGACTGTTGCTTTTCTTACTGGTTTTGGGCTGTAGTTATTGAAGTACTGTTGGGTAATATATGCAATATATTTTCGATTTCTCTCTCTATTTTCCTCCTTTGACTTGAATTCTCTTTAAAGTGCTTTAAACTTCAGCAAAATCAACTGATTACTTTATAATAATATTAAAGTTCCTTCGTTGAAACATATACATGCTCCATTGTGGTGGCAGTCGGAAGAATTTCCGGTACGGAATCCTTTTCCATCGGCATGCGGCGGCAACACTTTAAATATTTAATTACGTAATGCCCGTAATTCTCCCTGTCAGCTCCCCTCAGCCTGTTTCGTGCCCCCCTGTACATTTTTGGCTGGGCAAATTGTTGATAGGTCCCTGTTCCCCTCTCTCTCTCAGTCACCTCCCACCCCTCCAGCAAACTGCCTGCTAACCCCTTGAAAGGCGCTTTGATATTCTTTTGTTGCTGGCCAAAAAGCCGCCAGTTTGCAGCATCAGCTTTCAGCTGGCAGAGGCAACATGCCTCAAGTGTTTGTGGCAACCCCCCGCTGTACTCTTTCCTTTCTACCTCTTGCCACAGCTGGCGCCTGCAATTCTCACTCCCGATCTCTCCTTCCTTCTCTCTCTTCCCCTGCTGAATACAATGAACGCATTTGCATTTGACGCAATTTGGCGTGGTATGCGTGGCAAAGCCAGCTACCCGCGCCCCGCTCCCCCCTCTTCGTCGCTCCCACACACATACTACTTTAGTCTGCTTTCAGGCGCAAGAATTTTCATTCATTCATTTTCACATTTCACATTCACTCGCTTTGCTGCCATTTGCGTTAAAATGTGATTTTTCACTTGACTTTTTAATTATGCGGCAATGGTGAAGCAGGCACAGTCAGCCAGGCAGGCAGTCAGGCCAACAACAGCAACAACAACGAGGAGAGGTATAAACAAAATACACCTACTTGAGCCATATACAGTGCCTGCAAGCAGAGACCGTCGCCTTTTGTCGAAACGTGCCTCGGAATGAGCCCGCAGCTAAGCAAAAAAGTTAAGCAGTAAATCTAAAAACATAGACGAAGCAGGAAGAGCAAGAAGAGTTGGCAGGGGAGGGGGAAGGACAGGAACGTTATAAGGACTATGCAATGTATTGTTTAGCCCAAAGTGGTTCTGTTGATTTTGCCGTGCTGGCAAATTGCGGCGATTGAGTTGATATATCTCTCGGTGAGCTCAAGCAGAACTTGGGCCACAGCATTTGATTAAGATTCGTCTGGCAGAGAATGCAAAATAACTGAAACTGAAAATGGGTGTAAGTAATGAGCTAAATTAAAAGCATGAAAGGTAAACAGGGAAAGCTTTAAAGTCACTTAGCTTAAATTCACATTAAAGAAAGTTCTTCGAACTCTATCAATCCATATCACAATTCAAACAGAATGCCTCTGTCTTTTGGCAATCTTTTCAAATATCTACACCATTAGTTAATGCTATAATAAAGATTTGAAAAGTTACCGGAATAATTGTAACTTTTGTAAGCGAATCAAATGGAAAATAGAAGCGAAACGCACAAAGAGTCCTTAGATTTGTTCAGTCGTGTCGAATTTGCATACAAATGAGTGCATTGCGTGCACAGCCTTCATTCTCCATACTTGCTACACTTCTTCGCCTCCTTCCCCTCTCTCTTTCTCTCTCTCTCTCCATTAACTCCCCCTCCCTTTATCCTGCCTTCATCTACTTAGTTTGTCTGCGAACTGAAAAAGGAAATAAACTTTTTTCGTTTTGCTCGCTGTGCGTCCCTCATTTGTAGTCGCAGCTTCGACCACGCCCCCCTATATTGATGTTGTTTCTCTTGTTGTTGTTGCCTTTTTATGCAAATGACTTAATTTAAAACATGAAATTTTGCACTTTACGAATCGCGTTGCCCTTGCGGAATCAGAAATTTCAGCAGTCACGACGAGGACACAAGGTTGAAGAGGACGATTCATTGGAAGCATTTGAAATCATTATTATATCACTGGCAGACACACTGGCAGCCCGACGAGAGCAGGCGCTATAGCTCTGTCACCCTCCCTAGCCCTCTCTCTCTCTCTCTGTCTCACACATTATCATCATCTTCTGCTGTCTGCTCGTCGTCGGCATCATCATAATCATTATCGTTGTCTTCATTTTTATGAAGTGTCATTTTTGTATAACATTTGCGCCTATAAAGCAGACGCCTAAGTCCAAAAGGCGCGCAACCCCTTAGCACAGGCAGAGAAAAGGATAGCTAGAGAGAGAGAGAGAGAGGAGAGCGGCATACTTAGCAGGGGAGAAAGACAGTCTGAAAGTCAGATTGACTAACTGTGCGACTGACAGACGCTGAGTCAGTGATTCAGTTGTGTTTTGTGGGCACATTGAATACCCTGTAATCTTCAGAATGGGTATATTGATTTGACTGTTGATTTAAGAATTATCATGAAACATTTATCATATAAAATACGTCCTTTTTCAACTTATTTCCAGGGTATTCTCTAGTCAAACACACACTTCAGTACTTTTAACTTTTCTTTTCCTTGTTTGTTTTTTATCACTTGTACACAATCTCTTTCGTCCTGTTGTTCTGCTACGTTTTCCTGCCTGCTTTCGCCTTCTTTTCTCTCTCATTTCGCTTTGCAATTTGTGCGCGCATTTCATTTGTTTTACTCTCTTTCTGTTGTTGTTGTTCTTCAGCACCGAAAGAACTAAAGCGGAAAATTCATGGAGCCTATTGTGCGGGATATAAAAAGGGATTCGTGGGGGAAGTTTGTGAAGTATTTTTTGGGGGCACAACGCGGCGTATACTTAATAACAGTTTAATTAAATTTAATTATATTTTAATTGTATTTGCTGTAGGGCGAGAGAAAGAGTGGCGAGAAAAAGGTTAAGCACAATCTCATTCATTTCCTATTGCACACTCTCTCTTTCTCTCTCTCTGTCTCACCGTCTCTGATTGGCGACCTTCCATTGTGAAATGTGTCAAGCTACTTGGCCGTAACTATCCCCCATTTGGCCACTTGTCATAACATTTTGCAGCGACAAAAGCAATCATAAACATCAACATCAACATCATCATAATCGAACAGAAAGGCAGACACACACACACACAGACACCGACATTCGTTATGTTCATTTGCTATATCAACATCAACAATTCCGCCCACTCGGCAAGCTCTAAAAACATTGCCCATACGCTCCGTTTGACCACATCGCGTCGCCAGCGACCCAACGAATCATTCGCTTTGCCTTCTCGCCCTCCCTCCTTGTTGTCCCCAGCGACCCGAACAGTTGTCGTTTATTGAGCCGTCCCGCTGTCTCTCTTGACTGTCGCTGTCTGCTTGTCCGGCTTTGGACATTTTTATGGTTTCATTGACATTTTTTGCCTGTGGCCACAGCTCACACACCCGAAGCGAACTGTGAAATTGATATTCTTGATAAAATATGCAATAATAAATTAAAGGAACGTCTACTGCGTGTCGTATATATATTATCTATTTATTTGTGTTATTTCTTTCGCTTGACATGCTCGAGATTAGTCGTAAAATTGATTCCGATTTGTAACTGTGCAATTAGTTGAATTAGCAAGCTGGCATCATCCTGAAGGCTTATGCAGTTTGTAACATTTATTTGGCAGACAATAAACTGACTTGAAAACAAGCTAAAGAGTTTTTTGATTGTATCCCAACTATTGCTTGAGCTGTAGTGATGAAATTTGAGCATCAAAGAGCTTTCATATAACCTAATCGAATGCACGCAAAAGTATTTGATGAACGATACTCTTCAATCGCTTTCCCCTCCCAAACAAGTTTGTAACATTTTCCCACTGTGCATCGCATCGAGGCAATTGCTGCACAAGTCTTCTATTTATTTATTTATTTTTCTTCGTGTGCAACTGGCAAAGCGTGCGCTCGGCTCATGCAAATTAATCATATTGATTAACCAATTAATTCGCCAAACATGTTTCGCTTTGCGCGGAGATTTTCAATCAGAAATTAAAGCGAAATAAATGAAAACCAAATCGGGCGACTGCCTCAAACTGGAAATGATTTATGTGTTGGCTTCAGGGGAGAGATAGACAGAGAGAGAAAGAGAAAGAGAGGGCAGAGCAGGGGCAACTGCTGTGGCTGTCAATATCACACGGACTTCTCCCTCTCTTTCACTCCACTTCACTCCCAATCCCGAGTCCGGCTCTGATTATCGTCGAACGATAATGAACTTGGAAGGCAGCCCGCGTGGCTGTTCGATTGGCGGTTTTGTCGCGTTTTTGTGCAATGAAATGTAAAATGTGGCTTAAATTGACATTTAATTGGCTTAGAAACTAGCAGCAGAAAGAGAGAGAGACAGAGAGAGAGACAGAGAGAGAGACAGAGAGAGAGACAGAGAGAGAGAGAGCGAGAGAGAGGAACGCAGAGAAAGAGTCTGTGAGTGGGTTTGGTAACTTCAGTAAGCTGATACAGTTTGGTTTCGTGCTTAATGATGATATATTTTATGGCCAGTCATTAGCCCACTCGGTTAGGGCTTAAACCTTTGAGTAGGGTCAAGGTGACGCGCCAATTTCATGCTGGGACAGACAGAGAGAGAGAGAGAGAGAAAGAACAAGAGGTCACTCTGCAAGATAAATAAGAACAATCAATCAGTTGAATATGTTTCTCAGTGAGACAACTTTGTTATTTTTGCACCTCAATATTGTTTGTTAGTTTTTGTTGTTCTTTTTTTTGTGGTTATATACCTGCATTTATCTTGCAACCCTCGAGGGACTCTACTTACATATTTCATGGGCGGCAGCTTTGTGTGCTTAATCCTTGCAAAAAAATTTCAATTATAATTTAAAACCTGACAATGACAAGCTCTGACCCGAACCCCTAATGACAGGCCCTCCCTCTGGCTGCCTCTCTCTCTCTCTCTCTCTCACTTTACCTCTCTCGGCTTTTCCCTCTTGCTCTTGCATATATAATTTACCGTAACGCAATGCCAATTAACTGCCGAAATGAGCGCACAAATTAAAGTTCAACACAGACAATCATCGGACACGTTATATAATCCATAACACAGCCGATTTGCTCGCTCCGCACATCATCAATTTATGTAGACCTCTGCCCTGCCTCTCCTTCTCTCCCTCTCTCTCAGTAGCCACCTAAGCCCTAGACGTGTGTGTGTGTGTCTCGACTGTCTGCCCTCATCACTGGCATTGTTATGCGCCAGTGCCCAAATCTCTTGGCCGGCTGACTGGACCGCGGCATTTGCAGACCCTAATCGCATTTCAATCATCAATGAGCCTCTGGCAGCCAAGAGACTAACCACCAGAGGCCCAAACCCCGAAGCGACCTGCCTCCTGACAGCGAGTCCTGTAGGAAATCCTTCTCCTGCAGTGCACATCACTTGCAGGGTCGCCCCGTGCTCGGATTACCTATTCAACTTATTCGTGGCAAGGACAAAGCATTCAGTTCTGTTCGAAGAAGCCCGTAAAAAAAGAAAAAAGATGAGCGGGAAAATTTAGCCAGGCATTTTCTTTAATGATTACATGCAGTTTTTCCCCGTTTCTTTTGGCCATTACATGCAAGTTCTATTGGACAAGTCAAAGGAGGGCAATGACAAGTCCGAGCTGCAAATGGAATGGCAACTGTTTCCATGTCTTGCCAGACTCCACGCCAACTGCAGCTCCCTCTCACTCTCTCTCTGGCCAGGCTGTTTGCCAAGGACATAATGAACAGAACTTCCGCTACTTCCGTGCAATAAGAAGAAAAACAAATCGAGGGGAGGGGGCAGTTGGGAGTACTGTGCAAATGACTCCTTTGAAGTCAAATGTTGATGAGACAGCGTTTGTTGTGCAGGCAGCCCGAAAAAGGATGTTCATGTCAGAGAGGGTGAATAGAGCGTACGAATAGTGAATAGTGAGTGCCGAGTACTGACTTCTGAATAGCCTCTGACTGTCCAACAGGGTCGAATGTCCCCAAAATGAAAGAAAGCCAGTAAGCACGTTGTAGTAGCCCACGGGGCACAGGGCACAAGGCAGAGCACTGTCAGATTGACATGTAATAGGCAAGAGGGAATCTTGCAATTAAAAACCCTATGAAGAGCTTAAATGATAAACTGTTATACGACTGGCAAGCAGCATAAGTTGCAGAAAGTCTAAAGAGTTTAAGAGTTACTGATATTCTCTTCCAATTGCCTTAAATTAGACTGTTATAATCATTGGCGAGTAGTACTTTAGCTTTTACTGTTATACTTTCTTCATTTACATGTGTTATACAGATGTAACAGTCATTTTATAGACCCCAAGACTGCTGTCTTTTAATAGTATAACTTCTATACTCACAACTCATGTACAGATATAACAGTTTAATTATATAACTGTTGAATTCTTTACTGGTAAACGAGTAACTCGTATTGTATAGTGTTATATACATATGTATTGAAGTGATATACAATTTTTAGTGCTTAGATTTGTGTTAACTAACTGTAATACTTATACTGTCATACCAGGTTCAGCTTCAACTTTATTACACAATTATTCAACTGTTATATAATAGTTATAATATTATATTGTACTATATAAAGTGGTAGCACTTATAATTCAGGTTAAATTTTTATTAATTAAACTGTTATAATTACAATGCCTTTTTATGTAGCTGTTATACTACATCTACATACATATTGTACCTGAACAACATACATAGCTGAAGTCCTTAGCCCTTAAGTGTTATACTAATTTCTCCCTCAAACTGGTATACTAGCAATCATATATTTATTTCCATAGTTAAAGTTTTAACAAATCGCAAAAAACTTTAAAGCACAGCAACGAAAACTTTTACCCATCGCCCTTCGGCCAAACTGCGCATTAAAATGTCAAATTACATGGCATATTTCACATCGTATACCACTTGAGCGCCTCGACCGTGAGCCCTAGCCCCACTCCCTCTTCCCCCTTCTGGACGACGAAAGGAAAGTAACGTAGTAGCATAATAAAAATGTCTCATCAACGGCAGCTGAGCGAAAACTAATTATCACCCCGTTCAACTCGGCGCTATCAATTTCAATAATTAGAATTTTCCCAAGTAGCCCTAGGGATACATAGGGGGAGGAGGGGAGGAAGAATATGGACAGTGGCAGCTTGAAATTTTAGCTGCAAGCAAAACAAGACACGAGGAATGATGGAAAAGTTTAATAGTTGGAAGAAAGGGGGAAAAAAATACACTAATCTACAAGCGATTAAATTCTTATTTCGCAGAATGAAATTTCAAACTAAAGTCATTTGCGACTTGGAGAGAGAGGGGGTTGGGGAGGGCGATAGACTGCCGTTAGTCGGGTAGAGTGTCTGATGTTGTCGTCTGCGTTGGCAACCAATTAGCAGCTTATTAGAATGCACGCCAAAAAGTAATCCGGCTGCAACAACAATTTGTGGACTTAAAATATTAAATTGCTGAAACTTAAAAACAGATTTCTCAGCTCGCAACTAAAGCAGTGCAAGAAAAACAACAAGAAGAAGAAGGAAAAAAACAGCCAGGAGGAGAGTGAGAAAGGGAGAGGGAGGAGAAAAGGAAGGCATAGCAATTGCAGACGAGTCTCGGCAACTCTCGGGCAAGGCACGAACCTGTGGCCATGTTTGCCATTAGGTTTGGGGCAACTCAAACAGAGGACTGAGACTCGGACTCGCTCTCCAACTGAGACTGAGACTGAAACTTGGACGACGACGACGAGGCTGCGAACCTGCGCCAGCGTCGCTTCAAGCGTAAAAAGTTAAAACTTGAAAATTCTCTTGAGTTGCTTTCTTGGAAATTGGCCCCGGACCCAGGTCCATGTCCAGGTCCCTGCCCCGCGAATGTGAATGTGGCAAGGCAGAGAGAGGCAGAGTAGGTACTCCTTGGTCTGCGTCTAACACAATACACGCCCGACTTGCTAAAACAAATTATAAGCCAGAAGACATTGCTATGATTATAATGCGCTCTCTTTGGCTATGTCTCTCTTCCTCTTTCTCTTTCTCTATCTGTCTGTCTGTCTGAGAAAACATGGCACCAGATGTTGTCCGCCAGCTAAGTAAATGTTGCCACTAGAAATAAAACAAATGTTATTAAAGTTATTGTATTTATTTATAACAATTCATACTTTAAAACTGTGCTTGCATTTTGTATTTTTTCAATTTACGGAAGCAGAAGCGGGCGTGGCTAAATTATGAAACAAGCTTTATGTGCCTGCAGGCATACGACATATTATCAACAATTTTGGTAACCCTAGCCTTTACAGAGTAAGAGATATAAGTGCTCATACGGACAGATAGACAAATTTGATAATAATACAGTGATTATTGATGATGGTACAGAAAGTATACCTTTTGCCTCTTAAAGAACGATATTTAAACAGCATTTACTTGATTTCGGCACTTGCAACTTTAGTAATTAACTTTTGAATTATGATCTCAATCCCTGAATAGCACTCTAATCTGCTTCTCGACTTTCATGCACTTGTGCACAGGGAGTTATGGCCACAGTACAATGCGAATTAAGCTGCCATTGATGACACTATTTATGCCTAATTTGTATGTTGCTATCACTCAATCCCTCAACATTTTTGGGGACAATGCGACTTAATTACACCACGCACATTGTGCACACACACACACACACACACACACTCAGAGAGTAACTCCCACATATGGTCATAATAATCAAAGGGATCAAAACACATCAGGCGCACAGCTCGGCAAATATGCAACTATGAATGACAGCGAGAGGGGAGAGAAGGGAGAGAGTGTGGTACGAGGGAGATGCCATCGGTTTTGGCCCGTAAAAGAAGGATAAACCAATTAAACTGAGTCCGAACCCTGTGTGCAGAAATGCCAGGCAACCAGAGACACAACCAGGGATCAGGGGAACATCAGAGAGAGTGAAGGGAGGGGGAGGGGGAGGTGGAAGGAGGGGCTGCAAAACTGTCTGACAATTCAAACAACAGAATTCAACTAACCAACAATGAAAACCTCAAAAATCTACAGCCAACCCAGTCGAATAGTGGAAGAGCACTGTGCATAGTGCCATGACTACTAATGCCGCAACATCAGTCAGCTATCCCCTGCCCCTCACTCTCCATGGTTCCCCCTTACAGACTGCATATTTCGACATTTATGTGGTCGTCGATGGGTGTCGTTTGTGTCGTTGATTTCTTGCTTAAGCGTTGCGCGATTCAATTTCAAATCCTCCTCAACACATTTCCACGAGTGGCTGAGTCCAGGAAAGAATGGAACAGAACAGGACAGGACAGGACGGCACAGGACATGGCACGGTACGGCATGGCACGGCAGAGGACTCACTGGGTCCTCACTGGGACAGGCAGCTAACAATGTTATCTCGTAATTTTACACGTCGATGATTTCGGGCGAATGAGTTTGATTCGATTGTCTCAAGTTTTTTTCCCCACAACTGCAGCCCGATGACGATGACGACGACGACGACGCCTTTGACATGCTTTTGACAGTCAAACTGTGTGGATAACGACGGAGAGGGGCAGTGGGAAGAGGGAAGGGTGAACAGCAGCCAGGACAGCTGGCTTCATGCCGTGACAGGCAACCCCGAGTTGCCTCGTGTGCCACTGCAATAAATTGTTCGAATGCAACAGCCCAAAGCGGGCACTGTGCATAGAATATTAGAAAAGGGTTTCATGTTGCCTTCAGGCCGCCCCCTGTTCCACCTTCTGCTACTTTCCCTCCCCCCTCCCTTCACAAAAAAAGGTGACAGAGACAACGACGGCATTTTTGCATGACATGCAAAGTTGTCGCCCTTTATACGGAAACCCCTTGCTGAAAATAATTTCGAAATGTTTCCAGGCTTCTTTTTACAGTGTCAGCGATTTTCAAGCCAGATAAAATAGCTATAAAGGCTAGAAAATTAAGTGGAAAATCGTTTTGAATTTCTGTCAACAAATGAGCCAAAAATGTGAAAAAACTGTAAATAATTGATCGTAATTATGCTGAAAATGTTGAAAAGTATTTTCTAGTTACTTTCAAACTTCCTGTCAACAATCAGAAATGGCCAACAAGGGCAACCCTAATCCTGGCGAGCGTGTGCTTCCTTCCTGTGCTTCCTTTCATTGTCGTGGTAATCAAATAAAAATCAATGGCTTGTGAAATTCAAATTGTGACTGCGAAGTGTGCGAGAGAGAGTCTCTTGAACAGTTCGCGGTAGATACTTTGTCCGACATCCCTTCTTCCCCTCCCCCCACCCCACTGATGAAACTCATTTCTTCAAGTGCTGCGCGTCGCGGGCGTCTGCATCACGTGCCCAACTCTCATTTGCCGTTAGCATTCGAAATCGTTGAAGTTAATGATCTGATGCAGTCTGGCACACAACTACAACAAGCCAAGACCAAGACCAGCCCAGTCCCGAGGCGTTACTACTATCTCTATAAGCCCTTAGCCCGAGCCAACTAAATCAACTGTCATTAGAGCCAAAGTTGAGTGTGCCCAGCTGCTAAAAAGACGGGGGAGTAGAGAGGGGAAAGGTGTGGAGAAGTTTTGCTCAAAGTCTGTGCATAAATTAATTTTTAAATAGCAAAAGGAGTTGAACTTTTTGGGGACTGTGATACTAGTTAATTACAGGCTTTACTTGGGGGTGGGGTTATTTACCTTTAAATGTTGTAGGAATTTCAATTAGTTCAAGCAAGTATGAGAAATCAAAAGAATGTGAGGGAAAGAAGGACAAATAACTAGGAAAAAGAAAGAGGAATGTCTAGTCGAACTATTTCGAATGATTTCTTTGTTGGTAGATCCCAAACTGATTGTGAAATTCCCTACAAATACACTTAAGTTATTTTAAAGCTAAGCCACATCTCTCTCTCCATTCTCTCCTCTGGCCATTTTCTTTGATTAGAGTCCTTAACAAACTGATTGTTCCTTCTACCTCAGCTTAGCCTCATTTCCTTAGTAACAAAACAAGCAAATTAAGTTCATATGTTCGAGGCAGCGAAGCGCGAAGTTAAACCACAGCAACGCTAAGAAAATAAGCGAGAATACAACCCTCAACTGCCACGTCAACACCCCCCATGACCTTCCCCTTCTCGCGACGCCCACGCGACACATTCCCCTGGGGGCAGCAAGACACACCTAAGCACAGTTCAAATTTCTTTAACGATTTTTTATTAAATGACAAATACTTTGGGCAGCATCTGTAAGGCAGAGGTGGTGGCGTAGGGGAAGAGGGGGAGGCTGAGGTGTATCTTCCTGTGCGTGTCGCGTATTAGCCATAACAAAGCAACCCCCCAAGCCAACTAAGCCGTGTGTAATAATTATGCTAACGATTGTCAATTGAGAGGGCTGTCAAATTGAATAGAGAGAGAGAGGAAGGGAACTACAGTGAGAGAGAGATAGAGCGAGGGGGGAGAGAGAGAGAGAGTGAGTGCGACTGCAGCAAACCGCAAGATAAACGACAACGAGGAAAGGAAAAGGTTCGGGGGAAGGTCGTCGAAGGGTCTAAGCGAAGTTCAGGAATGGGTTGCAAGGGTTGCTGCAAGAACAGCAAAGTCTGAGACGTGTCTCAAGACGTGTCGCCCCGCGATAGTTGTGCGACGCCCCTTAGTGAAATCACAGCCCTTTTATTTGGAAATTAAACTCGCTTTGGCTTTTCACAGTCAATTGAGCTGCAAAGGGGGTAGACCCGAAACTGTTATTTGCTTGTTGTCGACCTCACACACACACACACATGTTAACGGGTTGCGGCCATTCCCCCCACCTCACTTAGCACCCTACCCTCTAACCCTCTACCCTTTCTTTCCCTCAACTGTGACGAATCACGGTGCGACCATTAGTTGCAGGCACTTTTCCGACTTTTCCGCCAACTTTGCCAACTTTTGATTTCCATTCTGATTGTGTCTGTGCCGCACTTCAAGTTGCTGTTTCTATTCTGCGTCTCAGTCTTCTTCTTCTTCTTCTTGTTCCCCTTGACACATCAGTGTCTGCGCGTTCTGTCCGCCTGCCACGCCCCCGTCAACACTCGCCAGCAACTTTGCATTAAGATTATGTAAATTTGTTGGCTTACGCAAAAAACCCACTCGAAAATGCGCGTGTTTCTGGCAGTTTTCAAGCTACAAGCGCCACAAGGATAAAAGGAGAAAACTCTTGAAATGATTTTAAAGGAAATTTACTTAAATTTAGCGCCATGTAAATCATAAAGTGATTTCTCCCGTTTTGCCCATTTTTAATTAAAACTGCCAAGCGAAAAGGTAAAAGGAAAAAGCAAAAGTCAAACCCTTACGTCACGCCTGCCTTGCCACGGATGGGAAAGCAGAAGCCCCTCTCCTACTATCCTTTACCTCTTCCTCTCTCTCATTTCCTCCACCCTCTCGCCCTGGCTCTCGTTTCCCTGTTGCCTTTTAAGTTCTGTGCGTTTAATTTGCTGCCATTTTCACTTTTCCTTTGCCTGAAATGTCGCTTACATTTATCAGCAGTGCCCAGCCACGCCCACGCCCCAGCCTCAGCCCTGGCCCCAGTTGGCTTGCCCTTTGTCAACACTGTGGCAGACGCATGTGGCACACACACAGAGAAAGAGAGAATAGAAAAAGTTTTGTACCTTTAGCTGTAAGTAAAATGTTTGGTCATAGTTTTCTTGTTTCCTATTTCAATGCCTGGAGAAGGAGTCGACACGGGGGGGGGGGTAGCGAGGTTAAGGAGCTGGGTGTGGAAAGCAGCGGGTCCTGCCTCCTTTTAGTTTCGAGCATAAGGAAATTTATTTGCAGCCCGTGCGGCCCATGACACGAGTGTAAGTAACTTTGCCCGGATAGTCTCGGACTCGCAACGTGAAAAGTGCCTCAGTTAGGGGAAGGAGGAAGTAGAAGGGAGCAAGGTATAAGGGCTCAGGCTGGGCAGTTTGTCTATGGGGTACGGTCCGAAATAGTTGCAACATTTCGGCAATTATGTTTATAAAGTGTGTGGCAAACTCTTGGCATATGTGTGTAGTCTGGGAAGGGGGAGAGGAGTACCTCAACTATTACCGAGGGGTCTGAGGAACTGAGGGCAATCAAAAATTAGCCACGGCCAGAAAGAGAAGCTAAAATACAAAACAACTGGGACTGTCCAATTGGAACTGGGTACACTTGGCATTGGGAAGGGAGATGAAGAAGTACGAGAAGAAGCTCCGGCTGGGGGCATGGGATATAAGCAGGCTTTTAAGTTGATATTACACATTGAGCACTCTCTTTAACTAGCTGAAAGATTGAAGTTAATGGGAGAGAAGCGTCTCGTTTAGAGAGGTTCTATTTATTAAGAGTTACGAAGCTTGGAGAGAGAAAGATAGACACATAAAGAGTGAAAAGTAATATGAATAAGAAAGAAATACAAGAAATGAAAGAGATCTAGAGAAAAGCTAGTCAGAAATATTGAGAAGGACGATTATAAGTCCAGTACTGGAAACTTAACTTGTTCGCTCAAGATCTTTGCTTATTAGCCGATCGCTACCAAATGATGAGAATATTTTTGGCTAGTGACAATCTTTGTATACAAATGAATGTTCTAACAATAAAATTACGCTTTTAATTCGTTTTTATCGATTTGTCGAGGCGGTAGTGGGCGTGGACAAATTTCTAAACAAGTTCGTTCTGCGGCAAACAACAACACATATATCTAGTTAATTTGGTAGTCCTAGCTCTTATAGTCCGTGATATATACTTGTTCATACGGACATGCAGACAGTTAATTTTGTACATCGCTCTAATGAAAGACTGTATTGTAGAGAATAACATCTTAAGCCTGCAATACTTCTTCAACAAGGTGTAGTTCTACACTCAGCTGATCTAGGACAGCTGTTACTTCCTCGTTCCACAACAAATCTGAGAAGATAAGAACGAGAAGCTTATCAGCTTAAGCTCCTTCAAGCGAAGATCTTCGCGCAGAGGACACGCAAAGCTGACAAGTTCTCAGAAATATCACAACATTTTGTCTAACCCAATCTGCAGCAGACAAAAGTCAAGCTGCCCCGAGAATCCCTTACTGCCACAACGATCCGCGACGCTGCACGTGCTGCTGCTGCTGCTGCTTTTGCTGACAAAGTTGTTGCAAGTGACAGAATGACAGGCGAGTCAAAACTACCCGCAACACTGAGAACGGTAGCAGTTGCCCTCTCTCCCTCTCTTTCTCTCTTCCCCTCTCTCTCTTTTAGTTAACACTTTTTTTGAAAACCAGTAGGAAAGGGAGACCAAAAAGAAGCTAAAGAAACCGCAGACATGTTGCGAGAATGCCTGGGAAAAGCTGAAGCTGAAGCTGAAAAGAAAATGAAATGAAATTCGACTAAGAGGCATAGAGAGAGGGGGGATACACTCAGCTGTTTGTTGTTGTTGTTGCTGTTGTTGTTGTCCCCAAATGCCATTTAGCATTTGACTTAAACGCGGCTGCTGTGGCAAGTTTGTCGTCTGGGACAACATGCTGGGCCGCAGCCAAGAAGAGCAGCAGAGTCCGCCACAGGCAACATATGTTTGCAGCACGTTATAAAGGTGTATGCAGCAGTTTGTGTGTGTGAGTGTGTGTGTCTGTGATTTCACGTTAAGAACCTCGTCGTCGTCTGATACCCTTTGCAGTGCACTCGCCTCACTCCGACGCAGTCTTTGTTTGCCTGCACTGGCCACAGACTGCTTCCCTCTCACTCTGCCCTTACCCCCTCTCTTTCTCTCTGTCTCTCACTGTGTAAGGCAGTCAGGCAACTATTAAGTCACATGTTTGTCTCCTCAGACCGACTTTTGAGTTATGACTTTGGGCCACAAGGAGGTAAAGGAGAAGGAACCCTGTTTAACCTGAATTTCCACATTAGTTCTTAAGATTGCCCCTCCCCCCCTGCGCCTTTGGTCTTGTCCCCTTGCCCTGTCGCCGTCTTGCCTTGCCTCATTTCGTTTCGTTTCGGTCTCTTGGTTTATTTGCCTTTGTTTTTATAGCCTTTTTCTGCCAGGTAAACATGCAGCAGTTGCTCCAACTCGCTTGTAGCAGCATCATATGGTCGCTGCTGCACTGGCCCGCACTTGCCACCACCCGACTCTGCCTGCCTGCCCTGCCTTGCGCTGCTTACCTGTTGCAAGTTCTCTTTGTTGCCTTAGCCTGTTTATTGCTCGAGGCCAAGATGCTTTTGGCTACTTGCCACACAGCTGTGTTGCTCTCTTCATTTGACGCATGCCACATCATCAGCGACATCGTTAGCTTTCATTATGCGCTGCTGCCGTCTAGACTCGGTTAGCGGCAACTTTTGTTGCCAGTTTTATCTATTAGACATAATTTACACGATTTAACTAACTTTATCCTCACTATCTCACGCTCTCACTCACTCCTTTCTCTCTCTCTCTGTTTCTTTTATTGCAGGTAAGCAGCAGCAGGAGACTCGCTGGCGGATCTTTACTTCAATTAGTCGTAAGTGCTGGGCCAAAGCTAAGGAAGCCCTTGACAGTAGCTGTGCCCTGTCAGTCTCTTTCTCTTTCCCTCTCTCATGCTCCCTCTCTCTCTCTCCATCCCTCTCTCTCTCGCTTCTTAGCCACAACTTCGCACGCTTTTCGCGTTTATTTTATGCTTTATCCTTGTTGCCAGAGCAGCCTGGACAAAGTTCTGCCAACTTGAGTGTGTGTGTAAAGGTGTCTGTGTGCCTGTCTCTATCTCTCTCTGGCTCTCTCGCTCTGTGGGTGGCGGCAATCTTCACGTCTCTGGCATCCAAATTGTTTTCAAAGCTGTTTGCGCTGCATCTTCTGCGAGTTGCCCAACTTGTTGTTTTTGTTATTGCTGATGTCCCTGGTGTTGCCACCGAAAAGTAGGCAATAATTATGTGCTGGCATGCGATGGGCGTGTGCACTGACACAGCAAGCGGGGCGTGGCAGGTCACAGACAATCACACACACGATGCTGCCCCAGGAAATGTGAGAGGAACGAGATTAAAATGATGTGCAAATATGAAAAGTTTTTGATACAAGTGGAATTTAATATGTAGTTTAATAATGTGTATATAAGTGTATAATATATATACATATTTATGTGTACAATACATATAGAATAATAATAAACTATAATCTGTAATTAACAAATCTGCAAAGTGCTTTAAACGTTGAAGGCAACAAAATGACAGACAAATTGTGACAGCAAAATATTCCACAGAGAACTCTGTAAGAATTAAATAGTTAAACAGTTAAGATGCTTTTATGTTTATTAAAGAATTATAAACATTTCATATAAAGCTCCTGTGCTATTTTGCATTTCATATTTAACTGTAAAAAGGTCTTTACTGCATATTAAACGCTGCTACAGATTTGCAGATGCCACAAAAAAACTGGGAAAACATTTCAAATGCCTTCACACCGGACGCATATCATAAAAGCTGTCAACTTTACAACAGATTTGTGGGCGTGGCCAGGGGGGTGATGGGCAACGCTTTATGCCTGTTTCAGAGAGAGACGAGTTGACAAAAAATGGACGAGATTCGTGTGTTTTTCTGTCTGCTCAAAAATTCATTATGAAAATATCCATTACTCAGGCTACACACTGGACGAATGAGTGAAGGGGATAGAGAAAGTGGGGGGGAGAAGTGCACAAAAAAGCATTGAATTGCAGTGAGTTGTTCTGCAGTAGTAAAACACTTGAGCAACTTTGCCTTTTTTGCAGTCAAACAGATTCATTAGTCGCAATAATAAGCTCCGGCGAGACAACGTTGCGTATGAGCAATGTGTCTAACTGTTTGCCACAGTCCTCGCTCTCCCTCTGCCTTTGCCTCATTGCAGTCAAAGTTTTAGCTATTCTTTCCCCCTCCCTCTCTCTTTGTCTGTCTTTCTCCCTCTCTCTCTCTCTGCACAACACTCGAACAGCAAACTTCAACACTTTGGCTGAAAAGCGAGCGGGAAAATTACAAAAAACAGAAAGAAAGCTCGACAAACTTTGCTACTTAAAAGCGCAAAACGCAACGCAATGCTCGAGTGGGCAGGCCGTGGCAGTGGCAGTGATGGAGGAAGGGGCAGAGGGGGCAGCAGGCAGCAGGCAAAGTAACTGCGAACAAACCAATTAAGTTTATTACATTTGCGTTTTTCAAGTGCCTCGCTGTGAATACGTGGCACAACACGATGCTGCACAAGGCTGTCTATGTATGTCTGTGTGCGTTATGGGTTAGTCTGTACGTTGTGTGTATTTGTGTGTGTGTGTGTAATGGCCAGGCATTTAGCAAGTGGCTTTGGCGCTCCCCTCTTGGTGCGGCCACAAAGTTGTTGCAAAAGTTTGACAAAGTGCTTGAAAAGCGAAGCATGCAACAGATTTGTCAAAGAAATTAATAAATACCACGTCATGCTGCGAGCACTGCCCCTCCCTCCGCTCTTCCTGCCACTTCTACAAAAGGTGAACAGCTAACGAAAAAAGCATAGCATACATTCTGGGGCCAAGCGAGCAATTAAACGCAGGCATGAGGTAAATGAAAAGTTCTAGGTATATACATGTACTATATGATATATATAGACTGGGTGTGCAGCTGACAGTTGCTGAAGTGGTTAATAATTAAGATGCCACAACTATAGCTGCCTCTCTCTCGCTCTCTCTCATCTATTTTACAGTTGCTGCGGAACATTTGCTGGCAATTAAAGCAAATTACAAAAGGCGACATTTATTATTATTATTATTATTATTATTGTGATGATGCCATTTTCATTTGTGCGCCCAGTCAACCAGTCATACTAGCTCGCTCTCCCTCTCTTTCTCTCTCTCTCCTTCTACGCTTCGCTTTGCGCCTTGTCCTGCGTCCTGTTCGTGCGCCTTTGTCAAGGTGATTTATCACTTCTAAGCGCCTGGCACTCATTAATTTTTGATTGGGCCAAAAAAGGCAAGCGGCACAAGATGTTCGGACCCCAAATGCTTGTTCTCTTCTTTTCTCTCTTCTCTCCTTTTGTTCTTGTTGTTGTTCTTGCTTTGCCTGCTGCTGCTATTGTTGTTGTTATTGCTCTGCTTGGCGTAGCTTTCATTAAAACTTCATGAAACGACAGCGCCTAATGATGTGCCCAGTCAGAGGCTCCGTTTTCATTATGCGCATACCCTGTAATGCAATGAAGTGGGGTGTATTGATGGTAGGGAAATAATTAAATAGATTAATGCACATGATAAGTAGAACTCTTCAATTTAATTGTTTAATTGTTATTCGTCTGTTCTACTTCCTTCTTCCCGCGCATACTCTGCAAACGAGGGCTGTGGAGTATATTGATGTGCCAGGAAGAACATCAGACTTGTTATTCTAATTTTATTGTTCTTAATATTCACATACCCCACAATAGGGTGCAACGGGGTATATTAAATACTTGCAATAATAAATTAAATATTTACTGATATTTTATATAATATTTGTTAGTTTCTAGCCTTCACCTGCACTGTCTTATATTACCCACTCCACTTGCTACAGGGTATCACCCAGTCTATCACTCCACTCTGTAATTGTTTCACTTACACTGATGAAAGGAACAACGCGCTGCTGTTCCATCAAATGGTTCATTAAACCAAACGATTGGCCTGACAAAACATTTGTCCAAACTGGATAATTTTATGTTTATTGAGCTATTCAGCAATTGGAAATTATACTGAGTGTTTCAGGGTTGTCATAGAAATATGAAATGGAGCACAACCTTTAAAAACTTTCAATAGTTGACCGCAGAAATTGTTCAGCAATTAATTATGTCGTCGCGCCGGCAATACAAATGGCTAAAAAATTGGCTACCGGCGGCGGCGGCGACGATGAAGGTGGCAACTCTGGTCTCCTGTTGTCCGCAATATGCATTATGCGAGACCGGAGTGTGTGTGGGGAAGGGGGGAATCTATGGAGCATGCAGAATGCTACGTTGGCTAGTTTTGGGTATTTTTCTTCATTCATATTTTTTTTTGCGGGTTCCGTAGCCGGAGCCGAGTTCCATTCTCTCTCCGTTAAAACTATGGACGCCGTTTCCGTTGACAGTTATTTTGATTTATGTGAGTTTGTTTGCATGTGTGTGTGTGAGTGTGTTTGTGGTAAATGCGTGCCCGGGTCCATAGGAAAATGGCAATAAATAGCTGTCGTACGTGGCCTTTGCTTTTTGGACCCCCCGACAAAACGCGGACAAACAAAGAACTTCCACTAGTTTCTCCAGGCGGGCGTATCTGGCGTATCCTCCACAAAAAGCACTCAAAAAGCTCTGAAACAAATTGTCTGCGCTGTGGTGTCAACCATGAAAAGGTGTTGCCATTGATACCCTGCCGAGAAGATCGTAACGGGGAGAAGGGGCTAAATGGATAAACCTTTGGCGCACAGATAAGGCAAGGAGAACAAAGAGTTAACAAATGAATTATGCGTATATTATCGATTGTAGGAGAAGAATGAATATTGAGATATAGAAAGAGGAGAGAACCCTTAGGAGAACATATGTTTAGGGTTGCCTAGTTGATTAATTGTAGGCAAATATTCGAACACTCTAAAGATGTTTAATGAACTAAAGTGGAGTAGATGACAACTAAAGAAGGTTATGAATCTGGAATATATTGTTAGATTCTGAAATATATTTTTAAAAGGCATATCATCTTTGGTATGATATGGTATATATTACACATAGTTATAATATTGCACATTATATTGTATATTGTATATAAGATATCATGAATCACTAAATTAAAGAACATTCATTATAGAAAGCTGACAGTCCTAAACTGAACTTGAATCGCACAATAAATTGAATAATATTTATCTCAGTTGTAAAGCACTAAATTAACGTTTAATAAGTTCTTAAAAACCTTCAAAAAATACCCATAAATATGCTTTACCTTATCTCATTGACCTAACAATTCTTGTCACAATCGTTGCCAATCTCTTTGCATACAATTTTTAGTAGTTGCGCCTTTATAAATCGAGATACCCTTTCTAATCGGTGGCAATAAATTAGTTTGTATGCAAAACAAAGTTTAATTTCTTAGCTAGGATAAAATTCGATACTCCAGATTGCCCCCAGCCTGGCTACGGCACTCTGGACTGGTTCAGCAGGCACTTAACAAACGCAAACAGAAGCCTCTTCTTGTCTTGCCTCTCTAATAACTCTAATGGCAGTAATAAAATATCTATATACATTTAAAATTAGCACTCGATTGGAGTACCAGGGGCAGAGATAGACGATGAGGAGGGAGAGCGAGAGGGGAAAGGGGGTAGATTGGAGAGCCTGACTGAGAGATCTAGTGGGATGTCATTTGCAGTCCACTTCGTAGCTAACCCATATTGCCAGGGCAAATGTGACCGCAAACTACATAAACTATAATGGCAGACGCACACACACACACATGAGTGAGGTTATTAGTCTGTGTGTAAATTGAATGAAATGCAGGAAAAAGGTTGCACAAAACAAAAAACCAAAGCGACGGACTAGTCTCGGCCTGGGACTGAGCCTGGGCCTGGTCCTGGTCCTGGGCCAAACAACCGCACAAGCGGCGACTGTGGGTGCCACTGTACGGTCAGCAGGAGCTGAAAAAACAACAACAACAGCAGTAAAAACAGTCAAACCAATAAAGACCACTAAGTGTCCAAATATGTGTGTGTGTGTGTTTGTGTGTACGTCTCTTCTGTGTCTGTGTGCGTTTGTAAATGTGATTGTATTTGAAATAAACCAAATAGTCGCACATAAATGCGGGTGTCACAAATGCCAGCACCCCTTTCTCTCCGTCTCCCTCTCTCTTTCTTTCTCCCGCTGCTGACCACACTGCTCCCCTTCCTCTCCTTCCCATGCCCTGCTCCACAGCGTGCTGCAACGCCAGCTGCCTGCTCTAGGCTAGCGTGGAGCTCGTGCCGTGACTTTATTTTGACAGCTGTCGTGATTGAATACGATTTTTACGACTCATTGCATCCTAATTAAAACAGCAGGAAACAAGCTAAATTTGGAAATCTGCCATTTTAAGTGAAATTAAATTAAAATGGTGTAAGACTCGATTGGTTAAATTTCTGCAAACTTAATAAGAAGCTGAAACTTACTTATGCAAACAGGAATAATAAAATGATAAGACCTGCTACCGATGTTAAAGCGTAGAAAGGTGTTAGAACTTTTGGTCTAAGCTCAATGTATTCACAAACCCGAATTGGACAACTCTGACCGCACAAGGTGTAACATATTTACATATTCTTGAATAGCGTCAAGCATCGAGTCGATAAAACTATATCTGTCCTTAATCTCAGTGGCGATAAGAGCCAATATTTGGAAACAATATTTCTTATATAGCACACAAGTAAAGTTAGTTGAAATATTTGGCCACGCCCTTTTTGGCTCACATAAATCATATAAATCGCTAGCTAGAATGTTTAAAATTGATGAGCCCAAAAGTTATTGACATTGGAATAATTGCTGTTAATTTGTTTGCAATAGATTAATAAAAATTGAAATTATTAAAGCAATAAGAACATGAGAAGAAAAATATCACAACAGGGCACTCTCTACTCTAGCATTCTTTGTTGTCTCTGTGTTAAAGTAGTTCTAATCATTATTACTTAAATAAGTATATATTAAATAAGTATATATATAAATGACAAGACCTACAGCTGCACTCAGTGGCTTCTATATCCTTCATTTGCGTCTCATCTCTATCGTGTTGTCGTATATCATAAATTGCGCACAGGCTGCTGCCACGCCGCAGTTGTCCAGCACCAAACTGGCAGCGCACTCGTTTCCGACTGCCGTCTGTCCTCTGTCTCTCTCTCTCTCTCTTTCAGTCCGTCTATCCGCCGTCTATCTTACCAGCCCCTTCCGTTGTCGCCCCCTCCGCCCCTCAGCCTCCTGCCCGCTAAGACCACAATCCGCTGCAAGCGTCCTGCCAACCGGCATAGCTAAACTTCCGGCCGGACAACGACGGTCTGTGTGGCGGGCGGCCCGCTCTGGCACTCGGCTCGGTCTGGCTACGGCTACGCCGACTACAGCTCTGGCTTTAGCCTCAGCTACAGCTACAGCTGAAGCTGATAAAAAAGTTTGCCTTTGAAAATGTCTATTTGAAAAGTTGTTCGTCCAGCCCCATTGAAATCGGGGGGGCGCGACCATAGTTTGTCCCTTTTCCTGCCTCGACTGGACGACGGCGCTAAATGAAAGTCATTTATTTTCGGCTAGTTCTTTTTTTGGCTTTAGCTGCTTCTTCTTTTTTTGGCTTTTTATTGCACTCTCTTCGGTTCATTGCCGTGCAATGTTTTTAATCAACTTGGCGCAAAATAGTTTGCGCTGAAGTGCCGTCTAAGGGCAAGGTCCCCCTGCACTGGGAGGCATTTGAAAGGATTCCTGCACTACTTGACACCCTCTCTCTCCCCTCCCTTGCCTTGGTAAAGTCTGTCAGCTGCAAGTTTCAAGTGCAGCCTGTTGGCGCTTTGATTAGTCTCGGCAGCATGTGATGAAAGCCACGGCAAAGGCCAATAAAAGCCAAGCCAATTGAGATTAACTGCCCCAACTGACTGAATGAAATTCCATGAGGTTTTTTCGTGGCAATTAACGGTACTTACGGGACCTATAAAACGTGTATGGAAAAGTATTGACGCGTACATTTGGAACATTTTGCAACACTATGAATTCTCTGTTCGCTAATTTATATATATTCTTGAACAGCACTAACGATACAGACGAAGTTGCTACTATATGTTTAACTGTCTGTTTAAATATCTGTTAAATTCTTAAATATCAGATCTTTAATGTGTTTATTTTAATGTTTCAAGCTTTGAAAACTACTCGTACACTTGAACTTCAATAGAAACTATATAACAATTTACGTTATATTTCAATATATTACTATACAAATTTAGGGACTGATTGATAATATTAATACCATGAACACACCGTCAAAACTAAAGTTGTTAATAGTATAAATTCTCCTAAGTATTATTTTGCTCTTCTGCTATTCTCACTCACGTGTGCACTATAAAACATTAATACCAAAACTCTTTGCACAGATTTGTACGTTGCCTATTTAAGTTTTATTTCTGTGTTTAAATCGGCAATTTGCAGGGGATTTTAGAGCCCAAAACAGAACTGGGAAACAGAACAAACATGCCGCCATCAAATATGTATGAACTGTAGTATAGTGCCATATAAATGTTTCATGCACATGCGATTAGCCAGAAAAAGGAAGGGGAAGAGAGAAGAGCGTGAAAATCTATTGAATTGTATGGATTGCATTCTGATGCAGTTGCTGCCTATGCTTTCTCGCTGTCAACATATTTAAAACTTATTCAGGCATAAAATAAATATTTACACCATGTCGGCGTGCGACGGAGAGAGAGAGAGAGAGGGAGAGAGCATGACAAATCTGTGCTTAGCCTGGCAAAACGTGCATAGAAAATGTGCAGAAAAATGCGGGAAAATTGCGAAAAATGAATGAAGGCAGCGAGAAGGCTTTATCATTTGTCGCTGGCTGCGCCCAAAAACTATGCAAATAATTCATTTGACAGACAGCCAGGCAAGTAAACAAACAGACAAACACTGCCGGCACACACTGTATATGGTGGAGAGGGGGAGCAGGGCAGGGAATATGGGGAGAAGTGTGAAAATATGCAGCAGGCAAATGGCAAAGAAATTAAAACGAGCAAACGATGCAGCACAAAAAACTGTTGACTCTCAAGGCAAAATGTGTGCTGAGAATGTGTAAAGAGGGGGAGGGAGAGGAGGCGACAAGGGGAGAGGGAGGGAAAGGGAGTGAGATATGCTGCAAGTTGCGGAAGCTAGCCACATGCATAGTTATTGCCTTGGCCCTGAGACTGTCTGCACACAGGGCGCACATGTATCGAGAGTGGGAGTTGTGATCCCTCCCTTCTCCCCTTCCCTATCTCTCTCTCTCTCTCTCTGTCTCTCTGCTAGCCAAAAGTCAGTTGAGGAGCTGCACCCCGTGTTGGCTATGTTTCTATTGCTGCTCCTGGCTGCCTCGGGGCTGCCTCGACTGAAAGTCAACGTGCAGATTTGTTGGGCGCCTTTACTAAACTGTTTGGCATTTCTGCTATGCTCTGCATCTTTCACACCTTGCAACGAACAATTTACCGGGCACACACTACCTATCTCTCCCCCTCTCTCCTACACCTCTTATTCATTTTGTGTGCATTGTTTTGCCGTAAATATTGCAAAGTTGGCAGCGCTCGAAAGTATGCTTTAAAATCGACATAAAATTCGCATTAAAAATGCAACATGTTATGTCGCATGCGAGCTGCCCCGTCCCCTCTCCACAGATGCCCCTAGCTACCCCAAACCCCTCTGGCTATGCCTCTGCCAAAGTTCAAAAGAACAGAAAAAATCAAGCTCAGTCGAGGCATTTTAAATATTTGATGGCTCAACATTATTTGGCAATTGATGGCAGACACAGGGGCGGAGCTGAAGCAGACATACTACGTATATAGACGGGGGCAGAGGAGTGACACAACGACAGGGGACCTCTCCTGTCTATTAGTTGTGGCCAAGAGCGGAAGCGTTTATATTGTTGCTACAGCTGTCAGGCATTAAGGAATTCATCTATAAAAGCATTTTCCATGCATTTCCCTGACATTTCCGCAGCATATGGCGGAAAAAAAACTGAATAGGGAAAAGTAAAAAATAAATATATGTACGTTAAGGAATCACTACTGTCATGTGGCACTCAGAGAAATTGTGGGGGGTGAGTTAAGAGGGAAGACTTGAGGGGGGAAATCGAGTGGGAAATTGAGCTTGGCATAACTTAATTATGGTATCAAAAGTTTTAATCTTTAGCTACATATACTACAAATCCATTCAAAGTTCAACCAGACAAACAGTTTGCCATTTCTCTCAGTGTAGTAGAGTAAGAGAGGGGAAAAGAGCAGGGGGAGAAAGAGAGAGTCAGGCAAGAGACACGCGTGTCACTCGGTATCAGCGACACGGAAATGCGATGTCAATTCAAATTTGTTCAAGTGTGTGTGCAAGTATTTGTATGTGTGCCTGTCTGTCTGTGTGTGTTTGTGCCGTGTCTGTATGTGTTTGTGTGCATGTGTGTGTTTGTAATGCGCCCAGCTCCCCCTTAAACGCTGTCAATGCTTGTGCTTTCTAAGCAAGTGAAACTTTTTCGAGTGCGTGAATTTCATTCATCATGATCTTCGTCCTTCTTCTCATCATCATCATCTTTTCCCTCTTTCTCCTTCGCTACTTCTGCCTCAGTGTCTTCTCCTTCTTCTTTTTGCTTCATCTTCTTCTTCTTCTTCTTGACTTCCCTTGACTGCGCGTCGCTGTTGCTGTCACGCTTTCATATCCTGCTTTGTGTGACATATCCGTTGCTGCCAACTCCGCCCCCTGCCACCGCCCCTGCCCCGCCCACTTTTCATGTGCTGCAGCTGCTGCTGCTTGCGCTTTTGTTTGCCAGCAAACGGTGCAAAAATTTTCCTCTTCTCAGTTTTACTTTGCAATTGTTGCGATTTTTTCCGGCGCAATTGAATTAAACGCGACACCAGACAGTACAAGCAGACAGACATGTGTGTGTGTGAGTGTGTGTGTGTGTGTATGTGTGGGTGTGTGAGCGTGCCACCTGAGCCTCTTGAGCGACTCTTTGAGAGTTGACAATCATCTGGAGACGTGCAAGTGTCGCTTGTTAAGGCGACAAACGAGAGAAGGACGAGACATTTAAAGAGAAGTCTCTATTAAAGACATAAGGGAGATAGTAATAGAGCAGCATTATGGAAGAGTACTTTAGTGGAAACTAGACATATGTTACATAAGAATTCTCTTCTTTGGATTTAGAAACTAATTAACTCACAATAAAGTTTGTAAGACTTCTTCAATGGAAAGACAAGGATTAAAAAGATTACATTTTTATTGAATTAAAAGGGTGGAAGAGGGCGTGGCAGATATTAGACATATTGTCTTCAAATTCATAGCTCTAGTCTCTAAGATATAGATTAAGAATATATACACTTTGTATGGATGAAGATGCCTCCTTCTGTCTTTGACTACTCTCTCGGTTTGCACAAAGTTACAATAACCTTTCTATCCATAAAATAAGTAACAATGAAAGGTGTTTTCTAATATTTGATGTTCTGCTAAGACCTATAAATAATACCATTAAATTTCAAAAAATCCCAATCGAGTATTTAAGAAACTCTTAAGTTTTTAATGGCAATAACTAACTATGCAGCTGCCACAACTGACTGGCAACTATCTCAAATAATCTCAAATCGTTTTGCCTCTTGGGTTACACTTGGTCAGGCGGAAAGTGCTACCAAAATCAGATAACAATAAAGACGCCAAGTTTACGGCACATACATATATTATAAAATAAAAGAAACCAGTTTCAGCGAGAAGATCAAGCAACAATATCTACGGCTTGCATATCGATGTCCAACTGAGCGAGGAAGAACTCAAGTTACCTCTTAATTTGTGGGCACATCAAATCACTCGATGCGGCATCGTGATATATTTGTGGAGTAAACGATGCTGCTGCGCCTGACTTATGTCGATTATTTACGAGCCGTGGCATTAAATTGTGCACATATCTTGTTAAGCCACACACACGCACACACACGCAGGCCACACACACAAGCAGGCACACACACACTCAGGCATAACTGCCATGCACAGGTACTGCGAACATCTAAGACCAACTGGGGGCTAATTTAACGACACCGGCGACATTTCAAGGCACAGACACACACACTGAGATACTCTACACACACACACACATTGAGCTCTTCAAGCTAACGGTAGCTGCTAGTTAGACCCTCTAAAACACGAGCCAGACACACGAGACGCCGCGCCAGACATTTACAGGTGGTCGGAGCTGAAACGTTGCTCTAATGAATTTTATAGCCAGGAAATTATTATGGCTGGCACCATCGATGGGCCGAGACAGAGAGGGAGAGATACAGGCGTAGTAGCAGTCCCAGTAACTAAGGGAGGGGCGAGGGGCCACAGTGCTGTGCGGCGTGGACGATGACAAAGAAGGCAAATGCGGTGGTCGCGCAGCGCACACACAGTGACTGCTAAAACTTGTGCGACGGTAGGTAGAAAGAGTTGAAATTGGCAATTAACAAACCATTGAATCCAATAAACAGGATTTTAACATTTTGAGCAAACACACACACACACACAGGGACAAGGCAGAGGCACAAGAACGCAGCCAAAAAGGTAGCAAAAACTCAGCACGTAACGGCGCCAGAGGGGAGAGAGAGAGAGAGAGAGGAGGAATGTGTTGGCGCCCGAGCAGGCAGAGAGAGGGGAAAAGAGAGGGAGAAGAAGAAGGTATTCTAGAGGCAACTCGAAGTACCGACGGTGGTCGACGGCGTCGTCGTCGTGTTTGTTTATATGCCATTTTTGATTATTTTTATGTGTGTGTAAGTGTGTGCCTTAGCATGAGTGTGTGTGAGTGTCTGTGTATGCTTGGGTGTGTTTCTGTGTGTGTGTTAACCTGACCTGGTCTTAAGTCAGCCTGATAGAGAAGCCTTTGAAGTGTTGCCTAAATGTTAGTTGAAAATTTAAATGAAAATCAAAATCGAAATCCATTTAAATTATTCGAAATGAACAGAAATGTTTTGCTTATTTTGTGGGTTAATGCTCAAAGGAATTCCCCCCGTCCTGCCCGCCGTCCTGCCCCCGCTCAGTACCTTCCTACTCAAGAAGTCACTGTGGCGATTTTAATTGGAAAACGATTTGATGAATGTGCCAAACTAGAAAACTACTGAAGATGCGACAAATTTGATTAAAAGTGACAGAGGAAATCCTTGCTTTGAAGCCAGCAAAGGAAACTACACAGAACTAAGTGGATGTTTCTTAAAGGGAACTACATAGAGTTGGTTTGGTACTAAAGAAATGAGGAAATTGAAAAAGGCTTAAGAGAAAGAAACTGAATTTTGATGTGGAAGATTATGAGTAGTAAACTAGATGGAAATTGAAAAAAAGCAATGCAAAAATTGGGATTGAAGAGTGAAGTTTTGAGATAAGTTGGGTAAATTTCTAAGAATGATTTCAATTTTCTTATGGGAAGTATGAATATATGGTAGATATAATCATTGGAACCAGTTATTTACTAAGACAACTTTGCAGTGTCTTTGTCTTATCACACAGTAAAGTAACCAATTGTGTAGAACTCCACAGAACTCTTCATTTATCAGAGCTACAGAAAATATGAAAGTATTGTTAATATTTCTTTTACAAAGTGGGAAAAGATATGGTAGATTTTAAAGTGAATCTGTATGGGAAATACCTTAATATATGGCTAAGAACTTTGCAGACTCTACATTATTAGAAACCAACTCTCCATAATCTCGACAAGTTTTTCATCTATAAGAATTAAAGAAAAATAGGTTCCATTGCTGAGTATTCTTTTACAAAGTGTTGAAATGCTAGATGCTACCACGAGTATGTATGTATATATTTATATTTATATATAGTATTTATTTCCATTGACAACAAACTACTTTACAGTATCTCTGCCTTTTCACACAGTTAAGCAACTAGATTCTCTACAATCAGCCAGAGTTCTCAGTTTATAAAGCTTTTACAGCTTTATTGCTTTCTTTCTACCGCACTTAATGAGATATTCAATTTGGCCAATCTGCACGTCATTATTTCATAATTGTGGATGCATTTCAATGGATGGCAAGTGGAGGAACCTGTTAGCCAGTCGCCAGTTATAAAGGCACTCGAGATTCCGCTTCCATTTTATAGCGGGAAATATCTTAATGAATATAATGCTGGAAATTGCATTAACCGGGAGTAATTTTAATGAGCAGCACATACCGAAATCCACACTCGACCAGCAGCACATGGTGCAGTACAATAGATCGTAGCGCCCGCTAGGTTCGGGGACTACAATGCGAACCACTTAGACATACTTAGCGGTTGCCCGTAGTCATGTTGTCCTGTAGTCCTGCTGGCTTTACTGGGCGTGTATTATTAAATCAAATTAAATTAAATTAATGCGGTTATGTAAAATGTAAACACAAAAGAGCGAGTAAAGGAGAGAGAATGGGATAGAGGTATAAACAAAAGAGAGGCGAAACTGGACGACGACATATGCGCACGCATGTGAACAAGAAGTAGAAGTTGAAGAAGAAGAAGAGACAGAAGCAGCAGAAGAAGAAAAGGTTCCTCTTCTTTTTACAGCTCCGGAAATGTGGAAATTTTTTGCAATCAGCATAAAAATGACATTATGCTTGAGAAGGTAGCAGAAAAGCCGACAAAGTTTATGTTATGTGGGGATATTTAAATGGAAATATTTTTGGCAGTGACTCGAGTGAAGATGTCTGCTCCTCCTCCTGCCTCTGCTGTCCCTCTTTCCCTCCCCCTCTCTGTCATTTCCAGTTACAGTCACACGCTAGTGACAAAACGGAAAGTGATTAAAATCGCATTTAATGCGCCAAGTGAGGGAAAGGAAGGGGGAGGGATAAGGAAGGGAGTAGGAGAGAGAGCGAGGAAGAGGAGGAAAAGGGCTGCAACAGTGAACGATGGCAGTTCTTGTACTAGTTGTTGTTGTTGTTTATGTGGCTCGTGGTGGTGGAGTTGCTGCAATCACTTGTGGGGTGGGTTACTCACATGTGTGTGTGTGTGTGTCTGCTCTAAGTGTTTGTGTGTTTAGGGCGAGTGTGCTGCGGAGTGTACAGCGTGGGGGGAAGGAAGAAGGGGGAGGAGTTTAGCTTGAGTTGGGTCTGCATTGCGCTAATCAACGGGAAATTGAGAAAAAGAGCCAATCTGAATAGAATATCGAACCAGCTTTGTGCTTATCTCACAGTGGGTAGTGGAGAGTGAAGATTAAAGAGAGGAGAGAGAGAGGAAAGTGTGTGCGGCACACTGCCAAATTAGTGTAGAACATATGGCAAGCTGTGGATTTTAATTTGGATATGCACAATACACACCCCATTTGGCATGGTAACTAGTAAGGCTCAAATGAGCTTAAGGTTCTGCACGTTTTTAATGAATATAAAATAATATGATAACGATATCATTTATCTCTTATTCCTTAATATATTTACATAATCATATATACAATATATATATTTAAAATTTAAAGAATCAATGTCAAAGTACATATATCTAGATCAATCAATGTATCAATATCTATACATAAACCTAGTTCTATCTATCTATTCCATATAATTAGATCTATACAGCAATTTTATTATTATTTAATCAATCATTTCTATATAGATATCTAGACCTATGTAGCTAATCTATCCCTATCTCCTTCTCTATTCTAGTCTGCATTTTCCAGCATTTTCTCGTTCTCTTCTCCATTTTCCCGAGTCACATTCACATCTCACATCTTAAGCTTGTTTACTTTAATTATTTTCTCTCTCTCTGTCTCTCTCCCTGTCGTGTTTTGTCTCTCCCTCTCTCTCTTGCTCTTTCCCTCCATCTCCTATTTACAACACTATGCTAAAGAACTTATGCAATATTCCCGCGTATCGTAAAATCAACAAATGAACACACTGCGCAGCAGATACTCTCACTGTCTCTCTCGATCTCCCTCTCTCTCTACCGTTCTATCTCACTTGTGTGATTAGTGCAGGGCAAACAGGAACCCATCATTATGTGCATAATGTAAGAAAAACATGGAAATCCTTTTTATCAACGCCCCGCACACACACACAAACATCTTATCGTTCATCATGCGAAAGGACGAAGGAACCCGTCGGAGTTCCAAAGAAACCTGGAACTGGCAATCGACTGGCGTCTTCAGCTGTCGAAGATCAGCACCTTCTGCTACCTGACATAGCACATACACAACCTGCAAAGGCAAACACAGACACACACACACAGACAGAGGGGAAAACACAGACAGAGTAAGGGAAACGAACGAAATTGTTTGTTTGACAAATAGAATTTCCATAGCATTAGGCGAGAGCCGTCAATAAAGATTAGAGCGATGCGTGCTGTAAGCGGAGATTGCATTTGCTCGAACAAATGAAACGAAATGAAATACAAGAGAAAATGAAAATAAACGCTAAGGGGCAATCCTCCTCATTCTGCTGTTTCCCTCCTCTCCCCTCTCCTGCTCTTCCTTCTGCTCTTCATACTCTGTGTGGCTCATTAACGACAGCTGCTCAACAGGCAGAGAAGTACAGCAGAAGACAGAGGGACAGACTGAGGCAGAGACGGGAACGCGGTCAGGTTTTGTTGAGCCGAGGCTACCTGTGTGTGGAGGGATCCTCCTGCCTCTACTTTTCCTCCTCCTCCCCCTCCTCCTTCTCTTTAGCAGGTCGCTTATTATGGCTGCTTCTGTTTAATATTAAGCCCGATGCGGAGTCTGATCGTCCCCCTCTTTATGTTTTGCTCTTGTTTTTTTGCACCTTGCAACACACACAGCACAAAGTTGTTGCATGCCACAACGATCGTGTCCTCGTTCTCGACAGCTGTTTCTCTCCCTCTCTCTCTGTCTTTCGCTTTTGTTTTGTTTTGCTTTTCAATGCGCAATCATCTGTTTTTGCCAGGACAGGACAACTCTTTGCCGGGTACTGTCCCGGTACTGCCTTGGAGACCTTTTGTGTGCACAGTTATTTAAATTTGTCTTGCGGTTTTCTCATTGTCAATCATCTGCTGTGTCTGCTGTCTCCGAAAAAAGGCTATTAAGATCGTTCTCGAGATGCACATAAGGATGTGGTTGAACAGCCAAAAAGAGTGAGAGAGCGAGTGAGAGAGAGAGAAAGAACTTATCCCTAGGGGGGTCCAAGGACTTCAGGTTTTATCAACTGTAATGCCAATGCGATCCGCTTCGAATTGAGTTCTTGCTAAGAACTTGAAGTATTTTCGGGCCGTACTTGAAAGATCATTCAAGCAGGAGATACTCGAGCGTGCAGCGGCTAATTGAAGTGGAACGAAAGCTAGTAAATTGTCAAAAAAATGAAAATAATATATAATTTACCACAAGTGGTACCCGTTGGACACTTTAATTGGCCTGTGGGAACCGGAATTCTTTCACATATCACAAGTAGTTGAAGCGTAAATTAGATTCTTGAAATGAAAATCTTCAGTATGAAATTAGCTTGGGTTCTTTGCTCTCAATAACATGAAAATACGTTTTACTATATAGTACTTTTTATTTATATTATTTCCAATGCACTATAGTTTATGCAGAATTCAAATACTTTATAATATGAATATAGAAAGTTGTTGAACCGTACAAAAGATTCTTGAAATAAAAGTCTTCAGCTAGAATTTACCTTCTGTCTTCAACACTTGAAGATCCCTTTTACTATTTACTTATTCATATTGAAGTATTTTCGGACTTCGAATATTTTATCCTTATACAATGAATATATGTACATAGATGTTGTTGATGAGTACATTAGAACTTTAAATAGACAATTTTCAGTTGCTTTGGGTTCTTCCCTCTTCCCAAGAAGATTTCTTCAATCTATTACTGTATATTTCATTCTTTTTATCTCGCTGCACTCTGTAGTTCATTTATAATCTCTTTGGGGACCCCCTGTCGAGACCTTCTATTAAGCATAGTCTCTTTGGCACTACATGGGACCGTAAGCTTTGGCTTTCGGCTTTATCAACGTTTTATCTGCACCGCCTGCCGAGAGAGTTCGTCACACTGAAAATCAATTTTCATCTAAAATGCTTCGACGTCTTTTCAGTTGAACTTTTTTACCTCAGGTTTGTAAACAAAACGTTTGGTAAACGAGAAAAACGAAGAGGTAGCAAGACGGGGGAAGAGAGTATGGATTCGGTTTCACCTAGCTGGGGGAGGGGAAGGGGGAAGGCTCGGGACGCGCCGAATTTGACTAAACACTTGTAAAAAATACATAACACCCCCGACCAGGCGAGCCAAGCAGCATGAAAGGAGCGCTCAACCCAAAAAAAGAGCTCTATAAACACACAAACACACACACATGTGGCTACATATGTATATGTATGTGTTTGTGTGTGTGAAGTGCACTTGAAGAGCAGCAACAGCAGCAACAACAACTGCAGAGAAGAGCACAACTCTGCCCAGTATTTTCTCTCTCAGCGCATGTGCAGCGCTCTAGAGAGAGAGAGAGAGAGAGAGCGCTCTCACACGTAAGAGAGCGAACGCACTTGCACAACGCGGAAGTGTTGAGAATACTGGGAAATTTCATAACTCGTAAAGAGCTGCAGCAAAAGAGAGAGAGAGAGTGAGAGAGCAATGGAGAGAGAGAGTGTCAGCGCGCATTAGAGAGCGGGCAGAACATGTGAGAGCAGTGTGAGAGCACAACGTATGTGAGCACGTGTGTTTGTATGAGTGTGAGTATGTATATGTATGTGTGTGTGTGTGTGTGTCTGATAGGGTAGCAAACTTCCCACCAGGGTGTGTTCAACTCTTGATGAGCAGCCGCTAAAATATCCTGCATGAAAATGTTCTCACGCTGCCAGAGCCGCCTCAGCTGCCCCGCTACCCCTTGCCCCTATCGTCCCCTACGTTTGCCCCTCGGTCCCGCCCGCTCTATTGCTGCCTCCTCTTCTAGCCACAGCCAGCGCTTATCCCCTGCTCCCTGCCATATCCCATTTTTGCCATTTGCTGTGGCTTTTTAAAGCTTGACGGCGCTTTCGATCTTTTCCTTTCTTTCTTTACTTTATTTTTGGCATTTCAGTTTGTTGTTGTTGCTGTTGTTGTTGTCGTTTTTGGAAATCCAAATAATATACTTAATTTCTTGTCTAACTTCCTTGTGCGCTGTGGCAGCTTAAAGCCTTGGCCCATAAGGTCCTTGGCGCGGAGGGCTGCGCGCGCAGTCAGCGAAATTTAAAGAGGAGCCGCTGTCAGTCAGCCTGCGTGTCTGTCCCGCCGTACCTCCCTCCCTCCGGTCCTTACCTACCTCCTGTTCTTTTTCCCTTCCTTGTCTTCCTGCTTCCCTACGTCTGTCTATATGGATGTCTTCCCTGTCGTTGTGTGTATCACAGTTTGTACTTAGCGCCAGATGTTGCACGTTGTGTGCCTCTCCTTGTTGTTGTTGCTGTTGTTGCTGCTGTTGCTGCTGGCGCTGGCGCTGCGCCTCGTCTTGCTGCTGTCTTCTTCCGCAAAATCAAGTTGCCAAGTTCAAACAGAGAGACAGAAAGACCGACACACAGACAAGGGAAGAACACGCAGCACATCACTTTGACTGCACGCGACAATTAACACACACTCACACACACACACACTTATAAGTTTCTTAAATATTTCAGAAAAATTACCTCAATGTGTGGCACGAGTTTTTCATCTGCTGCTGCCTCTTGTTGTTCTGCTTTCATTATTCACGCATTGTTGGGCTGCCTTAATCCTTTGGCACAGCTTGAGGTAGGACCCCGAAGTACTTTGCAGCTACTTGTGCTGCTTCTTCTTCGTCTTCATCTTCTTCTTGTTTCGCTCATCCCTTTCTTGACACTACGCGATTGCGGCTGCTAATGAGCAAAGCGACAAGTTGCAGTCCAGCAAATAGAGTGGGCGTGGCACTGCTACGGGCTGAGCTTAGGCAAGCGACTAATGCAAGTCAAACAGCCACAAAGAAAGTGGGGGAGGAGAGAGACAGCAGAAGAACAGAGAGAGAGAGAGAAGAAGAAAGGAAGGTATCAAGCTGCGAGGAAGGTTAGTTCAACCAATTAAGGCCAGATGCGAAAAAAGCTGTTTGCTTTCTTTTCATATATATATAAGGAAGAGCCAGCTGGGCACTCTGCCTTGCTGTAAAGTGAGCTAATGGATTGATGGGCGAGCAACAGATAAGTAGAAAAGTTAGTAACTAACTGTTTCAATTTGCTTTTATGATATAAAAGTTTGATTAGTTTGTGGTAAATGCAAAACAAGTGAGAAGAATGCAGTAGAGTGTGCTTGACTGTGATAGATACGCTACTAAAAGCTTTTGTTTCCTAAGTAACTACAGTGTTTATAATTATACACAACAAAAATTAACGTTATAGTTTTAAAATTGCACTTGTGGTACGTTATTTTTCGATTTACGTAGGCGTAAATGGGCGTGGGTAACTTCTAAAACAAAAGTTAAAAATTTAACCCTATTGTCACCAGTTTTGATTGCTCTAGCTCTGATAGAGTCTGAGATATAGGTGTTCATACAGACAGAAACGTCTATATCGTATCTACAGTTTGACGGTGATGAAGAAGTTGCCTCATATGTATATGACTCATTCTGTATTTTATGTACATATTTTGAATAAGCACAATGGTATAATACCCTTATACGCTATAAGTATATGCTAAAGAGGCTGCTATCTTTATATCTTTAGATCTCTAAAGATAGATAGAAACTGTCAAGATACAGGATATCAGAGAATAATGCTCGAAACTTAAAAGCCTGCGCTGTTTATAATCCCCTGCACAATTCTGTAGGTCTACTACATTAGCGCACTTCCAAAAGAGCAGACCTATCAGCTCCGTTAGAGTGTAGACTACATCAAATTAGCACTAGGCAACTGTCAACAGTCGACTGGCTGCACATTTATCATCTCTGGGGCCTTCCTTATGTCAATATTTCGCCTGCTGTTCTTTATTTGCTAGAAGAGAAAATAAAACTCTGTGTCGCGACACCCATTCGGCCCACAGAATCACCACCGGCTGGTGACAACAGCACAACACCCCAGGGCGGGAGTTCAGTTATCCTAACTACACAATGGAAAGTAACCCCGCGACAGGACATCAAACTCATTACGCCGACATTACATCTAATTAAAATCTCTCTCTGGGTGAAATTTAATTTAGCTTTAAGCTCGAACACGAAGCCAAAACCTAAGCCAATGTGGCTTAGGCCCCAAAAGTCCATGGCAATTTAGGGCAGGGGAAGGGGCACTCAATCCCTTGCCTTGACAACACCTCAAACTGACCCTGAACTGTGTGCATAAGAATGTGTTAATCACATTGAACAGCATCAGAATGTATTAACAGGTTTATAATGAACAAATTGAATAGAATGGAATGGAGAGAACGGGAATAAGAACCGCAGCGAAATCAAATTGTTTTGTGCGCTTTTCAATAAGTCAAACTGCCAGAACTTTGGAACCATAATTTCCGTGCTTTATGTGATGCCTATAAAAGCGCTCGTAGGCGAATTCGCTGTATATTGTTGCTCTGGCATTGCTAACAAATATTTTCATAAACGAAGCGCGCTGTGTGTCCTTTTTATGCTGTTTGCATGAAGCGAGTCGGGACAACCCCGCAATGAACGTGCGAACTGAGTGTAGGGATGAGAAAGAGATGTGAACGAAGGGAGGGACAGCAGGACAGCCAGGCGCAAGAGCAGCAGCAGGAGCAGAGGTAACAGTCACAGCAGTCGCAGCAGCTGCCTCCTGTTTGGCGGCTCAGCTCTGTTTAAATTGGGGTCGGGTCAGCAGCTCATCGCATGCGACGCACTCGTATTATCCTTTTTATTGCGTGTATACACTGCCTCTCTCTCTCCCTCTCTCTCTCTCTCCCTCTCCCTCTCCTTCTCTGTACTCTGCCTTTTCGGCCAGTGCAAAATGTCAAGTTCAGTTCAATAACAAAGCAAACAACACAAGGATAACAGCGCAGGCACGGTACGGCAATGTTGTAGGGAGCTTTTTTGCGGTTTAGGTCGACCGGTTAATGCCCTCGAGTAAGGCCTGCAAATTGTCGTAGAGTTTAATCCTGGTTTGGGTTGAATGCTCTAATAAGCGGTTAGTTAGTTAGTTCAAAGACTTTGCCAGTTGCAATCGCAAAGGGGTGCAGTGTAGGGGCGCAAAGGGGTGTCCAAGAGGGTGCTGAGGGTACTTATTGAAATTAAAGACTGCTCTTGGCAGCAAAAAGGGTGTATTTTAAAGTTTGAATTTAATGAATGATAATATAATGGTATAATGAATGTGTAGAAACCGAAAACAGATTTCCGTCTATACTTTATACAACTTTACACTTCTTTATAAATATTATATTATATATGGTTTAGTCTACAAAATGAAAGAACCTTTTCAAAGTTGAATGCATATGGATTAGATTATAGTCGATACAACTGTGAAACACAACGTGCAAGAAAAGAGAGAGAGAGAGAGAGAGAGATAGAGAGAGGAGATGCTGTAGAGCGCTATAAATATACTTAATTGACAGCAAGTGGATTACAGCTCTGCCTGTGCGACTCAGCCAATATATATAGACTCTCCAGCTGATTTAGCACTGCAGCCACGCCCCCTTTGCTCCCCCACAGCGCTGAGCTATTTGCCCAAGCTAATTTGACAAATGTAGCGCATTCGTCACAGAGCCGAAAAACGAGAGATGCTATGCAGAGAAAGAGATGGGAGACAGAGAGACAGAGAGAGACGGACAGCCGACAAACAGATATCGAAACATTACAATTCGGAAAATCAAATACAAAAGAGTGAAAATCGTTTGCCATTACACGAGATGAGCCGACCAAAAAACAGACAGACAACCAGACAGACTGATGAACGGTGACGTGCCCTGCAAGAGTGTGAGTAATGTGTGTGTGTGGGAGAGTCTCTGTCGCTTACCTCGCTTCATCTTTCCCCCCCTGCACTACAGTACACCTTCCACAAACGCATCGGTGTCGAGGGCTTTGAAGGGGGGGACAAATGAGTTATGAAGTGAGGATTTTGTGGCATTTGCTCTCGTGTTTTATGGCCAACATCTTGTAGATAAGGCACATTAGCATGACATAAGAGAGAGACAGAGACAGAGAGCCAAGTGCCTGAGTAAGCTCACAGACACAGGTAATCCCCGTGAGTTATTTGCGTACTATGCCAAGCCGAGCCAAAAACTTCTAGGTCATTAGGTCGATTCCTCTTGGCTCCCGTCTGAAACTACCCCCAATAGAGAAGAGTCAGAAGAGACAAACACAGGTTGAAGAACCCCTGCACGAAAACAGTCATACCAAAATGAATGAAATGAGAGAAAACCGAAAAACAAATTAGATTATATCGGCAGCATTACGAACTTCATTGGACAATGGCATAATTATGCAATGAGCTGGCCGACAACCCTGACAACCCTGGCAACCCTCGTTGCGAATCGCAGATGTTATCGTGAAAACGTTTACCGTTTGAATCGTAGCCCCCCCTTAGCCCTGACCAGGAATTATGATGAAACACGCGACACACCTCTCTGTGCACACTCCACTCTCCCCTCATCCCTCTGCCGACTCCCCTGTCCCGATCTCACACGCTTTGAAAGATTTCTTTGTCTCCCCTACCCTTACCCAAGTCCCTGCCCCATCGGGTTTTTATTTTGGCACATGGTCAGTGGTCAAGACCCTCGAGAACAAGTTTCCGATCAAACAGGTTTCTGCAGTTGCAGCCGAGTCCAGTCAAGCGGACCGGACCGGCCAAGCGACCCCCAACGGTAGCTGCAACTCAGAGAGGCTTACACATTTCATTGATGTTGCTGATGCATGCCCCGTCCGTCCGAAGGGGGTAGAAAGGGTTAGCGGTGGTTGGGGTACATCGCAGGCACACGGCAATGAGATTGAAACGCACCACAGCTCGAGCTATTTGAATATTAAACCCGCGTGACATTTTTTCAAATTAAACAACATCCAGGCATAACAACAAATAATAACTGTAAGCCAATCCCTCTGTTAGGGTTGCTGCATATGCATTTTGGATTTGATCAAAGGCTTAAGGGTGGCACGAGCTCACCAAAAGGGTTGCCAGCTACTGACCAAACTAATGCAAACTAACAAGAAGCGGAAGTCGAGCTACCGAGCTGTCGAGCTGTCAAGCTGTCTTGTTGATCTGAAATCCTCATAAATTTGGGCATCATAATGATCAATGACTAGGCATAAAGACGGGAACAACAGTTCTAATTGAAACTTGAAAGAAATAATGAAAGAGCTGTCTAAAAACTGAAAGACCTCAGCAGATGACAAGCAAGTCTGGAGAATATCTGCAAATACTGGTTAAAGATTTCATCAGCAAGATCATACTTAGATCCTATATCGACCGATACTTTAAACTGTTATTGTGATATCTAAAAGTTGACTTATCATGTATTGTTATCTTATGTTGTCAAAATTATCATATAAGCATAACCCACAGCTTCATTTTAACTTTATCATTTTACTAACCAGCTTCTTCTATCAAACAATCGTAGCAAAGACCTTTAAACCATAACCTCAAAACACTTATGTGACTACCCCATTAGACTGCTTTTCTAAGCACATTGTAATTGAGACCTTACCCTCTCAGAAAGTAGACTGCCTTCAATTCCCATACAAACACATGCGGCAATCAACTCTGTGAAAAAAGATCTCTCAGCTCAGTCGAGCAAATTTGCCTAACTCAAGTTGCACTTCCTTCGGCTAGATCTTGACACACAATAGAGCAAGTCCATTATAAATTTAACTCTTTTTTAACTGAAATTCACTTAAGTTCTGACATAAAACCCTAAAAAGTTCCTTCTGCCCCTTGAAGCAACTAACTCCACCTCAGTTTACCTGCTTCCTTGATCCCCCTTGAGCGGGGCCAGTAGCTCGAGCTCTTTATGTGACTTTGCCGTCTCTCGACTTGGCTCTCGACAGGGCAAGGCAACCCCTCTTTAATGGCTCGTCGATGGTTATGAATGCATAATTTCATTCGAAAAATTGCTGCTTCCTTCGTTTTGCTTTCTTTCCCAGTTCGTTTCTTTTCTATTCTGTATTCTCTCTACCTCTCAACGGCTTGCTGCATATTTCACCGTGGGCCACACACAAACCCGAACTGTAATTTGGCTGGTCTGGGGTCTGTTTCGTACGCATATGCCACCCCAACCCAGCCTCGCACTCAACCGTCTCTCTCTCTCTTTCTCTTTCTCTTACCCTGTTTCCATGCCTGTCTTCCCTTTTCTGGCATTGAATATGTTAGGGTAAAGAGCTCTGCCAAATCTGGTTTATAGTCGCGCTTATAAAAAAAAAACAACAACACCGAAACTCCCCACATACCGTACGGTACGGCCGGGGCACAGGTTCGGTTCAGTTACGGTTTAAGGGTACGGGCTCGTTTTGATTCGGTTTGAGTTCTCGGGCTCTCCGAGGTTAGGCTGGTGCCCGGGGCCAGTCCATATGGGCTGGCCTGGCCTGACTTGGCCGGGCTGTGCTAATATCTACATAAATACATGCAACACGCTGCTTCCGGTGTTGAAAGTTCCATTTCGGGAAAACGTCCATGACTTGATGTTGATATGATGTTCATGTTGATGTTGATGATGATGGCGGCGGCCACGGAAGCCGGACGAAGCCGGGAACGCTCAAGAGGGGTTACTAGTGGTGCTTGTGGTGGTGTCGGTAGTGGTGGTAAGCGTGTGAAGGACGCTGACAAAAGGGACGCGTTGCTGGGAAAACAGTACAGTGGTTCGAAGGTCGAAAAAAAAGAAAACAAAGTTATGAAAAACAAATTGAGAAGCTTCGATTTATTAAGTTAAGTGGAAGATAATATTTTTTTGAAATCTAATTTACATTTTCGAAATCTAATTTCTAGAAGAAGGTAACGAAGTATTGATAGTATTGTTAAGTACACTTTACTATCGAATCAATTTAGGAACTTGTGCTTTAGTGCTCTAATTCAATTAAATAATAATAGATTTTATTTACAAACTTTCCCATATTAAGTTTAGAAAACGATACTAAGTATCGAAAGCACCAGCTCTACTTCATAGTGGGTTGGAAAAGGTCCAAACAAAGTTTAAGAAGTTGCTAAATAATGATCTAGCTACTTTTATTGCTGGAGTTCCTCCCTTGCTCAATCTCTCTCGATCTTTACATAAATATCCTTTTCAGCGCTCAGCACTGAAGAGAGTGCAGCAAATTTGACATTTTTGGGGGTCTCTGCGCACTCGACCACACGATGATTGCGCAAGAGATGCACCAGACCCAACTTGGTCTGCAGCAGACCCAGTCGCATGCCGATGCAGTTGCGGGGACCGATGCCGAAGGGCATGTAAGCATCCATGTTGATATTGTGGCGATTTTCGGGTGCAAAGCGTTCCGGGTCAAACTTCTCGGGTTCGGGCCAGTACTGCAAGAACGTAAGATATTAAAACATTGTTGCAGATTGACAAAACTATGCGATCTACCTGTGGATCACGGTGTATGGCCAGTGAGGAGATATAAATGGGCATGCCACTTGGTAGCTCAAAATCGTGATGGGGCTTCAGACTGAACTTTTCTCCATCCGTCGGCTGGGCGCATTCACGTTCCACAAAGCCAACAATGGGATACTTGCGCAGTGTCTCATTAACCACCTGAGTCAGGTATGGCATTTCCTGTATGCGCTCGTAATCGATGTGATCACCATCGCCAGCGTAGCTCTTGATCTCCTCACGCAAACGCTGCTGCAGGTCAGGGTTGAGTGCCATCTCGTAGAGTGCCCAGGTCATTGTGGACGAGCTGGTCTCAAAGCCTGCAGTCTGGAAGAGTGCTGCCTGTGCTACCAGATAGTCCAGGCTGGCGATCTTCTTCTCATCCTTATCCGAGCTGGCTTGTGCCTCGCGTTTCATGGCCAAGAGAGCGTCAACTAGATCATTTCGTCGAATGCCCGACTTCTCACGCTCATCAAGGACATAACTTATGGTGCGATAGAAGAAATCGCTGGTCTCCTTCGAGAAGAGTTTGACACGCGCAAGCGAAACCAATGCGGGCAGTAGAAAGATGATGCCAAGATCCTTAGCACGACTGAAGCATATCTCAAATATGGCCATGTTGTATTTGAAGAATTCACTCTTGGTGCTCGTCAACGAATTTGCCTTAACACCGAAGGCAATGGTAGCAATAAGATCGGTGGTAAACCGTGCGCAAGTGTCTTTAATCTTCACGACAGCACCTTGTGGTTGTTTCGACAAATGGGTCTCAAGATCGCGCCCAATCTAAAGAGAGAGCAAAGCAAGGAATCAATAGAAAACTTGAGACAGTAGTTAGTCCACTCAGTACTTACCTCCACCATCAGAGGATACATTTGTTTGATCTTGCCACTACTAAAGATGGGAGACAGCTTATTTCGCAGTCCCTTCCACTCATTGCGTACGAAGAAGAGATTGTTGTAGCCCAGGGGATCATAGTGGGGATCGGTTCTCAGTACCCGATTCACAAAGTAACTGAATTTCTTGATCATCACTGCCTTGACCAGTTCCAGATCACGTACTATCAGTGCGGGTCCCTTAATAACGTACACTCCAATTACCGGTTCCTTCTCAAATCCCGGTGTCTGATGCAGCAAACTAAGTTGCTGAATGAACGACACCTTTCCGGTGAGAAAACTTTTCAAATTGCCAATAATCGGCAAAGGTTCAATATACGGAATGCCATTACTCTTCCAATAGCTGTTCCTGCGTTTCTGCCAGATATAGAAGACGGCAGCCAAGCTGGCGATCAATAGAAGCGTTTCCGTAAGCATTTCGATTGTTACTACTGCCCAACACTGTCCCGACAAGCGTTTATAAAGCAACTTGAATGAAAATGGTATTTTTGAACAGAGTAAGGTAGGTCTGATAAGGGGGTGTTTCGAGGCATTTTGCCAGTAAGCAATGACAATGCAGAAAAACGTATACACTTTGTAGAGGGTCTTCTACATGTCAATTCTGTATGGTGGGTATGAAAACGCACAAGGTCGCAAGTGATTTACAATTGTTTAACGTACTCGATCATGCTTGATAGATAGATTTATCTATTGTTGTATACCCTAGAATTATCTATTGTAATTTAGTACAAAAAAAATAAAATAGTGAAATAAAAATATAATTAACATTTGTGTACTATTTCATTTTACACTTTACTCTATAAAGTACGTGGAAGCGAACAGAGTTAGATTCGATTGCGCTTACTGTTAAATATATTGAAAAGTAACTTATTTTTAAGGGTTTTTAAGAGCTTTAAACGTTAAAATAAACTTTTCATTTAATAAAGCCTTTTAGATTTTTCTGTTCTTTATATAAAGGTGCTGTACATACTTTGGGAACAGTCGTATATAGGTTAAATAGAAACATTTACCAGATTTATAGAGTATTTCATACGTGTACTCGATTGCAACTTGATCACCGTGACATTTTATAACACAAGCCTCTTCTCAAGTTCAGCTGGCCTCGTCTTATCTATCTGCCTAGTCAGTATTACTCTCCGAGCACAATTCGAATTTTGTTAATGTAGAATTTGCTCAATTCTAATCAGGATTGCGTCAGGGTGCGACTAGCGATGCAATGCTCTCTTTGCCGCTCTCCCTCTGCCACCCCCCTGCGCGTGCCACCTTGACGGAAATCGGTTTCGGTCGCCGGCTCGTGTTTAGTCTCACATTAGCGTATTGCCCGAACGACTACGCGACCGAGTGAACCCCCGCCACGACCCTCCCTCCCTCTCTGCCCACGAATGGTAAACGACGTCGTTTCGGATTTGACTTCGGGTTTGGGTGAATTTTTTCTTCTTTTTTTCTGGTTGGTTGGGTGGTTTTGGTGGGTGGGCACTGCCCTAAGGCGGCGTCTGCTCTGGCTTTGGGGTGTGGTAGTACGTTATACCTCGCCTCCCTCTCCCTCTCCCCCTACCCCTGCCTGACACCCGTCGGCCTCCTTCTACTGCTCGTGCGACGCCTGTGCGCTGTGGCAGCGTTTGTTTGTTTGTTTGTTTGCCTTGCGCTTCGTTCTCGAGCTCCAGCCTCGGCTTGAGCACTCTACCTTCCCCTGTCCCTCTTCCTGCTCCTCTTGCCTCCTCCCCTTGCTGTCTCAGCAGCCGCTTGAACGCATATTGACGCTTATTAATATTTACATTTTTATTTGTGTTCCCTGCGTGTTGTTGTTGTTGTTGTTGTTGTTGCTGCTGTTGTTTTTTTCTGGTTGAATATTTCGGGTGCCGTTGATTAAGCGCTCAACAATGTTGCGACAGCGAGAAAAAAAGCAAACGAAGCGAAGAATAATAATAAATGTTTTTGATTGCTCCCTTTTTTAATTGTTATACAATTTGAGCCCGGTGCGACATACAATGCAAATACTTCGCAAGGGAGCAGTAGCTCGAATTGGGTATACTGAGCCGAGGTATTTGTTAAATTTAAACATGATTTAATGGGGAAAAATATTCAGGTAATTTGTAAAAGATCAGCTGAATAAATGAAATGATCTATGTAAACTCAAAATAAATATATAAATAAATTTAATCTGCTTTAATTTAAGATGTTCTACGGGATAATATAATAGTGCATAAAGTCTCAGAGAACAGCTTCAAATAGAAAATTTTCTATGCAAACTCGTTTATTATAATATCTAAGATAATCTAAGGGTTGTACATATATGTTATAACGTATATATAATATGTATATATTAAATCTCTGAGAACAGCTGAAAATATCAATTGATCTATGTCAACTCAGTTCGTATCCCAGCAAAACTATCGAAATTTAAGATCTACACATAATAAATATTAAAATCGCAAAATATAAGACTCAATTCTTCAACTCAGTTCAACCCTAACTATAGGGTAACTCTCTGTTGTTGCCACCCAAGTATATGAAAATCATTTCGGCTTTTTTTGCTATACTTCCTGCAATTTGTGGCCGTAAAATACAACGGACATAGATTTACAGTGTACGATTTACGATTTTCTACACGTAATTGGCCCCGGTCGCCATGTGCGAGCTACATTAAAGCAGGAGGGTCCTTATATCCGAAATAGACCATTGTACAGTGTGCCTTAATTAAAGTACTTTAACTTGGCTATACCATTTAATTAAAGTACTTCCATCTCTTTTCTTCTATTGCAGGTATGCGAAAGATGAAAACTACATAAATGTTACCATAATTTCACGATGGGAGACGGGGAGAGGATGAAGTGCGTCACTGTGCACGTGGCCAGCCTTCAAGTCAGTTTTGTTGTTTGTTGACATTGACATCAACGTGGTGAGAGACATAGAGAGAGAGAGTGCTAAGGAACCCCTAAACCACTTGAACTGTTTGCTCAAATTATTTTGAATTATTACCGAGCACTGCACGCGGCATGCGTTCGATTCCACGCGACTCTGGTTACACCAACCCACCATGCACCCCATCAGTAAGGGAGAACTCACCCAGGCCTAGTCATATCACCACCAGGCAGCACAACCGGGTGGCATAAGGCGGCTCAGGCGGCAGTGGCAACTGTTTGCTTCATTACATTTTCAGTACCAATGCATCTTTCTCTTCTCTATTCTCAGTGCCCTCTCGCTGTGGCTTGTCCTTGAGCACAAATGTTGCATTTACTCTGCTCTGCACGCACAGCATGTGGCATTTCTGGCGCACTTAGAAAGGATTAGTCCATTTCCTGGCCCTGCCCAGGCCTGCTTACATTGATATGCCTTGCCATGGTGGCGGGTTTTCATTACTTTTTTCTACTCTTGTTGGACAACAAAACCAGTTCGAATCCAGCTCTGTTTAGTTACAGACAGGATCAGACAACTGTTATTTATGTAGGAAATTTAATTTTGACACATAATACCCTAAGAATTGACAGTATTAAAGTCTCTTATTGAACAGTATTTGCCCAATATGCATGCTCAGTGAAGGGAAATCAGGTTCAATTCAATAAAGCCAATTTCAATTGATGTTTTAATTCAATTTTATTAGAGAACTTTATGGAGTATTCACTAAGAAAATACTGTATAAAATACTGTGAGAAGAACGGATAAAAATACTACAAATACCTCCAGAAAAAATCTCTAGAAAGTATAAATTATACAGTCTTAAAGCTTTGAATAGAGTGTACAATAATTAAGTAAATGCAGAACGGAAAAGATAAAGAAAATGGCTGTAGAATATATGAATATCATGAAGATGTTTAATGTCATAAAACCTATAGAGAATCGGGGACTTATTATGTAATTCTTAGTGATACTTCAATGATTATATATATTTATATTTGAGATCTAGTTTCTTTACAAAACCCAGCTATATAGTAAACCAAATCTAGTTAGTTATTCATCTTTCTTATAGAAATGCTCTTTAACCTATTTCCAGGCAAACAGTTTAGTTTCTTCTGCATGTCTCAATTAACCCATAATAAATTCAATTGAATCCTTAAAGTAATATCAACTTAGCGCATCCACTTATAATTCTTGACTGCCAGCAATACATGAATAATGTATTCAACTCCAGAACTTAACTGTGAATCTTTCTAAGAAATTGCCTCGGCATGTCTTGGGAACTGACTAAAATTGGCGTACAGAAAATATGTCATACGGTATTATACCGTATATACATACAGATATAAAGGCATTTATATTCATTAAGCCCTCAAACGCAGGCAGCAATTGGCATGACACTTAACACGCCCAGGGGCGCCACTGATGTGAGGGAGGGGGCTCGACAAATTTGCCATTAACATAATTTATATACTAACCAAGGCGAAGTCTTGCGATTTACATAACAACCTGCCTGGCCGTATAACGATTTGGCCAATAGATTTTGATTAATCCGAGGCTGGATATGGATATGGGAAACATAAGCCCCCCTCCCCTCCTCTTCCCTTCTCTATGCTGCCCCCAAGAAAGTTAATTGTTAGTCAGCCAAGGCAACGACAGCATAAACCATAAAAATATCAACAGAGAGTGGAGAGAGCGAGTGTCGATACAGGGTTGGATTACGAGGTGTGGGGGTAGAGGGGACAGCTATTTGTAAGTTAGGTGGAACGTACACACATTGAGAAAATTACATTGAGGGAAAATAATTTGGTCACGTGCTGAAGAAATCGAACCGGCGTACAAAGCTGCCAAGATTCACTGAGCGGCAAAAGAGAGAGAGGAAGCTGCATCCTTATAGCTGGTTTAGCTGGTTTACGGCTATTTCCATTTGATCTCCACACACACACACACACGTTGCAAGCTTATCAGCCGCAGGTCTGGCAAGGCGGAAGCGTAATGAAAATAGATTCAGTAAGTTACTTCAAGGAGGGTGTTGCCCAGACGACGCGCCTGCGATAAGAATCTGAAATTGAATTGAAATACAATTTCTGCTAGCTTTTCTCTGCTAACAATTAGAGAAATGAAGTTATAAGAAAAATAATAAGAAGAAGAATGCAACAGACTGAGTCCAAGTAAGTGTCACAAATTTGTGGCAAGGCTGGACAGTCGGGGCAGGCTCAGGCAGGTGTCAAGCTGAGTCTGTTGACACTTGTTCTCTCTCTGTGTCTCTTTTTATCTCTAGAGTGCCGTTAAATAAATTCCCCTGGCCGCTAATGAGCAATGTCTGTCTGCGGACAGGTGAAAAGATCCTCGGGACATAGTATAATATATAATTGTGGTCAGTCTCGATTACGAGAGATGCGTGTGGCAACGCACGAATGCGGCCAGACAGGACCGCAGTCGGAATTTCGCTGTTGCCTGCGATTTCCCGGGCCCGTTTAATAACAAATAACACACACACACGCACGCATATACACTGACACACACACACCCAATATGAGGGTAGTTTTTATCGGTTAGACCGTCTATTTTTTTATGCTCGTTGTGAAACTGCTATGCACATAATGAGCAAAAAACGATGCGCCAGTTTAGTATTGCCTGGCATAGGGGCGAGATAAGGCGGGTGGGAAGGGGGATAAGGGGAGAGGAAGATACGACAAACAGGATTCAGAAGCCAAGCCAGACCAGGCCAGGCCAGACTAGACCAGAGCAACTGTCCAACCAGACGGTCGTACAACAAACACGCATGCAATGTGCGACCCTCCTCGTGTGAGGTCCTTGGCTCCACTCCACTCCGCATGCAGCTCACGTATGCGCTTAATTTTTTGTTTATAACGCCCCCCAAGGCACACGCCCCCGTCCCCAGATCGGCCTGCGCTGCGTATGTCACTTGGGAAACTCTTGGGGTAGCCCGCCTTTGCTTTTGTCGACAGAAATAAAGTTATTATGGAATTTCTAAGTGTACATTGAATAAGTTACAAATTTTATAGAAATCGTTTACTAAAATTGGAGGGGAATATTTTTTTTAAATTAAAATATAGAAATGATCTATATAATATAAGTCATTATTATATATTATTTTGTATGGATATTAAGAAAGAGCATTGACCATTCGTTATGGGAAAAGTTCATTCTGTTGGTCTAACGTTTTTTGTAAATCAAATGTGAAATTCTATGCATGAAGGCTTAGTAGCTAGGGTCGTACATATGAGGCTGGACCCCCGGAACTGGTTGTGCTGTTGTTGTTGGTCTGTTAGTAGAAAGGTCTTTACTTTTTGGTTTTGTCTTCCCATTGCATCAAATACGTGTTTACTAATACATGTACAAGTACATTTTTTGGACATTTCTCTGGAGAGTTCGACTTATATCCGATTACAACACCGCAACTTTTCTCTACACACATTTTGGGGTGGTTCAAAGTTCCGCATCAGTAGATCTTTACCGGTTTTTTTAACGGTTTGCATAATGGAGCTAATGCGAGTACTAAAGCGGGTTTTAAATTTAATAAATTTCAATTTTTATAATAACCATGTGACAGCTGAAGTCAAGGGTGAAAAGTTTGCGGATTTATCTGGATTTTAAAGTTACTAACAGGGGAAATTTATGAACTTGAAGTAAAATGGAATATTAATATGATATTATCATATAATATAAGAATATCTTAAAAGCAAATACTATAAAGATCTTGTTAAAACATAGTACTTGCTTCATTAATAGAATTTCATAACAAATCTTATTTGTTTTCTCAAACATTATGAGATAATGTTGGTATTCCTTATACATATTTCTATTATAATATATAATTTGAATAAATATATATGAACTAATATCTTCATCAATCATGCTTTTCCAAATCTAGAAACAATTTTTAACATATTTCTAAAACATAAATATATGTTCTATATTATCTTCATATAAGTAAGTGATATACCAGAGTAATCAGTTATTTAAATATCTTAACACTTTCTCAGATCAATGAATTATGTTTTAAATCTAATTCGATTTCATAAGTTTTTAAAGAGCCGCCTCTTTTAATTTTCAATTTAGTTTAGTTTTCCCTTTGCAATTGCCAAGCCTCCTTTCTCTTACTCACTCTCGATGTTTCTCATGAAGCTTCTCATGCTTCACACACGCACAATGGAAAGGAAAACTATAATTACACTGGGGACAAACCACAAGACGGCAGACATTGACGGCACAGGCTGAAGAAGCGAAGAAATTAATATTTTAATTACAACACATTTAACATGCGATTATGCGCTTCACTGAACATCTTGTGGCCCAAAGGCATAAATTGGGGTGGCCCAAGCACACGCACAGACTGTCACACACACACACGCACATGGCGCACAGTGGGCGTTAAAAGTGTCATAACTTATTACAGAACTCAGGGCAAAACATGGCACATTTGCAGTGCCAACTACGGAAGTAGCACTGTTACCGTAACAGATATAGAAAGGGAGGGGTGAAGAAAGAGGGGAAGAAAGAGAGAGAGCGCTTAATCAAACGCCTAGACTGGTAAGCCCCTCACGTACTGCACTTTAATTACAGCCACGCCGAATGTTAACTAAGGCCAAACTTCACTGGTCACTCGCTTTCATTAGCTTAACAGCGCGGCTAAGCAGCTGCGCGGGCGACGGCGACAGCGACAGCGGCTGTAATTGACAGCTGTTAAGTTAACAGGCAGCGTTTAAGCACTGCTAAGGCAAGGTGTACTGCTGCTCTCCCACTCCCACTCCTTGCCTCGTTGCTCTTGCCTTAGCACTACCTCTGCTGCTCCCGCTCTCTTTCGTCTCTCGTCTCACTTATGTTACTGCCGCGCTGCTGCTAGCTCTGCTGTCGTTCTGCTTGTTCTAGTTGTATTTGTGTGTGGGGGTGGGGAAGAGCTGCGCTGCGACGGCAGCTGTCGTCGTCATTGTCAACGATGTACGCCGACGTCGAGTGTTAATCAAAGCGTAGTTAATTGCTTTGCCGAAAGAGCCGAAAGAAAGACAGTGATTGTGTTAGACAGAGAGAGTGAGTGAGAGATATAGACAGAGGGGGGAATGAGAGCAAGGCCCAAGTTAACAGTTGGCGTTGACGTTGACGATGGCGTTGAGTTGAGTTCGGACCACAGTCTGTATACATGCATGGTACATATGTGTACGTGTGTGTGTGTGTGACTTTTGATTAACTTAACCCCTTGGCGTGCTGCCTCTGTTTCTGCTTCTGTTGTTGCATGTCTAATTTGGCAAGTGTTAAGTATTCAACCCGTCAAAGGGGGGCGCCAGTCGTCTACAAAAACAATAAATACTAATTAAAATGTATTTAAATACAAATGCAGACACGAACACAAACACACACACAGTCGCACGCACACATGTATTTTTATGCGCTGTGAAGCGTATGTTTTTGCTAGTTGCAGAAAACCAACCAAAGCTACCTCCCCCCTCTCCGTCTCTCTCTCTCTCTCTCCCTCGCACACTCGAATCACGCCTCACCCCACACACACAGCAACAATGCGATTACGACTGGCGCCAGTCCTGTTGTATGTGTATGTGTGTGTGCGTGTGTGCATGTTGTTTACTTGTTTTTGCACACTAGCGCCACCTAACGGAAATGTTTCATAAAAACTTAATTGTCCATGTAACACTTTTTTTATAGCCTTATACCAAATTCTCGTTGGCCTTTAAGTGGCATGTCTGGGCTCAGTTATTAAAGACCCGCTGAGTGTATTAAGGACTCAGGATTAACAGAGGGAGATTTCAATTGAGAAGGGGAAGGTAGGAAGAAAGTGCTTAAGGCAAAGCAGGAAAACAGCGCAGCTTATAAGGCAAATTACAGTAAATTCAATTAGACTTTCTTTTCAGAACTGAATCCAAACATAATCTCGGATATTATAAAGATAATTCATTTGAAATAAAATATAATACGTATTGCAACTTAATTACTGGTACCACATTACAAAGAAAGAAGAAGATCTAAGCACCTAACATATATAATACTAATATCATAGCATTCCCATCTTTATAGCCTTTTTTCTGTAGATCGTTAAAGTTTTTTCTTTATCGAAGAACCTGTTGTATGTTCTGTGTGGAACCAATTCTGGAAACAACAAATTCCCCTTCAGTCAATTGACGAGTTTTATAGAGAGAACATGCCTGCAGTTCTACGTTCTTTTATGGTCTTCTTCTCAATTTTCCTGCGGCTCTTTTATGTTGATTGCCGACAGAGATAGAGTGTGAGTGAGAGATGGAGAGAGTCTGTGCAATAAAAGCAATATGTGGCCCCATTGTAATCAGCGGAAAAGTGAACTTTCTCTCTCTCTCTCGCCATATGCAATTCGCCATCGCCATCGTGCTACCCCTGCGAGATAACGGCACATGTTTTGACTGTGCCCTGCCACAGGGGCAGGCATAGGCACAGGAAAAAAGTATAAGAAAAGCGGGAAAAACTCGTGCGACATCATCTATTCGCATCAGACGGAACAGGCGGAACAAAAAGATTCGACATGAAAAGAGAAATAGATTGAATTGCGTGCAAAATGCGTGCACGCGGTGCGTTGCAAGTTAGACAAAAGGGAAAGGGAAAAGGGCGAGGCAGAGGCGATGGCTGAGGGGCGGGCAACATGCAGCAATAAAGTACTTGAGCCCTTGACTAGGGTTTCGAGGTGTACACAGAGGTAGAGCGCACACAAGGTACCACGAATATTGCATACGCTTCCAGGGAAGCCTTGAAAATAATGAATCCCTGGAATATATAATGCTGGAAGGTTTAACTGTGTGTTATTTAAGAACAACAAGATTATTTATTAAATAACTTTATAGATTAAAATCCAAATTCGAATTCTGTATGAATATAATATATGAATATAATATATAATATATTGAAAATGAAATAATATATAAAATGCATAATAAAGATGAGATTTACTGTGAAATATTAAAGTAAAAGAGGGTACTTTATTATTTTTATAGATTCATACCTCAATTTGGATAAAATACGTATCTATTTATTTAAAAAATCAATTAATATCTGCAATTTATAATAATTTATTACTTGAATATTTCAAGAAAAGAATGTTTAACATCAATTTTAGTAATTGAAATTAAAATTTTATTGAAAATTCGTAAGTCGTACAAATTGAACAGTTTTTCACTATCTATAATTCATAATTCATTAAAACATTGAAAATAGTCAATAATTTCTATTGTCACAACCCTTATGCATAACCCCAGATACCCACTGTGTGCAGGGTATACCTGCAAGAAGAAAGACAGCAACAACACGCGCCCTAGACAACATGTTGCCCGTCTGTCCCCCCGTTGCCTCAATGTTGTACGTGTGAAGCATTTAAAGTAATGAAGCGCCTCTGGTCAGGGTTGTCACTCTATGTCAGTCACATTTGGGCAGGGGGAGGGCGTTAGCCCAACTCTCTCTATCCCTCTTGCTCACACTCACTCTCTCTTATTAGTAACATTTACGCGCTGACATGATTTGCCGGCAGCTGGACAATCATTCAATGCCGTCGACCAATACATCAATATGTCCCACAGTGCGGAATGTGTCAAAAGGTGTCAGGTTGGACATGTGCGACAGGGACAGTGAGTGAGAGACAAAGAGAGAGAGAGGAGGGAGAGGGGGAGGGAGGGAGGATAAGCTGACCCCCACCTGCAGCCTGAGTCAGCCTGCCTTTGCCTATGTATGGTAATTTATGTGCGGCATTTAAATGGATCAGCCGAGGCACAGCAACTCCTACTGTAAACCTCAACCCCCTCTGTCTCCCCCTGGCGCGCCTCTATCATGCCCCGCTGGGCATCCACAAATTGTTTAAGCAAACATTGTCGACACAGACAGGCGCAGGATTTGCCAGCGATCCGTTCCATTTCATGGCAAGAGCCTCTGTTTGTCTTTGATAAATGTTTGGCTTTGCCTACTGTGCTCCCTCTCACTCCCTCGCTCTCTCTCTATCTGCTGTCTCCATTTCCTGCTTATTCCTGCAAGACATTTTACGTGCTTGGCTCCATTCGTTGCGATTATGAGCAAAGTTTTTGGTTATTTATCAATTTAATGACTTTGCACTTGGCCATGGCAAACGTCTGTTTGCCCCACTGTTGCTGTTGTTCTTGTTGTCGCTGCCTGTAGTTTAAAGCATTTTAGATTGGATTTATATTGCAAAATTAAGTTGAAATCTTTTGCCACTGAAATAAAAGTGAAATTAATTTATTTTATGGCTTGGACTTTGACTGGAGAGTCCTCTGGGAAGCTTCTCTACAGACCTTTGCACAGCTACAGTTATGTACGTTAGACCAGCTCAAGTTACCATATATTATAATGTGCTGCTTACACAGCTAAACATGTCACTCTGATTCTAAAGAAATCCCAACTCTTTGCCAATCAGCCCCAACTCTCTCTCAATCAGCCCCTAATGCATTCGTTCTTATTCGTCCTCTTCTAAGTACTACCTGCTGAAAAGTTAACACTCTGCGGGTATTGTAACATATGGCATATTCAATATGTTTCCTCCTTCCCAGACATTCCCATTTGCCTTACTCATCCACTGGCTGTCAACTTCTTATTGATGACAACTCTAGCTGGCAATCCCTAAGCTCCTGGCCAGCAGGCAAATCCTTAACTGCCACCTGTTCTACCCCTCCCTCCTCCTCCCCTCTCATTGCCCATGCAAAGTCCTAAACCAAAGCTAAAGCTAAAACGAAAAACCCTTGGCACCTTGACGAGTTGCTCGAAAGTCGCAAATTCCTCACAGGAATCTCCCCCAGTCCCAGTTTCCCTTCCTCACTTCGCATTCACATCGCTTGGTTGCACTTTTTTCGGAATTTTTTGTTTTTGTTGCTTGATTGACAGCAGCAACAACAACAACAACAACAAGAACACTTGCCACACAAATGTCAGGATCATAAACCAATTTTTCTAAAATTTCCCAATTTGTTTAGTTGAATTTAAGCGTCCATTGAGAAAAAAACGAAGCGAACCCTGAGCTAAGTAAATACTGTGCGTCTGTCGGGGTAGGGGTAGGGGGAGGGATCAACCCTGCTCTAGGCAGGAGCTGGGGTAGCTCAGTCTGAGTCTGTTTACATGCGAATCAGAGTAGAACCTGCCAGTCTGATGGGTGTCGTGTGTGTAGAGTGGAATATATTCTGCGTGACACGACAAGGAAAGACTTGAATTAGAGACAGAAATGACTGGAATATGAGATAGATATAAAAGAAAACTCTCATATGATGAGGAAACATAATAAAACAAGAAAGAAAGCTACAGTATCGCGAAAATTAAAGTTCTAGCTTTAAATTGACGCAAGTTACTCAATGTTTTTCGATTGACGGAGATGGGCGTGGCCAAATTCTAAAATAGTTATTTATCTTTGCGCATTAATAAGACATGTTATCCCCAAATTTGGTAGTCCTAGCTCTTGTAGTCTCTGAGATATAGGTGTTCATACTGACAGACAGAATTGTAAACTCTTGACAATTGATGCCAAACAAGAATATATATATTTTACGGGCTCAGGAATACCTTCTCCCGTGCCTCTTACTTACATTATCGCATTGAACAGCATCGTGACACGCTGCCACCTCTAGACTCCCTCACCCAACACGAATGTGTGCCGTCAAAAGCCTCATCATCGTCATCATCATCTGCAGGGGGTGGAGTGTAAGAAGGAGGAGGAGTGGCAGGAAGCAGCGGCGGTGGCTTTCAGAAGACGCGTGCTGCCATTTTTTTGACATTTTCGTTCTGCTCACTCCCCCTTCCGTCCCCTTCCCACTCTGCCCTTCTGGCACCCCATCTCATACACACGCCCCTAATGCCACCACCCCCGTTGTGATAAATTGTTCAATAAACTTGTTTCGCAACTGATTTGGCTGTGCCAATTTCCGAAGTGGCCAAAACTTTGGGCCCCTACCTCCCCCTCCACACAGCTCCCATCCCCCGACAAGGGACACACACACCAGGCAATTGGCCGGGAAAGTTGTTGCCAATAGGCCGAGCCAATCTAAAGGCTACCGAAAGTTTTCGCTTTCTTCCATAGGTTTCATATAATTTCTTTGCTATTTAACTTTGCACCCTAACCGAAGATAGAGAGCCAGAGGGAGAGAGAAGGTAGTAGGGAAGGGTGCTCGGTAGTTGCCTGCTGCAGATGCAAAGTCCATTAAAATGCACGCTGAATGCAAAGGGGGAACCCTTTCCAAATCCCTGCACACGCTGCTTAATTTCAAATTAGGGTGGCACATTTCGTGCCATGTGCCCAGGGAGAGGTAGGGGTAGGGGTACTCACTCGGTGTGTTTGTGATTTTCATTAATGGCATTTGGCAAATTTTACAGCCCCTGGCATCGTCCTCCCCGTAGGCCTCGTTCTGCTTTAGCCCTTTGAAGCACAAACTGCAATTATGACGGCGCTGACTTTCGACTCTGTCCCTCCCCTTACTCCCTCTCTCTTCCCCCTCCTCATCCCATCGCTCTTACTCACTCTCTGGCTGGAGCTTTGTTTGTTTCAAGTTCGGGTTCGAGTTCGAGTTCGAGTCGAGGCCTAGCGAGGTACCCACTTCAAGTCAATCTTCAGTATTTGCAATCAATTTAATTTCAATGACACAAAATTTGCATCGTTCTTTGTGTAGAGTTGCCGTGTAGACTTTGTGCAAATATGCAAATCGAAAATGCAAATTAGTCGACATTCGATTCAGCTTCAGCTTCAGATTTCGATTCAGATTTCGATTTTCTTTTGAATGAATTGAGCGCCAGCTGAAACAAAAGCCAGAGAGAGATTCGCATCTTTATGCAATGCATTCGCATTGAAGTGGAAGCACTGTGGGGAGCAGTGGGGAGAATGGGGTGCAAAAAAGAGCCTATGGTATTAGAAGTGCTTTAGGATTGTGTAGTGAATCGAGTAAGAAGCGTCAGTTATCTGGCATTCACACTTGTTTTGCTAACGTTTGAGTGGGATATGAATGAAAAGCGATAAAGGAAGGAGGAAAGGAAAGTGAGAGTAGGCTGAATTTAAAAACAGAACCTTGTACTACTAAGGGAGAGAAAGACATGAAGTTAACTCAATATCTGCTACAGGAAAAGCAAGAAAAGAATAAAGGTGGAAGGAAGAACTTTCTTTATCTTCTTTCTTTCAGTTCAAATTGTTATATGACTCACATTCACAGGTAGTTTCCTGGGAATACTCTGTATATAGCGCCGCTGGCTCAGCCTGGTGAAGTGTTTAAATATTTGTTCGCAAGAAAAGAGTTCCCAGACCAGACAATGTCTAGGAAGAGGCACTCCAAATGCCTTCGGCTCAATGCACAGTCTGCTCATCCTCATCCTCGTTCTTTTGTCAGCTACTCGAAATTCCACACACACTCACACACACAACAAAACAAATATAATCACATATTCGTCTATGGAGACTGCCATTTCATGCCAGGAGCGCCCTGCTCTTTTATCTCTTGCCCTCTCGTGATATCTTCAAAAAAAAGATTAAAATTTCACAAAAACCAAATGCATTCTTCAAATAGCGCGAATATTTTCGAAATTAAACACAGAATGGAACATTTCCACTGTATTTCATGTTGTGTAGGCAACCCTTGCGGCGACAGGCAACAACCCTAAAAGAGTGCAGAGCATTTGGCACACTATTATTAACATAATGCTCAGCTTTCATTTGTTGATTATGGTCGTGGGCTCTTTTGTGGCACGCGCTGCATGAGCAACACAAAATAGAGTGCAACTTCAACTATGTTAGGTGCCAGGGTTGCCCTGCGATCGCCATGAGCTGCAAAACAATTGGAAATTTAATTTGGAAATTCAATTAAAATTTTCAAAGGTTTTGTGCGTGCATAATTAGCCTGCGGTGTCGGATCAAATTTCAGAAAACAAACAAAATACAATTTAATTTTTATTATATGCAAACGGAAAAATGTTTCATATTTCCATGAGGTTTATAATTGGAAATTGATATACATTTAGTGTATAAATATGTGGTAATCATATGGCATATTAAACTGAAGTTTGATAAAGCAAAGCAGATGAGAGTTGGTTCTAAAATGTGCTAGAAATAGGCCTTTGTGTTTTAGATTTATTATATAATTTACAGCACTTGCTTTAATACTGAAAATTACATTGAAGTATCTCATGAAATGTGGCAACAGCGCGCACATGTGAACTTCTTGCTTTAAAATAAGAATGGATTTTAAAATATGCTCCAAATAAGTTTTAAAAATACATGTGCATATTTAGTTTATAATTTCATTTAAATCACTTTCTTAAATATTTAAATTTACATTAAAATGAAAGATGAAATGTGGCAACAGTGCGCACAATTGAATTTCTTGGTGTGGGGAAACGTTTGAGAAATGAACACGAATGAAAACGAAACGCATCGCAAGGCAGCACAAGGCAGGGTATGGGCTAAGGAGGGAGAGAGGGGGGAACATGGATAGGCAGAGGGAGGGGAGAAGGCAGTGGCTGAGGAAGGGGCAGGGGCAACAGCAAAGCCAGTAAATTAAGTGCCCGCTGGGAATTTGTTCTGCACATAGTGGCAGTGCGTAGCCCTCTGTCTGTCTCGCTGTCTAGCTAGCGTATGAGTGTGTGTGTGTGTGCCAGTGTGTGTGTCTATGTATGTGTGTTTTTGTATACAAGTGTGTGTGTATGGCTCTGCCTGCCAACAGCCAATGGCAAACTAAAAAGCCACGCTCAACCAATATGCCGTTCTCTGCTGCACGTTTTAATGGGTTCGCTTGGCTGCTGCTGCTCCCTCCCCCTCTCCCCCCTCTGCCGCAGCCTCTGGCTTATGCTTACCCTTTCATTATGGGCTCAGGCGCTGGCTTGGGCCTGGGCTATTGTTGTGCGACGACGACAGCGACGACGACGACGCGGCGGGGAAGTGTATTTCGAGTTCTCTTTGCAGACGAATTCATTTCACTGCGGCTTATTTTTTGCGTCGAGACGAGGCACAACACTTTTAGTGCTGTTGTTGTTGTTGTTGTTGCATTGTTATGTTAATTTTGATTATACGCATTGTTGTTGCTGCTTTAGTTCTTAGCGGCGGCACGAGCTTCGCCTTTCTCATATCTTTCGCTCACTAATTTGTGCGCGTGCCACAGCATCGCACAGGGTGCGTCACATCACTTGCCACCCTGCAATCCCTTTCCCTTTCGCTTCCCTCCCCTCCTATACCTTCCCCTTGCTTGTCACTTGGCCACCCCTTGGCCAAATCACATTTAAATAGTGTGGAATATGTTTTAGACCCTGCCACGCCCCCTCTCCCACACACCCCCTGCCCACTGTCCATTCTCGAATTTTGCTTTGTTTTGGCAGCGACGCCGTTCATCGTCATCTCCTGCGGGCATCGTCATGTACTCATCATGTCCACGTGCCGGGCATCAGTTTCAAGTTTCCCCCCTTCCCCCTCTGCCTCTACCACTCGCTTGCCCCGCCCATGTGGAGACAGCGACAGCGACAAGCTCATCTAAACGGGGTTTACGGAGTTTTCTCAGGGCAAACTGTGAAATTAAAAGTGTTGCGCTTAAGTGTTTTGTTGTGTTGCCAGTTGTCAGCTGTTGTTGCTGTTGTTGTTGTTGTTGTTGTTGTTTGCAGCCGCAAGCCTTAACTAATGTGTAAGACAAAAAGGTGACCGTACCATGCTGTCCCCCTTTGTGGGTGTGGCTACCTCTGACATGGGAACAGTCAATCAGTTTCATTTCATTCTATGTTAACCTTGAGAGAGGCTGGACCCCCCTCCCCCCGCCTTTGCTAGTGGGTTGTGCATAATGAGAGGCAACAGTTTGTGGTTTCTGATGTTGGGTTTATGGAAAACCTGAGGAATTTAATTGAATGAGAAGGTAATTAGTTGAGGTACACTGCGAATGGATAAATAAAGGGATGCATGAAGTTGATCTGAACTAGGTATTATATTAAGGTGAAGAGAAACATATGGAATATTGATATTGTATAGTTTTTTTATTGATAATATGGTTATTATATAATATAATACATAGTCTATTACAAGTTATGACTCAGTCAGTGTACTACAGTATCACTCTCTCTTAGTCCATTTAACTAGTGTAACATTTTGAGTATGTTATGTTTATTGCTTGATTATTAAATTGGTTTTCTTCGATTTACAATGGGCGTGGCCAAATTCCAGAACAAGCTTTAGTTGCGCGCAATATCAAGACATATTGTCACCAAATTTGATAGTCCTACCTCTTATAGTCACTGAGATCTAGATGTTCATACGGACAGACATGGAACATAATCATGCTGATTAACTATGTGGAGTCAATGATGCATCCTTCTGTCTGTTACATACTTTGTACCCTGTCTAATTGTCATACAACTTTACCTTTTGATAGTACACAACTTAGGATACACGCTTTAATCCAAATTGGAAATGTATTAGCTTTTGTTTAGCCACAAACTCGCCTTCAGTCATATCTAGACCCTTTAGAGTGTGTTACCTGCAACTTTATGAGCAAGATTTATTCAACTAGGAAGTTAATCAAATCACTTTCAATTGCATAGAGTCCCCATCAGGGCACCCTTAAACCTAACCCAATGTGTCCCAACCTAACCCCATCGTCGCCGTGTCGCCTTGTCGCCATCACCTGCAAATCGCCCTCAGAATTGCGAATTAATGAATATGTATTATGGCCATCAAAGGTGTTAATGGACACGACACGCCACACAATTTCGGACCACTTGCTATGGAGCAGGAGGGCGGAGCAAGGGAAGAAGGGGGTGCCATATGCGGCATGCGGTGTGTCGCGGCAACAAAAGCGTTGCAGCCACAAATTGCATTAGAAATGCAAACAAGTGGGCAGCCCCATCCACTTTCTAGGCTGGTCGAGCTGAGCTAAGCCGAGTCGGGCCTGGTCAGAGAGCCTATCGCGGCTTGCAGCCGTATGGGGGCTAATTGAATATACAAAATGCTAACCGAAAAGCTGACGAGACGCGCTGCCTAACCCGCTCTCCCTCTCCCACTCTCCCACTCTCTCTCCCTCTCTCCTTCTCTCTCACTCTCTGTTGCTCTCTTATCCCCTTTGGACTTGGCTGCGGCCCACGTGTTAACCCTTCAGAAGTTGTTATTGTTGTAAACTGATTGACCGCCATGGCGTATGGCAAATGTAGGCGTTGCCTCGCCCCCGCCTTCGCATCCTACCCCTGCCACACACGCACACACTCGCACACACACGCACAGAGTGTGTTCGATAACGTTAGCTATGGCTTAAGCATCATTGAGTTCTGCCTTGCGAGGGTTTCCGCCGTGTTCCGCTGACTTTGGGGTGGTTTTTCGCATGTGCTGGCCATTTCGCGCAGTGTATTGACATCGTGGGAGTTTAACAGTTGTTCACCCCGCCCATTGCCCCTTGCCCCCTGCCCTTTGCCACTTCGCTTTCGTGCTGCATTTTCCACTTCCGTTTTACGCTATTCGCTGCAAATACTCCGTAAGTGGCGGCACAAGCGAAAGGGGTATGCCGTGTTTGCACAGTTTTAAGAGGATTAAAGTTGGCATATGTGTTGGAAATTTAATAAAAAACATGAAGAAGGATCAGCAAAGGCAAATTAAAGAGTCAAGTTTTGTTTGGATAAACATAAATAAATATTAACGAAATTGGATTGAGACAAAGAGTTGAATTATATAGAGGATTTTCCTATTAATAATCAGTTGTTATATAAGGTACTTATTTATTTACAGAGTTTAGTCTGATTTTCTTTATTTTAAGATATTTTTCGATGTCATATGTAACTCAAGATTTTTACAGCATTAAAAAGGTACAATATGTAAAACTCGTATAAAATGTATGAAGAGTAATAGAAAATTAAGGGAATGCAAAGTTTTATAACATTAAGATAATGATATATATATCATTATATGTAATATTTATATTTTTATATAATTAAGATTATTTCTTATACCATCTTTATCTTTCCTAGGGATGTTTCATTTATAATTTATCATTTATAAATTGATATAGAATTTTAGATATTCCCAAACTTTACAATCTTATTTGATTATATTAAAGTTTTTTTTCTAGTAAGTTCTATTTCAATTTCTGTTGTATAGGATGTTTTCAAGTCTGTGCATTTCAAACTCGAACTTTTTTATGATATTTTTAACAAGCTTTTTGCAGTTTAATCTCATTCATATATTTATTTAGTTCGCTGTCTGTCCATTTGTCCGTTTATTTGTCTGTCTATCCCATTGTCAGTCTGAGGCCAGTTGCAGCCCTCAGGGCTGACTTTTTGGCTTGGCTCGTTTGCCTTTTGCCTTTTGAAATGCGTGCATTTCCTTTATTTGTTTACATATCTCTATCTGTATCGCTCTCCCTCCCATTCCCATTCTCCCTCTCCCTCCCTCTTTCCCCTCCTCCGCCTATCGCTTAATTGGAATTGTTTTACTCGCATTTTGTGCCCACATTTCGTCGTCTCTATTGTTGTTGTTGTTGCCTTTGTTATCTGTTGTTGTTATCTGCATTTCTTTTTGGGCTGCAATTTTCAGTGCGGTTCGGTTAATCGCCCGGGTTTGCGTGGGATTAGTAGGGGTAGACCACGTAGCGAGGGGGGGAAGGTATTCTGAGTCTGGCTCGGCGTATTGTTCCTGTTTTGATTGCGACGCACAGATGTCTGCGCCAGGTTGCCAACTTGCATGTAGAACAATATAGAAAGAGTTTAAACTGCAGGTGTATGCCAAAAATGGTATATGGCAACTATAAAGAAGGCTCTCTTTGGCATAATTTAAGGTGAATCTTTGCTCCAATTGAAACTTATTTCTCTTTTTCTCTTTTCAGGTAATACTTCCCTTTAATTCTTTCTTATGTTGTGATCGATGGGTTATTGGATAAGATTCTTTCTCACACAAATCCCATACCGGAAGTATCAGTAAGCAAAAGTATTTAAAATACTAAACAACAAAAGGAAAAAGAGAAGTATAACATAGAATGATGAGAGAAAGAAACAAGAACAACAACAACAATAACAATAATATCCGGTTTATTTCTGGAATCCCCCAATATTATGACAGACATCAGATTGAGAACTGATACCAAAACTTGTGCAGAGGCGCCTTGGGCCCATATGTTATTGAATTTGCCCTGGTTAAAGGGGTTGCCAGGGGGAGGGGTGAATGGGGGGCAAGTTGCTTTCTTTCTCGCCACAATTTGGCATGTGTGGAGTGGACCTATCAATAGAATGATGCTTGGCTCCGGCAGTAAGCACATTTTCCCACTGCTTTCGGCTATTTACAGAGTCATATTCCAAGTCGAACACACTCACACACACATACGCACACAGACACGCAGCATTGCCTTCATGGGCGTCAAGCATTGCAAGTCACGCACTTCCGGGCGTCGGCGACACGCCCCCTAATTGCAGTCGCAGATGAATTGTGAGAAAGAGAGGAAGACGGAGAGAGAGAAGGAAGGGAAGCAGAGGGATCGCTAAATTAGCAATTGTCATTGTGCTCTATTGGCACAGCGTGCGGAGTTTTCCATTTTCCAGAGAGCAGCTGAAACTGTTCGAAGCAGACAAAGCCAGCCAGAGGCAGCAGCAGAAGGCAGAGGAAGAGAAGGAGAAGGAGAGGGGAGAATGAGAGAGAGAGAGTGAGGAAAAACTCGTAACAATTAGCACTCAAGATTGATGGCTGAGCAGGGGAGGACAGAATGAAGAAGGGAGAGTGAAGAGGGGAGATGGAAGAAGGGAGAGTGAAGAGGGCAGAGGGAAGAAGGTAGAGTGAAGAAGGCAGAGTAAGGAAGGGAGAAGGGGAGGAGCAAGAGCACATTGAATACGGCTACCGATGAGGGTGAGAACGAGAGTGAAAGGGGCGGACTGGGGGTGTGGCGGGTGTAGTTGACGTGTGGTCTGATTTTGTGTGTTGCACAACGACGAGAGAATGCCATGAGACGACTGTGGCACGGAGGCGTGGCAATATAAGGAACTGCCCTAAGCGGATATTGATGGATTGATCGATGAAACTAGATTAAAATTGTAAAGCCAAAAGAAAGATGGCAGAAGAATTAAAACTTCTATCAGCATAACGGATAAAGAGACACTCTCCAGGGTATTTAGACTGAAATTGAATTGTTCTTAGTGGTGCAACCCTCCGACTAAGTGTCCATTTTGAAGAGGAAACCTCTGAGCCCGCAGGTCAATTGCACCTTGTCAAACAGTTGTTCCCAAGGCACCTTCCGCACTGTGCCGAGCTAATGATCCTTGTCGGCATTCAGCTTGTAACCCCAATAAAACTACACATAGGAGGTGGGCAGAGGGGGGCGGGGGAAACAAGTGCTATATGCTCCATTAGCGGCATACAATTTGTACCTACCGAAAATCCATCAAAACAGGCCCCACAATAAAAAGCAATTCCAATGAAATTTTTCATGCCACAAAATTGAAAAACAAGACGAAGACGAGAAACGGACAAACAAATAGCCACAGCTTGTTGTTGTACTACACAGAAGAGGAGGGGGTGATGGGATGGGAAGAGGGAAGAGGGGGCGTGTGGCCAGGCATGAACATGGTCTGAACCGAACTGAGAACTGGCAAGAAATCTCCAAGAAGCCCTTTTTATGGTGCAACAAATCTCGAGCTGAATAAAAATGCTACGAAAAAAGGCAGAACAAGAAGTAGAAGATGAAGAAGAAGAAGCTGAGAAAAGACGCGAAGAAGAGGAAGAAGCAGCGAGACGACGACGATGACGATGACGACCAACGCAAAGTGAAAAACCCGAACAAACAATGCGGCCAAGGCGGCTCAATGCGCCCCTCGCAGCACACACACACACACCTCTCCCACCCCCTTGCTGCCTTCCCTCTTTGCCGTCTACTCTGCCTCTCCCCTCTGCCCTTCAATTTGCTACCGCCCCCTCAGTGATGTCGACGACAAGTTGCAGAGAGAGAGAGAGAGAGAACTTTACCACAACGAGAAGAAGAAGAAGCCGAGAAGACCAAGACGACGACGCGATGTCGACGATGACGATGTGGCTATTTCTGTGTATGTGTGTGTCAGTGTGTGTGTGCCATACCATATTATTAAGTGTAGCCAGAAGCAATTAAGTGTAGATAAGCAAACAATAATGTTCCTAGTCACGTACCAAACAGTCTTGGGACATTCTCTCACTTACTGCCCCACTCTATGAGGACCTCCCTCCCCCCCTCTCCCTGCCTGACTGCCTTGGTTACCCCAGCTCTGATTACTCAGCACTGTTTGCTGGTCCTGAACATCTCTTGCCGTTCAATCACTCAAGAGTATTGGCCAGTCAAACGATTTCATCAACAGCTTCAACTCCAGTTCCAACTGCGACTTCGACTTCATCTCCCACTCCAACTCCAACTCACACTCCCAGCACCCTTACCAGCACCCTGCTCTGTCTTACGATCTGTGGGGCTGTGATACATTTAATTTCATTAGATGCTCCCCACACCAACGACAACAGCTACAAATTGTTGCTGTCCAGTGTCATTTAAACACTTGCACAGTGTGTTGAAATTGCTGGCAAAAGGCAAATGAAAATGCTCTGGAAGGAGGTAGAGGATTGCAAATAGACTATAATTAGTTTTCTATATTTAACCTAAAGGATTCTTATATTTATATATTCAATTTCATATATAATATTTTACTGCTCCTTACTCAACTTTATAATAGATGCATTATAAATAGAATGATCTTCAAAGTTTCTTTATTAAGAACAGAGTATCTAAATAATCGAAATCGCAGATGCCTTTCATTCCGTACATTACTCGGAAAAACTTCTAATCAAGAATACATAAACCATACAAACAATACGCTATACTCTGTATACTTTGCCACTTCAGTCTGTCTACCCCATACATAAATCCTTACTCACCCTATTACAATGACTCCAGGGTATTCCACAGAACATAACCTCACTTCCCCTATCTGCCCCGCTCCCGCTGCCAGGCTGCTGACCGTGCTGGCTTAGCACTTTCCATTAGCAGAGATTTTGGTTCATTCGACTGCGAATCTCGATGTGGTTCCATGTGGTTCCACCACATCTTGTCGCTTATTCCGACCCAGCGAAACTCTAGGGAAACGTAAACAAAGCGACAACGTCGCGACCCGCGAGACGCGACAATAGAACTGCAAACAGAGAACACAAAAAAAAGAGAGAGAGAGAAAACAGCAAAACTGGCAAACTGAAAACTGACCACGGACAATAACAGAGCGTAAACAAATAACTGAAAGCGAATTCACACACACACACACACGAACACACACAAATCATAATAAACAACAAGAGGTTGTGGCAACAACAAAGCAAAATAAAATGTATTTCACGCACACACACACAGGCAGAGACGGTGCCGACTGACGACGCCTACGACAATTTTGATTTTTTACTTTATTTGCCTCGTTTGCGTTGGGAGTGACAGAGACAGCCTGAAGAACGATTTGCCAGCTGTGTTTCCTACTCCCTTCTCCACTCACTTCAATCTCCTCAACTGTTTTAATTCCCAAAGCACTTCAAGTGAATGATATGAGGGGGGAACCTTTCATTGAATATCCTAGAAATTATTAAACTAAATATTCTTATATTTATTTTAATTTACTTTACTATTTATGTAGAAAAGGTAGAAGCTATTATAGCACTACTCTATCTATGTTATAGGCAAAAGAATGCATACAAGAAGTGTATAAATTCTTACAATATAGTCAATATAGACCTGGTCTTACTATTGCGCGCTGATTATGTTCTCTTTAGAATTTAGCAACGCCTCCTGCCGCTTCTGTAAAACAGTAAATATAGAACTGCAGGTTCAATTTTAAAGCTAGAAAAGTAGCTAAATAAAAACAGTCTGTAGTAACTCTTTACAAGTGTAAAGAGTAACTACGCAGACTGTATATATGTATACATATGTAACATATGTATTCACAGATAGATTAAGCTCAATTTCATTAGGTTTAGTTAAGTTTTGATGATATTTTTACATAATTGGAATCAACTCAGTTGAAATATAAATTCAGGATGATTTATTATTGTAAATAATATAGGGGTAAGTTACTTTGTCAACCTGCAGCGCTTATTATAACAAAGTTTCGCATTGAGTCACCCTGTGCTCAGCTCCAATCAGGATAAACTATAATTAACAGCATCCGCATGACGGCTGCATATTTTTGTTCTTCTCTCTTCTTCCAATAAAATCCGGCGAAATTCTCTTTAATTTCCTTATATACTGCATGTGTGCATATAGCACAGATACATAAGTATCTGATATATGTATGTATGCTCATTATGCATAGTCGAACCGCACCGAATCGCCTGAATGTTCCGAGAAATCAACTGACCGCAGTTCGCAGGCTGTTGAGAGTTTCTGTTCTTTCTCTGAGTCTTCTCTGGCAGTTGGATGAGATGGTAATAACCGACATACCCACAAAGGTAGCCATGGGGAAGTAAATAAATTAACAGAAACGAATCGGATTATAGAGAGAGAGAGAGAAAGAGGGAAAGAGCAGAAGACAGACAGAGTGGGTTGTGTTCGAACTGAAGAGAAGCTTCCACTTGTAGAATTGGCAATTATAAGTTAAATTTTGAGTGAATACAAAAGAAGTTTAAAGTCTTTCACACTTTTGATTGCTGCTCTGCTTATCTCTAACTACTCCACCCTTTCTTATGGACTTCATTCGATTATAACTTCAATCGAATCAAACTGAAATTATAGAAACTCACACTGGGTAAATCATCTGTCAAGTTGATTAGTCAATGCGGACTGCATTGGCTAATTATCCCCGCCTGCTCTGGCATTATCTGCTCGACACCTGACCGAATGCATCACAAGTTGGCCCTTCGCTGTGCTTTGCACTTTGGGCCACTTGTCGAGCCACAGCAGAAGTTGACCCCTTCACGCCGGAGGCTGAAAACTTTGTCGTTGCCGTGTCTCCTCTGGCTGCTGCTGTGGGTGCTCCTACTGCTGCTGCCCCTGCTCCAGCTCCTGCTCCAGCTCCTGCTGCTGCGACTGCATTGTTATTCAAATGCTGCCATTAATACTTCACTGGCAATTGCAAATGCGCTGCCGACGTGAGAAGAGGAGAAAAGAGCAGAGTGGAGGCGAGTGGAGGAGTCGAGTGCCCGCCGAGGCGTGTGTGAGTAGTCCTGCCTGGAGTACTCCATGTGATGTACGGCTGTGTGTGTGCGAATGTGTGAATGAGTGAGTGAATGTGTATGTGTGTGTGTGTGTGAGTGGGTGTGTGAGTGAGTGTGTGCCTCTGTCTCGTGCCCGTCGCTTTTCATTCAATTTCCAGCAAGCTATTCATATGTAAATGCCGAGCGAAAGGCTCCTTTGGCACACGCCTACAAGGCGCACACCTACTACACCCATCCTTCTCACACTCTCTCCCTTCCCTTTTCCTCCTCCTCTCTTCTCCACTCTACTTTCATTTGCCTCTATGGCAATTCTTTGACTAAGGCTCGCCTTTTGAAATTTAATATTCGTAAATGAAATTTCAAGTGAATTTGAATTTATTAACTTGCCATACACAGCGAAAGTGTGTGTGAGAGGGACAGAGAGAGAGTGTGTGAGAGTAAGAGAGAGAGAGGGAGAGTAGTGAAAGTGGGGGAGAGAGACTTGCTGCTAACGGTTAAGGCCATAGTCAATTGTTGGTCAAAAGGAAGCCAAACATTCTACGCAAACAACAATTGGCCACACTGGCTAGTGTCCTGTTTGAACTCTACCCCTCCCTTTCCCCCGCCCCCACTTCCTGCGGCTTTCAAGCACCCTTTGCTGTGCATTAACGGAACATTCTAACAATAAAACTCCCCCACATGACATCGCAAACAAGCAAACATCTCTGATTGTATCAATGTCGCAAGCTAGAAAAAAATCAAGTAAATTATTATAGTGTAGTATAGTGTGGGGGGAAGGGAGTTGGAGTGGAGTAGGGTCAGCAAGGCAAGGAAGTCACAAAAAAACATCATGTACACTACAAATATAAAGAAATATATTTAAAATTATAAAGAATTAAGGATCCAATTCATCAATTCATAAAACTTAGTTGAAAGAAAATCTCAAATTGAATAGCAAAGGATTGATATAAATTCAGAAACAGAAAATATATAGCTATATATACTATGTGTCTATATATAGTTTAATTATTTATTATAACTAGAAAAGAATTAAACATTCACCTCAATATGAAGTTTATAATCAAACTTGTTCTAAATCTTGCAGAAATACAGAATAATTCTTCAGTTTACCCAAATCTGAATTCTACAGATATACAGAAAAGTTCTTAAGTTTTCCCAATTGTTTCTCTCAGTGCATGTTAACAAATACTTAAAGAGCACTGCACTGAAACCCTGCAACAACAACAAACAGAACGAGAAAAGTGACACTAGGCAACATCAATAATAGCAACTACCGAAAAAGAACCAGAGCCAGAAAAGAATTGAGAAAGAGAGAAAGAGAGGGAGAGAGACAACGCATACAATGCAACATCCCTCGGAGAAAAAAAAAACGAAGAAAAGGTATTGAATTTCATGGGCATATCTTTCGGTACGGTCAAGTCCGGTCCCCGTCGCGTATTCCTCGTTGATTCGGGTTTTCTCTCTCCCTCTCCCTTCCTCTCTCTGTCTCTCTTTCGACTGAAGCATTTAATGAATTTATCAGCTGTGGCCATCGCATGTGTCGTTGATGAGGTTGAGGTTGAGGTTCGATACGATTCTTGGTTCCATTTCCAGACTCGAGACATTTTCGTAGAACTCAGCACTCTGTCAGCCTGTTGGGATCCATTGTAGATTCATATTCATGTATGTTTCCCTCTCCCTCCCTCTCTCACCCTCTCCCTTCTCCCTTTCGACTTTATTACCATTTAATGTGCAGCATTCAATCTAATGTTAATGGATTTCTGTATATAGTTTCTTTTTGGAAATAAGGCCTTCCAGCAGGGGGTCTACGCCCTCGAGTCGTCAATGTCTCCAGACGCTCGTCAACTGTTATAGAAGAGTTTCGAAAATCTTTCAATGTAATGGCTCCAATTGTGAATGCCTTTAAATATCACATCAATTTACAATAAAAAACTCTATAAATATTGAAAACAGAAAGGAAATAAAAACTTGCTGAGGCGTTGAAAATGTTTGCTTAATATTGTATTCACTTCTATCTACTAACTGCAGTTTTATTATATTTTCTTTTCAATATTTTATTTATTTTACATAAAGTTTTCAAGTTTAAGTGCAATTTTATTACATTTCCTTTAAAATAAGTTTATTTTTGATAAGCTGACTGGGTGGTCGAAGACTGAGTGAACTGTAAAAGTTGTTTTACAAGTTAAGTTCTATCAGAAAATTTCCGAACTTTCAATGTTGATGCCTATTTAAGCTTTTTTCTTTACTTCTTTTAGGTTAGGTATTCCTTTAGTTAGGTATTCCTTCACTTAACTTGTTGCTTATTGAATTGAAATCGAAGTTCAACTTCTGTGAATTCTGTGAACATTTTAACACGAGAAATAAAACTTTAAGATGTCCAATCGCAGATACAATACTCAATTTAATAGAGAACTCAACTCTCAGGATTGCCTTGGGTACGCTGGATCTATGGTTACGCGTGTGTGCGACACCAGAACAGGACACGGCACTGAATACCGAACAGAGAAAACCAGCAGCAATAAAACTTTAAGCAAACACTGTAATTGTGGTTGGGCAAACGATGAACATGAACCGCAAACTCCAACCAGACTTCAGCCAGAGATATATGTGGCAGCAAATATATCTGGGAAATATGCGAAAAAGAGAGAGAGAGAGGGAGGGAAGACAACGGCACCTGTGTGGATTAAAGAAAGAAGTTGCAACAACGCCGTGGGGCAGGACTAGAAAGTACACACAATATTCTTGTTGCACTTGCTGCCACTGAACAAATGAAAAGTATCCAACACGACAATAACACGACAAACCAGTAAAGATACAAACTGACAGACATATAGACAGACTGCCAGACAGACTGCCAGACAAGGTGGACCCAAAGACAGACAGATTAACCAACACCGACAACAAGACAATTAAATTATGCAGGATTTTTGCAACTGCCAAAGCTCTTTGCCTTGAGCTCTGTCTGTCTATCTATCTCTCTCCCTCTCTCTCTTTCTCTTTCGCTCTCAGCTTCTTAGGATTTTCCAAAATTGATTTTAAATAAATTAAAAGTTAAATATTGACAATGTTCTGCGTGCAGGTGCTAAATATTTAGTGTTGTACCCTTCTCCTTCAGCTTCAGCTTGTCAAATTTGTCAAAAATATCAAATGAATTTCAATAAATTGTCCGCAAACAAATCCTTGGATGAGTTACCTGAGTTACCTGAGGACTACGAAAATATGTACTTAAAAATTAAATGGAATTTTGTTAGTGCACACGTTTTCCATGGAAAACAATCGCAAATTGGCTTAAACTAATTTTGTAAACAATCTTGTGAGGATTAGATGGAAGGAAATTTAAGATAAATAATTGCAATTTATTTTAATTGGATTAAACGTGTAAGAATCTCCCTTTCTTTTGCCTAACAACTTGTCTTTTCTTTATTATCTTATTAAAGTCAACGCTTTAATTAGTGTATATATATATATAGATATACAAATATTTTATACCTGCTTCCCATAGAGTAGAAGGGTATTTTAATTGTCTCTCCGTCTGTATGAAAACCCAGATCTCAGGGATTATAATAGCTAGGGCTATCAAATTTGATGTAAATATGTGTTATTATTGCACGCAAATAAAGTTTGTTTTATAATTTGACCACGCCCCTATCCACCCCATAAATCAATAAAAACCAAACTGCAAGCCTTATTTGAATGGAGGACAGTTCATTTTTGGTAAACACAATAACTATCAACGCCCAAATGATTTCTGAAAAATTGGTTGCGATCAGATAATTAATATAGAAGTTGTTTAAGAAATCATTTTAAGAGTTACAGATTCCCGAACCGCATCCTAAGTATGCAACACAAAATACGCTAAAAACTAGTAGTTATATATTTAGAGAGAGGGTAGAGAGTATATCGGAGACGAGTACACTCGACTGTAACTTTCCTACTTGTTTTTCAATACCTCACTATATCTATTTGTATTTATCTTTATAGTTGTTCCTGTCATTATTTCTATTCCCATATTTATATTTCTTTATCTTTATTCATATCACTATTCGATCTCCATAACAGTATCTTTTACTACATATTTTCCTATATCCCAATATTGCTCTCTTTCTCTTCCTTCTCCCCTCTCTCTCTCTCTGTCTCCCTCTCTAGCTCCGTTTCTCGCACCATTAACAGTAGTTCCCCCATTCGCTGCTCACATCTTTGTAATCGTCCCCAAGGTATCCAATTTGTCGGTTGCTGCAGTCAGCTACCCTCTCTTCTCTCCCCCTCTCTCTCTCTCCCTGTGTCTCTCTGACCTACACTAGCAATGATAAATCATCTTTTGAGTTTTTTCGACGCCTCTTCAGAACTGCAGCCGACGCCGCTGCCTTCGCAGCCATCAGCTGCCCTGGCCAACTGTTTCCCTCTACCTTCTCTTACCTGTGTCGGGGCATGCTGGGGTTGCATTCGTAAATTTCGTTGTAATTTTATGATTATGGCCGCACGCATTTTGATTGATACTTTAGCACTACTTACGGGGCCAATGGCCCCCGAGGCATGCCCCGAGGAGGGATTCGAATTTCGATTTCATGCCGATGATGACGATTGCTCACTAAATGTTATTCCTTATGATGATGATGATCAGCTGAGAAGTTGCTGCGTTCCAGCGAATTTCAATTTTCATTCGAAATGCATTCTCTGTCTTTGTAAATACATCAATCTTAACGCGAATCCAGTGGTGGGGAGGGGAAGACAGGGAAGACAGCAACAAAAAAACTTCCTGCGGCGCACAAATTTTCAACGCTCGCGGCCAACAAAGTGGCGCTCATTACGCGTGGGCGTGGCCACAGGGAGGCGGGTGATGGGTGGGATGTGGAGGGGGGGTAACCTTTGGGCAATGTCCGGCAAAGCCTGGCGAGGCACTTGTCGGCCTGCGGGGCTCATTTCGTATGCCGTTAGGCCGGCCAATGTAATTATTCAATACATTTTACGTGCGTTGCATGCCGAGCAACGCTAGCCACGCCCCCTCCCGCTGCACAACCAACAAATGTGTATGGCTTTCCACTTAAACTTCATTAGAATATGCGTGTGTGTGTGTGCACAATGTGTCGTGCCACAGAGTTGCCCCACTGTGCCCCACTCTGCCGGCCGTTTTCCTTTGGCTTCATGCGCTGTTTTGTTGCCTCTTCCTTGCTTCTCTTTGTTCCTTCTCTGCTTGTTGCCACTTTCGGCGCACTTTGCAATTTATTAAACATTTTATTGCGCCCCAAGGCGTGCTTCCTGCACAATGTGGCCAGACGTCTAAACTTTTTGGCTGGCAACTCTGCTAAAGAGAGCCCCAACCACAATTAAAGACAGTGCGGATGTGAAGAAGAGGCATAAGAGGAATAAGTAGAGGAAAGAAAGAAGCTGGAAAGCAGCAGGACACGCAGGTGGTCATGGACAGGGTTGCTCTGGGATCCCAGCATATTATCACCGCGGGTAAAGAGCAAAGATTTCTTGAGGTGTTTCGCATTATAACCAAAGGGGACCGTTTCATATGGGATTTATATGCAAAGTACACTGGGCAGTTACAGTTCTTTTGTGTTCTGAAAGAAATAACAATTCAAAGGGCTTCCATAAAAGGAATTACAATTTCTGTTGAGCAAATTGTCTAGCATATTTAAGGGTATTTATAATTTAATATATTTTACTCTTTTCTATAAGGTTTAATGTTAAATAAAACCCAACTTTCAACTTCACGTGTGGTCTTCTACATCGTGATTAAAACTCCCTGCGAAATACACATGTACTAGTTCACCTACCTTGATAAGAGCTAAGCTCTTCTGATCCCACGCACACATTCACACAGGGACACAGATGCAGACACACCCACATGGGGTCTCTCTCACTCTCTCTCTCTCTGTGCAGAGCAGCGAAAAAAGAAACTGGAATCTAGGTCTTCCAGGCGACTGCATGCATTGTAAGAGTCCTGTCAGAGACCCCTCAGCACCCCAATTATAACGCGCTAAACAATAAAGAAAATAATAATAAAACTCTATTGTACACACACACACACACAGACACACACTCACGCAGAGAAACTAACATGTGTGAATGCATAGAGCAACCCTCGCTAATGAATCTGCAGCTCTCGCTCTATGTTTGCACACACAATTTGCCTGCAACTTGGCGACGACAACTGGTTGCAGAGGGGGAGAAGAGAGAGAGAGGGAAAAGTGAAAGGGGAGTGCAGAGGCAGGGAATTATCACCAGTAGCAATGGACAGTCATTAGGCAGTTTGCCCCGAAGGGAGGCAGATGAAAAGAGGAACCTGCGAAAACAACAATTGTGCTTATTTCTATCATTCATCGCAAAACTATCGCATTGAGATGGGCACAATGTAAAGCAGATGAATCAAGAGACAAGTAAGCCAGCTACAGTTGAGTATACTCGACTGTTATATAAGGCTTCACTTGTTCCCCCACTACAAATAGTTCTTAAATTATTTCTAAGTTTATTGTTCAATTGGCAGAAAATGTCTTCTTATTATTTCGATATGTAAATATCATATGATTTTTGTTGTTTTCTAAAGACGCAAGAATGCGTAGAAAAAATTCTAAGAATTGCATGCAGTAATAAAACATATGGTCACAAAATTTGGTATCCCTAGCTCATATGGTCTCTGAGATCAAGGTGTTCATAAGGACAAAACGACGAATATGATTATGTTGACTAGGTTGATGCTGTTGATGCTATTTAAGAATATATAGGTTTTGTTGTGTTGTAGATACATACATCCTTCTTTCTATTAAATACATTTTCAGTTAGCACAAATTTATGCTACCCTTCTACCATATTTGTAAAGAGTATAATTACTTATAATCTCAAGAATAAATAGTATGTATCATAAATGTAGTTCAATCGTTCGCTGTTTTGCATCAGACTGAAATAAAAGCTCTCATAACTTTACGCACATTTATGGCAAATATAAATACAGATGTAGATTCATTCATTTATATGTACTACGTATTTAAAACAGCATCATTTTCGCTTCCTGCACAATGCATATTCATGTACTTTGCGCTTTAGTCTGTTATTTTCTGATATCATACGCAGGATATCCTTATTTTTTGCTCTTGCATGTTCGTGTCACGCAGGAAAGAGCACGACTGGTCAGGCAGACTAGAGAATAAAAGTTCTGCTGATGTTGCTGTTGTTGTTTGTCCGCGCATTATGGCAATTTTCAATGTTGTATTCCATTAACTACACGCACACACACACACACACACACACGAGCACACGCAGGCAGAGGCAGCAGCAGCTCTGCGGCAGAGGCACAGCTGAGCTGCGCTGGGTAACCGCAGGCAACATGTGCCGCACACAGCGATGCAGTCGATGCAGGCACGAAGAGAGTGAAGAGAGGGAGAGTGGAAGAGAGGTAAAGTAGTAGAGTGGGAGAGCGGGAGAGTGCAAGAGAGAGAGAGTGAGTAGGAGAGCGGCAGAGTTAGCGGCGCTTTATTTGCTGGGAACAAACACTTACAACAACAAGAACAAGAAGAGCAGCAACAACTACAACAAAAACAAATCACAGCTGCAGGCAAGCGGGCGTCGGCGTCGCGTCGGCAGCAACATAAAAAAGCACCGCCGCCTCCCTCTCTTCTTCTTGCTGCGCCCGCTTGTTGTAACATTTGTTTTGACATTGCGCCGTCGAAGAACGACGCGATGCCGTTCCCCCTCGCCCTTCCCCCTGCGACGCCACGCTTGTACAGTTGTCAGTCAGCCGCTCAGTCATTCAGTCACTTTGTCCGTCAATCCCCCTACTCCCCCTTTCCACAATCAATTTTCTGTAGTTTGTTTGCTGCGCTTTTTTCCGGCCTGTGAGCGCAAAGTTTTTGAAATTAGTTTCAAGTTTTTCTATTTTTTCTACTCTGCGACACTTTTTTCCCCCACGAACTTTTAGAGCAAAGTGCTTTGAAAAAAGAAGAGAAACGGAAAAGTGAAAAAGGAATAAGGCAACAAAATAAAATACAATTTCCACTTGTCAACAATTTGGTAGCCTCTTTTATTTTTCAGCACATTTTTAGCGGGTTTGCGGCTAAATTCAATTGTGAAATATTTCCATTGCAAAAGGAACAAATTCTTATCCTAAAATGGTTTTAATTGTATTATGTTGTCTTGACAATGTAAATAGGAATCCCATAAAAATTAAAGCAAATTTAACTAACAATTCATATTGTAACCAATCTCATTATAAATGTATACAGTTATAACATTATTAGCTCAGTTCTTTTATCTTATTTTTGATTACAGTATTCTTATCAAATATTCTATTGTGCTCACATCTTCCCCTATGCAGATGTCACCCACCCTTAACTTATGCACCCAACTGTTGTTCAACATTCAAAAAACCAATCCATATCGATTATCATCAATTATTTTTGGAAAACCGCTTGGGGAAAACCATAAGAAAATGCATTGAATGCGATTAGTCCGACTTTTCACATTCATCGAAACGGAACCCTCGCATCGTTTGCCATGCTAAAAATAGCTAAACATTTCTGGGCTTAAGTCGAAGAATTTTCATTTTCTTTTCAACGCTTTTCCCTCTGGCAACTATAAATATGCCTTGTGGAAAACTACAACTGCGAAAATGCATTTTTCCCTCTAGAAGTCTTTTTTCTCTCTCGACAAAAACGATAGCGATGGCAAGGCGACATCTGCAGGCACAGCCAGCAGCAGCTCGAGAATTGAGGCAATTGCGATTGATAAGGGTTTTCAAATATTGTGTCCCTGTATACAATCTCTTCTTCTTCTTATTGCTGTTGTAGTTGTGGTAGTTTGTAGCTGTTGTTGCCACACACGATGGAACATTTTCTGTTGCTTGTGCTAAGGTTTTTGTGTGTTTATTCACGAAGAAAAAGAATCTCGTGATAAAAATTAAGTACCAAGAAAATCGGTTTACAGCAAGAAATCTGTAAAACTGAAAAATGATATTGAAAAAATAAAGTTCAATTAAAACAAATATTAAATAAATAAGGTTATCTTAAAATTTTTTAGAATATCTGTAACTTTATTAATAAATCTTTAATTTTAAGCCAGATTTGGTTTAATTTCGATTACCATTTTCCTTTTTGGCTATAGACAAAAGAAAGAATATAATTTTCTACTAAACAATTTTTAAGAAAATATCAAAATTTAAATTTAAATCCTTCATCTGTGTCATATACGGCTAATTTTCAGTTCTCAAAGACATGTTAATTCTTTACTTACTTGCTGGCTGTAAATGAAATGCAATTTAATTAAATTCCAAGTAGGAATCCGAATCTAATGAAAATTGGTAACAGTTTTCTCGGTTAGTTGCAGCTAATTAGCATAAGTAAATGAAGCAGACCCAAATCAAACGTAAAGTAATAGGCACACACGCACACACATGTCCCCACATGTACTATCCATAATTCATTTAGCATACTATTCGAGGCAGGACCCCCCGAAATCCCAACCCCAAGGCCCAACTCAAACGCAAACGGAGCATTTTGACAGGACTGTCGAGAGACTTTTCCAGTGAGTGAGGCGGAAGGCAAGAAAAGAAGGAGGATAGAGAGAGAGACAGGGAGAGAGGTGGGATGCAAATCGAAAGAAGGTTGTCAGAAACAGTTTATAACGCCTAGAATTATGCCGCACATAAATCAAAATTGACGTGTAAACAAATATGAAAATATAGCTAAAAAGTAGAAGGAGCCTTTTTCGGCTAACGGCTTTCTTGTTTTTTATTTTTCCAATTGCAAATTTTATGCATATTGCCGCTGATCAAAGGAAAAGGAAGAGAAACTCCTCTCCAAGGATTGAGATTGTGATAGAAAGCTTTGAACTAGACATTTGTTTCTGGCAGCCCTCGCTCGGTGGTGGTGAAGTTCCCCCTCTCGAAGGCATTTAATTTATGGACAGCAATAAGCGTTGACACAGGAAGTTGAGGCAATTTGTGAAAACGTTTCAGGATACGGAACTCAGGCTGGAAGGCCCCGTTTAATCCTCCGTTCACCTTTCCCGGCTAACTCTAAATGCGGATACAACAAGTTAGTTAACAAAATTACCAGCGGAACAGTTTTCGTCAAGATTTTAGCGGTAAATTAAATCATTTTGTGTCTCGCCTTTTTTTTGGCTTGAAAGTGTCAGCCAATTGACGCATGAAGCTGGCGGGAAAACGTCTAAATAATTAGATAAACATTTAAGTTGAGCAAAGAAAAGAAAAGTAAAAAGACGACAAACTTATAGAGAGGAGGGGGAGAAGAGGGGAAGAGGTAGAGGCAACAGAAGAAGCACACGCGACAGGCGGCGGCAGTAGACGACGCATAACGGGGACTGCGAGAGTTTGTGTTTGTTGAGCGCAGCAATTGCAGTGGCTGAGGAGGAGAGGGAAGGGGGAGTACGTGACCATAACATGAACTGCCTCCCGCGCACACAAACACACACAGACACATCTAAATACGTATACAATTTGCGGGTTCAAAGTGGAGAGACGACGACATACAAACAGGAAATATTTAACGTGCTTGCAGCAGCAGCAGCAACAACAAAAAGTGAAATATAAATAAAAATAATAATAATAATGGGCTGGAAACGTAGGGAACAAACACACACACAGAACAGAACGTTGCACGAGGCACGAGAGAGTGGCGAGCGCACGAGGGTTGCTCTGGCCCTGCACTCAGAGAGAGCAACAGCAGATAGTGAGGGAACGAGAGCGAGAGCCAATGCAAGCTCGTGTACATGCATGTATGCGTGTGTGTGTATGGGTGCAGCAGCGGTCGTGTGCCGAAGTCGCCGAAGTCGTATCGTGTCGTGTCCTCGCCAGACCTTGGGCTCAGTTTACACGTGCTCTCGCTCTCTTTCTCGCTCTCTCTCGGCTCGCTCAGCAGGCAAAATTTGCCGTTAGAATATCCCATGGGCCCTTTTTATAGAGGGAAATTCTGTGATCGCGCAAGAGAGACAGAGACTGCCACGACGACTCAAAAGAGAGTGAGAGGGAGAGAGGCTGCACACGAACGACGAACGAGAACAAGAGTGAACAAACAAAACAGTGAACGAAGCGACTTCGTTCAACTCTTCGTGAGAGTTGAAAAACGGCAAAAACAGGGAATTTTATGCTGCCACCGTCGCCGTCGCGGTCGCTGCTGTTGCTGCCTGCGCTGCCTTTTTCGAATTCTATAAATCAGTCTTTCATTTTCTCTTTCACATCATTCAGCCATTTTCTCTTTGACGCGACGGACGCGTCTGCAGCTTGCAAACGGAAGAAAGAACGAAGCGGCAATCGAAACGCGCACGAAGAAGAACGCTTGGGAATTTGGTTTTACTGTCGGATTAATTAAAACAATGTTCTTCTACTTCTTCCACAATTGTTTGTGTGTGTGCTAGTGCCGTGTGTGTGTAAATAAAATATACATCAAATAATGCAAATAACTAGTAAGTGCTGAGCAAGTGAGAATGCAATAAATGAATATGAAAAAAAGAAAAATGCACTAAGTGTGTGAGTGTTATACAGCCAGCAAGAAGTATTAAAGGTGCAAGAAGAGCAAGAGCAAGAAGAAGAGATAACAAACGTGCGTGCAAAGAAGCAAGCCTGTGCATGTGTCAATGTGTGTGTGTGCGTGAAACATTTAAGCTTTAAGTGTGCTGCCGCCGCCAGCGTGCGCTGCTGCTGCGCTTTGGATAACCAACGACGACGCCGACATCGCCGCCAGCATTTGGAGCTGCTGTCTAACATTAAATGTTAGTATACCAACACAAGCATAGAACCAACAACAAAAACAACACGAACGAAACGTCTGCAAAGATGCGACGTCCGCCTGCCTCTGCCCGCTGCCTGTCAGTGTGTTAAAAATAAAAGTAATCAAAAGGGGGCAACGATTACGTCGCCGTCGCTGTTGACGTCGCGTGCATTGCTCCCTCTCAGCTGCTGCGCATGTTTTTGTAGTTGTGTAGTGTGTAGTGAAATGCATACACACGTCTCAATGTGTGTGTGTGCGTGTGTGTTGTGCTTCAATTTTGTCAAACTATTACAGCAGCGCTTACATTTACATCATATGTTAAATAAACTGTTAACACTGCGCTAGCTCTGCCCCCCCCCCTCTCTTTCCCTGAGTCGCGCAGCCGTTTGTTTTTGTTTGCCCACGCAAATATGCAATGATTTTTTTGCTCGCTAACTCAAGCAAGCAAGTGCCCGCCCGCTCCTCCCTCCCCCAACCATCCGCACCCACAGCACGCGCACACAACGCGTTTTTCATTCATACCTTGCAAATGAAGCGTGCTCAATTGTGCGACGCGACGGGAGTGCGGGCTATGTGTGTGTGCCACAGTGGAGTGAGTTGGGGTTGGAATCTGTGTTGGGTGGTGGATACACACACACACACAGATGCAAATACACAGGCGTCTTACAAGCGGAAGTGGAAGTCGTTCTCAGTGTACGTGTGTGTGTGTGTATCTAATGGGATTTTCTAATAAAATTTAAATTGTTGCCGTTTTTACTGAGTTGCCTTCCATGAATTTAATATGAAGTGTGTAAAAAGTGGCAATCGCGGACAATATGAAAATGAAAATAAAGAATGAATTAAGAGAAGCACAGATCGGAAAAGGTTATCAGAACCTTAAAAGTGCTATAAACCTAGTGCTATAGATAAAATGAACTTACAATTTTAAACAATTAAAAAGGAAAATAAATCTAAAGCGCAAAACTACTTGTGACCTTGCGTAAATCTACGAAACACACAAAACATAACTGAATAAACAGGGAAAATACACTAGTGCAAAATGCCGTCGCTAAAACGTGAATTAGTAAAGGAACAATTTTGGGTGTATTGAACGAACTGTTAAATGGATTATATTCGCATAGAGTGCAAAAGGATAACCCAACTTGATAATTTAGCAGTAATTTGGGAAAAGTGAAGATTTTTAACATTTAATAAATGTTAAAATAAAAAAATAAAGTTAGTGGTAAAACAAAGGAACAGTCATATTAAAAAGACTTAAAACTATAGCATCAGCAATCGATTTAAAGCAAAATAATTGAATTTAATTTGTAGAGAGCTAAAACAAAGGAACAGTATACTTTAAAGATTTTAAATAATGTTTACTTGTGAATAAATAGAACTTATAAAGTATCGTATAATATCCATTCATAAATCGAATACATTTTGTGGAATGTATTTAGAACTTCGTCAGTTTGTTAAAGTTATTATTGCAACGAAGACCTTAAATAATACAATCGTATAGAAACAAGAGGATTTAAACCAGACAAACCCAACACACATTTACAGACTTGCATAATTAAAAGATGGTTATCCCTCTGCTAAAAACCAACGTTGACAATTTACCAACAATCTGATTATTTGATTGTTCCCGCAAGCAAATGGAAAAAATGTGGAATTGTTTTCCTGATTCCCATATCTTTTTGTAAGGGGCGACGACACAAACAGAAAACAGGCAGAGAGGAAGAAACCTCATCAAAGTTGAAATCCCCCAACCCAATACCGACCCGAGCTCTGATGTGAACCCGACCAACAGAGCGGCTTAACATTAATCTGCACATTTAACGATCCGTTTAACAGGAATGTTGTTGACACAGGCAAAGACAGAGACAGGTAGCGAGAGAGAGAGGCAGGTGTAATTCCACCTTAGTTCGTAGAGCCAAAAGAGGAGATAGAAGAGACACGGCTTATAAAATATTACACAATTCATAGTTGTTGTTAAAATAAAACAAAAATAAATGTGACATAAAAATAAATCACGTGACAACAGCAGCAAGAACATACGACGACTGCATAAAAACTAAAAACAAAGTAAATAAAAAAGCACAAGTGCATACGAAGGTGTAAGTGTGTGAGTGCGTGAAAAAGACTCACGCTCAACGCTCTTTATTAATTTTGTTAAATATGCACACACAATACAACAACAAAAAGAAAGAATTTCAAACAAACATCAAACGCGGCTTAGGAGTGCGGGAGAGAGAGAGACAGAGAAAGGGAGAGACGCAGCAGCAGTGGCTCTGCCTACGTGCAAGTCGCGGTCGCTGTCGCAGTCCATTTCCCATTTCGTTCCCCCTTCTCTGCCTGCCTGCCCTGCTACCTGAAACTGAAATTTTCCCGCATTAGAATGCTCGTGCTCCGTTTTGTTGTTGCTTGGTCGGTTATGTTGCACGCGGACGTCGCCGTCGTCGGCAGACAAATAGCGGGCAGAGATGCACACACACACACACAAAGGCAGAGGGAGACGTGCTGACGAAACGAAAGGAATGAAGAAAAAACACACTGGCAAAAGGGCATGGAATGGGGGAATGGGAGTTGATTTTATTTTCTTCCTTTTCGGCTGCTGCTTCTTCTTCTCGCTTGCTTGCTTGTGTTATGTTGTGTGTTGTATTATTTTTTTTTGTTTACCTTATGCTTTCGTTTATCGACCCGTTTTTGGTTTTGTGTGTTTTTGTGTGCTACATATGCGTTTCTTTCGCTCTTTCGGTCTCTTCTTTCCGTTCGCGTGCGCCGCGCTCTCGCAGCGACGGAGGCAGCGACGCGACAGCAGAGCCAGAGGCAGCATAATCGCAGCTTGCCTGCATGTCTTGTCTCTCTTCCTCTCACTCTCTTTTGTGGCCAAGAGGACGCCACATTCCATGAGTCTGTCTGCCTGCTGTGTTGTTAAACGTCAATTAAATAAATGTATGTGTATGTGTGTGTGTATTAAACACGCCTCTTTGTATATGTGCACATAATTTTACAGTTATCTTAAAGCAGCTAATTAAATTAACATGCTATTATTTTTCCCCCTTGCATTCTTTTTATGCTGTTCGCTACATTTCACTTAACATAACATAGCAGGCAGCTTTTGCACGCATGGCTGTTAACACACTTGTTTGGGAAATTTCACAGCTGATCCCATCACTGTTAACAGCTGCCTAGTGATGTGCGTTGCCCTTGCACGCTGTTAGCAGCTAACAGGCTTGGCAAATAAAACAAATCGAAAGCAAAAGAAAAACAAAAATAAAAGAGGAGACAGAAGAAACACAAGTTTATTATTGTTAACCAAAGAAATGCAGTCAAAATGAATTAAAGTGCATACGATATGTGCGTCACGTAACACACTGCACGTCCAGGCTGCACTGGCTGCACACAAGGTGTGGCAGTAGTTCTTATTGTTCGTATTGTTGTTGTTGCACACTGCAACATTATTATTGTGTTTGCTTTGCATATTAATGTGTTTCTTTTACACTTCTCTTCCGTTTTGCAGCGGCGTTGCCACCTCGCTAAGCTGCACCGACTCCAGCACAGGATCGAGTGAGGATGCATCCGAGCCCGGCTCGCCCTACAGTGCGCACTCGCTGTTGAGCGACGAGCAGCAGCAGCAGCTGCAGCTGACCACCAACAGCAGCACCAGCAACAACAAAATGCCGCCACAAATACTCAGTGCAGCCGCAGCAGCCGCCGCTGGCAGCAACACTTCAACAGCAACTGCAACAGCAACAACTGCCGCCGCCACAACAAACAATTCAATTGCAACGCGCATCAACAACACTGCCAAAATCACAACAACAACAGCACAACAGCAACAACAACAACGCACCACAACAACACTGCCCACACTGCAATGGCCTTGGAACACAACGCTGGGCAGCACCTCAACAGCAGTGCCTGCTGCTGCCAGCGCAGCAACAACAGCGACAACAGCAACAACAACAATCACTGCCAAGAAACGCGCTGCTGCCGGCAGCAATAGCAACAACAGCAGCAGCAGCAACGGCAGCGATGCCAGTAGCAAGAAGTCACGCGCTGAGCTGCATCACAGCAGCAGCAACATTGGTGGCAGCAGCAACAGCAGCCACGCGAGCAGCAGCAGCGAGAAAAGACTGAAAGCCGCCGCCTTGGAGGAGTCGCAGACAAAGATTACAGGATTCTTCAAGTCACAAATGAAGGCGACTCCCGGCAACGGCAGCAGCAACAAGCTGACAACAGCAACACCCTCACCTCCGCCTCCAGCCACGCCCAATACGCTCATAATGAGCACGCCAGCAACAACTGCCTCGCTGAATAAATATTTCAATATTCTCTCGCAGCTGAACGATCAAAAGCAGCAACAGCAGCAGCAGCAACAACAGCAGCAGCAGCAACAACAACAGCAGCAGCCACAGTTGCAACAGCCACAGTTGCAGCAACCACAGCCACAGCAGCAACCTCTGCAGACACAGCAAAAGTTAACAACAACAACAGCAGCAGCAGTGGGCACAACAGCAACTGTTGCTGCTGCCACGCTGCCAGTGCCGGCGCTGAAGAAGATCGAGAGAAGCAGCAAACAGCCGGCAAAAATTGCACAAGTTGCTCCCAATCTGCGCAAGACGCCCAGCAGCAACAGCAGCAGCAGCAGCAATTCTGGCAACAGCAGCAACCACGCCCACCACAGCCACGCCCATGCTGGCAGTGTGGGCAAATCTCCCGCCAAAAAACATGTTGCAATTGCACCACGCACGCCCGAGATGAAGCAGCAGCAGCAACAGTTGCAGTTGCAGGTATCAAAGACATTGCTGGCAGCAGCAGCATATCGCAACAACAGCAACGCCAGCAGCAGCAGCACAGCGACAATAACAACTGTTGCCAAGCCTTGCCAGCAGAAGTTGCAACTCACCGCACCAACACCCGCCGCCGCCGTTGCCGCCCCCACGGCCACGCCCAATCCGACGCTGTATCAGCTGCCAATGCAGTTGCCCAATCTGGTGCAATTGCCGCCACAACTTGCTGCCGCCGCCAACATCATGCAACTGAACAATGTTGCCAAGGCAGCAGTTGCTGCCGCCGCCAACAACAATGCGGCAGCAGCAGCAGCAGCTGCTGCCTCGGCACAGGCCGCTCAGGCGGCAGCCGCACAGTATTTCCTCAACGGCACCGTCTTCAAGCTGCAGCAGGTGACAACAGCAACAACAACGACAGCAACAACTGCCACAGCGGCAGCAGCAACTGCTGGTGGCGTCAATCCGTTTGGGCTGCTCAATGCCAACGAGTTGCAGGAGCTGCTGCTCAAGCAGCAACAGGCACAGCAGCAGCAGGCCCAGCAGCAGCAGCACCAGCAACAGTTGCAACTGCAACAGGCTGCTGCTGTTAAGGCTGCAGCGGCAGCAGCAGCAGCTGCCACGCCCACTGCGAATGGTGCTGCCAATATTCAGGAATTGTTTCAGCAACAAATTGCCGCCGCCTTTGCAGCACAACAGCAGCAGCAACAACAACAGCAGGTGCAGCAGCAGCAGCAGGTGCAACAGCAGCAACACCATCAGCAGCAGCAACAGTTGCAGCGTTTGGGCGCCGCAGCAGCAGCGCAGCCCGTGTTTATGGCCACGCCCGCTGGGCTGCTGCTGAATGCGGCAACACTGCCAGCAATGTTGGCGCAGGCGGCAGCAGCAATTGCCGCCAACAGTCAGCAGCAGCAACAGCAGAAAGTTGCTGCCGCCGTGGCACTGCAGCAGCAGCATCAGCAACACCAGCAACAATCGCTGCCGGCGCTGCAACCGATTCCCGCCTTAAGTTCCATTTTTGAGCCAACAGCAACAGAGCAGCAGCAACAATTGCAGCTACAGCAGCAGCAGTTGGCTCAGCTGTTGCTCTCACATCAGCAGCAGCAACAACAACAACAACAGCAACAGCAACTCATCACTGCCACACAGCCACCGCCGTTGACTGCTGCCGCCAACAACAACAGCAGCAGCAGCAACGGCGGCGGCAACATCACTGCCAGCAACAACAACAACAATGCCTCGAATAATTTAAGCAACAACAACAACACTGCCTTGTTGCCTCAACAGCAGCAGCAACAATTGCAGCAGCCACAGCTGCAAGCACAGCAACAACAGCAACAATCGCCACAACAACAGCAACAGCAACAACGTGCCATCATCAAGGGACCGCCGCCACTGGTCACCATCTCCTCCGCCTCCCTAACCAGCCAAGCAGCAGCAACTGTTGCTGGTGTCGCCAAGCAGACACGCGCATTGCCAGCAGCAGTTGCTAAGCCTTATCAGAAGCGATCCCCGCAGCAGCAGCAACAAACTGTCAGTAAATCCAAATATGCCAGCATTGCCACGCCCACAACCCCACCACCCTTGGTGCCCACAAGCACAACAGCAGCAACAACAGTGGGAGGTGGAGCAGGAGCAGCAGTTGCTGCTGCCAAGGAGCTGCAACAGTTGCAGCGCAAGAGTGCAACAATAACAACACCAACGCCGCCTTTGGTGAGCATTGCACCCGCCAAGCTGACGCCAACACTCAGCATAAGCAAGCAACAGTTGCAGCCACAGCAACAGCAGCAGCAGCAATCACAGCAACAGCAGCAACAGTTGCCAAAGATCTCAAGCAGCGCCGCTGATCTCTTTGATTTGGTTAAGAACTCCAATGGCGCCATTAGCATTCTCGGCAAATGCCCAACAGCAGCAGCAACAGTTGCCGCTGTCACACTCACGCCGCTGCCCTTTAGTTCGCCCAGCAGCAACAGCAACAGCAATAGTAACAGCAACTGCAACTCATTGCTGTCGCTGTCGCAATCGCAACGCGCCTCGCCCGCCCTCTCCGCCAACTCCTCGACAACTTTGTCCGCCTTTGGCAAATCGCTCGTCTCCATCAAGTCGGAGCCAATGGAGGATTCAACGCTATCGGCGCCTCCACTGTGCAGCACGCCGCTGCCACTGCTTGGTGGCTGCCACAAGGCACCGCCGCAGAGCTTTGCCGGGCAATTGCCGCCGCGACGGGACACTGTGAAGCATGAATTGCTGGCGGAGAGCAACTGCAACTCGAACTCCAGCTACACCAGCAATTCAGTGAGCTCCGCTGCAGATCTCTCGCTGGAGGCCTCCACGCCGGCATCCCTCAGCTCCTCCTCCTCCAGCGCCCCCTCGCCAGCAGCGAGCAGCAGCAGCAGCAACTGCAATCAGCAGATGTCGTCGCCCGAGGGCAATGCCAGTCAGCAGGACATGCTCAGTGAGTTGGTCACCTCGTCGTGCAGCACCAGCGGTGCCGAGGATTGCTCGCAGCAGGCCACGCCTATTATCAGTTTTGCACAAGCTGCAGCTGAGGCAGAGGCAGCAGCAACAGTTGCCACAGTGGGAGCAGCTGCTGTAGCAATTGCAGCCGGCAGCAGCAGCAGCAACTACGACGAGGAGGATGACAAATCGGTGGCCTCATCGGAGACGGCAACGCACAAGCGACTGACGCCCGAGTCCGGCATTGGTGGCAGCCTCAGCAACAGCGAGAGCAGCAACTCCATTGCAGATGCCATGTAAGTAATCCCCTAGAGAAACACTCAAAGACAGCAACCAAAACTAATCCTCCTCCTCTCTCTCTTCTTCCTATAGCTCCAGCAAATCCGCCTGCCCGCCCGCCTCGGCCAGCAGCAACAGTTGCAATGCCTCTGACAATGCGCCCTCACCCGCCTCGCCCAGCAGCAACAACGACGATTGCAACTCTGCCCCCGTCACGCCCATTGTGGACACACAGCTGGCAGAGTTGGCCAGCAAAACGTTGCCCAAGTGCGCCATCTCTCCCATCCTGTCACAGCCCAAGACAATTCGCTTTCCCGCCGGCGCAGGCGGAGCTGGTGGCAAGGGGGGCAAGCGGCACGACGGCGTCTGCTATTGGGACAAGTGCAACAAGAAGCACGAGAGCAACTCGAAGCTGCTGGATCACATGCAGACGCATCATGTCAACACGCAGACGGGACCCTTCGCCTGCCTCTGGGTGGGCTGCAAGGTCTACAACAAGGAGTCCTGTTCGCGACGCTGGCTCGAGCGGCATGTGCTCTCCCACGGCGGCTCCAAGCAGTTCAAGTGCATCGTCGAGGGCTGTGGACTGCGCTTTGGCTCACAGGTAAGCAGAGGAACTTCAATTGTGGGCACTCTATAGGTTACAATTGGCATCTTAAGTTGTTTAAACCATTTTTGTTTGTATGAACACGCAGATCTCGGGGAAGAGCAGAGCTGGGATTGCCAAATTTGTTGACAATATTTATTGTTATGGTATGCAAGTTTTAGGTTGCTTAAGAACTCAGCCACGCCTCTTTAGCCCTTGTAAATTATAAAGAAAGCTTATTGCAAGTGTAATTGTAAAGCTAAAACTTTAAATTTGTGTGTGCACATTAATTATCAACTGCCAAATGGTTTCTTACATATGTTTTTAATCAGTTGAGTTTGACAATGTCAAATTTGTCTGTATGAACACTTATATCTCAGAGATTATAGCAGCTAGAGCTATATAATTTACTGACAACATGTTTTATTACTGCACGCAGCTAAAGCTTGTGTTAGACTTTGGCCACGCCCACTGCCGTGCTAGTAAATTGTCAAAAATCGCACTTATTAACCTTCCTACCCTCCTTCTCTTGATCTTCCCCAGCTGGCACTGCAGAAACATGTGAACAATCACTTCAATGCCACAGACAATGCCAAAGAGAGCACCAGCAAACGCACCTCGGATCCGCCAGTGCCCAAGCAGCTGCGCAAGAATGGCAAAAAGTTGCGCTATCGCCGTCAACCTTTCTCAGGTAAGGCACACAGAATTCTCCCCCTCCTCCACATTCTCCACAGTTATTAAAGGTTTCTTTCCTTCAGCTCGCATGTTTGATTTCTTCGATACGGGCATTATGGAGGGACTGCAGCATCGTCTGCGGCAGATCAGCACACTCACCAATGGATCCCAGGCCATCACATTCCAGGGACAGTGCCTCATGCGACGGCGCAACAGTCGCGGCAGCTACGAGTGCTTTGTGCGTTGGTCGCCACGTGAAATGTAAGTGAAGACTGAGAAAATTGATGAATGTATTGATATTTATACGATGTTTAATCTTCAGTTTATCCGATGAATGGCTACCCGAATGTCCGAATCGCACGAGACAGCACACGAAGGTGTTGCACATCAAGCACATGAGGCCCGCGGAGAAGACTCGCATTGATAGTCTGCTGAGCACTGCCTACAGATTGCGCTACGATGCACAGCTCTTTGCCGATGATTACAATCTGAATGAGCAGCAGATGGAGCAAGATGATGATGATGACGACGAAGAGCAAGAGGACGATGAGGAGGAGGAGATAAGCAGTAGCAATTGTGCGCAAAGCTATGATGATGATGATGAGGAGCAGGAGCAGGACGAAGATGAGGATGATGAGGACGATGGTGCCTCTGCCACTGTAAGCACAAGCAGCGGCACCGTCTCCAGCTATCAGCAGGTGCTCAGCATAGCCAAGCTGCAGATGCAGCAGCGTCGCAAGCATCCGCGCAAGCCACCCAAGGCAACGTCGTCTTCCCAAAGAGAGAGAGCGGGGGAGCAGCAGCTGGTGCCGACAGATGCGCTGGTGCCCATTTAGAAAGTATTTGCTAAGTAACTAATTACACACACACCACCCCCTACCCCCACACACACCCACATACACACACACATACAAGAAGGACAAACGAGTAAACAGTGACAAGTAGTTTATAAAGGTTTTTATATAAGGCGCCCCTCCCCACCCCACATATATCTATAAATAGCAACTGTAAAATATGTATGAAGAAGAATAGAAGAGAGAGAGGGAGAGAGAGAGAGGTCGGAGTTCAAGGCTGTCCTCTCTGTACATAGAAATCGCTTCAATATCATCATCCAAAATGCGTGAACAAATTTTGAATTCATCGTATGCTTATTTGTAAAGTTATCTATATTATACATATATATTATATATATAACTGTATCCTAATTAGTTGCTAGACAAGCCCACAACAATTTATGAATTGTAAACTGCCTAAGAAGAGGAGGGAAAAGGGAAGAAAGTGAGAGAAATGCGCCGCAGACAAGACTTGTTTCCAAAATCTATTTTAAAGCGTATTCCTTGTGTAGTTTCATGTTTTCTGTTATGTTTTCTCTTTTAACTTTATACAAAAAAAAAACTCCAGAAGAAGAGCCGCACAAACAACAACAACAACAAGAATAAGACTTGAAGCATTTATCGCTAACATTTTAATTTTTATAAATAAAATAGTATAAATCATTTCGTGAACTCAATTCGAAAGCAATGCAAACATTTTTAGGTTTTATATTAGAAGCAGCAAAGAAAACAATTTAATCGTAATTAACTTTAAAATTAGTGAATAAACAATTTAATGTAGTCGAAATTTTACTATGTAAATATTATATATAGATTTATATATAATTAGTTCAGTTCCTTAGTGCGATAATTCGATTTTTATTTTCATTTAGAAAGAAAACTCATGCGAAAAAAAAAACAACAAAAAGAAATCAAAATAAAAAAATAACAGTTATTACAAGATGGTTTTTTACACAATTATTTTGTTTTATTTTCTGTTTCAATTTGTATAAAACACACAGTCAGAGTCGAAGGCAAGAGAGAAGAAGGAGGAGGAGAAGGAGCAGGCAGAGAGTTGGCCTTAAACAATAATTAAATTTAGTTTTCTACGCCAATGAATTTATAAGTGCTTAAAGTTAAGAATCGAATCGATTACGAATACCTTTAAAGAGTACTCAACACTGCCAAAGCGAAATAACAACAACAGCAACAACACAGTTCAACAGTATAAGAACGACTGATAAATGTTAAAAGACGATGAAGAAGAAAAATAAGGAGAAGAAAGATTATACAACTTATATAGAGCATTACAGAGATCTCTCTCTTTTTCCATTTTGCGTATTTCTTATTTCGCACAAAACTTATTATCGTTTGCAATAAGAATGCATATATATTAATTCTATATATAAGTATGAATAATATTGAATATATATCTACATATATACATATATGTATCTGTGTGTTGTATGTAGCTGCGCCAATACTCAAGTCTAGCTTAGTTAGCCCCCGTTCCCGATCCTGATCCACTTAGCTTAGTTGTAAGTTGCCTGTAGCCACAAACTGTATACAAAGTGAAAAACCTATATAAACACGATCATATACTATAAATTATATTGTATGTAGATAACGCCTTCACATCGGAAGGGTTACGTATTTATGGCATTATACTTCCGTTTTTTTTTTGTATAGATGAGACAAATTTGCATTTTGTAAATGTTATAGGCTATATATAGGTATATATATTTATATATATACAATATTAAATTGAAAGCAATATCTTTTAACAATCGCCGGAAAAGAAAGTTCTGAGTTCAATAAATTTTTGAAATTTGGATTGCCTAACATGAGATTCTTAAATATTTTGTACCGCAACAACAAACGTAAATGAGAGAAAATTCAAATAAAATAAAAAACTACCTCAGATTTTTGAAAGAACAAACAAAAACAAAAAACAAATGAAAAAAACAACAAAGATTATAGGAATTTTTCGAGACAAGTTTTCTAAAGAACATAAAACAAAATAAGATAAAGCAAAAGAAAAAGAAAAGAGATACGACACTATATTTAACAAACATTATGGTTAGATGTCTTCGAGCCGCAGAACAAGGGAAAGTATACAAGAACAAGAGGAAACAAAGAAACAAACAAACACTAAGAGATACTCGTAAATAGGTTAACTGTACTGTATTTTGTACCATGTAAGCGCAATTCATAGAGAACTTAAGCTCCATTCTTTTATCCATTTTTCAACACTGCCCCGTGTCATCATCTTCTTCAATCGATTCGCAATCTTCCAACACAAATCCAAACTGATTTCCGAAAGATTTTGCCTTAATTTCGATATTTTGTTTGTATATAGATTTTGATTATACGAAATATATATCAAGAAATAAATTACTAATAATGCAAACCGCTTTAATAAATTAACATGAATAATAAACGAAACAATTTAAAAGAGAACAAGGGAACCCCCAACATTGAGGATTAGCAAAGCAAAACGAAAAACAAAACAGAATAAAGCATACAAAGTATTTCAGAACTTATGAATAATTTTAGAGCTCGCAACAAATTGATTTTACATTTGGTTCGAGGGGCTTGGGATCCAGTGCACATCAGGATCGAAAGAGCCCCGAACAGCGATTGCTAGCAGATTGTAACTAATGTAATCAAATGAAGGTAGTATACAGTCAAGCGAAGAATATGTATACATTATATTATATTAACTCTACATATACACACACAATTTAGTACGTACAAGTGGAACAGACCGTAAGAGAAACCCAGAAACATGTGTAACGCTGAGAAATGAAAGAAAATATATAGAGGCAAAAATTACTATTGAACATTTGATTGAGTTTTATTCCTGGAATTTAGCAACACTAGAGAAGTGAATGATTTCACTATATACATATATACATATATATTTGATATGTATTTCTCACCAACATTATCTATTACAGGCTGTTTGCACGAGGTCTTCAACGAGTAAAAGGGGGAAAAAGGCCATACCATACATTATATTAGACCGACTTTGTGTTAAGCGAGTACCTATGTATTATACTAGTACTTTACTTACTGTATTATGTGCATTGTATACATACATAACCTTAAACTAGAGCTGGAGACATTTCAATGACGTATGGCATGCCGTGCGCCAAGGCAACATTTTTATCAAAAAGCTTAACGACATCGTTTCATTAATTAGAAAGTGCCTGCAAAACACACATTTGTCTGTTGAACAACTTCCATTTTCATTTCCCCATCGTACATATGTATGCAGCAAATAATTATTTAGAAGCCGAAAAGTATGCAACATGTTTTGGTAGGCTTACAGTGACATGTTAAAACGGTTTTTTCAACGCCCCGCCCCCCCTGTTGAACAAGGGGGGTTTCTCAAAATGGGGCGTATTAAAAAAGTTACAGGAAACTGAAAAAAAACGGTAAATCTTTGGAGCCCTCTCCAGGACGGACTGTGCACTTTGGAAACTTGCAAATTTCGCACTGCGCTAAGGAGGAAAAAACGAACAGATTAAAAAAAACTGTGTGTTGCTATCTTTTCCGGTTTTCCCGCAATTTCGAATTGAAAATGAGAAAAAACTGCCGTTATTCCAAATGGAAAAACTGCTTGTTTTTCGCTAACAGAGCTCGTTTCCCAAGACACGATCCCATTTGTGTCACGGATGTGTGTGATCCAACAAGCAGTGAACAGATGTGCACTGCTTTGTTATCTGCATTACCGACATTAACTTGTAAACCAGTCGGGCGGGCATGCTCTCCAACAGATACCCTTCCTTTCTATTTAACGTTGGTGTTTAAAGCTATTATGAGGTTTCAATACTTCCCTCCTCAGTGGAAGCTCGGGATAATCACCATGGCAAGTCGGTAAAGGAACCCTCTTCCTACCGGCCGATCAGTCTTCTCCCTTCGATCTCAAAGGTTTTTGAGAGCCTGATTGCTGTTCATGGAAGATCAAGGGAAGTCAATTTACAACAGGCGAACAGCAACAGCAGCAGGCAAAAAATAATTGAGAGTACGTAAATCAAAGAGAGCGCAAGGAGAGTGGATTAGAAGACGCGCAATTCTACTCTCTTTGTTTTCAACCAATCAGTACAGTTCACACTATCTTTGCTTTGATCGAGTTTGACACGTGACACCTGCGCCCTCTCTGCGCTCGTCGTCTCACACTCCCTCTCTTTTTCGTCTGTTCACTCAGTGCTGCCTGTCTGCTTTTTTCTCTGTTCGCCTGGTGTAATTTGTTGTGCTGGACCCAACAAAACAAGCGAGGCTGCCTTTGTTTCCCTCTCTCACTATGTGCACTTCGTTCGTCTTTCTCTGTGCTCCTCTCTTCATTACTTCTCTCTCCTCTTGCTAAACTACATTCCTCCTGAAAATTCTGCGCACCTGGTATTGTTCCGTGTTGAGACATAGTAGTTTTCGATGTCTCAACACGGAACAATACCAGGTGCGCAGAAATTTCAGGAGGATCGCCAGTTGTAATTTGTTTGCCAAGCTGCTGGCACGTTTCAGACAAAGTTCATCTCTCCACCACAGTTCACCTTCGTATTGAGTGCAAACACACGCACTCACCATGCGATCCCCGTTAGATTGTGAGCGTGATGCGACTCAAGAGCGCAACGTTTACTCCAAAGAGTGAGTTCAACACGCAAGATCCCCTCTCTCTCTCTCTCTCTGAAAAAAAATCCATCACTCCACTTCACTCACCACTTTACAACAATAAAACAAGTCATGGTTTTTGGAAATTAGAAATTACAATTTATTTCATACAATGTCTGTTGTTGTTGTTTGCTTTGATGTTGTTGTCGAATACACAGTTACAGTAGTTGCTAAACCTTGAATCGATTGTACAATAATTAGAGAACGCAAAATACACAAAAAACAATAATAATTTGTAAGAGAAATTGCCCGCATTAAACGTCAAAACAAATCAAGGAAATCCGACACTCACTCACACACACACAACAACTGCTTCGCATCTGCCCGCACACCACGTGCGTCTCAAACTCCCAACTCACCACACCTACGCCTCAACACCACCACAAAGCGAACGCAACACGGGCGTTGCAACTTTGTAAGAGAGAGTGAGAGAGCAGGAGTTAGTGAGGTGAAGAGACATAATGCACGCACAGTGGAGTAGAAACAAACGTTCTGTACAAAAAGTGTTGTCGGTGTGTGGAGGCGAGTGTGGATCCGTATTCTTCTTTTCTTTGTTGTCTTTTTTGTGCATATTCTTGATGTTCTTGTTGTATTTAGTGGGGGAACAATCACAGGCAGCGACAGTCAACAGTGGCGACGCAGAAGGGATGGGTTGGGGTGAAGTTTGGTGGCATCCTGCACAGGCTGGTCACCTCCGCGTTCTCAGCATCTCGAATGCATCAGCGGCCAACGGGCAAGAAGTTGTTGCCTCCGCTCCCCGCCCCTGTTCCGGCATCTCTTCCTCCGACGACGACAGCTGTGACGTCGCTCCATGATTGATTTTCCTATTACAAATTGTTATTGTTATTTATGATATATACATATCGACCGAGTTGTTGTTTATAGGTTTCTCCTGCATAACTTCTAATTTGTTGGGATTTTACAATTTTTTTGTTGCATTTTTCAAACGTTTTTAGTTGTTGTTTACACGTTCTTTCGTTTTTTCTTAGTTTTGCTTGCACGACTTTTGTTGTTTGTGTTGTGTGTTTGTTGTTGTTGTTTTATAATTTTGCTACTACATTTTCATGTTAATATTTTTTATACATAATATATATATTTTATATATAATATTTTCTTTACTATACAATAACAGCGGAAAAATTGTGTGTGTGATTTTCATTTATAGGTTAGGGTTCTTTTTTCTCGACATTCTTTTTATCATGATTCCTTCCTTCCTCTCTGTGTTTATAACAACTTTCTCTTTTGTTAATATGTATAATTGTTTATCATTCTCATTTGTTTGTTTGTATATATATATATATTTATATATATGTGTATATATATTATGTATATCAATACCGTAATTGTGGTTTTTGTTTGTATTTGTATTACAATTTTTTATGTTTTTCTTATCACAAAAAAATCATAATTATATATATATATATAATTTATTATTATTAATTTTTAATATATTATTCTTAGAATTGAACAATAATTAAAAATAAACATAGGACTTAGTTACATTTTGTATGCGTGTGTGTGTTGTGTGTGTGTTTTTTATGATTGTATGTAGTTGGTTGTTGGTTGCAGTTGTTGAAGTATTGCCAAGTGTTTTTTCTCCCCCACCAACAACAACAATTTGCAGCCGCAGCCGTTATGAGCTTCCGCGCGAGGGGTGGCAACGCCGCCAGGTAAGAGCGCGCGCTCAAACAGCTGCTACGCCAGTGTTGCCCAAACGACGAGTACAGGCAGTTGTTGTTGTTGTTGGTTATTCTTCTCTTTTTATTCAATTGTTTGTTGTTGTTTTTTGGCCCTTTTTCGCTAAATTTGTTTTGTTGTTGTTGCAGCTTTGTATGCAAATTTACAATTGTTTTTCTGTTTGTTGTTGTTGTTGATGTTGTTTTGTTGCTTTTCTTTACAGAGTTGCTTTAACGAATTTTACATATACACTAAACATTATTTAATAATAATAATGGAAAAAACAAATAACAAAGAGCACACGTTTTGTGGAGCGCAAAAATAAAAAATAAAGATACAGATACAGATAGAGATAAAGTGTGTTTAAGAAAGAGACAAATTTGATAGTTTGTAAATTACAACTTTATGAACTTAACTGCAAAATTGATTTGAACGGAAAAAATAACTAAACTAAACAGTTTACCAGCAATACTCGAAAGTTCCTTTTACAAGCAAAGTAACGGTAGCTTTTATAACAAATTATATTTGCAAAAAAAAACGATGTGTGTACGCACTGATCCGCGACCATGGGTTGGGGGCAACACTGGCACCCAACTCCTTTCGACTGTTGTTGTTTTGTTTTTGTTTTGTCTATGTACAAACGGCCACCAGAGTTGCCACCAAAGAGTCGCGTTCATTTCGTTTCTTTTGTGTTGTTGTTTGTTTGTTATTCTTGTTGGATGGTAAATTATTGATACACTTTTTACTTGCGTTGTTGTTGTTGATGATGTTGTTGTTGTTGTTAATGTGGTTCTTCTTGTTGATTGCTGGGCTGTTTTGTCTACGTGTTGTGTGTGTGTTGTTGAATTGATTGATTTATTTCGTGTACAGGTAAATGGCCACAATCAAACCGTAGAGACCCAACACCTCGGCGAAGATGAGAATCAGGATCATACCGACGAACAGACGAGGCTGCTGTGCTGTACCACGCACACCGGCATCACCAACGATACCGATCGCAAAACCGGCTGCCAGACCCGAGAAGCCGACAGACAAACCGGCACCCAGATGAATGAAACCCCTAGAGACAAATAGAAAGAGTTATCATATAAGTATTGTATATTAAGGGTATGTAGAAGGGTCTACTCACTTGTACAGGGTGTAATTGGCGGGCAAATCCAGTTGGCCGGCAATCAGGACAGCGACGACCAGACCGTAAATGGCAATGATACCCGCCATGACCACAGGAATGATGGATTTCATGATCAGTTCAGGACGCATCACTGACATGGCAGCAATACCGGTACCAGACTTAGCAGTACCATAGGCGGCGCCGAGTGCTGTAAAGAGAGGTTAGAATTAAGTTTATTAATCCAGATTGCATAAGAATTGTAAGGGAGATATAGGAGAGACTTCCATTATAGGTTCGTTTTAGATAGGTTTTCTTATGCCTTCCCCTTCAGTCATAATTTTATTATTCTATATTCGCAACTCAACAGTTTTAGCTAACTATATAGGGTCACACTGCCCGCAACAGCTTTTTGCGTTATATAATTGATCGCTCATTTCAGTTAACAATAACCAAGGGAAAAACCTAAAATCATACCATAAAGCAAACTTCTGTAAAAACGAAAAAAAAACGTAACCTTTCCCAGAGTCACATGACGGCGGCGGGGCCCACTCGACAACCGTCGAGCAGTACAAACAAAGGTATGTACACACTTACATACATTACTGCTCAACGCGTCAGAAGCAACGTTTTTTGAGTGCTTTTGCTCTGCCTCTCTCTATCTCTACCTCTCTCTTTACCCCTCTCTTCAGTCAGTCACTACTCCCTGTGATATTTGTTTGATAAGGTCAAATTGTAAAGAAGCCAAAAACTGCTAGAGTTGCCAAATAACTGCTGAGTGCTTTATTGAGTAACTTGACAAGCATGAGTGTGTATAAATATATGTATGTGTGTGTGTGCACGCGCACTGAATATTGAAATATAAAACCAGTTTCAGATGACGGTCAATGGTATTTGTTAAATTAATTTTCAAACAGCTCATTGCATGTATATGTGAGGCAGTAATAAATCGAATTAAACACACACACAGACACAACTGCGCTCGCAGCAAGCAACAACAGCTGCAATGAGCTCGTCTCATCAGTGTGCATGTGTGTGTGTGTATAGCTTCCATTCGAGTACCGTTTCAGAGATGAGTGGAGCAGAGAAGAGAAGAGAGAATGAGTGGGAGAGGGAGAGAGCCACCACCAGCAGCTCCGCTCCGGCTACAGTCAGTTCCAGCGTTAATTGGCGCTGTCATGTGATCTTTAATGCTAATTAACTTTATTTTCAAGCCAAATAGAACTTTGTCGTGCACAAGGCAAAAAGGGCTAACTATATAAAATACATATCTAATTAATTATCGACATTAAAGCGCCACATCGTGCTATGGTCTATAAAGCTTTTTAAATATAGCATTACGTTTTTTTTATTGCTACTCATTTAGCAAAACCACAGACTATCTCGTACGTCATACGTACGAAACAACATTAGAGCGTCATGAATAAAACCGGAAAGTACTTGATATTTTTTCTTTCTTATTTCATATTTGTTTCTATCTCTCACTGATGAAAAAGAAATATTGCATGAACATACAAACATATCTACACTTCGTCTACATTATCAATACATAGCAAGAAAACATTGAACACACATAGGCATACAAACTGTCATTTGCTTTGCACAATCGAACAGAAAATTCATATGGTCATCGTATCGTGGGGGACTTCCAAACGCCCATTGAAATAGTGTGTGTGTGTGTGTATTTATATATATACAGCAAATATCGTAACGTTTACCCTGACAAAGTGTGCCCGACATTTACATTCAATTGCAATTAATCAACAAAAATATTCATTGAGAAACTTTCATAAGAATTTGTAGACAAACTTGACTTGTGAATTAGATGATCAGGCAGGGCAAATGTTTTAATTCGAATAGCGTTGCTAAGTTCTGAACAGGTTTTAAAAGGTTTTCCTGGTGAAATCTTTTACATAAGCTTCACTTTATATTGCACAGAAACAGGTGCCATATTTATTAGCGCCACTAGATCATAAAATTGTTGCTGTGGTTGGGTTTACGTGAGCAAAGAAACATCAAAACTTTTAATTGTAAAGAGATCACATACGTCATATCCACGGCAACAGATGTAACATTAATTTTGCCGGTGAATATAAAGGACTGCCAATGTGTACACACACAATTGAGAAGATAATAACAATAATTCCAAGCACGCCTGACAACGATGCGATGCATTTAAATTTCTACATTTGCATTAATCATAATTAGTATGTATTATAGAATATGGCATTGACTTGTTGGGGATTTTTTTTATTTATTAATTTTTGTCACTGTTTTTTCTTTTTGTGCTCTCAAAAACGACAGACGCATGGCAGACACTGGCGTAGGCGTTTGTGAACAATACACAAACACCGAAAGGAAGAAGAAGCGAAAGGCGAGCATAGAAACAAAAACAAACAAGCACAGCACATTTTCAGATAAATATAAAATGTGAGGAATATGCGAAAGTAGCAAACGAAATGAATAGAAATATATACATATATATAATGCATATGTATGCATACTCTATAAGTGTATCTATGCATATGTCTGTGTGTGTTTCTGAATGCACAACAACAAATTAAAGCGTCACAGTTGAGTGCGCGCACAAAAAGAACCAATACCGAGAGAGCCACACCGAAAGAGAGAGAGTGAGAAAGAGAGTGAGAGAGCACAGCCAGCTGCAGAGCCTCCGCAACATCTTATCAAATATTGCTCAATGGGAAATTGCTGCTGTGACTGCTGTTTGTGTTTGAGACAAGTGAAAAAAATAGTCAAAGAGGCGTTGGAATGCACAAACAACTCGCGTACAACAGTACAAAGCAGTGGCGAAAAAACAGAAACAGAAATGTACAAGAATTGTACATTGTTTTCAAGCATCTTAATTGTAAAGATTATTTCTCTCATAATCTCATGTACTCATTCACACACACACTCACATATCGCACACATTTTGCACAATATGTGAGATTACAAATTCAATTACCTCAGTGCGTAATCTTCTTTTGATTAGATAATTACGGCACAGGATGTGAGCGAAGGCACGTTGTGCATTCAGCAGTATGTATACATATTATAATCATATTTAATACAAGTTATTATGAATCAATTGAAATGCAGCTCAGATAAGGAGGCATGCAGGCTTGAGCACCCACACACACACACACATACACAGACTACTGCCACGTTTTTTATGCTCTCTTTCTCTCTCGCTCACTGCCTTAAGGTGTAACAGGGTCGTAGCTGCGCTTAGCCCTATGGAAATTCTTCTAACTTATCAATGCAAGTAAAAAAATAAACATTAAACCAGCACGTGACATTTAGCATACAATTTTTACATAATTAACACCCCCACACACCTTGTAAGGGGTGTATATGTTGAGTTTACTATCGCTTTTGTACATATGTAAATGTATCTACTACTATTTTGCTACTGAGTTTGCGCAAGAAACAGCATGTGGGAGTAAAATATAAGAATGTATATGTTTGAGTAGTGGGTGGTTGTGTGTGCGTGTGTATGTGTGGGTGTAAAGGATTTTCAGAATCATTAATAACGAGAATGAAAACAGTGTGCACTGATAAAACACGCAGCAACGCCCATTGTGCGATGATATTGACATCCAATGAGTCACAATGAGACTATGTAAGTTGAGTTTGTCACAGAATTTGAGCGTAACTTAAACACATACTCAATCACTATGAGAGAGCGCGATCGCTTGAGCAGAGTTGCCAGAGTTCTGTAAGCCTTCGTTACATGAAAAAATATTCTTTGCTATAGAGTGTGATGAATATTTGTTTGTACTTGAAACGGCTTAAAATGAATTATGTTGTTGACTTTTATTACATAAGCTAAGCGCTGTATGATATCTCTCTAGTCCTATCACCGTCGAGTGTTATCTATAAATTTACTGACAGTGGGGCAGGCATGCTAACAAGCAAGGTAAATATTAAAGCCGGGCAAACTTTGCTATTATATTTCTTCGCAGTAAAGGGAGGGAAGCGTTAAGCGGGTGCAAATCACAAGACCTTAAGTTGATGCATGACATAATAATTATGTCATTGATTTGTTTATTTTCGTTATTAATAATTAGGTTACCCAATCATTTATAACAATAGAACCCTTTTTCTTAAATGCATAACCGGTTCATATTCGTGAGTAAACATTTATCATTGTTGTGTGTCTTAAGAGCCCCGAGCGCGTGCTACTTTTTACTATTTCTCGGTGTCTCCTTTCTTTGCCTCACAGTCTTATCTTATCACAGTCAAGTTATTGGTAAATAATCCCAAGTCACTTATCAGCTAAGGTAAATAAGTAAAAATGTATGGCCTTTTGATAAGCCGAAACGAAAGAAACTCTAGACATGTGATGCCTTTTCACTGCGTTATGTGGACACGATTGATCGTCCAAGAGCCTATTTAGGAAAAAAGGCATGTGATTACGATTATTGGTATGATTACCGTGCTGATATTGAACAATGCGGAATCGCGTTCAATCATGTGTTTGAATGGAGTCCATGAAAAACTCAATATGATCAAACAACAATGTGGGTGGTAATCGGGGGAAAATCATATGGGTAGAGCTATTAATCAGCTGACTCGTAATTTACATATACACGTGATTAATAGAAAAGTGCATACGATGCGTCATATTAACGCCCTTATCTTATATTCTCATATAACGGAAATTATCAACATTCTTTGCCTGCATATGGAAGCCACATTTATGCAGCAATGTACGCTCACTTTGTCCATTCTACATTTATCAAAAGATAAACTCAGTATGGAAAAAAACTTCAGTATGGCAACACTGAAAAGTTGGTCTTGTGACTGTGTGAAAAGGAAAGCGAGCTTCGCGTCATAAACTTCACCAAAAACCGTAACTCTCTGCTCTCTCGAACACACACACACACGTACACTCTCTCCACAACAAAAAAAGAGAGCAGTGACATTGTGTCTGGCAAGAGAGCGCGCGCAACGATGATATATTTCACCCTCTCTCTCACTATGGTTTATCTACCGTTCTCTCACTTGCTGTTTGCTGTTGTGTGTGTATGAGTAATGCCGTTTTTAGCATGCTGAGAAAAAAGCAGCGAAATTCTTATTTCGATGCTGCCATTTTTGTGTTTGCAATAAAAGCAATTAAATGCGCAAAACATCTATACAACATTTAAATATAATTGAATATTTTTTATGTAATAAGAGTACTCTGTTCGTCATCATCTATTAACTGCCTTAGTACTTTTTTTGCTAGTCACGCGCATTTCGAATGAACTCAAAAACTCAACACACGAAAGTGTGTCTGTGTCTGTCGGTGTGTGTGTGATTGCGAGCCTGTGCGTGTATTGAATTTTTGTACACTTGCCGCTGCCTGCCACCTACAAACGTGTCTACACACACACGTACACACTCACACAGAGCATGCAGACTTGGTTACTTTTTCTTCTTCCTTTGCTGCTGCTTCTTCTTTTAGCATTTACGCCACACAAAATGTTCGATTTTTCTACGCATGCAGCGCTGCGTGTCCCTTTCTATGAAGTTTGTTGGAACGGGGGGAAGGCACAGTTCAATTTGGGATTATAAGAAAGAAAAACTTACCTGAGAAGATAATGGCGGACGCAGCGCCCATAACACCGAAGAAGGGGCCATAGATGGGGTTGTCGTTGCTCGCATCTGAAGACATTTTGCTTTGTTTTTTGTGTGTTTTTTAGGCTGTGTATATAAAATGAAAATCGAAATTTGAATTCGGTTTCGTTTCGCTTATTGCACTTTGATTTCTTTTATGTTATATCGGCGCGTTTTGCTTTGCAAGTTGGAACAAAGTATTTTTATTACATATACAATATATATGTATATATGAGTGTGTATATATGTATATGTGTATATGTATGTACAAAATTTTCTTGCGCTGCTTGCTCGAACCACAATGCTGCTACGACGACGTACGATTTGTGAGTGAGAGGCCCAGAGAGCAAAACACTCACACTCGCCGCAATTATTGAATTTTATCTCGACTCTTTGAGTGCAACTCTGAGAGAGCTGCTGTTATGCATGGATTAGTGTGTGTTCATGTCATGTGCCTTTGCATGTGTGTGTGCGTGTGTCTGAGCGCATGACGGAATGAGCTCACATAAAAAAGTCCAATTGGCAATGACAACGCGCTGGAAAATTACACACACAAACACACGCACACAGAGTCACATGCACACACTCACATGAGTTATTTAAAACTTCGTTTTGGAACACGATTGGCAAAATTTGCGCGTTTTTCGTCGCTGCTTTTTTCTTCATGTTGCTGACTCGATTTTTACGCTCACCGCGCACTCACACACACACACAACCGCATGTACACTCGATTGCTCATTGCCATTGCTATACGTGCGAATGTGTGTGTGTGTATGTCGTGGCAGAAAATATTGTAGAAATTGTTCGTGGTTTTTTCCATTTTATTGTTTGCTATTCGCATTAGTTAGTTGCGAATTGTCGCAGCAGCATTGTTATTCATGTTTTATTGTAGTTTCATTTATTTTCATTGCGCCTCATATGACTTTAATCTTGTTTTTTCACTCACGTGATTAGAAATCTAATTTAAAGCAACTCGCTTCTGTGGCTGGCCTTTCGGGTTTCTTGCTGGCTGCTGCTGCTGGGCGACTAAAGCACGCTCTGCTTTTGGATACGGCACTGAACTCCTACGGTTGGTTTTCGTTTTCTTTTATAAACTTTAGTCACGGGGGCGGTTTTGCGGCAGAGCTGCAATTTGCGCTGTTTCTATCGATAATCGATAGTTTTGTCTCAGTTTTACCACACTGGCTTAACAACTTTCAAGGTGATTATGTGCGTGAATTTTATTTTGGTATTTTTTAAGCGTTCAAAAAATAAGTATATTTATAACAAATATTAAAATTAATAATTAAATAAAAATGATAAAAAACAAAACTTAATAATAAATAAATAACAATAATATATACAATTATTTAGATGTTAACTACCCATTTATTATTGTATTTACTTAAGGTATAATAAAAGTTTTTTGTTGGTTTAAAATTTTGGTTATAATATTTGTTACTATAGCATTGTTCAGTATCTTTCTAAGGCTTTCGTCAACAGGGTGTTCATGTTGGTAAGCAGCATGCGAGGATCTTCAGCCAGACCAGCGCCTACCATGGCATTCGCAAAGAGCTGCTTAGTTACCAGTTCGGCCAGCTCAGGGTCGCGATCACGCAATGTGCTTAGCTTCTTGATGATGGGATGTCTGTAATGAACACCAATTTAAATAACAAAATAAAAACATAATGAATTTAACAAGTTCTCACTTGGGATTAATTTCCAGTTCGGGCTGCAGGAGAGCAAACCGATTTTCCTCGGGCAACTGATGGCTTTGGGTACGAATAAAGTGACGCGCTGCTGCCATTTCTTCAACGGTGATGACGCAGGGATGAGTATCCAGACGAGATGTGGCCTTAACCTTTGTCACCTGACCTTTGAGCTGTTCCTGCAGCCAAGGAATAAGGCTATCCAGCTCGGTGGCAATCATGGCGCCCTCACCAAAGTCCTGCACCTTCGCTGGATCACGCGACTCATTGCGCATTTCCTTCTCAACAGACACAAGTTTCTTGCCCTTAAACTGACCCAACTGCATGAGGACAAGTTCATCATAAGGCTCGTAGCAGAAGAGGACTAGCTCGTTGCGCTTCTTAAGGCTCTCGTAGTAGGGTGAGGATTCGGCCAGAACTCGATTGGGCGCCGCCAAGTAGTATATATCCTTTTGATCGGTGCTAACCGTTGAGTAGTAATCATCCAGAGAGATACGTCCAGTCTGCGATTGCGAGGATTCAAAGCGCAATAGCTTGGCAATTTCTTCCTTTTCTGAGGTGTCTGAGGACGTGACAATACCCTCCTTGAGGAACAGTCCATAATCACGATAGAATGCATCATATTCCTCGGGCTGTTTCTTGGCACGCTCTTGAAGGAAGCGTATGACACGACTAGAGATCACGCTCGACAGCTTGCGGATGAGGCTGCTGTTCTGCAGCAGTTCTCGACTCAGATTCAAGGGAATATCCTCAGAGTCAACAACACCCTTGATGAATCTCAGCCACTTGGGCAGCAGATGCTCCGTCTTCGACTGGATGAGGACTTTGCGGGTGTACAGAGCAACGCCAGTGGTGCCATCGCGTGACATTTCAAAGAGTCCCGGCTTACCCTCGGGGAAATAGAGCAGCGCATGAATACTGAGTGGAACATCCGCGTTGTAGTGCAGTGTAAATCTTGGTGAATCGAAGCTGTTGCTAATGAAGCGGTAGAAGTCCTGATGCTGCTCCTTTGTTATGCTCTGGGGTTCCATCAACCACAAGGGCTTTATTTCATTGGCCTGCTTGTTATTTAGGATAATGGGTGAACCTACGAAGTTGCTGTACTTCTTGATCACTGCACGAATACGATCTTCATCTGCATATTCTCGGCAATCCGTCTTCAGATGAAGCACAATCTTTGTGCCATGTTCGACATTTTCAGCCTCCTCGATTTCGTACATGCCACTGCCATCAGTGGACCAGCGCAATCCTGGTGCATTCGGTGTGGCAGCACGAGTGAAAACCTCCACTCGCTGGGCCACAATGAATGCCGAGTAGAATCCAACGCCAAATTGTCCAATAATGTTTGAAGAAGCCTCTGCAGTGTCGCTATTCTGCTTTAGTTGCTCGAGGAAACTCTTAGAGCCACTGCGTGCAATTGTGCCCAGATTGCTGATCAACTCTTCACGGGTCATGCCTATACCGGTGTCCTGGATTGTCAGCTGCATCTGCGGCTTGTCTGTTGTGATGCGTATCTCCAGGGGACGATCCTTGGCGGCCAACTGTGATTCCTCTGTGTTGGTAAGCGCCGTGTAACGGAACTTCTCAAGTGCATCGCTGGCATTGGAGATCAACTCACGCACAAAGACTTCATGGTCTGAGTACAGGGATCGTGCCACAATGTCAAGCAATTGTCTCGTCTCAGCCTGAAATTCGTGCTTGTCCACGCCAGTCGATGGTTTGGCAGCCGTTGTATAGGAGCGTTGGGAGAGTTCTGAGGTAACCAAGGGTAAATAATATATAGGTCAAGTTACTTTATGCGATTCAAACTCACTGGTCGGGTTTAACACATTATTATATCCAGAATTCCAAGAACAAATGGCCGCGCGATTTGATTGCCGGCAAAGAATGGCTAACCGGCTCAGTTGACGAGCTCTCTGGATCACACTAAATGCGCGCACGGACATCTTTTTTCGAATTTCTTTGTTAAAATTTATTTATTTTTTGCTTATCCAAAAAATAGTCTGTTTATTTTAAAATGAAAGTTGAAGTGTGTGTTATGTTATTCAACTCACTGGGCGCACATGTGTCACGATTGTGATGCCGATATTTTATTATCGATGTTTGCTTATGCCCGCAATTTACAATACTAAAAGCTAAGTGTGACCAACTGATAAAAAATGTTTTAAAATATGAATAATTTGATATAATTTTGAACTAAACAATTATTTTAATATTTAAATTTAATATTATTTTTATAGATGTGGTACTTTTTACATGTATATATTTTATAACAGTTGTAAAGCTCATAAATAGTTTGATCGAACACACTCAAGGTCATTTTGATTTATTGATTGTGTTTTAATAACGGACGGATAACATTTGACCCGACCCGATCAAGTACCGATTGCTCTGGCAAAAACTCTTATCATTGCTTGGAATTTCGCTTACTTCGTGTAACAATATTAATAGACAGTTAGTTCTTGTTTGCATTTGTTGAGCTAACGACGTTAAGCGAACATCTTGTAAAATGAATATTTATTTCATTCTAATATTGTTGGGTGTTTCTGTGAGTGCTACAGAACCCATCTATAATCAAGTGAGTTGAAAGTTGCATTTGCTGAAAGGTTATCAAAGTTTATTTATCTGAAACAGGAAACCCAATGTGCAACTTACTGTATAAGTATTTTCTTAAACACCACACAACACCTTAATAATAAACTAGAATCCTGCGAAAAAAAGAACTTGCAAATGGCGGTTCTTCAAAGGGAATTGATTGTTCTAAAACTAAAGGAATCCATGCACGAAAGAGCTTTAAAAGAAAAGGAAGCCTATTGTAAAAAGCAAGATGAACTTTATGCCAAAGTTTCTTCGATTTCGAAACATATGATGGAACTATCGGCAGAGACGAGAAATGAAGTTAAAACGCGTGATGAACTACAGAAACAAATAGATCAATATAAAATGATGATCGAAAAAAAGAATAAATATATAAGAGTACTACAGAGCCAGCTTGACATGAATAAATATCCTATTGAAGAACTGACTGAACAATTATCCTATGATCCGGCAGACGAGTTATTTGAGAATATTGAACTGGATAAATATGTTTGGCCCTCTGAAACTAGTTGCTTAACTGCAGGTGAAACATCGCAAATTCTCAAAATAAAAGTTCCGCATATTGAACCATTTTCGGTGCCCTGTGATGGAACAACTATTGCTGGTCCTGGTTGGACTGTTGTTCAACGACGTGTGGATAACTCCATAGACTTTAATCGAAATTGGGAAGAATATAAGAATGGATTTGGAGATCTTAATGGGAACCTGTTCATTGGTTTGGAAAAACTGCATCGCATGACAAACTCACAGTCCCATGAGCTTTATATAAATTTAAATAATTTTCGTGGTGAATCTCGCTACGCGCACTATAAAAATTTCAGCATTGGAGGTGAAGACGAAGCATACGCGTTAAAAGTATTGCTAGATTATTCTGGCGACGCTGGTGATGCATTGCAATTGAATAGAAACATGAAGTTCAGCACTTTCGATCGCGATAACGATGAAAGTTTCGACAATTGCGCAGCAGTTCGCAAAGGGGGCTGGTGGTACAATCAATGCTCACGATCGTAAGTAGTTAGAAATAATATACTTTATCAAATATATATCGTATTGCTCTTAACACATAGAAATCTAAACGGACAATATTTGGAGGGCGAATTCGAAATGTGGGATGGCATCTGGTGGTGGACATGGCAAGAATTCCGTACTTTGAAGTCAGTGCAGATGCTAATAAGACCAACAAATAACACACAATCATAAAACTCTATTTTTTAATTTTTATAAACATCCGTAATAAAATGCACATTTTAAAAGCTTTAAGGCGCCAATTAATTGATTTATACTTTGTTGCCGATATATTCAACCATCAACCGATATCGATATGTATCGATATGGCTCTGTGCGAATTTCGATATTCAGTATTTAAATACAACCCTGTTTGTGGAAGCGCGTCGTCTTCGCATTGCAGTTGTATTTATATTGTTGAGTTTTAATTTAATTTAGCTACTATAAGTGAGTTTGTGTGCGGAATTAGTTAATAGGATGCAATATTCGAGTTGCCTTTGAATGTAAATACACGCGCAGACAATGACGTCTATTGATAGTGTGCGTGTGCTGCTGCAGTCTTTGCCAGCCGCTTCGCCAGCCGTCGTCGGCAGCAACAACAATGCGCAGCAAAATGAGTTGACGCCGGCAAAACTCGGCGCTGGTGCGACTCCTTTGCGCGCGAGAAATTCACAACAGCAGCAGCTGCAACAACAACAAGTACAACAACAATTGTTTTTTGGTACGCCCGAGAAGTTTAGCGGTGGCAACAGCGCCAGCGCCAGTGCAAATGACAAACAGCTGAGAGCGCCCGAAGAATTTTGGCGTGATTTGCATCAATTTCATGAGCGGCGTGGGTAAGTCAAGACTAGGAATATATTCCCCTTGTATAGAGAACTTCCATTTAATCTTAATTTATTTTATTTACAGCACGCCTCTGACCCAGGGGGCGAAGATAAGTGGGCAGCATGTGGATCTGTACCGGCTGTACCAGGAGGTCACCGAACGCGGTGGCTTCAATAAGGTTAACATGCGTGATGAGTGGGATGAGGTGTATAGCGCTTTGGAAACGCTACAGGAACGTTGCGTTAATGGCACAGCAGGCATTAAACATATTTATCGTCGTTATTTGGATAAATATGAAAAGCTTAATTTTTTCGGAGAGGATCCTGATAAATTGGAAGCCTTGGAGGCAGCTATTGAGTGCGCGGAGCTGGGCACCAGCACGGGACGTGCGCGTTCACGTGCCTTAGGCGGCGGCGGCGGAGGCGGTGGAGGTAGTGGTCTAACTGGCAGTGGCCTGGGCAGCATATTTGGCGGTGCGCATTCAACACTAACGGCCGTCCCGATGGCCTACAATCATCGACAGCATATGGTTAATGTCGATCGCCGGCGGCAATATAAAATGTCCACACAGCTGCATAAGCACAGTAGCTATGAGAAGTTGTTGCTCTCACTCATCTCGCCGCTGCCCAACGAACAGGACTTTGCCGTCAATGTGTGCACCCTGATGGCAAATGAGCCGCGGCCAACGTTGCAGTTGAACGAGTGTCCAAAATTGTTGGATGTGCTGCTGGCGCATCTGGGCGTCTATGCGGACTACACCATGAGGCAACTATTCCAGCATGGACACAATAACAATGGCGTGCAAGTGCGTCGCCATTCCAAGTTGAATTTCTGGCGGGATCTACTCTACGACAAGCCACAAATCTTGGATCTTTATACAGACGAACAAGCCTGGCTGGACAATGGTTTGATTAGCAAGGAGAGTGATGAGAATTGCTTGTCACAGTGCCAGGACGAACTGGATTTCGAATTGGACTTCTTGAATCTGCGACGCAGTCATGGCACCGACGAACCAATTGGCCAGCGTGTGCTACAGATTGTGCAGCTCCTGCGCAGCTTGAGTTTCCATCAGGAGAACGTTGCGCTGCTTGCCTCAAATCGCACGCTCTGGCGATATCTGGTGATGGGTGCCAATGTGCGCTGGAGTAAGTTAAGATCAGGGGGAAGACAAGTTAATAGAGTTTACTTCTATATATTCCCTTCTCGCTTTTGCAGACAACATTCACATTCAGGCACTGGAGACAGCGGGCAATCTAGCACAGCAGTTCGAGCTGCTCGATCCTGCCACAGATGAATTGTCGCGCAACTTGTTGGCCACGCTGTGCGAGGGAATCGATTCGAATGATCGCGCTGTGATCATCAGCTGCCTGGAGATACTGTACAAACTGTGTGGACGCGAGGGCAATGCGCAGCACATTAACCGCTGCCTGGGATTGGATTTCTATCAGCGTGTAATGTTGCTGCTCTCGCTGACGGATGTGATGCTGTTAATCTTTACGCTGGAGGCAATCTATGCCCTCAGCTCACTGGGTGCACGTCCCTGCTCGATGCTGATGCAGGTGCGGGGTTTGTTGGATCAATTGGTATCACTGCTGACGGTGGAGGCGCAATCTTATGGTGCTGCTGGCTGCATTTTGATGCGGGTCGTGGAGGTGGTGCCAGGCAACTTATTGCCCTCGCTGGCGCAGAATATGCCTGGCAATCAGATGACGCAACTGATGACAGTCAAACAGCCGCTGCAGCAGGTGACTCAACAGTTACCTTCAGCTCCTGTCGCGCTGCCGCTGCCTGCACCCACACAGGTGCAGGTGTTGCCACCACAAGCGGAGCCAGTCTCCATTCCTGCTGTTATTGTGCCTGCTGCTGCAGCGCTGCCAACTGTTGGCGCGACTGTTAATCTACCTGTGCCTAGTCTGCCGCAAGTGCAGCTGCCCGTGCCCAGTTTGCCACAGGTGCAACTGCCACCGCAAGTACAAGCAGCAGTAGCAGCTGCTGCTGCTGCTGCATCACCTGCCACTGCGCCTACTCCCACTGTCGTGGTGGCATCTGCTCCAGTGCTGCCCAGTGCACCCTCAGCACCGCAAAGCTTCACGCATGACGACGAGACCTACGCCCTGGCCTGGCTGGGTGCCACCTATGAGCGTGCGGGCAACGGCAATGAGTATCGCGTGGAGCAGCAGGAGCTGTACACCATCTACCTATCGCATTGCCAGAAGGCGGGCAAGCACTCGGTGGTTAATCGTCTGCAGTTCCCGCGTCTGGTGCGGCTCATCTTCAATCCCAGCGTGGGACCTGCGATTGTGCGCCAGCTGGATGGCACTGATCTGCCCGGCACACACTACATTGGCATCAGAATGCGCGCACAGCCATTGCCAATGCAGCCGAAGATTGCACAAACGGGAGCAGGAGTAATCAAAAAGGAGGCAGCTGCCAAGGTGGACACTGAAACTGGAGGAGGCGAGGAGGCACCACCCACGCCCAGCTCTTCGCTGATTAAGAGTCTGCTGGCGAATAAGGTTAACGAGCGACAGCTCAAGCAGAAGGCACAGGCGCAACCACAGCCACCGGCACTGGTGGCCACCACGGCGTCCGTAACTGGCTCGCCTGCCGGGCAACCCATTAAGGTCACATCGACAGCAATCAGTGCATTTGTGAACAATCCTCTCATGCAGCACACACCAGTTAAGGTGGGTCAGACCACCATTAAGCCGTTGCATCCACAAATGGCTGCACTGGCGGCGGCGTCGGCGGACAAGAAACCGTTGACCGACTCGGCACCGCCTCCGCTGGCGCCGCTGAGCGGTGCCAATGTGCTGACCAAGGATGCCCAGGGACGCACCTTGATTATACAGTCCAAGCGCAAACTAACCATCGATGAGGAGCAAAACAAGCGTCTGGCTATGGAGGCACCTCCCGTCGTTGCCAAGGAGGAGCCACAGGTGACGCCATCGAAGAATGCTGCGAATCTCTATGCGGACTTGGCGGCGTCTATACTTGAAGATGAGGATTTGGATGATGTGCCGCCACTGGCTGCGTCCAGCCAGGAACAGCAGCAGCAACACACACAGCAGCAACAACAGCAGCAGCAGCAACAGTTGCAACAGCAGCAGCTGCAGCAACAACAACAACAACAACAGCAGTTGCAACTTATTCCCGCCAAGGTGCAACCGGCGCAGCGACAACTGATCTTTCCCGCTGGCAGTTCAGCTGCAGCACCACCGCAACTCAAGTTGGCCACCACGGCGACGATCAAAACGGATCAGGGACTGCAGACGGTGCCGGTGATCCTGCAACAGAAGCCCGCGGACCAGCAGCAGCAGCAACAGCAGCAGCCGACACAGACGCAGTATGTGTTGGCCACCAATCAACAGGGTCAGACTTATTTGGTGGCACAACAAACGGGTGGAGGGGCGGCATCATCTAATGCAGCTGCACCACCCACACTGCTGGTCACACAATCCCAGCAGCCACATCAGCAGACCAAAACGATCATCATACTGCAACAGCCACCGGGTGTGAGTGCAACCAATGTGGCAGGCACACAAAAGGTGATAATGACCACAGCTCAAGGGCAGCAGGTGCTGGTGACCACGACCACAGCACCAGCAGCAGTGGCACAGCCACGCCCACAGACACCAGCACACCAGCAACAACAACAGCAGCAGCAGCAGCCACAACAGATCTTCATCAACCCGCAACGTAGTGTGCCACCCTCACTGGGTCCAGGGCAGATGTCGCCATCGCTGTTGTCCCAGCTTAATCAAATACCTGCAACCATCAAGCTGCATCAGCCTCAGCCGGCACAGACACAGGCACAACAACAACAACATCAGCAGCAGCAACAGCGTGCTGGCATTGTGGCCACCAAGGCGGCGCCTATACCACAGCTACAGCAGCATCAATCGATCATACAGCAGCACATCATATCGGGTCCGAATGTTGCTGGCACAACCGAGAAGCGGCAGCTAGTGCTAAGCGGGGGTGGCATCAAGGAGACCACTCTCATTACACAAACTCCGCAGCAGCAGCAACTCAATTCGCAGACCATAATTACCACGCAGCCACCCACAACTGCGGGCACAACTGGAGTTGCTGGTGGTGCTGGCGCACTGCAGCAGCAACACCACATACGCAGCGTGCTCGAACAGCAGCAGCAACATCATCCATCCATTATACAGCAGAAGATTACCATGCCCACTGTAAGTAACTGTAGATGCAACTGAAGTTGTTTATGTTGTACTAATTCAATCTCTCTCTCTCTTGCAGCTCACCGAGGCAGCTAAGCAGCCAAAAGGGGCACCCACATTGCCTATAGCCAAGAAGCCATTGCCGCAGGCACCGACGCCGACAGCGATTGCAACTGCAACTGCACCAGTATTGAAGCCTGCTCTGCCTCAAATCCAAACTCAACTGCAGCAGCAACTGGAAGGGAACAAGTCAATCTCAATTGAACACGCTACAACTGGAACTGCACTTGCAACAACAACAACAACTGTCACCAGCATTGTGACTAGCGGGAATTCGGTTGTGGCAACTGTTCCGCCGGCTGCCGCTGCAACTTCCAGTGTGCCTGTCGATGTGAACTGGTTGTTCATCTGCGATTGGCGCAATTGTCCACGGCGCAAGTTTAGATCCCTCAATGAGCTGCAGCATCATGTATGCAATGTCCACTGTCCGGATCATTTGGATGTGGGTGCAGAGATCTATTGCCAGTGGGGCAGTGGTCCCAGTCTGTGTGACAACATTGCACGCAAGCGTTACTCCCTGATGACACATTTGGTGGATCGGCATTTAGCACTGGATGATCTGCGTGCCAGTGTGCAGCGTAGACTGGCCACGGGCATACACAATGTGGCACCCACGCAACCCACTGTGACCATTGTACGCAATGTGGCCAATGCTGCAGCGGCTGCAGCAGCAGCAGCAGGTACATCGGCAACACCAGGCGCAGCAGCAGCAGCCACGTCAGCAACTGCTGTTGGCACTTCGGCTCTGCAGGCCATAAAGCGTCATTCGGCAGACTTTCTCAACTCCAAGGAGCTGATGGACGAGAACGAGGGACCCGTCACAAAGAGCATACGCCTTACGGCGGCACTAATCCTACGGAATCTGGTCAACTACACATCGACGGCGAAGCGGGGCTTGAAGCGCTACGAGCCCCATCTGGCCAATGTGGCCTTCAGCAATGTGGAGGCTAGCGGAGTTCTCTCCCACATACTGCACGAGCTAAGTCAGTAAATTGATTCCCCTCCCCATCCCTCATGCGATAATCAACTATCTATATATGTATATGTATTGAAATATGTATCTATGTATTTTTGTACTATCCTCGCTACGCTGCTCTGAAAACATTTCAACAATAAATTGTATTAACGACACAACTAAATGTGAAGAAAAGTAAAAACATTAACTAGAAATTCTTGAATTAGGTTAGAGTTTTTGTGGATATGTATATGGCTTGTAAATTAGGGAATTTTTTTATATATATGAAAGGTACTTTGAGTAGCCAGTTAGAATCCCATAAACTGTAGATGACTACAAGATATCAATCTAACTGGGAGAATAGCAAACTAGAATGAGAGGTTACCTTTGGCATGTTGAAGGTTTTATACGCTTGCAGCTTCTCTATATCCTCGGATATACTATACAAATATTGAGTTGAATTCGCCATGGTGAGGAAAAGGAAATGATCGTATATAATCGAAGGTTGCTAACATGTAAAATGTACCTCCTGCTAGGGAAAAAATATATTCATATGTACATGTATATAGTTAACAAGATATCAGATAATTAACAAGAAGAGATATAATTGATCTCTATATAAATATGTAAGATAAAAATGCAAGATCGCTTAGAATGCGTCATAGGTGTGTATAATTATTATAAATAAATCAATAGAAGTAACTAACAGTAGTCTCTAATTAAGCAGGAAGCTGAAGCCTGCGCAGAATGGTCAGTCGGAAGGAGGAATAACATCATTGAGGACATATCGTCGTAACCCAATCAAAGCAACAGTTGCCCATTTAGTTGTACAAGTCCCAGAGTGATATCTGTGCATCCATGCCGGCTGCAGCCATAATGGGAGCACGCCACATGGACACGGGCTGTGTGGAGTAGGCCAAGTCCATGACACCACCTTGTTTATGCTGGGTCAGCACGGCCAGTGGTCGCAGACTCTTCCACGAGAAGATGCGTATGCGTCCGTCCCAGCCGCCGCTGGCAAAGACCTTTTGATCCGCACGAATGCGTACAACATTCACGCCAGGATTCTTGATGCACACATCGGAGCCGCGCTGCAGTTGCATCGACTGACGTTGGTAGCTGAATGTGGTCAGTTTTTCAGCTAAGAGAGAAATGGGAAATGATAATGATCATGTGGCATGGATTATTCAAAAATTCGGTCTTACAGGTGCCGCCAATGATGCCGCGGTTCGTAATGGAATCATAGTCCACGGTTAAGGCCTCGGGTGTGAGCTCCAGGGTATCGATCAGCACACCCGAGCTGAGATCCCATGTAAGGAAATGTCCGGACTCATAGCCGGCGAGCAGAAACAGCTGCGAGGCGCACTCGAAGGGCTTGAAACAGGTGACACTGCCCAGTTTCGGCAGCTGTGGATCATCCGGCACAAGCATCTGCGTGGGAGCAGCCGGATCTGTGACATGGAGTACACCAATTGCAGCCTCCTCGCACGGATAGAACAGCAACTGTTCGTTGGTATTATTCGGATTGATGTGCAACGCTGTGCGGCAATAGCCCAAGTGATTGCCTGGAATGCTGCGCTCCTTAACGTAGCTGCTGTTGCTGATCGAGTAGACGGTGATGGTGCCGCCCTTCTCCTGCGTCACCAGGTGCTCTTTGGTGTGATGTAGATTTGTTATTGGATCACTGCCCACCTCGAAATGAAGTGCCGAGCGATTTGTCTGCAATTCAAGACACATTTGCGTTGTTGTTTTTTTTTACTTCAAACAGTTGTTGTTGTATTTGTTATTGTTTGTCTCTCACCTGTAGATCCCAGAGGAAAACTTTTCCCTTCAGGGTGCCAGCGAGCAGGCGTTCGCTTTCGTGGAAGCAGATCGAGTTTACTGCACCCATTTCGGGGCAACGCAAACTGAACACGGGATCTGGTGGTAGCACAGCCATCTTAAAATGAGTATTAAATTAATTAAATTGTACTAAGCGTGTTGCGTTGTAGACTCGATAAGATAAATAAATGGTTGGCACGATTACTTTTGTGGCGGTTTGTCGATAACATTGCGTGCTAAATGTGGAACTTGTTTGATGTGGTGGCAATTCAAATGTATTCTGAAATAAGTAAGAAAGAGTGTAATCTATTCACAAATTAACAATGCATTTAATTCACAATTCATTCATTTAGCTGCCTTCTACACAGATTGTAAGTAACTAATAATGCGTTTCAATTGATATAAACTAAATACACACCACAGCTCACAGTCCACACCTCACAAAAGTTTAGTCTACCGCCCAACAGAGGTCGCCTTATATATGGCGCCATTTTTAAATAAAGCTCAGTGCAGACGACGTAAGAGAATCGCTCGCCTCATCGCAATTATTATCAAATTGTCGCACAACCTTTAGGCCAAAATGTACTTAACTATTTTATTACAGCGAAAATGCCGTTAAGTCGCCAAATGCGAACAAAGCGCCAGAGATACTAAAAAGAAAACGGAAAAACAGCCACAACATGCGAGCTGCAAAGCCGGGCGGCTTTAATGGTCTTTGGCAGCGTCCAGCGTGTCACGGACCGAAAGACAGACGATCATAAAAAGACTTGTCCGCTGTACTTGTGACGGTGACTGTGGCCCGCCCGCCCGACTGTAACCTAACGATAAAACGGCAACCAAAACCAACGAGAATTACGAAAATTATGTGCCCAAAAAAGTGATCGCAAATTCACAACATGCTATAAGCTCGTTAATCAATGCTAAGTTGACAGTCTTGGGGGGCTTAAGAGAAAGAGAGAGAGAAATATAGATGGAGAGATGGATATGTAAAGAAGAAGAGAGAGATAGTGTGCGACTCCTGTGGCGCCTCAATGTCAATTGATTTAGTGGATCTTAGGTAGAAACTGGAACAGATCGAATGTTATAAGATAATATTTGTATCGAATTGTCTTAAGAATCGACATAATTTGTATGCAAATCGTTATCTAAGTTCATCGATTACCTTATCGAGAGATAAATATATAAAATACTAATTAATTAGACATTTTTTTATGCGCTCCGCCTGCTAATCGACGTGCCACCACAAAATTTGTATGCAAATCGTTATGTAAGCTTATCGATTTGCCTATCGAGCGATAAATGCACCTTTTACTTAAAATATTAACTAATTTAGACATATTTTTAAGGCATTGTGCGGCTAATTTGATTATCCTTGCAGCTCTGTGTGTCATAAGCTTGTGGCGCAACCAGTTAACATGTTAAACTTGTGGAATTTCCCGCTTTGGGGCTGAAAGTCAACGTTAACTTTAACATTAACTTCAAACGTGAACGTGAGTGTGAATGTTAACGGCACAGCGAATCGTTAAAGGGCCAAAGCCTTCTTCCTTCGGTTCATTTGCCTTGGTATCGCCTCTTTTATTGGCGCACAAATTGTGAAACGGCCAAAAGAGCCGGAACAGTGGGACCGACAGGCGTACAAGCGGACGGACGGACAGTGGGGAGAGAAGCACATAAATCTTTTTGCCACAATTCGCAGCGAGAGCTGAGGCGTTTAGTGGCCGCGAACTATTTATGCATGTCGTGGCTATGTGGGTAATTCATTTGAAATGGGTCAACAACTCCTCGACAACAGCAACAACAGCAACAACAACTGCAACTCCTTAAACGATTCGAATGACCCAAAGCAGCGCAGAAAGGAACAAAGCCAAGCAAATGCAAAACGCAATGCGAAGCGACGAGGCGAACCCAACCCAGTTTCGGTTTCGGTTTCAGTTCCAGTTCCAGTTCCAGAGAGATGTCTTAAAACATATTAGCTTGTTACCTTAATGAAGTCATAAATTTTCTCGCTATCGCATTGGAGCATCAGCCGCGCAGGTTTTCTAAGGAATTCCAATATTCCCTGGGCCAAAGTGTTTTGGCACACATCGCAACCTGGCCCCGCCTCCCGCCTTCCACATTCCTCCTCAATCCACAGATCCCCCGAACTATGCTCAATGCGCGATAGTTAATCAGGCTTAGTTTGATATATGCTGACAGTGCGGGTTCACTTTACCTCAGAGGCAGAGGGCAGGGGAAGAGTTAGGGAGGCAATTCCGATCGCCTGCTGTGCCACACTGCGTTCTCCATGAAATGAAGTTATCACGCGACAAACAATGCGCCTGCCGCAGTGCTACCAATAACTTTATATGCTTGTCATTATTAGCCAGAAATTAAATGATGCTGCTCCCCTCTGTCCCTCCTGCATCTACAGGGGCTGCCAACTTATTTATGCGCTGCCTTAATGCCTTAATGGTGCCCTGCAGCAGCTCATCTAAGGCCATGTGAGCTTCTTCGATTGCCACTGGCGCAATTTTATGTACCTGAACACGTCGGCCATGAATCATATTGCACACGGCATCGAGCAGGGAGTAGACTACCAGTGTTGCCAGCAATCCTCCACAAAAAGGGATACACAACTGAATAGTACAAAAAACAGAAGACTCTGATTTTAATTCCGATTACTAACTGTAGTTGGTAAAGTATCGTTTCAAATATCAATTCTACTTCCATTTCCCAATTTAGTTCCAGTTCTGGATCCATTTCTGTCGTGGTTAAAATTGTATTGAACATGTATTTATGGCAGTTTCGCAGCTGCTTTGATAATGTTGCTAATAACGGCGCTTGCCTGTTTTTAAATATACAATAATATATTGAAGTTATGTCTAATTGAAATCTGATAATTTAGGAAACAATTTCTGAATTATTGGCTTCTTGTTATTTTTCATAATTGATAACTAAATGAAGCTCCATAAGCGAATCGATAAATTGGTATATAAATTATGTGGTGGTGGTAAAATAGTGGTAAAATTCAGAATAAACTTATACAAATTTAGCGATAGTATATAGACTTAAAGAACAATTCAATTATATGTAATTATTAGAATCATTTGAAACAGCAAAACAAAATGTCTAATTTTGTGATATTTTCCGGCTGGACGAAAGGGTAAAGGGACAGATCTGTTCGGAAAAAAGCTGACCCGGCAACACTGTTCCTGAGTATTCGGGAGAGTCTTAGCAAACGTGGAAGAGGATGTAGATGGAGGTAGCCAGGCTAGCCGGGATAGCAAAGGTAGCTGGGATAGCCTGGCTTATAGTCTTCGGCAGCCTGACACGAAAAGGTGTTGGAATTTTGATGGGTTGGCAACAATGCGAAACATGGTAACCCAAGAACCCTCTCCCTCTTTCCCGCCTGCCACTGTCTTCTATTCTGTCTGCCTTCGGCTCTGTCTTCCTTCCCTGCCTCGTACACTCATTAGAAAGTGATGCAACGCGAATTCCACTTTGGGCAAACACTTTGCGCCTCCCCCATCTCAGCAACTGCTCGACCAGTCCCGAGAGTTGCGGTCACAATCAATTAAAACATCGACGTCTATCAGCATTATTATAAATCAAACGATAACATAAAATTGACACTAAAGGCGTTTCGCCCATTTTTCATGCGACGACGAGATTAAGCAGCCCCAGCTCCCCTTCATGCCCCTCCCTCAGCTTCTAAAAGTTGTAGATTGTAGCAGCAGAAAACCAAAAACCAAATACCAAAAATTAAAATTCGAAAACGAGGGGCACCAAAGAGTCAAACTGGAGCCGAGCTTTGTTTTTACTTATGCAAATTTGGATCGGCAAACTGGACGGGAAAAACTGGAAACTGGTCGGCACGCCAAAGTGCTCGGTAATTGATCAATTTCCGCCAGGCAGTCGAGGTAGTCGGAGCCAGCTAGAAAGAGATGGAGAGAGATAGAGAGAGAGAGAGACTGATCAAATCGAGAGCAAAAAGAATACAAAAGACCCGCAACTTGGGGTGATAATGTGATGGCCACTTGAATTTTAAACTGATTTATGGATCGAAGATATGCAGCCAAGCCAGGCGGGGGCACAGCCATAGCCAGAGATGGAGTGACCTAATGAAATGGCGCTTCATTTCGACCTACTCTTATGAATTTGTGACCCTTTATGGAATTTGTGGGTGCCGCGGAATGTGAAATGGGCAACTCTTCAACTCTAGGCACCTACGCCGAGATGACGACGACGACGACCACGACGACACCTTCCGCTCGAGCAGCTCATGAGATTGGTCACATGCGTCGCCGGCAGTCAGCCAAAGTGCCAATCATGAAGAAGCAACAACAACAGCAGCAGCAGCAACTGAAGGTGCAGAAAAAGGATCCTCGCCCTGAAATCGAAACCTTGTCGCGCGGTGTCAATAACATTGTATCAGGCAGCCCTCGTCGGGTGGTAAGGGAGAAGGCGCTCACACATTCGCTAGAGATGGACGCGTGCTTCAGCAGCAGCACCACCAGCAGCAGCTTATCAGTGCTGCCAGTCGGCAAACCGCCACACGACATGAGCACGACTCGCAGTCATATATTTTCGATACTCACGCAACCTGCTAAGTCAATAATTCGATAAACACGACAGAACATGACACGCACAGCAAAAATCGTTTAAATATTTGTACGTTTAATCGGCAAAAAGTAATATAGACATATTCGATATACTTAGTGATTGATACACTGCAGTGGCTTCAAGACGAGGGGAGGCTGTTGTATAATGTATAAATCGTGTTACATATAATTTGTAATTTTCATAATATTTGTTGCTTGTTGAGATTAGAAGAAGACATTTGTGTTCCTAGTGATGGATAAATAGGAGTAAAGGTGGTTGTGAATGAAATATTAATTGAAATCTATATTTATTTTCTCTTTGTTACTATGCCTTGTTTGACATAAGATTATGATACTACACTGTGGTTAAAATATTTTATGATATGTTGATTGGCCTGTTCTATAATCATATTTGACAGAGCCGCTAAACAATTATTGTTCGTTGACTGCCATTGATGCTTATTATTTTATTTCCAAATAACTTTCTATTAATACATCGCCTTATTTGTAACTTGAGTTGACCGCACTTATTAAATCCTTTTGATATAGTAACGATATGCAGATTGTACATTCGTTTGTCACGCTCCTCCCTAACAGGAGCAATCGCTTGACATGATTGTCGTGTGTTGTCGCAATGGCGATTGCTTGATTGGTTGCCTTCTCTTCGATTCTTTTTTTTTTTTTGGTTTGGTCGATACGTTGCGAACGATGCTCGAACAGCGGACAAAATTCCAATTTAATTGCGTGAATTAAAGCTGTAAATCATTATGCTAAGTGCCCTTTAATGTCTCAAAATGCAGCTCATTTGCAAGTGCAGAGGCGCAGGCAACAAGCTCAGAGCGTAACATGAGGCATGCCCCGGGGCCGTGTAATCATTTTCGACTGCTCCTTGTCCAGGTTGTTGCGCCCAGCCCCAGTTCCAGTGGCAGTTGCTGTCGTAGTTCCAGCATGAAGAGTCTCTCTCTCATTCAGGGCCTACGCAACACTTTCAATTATCAATTATAGAGTTAATATCTTCTTCAGTCTGTTGACTACGATTACTCACCTCCCTCCTTGATCACATGTCACCTACTGAAAGTGTTAATGTTTTAATTTCGCCTGCGAGTTGTTGGCAAATTGCCCCTCAGGGAAGTAGGTTGACCAGTAGATCTTTAGGGGCTCTATTAGTATGCATACTATATCTTAGGTATGCATACTATATCTTAAGTTTTTCCATCATATTTTAAAACATTGCAAATGGATTTTCCTCTTTAAAAAGCCTAAAGTTTAAGTAATATTTTTACAATAATTGTTTTTCTGGTTTCCCAACAGGCTTTTATTATGGGAATTAAATTTGTATTGGAAAAACAACTATCCCAATTTAAATATACATATGTAGAGGCAAATCTTTATATCATATTGTAATAACCAACCAAATATTAACCAAATGGAATAACCGGTTATATGACTCGAGTTTGGGTTATATTTTTACAATAATTGGAAAGTTATTATGTACTTTTTTACCACACTGTGTGTGTCTCTGTGTGTTTGCCTGTTTTTAATCTATTCATAGGCAGTTGAAACTTATGTATGGACGCGCAAATAAAGCTTTAACAACATATTTTGACAATAGGCCAAATGGATTAACCAGTTGGCCAAGTCGGGCTTATCCTGTGGGCCATTAACGCAGGCCTGGCCAAGCACTCAGACCGCCTGCGAATGGGGCAGGAAAAGCGAGTGCGCGTTTAATGAATGGCGCCAGGCCGTTTAGGCATTCATATGAATACACTCGCACTCGCACTGGCACTCACATTCACACTCATATTCGTTTAATTGAATCGCCACGCGGCTGCGAAAGCGAAATCAATTTGGCGTTGCCTGCAACCAAATTGTCATGCCAAGAGCCTCTAATCAACGACAAAATGGGCGTGGCATGGGTTGGTGCGAGGCCATCTTATTGGCCATCGAGTGCGAGTATCATATGTAATTACAGTGTAAGAGAGACAAAGAGAGTGCGAGAGAGAGGAGCAGAGCGCAAAGTAGGCGGCCTGTTAAGCACCTCGAGAAATGCCGCCGTTAATTACGGTAATTTTGTGTTGCTGTCGCTGCTGCTGCTGTTGCTGCCACTAAATGTGGCGACAATCGCAACTAAGCGACAGCAGGATTAGTTGACCCAGTTACTTGTCCGCATGCCACATGACACATGCCACAAGCCGATTGCCGCATGCCGCATGCAACCTTAATAATTCAGGGACATCAACTTAGTTTGGCCAACTCGAATTGTAACAGACGCCGAAGCAAACAAACAAACAGACAGTAAATAGACTAACAAACAGACAGGCAGGCAAACAGACAGAAAGACAGACTGACAGTGGGATAGACAAACTGAATGACAGTGAAGCTCCCAACTGTCGAACGTTCAAATATTTATGTACTTTCGCCCAAACTAAAAAATAAAACATGGCGAAAGTTGAGTTTAGTCTGTAACTAGGACGACTGTTATGTACCCTACTTAGGGATTGTGTAAGGGGTTGAGTAGTTCAGCGGTGGGTTTAGTTTCTCAAGAGAGTCATCGTTAGATAGATTATCTAAATGTTAGAATATTATTTACATACAATGTAAATATTAAGAAGGAAGAGTAAGATCCTAAATACGTAGTATAATCTGCTTTGATATAATATATGGTATTAAATCTGATTGATATCTTTCTTCATACTATAAGAAGCCCTAATAAAATTCTCATAAAAGACACAAAAATATAAATATAAAATATTATCTCCTATTTCTGTATAAGTTAATGTATTATATAAATATTGAACAAAAAATTAGTTTATAGATAGATCATATAAAAATGTTTTAATATGGCTATATCATTCCTACTTCATAGAATAAGCTTTTTTAAAAAAAGGAACATCATCTTTATAAATGGTTTATAAGTTCATTGGTGTTAGGTACTGTTCATATAAAAAAGAGAGAGATATTAGGATACTTACAAATTGTGGGATAACCTTGTCGTCATAGAATAAACTTAACACAAAAAAAGAAGCATTTTTTGTAAACAATATATAATATAATATTACACCATAGATGATGATTGGATTATATTATACAATTTTAAAACTGTGTGATTTCTACAACTTGCTAAATAAGGTAAACCTTGCCCTAAAAGAGACTTTAAGCCTAACCTCAAAGAGACTATACGATAAACTTAACCTCAATGAGATTTTATACCATCACACATGATTCACTTCAGAAATATATAATAAATAAACTTACAAATGCTTCTTGTCTGCTAACTTCTAACAAACTTCCTAGATGTCTTGATTTATCTGTGCAGGGTATGGTTTAGTCGAGCTTACCCGCCACCAGCTTGGCCACTTCAGTTACCTGTCCCCTCTTCAGACACTTGGTTAATTGCGTGAATTAACAACTTGCCAAAGGGCATACAAGTTTCGCTGCAGATTTGCGAGCTGTTTGCGCCACCCTCGAGGAGGCGTTGCTGACATGGGGGCAGGCAGTCGCGGCAGTGGAGGTGGCGGCGGGGGCGGGCCATAGTCTTAGCTGCTGCTGCTGTTGGCATTGTGTTTTATGAAATGTGTTGAGACTTGCTGAAGTGCGTGTAATTCATTTTGGCTGCATTTCGCATGCCACTCTGTCCGCCTGCCAAGCTGACTACGCTGACTGGGCTGACGAGGTGACGAGGAGTTGTACGGCTTTTTGGCCAACTGCAGCTGTCAGTCAATGCTCAAACAGGCCGCCTCTGTAGTAGCCTTCCCCCACCACCCTTCTCTGGTGCTGGACATGATCGGCGCATTGATAGATGGCGTTAAAATATTTCACATGCGCCATGTCAGTTCAATTTTCCTTGGCATTGTTGAGCTGCTCCGCCCAGGCACAAAACACATACTCACACACTTACACACAAACGCACTGAAAAGTGAAACTTGGCCATTGCATGGCGGTGGCCGCGCAGTCATTTAACTTATCTGTTTTGAGGCTCTTAACACGCGTTACGCATACGCCGCGTTGGCTACCCCAACAAAAATATGAATTTATTGTAAAACATATTTAATGCGCTGTTTGGCTCATTAAGTGCGCAAATATTTACGCAAACCGGTAACCAAAATGTGCACTGCAATCTCGGCAGGAAGAAGGTGGGGGATGGAGAGGGAGGGGGAGGGGGACCCGACAGGAGTCCAAGTTGAGTTAACCCGGCCAGCAACTATTTTGTGCGATAAAAGCACTTACGATTTCATTAGCCAACTGCGGCAAAACAAAATCAGCCACAAACAGCAACGACATATGCAAATGGTAAATGGGTATTCCGCAGTCAGACGACAGACAGACAGACAGACAGACGAACAGACGAACAGACTGACAGATGGACTGACGTACACACTGTGAAGTGGAGGATTATTGCTGTTAGTTCAATGCAAATACTCTTCCGATTTGTTGACATTTTCTTTATTTCATTGGCTTCGTGACAAAAAATCGATACAAAGATAAACCTTGCTTCAAATTTAACTCGATATTTTAACATTAACCAATATAATCATATAATCTACATATTTCAACTCAATGATACTCATCACTTCGATAAGCAGATAAGAGAGGAAGTTGCAATTTACTTGCAATGATTTTAATATACACATTGAAATTTGTCCATACTAACAAAAACTTGCTAAGACTTCCGAAAAATAATTCCAATTAGGTTAGTATTAAATACTAGATTTAATTTATTAAATAATGTTTGTTAAGGTATTATATTAAGAATATTTAAATTCTGTTTTGAAGTAAGTTTTATATGTATTAAACGAACTAAAGAAACGTTTTACTTTATATAGTCTTAGCAATAAAACTAGTTTAATTGTAACATAAGTCTCACTATACTATTATAACTGACATATTTAACTTGTAGTCATCTTAAGAATTTATTTAGTTGTCCAATGTCTACAATAAATATGACCTATATTTTCAACTCCTTTTAGATTCCTGTTTGTTTTGAATATACAACATAATAAAAATAATATATACCTTAGTATTATATATCATAAATATACAACATTATATCTTACTATAACCCACTTTTAACTGCCTTTCTAGCTGTGTTAAGATATAGTTTTTTTCATGATAATTTGTGGTTTATGCCCACCGTCAGGTGGTAGTTGAAACAGGTAACAGGAGCAGGCGCCACAGCTCTGTCTCGTTGCCTCGCTGGAGCCTGAAGCCTGAAGCTGAGGCTCATCTGCGTTTCAATTAAGCGAAAACCCGATTCGATTTGGCTTGACTTGGGCAACATTTGCTTGCATTGATTTGTCAAATTGACAGCAATAAATCGATCAAAGCCAGTTAAAGCTGACAGTTAATCATAAGCTGCTGCGTTGACAGCCAGGTGGAAAGTGTGTGTGTGTGTGCAGCACCCGCCTGTGACTCCCCCCTCACTCCTCTCTCTCTCTCTCTGCTGAGTTGCCAGTTGTGTTTTTGCGTAATGCATGCAAGCTGCCAATCAGTCAATTGTCTTGATAAATGCGCACATTGACCAAGTTGCGAACGTATCGCATGCCTGGGGCGCTCTAGGCCTGGCTCAGACCTGTTTTGGGGGCAGTGCAACAAGTTGCACCAAATTAATTATAAGCCACCCACCCGACGGCGACGTGGGACGCCTCTAATGCCTAACCTTGTTCGCAGACACTTTGCCAAACGGTCGCCGCCTGCGGGGCCCAAGTTATGGTACGCTCTGGCATTGATATCGTGCCTCTATAAAGAGTGTGTGTATATGCATATCGTTTATATATTTAGTTGGGTTTATGGTTGGCTATTATGGTTAGTTCAACTGCTCCGCACTGATTATGGCAAACTCAGCGAATTTGTTTTCAATCGGGTGTTTTGCAACACTGCCATGGGAAATTCCCCCAGCACGGACTAATGTCAGTTATTTATCAATGGACACTTTGTGGCTGACTTGCCTTAGATTGTGTGCTAAGTGGGTGTGTCCTTGCCTCCCCCTCCACTTCTCCAACTAGCTGGAGGGAACTAGGCTCGCCCGACTTAATCGCAGTGTGCGATCAATTGTCGTGTTGCCGCAGATCAGCGATCGATAAGGTTCAACTTGAAGGATATTTGTAGATGGAGAACTAAGCTGCAATAAGGTTGACTTAAATTAATCAGTTTCGTAATCGAGTGAGAACTGGAACAGAAAATTTGAATTCATTTAAAGACATTTTTCTTTTAATGTGTTTTAATCTTAAATAGTACATACTTTAAACTATATTCTGTTTAATTAACCTAACTTTTGATTTAATGAACACTTTAGTCTAACAAATCTGATCAGTCTAGTATATCTAACTATAAAATTAATGTACTTCACATGTTGAATTATTGTGGGTAGAAAATACTCTTTATTTTAATTTCTTCCTCAACTTATATCTCCTTTCTTTTTATTAAGACTTCATAATTCCTATAGAGTGCAATTCACGTTTTTGAAATATATATCCTCTTGTTGTTGCAAACAAATTCAGTGAATTTCGCTAACAGCCGACTATAAATATCGAAAGTCAGCTAAATTATGAACCATTATAAAAGTACTTAAGTTGTTGTGCTTATTATTACCCAAGGCGCCAGTTATGGCCAGCGATTTGTTGTGCGGCGCTCGAAAATGTTTCAAAAAATTAATAAAAATGCATAAATATAGTACATGTACTTGTGCCTGGGATTGCACTGTTTTATCCTACTCTATGGGTAGTTGAAAGAGGGTAGTTAGGTTAGATAGAATCCAGAAATGTGAAGATTAAGGTGAAGGCTTTATGGGGTTTAATTTTAATTAGTGTAAAGTCTAAGATTCCTAAGACTCTTAAGATTCCTCGGATAGTTGAAAATTCGTTTGAATCTTAAATAAGTTAAAGTATCATATTATATATGTATAAAGTATAAGTTAAAGAATAACTTGATCGGAATTAGGAAATTGTTCACTGAAATTGTTACTGGCATCCAATTTTAAGCATCTTCAGTTTTGTAGTATTTTGAGAATCTCCAATCAATAGTGATAATCGTGATTTTACCGCTTGACTCTAGAGAGTATCATGGCATCGCGCATGCCCGACTGGGGCATTCTTCGTTAGTTGTGTATTTCGTTTAGCCATTTTCGAGCTGGCAGTTAAGCCATTTGACAAGTTGACTAAGACAAAACTCACGCCGCCGCACTTATTCAAAACCTTATGCGCAATTTAATAAAATCATTATGCAGCTGTCAGACCCAATGACATTTGAGGCAACTTGGCGGCGCGAGGCGGCAACAGCGACTGCGCGGCGGCAGTGGCGGTGGCAGCGGCGGCAAATGCAACTGCCACAAGCTTGCACAAGCTGCGAGCAAAGATACTTTATTGATTTCTGGCGGCGCTTTGCGCAACAAACGCCGCAGCTCGCACACGAATCAGCATCCCAATGTGAGTATGTGAATATGAATATGGGAATATGAATATGAATATCTGAATCGGAATATGAGAAACTGAATTGCAAACCGGCAACTGCATCCGAAACTGTCCGAGGCGAGCAAACATCTTCACCTGCTGTTGGCCAATTCAATTGGCGGATTGGCGCCAACTCTCGCATTTGTTTATAACCGTCACATATTTGTGATAAATCGCCGCATGCCGCAGCTAATTACGCACCGCACTTGCCGCACACTCGACCGAAGTCAGCCTGAAATCAGCCAGAAAGTCAGCCGAAAATTACCCGTAAATCGGCAACCGCATTCGATCGGTCGCCTAATGCTCGACTTGGCCAATAGGCAAGTCTGGTCTGGACTGTGCCCGCTGCTCTGGCCACAGCAAATACCAATATCCAATAAGCTGGCCACATTTGTCTGCTGCGTGGCTGCTGTCTCGGCCTTTTGGCCCCTGCTTAATTATAATTTAATTACTTAATGCTAAGCGCGTGTCTTGCATTAAATGGCTGAAATTTATAAAACAAGTCACCCGTTAGCTAACTTTACTTTGGTATCAACGAAGCGTGAATACCCTTTCTGTATATTTAAATAATTCTTATCAATATACTATATATCATAAATTTAAAACTTAACTGTAACATCCTCGTCAAAATATGTAACCCCACTTAATATAATTATTGCAATTTAATTTAAATATCATTTATTTTCTTTATTGTACTCACCAACATTATTTTTTCTGTTCTATACCACTTATGTCTATTATATATTTTAACATTGTTCAACGTTATTCATTTCTCTATTTCTCTGGCTTATAATTTATGTAATTTTCTTTAATTCTCTCCTTAATATTCCTACATTATCTCCCAATTTGTAGTCTTTAATACTTTTCTACAGTCTCTGTTTGTTTTCCATTGTTTCTCACTCTCATTGGCTAGTTAGTCGCTGTCTCTAACTTTCTTCTACTCTCTCTGGCACTAATCCCACTCTCGCTATACTTTCTCTTCAGTTTCTCAATGTCCTTTTTACTTATTCTGTCTCATGTTTAAGATGTTTCTCAGCTGACATTGCAGTATCTCGTATCCACAGTTGCCTGCCAATTTTAGCTCCATTTGCCGGTCATGTGCTTCGTTCGTTGCCAGCGTTGTTGTTGTTGTTGCATTTGCCTCGCCTACCTGGCGGGAGTATGTAGGTTTGCACTGCTCCCCCTCCCCCTCAGCCCATCGAAATGGGCATAAATCTTGCACGCATATTTAAGTTGATGATGTTAAATGGCCGTACTAAAAATACGAAATATGCATGCTGTATGCAGGCAACAGTTTCATCCTGTCGCCCTGACTGGAATGTGCCACGACACTGGAAACAACAACAGCAACATCGACAGCAACAACAACAACTGGAACAACAGCAACATGGCGACATTCATAAACTAAACCTGAGCAAGCGAACCAAGGCAAAGCCCCAGGTATATTAATGGGAGAAGGAAGAAAGGAGGTGCGGGGGTAGGGCAACGGGACTCGTGGGTTTTGGGGCTGGACAAGGCAGACGGCTCATGCAACGGGGCCAACAAAACGTTCTGCCAAAAAGGAAACAAAGCGACAGACAGCTGTAATTTATAACTACGAATTTTCTATACTCTTTATGAATGTTAAAGATTCTATATAATTAATTTTCAATATGAATTTAGTTGAATTATATGTATCAATCATTTTTATAAGCTTTACTTCAATTACTTCCCTCAGTTTTTATCTAAAATTTAGATCTCTGCAAATCTATTAAAATAACACTATTATTATAGTATACTATGGATAAAGCAATTAAAAAGAATAATCGATCTGACTTTAATCGATGCCTTTCTAAAACATAATCCAAATAACTTTTCTACACTCTTTATGAAAAATATAGAATTATTGTTAATGTGTATTGATAAGATATGTTTTATCTTCATTGACCTTAATAATCTATAGTCAGTTTTAACCATAAGCGCAAGGATATTTAAAAAAATAATAATCGATACACTTATCGATAACTTTCAAAAATCAAATTTCTTTCTTAAAACTCTTTCAAAATCCATCTGCAATTCGTTGTACCCATATTGAGAGTGTCGTGACGACAACGATTGGTTTTTCTCAGTCGCCTACAGAGTTGTTTCCCCTTTTTCTCCCATTTGTTGTTGTTGTTTCTGTTTTGTTTTTATTATGATTATTTCTTGGCATGTTTTCTTTTTGCTTAACGGCGGCAGATTTGAAAAGAATTTTTGCTCTCGCAAATGAAATTGTTTCCTGTTAAAAGCCAACAACAAGAACTGCTAAAAGAGAAGCGAGACTGCAGACACGGGACACTGGACATGGCACACGGGACACGGGACATGGGACAGTGGAGAGTTTACCTGGATGCGGCACCTGCCGTCGCAACGATTGATGAAATTAAAAGGTATAAATAAAAATCTTTTTAATGGGCTGGGGATTTGGAACTTAATTTTTTAATTAAACAAGCAGCCACAGCAGCATACAGAAGGGACACAGATGATAACTGGCCAGAGGGGAGGAGGAGCTGGACATGGAAGGGGGCTTAAGATACGAGTAGCCAGCGGCGCTGACTGGGCACTGCAACTGGAACTGCAACTGGGATTGGGACTGCGACTTGGACTGGGACCGGGACATTTATGCAAAACAGCCACCGTGTTGCCTGCGGCCACTTTGGGCACCACTTGCACCGCCTGTGTGGTCCCGTCTCGACCACTCGATGTATGCAGCATGCTCCATGCACTGTTGGCAACAGCGACAGCCCGACAGCTCCTCTCAGTCTGAGTCTGAGTCTGGCTCTCTAACTGTGTTTGCATTGGCGGCCCCAGAGGAAGACGCAGTTCTTAACACTTTTACTGCCGTCCATTTATGGCCACCGCCGTGGCACATAACATGTTAATCCTTCTCCAAGTTCTGCGACAATGTCAAATGTCAGCGCATGTCATTTGTCACGCGGCCCGGCGGACAAGTTACAACTCCGACTCCGCCTCCGATCCTGAACGGCGAGTGGTGCAGCAAGTTCTGCACATTTGTCACTTGCATTGCAGACCACCTGGCAGCCTTGTGGAGTCCCTGGAATTGACTGGTTTACATGATCGCCAGCGGACAAGTTTGGTATGCGAAGGAAAGGAAACGATGATGATAATGACATTGATATGTCGTCTATTATGCGCTGAGAGAACTTTGCCTTGATTGAGCGAGAACTATTAATAGTAGTAGCTTCTTTCTTAGCTTTTCTGGCAGGCCCGTAGCTAGGTTTGTGTAGTGTGTGCAGTGCACAAGGGCCAGGGGCTACGGCCTTGTTTTCTGGAATGTTTTGCGAGCTCAACGAGACTTCTTGCTAATCCCCTGAATGGTCAAGTTATTTGGATTATTTTTAAATTGTTTCCCACAGCAAAACTAGTTTTTTTATTTTTTAATTTATATATAATTTTTATTTATACGATTTCTCTGCACACGTTTGAAAACTTAGAGAGATGTCACACAAAATAAGGAAACTAAAAAAATCTAGCATATTTTGCAAAAATTACTGAAAAGAAAATGGGAAAAAAAATACAAAAAAATTAAAATGTTGTTTTTGTTATTTTTTTATTTCTCGATTTTTGAGGCGGTTTTTTTATTGATTTCTTTATTATTTTGCGTTACTCAATTCAGTACAAAGTGAGGAGGACAGAGCTAGTAGACAGTCTAAAAAGAGATAGAGAGAGTCAGAGAATTGTGTGTGTGTTGTGTGTTATACATGTGTGTGTGTGTGTTGTTTATTAGACATAAATAATTACAATTTACAATGCAAAATGGCGGCAAACGAGGCAACTAAATTACAAGTATTAAAATTAAATATATAATAATTAATTAGTAGATAGGGAAAGGGGGAGCAGGATAGGTAGAGGGGGTGGCAAGGGAGGGATAGGGAGACAACAGATTTTGGGCGCAAATGAATTTACAAATGACGAATGAGAAGGCCTCGGCCCGGCATTAAATAAATAGTAGAGTCGTATAAGTATAAGTGTAAGTGTAACTGTAAGTATAACTGTAAGTATAAGTAAGTAGTACGAATGATATAATAAAGGTTTGATTTGATTTGATTTCATTTGATTTTAGCAATATTCGTTTAACACAAGATGTTTTATATTTTACAGCAACGCGCATCAATTTAAGTACACTAGTTCAATGTGAGGCGCTTTAGGCGTCTCTTTCTCAATTTCAGCTTTTCACTTCGTTAAGTTTTTCATTTTATTTCGTATTTTAACGGTCTTTGTATGTGTTTGTGTGTGTGCCTTGTAGTAGTAGTAGTAGTAGTAGTTGTTGTTCTTTTAATGCTGCTTGAGAATGTCTAGTTAAGTAATCGCAAATGTTCAATTTTTCAATTGTTTAAATGTAGCTTGTCTTAAGTACATTAAGTACACACTAATTAAATTTTCACCTAAGCATTTTGCATTAACTTTTTCGTTTTTCTCTTGTTATTGTTGTTCTTTTTTTTAAATTTACATACATATTGCTACATACATATAAACTTGACGCTTCAGTTTTGTCGTTATCAATTTTCCGTTTTCCATTTTGTTATTAAATTTTATTCGGTTTGTTTCATTAAGTTTGCGTATGTATTTGGTTTGCTAATTTGTTTGAACTATTTACGTTTTGTATTCGTGAATACATATTAATATAAATATACGAGAAACAATTGTTGTTTATATATATATCGTATATATATATCTATATATATATATGTAGAAAAGCAGCAGTTGGTTTTTCCATGTTTTACATATTTAATTAATAAATATAACGTTTATTCAGTGTGAATTTTGGTGTTTTCCTTCGTATATTTAGCATACGATTTATATATATGTATGTATATACTTATTGATCTGTAGCATATTTAAAAGTTCTTTGAATTTCACTAAGTTTTCAGTTTCAAGTTCAAATTTGTCAAAATTTATTAATTTCTCGTTTTAAATTTCTTTCCTGCTTTGATTTTCTTTCTTTGACCAATTTTTTGTTGCTATGCTTTAAGTATTTAACCTCTTCTTCTTCTGTTTAGTATATTACCATTCGACACGTTGTACAACACTGTTGTTTTCTACCCTCAACAGTGCTGAGCAATCTAACAACATTCTGCTTTTAAAAATTCGGTTTATTTTTCTGAATTTCTTCGTTTTTCTTTCAGTTGTGCCTATTAAAATTGATTTCTTCTTATACACTTTAATAATTTAAGATTTCTTCATCTTATTTACTTTTTTGGAAGTGTTTTGCTGTGCGAATTGGTTGTCAATTGTAGTTTCTTGTTCTCGTTTTCGTTTTTGCGTATGAATTTAAAAAACATTTTATTAAATTTGTTTACTAATTGCAGTTTTTTTTGTTTTCTTTTTCATTTATTTTGGTTTTGTTTCATTATAAAATTTTGAAAATATATGCGTATATATTTTTTATTTAGTTTTCGTTAAGTTTTTTAGCTGTAATATATTTTCGTAATCTCATTGCTAATAAATTTAATTGATTTAGTAAACCAAACGTTGTTGCTAATTTGCCTTACATTCAGTGCGTCTAAACATTTAGTATATTATTTAGTTGTCGCTGACACCCTTTATTAAGTTAAGTGTATTCGTTATTTATGCAACTTTTTCATTAACAATTTCAGTTTTCTTAGCTTTTGTTTTTTTGTTAGTTCATATATAGCGCATACTGGTAAATAAAAATCTTATTGTCTTTCATTTATAACTATGTTGCAGTTCTGCGAGTTCTTTCATGGAACTGAATTCTTGACTTTGTGTTTCAGAGCTGTGAAGATGAGAGAGAAGAGAGAAAAAGAGAGTCAGAGAGAGAGAAAGAGAGAGAGAGAGAGAGCAGGAGTGAGAGACAGACACAGAGAGAAGTTGAGAGAGCCACTTTTTAAATTAATAAATCAACATTTATTGGAGTAATTTGTTTTTTCTGAAGAGAAGACTTAAATTTGAAAAATAGATTAGGTAATTAAGCGCTGGTAATTTTTATAACCGAAGTAAATGAAAAGTGGCATGTGTGAGTGTTTATATGAATGAGTGAGTTCAGACTGAGCTGAGGAGGAATCGAACTATAAGCCAAAGCTGTTGCTCACGTTTCCGTTTGCGATCAGTGTGTGACCTAAGCAACTGAATACACACTATATATTTGTGTGTGTGTTTGTGTGTGTGTGTGTATATAAGTTTCTATATATGCAAGTATGTATATGTATCAGTTCATTATATAGTATATCTATAAATTTATATAATTAATGCATAATTTTGCTCGATTTAACCTTCTCAATTCTTTACACTATTTTCGTATAAATTCTTTGAAAACTGTACTGAGTATAGGTCTGTCCCGTTCTAACATACATACATACATATGTGAGTGTCTGTATATATGTATCTATATATATCTGTATATAGAAGACGACTAACCAAAGTGTCGTTTGCACAAAATCGAATCCGATTGCCGATTGCCGATTACCGATTGTCTCTCGAACATTCCTCTGCCATCACTACGCATAGCTGCGCAGTCGCCGATGATGATGGCTGTGCTGTTGCTGCTGTCGATGTCGGTCGTTGTTGATCTTGTTTTTGCCTAAGCGCATCGATTCCGGCAACACTGATGTCGGCGATGTGGGCAGATAACCTTTGACATATGTCATCGGACTGTTGTTGCTGCTGCCCGTGTTGCTGCTGCTGCTGTTGTTAGTGTTGATGTTACTGTCGTTGTCGTTATTGTTGTGGATATCGTCAAAGAGATCGGGATATACGCTAATATTGTCCAGACTATCCAAGTCGATTTCCCCTGCCGCATTATGCACATAGTTTCTAATTTTGTGGTAGGGTGTGGCCAGAAGTTTTTGTGTTAAAACACCGCGAGGTGTATTCTTTGTTGGCGCTGCTGCTGCTGTTGGTGTTGCTGCCGACGCTGTTGTTGTTGTTGTCGCTGCAACTGCTGCTGGCGCTGTCTCGGTTAGCGTGTTGTTCAGATTGTTGTTGATGTTCTTGTTAACACTGAACACCTTGCTTGCAATATGTTGCTGTGGTGCAACAACAACAGCTGCTGCTGCAGCTGCTGCAACAGTTGCCGCTGCTGCTGTGCTGCTCGCTCTCGGCGCACTCTGCAATCGCGTGCTGGCTGTTGCTGTTGCCGCTAACGGTCGCAACAGTTTGTATTGCTGCTGTTGCAGTTTGCTGTTGTTATCCCGCAGCAACTGTTGTTGGTTGTCGTGGCTGCTGCTGCTGTCGCTGCGATGCCTGCTGAGCTTATGCGTGCTTGGAGCTAAGTCAGTTGCTGTTGCTGTCGCTGTTGTCTCTGCTGTTGTAGTTGTTGTAGTTGCTGCTGCTGTAGATGTTGATGTTGCTGTCGTGTTGCTTGCTGGGCTTGCCTCATGTTGCTGCGTTGTGTGCCATTTGTTGTACATCATTGTGGCCAATGTTGCTGCCGGCGGCGTCTGCTCCAGCACAAACTGTGCCCCTGTTGCCGCTGTTGCAGCTGTAGTAGTTGTTGTTGTTGTTGTTGTTGTCGAGGTAGTTTTAGCCACTGCTGCTGCTGCTGTTGCTGTTGTTGTTGCTTTGGTTTCATAGTTAGCGAATGCCTGCGTCGTTGACAGCAGCTCATCGGTTTCGCCAATCTGCTCCTCATCGTACATCAGCAACTCGTTGTCGTTGCCGCTGCTGCTGGAGGCTGTTGCAGTTGTAGTTGTCGCTGCAGCTGCTGCTGCTGCTGCTGCCGATGCCTCAGCTTCTAACAGTGCTGTCCAGGCAAAGTTGCTGCTGCTGCTGCTGTACGCATTAATACTGTCATCTACTGTTGATGCTAGCAACATGTTGCTGGTGCTTGTGCTGCTGCTGCTGCTGGTGCTGCTGCTGCTATCGCTGCTGCTGTCATAGCTATCACTTGTTGCTGTGGGCGTGGCAGACCAAGTGGACCAGGACTCGTAGCTGGTGCTGTAGGGATCATCAAAGCCTGTGGAGTAACTGCTGCTGCTGCTGCTGCTGCTAGGATCGTATGTTGCTGCTGTCGATTGCAGCTGCAACTGCTGCAGTTGTTGCTGCTTTTGCTTGCGTGACTTTCTTCGCCGACCCTTGCGCTTGCTGGCAAGCGTTGCTGTTGACGTTTTGGTAGTTGCTGCTGTCGTTGTTGATGTAGTTGTAGTTGTTGTTGCTCTTGTTGTTGTTGTTGCTGCTGCTGCTGTAGCTGTTGTTGTTGCACTTGTGGCAGTTGTTTGTTTCGTTGGACTAGCTGTGACTCGTTGTTGTTGTTGCTGCTGCTGTTGCTGCTGCTGTTGTTGCTTGTGTCGCTGCTTTCGCCGCGCCTGCACTGAGGGATCATTGTGATGATGTCGCACCTGATGTTGCTGCCGTTGCTGCTTCTGCTGCTGCTGCTTCTTCTGCTGCTGCTGCTGTTTACGAACTAATGCTAATTGTTGTTGTTGTTGTTTTTTGTTAGTGCTACTTAGACTAATACTACTATTATGGCCATGATGCGCATGTTGCTGCTGCAACTTTTGATTTTGGTTATTCGATTTGTGGCGATTGTTTTTGTTGCGCGAGACTTTGCGATTGTTGCTGCCGCTGCCAATGCCCTTGTTGCTGCTGCTGCTGCTGCCGTTGCTGCTGGTGCTGCTGCTGCTGGTGCTGGCAATCATTGCGGCCGTCTCGCGCCATTTTGGTAACGTGTGCTGATGGTAAAACTGCTCGGCATCGATCTTATTGAACATGTAGCAGGCATCGTTGACGTTCTTCTTGGGCCCAACGGGCTTACCTCGGTGCGTGAACCCGACACGTCGCTGCAGATCGACGACGGAGCGGAACACGAAATAACCGTGAACGATTGTCTCGTTGAAGTAGCAGGTAGCGCGCGGTTCCTTCTACAAGTTTAGACAGAGAGAGAGAGAGGGAGAGGGAGAAAGAGAAAAGGATATATGAGTGCGTGTATATGTTATAAGATCATCGTTTATTGTTGACTTGAGAATGCAATTTATGAGCGGCACTTCCGCTGTGAGAGCGAAGAGTTTAGCAGCAACATTAACAGAAGCAATATCAACAACAACAACAATTACTTTTACAACAACAACAACTCTGCTGTGTTTATTTATAAAACACTTGAAACGTCCCAAAACGACAGGCAAATGAAACGCGGCTTGATTGTTGTCGCTGTTGTTGCTGCTGCTGTTGCTGCTGTTCTCACTATTGTTGCTGTCTCGTCTTGAAAGGTGGAAGCACTATCAGTTGCCCAATCAGCACCGCTGACTCGATTTTGTTTTCCGATCTAAAGTGTTGCAGATGACGCAGATAAAAGATTTCGATTTTCGATTTGGAGTCGGCATTCTACAGCAATTATGCCATATTTAGTCGGCCCACTTGTACAACGAGGGTATTTATAGCATTTAATTGCTATTTTCGACAACAACTTCTCAGCTACCACTCGAACTCGAGCTCAAGCTCAAATTCAACTGTAGTTCTCTCTCACTTCTTGGCCAAACAGCAATTTATTTTTATGTCAATTGGCGCTACTTGGTCGAATTCGGTTTGTCATGATGCTGAAGTTAAAGTGTGTTTTGAGTACTCGCGGCATTTAATTATTTTTAAAGACTAGTCGAAAGTATTTTGAAGTAATATTCTAATAAAATGTGTGGAAAATTCCATGAGCATGGCACAAAAAATGCGAGAGAAACCCGAAAGAAACTATTACTAAAGTTGGAAAACTTGTTGAATCAAAAATAAAGTTGTAGATTGTAATGGAATCTAAAGGAGAGATATAACATATGGTATTTATAGTATAATTGCACACAATATTTATTTGTATATACATTTCTTAGAACTCTAAACAAAAATAGAAAATACCGATGTACTTTCAACGGTCAGCTCTATTATACTTAAGTTCTGGAGTGTTTCGTTCTAGCCTTATCTAAGCTAACCTCAGCCCAATCAGACACCCACACTTATGTTGACCTTCGATGGTACTGTAAATGCTTTTATAATGCATAATGAAAATAAAATGAAATCACAGTGAGCAGCACAAGTATTTGCACACGAATCCAGCCGCGATTTGCGGTCATAATCGACAGTAATAAAACGACAAGTGCAAGTGCTGACCTTACAGATACTGCTTACTATATGTGTGCTATATCTATGAGCTACAGACATACTGTTCATGTTTGCATAGTTCGATTGGAGCTGAAGTTAACTGTATAGTGTACGATGACAATCGATGGGGGCTGAGGAAAGGACATTGAAATATTTTCGCACTGACGCAAAAACGGCGAGTCATTTGATTGATTGATTAGATATATCTAAAGAGCTGATTGCATTGATTATTTGTTTGAATAGTCAATGATTTCTATGCAAGTACCCTCGCAGTTTTCTGAGTATTTGCCTGGCATTGACATTATCTCCAATCCAAAACTGTTACAATGTCTCGAAAAATTGAATTTACTGAATTCCCCAACGGTGCGAGATGATCGAGAACAGTTGCCAGTTGGAGCTGCTCTGGGAAACACACAACATGTACACAAAAGAACATATATTGTAGTATAGTGTGCCCCAGACACAACAAGACACCCAGCGGAGTTGTGAATTTCATTATGCAAATATCACGCATACGCCGCGTAAGCCGTCAACGAGAATATTTCTTGAGATTTGTGTGCCAGTTTTTTGCTGTTGTTATTATTATTATTGTCAGGCAATTTGTTGTTGTATACCCACCCCTCCCACTGCACAGTTATTATGTATAAGTATTTATGTTTATGTGCCTGTAATTGCATATATGAAATTTCAATATTGTAATAAATATTTTTCTGTTTTCTGTTGTCGCGCGTTTTCCATGACAGAATTGGTGCAATTGCAACAGGTTTTCGTTGGAAAAAAAATGCAGTAAACAAATGTATGGAGAGTGTGGCTCAAATGACAGATACCCTGTTGGGAAATAAGAGAGAGAGCAAACCGAGTAAACTAAGGAAATTCATTTGCAATCACTGTGATACTTTCTGCATATGGTAATCAGGTATCATAGTTATATAACTTAGGCACTTTTTTTACAGTCACTGTAATATTTTGGATATATAGAAATCAAATATCTTAGAATGTAAGAACAAAACTTCAGAGTTTTAGCTCTATAAATATGCTGGAAATTCCAGCAACATCATTGAAACATACAAAAAATGTTCATCCATCTCTGCTTGTACCATATGACCCTCCTTACGCACCTCTTCCGCTACAGGGTATTGCAAAAATATGAAAATTTATTAAGTGAAACTGTCTGAGCTGGCGCTTAGCGCCCCGCATTGGCGCTGGCAATTTATGCAATTTGGCCAAATCGTTCAGGCATCGCCATTGTCGCTATAATCGCTCGTTTGCATAAAGCCATTATGTGCTACATGCTATAAATTATAGTGTTTGTACAGTTAGTTTGCATAGAGCGGCAGCGTTTCAAGTACAATGCAACCCAACGAACCAACGCAATCTCAATGTAATCAAATTTGTGTTGGCTCTTGACTATAGCTTGCGATTAGCATAGCGTTGTTTATGTTGCCATAAAGATGCAAGGTACTCTCGGAATAGGAAATAAAGTCAGTAATAAAATGCGGCGAATGGGAGTTTCCCTTCTGTGTTGTTTGCCGTTTCGAATCTTATCGAAATTTAATGTGAGATCGGTTCTATGTTAGACTTACCATGCCAACTAATCTCCAGTTGTCGTTGAAACACAAATATCTTTGCGTTTCTTTTGCGAACAGAGCTATTTTGAATTCGTTGTTCACATAGTCCGGGAGGCCGACTATCGTTATATTTTCTGAAAAACAAGAATCGAGAAAGAAAACTAATAAGTTTAGGCAGATGCATTTGTATTTGTATTTATGTTTGTGGGCCTTTTAATTGATGTAAATATTTGACTGGCAAAAACAGTTTTTAATTAAACGCAAATACGGATGTGTTGCGAACAGGCATGTCAAATCAAACTGATCAGTTGCTTCAAGGGGAAGGGCGGTTGTATAATGTCTAAGAGGAAGTAAAGGAAACTAACTATGAAATCTGAATGGAGAATATGTATGTGTTTTGAAGTCGTGTAGTACTTTGAAAGGTGACCTAATCGGTCTAGAGAAGAGGAAGTAATACATTATCTAAATAAAAATATATATAAAATTATGATGAACTATTTTTAAATCATTACTTGAATAGAGCCATTGCCGAGCCCAAAAAGTATTCCCATGTGTATATGCTTAATCAGCGCTAAAGCAGAATCGATATATCCAACTTTGTCTGTATGAACGCCTATAATTAAGGTTCTATAGCTGCTAGGGCTACCAATTTCGTTGAGAATATGTCTTAATACCGTGCGTAGATAAAGCTTATTTTAGAATTTGGCCATACCCACTTCCGCCCACGTAAATCTAAAAAAATGTTTCTGTAACGGGCATTTAATATTCAATTTAGTTTGCTTATTTGCTATGTTTTTATTAATTTATAACTCTATCATTCTTCATGTTTTTATTAATTTATAACTCTATCATTCTTCATAAAAACCCAGCCAACTCGTATTATATTTTTGTTTAGACAACCAACAACTTTAAGACCTGCCCTCGGTAAAGATTTACCACAACGCCATGTTTGGCTATTTGCTTAGTCAGTTAACAAAGCGCAGCCGCTTTAAGGTGCGCGCTGCGTTCTAATTTTAAAAAGACTTATTCGTCAAATGGAAAATGGAGAGAAATGCATTAGAATGGAACTCAAGTACCCGGCAGTAGATAGCTAGATAGTAGATGCGCTCTCTCTCTATCTCTCCCCCTCTCCGACTCTCTCCATATCCCTTCTCCATCTTTCTATCTCTATCTCCCTGCCCACTAATTATAAACTAACAATGTATCAATGGCCCCGCCCCAGCAGCAGCATCTGCGTTAGCATTGACGCTAACGTCGCAGTCGCAGTCGCTGTCGACGTCAGCTGCAGGGCTATTGAACTTCGGCGGGGCAGGCACAAAAGTCACTAATAAGTAAAGCACTTGAGGCAGCCAAAGAAAGGCAGAGCGAGCAGCGGAGGAAAGCCACTCGAGTTAGATTGATAGGTGACGGGGTTCAGCCTCAGACCCAGTCCCAGTCCCAGACCCACTGCCAGTTCCAGTCTCAGTTGCAGACGCGGACTACGCCTCGGACCCAGACCCAGACCCGCTGACTTCGACAACCTCCTCGTCGTGTCGTCGTCGTCGTTGTCGTCTGCGAGTAATTAAATTTATGCACAGAAATTCTTTGCAAAACTCACACAGAGAGCGAGAGAGAGAGACGGATAGAGAGAGAGGGTGAGGGGCATGGGATGAGCGGGGGAGAGCTCTCATATTTCATAAGCCGGCACCGGGCCCAGGGCCAGTGCGCTTGAGTGACTTTTGTGCTTCACACCTTATGGACGGCAGAGCCAGCAGCCACTTGCCGGGCAGGGCCAACTTCACCTGGGCCAACTCTTTTGTTGTTGTTCTCATTGTTATTGTTGTTGCTGCTGCTGTTGTTGTTCTTGTTGTTGTTGTTGTGATTCATGGCGCGTTCGCATAACTTATTGATTTCATTAGTTTAGTGACACATGTGTGTGTGTGTGTGTGAGAGCGCACACTCTGAAGTTTGCACTTGTGAGTGCATGCCTCTCGCACTTGCCACACTCGACTTGCAACACTGCCACCCCCTTCTACTCCATCTACCCCCGAGCCTGTGTAGAATGTTTGTTTTGCCTGAGCTGGTGGTGTAGATGAAGCTGGAGAGGAAGCTGGAGCTGGACAGAGATCTGGAGAGGGATCCGGAGAGGGAGCTGGACAAAGGCAGCAGAGGAAGCTAGAGCTGGAGCTGTTGGTTCCATCACTATGCCATTTTGCATTGTTTATCTTGGCACTCAATGGGCTGGCTGTGAATAGACGCTCTCCGGTATCGTTGGCTGATGACCAATTGTGCCAGATATCTGGCAAGAAGAGGTTCCTGAAGGGGAGGGAGAATCACCAACCATGGCCCTCACTATTCTTCCTACAATCAATATACACGGCCAAAGAAAGAGTATAAGTTCTATGGGGTATAAACTAAAGAGTTACCAATCATGGCTCTTACTATTCTTCCCACAATCCTTATAAATAATATGTATACAGAGAGGGTAGCAGTAACCAGAATAGATAATGGTATAACTAGAATAATAATATTTAGAATTACTTATCCAGGTTATCTCTATTCATCCTACAATCAATATTATTTCTGTAACTTCGTGAGTACAGGATGTACAATACATCCCTAAACAAGGTTAAACTTCTTATAACCAGAAAGAAAACTTTAGGAATTACCGATCAGGGTTCTAATGTTTTCCTACACAGTATCGAAAGGGTATAAATTCCATGTGGTATAACTAGAAAAGAAACTTAAGAATCCCCGCTTCAAATAACTCCTTTCCATCCATCAATTATTATACATAATATCTCTATGATTAACAACAAATTCAGGTTTAGAACTTCCCCTCTGCCCTTTACATGTTCCGTAACAAATCGAATGTTTATTTTTAATACAAACTCACGAAGTTACAGAAATAAACGAAGCTATTTTTCGGTATCAGAATAAACCTCAACGAAATCACATAAAATGCATTTATACGCTGGAATTTTTATGAGGCTCGATCGTCGATATTTTAAAGATTTCTGTTCGGTTTGTTTTTCACTCAATAAAAATCTACGATCGGGCCACATTTTTGCCGCAAGTTATTAAGTTTTAAAAGTTGTTTTCGTTCGATTTTCTAATTAAGTTATTAGTCACAGTGAGGAATTTTTATTTATTTTTTTCTTCCCCAATCTGAGTCTTTCCAGAATTGGGCGTCGTCAGCGTCGGGTATCGCATATCTGAGAAGGGAGATCTGTGTGCACTTAAAACGCATCATCGTAAATATGGCAAGAGGTAAAAAGCTAAAGGTCTTCTAATTGTTAGATCGATATCAATTCAATCTGATTTGGTGCTCGTTATGGTGATGGTCTGTGGGGGCGTTTTGGTATATAACCAAAAGAGATGCCTGGGGAGAGTTCTGTGAGTGAAAGTTCTTTCTGAAATGGAGAAATAAAACGCAGGTAACTATGCAATTTATTCGAGAGCTGAAAGGCCAAATGAAGAATCAGTCACGTATTCCACACACTTATAAGAACCGTAACCGGTCTTTGATTTTGATATCTTTCCCTTTTTTTTAAGAAGGCCCACCAGCTGCGCCAAAGCCGCTAAAAATCTTGATGTACAATGTCAAAACTCTTCAAATTTGTAACAAATGACACAAGAGATCGTTATAATAAGCCGGCAAGATAACAAATTTCAATAAGGAACACAAAAAAACAAAACAAAGGCAAAACAAATAATAAAATGAAATACTCAAAAAACTTTAATCAAATATGCAAGCAATGAGGCTCATCAACATAAAATTAAAAAATCATAAAATGTTAAACTGCACAGCATGAAACGAATAAAAAAATAAAAAAAAACATATATAAAATAAAAACAGCAGAATTCAAAGGCAAAACGGGCTCCACAAATCTGACAACAAGCTGGGGCGTCAAAACGCCGCCTAATTGCGGCATTGCGGCACGCCGGAGGAATGGGGAATGCCAACAGATTTAACGACCTTAGTCGACCAGTGCACGTCACAGCGAAGACACCGTACAGAGAAGAAGGTAGAGCGACAAGCAAGGCAAGGCACCGTCACACACAGCTGGGCGTTTTGTCATTCCATCAGCGTGATAAGCATCGAGCATCAAACATCGCCCCCATACGGTGCCTCCCCACTCTGCCGCGATACCGGTAGAGTTATGAATCTCACGTACCACTACCTACTACCTCTCCACTCCTCTCCCCTTGAGCACCCTCTCTTGAAGTGGGCGTAGCGGTCTAACCTGCGACTCGATAAGCATAAATTGCTGCTTATCGATCTCGGGAGGCAATCTCTATGGTAATAGTCTCTCCATATGGCAGATTTATTATATATGCACATATGGATTATTCGATTATGATCGCACTTTCACTTGCTTGGTCCAGAAACCAGCTGGGAAAGGTGATTATCGAATGATTTATCGAGGTAGTCGATCGGTTTATTATAATTTGAAGAAGGCGTGGCAGTTTCAACTTTTGGCTTTGGCTCAGTTCTGGTCAGTTCTGCAACTGTTTGCACTTTATCCTTGGCATGCGGTATGTGGCATGTGGCATGTGGCATGCAGCAGCATAGTGCATTGGCCCTTTTCCAGGAATGTTGTCTGAGGCAGCTGGCGACGCATTCCCATACGAACTGTTCCCGGAACTTTCTCGCTGCTGATGCTGCTGCCAGACGGAGAGAGAAGGGAGAGGAAGACGGCGCGACTCACGCAGCGATGTCTTAGATTACGTTCGCATTTTGACTGCGAAGTCTAAGTAATCGCTTTTGCAGCAGCAACAACCACAACAACAACAGCAGCAGCAGCAGCAGCGGCAACAGCCACAACAGCAGCAGCAACATCAACCACAACAACAACTGCGATTTGTCACATGGAGCCCAACGCGTCGCCATTGCGACCGCCATTGGAATCGCCATTGGGCAGCGTTGCAAGTGTCTGTGTGTGTGTGTCTGTGTGTGTGTGTCTCTATGTGAGTGTGTTGGTTGCAGTTGCAACAACTACTCCGCTTCACCAGTTATTGACGTTTTGTCACGTTTCCTGGAAAAAACCGTTTTATTTGCTCGTCGCTCGCTTTGGTTTGTTTTGTAAGCCGATGCCACAAAAGCAAAACAAACTGCAAATGCAACAACAACTGAACAACAACAATAATAACAGCAACAGCAAGCAGCAACAACAATTGCAGCTACGCCAGCAAGAGCAACAACAACAAAAAAGGAAAACAAACTTCAACTTGAAGACGTTGCACTTGCAGCACCCTCCCTATCCCCCGAATGCCCCTCTTCCCCATTCCCTAACCCTTTGCCTGCCCCCTTGCCTACCCCCTTTTCCTACCACTCCCCCCTTCAGCACCCCCTGTGGCCACCTTGCAGCCATTTATCAGTTGGAGTCGCCAGCACTGGAGCCCTCAGCATATCTCAGTGAAGACTTCAGTTCAAAACAGCGCTAATTGCATTGGCACGCCTCGCCCAGCGAGGGCAGCCAGAGAAGTTGTGCTGGGGGAGGGGAGGGGAAGTGGGATGAAGGCAGCCACAATTAGCGCCATTTAATGTGGAGCGTACTCGAGTTTTACGCACGATTCCTGGCACTGACGCCACTCTCTCGCATGGTCCACAGAGGCCACAGTGTCAATGAGTTAATTAGTGCACGATTTGTCGCCCCCGCAGAGCCCCAACAGAGAGAGAGAGAGAGAATAAGAGGAAGACCCAAGAGACAAGTGTGTGTGTGAGTGTGTGTGTGGGTGTGTGTGCGCATTTGACACTTGGTAACCAAAAACAAAGCAAGACAAAACCAAAACCAAAATCTGTTTTTATTGAAGTCATCGTCGCCCATTTCTGGGTCAACTGTGTCTGCCCTGCGCCCGCTCTCCCCCCCTCCAACCTTCACACAGTGTCGCTGCGTGCCTTATAATTTATGTTGCGCTGATTGAATTTTGTAGTCCACAAAAAGGGCAATTAAAATTATTGAAAAAGCACAACGAAAAATTTAGATAACATTTTTTTTTTGGTTTCGGAGTTTGAAGATAAAAATTGATTGAAAATGTGCATGCTGCAGATCGTAAAACGAAAATGCTAAAAGGCATTCGATGTAGCGCATCCAAAAAATGCAGAGGCAGTGGCTACAATGGCAGAGGGGGGAACGGGGAAGACCCCCAGAGACAAAGACACTTCGGCAGTTGGGAACTATTCAAATATTTGTACATTTTTGGTGTTAATATCTCTGATTTTCCATCAAGTTTTATGCGAATTTTATGCTTTATTAGTGCGCTTAATGATACACCAAATATGTTGGAATATTAAGTGGAATTAGCATAGGCGTAGTCAGAAATAGTTGAGGAAATATGCACACACTTTATGCTTTACACACACACACTTATACCTGATAGGGATTGCATAAGAGACGTGGTAATATAATATATGGAGGTAAACTCCACCCAAAAGTGAGAATAAGTTGCTGCTGCTGTTATCGATATATACAAATGATAAATGTGCTGCTGCTGTTATCGATATACACAGCAGATATGCGTGCAATTAAAAGCTGCTCAGGCCATTTATCAACGAGCTGCCTCTACTGAGCTGTATCGATGACAACAGCAACAACTGCAGCAGCAACAAAGACAACAACAGCAGCAGCAACAACTACAGGAGCGACAGCAACAACAACAACTGCAGCAGAAATAATAAAACTTAATAACTGCTGCAGTCTTTTTTTCGCTGATATTGAAAAGGAAAACATGATGGAATGACTAGTTTGCAGGTAGTCGACTCCACGATACTCTGTAAAATGAATTCGATGCATTTGAAAAGTGAACAAATTTTAAAGAATTTTTCGACATATTTTATGGAAAGTTTTCACAAAGACAACTTGAAGTCTGTAGTAAATAGCTTTATATAAGATATTTAGAATATTTAGAAACAATAAGCAAGTGTTGATAATAAATGTTTTATATGAATATGAATTTATTAATCACAGAACTTAAAGTACAAGTATAGTTATTGTATATATTAGATATAGAAATATGATATTGTTTATAGTATGATGTTGTTTGTAGCATATACAAGTATTGTTTAGTGTGTTGTGGAACCTTTTGATTAAAAACGTTACCAACTGTTTGCCAAAGCTTAAGCTACTCTTTGTTGAGAGTATTTAAACTGTGCAGACCACACGCAGGCGGCGTGTTATTTACAGTTAATTGCCGCTGACTGCAGCGAAATGTAAAATTACATCGATAGTTGCAACAGACGACAACAGCAGCAGCAGCAACAGCAGCAGCAGCAACAACAACAAATAAGAGCAACAATTTGCTTGGCTTTTGTTTATTTATTTAAGCGCTGCGGTTTCGCTTTCATTGTTGGCCTGGCCGGAGTTGGAAAATAAATTGAAACTGGCATTTAATTAAGTTAACTGAGCAAGGGAAAGGAGGAGGAGGAAGAGAGAAGGAGGAGGAGGAAGTAGATAGGGAGAACAGTGTTGAGGTAGGACCTGAGCAGAGTAGGGTAAGGAAGGCAGCCCAAACAGTGAGAGAAACTGATAAAGACTGAGCAGAGGCATACAGAGAGAGAGAGAGAGAGGGGCAAAGAGAGTGGAGCAGGCAGGGGCAGGTAAACACCATAGACAGTGTTGGAGAACGGCCACCGATCAAAAAATTTATCACTTCGTTGCACTAATTGCACTTTTATCAGTGCAACAAGGACGTCGCACACACAAGACACACTCGCCACACACACCCCACCCAGCTTGCAACATGCCAGTGCAACAACAACTGCAGGCGAAACACAATATTTGCAGCAACAAAGTCAACGGTCTGTGGCATTTTTTATTAATTAAGTGCAAACGCAGGCACTTACAAGCCGTTTAAACTGCGTGTTAGCCAACTTGAAATGGGCCCGCTAATGCGCTGCCTCAAGAGACTCCAACTCGACTCTAGCTCGACTCCAACTGGGTTGCAACTTGGACTTCAGCTCGCTGAACGCAGCGCGGAGTCCGATTGCGGTTGCAAAGTGTCAACCGGGCACATAAAAAGTTGGAAGTTAACGCTGGAAGTTGCCTTCCCTCTCACTCACTCCCCCATCTCCCTCTCTCTCTCTATCCCTCTCTGCCTCTCTCTTGTGCACTTGTTTACATGGCAAACAGTTTGCCCAAATTGCAAAAGTCGAGTTTGTGTTTTGGGTAAACAAATTTGTTTAAAAAAAATATTTCTTCTTTTTTTTTGATTTTGTCGCTTAATTTTCCCTCATATTGCCCTGAGTTATTGTGACAATTTTAATTGTTTGCCGAATTGGCGTGCATTACGGCCTGAAATATGTGCGAGATATGGGCAGGAGAGCATTGATTACGTCACCATAAATTGAGATATATCCAAGTCTAATTTATGCGGAAAGGTGTTAATTTCCATCGATTGGCCAATGAATGAGGGTCCATTAGCCGTTTTGTTTCTACCCTGTGTGTGGGTGGTTGGTTGGCAAGAAACCAGCTAATTGAATGCACTTAAGAGCATGTACAACTCATGTTGCGCCCCCGTTGATAAGGCTGCACTTTACGATCACTGCAAATCTGCTGCAAGAAATTGCAAATCTACTGCCGAAATTGTTTACACATTTCGGATTTCTTATGGCGAAGTGTTTTGTACAAAGGTTTTGGTTTGGGCTATTCGAAGGGAGTTGCAGGAGTTATGTCTTTCAGATAGGGTTAATGAAAAGGGACCATTGACATATCTCTTATTGAATTTGTCAAGAAAAGTTATGGAAGTTGCTTCAGCCTTACAATTGGAACACAGTTCTGACTGATGCTAGACGGAATGTGAAGTAGGTTATCATTTATTTGAGATGGGAATGCAAAAGTTTAGATTTGAAAGGTCATGCTAGCCTTCTGCATAGATTAAAAAGGTAAGAAGGCTGCAGTTCACTGCGCTTTACTTTAGTATTCACACTGAAAGCAGAATCACCAATCTCTATCTAAAGATTGGGATTAATAAAAGATGTTCAGTAAGTAATAAAGATTGTACACACCAAAAATTAAATGTTCTAACCTTAAAATTGCACTTGCAAATTGTTTTTTTTTCGATTTTTTGTGGCATGAAGAAATGCTAACACAAACTTGTGCTACGTGCATCAAAAGAGATCTATTATTACCAAATTTGATAGCTCTAGCTCATATAGTCACTGAGATCTGGATGTTCATACATACATTTTGGGCTTAAGCCATCTGATGATGCCTTTTACACACTATAATGACGTTTACATTTGTTCCCAGCCATATCACTTATATAAATGACGTGACTTTGACCTTCTGCACAAGGCTTTAAGTATACACTCCCAGCTCAATTTAATACTCGTCCTTTAAGAGCAGCACTTGAGATCGTTTAGGACCACCCGAAAGAATATCTTAAACTATTTTCATAGTCTTGCCTTTGGGCCAAATGAGGCGTGCCACAAGCACTAACAACATAATTATGATAGAGGCCAGGGAGACTAGTAACCCGTCGGGTTAAGTGAGGCAGAGGACATGACAGAGGTAGAAGAGGAGACAGAGTATTTTAATGATGCCATTAATTAGCAAAAATTACCAACAATAGGAAAACATTCTATACAAATTTAACACCCTACGGGGATGGGAGTAGGACTAGGAGCAGGAGCAGAAGTCGCAGAGTCAAAGACGTGGTCGGAGCAGGAGTCCAGGGCATCGCAGAAGCCAGTGCAGCAGTTGGCCCTGCTGGACCTTTTGGCCTGTTGTAACACCTTTTGATTTACGTGCACCGCTCGTGGGCCATAAAACAAAGTTAGAACCTTTCGCAGCTAGAGACGAGAGCCGACACTGCTCTGATCTATGTCCGAGTGTGTTCCTAGGGCTCTCTGGGCTCATGTCACGCGGCAGGGCGCCGCCGTCTGTGCGAAATACAAAACAAAAAAAAAAACAAAGAAAGAGAACAAAAATTGCTGAGGGCATAATAAAAACGTCATGTCCTTGTGCAAGCCACGAGATCTGTGTGTGAGTGTGTGTGGCCAAGCCGAGGGGATCGGGCCAGGACTTTGGACCAGGTCCAAAAGGTGCTAACTGCGGCTGGCCTGATATTTTTGTGTGTGTGTTGTTTCTGTTACTTTATTGTCTGTCATTTTTGCCAGCCAACCAACAAACATACTATCTCTACCTCCCTCCCTCCCCATTGTGCCGTTCTTTTGTTTTATTGTTTTTTGCGCGTCATTATTTCTACTTTAACGTTGTTTGTTTTTCTCAGCTCAGCTCGCTACGGTTCAGTTGAGTTCGGCTTGGGTAGGAAGTCTTCTAGGCCTCATGGTTCAAGGGCTATGTTTGCTCTGACATTGAGTGACATTGCAGTGCAACTGTCCATTTTCGGTGTCTCCGTATTTCATCTCATCCTCTCTCCCTCTCTTGGTTCTTCGACTCTGTCTGGTTTTATGCCTGTTGCAGCTTTACCTTAATTAAGGCTTCAGGTGTAAAATGCTCATAAAATGGAGCGAGCGCCGCTGCCCGACAGCAAATTATGCGAACACACACATCGCACACACACACACTCACTCTCTGGTATCCTCCTTCTTTTTGAGCATATTGCAAATCGATTCGCTGGAAAAATAAACTTGAATTGTTGCACTGACAACGTCGTCAACGTGCCCCGTGCTGCACGATGATTATGCAGCTTGTGGCAGGTTGTAAACTGAACTCTCTTACTATGTTATGTTGATAGAAGGTCCTAGAAACTAGACTGCGTTTTGGATGAGAAAGTTAAAGCAGTTTCATTTCATCAGATTCGTTTTACAATATTCTTATTCTCTTCCCATTCCCTTCTTTTACCAGGAGGCACAGACTGCAGACTGCCGTGTACGGTCAATGTCCTATCTTAAGTTTTCGAGTTCTTTTCGGAATTTCGAATTTTGTTTTATGTGCTTAAGACGCCAGAACTGTTACCTGCCAATTGGCACAGCCGACAGCTTTGCGGTCTCCCAGTCGGCTGCCGCGTCCCTTTAATAATGAGATAAGAAAACATTTTACGTTTCGATTTTTGGTTCAACAGGAGCTTCTCGACTCCGAGGATAACTCTATTAAAAATTATTGAGAACATTATTTTACGGCCCCAGCACACATTGGAGCATTGATTGCTTTTGGCTGCGCAGCGGAAATCGCTTAATGGTATTCTTAGGAAACCATTTAGGACAAAACCTCCCCTAGGTGGTCCCCGGTTACGTCAGTTGGTTACCCCGTTGCCTGAGCCTCGCAATTAACTGCTATAAATGATGTGCCAATTGTGTGCCATCAAATGCCTGCTCAATGGTTTGCCCACCTTCGTTCCCACACCCTTCCTTTAAGCCACCATTTTCCCCCATTTCCAGGCGTATTTCCCAACGTTTCAACCTCCCCCAATGGCCAGGCAAATGGGCAATTACCCATGGCTACAAATGTTGCCCCCAGCAAGGTGTCGGCAGGCACGCATTGTCATTTAGTCAGACGAGCTCAAACACGAATGGCAAAACGAATGTGAATGCCAATACGAGTGTGAGTTGGGGTATTCATGCTATTCGTGATGCGACTGCGATGCATTCACTGTGGAAAATAACCTGAATTTGGCTAATGATACATAAACAACACGAGAAATGAAACCATTAGGTGACTGATTATAACATAAACAATGCATTATTAGATTCGTATATCCATTACAGCAGAGCAAGTTTGTTGGAAAGTACAGAATAAAGGGGAAGTCTCTAAATTGTCACTTTTATACAAAAACTACGACTGCAGACGTTATTTAACACTGGCGCCATGGTCATTAAGTTTATAATGCGCGCAAAGTTGTTGAGAATTCTAAAGAAAAAATCATGTCGAGCTATTTTCAAAGACAATTTCAAATGTGACAACATAATTGTCACTCTTTCAGTTTTATTCAATCAAAAACTGTGACTTGTGTCAACAGACATTACTCAACACTGGCGGCATAAGTATTCAAGCTTTTGATAATTCTAAACAAAAACACTTGTCGAGCAATTTTCAAATATAATTCCAAGGGAAGAAAACTTAATTGTCACTTGTGCAGCCTTATTCGATCAAAAACTGTGACTTAAGTCAACGGAAATTGCTCAACACTGGCGCCACGGAGACTTAAGCAGCTGAAGTCGACATCTAGCAGATATTCGCAGGCGTCGCGTGCAGCTTTTGCTTAAAACGTGGCTTATACAACCGACAGACACGCAATTCTGTTAACCGAAAAATCGACAAAAAGAGCCGAAACGAATAACCAAATGAGCCGAGGCCCCCTTTGGCCCATGGCCTGCCCCTACGTGCGCCCCTCCACGTTAACAACTGCCTAAATACACAAGTTTTTCTTCTTTTATTTTCGTATGATTAAAAGAGCCATTTGCATGGCGAATGAGGAAGGGGCAAGAGGAGCCAAAGAGTGCACTTGAAGCACGAAAATGTCGACCAAGACCCAGACCCGGCCCAAGTTCGAGTCATGCAACAAAATGTTAAAAGTTACCAAGGGCCCATATATAGTATATACGAACTATATGTGTAACCCTAACACCCGACACAAGTTATGAGATTACGGGAATTCAGAACTCAAACTCAAATTTGCATCACGTTGCACGCGATGTCGACAACGACGACGAATTTACGTAATTGGGAAAGTGCCTGTCCAAGCGAGAAGAGGAGAAATGGAGAACAGTGGAGAAATGTTGTCTCTTTTTTCCCTCTGTGAATGAATTGATTTATTTGCTACACAGACAAATTAATGCATTTCCGTTCCGGGCGCCCTAAACGGGGCCTCCCAACTTGGATTTGACAGCTGACGCGTCACGAGGCGGCTACCAAGTTGGCCAATCTGCCACAAATAGCTGGCTAAAGTTTCCTTAAATCTGTTTTTTAGGTTTTTAAGTTGTGACATTTTCTGTGACAGTCTTTTTGTCATTCTTTGCCAATTCCAGGAACTTGCAAAGTATTTTTAAAATCTTATAAATGGAATTATTGAGATAGTCTGAAGTGACAAATGAACAGGAATATCAGAGTAGAATAAATGCAGTTCAATGTATAATATTATATCATATCATGCTCTTAATACTTCTTCAATTGGATCTAGTTATTTATATATGTAATTCAACAGAAATTTCCATCAGCTGTCCCTTAAATGCTTGTTTAACCCAACTACCGCAACCCTTTGATCGTTCAATAAACTGTTAGATGATCAGGCGCAGTCAAGTGGCTCACTACAAACTTCCCCAGCCAGCTGCCTCCTCCTCAATTTAGGCTTCTGGTAAGCGTAGCACACTTCAAGTCATTAAATTGTACATTTTACGAGTCTTCGGCAGTTAGACAAACCAGAACATAACCGATCAGAACGATCAGAACCTGAACGTGAGCCTGAGCCTGCGATCTCTCAGTGGGGTTTGGGCCATAAAAGAAATGCCGCTTTCATGGCAACGGCGTTGGGATGAAAACAAAACGCCGCCGATCGGGACTGATCAACGGCGCAATAAATTCATCAAACAAATATCGGTGGCCGACGACTTTGCGCCATAATCGACATGAATATTAAAACCACAAAACTATAATCAGTGCGATATGATCGCTCGTCTGTGCTGCGGCCCGGCAAACATATCAATCTCAATCTCATGTAGAACGGACTTCAATCGCTACGTTCAACCGATCAACGATCGCAGCAGCCGCCACCGTGTGTTGTGTGGACCCTTTTTGGGCCATTAACTGACTGCAGACGACCTAATGGACATGATCTTTCGTCACTCCCAGCAACAACGAAGCGAAGCGAATGCACCTTTTTATATTTCTAAGCAGCAGGCACAGCCCCGCCCTACCCTGCCGTACTCCTCTCCTCTCCTCTCTATCCCTCAGTTTCAGTTGCCTCTCATAGGTTTGATCTTGATCTTGTGGCCCGTCGACGACGTCTGTGTCGCATGTTGTTGATCCCTAAATACCCTTTAAATCGTACGTAATTCCCTGCACGGCATTTATCATCATTATTATCAGTCTGAACAAATGCTCGCCGGACACTTTCGAGTCCTATGAATAATTTGTGCGCTGATCAGATAGGAATTCTTAGTGCTGATCGCGACAGATGCGACCCATATATATCATTTGGGCTCAAAGAGGAATGCGGATAAAATTTAAATTGATTCGAGTTGAAAATGTTTTGCGCTGCGAGAGAGTTTTAATTTGGAAGTAAATGTTATAGAAAATATTGAATATCTAAGTACAAATTGGGGAATTCTTGCACGAAAATGGATCTTCATGTAATACTAAGACGATCTATGACATTTAATACGATGAAACTTCTTTCTCACGCCCCAAATCCAAATGATTTCTAAGAACTTTTGATTTCAATGCATTGACTAGCCTGAGACTGGATTTCAGCTCCTTTGTCAGGTGCTTGGGCTGAAGTGCGTAATTGCTGACAAGGCAGCTCCTGCCAGTTGGAACTGTTTGGAGATTACCAATAGAAAAGCGAATCGAAGAGGAGAAGTGGAAGAAAGCAGAGTGCTTTGAAGCCAAGCCGAAGTCCCAAACCAGACGCATTGTTATTCAAATTTCAGGGCAGATAGAGACAGAAAGAGGGAGAGAGCATGAGGGAGAGAGACATACTTGAGTGTGGAACGGTAGTGAGGCGGGAATTCAAAATGGGAATGGAAATTGGGAATGGGCAGCGGTGTTGAGAATGGGAAAACTACATCAAATTGGCGCTTAAATATTTTCCTAGCACAACTGTGGGAAACAATAATATTGAAACAGAGATGGGAAGAGCAAGAAGAGGAAAGAGGCAAGAAAGCGCGTTTGCTTTTACCTTCTTTTACTTAAACTGTAAACTTGAAATGGCCACTTGAGTTTTGAAGCGTTAAGTGGAAATCAATGGCGGTGCTCAGCTCAACTCGGTCTCTGTCTTGGTCTTGGGTCTGACTCTGTCGTTCGACTGTCTTCGGCTGTTTCGGGATCGTGTTGGAAGAGAAAGATCGAGTGAAGCAATTGACCAAAAACTGTCGAACTGACGATCGGCAAGCGGTACACTTGTTCAGCTTTGTTGTTGACCATGTTTCGCCCCTAGACGAGCGAGCGCGGTAGGTAACCAGAAATGCAGTAGGAGTAGGGGCAGCAGGAGGAGTTCAACAGCAAGAAGAAGATGATGATGAAGAAGAAAGAGTGAGAGCGAGAAGAATTTTGTTTTCTGCTGACATTTGTTGTTGTCGTCGTCGACGTCGTCGGCGTCTCTTGGAAATTTGTTTGTGCGCAACGGAAATGCATTTATTTGTCCACAACTTGGACGGCGTTTAATGAAGTGACCGCCTCTCTGCCTAGGCACTCTTCCCCCCTTTCCCTCGCTGCCCCTCTGCATTCCAGCCTCTCTCCGTCTCTTTCTCTGTCCACTCTGCCACTGTCGGGGCGTTAATTGATGAATCTGCAGCAGGTTCAATGAATACACCACGACTAACCCTGGAATCGCTTTTGGCCTGGGCATGTGCTATTTCTGGGAATTTTCACGGCATGATTTCCTTTCTACAAGCAGCATCTCTTTCGGCTTTTCATGTTAAACACATCTATTTAGATTTTAATGATGTTTGTAATGATGGTGCTAAATATTTCCCACATCATATTATCACCTCAACTCAGCTCAACCAAGATCGTACCAACTCAGGGCTTATTGTCGCATCATTGAGTAAAATTTTGTTGGTTCTTTAAGGTCGTTAGGTTTTCGGATATCGAGATGCATATGTCCGATAGCTCTAATATTTATTTGCCTGACATTGAGACCAGCTGGAACTTAATGTAGTATTTAGCTCTCTATCGCATAATAAAGGCTACATCAATAAATAATAAACAAAGGTCATAATCTGGGCAAACAATACGAGGGGCTCTTGGTTTATAGCAACTCGAATTACATAAATCGCAATTTAATCGAATTACATAAATAAACTAGAATGGGGGCATAAATAAATGTGATTAACAGCAGTTGGACTTGAGTGGGCTTAGATTATACGCACTTAAAAGGGGGAAACCCATACAAATGTTAGGAAAGGAAGAAATCTAATACATCTATATGTATCACCAGATAGTAAACATATTGATAAAGATACAATCAGGAACTGTACATTAATGATACATTCACCTATTATCATATCATACATGCCGCTCTATGTTGGTTCTGAACATATAGAATGGTATATTGACTTTTTGGAACTGAATTTTCTGACTTCTTTCTACTTTTTTGATTGATCGCTGGCGCTGCGGCCTTGCGGCAATGCCCGACAATGCTAAACAGTTTTAATGAACTACAGGGCAAACAAAGCGCCGCATTGAAGAGTCTTTTGAAAGTCCATGGAATTGTCTGTGAAAATGCGCAGGGCTCGGCCGGGCTGGCCCACCTCTTTGGGGGCCCATGAGCCCCGAAATCCCAAGGCAGATGTCTGTTGCTATAAAACAATGATCGCTTGGGAACGAGAAACTACCCGTTTACCCGGCGCAAACCCTTGTCTATTTGATCAAGAAATTAACAGATTCCAACTTGTTATATGCGCAGCGAGCATGTCTCTTGCTCTTCCTCTTCCTCTTCCTCTCTCTCTGTTCTGCTCGCGCTTTGTTGAGGGTGAGGTGTTGATTGGGCAACGCCCTGGACACCAGACGATGTTGCCACAGTCGTGCAGGAAGGGGGAGGTATACAATATGTAGAAACGATTGCGTTCTTAAATTTATGAGCGCACATGATGAGCTATAAAATGTTTTATAGCCGAGGGCATCTAGGGCTCTAGTTCTACCTATGCTACCCTTTCGCATGTGGCATGTGGCATGTACCACACGACCTCAACAATTTTCACCGAGTCTCAGGCATTTTTTCCGTTTGTCTCGAATTAAATCACGTGATTTATTGACGGTCTCTCAATCGGAAAACTCTCTGCTCGTTTGTGGTCTGCTCCTGCTGCCGCAGGGAACTGCAAACATGGAAGGGGTGGAGTTAAGAGGGAAAAGGGGGCGAGGTTAGTGAAAGTGCTGGGCAGCCAATTGATTAAAATGTCAAGATTCATTAGCCACGCGGCGCTTGATTGCATTGCACACAGCACAGAGGCGGTTCAGCGGGCAAGCGGGCAAGATTACAATCGGCAAATTTATCATAACCAGCGTAATAAACTATATATGGTGAGTCTATTGTATAACTGTCCTCTGTTTTCCCCCTATTTACACAGTTGTTTCTATAATTCCTCAAAAACATCGAAAACATTTGCAGCCTTGAGTCCATCGTGGGGAATACCCGAAATAACCATCAAAAACAAGTGAATCTCTGGTTAAACCCAGCCACAGGCTTATAAAGGTCCCATATTTTATTCATGAAACATGGAACATAATCCTGGCGTACCTGCTTCCCATGCAAATGAATGAAATGCCGAGGAAAATTGTGAAAATTCTCAGATGCTTCGCGCTGGGCGTGCAAATTGACAAAGGAACTTTTCGCACATTAGGCAGCAGTACACACACACAAGTGTTTAAAGGTCCTTTGCTTTTCCAGCACCTTTTTGCACCTGTTGTTTTGAATTTGTCGTGCTGCTTGAGAAACTGTGAGGAAAAACAAAGGCGCGTTGTGCAGGGTATTTAAGGTACTGCTGTGAGTGTAGCTCGTGCTGCCCTCAACCCTCAACCCTCGATCCTCGACTTGGGACAGCTGCAGCCTCTAATTAGCCATGGTCATATTTAGCTGTTGTTGTTGTGCGGGCTGTGTGTGTGTGTGGATTTTGTGCGGGCTCAGCAATGGGCTGACAGTTGCCGCTGCTGCTGCTGTTGTTGTTGTTGTTGCTGCTGTTGCTTGTTGCGGCCTGCCGACAAAGTCCAGTGAAAGTTGACTCGCATCGTTGCGAATTTTTATTAGTTTTAGTCGACAGTGAGTGCAATAAATTTCGCACTTTATGCCGTGTCTGAAGCCTGGTCTACTAATCTGAAAATTGCATCGACTCGCAACGATAGATGAAAGATATATACATATATTCTTTAAGAGTACTACTGAACCGGTATAAAAAAAGTAAAGATCTCGAAAAGTAACCGAAACAATTTGCTGAAGTTTGATTGGGGCAAGAATTGCACAATTTAGTTAAGAAATTGCAAAAGAATGCACAAATTTACACAGTTTGGAACGTTATTCATTATTTAGGCAACGAGCTTATTTACTCATTCATAACTCATGCGACAGCTACTGTTCGAATTAGGTATTCACAGAGACTCGAGCACATTTCCTTAAGCCATTCATAACTCATACTTACGAGTGGCTGTGACAGTTCATGCATGGAATGTTTTCGGTTCTCCTCTAGTCTGCCAGAGATAGATGTAAATGAGAGACTCCAACACGTTTGCAACATTGTTACTAACGGGGGCAAGTGTTGCACTGAGATTTTGGCTAAGTTCGGTTCGAAATGGGATCACTTGAATTGTTTGGGGAATGGAAGACATTTAATATGATGTGTGTGTGATGGTATTTCCTGCAGACGTGTCGATAAACAAAGGCAGGGGAGAAGGCAATTGAGAAATGTAACAAGGGCACTTGAGACTTCGGAAGTCGGGCTTGTTGTGGGTCTATGTTGATTCTCTTTGGTTTGTTTGGTCTGTTCGTAAATTTATTGGCTACTTACGTATCTGTGAAATGTCTGTCACTGAGACTGTTCCTTCCGCAGCTAGGTGTATGGCTTTGTTGTGTGCACACTGTGACATTATTACGTAATCTTCTACTGTACATAATGCACCTGAAATCACCACCTGAAACGAGAGAGAGCACAGACATAGAGAGAGAGAGAAACGTGATGAACAGAGTCAGAGACAGAGGGAAAGTTTCAGTTGAGCTGGCATTGTACCATAGTTTTCTTATCGCTATCGCATGCGTATCTATAACAGCCAATCAATATTGTATCTAACAGATACAACACACACAAAACCTAAATTGCATACCAGTGTTTACACCTTGTCGCACAACTATTCAACGCGCCTTTTTATTAACTCCCCTGCCCCCCACCGTCCCTTACCATTCCTGGCCACCTCTGCCTGTCCCACTGCAACCCATGGGGTAGCTCGGTAGTTGCCAGTCGGTAATTTATCATGTTTGATTAGTTGTCTCCTTTCGACACATTTTATTACAATCATTCATAATCGGGCCTGTGATTTAATGAATTTATTGTTTCTGCCTCGCTCCCTCTTCCCCACTCTCGTCTCCCTCTTTTCTTTTATTATTACACTAGGTCAGGTCGTAAATCAGATTGCCACTGTATCGAACTATCGCGTTGCCTTTATGGCTTATACTAAATCTATCGAGTTGCTTCTTTCCTTCTAATTCCGCAAATTACGTGATCAGTTCAATTCAATTTCTTTGATTTTGAGTCGTAGTCTCTCTGCTTATCTCTTAATTTATTGTTTTATGGATTGAAATATTTGCTTAACAAACCGTTCTAGACTATTCCGATTTGGCACAACTGATCCAATACCATTTGTTATATGAGTCCGCTTGTCTTATCTGCTGCTGTCTTAAGTCTTTATTTCCCCCATCTAAAACTCTTGACTACCCTTAAATGTTTGGCGCCACAACAAAACCCTTCAATGACAGACCACCCAATGCGGCTTCACTCCAGCCAAGGCCCCTTGAGACTCGAAACGCAGCCTCATTCACAAGTACAGGCCACAAATTAGTCGATACTTCCTGAACTACTCGAAGCAGACTGAAGAAAACTGTTACCAAAACTGGAAAACTGAGACCCATTGAAATCTTATCAAAAGCCGCGCGCACACGCTTTGTAATGTGTCCCCCACTATCGCTACTCTTTCTCCTTACCTCTCTTCTTCTTCTTCTTCTTTGCTCACTCCATCTACCTTAGCTGGAAATTTATGCTCCACATAACCTCGTTTCATTCCCGCCGTGCTGAGTTTTTCCCAAGCGTAGTTAACGCTGCTACTTCAACTTAGTTCGAGATATTCCTACAAAGGGGGCCGGGCTGAGAGGGGGTGTGCGGGTGGTAAAACGCATTATTTTGTAATTATCGACAGAGTTCTAATAAATAAAGCGAACGAAGCAAGACAAGAACGGCAACAACAACAACAACAGCAACAAACGTTGCAAGGCCCTGTTATAATTTTGTTTTTTCTTGATTTTTTTTTTGGGTTGATGAAATTATGAATGAAGATAAGGTATGCCACAAGCTTGAATGGATGTGTGGGTGTGTGTGAGTGAGTGTGTGTGTGAGTAGGTGTGTTTGAACAGCAAGTGCTTGGCAAAGTTGTTGTTGTTGTTGCTGCTGCAGTTGTTGATGGATCTGCTTAGCATATTAGCAAGTTTCTTAACTCCAAACTGCTACCCTGCAAAACTTGCTATATCTCATGAATTTAATGCATATCTTAAACTTAACGTTAACTATTTGTTACTCTCTTTGCTTTAACTAGTTGCAGGGTATTTAACGGACAGTTTTGCCTTTCAAATGCTTCACTTTTAGTTATTGCTTTGCAATTTCGAGCGTGTCTAATGCGAATTTTCACGCAGATTCTTAACATTTTCGCAAATGCGCAAAGAAATTGCCGTAAGATTCGTTCACATTTCAGAATTTCGTAATTGAACTCGACTAGGAATGTGCCCGGACTATATAACTGATATATAGAGACATGGTAATGAATAGTTAGTATACTTTTAATGGTAATAAATGGATAACATTAATAAAAGATGATATATAAAGAGTTTCCTTAGGTTGCACCTAAGTCGAGTATGAGACTTATTAGTTCCTTAGCAAATACCCTGCATGGGGTATACCACCCTTGGCTATACTCACAATAAAAAAGAGCAGTCTTTTTAACTGATTCGACATTCATTCGGCGATTAATGTACATAATTTTAAGCCATTTACTGCCAATCGTGCAGTAAACTAAAACTCCAACGTCGTCGTCCTGTCTATCCTCACTGTCCCTGTCCTTATGCGCGCTGACATTGAGGGCTTTTGTGGGCGTGGTAAATCAATGTTGTAATCGAAGAAGAAGAAATTTCTTATATTTCACTTGATGCCGCCAAAGAAAAAAAATGTTGCCAATTTTGATTGATGTGAGCCAATAATGAACAACAACAACAGTTTGGCTTATTCAAAATGCACACACACACACGACACACACGCACACACACGCGGCATTTTTGGCACTAACATTTCGTGCGATTGGCAAATGACAAATCGAAAGAGGCGACTGGCGATAGGCGACGGCACTTCCGTTTCCGTTTGAACGATAAACAACAACAACAGCAACACTGCCGTCAAAATATTTCAGCACGTTTTCTCACGTTTTGCACTTCGATTTTATTTTGTTTTTTGTTTGATTTTATTTTACTTTTTTTTGGCTTGATATTTAGCTTTAATTTGGCTTTTGCGCTAACGGTAAATGGGCGAGAAATCGCATGTGTATATTTGTGAAACTGTGGAAACAGTGGAAACTCTGTGTGGCTCGCAGAGTTGAACGTCTTTGCAGGGCGATTGAATTATCGAGACTAACCGAAACGAAACGTGCGACATTTTTTGTTGCTGTTGCTCTTTGGCTGTGGCTGTTGCCGCTGTTGTTGTTGTTGTTGTTGTTGCTGCTGCTGTTGTTGTTGCTGGATACGGATACACGGCCAACATTGGCTGCGGCAGCGACTGCGGCTGCGAGCTGCGCTGCACAGCAAACATGTTGCATGTCGAACTTGCGCACGAGCCACCAAGCGAGTCCTATTCAAATTGCATGCTATATATGCTATAGTGGCTTAGTCTGAGTGCAAGTTGGTGCAGAAGTACAACAATATATTATTGAAAACAGAAAAGAATTTGAATTATAGCAGGAAATTTAATCTGCAGAAGAATTTGTTCCTTTTATACTTTTCTTTTGCCATAGAACTTTTAAAATAGTGTTAAAGTGTAGTGCAGTAGTGCTGTATAACAACACTAAATTCTATTTAATATTCCCACTCTTGTGCTATACTTATCAACTGCACAACTCAACTACCCCACAACGCGCATTTGTTTACAAATTCATTTTATAGCATGCGATAAAAGCATCGAGCGCGGCCAACGCGCTGTTAGCTAACAGCGGCTGCACATCGAACCTGTTGTATGAACTGTTAGCATCGGCCAACACTGTTATCGGTTCGAGTTTGGGCAATGCTGTTAGATAACATGTTATTGCTTCAATGAGAAGGCAATAAGGGAGACACAGGAAGGAAGAAGTTCGACTGGGCGGGAAATATTTGAATTGATAATTGAATGAATAATTTTAATGATATTTCAGTTGTTGTGTGGGGAATATTCCATATTAAAGATGTGTTAGAAAAGTCTAAAATTAATTAAATATTTGTTTTTTATCTAAATGACAATTATAATTAGGCCTACATGTTTGAGGTGGGATATGTTGTATTATTTTCATAAAATGTATTATTATTATATAAATCATTTTTACATATTTAACTACGGAACATTGTTGATTAAAGATATCCAAAATATATTTAATATATTGTATTATTTTTTCATTATATTATTCCCTAAAACTATTCCGAAAGCTTGACAACTTTCAGTGATTATTTCACCAGCAATAACAGCAAATGTACCTCCTACATATCCTTCACTATTCTATTCGTATCCTGTCCATTAACAGAGTGCTGTCAGTCGAGAGAGAAGCAGGGGAAGATAATAAACTGGACACGCGTTCGCCATTAATGAGCTCAATAATGAAAATTGCAATAGTTCCGGGTGTCCATAAAAATCGGTTAACGCCCACGCAGTAAAACTGGGAGCAACCCTCGGGGTGAGTGAGAGTGTGTGGCACAGTTTAAAGCGATTAGGGTCACAACAAAGGAGTGCAAAAGGGACTCGAGGAGGACCCGCATGCCGGGACTTCCGTTTTGTCTGGGATAATGCCAAAGTGGTTCGAGTTTCTGCCATGTCATGTGGGTGGCACCGCATGCGGAAGTTGCCCAAAAACTGCAAGCGAATTGATTCAACGTTGATTGACAATGCCCGAGGGGCAAATGGACATGGGGGGGAGGGAAAGACAAAGGGGAGGGGCCTGGCGAGAAGTGTTAGGTGCGGCCAACTGTCAATCGATTCAAATTCATCGACATGGACATCGCATGTCCGTCCCATCTTCATTGTTCAGTGCACAATGGCGATTTATGCTCCTTCGACTGAGACCTCTTCCTCTCCCCCGCTTTGCCCCTCTACCCTCTTTGTGCGACGTCCTTGTAATCCTCGATAATGGGCTATTGTCAGCGCGACTGATGCTTGACGCCTGTGACGACTGGCACTCGGTGACGCGTCCGTTGATTGGTGACGCACACTGTAACAAGGAGAGAGAGAGAGAGAGGGGATCTGTTTGTGTGTGTATTGGTCTTGGGAATCGTATTGGATTACCCATTGCTGTAGCAATTAAGCAAAGAGTCTCTTGTAAGCGCATTACAGCTTGATTGGTGGATTACTTTCTGCAGGCACTGTAGTTGATTGAAGCGTGCGAATCGGGCAAGGATTTGCAACATATGCGATATTAAAGTGCTTACTCTATACGAATTTTACAGGGTATTTATTGCCAAACCCCACATTTCATTAATTCTATTTATCGATCTATCACGCTGTGGTCAGTTACAGTGATCCTTCAAACTATCGATAGTCCACGGCAAAACGATCAATCGAGAATTCTTTTATCTAATTACAGGTGGAACGACACGCCCCCAGGTAACTACAAGTGTGGCCAGCGACTCGGGGTGAGTAATGCGAATCAAGATACCATTGCGTATAATTAATTTCCCAATTTATGCTACAGTTTCATGCGCTCTATGCACTATGTCTCTGTCGCTCGCCCGTGGCGCACTGATAACCGATAACTGTTAATCGCAATCCATCACTGTGGGTGACTCACAGAGTTGCTGGGATTGGCGCATTCCATTGAGAGAACTCTGTTATACTGTTAACTCATTCCCTAGCTGTTACCAGGTGGCAAGCGAGAGAGATGGAGAGAGTGAGATATTGTCAAGTCATCGACTGACCCAACTGACTTATCGCTGTGACGTCACAAGAATGTACGCACAAATTGAACACCCCAGATTAGATAGACAAGCCTAAGCAAAACACGCTAGCTCCTATGAGGTTGCCAACTGACAGTCCAAATTGCCGGGCCCTTGGAATGCCAATTTGCCACTTGAGGGAAATTAATCACGCCGATGTTGCAAGTTCTGATATCGATATTATATAGAGTGCTCCAGATTTGCGGGGGGGTTTTCTCTGATATCTTGTAACTGCAGGAATTTGTTACTGTTTACAGCAGAAGATTTGCACGTGTGTAGACTAATTTTAGCTATCAAAGTCCAGTACAGAGTCCGTTTAAATTGGGCACTTCAACTCGAAATCTCTTGTCTCGGCCCTTTGCCAAAACAAATAGAAGCGATTCTTATCGCAAACCTCTCAGACGATGTGAAGTCTCAGTAAACAGTTCAGATAATTTCAATTAGATGTATTTAGCCAACGGTAACCCAGTAGACGACGTGTCCCAGGGATTTGGATTGGACAAACATATTCGAGTACTGTAAAATTGCCGATTGCTTATTCCAAGAATGCGAAGAGCTTTAAGGCTTCTTGACTAGTGGCGCAATTTGAAGTATTAAAAATGTTTAACGTAGCACATTATCTCTTAATTGTATTGCTATTATTGTTTAGAGATTGTTAGGTATATGAAAAAGGGTTAGGTTTAAGAAAATTTATGAGGAAGGTAGAGTTAGCTATGGCAAATAATATAATAATAATATAAGTAAAATTCTTTAGCTTTTTGTTCATCATGTAAACCTTTGCAGTCGTTTACAGAGTCTGCAACACTATAAGTATGGCGATCTGGCAGCACTGAATTTAGCAATAACAGTTTCATTTATTAATTTGCAAATATATCAATCTACGTATTTAAGTTATCGATATCTATGTAATAATCGGAAAGTCGTTTACTTTAAATCGGTAATTAAGGCTACTAATACAACCAAAACTTAATCTTAATAAGTCGCAAAATCACTGCAAAACTTGAAGTACAATGCATAAAAATCTTATTAAAAATAATTAGAATAAAATGCCAACAGCAACAACACAACTACCACCACTAACAACATTAACAGTCACTGCGAAGTTAGTAGCCAAGCCCCTTCCAATTGGCCTTTTGACTTGCCGCCTTCGACACGACACGTTTGCTTAACTCAACAAATTAATTGTGAGTATTTTAAAATTTTGGCAACATTGTTAACGTTTCGACGGCCGCAGTTGGCAGCAACCACTTGAACCTTGTGACCGCATCAGGTGACCGCGATTAGAGCTGTAAGTGCGCCACGGCTAATCTCCGGAACTAAAATCTGCCAGTGGCGCCATGACTGACTCGATTTGATTGATTGATTGCCCCTCGCTGCATGTGGCGCACTTTGGACCCACCCGCACTGATTGTAATTACAACGGATAGTACGGGAATGTGTGCAGCACACAGAGGCGAAGTTGTGAAATTGATAACATAAGTGATTGCTGAACTGATTTGCTTGCTTGATTTGCGCGAAATACTTTGAAGATGACAAATAGCAAGAGGTATTTCGACACACCCGCTGTGGGTACCTACTATTTGTAGGGCTAAGGCCTGTTTAGTTGGAATTCTTTGTAACATTCCACAGTGAACACAGCGTGGTTCGATAAACATGTCAAATTGCTATCAATTAAACATAGAATAGAAATATTATTATTCCTTTTTTGTTTTATTTTGTGGGCCCGCCCGAATTCTGGAATTTCTCGCAAGTTCAATCAATAATCGTATATTGAACGGAGATATCAGTAAATTGAGTCGAACACGCGTCAAGTGTTGTTATGGTTCTCTGTCTCTATCTCTCTCCTTCTCTGTAAACTTCCTTGAACTCTTTTTAATTTCATTAGATTTTTAACTTCATATAAATAAATTTAGAATGCCTTCTTTAAATCAACTTAAAGATTTCTTTTATTCAACAATTTATTCACTAGCTCAGATTTATTTGCTGCTTTTATAGCACAATTTCTGGTGTGGTTTGCGTACCATAAAATTACTAGACTTCGCGAACATTGTACCATAAATAAACAGAGCGCAGTACCCAACATGTACGAGTACTAAGCTCTGTTTTCCGATCTCAGTCCCTTCGATTGTCCGCCTCATATCTAAGCAGAGTTCATTGTATTCTCGCGAAAAGGAATCCAGCTGTCTTCGCCTCTGCCTCTGCTCATCCTTATCAGCTTCGAAGCGCCGAGCTTAATGCTTATTTATAACGGTACCTCGATGCTATGCGATTGTGTGACGTTCTGTGCAGATTTATGGCCAAAGACGCGGCCTAATTGAAATCGTAAAGATTGCGGGCAAATCAAATCAAAACAAATCGTAAATAAATCTGAAATTATTTCCAATTCACGTACCAAAATACTAGACTATATATATCGCTATATCTACCATATACGTGTATATATATGTATATATGTGTGTGCTGTAAGCTGGGCGGAATTCCAATTCCACTTGGCCATTTGCACTTGACAATACAAACGAATCGGAGCGGGCTATCGGCCACGTTTGATGTGGCATCCACTTGCATTGAACTTTGGAATCGCATCGTATATTACGCGGGACAGCTGACTTATCGATACGCCGGCTGGGGTGCAGGCCATGCGAACAGAAGGGGGGGGGGGGTGCTGTCTCCGCCTCTTCTGTGGCCCCACTTGAGTTGGCCATTTCCGCGGGCGAAGCTAATGAGCATTAATTGATTTCAAATGCCTTAGTGGGCGCACTTGACGAGGGCCCTGATTTACGATACGATACGATAATTACACGCAAGCACACACACACACACACGCATACACACAAATGTGCACGTGCAGTAAAATACGATACATTGTGGACAGGATTCTGCGGTTTCCTGGGCACGTGTGCGTCCATTTGTTGTTGCACTTTTGTTTTTTGGGCGCGTAATGTAATCACAAAGCGTCGACAAACAACGACGGCTGCAACCGCAAAGTCAACAAAATACCCAGCACACACACGCACGCACTGACACACACACATGTATTTAGATACATGTGTATCTACAATGTGCTCGTATGCGTTTTTGGCGTGTGGCCACCGCCAGTGCCAGTGCCTTCGGGCCAATTCGTGTTTAATAAGTAATAAAAGTGATTAAAGCAAATCTAAACGCTTGTTTCACGTCGACTTTGTTAATTACACTCGACTCGTTAGAGGAAGGGGGACGAAATGGAGGCCGAAGGGGGGCAAGGCAACTCCATTTGTTAATCAAAATATCGCTGAGCCATGCAAAATGCAAATGTTGTAAGGCAATCAATAGAACCGGAAGCCAAGGCAAGCGGACGGCGCTTTGATTTGCTTGTTTAAGTAATTACATAATGCGAAATTGAAGTGCCACTCCCACACGCCCACACCACAGTGGGGCAAATACAGTGGCACAATAATTAATTTTGTCTCTGGTAGTTTTTTAAAATTTGTTTAAACGGTTTTTTGCTTGGAAATTATTCATAACGAATTTCATTTACAAAATTGACTATTTCTTTCCACTGTGCCAGTGCAGGTGGACTTGAAGGTCCATTTGGGGCGTGCCACACACCCTCGTGTTGCATGTCGTGCTGTGGCATGTTTCTCAAACCCTGCAACGTGTTGTTTTTTTGGCCTTTTGGCATTTTCAGTTGCCATTTTCTAGCGGAAATGTGCGCCAAAATGTTTGCGTGCCGTTCCCAGTTAGTGTGTGTGTGTGTCCGTGTGCGTGTGTGCGTTTCATGTAGCTTGAAATATTTGAAATTTAAGTAGAAAAAAATATGCTAGAGGAAGAGTGGGGAAGGGGTAGGGGGAGGCAACGAAGAGGCCGCCCGCGTGCAAATGGCGCCGGCAAATGCGTTCATTGAACTGCCAAGAAATGCAATAAAAGGGAGAGAGAGAGAGAGAGAGAGAGCGAGAGCAAAAACTAGAATATCTGAAAGGAAAATAAATACGTTGAAAAGTCGTCGCCAAGACAAACAGACAGCAGCGTGTGGCGGATTTATGGCCAACTCGGAGCCGCAGCCGGAGCCAGAGCCAGAGCTGGGCTACCTCGTCCTCGTCTTCTCGTCCTCTGATGCGTCTCCATGTCTTGTGCGGAAGCGGAAAGACGCACAACTTGCGTCTTGTGGCAACAGGACGCGCGGACGACCGCAGAACGAAGCTTCGAAGGAAGCTGTCAAAAGGCTGGCAACCCCTTAAGGGCTGCCAAAAAAACGGAAGCGAATTATGTTTGCCTTATGCGAAAAGGGTCCAAGTTGTCGTCGCCGTCGCCGTCGCTGTCTCTGTTTGTCGTCTGGGGGGTGAAATTGATATGCAGATGCACAATGTGAGCCACACAGTGCTGTGGCAAGTATCTGTATCTGTGCCTGTGCCTGTGCCTGGCCTGCTTAATGTGGCGAGAATTTAATATTTTAACAAGCGGTGCAGGGTATCAAATTTGTCTTTTATTGCTGCACATTACTCACAACTGAATGGGCAAAGTTATTGCGGGCGATTGCATAAGCGGCACAACATGGCGTATTATTAATATTCCCTTGTCTTCCTTTCCTTTAACAAATTGATCGAAAAACGACCGTAATAATCATTATTATTATCGTTGGCCAAAGCTAAAGCACTTGAAGTTGACCCGTGTGTGTGTGGAGCCAAGTGGGGAAGGTTGGGGGTTGCTTTCCCCTCATACGTAACTGATGATTACCCATTAGCTTGAGCAAGCAGAGCAATTTGAGGACATAAAAAGGAATTCCTTGCCTGTTGGCAAACTGTTTTATTGCGCTAGTGTGTTAGATTGTTTATCCATGGGATATGCGCCCTGAAAGTATGCTACGTTACTTTTCTTTACAACATTTCTCTAGAAAATATTGTAAAAATCATAAAGGGCGACTTCGATTGAGAATGTTAGTACAATATATATTCCTCATTGGGTTAATCAATTAATACTTTCTTCAGCATTATACTGCTCAGCTACGTGTATTATATCATCTTTTTTAGTAATCCTCCGCGACTGTTTGGCTTAAATAAAACTTGGTATCACAACATATTTCCTGCTAATTTATTGACAAATATAAATTTTAGAATTATTTTTGTCGTATTATCAGCGACCAGGGGCGGCGCAGCTGCTACGACGACGTCACAATTGTATCAGTGGCTATCTGGGCCCTATTTCCTTTTTCGTAAAGTCCATAGAGATGTTTGAACGCCCATAAATTGACACGGCTGGCTTTGACTCAAAGTTGTCAATCATTTCGTGTGTGTTTCTCTTTGATGTGGAAAGTGAGAGTGAGAGATTTTCCCGTCACTCAGCTTTTTGGGCAGCAGAAACATTTCAATTCCCTCAGCGACAGCGTCAAGCTGCCTTACTTAGTCGACGATGTTTGATTGTTTCCAGTGAAAATCAGAGCGGACATCGGTCGATTGAAGTCAACTCAAGGTTGCACCATATCGACTGGGTTAAGTTGGGACTGCGAGGTTGCCAGGGCAGTCTGACTGCCATCGTGAGTAGGCAAATTCAAATAAAGAAGGTGTGTTGGCTATGGTAGTGGTATAAGAAACTAATAACCCTTTTGCTTAAGCAGCTTTCAGTTTAAAAGAGCTTGGAACTGTATTCTTATAGCATAAGTGTTGATCTTGTTGGGTGTTAGATCTTGTTTTGAGGATACGAAATTAATAAAGCTTTTTCTACAGCTTTTACTTTAACCTGTTGCTGCAGCGTGATAGATCTTTTTTATAGAATATGTATTACAATAAAAATGGCTTTGCTTACAGAAGATTTTGAGTTTAAGGCTTTGTAATCAGTACTAATCTTATTATTGAAATATATCTATATAAGAAAGAATGTCGAAAGAAGCTTTTGGATTGAAAGAGCTTAAAGCTGCTTCCTTATCACCTTTACCGCTGATCTTGTTGCAGAACTATTTGAGGTTGTGTTTTGACTGTAACAAATTTGATTGGGTTCCGATTAGTTTGTTGCGATCGGAATCTCTTAACTGGCAAAAAGTTGCCAAACTTGAAATTTGCAAAGTGTGGCAACAACAAGGTGTAAGTTCCGCTTTGGGGCTGAAAGGTGGGTGTGACTTGTGTGAGAGAGAGAAAGGGAGAGGAAGGGAGAGAGCGTATAGCGAGAAAAAGAAAACAGTTTCGAATTGTGGCATGAGGCACGCCCTGCTTGGCAATTTGCAGCGCTTCGTTGCGCGTGAAAATTATGATTTTTTCGTTTTGGGAAAATCTCATTAAGTTAAAGGCTAGAAAAAGGATGCCGAGGGGCGATGGGCGATGCCTTTCTGCCGGTTTGAGCCATAAATATGGGTTATATGCAGGTAATTTGCATGCTGTTGTTACTGTTGTTGTTGTCGGCATTTGAGCCAAATTGAAAAGCTCAGTGACCGCCCGCGATAACAACAACAACAACAACAACAGCAACAGTAAGAAGTTTGTGGCAGGCAGAACTGTCGGCATGTTACGTAGTATTTTAATTAAGCGCACAATTTTTTATAGACCTCTCTTAATGGCGCAACATAAATTCTCGATCCACCTAGGGAATCCTTGGGACACATTCCAGGCGAATAAAATGCACGGCGGGATCTGGCGATCATAAATGGAAAGTGAATTTTATGCGTTGCATGTTGTAAACAAAGTTGTGAAACCGAAACGTTTCTGTATTAAAGTTCGATGTCGATAACTTCATTGCGGCGCGGGCTTTTGGACTCCCTTCCTCGTCTCACTCTTCCTTTCCTTGCTGCCTACTCCCTTGACAGGCCACGCCCCCCGTTGGTCTGCTGTATGAGGCAACTTTGTAGCCGCCTTCTTATCGATGCATGCGACTGATAAATGTTTGACACAGTGTGTGGCTTATTTGAGTTACACTGTGGCCTGCCTGTCCCACACCCCCGCCTCTTTCCCTGCCCCCTGTCGGCGCTGCAGTCTCCACTCAGCGTGTCATTCACCCGACAACGGGCAATTGCAATTGAGTAGCTGTCAGTGTGTGAGTGTGAGTGCGAGTGTAGGTGTGAATGTGAGTAGTATCTGTATCTGGTAAATACGTTTTATGACCGACCATAGTACAAGCCGTTTAAGCTTTGCTTGTCCACACACTCATGCACTCACTCTCGCACATACACACACACACACTCGAAAATCACTCACACAGCCCATTCGCCTGTTTGAACAAGCAGTAACCGCTTCAGTTCAGCATTATGAATAAAAGGTAAACAACACATAAAGCCGGCACAGGTGCAAAGATATCGAGCAGATAAAACAGCGAAATCGTGTGACAAATGAATACATTGCGAGCCATGTTCGATTATTCACAACACCTACATCTACTATTTGTATCTGTATCTGTATCCGTATCAGTATCTGCAGCCTTGTGTACGAGAAGTTGCATGAGCATTATTTATATTTCAATGTAAATTATAGAAAAGTATTAAATATCAATAAACAAACAATTCATTTCACTATTCAAACTTTATTTAAACAAACATTTAGTTATGATATATGAGCTATGTATTATTATGAAACTCTAAGCTGAATTGATAATTAACTACTTTGTAGATTTGATCATTCAATAATCCATTAAATTCTACTGCAACATCAGATTTATTCACATTCGTTCATATTTATTTCAATGTGAAACATGATATAATAATAAATCATCAATTACTTCAAGTATTCACATTTTATTTAAACAAACATGCACTCAAATGTTTAATATATTCAATAACGATATCGATTCCTCAATGATTCATTAGATTCTATCGAAATAATCAGTTCAACTACACATTCACAATATGATTAACATTTTAATAAACAATCAATTAATAAATTTGTAAGATGAATCAATTCTCAATAGATTATTAAGATTTTCTCGATAATGCATTTAATTCTACTGCAACAATCAGTTCATCACTTTGAATCACATTCATTCACAGTCATTATACTCGTACACACTTATGCTGAGCATATTTTGCATTTCACTTGTGATTCGTTTTGTTTCGTTGACAGATTCAGTTCGAATTGCTCTGGTGTGGCATGATTTATTTGCATATGCAACATCGAAATGCACTCACCACAGGCCCCGAAAAATCGGGGCGACTTTTAAGTGGCCCGACGCACCCGGCTTGTCTGAGTTATTTTCGAGAGTTCGCTTGGGGTTTTTTTATTCTCCAGTTCAGCTTTTGTCTGAGCTGCTTCAAGCTGCAAGCTTCCGCAGCATGTTTGCCCCCAAACTGTCGCCAAGTGCTCCATTTCTCAGGCCCAGGCCAGGCGGGGCCACTTTGGTGTAAAGCTTATTAACGAAATTGTGTTTTCGTTTTGTTTCCTCTGCCTTACTCTCTTTCTGACTGTGTTTCTCTCTCTTTCTCATTTTGTTTCTTTATTATCGCGTTTAATGGATTTTTAATGAGTCTTAAGCGCAGCTTTTGACGGCATTTTAAAAGTGCAGTTTCATTATCTTTTAATCCTGTTTATAAGGGCGCATCCTCCTTCTTCTCTTTCTTCTCTTGCGACTTATGCTGTCATTTCTCTTGTTAATTAATACAAATTTTCCATACTTGGCACGTTATGTGTCAATATTATATGAAATTTAATTGCATTCTATAATTCCTGTTCCCCCAAGTATTCTTAATAAGTTTAAGGTCCAGTTTTTTCTTCGGAATATGCGTAGAATAAAAGTCGCATTAGTTGAAATTCGAAAACAATTCGAATGAGGCGTTTTATCAGTTCCGAATCGTTTCGAATTGTGGACAGTTTTGGTCAGTTTGGAATATGATTGATTATGATCAGATAGGCAAGCAAATGGGGTAGGGGGATTGATAAATTAGGGAACAAAGTTCGAGTGGGCATTACATAAGGCAACAGACCTAGCACCCTTCCCTCCTCTTCCTCTTTCCCCGCACTCTGCAGTGGTGCAACCCCCACAAGGTCGTTGGCATTGGCAACTATTGATAAGAATTTTGGCATCGCCAATGTGTGAGGCAAGTTCGAGTGTGTGTGTGTGGAGTATCTTTGAGTGCTCTTACAAGCGGCACATTGTGTGTCTTCTGCTGTTGCTGTTGTAGTTCTCTGGTACCGGGGAATGTAGCTACAAGCAGCCACTTCATTTATCGCCAATGGAATTTTAATTGAGTTAACATGTCGTGTAAATGCGACGCCGACTGGGCGTGCAGTTGTGAATCAGATGGTAGCGTAACGATCGGAATACTCGGAACCGAAGAGGGCGGCACAACAAGAGAGACAAAGTTGCAGCAAAAGTCGCATGATTTACGGGACGCGTGCAACAAAGTTGCGCTATCGAACTGGTTCACACACAGGTTCCCCATTGAAGACACACTCGTAATTTGCATAGATCATTTATCGATTATCGATACACATTAGCATGTTATCGAGCTGTAGAACTGGCCATGTCTCATGCATCTTCATCAGGCCCCGAAAGCCCCGTCGGACGTTTCGGAGTATGCGAACTTAGTCTTTCACTGACCTAAGCCACATCAGCACGCTGGCGATAAAGCGAGTGAGTGCCTGAATACCCGAATGCCTGAATGCCTGAATACTTGAATACTTGAATAATCATGCTGACAGTTCGTGTGGAAAAGTTAAGGCTAAACGAATCGGTTTTTAATGCCCCGGACCGTACCGAAATAGAATCTAAACGATCGGCAAATATGCAAAAATAGAAATGGTCAAATGTGGTCAAGGTTCAACTCTGGTCTGGTCTGGGCCCGCGTGGGCATTTCAATATGGCGCCACCTGGCGGCGGCGACTGCTCTGTATCCATATCTGTATCCCCTAAGCGCCCATCAAGCGCCAGATACACGCGCTGTGACAAGCCCCTGACAGGAAATTAACAGTTTCAATTACATTTAACTAAACGAGATAATTATAGAGCCCACGCCCGACGGCGTGTGGCAAGCCCCGCAGTTATTTGGGTTTTTTTTCTCCGTTTTCTATTCTTTTTCTTGGGCTTTTTTTCCCCCATTCTTTTATCAAAAACGTAAACATTGTTGCGCCAGGTAATCCAAAATAAAACAACTTATTTGACAAGCACGCTAATTGATTTGATTCTCGTGAAATTTACGAAAAAAGTGTTCAGAAGAGAAACGAAATTAGAAGGTATTTCACGCCTCCACAACACTTCGCTCCACACAATCTGTGGCAGAATTGTGCAAGTTGTTTGCCAAACATATTGTCTATCATTTCATCGGAATTACGAACAGGCTCAAATTAACACCCGACACTGTAAATAAGGATCTACTATAACATTGCCGAGTCGGGCAACACTTTCTAGGGTATTCCAATAAATACGGCACATGCAAATTCCAGAAATATTTTCGCAGTGAGTGCGACCGTTTAGTGGTTTCGATAATTTAAGTCACGGCTATTTCGATGAACTGATAAATGGTACAGTAAATACATAATTGGCAGTCGGGCACTTTGCGGGATTTACATAAGAAACATCGTTATCGAAGCTCGTAGCGCGCTTGTTTACCCTCCATGCAGTCAGCTGATCTAGATATATGTTTTTTGTTTTCTGCGATTTTCGAAATGTCAGGATCGTGTAAACAGCCGCAGAGAGAGATAGAGAGAGAGGGAGAAAGAGACATAGCTAGTTTGTTATTTTTAAATTGTGTCAGATAGCAAGTCATTCTTTTGTTTCGTTCTAAATGCTATGCAAACATTCGGAATGGAAAAAAGAGAACCAGAAATACTTCGCAATAGATTTGTGTGGAGCCTTTTGGGGCGGATGTTACCAAACAACTCGTAAATGGCAGAACGGGCCCCCTCTAGTTGTGGATAGATAAGGAAAATGCGTATTGCATTGCTAACGGAACACATTTTATATACCCCTACATATAGTATATAGAGTATAATGCGAAGTAGACCGATTTCTGTTTGCACTAGAGACGAGTCAACAGCGGCGTCGCGTTGCATGTTGCAGGAAGCAAACAATGAGTAATTATGCACCAGCTCGACGTGCTGTTTATGGCGAAGTTTATGTCTATGTTGGTATCTCTATATCTGTATATCTGTATCTTATGGATACACTTGCATGTAACTGTCATATGGCATGACAGAAGTGGAAATCATAGTCATAAACAGCCGTTTCTTTTCAGATGTCCCGCTGCGCAGGAGAAGAACGAGAGGGGGACAGGGAGTACTGCACTGAGCGGAAGTTTGATTTGTGATAGGAGCTAAAGGGAGAGAGGGGCAGCAGAGGCTAAAGCTTCCTCCAGCCTGGTGCTTTAGGGTCAACCAAAGTGGGTCAACTGCAGCTGACATGAGGCGCCTTGTGCTGACAGGTGGGTGTGTTCCCGGAGTGAAAGTTTGAGATTCTTTTCTAGAGGGAATCTGCTGCTAGAAATGTTAAATATGCAGTTGAAGTTCTTCTAAAGATCGTATACAGCATTATATTTTAAAATATTATACAAATCCTTTAAGCTATCAGAAGATTTATTCATAGATAGACACCTGGCATCGCATTCAAATAAATCGTTTGCAAATGTTAAAGCATTTTAGAGATTACAAAATATTGATTGACAAGCGACAAGATAAGCGTCAATCAATTCCCTACAAGTGATTTGCTTATAAGCATAGCCAATTTACAAATATTTCAAGTAATTAGGTAATTAAGGGGCTCTACTTGATATTTAATCGAATTATTTAAGCAAAACAAGCAAAGAGCATAAGCTAAACACGCTCACTGTGCCACAACATTGGGCTGCACGTGGCCGAGCACGTTGTGCACGGCATTTCGATAACCCCCCAATTGTTAATACTATATACTTATAACCTTAATTTTATTATCATTCCGAAAATATTGACGCTTATCTAAGTGCGCAAAAAGAGGCGAAAGACCTGCTGCGGTCAGCTACGGTAGCGGACCCAGTTGTAGTAGTAGAAGTAGTGCTAGTGCGATCAGTACGAGTACTACGATGTGTTTTCATGATATTGCCCTGGGATCTTGCGGCAATTTGGCACTGTGCACAGTGGGTTAGAATGAAACTTGTGTGGAGCTATCAATGCCAAACAATTTATTGCGTATCAGTTGGAGATGAAGATAGACACAGAGAGTTGACAATGAAACAGCAATATTATAATAACAACAACAGTATATACCATAATAATACTATTATTAATACTAACAGTAAAGGAAAACAATTGTGTCTTCTTCATTTGGCGCCAAGTGTGAAGCGCCAACTCCAACTGGGCCTGCAGGTGCCAGTATCAGTGTCAGTATCTTCTTTATTAATCAATAGGAGCAGCCCAGTGCGACTCTTTGATAAGATTACAAGACACACTAGCACAGTCGCACAAACACACAAACACAATAGTACCTCACACATATACGCACACACACATAGACACACTTAGTGCAATGTCTTCATTCAGACCAAAAACCTTTACTATACTACAATAGATCTGCGGCCAATCGCTGTAGTATTTGGGCAGCTTAACTGACACACATAGTGGGAGTGAGAGAGGAAGAAAGGGGGAGAAAGAGACGGAGAGTGAGAGAGAGGGATAGAGAGTGGGGGTGATAAGTGAATTCCATAGTGACAGGTGAACGGCATTGCCAATAATAATTGATAAATCTAATGTTTGCTTTGTGTTTATTATTGTATAAATTATAATTGTTATTTGCATTAAACTCGCTATCTGCGAATCCCCTTCTTATATGTAGTAGAGCACAAAGTTCCAGCTCGTGCTGTACTAACCAAATTGCGAGCACTTAAGACCACAACAAGAGGCAGCACCAGAGGCAGAGCCACACTGCCCAGCCAGCGATCATCAATTTGCACAGGCTCACAATATTTACATAAACCAGAGTGAGTTGGGCCACAACATTTGCTAGACCAATTTGTTATTTTAACAAGCGCAAAATGACAGCAAAGACTCGAAGATACCCTGTAAAGAGCAGCGAGCATTGTGAATATTTTTAGCAGTTGCTGTAAACCTTTTGAAATATGAAGACAATTTTGAATCGCTTTGAGAAATATTTGTAATACTAACTATATAGTTCAAAAGAATTCACTGTCTCCAATTTGATATAAAGAACTTCATTTGAATACTGACTATATTTGCAAACCGATAAACGGTTATTCGATTTAGTACATTCAAAAAGTATGTCTAACTTAAAGATTTACCAAGTTTCTGTAGACAGTTGAGGTTTAAGTTAAGGAACTTTGTTGCTTATCTACCCATTCACCCATTTCCCATAACAACAGGGTATCTGTTTGGCAATATCAGCTAATAAAATATATGTATTTATAGAATATATTATATTTGCCAGCCAGCAAATCGTCTGAATGTCTTTTCGGAACACATGCGGGCCACAATTTGTTCTAATTAACGCCTTGTGGACTAAAGCCGTTAACGGCGTCACCCAATTGCAGTTAACGGCAACGTTAACGTTTATGTCACGCTTACCACATTTACCGTTACAGGCGCCCAGACCTTAGGTAACTGTTATCGTAATGTCCCAGGGACAGTATACTAAATACTTGACATTCCATTTGCATGCGAAATTTAGTCGCTCGTTTTTAGTGCCTGATAAAATGCCTACTCCAGATACAGAGACCTTCGTTTTATCAGATCTTGCTCATTTCTTTATATATTTATACAATATTATTAGACATCGGTTCGATAAGGCAGCACACAAATAGCACACGTCTTGAGGCTGGAATTTATTTTATTTATACAAGTTGCATGATTGGCAAATTATTGTGGCATTTATAAGCTTCCCCCCAGATATGATAGCATGGGATGGGCTGGCAGTCTTTGTTTTACAGTTTATTCGGAATAAACGAAATGAGAGTCGCAAGAGGATAAGATAAACCCAGGCAGATTTGCACTTTGTATCATTACTCGCATTTTAGATTATTTAAATGAGATATTCTGTGAATGATCCACGATGAATGTGAATCAGCAAACCTTCAATGAAAGAGGTTTACTACTCTTGATTCTTCTGCTCTTCTTGTAGTTTAAGCAACTAAGTTAACACAAGAACTGTCTAGAGAAATATCCATTACTTTACGATATATAATCGGATAATAAGAACTAAGTAACATATTTCAATAGACTATCTGCAATTTCCTCATGCTGTACACTGTTTATTTAATGGTATGACAGCCAAATTTCTTCAATCCAATTAGCTCAGACTTGTCAGCTCATTCCCAAGCGATAAGATATCGCACTATATTCGATATTTATCGTTATAAACACGACTCTGGGAAAAATGACTGTCCAAAACACATTGAAATGCCGCATAAAGGAAACAATTAAATTGTCTTCAGCGTTGTTTGTATTATCAGCCGCAGTGACAAGCCATCAACCTCAGACCACGTACCCCCCAGCCCCTCTGCTAACTCCCGTCCAACCCCCCTGCCCCTCGTTCCACATTCGTTTATCACGCTTTGTACCCAATCAAGCGACAGCATTGGCGGTTTCCCTTCTGTCTGCAAAAACAAAAACGAAAACTGAAAAAAAACTGCAATATTTGCGCAGACATTAGCAGAGTCAACAGCGGCACATCGGGAAAATGGCACACACAGCAGGATAGCAGGGGGGTGAGCTGAGGAGGGGAAGTGGTAGAGGAGTCCCGGGATTGAAACGGAAACCGCTTGCAGGAAAAAGCCGGAAAAGTTCTCAACAGCAAAAGCATTTTAAGGCGTGTAACTAGGAAGAATTGATTCCATGTACAATCGAATATGCCGACGCCGATGACGATGTCGATATCGAGGCATAAATCAAGCATTTGTGGGGGGAGGGGACTTAAGTTTTAGGTTTTGTTTTCGTTGATTTCGATTTCAAATTCCAGCGAAGCCCACTCGCCATATGTATGTGGGTATGGGGTAATTGTGACAGCACTGGGATCATATGCGTATCATATCTCATATCAAGTCCAGATAACGGGCGACTGTCCAGTTCGACTTACTGTAACTGTAAAACTTTGTAACTGTAGCTGTAACTATTGTTGTTGTTGTTTGGGTCAGTCGATAAGTCGCTGTGGCGCCTGTAAATCTCTCTCTCTCAAGGCCTGGCCTATTTAGTCTGCTCGAATAGTATACAGTATATACTTACTATATAGTATATCAGGATGTCCGCCTACTTCCCTGTCGAGCCTCCCCCTTGTGGCCCGAAGCTGAAGTGTAATTATAAGCATAACAAATGGCTTGCGGTTCCGACGGGCAGCAATTTATCAATGCCCGTCGTGGAGATCGTAAAAAACACGTTTTTTACATTTTTGGTATTATCGTCGCGCACGTTTTTGAAACGCGACAACGGCGGAATAACAAAAACTTTCCGTTTATTGTAATCACAACAATGTCAAATTGGCGCCACGATCGCTTTATAAACAGGCCCCCCATAAAACAAACACATGACAACCACAACAATCCGCAATTGCGACTGGAAACTTCTCAGTGATTTAGCGGAAATATCTTGAGTCTGTAAGGTGTTGCCAAAAATTGTGTAAATTTTGGTAACTGACTGAGAAGTGAGGAATATGTACGGACAAATATGGAAAAGAACACCCCATAGATATAGGCATGGATATGGGAATAGGTATAACTGATCTGGGCGGCAACTCTTATCTGGCAAATGCAATAAGAGTCAAATACACGACACACTTGCAGACATACGGACAGACACACACTCACACAGACTACAATAGAGGTATAGCTCTTGGTATTTATAGTGGCAATACCAGGGAGTACATATTCACACGTATTGTACCCACATTTATGGGTATATCTACAGCGCACTGGTGTGTTGCTGTTGTTGTTGCTATCATTTGGCTTGTTGCCAAAGGCAACACAGGCAGGCAGGCAGGCAACATGGCCAGACATCAAACGGTTACGGTTCTCCATCTATTGACAATTCAATTAACGTTTTGAAATAATTTCATGATAAGCACTTGTGGGTACGTTTTTCGGGCATGCCACAGCCACAGCCACAGCAGGTGAGAACAACAGCAACAAGTAAAACTAATAACAAACTGTAAAAGTTAATAAGCTCTGTGCAGAAAAAGAGCATGTAATGTATTGCACTCAAGATGCCCTGGAAGTTGGCTGGGATGAAACAAGAAACATTTAAACATATTCTCTTTATCGATTTTCAACTGTGTTTACTTGAAATGAAAAGCTTTTTAAGCAACATGTAGAAAACTAAGGGAAATATTAGTTTTGAGTCTTATAAACCTTAGTTATATCTAAATAACATAGTGACATCTTCAGTTCATATTACTTTGAACCTCATACGGCATTATTATATTCAACTGACACATTTCTCTAAGAAAATCAAACTACCCTGTAGCCCCATAAATTCTACCGAGCCTCCCATTAGAGGGTTCCAATAATTAATGTGCGTTATGTTAATTGAGTGCAATTAGCGCACCAGGTGCAAGGCTATAAAAGTCGTCGGTCAATCAATGTGAGTGTCAGTAAAAGTGCTGCACGGCAATGGTGATGATAAAACCAATTGTAATACTGACCATGTTGGGTCTAATAGCAACCATTATCGCCGGACAGTTAATAGTTGCCAGGCAAGCAACGGAAGCAATATACCCCACTTGGCTTTACGCTGGTCTAAAATGGCACTGGAATCCGCTCATGTCTCAAGCACCTCTGCAATCTGGCGACCTTATCTGGGGTGCAGGAATCGCCTGTCTTGGCTACTCTCTACTTCTTTCCGCCTTCGCTTTGGAGTGGCTTGTAAGAAGTCAATTTGCATAATTTTCAGCTACTTTCACACTCTGCAATTTAGCTATGTAAATCACCTTTTTATCGCGATCAGTGTGTGCTATAAAAACTTCAGTTGCACTGCTTGAAAATGCAGTTTCTTTCAAATAGTGTGATAAATCGGAACAAGAACTAAAGCTAAGGTACTTTAATTTTAGTTTGTCTATTGTCAAATAAAATGAAAGTTAACTATAGTTTGTTATTTTTATTGCTATCCTATCTGTGCTGTTCTGTTATATCTTGCCCGTATTCCATTTCAGAATTTGTTTAAACGGGGTGAAATAACTCCGAAACCTAAGATGTTATGGTTAATAAACAGAAAACTCATACATAAGTCCAGTTGTAACGTCTTGATTTCAGGGCATGATGAAATACGCACTCGAACTGACAGTATAGATATGAGATTGTGAAATCGAAAGAATTCTCATAATTGCCTTATAGTCAGATAAGACCCTAAGAAGTAGTTGTGAAAACCTTTAAGACGAAGCTGCCTTCTTTGAATTCTATGAATTTCTATATGGTATTTGATCCATAGATAACTGAGTGTTATCTAATTAAGTCTGTCGATAGCAATGTTTTGGTCGCTTCACTGCTGAGTCAGCCTGAGTTTCTTCCTCCGTCTGTCTGTCTCTCTGTCTGACTGCTTTCTATTGTAGGGGAGTTAAGTGGCGGGCGCCAATCAACGGCGCTATCAAATCGCTGCTAAGCTCTATATGAAAAGTGCCGCTAATTTGGCTCTTGATTGTTCAGTTATTTGCACGGCTCACGCTTATTGCCGCCCCTCGCCGGGACTCTGTGTACACGGCGTACATACTATTAGAGCGGGGCATTAATAATAACCCACCTGCATTAGGTTTATTAAAAACCAAACCGAACGACACTTAGGCTCGTGGCACTTTGCCGTTGCGTGTCTTGGGTAAAGATGATATAAGACCAACAGGACCATCAATCTGCCACTCAGTCATTCAAGTGTCCAGCGTACGATTTAGTCACTTTTCCGTGGAGCTTTCCAAATCCTCAATAAGATTTTCATTTACATGATTTATTGACCGAACTCAAGTTGTGACTAAATTCTGCGTGCAATAAAAGTGTAATTTATCGTATAATTTATCTGTCTCCGCAGTGGAAATGTTCCAGTATTTTGTATTTTATAGTCGTACGCGTTTTGTATCCAAACTATAAAAATCTGCATTAAGTAAGTCATAAAAACTCTAAATTACTTATATAAATTCCCAAATAGCCCCTGGCATGGGCCATAAACCAAAGCTGATCGTGCCTAACTTGTTTGCAAGATATGGTACACGATTTTATAGTCGAACCTCTGACGCGCCTAGGGCGAAACGAATTTTGTGCAAATAGTATTCATGGCTTTTCAATCTAGATTTTTGAATTTTCAACGCACTTTAATCGCAAACCAGGCAAAACTGATTGATTTTTAATTGAAAATCGTTAAAGAAACCACCAAGCCACGCGAAAAGTAGCTGCGGATAGTGTAGAATACGTATTTTAATATTCTTTGGTTAATTTTGCAATTCATCTCTGTAGCACGTTCCGCTTGTGGGTTAATTAATTTGCAAATTTCATGTTTATTATTCGCATTCTATGGCCGAAAAAAAAACGGTGAAAGGCCTGTGAATAATTGACCAATTTGAAGTGATGAAGTTCAGCCACAAGCACCACACAACACACACATTTCTCACACATTCTGTTTGCGATGCCTTGGGGCGCAGAAAAATACTTGAAATATTCAGAAGACACTCGAAGCGCTCAACAATTTTCAGGCAGCTCAAGACGAACAGCACGTGGAACAAAACAGAGAAAAAAAAACAAAAAAAAAACCAAATAAATTTGCAAAAGTTCATTTAGAATAAATAAGTGTGAGTTGAGAGTGTACCCGAAGTCGTTGCAGTCGCGTACATTGTAAATAATCGCGAAGGAGAGAAAAATGACGTTAAACGGAACTTGTAAAGACGTCTCCAATGTTATTTCATGCCTGCGGAATTTAAGATATTTCAGTTATTTATTTCGGCACATTAACAACAGAGACATCCAGAGACCTAAGCCCCCTCGCCGCTCTTCAAATAGCACTTGCACAGTGTCTACACACCCGGAGGCACACTTAAAATTGATTGTAAAATAAATTAAATTGTTCGGTGAAAAAAATAATGCGAATTCGAAATAAACATGTAAAGGGGGGACAGTACAATTTAATTAGCGAACACTTGCTGGCATTTTATAATTATTTGTTTATGCTGTGTAATGATTTGGGAGAGATTAAAATGAAGTCCTGTCTGTACTCTTTAGAACTTTGTGATCTAGATCTGTGAATCTATTAACTTTTAACTCTGTTAGGCTACCATTTATTATACTATCTCATTCACAGACACTCACAGATCCTAGTCTGACATACGTTGTAATATACTATATATTCCCATCTGATATAGATATGTTGAAGAAGCTCTTTTATTCTCAATCCTAAGGAAAAGGTTTCTTTCTTCTATTTAAATATGATGTATCTTAAACATTCTCCAGTCTGAACTCTTTTTCATATATCTGCAGGGTATCCCGTGGTTGTGCCCTGTAAACACACAGACTTTTACTGGTCTTTTGATAAATTTGGCAAATATTTACCTCGTTGCCAGAGCAAGTGTCAGTTTATCGGCAGACGATTGTAAGATTGTGCGATCGTATATTCAATTTTATTGTATCGATTCGCTTTTTAGGGCAATGCCAATCAGAGCCGATAAAATATTTGGCATAGTTCTGATGGGTTTATCAATGAGGGCTGGGCGGGGCCGGGCCGGGGCTGGTTGTTTTCTTTTTTTTCGCTGCCCGGCTCCTTGGTCGCTTGTTTACAATGATATAAGTTATGCATGTACGATATATATGATATAACACGCGCGATGGAATGCAAAATGTTACGTTGTTGTTTGGCAAATATTATAAGATAGTATCGATAAACAAAAACAGTTTATAGGGAAAGCAAAACATGCGAAACAAACAAATGGCAAAAGTTACAGATCGTGCGGCTAATTGAGATAAGGTTACGCCACAAAAGTAGTTAACCAGATGTTAACGGTTATTTTGAACATTATTTGTTTGTTTGTTTGTAGTATGAACATATGTATTGTATATTGTTAGTAAAAATACGCACCATCAGGAGGTAAATAATCTTGGCATAGACCGTAAACTGTGGTAACCTGTAAATAAACGACAAAATCGATTGTTATAAATTGGTTTGAAAGTAAATAGAGGCAACGCCCATCACTAGGGAGTTCCCCACGGAGTTGGAAATCAATTTAGATCAATGCGATATGAACAAAAAGGCTCATAATAATATAATATTTAATTTACTACGAGTATGTTCGTATATCATTCCCTCACTTTCAGGGGGCCCATAAAAAACATCGCTGTGTACTTCCCCATTCACAGGCTGGAAACTGTAACTTGCTGGAGAAGTGAGTAAGTCGAGATCATAACTCAGTTGCATGGCTCGTACACCCACAGCCAGTGACCATTATGACACTATAGTATGTCTAAGAGGGCAGGCATTTGGATTTTTCAATTCAATTATCCCGTTTGCCAAACTATATCATTCAGCTATTTTGACAGACTCTTTGACATTCATTAAGTGCGGCCCGAAGGAGTGCAGCAATTCGCTTGGATAAATTTTCGACAATAAATTCCGCGTTGAATTTATTATGCAATTAGCTAAAGGCGTGCATAAATTTCACACTGGCCGCCAACAAGCAGCGCCCAAGGAGTCGTAACTAATTGCCGAGCGGCAGCAGCTGCTGCTCCTGCCTGCTGCTGTCAGCGGAAACAAAGCCGAGTGAAAGACGGCCAAGAATTCTTGCGAAACTTTGTTCGGCCAGAGACCTTGGGGCTCTCTCTTATGCAATCGCACAATGCCGGAGAAAGTTCCAGCAAAAGGGGGTCAGCAAAAGTGAAAAATGTTGAGCAAAGGTTTGGGTTGCAATTCCGTTATATATAACACATAATATAGGTTACTTTTCCGAAAGATGTGAAACTTTGTTAGCTCGAACTGCAGTTAAACAAGTGAGTCGAAAGTTGAGGCAAGTGAAACAAACTTTCGCAACTTTAATATAACTTTACTTCCAGCGTGAAAGAGTTCACCAGACGTCGAGTCTTTGGTTTGGGGCTTCGAGGGGAACTTGCTTTGCCGTAATAGTTGACATCTGTGAGTCTGTAATACCCTGGGCGCAAATAGGCAGGAATGCTGCTAGTCTCCAGCTGAAAGTTACGCAGCGTGTAGAAGCCCTGACACAAAGAATAATATTACTTTCTACTTCTCTCTCTCTCTTTCTTTTGCTGGATACTCTGTGTTGGTTCTACGTACAGGTCTGATGGGACACTGGCTACTGAGATTGCCGTATTTGTGTATGTTGCGGAACCAGATATTCAACAAACTTGAGTTCAGTAGATCCCTTATTGTCTTGCACGTATCGACATCGTAGTTGAAGATTGTCAGGTAGTTGGCGGAGTTCTCGAGCTTGTGCTGTACCGTTATAGTAGTACGCAGACCCGCCGTAATGCTGCGATTTATGTATACATCTGTGTTCATTGTGCCATCGGCAGAAATCCAACCCGATGCCCTTGAAATGAATTCGGGATTCGAATCGACGACGACGTTCATGATTTTACAACGCAGTGCTTAAGGAGATTGGCGGGGAATAGGTTATAGATTGTAGATTTACTTCCACGTTAACTTACTGAATGAACTTGCTGATGTTTGTAGCTGTATAGCTGCGTTTAGCAGCAGATAGACATAGATCAGAGCCATGACTTAGCCACTTGACACTCAACAATGGACAGAATCGTGTTTACCAACTCACTCATTAGTCGCATTGTACGAACTAACTAATGATGATCTAATTGAGCAGGTAATGAGCTTTGCTGTTCACAGCTGAATTGATTTTTATAAAATATATTCATATAATGCACGATCGGATGATTTATTACTATAACTAGTGACAGTCAATGCTTCAGTTGGCAATGCAAGAAATCAATCAATTCTATCTTAATGGGTTCAGTGTCAGATCTGCTTTGTTATTCGCCCGTTGATAAATAGTTCAACAAATTAGCATTGAGTTTGGTTGAGGTTTGCACGGAAATTCGTTGAGATCCACTTGTAAAACTCGGAAATAAAATAGTTAAATAACTGTAAACTATTATAACACATTAGACCCGTTACGAAACAGTTGGAATGACTGAAATATGGTATTTCCCAGGAATTTCCCCTCAGTTTTTTGTTGTTCTTTGGGCAATAGATCAGCAATCAGTCAAAGGCATTCAATCAGCAAATCAACAGCACGAATTGATTGACAACATGTTGACACTTCAATTGGCGAGCACAGCTCGACAGGGGCCTCTAGCGGGCCAGTTGGAGATGATGATGACGATGACGATGATGATCGGACCCCCCAGACTGATTGTAATGCGAGTGCCACATAAACATTCAAGTTCAATTCCTTTGGCTGAGCTGACCAGTTAACCGTAAGGCAAACTGAAAGTTGTTGCATCTAACAGATACAAATGACGTTGATGTTGGAGTCGAGTGGGGTTGCTGTTGTTGTTGTTGTTGTTTTGGCGGTTGTTTGGTCAAGCGGCGTTTAATTGGAAACACAGTTGGGTGTTGGCTGTGACCGGTCTGGCCCCCATGCCTGGGGGCTGCTGTCTTCATCAGACCTGAAGCGCGGACAGCTGATGGATGCGGACATTTCGATTCGTTCTCGCAGGCAGTGGCTACCAATGAACGAGCGAAAACTCGTTCGCTTATACTACATAATATTACGCATACGCCACAGCGTACGCGACTCAAAAGAAATGCCCGACAATGTTGTTGTTGTTGTTGCTGCTGCTTTTCGGCTCTCTTGATTGCCCCAGCTGAATTCAGAGTTTTTGCGCTTTAATTGCAAATTATTCAAATGCTTCACAGGCGACTTTTGCAGCTGCCGCTGCCACAGTTACCGTCGCCGTCATAACCAGTCTCCCTCTCTCTCTCTCTCTCTCTGTCTCCACCTCCCCCCGCAGCTGTTCCTCCATTCCCCAGATGCCTCTTGTCGCTTCGCAATTATGTCTGAAATTAACAACAGCAACGAAAGCCAGAAAAATATGTGAAATGTGTAAAAAATTTCCAGCGTCTCGTTTTGTTGTCAAATGAAATTAGGCGTGAAATGCAGTTTGAACTTTGGTTAAAATTGTTTTACAGCCTCCTGTTGCTATTTACCGTTTGTTTGTTTGTTTCTTTTTCTCTCTGTGGGATTCGCAAGTGTTACGCTGAGGCGCCACGTGCGCCGCTTTATGGTTTGAAAATATTTAAATCAATTCTGTTTGGGTTTTTTCATTTTTCATAGTTCAGTTCGGTGGCAGAGACAGAGACAGAGGTGGAGGCGGGGCGAAGGCTGTTGGCACGATTGGGTTGCGCGATATCCGAGTTGATATTCTTGGGTTGATAAAACGTCAATGCACTTAATATTATCTCAATGGGCGGTAACGACACGCCATTTATATACCCTGTACTGAGGCAAATGGGTGTGTGGGGTAGCTTAAGGAAAAGCAGAGCAAACTACGAGATAAGAAAGATAGAGATGAGTAGATAGATACACAGAGAGAACGAAGCGGAGAGAGAGACAGATGTGAAGATAGTAGGAAAAAATTAAAAGTAGAGTTAGATAGAGTAAAGTAGAGTTAGATAGATATATATATATACATAGGAATAGAAAAGAGAAAGAAATAGAAAAGAAACAGAAACATAATGAAACAACAAGTGAGATTTATCTGCAAATAAGATAAAGAGATAACTCGCTAGGGACAAAGAGATATACAAAAAAAGAAGAGATATAAATGTAGAGACAGAGATGCAAATATACAATAGAAAGAAAAGTACAGGGTATCTGCTAGTCGAGCACGTTCTAAGAAACTTCATTCTCGTTTCTATACGGCCAATGCATTTCTTATATGCCAACTAGGCACATGTAACAGCAACACGTTAACAGCAGTTGCTGCTGCCGCTGTTGCTGCTGCTGCTGTTGCAGTTGCTGTTGTTGCCGCCGCAGTTGCTGCTGCTGGTGCTGCGTCTTAAGTTGCATTTATATGCAAATAACTTAAATTGTTTTCAATTTGCCTTGGCCGCCACATTCCTTTGGCCAACTTGCAGCTAATTTTATGGCTAATTGTCCGCGTGTTGCCTGCTGCAGTTGCTGTTGCCGCTGCTGCTGTTGCTGTTGTTGTTGCTGCTGTTGATCGCTGTGATTGCTGATGAAGTTGTGATATTTGCGATAAAAAATGTATGTGATAAAAATTATAAAGCGTCGATAGTTAGAGACAGGAATTTCTTAATTGCCAACTGAAGGCAGGCAACCAGAAAGGCAAAGACAACAAATTGAACTCGAGGAGCAGCAGGAGGAGGACACGCCGTCAAGCAGCAGCGGCAACTGTCAAAGAGCTGAAAGCTTTCAAGTAATTTCCGAAAAGGTGCGACGTATTCAACCCAGTTAGTTCGGACAGTTACAGTACTTACTACGTTGACCTGATTCCGTTTCTTGACCATTAGCAGCAACAAACTCAATCGGACAGCTGCTCCTTAAAGCTGCCTGAAATGCAACTAGAGCGGAACAGACTTGCTCCTTCCAATGCTTCCCCTGCCCCCCTGCAGATACTTATCTAGATAAATATCCATTTTCAATTTCCTTGGCGCACACAGAAAAACGTCTTCAGCCACTCGGAAATTAATCAAATTTGTGGCAAGCCGGAAATATATTCCACTTCTCCACTAAGGATGCCATTTGGGAGATTTATTCGTCGCAATGCGGCAGAAAATATTTATATATTTGCGCAAATATAAGTAGAACGTATAAGAAATTAAACTGAATATAGAAAGTTAATGCAAAAAATATAAAAAACAAGAGATGTTGAGTAAAGTTGTCAATTAGTGTGAATATTCTTTATATATTGAGTAAAGGAAATTATTTATGATATTTTTGGATTAAATTTCAGTTCTATGGAATGGAAAACTATCTGCAGATAATATAGAAAGTATATCAATGCAAGCAGGAGGTTTTTGTGTTTAGTTCTTAATCACTGCAAATGGATTCTAAATATTAAAAAATGGAAAACTATCTGCAATTTCCGGCAAAAAGAATCAAAAAAATAGCATAAAAAAGCCATAAGAACTTGAATAAAACACGAAGTCAGTTTAAATGTTTTAAAGAAAGGGAATTTCATATGATATGTTGGCTATAATAATGTTGGAGTTGAGTATAATAGCAAATTACTTGAAGTGGGTTCTAAATATTTATATAATTGATTTATTGTCTTAAATAAAGTTGTTTACAATGGAAAAGTATTCAGTAGTTATTGCTGGAAATTCCATTCTAGTTTTCCCTGGAAAACACAACAACTTGTCAAATCAAATTGAGAATTTCGCAACGGTTAATTGAATTTCGAGCTTCTCCGAGTTTCGAGTTTACCCATTGAAAATATTATTTTTAGACAGACATTCGCTAACTGCGTATTACCCAGATATGTATACGTATGAGTCGAACATATGTAATCAACACGGGGCCATCACGTTTCCATCCACGTCTGAAATGAGTATAACCGATTTGTGCTCGATGGCCCTTGGATGATGATACGCCCGAGGTGCGAGCGCACCCAGGGCAGAGTTTCAAGTCTATCCGTCTATCAGTCTCTGCCTGAGGCCCTTGGGTGACAAATCTGTCTGTGATTGAATTGAAATGCGCAGTACGCAACGATGTACCATTCTAATTTGCATTGACTGTCGACGGCCTGAGATAATGTGCAAGTGAATGAGCGAATGAGTGTGGATATGAGTATGAGTATGGGTATATCGGGTATGAGTATGAAAAGCATGTAATGCAAATGTGATTGCCATTTTTATGAGGCAACCGAACAGCAACAGCAACAACAACCACAAGAGGAGCGTGTAATTGTAATTGTTATTGTGATTATAATGTTGCACTTGCTGTATCCGATTATAACATTACTTTAGTTTAGTAGATTGCCCAACACGAGTGACATAATGACAAGTTTACCAACGAGATACACTGTCAATGCAAGCTGAATATATCATCGAGCCGTGCTTATACACAATGTGTTCTCAAGGAATGGAAATTTCGAACCGGTTCCTCCGATCGACGAGGCATTACTGGACTTAAGTTTGCAAATTATTGGTCTTTAAAATGTAAGCTTAAGTCTTTATAACTCTTGAGGTCATTATGGTCTTAAGTCGAGACAAACTTGTTAATGGGATTTTTGCGTACTTATGCAACTATTTATAAGGCAGCCACATGCGTAGGTGAATTCTTTATGGCATCGAGTTTAAACAAAGGGTATTTAAGTCGGGCAACATCTAGTTCTCAGTGTAACTATGCCGACTTCAGTTAATCTAATTTGATTAATGTGTATCCATTCTCGAACTTCATCGCGCTGTCTTATAAATTGCCGTTTAATTGCTTTATTTAATTGCGCAATTGCCGAAGGGCGTCCATGTGCGTCTATTACGGCGAAAACATTTAGACGCCACTGTAATTATACGATATTTATATGCAATCATTGTCAGCGCTGCCAACAAGTTTTCCGCACCACCACGAGGAAATGCCAATGAACAGACGGCGTTGCCTCCCCTCTTCCTCTTGCCTTCTCCCCCTATTATCCATTTATTTTTGCCCTGACATTGGAACTGCATCTACATTAGCTCGCATCTAACTGTTAAACGGTTGGGGGTGGGGCTAACCACAGCCCCATTTACAGTACTCTGACATTGTCGACGATTTCTGCTCTCGACACTCTATTAAATGATAGTCAATCGAGTTGTTTACGCTGTAGATAATCGCGACAGGGAGAGGAATAATTCGATTTGAAGTTTAGATCCTTAATTGAGTCAGAGGGAAAACTCTATCCTGCAGATTTTATATGTTTTTGCAGAGGTTCTTTGACTAAATCTCGTAATAACCGCTTGAGTTTCTAAGGCAAGTTAATTGTTTAATGACTGCATTTCTATCCGTAAAGTGATGTCTTCTGATATCTTCACCTGATTAAGGAATCAGTTTAAGAATTTCATATTCCATTTCATATTTATTGAAATCATTTAAGAATTTTCTCTTTACAATTCCCGATGAGATTCCCATGGGAATCAAAGTAGCTTAGGTCAGTTCTAGAGCACAGTTTGTCTAGCAAATGTTTTGTACTTAAGCTGGTATGGGAAGTGGAAAGGGGGAGGGTAGTGAGAGGGGGCTCCTTCAGCTGATTACGCGTTGGTCAACAGGTTTGTGCCGATATTAAAATATTTGCATAGAATCGCAAACGGTTTTCACTTTGTTTTTGTTGGCATTGCAATTGAAATTGCAGTCGAGCCAGAGAATATTTTCTCATGTTCGTCAAATGAAGAGGGAGACAACTCGTCGCTGGGGCACACCCACGCGGCAAGATGAGGCTGTGGCAGCTGCATCATCGTGCTCATCCTTTCACCATCAGGCGTTGGCTGCTGTGTGGCAAGTGCAACTTTCCCACAGTGCAAGGCAAGGCGCACTCGAGGCACACTCGGCCCACAGGCGTGAGAAGTGTCAAGTGTGAAGTGGCAAACACGCAGTGGCAAGTTGCACCAGCAGCAGCAACAGCAGCCGCAGTTGCAACAGTTGCAACATTTTCACAATTCCACAATTCATGATCAAGTGCAATCTTTTGACATTAATATGACAACAAAAGGATGGAGGGGGCAACAGCAGCGGAATGCCAAGCGGCAGTTGCAAGTTGGCAGTTGCAAAAAATCAATTATGCGCACGAGGCACAACTGCAACAATGAATGACAACTCCGACTGCGACTCGGGACTTCGCAATGATTGAGTATGCGACAGGCACGCTGTGACAGGCGTTGCGCAGACGCAGTGCCACAAGGGGAAGGGGGAAGAGCCGGGAGTGGTGGGAGGCGGGAGTGAGGAGGGCCTGGCCGTAGCAGGCCTTTGCCACTTGTTGATGAATGTCTGTCAAATTGCTGACACGCACGCAGTCGCGCCGCCACTCGCTGACATTGACACAATGTGCCTGCAAGGAGGCAGCACAAGAAGCAGGAGAGAGAGAGAGATAGGAAGAGAGAAGGAGAGAGGCAGAGAGGGAGAGGCAACATGGCAAATATTTCATGGCATTTAATTTCAACTGCATCGCCGCCTGTCATCTAATTGAGTTGTTCGCCGAAGCCACTCAAAAAATTTATCGGCATATTAATGCAGCATATTTCAAATGCCCCAACCTCCCTACCCCTTCCTCCCCTCCACAGTGGCCACTTCGACTCACTTCCTCAGTGTGGCCCGGGCCGGACTGACTGGGAACATGTTTATGCAATTTGCCGTACGATTGCTCGGCTGTTCCTCCTCCTGCTTCTCCTCCTTCTCCTTCTCCTCCTCCTGCTTCTCTCTTGTCTTATCACTCATGATTTTATTTATGCTATGGGCGCGCGCATGTGTGTGCGATAATTGGATTATTTACTTTCGCGGCTTAGCAGCCAACAAAGTTGTGAAAATTGTCGGGTTTTCGCTTTCTATAAAGTTGGTCGATCATCGTCACATCGTCGCCGGTGGTAAGTTGTAGTTGTTGTTGTTGTCAGCCCGGTTATTATTGTGGCTGCTGCTGCTGCTGCAGCTGATGAAGTCGTCTATTGCTTTATGTCTGCGGCAATTCGACTTTGGACCAAAACACTTCAAGTTGAAGTCCCTGCTGAGGCGCCACACTCCACACACCACACACACCTATTGGCAGTACGTGCTACAGCAGGTTTTTCTCTAATGTTTGTTGATTTTAGTGCAAACATATGTAGGTATATATGGTATATGATATGTCTGTATCTGTAGTATTTACGGCTCGGCTTTATGGCATATAAATGGAGTCGGACACTGTGGACTGCACACAGCTTATTGGGTTAAGTACGCGAAGATAAACTCCCATTTGATTAGGTCTTGCCAGGTTTATAGCAACTAAATTATGGCGCATATCGCCAATGGTAAAATGGAGTTAAGCAACCAAAATATACAACTAATTATTCATTGAGATTATTTGTCAATATTGGTATAATTACTATAGATATGATCCTCGAAATTTATGGCACATTAATTATAGCTTGATTTTAAGTGTGTGTGCCAATGTACATGTCATGTGCCTGTGCAATATCTGCCTTGCGAAGTTTAACAACAATTTGAATTAAGTATAGGAAATTTATAGCAACTGAATTAAAGTTTGGAATGCACAATTTCAAGACTGGAATGCACAATTTCAAGACTTAAATACAATTCAATTTTATAAATGTATGGGAATTTATAGCAACTGAATAAAGTATAGGACATTTATAGCAACATCTATAGCTATTAATTGAATAGCAATTGGTAAATAAAAGTTTAACTTTCATTAACATAAATTTTATATGCTCAGAGAGTTTATAGCAACCTAATTATGGCACAAATAAATGGTAGTCAATGCAAATATTTATAGCATTAATGCTATGTTATTAGTTAATGTGGGCTCAACTTTCATTTGATAAGGCTTAATAAATGTATTGGTAAATTATCTAGGTAATTTATAGCAACTTATTTATGGCTAAGTTAATTAGTTTAGATTTTCCTATTCCCTCTCAGTCTGTCTCAGCTGCCCAACAAGCTTCCATCCTACTCCAAGCAGAACCACCCCAATATGTTATTATTCCAATCAATGCCTGAGCTGCCTTCGTCTTGTTGCCTGACTGTCAATGTCTGCCCGCCGCGTGTAAGCCGCAAGCCAAGACGACAGTTTGCCAAAGTTTTGCACAGTGCAACAACACGCTGGCTGTGGCAGTTGCCTGTGGTTGGGGGCATTAATATGTATGAGTTGTGTCAGCAGGCAGCACAGCGGCGCGTTTATCAAACATTTGAAACATGCGCGGGCTTCCGTCGCTGCCTTGCCTGCCTGCCTGACCCAATTAATGGGGGCATTATAAAGCCGTAAAGCAAGGCAGACGTGTGATGCCAGAAAATTAGCAAATAGACAGAGACAAAAGACAAAGCGGTGTTCACGCAACAGGCAGCAGGCAGGGCTGGGCGGGGGGCGGGTCTCATTCGCCCCCAACAACCCAAGTTCCACTTCCATGTTTAGCCCCCTCTCGTCCCACTGTGTGCCACATCGCATTAAAATGTGCATGAAATATTCGAGTGAATTCATAAATCACAAATCACTTAGGCAAACCGTTTGGAGCATTGTCGAGCTGGACGTGTCTCTGTCTCCGACTCTATCAGCTGCCGGTTTCGGCAACGCACACGGCCCTGGGCTGGGGCTGGGACTGAGACTGGGTGCCTGGGCATGGGCATGGCCATTACAAATGTTCATGTTTGCGCGATAATATTGACAAATTGTGCAAACATTCGCACACAATTAATAAAGCCAGACCCACACGACCTGCTCGACCACCGTCGCACCACCAGCGGCAGCGGCAGCCAGTCACGGCCCACGTGCGGCAACGCGTGTTCCCAAAGACAAAGCTACTGAGACAAGAGCGAGACACGACCGACACGAGACAACATAATTCCAATTCGAATTCGGAATCCAAAGACAGAATCCAAGAAGTTAAATGTCGCCGTGCATTGCTTGGAGTGTCAAGCAGGGCTGGCACAGTGGGATAAGATCTCACAAATAAAGTTAGTATATGTATGAGGCGTAGTCGAGAAACGAAATAGGATTGTAAATGTCAAAGCTTATGAAGGTGAGATTTATAAGGTTAATATTGATCCAAATAATAAATTCACAAATTTAACAATAATAATAATAAAATAGGTTTTTATATATGATATTTTATTGATTTTAATTATTATAGGTTTTTATATATGATATTATATTTCTTATATTTCTTGAGATAATTGAAAAGAATTAATAAAAACATTTAAAGAGTATGTACCAAATAAGAAAAAACTATACAATGCATTATTCCTGATTACGATCAATATTTAAGACGACATTGACCTAATCGTCTGTCTAATCTCTTCTATTTTCAAAAGGTAGTCACATGAAATTTTCTGGGAAAGTTTCTGTATATATTATTCAAATTATGTTTACTCAAAAAGTTTCTCAGCGCGCCCAGGTCTCTAGCGAATTTGTTATTTTAATTATCAAGTTGGGGGAAGGTTTACATGGAATAATTCGGAAAAATCAAAAGAACTTGCCCTTAAAATTGACAAGTTGTTATTATTGAATTGCATAAATTGCACATTTTTATAACTTACTATATCTTGCTACTTCTAGTATACAATTCAAGGAGACCTTTATCATTAATTACATTTATATTATACTTTTTGCCCATTGCAACACATTTATGCACCACTGTGCCAGTGGCTTCTGTGCAGTGCAGAATTTCAAGTAGGCCTTGCACGTCCCCAGCAGTTGAAGGCGCCCACACACAAACTCAGTTGCTGCGGCAGATGGATAAGTCTGGACACGGACTGTGGCTGGACATGATTCGCCCACGGCCACAGGGACAAGAGGCGTCGCAATGAGCTTGCAACTTGCCACTGATTGAAGACAGCTGCTGCAGCGGACCCTTTCAAATGCTCTGCTCCAACCTGGTCTGGTCTCGTCTGGTCTGGTCTGTCCTGGTCTGGTCACTTCAACGCGGTGGCGGCACACTGTGATTGATGATTGTCTCTCTCGCAGTTGTCAGTGTGGCCTTTGATGTGGCACCATCAGCAGCAGCAGCAGCGACTTCCTTTGAGTCGCCTGGCTGGCAAAAGTCTTCCTCAGACGCCACTTTCAATTTTCCAGCTAAAGTCGACAATTTATGCTGCATAACTCGTGTATTTAGCCAAAGTCGGCCCAAAACTTAAGCCGCTTGCCGCGGAGTGGGCCGCGTCGTCGTCGTCGTCGTCATCGTCTTTGTCGGGCTGCGGTAAGCGGCTTAGAGGCAGGAAACTGCGCCGTAGACATTTGTGTTGACAAATCAATTAAATGCGTAATTTAAAGGCGCACACAGTAGCGCCACTCCAGACTAACGACGAGCGACACGCAAGGCCCCTGTGCCCAAGTGGCGGCCTGAGCCCGCTCCTGTCTCAGTGCAGGGCCTAGGCGAGACGCGGCGCTTATCGAGCCACACTGATTGCAACTGCAACACGAGGCCCAATGCAAATCGTAAAGTGTGAAAACAAATTGCTAACCAAGGTGGGAGAGGGGAGGTGCAGGCAGAAGGCAACTCAGATAATTGCACTCGATTTGTAATTCAAGATTAAGGGCAGACACGGACCACTTTTCGATCTCTGGCTTAATTTATGTGCACTCGATGTAGCTCTTGCGTTGCTTCGTTCTCCTGCTGCCTCGCGGATAATCACTTGAAATGTGGGCCATGAGTTAAGTGATTATGTAAATTTGGCTGCCCCTTGCCCCCGTCTCGATGTCTATCTAGATACTTCGCAATGACCTTCAAGTCGAACAAAGAGAAAGATAAAGATAAAGAGTGGTAAACAGCTTGAGAGAAGGGGCACAAATTAAATGTAGAACGTTCAGGCTGACATCAGCCCCCAAAGGGAATTGAATTCAGTTGAAAGACTGATACGATAAAGCAATGAATCATCCTCAGCATTGGGAAACAAGTGAGGAATTTATAAAAGTCTCCCAAATCGATGCGAGAATATTAATGAAATTATCAATATTTATAACTGAATTTCGAGCATGTTCATGAATATTAACTTATGTCTAGATATGAATAGGAATGAATATACATATTCATTTGTAATGATTCTACCGAATACTTACATCGTATTTACTTGACCTCATTTTACCCATTTATTTTGCATCTAATTTGCATTCGTATTTCGGCTACGTTTGACGTTAATCTGCTATAAGTTTTCAATCGTCGCGACCATTTGATATTATCGGAACAGAGTTTCGTAGTTTTACTCGATTTACGGTTATGGTTATTTGTTATATAATAATAATCATTTGAATAATTCCCAAAAATCTCTTCTCGATATGCCTTTCTTTTACTTTATTTGATTTCTTATTTAGCTTTATATATATTTATGATTTGTATTTTAGAATTTTGAACACCTTTGATAAGCACTTTATTTCGAACTCGTTGTTACTTTTTATTAGGCAAGCACTTTCTCCAGATATACCATTCTATATATCTCTCTCTCTATATATATATTTGCTTTAAGTTCTTTTATTTATTTAATGTTTAGCGATGTTTTCGTTTTGTTTTCGTTTATTTTGCTTTTATTTTGATATTATTTGCACAGTCTTTGATAATTTTTAAAAAGTAAAAGGCTTCTATTGTTGCAACTGCAATGTGGAGGGATGGAGGTGTGAGTGGATAAATTGATATAAATATTGCGCATACGCCACGTGGCTGCGGCAAGTCAAACAAACATTTGAATATACTGTTAGCTAACTGTTACTTTCGGCCATTTTGCTGGAAATGCCAAAGGAAACTCTGCGAGTTTTTGCACTGTTTTCTTTTTGTCGTAGTGAAAAATCGTTAGACAACAACAACACAAACAACAACAACAAATGCCAAAAGTGCACGAATGCCAAGTAGCTGGGAAGGCAGAGGAGAGAGGGAGGAGGAAGGCAGAGGGAGTCAAACAGACGGACAGCAAAGGGGGCAGCAACCACGTGAAAAATGCCGGAAACAGAAATCGATTTGCACCAAGCGTTGAAATGAGCATGTGTTCGTACACTCGCGTGTGTGTATGTGTGTTTGTGTGTGTGACAGCTTGTGTGTGTCCACTGAGCAAACAGCGGAAAAGTGACACAAGATGTGGCAGTGACAGAGGCAGAGGCAAAGGCTCGTCATCTTGCATGGTTCCACAGGGAAAACTCGCGACTTCACAAAGTTTTTCTCTCTCTCCCTTTGCGGGAATTTGTTTTCGTAGCATTTCGGAAAATTCACACGCCGAAATTATGTCACACACGCAGCGCACGAAAGTAGGCAACGAATTTCGATTTTCCGTTGACCGATTAAAAGTTCAAACAAAACGCAACCAAACCGAGCAGCCTTTCTGACCGTCGCAAGTCGAGGAAATTTAATTAAAACAATTAACAAATATTGAATTGAAATTTGTTTAGTTTTTCCCTGAATTTCACAACGTTTACCCGTCGCTGCTGCTGCTGTTGCTGCTGCTGCTGCTGGAGCTGCTGCACGACGCGTTGAAAATTCACGTAACAATTGATTTGTGTGTCAAAAATGTCACAAGTGTCAAAAATTGTATGGAAACACTGCGTTGCGAGAGAGCGAGAGAGAGTTGCAGATAGAGAGAGCGCATTAGAGAGTAAATGCTACACGTGCATACAGAGAGAGAGAGGAAGAGAGAGAGAGAGAGAGAGAGAGCGTAACTGCTGCTGCTGCGCGTAAGTTGCGTCTCAGCTGTGCGGCCAAAGAGAGAAGCCAAGCACGTGTGTCCTGCCAAAGAGAGCACACGTATAGAGCTTTAAGCTCACTCTCTCTCTCTCTCTCTCTTTGCATTCGCTTAGGCTTAAAAGCTCTTGGGCTACTTGTGGGGCTGACTGGCTCAGCTGATCATAGCAAGCTGAGCCAGAAAACTTCCCTATAAAGTTATATGATAGTTAGATGCAGTCATCTGATATGTTTACACGCAGATAGTATGTGCCATAAACATATATAGATGTATGTAGCTACTATATGTGACATATGTATAGCATTGCCAGAGCTCACTTCATTCAACTGAACCTGCATATGCCTTTTTTTATGAAAGACCTTGAAAACTAAATAGAAAATTTATTGGAAAACTCTTTAATTAAGTTGCTAAGTATTTTACTAGTTATATTCTTGAAAATTAGATACATTTCGAACTTTTTGTGCCTCATAAAACATACGAAACTTATCAGGAGATATCTTTACTGTATCTTTTTAGTTTTATTTAAGTATTTTTTCAGCTCCTTCATGAAAACCATACGAATTCTAATTGTTTGTCGGTCATAATATAATTGAATTGAATCTGGCAACTCCTTGACAATTCTCTCAAGTATTTTATCAGTATTTCCAACGTATTTCGAATATACCCAACAATTTGAAATGAATCATCTTTGAGTTGGTTTCACTGTACTACTTTGAAACCTTTGCCACACTCTCTCTCTCTCTTCACACTTCTCAAACACTGAATACCCTAAAAAGGGTTCGGCTTTGTCTATTCCCTGTAGTTCACTCCCCTTTGAGGGCTTAAGGGTCTCAAGTGGACTTAAGTAGGATGCGAATGCGAACGTTTTTCTTGCACATTGCATAAGCATAAGCAGCAGTACAAAGGGGGCGTAGTTCTCGCTTAAGTCTGAACCGTTTATGGGTTTATGAGTCTAGATGTCTGCTCAGCCAGGTGTTAAGCCCACACACACACACACACGTACTCCACTTACATACAGTATGTGAATAATTTGTTGTTAATATTTAATATTTTGTTAATTTTTATGAACTTTGATTAAGTAAATTAGGCGCTGATTATAATAAACTTATTGTTGTTAGGGTTAGAGCGTCTAGGGATACGATTACGCGGCTAGCCCGAGGCATATTCAATGGATTCACATTCACATTCACATTCAAATTCGATTCTCGATTCTCGATTGCCGACTCTCGTCTCGTGTCTCTCGACTTTCTCGACTCGCGGCTGCGGTTTTCTGTTGTGAACCCAACTAAATGCGATGCGAAACTGGCCGACCAGGCCGAGCCGGGCAATGACGATGGTTTCTTATTGGAACAGAGGCGCGCACACACACACACACTCACATGGCCAAGGGGGCCATGCAGAGCAGGAGGGGAAGACGGCGACGCTGACAGAGGCAGAGACAGAGACAGAGACCGGCCAAGCGTCAGCTGCGTCGCGTGAGTGCGGGTTGTATGTGGTCTGACGATGGATGGGATGAGAGACGAGGAGGAAGAGGAGGACGGGGCATCTACTGGAGCAGCGACGTTGCTGTTGCTCTGCTAGTGTGTGCGTTCGTGTGTGTGTGTGTCTGTGTGTGTGCACGCCACTTGAGGCTAATAACAACAGCAACAACAACAACAACGGGAACAACAAGAGCAGCGAGCAAAGCGAGTTGATTGCAACCGAACTTGTGGCAGGAGCTCGAGCTGAGAAAGCTTCGCAGTTTGCCGCTATCAACTGAGAGCCAAGTTGCAACCACAGCAAGAGAGAGAAACATAGAGAAAGAGAGAGAACGAGAGGGAGAGCGTGTGCTGAAGAGCAAAAGAAATGAGGTCTCTTTAGCGCCATGCGGAAGTTGGCAAGCGAGCAAGAGAGAGCAGAGCAAACTAGAGAGAGAGAGAGCATTATGTGCTCGCATAACGGTCAATGCGCTCTTTGCCTGCAAGTTGCATGCGATATTTTGCAGCAGCTGAGCGAGGTGGAGCGTGAGTGAGGGAGAGCGTGAGGGGGGAGGCTTTGCGACAGGGGTTGCTTTCAAAGAACTCAGAACGCTCTCACAATGGGGTGACCATACAGCGGAAGTTACAGTGCAAACTCTGCAAGAATAAATGTCGTATAAGGCTTAGTGAAACTTTAAAACCAAAACATTTATTATATTATTTATATTAAATATTTTAACTAAAATAAATAAATCAATATAAAAATAAAATAATTGGTTAAAATATTAAAAAATTGATAAATAATTAAATAAATAATAAATAAACAACTACATAAATAAATACAATAAAAAATAAATCATTACATGAATAAATAATTTAATAAAAAATTTTAAATAAAAAATTAAGTAAGTAATAAAATAAATAAATACAAAAAAAATTAATAAGTACATAAAAAAGTAAGGAAATAAATAAATGAATATTAAACAATATAAATAAGTTAATTAATAATTTAAATAAACATATGTAGCTTACTAAATAAATAACTAAATAAATATAATAACTAAATAAATAATTAAATCAATAAATGATGAATTATTAGGTAGCTTCTTTTCTAGTTAATTCCCACTGTAATATTCAAAAGCTTTTTGCCGTTACAATGCCAACTAGCGACTTGGTCACCTCAATTGCCTTAGCGTCTCTCTCCCTCTCTATCTCTCTCTTCCACTCTCGCTTCCTCTCCCTCTCTCTCTCTCTCTCTTTCCATAATCCACTCTTGGGGTTGCTGCATACCCCTTTGCGACTCTTCAGCTCTGTCCCCCTGTCACTACTTCTTCCTCTCCCACTCTCCCTCTCTCTCTCTCTGCTCTCTCGCATGCAATAAATGCTCGCCCCTGACTGGTTGCATGCAACAACAGGTTTGAGTTTGAGCACAACGAGCAGCAACATGTTGCAGCCTTGCAGTGTGCCGCATGCAGTGCTCGCAACTGCGGCACAAACAGTTGGCATTGGCATTGGCCGGCGGAGGATCATCATCATCAACGGCAGCAGCTGTTGTTATTGTTGTTGTTGCTGTTGTTGCACGCGATGCCCGCACGCATGTGTGGCAACTGTAATCAGTTATCGGAGGTGTCTGGTGATATATTGACAGCATTAAGGCTGCGCTGGCTGCGTTTCATTAATCATAGAGATCCTTCTGCAGACCAAACAGATCCTATTAAAAACAAAAGTTGCACTCTTAATGGTGTGAACACGCCAGAATAACAAATTGCAAGCGCAGAGGGAGGGGCTAGAGAGAGGAAGAGGGGTCAAGCAATACACCCGCACCAAACAAAAGAAACGCATCGAGGCACCGAAGGACACAAGGCATAAAAAAGAAACCAACGTTGCACGCATGCGCAGCGGGTGGCACAGTCCGCCAATAAAACGCATGCTCAGGAGCGGAGTAAACGCGGCGAGAGGAAAAGGAAGGGGGAAGGGAGGGAGGTAGATATCGAAGCTTTCGATCAAATGATTGCCCTATCAGATTGCCCAGCGCTGTGTTGAAAAATTCATTTTAATAAGCGCCCGTAAAACGAAGCACGCGAAATCTGCGCAATAAATAAGCGACAATTATGAATTGTTCCCCAGAATCGCAGGCTGCAGTTCCACCTCGGCTGGGCTTGGGCCGCGCTTAATAAGCGGCGCCCACTGGTGCGCTATGAGCTGCCGAAAGAGATAGAGAGGGAGGGAGAGATGGAGAGGCAGTTGGGGCAGCTGTGTGAGGCTGTCGTCGTGCCAGCCCATTAATTTGTTGTTTATCGCACCTTGTTAAAATCACATTGCCTATGCGATGTTTATAGAGCTGCAGAGAGAGAGAGGAAGGCAGAGGGGGAGCAGTGGTAGGCAGAGGGGGAAGAGTAGTAGCCCTGTAAGGGATATAGAGGTTGCCAGCTGTGAAGATTGGAATTCCAGAAACAAGCCGGGAAGGAAACCTACAACGAAAAGGAAACTTGCAGCGCTTTAAAGATCCGCAATCTTTGGGTATTCCCTAAGATATTCATTTATGAATTTTAAGATATTTACTTAAGAAATTCCTTAGCTTGTGCCAAAAAATAAAAAACAAACAATTGAACATCAAAATAAAACCAACTGCGATTTATTTTCGATTTGCAATTGTCCGTAGCGAAATTGTTTCTCGCGGTGCTCTTCATGCTTTACCATATACCAAATAACATAGATCATATGCCGCATACCTTATGCCACATATACGGTATATACCATACACCGTAGACCGTAGACCGTAGACTGTCTGCCCAGTCGAATTCCGCACATAGTTTTGTTGTTGCTCGCATCGTTTTCATATTTTGTGTACAAGTTTATCGCGCTGCTTGTTGATTTATGCAAATTATTAAACGTTTTCTAATAACTCATTATGCCGCGTAAACAACGCGCCGCATGACTGTCACTTTGAGACAAGATCCAAGAGGGGGACAGCGAGACGGGAGACTCAAGACTCGAGACTGGAGACTGGAGACTAGACAACGGAGACCGGAGAGTTTTGAGACTCGAGAAACGAATCCGATACCCCGTTTAGACGTCGCATTCAACCAGGTTGTCCAGTTACTGAGCCCACCCAGCCGCCCCCCCCCAGAACCCCTATTCCCTTCTTTGCCTGTCTGTCTACCCCCGCAGCTCGACAAACTTATTTTCATTACACGTTCAATTGATAGTAGTCCCAGCGCCTGCCCCTGCACCCTTTTGCCAGTGAGACCTAACCCAACTTTGTGCTTAAAATCATCTCTTGTTTTCCCCCATTTCCTTCTCTTTCTCGCCTTGTTTTCTAACACTTAATTTAGCCCCTTGCTGTTGTTGTTGTTGTTGTATTTCCATAGTTGTCTGTCACTTTTAGCGTCTGTCTACTGCTGCGGAGTTTCGTAGCGCTTAGCTTAGACGGCTGTCAATATTATCCCCGATTGCTAATTGATCAAATATTTTGTCCGTCCTGAAATTTGCATTGCATTTTTGCTGTTTTCTTGACCTGCCCAGCGAATGCTCTTTGCTCAAGCTTGTTTTTACTTTCAATCAATATTTGAGAGGGTTACGCTTTTTTTCGGAATCGAAAACGGAATCGGAATCAATAGAACTTTACTGTGGGGTTAAGCCCGGGTCGAGATGATCTCAAGCCATTGCAATGGGATGTTAATCCACTACAAGTAAGCGTGTGTAAACTGCAGCTGACAACTCAATAAGCGGGCTACACTGCAAGAAAAGTGGGTAGAAAAAGATGTGAAGAGTTTATATTTATTTATTTATCTACTGTTTAAAAAAAAAAAAATATATAATTATAATTTAAGTTTTAAATTGAAATATTAAACTAAGAATAATTTGAAGTTGAAAGTAAGTGTGAAAAAAAAAGAATTAATTGAATTGAATTATAACTAAAAGAAAAGGAAAGATGTATTATTAGTAGAGGAAATAGAGTAACATAGTTACTTGACAGCTGCGATTTCTCGTAGTGTAGACAGAAAGCAAGAAGAAAATACATAATAAGGTATTATAACTTTGTGCTATCCACATTTCCAAAGCAGAAAGTTCTTATATAAAATACTTGACTACAGTCTATATAGCAATTTATGTTCGTATGAACACTTATAACTTAGAAACTATCAAAGCTAGGACTACCAAATTTGGAAACAATATTGCTTTCTACTAGTCAAAGATAAAGTTTGTTTTAGAATTTGACCACGCCCACTTGCGCCTCCGTAAACCAATAAAATTCGAATTGCCAGCGTCATTTCATCTACTAAATGTGGCCTACTATTTCTAGCAGTGTAGTTAGCAGCTCAGTTAAATCAAATGACTTGACCAGCTTGCCACATGTTGCTGTTGCTCTTGCAGTTGCAGTTGCAGTTGCCAAGCCGAGTTCAACTATTTGCATTTGCATTTTAGCACCTCGACAACAGGTAGAAGTGCAAGGAGAGCGGGCAGGTGCAGGGGCTGGCTAGCAAGTGGGTGCTGTGCTGCGGGGTGTGGCAGCATCAGCAGCGGCGCATTGTGCTGATTGCGCATGCAAAGTCACAAACGCAGACCAAGTTGGAGTCCCAGTTAGAGTCGGGGAGACCAAATGAAAGTGGGCACCGACAGTTGTTGTTGTTGTTGCTGCTGCTGCTGTTGTTGTTGCATTCTTTGCGTTTTGTGTATAACTTAATTCTGTGCGCCCCTCTAACGGCCACGCCCACTGCACTGCCTAAGCACAACAAACGAGATTGCCAGGCTCGCGCAGCAGTTTCACCTGCCTGCATTGCTGTTGTTGTTGTTGCTGTTGCAGGTTGTGTGGGTTGCCAAGGCGCGTATCTAATTACAAAAAAAAGCATCTGACTAGAGTTGCGCATGACTAGCGGATACCCTAGACGCACAGTGCAGTGCAAAGTTGCTCAGCTGCAGTTGCATCCCTTCGCTGGAAGTGTTGCAGCTGCACTTGTGGCAAGCAGCAGCGCCAACTGTGATGCACACTTGGATACCCCTTAAAATGCTGCGTACTCTGAGAGGGTAGAAGGTATTACAACCAAGACAGAGACGCTGATTTCAAAGATAAATTGCCGACGTTGTTGTTGCCAGTGTTGCTGTTGTTGTTGTTGTTGTTGCTGGAGTTGAAGTTGACGCACCAAGGCACTTCCAGGGGCCAAGTGATGGATGTATTTACGCTCTGCTGCGACGACGACGAAAATAAACAACAGTTTATTGGCATTGCCGCCTGACGACTTTGACTGCGACTGCAACAGCGACGGACACGCCCCCAACTTGAGCCGACTTGAAGGCGGCGCTGACTGCCCTTAGAAACTGCGACTGCCAGCCACGACTTGCATACGACACATGAAACACAGTCTGCTTTTTTTTTAGGGCATTTTAATTGTTTAACAACATTTGCACGAGGTGTCGTTTTTAGGTTCCCCAGAACTTTTCTCGATTTTTATGCCTGTCTCGACCCGCTGCCTGTTCCGCCCGCCCCCAGATTGATTTATGTTGCAGGGAAATGTGGAAAAGCTTAAGTTATACGTACGTGTGTGCAAGGGGAAAAGTCTTTGCCTACTCGTAGTTGTCCTTCAACTTGTGCCGTGTAGTGGCCTGATAAATATTCTTCTGCAGTATGTAAACCTTCGGCCAAGTTAAGCCCCTTGGGGCAAATACAACAACATCTCTGGTAGATTGCATATTGAAACAAAAATCTTACAATACAAAAAAGAAAAGAGACGAGAGGAGACGAGAGGAAAGATGAGAGAATGAGACCAAGCTACACTTGACCTCAGACGTTGTTGGTCAGTCTGGTCTAGTGGCTTTTATATGGGTCTCACTGAGGGGAGCGGGAGGAGGGGTGTGTGTGTGTGTGCGGGAGGAGCAGCGGCAACTTGGGCGCGCATTCGTTAAGTAAACATGCCACGGTACGACGCCTTCCTAAAAACCTCGCGTCCATTTCTCGGCCTGCACAGTTGCACAGTTGCATTCGCAGTCTCATTCCTTGGCGTCAGTGAGTCCACAACGACAACAACAACAACAGCAGCAGCAGCAGCAGCAACATCATCATCGTCATCAACATCGACAGGCAAAGTACACAAACACACACACACATAGAGTCAGGCGGGGATTGTGTCGGCTTCGCTTTGCATCTTTTGTTCATTTTAGTTTAAATATTGCCTACCTCAGTCCCACTGTCCGTCCAATAGTGCATGGCATTTCATGCACTTTTCATCTTTTTCAATCAACTCACGAGAGAGCAAAGGAGAGAAAGAGAGAGAGAGAGAGAGAGAGTATGCGCTAGTCTTGCCACCCCTTCCCTTTCCGCTGCTTCTCCTTTATTTGTGTTTCTTAATATTTTTGTTAAATGTTTCAAGCGCGCGTAAATTAATCTCGAGCTTAATTGCTTTTGCTTTTTTCGCATTTCGTTTGCTTCTTCACTTTTTCTTCTTCTTCTCCGCCTTCTCCTCCTCCTCTTCGTGGAGTGCCACTTACCCTGAAGGGTCCCCACCGGGACCTCGGAACCATCCGAGCGCCACAACTTGCACAGCCCAAGTGGTTATAAATATGTTTTGCCTATTTTTAGTTGCCCCATCTCCCTCTCCCCCTCTCTCCTTCTGGCGCTACTTGGCGCTGTCATCGTCAGCCCAAGCTGCTCCTGGCTCCAGCTTTGGGCCTGGACTATATAGATTGTGGAACTGCGATTTTCGATTGCCCCCAGGCAGCATAATATGTAAATGAAGATTTAAATTTAATGGCTTATGAGCAGTAAATGGTCAAGTTAAGATAAGCGATATACAAACGAATTGGGGCGATAATGCTTTGGGAACTCTTCGGCCTAAGAAACCCCTATGAACTGACATAGTTTATATATGAGTAGCCGTAGAAATGGAAATTACTAAAGGGTACTTAACATTAGCATTATTTATGGCAGAGTTCTTCGATAGCTCAATTTGACAAGTCTGTCCATATGAACACGCACATCTCAGCTATTATTAGAGTAAGATATATGAAATTTGGCCTGATGATAGCTGTAAACCATATATAAGTAAAGCTTAGTAACAATTGTAGGTACCACACTCAATGACACAAGAATAACACTCAGAAAACTTTAGAAATATATTATCTAATATATAATAAGTTTGAGTAGTTAAAGAAATGGAAATAACAATCGGATACTCAATCTTAGCTCAACTGATAGCATAATTATTGGAAATCATCAAAGACTGATTTCTTTAGGTCATGTCTGTCCATGTGAACACGCAGATCTCAGCTATAAGAAGAGTAGGAGATATCAAATTTGGACTGATGATAGCTGAATACCTTATACAAGTTTACTTTATTTCAAATTGCAAATGCCACACTCAACTCTTACGTAAAAAGTTGTGCTTTTCGATTATTTCGTCTAGAATTGCCACTTATAAAGTATTTATTTAGTTTGGTCTTTGTTGAGTGGCTCATTAATATAAATATATATGGTATACAACTATATTGTTCCACTTAATGGCCTCTCTTTAGCCCCTTTTCTTCTGGCCTCTCTTTCCCAGCCACCTGTTGAGCAAGTGCTCCATTAGGCTTAGCCAAAATCCTGCTAAACTCGCAAAGTTTCCATCTCAGCTGTCCACTTATGCCAATTTATGCGCCGGCTTTACTGAAGCTCCAACTAAAGCAGCATCGGCTACAGCTCCAGCTGGGCAGCCCCCAAAAGCCGAAGCGGAACAAAGGCCGCCACGAGCCTGCAGATGGAGTAGAGAGAGAGAGACTGGAGAGGAAAGGGGGCGTTGCATGTGCACGATAACAAGATTAGAAAATAAGATTTATCTCATAGATTGATAGATTCGATTACACGCAGCTTCGACTGGGGAGGGCGTGTAATTACAACAAAAGCAACAAGAGCCAAACGAGCTGGCAACGAGAAGACGTAGAACAAGGAGAACATGGAGAACATAGAACCAAGAGAGAGAGAGAGAGAGGGGAGCAAGGCAAGTGAGGGAAGTGTGGAGCTGGTTCGGCCTCAGCTTCTCTCTCTCGCTGTCTCGCTCTGGCGTTTTAATGGACTTTTAACTGGTTTCTTCAAGCGTTGCCTGCGCAGCTGCTGCACCTGCAACAAGGAGCTGCAAGTTGCCCCAGAGCCAACTCGGCCGGGCCATGCCGGGCCTGGTCGGGCCTTGCCGGGCGTTGCATATTTACTAATTTAATAATTCAAAAGCATTTAAATTCCTAATCATATCTCGGCAAAGCGGCCGCCTCGACAGACCGATAGACCGATAGGCCGTCTCTGTCTGTGTCTGTGGCTGTGTCTGTGTTCGCTTCCAACTCCCAGTCGGACTCCAACTCGGAGTCGGTCTTGGAGTCCCAGTCCCAGTCCCAGTCTGGATTAGCTCAAGTCGGCGCGCAATTTGTGAAAATTTCTCACCATTTCATGCCGCCAGCTAAAGCGCAAGTCGCTCCCGCTTCTCGTCCGCCTCCTCCCCCTGCTGCCACCCCTTAGCAACACGCCCCCCGCCGCTGACGATCTGCAGTGTGTTAGATTTCCACTTTACTGTCTATGCAATTTGTTGGCTAACTAGATGCCTATCTGCGGCAACTTGTTGTTGCTGTTGCAAGCTGCCTGCTTCCATGGGGTTTCTACACGTTCTTTGTGGCCCGCTGCGCTTTCATGTTCTTTTCATCTGCAGCTCCTCTGCCCCTCCTCGTCCCCCTGCCGATCTCTTTTGGGACTATTACTACTGCATTTTATGCATCGCCTGGCGTTAGTGTTTTGCGTCTTATTAGACTCTAATTGCATTGCCAGTTGCGGCCGTTGCCAAGGTCTGCCACGGCCTGTTGCAAGTGTTGCAAGCAGCAATTGGAATTAGCGTCGCGTCTCGCGAAAGGGACGAGCGATCTGCGCTTTCAATTGGCGATCGGCAAATCTACTGACCGTTACTTGGCCCAGTTGCATACCAAGACGGAGCTGCCTGTTGCCCACAGTGCACTGTGGGCTGACTTCGCTTAAGCTTCTTAACTGCATTTCCATATATGGCATCTCCACTCGAAAGTGTTTGCCACATTAATCATGCATGCCATGTAACTGTAATTAGAAGTCGAGTGTGGTTAATTGAAATAATCAATTGACGGTACCATTTATAGTAACTATAAATGACTGTTAGATGACTCCTTGGATTACACTTTAAATGAATCAACTAAATCAACTGAATCAACAAATTAATCTGAATACGAAATGAAATAATTTAATTTGCCGAAATAAAAAATTAATGTGAATTTAGATGAATCAATTACGTTAATGATCACAGAAGGTCGATATAACATTTTAGAATATCGCGGATAGTTTTAAAAATTGCAATTATACTGAAAACATGAATCCTTTGATTAATGAGAAATCAACTGTGGTTAACTTACACTTACATTATAAACATTTAAAAACCAGCACAAAGAACTATATTGTTGATTTTATATTTATTTATCAGATTAATCAAAATATTTCGTTTGAATTAAAATTACTAAGCTCTTTCCTTTGCATAAATATTAAACAATTCAAACAAATTAGCTTAATCTATAAATAAAGTGGAACTTGCAATTATTTATAATATTTCATAATTATAAGGAAGTCGATTTAATGAAAAAGAATTCATTATAATTCGTTGAGAATTTATTATTCATGGAAATATCCTATTCTTTCATTAATTATAAATCTACTGCGGTTATTTAAAATACTCTATAGTTGTGTAAGGAACCACAGTATGAAATATACAAGGAACTGTAAGATTGATAATGATACACAGCATCATTATATTCATTAGAATTTCAAATCGTTCAACTTTGTTAGTGTTTAATGGTTATTCCATTAATTCACACATTCACAAAATATCCTAGAAATCTATAAATATTCCTAAAGAGACTTTCTTGGCTTACATCTCTCTACTCAAAGCTCTAAACGGTTTCTCTTCACGGCGCCTTGTCGTCTGCAACTAAAAGTTCAATTCAATAAGAATGAAAGAACTATTTGTAGGTGTAGTTTGGGGTCAACTCTCTTCAAACACTCACATGGTCTGGCGTCATTATGCTATGTTACGTAATGCATTTGGAGAGGTGGGAAAGATCCCAACCAAGAGTACGTCACAATCTTAGTCAGCGTCGAACTCGTCATTGCCTGCGTGTTCTTCTTGCCACTGAAGGTCGCGTCAGACACGCGATTTGTGGCGTCATGTCTGGGGCAGGCTAAGCCGGAGCCTGAAGGTAGTGCGAGGCTCTCTGCAGTTTGTCGAGTGTTTGGGGCGCAGCTTAACGGTGCCTGGTCGCCATTTTGTCGTGCGACGTCAGCGCTGCCATTTTGTTTATGCAGAGCACGGCCCAAATTCAATTTACTTGACGATTTTATTGAGTTTAGTTCGGGACGCGTTAGTTGCTGCGGCTATTTTTAGTCACTCTGCGAGACAGAAAGGGAGAGAGAGTGAATGGAAGAGTGGGAATTGATGGAGAATGTGGCAAGTACACGGTTTTATGAGGGGCCATCAAAGTAGGGGCATCTATCAGGTGCTTTTTTGGGACAGTGTGGCAGGAGAAATTGTATAGTTTCTATAAATAGTCAAGTTTTAGTAGGGAATTAAATTTAATCAATAAGGGAAAGGGTAGTTCAATGTAAAGTTAGTTTCTTGACACATATAAAACTGTCATGACTATTAATATACTACGAAATAAAGGAAATTCAGCAAAGTTGTCTTCTTAATGACTTGGAAAATTCAAATTATGATTAGCAAACTCCGTATCCCATATATCAAAATGATAAAAACATATTCCCAACTAACAAATAAGTTTCACAATAAATAATGCTGCCATAAATAATAAGCTCTTAAAGCGAATCCTCCTTCAAAGAAGAAGAAAGTCCTCAACTTTCATTGAGTAAAATTCTGCACACAATCATTGTATTTCTGAGTCTGTCTGTGGGTGTCTGTGTGGACCACAGCTGCCTAAAGCGTAGGCGACGCGGCGTCTGCCAGACACAGACACAAAATGAGGTCGTCCTGTCGCACGACGACAGCGAGGGGCGGCAGAGAAGTAGGTATGCTGCAGACCCCGAGCACAACTCTTTTATATAATCGGGCTACTCTCACAGGCTCGTCCTTTTTTGGAAACGTTTCAATAAACTTTGATTGTTGGCAATTATCTGGGCACTGGGATCAACAGCAGCAGCAGCAACAACAACTGAAACCATTTCAATTTGTCGCTTATCCTTGTGCAACCTTTTGTGGGTGTATGGGGGAGAAGGAGGCCCAGCAGGATTTGTTGTCAATTACTGCAGCTTTTTGCCGAGATTATGATGGCCACCCGCAGCGCAATTTGGCCCAAAACTTTTGCACACAAAGCGAAAAGTTTGAGATGCCGAGATTTTTGCCAAAAAGTTCTTTAGTTAGTAATTGAAAGATTGATTGACACAGCAAATGCGCATTATATGGGGGGACATTTATTCAAGGCAATTGAGGATTAATCACTTGGCCAAGTTGTTAATGAGAGTGAGGGAAGCAGTGAAGACAGTAAGAGAAATAAATAAGATAATGGAGTAAATGGAATGGGAAATAATGGCAAGAGTATGCACAGATTTAACGCTTGATTAGGAAGCTGAAAACGAATCAAAGCTGAATTATCGAACTGAGATTGACAGAGATTTCTCTTAGAAAATGTTCACTGCATTGAAATCCAATTTGTCAGCGATAATAAGCTATATAAAATCCTCACCCTACACACATGAAAACAAAAGTTAAGCTAACTCAGGTTAATCAAAGTCCAACTGAAGAACCCTCGACTCGCCCATACATGTCAAATGCAGCAACACATGCCCCCCTCCCCTTCCTTGCCCCATCTGGAGAAACTTCATTTCGATTGAATACAAGATGAGCTTAAAGTGTCTGACAATAAATTTATGTTTGGTCCTCTGCCTGCCCCGCCCACTGGGCTCCTTTCTTCTCTAACTCCAAATGGTGGCTGAGTGAAATTTATGCAGCCTTGTTAAATTTTCACACTTGGCTGGAAAATGGGGAAAAGAGCGGAAGAATTCTCAGCGCGTTTTTCCATTTGCACTTAAAGCTCTTCTGCAGCTCGCGTGAGCTGATAAATTCCTTTTCTTTCCCTTCGCCGTAAATGGCTTTTGCCAGTGTTGTGGCAATGAATTGCAATTTCCCTTTCTTACAGCTGCCTGGAAAAGGGAGAAATGGAAAAGGGAGAGGGAGGGAAAGGAAACCTCCCATGCCATTTGGGATGTATTTTACTTCAGCTGCGGCTGCAGGATAATGGCGTGAAAATCGCACAGCTCCACAGGGAACTAAGGGAATACAACAAAATCTAATGAAGTTTTCACAACTTTCAGACTTGCAACACGTGCCGTTGCAAGTTGCAAAAATGCCGCTGCATATTTATGCTCATATTTTGATACCCTGTACGCGCAGGTGCATGGGTATAATAAACTTGTGAAATGCAAAGTATGGAGAGTAGAGACTGGTAAGCACCTCATCTGCCTATAGCAGTATAAACGAATTATAATAATTTGGATAATATCGATATAGCGTGGGGTTGTTATATAGAATGGGTGATTTTGCATGAAGAACGATATATATATTCAAGAATTTTTAACCTAACTCAGTCTAGTACTGTATAACTTTAATTAGCACTTTTATTATTTCTAATATCAAAACTAATTTCCATATAAAAACCTTCATTTCTGCCGATTGTTCCTATGACAGCTATATGTTATAGTGATCTGATTTTGATGAAATTTAATATGCATACTATATAATGTACATAAATCCGATGCAGTATATTTGGTTACAATATCTTGACAAATAACGAAAATCGACCGATAGTTTGTATGACAGCTATACGATACATCGGTCCGATCCAGTTCGTTCCGACTTATTTACAACGTGCAAAAATAAGAAGCATGTGTGCCAAATTTCATAAAAATAGCAGATAGACGGATAGACGAACGGACAAACAGACTTGGACATCATCTATATCGACTCTCCTGGTGATACTGATTTAGAATTTATACTTTATGGGGTCTGAGATTTCTCCTAAAATGCATTGCAATCTCCTGGGCAAAAGTAATATACCCTCTGCAAGGGTATAACAACTACGGCATGCCAAAGTCTAAACTTCATTTCCTTGTTTATATCACTGTAGTACAGTCGTACATTGCACGAGGTATCTCTCAGTCGAGTATGCTGCAATTTGTAACTTATTTCATTTAACATTCTTTATTTTTGTTGCTGCTAAATGCGTCGCCATGAAATTTTAATCAAGTTGCTGCTTCCGTTCTTCTTCTCATTGTTGTTGTTAGCTCTGTTGCCGTTGTTGTTGTTGTTGTTGCTGCTGTTGTTGTTGCTGCTGTTGTTGTTGTTGTACACAAATGGCAGACATGTCTGCCGCCTGGCATTTCCGCTGCCAAAAGCGAAGCGACAACATTTTTTGGAGCCTTGAGGGCGTGTCCAGGAGTTGGGCATGGCATGTAGGAGGAAGGGAGGAATGGGGGGGGAGGCGAGGACATTTGCGCCAAGGTGCCGCAAGGGTTCAACGACCCACGCAATGGCTTTGTAGCTGAATGTGGCATAACATTATGCATAAGATAATGTCGGGGAACTTGAACATAAATTACAACAGCGCAAAACTCTTTTAAGTGTTGAAATCTATTTAAAATGTGAATGTTTCCATATTTATAAGAAACACTGCAAGTTTAATGAAATCTAATACCAGAACTGAATACATTCATTTCTTATTCACAAACACCCAAACTGTTTAGCAGACCACATGCGACACCTTTTCAATTTGCACAAAACTGACACAAATTTCTCATGAATTATGACAGTTATGAATAACCCAAGTCGCAAGTCAACTATATAATCCATTTATGCCATTCAAAGGACACACAGCGAGAGGGGGATAAATATTATGAAATGAAGAATACCCAGTGACAAATGGAAGGCAAATGCAGCACGTGATGCTGCCGCCTCATAATGATATGACAGCTCTATAGATATTGAAAGTATTATTGCACATGGTGCCCCCCCTGAGGACAAAATCGTGTGTGGTGACTCTGTTTTGGCTAGTAACCCCATATCGTTTTGCTAGCGAACTGAAGCAAAGTCACGTGCGACTGACACCGCCGAAATTGACAGTGTCATTAGAAGGGAACTGGAACTGGAACTGAAACTGGCAGGAACTGTCAGTAGAACCGGCAAAGAGTGACAGCAATTGCCAGAACTTGCCGGGAGTTGTTGGGAATTCCAGGGAATTGTCCTCTAATTGCCAGTCATTTCTCTGGGGCGCTCTTGTCAGCGCGTGAAACGTGTCTATTGCCAAGTTGCAGAACTATGGAAGAAAATGTACCAAAAAGTGCACAAAAGAGTAAAGAATATAAGAAACCTTTTGCAAATCTATTATATGATTATAATTAAATATACTGGCATAATGAATATAGTAATTATCTTTATAATATTTTATATATTTACTTTTTCCTCGACGTAACTTTCGGTTTCTGCTCCACTATATCAAATGCTAAGGTCAATTTAGTCTCGTGCCCGAATCAAAGTAATTTTTAAACGAAACGCCCTTTCCCCTTACTTCCCCCTGCATGAAGTCACCGCGTGCTCGTTTCGTCTCGTCTCAAGTGCTCTACACAATTCCCTCGATAAGAGTCGACTGCGTCTTCGCCTCTAAATGTTTTGGCGTCCGTTAGTGCAACATCAATGGGCAACAACATCAGCGAGTCAGACTAAATTTTCTCAGTCGATTGCCAGGTAATGCGTCCGAAATGAACCTCAGATAAGGTTGAAGGCAGATGAGGGCGCTGCTTACGGCGTATTCCACGGAAACGAATTGAATATGTAAATTTTCAATTTTCATTGATGAGTTTAGTTGGAAATTTTCATTTTAAATTGGGTGACTCATACAATGATCGCACCGCCTCTCCCCCTCTCTCTCTCTCTGGGGCTGATTCACTGGAACTGCAATTCAAGTTGCCGCCCACAACCGAGTGAAGGCGTCTCCTCGGCGATTCAATTGAGAAATGCGATTATAAAATATTTGGCAAGCCGCGTGTGTGTGGAACATGGCAAGTTGCCCGTGGCAAGGCCACGTGGTAGCCTCAGCTGCCTCCGTTGCGGCTGCGACTGCCATGACAAAGGTGTCCAAATTAGAGCCGAACAATGGCAAAATTGCGACTGCAACGGCGAAAGGTGAAAGTGTGCGGCAGAGGCGGAGGCAGAAGCAGGGGCGGAGGCAGAGGCGCAGGCAGAGGAAGAAAGGCTCGAAGCAGGCCGCAAAAGAGCAGCCAAGCACAACGAAACCTTTCACAACGCCTACAAAAGGTGTGGCCCGAGCCTGGGCCAGGTAACACGGGCAAGGACACACTCGCATACACACACTCGCACACACACGCACACACTTTTGTGACCCTCTAGTTGACAATAAATTATGAGCAAAATAAAAGGAAAATTTTATGCATTTTACATGCTGAATTACGAGCTATTTGGCCATGCGGCAAGGGGCACGGGGCAGGGACAGGAGCCATGTGGCATGTAGCCCGTGTCCCATATGCGGCCTGCCTTGCAGCACAATTGGCAACGCCTTCCATTTTGCAGCAATTTTAAATTGATTTAAACTTGCATTAGGCCCCTTCTGCGGTCAGCCATAAATCTGCATTGTATGCGTGTCTCAGTGTGTGCGTGTGTGTGAGTGTGAGTGAGGGTGACTGAGTGAAGGTATTCGTGTGTATTTTAGCTAAAATATGCAATTATTTTCACTTTTTCGGCAACATTATTCAGCGAAAGTGGCGCAGTTGCTGCATACTTTCGGGCGGCCAAGCCAGGCGAAAAATGCATGATGATTTAGGGGCAGCAATATGCGGCAACTTGGCCTTGGCAAGGTCCCCAGACAGATGTGATGGCGGGTGCACACATAATTAATGGCAATATGAATTACTGCCTGTGGTTATTCTAGAACATTTCAAGAAGAACATTCTCGAGAATTCATGAAATACTTTGCATAGAATTTATGACTCATTTCGAGTGCTTACTATATGTATTATATACAGCTCTGACAATGTATAATATGCGCATGTATGTCCTTTATTTTCTTTGCTGTCTATATATTGACTGTATCTCCCTCTCAAAAGCATTCCTAGTCTTGTCTCGCTTCAAATAATTTCACCAATCACATGCACCTGACTTACTCGCACACATTCCTCTTTCTTCTGCCCCACACACACAATCCCCTCTTCCACACACACACACACTGTCTTTCACCTTGCTGATCTCATTAGAGCGACCAAAAGCAATTTCTCATAATAAATCGTGCCGTTTCCAATTCCCTCTAATTCTACCCACGCTCAACAATTGAAATTATGATTTACGCGATTGTTTTGATATTACTGAAGGATAAATAATAAATAGTTATAAATAATAATTGACCGATTTACGAGTTGCCGCTTGATTAATGTCCTCCCCAACAAAAGGCGGCACTCGAGAAGGACATACAAATACCAAATACCAAAACAGAAAACCGAAATTAACAACAAAAAACTAAGAAGAAAGAAATGGGACGCACTCTGAGGAATTCATTGATTAGGCAAAGACAAGGAGACAAGGAGAAAGGACCGCACACACACACTCTACAGCGAGTGCACTTTGATTTATCGCCACAGCCTGGCGAACAGAAATTAGCCTAGGAATGTGGAAATGGAATGTGGATTAGGTAAGCAGAGTGTGGACTGTGGAGAGCGTGGAATGTGTGGAATCGAACGGGCCACACACAGCACAAGTGGAGCCAATCGATCCGCCTGCGGGCTGCTAATTGAACTAACCGAAAAACCAACACAGCTGCCAAATTAAGTTCTCAAAGGACTGTCCAGCACAGCCTGCCCTGCCTGGGCTGCCGGCACAGACCCGACTTATAATGTATTCCGTATACCTTTTGGCTCTACCTCCTTTTTTTAATTAAGTACAACAACGCAGCAAAATTGATTTCACATTTTCAGGCCGCACCGGGCCGCGCATCGAGTCATCCTTATCGCTGGCAAAGATCTCTGAGAGATGCGCCCCAAGAGATAAGGCAGCCGATCCGAGGCTAACATAGAAGCGGGCCCCTGCCGCGGTTGTGATCATATTTAATATAGTTTGTAAAATATTTATAATCGCTTATCTGCCGCAGGATCCATGCGAGCCGACAAGTCATTAGGCCACATTCAGAGATGCAGTTAGATGCGGTTTCTTTTCTACTGGAAAACTGAAAAACTGGAAAAAAAATCAACTGAAAATTATTGAGCAATATTTGAAAATTGTTATTTCAAACTAAAAGCTCATTTAGTACGATATGCATAAATTATTTGGAAATTTATGCCGTTCAGCTGTGTTTGGACCCAAGATGTCTATCTGGGAAAGCTGTCCAGAATCGAATGAGAGAAGGAGAGAGAGAGAGAGAGAGCAAGAACGAAGTGGAAACTGAAAGACATTGATCAAAGGAATGATAATATAAATTCCAATTAAGTTATCGAGTGAGACATTCAACGGTAAACGGCACTGGCAATTACAAAAGAATACATTTCCCAAACATTTTCCATGAGCTTTATCGGTGAGAAACTATCTAGACTGACGACGACGATGTCTCTATAAAGTGCTGACCGTGCACATTCAAATTATGGCATATCGGTTGACCAGTCGACTTGACATCTTCCCATACTCCCCTCCCCCATCCTACCCATTCCCCCTCATTCGATCTTCCATCTCCCATCGGCCCTGTCGTCGTCTGGCACATTGCCCAGCGGCAGAACGATGGAAAAACTTGCTTCGCTGTGGCCTAATGAAATTATTAAAAATGCATTTTAGTCGAGTTTACCAAAAAAAGAAACAAGAAAGACCTAAGAGAGAGGGAGAGAGAGAGGGAGCAACATAATATGCATACTGAGAGAGACTGCACATAAATAATCTCAAGTCTCTGAGAGGAGGTTGAGGTCTTCGGGGTCTTCTTTGACAAAACTAATTATGCATTCATTTTGTTTGCCAACAATTAAGTGGCCCATGGGCGTGGCACATTTTTCATTTTGCTTATTAGTAGTCCAGAATTGCCCATGGTTCGCCCAGGTTCGTCCAAGCAGATCCTGCGATTCCTGATTTATGGATACTTTAGAAATATTGACAGCGGACTTGATGCTGCATTCTGACCCAGTTCGGAGAGTTGGGAGAGCAACTGAGAACTGCGAGTTATGGGATCTGCTAATAGCTCGAAGAAACATAAATTGCCTTTTTTCGGACTGTCGCTCGCAATTGCACTGAATAAATTAAAGAAAGCGGGACAACTCAGTTCGAGCATGTAAATAAAGCTGTAGATGAGATTACTCAACTTTAATACACCCTGTACAGTTTTAAATACTAAAATATTCCATAATTTAGCTTAGTTTTGAAGATTTCCTTCTCAGGATTCTTTTTACTGTCCAATGGTGCGATTTCTACAGTAGAGAAATTTGACAATGCAAAAAAACTAAGGGAAACCTTGTTTAAAAATCAATTAAAAGGGAATGTTAAGACTACTACTCGAAATGTTGACTGCACTTTAGCTTTCTATGCTTTATAGTAACTTGCATGTGAAGTTTCATGTCTCTAGCTCTGCTAACAAGTCAGATCTGTGTGCTCATACAGACAGAAAGTCAGAGAAATGGTTAAATAAAGAGATCCAACTCAATAGCATACCTACATTTTGTGCCCTGCTACCTTCTGCCTTTGCACCAAGTTGGTATACCCTTTGCAATATTCTTTAATAGGATACAAAAATAGCTGAGGACGCAGCGCGGTCACAGCGAAACTGGTTCGACAATCAAATGACCATTTATAAGCGCAACGACAGGCGCACAACAACAGCAGCAGCAGCAACTGCAACTGCAGCACCACCCACGCGGTGGCGGACTCGTGCCATGCCACAAATGCCACAATTACTTTCTAAAAGCTCAAAGTCAAAGTCAGAGCGGGGCGAACATTTGAATTTGCAGCGACAACCAAATTAGGCGCCAATCTTTGCTCCCCACTGCGAGTGGAGTGGAGTCCAAGGCAGAAGAATTTCCAGGGGCGTTTTTCTAATTTCTTCGTGAATTCCAGCAGCAGCACAATGTAATGTGGAAAACGCCTTATCCGGTGGCGGTGCAGGTATTGCAGAAGAGTAAAGAAGAGGGGCAGGGAAGAGGTGAGGAGAGAGGGGCAGAGCAGAGCTGAAGTGGAGGGAACTGTCAACGCTGCAAGAACATTCGAGGTGGAGTTGATGCTGCCTGCTGCTCGGTGGCTCAGTGAGTTGCTGCAGCCACTTGCTCTGCCCACCCAAGTTGCACTTGACAAACGTTGACAAGTCGAACGTTCTGCGGCGAACTTGATTTCTTGCCAACCCTCTTCCCCTCTTCAACCCCCCCTTCCCTGTCCTACTCTCCTTTGTGGCCATTTGAATATGTATTTAATTCCAGCGGCCAAGCGTCGCCAGAGCCATCGATCGTGACAATCGCCAACGCAAGTGCAAAACTCTTCACTTCATGTGTCGCACGAACTGGCCGCACACTGCGCTTGAGTGTGTGCGTGTGTGTGTGTGTGCTGCACTTGCCACTTGCCTATCAGAGGTGATTAAAATTGACGTTTCGATATGTGATGACGCTTACATGATGCAACCGAAACCCTCTCGCACTGCGCCCCCTCTCGACGCTGTTCAACACTTTCTTTTGCTAAACGTTTTCATCATTTATGAATTGATCAATTTTCTGTTGTTGCTGCTGCTTCTGGTGCTGTTGCTGCTGCTCCAGAGTTGTTGCCCTGCGCGCATCAGGAGGCAGTATCGTTTGCTTTGTTTGTTGTGGCCATTAGCGTCACTTGATGGAGCCACTGATCGAGCCAGCCAAGTATCCAACTATCCGGAGTCCGGTACTATTGAGTCGTGCCCGCACCGACTTAATTTATTTCAAATTGTTGTTGCAACTGCAACTGCTGCATGCTGCCTGCTGCTGCTGCTGCTGCTGCTACACGCTGCAAATTATTTACACAACTAATTTATGCGCCTCTCAAAGCGTTTCAAATTAGTTCAAGTTTCATTTCATAGAGCCAACGAGAGGTGGAAAGGGAGAGAGATAGAAAAAGATAGAGAGAGAGAGCGAAAGAGAGTGAGAGCGAAAGAGAGAGAAAGAAAGAAAGATATAAAAGGTGGCAAACGGCGCTAAAGCTGTGAAATTGATCACAGAAAATGAACATTTTAAATTGACAAATGCATCAAATCGGTGTAAATGAAATTTAAGAGATAGAAAGAAAAGTAGAGAAATAAGACAAATAAGAGAAGAAGCCACTTAAGAACAAAGTAGTAAAGAAAAAGAGCAATTGAAGAAGAAGCGAGAGGACAAATATGGAAGAATAGAGAAGAAAAACCCAGCGAGATAAAGGCAGAAAGGAGTGAATAATGTGGAGTGAAGAATAAGTTCTATAATATAGTATTGTCCGATTGGATAGCTATTAACAGGATAAGTCCATAATCTGTATGTATGCCGTAGCACAAAAGTATGACTTAAATATAAATTATTATTATTATTATACATATATAATATAATTGCATCCATAATATGAAGTAAGTTTTATCTGCGTATGGTAAACATGAAATGCCATACAAAATTTGGGCTCTCTAGCTGTTACAGTTGCTGAGATTGACGTGTTTATACGTACGAATCTTACCAAATCGACTCGCTCATACAGAAAGAGAGGTAGACTAACAGTGAGACAGAGCTTAAGAAAAGAGTCGAAAGAGAGAAAAGAAGAAAAATGAAATGTACAAAATATATTATATTCAAAAGTGCAAAGATCTACATGTAAATTCCGTTTCTGAAAGTCATCTTGGGCTATAGACAAAGATTCACTTTTTTATTTGTAAAGCTTGTATCAGCTGCGCTTTCGTAACCGTTTAGAACCTTTCAAGGCTACACTAGGCTGACCCTGCACAGCAACATCATTGACACACATTGCTCAGCCGAGCCTGACACATTTGTGGACACACACAAAAACAGACACACTCACACACACCCACACACACACACACACACGTGACAGTCAGGCGCGACCATTAATCAAAACCCAGAAATGCCATAAGAACCAACAACAACAACAACAGCAAAGGCAGTGCTGACTGGCGGTGGAACTCGCATTGACCAACTGGCCCAACTGTTTTGGCTGACCTGATGCGACGCTGCCGCTGCTGCTGCTGCTGCCTCTGCCTCTGCTAACCATGTGGGCAAACTATTTGAGCGTCAATTAGTGCAGCGCTGCTAATTGAGGACAGTGCAGACTGGAGCCCAACTAACATAGAGGGGACCAGGGGGAAGGGGGGTAACTATGCCGTTGTGCCGGCTGTGGAATGTGGCGACGATCCGCTGTCTGTATACTGTATGCACACACTGTGCTCGGACCTGGGCGGGCTGACTTCCTTGCCAGCTCAGACACATTGCGGACCTTGTTTCCCTCTCCCCCCTGGCTGGTCAAACGCTTTTCTTGTATTAATTTTCAACCACGTTGACCGCAACGTCGACGGCAACTGCAATCCGTCTCCGTCTCCCTGTTTCAATTGAAAAACCGCAAGGCTGCAGGCATTTCATTGTCCTGCGAGCAGCCCCACTCCCTCTCTCTCTCTGTCCTTGCACCGGAAGCTACGGTCGTGTTTATGTCCATGTCCTGTTCTTTGGCTTTTATTTAACATGACGCAACAGAAACAGAAACGAACGACGTCCTGTCAACATCTTTTGATCCTGCAGCTACCTTTGGCCGCCTTTTCGCCTTTTCGTCTTTTGCCAACTGTGAATGCCTTTTTGCCGCCGGCTACCCGACGGGATTCACATTCACCATGACTGGCAGGTTGCCATTGTCGGCACTGAATACAAGCTGAGCCAATGGAATCGGAATTCAGTGCCGCCTTAGACCTTTTCCGTTCTCAAAATTGAACAATATTTATAGCACTTCTTTATGGCAGACTAAGATTATAGGTTGCCAAGTGGAAAAGGTGTCATCATCATGCCCAAAATGACTTCTCCAAGAAAGTGGCGCGTGTCATATCGCCCAGAATGACCATAAACCAATCGTGGATTCGTTAGCAAAAGTGTCAATTAAAATGCCGCATGCAATCCAGTATTTCCGTTGGAAGAACTTTCTCGGAACAAGGCGTGAAATCACAATACGAAAATATGAAAATATTCGTGTTAATTTCTTAACTCATATCAGTCAAAGTTCTCCCTCTCGGGGCTTGTACCAAGTTGAGTTGGCAACTTCCTAATTGAATGGCCTAAGGTAGGTAATCGGAACAGAAATCAGCTATCAATAACACATTCCGTTGGATCTTAAGGCTTATCAGTGGTTATTTTAAGAACTGTCATAGAGTTTAAACGGAAATGAGTGCGAACTTAACAGGAAGAACGTCTATTTCCTGCTCACCAGATTGCACCTAACGTTGGCTGCATTGGGCTGAGCTGGCCAAGTATTGTACTTCTAATTTGGCAAAGAAATCTTGCCATCAAGATTAGGAAGTTCAACCGTGACCTACTACAAACAGCCGCAAGCCAGTCGAAAGCTCCAGCACTCCAGTTCCCCCACGTAATCGCGAATATTGAGATTGTGTGTAGGGCCATGTGGCTGGTGCTGTTATGTTGGTGTTACGGGTAGTATTACTCGTAAATGTGGAGCACATTTGGCGTATGGCGCAATTGGCCGAGCGCGGCCTGTTTGTTGCCGACTATCAACGAAATCTACGGGGCTTTATCAGTGAATCCCGCCTGGCCAACCTGATCTAAGCCCGCTGAAGGCAACAGTAACATCGGCGGCGCCGGCGTCGGCGTTGGCGGACACACAAACAAGCTGTAAAGTAGTCTTTGCCACATTTCAGTCTTTGGCACAATTTCAATTACGCCTCAGATAGTTTACAAGAGAAATTCAAAATGCGTATTAGGCAATGAAAGAAGAATCAAGAGAAGGTAGTTAGAGAAAGATAAACATATATTCTGTATAGACTTTATAATAATAAACTTAAAATATATTATATTCTTTTCTTTCTATATTTTCTTATCCTCTTTCTAGTCTTTCTCTTTCTCACATTTCGATACCGTCTTTCTCTCTACCCCCAATCAGAATGTACGTTACCAGGTAATTAGGTTTATTATATATCGACTGAGCACGTTTCATACGCCTGACTTTTAGCCATGTTTTGGCCCCATAAACGATCGTCTGATATCACCCTCGTCGTCGTCGATATTAAAAGTCGTTAGACTTATGCGATTACCCACACAGAACGCACCCGAGAAGGTTTCGTCTAAGCTGCTTCAAATTTACGATACTCTCGAAAGTTTCGAATCAGAATCAGAGTATTATGTCATTTGGTCTAAAGTACTTTCTAATTGTGGTCCGATGATAACGCGTTTATGATGCTTTTACTCTAATTTCGTATGATTTCGTCAGTCGCGACGAGCACGCTAGAATTCCAATCGGGTTACCCTGTTGAGCCTTTAAGCCCCCGCGCTATGCCCGATAAGTGACTTTTAAGAGGTCTCCAATATTTTCCATCGTTTGGCTTTTGAATTCTTTGGCAATTACTCACTGCGAGTAAGAGAGAGAGAGAGTTCCTTATCAGGCTGGCTATTTTGCGTGCTTGGCCATGTGGTGCTAATGACATCACTTTCTATGACCCGCGCGATATGGCAACGATAAGGCGCAATTTGACTATCGTAAATACCAAAGACAGACCCTTTATGACCATTATATGACCTGCCATAACCGGGAGGGGGGCTTGCGAGCTTAGATTAGATGATCGCCAGTGCTACGCACTAGCATCGTCTCAAAAGCCGACGACGCGACGACAGGCCCTCGTCGATCAACGATCCCCGCGGCCAATTGGCCACTCGGGCACTCGATAAACAAGTTGTAAATACTTGCCGAAATGTAGTATGTGCGAATATTATCGCCAGGAAACTTGGTGATTAATCACCCCATTTCCGACAACCTCACTTGATTTGTTATTGTAGTGCTAGGTCAAGGTTATAGTATACTATAGTAGGTTGTATTCCAGCATTTCCTATCGCGTGTCAATCAAAAAAGTCACTTGTCAACATTACTCGACCAGTTTTTTGGCAGCTTAAGGGCGCTGCAGATAAGGTTAATTGCTCTTTGGAAAGGGGTGCCATAGTACAGGATTAAAGACCATTTGAAGATTACTGATAATTCCGCAATGAACTCCTTAGGTATTTAAACGATTCACACGCGCCTGGAATACCCCTAATCTGTACTCCACTTTTATAAATGAAGAGTGCAGCTTAATCCATTGGGAATTCCGCTGATTAACTGCCCGTGTGGTTTGGGTTCAGGAGCACGCAATACTTCCGCTATTGCGCATCGGAATCTCGATCTCTAATCGAACATTCCAACGGGCCCTGACCATAACCATCGATTTCTCGGGAATTTCATTATTATCACAACAAAACCGTTGCGATTTGAGAAACAAGGGCGGGACTTTTTTTTCGATGTACTTACATACCATAGATAATATATAAATAATAACAGCATTATCTGATCATTGCAGAAATTCTTTATTGTTCGGCGGCCCGTAGGTGTTGGTAATACAATCGGTTATAAAAAAACGGATCATATAACTGAAGTGGCAACCAGTTTCGACCAGTTTCCCCACACATTCCTATCAGTTTCGTAATAATTGAACATGAACTTGCGTAGTTGGTATGGTAAACTTTAATGCCAACTTGAAAGAACGGTTATCTTCTACGTGCCGAAAGTAACATGCTTATAAGATAGAGATTTAGATTTGCAATAAACTTGAGAGAGAGAGAAAGAGATGAATTCAACTCGCCGAAAATATATCCTAATAAACAGAAAATATCTTAAGAAACTTAAACCATTCATGATGCAGAGAGTTTTCTATATTGGCCATGAACTGAAAGGAATTTTCGATTAGATAGATTTCCCTTAAGTCGTAGCAACTCCTCCCCTAGTACAGGGTATCAATTATCCAAGCGAATTAACTTTATGGATTGCACACGACTTGAATAACATGCGACAGGAAATTAGACAACATCGTGCATGCCTCGTCATATCTTAGACTTAGAGAGGGCGTGATACGATATATTACAATTTTCCTCTTGCATCAGACTATGTTATCGATGCCTCAGCGTACATTATCGGCTAGCGCCATTTTATAGAGCTGGCATTAATCAGGCAACAGTTCAACACACTCCAAATCAATCAGACGTCAATGCGTATGACCTTGGGGTCTAATTACCCATAATTAGAGCAATCGTCGGAGATACATGCGCATAGATCAGGCTGTCAACAGGGCTGTTGCCTGTCAGACGACGGGGGCAGCTTGATTGACATGCCAAAAACGGAAGTGCCAGGCAGCTGTTAATTGGCCAAGTCCATAAAAACTGACTCAATGAATCGGACATTAGCAGAGGGCCCCATGATATAAATCACTTGAGCGCAGACTACAATGCGACTTTGATATTGACCGCAGGCAAGACAGACTGGGCTGGAACTTGGATTGGTACTGCGTAGGCTGACTGGAACTGGAACAGCGACTGTCCATAGTGCAATCAAAGTATCTACGTATCCCAGAGATGCACATTCCTTTGGCACACGACGTCGCAAGGACATCAATGGAATTAACTATCTGAGCATTATATTTGTTGCACAAGAAATTACATAGCTATTAGGATGGGTTCCCCCGGAGATAGGGGTGCGGGTGCGGGTGCGTGTGAGGCTATGACTGGACATTTACCTGGAAAATTATTATGTTGCTGCAACTGGAACTGCTGCAACTGCGACTGTTGCAAATGTGCACCGCAATTATGCACGGAGCCGGCACATAAATTGTCAATTCGTCGAACCTCCGATGTGGTTCTCCTTCGCTCCTTCACGCTTGGTTGTCCTGCTCTGCTTGACTCTACCTGGTTGCCTCCTGCTTCTGCCTATCAATGCTGCATCTCTCTGTGCTTGCCACACGCTGCGTGCACTCGTTTTTCGCAACACATACACTTTTTTAACTGCATCGGGGAGGGAGGGGAACTACCGATAAGTCAGGTCCTATGATTTTTTGAACGAAGTGTTTTATCTGGCACTTAGTTCTTTGCTTGTAATTGGCCACGCTGATAAGCGGGTTAGGGTTAGGCCTCTTGTTTTTGGGTGGCATGCCCCCGATAGAGTTCCGAGTAGTGCCAGCAGGTCCTCAGCTGTTAAATTGTTGTACCACTTGAAACTTTCTCCAGCTTTTATTTTTTGTAACTATCCGAAAACCAATTTCGAACTCCTTTATAGAGTTGTCATCTGCAGTTAGTACTATACTACATGTAATTGGCTTTTATCGTTTGCGGTACATGCTCAAACTTCCGCTACAAGTATCGCTGCTCCTCCATACAATGCCTTGGCTACCTACTTACCAAGTTTTAACTACCTTCGGAGCATTGCTTAAACGCCAATAAACGCTCATTAGAAACAAGTTGAGGGTCTCCTCGGTCTTCAGTCTTCGGTCTGCGGTCTTAGGTCGCTCTAAGCTTGTCTGTCATTAAAATCATGTTGGGACAGCAAAGCTTATGAGCTCGACACGCCGCAGACTGCAACTGCAGCAGCAGCAGCCGAAGAACAACAGAAATGCATTTGGAAAATTAACATATTTAAGTAGCAGTCGAAGAGGAGAAGAAGAACTCTCCATTTTAACGATTCTTGTCAACGAGAGATTTTACTACTTTCGAACCGAAAATGAATTCGGAACTCAAACCTAGAACCCACTCGCCACTCAGCAGTGGGTCGTGGGTGATGCTGAGAGAGAGAGAGACACCAACGAAATGTCAAAAGATCATAATGAAAATGCAGTTATGTTAATTTTTGTATATTTTACAACAAATTTGTGTGTTGAACCCCGTTCTGTGTAATTTATGGCAACATATTTCAGACAGTTTATGGCGGAAAATATTCACATGACGCTGACGCTGGAGTTGAAGCTGAAGCTGAAGCTGAACCTGAAGCAGTTGCAGACACCGACTCCGATGCAGTGTCTGACAGACTGACGGACTGGCATCTTGACACATTTTTTAGCAGTTTCCGGAGCCACCCGTTGGCCGCAGAACGGGGGGTACTGGAACTGGCCTGGACAACATTCATGCGCGATTATTTATTTATAAATCAATAAAAATCGAATCATTTCTAAATGCTGCTCAGTTTAAGCAACAAGCTATTCTTATTGTCCGAGAGGGGGTGGGAAGAGGGAACAAATTATTTAAAAATATTCTTTGCTTATTCAAATGTACCCCTGACATTATACACATTATACCTTATACGTTTGTGTGCCTGCCGATCGACTGCCATGAAGTCATCAGCGTCAACAACGGCGTCATCCACATCAATTTGATATGCCTGCTGCTCCAATCTCGATCTCAATCAAACGAATACGAATCGGACTCGGACTTGGACTCAAACTTCTATTCAATGAGGCGGCATACAATAAACGTGCGAGAGAATCTGAGAATCTGACATATAAATGTGTTCTATGCATAACTCTAGACGGGCCATTGTCTAAAGGTGTCAATAGAGAAGAGAAGCTTGACACCTGTGGCGCCTCGAATGTGGAAGCCTCTGGCAGAGCTCGTTAGAGTTTGGCAGACAGTCTATGCTTGGGTATGCCATAAAAATACTATTGAAATAAATACTGCACATAATTCTAACGCGATTTTGATTAAGATAGATGATTAAGTCTTTAAAACAATGCTTTATATTCAAATTACTATTCAATTTCTTGTTTACTTTGATGATTAAGTCTTTAAAACAATGCTATATATTCAAATTACTATTCAATTTCTTGTTTACTTCGATGCGGATCTGTTCTGTTTTGACTGAGACTAAGAAAACTTTCCATTGATACTTAATAGTTTTAGCAAGTTAATAAATAAACTCTTCATAGACATGAATTTATATTTATAGTCTATAATCGGTTGGTTGGCAAATTACTCAAATATTTCCACTTATAATGGAGCATTTTCGGCATGATTAGCTATCAGTGCAATCGATTTCGAGAGGTATCGAATTTCATATTCTGGCACGAGTTTTACGTTTGCCAAAGACTTCAGACTGCAAACTGGATTTGGTCCGATATTTTTTGGTATATTTTGTGTGGTCCGTTTTGGTATAATCGAATTCCGTGTCTAGGCTGTGATAACTGTTAACCATGTAGCGTATAATTCAAACCGAAAGCTTTTTACTTTATCGTATCGGGGGGAATAAATCAAAAACACCTAAGAAAGATAGATTGACCTCCTCTCTCGACTCTCACAACGCACTCTCCGAACACAAAGCCAATCAAAAACGCATCAAAATCAAAAGGCCGCCAAATAAACAACAACGATTTGTCAATGTGGCAACAACAATCAACGCCATTTAATTAGATGCCATTGATTAGGCAGGGACAGGGCTGGGATCGGATCGGAGCGGATCGGATCGGAATAGAGGGGACCCATTCCCAACCGTATGTAGATTGTGTGGATTCACCACACCTCAACCCACCCGAAGCGAACTCATCTTCTGGCAACCACTTGAAAGGTTGAAAACTTGTCGAGCTTGACAAATTTGACAGGCTTGATTGAAAATGAAAAGCGACCAGCCCCACAATAGAAAGGTGAAGCTGCACCGACAGAAAACAAGAAGAAGAAGCAATAGAAGAATCTACATACCAACTGAGTTCGGAAGAGTTTCGAGTCGGAATCTTGACTAAAGCTCTCCGACAATGCCCTCGACGCTCGGCATTTTGAAAGTCTCCCGAACGACAGCGTTAAAGGCAACTGTCAAGTGCTCCGCCACTTTCCAAAAGCCATTCCAAAATCTACACATGCATGCGTCTGTATTTGTGTGTATGTGTGTCTATTTTGGTTTTTAGTTTTTCAGTTTTTCTCAGCGCTCGGCAATAGGTGAGAATTTATGTTGGTTTTCCCCCGTTCAGCGGCCCCTGCTCCTCTCCAGCTCGCTCGGCTATTTGTCAAATAGTTTAGTCTTTACTCGCTGAGCGATTGACAGGCCGACTAACTAGCCAACGGCTGCTGTTTGGCCTACAACTGCACAGGGGCGTGCCAGCGACAGGGGGCCGGGGAGTGGGGAGTGGGAGTACGAGAGAGGCGGTGGTGCTGTTAAGGGGCAACTACAACTGCAACCGTTGCCGGCTAATGATATTGTGTGAGTCGTTCGGAGTTTTTGCCTTTTTTTGTTTCTGGTGTCTGCCACGTAAACAACCCGCTTAGCCATTGCAGCATTCGGGTAACCAGGTGTTGGCAGATATTTGAAATATTTTAAGCCAAGATCAGCTTATGGCTGACCACAGCTATGGCCACTTGTATTACACATTCCCATACTCTAGACGAGCGAGGCACAGACACAGACACCAGCTGAGGTAGAATACAACCAACGAATGAAAGAGATTTTATAATATTTATTAGATTAATAAGATAACAAGCTAAAATCGATTGGCTATCACTTGAACGTACTGTAATATACCTGATTAAATAGATAACATACTACAATCGCTTGGCTTGCACTGTAATATACCCGATATTCAAAGTTTCCAACTGTTTCCCCACATTTAGTTCTTCAATAACTTCTATGTTTACTATAAAATTGCAACTAAAGTTTTTAGAATAATTTGAATCTGACTAGACAAAATAAACATTCTAAATTTAAAATTGCGCTTACAATTAGTGTTAATTAAATTAAAATAATTTTCGGTGCGGATATGGGGTGTGGCGAAATTGTAAAATAAACTTTATCTGCATCTCATTTTAAGATATTTTATTTTGTCACCAAATTTACTTGCACTAGCTCTTACAGTATCAGTAATATAGGCGTTTATACGGACTTCAGGATAACGGGTTTAAAAATTACAAATTTTATTAACTAAGTATTATTGAAAAGGCTTATAGGCACCTATACAGCTACTTGGCAATCAGGCTATGCAACAAGGCAATGTTAAATACTTTGACCCATTTGGAAACCCAAGCGAAAACTGCTTAACACGTTGTTCGAAAGAAAGTGCTCGCTGACGAGGCAAACAGTTAGGATTGTTTGCACAAGACAGTCTCGCACAGTTAGGTAGGTAGTTAGTAGGTTGCCAGGGTTCTTGAGAGTAGCTGCAACAGCAACAACAACAACAACAACGGTTGGCTAGCGGTTCGCACTGTGTGGAAGGTCAGCGTGTGGTTAATTATTGATGAGTCGAAGATGAGGCTGAGCCGACGAAGGCAAGCTGGAAATGAGACAGGGAGACAGATAGAAATAGAGAGAGATAGCGAGAGAGAGAGAGATAGAGGTAGAGGGACTAAGCTAGGCCAGCACCCGCACAACAATTTGTTGTTTTCTGTGCCGTTTTTTTTCGGTTTTCGTTCAGCGTTTTTGGGTTTTGTTTTTGTTGTCATTAAGAAGGCGAAGCATCGACCTGGCAGCTGGTATTTCATCATTTTTAATGTGCAGCCTCATAAAAAATCAAGTGCAACCAGTTGGCCAAGAGGTGCGAGGGAGATGCCCAGATACAGTTGCAGATACATAACCTACGTAGATACGTAGACACATAGATAGATTCTAACTGTTTGCGTTTTATGGCGCTGGGCGTGCCGCGTTGACAAATCATCTTGACACCTCTCCGCCGACTCGGCCAGGCCAGGCCAGGCCTGGCAAGGCAAACTCACAAACACTTCGAATTCGGCATTGAATGTCATAAAAATGGGTTACGGACATGATTTGCAGTGCAATAAACTTAATTGAGTGCGCGTCAGTTTTTAATTTTAAACCATCGTCGTCGGGCTTAGCGAACCGGTTTCCCAATATCTCCCCCAGCCCAGAAACAAATTAGACAATCTACTTAGTATATAGTCTTTATATATGTTATAAGAATACCTGCGAGCGATCTGAAGAATGCTTCGCTTCGATTTCAAGGCGCGAAGTCGTAAAATGATTCTTGATGTCGTCATGGGTTAAGCTACGCAGTTTTCGCAGGTATTTTATAGTCATTATTATTATCATCATTGTTACGGTGTGCGTGTGTGTGAGTGTTTTGATTTGATTTGATTCACCTTAAGAGTTGCATTATAAAAAAAACCAAAATTTTTATATTCGGCGCCGTTTAAATGGCGCCAAGCTGTTCCCAATAATCTCAGACTTGTTCAGTCATCATTAAATCGAAATTCGTTTTGCTGCTGCCATAAATATTCCTTATAGTCACCATAAATCGACCAACTGAGAAGACTCTATTTGTGGTTCACGTTGTGACGCATTTATTTGGCACCGTTCCGAGGTATGATGGGTAACTCAAGGGCTGCCACTTGGCGGGAGGTGCGAACTGTTCTCCCAACCTATCGTCATGCAGCGCCACACTAATTTGCAAAGTATTTTAATCCAATACATAAAGTATTTATATATCAATCTGGATTTTCCGATTTTTTACGCATAGTTTTATTTTTAGCAAACTATTTTTCTGTGTTTATTTTTCCCAACGAAAAAATGAGATTGAGATCATTTAATTCATTCAATCAATATTCATTCTAAATAAATGAGATAAGAATTATTATAATATCAATTGTTTGCTGGAGGAGGATTAAAATATCATAGAAATATATGAATTATGTTAGATATTTACGAACAGCTTGGAACACTTTCCCATGCAAATTTATTTAATTTCTAACTTACAATTAACAACAATTAAATTAAGCCTCATCTAATGCGCCGTAATGTCTGCCTGTCGACATGGAAACGGCAAATCCCATCGTAAGCTGCACTTGAAAAATGGGTAAAAGTCAACACGAAACGATCGGAGATCTTAAATCCCAGATACAGTGTTGGAAAAAATAATAGAAACAACACTTGCACCTGGACGAAAAACTAAATTGCTCATTATGTACAAACACTATATGCATGAAATCGGCATCACATAGAAGGCTTATAACAGTACTTTAATATGCGACCTGTTTTGGGTCGATGTGACCTTTGATACTTTAGAAATCTTGCTCTGAAGGGAATTATCCCATATTTGAGCTGGAAAAAATAATAGAAACAAGCCACAAATCTGCGAATATTTTGATTTTTGTTCAGTGAATACTAAAAAAAATGAATGCATTCAATACTTCCAGGTAAGTTTAGCTGAAAATAACTGAATTTGTGAAAAAATTCTGCTGAATAAACCTGTAACATAGAGAAAAGGTCACGGAGGTCACTGCCTACCTTTATAGCGAAATATTGTCAAAGTTCTTCCTTTTTTTTTGATTAAATGCCTTCAATTCCATTCCTTCTAAGTGTTCTATTAGATTTAAGTCCGGGGATGGGTCAAACCTCTCCAATTTATTAAGATTTTGATCTTTCACCCATTTCCTAGGCATATTTGACGCATGTTTGGGGTCATTAAAATGCATGAACACCCGTTTTATCGCCACTTCTTCCTCGGCATATGATAGCATCTAGTTGTCCAGTACGTCAACGAAGTCAGGAGCACACATTTGTTCCTATATCCAGATTATCGGACCAACTACCGAAGCGGCAAAGCATCCCCATACCATAATATGCACACCACAAAGTTTTGCAGTGGGCTTAGAATCGAAATTAGTAGTTTTTGGACGTATAACATATAGTTTTCAATCAGATTTAAACAAATTTCAGCTAGTTTCATCAAACCACAGTATTATTGTCCAATTTTGGCGCACTTTGTAGCGATTTGCAAAATGCAGCCATTCAACGATATATTGCTCACTTAACGGTGGAACCTCCCTAGCTGAGTACCTCTTTCAATTTTTTTTAATCGGTCTATTTCTTATTTTCCGACTATACACAGTTGCCTGAAAGGTATTCTTGAAGTCCATCGACGAAAAAAAAACGGTAAAAAGTGAGTTCATACAGTGTTATGACCCCCAAACATGCTTCAAATATGCATAGGAAATGGGTTCAAGATCAAAAACTTTATAATTTGGAGCCGTTTGACCCAACCCCGGACTTAAATCTGATAGAGCACTAATGAGGAGTATTAAAACAATGGAATTGGAGGGACTAAATCCCAAAATAAGGATAACCTTTGACAATTTTTTGCTATAAAGGTGGGCAGTGACCTCCGTGACCTTTTCTCTATGTTACAGGTTTATTGAGCAGAATTTTTTCACAAATTCGGTTATTTTCAGCTAAACTTACCTGAAAGTATTGAATGCATTCATTTTTTTTAGTATTCACTGAAAAAAAATCAAAATATTCGCAGATTTGTGGCTTGTTTCTATTATTTTTTCCAGCTCAAACACGGGGTAACGCACATTATAGCAAGATTACCAAACTATCAAAAGTCAAATCGACCCAAAACGGGTCGCATATCAAACTACACTTATCAGCCTTCAATTTGATGCCAATTTTAGGTATATAGTGCTTGTACATACTGAACAATTTAGCTTTTTCTCCAGGTGCAGGTGCTGTTTCTATTATTTTTTCCAACACTGTATGTACATGCATATAGCACTGGCTTAGTGCTATGAATACCCACAGATATGAATACAAAACAGCGAATGAGCTTGAGTCGCGACTTGACTTGAGCTTGGCGCTTTCAGGTTCAGTTTGAGTTTGGGTTCGGGTCTGGGTCTGGGTCTGGGTCTGTGTCGAGGTCTGTGAGTGAGTGTGGAACTGTGGTATTTCCGTCATTTAAGCGGAGGCTTAAAATGTTTCTTCATTAGAATAACTGTCATAAAAATAAACGCATAAAAATTCAAAATACTCACCGTAAGCGGATCTAATCATTTTCCCATAAAGAGCCACAGCTGCTCAAGCAAAATCTGCTTAAATTTCACCTGACACGCTAATTTGGCTAATAAACATACATACCAAGCTGACAAAAAAAAAAAAATAAATGGAAGTAAAAATAATAATAATAACACGTCGCAAACCGCACAAATTCCGAAACGAACCCATCAAAAACCCCGAACCAGAGGCGCCTGAGATTGGATTAGTGTCGACCCAAAGTCAACAGATACTACTCGTATACAATATCTGTGTGTGCATTTAAAAAAAAGAAACACGAAAAAGTGTGTTTATAAAGTAAATAAAATATATATATTTATACAAGAAAGTAATAAAAGAATACTTATTGATTTCTACTTATAAACGAGCAGCAGCACACACTGTTTGCTGTTCCTGTTATACCCTGTACTCAATGAAATTTCAAATCGAAAATAAACTCGACGCGTGTTTGGCTTGAGGATGGCGAGAGTTTGAAGATTGTTTGATTTATAGGTTGACTGAGGCCTGTTTTCAAATTGTAAAACATTTAGTTTACTACATATTAAGTGTAAGTGCCAAATTAAGTGTAGAGTATGCTGAATTCGCATTCAGTTTCTTTTCTTTTTTCTAATATGCTAATAATATTTTAAACAATCCAATAAGATAAGCTGGCGATTATAAATGCATATGACGGCAAGACAAGTAGCTTTTGTCATGCAAATTATCTTGGGGATTTCTTTGCAGAAATTGTAGACTTGAAGAAGAAAAAGAACTTAGGTTATCGATAAGAGCAGTTCTTCTTCTGTTTGGGGAACATATTTTATCCTGCCTGCACCGCTTTATTTTCCATGCAGGGCATCTGTCAGTCTAACTCCGTGGGAAGTTTGTCAACGCTAAAAGTGACAACTGTTTTGTGTGTGTTTTCCAATTGATTGCTTAACAAATATATTTTTTGTTAAACAAATTTATAAATTATTACTTTTGGCGCATAATAAAATTTCATTAGCAAATGTTGCCGTCGGCGTTGGCGTTTTTGAGGCGCGCGCAGACGGCGCCAGGTTTGTTTCTATCTCTTTCTTTTTGTATTTTTTTGGATTTTCGATCGATGGCGACGCCTCGTTTCGGCCTTTGTTTTGGCCAGATCTGTCACTGCGCTGTAAGAGAGAGAGAGGAGGCGAGCTTGATAAATCTCAATAACAACGGCATAATTTGATGTGGCTTGGTCGCTGGCCCAGAGCAACCTCTCGTCGCACTTGCGCCCAATTTGCATATGTCGAGTCGAAAAATGCCTTTGCATTCACGCATTATTTCTAGACATTTTACGTTGGGTAATTAATACTGGAGATGCCATAAATCTAGCATACTTTGCATATATTAATATGAAATACATATTTAGTTATGATTTACTATTCGCTATTTATTCGTTTATTCGTGTGTGTGCTGTCAACATTCCAGCGAGCTTCCCCCATCAGATATATACGTATAATCTCACTCTATCTGTCGCCCACGCCAGCTGAACTTGCGGCCTTTTCACAGCCGATCGAGATTGAGGTCGTAGCCAAGAGATTTACATGTTGTCACATTGTTGTAGATTCTTATCAACCGTTACACGATTTTCGTATTATGCGTATAGCGAGTGACCGTTTCCGGTTGGCCTGAAGGCCCCAAGTATGGCAGCTGTAAAGCTTTGCGCTTTCATTAATCATTCATTAAAGAATTGTGGCTAAAGTTAAAGAGTTTCTACGAGTTAAAGTGAATGAAGTTCCTAACTTGAAAAATTTTTCCTTATCAATTTCTTGTGCAGTTTTATCTCTGTAAGTGGCCTTGACTATTAAGTTTTTATATTACAAGTGTGAAGAATTTTCATTCGAATTCTACGTTATAGACCAACTATTTCTAACTTATGTTAACTATTCTTTAATTTAATGAAGATCAAGAGCACCTTTACAAAGTTTAGTTTACTTTTGAAAAGAGAGAATCTGTTCTATTTGAAATTCGATTCTATCGTTTAGTTAACGAGACATACAAATGTATCGTACATATCATAAGGCAACGACACTTCAAGGTTACCGCTGAGTTCTTATCACCATCCAGCTCTACCATAAACATATTCTTGAATAGAATTCCCTTGGACTACTCTCAGTGTAAGCTTCATTATTAAGATATATCGTACCACACTCGATTCACAGTTACCAATAAATTTACCACCCCCCTCCCGCCAAATACCCGATATCTCCCCCAATTGAATACGTCAGGTTTGTATTGTACTATATGTGTTTCATATTTATTTTGAATTCGTATCGTTTCATCGTCATTCGCAAATTGCTCATTATAATTACTATTATGGTTATTGGGGGGCTGCAGCGCCGCACTATCGGCATTATCATCGTCATAACGATGATTGCGATCATTATTATCGTTGACAACATTAATATTTACATTAAGGTTATTAATATTAGGTTGTTCTTGTTGTTGTTGTGGTTGTTGTGGTTGCATTTGTTGGCCAGCAAAGGAACTCTGCAGTTGAACTTGATCTTCCTCCTCCTTCACATTCTCTTCATCTTCATCATCTTCTGGCTGGCTTTCTATACTTCCGCTGTTGTTGTTGTTGGGGCTATCGTCGCTTATATTATTAGCATCAATATGATTGCGATTGCTGGCAACAAGAGGAGTTGCAACAGTTGCTGCTGTCGCTGTCACAGCTGCGCTGTGGCTGCTCTCAATTCGATCGTTGGTTAGTTGCTTAAGATTATTGTCAATATTCTGAAATTGAACGGGACTATCGCTATGGCTATTTGGACTATCGAACTTATCGCTACTGTCTAAGCTACTAGAATCAGTCGTGCTACTTTTAGTATTCATATTATAATGCTCGTTACTGTACAAGTAGTTGTAGTTTTTTGGCAAGGCAGGTATTGCATTATTAACGCTACGGCTATGGCTATCGTTATCGCTATCGTTATTGCTATCGCTATCGCTATGGCTATTCCTATTCTGATTTACCTTTAGAGCTAGCTTTAAATTTAATCCTAGATTTAGTTTTAGTTGCTGTTCTAAGTTTACGTTTAAGTTACTATTAACATAGGCGTTTGAGTATTCATTTTGTTGCTGTTGCTCTCCCTGCTGCGACTGCGACTGTTGCTGCTGCTGCTGCTGTTGCTGCTGCTGCAACTGCTCTGCCGACGTCTCCACCAGCTGCATGTCAGATGCCACCACCGATGTCGCTGACGACGACGCTGACGCTGAGCTTGCTGCACGTTTTCGGCGTCCGCGCTTGCGCCGACTCGCCGCCAACATGATCAGATTCAGTGCTGAGGGCGCCAGCGAGGCAGTTGCGGTCAGTGCCGTCGACGCTGCCGTGGCTGTGTATGATGAGGAAGATGAGGAGGCTGTTGGCAGTTGTTGGTCGGCAGATTGCTGTTGCTGTTGCCGCTGCCGACGCTCCTCCTCCTCCTCCTGTTCGAGCTGCTGCTGCTGCTGTTCGAGCTGCTGTCGGCGTCGCTCCATGCGTCGACGGCGACGTTGCTCCATCAGCGTCGCATTGTTGTGATGATGACGCACCACGAGGTTCTTCGGCTGTGGCTGCTTCATGGCGCCGACTGCGTACGTTGCTTGTTGCCGCTGGTGTCGCCGCTGTTGCAGATGTTGCAGGCGTTGCTGCTGGCGATGTTGATGTCGCTGCAGTAGGCGGCGATGCTTGTTGCGCTGCATTATTTCTTTCTCGCGCTGCGCATCCGCGTTCAACACTTTGTTGTAGGACTTAAGGCTATTGTTGTCGTTGTTGTTGTTGTTACTGTTGTTGTTGTGATTGCTGTTTCTGTTGTTGTTGTTGTGGGTTGAAGAACTATCGCTATTAATACTTGTTGTTGTTGATTTTGTTGTTGCTGTTGCTGTTGCCTTTGCTGGCTTGCCACGTGCGCGTTTTGGGCTTGGCGTTGTTGTTGTGGTGCTTGTGGTTGTTGTGGTGCTACTAGTTGTTGTTGTTGTACTGGTACTACGTCTTGTTGTTGGTTTGCCAATCCACTTGGCAAACTCGCGATGAAACTTCTCAGACTCCTCGCGATAGAATTGAAAGCACGCATTTCGCACCCGATTCTGTTTGGCCAAATCTTTGATACCAATCGGTCTAAAGTTGCGCTTGATGCCCACACGCAGGCTGGCATTGTAGGTGCTGGTATACTGGTGGTACCCTCCCTCCATGTGCTCCTTGAAGTGGCACTCTTTTGTGACGTTTCTCTGAAGGAAGCAGAAGAGCAAAAGGGAAGAGAGAGAGAAATTAAACATTGCTCACTACAGTAGAAGATCTTTTGTATTATGAATGATATTGTGATAATGATATACTATCGATAACTATCGTTCGATTGACACTTACCTTTCCAACCAATTTGCCTTGAGCAAAGCACAAATAGTAATCCACATTCTTGGCATAGATGGTGATTTTGAACTCGTCGTCGCTCAAGAAATCGGTGACACTGTCCATTACGAAGGATTCTGAAGAAAGCAATCGAGAAATCGAGAAATTAATTAATTATCGATAAATAAAAGTTTCTGTTAGCTAAGTAAATATGCAGTGTGTGTGTGTGAGTGTGTGGAAGGTGTGTGCGCACTTCAAGCGCCTGCAGATAACCCAATTAATTGAAAGCTTTTCGATAAAGTTATGATAGGTTTGATTAGCACTCGGGCGCGATAGAAACAAGTATCAAACATTTAATGAAATTAAGTAGCGGCTCTTTGTCTGCCTCTCTACAAAGGTGCTCTCACTCTCTCTCTTCTCTATACTCTGTTCTCAGGTCTCGTTTCTCATTGCTGAGCTCTTTACTGGGCTCCATAATCAGCAACATGCGTTGCCAGTCAATTAGTTCGGTGGGGTTTCTTTATCAAGCTGCGCCAATCAGACTCCCATGGGCCACAGTCGTTGAACTGCTTCTTGGGTAACACTGTCTCTGTGTGTACGTGTGTGTGTGTGTGTGTGTTGGTTTTCGGAGCAGATGTTTAACCCTGAAAAGACGTACAAGTTCTGCCTTCTCCGCCTACTCCCATGGATGAGATCTTCACGTGCCGAACGCATGAGAAAGGCCTTCGATATGGCAACGCCCCACAAAACAAAACAAATCGATCAAATTGGCTAAGTCTGGCGAAGTTTGCCACTTAAGCCCAAGTATTCCCTTCGAGACTGAGGGGAAAATAACTAGCTAAACGGCAGATAAGATAAAATACCAAACTGACAAACTTGGAATACCAAAAGTATTATTTATGAAGTGAACTACTACTACGCGTCTGCTCTATCAATAGTTTCACGTGTCGAACTGAGGCAACTCTCTCGTAGCTGATCAAGCGGATGCGATGGCCAGTTCGACCTTAGACATATCGCTAAGGTTGCAATATATCGTTGTATTATATCTAATGTTCCCCATTTCAGTTACACTTAGCTTCTTCTCACGCTTATTGCTTGCGACGTCTGTCAGTTTCGCATAGAGATCAACCCACTTGCGAGTGGCGCTCCTGAACTTCACCCACTAAGCGGGGCAAGCGAACAGACGGCAATCGTCAATCGACAATCGGCAATCGGCTTGAAAAACCGCAAGAGTTCTCAAAACAAATTGAGACCGCAAACGCGCGTGTGTGTTGGGGCGTAACATCAATCAAATATTAAATTACCAATAATTTAATTAAGCCCGCCATATGCACAGACAGCGAGAACAGAGAACAGAGTTCAAAATAAATGCCAATTCAATTTAAATACCATTTGACCAGAAACGAGACGATGACGATGACGACGACAGCGATGGCAATGATGCCAAGCGAAACAAGCCGAAAATCAGTTGCAGAAACAGATACATGCATAGATAGAGATACACAGTTTTCATGTATACATATTTGTATTTACATATCCATAGAAATATATAGATATATAGCAGTACATACTGAGTTGTTCATATCGATAAACAGTCAGATGTAGATATTGATAAGCCACGAGAGAGAGAAGGAGAGAATGATCGAGACATATATAGTAATCGATAGAGATAGAGGCAGATGTAGTGATATATAGATATACAAAAAGAGAGATGGACTGATAACATTGAAGACGCAGTATATAGAAATCTATGGAAATTAATCGTATTGTTGATAAAAAAACTCTCTTCCAGAAATCGATGGAAATAAATCGAATAGATATAAAGATATGAATTGACAAAGTTATATAGATAAGAAGAAGGAGAAATATAGATCTATACTCAGTGTATTTTTAGAAACAGATATTGACACATAAATATAATGCATAATTATATTTGATTAAACTGAACAGACATACAGATAAAGAGCTCGATATATAAATGAGTTACTTTCCATAGAACTAGTGTACTTGTATATGTATGATTCTATATGTATGTGTATATATGACATGCTAAAGCTTTTAGTGCATGCAAAATGGAATATGTACTTTCAATTGATATAATCGTACTTACGTGCTATCGATATATCCTCTGCCGACACGCGGCCGTGCGCATTGATGTGCAGGGCCCGATTGTTCTGGGTCTTCAGTATCAATACGTATTCTTCGGTTTTCTTTGCACATGTTGTCGTTACAAGAGCAAGCATTACCTGCAACAAGAAGAGAGTACAAAATAGTCGATTTAGTATGCGAAAACCCAAACTCAAAGGCTTATCAACTACAGACGACTGTGGCTAATCCCCCTTTGCCGGCCTTTTGCAATAAATTTCCATTAATACGATGAGCTTTTTATTATGCGACTGAAAATGAAACTGAAACTGCAAATGATGCTGCAGCTCAACCCGAACACGAACCTGAGCCTGAACCTGAACCTGAACTTGAAGCCATGTCGGAGGAGCCTGATCCCCTGCACAGATGTGACACAAAATGCCGCAACGTGCCGCACGTCGGTTTCGTTTTTATGGTCAAAGTTGAGCTCCGTTTGGGTCGCCCCATTAAGGCGGCTCACATAATTTGTGTGTGTGTGTTGTGGCAGCTCTGTAAATTGGTTTCTGAATGGGGCATAAGCTAATCCAGGCACATTGTAGCCAAAACTCCGCTGAGGGTCGCAGCTGCATAAGCGACGCGTAAATGTCAAATTTGCTATGTATATTGAAAGGGGTACCTAATGCAAATGAAAGGTATTTCCAATAATTTCTAATCCGGCAACTTAAAAGACAATGTTTTATATATTCTATATAAGGTAAGGTATAAAATTTGATCTGATATTCCTCTTAAATAAATAGCCTCGTGTTATTACAAACTTTGCAATATATATTGATAGTTTCTAATGCAATTACCTAAATATTATATATAGTTGCTATAAATCTGTGTGTACGCTTCTTTTAAAGTAAATATTCCCACCTGGAAATGAAATTCGATTCGTAACGTCCGCTGTTGCCAGGTCTACCTCGTTATTACCACGTGTCTGGGCCATGCTGTCTATCAGCAGACACGTTTTTTGCCATCATTTGCATAATAATAATAAATAATTATCGTACTGCGGGGGGAGTTTGGCAAGTTGCTGATACGGAAAATTGCGAAAAACTGCGCAGTCAGCAAAGACAAGTTCTATATACAAATTCTATATGTGGTCTGTCTTGTCATACATACGATATATTATCATATCTACAACTAGATACTAGATTGTTTTTTTGTTTTTTATCGAAGCTTTTGGTTATTTTTGGTATGCTAAAAATATGCTATATAAGCCAAGGAGCTTAGAGAGGCTCTACGAAATTAATTGGGCCCAAGCCTGGCAAACTTTTTGTGTACCCCAGACACCCATTCCCAATTGTCCACTTGGCATTCCTTAACTTGCGTTTCTCATCTACTTGTCAGCATTTCATCATTCTCAAGTTGACACAAAATCAAACAGCAATAACCAAAGTGTCAGTTTATTTTATAGACCCCCTTCTCTGCACCATCTCCACACCACCTCCCCACCCCCCCTTAAGTTGTGGGGGGCCTGCTGTTTGTGCTACTCATAAAAGTTCGTTTTCAGTTTTGAGTTTTCAATTCGGTTTTCGTTGATGGGCTGCGTAAATGACGTGCGACCTTTTCCATAGTTCAATGACGTCGGTGTGTGTGTGTGTGCGTGTGTAATAATAATAATTATTATTTTTTTATTTTTATTACTATGTTGCTCCGCTCAAGTGGCTGTGCAACAGACCCTGAGCCGCTGCCCCAGACGAAAACGAAGACGAAGCTGAAGCCACTCCAATGTACACACACACGCACACACTCAGTCTCACATGCTGACCGCCTCAGATATCGGACAACCCCTGCCCCCCCCCTTCCCGCTGCCGCACTTCACTTGTGATTACACACTCGATCTTGTTATAATAATCAAACGGAAAGAAATACTACACACATATTGATAGACGAAATATCATTTCATTCGCTTCGCTTTCGGTTCGCTTCGGTCTGCTTCGGATTTTTATGATAATTATTTGGAGTGCTGACAACAACAACAACAATAAGAGTAACAGCAACAAGTGTCACAACAGAAATTCATCGTTTCTCGTCTCTGTCTACCGTTATGTGAGATCTGCGATAACTATTGAATATTCATGAATGCTAAATGAATACTTTTTACACCTAACTATATCGTAAATCAATCAAAGCAATCCGATCTTTAATAAAATAATATGCACACGCCCCGGAATGCCAATATCGCGTAGTCATCGCGGCACAGTACTTGTTGCACTTGTGGCACGACTGCTAGATACCCTGTACTCAGCTTAGATCTCTAAGTCGTACTTACCATCAGTATAAAAATAATCCTGGCATTGGGCAGCATGAACTGTAGTAACCTGCAAGCGAGAGAGAGAGAGAGAGAGAGATGAGTACTATATAAACAAAGTCTGTTCGATCGCGTCTGACGATATCTACTATAAATAAAGCATTATATAGCCTCAAAAATTAGCATAAATCAGACAGATTATAAATGATTATTAATTACTATTTTATTGATTTGTTTTCTGCTTCCACCTTTGTTTTGTTTTCGAGTACAACTTCCGTCTCTGTCTGAGCCCGGGATGGGGAAGCTCAATCTCAAGCTGTGACTGAAGACAACAATTAAGTCATTTCAGCGCTCGATCGTGAGCTCTTTAAACAAAAAGCGAAATATATTCAATATTGCCAAGTTTGAGTAGTATTCACGAGTGCATTCATGAGTAACTTTTGCTCAATGCCAGGGCGCACTCAAAAAAAAACAAAACAAAACAAAAAGCCAAGAACACAATTTTTGTTATTGTTCGGTCTCTATCGATCGAGTCTCTTTCTCTTTATATAGTATAGTATATATTGCATTAATATATATAGTATTTTTTGCAGTATGTATGTAGGCATATTGCTTGTATATTTTTAGTGTCGCCCGACGCCGACTAATCCCCTTTGCCAGAGGGGCCCAAAAGGTCATTGATTTCAGCTTAGAGTGGCAGTGCTTGAAGGGTAGTTTCTTATGTTAAGACGAAGGTCTCTTCTTCCTCTCCTCGTCTTCGTCTTCGTCTTCTTCTGCTACTGCTTCTGTTGTTCTTTCGCCTTTTTGCTTGTGCTTTTTCTTTTGAAAAGTGAAAATCGCGCACAGGCAACAAAAGCGACTCAAAAGTGCACAAGAAATCAATACAAGAAGAGACCATCGAAAAGGCAAGAAAAGAACCTGAGCAAGAGAGAGAGAGAGAGAGAGGGGCATAGCCAGTTTCAAGTCCCCGGTTAACAGAGGCCAGTGCCATGTGCAAATTACAGGGCCCAATTCCGTTTTCAAACCATTTTTGCCCGCACAGTGGGCAGTCCCAAAAAAAACTAAAGCGAACTCAAGAACTCAAATGCCTTTTGGCCTCTGTACGATTCTGATCAATATTTCAATTTCACAGCAGACAATAAAAGAAGTTTCAAATGCTTCATTCATTGATATCGTAGGATATGGCAAGGAGAGAACTTGGGAGAAGGGGGGGTTTCTTGGAGCACGCTCGTTCCATGTCTGGCTCTGCGACGATTTCGCTTTGCCAAGCAATTAAATGAGTTCTGTTTGTGCTTCTTTTTCTTCTTCTTCTCTTGAGTTTTTTTGCGTATTAGTTTAATTTATGTTTAGCTTGCATTCGGCATAACTTTGATTTAGAGAGGAAACATTTGTATATATTTTTTATATAGAGGATTAATCAGGCGAGCCACAACTGGCACTTTAGGCTCGTTAAAGCTACATAAATAAGCCAAGTGCATTGAAAGCTCGTTAAAGCTCGTTGCGCGCATTAAGCTCAGTCAGCATTTATTGTTGGTATATATTTTTTGCTGGTATTTTTCTTAGTGCTGTGTGCGTGTTTGGTATTTGTTCAGTTGTATCTCTCGCCCTAGCGCCACATTTCTTTGACAAATCGAAACCGAAATGGAACCCTAAACAGAGTTCAGTTTCTAATGCCGCTTCTACTTCTGCTCGTCTGCTCTGCTCTTCTATTCTTCTTGTTGTTGTTGTTTTTGTTGCTGTCTCTATGCCACATTTCTCATGTACGTAATTTGATATTACTTCTAGTGCCCGCTCCTCTGTCTGTCCGTCTCTGTTTGTCTGTGCTTTACTTTTGTTTCCTTTACAATGCGGCTCATAATTACCTTTTTGGTATGCAGACAGAAGCGCAACGGCAGCGCAGCGACGCCCAAACTAAAGTTGACTGAAAAAAGTTCTGCGGATTCGGATTCGGTTGCGTCTTCAGTCGCGTCTTTGGACTCCAATTCAGTCTGACGCAATAGGCGGCTGCGACTGCGACATTCCCTGCGCCATGTGCTTTGCATAGTGAGTAGTTTTCCCTGCCACATGCGCCTAACTGCCTCTCCCCCTCTCTTTCACTGCCTTTCACTGCACCTGCCCCTGCATATTTTGGCTGCTTTTCAGCTACTTTAGCTGCTTTTCCAGTGCAGGAATGCAGCAGGAACGTGCCTGGCATGGCAGGACCACCCTAGCTGGCGCACACACTGACACACACATTGGTAAGGCAGCTGACTCCACTGTAAACTATGCCCACTGTGCTCCAACTTCGAGTATCTTTTGTGGCAATTCGGACACACTTGACGCGCCTCAACTCGACTCTCGCCTTGTCCGACGTCATCGCGTCTATCTAATCGCAGACACGTTTTTTTTGTTGCTGTACCCCTCGCTGGTAATTAGCAAGCTTGATTTGAATTTGGCTAAAATGAATGTCGGCCAAGCCGCGAAATTTGTCAGCATCAGAATCTGATCAGAATTTCGGATTTGGCAAACTTGTTTTGGCATTTTTTGGCTTGTTTACTTTTTAGTTTTTATTTGATTTGGCCAACACGTGTCGCACGTTCAGCAGAGGCAGCGTGGCAGTTGAGAGGTGGCAGGCACTTGTTGATTGTTGCGTTAATTGCAAAGTACTTTAGCAGGAGCACAAATCACACGCTGGCATGTGCGGAATGCGGCGCTGTGATTAGATTAGATGCCCGCAAACCTGTGGACAGCCGAAATGAATTGGCCGGAAAGGTGTTGGGTCAAGATGCACGATAAGTCGATAGGAGGCGAAATTGATAAGAGCAAAGGGGGGGAGAGGGAGCTCTGTAGGGGGAGTGGGAGTGGGAGGAAGAGTTGCAGTTGAAAGTTCTTTGCCTTGTTGTGATTTTCATCTACTCTGTTTGCCTCAATGCGCCTCTTGCTCTACCCTTATCTCTCCCTCTGCTTTACTCATTCACTTTCCCTTTCCTTCCTGCTCTTGCTGTCTCTCTCTTTCTTTTCCTTTCTCCCTCCCTCTCCCCTAGCACCCTTTCTCTGCCTGCCAGCTGCATCATCAATCATGTAATCGCTTTACAACAATTACAGCAGCAAATCCTTTAACTCTCTACCTTTCTCCCTCTACCTTAGTCCCTCTCCCTCACTCCCTCCCCCTTTTTCATACTCTCTCCCCACTCCCTTTCTTCCCTCCTTGCCTCCCTTCTCTCTCTCTCTCCCTCTCTTCTCTTTTTCCTCATGTGCCACGTGTGCAAGTGTGAAATTTCCTGCTGTCAATTGCTCGTACAACGACTATGGTCACCCTAATGCGCTGGCACTCTAGTATTTGCCAACGCCACTGCCAGGCACTTAATGCAATTTTCGTTTACTTTTGTTTTAGGGGTTGCTGCTTGCATCATCATCATCATCCACCTTGCGCTTTTCAGGCCTTGATACCTCCCTCCTTCCCCCTCGTGCACAACCCTGCAACGGCTGCAATTGCAACTCTTGCCTGGCTGTGCACTTTGTGACGTTGTTGTTGTTGTTGTTGTTGTTCCTGCTTGTTGTTCCTGCTTGTTAGGGGCGTGCGCTCTAATGAAGTTCCCAAAAGGGACAGTTTCGGTAACGAGGCGTGTTTGCTTTATAGCAAAATATTTATATAGAGCCATAAAAAAAGGAGCAGCCTAGTTGAATTATTATAATAAGGGGGGGTCTAGGGAAATCCTAGCATACTTCTTTGCATGCTTCGCCAAGCGAACTGAACGCAGGCATTGCTGCGCTTTGTTTTCAACTTGAACTTGGTAACGGAAAGAGAAGAAGAGGAAAAGTTATAGCAGCAAAAACAACAACAACAACAACAACGACGCCCCCCAAATATGTGCACGGCATGCCGAACAGCAACAACAAAAAGTCACAAGTTCAGTGTACTCAGTGCGATAAGCTTGCTGAGTATCTACGAGATACTTGCACTGTATCTGTATCTTGTGCATGGCGCGCAAATAATTTGACATGCACGCGCTCAACGCAGGGTTACCCTAACCCAGCTCAGCATCTTACAGTGAGAGTGAGAGAGAGCGAGAGAGGGGAAGTAAAAGAGAGCGGTAGAGAGGGAGAGCAATGTCGTGCCGTTACACAAATCTGAGCTCATTAACGGATACCCCCGTGTGTGTGTTTGTGGAATGTAGCTGAAAAGGTTCTCTGCATAATTCTCAAATAGGCGTGAAAATAACACGGCGACAATTGAGCTCAGTCTGGACATGGTAGAGGGGTGTGGAGTGTGTGGTATGGGGTGACTGCGCTCTACAAGTATCTAATGCGATTTTTTTCTCTGACAGCTGCAACAGCGTCTGATAAGCCGCTTTAGCCTGATAAACCAAACAACGAGAAGAGAGCTCCTGCCCCTCTGTCCCCTTTTCTCTGTCACTGACTACTTAAGTGGCAGAATTGAATAGCTTTTTAGGTTGTGCTAGGCGCAATCGGAACTGCCTTACTGGCAAGTCTATATTGCCTCACACCCGTAAGGGGTGTTGGCCTACAATCGAAATTAAAAACCAAATTTTAAAGTGAAAAAGGAGCTGCCAAAGAGTTCACTGGTTACCCAAGCAGAAAATACTAATAAAATAATAATATAATTATACTAAAATACTTCTAAAATACTACTAATATTCTACTTAAATACCCCTAAAATACTACATAATTTAACTTCATCTATCCCATACTAGATAACTGTTTCTTCACTCATCTTTAGCTCGTTTTCTTCAATGAGAATCGAATAAACTTTCTAATTTTCACCCAAAAATTTCAGGTATTTTTATTAGCGTTGATTTTGCAATCGAACAACATCTGTATAAATGTGTATATTTCAATGTGCATGTGTGTGTGTGTTTGTTTCAAGTGGGTGTGTTTGTTGTTTTACACAACACAAACGCATTGCACGCTGCACTTTGTAGGTCAGGTGCATCGCGGCCCTATGCAGCTGTCTCTGCAGAGGCGTAGCTCAAAGCAGAGGCGTTGTATAGCGGGGCGGTGAGGGAGGGGAGGGGAGAGGGCTGCTTGTAAGTCTGCTCAGTTAGCCATCGAGTTGGTAATTTGTAATGCAAATATTTGCATAAATTGAACAATTTTACAGCCACGTATTGACCGCCGTCGTGATTTATCTCTCCTCTATATCTGTCTCGCTCGCTCCGCTGATGCGCAAAGGTATTTCGATTGTTTAAAAATGCATAAAAAGAAAGCGCAGCAGAAGAAGAAGAGCAGGAGGGACACAGCCCACCAGCAGTGTAGTATTGTAAAAGCCTCGTAATCCCTTGCCAGGCGATAAGTCGCATATCGTAGTAAGGTATATATAGTATATAGTAGTAGTAGTAGTAGTAGTAGTATCTATAGTATAGTAGTAGTAACCACTCACTCGCACAGACATGGGCAACCAAAATAAACAGCAAACACTTGAGGGCCGTGACTTTATTTCTTCATGAAGAAATAATAAAAGTAACAACAAAAACACTAATGGAAACAAAAACAAAAAGAAAAATATATAAAAAAAAAGTTCTGTCGACTTGTAGCGTTTTTGGCGCTTTGTTATTATTATTTCATTTAGTACAGAGCTATAGCGCTGGCCACGACTATATAGTAGCATGTCTTTTCTCTCTCTCTCCCTCTCTCTCTGCCTCTTTTGGCTATGGGTACTACGTATATTTTTTGAACGTGTCGCCGATAAGATAAAAACTGCGCGTCGCACTTCCAGACTATAATTTGTTGTTCTTGTTGTTGTCTGGCAATGGTTGTACTAGCTGGAGCTACTACGATATGTTTAAAGTCGAAAACAGTAATATTTACATATTATATATAGCGTAATTCCCTCTCTCTCTCTCTCTCTTAACTTGAAATTAATTCAATCCCTCTCTCTCTCTCTTTGTAAACTGCAGATCCAATAAACACATTAAATCATAAACAAATCAACTGAAATCTAATAAGCTTGCCCAGTATTATTCCCCATTATTGTTATTATTTTTTAATCGCCGACAAACAAGAAATTAATATGATATGTGGGAACTGTGAGACGTCTAAGGGGAACCTTGAAGACCCCCAAACCTAAGCAGATCGTACTCGCTTAAACTGCAATTACCACATACCAAACATGTGTATACTATATACGGCACTTATTATATACAATATATAGTGCAAATGTTGAGGAATTCCCCCACTCTCGCAGCTGTTCGCAACGATTGAGCTGAAATTACCGATGCCAAAGTGAGAAACTGCTGAAATGTTTGTCAACAATTACCAGAGCGAATTGCAAATATAGTATTATAGCACAGTTATTTATAAAGCATTAGGAGCAACAGAAAAAAAAACAACCTAAGCGAAATTGTAACGCAGCGCGTTTTCGGGGCGCGCTTCAGACTTTATTAATAAAGTGCTGAGTAAGGTTGCTCTGACTCAGTAGCAGACTGAGACTCAGACTCAGACTCAATATATATATCTACATATAGTATATATTATATGCTAATATATATGCTGCCATTCCAGAAACAGTACTGAAGCATCAACGACCTCATGATCGTCGTGAAACGTGACTTTTGAGGTCACTTTTGCTGGCGCCAAAGGAAGCGAGTATGACGAGCGACCGTCCCCATAAATCGGGCTTTATTCCAAACTAAACACGCGCCTTTTTTTTATACCTAGAAAATTGCATATATATTTCTTTATTTATTTCTATATTTCACTTCAAGGTGGGGGAAAAACAATAAGCACATTGTAGTTTTCTAGTTCTCGCTCGCAAATCGTGCTCGGCCACGCCCCCGTGCAGTCGCCCCCTAATATTTTTGCAGCTTTTCACCCACCCGCGCGTAACCTAATTATAAAACTTGAAGTGACACTTTTTCTAGTATTTTTTGCTGGTTTTTTTTCGTGCCGCTTTTTTTTGCTTATTAAAAACCGCCCGCAATAATTTCACTTAAGTTGTGGGAGGGAGAGACCCGTTTGTTGTGAGGTTTCTCTATAGAGATCGTTTGTGTGGTAGCAGGTAGAGTTGTGCGACGATATAATACGCTATAAGGATGAAAGTCTTCCCGGCTAGAGCGACACCTCAGTAGAATTCCTCACTTAACTTGTTTGACTAACCTGACAATGAACTCCGATGCTGCTATCGTCATTTGTTATTGTTAAATAAACCCTTAACCCAACAAATCAAGCCGCACCCTTTTAGCTAATCTATCGTGTCTATAGGTAACTGACAGTCAGACAGATAGGCAGACAGACAGTCTAAGCAATTGACCAACTAACATATTGACAAGTCATCTTGTGCAGCAGCCTCAATTCGATTACACTACACTACAGAAACGAACACTACACTACACACACGCGACATGCGACATGCGACACTTGAGCAACTGTTCCAGTAAGCAGTACCAGAGATTGCAATAATCAAAGCTGCAGAAATATGTGCCAAGTCATAAAAGTATTTACGATTATTTGCCATGTTGCCTTTTCTGACTTGTGCCTTCTGGCGTTGTGGCTCGTGATTTGCTCGATGCGTATCTATCGGGACCATAAATCTTAATAAACCAAATGGAACCAATACACGCCTACAGCTAAAGTTAAGATTCCCAATGTGACCTAAGTAAGAAATTGGATTCGCTTATTCTAATTATGAGTTTGAAGAAGAATATGTTGGGAGTTCTTAAAAAAATATTATCAAATATATTATGATTATATCAAATATATTATGATTATATACTATTGACAATAATATCAAAACCTTAACTCATAGATAATTGTGCTAAGCGCCCAATCAAATAATTTTATTGTAAATTGGGAAACTCGAATTTTTTTTTGAATTTCGTTAGTCTTTTGCAATCTGAATTTGAATGACATTTCTATGATATTATTGATAATATATCAAATGTATTATGACAATACACTATTGATAATAATATAAAAACCTTAACAAATAGATAAATGTGCTAAAATCCAGATAAACTAAAACTCTTATCGAATTTCTCGGTAATTTATTTAGTCTATGTTGAAATTTCAATTGACAAATAACTCAGTTAGTATTCCGGTTTCGGCCAATCTTATCTTTATAAGGTGCACTTAATCTTAAGCTCATCTCATACAGATATTTGTGCTACCTGAGTTTAGCGTTTTGAATCCAGTTGAGCCCCATTGTAAAGCGCTAAGACACCTTATCAAATGCCATAACAAACTAAGGAAACACTTGGGAAGTGTCTCACATTTTACAATGGTTTTTATAGGCCCCCTTCCATCAGCTATGCCTGGCTTTTATCTGTATGCATTTCCGTTTAATTAATAAAAGAAATAAACTCAAGACTGAAATCAAATATTGTCTATTTTTACGAAATTCCCTGCTTATCAGAACTGTGCTCGTTCTACCTCCCCCTCCCTCTCTCCGTTAGTAAGGCGTGGCATATGAAGTTGACTTTAGAAATGTTTGGTGGTGTTGCAGTTGTCGCCTGCTTCTCGTGAAGAGGTGAGTTAAAGTAGGTGAGGGGGAGGGGGCATATCGTCTCTGAAAACTTCATTTGTTTGCCTTAACTTAAAGCTGATTAATCGCAGAGTCTCTCAGGGGTCTGGCAACTGCGACTGCGACTGCAATTGATTTATAACTCAGGTAAATGTCCTGAATATCCTGCGATCAGGACACGCCACAAGGCGAGGCGACCCTTTGCTGGTAAAGTTTTCGTTTCACTTTGAGGGTTGTGCACACACACACATGCACCTCGAGACACAGAGAGAGAGAGAGAGGTAGAGCTCATCCTGGTGGTTTTGCATGTGTTGGTGCCATAACAAGTTATAAATAGCAATTATTGCCGGCTCGGCATTTCCATATTTCTCGTTTGAAACATCAAATTGTGCTTTTTATGTGTGTTTGAAAATTGTTTTTTAAGTGAAATTACTTCTGGCCCGATAAACGGGTGTGTGTGCGAGTGTGTGTGAGTGCGTGTGTGTGCGTGTGAGTGAGTGTTTATGGATATGTTTGCTGGTGACCAAGGGACCTCGCACACAGGTCATGGTACCCGAGTGCTTTCTGATGCTTTTGTTTGATATTCCGCATGAACTTGGGAAGAAATCGGTGCTGGACAAAGAAGGGGGAAAGGAGAGTAAGTGGCGCAAACGAATGGCGTGTTTATACCCTTCGTTTTTCTCTGTTATTCTCTATATGCACGTGGTTGTTCTTGAAGAAGTAACAGCAGCAGATCTTCAAGTTAACTTTAGCTAAGTCTTTATATGTTAAAAGGGAAATGATCCTTAGCAACTTGAAATTAGTACAGAAACTAGCACAGAAAACATAAATAAATTAATCATTATTTTAGTAAAGATTCCAATATCTTCTAAAGATTAAAGATCTGGAAACACAATTTCTTTGAGTTGTTCTTTTCTCTCAATGGAATTTTCTGTATATTAATTCTTATCGTTAATAAATATAATATTTTCCAAAGTCACTTTTCTGTCTTAGCGATATTATCATTTCTTCGCCACAAATAATAATCATAAATATTTTATTAGTTCGTCATGGGAATCGTAATTGTGTGTGTATGTGTGTGGGGGAACATTCAAATGTTACGAGTGCCAAATAGTATGAGTATTTCTCAAGTCGGTTTGGGTTATCAGCTCGTAATTGGTACTTATATGACTTAATTCATTGTAATCGTAATCGTAATCGGAATCGTAATCACAATCAGAATCTAAAATCGTTGGGGCACATTGTGCAATCTGCTGAACGAGGTGAGGCTGACTTACATTGTATATTTCTGGCCGCATTGTAGCCCCCAAAATTAAGGGTATAAATTATATTCCAACATGGGTTTGTGCGTGCTGCCGTCGGGAATCGGGGAACATCGGGGACGACGACGACGAAGATGTTGTTGGCGATGATAATCAAAACTTTTAACACATATGCATAGGTGTGTGTGTGTGTTGGTAAAGCTGTGTGTGTGTGTATAGGGTACACTTCAACTTATGTAGAAATTAATTACACAGCAAAAAAACGCAACAAAAGCCGATTTACAATTTTAATTCTTGTTTTGTTTTTGACTTTTACAGCACTTTTCAATTTGTTGTTGTGGTTGTTGTTATTGTGTCAGCTTTAGATATGTATGTATTTAATTATGTCGTATATTTATATTTACTATAAATTTTGTATTTTATCTGAATTTGTATTGCACTTTTTCAATTTTATTCGATTTTCAATTTCGCACAGAAAACGATTTTGCTTTTATTTCTGCTCGATAAACTTTTACTTTCGCCACTGGATGATTTCAATATTTTTTTTTGTATTTAATTTATATATTTGTTAATTTTATTTTTCAACTGGTTGTCGATTTTTAAAACAAAATCAGTTATTAGAAAAATCTTCGAATGCGTTTCACTCTCACTTTAACTTGCATTTTCTGTTAAAATATTTCGTTTATTTTGTATTTAACGCATTTCTTGTGTGTGTGTTTCGTGTATGTTTTGGCTTCGGCTTCGGGTTCACATTTGTTGTTATCCGCTCTGTTCGCGGCGACGATCTCAAACCGACGAAAGGTGCACACAAACTCAGCCACAGATGGCAGTGTGCGCGCCGCTGTAGCTGTCGCTGTTAACGAATCGTTGCTGACTCTGTTAACACAGCGCGCTGTTAACTCAAAATGGCAGCGCACATGTTATACGCCTCGTTCGATGTTCGATGTTGTGACTGATAACAGCAGCAGCAAAAGGAATTTGTGTGTTGGCCGCTGTTGCCAGAGTAAAGCCGCAGATATCTGGAGGGTTTAACAGCAGATATAGCTCGGTCTATATTGTGCATAAACGAAAGTCTCCCAGACTTATCTACAGACACGATCGAGCACTCTAGAACCACCGAAATTCCACAATAAGTTGAGCAAGGTCCAGTTCGCGCAATGCGTTGATCGATTACCAGGCGTTTATATAGAGCGCAAGTTGTAAATCAAACGCGAGTGTTGCCAACGACCCAGAAAAAAAAAGAAGACCAGAAGAATGTTACTGTCGGGCAAGCCGAACTGTTAGATACCCTGCGGTCAGCTTACATGAACCGTACAATTTCAAAAGCAAAGTCCTATGCCGCCTATTGCTTTCTCACTTTTACACACATGTGCAGGTACAAGGTAGTTTGAATAACTTCTGATTAAATTGTCCGATTGGATTACAATTTAGAGGTTAGGTAGATATTGTAATCAGCTAAGTATATCAAAGTCAGAAAGTGTTATCTCTTATACATCGCAATCGACTCGGCTAGAGACGATGATGAAGAATATACATAGATACTTTATGGAATCTGTCACGCCTTCTGCTGCCTGTTACACACATTTACAGAAAACTAGTATACCCTTTTTTACCATTCAAAGGGTATATATTAAAGAAACCAAGCCAAGCCAAATAAAATACATTTTCTGCGATTACATTAAGCAATCTACAATGTACTCGGTGTGTGAAAGCTTATCGATGAGCTCTGCTCTCTGTCGGATCGAATCTAATCGAGCGACGACAGACAACGACGAGCGTAGACCTCACCTCAGCTACTGTAGATGTGTTCACCTGTAACATCAACGTATTGCTAGATGAGACCTTCAGGGTTCAGTGCAATTAGTCAGAATCATCAGCTGATAAGGGCAGCTGCCCCAGCGAGAGCAATCTCGGCACGTAGAGGAAGGTGAAGTACCTCGCCTAGTGCCGCCTTTTGGACTTTGCCCGTGTCTAAATTTCCAATTAACTCAGATATTAGATACAATTCAACGTTAGATAGTTCAATTAAAGACAAAAGCTTTCAACATGAATGAAATATTTCGATAGGGAATTCGGTAGCTATGCTTATCATAACAACAACAGTAACAACAACAACAGAGTGAAATCAAAACAAAAATATTTTGTTGCTATTTTGTTTACCCATGAACTGTGTCAACTGTGCTGAGTCACAGTTATCGGCACATCTCACTTGAGAATTCCAGAAATTCCCGGCTGCTTGGAAAATTTGACAAAACACAAGAATTAATTGCGCATATCCAATAAATAATGTAGATTCTTCCCAACTGATAATAGCTTAACATTGCGATTGAATTTGAATGGAACAGTCTCTGTTAGGCAGTCTGTTAAGTGGGGCAGCACACTGTTAGAAATTACGACAGCGAACATGTTGCGACTGTTACGCTGTGTTCGAACAAGCAGTGCAAGCAGTGCAGCGCACAGTGTTGTCGATTGCGCCTTTTTCCCGACAAAACTGACGTTTATTGAAGGCCCACTGTAAGAAAAATCTGAAAGAAATGAGAAATGTGGGAATTCTGCAGATTTTAAATGTAAATGAACCTTTTAATTATGTTTTTGTATTTTTGAAAATTGCCAAAGCCGTTGAATAGCTAAAAGCATATTAAATTCAAATTAATGTGGTAAGGATCAGCGCAAATATTTTAAAATAATATTATAAAAAAAATGGATATAGTTTTTATAGTTTTTTAAACTTTTCACATATTTTAAAAATAATTTTCAATACATTTTAGCTATTTTACGTTTTTAAAATAATGGCCTTTTTCCCCATCTCTTTCTATTAAAATCAATAATATTCACCTCCCAAAATTACGCGCCAATTTGTAAACTATTTTAAATTTGTTAGAATCGACACCGCTTTTGATTGATGCGAAATTGGTAAAAACAAATTGTGTTTTAACTGTTTTAACTAAGGCGCAACCTTTTGACACTTTGACTGTCGCTGGTGCTGCTTGCGCAATACATTAACCCATATCAGTTACAGAAGACAAATTAGAAGCTCGCTAATTGAGATTTATGCGCGACTGTCACATTGGAAGAAAATAAAGAAGAAGCACCGCACAATGGAAGTGAAAAGTGGAAAAATTAGCAACTGATAATGACAATGATAAATTAAGCAATGAATAAAAAATACAAAATAGCAAACTCAATTTGGTGGCGCCCCCTTCGGCATTGATTAATAAGCTAGAACAAGAAACGATAATTTTAAATATCAATTATAAATATTTCCTTGTGTTCTTCTTTTCAGCTGAATATTCTCAAAGTACAGAGTAAGTTTTTGGCTACGATTCAAATTGCACTCACAAATGCTGCAAATGTTTCCCAAATGAATTCAACCACAATTTCGAACAACCTTACGCCCCGACCCACTCCCTAGAAATAAAATATATTTGTTATTCCCGCTACGCTATGATGATATTTTTCTAGCTGTTTTTGTGTTCTTTTTGGCAAACGCAGCAGGACACAAAACTGCTGGCGCCACGTTGCGTGTTGCAAGATGGAAATGAGAATTGAATACGGGAGTGTGAAAAACACAGCAAGGAGAACAATGGCTTGAAGAAAACTAAGATCTTAAGCTATTTATGGCTATGATGCCACCACCTCAGGTGTTGCAACAGTGACAAGTTCATTTCTTGTGTGTTTCTTGCGTCTGTTTGCAATTCCTTGTACCACTCGGTGGGTCTCTAAGTGATTTATGTGCCACACTCTGTGTTTGTATGTGTGTGTGCGAGCGTGGGTGTCTTAGAGTGTGTGCTCTGCTGCTGTGTGTGTCCTTTGACTTCAGTTCATCATATCTGATGCAAATGTGTCACACTCACGACGACAATCGGAGCAGCGCAAAGCCAACGCTCGAAAGACCCAAAAACCTGATCGGCAATGAAAGAAGAAGAAAAAACCCTGAGAAATATTTTAATTAAAATTCAGTGCTCCCCAAAAAAATTATCCAAAACTTGCAGACACAGTGCCGGGACCAGGGCCAGGCAGGATAAGCTCTGTTGCCGCAGTCCCTGGGTCTCTGGGGCAGACATATCCGTGCCTGATCTTAACTGATAAACGCGAAAACCAACACAAACGGTGCAAGAGGTTGCCGCAAAGACAAAGCAATAGTAATGGTTGAATACCCTGTAAGAGAAATAAGAAAAATAAAAAAAAAGAAATAGTATAATCAAGTATGATATTAATACTATACCATACTAATATACTAATGAATAAATAAAATATTTACTATAAAATAAAATATATAAATATAATATATAGTATTTAATTATATTTATTATATATTTATTTATTATATATTATTCGTTCTTAATATATATGTATGTACAAGTATTTATAACAAAATATCGTAATATATACGAGTACATATATAAATATTTTAAAATATCTTATCATTGTCGTATTCATCACATCTCCTCTATCAAAGACAATATACCCTGCTTAGCCATCTTAAGCCAACCTCAGTGCTGCGGTGGGCGTTGGTTAAAAGCAGAATCGAAATATGTTTATGGGATGCAGTGAAAGAAGAAGAGCTCTCTCGTGCACCAAAATTCCAAAGTTCCAAGGAACTGCGCGAACCAAAACGATACAAACCGATGCCAATGGCTTTTCAACGCCGATCGTGTCACAGATCGCAGCGTGGTCGGTGTCCTCGGCCAGCAGCACATGATCAATCGCTCGCTCTCTCTGTCTCTCTCTCTTTTACTCCCTCTCTCTCTCTCTTGCTCTCTCTGTCTTCTTCGTTTCTTCTTTGTCTCTTTCTCCTTTCTCTGCACTGGTATCGTACGCATCTTTACTCTGTTTGTTTTCGTGAGCTGCAAATTCAATTAAACAAACAATTCGGGAGTCGTTCATTACGCGCAGTTGGCAACCCTTTTTTCTTCTCTTTACGATCTTCGCTCGTAATTAAAGGTTCGCCCCTATAAAGAAAGTTGTTGCCAACTGTTGTCCGACAATTAAACAAATGCGTAAGCTTCTCTCTTCCCCTCCTCTACTCCCCTTGTTAATGAAAATGTTCAGCCAGTTGACATGACTAGGCAACCCTCCTCGCAGTTCCTCTAATTTATGCGTTGTGGCCCATTGGGCATTTATTGTTGTTGTTGTGGTTACACGGCTCAACAATGATGTGAAAGCGATCGTGATCATGATCATCATGTTTGATAACGATGCATAACAAAATATTATAACAAGGATCGAGAAGAAAGGTAAGGAGGGTTGCCAGGACAGAAAAGCAAACAGATGCGCGAGTGAATGGATAGAAAGTTAAGATGATCACTTCCATGTTGACTCAAATATGAATACATTATAGTTCTGGTATAGGTAAAGTAAATTTCGCATATAAAGTTGGGAATATATATAATAAAGTTGGGAATACATATATAAGTTGGGAATATGTCACATCTGACAGATCTAACCGAGAACTAACAAAAGTTGCATCAGCTACAAAACAAGTTACAGAACGAGTAAGGGAAAACAATATATATACATTGTATTTATCGACAGATATACTATAAAGTGCACACATCTGTATAAGCCCTGCCAGACTAGTTTACGTCAAGAGCTTTCAATGACTCCTTGAGAGTGTGCCCCGTATCGAGATGCTGCTGTCGAGAGCTTTGTATGCACAGACGCCGCTCATCAATTAGCAGGGTATTTAAAGTCACATTAACCCCCTGGCCTTCGCCGCGACCTCAACCTTTCTCCGTTAATTTCTCGCCCAAATAAGGCTGGCTGGGGGTAGAGGGAGGCGAGTGAGAACTGCAACTGTTTGCCGATGACTCAGCGAATGCATAAATTGTGTTAAATAAGTGAAAATGAATTTATTGATCACGAATTGCATTCCGCATTTCTCACTCCCAACACGGAACTGAAATTCTTCCAGATATCGCTGGGACTGGGCCAAGCTTGAAGAGTTTGTGGAATTTTTTTCTTATTTTTTGGGATATTCCAAATATTTATTTTTGGCATTTTTGCTCATTGTTTTCAGACAAAGCAAACACAAACAACCACAAAAAAAACCTTGTTTATTTCTCATTTAATTAGCGAAATAGTCGAAATAGTCGAATTTAGCCACTCGATGTCTATTTTGGTTTCAATTGTTTTCATCGGGGTCCAAAAGTCAACAGATTTCGTATTGACACGCATTTATTTTGTGCACAGAATTGTGTAAACTGGACATTAGTAACACCAGAGAGAGAGAGACAGAGAGGAAGAGGGATAGGGGCAAAGAGAGATATACTGGATATATTTAGTATATATTTATCCTGTTAGACTTTCGGTTTTGTTTCCATTATTGTCTGTCTTACTTGACAATTAACTGCGGAGTTCCCTGTTAATTTTGCTGTAAACATTGTGGGGGCCTACACGTGCTGGTTATAATCGATATTATAATACACTTACTGCTTCTCTGTAAACTGTAAACTGTTATAAAAGAATCTAGACTGTTATACCAAATGTATTGTAGTATAATTGTATAACTAATTATCAAATTACAATAATATATTTACTTAATAAATAGCAAATTAATACAGATATCGTCATCAAGAAAGTCGATCAAATTTATTTAGAAATCTCAGCAAAATATATTAAATAATATGAATATAAATTAACTCGATTACAGCTCACTAGAGAGTAAACATAGTTTCTCCCTATTCAGTGGGTTATTTGTATACTTAACACACATTCCCCCTAGTTGGTGTTATAAAACAAACAGTTTATACCTTTCATAACTGTCGCTTTCAGTCGGAAAAATACGAATCGCGATGTCTTAATGCTCATTTCGAGCCCAACCAACAATGACACGCCCTCGAGAAGAGTTTTGTTAGACGCTTCATTACCAGACCCATTAGCCATTAGATGCTGCCAACAGACCGAAACAGGCAGGCCTACGAGAGAGAGATACAGTATCTTTTCTACAATATCTACGATACTTATAGATACATCTGCGCTCGAATGAATTTGCCTGTGTGTGCGTTCGAGTGTGTTTTAAGTAATTTGATGCGCAATAAATTTGCGTTTCCCACCACATACCAAAAATAGAGAAAGAGAGGGAAATAGAAATAATCGAGCAAAAGGCGGGCAAGCCAAACATTTTCATTAGGCCAAGAAACCGAACCGATCCGAACCGAAGACGCATGACACCCACAATGAGTTGGCTTAGCTTGGCTTGGCTTGGCTTGGCCGAGTGCTGTTTGCACTCTTATAAGAAGCGGGCTCATAATTTATTGAGCCAACAAGCAAGCAGCCTCGACCGCACTCCGTACAACATCTGCAGATGTGTTCCCCTTCTCCTTCCCCCTTCCCTCCTCCCCTTCATGCTCCCACTGCCACCCCACACAGACTGAGACTGAGACGAAACCGAAACGAACCAAACCGAACCCAAGTCGAATTCAAATTGTTGAATGAATCTTTTTTTTCGGATTTGCGCTACAAATTTGCGGGCCCATGTGAAGTGCCGCAACAACAACAACAGCGGAGAAGTAACAGCAACAGCAACAAGTTATAATTATAAAACATATAAATAAACATATAGTAATGCCCGATGTTCAGACCCGACGAATTTCGCGCTGTCCTCCGTTGAATTTCTAGCCAAAGTGTCCAGTTTTTTTTTCCTCGTTTTTGTTTGGTTTGTCGATCGTTTTGCGAGGGCACAGTGGTACTTAAGTGATTGTTAGATAGTTGATTTTGAATAAAAAAAAATATTTTTAGGTGCCATAAAGAGAGTTGAAGTTAATTATGTTATTATGTTAATGCAATAATCATAATTTAATTTATATTTTATATTTAACTAAGCCCACTGTGCGCCATTTATACTTTGCTAAATTTTGCGCAAGTTTGCTAATTATTTGCTTTAATATTTGGTCACATTTTTCATCTAATGTGCAATAATTACCCGACCAATCCCCCCCCTCTCGACACCTTCCACACTTCCGGCGTGTATCCCAATCGGATCAGCTGGTCGCCTTGACCGGCACAGTTCACAGAGTTTTTCCGTTTCGCATTCTTAACTTAATTAGTAAAAATTTGCGGATTTGCATGGGAAATTCACATGGCAATCTGGCAAGATCTTTTGCAAATTCAACTAATTAACACGGGACTAAGAATGACGTTCTTGAATAAAGATGCTGTTGAAAACGTTATGGATAATAATGAAAAATACGATTTTAAGATTTAATTAATTAATGGTTTATTTTAAATGATTTTTTAAATACTTTTTAATATAGATAGATATTACAATTAGTATTACAATTAGTTGGTAATTTTGTTAGATCAAGATCAAATATAACGATGTGGCTACACTAATTTTAATCGATATTGATCATCGTAATAAAAGAGAGCTGCAATTATAACGAACTACTACAGTTTGAAGAAGTTAATCTTAAGTAATTATAGCATATAATACATTTTTAGCCATTTACCAATAGTTTTGCAAGACTTTTAAATATAAAATAGTGTTAATAAAATGATATTAATAAATTTTAAGTAGCTAATCCTTAAATAAAGAAGATTATTACTCAAAAGCTGCCAATGGAATTCGTATTCATAGTTATTTACCGATAGTTTTGCTAGTTCCTTTTGATTTTCTTCGGCAAAAGATCCTCACTCTGTGATCGTTTCGTGAACTGGCTCCAACAAGTTGCACCCGTCAAGGGCTAATCAGCCCAACAGCAAAGGTAACGAGCCATCGAAACGAATAACAAACTGAATACTCGTCGTCCCTCCTAGGAGCAGGGCATATGAATAGTATGAATGGCCCCAGTCGAACTCATATGAATGAGTGCAGTCCACAGTCCGCGGGGCAATCAAGTGAGAAAATTAAAATTACATGCTGTGGCTCCGCCAGCTTCGTTTGCTAGGGATGCTCGGGATGCTGCTGCTGCTGTAGTTGCTCCTGCTGCTGCTGCTGTTGCTGCTGCTGCTTATGTTGCTGCTGCAGTGGCCACATTTAAAGGTTCATAACTTCCAAGTCAATTACGCGGCGCATACGCAAAACTCTCATCCACGTTTGGCCTGTTGCACTGTTGTCTGCTGACTGAGTGAATTAGAAGCAAATTTAACTGGTAACAACCTAAAGGGATACACGCTGAAATACCCTGTAGTAAACATAGAAGTGAACCACAGTTAATGACAGAGCTAACTTTGTATAAAGGGTATTTTCACTTGGTATTTGTTAACTTTACTATTTGCAAACAAACTACACTACTACATACCCTCTATATTTCGTTTACTACTACATACTCTTCATATATTGGTTTAAAAGTAGATTAACTTGCCTGACTACAATTTGTACTTTATTTTCATTTGGAATTGGAAATTGTAATACCCTATAAAATAGTTAAAAATAACAAACAAGAATACTTGTTAACAACATGTAAAGTTAGTCATTTGTGTGCAGTTAACTCCCCACTCAATATACCCTTTACTTACAGCGCCCTGCTGGGTATTAAAATTGCACGCTCAGGCATAAGAGCTCTTTGGTATCCCAAGTTTGTTCTGAGTTGCGAGCTCTCAGTTCTGATTCCAGGCTCTGCCTCCACAGTTGCCTGTCCGTCATAACTCACGAGTGCAGCCTCCGCAACGCCAGCAAACGCGAGAAGAACCGCTGCATCGTTGCAGGTGAACTAGACACAGAAGCAGACCTACCCCCCCCTCCCTTCCACTACCCCCTCTCTCTTACTCTGGCAATTCTCGAGTGGATCCCCCGAAGGAGCAACTACTGTGGGAACCTTACCGATCTGCTGCAGCTTCAGCGAATTAATTTGTGACGCGCGCTGCATTGCTGCAAGTCCAATTCTGAGTGCTCGTTCCACATAGCCGCGCTGCCTCGAGGCAATTTACTCGCACGCAGAGCCCAGACCCGACCAGACCCGAGACCAGGCAGGTTCTTGAGCAGCATACAGACAGCATCTCTTGGCTTTGGCTTTGACTTTGGCTCTGACTGTGGCCAACTCTCGTGACTGCAGCGTCGTGTGGCAAGTGGCCTGCCTGCCCTGCCTGCCTGGGCTGCTGCTCGTTTGCCTGCCTGCCTGCTTGCCTCATCTGGAGGCAACTTTTGCTTGGCGGCTTTGGCGCTGGTGTCAAACGTTTTGTAATCTGTCACGTCGCATCGTTTTAATATTTTTGCGGCTACGAGGAAATGCACTCGCCTGCGTGTAAAAATAGGCGTAACCCTTTGGTATTTATGCCTGGTCGTTTGCCGGGCTGCTGCCCTGTAGTTCCACTCTTTACCCCCTCCCCCTAACTTCCCTCGTCTCTGCTCCATTTCAGCTTTGCCTCGGTTTGTTTGGTTTTCAGCAGCCGCAGGCCAAGTGCGCTTTGCCTTTTTGGTAGCAGCCTGGCGCTGCAGTTGCAATTCCAGTTATCTCCCTCTCTGTTACTACCAGTACTTGCCTCTCTTTTGCACACTTGGATTATCTAAATCATTATTAGTTTGACCTTCAGCCTCAGGTGTTCTGGGGCGTCGTGTAAGCTGCTGCAAGTTGTTTTTCTTATCTTATTAATTATGCCACTTGCCGGAGGCTTACAGCCAAATGTAAGTAAACATATTTCGACTACTGTGCGTGTGAGTCATCGAGGAGTAAGAGAGGGAGAGAAAGAGGGAGAGGGATGGGTATAGGAAGAAAGATGCACAAGTAAGAGCAAACTGCAGTGAGGTTAGAATGCTGGAATTGATTAAAGTTTGCAATGATCTTTCTGCATTAAAACTGATGCGGATTAAAATACTAAAATATGTATACATTCATATACATATATTATATATATATTATATATATTATATATATATTATATATTATACATAGATATACCTGACATATAATACATATACATACATATGTATAACCACATAAATACACCCTTTAGTTGCTCTTTGCAGTGGTTAAAGCTAATAATATAGCCGGACTAAGAAGAACTGAGTACCTTTCACTGCTGTGCTTCTTAAGATCACTCAGAACTGTTAAAAATAATTTAACTCAAAGTCAAGTTCCCGCTGTAAGACTGATTTAACATATCATACATATTTACCGTATACCTTTACCGTTAAAGCATCCCAATGTTAATTAGCATAATTATCAATTTTGATTGTTGTTGTTTTTAAAGCCATGTCAACGCCCCAGTTGCGATCTACTATACTCACAGTGACCCACTGAATGCACAGTAAGTCACTGCAGTAATTGCACACTTGCAGCAGAGAGACAGAGCGAAAGAAAGAGAGAGAGAGATATTCCCACACGCTGTCCGAAATTCGTTAACCCTACTCAAGTGGCTTAACATGCGTTTAACAGGCGCTTAACAGGCGCATAACATGACGACGACGGCTGCAACTACTGCAGCCAGGCAGGCAGTGCAGGCACACCCTGTAAAACTGCCTGACAACCGTTAATCGGGCGCCACAAATCAGACGTCGACTGCGACGCGACGCAGCGCTTAATTGTTTAACAGTGCGATTAACTTGCACTCTCCCCCCTGCCTCCACACCTCAACCATTCGTAATTGCTGCGCACTGTGATTGGTTCCCTTGCGCCAAATGGGCCAATGAGAGCGCCAAAGATAAAGCAAGAGTGAGAGAGACAGAGAAAGACAGAGAGAGAGCGAGTACTAGCGCCAGCGCGTGTACGCGCAATTGCGTCTATTTTTAGTTGCGATCGTCTCCGCTAACTCAAAAAATGGCGCCACTGTGCACTGGCACATGGCCGCGTTTGGTATTTTCCATTGTGGGCCGCAACGCAACGTGGATTCTACCTGTCTGTCTACCTGTTTAAAGGTCTAAAAAACTTTGGTCATTGTCTAAGCGCGAGACGAAACGCGAAAATATTGACACGATCAAAACGCCTCAGAAACTGTGGACAGGAAAAGGGAAGGGGCAGGTGGAAGGGATTGGGGATTGGGGGAGTGTGAAAGGTAGGTCTAATCTAAACGTATGTATTGTTGTTGTTATTGGCATTGTGCTTTTGCATAGGCATGAAAATTGCTAAGCTAAATATATAAACACAATGATTGAGTAAGTAGGCGAGTGTACTCTCGCAATAGTCGCATTTAGTAGGGTCTACTTTTCTACCATTTGGCACACACACAGGATGCGGATGCGTAGGTGGCGTTGACTGGTAACGGGTAACGGGTTACTGATGGCGGGCGTCTGGCGGGCGGGTGTTAATTGCCCGAGAGTTAATCAGGTGGAATGGAATATTTATGAGTTGTGGCGCGGCGCTAACAAAGATCACACTCCCATCACTTCCAGATGCGTAAATAATTGAATCGATTGCTAATTGAATCGATTGTGCGACCAACAATCGATTGCAATCAACAGGCAAATTAACAATTCAGCTTCAAATTGACCGAATCGCTGATCAGGCGCATAAAGAGTGAATCGAGAAATGAAGAAAACATTTACACACGCACACTAACACATACAATCCTCAACTGAGTTGCCTTTCCTATATATAAGCCTGTGATTCTCTTCCTAATGTCGCTTTTCCCTGCTTATAATATTCCTTGTCCAAGTAGTTTGTATTCCAATTAAGAACCTCATTAAAATTCTAACGAAACTTTGCATAAGTACCTATGCAGTTAATCTAAGTTATGTTCCCATCTAGAATCCTTTATACCATTTTCCTTATTGTAACCTACTCCAATAATTCTCTTACAGTTGTTCTGCTTTACGTTTCTTTTCCTAATCCTTCTACCCTTTAAATGCCTTTCAAGTTAATCTAAGTTGTGTTCCTATCTAGGTTCCTGTATACCTTTTTCCTTATTGTAACCTACTCCTATAATTCTTTTCTAGATGTTCTGCCTTACGTATCTTCACCTGCAAATAGTTTGCTACTCAGCTAAGCACCTTAATGAAACCCTAACGAAACCTAACACACATACATATGTATATTATCTAATAATTAACCTTTCCATCTACACTCCAATTAACTATTTCCTTTTTGACTCCTGCTCCTCTAATTCTCTTCCAGATGTCGCCTTATCCACAACTAATCCTGATCCCTCTACTCCTCACTCAAGTAGTTGGTTCGCCTGAGCAAAACCTTAATCAAATCCTATCGGAACTCAATACACGCCTTCAACTTACCACAAACATCGTATTCAATCCTGATCATGATAGACTCGATCATTTGCAGCCAATGAAACCTGTTATAGGTCAACTGATTGTGAACTCCCTCAGGGAATTTGATTTCAATGGCACCCAATTGATGCAGTTCGTCAATGAGGCAGTTCTCTTTGTACTGATCGTCAGAGAGCCGCCACTGGAACTGCTACGAAAGCTGCATTTACAGTTCCAACAAAGCAATTATCTGTTGGTTATAATGGATGCCGAAAGAGAACCGAGAAGAGATCTAGGAATGCAGCCCATCTGGATGACTTTTATTCGCGATGCCTGGCAACTGGGCTACGTGAAGCTGTTGTTGTGGCATGACGCACAGCTCTACGAGAAGCAACTATTCCCTCAACTCAGGCTTGTACCCACTACAGTGTCGCAGTACGCTGTCTCAGGAGATCGGCTCAGCGATCTACAGGGATACGAGATACACGTTGCGGCCTACTCTAATGCACCACGTTGTCTGATCTACGATGACAAGTGGGGCCAGAGAGTTTATGGGGGATACTATATGCGCTTCATACGTTTCTTTATACAGTCACTCAATGCGACCTTTGTGCCGGTAATGACGCCCAACGATTCACCAAAACACTGTATCGAGGCCCTGCTGTCGGAGCGCGTTGACTTGTGCACAGATGCACTGGCTCAGGGTGCGGATCGTAAGTTTGTGGTGACCAATGCCATCCGTTTGGCCTATGCCAACATTATGGTGGCCAATGCGAAGCCCCTCAGCTCGTACCGCTACATTGTGGCACCTTTCCAGACGACTGTCTGGATATGCTTGATCGTTTACATTGGCGTCATTGTGCTCTTCATGAGCTGCATCCATTGGCAGCAGCAACATCGCTGGATCTTCAGCAAGTTTCTGCTCGAGGCGATCAGTTCGCTCTTGTTCGCTGGGTTCTCTCTCCAAGATCTGCGTGGTCGTGAGCGTTACATACTCTTCGCAGTGCTATTCCTGGCGGGCTTCATTTACTCCACCTTCTATCTGGGTTATCTGAAGAGCATTCTCACCACTGAGGTATTTGAGGAACAGATCAATAGCTTTGAGCAACTGATCGAGTCGAATACATCGTTGATTATCGACGAATATGATCGCACACTGAGCAAGCGCTATAATCTGCCCGATATACTCTGGCAGCTCGTTCAAGTGGTACCGGATGAGACACTGAAGCGGCACCGCACTGCGTTCGACCCGGAATACGCCTATATTCTCTTCAGCGATCGCATGGAATTGTACGCTTATGCACAGAAGTATCTAAAGCGTCCTCGACTGCGCCGCATCCCGATCAACATATTCTTTCTATTCGCCGGCTTTCCCATGCGTGAGAGCTGGTTCCTCAAGAAGCGCTTGAGTGACGCCTGGCTGTGGGCCTTTGGCAGTGGTCTGCTCCTCAAAATGGCCAGGGATGCCGACCATGAGACAATGACGACTAGCGTGGGCTTTCCATTCCTCGTCACCGAGTACTATGTGGCAACTCCACTTGGACTCGATTATTTCGTCATGCCGGCCATGTCGTTGGCCCTCGGCTACGGCCTGGCCCTCATCACTTTTGTCATCGAGTTGACGGCCTGGCGCACCAGCATCAGGAGAGCAAGAGCATTGCGCGTGACCCGTCCACCTCGTGTGCCGCTTGGCGTTGTTTGATTGATGTCCGCTCAGCCGCGATGGATTGACGGAGTGTGCGCAGTTATGCAGTACATGCCTCTGTTCTAAGCACTTTCTAAGTAGATCTTCATGTTTATTCGTGTCTAGTTCACTAAAGCAACAATCGAGGTACACTGCAAGAAATTAGAGTGCTTTTCAAAAATAAAATGTAGAAAGTTGTAATCAAACATTGATTGATTCTATATAACTACGTATCTCATCTGCATTCTTTCTGAAGCAACGATCTTTTCTTCTATTTCTTTTATAATTTAAATAGATATCATACCTTCTTTCCTTCTCTTATCCATCTTCAACTGCTATCCTTAAATTCCTTCCTTTCACTCTTTATTAAAAATCAAAACTCTTCTATCTGTTTATACTATTTTCTTCACTTCTTCTGCAGCCTTCGTCATCTTTCTCTACGCCAAATATGACTATGCTAATTCTTCTTCTTCTCTGCCTTATACTATCTGCATCTTCATTAACACCCTACAATCATAAACTTAGCACTAGTATATTCGCTCTAAATCAAGGACTGGAGAGCTCAACAAACATCATTTATACAGATGAAAGTCAGTCCTCTGAGTTATATACTGAGATCACTCAATCCCTCAGTCATACGCCAAGCATTTTGATCGGCAAAAATCTAACAAGTCTTCTAAACTATTCCAGTAATCAAGACGAAAACCTGCTAATGATATTACCCAAAATAAGTCATCAACAAATTATGTTAATCTTCAAAGAATTTCCCGTTAAAATGCAGAGAGCTGACTATCTTTTTGTGGGTACTGACAGTGCTACCAATTGGTTACAGTTTCTCTCGATCCTCTGGCAATTGGGTTATCCCAATGTGTTGATCTACAATAGTTCAGAAACTGGAGAATTTTTCACCAGCGATCATTTTCCACAGCAAAAACTAATTTCAAGTACCATAGATTATTATCTCTGGGCAAGGCGTCATTGGTTCGACAACCTTTATAGTTGGGAAGTGCGTACGATAATTGCGAATAATCCACCACGTACGCTGGTCTATCCGGAACAGGATATCTACGATGGATATGTACTCGGTCTGCTGCGGGAGTTTCTTGCATATAGAAATGCCATATTTGTTCCAGTTCTTCAAGAAAACTTTGAGATATTTTCCGCTATAGATTGCCTCAAGTTATTGCAAGCTAGAAAAGGTGATTTATGTGGCGATGTTTTGGCACTTAACGATGACTTTAGCTACACTGATAGCTATATGTATTTGTATGCCAATATTTTGATACCCTCACCACAAGCACGATCAAAGAACTATTATATATTGGAGCCTTTAGATTGTAGGGCTTGGCTACTCATAGCACTCTACGTGTTTAGCATCTGTTGCTTTACCAGTTTCGTGTGTTGGCTGCAAAATGGACGATGGGAATGGATTAAGATATTACTTGAGATAATTCGAAGCTTACTCTATATAGGATTTCGACTACGTGAAATTACGGGAAGATTGCACTACATACTCTATGGAACCATTTGCTTTGCAGGCTTAATTTACTCCACTTACTACTTGGCTTTTTTGCACACTCTGTTGTCGACGGGTTTGTATGAACAGCCCATAGAAAGTTTTGAAGAGTTGGTAAGGCGAAATGTTAGCATTATCGTACCAGAATATGATATAGTACTGCTAAAGATATTTGATTATCCGAGCATATTGTGGAACATAACACGTGTGATGCCGTTTGATTTCATTTTGGAACATCGTGGAGTCTTCGACACCAATTACTCCTACTTGGCGTATAGCGATAAACAGGCCCTATATCACTTGCAGCAACAATATATGAAGAGGCCGAAGATGCGTATCCTACCCATTGATATAGTGCATGCACTACCCGGCTACCCTATGCAACGCGAATGGTTGCTGAAGTTCAAGCTAAGCGAGACATTACTCAATTGCTTTGGCAGCGGTTTGATTCAAAAAATTGTGGAGGATACGAACATGCAGACAATGCGCATGGATTTTCTGGACATAATACCCTCGGAAGATTATGCAGCTGAACCTCTTACGTTGGATAATTTTACAATGCCATTGCTTATGCTTGCTGTGGGTTGTGCGATGGGTTTCATTTGTCTGCTGGGAGAGCTGCTTTGGCATTGGAGAGACAAGAAGGTGCAGATAATCGTCTGATACTTGGGTAAGTTGTTGGTCAGCTCTATCTACTTACTTTTAAAAGGTATTTTCTTCTTAAAGGACCTTTGCAGCTTGAATAGAGCATAACACTTAAGGTAAGTTGAGTAAAGTGAGAGTAAAGTTGGGGTGCTTAGACTCTCTTGACTTATTTTCATTTTTTATCTTAAAGAGTCCCTAGACAAATGTGTTTAGCCTTGGGCACACTTTTTAGCACAGCCCTGTCCGGTTTCCTTTTTTGTATACCCCAAAAATGTCAAGTGAAGTGCAACCACAACTCCAAAGAGAGAGTACCCACCCCGCTCAAGACACTGGGCACCCACTTTGACAGTCCTCAAGCAGAATAAATAGCACTTGAGATATTTCCAAAACATTTGTCAGCCCAGGACCGTAACAATTTTAACTCTACCCTCTACCTCCCCAGTCCCACTGCGCCTGCAAGCATGCAACGCAATTGATAACGTAGAAAAAACACGCCGAGGGGTTGTGCTGAGTTGCGCAAATATTTGCTAAGAAGAAATGGACGATAAAGCAACATCAGAAATTACTTTCAACCGGGCTTCGTTGTGGGTGTTACAGCATTTTGGCAATGGCCAGTGGGCGTGGTGTAACGTTTTAAAGTTCGTTGAACTCGTCATGCTGCGGCGCCGCAAAGTATGCAACAGAAATGTGGCGACAATAAAGTTTATGCGCGGCGCCAGAAGAAGCTAAAAATAAAAAAAAATAAAGGAGAAACTCCCCAAATACATTTGCGTGGGCGATGTCAGGCATTAAGTATGCGTTTACTTTTGGCAGCAACTGTGTCGACACCCGACACACATTTTGTGGCCGGCAACGCCCACCCAGAAAGAAGGCCAGTCTCACAGCAGCATCCAATCTTGGGTCACGTGCGTGCCTGGCATCAATATCCTTTGGGCAGTTGCAACGCCACGACGAGATAAATGCGAAGAGAGTCAGAAATATCCCGATTAAAATAAATATCTTGTGCCCTTGTGCGCGGCTTAATTGCCGATTTCGTGTTTTCAACGCGACTCAAATCGATTTCGTGTGCAATTTAACTGCCCACGATTGTCACATGTGGCATGCCCCCGGGCCCGCAGACAGACACAGAGCGCGCTTTAAAGTAAACATTTGTTTTTATTTTTCTCTCCCTCTCTCTCTCTCTCTCGTCAGCAGGGCGGCTTTTAATTAAGATTGTGTACAGCGATAAGGCAAGTGTATCTGAAATCGCCCATCGATGCGCCCGCAAGGGCGTTCCCGAATTCCCAATCGGAATTGTTGATTTTGCGCCTGGCTGAGTTATAGTATTTGTATTTGTATTCGTAAGGCTGATTTAGGCTGCAGGGCAGCTGCTCGAGCAGCTGTGCCACATAGCGGTAGCTTCTCGAGTGATTTGAAAAGGATTTAAGGCATTTTTAACAAACATTTCACAGCTAGAGCTAAGCCCAAGAAAACCTCAATTGTGCAGCCAATTTGACTGTGATTAACCGCTAATCTGCTGCTGATTTGGCTACTTTCTGGCCAGTTTAAATACCAACTGACCGTAAAACCCCTTTTTGTGAGTGCAGTCAACCAGCTGAAAGCCAAAATGACAAATTAAATCGTACACCCTGCAACCCCCGTTGTCGTGCAGCCTTAACAATGGGGGCGGATTATGCTGTGCGCCCAGCTGTGGCAACTCTCTGAATGCAATGTCTGACCCTTTTATCGGGCAGACAGTGAGCCCAGTTCGGCTATCAGGCACACATTTGCCCCACGAAACAAAAGGCACATGCCCCACGGCATTCAGTCATTCATGATTGACTGCACAGTTTGATGGACCTGCTACCAGACTGCGATTGTTTTTGTCGCCCTTTCGAGCCTAATCGAAACTCAGCCAGCTAATTGTCACCGTTTCTATAGCACGTATTTGAGCGCTGAAAAAAGGCTGCACAATGAACACAAAAAAGAAAAACGGCTAAAGGCTAAACTGCAAAAAGCGCCAACCAGTTTCAGACTGCAAGTACTTCTACTATATTTAAATGGCCTTTAAAGCTGCCCCATATGAGGTGGAAATTTATGTGGCATGCCTAATTGTCGGCAGCCTGCCTCAAAGTGGCCTGCAAAGTGCCTACCTCGATCCGCCACGATCTGCAATCTGGTGTCCATGGAATGCAATTATCGCAGTCCAACTTATGCTGAGATAAATGATCTCCGCGCGCACAGTCGGTGAAAATTGGCCACACTTTCCAAGACTCCACAGCGCAGTTCGTAAAGCATAAAGAAAAATTTATTTCGATAAAAGTTTTCGGTTGATTTTACAATTTATTACTATCGCGTGGGCGGGTGCGGGGAAGGCGGGCAGGGCAGAACAGAGTCAGACTGTCATTGGCGGCATAAGCAAAAGACCCAAATACTTATAAATATCTCATTCACATAACGAAACAAGCAAGAAAGCTACAGTCGAATGTATTCAACTTTTATATACCCGCTACACTAAGTTTTAATTGTAAACTCAGTCAATATATGTAGTTCTCAACTGCACCTTTTATATAACTTCCTAGAAACCCTGAGATATGCATAGATAATAATACTGATGGAGAGAGAGTCAGCCAGACAAACGAACAAAGCCACATTGTCTGGACTGTTGACGATGATCAAGAGTAAACTTTGTGTATACTTTGTGGGATCCTTCTGACTCATACTTTTTATAATACCATTTAAATAATTTTCTACCCTTCTACTCTAGTTTATAAAGTTTTTCAATACGTATAAATCTGTATACATTTAACGTTTTTTATATTTACATATTTTACTTTATACTCATTTAACATTTTTGCTATTTACATATTTTACTTTATACTCATAAAACTGTTTCTATATTTTCAGATCTGTTTCCTCTAAAGGGAACATACGCATACCTAAATATAATTTTTGATTGTATCTTACATACTAATAAAGCTTAAAACAGGTAATATTATAAAATGGGCTTAATACAAAGTGTTTCTTTTTCAATTCTAACATAAAGAGAACATTTTCAAGTATAGTCAGGTAAAATGGTCAAACAGGCTTTATTGGATCTTGCTGTGGCAACTGGCAAAACATCTGAGCAGACCTTATGGCCGACATCTTTGGGTCAGTCGATTGCTAAATATAACCCAACAAAAGAAGGTAGAAGAAGAGTAAAAAAAAAGCAGACGAAGGTAAACGAAATGCTACCCAATTAAGCGCAACAAACAACTTCACGCCACATGCCACACGAGGCGTTTATCGCTGCAGTCCGATCAGAGATCCTCAGATCCAACATCAACAACAACTCGATTGTTGCTCTTCACCCAGCCCCCTCTCTCTCTCTTTTTCTCGGCGTACTGCGGTCCATTGTAATGGCCAACGATTTGTCGCTGTCGAAGGACCTGTGGCCATACACAACAATTGGCGATCGTCCGGCGATAAGATCGCGCCCCGATAAACGAGGAGAAACGGCGACAGCGACCACATTTATGCTAATAAGTTGACATTTGACCACCATGACGAAATAATCGAGACGATCAGGTGCCGTTCATATGACAGGCAGCATAACAGAGGGAGACACGAACGCGGGCAGACGTAGCACATACTATGGGCTACATGCTGCGAAATAGTGATCGAAATTGTGGTTACTTTTATTTTATGCAAACAAAATTGTACTCAAGTTATCTTCAAAGTACCCTAATAAATGTTGATACATTTACAGAGCCATTTTCTAACTAATTAACCTTAGAATCTAATCTCAGAGACACATTATTTAATCAGCTTCGATAAGAAAATACACACGCTTTTAATGGGCTCGATACCAAATCATAAGCTTACATAGCAATACTGTGAAAGACACACGCCTTTAAAATGCCAATAAAATAGCAATTGGGTATGTATGTGGTTTATGTATGTATAATATGTACGATAGTAGGTACAGTATTAATTTTATGTATGCTAATATAGCTTACTTTTTCGTCATGCCGAAGGTTGAATACCCTTGCAATTTATGACAAACCTTTCAAACAAATATTCCTATGTACATTTATAGCACTCGATTTTACGTTTCAATAAACTTGTAAAATTTTTGTGATAAGTTTTTGAATTTTAATTGAGTTTGTCTTGAACATTAAACAATTACTAAGGGGAAAATCCCTTCTTACTCACTTCTCCATTTTTACCCGGAGCAGAAGAAAGAAAAAATCAATTTTTTATCAAATAAAAATGGACTATAACTATGACGATGAAGAATATGTATTCTCAATGCCATCAGATACATCAACTATAAACGTATATGTAAGTAACAAATGTCAGACCAAAATTGATATATCTTATGTAAGGGTAAAGATTTCAAACTTTGCATGGTAACGCGTATTAATTGCTAAATGATTTGCTTGTGAAAACCATAAAGATTTGAGACCCAGAGAGCATAATATATTTTAATTGCAAATTATTACTCCGCTAGACTGTTATAAATTGATCGATCGTCAATCTGAATTATGTAGTTCGATCTGTGCCAACGTAGAGTGAACATGGGCGATAAGGACAAACTGGTAGAGTCTTCTCAATGTTCAATATTATTTCTATATACCTAACAACAAATTTCTACAGTTAATTGAAGAGGGTGGCAAAGGATCTGCCGAAGATCTAGCCAAAAAGGGGCTTGCCTCAAAAGCACCCTGGTGCTTTGGAGTGGGTTTCCTTCTCTTCTGGGCCCTGCTCTTCTTCGCAATCGTTATACCCTTGTTCTATCGCCTGCCCACAGCGCTGAGTGTTGATGATGCGGAAACGGGAGAATTTATCGGAAATCGTGCCTATGACACCTTGAATAACTTGGTCAGCCTAGGAGTTAGGCTTGCTGGCAGCGAAGTTACCGAAGCGGACACTGTGGCTTTCCTCCTAAAGGAGATAGCCGACATACAGGAGAACATGCTGGAGGATTACTTTACCTTGGAAGTTGACGTGCAGAACGTGACAAGTTCCCATGTCTACAGCAATCTCCTGGAATGGTACCATGAAGTCAAGAACGTAGTTGTCAAACTGGCCCCGAAGAACTCCACAAGCAAAACCTATCTCCTGATCAACAGTCATTTTGACACTGTACCCACTTCTCCGGGTGCAAGTGATGATGGTTTCATGGTAGCTACAATGTTGGAGATCCTAAGGGTTATGTCCACAACCAAGCAGACATTCGAACATCCCATAGTATTTCTATTCAACGGAGACGAAGAAATGGGAATGCAAGCTTCTCACGGCTTCATTACTGCACAGAAATGGGCACCATACTGCAAGTGAGTTAAACACCTTTATTCTTTGAGTTTATCTTAAATTTTCTGTTTTCTTAAAGAGCCTTCATTAACTTGGAAGGTGCTGGTGCCGGAAGCCGTGAGATTCTGTTTCAAACAGGACCCAACCATCCCTGGCTGGCCACTGTAAGTCAAACCATCAATGGGAAATTATTATATGCATTTATAAACTCTCCAAATTTTCTACAGTACTACAGAGAGAATGCCAAGCATCCGTTTGCAACTACACTGGCTGAAGAAATCTTCCAAGCAGGCCTCATTCCATCGGACACCGATTATCGTATCATTGTGCAATATGGCGATATTCCAGGTATGTAAAGGAACCATCCACAACAATAGGTTTTCTAGAAACTACTCTATTACACAGGCTTGGACATCGCCCAGGTTGTCAATGGTTATGTGTACCACACCAAATACGACAGCATGGATGTGATTCCTCGTGGTTCTATCCAGAATACAGGCGACAATATTCTTAGTCTAGCACGAGCTTTGTCGAATGCTTCTGAACTGTCCAACATCGAAGCCAATGAAAGCGGCCACGTTGTCTTTTTTGACGTTTGGGGACTTTTCATGATCAGCTATACGGAAGATTCTGGAAAGATAATAAACTACAGCACAGCAGGAGCCGCATTTATTCTGGTCATAATTTCCATATGGCGCATGTCCGCCGTTTCTTCCATTCCCCACTGCCAAGTGGTGCAACGTATTGTAATACTCGTGATTCTTCAGATTATAGCTCTCGTACTTAGTCTAGGACTTCCTATACTCGTCGCCTATTACTTCGACAGTATCGGTTTGTCCATTGCCTACTTTAGCTCTCTCAAGCTGATCATCGGACTATATATATGCCCATCTCTGCTTGGTCTGAGTTTACCTGTACTAATTTACTTCCACTTTAACCAAAACGTAAGTCTACATTTTCCGTATAGTATGAGAGCAACCAATTCAATCTTGTCTTTCAGAACAAGCTACCGTTTTATTACCATCTACAACTGGCTTTGCATAGCTGGGCTGTTATTCTGGGTCTTCTGGACATTGGAGTCACATTATATGGCATTCGCTCTACTTACTTGATCACGATTCCCCTGGCCTTCTATGCCGTTTCCTTGGCCATCAATCTCTTGTTCACGTTCCATGACAGCGAGTACAGCTGGACTGGATTGGTAACAACCTTCCAGGTTGTTCCCTTTCTGTACAGTAGTTACCTCATCTATACCTTCATTGTGGCCATGACACCTATGAACGGTCATGCGGGAAGTGCTTCAAATCCTGATACAATGATTGCAGGATTGGCAGCACTTGGCACGATACTATCGTTTGGATTCTTGGTAAGTTAGCTTGAGCCACCAAGTTCTAATGTAAGCTAACAGTTTTCCATTTCATCCTTAGATTCCACTTACCAATGCCATCCGTCGTCCTTTTACTGTGACCCTCACTTTAGTTGTTATTGCTGGAGTTTGCATGTATCTGACTACCAGCACCGACATTGGCTTTCCCTATCGTGCCAAAACCCACACTGAACGAGTCATGTATCAGGTAAGTGGTATTAAAAATGATCCAGGATATAAATTAACTCTAATAATCCTCCGATATTGTAGCATGTGCGAAGGATCTTCTATGAATACGACGGTACCGTTAGCAAAGACGAATCGGGATATCTGTTCAACTTCCAAGATAGAAGAGAATACACTCCTTACGCTGGTGTCAATCTTACAGGAAATTGGAGAACTGAGACCGACTGCGAAGATCATATGATGTGTGGACTGCCATTGTATGACGAGCGCTGGGTTGAAAACCGTCTGCAGGGAATGTGGGTACCTCGTGCTACTGTTACACCCCCTACACCAACTACACTGGAGTTGGTTAATAAAACATTGTTGGCTAACAGTACAACGGTGCGCTATGAGTTCAACCTAACGGGACCCCATCACATGAGCCTGTTCCTACAAGCCTTCAAAGAAGACTTCGTCACAATTAGCAACTGGTCATTCTCGCAGACTTATCTTCAGTCTCCGCCAACCTCTCCCCTGGCTTATCACATTTACATGACGTTTGGTTCGGGTAACGCAACAGCTCAACAGAATTTCTTTGTAGACATTTCGGTAAGTCCTCTAGACTGGTTTTAAATACATAATATTTTCTAACGTTTATTATCTACAGACACCCAATGGAGACGACAATGTACCACTATTCGAAATAGGTGTGTCCGGTCATTATATACTAAATAAGGGCGATGTCCTCAGTCAGGAGTTTGCTGCTTCTTTCCCATCATATGCCGCACTTGTGCAATGGCCCTCTGTATATTATAGATACATTTTCTAAACATTCTGATTTATATAAATAAATCAAAAATTAAAATTCTAACTAACGTCTTTCTCTCAATCAAGAATAAGTCTTTGTGAAGGAAAACTTGGGTGTGAAAATATAAAAAATCTGTTTCGTATCTCAAAGAAGTAATCGATGGAAAAAAGATTATATTGAACAGAGAGAACTGATTACAGGAACGTGGAATTACTAACACATGTGCGCATAATTATCGTGTGCTTATATAGCCAATAAAAACATAATTACAAATAATCACAATAAATATTATTAGCATTTTGTAGATTTTATAATGCCAATTTAGGCTATTATAAATTAACCAAACGCATGTCAAAGTTTCTCAGTTCCACTTGAGCGGTGGTGGAGTTCGCATCGGCAGAACAAGAGATTTCCAATATGACTGATAAGGACTTGGTAGAAGTTTTGCAGTTTTAAGAGAAGATACATAGATTTATAATAAATATTTACAGTTATTAGAAAATGCCACCAAAAGACGATTTGGAAAGGAACCAAGTTCAAGAGGATCCTGGTACTTTGGAATCGCTTTCCTTCTCTTCTGGGCACTGCTCTTCTTCGCAATTGTTATACCCTTATTCTATCGCCTGCCCACCGCGCTGAGTGTTGACGATGCGGAAACTGGAGAATTTATAGGAAATCGTGCCTATAACACATTGAATAACTTAGTCAGCCTTGGAGTTAGGCTTGCTGGCAGCAAAGCTAATGATGAGGACACTGTTGATTTTCTTCTAAGAGAGATAGCCGACATACAGGAGAGCCTGCTGGTGGATTACTTTACTTTAGAGGTTGACGTGCAGACAACGACAGGCTCCCATGTCTATAGCAATCTCCTGGAATGGTACCATGAAGTCAAGAACGTAGTTGTCAAACTGACCCCGAAGAACTCCACAAGCGAGTCGTACCTCCTAGTCAACAGTCATTTCGACACGGTTCCCACTTCTTCGGGTGCAAGTGATGATGGTTTCATGGTAGCCACAATGTTGGAGATCCTTAGGGTAATGGCCACAACCAAGCAGCAATTCCAACATCCTGTAATATTTCTATTCAACGGCGATGAAGAAATGGGAATGCAAGCTGCTCATGGTTTCATTACGCAACATAAGTGGGCTGCGAATTGCAAGTAAAACTTGTCAAAACAAGTCAAGAGTTTTTAATTCAATTGTGAGTTTTACAGAGCTGTCATCAATCTAGAAGGTGCTGGAGGTGGTGGTCGTGAAATTCTATTTCAAACAGGACCTTCGCATCCCTGGCTGACTGATGTAAGCCTTACTAACGAAAGAATGAGGAAATGTACAATATTAACTCCTCAAACTATTTCAGTATTATAGACAAAGTGCAAAACATCCCTTCGCAACCACGCTGGCTGAAGAAATCTTCCAATCAGGACTAATTCCATCAGACACAGACTATCGAATATTTGTGCAATATGGAGATATTCCAGGTACGACATATGTAGGCATCTCTAAGTGATGGAAAAATACATAATTTCTATTTATTAACAGGCGTCGATATTGCCCAACCTACCAATGGTTACGTTCTTCACACAAAATATGATCGAACTGATGTGATTCCACGTGGAGCTATACAGAACACGGGAGACAATGTACTTGGTCTAGTGAGAGCCCTATCGAACGCCACCGAGCTATATAATATAATGGTATTATCTCTATATCCTGTCTGAATTAGTATATATGACAGTTAACATTTCTACAGGCTCACGAGGAAGGACACACAGTTTTCTTCGACTATTTGGGCTTGTTTTTCGTCAGCTACTCAAACGAATCTGGGACTATTATTAACTACAGTGTTTCAGGATCTGTACTCGTTTTGATACTCATTTCTATAACAAGGATTTCTGGAGTATCCTCTCTTTCATTCTGTGCAGTAATGCTACGTCTTATATTATTACTGATCATACAGATAATTTCACTTGCACTTGGCATTGCACTGCCTCTGCTCATGGCATATTACTTGGATAGCCTTGGCTTATCCTTGGCCTACTTTAGTTCCCCTTGGCTGATAATCGGATTATACGTATGCCCGTCTCTGATTGGACTGTCGTTGCCCATTATTATATACTATCAATCGCAACACCAGGTATGATATTAATTCTCTGATAATGTTTTCCTTTACTAAACCATTTTTTCCAGAATAAACTTTCCTTCGTCTACCATATACAACTGGCATTGCATAGTTGGGCTATAGTAATGACTCTTCTAATCATTGCGTTTACTTCTCTTGGAATTCGCTCCGTATATATTTTTACGTTTCCTCTAACTTTTTACACTTTTGCATTGATCGTTAATCTGCTGACCACGATTCATGACCGAGGATATAACTGGGCTGGATTAGTGGCAACATTTCAGGTGATTCCATTCTTGTACAGCTGCTATGTTGTCTACATTTTTATTGTCCTGATGACACCAATTCAAGGACGTTCTGGAAGTGCTTCGAATCCAGACATAATGATATCAGGCCTTGCAACCCTTGGAACAATTTTATGCTTTGGATTTCTTGTACGCATTTTGAACTTTCGAACATTGAATCAAAAACTAAGGAAACTTTTATTCTAGATTCCACTTATCAGCATGTTCCGTAGACCATTTAGTGTGGCACTCAGCTTAGTTCTGGTTTATGCGATAAGTGTGTACTTAGCCTCAAGCACTCAGATCGGATTCCCCTATCGCGCCAAGACGGCGAGCGAACGAGTCATGTATCAGGTAAGTACTCAGCAACCCAGTCAACGCGACAACTTAATCTCATAAATAACATATTTAAAATCTTAGCACGTGCGAAGAATCTTTTACGACTTCGACGGTACCGTCAGTAAGGACGAATCGGGATATCTTTTTAACTTCCAAGACAGAAGAGAGTATAAGCCGTACACTGGAGTCAATCTGACGGGGGCTTGGAGAACAAGTTGCGAATGTGATAAGCACATGATGTGCGGCCTTCCGTTGTATGATGAACGCTGGGTAAACAACCGTCTGCAGGGAATGTGGGTACCTCGCGATACTGTAATACCCCCTTCTCCAACGACACTGAAGCTGGTTAGCAAAACAGTGTTGGAAAGCAATACAACAGCGCGCTTTACGTTCAACATAACAGGACCACATCACATGAGTCTGTTTTTAGAAGCTTATTCAGAAGATTTCGTCACAATCACAAACTGGTCTTTCTCCCAGGCGTACCTTCAAGTTCCACCAAATTCTCCCCTTGCTTATCACATTTACATGACATTTGGTGCAGGTAAAGCAACAGCTCAACACGAATTCTTTGTGGACGTTGCGGTAAGTCCTTTAATATTACCTAAAATAAGAGAGTAGAGTACATCAATTTCTTATTCCAATAGAAACCCAATGGAAACTTTGACGTACCACTATTCGAGCTAGGTCTGTCGGGGCACTATATTCAAGATGAAGGCGATGAACTTAGTCGGAATTTTGCTGCTTCATTTCCTTCATACGCAGTGCTTATCGAGTGGCCCTCCATTTACCAGAGATATATTTTCTAACGTTAATTCAATTTAGTGAATCATTTTTAACTTAATCAAAATGCTCAGAAGGCTCGTGAAAGTATCGATTCACTTTATATCCCACGAAGAGCGATAGCCACGACCAAGGGGTGCTGATAAAAACATGCTTACGTTTTATAACATACCTGATAATAATTGTAAGTCGACCTATTATCAATCGATTATGTATTGAAGCAGTTCTAAAGTAAATTTTGAATATATTTCATCGATTTCTAAAAATATTTTAAATAATTTATGGCCTCCATAAAAGTCTTCCTGTTGTGATTTGAATGACTTTGAATTTTGAATGGGAAACACTTTCTTTACCGTCTAATAAAAAAATGGTAGCCAAATACCCTCGACAGTATAGAGTCTACACGAGCGAAGACTTTTGGATAGTTAACAAAATTTTCTTTCGATAACGAAGCAACGAACATTTATGTGACTGCTTCTTAACGCCAACCCGATATGGGTGCAATAAATTTATATATTAAAAATGTTAAATGTTCAGTTATTAAAGCGCCGACTTTATGACTCTATGCCAGACTATTATAAATTGCTTGGACGCACGTCTGAACTTATTAGTTCCACTTGAGGAAACGTGGAGTTCGCATTGGTGGAACATGAGCGATAAGGATAAACTGGTAGACACCTCACGTACATATTGTAATATAGCGAATATTTAAACTTTCCTAACTTGACACACAGTTGGTCCAAGAAGCTGGTGAAGGATGTTCCAAGAAGACCATCGCATTGGAACCCAGTGAAAAAGGGCCATGGTTCTTTGGAACCGGTTTCCTTCTTTTCTGGGTGCTACTTTTCTTTGCTGTGGTTATTCCTCTTTTCTACCGATTACCTAACGCATTAACTACCGAAGATGCAAAAAGCGGCGAATTTGTTGGAGACCGTGCATATAATACACTGAATAATCTAGTCAATATTGGTGTAAGATTACCAGGAAGTAAGGCCAACGAGGTGGACGCTGTTGCTTTCCTGCTCAATGAAATATCTGATATAAAGGAAAACCTATTGGAAGATTATTTCACACTAGAGATTGATGTGCAGAAAACTTCAGGTGGATACGTTTATAGTACCCTGCTAGAAGTATACGAAGGTGTTCAAAATATTATTGTGAAATTGTCGTCAAAGAACTCCACAAGCGAGTCTTATCTATTGATCAACAGTCATTTTGATACGGTGCCAACATCACCGGGAGCAGGCGACGATGGTTTCATGGTGGCCACAATGTTGGAGATTCTTCGTGTGATGGCCACAACAAAGCAACCTTTTCAACATCCTCTAGTATTTCTATTCAACGGAGATGAAGAAATGGGCATGCAGGCCTCCCACGGATTTATAACACAACACAAATGGGCAAGTAACTGCAAGTAGGTGTTTTCTATCAGTTCCCTTAATGAATTATTGCTGATTCCTTGTGGTAAATTGTTTGCAGAGCTGTTATCAACCTGGACGCTTGTGGCAGTGGAGGTCGAGAGATTCTCTTCCAAACAGGTCCCTCTCATCCCTGGTTGGCCAATGTAAGATAATGAAACAATCTAAAGAAAACTGAAGCCTCATTTTGCAAACATTTCAGTATTACAAGAAGAATGCCAAGCATCCGTTTGCCACGACCGTTGCTGAGGAAGTCTTTCAAGCGGGTCTGATACCTTCAGATACAGATTTTGGTGTCTTCATTGAGTACGGAAACATTGCAGGTACGATATAAATCCCGTAAGTATTCATTGTCTAATTTTTACCACTACAGGTTTGGATCTTGGCCAGGTAATCAATGGATATGTTTATCACACAAAATACGATCGTGTTGATGCAATCCCACGTGGAGCTATACAAAACACAGGAGAAAATGTACTTGGCCTAGTACGAGGCTTATCAAACGCCACAGAGTTATATAACATGGAGGTAAATTACCCGAGTTATTTATTATCTTAAGTTATTTAACAAATAAATTATTTTTTAGGCCTATGAAGGTGGACACGCCATCTTCTTCGACTATTTGGGATTGTTTCTTGTGACCTACTCGAAGGAGACTGGGACTATAATCAACTACTGTGTTGCTGGATCCGTTATCGTTTTGATATTGATATCTGTTTATAGGATGTCTGTGATATCATCGATTTCCTTCTGCTCCGTTACACTACGTCTTATATCACTACTGATTATTCAGATAATTGCGCTGGGTCTTAGTCTTGCTTTTCCTTTGCTTATGGCGTATTATTTAGACAGCATTGGATCATCCATGGCCTACTTCAGCTCTACATGGCTTATCATCGGATTATTTATTTGTCCATCTCTGATTGGTCTGATTCTACCAATCCTTATATATTTTCAGTGTCAACAGCAAGTAAGTTAATACTTTCCCGATTAACTATGTATTCTTTCAACTAAACCCTTTACTTTCAGAGTAAACTTCCGTTCATCTACAATATACAACTGGGCTTACACGGCTGGGCTATAGTCTTGACACTGTTGGTATTCGGTACAGCCTCCCTCGGAGTTCGTTCCGTATATATTTTTATATTTCCACTTATATTCTATACATTCGCTTTGGTTTTAAATCTGCTAACAACACTCCACGATCGTGGGTATAGCTGGGCTGGAACGGTAACGACCTTCCAGGTTATGCCCTTCCTGTATAGTAGCTATATCATTTACACCTTCATTGTGGCTATGACACCAATGACGGGTCGATCGGGAAGTGCTTCAAATCCGGATACCTTGATTGCTGGCATGGCAGCATTAGGAACTCTGTTATCCTTTGGCTTTCTGGTGAGTTACGGCACTTAGAATTTGCAATATACAAAACTATTAATTGTGTTTTTTCAAGGTACCGTTGATCCATTTGTTCCGTCGTCCATCAATTGTACTACTTATATTAGCTTTGACTACCGGAATCACTATTTACTTAGCCACAAGCACTCAACTCGGCTTCCCCTATCGTACAAAAACCAATACAGGACGCATTTATTATCAGGTACCCTAACATAAAGTGAAATTTTACCTCGATCTAAACTAATTTTAATACGTTTTCTAGCACGTACGGAAAATCTTTTATGAATACGATGGCTCTGTACTTACTGACGAATCAGGTTACTATTTTAACTTCCAAGACAGAAGGGAAGAGCAACTTATTAGTGGGGTTAACCTGACGGGTGCGGTGCGAACGAAATCCGACTGTGATAAGCATGTGATGTGTGGTGTTCCATTATACGATGAGCGTTGGGTGAGCAATCGGCAACAGGGCATGTGGTTGCCTCGAGAGGAACCTATTACGCCCCCCTGCTCCACTAACTTAACACTTGTTAGAAAAACAGTGTTGGAAAACAGCACAACTGCACGTTTTGAATTCAAATTGACTGGACCATCGTATATGAATTTGTTCATACAAGCCTATGAAGATGACTTCGTTAAAATTAGCGACTGGACGTTTTCACAGACTTATCTGGAAAATCCTCCAGCTTCACCTCTTTCATATCATATATTTATCACATTCGGCATAGATGATCCAGCTCTAGACTTCTTTGTAGAGGTTGAGGTAAGAAAAAATAGGAACTCACATAATTACAAATAATATAAATATTTTTTTAATAATAGAAACCCAATGGAAGGTTTGAGGTTCCCCTGATGCAACTGGGCGTATCAGGACATTGTATACAAGAGAAGGGCGATGAGTACAGTGAGAAATTCGCGTCCACATTCCCTGGACATGCAATACTTGTCGAGTGGCCTTCCTCATATAAAAGATATATTTTCTAAGCTAAAACTAATCTAAGGGGATTGTGAAGCTAATCAAACGGGATAGGTTGGGGATTATTTAATGTTAACAGCTAAATAAACTATATACCAAGATCGCAGGGGTTTTTTCCCCTGTAATCTTCATTCAATGATTTTTCTGGAACTGTGACTCAGTTGGGGAAATACATGACTTGCTCTCGGATAAAAATGACACCGCTTCTTGTTTTTATTGACCAAAATAGCGATAGTGTTGATCAAAATATTGGAAAAACAAAGAACAATAAATTTATGCAGGCTATAAAATTGACTATGCGATAAGGCAATAATAATTTGCTACCGCCTTTCCAAAATTTTCGTTAGTAAACAAGAGGGAAATTTAAATTTCACCTGCAGTCGGAGTGAGATAATCCGAAAGTGATGACTGATTACACTGCAGAAGACAGACATTTGGTCGCACGGTCTGGGTTTTCGGTAGAATGCAGATTATAAATACTTTATGGGTGGAGATTAAGCCGACTTATCATGATAATATGGCGTGCGTATTTCATATCATCATGAGCGTGGCGGCTCTATAAGCGTGCTCCCTACAATTAAAGCTGTAAATTTGGCAACGAGGGTCGACGATAAAGTTCCCCGGTTATTTAAGTTCCACAAAAAAGCTTAATTTAATTTATTATATATTAATGTTTAATAAAGATGAATGTTGTTAATTTAAAATCTATAAATAAAGTTAATATTTATTGAGGGTCAAGTGAATTTTTAGTATAAGTAATATCTCGAAGATTGGCTGGACTTGCTAGACTACCCTCGTATTGAGTGTTATCGAAGCAATACTATAAAAACCATTGTTGCTATAAAAATATATATTTTAAAAACTGTTTCACTGAAGCCTCCGACTTTATGGCTATGTTTAGACTCTATAAAAGACCGCTGGCGCTGGGCAAGTTCACTAGTTGAGCACACGAATTCGAGGTCTTCGCTTCGACAGAAGACGTGACAGCCAAAAAATGAGCGATAAGGATAAACTTGTAAATAAGTCCCCAGCTAATAAAAATCAGTAAAATTCCATTGACTTTTCTTTTTTATTCCAAACGCACTCGGTAGATTCCCAGCGAAGAGGGCTATGGGTCTTCCCGTTCTTCAATGAACACCAGAGATTCAACAGCAAAACCATCCTGGTACTTTGGAACTGGTTTTCTGTTCTTCTGGATGTTACTCTTTTTCGCAATAGTATTGCCCCTCTTCAATCGTCTGCCCACAGCGCTAGATGTCGAGGATGCCAAGAGTGGAGAGTTTGCCGGAGAACGCGCCTACCAATTGCTAAACAATCTAGTCAACATTGGACCCAAGGTCGTGGGCAACAAGGCCAACGAGGTGGACGCTTTGAACTTTCTGATTAACGAAATAGCCGAGATCGAGAAGGATATGCTAACGGATTATTTCACCATTGAAGTCAGCACACAGCACCCATCGGGCGAACTTAGATACAGCAACATGTTGACCGTGTATCAAGGAGTTCAGAACGTTGTTGTGAAATTGGCCTCGAAGAATTCAACGAGCGAGTCTTATCTTTTGGTTAACAGCCATTTCGATTCACAGCCAACGTCGCCAGCGGCGGGTGACGCGGGTTTTATGGTTGCCACGATGTTGGAGGTACTGCGCGTGTTGGCCACGACACCAGAACAGTTCGAGCATCCGATTGTCTTTCTTTTCAATGGAGCAGAAGAGTCGGCACTGCAGGCTTCACATGGCTTCATTACCCAACACAAATGGGCACCGAATTGCAAGTGAGTTTTTCATATTCTGTTCTTCTTTGAGTTGAATTTCATAAGAACTTCTAATAGAGCCGTCATCAATCTGGATGCAGCTGGTAGTGGTGGACGTGATGCGCTCTTCCAGAGTGGACCTTCGCATCCTTGGCTTGTTGATGTAAGAGTTCGAAGTACTTTAATTTAAAACTTTTCACTATACGATAAATTGAATATTTCGTTTCTTATAGTATTATCACAAGAATGCAAAACACCCTTTTGCCACAACTTTGGGCGAGGAAGTCTTCCAAACAGGCCTTATACCATCTGATACAGACTTTTCCGTTTTCAAACAGTATGGAATTCCAGGTAAGTTAGAGAGAGAGACCTTTAGAGATGATATAGATATTTTATGCATTGTTGAACCGCTTACAGGCCTTGACATTGCGCAGGTGATTAATGGCTACATTTATCACACGAAATACGATCGCATTGACGTGATTCCCCGCGGATCGATTCAAAATACTGGCGATAATGTGCTTAGTCTAGTGCGGGCCCTGTCGAATGCACACGAACTATACAATACTGAGGTAAACTATATACGCCTAACAACTTAATTCTTCTACTAACAAACTATAACAACAGGCCTATGTTGAGGGGCACGCGGTCTTCTTTGACTTTTTGGGACTGTTTTTTGTCAGCTACACGGGAAAGACTGCCACAATTTTGAACTACGGCATTTCGGCAGCAGTGTTTCTTCTGACATTTATATCAATTTGGAGAATGTCGGCCGTTTCTTCGCTTTCTGTTTGCTCGATTGTTCAACGTCTGATAGTATTGATGGTACTACAGATCATCGCCTTTGCTCTTGGCCTAGGACTGCCCATACTTGTGGCATATTACTTCGACAGTTTGGGATTATCGCTAACCTACTACAGCAACTACTCACTGCTTATCGGACTCTATGTATGCCCGTCGCTAATTGGCCTGAGCTTGCCAATTATGCTTTACTATCTGATGAATCAGAGTGTGAGTTTCTTATTCGCTAACAACATTTAGTATTATGAGCCCCCACTAAATGTTATCTTTATCACAGAACCAACTGCCATTTATCTACCACATTCAATTGGGCCTGCACAGTTGGGCCGTACTTTTGGCAATATTGGATATTGGACTGAACTCGATGGGAATTCGTTCATCTTATGTAATCACAATTCCGCTGGGTTTCTATGCCGTCTCCTTATCGGTCAATCTGCTGACCACGTTCCACGATCGAGGCTTTAGTTGGGCTTTTACGGTAATGCTTGGCCAGCTGATGCCTTTCCTTTATAGCAGCAATCTCTTCTATCTGTTCATTGTGGTGCTGGCACCCATGAATGGCCGTTCGGGAAGTGCATCCAATCCGGATCTATTTATTTCCGGTCTAGCTGCTGTAGGCACGATTCTTTCCTTTGGCTTCTTGGTGAGTTAGCTTTAATTTGATTATTTGTATTTTTATTATGTAGATAACATATCATGTACTTTCTTTTCAGGTACCGCTACTCAATATGTTCCGTCGCCCATTTACTGTGGTACTTAGTCTGGCTGTTGTCTCTGGAATTACAATGTACCTCGCCAGCAGCACGCAAATAGGCTTCCCCTATCGCGCTAGGACGAGTTCTCATCGTGTCTCGTATCAGGTAATTGAAGGGAAAGAATCCTTGATTATCTTTCTTACTCTACTACAACTCGTTCTTCTTTTTTCTGCAGCACGTGCGAAGAATCTTCTACGAATACGATGGCAGGGTAGCTCTCGATGAGTCTGGTTATTTGTTCAGTTTACAGGATCGTCGTGAGGCAGAGCCCATGGAGGGAGTCCGTCTTACTGGTGGATATTATATGGAGGAAGAGTGCGAAAAGCATATGATGTGTGGTGTACCGCTATACGACGAACGTTGGGTGGACAATCGGCTTCAGGGCATCTGGGTGCATAGAGGAAATACTGTGCATCCACCCTCGACAACCAAATTGATATTGCTCAATAAGACAGTGTTGGAAAACAATCGAACGATGCGTTATGAGTTCGAATTGTCCGGTCCGGATCACATGAGTCTGTTTATACAACCCTACGATGATGATTATGCAACGATCAGCAACTGGACATTTTCGCAAGAATATCTGGAGAATCCACCCGAGTATCCTCTGCCATATCATATATATTTCATATATGGCATAATAAACGATCCCTTGTACTTCTTCATTGATATTGCGGTAAGCAAAAATGATATATCATCCACGATTGATATAATCGAATATATTTGAATTTTTGCAGAAACCCAACGGCGATTTCAATGTGCCCTGCTTCCAACTGGGTGTCTCCGGTCATTATATTGACAACAAGGGCGACGAACTCAGTCAGAAGTTCGCGAACTCGTTTCCCTCCTATGCAGCACTTGTGGAATGGCCTTCTGTATATTATCGATACATATTCTAGATCTGTATGAAGCAGTTATTAAATGCACCTAAGGCTGAATATAGCCAGCTGCCGCTGAAAGTGGCTCTGCACTCTGAGCCACGTTAGGAACATGGTTCGATTGAGCCCTTCTGTTGTTTTGATATTAGCTCCAAATCGGGTTCCATCAGGTGGAATAAAACGAAATACAAATAAATTATAAGTCAGTTATAATACATCGGGTTATATAGAGGAATAGTTATTTAATCATCTATCTCACTCCGTCCTTAGCCTAATAAAATTCCATGTCATATCTTAATAAATATATTATATATGCTTAAATTTAAAATGTCGTTGACTTTTGAATAAATACCGCTAACAAATCGAATGGAAAAGGCATTTTAATTATCGTTGTTAAGTCAATAAATGCTTCATTTGATATTATCGATATTTGTGCTGTCAAATAAATTGATTTCAAATATTGATGACATTATTCTAAGAGCAGATATAATTTGCAGGAGCAATTAAGTTTTAAGCACTTTAATTTGTTGTTTTACCCACTGTGCGTCCACAGCTTGACATTAGTTTGACACAGGAGCCGCAAGCCGCAGGCAACGACGCTAATTTCCAGGAATTTCACGCCACTTTTCGCTTATTGCTTATCTCTCGCTCTCACACTCTCAACTCCAGCTCCTGTTCCCGGATCCGTTCAACGAAAGCATATGCAAATTTCGCATGTATCGCATATATCTTCACACGATCTGAGGGCCAGATCTTAATCGGGGAGGCTTGTTAACTACTGCGGCGGCACCCGCGGCTTGGCATCCATGCGTCATGTTGAAAATGAATTTTAATTGTTCTCGTTGTTGTTCCTGAGGTTGACTTTGCCTAATGGACAGTAATTTACAAGAAATTGGCCAACAGCCAATTGGAATTTATTGCGAACGAAAACGCTTTACTTAAAGTACAGTTCAAAAGTGTTTCGATTGGGAGCAACCTTTTGAGGCAGTGGCTGAGTGAGGTAGGTAGATTAAAACTAGTAGTCCTCGCCATTTGAGTATCTGTGACGTTGGTGACTCGTGCTAGCATTTCTACTGTGGCCATTGTGGTATCCGTTGTTCCCAAAGTTGTTGCTCTTGTTCCCGAAGTTGTTTCCATTGTCGCTGTAGGGATTGTTTCTTTTGTGGTAGTTATCACCATCTCTTACATACTTATACCTATTACTACTGTGGTTCCTGCTGCTGCTGCTGCTGCTGGCATAGCCTCGATCAGCCTCTGGCTGCCCATAGCGCCAGGACTGTTGCAAATTTCGCGATGTCCTGCTATCCGCTTCCTCTTGCCGTCCCGCATAATAGTTATCACTGAACTTGTGCCATTTCGTATAAGTTTGTCTGGGCTCCTGTTGGTGATCGTAGCTTCTTGGGGTTGCATAATTGCGCTGACGCTGCCAACTCTCTGGTTGTTGTTCCTGGCTGCGCTGACGCCAATTCTCTCCACCACGTTGCCCTCCTCCCTCATAACGTTGTTCATGTTCGCGCCTCTCTATGCGCTCGTAATGCCTTTTTCTCTGCCAATCATCTTGCTTAGCATCATCAACACCTCGTCTGTTCGGACTCCGCTCGGGTTGCTCAGAGTGCTGCAGCAATCGCAGCAGGGAACTCGTATAGTTCTCACGTTCAATTTGATGTCCTCGCGCGTCGGCAAAAGCTGCAATTCATATATATTTATAATGAATATATATCAAGGTAGAACTTTCATCTCTTACGCACTCTTTATAGCCAACACGGGCGACATGTTCAACTTGGTTATCATAAAGTAACAGATCAGGTATCCTGTGCGATTAACCCCATGTGTACAGTGCACTCCAATAAGTTTGTCTGCAATACAAAGAATAAAAAAGGGATTTACTTGGGTTCATTTGGAAACAGTCTAGGAGAAAAATAACATATATAATCTAATAAGATACCTTTAGCTTAAATATGGGGTATACTTCTAATTGTTTAACAATTTGGAAACAGTAGATGGGGTTAGTTTAAAGTAATTTACATATATTTATTAATTAATATACCCCATGTGTAGACACCTTGTCAGTGTAAACGAGATAAGAACGAACAATACAGGAAGAACTATGGATTTAATTACAAAAACCGGACTAAAAAAAAGAGCTCTAAGCTCATAAGGGTGTATCATAGATCTATGTATAAGGTGGCAGTACAACTCCGCACAATAAGTCATAATAAAATTAAGATATCTGTTACTTAATAATTAGTCCGAAACAATTCTGGAATTCTTCTGTTACCCCTAAAGAAAGCTCATATCTTGTTTCTAGCTATTTTTTGTTGCTGTTTTTGTTGTTATTGTTGTTGTTGTTGTTGCTGTTATAGCTGTCTGCGTCATGTTGCCACAAATTGCTACAAATTTCATTTAAAACACAGCCACAGGAATGCGAAGACGACAACGACGACGACGTATAGTACGTCGCATCGCCCACGCTACCAAGAGAGGCCGCCAAGAAAACCGGCTGTCTACAGAGTCAGCAGTTTTGGGGGGCCAATTGACATAAAAGCAGAAGCAGCAGTGGCCCGACGATGTCGACCTGAGCTATATCCACCTAGAGAAACACAGCGTACACTGCCAATATGCATAACATTGGCAATAAATTTCGCGAAAGGAAAACAACGAAACAAAACAAAACAAAAACATGTCAGCAGCGCAGGAGGTTGCGGTGTGGGGCAAAGTAAAAGTCGTTTTTTTTCGCTTGTGCGCTATGCGGGTGCAGCAGTTGCCGCTGCAGACACTGCTGCTGAAGTCGACGTCATGTTTTCGCTGCGTTTTATGTCAAGTTACAAGTCCAGTGCAACAACAATAACAACAATATCCCTGTTGTAATGTGGAGCACAATGGGAAAATGTTGAAATGAAGCGAATGGAATATGGAATGAATTTGTTATTAAACAATTATATGGAAAAAGCCACCAACTTACATAATATATGTTTATAAACACACATACATACATGTTATATGGAATTGTATGTGCACAATTCTAGGTTTCGTGCCCACTGTGCTAAAGCAACGTCTGCTGCATCTTCCAGCAGGCACTTGACATGCTGCGCAGGTCGCAATTCGCGACCACTTTGAATGTAACTTATATATTTTTTTTTCTTGATTTGCAACCTTGTAAACGTGTATTCACGTAAGAATTAAATGTGCAGTCAGCACAACAGCGCGTATTTATTTATTGCGTATTTTAAACAGGACGCCATATTGTTTAGCCAACTTTGCCAACGAATTTGCCTAATTCGAACTGCATATTTCCCTGCCTGTTCTGATAGTTGGCAACGCAGTTGACTGTAACAGCGCTTATTTACTAATGTGCGTTTTAAACTAATGGCAATATTAGTTTATCAACGTTTTAAACGAATTGGCCTAATTTCGGCAACTGTTGCAGACAAAATGGTTGGCACCCCGTGAGAATGCGAATTTATTAGTTTTAAATTTAAAACCAGTTGTCATATTTCCAATGAATTTTCCTTATTTCTGTTAGAATCCTACCTGTTGCGATAGTTGGCAACGCTCTTCACATGCAATAACATTGCTGGTAACCCTTTCTAAATGTTGCACTTGCATTCCAGTGCTGTTAAAGTCAGTGGTGAATCGACTTTGCTACTCTACATAAAATCAGTTACTCGCCTCATGTAGGTGTGAGTAAAAGATTGTCTTGTGCGCGCATAACTCTCGAGTTCCCATAATGGATTTGTTTGCCTGGGACTAGCAACAACAACAACAGTGTGGGCGGAAGCAAGCGAGCGCCAGTTTGTGTAAAAGGCTTAGATAGTTTTCTTTTTTCTCTTATTGTTGTTTGTTGTGCGCTTGCCTCCTGATAGGCATCTCGTTTTTCATATGCAATTTCTCCATGTTAATTGTGTAGCCCAGATATGCATCAGCATGGAAAGGGTTCCCACCATTCCCACGGTTCCCACTTGTGGCTGCATGGGTGTGGAATGTGAAAAGGTCGCCCCGCTCTGCCCGCTACTCACCATTATCCGCATTTGCCTCCAGAAAGTTGGTCACATATCGACAAAATCTGCAATGGGGTAATTTAGTTATGTATATTATGTAGTAAATCGATAAATAGTTATTATCTTTACTTGTTGGCAATCGCCCTGGAAGGCGTCTGACGTCCTGCAGTCATAAGTTTCTGATGTTCCACATTTTCCTTCGTGAAAGTCTGCGCAATGGAGGACAAATTGAGTGATGAGTCTTTTATATTATTGTTTATTTAATTACCTGTGGATTATAGTAGCGATTCGTGTTTGTCAGATCAATGATGAGACCCAAATTGGGTACAGACTTGAGCAAGGAATGTGGCGACAGACGCAGTCCTTCATCGTCGACGGTCTCATTGATATTCTGCAAGAAAGGCAATATGGAACATTGTACTCACACACATACACACAGAGTTATGAACATGTCGAAACATGTTGAAATTGCTCAATTTATGCGCCAGCCGCAGGCAAAACAATTAATAAGCTGAAGATGGAGCAACTGTCCCTCTCTCGCTTGCTCTCACACTGGCTCTGTGCGCGGTGTTATTTAATTAAGCAAAAACAATTTAATTTAATATTCATGACTGTGTGAGGTCCTGTGTTGTACCAGGACCACTTTTGCCACTTTTGTGTGCATAATTGCAATGACCCTTCTGTCTTTTATTTATTTTTAGAGGAGTCCCCCTACCGTTGCCCCTCGCCCGTCACTCCATCGGTGGTCCACACTGCTCAACATCAATCAATTTATTCTCCTGTTAACCGGTTTAGAGACACTCACCTCACGCAGCGGCACTTTGAATGCAATAAAACGTGTACCCTCAATCCGTTCCCCAATGGGTTGATAATTAAGCCAACTACAAGAACGAAGAAGAAGGATTGGGAATCAAAACAAATGCCACGCTGAATTATTATGGTAAACAAGGGGAAGATTAACGCACCGATCTGGTATGGGTTTAACCATCTTTATGTATGTGACTAGTTCCAAGTAGAAAAATGTTTTATTTTTTTGAATAAATGTGAAATTTAAAATAATTTAGAAAACTTCTACCGCATGTTGAAAAAAAAACATTACATATTAATGACAACAAACATATGGCTTGTTGGCGTTGCCGCTACGTTCGATTTTGAACGCAGCAACGAGCAGCGACAACTCTGGCACACAGTGGCAACGCTTATAGGTACCGATACATACCGATATCGAACTACTCCCATCACCGTTCACTGAATATTGCTCGTCATCCAAAGAGCAGGCGATTTTATCAAAAGAATTCCCAAAATTATATACATTTTCCACATTATATATCCAGTGAGTATGTTTTTTCCTTAAATAAGTTAATAACTAATTAATTTATATCCATAAACTATTGCAGCTTTCGAGAAGCAATCGCATAATGTTCGGCAGACAAAGCGGATTGGGCAGCTCCAATAGCTCCAATCTAGTGGAGTTTCGTGCTGGTCGCATGAACATGGTGGGCAAAATGGTGCATCCTGATACCAAGAAGGGTCTCGTCTATATGACTCAGAGCGACGATGGGCTCATGCATTTCTGCTGGAAGGATCGCACCAGTGGCAAAGTAGAAGATGATTTGATTGTCTTTCCCGATGATTTCGAGTACAAACGTGTGGATCAATGTAAATCTGGACGTGTCTATGTATTGAAATTCAAATCGAGTTCGCGTCGCATGTTCTTCTGGATGCAGGAGCCGAAAGCGGACAAGGATGAGGAGCACTGCAGGCGCATCAATGAGTTGCTGAATAATCCGCCATCGGCGCATCAACGCGGCGGCGGTGGCAGCGGCAGCGAGGGAACTGATCTTCAGTATATGCTCAACAATATGTCGCAGCAGCAGCTGATGCAGCTCTTCGGGGGTGTGGGTCAGATGGGTGGTCTGAGCTCACTGCTGGGCCAAATGAAGTAAGTGCAGCACGGAAGGGGAGGAATGAGGAACTAAATAATGAGTGTTCTCTCTTTGCAGCTCGCGTACTCCTTCCTCGCGCAACACATCCTCATCGGGCGGAGGATCTGGTGCTCTACAGACACCTGAAAATGTTACCGTGCCCCGTACACCATCTGCACCCAGCGGCAAAGGCTCCAAATCTGGGAGCCAACGCAGCAGCAGCAATTTGCAGAGCGGCAGCGATTCAGCCGCTAGCAGTGGTGGTGCCGGCAGCGCAGGCAGCTCCTCCGCCGATGCCGATGCCTCCGGTAAGAAAACAACACCAAGAACAAACGAAACAACAACAGCAACAGGAGCATATGCGAATCCATTCCAAGCCTACTTATCCAATCTCTCCCCTGAACATGGCGCAGGTCGTTCACTCAATATCGACCTATCCACCGCCCTCTCTGGTGCGGATGCAATCAATCAGTTGATTGCGGATCCGGAACGTGTCAAATCTTTGATTGTTCATTTGCCGGAATCGGAAGATGCCGATGAGGATCGCAAGCAACAGATCAAGGATCACATCAGTTCCCCCCAGTTCCAACAGGCTCTGGCCCAGTTCTCCAATGCTCTGCAATCGGCGCAGCTTGGACCGGTTGTCAAGCAATTTGAATTGTCCCCGGAAGCAGTTGCTGCTGCCTATTCAGGCAATCTAGAAGAATTTGTCCGTGCCCTGGAGAAGAGTCTGCCAGGGGGTGCCAAGTTGAGTGGCGATGATGCTGCTGCCGGCAAGGAAACTTCCGATAAGAAAGGCGATACGGCTGAGCCGAAGGAGGAGGCAGCTGCTGCTGAGAAGCAGCATGAGGAGAAGCAGAAATAATGCATATACTTTCTTCATATACTCCCTTGAATTATCCCCATATAACGTATAACCTAACCTAACTATTTCGTTTTTTCACATTTACAATAACAAAATAATAAATTCGGCCATGCAAAATGTTTTATTAGTTTCATATTAGTGAAGTCTGTCTGTGTGTGTGTGTCGCTCTGTTTGTATGTTTGCATGTGTGAGTGGGGAATGCGACAAGTGCTGCCAGGTTGTTGCGAAGTTGCCCTTGAATCAGCACAGCATCATCATCTCTCCTCTTGTTCTTCTTCATCTGATGTTATGATTTCGCTGTCCGTATGTACGCATACAGATGGTACGCACTGTTTTGGTCGCATGCTCTCGCTCTCTCTCTCACTCTTTGCGCTCACGCGCCGCCGCTCTCAGCAGTCGCTCACACAGATACACACACACATACGCACACAATGAAGAGTGCATGGTTTGCGAATACTTGGAGCAGATATGTGTATTTATTCAACTTCAAACGGGCAAACCGCGCGTTCGCTACTTCTCGCTTGATTTTGATTTCGAATTTGATCTCTTAAATATATCTCAAACAAACAAAATACAAATTATATACATGCAAACAAACATAAATAAGCCGCGTTTTAATTCAAGTGTATTTTATCTATAAAATATCTACAAATTTTGTTTGCTGTTTTGCGTCGTAAGTTTATGTTTTGTATGCAGTGTTGTTGTTGCTGCTGCTTCTGGTGCTTTCATTTTGCAGCAAGCTGCTGCTGCTGCTGTGCATACATATGCATGTGTGTATGTGTGTTTACTGCTATATGTACATATGTGTGTGTTGTTTTTTTTTGTTTTTGCAATGCATGACTGCGCGCCGCATTGTTGAGAAAAGCTTTTTCCTCATAAAAGTTAGCGCGACGCGGCAATAACAAATTTACAAAAAAACAACAGCAACAACAAGAAAATATAACAACAATTAGCTGTAGCGGCAGAGCGGGCAGCAAGCTTCGTTCGTATTGGTGAGAATGAACGTCGTCGTCTCTCACACTGACTCACTCGCACTCGCAATAACACACACACGCACACATACACTCAACCACACACGCACATACAGTTACAAACACACACGTACAAAAGCTTGCAAAAACGTAGGAACTGCAAAATTGTTGTTAAGGCAAATAAACAAAATAAAATAAAAAGAAATTCAGAAATTCGCAAGTTTGTAGACGTGGTGTATGTGTGTGTGATTGAGAGAGAGAGAGAGCGAGACGGCAATAGCCAGAGAGCAAAAGTTACTTTATCCCGGTAACGATCTGGCAACACCAACAACAACAGCACCAGCAGAAGAAGCAGCAGCAAAAGAAATTGCGTTGCGGCGGCGGCAATGGCAACAATTTGCAGCAAATTTATAAGTTTAAAAAATAAAATTATCGGTTTACTACAGCAACAACAATAACAATTAAAACAACAACAAAAGATTAACAATTGAGGCAGAGAGAGCGTTGCAATCTTAAACGACAATCACAGAGAGTGACAAAACTCTTTTTAATGTGTAACAAATCCGAAATAAGAAACAATTCAACAATTTGCAAACGAATTATAAAGACACTATCAACAAAAGAACAACAAATACAAGAACAGGAAGTGAAGCAACAACAACTAGAACTACAACAACAGCGAACGACTTGTCGCTGATAGGTGTAAATCTATAGAGCGCCGCATCAGCTGCAATTGTGCGATAAGGTGAGCAAACATTGTTTGTATGGATGTGTGTGTGTGTGAGTGGGTGGGAGGTGGGGGTAGGAAAGTGGAAAAGCCCCTGCATATTCCAGAACAGCTGCATAAATTTCTGCACGCCCACGCGCCTGGCACTCGCGCGCCATTTTAGCTAAAACTTTCTCAAGGAAGTTGCAGCGCCACAACAAACATATATATATGAAGTGCATACATATATATACGCATATGCATGTGTGTGTGTGTGGGCTCGTCTGTATATACTGCAGGCACACTATGCTGCAATGACGCCTGAGCATATGCTATGCCAAACTGTATAGGCGTGCGAGTGAGAGCGAGACAACCATATGTACAGCGAGAGAGCGAGCTTCTGTTTATGTTTTGGTAGAAAGGTCACACGGGCAATTTTCGCCGTTTGTCGTCGTTATTGTTGTTTTGTGTCTTTTTTTTAATATGCAACTGTGGGGTTGCCATATATACCGATTTATAAGTAAATCTACTAATTTTAAGTCAGTTCATTGTTATTGTGACCATATTACTGATTTTTCTAGAATGAAAACAAATTTATGTACATTCTTCAAATAATGTTCATCAATTTGAAAACTTATTCTACACGTGACAACCCTATGCTAGTGCATTTACTGTTCAATAAACTGTAAGTGATTGAAGGACATTGCCAAAAGTGCGCTGCATAAATCAGGTACTTTTTGTATAACTTTCTCCGTCTGGCGCCATTTCGTCAGGTTATGCAAACACAGCCCTCCCTCCCCCTCTGAGTTTGAGTGATTTCCAATATGGCCGACGTGACAGAACCCACGCAATTTGGAAGATGGAAAATGTATGTGAGGAGCTTTGAGCTTATATACTGACATTGAACTTGGAATGACGAAACTAACTAAAATACATACACACACACTCACGCACACATATGTACATGCACATATCATGTCGGTATATAAGAGTTATCAAGCAGCTTTCACCAGCGCTGCTTGCAGCGACTGCATCTCTCAACAGTTTGTTGTTTTTATCTGCAGCGCAGTGCAGAAATTTCAATCGATATGCAATTTCGCTGCATTGTCATGCACAAACACACTCACACAAAGACAATCGCCCGCCATTTTAAAAGTTTAACTCGAAGCTTTGGCTTTGCATACGACAGCAGCAACTGCAATTTTCGGTGGGTGCGTTGGGTGCATGAATTTTCCGTTAGTTTCCCCCAGTCTCTCTCTCTCTTGCGCGCACTCTCTCTCTCTGTCTCTCTCTTTCTCTCACTCTCTTTGTCTGTTTATGTACTCGTATCTCTCGTTGGGAAAAAGAAGAAAAGGCGCATTCAGCGAATGAAAGTGAAATTATTGTTTTTCTTCATCGTCTCCGTCGTCTTCTTCTTTAGCTTTGCTCTATTTATCGCCCATTGTACATTGCGAAAGGCAAACAAGTGCTTAACCCTTGTGTGCAAAGTCTCAGGGCACTCAGTTCCAGCTTAACTTGCCCAATTAAATTTGTAAGTTGCAATACATTTATAAGGCCACGTCTCTAAAGAAGAATAAAGCGCGTGTCACGCACGATCTTACACGAAATATTCACTAAAAAGCGAGTCAAAAAGCTACAATCAATTGTACTCGACTCGTATATACCCATTACCACCAACTTCCCTCAATAAAAATATTTCTTAAATAACTTCTAAGTTCAGTATAAGATCATTATATATTGCAATCAAATTTAACCACATCATTTAAACATTAATAAATATTGTACAGCCTAAAAAAAAATCCAATTTATATCGATTTACTGTGCTGATAGGGGATGTGACCAAATTCTATAACATACTTAAGCTGCGTGCCATAATAAAACACATTGTCATCAAATTTGACAGGCCCAATTCCAATGGTCTCCAAAATATAGATGTTCATACAAACAGCCTAAGCTATATCAACAAGGCTGTTGGTTCTCATCAAGAATATATATCAGAAATCAATGGATGGTGATAATTACATTACAAATTGAACGTTATAGCTATAAAATATCAATTGCTATTCAATTTCGCTTTATATAACCTATATCCAGTCTAAAATGTAAAAAGACATGTCACCAAATTTGTTAGTCCTAGATCTTTTAGTCGTTGAGACATAGATGATCATATGGACAAACATGGCAATAACATAAATGTCTCTTTTAGCTTCATGCATATTTTTTCAACTTCAACAATGTTATAATACCCTCACGGGTAGCGGGTATACTAATGATATAATAGCAATCTTTATAATTTATTTGCTCCCATCTCTAATCGAGGAGGCTTCACTGTCACACAGCTCTTTTTCGGCTGGCAGCAGCAGATGATTTTCCGGTTTGCGAAAGCAAAAAACAAACTGGTTTGGCCACCACACAGGCTCAGTGCCCAAGCCCAGTCACAGATCAGGTCCCAGTCCCAGTGCCAGTTGCAGTTGCAGTACCGGTGCCAGTCCCAGTTTCTCGTGCCCTTTACGTATCCCGCAGAAAGACAATGCAAGAGTCGAGTTAGTGTTTTATTTTACATGTTCTTTTTGTTATTTAAAGCTTAAGTTTAAGTTATTTTTTTGGGGTTTGGCTCAGAAGTCAACAGGCTTGATGGTGATAAATCGCGAGAGTATAAATGCCACCACAACTGTGGCACATACGAAACAAAAGGCGAACGTGTAGAAGCTCTCCTCGGTAAAGATATCGGTGAAAGCGGGTATATCCTGATAGATCTGCTCGACGACAGCCAGTGTGCCTCGATGTTTTCGAACCATTTTGAAATCAACTTTTATTTCTTTTTCACTGCCCTTTTACCACCAGCACCGCCGCTCAGTTTCTGTTTCTCTGCCTTGGTTAGCACCTTAGTGGTAATCTCTTCGGGTGGTGCGAGGGTGGACACGTGTTTGTTGCACAGCTGCAGCAGCTCGAGTGTGTTCAGGTTCTCGCTATTGAAACGTATCTCCTTTACTTTGGCTTTCTCTGAAAATTTAAAATTAACAATTTACAAGAATCTTATTTAGTTTTATTGGGATCTAAAGTTTGCTTTACCTTGCGCCGTATCGATAAGTGAAAATTTGATAAACGCCGGTGTACGATCACACACAATCTCCGGTTTGACCACACACTTGGGATTAGACTGTGAGACCTTAGGCGTGGAGAGCAGAAAAAGGAATTCGCTGGAAAGAAAAGAGAGGAAATATATAATATGAGTGTTTTATATTCATACTATTAGATAAGGGAGAAGAAATTTACTTAGATCTATTGTATCCTCCCTTGAGCCTAGAGCTCCTTTACCTTCCCGTTGTTCTTAAGAAATTTAAGATCAGATCATTTGTATTAGAATAATTACACTAAACTAAAACTAATAATTGATTTACTTAAATAGAAGATTATATTATATGTACATCAATTCATTATTCGATATGGGGATGCTGTACGGCGAACTATTGTACCCCCTTTTCTTAGGAAACGTATTTATATTATTCTCATTTGTTTATTTATTTGTTTCCATTTGCCTCTTGCAGCTGTCTCTCTCAGTGAGCATAGAAGAAACGCCTCAAGCTGACGCCGACACCGACTAAAATGTCAACGGAGCGGGAGCTGGCAGGCGGGCCAGCTCAGCTCCATACGCTACCGTTGACATTTCCACCTGATTTGGGTACATCGCTGCAGATGAATTCGGTTGGCATAATTGGCAAGGTGTACGGTAAGTGACAATAGATAATATAGTATATAAAAAGTATATATACATCTATCAAAATATTCACACTGCACTTTAATTTCTATTTATTTTCTTTATTTTCCTTTTCGATTTTCCATTGACTAACTCACTTTTGTTTCGTGAAATTCTTTGTCATATGCTGCGCGAATACTGCGCATGTTTCATAATCGATAAATTTCGGTTGCTGGGAAAACGCTTTTCCAACCCTATGGCCCCCATCTCATCCCAATTTCCCTACTACCCCGCCACCCACTTACCGTGTGGATTTTACATTTTCTGCAAACGGATCGAACTGCACTGTGATGCGTTTGACGCCTTTGAGGTTAACGCTCTTTAACTGTTTGCCTATAGCTGAGACAATGCCACCTGAGCGGCGTAACGCACCACTAAATGGCACAGACATATTAAATGCTAAATTATTTAATAACAATTGCGGAAAAACAATTTCCGATTGGTTTTATAACAACACACAGAACACAGCGTTGCCGAATCGCAGCGATGCCAGCTGCTGTTAGTAAATTTCATAATATTGCCAGACTATGGAAATGTCATTACTCAACACTAGAACTTAGTTTTATGGCAGCACTACGTGTGTGCCAATTTGAGTTTAACAGTGCCAATTTGAGTTAACAGAAGTGCTGCGTACTTATTAATCTTGCAAATAATTGTGTCTTATTGCCTTGGAATATGATAATTATTCGTTAATTTATATTATAAATTGTGGAACTTTGTTTCATAAACATTAAAGTGCGTCACATTGAGTTGTCGCGAGGCAGCAGCATCTTGCCATCGCATTCACACACATCAACCCCCAGCCAAAGTGCTTTGCCCTCATTTAAGTGTGGTTAGCGTACAGTATGCGTCTCACTCACACACGTCGCGAGTAAAAATTTTGTGTTTGCTGCGGGACGTCCGAGTGTGAAAAACTGAAGAAAATTGCATTTTTTGCATAATGCGCGACGTGAAAAGCTAACAAAAATTGTCGAAAAGCAAAATTCAATAGTCTGGCTAACGTCTGTGTATAGTTTTGGCAGCGCAAACGTGTTCGGGTGCACAAAAACGACGTCTCGAAAAAAAACAAAACCTACGTGCACACATTTTTTTGCTGTCCAATCTAAAACGCATACAAAAGCATTTTCTTGCTGTAGAAGCGCCGTCGCCGTCGTCGTTGTCGTCGTCGTTTGTCCAGCGGAGCACCTAGCACACCAGCAATTTTCACACACGAAACACACCCACGCCGCGCATTCACACACACAGAGAAAGAGAGTGAGAGAGAGAGCGATACCAGAAGATAAAGAAGCAAAAGAAGATTTTGTTCTTAGTTGTATTATTACAAAAGAAAAAAAGAAAGAATATAAGAGCATTAGATATACATACATACGAACGTGCTGCATATGTGTATATGTAAATGCATATGTATGTGTACATACAAAAATACATATAACGAAAGCTGTGCCTACATTTGTGTTCTTTTCCAATACTACAATAACAACAAATAAGAAAAATAATTTATAATTGTAATAGATACATATATATAAATTATTATAACGAGACTCGACAACAACAAATTCAACGTGGTCCTGTGAGAGAAATTCCAATTTATATATACATACGCCCGCAACAACAACAACTGCAACAAAAACAAATGCGAAAATCAACCAAACGAATAAAACTACTTTAAAGTGTGATAAGCAAAAGGCTGAAATCAAAAACAAAAAATAAATAAAAACAAAACAAGTATAAAATAATTAGTAGGAACGAAAAGCAACAAGAAATCAACAACAACAACTACAAGAACAATCAATTACATTTAAATACACACATACATACACAGAAAAGAAGCATAGAAAAAACCTTTGTATACACACTCTTACATTTCTTAAACAAATACTAGTGCAAAATGTATCCAGTTGGACAACGTAAGTGGCAAAGGCAACAACAACAAATACAAATACAACAAATCTGCCACATGTAACATAGGCACACACACACACACTTACTCACTCACTCACTCAGACTGACCCTCCTTTCCACCTACCATGGCTGTTCTAGATTTTGCAAATGTAAATACAGGCGTCAATTGACTTTGCAAATACAGTTCAAATAAGAAAATGAATGAATGCGTAAAATACCAAGTTGAGGGCGAGGCATACTCAGATTGAGAAATGAGAAAGAGTGCAAAATGCAAAACTGTAAAGAGAAATGACTGTAGATATTTGTCAGGTGTCACTCTAAATTGAGTAATTATAGGGAATGTGAGGGAGACACGATACAACCATGCGGAACTGAGAAACGTGCTTGAAATTGGGTCAACGACCGCGTCGCAATAGTTGAGCATTGTATGTGGGGTTAAGGGATGATAGAGAGGGGGAAAGGGAAGCCTCTTCAAAGTGAAGTTTTGAGCTTAAATTGCGTCGTAGCTTTATTTTATTTGTTGCTTTTTGCGTATCCCATAGTAAGGCGACATCTGTTGTGTTGTGCAAACTAGATATGGCAAAGCTACGATTAATATTGAGTTATCGATTACAGACAATTGTAAATTACGATCCCTTTCGGAGGTGCAAGGTGATTAACATACACACACACACACACACACATAGACTTGTGGCAGATACATTTGGTGTATTCTAACAATAATGAAAGAATTTAATGGGAGAAGCTGTAACTAAAATATTAATCGCACTATATATAATATATAAATACATATATATTAAACATATATTTTTTTTATCGCCTTTCTCTTTTACTTTTTCATTTTTATTCATTTATGTTTATTTTTTTATTTATTTTCAAACATAATTGGCCATTTGATTTGATCTTTTACTTTAATATGCATTTTTATTTACTTCATTTTTTATTTTATTTTATTTTTTTTGACAATTTTGATTTTGATTAAATTTTCTTTTTATAGAGTCACAGTGGACCACCCCCTCGCCCACGCGGCCTCAGAGCCCTTCTCAGGCGCAGACTAGCTTCGACACGCTCACATGTAAATTTCTCTCCAAAAAAAAACAAAATTACTAAAACCAAAAACAAAAACGATCTAAAACTTGAATTTGAAAGCAAGAAATTGTTGTTTATGTTCTTTAGTTGATGTTTGAGACGAAAAACAAAAAACAAAACTAATCTACTCTAAAAAGTCTATACTACTAACCCCTTATAAAAAAAAAACGTCAACACACTAATTTTCATATAGTAATGTGCAAAATTTTTACTAACAAACATTTTTATTTCATGTAATGTTTGTTTAAACTCCCTTTCCTTTTATTTGTGGAATGAAAAAGTGCACAACTAATACCCCAAACACACTCTATACAGCGCTAAATACCGTTATAATTGTAAAGTTGATTAAGTAGAGCTGCAAGAGAATTGTACTATCAAACGATTGTCAGACAATAATCGATTGCTTAGCTTATCTAATCAGCTAAATTATCGCTTATTGATGTATTAGCGATATGCGGCAGTTATAGTATGTTTCACTCATCGATATATACCAGTAACTGTTATCGATAGTCTTGCAGCTTTACTCTTGCATTTGTTTTGTAGTGCAACAATTTGCATGCAAAATTTAGTTATGAATTAATTAGTTCTATTCTAATGCTAGTCGTTTATTCGATACATTTTTTTAAATGTACTCCACACCCCTTATACGATAAATGTGTAAGCAAACTAATCGCTGATTGATATTGCAGCACCACCAGCATCCGGTTCATCGGTTAATCCCACCGCTGTGACAAGCCCAAGTGCTCAGAATGTTGCTGCCGGTGGCGCAACAGTTGGCGGCGCCGCAGCAGCCGCTGCAGCTCAAGTCGCTTCTGCACTCGGGTCGACAAGCAGCAGTGTTTCGGCCGCAATTGCCGCTGCTGCAGCATCGCCCACCACCCAACCGGATATGCCGGTATTCACGTGCCCACGTCGACCGAATCTGGGCCGTGAGGGACGACCAATTGTGCTGCGAGCGAATCACTTTCAGGTGACAATGCCGCGTGGATTTGTGCATCATTATGATATCAATATACAACCGGATAAATGCCCGCGTAAGGTGAACCGTGAGATTATCGAGACCATGGTGCATGCATATAGCAAGATTTTTGGTGTATTGAAACCCGTATTCGATGGTCGCAATAATCTCTATACACGTGATCCTCTGCCCATTGGCAATGATCGATTGGAATTGGAAGTTACTCTGCCCGGTGAGGGTAAGGATCGTATTTTCCGTGTAACGATCAAGTGGCAGGCACAAGTGTCGCTCTTCAATCTCGAGGAGGCACTGGAGGGACGCACACGTCAGATTCCCTATGATGCCATCTTGGCTCTCGATGTGGTAATGCGTCATTTGCCCAGCATGACATACACGCCGGTGGGACGCAGTTTCTTCAGCTCACCCGATGGTTACTATCATCCACTTGGTGGCGGTCGTGAGGTCTGGTTCGGTTTCCATCAGAGTGTGAGGCCTTCACAATGGAAAATGATGCTCAACATTGATGGTAAGTGAGAGAATAATAATTCAAGATGTGCCTATTAAATTAATCCTTTTGTTTCTCTCTACAGTTTCGGCCACTGCCTTCTACAAGGCACAGCCTGTGATTGATTTCATGTGCGAGGTGCTGGACATACGCGACATTAACGAACAGCGCAAACCACTTACCGATTCACAGCGAGTCAAATTCACCAAGGAGATCAAGGGACTCAAGATTGAGATAACGCACTGTGGTCAAATGCGTCGCAAGTATCGTGTCTGCAATGTGACACGTCGTCCGGCTCAAATGCAATCGTAAGTGAACTCAAAAACAATAAGAGAATAAAAGGTTAAAGGTTGTTGTTTCTCTAGATTCCCACTGCAATTGGAGAACGGTCAGACTGTGGAGTGTACTGTGGCCAAGTACTTCTTGGATAAGTATCGCATGAAGCTACGTTATCCGCATCTGCCTTGCCTGCAGGTGGGACAGGAGCATAAGCACACCTATTTGCCATTGGAGGTATGCAACATTGTGGCCGGACAACGTTGTATCAAGAAGTTGACCGATATGCAGACATCGACAATGATCAAGGCTACAGCACGTTCGGCGCCCGATCGTGAGCGCGAGATTAACAATTTGGTTAAGCGTGCGGACTTCAATAACGATTCATATGTGCAGGAATTCGGTTTGACCATCTCGAATTCAATGATGGAGGTACGCGGACGAGTGTTGCCGCCACCGAAACTTCAATATGGGGGACGTGTATCATCTGGAATAACGGGACAACAACTGTATCCGCCACAAAACAAAGTCAGCTTGGCTTCACCCAATCAAGGTGTCTGGGATATGCGTGGAAAGCAATTCTTTACCGGCGTCGAGATACGCATTTGGGCCATTGCCTGCTTTGCCCCACAGCGCACAGTGCGTGAGGATGCACTGCGTAACTTTACGCAGCAGCTGCAAAAGATCTCTAACGATGCTGGCATGCCGATTATCGGTCAGCCTTGTTTCTGCAAATATGCCACAGGACCGGATCAGGTTGAACCAATGTTTCGTTATCTAAAGATTACGTTCCCTGGACTGCAACTGGTTGTTGTGGTGCTGCCAGGCAAGACGCCCGTTTATGCTGAGGTGAAACGTGTTGGCGACACAGTGCTGGGCATGGCCACGCAATGTGTGCAGGCCAAGAATGTGAACAAAACATCACCACAGACATTGTCCAATTTGTGCCTCAAAATCAATGTGAAGCTCGGCGGCATCAACTCGATTCTGGTGCCCTCTATTCGACCCAAGGTCTTCAATGAGCCCGTCATCTTTCTGGGCGCAGATGTCACTCATCCGCCGGCAGGTGATAACAAGAAACCATCGATTGCTGCCGTTGTTGGCTCTATGGATGCGCATCCATCGCGTTATGCCGCCACAGTGCGTGTGCAACAGCATCGTCAGGAGATCATACAGGAGCTCAGCAGCATGGTACGTGAGTTGCTTATCATGTTCTACAAATCCACCGGTGGCTATAAGCCGCATCGAATCATTCTCTATCGTGATGGCGTCTCCGAGGGACAATTCCCCCACGTGCTGCAACATGAGTTGACAGCTATACGTGAGGCATGCATCAAACTGGAGCCGGAATATCGACCAGGCATCACATTCATTGTCGTGCAGAAGCGTCATCACACACGTCTCTTCTGCGCCGAGAAGAAGGAGCAGTCCGGCAAATCGGGCAACATACCCGCTGGCACCACAGTCGATGTGGGCATTACACATCCAACAGAATTCGATTTCTATCTGTGCAGTCATCAGGGTATACAGGGCACCAGTCGCCCTTCGCACTACCATGTTCTGTGGGATGACAATCACTTTGACTCGGATGAGCTGCAATGCCTCACCTATCAACTGTGCCATACCTATGTGCGCTGCACACGCTCAGTCAGCATACCAGCGCCGGCTTACTATGCACATTTGGTTGCCTTCCGTGCCAGGTAAGAGAGAAACAGAGAAAGAGAGAGAGAGTGCGAGTCTGTGTAATCTTACGAATTCTTTGCTTATTTTAGATATCATCTGGTTGAGAAGGAGCACGATTCCGGCGAGGGATCACACCAGAGTGGCTCATCGGAGGATCGCACACCTGGAGCCATGGCACGCGCCATTACAGTTCATGCCGATACCAAAAAGGTCATGTACTTTGCCTAAAAAGTATCAAAAAGCAACACCAAAAACAAAAAACAAACAAACACACACACACGCAGCAACAACAAAAACAAAAACAAGCAGCATCAATTTATTTCGAAAAGCAATTCGAATAGAGAAGCCACAATTAGAAGGTGTACGAAAGAAAGAATGAAAAGAAAGCCAAGCCGAAAGCATTAGAGAATAAGTTGAAAGCATTAGAGAATTAAGTTAAAAGTATAGGATACGCCAAGAGTGGAGAAAGTGAAAGAAAAGCCAGAAATACACATACACACACTTACACAGAGAGAAAAGGGAATCGAATGTTTTAAGCACAAGTGAAAAAGAAATTCTCAAAAAAGCGTAGCGAAACAAACATAAGAAAAAAAACAACTTACTAAAGGGAACAAATCGAAAGTCAAATAACAACACCAAACAGAAACAACAACCACAACAACAGCAGCAGCAACAACAACAGCAACTACTACTACAAGCGTAACATTTTGTAATATAAAATAAATTATATTTTTACACAATACAAAACTTAGAAATGAAGACAAGAAAAATGCATTGAACCAAAGGTTTTTAGTATATCAAACGAAAAAAAAAGAAGAAAATGTTGCTGAACACACACACACACATAGGAAACACACACACGGATTCTCTGTACTGTGAACGAAAACCACCAAGAATATGCAAAATGACAACAACAACAGCTTGACAAGCATTAAAGAGTGTAAGATTAATCTAAAAATAAAACAAAAAAAACAAAAAGAATAAACAAAATTCTTAAACTTCAATACTACAATTCAAAAGTCCAGAGAAATATTGAAAATACAATACAGAATAATGGAGAGAATTGTGAGAACTTTTTAGAGTAGTCAATAAGTTGGGGAATCTACCAAATCAGATACAAAACGTAAACGAAAAACTCCAATTTCAACAAGGGACAAACTTTTGATCATACAATTGCCTAGTTATATTTATATATATATATATATAGTAACATATATAGTGTACACACACACAGACGTTTATACAAATTACCATAGAAAGTGTGCAGCAGAAGGTGATGATTCCCAAAAAAGAAACAACGTCTTAAAGATTTTAGTTAGAGTCAGTATATAGAAATGAGCTTATGTTTTTTGTTTGAGACACACACACACACGCACAGCACACTCAAACAGACACACACACTCACACACAAACACGGCATATCAAACCCAATGTCCAATTAATTTATGTACCTCTAGCTCAACTTAAGTTTGCTTATTACTTTTAATGTTAATTGTATTGATGAAGTCTTAAAAAATACTTGGTGTACGGGTCATAAAATAATAACAAAAAATAGAAACAAACAAAGAGAAAGGGAGAAATATTAAATACAATACAATAATAATAATAATAATTAACTTACAATATTCAATTTATTTATCAAACAAGCAGCTAACAAAAGAAACATTTCACACATAATTCGTACATTTCGTTTATATAGATTTAATTTGATTTTTATTACCGAAACCAATAACACAAAGCAAAAGAGTAAGAAAGAAAAGAAAGAAAGAAAATACCATTAAATAATAAATATGATATGTACTTTATAAAGGACACAGTTCAAGTTAACATTATGCTGATTTGCTAAATAAATGAGTCGGCCAAATCGTTCGATATATAGAGCCTTCCCAGCGACTCTCATATACAATATATTTGTATGTATCACAATACAACACACTCTTAATATCGATATGATGATGTATATGTGTACGTTGTTCGTTAACCCCCACCCCTTTTAAACAACAAATTTAGTTGATAATTATTTTTGAATTTCTTTCAAATCTGCCAATCACACACAATGAAACAAGAAGGAAACAAACAAACAACACACTCACATTACACACTAAATACATATACATACAATATATGTGAGCATTATAAAATACATAAAATTAAATAATTTCGATAAACAATTACAAATTAGTTGATAAAAACGAAAAGCTAAACTGATGCAAACTCTGTTTATGTGTTTTCTTATAATTAAATGATATATATATATAAAGATATATATGTATTTTATAGTATATTAATTTTGAACATGCCTGCAACAATATGTTTTGTAGAAATGTTTTAACACAAGGGATTAAATTTGTACGTTTATTTCAAAAAAATACAACAAAAAAAACAACAAAATATATCAACAATTAATTGTAACTCTAAGCACTGCAAAAACAACAACAACAACATTAACAATGTAAACAAAACAATGCAAACAATATGCGGGGTCTCTTTTTTATTAATTGTTTTTAGTTTAAGGAGAATAGTTACGCATCGCCCGGGATTCTTTCAACATTTTACAATACCTTTAGAACTCAACAAGTATCTTTATATGTATTGTATATCTATCTCTATACATACATACTTATATTAATGTACTCTATAAGCTTCTGCAACATGTGCCGACAATTAATGTGTATCCTTGTATGTAAATTTGTAACTGGTTCGACAATTCTTCAATAATTCGAGCAAAGTGTAGGGAGGAGAAATATTGATAAAGATGCCAATCCTCAGTTGGAACATGTGATGCAAAGAGAGAGACAGAGAGAGAGAGAGAATAGTGGAGAAAAGGGAATACAAACCGTGCAAGCATATTACACTACCTTATAGAACAAGCTGATAATGATGATGATGATGATGAAAATGCAATAAAAACTCACATCTACACCCACACACACACTCACTTATCCATATGTACTTGTATTTCTCCCGTAAAAAACTAACAAGAACAACAAAATTTCATGGTTTCTTCAATGTCGTGCAGCTATAATACACAGAAAATATCTCTTATATAAACATATTATACATATTTATATAGTTCTAGAGAGGGAGTGAGATATCTAGTAGGAACGTTTGCTGACGAAAATACTGTATAATTTTTGAAAAGTCCCAACTGAATGAAAATTACTTTTGCTCTGCTCAATCTCAAGTCAAGTCGAGGCCGCCAATAAACGACGACAAGTTTAGATTAAATGTTTTTCTATTCTAACAAAAAAAAAACAAATATTTAAATAATAAACAGATAAAAGACGGGAAGCCAACTATAATTAGTGCTTCATCAACTTCTATGTGTCGAAATTCACTTGAGCTTTAAACTAAAAAGGAAACGAAAGATTAGAAGACGAATACTTATATGATTAACTGAACAATTATTACTTATAAATGTGCCGTTTATTGCAACTCAATGGAATAACAAAAGGAAGTAAATACTATTAAGTGAACACAAAGCAAACATGCATTACATACATTACAATATATAGATGTCTACAATAATATACAAGTACTCTATATACATATATATATACATTAATGTTCAGATTGAATTCGAGAAAACAGAAACAAAAACAAGATTGCACAACTCTTCCTAAAGGAAATAAAATTATGCCACAATTAACAAACGAAACGATGAAAGTACGCGACGAAAATACACACACAAAAATCAAAGGACTAACTCCAAGCAATTATATATACGATATATACTAGTATATATATACTATATATATACATATACTTACTGATATATAGTTGTATATGTGTGCGTAACTGTGTACTCTACTCTTCCAATTAGTTCCACGTAAAGAGAACCCTCCTACCACAGCACACACATACACTCACTCACAAACACACACACATACGCATACACACTCCTCCCGAACCCCTCCAACGTCGTAGTGTTCCAACAAACAAGAAATATATGTAAAACCTTAGCTGAAATTGGATTAGCAAAAATCTTGAATGTACTCGTAAATCAAAGGTATCAAAAAGTATCGTCAGAAGCTTACAAATTATATACTTATATACTATATACGATATGAAAATGATATGATATGATATGATTAACGATTATGCGCGGATAATGATAATTGATCAATTTCAAAAGCAAAAGCCCCTTACTTTAAACGTTTAAACCAAAATGCCGGGTAATTAATCAATAAAATCAATAATTATTAATTATTATTTAAGAAATATTAACAAAAATGAAATAAAATTAAAAAACAAAATACATTAATCGTAAATATTGCGAAACGTAAGCAACGTAAAATATGGGAAATCTGTAACTTTGGTGATCTTTTTAAATGTTATTAGTAAAAAACAAAACAAAAACGAATTCGTAAAAAAAGAACTAAGTGAAAACAACAAAAACAAAATACCAACCACAAATCAAAGAAGTTCTAAATGTGACTTAATATACGACGTAAACATTTTTCCACATCAAAAACAATTAATTTAATTCAATTGCAATTATTGCATTTTCAAAAGAAAACGAAGAAAATGAAAATCAGCTGTCTAACAATTAATTATTAAGCGCTTTAAATACAAATAGATCATATGTCTAACAAATAATTCGATTAAGTTACATTTTATACAAAACATTTCAACATTAGTTTGCAAAGTTTTTGCGGTTTTAAATTTTGTTATTAATTTTCCAAAAATAAAAAAAGAAAAAATACAACCAAAATTGACAATGGCAATTTAAGATAAAAAAAAAAAACGTGAGCCAAATAACATGATTCGATTGCATTGAGATAAGGAAACAAAATACATATACACCTATTTTCTGTTCAATAAAAATATATTTAACTAAAATATTGTTTGAATTGCATTTGTTTGGGTTTTAAAATGATTTGAATTTGGGCGCCAAACAATTCCGTTTGGTAAAATAAACCGTTCAGGGCTGTGTAAGGGTTAAATAATACATAAATACTCAATATGTAATCGATAATTGAAAGATTTATTGTGGAGAGTTTGGCGCAACACTTTGTATTTTGTGTATTTCACTTGGTATTTTATTATCGATAAGCCCTTTCGATATGTTGTCAGCCCTGCGGCCATCACTACGATTGTTGAGCCTCTCAAAATACCAGAAAACAATTGGAAAAGCTAAATACATTTCATTAAGTTCGCCTCGATTTTACTGCAATTGTAAGATGACAAAGACAGCATTGATTATATTGGCACCTGGAGCCGAGGAAATGGAGTTCACCATTGCCGCAGACGTACTGCGTCGTGCGGGCGTAAGTTGGCAAATAAACTTATTGCCGGCTATTTTTAGATTTTGCACTCTCTGATATTCCCCAACAGATCACAGTGACGGTGGCGGGTCTTAATGGCGTCGAGCCCGTAAAGTGTTCCCGTGACATTGTCATTGTGCCGGACAAGTCACTGGATCAGGCTATCGGCGATACATATGATGCTGTCGTCCTGCCCGGTGGATTGGGTGGTTCCAATGCCATGGGAGAGTCAAAGGCAGTTGGGGAGTTACTGCGTACGCAGGAATCCTCGGGACGTATAATTGCTGCGATTTGTGCTGCTCCTACAACCTTGGCTAAACATGGCATCGCCACTGGCAAATCGGTTACATCTTATCCGGCAATGAAGCCTCAATTGGTGGACAAATACAGGTGCGTATTGATATCCTTTTTTATGTATCGATATTTACATATAATTTCCCTTTACTTTTTAGCTATGTGGACGATAAGAATGTGGTGCAGGATGGCAATTTGATAACTAGTCGTGGACCCGGCACAGCTTACGAATTTGCTTTGAAGCTATCAGAGCAATTAGTCGGCCTGGAAAAGGCACAGGAGGTGGCTAAGGGCTTGCTGCTGACCTTCAATTAAATATTATCTCACAAAATAAACATAGCTTAAACAGAATATCATTATTCTAATTGCATTGCCCTTGAACGACCCTGTCTAATTGCCAATTTCAAATTTCCCTTTGATAAATACCAAACATTCAAAATCTAATGACGTCATAAGCGCACATCAGAAAAATACTAAACACAGTGTTGTGTGCAACCTTCGAGTAGATGTTACCTTGCATAGAATGGACCTGTTTCACAGACCAGCAGTTACTCTCTCTCTTGCGCGCTCGCTCTCTCTCTCTCTCTGTCCAGAGTTATCGGCGCCGTTAAGAATATTTGAGTTTGGTGCTCAATCGATAGACGATATCAGTTTCAATTCGTAAGCCAACGCGGGAGGACGTGCGCGCTAGTGTTGCCGCTATTGGCCGTTACTCGTGTTGCTTAACGCTAGAATTAAATTTCGCTGAGATTTTTGGATTTTGTGTGGTTTTCGGGCACGTGAATAAAATTGTTTAATAATTGTTATTGTGTCGTCGTTGCAACCTGGTACGCCCCTCATTTCTACATATGTGTGCATACATTTGTGTAATTGAGTGTGTGTGTGTGAGTGCAGGCTTGCGTGTATTAATGTATGTGTGGACGGCGACGCCGACGTTAATGTTTGTTGTTGCTGCTTTTCTTTTGGGTAAATTGCACAAGTGTAACGGTATCTATATCTAGAAGTGCATCAACCACAACAACAACAACAACAGTTACAATAACAAGAGCGGCAACCAGTCTATTGTAACAGTGTAAAGTGTGTGTAACCGAAGTTAAAGTTAAAGAGTAACACGAAAAAATTGTGCAGCCCATTCAAACTGCACGCGCAAAGAGCAGCAACAACAACAACAACGACGAGTAACTGCAATAGCAACAATAGCAAATGCACCAGCAGCAACAACAACAACGCTGACGATACGCTTGTTTAAATTGCCATAAATTATTTTATAATTTTTGTGTATGCAGTGTAACTGCATACACACACGCACACACACTACATGCACGCATACAAATGCAGTTAGCTTTATAGTGAATTGTGAAAAAATTAACATAAGAATCGCAGGAAGAGCAGAAAAGAAAAGAAAAATCTCTTGCTCGAGAAAAGCCAAAACGAATGAAAAAAAAACTAGTGGCAGCAGCAGCAGCAAAAACAACAACAACAACTACGGCACCCTCCTTGTTCAGTCGCTCCTTGCTCTCTGCGCTCTCCTTCTGTCTGTCTTTCTCTCTATTTCTTGCTCATTTGCTCGTTGCTCTCTCGCTCTCTCTCTCGTGTGGTGGCGGTGGTGGTGCGGCTGCTCCTCCTTATGAGTCAGCTTGCAGCCTGACAGAGCAGCGCTGCTGGCGTCAACTGCGGCGACCGCAACACGATTGAGGGCAATGTATGGGAAGCAAATACAACAACAACAAAAAGTAAACGAAACGAAAAAAAAACAAAACGTGTAAAAGAAATTGTGCAAAATTCAAAGCTGCGACGTGTTTGGAGCTCCTCTTTCCTCTTTGACAATGACAAATGCAAGAAGCAGCAGATAAAGTGCATAAGCAGATCGGCAAACAGACAAACAAACACACACACACTCACACACACAGACAGGGACAGAGAAACAAGCTCAAAGAGAGAGAAAGAAAAGGAAAAATATCTGCAACAACAACAACAACAACTGTATTTGTTCTAAGTTAAAAGTTAAAAGTATTTGTGCGAGATGAGGAATTTGAAATTCTCAAATGTTTAACAGCCGCCGCCATTTGTTCGTCACGTGTGTGTGTGTGTTTGTTAAATAAACAACTAGATATAATTTGTTTATAAACTGTTATTTACCTCGGTCAGTGTATGCGTGTCTGCGCGTCACTGTGTCATAGTGTATGCGTGTGTGTGAGTTAATGTAATTGTGTCAGTCGCATCAGCAGCAGCAGCCTCAACTCACTCAACCCTCGCTGCTGCGTCGCTGCCAGTAAAGGCCGGTTGATAGTAGCAGCGCTGCTGCTGCTCTCTTCTTCTTGTTCTCTTTCATATCTTATGAAATTTCGCATTGTGATTCTAATTAGCCACCACGTACTGAGTTTAGTCTTGGAAAAATCGATATTAAACTGACGAATTTCGTTGTGTGTGACACAATTCACATGTTCTCCCCACACTCCCTCCTCGCTCATCCCCTGCAAACCCTTCTTTATCACTAAATCGTCACACACACACACGTACACGCATTACTCATTTTACGCATACATTGAGAACCGCACAACCTGCTAGCGGCGTCAGCCCTGACACTGACCACAACAACATTTCAGGCAGACAGCAGCAGCCGCAGCAGCGAGTGCAGAAGAGCGCACGTGATAGATAGATAGGCAGAGAGAGAGAGAGAGGCAGGCAGGCAAGTGTGTGCGTGCGTGAGAGCGCCGGGTGCAAGACTTCCGCTCTCTCAGTTTCGTTTTACCTATTCCTTTTGCCGGTGCTCTGTTTACAATTTTGTATGTTTTTTTTAGTTTTTAATTTTATTGCTGCTTCTCCTTGTTTTTCCTGTTCTTGTTCTTTTTAATAAACAACAAAGTTCAGTGGCTACTGAAAATGCACGCAACCAACAACCCCCAGACACAGTTTCGTAGACCATTTGGCAGCCGGCCATGGTACAGTGGTTGCTCGCCTATTGGCAACCAGGCAAATTTCAATAACGAAAACTTGGAAATTTCCTCTTTGCAATGTACACCAATTAAATCCAAAAATAAATAGTAAAATTTATGTTGTTATTCAAATTGAGACTTTTCTGTATAACGCACATCAATTTTTAACAAATTAATAATAAATTGTTATAAAACAAACGCAATTAAGAACAAGCATAAAGAAGTGTCCTATAAATCAAGCATTTAGTGTACCCAGTCAGTTTTTTGCACTGTGCCATCCTTCTATTGCTCCTCTTGCACTCTCCCTCTCTCTCTCTCTCTGTCTCTCTGTTCTCTACTTCTCGCTTAACAACTTGTAACATCATCAAATTGATTTGCCGTCGTCTAGCCTAGAAAATGAACATGAGAAGGGTTTGCTGCCATTTGCCGTCGACTGTGTTGGCCTGGAAAATGCACTCGAGCGTTGACTGTAGCTGTTTTACTGCTTCTTCGTCTTCTTCTTCTTTTTCTTTTTTCTCTCTCTCTCTCTACCTCTGCCTGTTTGCTGTCTGACATGTTGTGCCTTTTTCCATGCACTTGGAACACAGTTCTGGCTAAAAAGTTGGGCCTGGGTGTGCCGTGAACTCGTGATGGTGCCTGAAGTTCAAGTGCTTGGCTCGTTTTGCATGCGATTTCAGGGCGTGCCATTGCGAGGTGTTGCTTTATTGGACACCACCACCTCGTCCATCTACCCCTCGGTAGATTAGCCTAATTGAAACGTTACGGCACTCCAGATAGTTGAACCGCAACAATTGCAGATTAAACAAAGTAACAAACTATTGTAGTATAAGTAGTAGTAGTATTATAACTGTTCCATTAGCATACCCTACCCGAAAGTCAATCAACGATATCTGATCGATAGACTCATGTCGAAATTATCTGCTTCGCATTCGTGATAAGCGAAGGGAACACGGAGAAAACACAAACGAGAACAACTTCGATTTCCAGTTTCCAAAGAATTGAAAATAATTTCAATAACTTCGACTTCCACAACGTTGGCTAATTAAAGAGCGGGGCAACGCCTACGTAGGCCTCTGTGAAAGGAAAGCCCCAATTAGCTGCCTCCACCCCTCGTAAACAGTACGGAAAATAAAGAGTTTCAAGCCATTTAACCATTTAACAATTAGCGGCGAGACAGATGGGATAGATGGAAAGATGAAATGAATGTTGACGGAATGATGGAGGTTAGCAGCACTTTGAAGAGCAACCGATCTCAGCTGGTGAGATCTCTAAAGAATGGTTAGGTGTGCAGATGAATTGTATTTAAATATTTTTGATTATGGTCTATTAAAATTAAAGACAGGAAAACAACAAGAGACAAGCTAGATATGGTATAAATATTAACGAAATATTATCCTAAACACGAGACAATATGGGAAAATAAAATAAGATACCACACAGTAAATAATAAACGTGTTTCTTCTACTATGATAGTTAAAAGTTGACCATCTGTTTCAACCCTCCTTGTTTCATAATTAGTAAAGGGGGAGAACCCAACTCGATTCGCCCTTCGCTATGATGTCTCAGCTATACGAATGGAATTTGAAATGTGTTTTATAATTTCTAATTGAGCTCGTTTTCGACGCGATATGCAAATGCCACTCTAATTGGCGACCCAGAGCTGTCCGATAACTCACCCACTTGGCCCCGCGGGCCCCCGCCATGACATAATCGTCTAATTCAACCTGGGGGCTGTTAACTGAACGATATAATGATCTAATGGAGTCGTTAACTTACACATACGAGTACAATCAATGCAGTATGGGGTATATGAAATATGAAATGTGATTTCATTGGAGACGTCTAGTTTATCGATCAAGATTAATGTTGAGTTCTCTCTCTACAGACAATTACAAAATGTGTATAGTGTACGGTGCTCTGGTTGGGTTCCCATGGCCCGATTTCCATTGCCCCGGTCGCCTTGCCCATTCTGAAATATCGTTTCATAGTTTTATTACATTTTTTGTGCCTCTTTATTTTTTGCCTAAGCGATGACGTTGTCAAACTGGTTGCGCTCGTGTGTGCGCTTTTATCAGCGTTTATTGTTTTGTTGTGGGGTTTTGTGACTGTTATTGTCCGTTCAAATGTCGCTTAATTGACTTTGTGGTTTGCCTCTGTCTCGCATATTCTTTGCCCTCTCTCCGTCTCTCTCATTCTCTTTGTCATCTGGGAACCCCGACCGAAGCGAGAATGCTGATCTAAGCTCGGCTTTATAGTGCCTCCCTTTCCGAGAGGGGAAGAGAGAGTATTCACTTTGGTGGTGTCTCCTTTTCCGAGTCTGCGGTGCCTTCAAGTGCTCTTCTTTTATGGGCTCTTCACCGTGCAAAAGATGCGACAAAGATTAAATTTATAAACGTAGCCCGTAGGAATATTTTGAAAGGTTTACAGGAAAGGTTTGATGAGCTTTGTACCTTAATTGCGGTTTACTAATAAAACTAAACAATTCTTTAGGAATATCTAAACTGTAGAGCTAATGTTGCCCATAAACTTGCCATAAAGTTACAAATTTATTTATAGTTCTTACCTTCTCATGTTTCCTGAACGAATCGACGTCGAATTTTATATTCGTTTCTTGCAAATTTATATTTAGCTTGGCAAGTTGTTCCTTTTTGTTCCTTTTTTAAAATTCCACTATTCTACAATATATAGAGTTCAGTTGTCCCTTGATGAACGTGCAAAATATTATTTATAGCTCATCTCCTTTTGGAATCGGTTCTTTTTACATCTGCGCTGGTTCTGAACTTGGCACAGAGCATCGTTTGTTGAGACTTCTTGCCGATCTGATGCTAAAGAAACCTGAGCATCATCTTAAGACTTATCAGCAGTGCTGGCGGTTCTGCGAAATTTGTTTCCTTTTTGAAAAATAATTGCGGGAAAAACATGGAATTTAGCTAAGGGGAAATTATTGTTTTTAGGCCATGGATTTTAAAAAAATTCATGGACTATTGTGTTTGTCGGAACGGAAATGTGCGTAACAGGCAGAAGGAGGCATCTCCGACCCCATAAACTATATATATTCTTGCTCAGGATCACAAGCCGAGTCGATTGAGCCATGTCTGTCTGTCCGTCTGTCCGTCTGTCCGTCTGTCCGTCCGAATGAACACCTAGATCTCGGAAACTATAAGAGCTAGAGTCATGAAATTTTGTGACAACATACGTATATATTGCAGTGTCTCAAAGTTTTTTTGAAATTTGGACACGCCCCTTCCCGCCTTAGAAAATCAGTAATAACTATTTAAAAACTACAATATTAGCTCAAAAACCAAAGTTGTATATCTTACATGACAAATACCCTGCCACGGACGTTATGTGAAAATTTCATTTAAATCGGACTATAAATAAGTGAGATATGATACGAATTAAACTCACTTACAAATCTAGCGTCAGACACACAGCATTTTATTATTAAACTTTTTGTTTGCATTGTATGGTAACAGAATTGGTTCACAATGCAACTTTGCCGATGGGCCAAGGAGTGAGGCAATAGCCGAGTGGTTAGAGTGGCGGACGGCTGCGCGAGAGTGCGTGAGTTCAACTCCGGGTTGAGGCGGGTGGTAATTTTTTCTTTTTTATTATTAATTGTTTTGTTTATTTTATTTTAATTTGTTTTTTTTTTTTATTTTATTCTAATAAACTAAAAGAAAAGTTACTGTCAAACAAATTAAATTATTTAATTAAATTTCATTTATAATGGCCTCCCCGTGGTGTTCCCTGGGTTCTGATTATATTTGATAATCGGTAGCAAATTCGAGCGGCGATTCCATACCGTTAAAATTTTTATTACGGTATAATATGATAATCCATGGCCTTGTACAGTCAGCACCTGACTGTAGCGTTCGACTGGTTTTATTATGGTTTTTAATGATATTTTCGGTATTGTGAACATTATTTATGCCATTATTCTTTGACGCCATCAGTAAAAAGCATTTTAAAATCAAAATTGGGTGAAAACATTCGAAAATATTTCTGATTCAATTTACAAATAATTATAGGCTGCACTGTGTATTAGCTCGTTAGAGACGAAACTCTCTGTTCTTCAATTCATTAGCAGTATTTGTTATTATCTTTGCACTTGAGAATTCCCTGAGAATTCATTCGCACCTGATGCAATTATCTCCATTTTATTTCTGACATGACGTACCTTATGTGCAAACTGAAAGCGACCCTTAATCTTAATTATAGTACTTAGTTTCTTACACTATCGCAGCAGCAGCTGCTGTCAGCCCAGCCCTATGGGGATGTCATCTCTCTCTCTCTTCCTTGTCTCGTCTCATCTGTCGTCATCGCGCAGCTGGAGGGCAACAGCGAATCTGTTGATTGCCTTCTCTTTCTATTTTTAATTTGCAAGTTAAATGCGAATCAAGTCAAATACCCTGTGATTGCCGTTGTTGCTGTTGTTGTTTCTTCAATGAATTAATTAAAAGTTTATGTTGAATTTAGAGCTTCTGTCTTGAGCATTTGTAGACCAAGCGGGAAGTCATCGTAAATCAGTAGTGAACTGACAATTAGATCACCAGCAGAGAGCTCAGAATCTGCCTCTCCATCCCACTCTCTCTCTCTCTTTATCTCCCTCTCTCTCTTGTTCTTGCTGTTAGCTAACATTCTGAAAGGTACAAAAGTTAAGGCCGTCTGCAGAGCTTGAGTTCTTTTCTTTTCTTTCTAACTGTACAACTTATCAGTCAACAATTGAATTCATGACTTGCTTATCTGCTGATAACGCACACACACACGCACTACCAGCAAGCAGCACATGTTGAAATGGTTTTTTTTTAGGGTGCTTTTATTACGATAAGTTTACGTTGATTTGACTGGGCTCTGACAGTGATGGGGCAACGCCAAGTTGCAGTGTCAATGCCTGTCAAGCTGCGCTACAGTTGGACAGCCACTTGAGAGGGAAGGGGGAGGTCTGTCAGCCGTGATTTGTTGTTGTTACTGATAAACACATAATCTTAAGCTTGCCACTCACGACTGCCTAGCGGGGCACCCTTTCCCTCTACACCACTCATCCCCCCTTCTCTAGCCATTCATGACCATTTTGTAGCTTTATGTACAGTTAGAGTACTATTTGTTTGGCATTGTCCACACACACACATGCACACACAGAAAATGATTAAAAGTCATAAAAAAACGCGAGCGGCAAAAACAAAACGCGTCACAAAAGTTCCCACACACACACACACAACACGTACACACACATGCAGAGGCACCTGCACAGCGTGTGTGCTAAAAGACATTCAATAATAATACAATTTAGCAGCAATAATTGGCCATTGAGCCGCTGGGCAAGCCGATAACGAGCAAAGGAAAAGGAGGAAAAGAAACAGAGAGAGAGAGAGGGAGAGGGAGATGGAGCTTTGGCAAACTAACGGCAAGCAAAACGTAAAACGTTTCTTATTCACGTTGCTTTTTGTCATTTTCCTTTTGTGGTCCAACTTTTGCTGCACAGCTGCCGTCGCAGTCAGCGTCGCTGTTGGCGTCGCTGTCACTGTTTTACATGCTCTCTTGCACTTTGCACGCTGCTTCGCGTCATCTATTTCCGGTATTGCCTTGTCAAGCGCCTGCGCAAATGCGCTCTCTCGATAAATAAACCGGTCTCGCAACTGTTTTGCGCTCTCTTTTTGTCCCTCTCTTTGCCTCTCTCTTGCGCTGCTGTTGCTCTCTCGACTCTGTTGACATTCTGCTGCACTCATTTGCACATACACACAGATAGACAGACACACACACGTGCGTTTATCAGTAATTGTAGTTTCCGTTGTTTGTTCGAATTTCATTGATTGATTGCGGCGACCGTTTTTCGACATCGAAACCAACGAACTGCATGTGGTTTTTATTTGCTCTCTCTCTCTCGCTCTGAGTATTTTATCTACGGCACAGTTGCTCTCAAACTGTTGAGAACTGTTATCGCCTTTCCGCTTTTACTGTTTCTATTTCTGTGCACTTACAATTCTTCTGTTTGTTGTTGTTTCTCTGTCTTGCCTTCAGTCAGAGCTGGCGGCATTGACCCACTGGCAAACAGCAACAACTACGTAATTGTAGCGCGTGATAACGTTTTGTCGTTCTTGTTGTTGTTGTCAAGTAAATTTTCTGCGCCGCCTGAAAGTATGTAATACATTTGTAGTGCACAATTTACGAACCTTGAAATTTTGTTATAAATTATTTATATTTTCTTTATTTATTTTCGTTCTTCTTGCAGCAAAGTATTATAAATGGATCGTTAAAAATGCTAGCTAAATTTTAGTACAATTTAAACATAAGTAAGGATAATTCAAGCAAGCTGCAGCGGAGGCTACAATAAGGAGTAGAAGAAGAAGAGAGAAACACAAGCTGCAACAAGAAATTGGCACAACTATTTCGTCCACATTGATAAGCATTTGCAAAGACGGCGTCCCCGCGCAATTACGTACGTTCTCGCTCCACACCGCAATCGCCACATTCGCCGCAATTGTTGGCGGTAGTCGGTCGGGGAGGAGGTGGAGGAGAAGCAGCCACAGGGTTAGTGCTGGAGGAGACACGTCACACGGGCGTCGGCGTCAGCACACGAGCAACAAGAACAACATCAACATCGGCCTCGTGCCCCCTGCTACAGCCACGGCATCATCAATCGGAGCAGCAATTGAACAAGCGACGCTGCATCTATGCATCAACGGGGAGTGCTGCCAACATTATGATGGATCGCGAATCCCTTAGCGAATGGGCTAAGGACAAGCCGCTCAGCATACTCCAGCTGGATCCGGCCGATCGTGCCGTACTGCGTATAGCAGGTGAGTTTGCAGTAGATTAAGTAAATGATATAGTGCAATATATGATCTAAACTGTGCTGAGAATATCATGACAAATATGGTTGGACTTGGCATCTATGTATTATCGAAATGAGGAAGCACCTTTTTAGAGCCATATGTTCATCAATTGTATTCCCTTCTTATAGGTTATGTAATATGTAGGTTACATTATTAAAAAATCGAATAACAGAATCTAAATTCAGTATTATTTAGTTGAAAAACAAAAGCAGGAATATTAATATTGAACAAAATAACGATGTATTCGTTTTAAACTCAATAACTAACGTTGGTAGAGTACCTATTGAGATGAAGCATTTGCAGAACAATTTATTGATGTCTTTTCTTTATAATGTGTTCCATTTTGCCCTGAAATTGAACATATAAGCCGATTAACTAAGTTACTGTAGATTGAAACTGTACAAAAAAATGAATTTCATATCATTATGATAATATATAACGAAATTATACATATACAAATGTATATGTCATAGTAGTTTGCTTAGGTGTTTGCCAAATGCAAATTGACTAAACTAACATAATTATTAATTTGTCTAATCAGACATGGCAAGAAAGCCTTTAGCCTCTTGGGGAATGCACTAAATGGTCTATCATATACACTATATAATGTCTATAGACTGCTGTGCATATTGAAATATAGACAAAAAAAAATCAACTCTTTATTAGCACTGAAATTTCCCCTTTTCTACATATGCAAATACCCTGTAAATAGTCTTTAAATAGACTGCATTGTATCTGTATACACGCGCTGCTGTGCCAATTCGTTGGCCAAATATTTGCACAGTCCCACACACACACACACACAGACACATGGGCTAAATCGCGGCTCATGCGGTTCAATGCACCTGGCCGAGTGTGTGCGGGAAGTGCCTGTCAAACTGTGCTGCAGTTGCTGCAGCAGGCAACTTATCGCCATACCCCATTACGCGTAGTCAATACGTTTTGCCTGTTCCACTCTCTCCCCCCTGTCTCTCACTCACTCACAACTGGCGCTCCCAATCCGCGCTCTCATGCAAGTCTCGCATATTATGCGCTAATTCCACACCTAACGGTGCAGCCTCCGCCTGTCGCTTTTATTCTATTTCTGTGCCGCCAACGGAGTCGCAGCTACGCAGCCCACAGTAGTCGCTAAGGCCTCCTTTCCCCTTCTGTCTCTCTTTCTTCCTCTCTCTCCTCTTCTTCTGCCTCTGCTTGTTGCCGTTTTGTTGTTCTTTTTTGCAATTGCAACACAAAAATTGAAATTTATGTCGCAGTCATTTGGCGCTGCTGTTGCTGCCTCTGTTGACTGCGCTGAGGGCTAACAGTGCTGACAATTTGGCTGTTTTCTAGCCAGATTTTATTGCTTTTTGCAGAGAGCGGGAATTCTGATTAGATTTTTCTGTTTACTATTTAATTTACAATTCATTTTTTATCATTAATTCTAAATAAATATGATAGTTTAAACTTTTAATAGAGTTTAATATTGATAGCTAAAGTTTCTGTTCAGATTTCTTTAATTTATGCTTCGTACCTTTACAACTGTCGGCCTCAATTTCTTAGCTGGATTCCCGCACAAATATTTGGCTGAAATAAAAAAGGTTTTTCTATTTTTTTGAGCACATTTTGTTAGCAACGCCTTCTTTTTAATGGCCAAAAGTTGGCAGCACTGCCTCTGGGGGCATTGTGCGGTAACAAAAAAGAGAGAAAGAGAGAGAGAGAGGGGGACAAAGAAAGGAGGGGAAAGAGAAGAAGAGAGACAGATATGCATATATTGAGCAGTCTATTGACTGCACTGCAATTGCTGTTGAGTTATTTGCAGTCAGTGGAAGGGAAATGTGTCTGTAGTTTTTTCTTTAGGTTTTCCATGTGCTGCATGACAGAAAAAAAGAAGCTGAATGGAAGAGAAAGATTGACAGCCAGAATAACTGTAAAGATATGTAGAAATGCACTTAAATATTGGAAAAAAACTGAAGAACTTTCTGGATTTAAACTAACAAATTAACTTTGGAATTGAGTTGGATTTTAAGTTCTTTTTGAGTTACAATTTCATATATTCATATATTATAGATCACTTTTCTCTATAGAAATCTGCCTTTAATTATTATCTGTACAATACTGTACAAGGAATGAATTTCTAAACCCGTTTACTGTTATTGTATTTAATTCAGCAACGACCTTGATTGCATAGAAATAAAATAAAGAAATACTCTTATTTTTCACTTCACTTTTTCACTTTCCATAACGCCCACATCGAGAGATACATAAGCCACGCCCACCGTTTGTAATTATATTCAATTGCAAATGATTTGAAATGAAACAAGACTTGAAACAAGACATGAGACAAGACAACAAGATATTGCAAACGAAACTGAAAACCAGCTACAGCTTGATTCATAGACTTAAACTAGCGGGAAGGTAGCTAGCAAGGAGAGCGGGAGCGGGGGGGCTTGTAACTCCCACTAGCGGCGGCATAGACCGGCAGCTGTGGCATTGCGTAGGCCTCGTATCGAGTGAACTGATTTGTGTGATTCGTGGCGCGATCCAACTTGATTTTGCATGCGAAAATATTCAACTTTTCATGTTGCAAAGTTTGTTCAGCCTTTTTTTTCAGCTTTTTTCCTGCATTTTAGCGAGTTTTAATTAGCCCTGAGCCAGTTTGCCCACAGACACAAACACACCTAACATATAAACACACTCCCAACACACATAAACACACCTAACACACACACACACACCTACTTGTTGGTGTAACGGAAAACTTGGCTACGTTTTGTTTGCCAATTTGGCTTTAAAGAGCTGAAACTATTCTGCGTAGCGCCGTCGACTCTCGTGAGTCGATTCGCAGGCAGCTAATGAAGCCGAACGCCCCCACAAACACACACACATAGACTACTTGCAAAGCGACCAGCACAACTCCCCTTTCCTGTCTCGCTCTCTCTCTCTCTGTCTTGCTCTCTCTTTCATTTCCCTATGCGTGTTCTCTGGCGTTTGTTAATAATTTGATCAAACAAATTTAAAGCGATTTTGCGATCTATTCATATGACTATTTTAAACACGCACATCTCCTTCTTTCTCTCTATCTCACTCTGTCTCTATCGCACTCTCTCTGTCTGTCATTTCTTCTTTTGTTTTTTTGTGCAACGCCTGCGCGACGTTTTCCACTTTTGGTTACATCAAAAAATTTATATATGTATGTATATATTTTCGGCATTTTGCAACTCTCGATTCAAGTTTTGTTTTTGGCGTTGTCTCGTCAGCTGCGTGGGTTGCATTTCTGACACCATTCGAAGGCTGTAGAGACACTGAGTTACGGTATACTCTAACAGAGAGGGTATGCATATATGTTAATAGTTGTCGATAGTTTTTCAACTTTAGTATACTCTTTTGAACCCTTTTTAATGGTAGGAAGGGCATAAAAAGCAGAAACACAAGTTAAAGATTCTTGAAATTTAGTAACGCAGCGAAATCTTGAATGTTTTCTGTTTTATATAAGTAAAAAACGTAATATTTTAGTTTATTTTTAAGGAAATATAAATGTAATTTACAGAGAAATCCTTAAAGTTGCCTATTTCAGTTTTAAATTCTACAGTTTTCTGTTATTATCAATGAAATTTTAAAGTAAATTCTAGAGAAATCTTTAAAGTTTTCAGTTTTATAGCGTATAATGTTAAACTTTGAAATCATTCCATATATTAACTTAATATTAACAAATATTTTACTTAAATTAATGCCAAAAATCTAGTTAATTTAAATAAAAAACCATTTAATTATCTTACTAACAGACTTTAGCATAAGAATTCAATAGAACTAAGCAGAAAGTGTATTCAAACTTCGTTAACTTGCCTTCAGTTGCGTTTTCGTTACGCTTTGCTCAAATAAATTGACCATTTGTGTAGCTGTGATGCCTGGCTTGAAAACAGTTAGGCATAAGCTTTTATTTTTAGCTGCTGTGCATCACTGCTGTGCCAGCCGGCAAGCAGTTATCGATAGGCGATAGACATGGCTCGGATCAGTTGTCAGTTGCTGAGTGGCAGGCCCAACCCCCTCAGTCAATGAAATTAGCATATTTCATTAATAAATTTCATGACTTGCCCCCACGTAGTGGGTGGAGGAATAAGAGAGGAAGGGGAAGAAGGGCTAAGCAAGCGATCAAACGATCAAATGATCAATCGATCAATCGATCGATCGATTGTAACTTGTTAGTTACGTATGCGGCTCACAGTCGCATCGTGTGCACTGCTTTAATGCCTAATTGCCCTGGCAACAGTTGGACGCGACCGGAAGCTAGAGTTTTGTGTCAGCCAGAGTTGTCGCGTAGGGTTGTGCTGCTGCTGCATGTTTTTTGTCTTATATTTTCGGCATTTTAGCTTTTGTTTTGTATCTTTCAGATGCGATTGAAGACAGTAAATGCTGCGGGTACATAACACGTTGTTGTTAATTGAAAACTGATAAAACTGTGCTGCCACTGCCACCCATTGCCATCAACCTACGCCTACACACACCCCCCTTCTGCCAACCACCCCTCTAGTAGTTCTCTTTGAGTGTGTTCTTGCACTTGGTACTTGCTTCTGTTTATGAGGGGCACGTAGTTTGTTGTTGGCCTCTGCTTTTTTATCTGTTCTTTCCCGATTCCGTTTTTTTTTCTATTTTCGTTTTTTAATTGTCATTATGTATGCGTGTCGAGCGACCATATCGCGGGGCGTATTGTCAAATGTGTGTGTGTGTGTGTGTGTATATGTGAGTGTTGATATCTCTAATTAGTTTTCAATTCAATTTGCATTCGCTAGCGCACGCTGTGTTACTCGTTTATTTTTTGTTTTCCGAAAATTATGACAATTTGAGGTGCTTAAAAAAAGTTTAATGTGAATCTAACGACTTAGTTAGTCAAACAACTCTATAAATCGCTCGATCCAATGGGATTCCTAGCTGATGATCTTAACTCTGTTCGACACGAGTGTGTTGAGTATTTTTATGATCAATGAGTTATGTTCGACAAGACTGAAGGTCGCTATAATATCGAATCGAGCTGAGAGTCGATTCGAGTTCCAGTTCCACTTCCAGTTGATTTCCATCTACATACATTTGTAGGTACATGTATGCATCTTCCAACTATCTTTCGTTCCTTTTGCGGGCTGGTCTTTTATCTTTATTTTGCGCTCCCTTCGAAGGTCTGCGCATCAATTGCGCTGTGACTCATTTAGATAAGCGTTTAGCGTTGTGTCAATTTGTCAACTTCCCCCAAAACAAAAAAAACTTGAAACGCGACACTGAAATTTCTCAACTTTTGCATTGGGATTTCTAGCTGAAGTTGTGTGTAAATGTGTCGATCAAAAGCATTTGCCGCCTTTGTAGAATACAAATAAGAAGAGGCAAGTGAGCTTAGAGTTGGCAGTTGGGTTGTGTAGCAATGGATACCCTGTAAATTTGGGAGTATAATTCATATGAAACAACTTTAATTGTGTAGATATAATTTTTTCAATTTAGAGTAATTCTAGAGAATTCTTTAAAATTTCGAATAGAAATGCTCTAACAAGTTGATGCCTTAACAAGTTAAGATGTAGTCTAAATTTTCAGGCTTCTCTTCTTCATTTCGTATATTTCTGACTTCTGACTTCTATACAACCTCTCCTCGCTAAACCTGTGCGTGGCAGCACAAAATAAATACCAAAAATTATATAGAAATTCAAACAAATTATACGTTGATATTTAATTACGCCACTAATTGACATTGTGATGGAGCAGCAACAGCAACAGAAAACGATATATGTAGACATTTTATCATAGCGAGGTCATAAGTGGAGTCTTCTCCCACCTCTGAACTACTCCCTCTCTTCTGTTTATCTGTGTCTACTCGAGCAGATGTTGTGCATTCATTCATTGAGGCTGTCCAAGTGTCACAGTTAATAAAACACATATCACCTAGCACAAGTGTTTTATTGTTATTGTCGTTGTTGTTGTTGGACCCCGCCCACCAACTTCAATGAGGCACAGAAGGCGAAGAATTGCAATGAGATCAGCACAGCTTGTTGGTCACCATGATCAATTCCTTGAAACAAAAAAACAAAAACTGCAACAATCGAAACGATTATCATATCATTTTTTCGAGTTTTGTTTCGATTATTTATGGCCTGTTATACATTTCACAGTTGTGCGGGCTGAGTGTGTGTCTCTGTGTGTGTGTGCGTGTGTGGGAGGTTGTTGTCCATGACGTCACTGCTGAAAAAACTGGCTTGCAAAACAAGTTGGCCTTTCGTCAGCGCAGCCAACAACAATCGCGCAAATCATTTAAATGACATTACACGCAAATGAAACGTAAACAACACGCTTTGTCATGTCATTAAAGAAAGAACCTGACAGACAGATACCCTGTACTAATACAATTATAACAATCCAAGGATATGTTTAAGGTTAGCAAAGTGTAATGAAAAGAGTGAAGAGAAGTTGTTATAAAGTTGAATACATTCATACTTGAACCCTTTTTCAAATTGATCATACTTTAGCCTCCATAACAAGTTGATCTACTTCTTTATATATTAGAGACCTTTTCTTCTTAGAACTCTGAGTAGATTAAAAGTCTATTTTCTTGCTAATAAATGACTTCAATAATTTCCTCTACAACAAATTGATCTACTTCTTCATATATTAGAGACATTTTCTTCTTAGAACTCTGAGTAGATTAAAAGTCTATTCTGTTGCTAATAAATGATCTCAAGAGTTTCTTCTACAAGACGACAATGATAAGTAGCAAAACTTGCAAATTTTTATGAATATATTCTTAAAAATAATTAAACTTATCATTGAATATTATAAACTTTATAATGATCTACAGAGCTAGTTACACTTAATAAAAATAGATTGTTTCATGCTCGAAAACTTTTTTAAATTAAACCTAATTTAAGCTCTCAAATTAATCCACTCCCCGAGTCGAGTCCTTGTCTACCTCTTTGCAAGGTATTCAAACTGTCGCGACGCAACGCCTACAACAGCAAAAACCTGTCTGCGAATGTGAGTACCCGTGAGTACCCCCATTCCAGTGACAGTGCCAGTCCCAGTCGCAGTACTTGTTGTATTCGTAGTATGTGACCAGCTGTGGGCTCTGCCTTCTACCGTCTGCCGTCTGACTCGGAGTCGGGGTCGGGGTCTGTCACTGGGTCACTTAGTCGGCGTGGGCCCTTGTCATTGGCCAAGCGAGACAAAAAACTACACGAAAATTCCATTGTTTCTGCGGCACTTTTGTTTACAAAGAGTTTTTTACATTTGTTTCATCTTGTGCAAAAATGTTAGTTTTCTGTTGTGATTCCCAGGGCATTGATTCATGAGACACTCACACTCACTCGGATATTCACTTTAGTCTGCCACATTGACATATTTTTGCGCATTACAGAGAGAGAGAGAGAGGGAGAAAAATAACGATAACAACATCTCCAGTTATAATAAGCACATGACGCAGCAAGTGAATAAAAATATGAACGAGTGTCTGAGCGAATAACTGATGTGCTGTGCTGTGCTGAGCTGTGCCCTGCCTGATAGTCATATTCGTATTTGCTTTTCGGTTGACGCCCTGTGCCAGGTATCATTACGGAAAAGCCGATAGAGACTCAGTTTCAGTCTGAGTTTGGACTTGGGCTTGTGACTTCGACTACGGTCTGAGTCTGAGTGTTAGTTTGAGTCTGTCTCTGGGTCTGAGTCGCTGTCTGGTTTGTCATGAGACGGATGTGGATGTGACAGGCGGAATTCTCGAGGTTTGGGCGTATGGCGTGGGCTGTTTGTAATAGATTGGACGATTGGCTTTTGATTTTTTCTTGCTTAGGTTAATTAGCCTGCACTCATGAGTGTTTTACAGTGTAAATTGAGTGTGTTGGTATATAAGATTGTTGGAAATATAAGATAGTATAAGGAAATAAAAGGTGTATACTAGATTTTTAGTATGAATGTATGGCTATATTCATGAGTGTATTCATGAGTGCATTCATGGGTGTATTCATGACTATTCATGCATTTACAAGTCTATTCACAAATGTATTACATATTTGTAGAGTTTATTCATGGGCGTATTCACGAGTGCATGCATAACTGTAATCTTTGGTTTTCATTAATACATTCATGGTTGTATTCGTAAATGTATTCACAAATGCGAATGCATATTTCTATTCAAGGATACATATGTAATAAAGGTAACATTAGTTGTATTTAGGCACATTCATGAGTGTATTCGTAACAGTTTTACTGCATTATTAGTAAATTCATTAGCGGATATAAGAGTGTATTCATTATGACATTCAGAAAAGTAGGAAACTGATTAAATAGAAATAATACAAGACTTTGCTCATCACATTTTCAATAGAATTCGATTCATTCACAATTGAGAAATGCATTCCCTTTTATTCAAACAAAGAACTTTAAACATGAATCAGAAATAATATATTACAAGTATTCTCTAGTATTCAAGATAAAATATGCGATACTTCGATATTTCTGATAAAGTTTTGTAAGACCTCAGTGACTATTTAAAAGCTGCCACTCAATGGTATCAAAGGTTATCCATGAGTATTCCGAGTGTACAATAAATATGATTTGATTTATAAATCATTTATTACGCTGTTGTCCTGACCTTCCTGCCTTATACAAGTGTGGAGGAGGTGTGAGAAGGGGGCACTCACATATCGATCGATGTTAATCCGCAACTTTGTATAATTCACTTGCTAACTGTGTGTGGGCTTCTCCTCCCTCAACCTGCCTTGGCCCAGTCTGTCACCCTATATCTCCTTCTCCGTCTCTCTACACCTCTGTCTGTCTGTCCATGGCGTGTCTGAAGGCAATTCTGGCGCCAGAGGGCGCTCATAAGGCAATCAGTGCGGCCAATTGGAAATCAGCTCAACGATTTGCGACTGGGTAATTACTTATTAAAATTGAAATTTTGCGTAAGCGCACGCCAAGCTGATTTAAACTCCCACACTCACAACTACACTTACAACTACTCTCACTCATACTCACTCACTCACTCATACACAGTCACTGGCACTCAATTAAGTGCAATCTGAATATCGCACTTGTATCGATTGAGGCCGGGGGCCACTTGAGGCGCGCTGCACAAGTGGGCTGACCTAAGAGAGAGGAAGAGAGTAACAGAGAGAGGGAGTGGGCTAGGGAGCGGCAGAGGGCATTTATCTAGATACCAGAATCGCTCGACTGAGACACGGCATGCAAATGAATGAAAGGCAAAGCTAAGAAACACATACACTCACACTCACACCCAGATTATATGCCGCTTTAAGTCAAGCTTAGGCTCCTACTCATTTGCACTCGTATTTGGAGTGCGCTCGGCTTAGTCACGACTCTCAAGGCTGTGAGTGAGTCATTCATCAATTCGGCAATTGGTTAGTAACAAATTTCGTACATTTTCGGCGTCATTTACATTGCATTTCCGTTAATTAGAACACAGCTGTTACGCTCTCTCTCTCTCTCTGTCTCTCTGTCTTTGTCTTGCTCTCTCGCATTAAAGTCAACTTTCCATTTTTATATTGCACTCAATTGCACATGTGTGACAATTGTGAGCTGCCTCTGCCGCTGTCGCTGCCACTGTCGCTGCCTCTGCCTCTGCTGCTGCTGCTGCAGTCAGTCAAGTGCTTTACGCACACGCAATGCTCGCACAGCTGTTTTTCGCTGCCCACCCACTCTGCCTCTCTTCAGCTTGCATGCTGCGGCGCTCTCTCGAGCCTCTCTCTCTCTCTTACTGCCTCGCTCTTGTGTTCATTGGACGTGCACTCTCTGCGCTCTCTCTGTTTTTCACTCTTCATGTGCGCCTCTCTCTGTTGATGACTTGTTAATCTTTGCGCATTTTCTACATTTTTATGGATTCTTGCACTATTTTTACACATCATATTTTGTAGTTGTTGTTGTTAGTGGTGTTGATGCTTTTGTTGCTGTTGTTTTAGGTGCTTATGTTTATGGTTTGTGGTTCTTTCTTTTTTTCTTGTATTTTGGTCAGCAAATCTTGTGGCGTTCCAGTTACTGCACTCCTCTGCTTCATCTTCCTCTTCTCTCCTCCTCTCTTCCCTTTTCGGGTCTCTGCGCCCTTTCTAACAAATTGTTTACATTTGCCAAGTAGATTTCGTTTCTATTTTAGTGCAATAAGGAAATGCGAACGCACTGCGAGTTGGCCATTTTCAAGCCAAATTAGGGCTTTTTGTTTTTTATTAACGGCCATGACCATTAGCGGTTTATTTAATACATATTTCTTTTTTAGTTTTTTCTTCTTCTTTGCGTTTTGTTGAGAAATGAGAAATAAGAAATAAGCGCTATAAGCGGCTTCCTCTCTCGCCCGCAGTCACCGCAATTAAAGACCCGCATAGCGAATTTCTTGACCAAATATGTGGCAGTTTTTTTTTGTTTTTGTTACTACTTCTTTGAGTGAGTGACTGAATGAGTGAGTGAGTTTCTTGCGTTGCTCCCACGATCGTCAGCTCTGTCAGCCCACACAGAGTTTGAGAGAGCGAGAGACAGAGGCCCGAGAGAGCGAAGTATTAAGCAGCGCAAGAGAGTGTGTGTATGTGTGAGGCAGTACACCTGCTTACACCAATACACCCAAACTCGGAGCACACACTTACTCTCACGCATACACGATATGCACTCAACATTCGCTCGCTGCTCTGCCACTGCTCTGCTCTGCCGCGGCACCCATTGAAATCGTTGCTTGCGCTGCGGTCGAGCTCTCAGTCCAATTTGAACAACGATACCGAGCGGTTTGGCGTCCTCTCTTTCTCTCTGCAAGCAAAACGTTTTCGCTTTTAAAGTGTCCAAAAGCAGCAGCAACAATTTGTAAAATTCTGCTGCCTGCCGCCGCCGTCGTCGTCGTTGTCGTCGCTGCCAACGCACAGTGGGCCCTTAGAGCAGCAGCCGCAACAACAAAAGTATGAGAAGGCGTTGAAATTCTAAAGTCGCGTGTGTGTGCGTGTGAGAGAGTGAGAAAATAGTGTGCAAATAATAAAATATAAAATAATAAATAAATTCGCTTACATAAAAAATACAAATAGAAATTCATAAAAGAAAAACACGCGCGTAGTGACTAAAATTATTTATTGGCCAAATTGTGTGCGAATGAAACCATATAACATACACACACACATACATATGCATAAATATAGTATGAGTGTTTCTCTTATCGTGAATGAGGGTCTCCTCTAATAGGAAATACCCTCGAACTGGGACTAGAACTTGTTGCAGCTGTATTTGTTCCGTTGCACACATGCGTGCGTGTGTGTGTGTGCGCATTTTTTAAATGTTTGCGAGCCCAAAAACAACACAAATCAAAGAGAGTCAAGAAACTTCTTTTCTTGTTTTTGCCATTTCTGCTGCTGTTGTTGTTGTTTTCTGTCTGTCTGTCTCCCTCTGCCTGGGAGATTTTCATTCAATAACCAGTTTTTTTTTGTGTGAGCTTGACTCGTTTTATTTTCTGTTATTTTCTTTGCATTGCGTTGTTGTTATTTTCGGGCATTTGCTACCTACGTTCGTTTTCTGTCTCTCTCCTTAGTCCGGCAACTTATGCGACTGCGTGCACGCACATTCTTGTCGATCTTGTTGTTGTTACTTCCATTTGATTTCGCTGCAAGGCGAATTTAGTCAACGAATTAGTCATGCCAAACACAACGCACTCTACCTTTTGTTGTTGTTGTTCTTTTTTGGGTTTTACATTTCTTCTTTGCCACATTCTATGTTGGCCCAACACTATACACACACACATACGCACACAGAGCGACAGGCATTGTTCAAGAGAGAGCACACGTTCTCTTTCTCTTTTGGCGCTCTCACTGGAATAGTTGACAAAGGCTTAGAACAATGCTGCCCATAATTGTGCATGTGTGTGTGTGTGTCTGTGGATCAACAGAATGCAATTTGAAGCCATTCTCTCTCTCTGCCTCTCTCTCAGTGCATGCGTGTGTGTGTAAGCTTAGAGTGAGGCAGGCTTGGCTTGCAGACAGATGGACAGACAGGGACACACGATGGGAGTTGAGACAAGGCAAAAAAGAAATAACTGTGCCACACAGTGTTGGAAAAAGTGCGACAGTAATGTGTGTGTGTGTGTGAGAATGTGAAAATTAGTAAACAAGAAATACATTTTTTTATGAATTATTGTGTGAATTTTTGCATGTGAATGAAAATCACAACAACAGCAACAGCAAAAACAACGACAACAACAGCTGCAAATTATGAGTGAAAACGGACATGAAACTTTTCGAGAGTGTGAAGAAAGCTGCGCAACAACAAAAATAACAACAAAAAAACCGCATCGGAAAAGCATTTGAAAATTATCGAATTATGCAAATCGAATTGCCAAAAAAACAAGAAAAAATAAATTATAATAATTACAATATCTGCATATACGCTGCGAATTGAGTAAAAGTGCATTGCCCCTCTCTCACTCCCCCACCTTCTGTTGCCGTGTGAACTCAAGTTAACAAATTAAAACAATGCACAATAACAAATAGAGAAGCTATAAACAAATTGAGCCGAGGGAGAGAAAGAGAGAAACTCGTGAAATTTTGTATCTGTATCTGAGTATCTGAGCACTGTGTGCACTGTGTGTACGAGTCTCGTATCTAATCAGCGACAGCGACAGCGACAGCTTGTCTCATTGGCCAGCAGCTGCGTGTTGCGTGTTTGTTGTATTATTTATGTAGTTATTTATACATTTATTATGGAAGTTGGAAGTCAGTCGGTCGGTCGGAATGAAAGTTCCCGCTGACCTCATGCAGCTGAGAATGCAGGGGAAAAAACTAATGACCAAACCAACCCAAACCCGATACAAAAAATTCCATTTATAAGCACCCAAAAAGAAGAAGAAGAAGACAAGGTACCGCAGCGCAGAGTTTCGCAAATGAAAGTACAATTTTTTATTGTCATTGTTGAGCTTTAAATGCAAAACACACACACGCAAATAAAGGAGACAAACAATTTAGATCATTTGCTCGCTTTTACTTGCGCTTTGTATCTGTGTATGTTGTATCTGCAGCTGTGCCTGCTGTCTGATTTCAATTTATCTTTATAATTTCAATTTGAGCGCACTGAGAGCCGCACCCCGTAGGAAAGTGAATCAAAATCAGTGAAGTCTGCTGTTTTCAGGGAAGGCAAAGATAAATAGATACATACAATGTATATTAGTGTATCTGGGCTTCGGTTTGCTGTAGCTCTTGATCTTTATTCTTTTTGTTTTGTCAATTGTCTGTGTAGTTTGTGCCGGCGACAGTTCAAGAGCCGGTCGAGAAATGCAGAAAGCAGCAGATAGTCGTCTGTCACTTGCAGATACACGGATACACAGATACACAGATATAAAGATACAGCTACAGATATATAGCTATAGATACAGATACAAGTGATACGCAAGCATGTTTTAGTTTTTGTTTTTTTGGCCGCTGGCCAATTGGAACAAAATGCCGGCAAGAGACAAGAGCACAGCAAGAGAGAGAGGCGACACATGCGAGATGGATGACTTCCTCGAGAGCTGAAGATACTTTAACTTAATTTTAGTTATTTGCAATTTGCAATTTCACTTAGTTTTATTCGCAATTCGATGCGTTGTTCGCAATGATTTCACGTTCAAGTACGTTCAGCCAGACACGTATCCCGTATCTGTTCGAGTCTTCTGTCTTCAGTCTTCAGTTGCACGCGCTGAGTCATGCGGCTAATTTGCATTTCTCTCTCCTTCCTCAGGCGTAGCAATAAAAATAAAATCACAAAGTGCCATCCACAACAACAAGAATAACAAGCTAAAGTCAATACAAACTCCAACAACAACAACAAGAAAATTACGTGCTAAAAATAAACAAAATACTTAAGTTAAAAGCGAAAGTGTAACTCGGAATTCGCCTCAGTTTGCCGCTTCATGACAACAACACAGCAGCAGCAACAAGATGACATCGCATTCCTATTATAAGGATCGTCTCGGCTTCGATCCCAACGAGCTGCAGCATGAGCAGCAACATCAACAGCAGCAGCAGCACAGCAGCAATTCGATGAAACGCAGCAGCTCAAGGCAAACGCATCACCATCATCAGAGCTATCATCATGCCACCACAACGAGCAGCTCCGCAGGTGCTGCTGGATCGCCGGCACGAATCTCTGTCTCGCCCGGAGGCAACGGTAGCCTGGAATATCATCAGGTGCAGCGGGAGCAGCGGGATCGTGAGCTCTATGCGAATGGCCACAGTAGCAGCCACCATCATCATCAGCAGCAGCAGCAGCAGCAACATCTGCAGCATCAGCATTCGCATTCGCATTCGCCGCACTCGCATTCGCAGTCGCCATCGCACTCGCATCATCGGCATTCGCATGGATTGATCGAGGCTAGTCCGGCGGCCAAGAAGGCAAAACACTCGTCGACGCTGGTGCAGCCGCAGGGCGGCTATGAGGATGCGTTGACACAGTTTAAAGGTAGCATGTCCATTTGGGATCATTTTATAGAAGATTGGGATATCATGCGTAAGTCGGCAAAGGTTCATTTTCGTTCACTCGTTTGATGTTTCGTTGTTCCTCGTTGCTCGTTACACGTTACACGATAATCGTTACTCGTTACAGGTTACTCGTTGTCCTGGTAACTCGCTATGAATGCAGTAGCTTTTGCTGCAATTTCCTTAGCTTATAAAATACAACTAACACAAGCAGTGCTTGCTTCCTTATTGATTATTCGTTACAGGCTACTCGCTGTCCTGTTTACTCGCTGCTGCCTACTCGTTACTTGCTATGAGTAAAGTAGCTTTGCTGCAAGTTCCTTTGCATATACAACTAATTAGCTTTTCTGGCTACCTTTATGGTCACTCAACTCGCTGTTCTGTTTACTCGTTGCTTGCATAAGTATGACGAGTTACTCGATACTCATTATAAATGCAGTACCATTTCCTCCAGATTCTTTGGCTTATTTAACTAATCCATTCATTGCCTGCAATCGTTCTTTCTACTTGTCGTTCAACTAATACTTTTCTCCCCCTAAATCTTTTATCTCCACTCGTTATACCTAAGCTTCTTGGCTATTAGTTAGGAAAACCTTGTCTAAGCAAAGTTCTGTTAGAAAATGCCGTCAGCGGAAATGATTTGCATATGCAAGAGCTTAATTCTGATTCTAATTATGATATGATCTCTGTTTTTTTTTATTCCGGGGTTCAAGGTCACGATCTTCTAGCCAAATCAATTCGATTTATCTTATGAATATGCAAAAGAGACACCCGACAAAAAGCAACACCGTTTGACACCTTTCAATTTATGAAAGCGTTTTGATTGACTAACCCTGACCATGAAAATTGATGGACAATATTCCCGACACTTAACACACACCACAGAGCGGACCTCAACCCGCCCATATTGTTGCGGTAAACATTTCACCTTTTTTTTGTTCGCTTTCTGGGTGGGGTCTCCCTCTCTCTATATTTCTTTCGATGGAACGTTGCGTATCATATCGTAGTATGCAAACTAATGTCAATATTGATTTAACGTTGCTTCAGCACAAAAATATTTTTTAAGTCAATTCTGCGTAAATATTTCAAACTGGTTGTGACGACTTGGTTGCTTGTTGATTTGTCGTTAGTTAGTTTTTTTTCTTTTTGGCTTTTCGTTAGGTCGTTTGGTGTTCGGTCGGTCACCCAATCCACAAGCTTTGGCAATTAACTCTCATCGCTCGACAAATTAGTCGTTTTTCAGAATTCCTCGAATTTCGTCTGAACACATTTGGATGGAATACATACATATATTTCACTACAAATATCTTCAGATAAATACATGTGTGTGTATAAGTTTTGTTGTAGTTATAAAGTGTGTACCAATATCTTGCACATAAACGAGTTTATGATTTTCTAATTTATATACTTAGGTTAGGAACAAAACAAGTTTGATGAGAACTGGACTGGACTGTTAGATACTATATTAGATACTGTTAGATACTATATAGAAGGTTCTAATAAAAGTTGAGCTCAGATAAGAATTTGTTTTTGATTGTATAAATTGCAATTTCACAACTTCAATATAGATTAGATGTATATCATATATAAATATGCATATATCATATATTTAAATTTGATACCTCATATTGTATCATTCTCCTCCCACTCTATAACCATTTACAATTTTATTGTACTCATCTCACTGCGTTGCTTACCCCTTACAGGGTATTGGGAAACAACAGTTTTACGAGCTTTTTATTCAGATTCTTTTATTAATTTGGCTTTTGTTTGAAGTTGACACAAATCTTTTGGGAATTGTTAATATAAGACGCATATATTCTCAACCTTTATGGAATTTCGAACCATTTTGCTAATGTGTTGATTGAGAGGGGGCGCTTAACGCGATTGATAAATGCCTTTTGAGGTGTTTTGTTTGTGTTACCGCCTCGATTTGAAATACTCGAACTTTGAGCTCATCAAGTGTATAATGTGTTCGTAAATAGGCCAGATATAGAGACAGTTACGGATATAGACTATACATATACATATATGTAGATAGAAGTATTCCTTATGTTGTCATTATAGTATGCACATTTGTGTAGAAATACCGCTGACTGAATAGTTCTGTTATTTTATCTTTATGAATCGTCTAAGTCCCCAGGAAAACATGTGTAGGTAAATGTCTTATTTATAGGCAATTGCATAATTTACTAGCCTGTAGAAAGCTGATATCGCTTGCCATAATTGTTATTGTTGTTGTATGGTAGTTAGTGCTGTGTTGTTGTGGTCAATCAACGTCCTTCGCTTATTGTACCAATTGGCTGGCAGTGACATTGAAGTGCGCTAATCAGACTGCAAAAATAAACATTAACGAATCTCAAATACGCGTTGCGACGAGACGCCGAAACTCTAAAGTCACTTAACACAGCAACAATAACATTGGCAATAGTGAGAGAGACAGAGAGAGAGAGAAATAACAACTACAAAAAACGTTAACAAACATTTAATCGTGGAAACGAATTCAACTTAGAACGTGACATCATCACGCGCTTCACGAATACACTGCAATAACACGAGCAGATAGCGAGAGAGTGCGAGAGAGAGAGAGACACACACACTCTCTGTAGGTTTCTACACCTAGTTTTTAGTGTGTGTTGTCAAATTGAAGTGAACCTTATAAATTTATGAATTCTGATATGCTGTTTGTGTTGCATTTGTGTGTGGGTTGGTCAAATGATAAACGTGTCATACCCTATACTAGAAGAAGTGTAGATGATAGAAACACTAAAATATCTCAGAACTCAGCAACTTTTGTGGCTACCTTGACTAAATTTTATATCTAAGCTTCTTTATTATTGAAATTCATGATACATATTCCAGTTATAATGAATTCCCCTGCTCAGAAATATGAAATTTGATAGTTGATTCAGCAATTTTCAAATCGAAATATAAAGATATTTATTTTATTTATATGCATAAGCATAAACTAGTTCATTTGTTAGAGAACTATGGCATTAAGTATAATAAAGGTTAAATATATTCAAATCTAACGAGTTCCACTTAAGAACATTCTTAGAATTTTGATTTGCAGTTAAATTTCAATTATAATTCTTATTTCTATAGAAAATCTCAGCTCTGGTAGCGATAAATATGAATGAAATGAAGAAACAGCAGTTCTTTCTGCACACATGTTTCTGTGAGTCATTTGCGATTAAGAAGAACTTTGGCTTAGTCTCTTCTGTTTTTGTTGGGTAACTTTTAGTCAGCAACAATTAATACAAACACAAGTGCGATTAATAACTCAAAACAACTCGTTAACAACCTTCACACACACACAGTAAACCACTCGAAGAGAGAGAGAGAGAGCTAGCGAGCAGCATTTGGGCTCTCTCCCTCTGTGTCGCCTCTCTTCTGGCTCTCTTTCGACCACTTGAAACTCAGTTACCCATGGAGTTGACCATTTTTTTCTTTGCTAGCTTCTTTTTTGCACTGTTTTGTTTTGCTTTTGTGCTTCTACTTTACGTCGTCCGCTCTTGTACCTTTTATGTTTTATTTACCCAGCACTACAACTTATCGAGTTTATTAACCGTAAAACTTCGTTTACAACTATTTACTATAAGTGCTATATCGATATATACAGCTTAACACTTGACTTGGTATCAGTCAACGGGGACGAATTGAACTTTATATTCGCAATTGTCGGGTTAACAGCACGATATATTGGCGCTTTGTTTATTATGGCCTTTTTACAGCTATTTGTATTGCCAGCCAAGCGAGATTAGATTGCCGATGAACGGGAAAATAATGCGACATATCTTGCAGTGCTTTAGTGATGATCTGAAGTACAAGATTCATGCAAAATTGTTGTGTAAAGTTAATTAATATTGTGTTTTGTGTGTCATTATCTTTTTTGCGTCATAACTCTTCGTAACACCCTCTTCCTGTTGTTCCCGTGCTCGCCCCTCCACTTCTGAAGTATCTAAACTACTACGGGCCTTATTTATAGGCCAGTCTAAATCAAAGCAGACACTTATCAGATTGTTGGCCTTATCGCACAGTGGACAAAGTCAATGCCTGCGGGGCCCTGAGATTTATATTTATATCTACACACACGCACATACATTCGTATACCATATGTACGTAGCTCGGGGCTAATTACAAACTTTCAGTCAAATGAATTGTCAATTAGCCATCGAATTGAGTGTTTTCATACAAAATAAGCTAATTAAAAGTTTAGGCCATAATTCATGAGCCCACGCGATAAATACGCGCATATTAAATATAGATATTATGGTTAGATTCTATCGATATTTTACAGAGATTGCATAAATTATTGATGCCGTCAGCCGTTTAGATCATATCGTTGTGTTCAAATTTGTATTGAATGAGTTAACAAAAGCAAGAAAATGAAACCAAAACAAATTGGAAAGAGTTGCAGTTGCATGATCTTAACCGACAAATTTCGTATTATGTTTAACAACAACTATAAACAATGGCGTAAGATTGTACTAATATAAACCTTTCTCGTTTCGGATTTCCACAGACGAACGCGATGCCATTCAAAAGAAGACTTTCACAAAATGGGTTAACAAACATCTTAAAAAGGTAAGTGCATAAACGAAATAAAAAGTGAAAAGCAAGAGATTGAGAGGTGATGGGGAGAAGACGATGAAAATATAAACAAAACGAACATCATCATCATCATTATCAATAAAATCATTGTAACTGTTTAGTTATGCAAAAACTATGTATATACTTATAATACCATAGGGCGCCCACATATCTCAAGTTTATGAATTTTTGCTTAAAGTAAAAACTTCTCTTTTTTATCTCAATCGCATTGCGAGCAGCATTGGAAATATGCCAAGGTAGTATTCGAATTTTAAAGTATTTAACTTATATAATTTTTCCATGATTTTCTCAAAAAAAATGCGATCGAAAAAATATGTTTCTAATTCTAATTAATTTCACAGACTTACACAATGCTACACGTTTGTGTAACCACAAATGGTATACCCTGTTGTTCACAGTCTGTAAGTTCAAAAGCCAAACAGTGCAACTGTGTAAATAAATGTTGTTGTTTATGTTTGCCTTATTAGTCAGAGATCAGTTATTTCTTTAGTTTCTTTCTACTACATTTAACGAGTTTAAGATCTCTTTTTTTTTGATGCTCTTTCGTTGTTGTTTTGTTTTTATTTATCTAAACTAAACGCACCAGCTCACAAAAATAAAATCTTTATATGTTGTAAACACTTCCTAACACCCTGCATGTTTTCAGTTTCCACAGTTATTCTAACATATATCTCCATATCTTTGACTATATTTCCTCTTTGGGTTACTTTTCACAGGCCAATCGACGTGTTGTGGATTTGTTTGAGGATTTACGCGATGGCCACAATTTGCTTTCACTCCTGGAGGTGCTATCTGGCGAACACCTGGTAAAAAACTTTATCATATTGTAAATCTCTTGAATGTCATTCGTAACTTAATTCACTTTCGTACAGCCGCGAGAGAAGGGAAAAATGCGTTTTCACATGCTGCAGAATGCGCAAATGGCGCTGGATTTTCTACGATACAAGAAAATCAAATTGGTTAACATACGCGCCGAGGATATTGTGGATGGTAATCCCAAGTTAACGCTGGGACTGATCTGGACAATTATATTGCATTTCCAGGTGAGTTTTCAAGTGATTCGTGTTTGATTTGAATATAAATGGAGCAAGTTTTCAAGTTTGGGGTTAGGTTGGGATAAAATTATTATTAACTGGAGTGTTTTACAGGGTATATTATGAGCATGTATTCTATGAATATATACTATATATAGATTTATAGATTTATGAGTGAATAAAAGAGAATATGATTGAGATTTGATGGTATATAAGATTTATATTTGTTAATTTGACCTAACGAATCTTAATCCTATAAAGTTCTGTTACCTCTGCAGTTTGTGGAAAGGTCTCTCTTAACTGAATACTCGCTCAACGAGCTGCTTTCTCTCTCTCTCCATATTTTAATTCCTGACTTTATCAACTTGTTGCGTTGTGCAGTCACTTCCCTTTCCAGTTATAAATGGAGCATATGTTGTATAACTGTGGGCAACTCTTGCCCAACAAGTCTTTTAGTTTCAAAGTCAGCACGGTAGGCGCCCACACACAGACACTCACACACACAAACACATAGACAATTGGGCGACGAAGTCGAGCTTTGAAGGTGACCCTCAAATAGGTCGCCCAATTCGTGAGATCGTTAACAATTTCGTTTTCATTTGGGCGTCTTTTTGGCTTTGATATTATAGTTTATTATAGTTATTTTGTTATAGTTTCGTCATCGATTCATTGAGAGAGACAACTGCAACAGCGGCCCACACACATGTGTGTGTTTGTGTGTGTGTGTGCATGTGTGTTGTTTCAGTTAGCTCTACTCCTACTCGAACAACGCAGCTGTTATTTTTACAGCTCACCTCACTTCTCTCTTCCCTCCTCCACCAGCTTCTTCTCCTTCTCTTAATCGGCGACTCTGTTGACTTATTTTGGCGAATGCGGCGCTGCCTTTTAAGGTAGCCCGTTCACCTTCTCTTCACCTCTTTGCCGCCGTTGTCTGACACACATAACCAAGTCCAAGTGGCTCTCAGTTGCTACAGTTCGTCAACTGTTGTTGTTGCTGTTGTTGTTGTTGTTGTCCACAAGGCCACAACAGATCGAACAAGACACTTGGCCAGGCCACCTACACAGCCCCGAAAAGTTGAATTGAGAGCTAAGCTGAGCTGAGCTGAGTCGGGTGCGTGCCTGAAAGGAGAAACTGAAGCCTTTGAAGGTTTAAGAGATGACAAGAGATAAGATGGGGGGAGAGAAGATGAGATGAGATCGGAAAGGAGAGAAGAAGAGATCAGATAATTCTTAATTTGCGAAAAGAAAAAGAAGTAGAAGTAGTGTATGAGCAATTTAACTGACTTAAATAGAAAAGGTTGACATCCTCAATAACTGAAGAGTGTTGCCAGAGCAGAGAAAAGAAAGAGAGTCTTAGTGTGTCTTAGTTAAATATGTTTAACTCGAACCCCGATATTAATTAGTAAATCACAAACTGAAGTTGAAACGCTATTATTTTGTACCCAATTAACCTACTGAACCAATTTAAAACATAATAATAAAATCTTTTATAATAATATTTATTTATTTTAATATGTACATAGTTATAAGTGCAACTTACAACTAGACCTTATGTGAAGCTTTGGCTGCAATGGCCTTAAGCTATTTACAAGTGAGATGTGTATAATTATACTAGATTTTGTGGAATATGTTACTGTGTTTTGTTAACTATATTTTGTGTTTATGTTAAATCTGTATTTATTTTTTTTTTTTTTTTTTTTTAAACCATGCCCTCCCCCGGGATTCGAACCCGGAACCCCTGTATAATAGTCATACGCCTCAGATGACTCGACTACAGGGGTCGGCTTTTATAATAATAACCTCACATACATTGTTTCAAACGAACTTTTGAAGATATTATACAAATTATATAATGTCTATTCGGAGTTTTTTGTATGAACCGTCATTACAATCTTATCAAAGAAGGCTAGAGCAGTAAAATTGTTTGCATAAATACAAATAAGAACCTGTCCACCTCATAGAGGTGTCCGTAAGGAGAGTTTTCACTTTATTTAAGGCGATATTCAAGTTTCCAAGTACTTTCAGTTTTTAGTTGTTATCTAACTCTTGTTAAAACCCAACTTCAACTACAAATTGTCGTAGCTTATCACTAACCAAACTACTCTAAAACCAGTAAGAAAAGCAACAGTCGCGCAAAACGCGACAGTGGGATACCCTTCGACCTATGTTCCCGTGTAGTTTAATTTGTTAAATTCATACACATATGCATATGTACATGCTTTGAAATTAATCCCGACAGATGGCGCTCGCGCTTCGCGCTCGCCCGCCTCTCTTGTTAGCTGACAGAAGCACTTGGTGTTATGCTCATACTTTCTTAAATAACTTCTGTGATTATTGTCCGATCGGATTGTAATTTTGAGACTACGTAGATATTTCATTCAGCTTAGTATATGTTAAAGTCAGAAAGTTGTATCTTTTATACAGCGCTTACAAATTGAGTTCAAAAATTAAATTATTGATTTGTGGGGGCGGTGGGCGTGGCACCTAACATTTGAAATAAACTTGATCTGCGCCGAATACATAGGAACCTTCATTCCAAATTTGGTGTCTCTAGCATTTATAATAGCTGAGATCTGTGTGTTCATCTGGACATCCGGACATCCGGACATCCGGACATCCGGACATCCAGACAGACAGACATAGCTCAATCAACTCGGCTAGTGATCCTGAGCAAGAATATATATACTTTGTGGGGTCTGCCACGCCTCCTTCTGCCTGTTACATACATTTGCACAAAGTTAGTATACCCTTTTTTGACCATTTTCAATGGTCGAAGGGTATAAAAACCTCTTTTAAATGATCAACCATACGCGAGTGATTCCTGTTTAGTTAGCGCGACTACAACTACAAAAGTGACGCTTAGTCATTCAGCAATAACAACAACAGCAACAACAATAGCAACGGTCAATGGGCAGCGTCGTTGTCGTTGTCGTCGTCATGTCACACATTTCCGTCTACGAGTCTGGCTCTAAGTCAATATGTGTGTCAACAACAGCAGCAGCAACAACAACAACAACGACATCGATAAAACTAGATGCAATTTAAAACTCGAGTATTTCGTAATTTGTGACGGCGCATGCCGCACGCCGCTTGTTGTTGCATGTTGCACAGTTGCATTCGGAGGCGGCTCAACTTGATCGATGGCGCGCATAAATGCTCAATGATGCTGCTAGTCAGTCAGTCAGTCAGCCAGCCAGCCAGCAACAACAACCGCAACCGACCATGAGAGGCAGCAACAACAATGAGTACAACAACAACAACAGCAACAACGAAGCGAGTGCGCGACGCTGATTCAATTGAGGCAAACGAATTGTAAATCACTTGGCAAATGTGAAACTCAATCGCGCGTCATTTACTGTTTATGTTATTTATTATTCTTCTTGCTGCTATCTCCTCCTGTCTGTCTCCCTCCCCCATTGCCATCTACGTCTCCATCATCCTCACTCCTCCCCAGGCCCGAGTAACTACCTTACTGATCTGATCTGTCTTGGCTGCTCCCTCTTTACAATTGTCTCTGAGCCAAGGATTTATGTATATTGCGGCTTGCAGTTGTTGCGGGTGTCTGTTGTGTCTGTATCTGTATGTGTAGATGTGCATGTATCTGTATCTCAAGCTGTAGCTGTATCTTTAGTCGAGTCTTTGTCGTCTGATGTCATGCGCTGGCAATGCAAATTTGCGACGCGACTTAAAAGGATATTTCATCTTGTTGTGCTTATTATACCCTCCAAAATGGCCCAAAATGGGAAGGGTATCCAACAAGTTTGGCAATCGCATAAGTCACAGCAACTAAATTGGGTAGAAGACAACAACAACAAACATAAAGAACACTCTTCAATTAGGTGCAAACTTAGGCAATTGTTATAAACAAGGCACCCCCGTCAAACGAAGCTCTGAGTTGACAATTCTTATGATCTTTCAACGATGCTGGCACAAAGATCACTCTTCAATGACGTGCTAAATTAGATACACTGAGTTGAACTGAATCTTTCTGTGCTCTTATGACACAATGTTTATTTATAAGAAAGTTACTTGCATTCAAATCAATTAAATAGCGCACACCATTTTGTAGGCCAATGTGCAATACTCGATTCAATTTCAATTTCCATTCCAATCTGATCGCACAGGCGAAGCCAATAAATTGCCAAGCAATTAGCCAGCAGCGACCGGGGGCATTTTGTAACGCTGCTTAGCTATAATTAAGTTATAAAAATTTGCCGTAAACCTAATCGACGTGATCTATGAAACACCCACTGGCACACAGTGGGGAGGGAGATTGAGGTTGACTTCATTGAGAGTTCTCGCAAAAAAGCAAAACTAACAAACACCTTCACCTTGACTTTTAGCTAACTTCCGTCAGCTGGGAAATAACTAAACTATGTTCGTTGTTGTGGTTGTTGTTGTTGTTAAGCTTAGCGCTCAATTGTTTAAATTAAGCACAAAATGTGAAAAACACAAACTAATATAATAATTTATGACTTAAACGGCTTGCAACAAAGATATGCGCGACAAGCAGTTGCGCTGTAAATCTAACAAAAATATAAAAAAGGTTCTTCATCCACTAAAATTGTTTCTTCAATAGATTTTATGTTTAATTTCCCATTTCAAGAAGTGATTTAAATGTTGGTAATTGTTGTAGCTTTAGAACTGCACCCACAATTCAATGTTCCATAGTTTGGTTTTTAAATCAAATCTAAGTGCATTCTAGAACCCCCCATGTGCCACACTCTCTAGCTTACAGGGTATACAAACGTTGCCGCCGGCTGACGACTATTGCAAAGGAATCTGTGTCGAATACGCGATGCTGACAAACGTTTTCATTATAATTTTGTGGCTAATTTTCCAAGCAATTTGCTCATTATTCACTGCTCGTTCAGGTGTTTTTTGCCTCTGCTGCAGATACAGATGCGGCAGCTATATTTGGGCAGATTACCATAAAAACAACAGCAGCAGCAGCAACAGAAAGGAATGGCATATATAATGTTTAGCTAATGCGGCCAGGCGTGTTAAGTCTCAGTCTCTCCTTGAAAGAAAGAAAGTATCTGTAAGATACGTTTGTATGTATGTACAGTCGAACAATACTTGAGATACAGCACTCACGTCATCGCAGGCTAAAGTTGAAATTCGCTTGGATGATTTATTCAAAAAATGTCACGGTGTTACAATAAAGTCAATGACAGAACGCCAGTAGCCTTCAAGGCAGGTGGAACTGAAACAATGAGACGAGAGAATTATCTTAAAAAAGACAAAAAAAAACAAAACAAACGAAAAACAATAATAAATGAAACTGAGTGAAGAGCTATTTTTGACAGCGTGTTTATGACATCAGCACAGTACTGACCCTATAAGAAACGAAAGACTTCAACGCAAGCAACGAACTTGCTGGAAATGCACTTATTTGTCATGATTTATGCCACCATACAACGCTATATATGTCTGTCTATCTATGCTTCTGCGTGGGCCCAATCAATACAGATATCAGCATCGATAACTAGATAAATATATATATATATATATATATATTTATGTCTCTTTCTATATCTGTTAACATAGTCATAACATTTTGAATGTTTGCCGCGCTTCGTTCATTAATAAATCGAATGCCAGATTTTGCACAAATATGGCTCGAATGCCTGCAAACTGGTTGCTTGAAATTCGTATATATATTCTCGTACATATATTCGTTTATACACTCACTTACTCTGCGGGGCAGACAGCGAGTCGCAACCACGCAAAACATTCCGCATTTTCGTATGCAAATCGTAAGCTTTCCATATAAGTAAAGATTGAATCAAATCGAATCGGATCGAGTACTTATTTACACGCGGCACAAACGTGTTTCAATTCACATCTAATTAATGTGAATGAATGCGAGAACAAATACAAATACGTGTGGACACACACACACTCAGCACATCAGCATCGAGTTCTAAGTAAATAGATTATAATTTAATTGCTGACGAGCCCACACGATGCCGCCCAAGTGAGGACTGTGACAGTAAAAGTCAATTGGAATGTTGTTGCACCGATTTGGTGGGCCCACACTGCAGCCAAAACATATAGTATGAATACCAAGAGAATACCAGCTGAAACAGCTGTTCATTTAAAGTTGAAAAACTAAGGTTTTTTATAGTTTTCAAAGTCAAAATTTGAAGAGATTGCAAAGCATTTACTAGAAAAAGGCTTAGGACAAGAAAATAGTATAGTAATAGTAGTAAATAAATAGTTATATTAAATTGTGTAAAAAGTAAATGATTATTTTCATGTGCATCAAGTAAATTATGAACTACTAGTCACACTGATTCCCAACTTATCTTGTAGAATATCATAACCGACTTTGTCATATTGCTATGAATAATTTTAATTCTATTCGATAGAATTAAAGGGAAAGCATTCAAACTACATTTAAATAATGTATTAGGGATGAATATCGGTAAATAACTATCGATATTTTTTGATTATTATTGATAGTTTATCATATCTACAATAATATTCAGCATATTGCATTAAAAATATTGATTAAATTTATAAGATATGCAATTTCTTATTATGGCCCTTTCAAGGCACTATTAATATGTATAAAATATATATCTCTAGTTCATAGTTAATAGTTCTCAAACTCGGCCTGCACTATGTCTGTCATGGAATTCGCTAAAGTAAACGATAATGCCAACAGATTTGTTTCGTATCAGTTTCCAATTGCTATGCGGGATGTGCGACAAGTGTTTAGAATTGTAATTGCGATGGCTCTAATTGCATGCGCATCATCATCGAGCTACTGTTCGGGACGCACTTCCCGGTGGTTACGTTTTGTTTACCCACCACAAACAATCAAACAAAACAAAACGCAAACTGCAAAAGTGGAAAAGTGGAAAATATGTTAGAGCTGTGAGCTGCTCAAATTACCACAAATTACACAGATAATGTGCACATTTGTTTACACGCTTGCATCATATTGGGTATTAATAAGTCGGAGACAGAGCAGGGCTTAGTCTGACTGTTTGCCTTTACATACTGACGGACTGACTACTTTTCTTTACTAATTAGATTTGCAATTCTATTGGTAGCAAATAGAGGTATGTAGCTATTACACTTGAAGAAATTCAAGGCATGCAAAGGAAAGTTAATGTGATAAACAATTTGCTAATTATCGAAGTTCTTTATTATGTTGTTCTTTTTAATTAGTTCCTCTACACTTTCCTGTATTCTTAGATACATAATCTTTATTTTTTTGAGTGTATAAAAAGGTTCTCTCTCTCTGTCTTTGTTGACAGTCACTGCAACGTCAGAAGTATTTATTAGCCAGTTTTCAGTGGCAGTGTGTGTGTGCGAGTTCGAGTACCTGCACGAGTACTTCAATATGTGCGCAGTATGAGTACCGGATAGACATATAGCCGTACCGTACCATAGCCGTACTCGTACTCGGAACAGCTGTAGTAGTTGTCTGACTTTTAGCCAAGTAGGGTTGGCCACAGCAACATGTAACATGCTAATTACCCCAAGCTTGGCTGCCTTTCCCCCCTCATCGAACTGTATTTGTTTTTGGTGCGAGTGAGTGAGAGAGTGAGGTGCCTCCACATCAATCAATCGCTGTGGCATTTCCCGTCTAGTAGTATTGTTGTAAGTGTTGCATTTATAGAGATTTCAACACCCACTCGCAGATGGCAACACAATTACACAGTTTTTAGACATTTAAACGGGCATGCGAGGCCCGTGTGCCGCTGACAGTTTGTGCTACCTTTTAGATCGATGCGTCGGAGGCGATTTGAATTGTGCCCTGAATGCGTTTTAATTATGGCCATATAATATGTATATATATTTTAGTACAGTTTAAGATCACAGTCAGCACGCCCAGTGACGTTTCATATTTACAGCGTTAATTTATAGCATTGTTTAACGTTCTCTGATAGATTGGCATTATAATTGTTTACAATTGCTTGACACGTGTCTGGGCTTTACTTACTAGTACAAGACTGAATGTGGGACGCAGTTGGGCCCTAAAATATTTCTAAAGTGTTTAGTATCTTTTAGTACAGAGTGAAGAACATAATTTGTGAATATAATCAAAGTTAAGAACTTCACTCTTCGACTAAGTAAAGTATTTTGCTTCTTGGAATAATTTAGCAAACTTTTTTTTAAGCTTGTTTGGAGATTTCAGAATCTTTGAGTGTTAAGAAATCCTTTATATATTAACTATTCTTTATCTATAATAAATACTTCATAAAGTTCATTCCAACTGGAGTTAGTGTACCCATTGAGTGTTGTTCCCATATTTGGTACAAATTTAGTACAACACTTAATGATCTAGGTACCAAATTAGTTGTTCGTCTGTCTCTCCATCTTTCCCATTATAATGGTTGCCATTTCGTTTGAGTTTTCAATGGTTTCCCAGCATTTTGTAACCTGTTGATGGTCTCTTTTGCCAACTACTTCTTTTTCTTTGCTCTCTCTCTCTCTTGCTCTCCCTTGTGGGCTTTTGTTTTTGGGGTCGCCAGTGCCCAAGCAACCTGACCAGCTGTGTAATGACTTTGTCGTGATGTGTTATGAGATTCGAAATTCAAATTGCTGGCTTCATTTGGTGTTTTTGGACTCTGCAAGAGATGTCCAAAATGAGATAGAAGGAAAATGTCGTGGGGTCATGAAACCGTCGATCGGATGTGATGTGATGCTGTCCTATATCTCTACTAATTAGTTGTTGTACCGAATATCTTTCAGTTGATTTGCGATCACACAAACGTTGACCCACTGTGCGTTGTCATTTAATCACGCCGTAAAAAACTTGTCTTGTTCTTTCAATTTTATCTGGTTTTTGGTTTGAGTTGTTGTTGTTTTTTTGTGGTATTCTTATTGTTATTATAAACAATTCTATGCTGTTTCTTTGCCCTCTCGCTCAATTTGTTGTTGTTGTTGTTGCTGCTGCTATTATCTTTGTCTATTTCTGGCAGCAACAAAGTACTTCTACCTGATGTCGTCGTCTCGTTGGCGCGATGACGCAGCCCAAGTTGTTTTGGGAAGGTGAAAAAGAAGTGGGGAAAAAAGAAGCCAGAACATCGCGCAGAACATGGCAAATCTTTGCTACCAGCGACAACTTTGAAGTTGAAGCGCCAACAACATTGTGTAAAGTTCTTTGGCGGCATACCCTGTAAACTGGCTTCTGGCAAGTGATTAAAAGGGGTAGATGTTGCTTTGATTTCAATGGATTTAAACGTAGAGTAAGGTTTGCTAGCTTGTTCTTTACAGGGTATTTGCTGTTCAAGTAAAGCTTCATTTCTTGACAAGTTGAAAGTTAAAGTGGCACAACATAAAAGTAAATTGGAGAGAGAGAAAGAGGAGAGTAATTGAAGGGATTGCAATCGATTATGGCCTATTAGAAAGTTTGTTTAGCTGGTTGCATTGTGTACAGGGTATATGCTAGTCAAATTCAGCTTTTTTTTCTTGGCATTGTAGATGTTGAGGTGCCATAGCATTAAAGTAAAATTCTTTTAAGTCAAACTGCCTTTTATATGGAAAGACGGAATGATTTAGATAGATTACAAAGTGTTTACAGAGTATTCTATAGTCTGGTTTCTTTTTTCACATACCCAGTAGATGCAGAATTAATAAACTTTAAAGAGAGATGAGTTCTTGTTGAGTTCTTAACAGGGTATCTGTCAGTTGAGTACCTTGCACTCTAACGCAATTTTGCTCTTGTAACCTTCACTTTGTCCAAGTTTGTTGTTGTTAGTGTTTAAATTGTTCTGCGTTGGCAGTTGTTGTTGTTGTTATTCTTGTTGTGTTGGCGTAGGCGTTGGTTGCCACGGCTACCACACACACACACACACGGGTTACCTGTAAACACATACATGTGCACATACGTATGTACATACGTCATGCGGCATGTAGGTGCTGCGCGCTTGAAGTCAGCTATCCATAACGGGGTTGGCTGCTGGCAGCGACGTCGACAGCGACGCCTAGTTTACACACACACACAATCGCACGCACGACGGCCTGTCAGCACGATCGCAATTCCAATTCCAAAATACAAAACACACACATTGAAATATTTTGAGCTTTACTTTTGGTACGCCAACGCCAACAGCGCGTCGACGCGACGCCGGCACGGCATGTGCCAATTCCGTTTCGTTTCTGTTTCTATTCTCGCACACCTGACGCCGTCGCCGCCGCCGGCGTCGTTGTTGACTGCGCTGCCAGCGTCAGCAGCAGAAGCGTAAACACCTGGCCAACACTTTAAGCGTTTTAACTTGGCCCGATCGCGTTTAGTCGTCGTTGTCGAGTCGCCCGCCGCACACATTTGTTGCCCCATTGTTGTTATTGTATCTAGATACATATGTAAATGTATCTGCAAGTCGTAATCTGCAGAATCAGGAGTCAACTCTGAACTCTGTTCACGTGTATGTGTGTGTAAAACAAAGAACGAATCGCGCGCGAAAAGAACAACAAGAAATTGAAATATCAAACAAAACTCAAATAGTTTTGAAGTGCTGCCCCCTTAAAGTGAAATGAAAGACACAAACAACGAACTCTTTTTTTGTGGCATGATGTCACAATCGGGAATTTCAATTTCCATTTCAATTTCAATTTGAGGATTTATATCTTAACAGCTAACAGTCGTGCCTCCCCACTCCCTCCCCCCACCATATACCCAAATGGGATATTAATGCGCACTGCTGCAATCGTTAAACTTGATTTATTAAATGCGCCGCCGCCGGCCGTCGTTGTCGTATCTCGTATCAATTGAATTCAATCTGAACGTTCTTGTTGCAATTGAACTCAATTTTGTTTCAATTAATTTTTTATGACGAGTTCATTTAAGTGATGCCACAGCAGCACTGCGTATGTGTCTAGGGGACTATGAGTGTGTGTATTCTCTGTGTGTGTTCGATGTGTCTGTGTGTGTAATGTGTGTGTTCTGTTTGGACAACAAATGCAATAACATATTGCTGTAAATGCTGTAAATAATGACGTGCCTGGCCATATGATTCCCGATTTAAGTTGCTCATTTGCATGCACTGCGAGAAATTGTATGTGTAGTCAGTATAAAAACAAAGAAATCAGACAAATTTCATACAAATTTAATGTTTTTTCTTTTGTGATCTTTAATTTATTAATTAAACAGAGTAAAAGATGACAAGTTATATAGTTATCTTGCATAAAACTTAGTTGCCAGCTATTGATTAATACAAATATTAATTTATTTATTAGTATTTGTATCAAGAATTAAATCATATCACAATAGTGTAGCCAGTTTGATTGCCCTTTAAGGAATAATCTTATGAAAAGTTATGATCAGCATTAAGTAATACAAGACTTCATTTATTTGTTAGTATTTTAAATGCTATGCATCACTGATGTTTTCAGGTTGTTCAACCTCAAGTAATATTTAGATGTATATATAATATCGTATAGGTATATGTGTCTAATATATTACACACTTTCCCTGCTACGTCAGCTGACACACTTCACTTAGCATTTCCTTTAGTTCTCGCAGTGCAGCAAGTGCAAATTTAGCTCTTCTCATGTGTGTGTGTGTGTTCTGGTTCAGCGCACGTGTAAAAAACAGTGAAAAAAACTAAAGTAGAAAATAATAATTTCTGCTGTCAGTTTTTTGTTTCACTTTTATCGCTTTGCAATTTGCAAAGATCTTTCCCCCATTTGCGCGTGAAACAATGCAAATTTAGGCAAAATTAATGTAGACAGATCTATAAACAGATCTCTTAACTGTTGTCGCCTTCAAACGGTAGCCAAGGCACCCATTAAGGCAATGTGCACAGAACGAACAGATGCTGCCGATCGTATGTCGCTCCATCTCTGTCTCACTATCTATCTTTCTCTCTCTCTGTATGTTGCTACTGCAAAGCCATTGAAAATGTCAAGCTATTAACGCCTCTTAGTGTCGCCTCCGCAGACACTTAAAGCCAGATCTTTAGTCTTTAAAGCCAGCATTTGGCGTTTGTCTTATGTTGTGTTGCAATTAGCATTGTGTGTGTGTGTGTTTGTGTGTGTGTGGGGAGGAGCTGGTGACCGCCATGTCACGCATCTGGTGTGCTGCGCAGGCGTCACCTTTCAATGTTTCAATGATATCCAAATGCTTTTCGGGTGGGCGCACATTTTGGCCATGCCCGCCTTTCAAACACTTGACGTGTTGTTGTTGTTGCTGTTGTTATTAATATTATTTTTATTATTTGTTGATGTTGTTGTTGCTGTTGAACTTGAAGCGATTTAAAGCAATGTGAGCCTTGCTCAAGCGCAGCTGTCAGCTTAGTTAAATGCGGATTTAACAATTATAAATAGAATATTGTATATAAAACTTGAAGAATTTTATAGAATATTTATTATAAAGAATATAGCCAATGATAACTAAATACATTTTTATATTTACTTAATAATTTACCAACATTTTGCATTTTAAACTCGCTGAAAAACACTCTAAAATCAGCGCATAGGCATAAAATGTGTGTTCCATTCTCAAGCATTCCTATGCGAAATTAACTCTGGCAACACAATTAGCTCTCTTGTTGCTCAATTGTTATTGTTGTTGTTCATTTTGTTGTTGTTGCTGTTGTTGTTGGCTTATTATGTTTTTTAGTCCCCGCGGCATTGTCGGGCCCTGTACATGAACTTTTAGCTATGGCTGTTTTTCTCCTTTTATTTTTGCGAAAAGCAAAAGCTAGAAAACTATGTAAGAAACATTTAATTCGGCGTGACGAAATTATGAATACTCTGTCATAATGATAAATTACTTTTGTATTATATATTGAGAGTTTGTTATGAGTAGAAAAAATATTATACAATATATATTATTATATGTTGGATATCAATTGTATAATGATCTTTTCATTAGAATCTTTTACATTGTGAATATTTTCAAGAAGCTTATTAGATAAGAAGAAATATATATTAAAATTATGAGAATTATATTATAATTTATGTTCTTTAAAAATAATTTTTGTAAGATCTTAATAGTCTTACAAGTTATTCTAATACAAAATGAAAGTCTAACAAATTGTACAACAAAACTTTAGTAACTTTTTCTAAGAGTATCGCAAAAAAGAAAAAAAAACCCCATTGAGTTAGATAGTTAGAGTCTGAGTCTGAGACTGGGTTGGGTTGGGTTGAATGGATAATTATGTGTACGTACAACACATAAATAATTCGCTCATCAGCAACAACACCAACAAGAACAGCAACAACAATGTGGCAACCCTCTCTGTGGGTGCCCAAGCGGTGGCAACAAATGTCTAGGGCAAAACAGAACAAGACATCCGGTGATGATGATGACGATGCCGGTTCCCGGTTGGGTCTGGTTGGGGCTCTCTGTCTCTCTCTCTCTCTCGCTCTGTAAAGAGGGTCTATGCCGGCTTTTGACTTAATTAAACGCAAATTGCGGTGCCGGCAAAACGCGAATTGTCTGTGAGCACGAAAAGTGCTCAAATAATTAAAATCAAATTGAAATCACGCACAAAAATAGCAAACGAGAAACGAAACGAAAACGAACACTTAAAAAAAAAAGAAATCTAAATACGAAACAAAGTGAAATTGTAACGAAAAATCACAACAATCATTTATCGATAACACGTTGAGGATAACGATAACGATTAATCAACACTGGAGTCCCAATTGGAAGCAACGCAATGCATTCTAGCTCGAGTTCCCAATCGACGCTGAAGCGAACGCAGCAGTTGGTGCGACAGACGAACGGTTCGCAGCCCTACGTCACCAGCGGCAGCGAGGTGGTGCATACCACACGAGGACCCGCCATAACGACCAACATCGATGACTCTAGCCTGCGCTATCGGCATGAGACAAAGCGCGAGAGAACTGTTGAGGCTGTGATAACAGATTATCCGGGCGTGGCACCATACGGCAGCGTTCCACACGAGCGAACCAACTTTGAGCGCACTGTAACATTTCAGGATGCAGTCGACGGCGGAGGCAGGCGACCATCCGATTTCAGTCGCGCTCTGGTGCCCTCCAGCACCAGCGGAGGAGGCGGCAGTAGCAGCAGCAGCTATCAGCAGGTGACGCGCAATAAGCGCATCTCCACCGAAGTGCTTGGCTCGAGTGTGGAAAGCACAAAGACCTCGCAGCGGGCGCCGAACGGGCATCGACGTGTGACCACGCACATAGTGCGCAAGGTGACCACGTTGAGTCGCGCCGAGGAGAATCAACAGCCGGCCGAGGATCTGTTGCCGCCAGCGAAAATGATACGCAGCTCGGAGCTGGAGTATCGACGCGCCTTGCCGCCGGCCATTGAGTCGAGCACGCAGCGCAGAGAGGTAAAGAAAATAGGAAGGAAGGGGAAAGGCAGGCAATGAATGAAAGGAAAGGGATAAAAATAAGGGAAGGGATAAGGAATAGGACAGGAAATTAGACTCTGTGGAAATAGTTAACTTGCTCCATGCATAGGTTACTTCTACATTTCTTTAACTAACATAAATCTCTCTGCCCCTGCACAGATCTCCGATATTGTTGTTGGCAAAGAGGACAACGTATCCGCACGTGAGGCCCTGCTGCGCTGGGCACGCCGTTCGACAGCTCGGTATCCGGGCGTGCGTGTCAATGATTTCACCTCGTCGTGGCGCGACGGCTTGGCCTTCTCGGCTCTGGTGCATCGCAACCGACCGGACTTGCTTGACTGGCGAAAGGCAAGGAACGATCGGCCACGTGAGCGTCTAGAGCAGGCCTTCCACATTGTGGAGAAGGAATATGGTGTGACGCGTCTATTGGATCCAGAGGGTAAGTTCAAGCACAGCACAGACATATCATGATCTACTGCTAATCCTCTTCTCTCTCTTTAGATGTGGACACAAATGAACCGGATGAGAAGTCACTGATTACGTACATTTCATCACTGTACGATGTATTCCCCGAGCCACCATCGATCCATCCGCTGTTCGACATGGAGTCACAGCGACGTGTGCACGAGTATCGCGATTTGGCGCAACAGTTTATCTATTGGTGCCGTGAGAAGACCGCGTATTTGCAGGAGCGTTCGTTCCCGCCCACGCTGATCGAGATGAAGCGTCTGCTGAGCGATTTGCAGCGTTTCCGCAGCGAGGAGGTTAGTGCACGCAAGCGTGAGAAGTCGAAGCTCATACAGATCTACAAGGAGCTCGAACGTTATTTCGAAACTGTCGGTGAAGTTGATGTAGAGGCCGATCTGCGACCAGATGCCATTGAGAAGGCCTGGTATCGCATGAATACAGCACTGCAGGATCGTGAAGTGATTCTACAGCAGGAAATCGAACGTTTGGAACGTCTGCAGCGTCTGGCCGATAAGGTGCAGCGCGAGATTAAACATGTAGATCACAAGTTGACAGATCTGGAGACACGCGTCAGTGAGGAAAGTCGACGTATTGAGCGACTACATCCAGTGGATGCCAAGAGCATTGTCGAGGCACTCGAGACAGAGATTCGGCATCTGGAAGAACCCATACAGGAAATGAACCAGGACTGCCATACACTCAACGAGGGACGTTATCCGCATGTGAGTGAGCTGCACAAGAAGGTCAATAAACTGCATCAGCGTTGGGCTCAACTGCGCACCAATTTCCACACAAACCTGGTACAGAAACTGTCCGGTTTAAAGTTTCCCGTCCATGAGACAACTGTGACGCGTCAGACGCGCATGGTGGTCGAGTCCCGACAAATCGATACGAATCCACATTTCCGTGATCTGCAGGAGCACATCGAGTGGTGCCAGAACAAATTGGTGAGTGTCTTAATGAGTAAACCTTTTGTATACTCGTATTAATCATTCGTATTCATTCTTTATAGAAACAATTGCTTGCCGCTGACTATGGCAGTGATCTGCCATCGGTCAAGGAGGAACTGGATCGTCAGCAACACGAACAGAAGATCATCGATCAGTTCCATTCCAAAATACTCAACGATGAACGTCAACAGACCAAGTTCACGGGTGATGAACTGAATCTGTATCAGCAGCGACTCAATCAGTTGCAGAAGGTCTATGCCGAGCTGCTTAGCACCTCGACGAAGCGTCTATCCGATCTGGATTCGTTGCAGCACTTCCTTAAGCACGCCTCCGATGAGCTGCAATGGCTCAGCGAGAAGGAGCAGGTGGAGATAACACGCGACTGGGCGGACAAACAACTCGATTTGCCTTCAGTGCACAGATACTATGAGGTAAGTTTTGGTATAGAAGGGAAGCTTAAGACTTGCAGAGGATAGAGAAGAAAGAAGTAGTTGGAATTATTGGAATTGATAAAGCTGTACAATTTTGTATATCTCTAACTCCTATGCAAGTAATTGAACCCATCAATTCATTCCCATATTTATACCATGTCTATATAATCCTATTACAAGCGTGCATTTGGTAATGGCGACGAGGTAAGAGAGATCGGTTTTAATAAATTTTAAAGAAGATACTTTTATTTTACAAATTAAAAAGCAACCAACCAAGTGCACTCGCTAAACCCTTAACAAAGTTAACTTTGCTAATCAATATTCCCCCCTCTCTTTCCGTTTAGAACTTAATGTCCGAACTGGAGAAGCGTGAGATGCACTTTGCAACGATACTGGATCGCGGTGAGGCTTTGTTGAATCAACAACATCCTGCCTCGAAGTGCATTGAGGCCCATTTGACGGCACTGCAACAGCAGTGGGCGTGGCTTTTGCAATTGACGCTCTGCCTGGAGGTGCATCTGAAACATGCCACGGAGTATCATCAATTCTTTGCCGAAATCAAGGACGCTGAACAATGGTTGAGCAAACGTGATGAGATACTAAACAGCAAGTACTCGCAGTCAGATTTCGGTCTGGATCAGGGTGAAGCGTTGCTGCGTGGCATGCAGGATTTGCGTGAGGAGTTGAATGGATTTGGTGAGACTGTGTCGCAGCTGCAACGGCGGGCTCAGACCATTGTGCCGCTGAACAAGCGACGTCAGCCCGTCAATCGACAGGGTCCAGTGCAGGCGATTTGCGCATACAAGCAGCAAGGTCAACTGCAGATCGAGAAGGGTGAAACTGTAACATTGTTGGATAACTCGGGACGTGTCAAGTGGCGTGTGCGCACTGCAAAGGGGCAAGAGGGACCCATTCCTGGGGCCTGTTTGCTACTACCGCCGCCTGATCAGGAGGCCATCGATGCTGCGGATCGTCTGAAGCGTCTGTTCGATCGTTCCGTTGCACTGTGGCAAAAGAAACATTTGCGTCTGCGTCAGAACATGATCTTTGCCACCATTCGAGTCGTCAAGGGCTGGGACTTTGATCAGTTCCTTGCCATGGGACCCGAACAGCGCACGGCCATCAGAAGGGCCCTGAACGACGATGCTGATAAATTGCTCAGCGAGGGCGATCCCAATGATCCGCAGTTGCGTCGCTTGCGTCGTGAAATGGACGAGGTCAATCGATTGTTCGATGAGTTCGAGAAGCGCGCCCGAGCCGAAGGTGAGTTTTGGGGAACAGTTAGAGAGAGAGAGAGAGCGTGTCTACTGCCCACTCTGGGCGTGGGCGTTAACTTGGTCGCGATTCAATTGGCGGCGTTTGGCCAGCTGTCTATCAATTAAGCGCTTAATTGAATTGAATTTAATGCTCGGCCGAGTCGAGCAGGAAGATTCAACTTAGTCTCGAGTCTAAATTCAGAGGCACAACAAGTCAAGCTGTCAAGAAAATGAAGAAACTATTTGCGGGTGCCAAGACGCGCGGTAACCAGTGCACAACTTCATAAAGTCTATGCTAACTAATATTCCTTCTCTCTATCCATTCACTTTCTTCACAGAGGAAAGCAAACAGGCCAGTCGCATCTTTACCGAGGAATGCATTGCAATCAAGAGCAAACTGGAGGACATGGCACGTGAGTTAGATCAGATAATATTGGCCCCATTGCCACGTGATCTGGACTCACTGGAGCATGTGCTGGAGATACATGCGGATTACGAGCGTCGTCTGCAGTTGTTGGAACCAGAGTTGAAGCATTTGCAGGAAACATTCCGTACGATTGCACTGAAGACGCCTGTGCTTAAGAAATCGCTGGACAATCTGATGGAATTGTGGAAGGAACTGAACACACAGAGTGGTTTGCATAAGGATCGCTTGAAGCTGTTGGAAGCCTCGTTGGCCGGTCTCGAGGATAACGAGCATGTTATCTCAGAGCTGGAAAACGAATTGGCCAAACATCAGGATCTGCCCTCGACGGCAGAGGGTTTGCAGCACGTGTTCAAGCAGCTGACGCACATGCAGGACATCATAACGCAGCAACAGCCGCAAATGGATAAAATGAATGATGCAGCAGATCAGTTGGGACGCATGGGTGTGCCCACCAAGGTGCTGGGCGACCTGAAGCGTCTGCATGCCAACGTGGAGCGCCTTAACACGCGCTGGAGTGCGGTCTGCAATCAATTGGGCGAAAGGTAGGAAAGCTATTAAAAAACACAAGTGTTTTCCTTGCACCTGTTTGTGTGGAAATTTCGAACGCTTCATTAAGCCCCGCATCTGTTATACTATACTCCCATATACGTCTCTATTAATACCTTCGTTATTCACACCGAATTTATACCATTTTCAGAATGCGCTCATGCGAGACGGCAATCGGACTGATGAAGAATCTCCAATCGAGCGTGCAAGTCGAAGAATCATGGGTGGATGGCACTACGGAACGTCTGTCCGCAATGCCCACAGCGACTTCAGCTTACGAATTAGACGTGAGTAGACGCCGATTAGTACTTTCCATAGAGTTGTCATTGAATTCTTATTATAGTTTATTATTATTATGATTTATTATCATTTGATAGACATTTTATTTATATATCAGATTTCGTACTATAAATATTTTTTTAATATATAGAATTCACTTAGCCACCCCCTGTCCCACCCTGCCCTGTATAGTTGACTCAGTTTCCCTAGTGAGAGTTTTATCTACAGTCCCAAAAAAAACAAAACACAAAGTATATATAAAGATGTTCAATATCAATTTTGATACAAATGTATATAGAAATCGAAATCGAAAGCGTAGTATTTGTATCCCGTCCCGCCTCGCCCAAAGTAGTTTTGCTTAACAAATATATACATATATATATCTTTGTCGGGATCAGAAAAAAACAAAACTCGGTGTTGGACATGTTATAAATGTCTTCTATACTTGTTAATTGTCCACGGAAAAAAAGAAGTGTCCAAATTGTACCTGTACCAGCAACTGTATAGTCTGTAGTACAACTTGTCTAATCCCATACGAACGTAGAACAGATGTCCGTTGCTAGACATCTACACACACACATACACAAACTTATATACAATATATATGACTATTAAATGTGTATATATATATATAAATATGCTTAGATCTATGTGTCGTCCCCCACACCTGTAAATTTTTTCCAACAATTAGTATATTATTTTATGTTTTCGTAGTTTTGTTTCCCCTTTTGTACTTTAAGTCGCACCATATATTCATTTATTTCACCAATTTCCATACCACATGTCATATGTAGTATTTTATTTGTACTCGTATTTGTAGTTGAAAAACTAATTGTATATGTATTCTTGTCTAATTTCTTGTATTTTCACCCCACAATCAATGAACAATTTCACAAATCACACACTATAAAAATTTAAAAAACAAACAAACGACACAATCAAATAAACAAAATCCAATCAATCAATGAAACAAAAAAAAAAAACAATATAAAATGAAATTATGTGGTTCACAAAACAATGAACACAAACCGCACACAAATGCTATCAAACCCCTCGCTATGAAAATACTATATAACAAATATATATAGAAACTGCTCGGAGCTGCAATCGAACGAAAACCAAAAATCGAAAATGTCAACGTGGCTGGAGGAAGACTAATACGCGAAGCTAAGGTAAAAATTTGTATGACTGTTTCTGGTGTGAATGAGTAATAATGTATATAGACAGTTGGTATAGAAAAGAAACTGGAAAAAAAACTAGAGATTAAACACAAGCCAAAGATCATTAACGAAGACTGAGAAAAGATAGTCTGATTCGATATAGATTTAAAGAGATTTGAAACTCCTTCTTAACACATTATATTTGCTTATCTTGTCCAGTTTCTTTCCCTGCCTAAATGTCTATATATATTTCCTTTGTCTGTATGCGAATGATTGTGAAACTTTTGATCAATCTCTATTTCGATCTCAACGATATGTTGTGATGCGAATGTCCTTAGCTGACTGTCCCTATTTCGTATTGCTCTCTATCTGTCTTTATATACACAACTTTTCCACTATATTTAATGCTTTTTACAACAACAACAACAATAATGTTTTCGGGGCTCCGTTATTGGAGCCTCAAGATTACAACTAAAGTAGTTAAAACAACAAAATACTTTTGGGTACAAGGTGCGTCAATAACACTGGGGTACAACAACAAAAATTCTTACAAAAACTGCCTACAACAAATACTTATTGACAAACACAACAACAACAACAAAGCAAGCAAACAAACAAACAAACTTACACAACAACAACAAACAATTAAAAAGCAATTGTAATCAACGTAATATCGTATTGATTAATCAATGAAATAAAAAGCACTAAATATACTATAGACACTATATATAGAAACCACAGAAACCCGTTCCCCTCTCGAATATAAATTTGTTTAACCCAACAAATTACTAACATAACATTTAACCGAAATTAACTCAAAAACCCAACAAAAAACCAACAACAACAACAAACTACGATATCGAATTCGCCGTTGGATCTCGTTATGGAACAATCGTATTAAAGATTTACGATAGTAAATGCCTACGCTTTGTGGATTGGTTACTTGAGGCACGTCCATCGTTCTCACCGCCACGTCGCGATCTGCGTCCGGCGGACAGCGATCCGGGCGCTACACTGTATTACAGCCAGCGTTTGGACAATCTCAATACGAAATACGATAGGTTGCTGGAACAACTGTCACAGAGGCTAAAAACTGCAATCGAGGTGAACGGCAGCGTTGGTCTGGTGAGTATCTACTCGACTCATATCGATGAGGCCTCCACCTCCAGCCTCTCAATCAAATTTGCATTGCGAGTGAGAGCAATCACGAGAGAGAGATAATCTTGACGCCAGTTTCTAATTTTAGATACGATATTCAATTGTCTAGCAACTGTCAAAAGTCTCATTACTTATACTATATAGAATCGTTCAATCTTTTTTAAATCTGCTGCGACTCCGAGAGGTTCGCAGGTTCAAGTTCAGGTTTTCAAAGCTTTCATTTTCTTTAGTGCGTTCTATCGCACTCTGTGTCTGGTATCCGTATCTGTATTTTGTGTATTTGTATCTGTATCTTTGTGTCAGTCTGCCTGTTCTCCGTATGCACTGTTATTATTAAATTAACCTTCACTGAATAATGACATCAGAGAGTGTCAACGTTGAAAAGTTGCCTCATAAATCAGCGCTTGATTAATTTATAAAAACAAATTTAAGCTATGTTTTTTTCTATATTATTAATAGTTTCAATTTTTCGCTGTTATTTATTTGTTTTGTTATTGTTTCTCGTGACAATCGTTTGTCTAATGTGCACAAATTGTGCATTTATTATAACATTATTTAAGATGATGTGTGCTTAGAATTTTGGAACTACATCATAATAAATAAATAATGCTTGCGCTTTCGGCCAATTAGGCAAATGAAGTCAACTTTTCAATTGAAAATTCAACGTTTGATGTCAACATATTTCGCATATTTTTGGCTTCTCTTTGCGGCGAGTTCTCTAGGAAATTCAATGCCAAAGCGACGGCAAAGCGACGTCATCGACAGATCATTGTCGCCCCTTTGTGGCTATAATTATATCATCTGTCAACTCTTAAGTCGTTGTCGTTTGGCTATATTTGCTTAACTGGTTTCTGTTGTTTTTGTGTGCCCCTTCTCTATACGATATTCCTTTAGATATATACCTTTAGGTATATATATATATTTGTATATGTATATTTATCTTCTACGAATTGCAATTAAAAATTCGATTAAGCTGGCACTTTGTCCAACTGGTTTTGTTTTTCGAATATGATGACGACTTAAGACAGACGAACTTTGTTATAAACAATACAAACGGGAAGATAATATTTGTAGGTGTGAGGAACGATTGAGGCAGGGAGAAATATGGTAATAATATGATGAGGTAGCAAGAGAGAGATGCTCAAAAGAGAATTTCCGGTAGAAGACACAAATATAATTAATTTAAACATTCCTAAAGAATACAACGTGAATTTCGCATATAAAGTTAAAAGAGAATTCCCAGAAATTGCAAATATATTTTAAGCAGATGTTTCTTAAGATTAATGTAGATATTTGCAAGATGTTTCTTATAGCAATATTTCACTGTAGTTCAAAAAAGCATTACTCAAGCTTACATAATTGTGTAAATATTTAGCCGATAATTAACATAAGTTAAGTTGAGGATAGAAAGAAAGGACTGTTGGGTCAGTAAACCTTGGAGTGTTTGTGTATTTGTCAATATTTGTGGAATGCTGATATTGTATTGGACTATTTCAGAAGGTGTTATTCGCCGCAGCTCTGAAGAGGCAGTGACATCATGAATGTTGCCAACTTCAACTGCCATTGCCAGTTTAGAGGCTTAACTTGATATGCATATATAACATGGGCGGCGATGCTTGGCACATTAAGTAGACTAGACGATTTAGAAGGTTAGACAAGAAACCAGTTTGCCTTTTATTATTGGTAGTTTTACGTATCGAATTTTGTAACTTCAGCAAACGAGAGCGAGAACAGTAGGCACAACAATAGATTGTTTGATGCTGACTCTTCTCTCTCTCTCTCGCACTCTTTAAACTTCCGCGTATTCGTTTCATAGCTTCTTTTTAATGGGCATTACGAATCTATCTGCCTGATGTTAATGAAACCGAATGGTTTATCACAACAACACTAGCAACAGCTGAGCAATTTACCGGCATTTTTGGCAGCTTTCGCTCTCAGTTGCGCGCTCTCCAAAAGCTCAAAAAGCTTGCGCTCTCTTCTCTCATTACGGACTCAGTCGGCGACGTGCCGCAAACAACGAATGATTCCGTCGTTGTGTTTCCAAATCAGTTCCGAATGCGACGTGGTTGTATAACGACGTAAACAGAATTTACCGCGTTCTCAAAGAACATTTTACGCGTGTGTGCGTGTGTGTGTGTGCGTGTACGTGTGCCTTGTTGTGTCGTCGGCACAAAGGCAAAATTTTACAAAAAATACCTCAAAGTTTGCCCTTTGAATTCATTTGTTTGTGATATAGTATAATATACCATATATACCATATGAGAGTGTCTTGTGCATTTTGCTAAATTAACGATGTAAGAAAGAAAATATCGAAAGTCTAATGAAATTAATTGTAGAAATTGTTCTTAAATGCAGATAGGGCCGGTCCCGCAACACGCATACGCCGTGTATGCGAATAGAAAGTGCGATTGTATCTGTATCTGTAAGTGTGTGTGTGCTGAATTGAATACGGAATCAAGCATGCGGCCGCACTGGCCTGCTTTTATTTGTTTAATAGAAATTTAAATTTATTTCGGGTTTTTTTTTCTATGCCGTATGTCGCCCTCCTACGTAAGGTCCAAATGCGACAGAAATGAAGTCACCGCAACAGCGAAATAGAAATAAAAGCTAATAGAATCGAATTGAAGTGTGAATTGTGGGGGACAGTAAACCAAATAATATATTGTATATAAGAAGCGAAGCGAAGGAGACAAACAGGCAGAATAAACGAACAGAGGCATAAACGAACGCATGCAATATTCAGTTAGCCTTGAATATGTCGCAAGAATCCATATGTTTATTTCGGTGTTAATGAAAGAGCAAGAGACTGTGCGAGAGACACTGCGTAAGACTAAAAATATTTCATTGTTAGAGTTTACACAAGAAGCGACGTGAGTCAAGAGCTAGTTAAAAATAAAAAGCAACGAACGGCTTTAAGAAACAAAAACAGAAACAGAAAAATGATAATAATAATAACAACGAAGCAGTAAAAAGTCAATTAAAGCGAAAAAGAAAAGCTCTACGCTCCGACTATGAGCCCATTAAAAAAAACTGACCATTGGGACAGGCCAACTGACCTACACACACACACACACAGAAGTAAATACACACAAATACATGTGTGTTAGTTAGGTCTTTGTGACATATGACAGCTATAATCAACGACTGCGATCGCCTGTCAAGGCGTTGAGGTCCCACACCTAATCTAATCTAACTAAACGCATTTTGAGATGTAATTCATCAAAAATAGAGAGAAGGAAGTGGGAGGGAGAGCAAGAGGAGCCGCCTCTTGTCGCTGATTAAATACACTTTGAATACCAAAGTATTTCGAGCATTTCATGCTGTCGTTTTGTGTGTCTCTCTCTGTTATTTATTTGTTTGGCTTATGGTTTTTCACATGTCATTGCGCTTTATGTGTGTTCCTTCCCTTTTCCTTTAGTTCCTGCAGTTTATCGATTAAACTCGCCATCAAATTCGGTCTCTTTGGTTATAAATAATGTGCCTACAAATGTCTCACTGTATGTTTAGAATGATAGCAAAAACGAAATGAAAGCGAATGTATCGTGCAACGCCCTGTCGCATCTTTAGACTATTTCTGTGTCGCATGCCGCATGCTGCACTCGGCGCTCGGCACACGGCGAAAAAGCTCTCGGCTAGCCGGCGCCTTAGTCATCTGCTTTATACCTAAAAAAAAAAAGCGTGTCAAGCGCAACTCATTCAAGCACAGGAGCGGTACGAGGGCACTGTCGGGCCTTGCCTGGGCCGAGCACGTAATGGAGCACTGCAAAACTGCTTCAATTAGTACCATTTAATCGTTGTTGTTGTGGGAGCACGGCAAAAACAAAAAATAAAACTTGTTTCATATTGAAATTTTTGCTCTGATGACATCATCATTATTCGCTGTGCTCATTCCGTTTTGTGTTTTGTTATTGTTACTCTTAATTATAATTTATTTGTTCGCTAACTCACTTTTGTGTGACCTTCAGCAAGAGTTTCGCTTTTAAATAACTTATCTGAACTTCTTTGGGTAAAAGAATGCCGCGAAAAACAAATCAGAAACTGTTTATACCCAAGAACAGTTCAGAACATTAATGGAATTATCTGTATAATGCAAACACTTCTTTGTAGAGAACACGTTAAGAGCTTCGATAAAAATGACTCTTTTTATTGCGGTGCAATTGAGAATTCTGTTGGGGTCGCTCGTTTGAAGTAAGACCACATGTGCATGGAATGAATCAAAGCCTTAAAGATAAAACTTAATTGCAAAGATTTTGTGATTGTCCGTACGATTCTCTCAACCGTTTCGGAGTTGAGTGTAGAGAGTACTTGCTTTACGCATACTTTAGACTATATACGACATACAGTATATCGTATATCGTATGGCATTTGCACAGAATACTCGTACATAGCGTAGTTCTTATGTTCTGAGGCCCTCGACAAATGTAGCGTCATTTCTATTTTCATTAAGGCTCGGTTGTGGTATGTGTAGTGTATCTGTGTATTGGTATGTGTTGATAAATATATATATGTATATGTATTTACTTATACGCTGAAAAGACCGCGTTGATAAGTGTTTACGATTTGCCGGCGTTCCGGTGAATGTACTGCATTTTTGTTAGCGGTGAATGAGTAGGGTGTCTGTTTCTTTTTTTGTTTTTTATTAGTCAGACATTTAGGCTCCACTTTGATTATCTAGACGGAATTTGGGAAAGTATGAAAAGCCGTGTGTAATTAACCCTTTCGGTGGGTTTCACTTGTAGTAAGCATAAATAAATAGTATAAATTTGCAGGCTATAAATAGAAGGCCCCATTGTTAATCAGTAAAACGAAACAGTTAATAGGAAACTCTTATCGAGAACCATTAAGCGCTGTCATAAACATTGCAAGTCACACACACACACAGATACAATCAAGTGAAATAAGTAAGAATTTTACTTTGAGTGCAATTCTAATTTGTTTGACCATTCAATAAATCTCGCAGTGCATTGAAGAAGCAACAAACAAACAAAATCAAGTGCCTAAACCTGACCCAAACCCGACTACAACCACAACTACAACAACAACAAGTGTTACTGCTGACTATGACTTTGTCAAATTGAAAGAATCAAAAGCTTTAGCCATGCCTCAGCATAGATCAGGTCGTAAGACGACCAAAACAAATACCAAAACACAAACCACAACTGTCCAAGTGGCAGAGGAAAGTGACTATGACTTCGCGTTCGAGTTTCAGGTAATAAAATAGAAAACTCTTTCATCCCTCCTCCACATGCTCTCTCGCAATGCAAAACGAAATCCTCAATATAAATATTTAAACAAATAAATAATAAAATATTGCTAATGCCTCTTCTAATACTCCACTCACTTTAGCAATATGCTGAGAGTCTACAGAAACCGCTGAAGACCTTTAGAGTTGACTTCAGTGCGGGCAGTGTACCAACTGGCGAAGGTTACACTGCACGCCCGGAGGATCTCTATACCACTACATACAGCACAACACAGTAAGTTGACTAGGCTACTTTACTTAGGCACATTGCTAATTCTATTAATTCTTTACAGATTCAGTTCAACGAAAACAACGAAAAGCTCTTCGAAGAGCATCTACAGCAGCGATGGAATCGACGCAGCTGGAGCAGTTAGTCAGGATGCGGGAGCAGAACACACGCCAACACAGTCCCAGATACAGTTTAGCGAGATACGCAGCGGTCTAAAGCGTCAGCCGGGCAATGGCACTTCAGTGCTGGATATTGCCGGCATACGAGATCCGCGTACAGGACGCGTGCTCACCATTGGCGAGGCCATACAGTTGCGTATACTTGATGTGCGCACTGGTGAAATGCTGGTGGGTGATCGTCGCATCACATTGGAACAGGCTGCCGATCAGGGATTGATCGATGCGCAGCTGGCCAGGCAGCTTTTACAACCGGGCGCCGGTCGCGATGCAGCCGGACGTGAGCTGTCGTTGCTGGAGGTTATACAGCGCGAGATAAGCGAAGCGGAATCAGGCTTTGAGACGGCCGAGAAACGCATCAAGGTAAACAGCACAGTCACGGTAGAGTCGGAAGTGACATCATCACCAGAGAAGCCACGTAATATTGTCGACGCCATTTGTGCGGGAAGTGTGGATGCCAAGACGGGTCTCTATCGCGTCAAATCGGGACAAACCATTAGCCTGGCAGAGGCGTACGAGCGTGGCTATCTGATACGGCACGAGTCGGTGACAATCAAATCGAATGCACTCTGCCTTAGCGATGCCATAGCCCATGGACTGGTCGACACGGCTGGCTGGATAATCGATCGCAATTCCGGTGATAAGTTCCGACTGGACTCGGCCATAGCCAATCAGTTGATCGATGCTAGCGTTCGCGAGGTAGTCGATGCGAAACATGACGTGAAAATCACTCTGCAAGCGGCCTTGCAATCGGGTATACTTAACGCGAAAACAGGTCGCTATACGAATGAGGTAACCAAAGAGAAGCTTAGCTTCTTGGAGGCGCGTAACCGGCAATTGATCGTCAAACCGTATACTCTGAAGGACATTTGTGATTTGAATCTGCTTGACAAACAGAATCTAATCACAAGTCCGATGCGTCGCGAGAAATTGAGCATAATGCAAGCGATCGAAGCGGGTGTTCTGGATGGTAATCAATTGAAGTGCATTACCAAGCGAAAGGGTGAGTTGATAACGCTGCAGGAGGCCATTGCCGATGGCATTGTCCTGCCGGCTGAGTCGAAATATCGGGATTTCATGACTGGCGAACTTATTAGTATACCTGAGGCCGTCGAACGTGGCCTAATTAGTTCTGTGGCGCAACGATCGATTTTCGATATCGATGGTTTCAAGGATTTGCGCAGCAATGATTATGTTAGCTTTAATGTGGCCCTCTCGCGTGACATTTTACGTCGCAAGAGCACGGGCTTTGCCTTAGAGACAGCTAGAGATAGCCTGGTGCCCCTTGAGGTGGCCGTCGGGGAGAGTCTGGTGCGACAGGAGGTGTATGAGATGTTTAGTCGCGGCATTGGGGTACATAATGCCAGTGGCAAGGAGCTTAGTGTCTTTGATTTGGTCTATCATAATCTGATAGATCCGAAAACGGGTTACCTGCTTGATCCCAAAACGGGTGAGACTGTGCCACTGGACACGGCTATTGAACGCAAGTTCATCACCCCAGAGGGTGCTTTGCTGCTGAGCAGCCTGCTGAACATTACCCTGACCACAGAGACTGTGACGAGAACGATTAATCGTTATGTGACCATACGTGCCGGCTCCCAGGAGCCAGGAAGTGCAGGGGATACTGTACTTCTAACCTTTACCGAGGCTGTGCGACAAGGTTTCATTGACGAGGACCGACAACTGTTTAAGGATCCCAAAACTGGCAACGTCTACTCGGTGCAGCAAGCTCTCAATTATGGTCTGCTTGTGCCGGATAGCAATCAAACTGTGCCGGAGCCAACGAACCGCAAAAAGACAAAGTCAACGATTACAATAGTTACCAAACAAATCATTCCCGAAGCGGAGCCCATTAAACTGAATACACAACACACGAAATATGTAGAAAAATCTGTGGAAATTCCCATTTCCCAGGAGCTTATCAAGCCACAGCGTGTCGTCTCGGACTTCATTAACATGGAGAAGAGCAGCTACATTGAGCAAAATGTGACAGAGAGACAAATCATGGAACTGCCGCCAGGTGGCTGGCGTCTCAAGGATGCCATCGAACAGCGTCTGTTCAATCCGGATACAGGCGTGTTCCATGTACAGGGCACAGATCGTCTGGTCAACTTTGAGGAGTGCATCGATAAGCAAATTATCAACAACTTATCTGTGGCTGTCATTGAACCCAACACTGGTGACAAGATATCTGTTAAGTCGGCCTTCGAAAGGGATATCCTAGACAGTTTTGGCAACTATACAAACAGTCGGCAGCAGGTGCTGGGCATGCGAAGTGCAATTGCAGAGGGCAAAATTGTACTGGAGACAGTGCCGGCAACGCGAGGAGCCAATCAAAAGACAATCTTACGCATAACGAGGGTGAACAACATGCCTGATGTACTGGAAGTGTCCACACCTCTAAAGGATGCTCCGCCACGTTTCGTTGAGGTCAATACATGTCAGCGTGAATTGGCTTCACCGGAACCATTGCAAATTGCGCCAGGAGCCATTTATGATCCGTCCACGGCATTAGTTATTTTTACACAGAACGGCGAAACGGAGAACATATTCGATGCAGCGCGTCAGGGATTGATCGATGAACAGCTTATTAAGATTGTCGATCCAAGCAGCAAGCAAACAATTTCTGTCACGGAGGCCATTGCACGTTCCATCTATGATCCACGCACGGCCACAATACTGAATGCTGAGGGTCAACCGGTCGATTTGATAACAGCAACCAAACTGGGTCTGCTGAGTGTTGTGGGCGCGCCACTTGTTGCCGCAGAGGGTGCTCTGCGCACTGTACGCTTCGTTGTGGATCCACGCACGGGCGAACAGATCCCCGTCGAGGTGGCCTACGAACGTGGCATTGTCTCGCGTGATCAGTTGCAACGTGGTCGCTCCTTTGACAGTGAACCCCAGACGGAAGAGAAGGTGGTGGTGCTACAGAAGATGCGTAAGATTATACTAAAGCCACGCGATGCGCTGCGTAAGGGAATTATCGATGAGGAGACATGCAAGATACTTGAGAACACGCGCAACTTTACCAATCCTCAGGGTGAAGTAGTCAACATTAGCGAGGCCCTCAACACAGGCCTAATCGATGGACGCCGTGGACAGGTAACAGATCCTCAACGGAACCGTGTGCTCAATTTGCGTCAGGCTGTCGAACAGAAGATTCTCGATCCTGAGCAAACCAATCACATTCTAATGCCACTGGCAAAGAGTCTTTCTATACCCAAACTGGAATCACAGGGCCTTATTGATCCAAAGACACAGACCATTGTACACCCGGAGAGTGGCTATCCATTGAGCATACAGGAAGCCATTGTTTGTGAGGTACTCGATCCACATTCCAAGCTGCAGAAGCCCTCCAAGTGTACACTGGAGGAAGCCATCGAGCAGGGCATCATCAATGCGGATGAATCCACATTTAGCTACAAAAACAAAACTCTGAACATTTCGGAAGCCATACAGGAAAAACTCTTCGATGTGAGCTATGACAAGCAAAAGGCTAAAGTGGAAATTCCACCTGTGGGCATGATATTCCCAGTTGCTGTGGAGAAGAGTCTTGTGGAGCCAACAAAGCGCGTGGTGCTACATCCGAGCACAAAGAAGCCACTGGCCATTAAACAGGCAATAGAGGATAACTTCATCATGTCCATACCGTATGCACCTCAAGCGGATGCTATTGAAGTGGTGACAGCAATGGAACGTGACCTTATCGATGTCGCAGCACAGACGTTGGTGCATCCCAAAACTGGAGAGATAATACCACTGAGACAGGCATTGGAGACTGGTGTGCTGGTGGTAAAGCCTTTGTCTGATTTTGTTGTCACACAGAAGCCCATTGCAAAGACAGAGGTAATGGAGACCCTTCGCGCTGTGCACACGGTGACCACCAAGACAATCGAACTGATGCAGGGTTACGTGCTTATCTCCAACAATGAGGTGCAGAATGTTAATACGGGCGAAGTCTGCAGTCTGGAGAAGGCTAAGGAACTGGGAATTTTGCGTGAAGAAGAAACGACACGCGAAACAAAAGCCACAGCTGGTGATAGTCCCGTCCAGGTGGATGAAACACCCACAACTTCAACATCAACCACAACAATAACAACATTGCCCAACGCAAGGGAGCAGACGGTGGTCGTCGAGGAACGCACACAAACCGTTGTGGCCAGCTCAGAAACACGTAAACAAGAAATGCAAGTGGTCAGCACCACAACACAAGTGACAAAGGAATCGTCGCCGGAGACCGAAGTTAAGTCCAGCAAGGAACCCTCGAAGACTTTGCAAAATGTTAAGGAAGCTGCCAAATTGGGTGCACTGGGTGTAATTGCAGCCCCAGTGTTGGCTGGTGGTGCCATTTTCAGTGGTGTGAAGAGTCTCATCAATGCGGCAAAGTCACCTTCTGAAGATACCAAAACAACTAGCACAACAACAACGACAACAACAATTACCAGCGCCAAGCAGCCGCAACCAGAGAAACCGCAAGTCAGCTTCATTGAAGAGGAGCGCAAGAGTATTGAGCAACAACCAAAGCTGGAACCACAACAAGTGCCAAGTGAAGTTGAGAGTCTTTTGCAGAATACGGAACAGTTCATTAGCAGTACAACTGCCAATTTCATAGCCAATGAGCAGCTGCAGCAATTGCCAAAGGAGCCCAAAGTAGAAGAAGTATCAGCAACGTCCACAAGCTCAACAACAACAACAACAGTAACAACTATCACTACCTCAACAAGAGAGCAAACAGAGCCAAAACAAGTAGAGGAAACCATCGTGGTTGATGAAAAGAAATCAACACCTATAATCAAGGAGCCAGAGCAGCAGAGTAAACCCAAGGAAGAACCTAAACAACAAATGGAACAAGTTATCGAAACCGTCCAAACTGTAATCAGCAAGGAGACAGTGCCTGAAACGAAAGAGGAAGTCAAACAGAAGCCTACACAGAAAGAAACTACACCGGAATTAGTGACGAAACCGGAGCCCAAGCCTAGAACGACTGTCAAGGAAGAGGTTACCGATATTCCACCACCCTTCACAGCCCCATTAGCGCCTTTCGAAGATCAGCAGAACAAAGTTACGGATATGAAGGTAACCGAAAGCGTAAGTGAGGAACCACTCAGTACGGGCTCCATTACATCTACCACAACAACAATCGTGACAACAACAAGAACAGTGGACGAACAGCCTGTGATTGAAGAAGTTACCGAAACGAGAGTCACCAGTCCAACAAAACCAGAGACAAAACTGGTTGAACCCGCCGTCCAAGTGCCAAGCAAAATTGAAGAGCCAACTGATGCAGGTGATTCATCTGTGTCGAGCAATGTTGTAGAAGAAAAGGTGATAACTGTAGAAGAACCCACAAGCACGGAGTCTTTAACTACAACTACCACTACAACAATAACCACAACAACAATAACAAGCGAAGAGCAGACGCCAGAAAGCATTGCGACCATTACGGAAGAGGTTAAGGAAAAACTCATAGAAGAGCCCAAGGAAAAACCTGAGGAAAATGCAAAGCCAGAACCGGTGAAGCCTACTGAAACATTTAAGGAGAAGGAGATCAAGGAAACCCCCATTGAAGAGATCAAGGAAAAGCCTATTGAAGATCCAAGTGCAAAGACTACAGAAGACTCCAAGAAAACATCTACAGTAGAGCCAAAGCCAAAGGAAGAGCAGGCTATACTAAAAGAAGAACAACCCACTCCTTCTACTCAAACTACAGAAACAACAACTACAATAACCACCATAACACAAGAGACACAAGAACCACATCAACCTGGTGCCTTAGAAAAAGTGAAACCTGCCGAACCAACATCAGAGAAACATCAAACAGTTGTTGATTTCATACAGCAGGAGAAGACTCCAGAAAGTGGCAGCCACATCCTACAGAATGTAAAGGATGCTGCTAAGTTGGGCGCTTTGGCGATTGTTGGTGCACCTGTGCTAGCTGGCAAGGCCTTAGTAGACGCCTTGACTAGTGAGAAGGCACCAAAACCAACACAACAGATCACCGAAACTGTCAGGGAAGAATTACTGCCAGTGGAACAGAGCTCAAGTAGCACCACAATTGTTACCAAGGTGACAACAACCACAACAACGACAACCACCGAGTCGACGCCAGAGGATGAGGCGCGCGATACACTGGAGACTCAGGTAACCAGCATAGTCGAGCATACTGGAAAACGTGAAGTTCCCATGACCTTAGCCATTGGTGATGCTATTTCCCAGAAGCTGATCAGTCCCGACGAGTGTCAGATCATTGTGGATGGGGAGCCGCAATCGCAAAGTGTGACAACGCTGCTTAAAGAGGAGCAGCTCAGTCCGCTGGATGAGGTGCAAATAATCGATGATAAATTGATAGTACTGCAACAAATTAATTACCTGGTGGATGTGGACACCGAACTGACACCAGAAAAGCTGCACGAACTGAACATTTATGATACGAACCATCAATACTTCATTGATCCCTCGACTGGACAGAAAATATCATTCCAAACACTTGTCTTCGACATGAACATCTTCAATCCGGAGACGATACTTGTGAAGAACTTCAGTACAGGCAAATATGAGACATTGGCTGTGGCTTTAGAGCGTCCACTATTGGATAAACACACCGGTCACATGGTTGATCCAAAGACAGGCAAGAAAATACCATTCTTTGAGTGCATTGAACGTCAGTGGATTATACGAGCCAATCCCGAGGAGCAGCGTCCTGCGCCGATTGAAAATGTCATGATTGATTCGCAGACTGGCAAAGTTGTCCTTGACGATGGTCGAGTTTGCTCCATTGTTGAGGCAATCAACAGTGGCAAGCTTGACATTCAGTCGATATCGGTGCGCGACCCAGTTAGCGGTGAGGTGATTCCCCTGCGTATGGCAATTGAGTTGGGTGTGGTAGACATGCAGACTGGTACGGTCATAGATATACAGACACTGAAGGAGATACCCATGGAGCAGGCCTTCCAATTGGGTTTCCTTGTGCCCGGCGCACGCAAGCCCATCTCACTTGAGGCAGCCGTTCGTAAGGGTCTTTATGATCCAGAGACAGGTAAACTGTATGACTCAGAGTCACAGAATCAAGTCGATGTACAAAGGTCTATTGAAATTGGCTTAGTTGATCCAAAGATCTCGTTGATTGTCGATACGGTGACTAAGAAGGAGCTCAAGCTCGATTGCGCCATCGAGGATGATCTTGTGCTGCCCGCCACGGGCCAGATAAAAGACAATAAGAATAACACTCTGGTACCCTTTGATGTGGGCGTACAACAGCGTCTACTGAAGACGGACAGTGTAACGTGGAGCTTGCCTGAGTTGCTGCAGCGTGAATATTACTCGCCCAGCACTGGCAAAGTTTTGAATCCCGTCACTGGCGAAGACATTCTTCTGCAGCAGGCCATTGAAATGGGTTTTGTTGAGCTGGACTCAACGCTGGTCAAGGATGCTGAGCACGATAGGATTTTGCCTGGCAAGGAGGCTGCCAAGTTGGGACTCTTAGACACTGTGCGTGGCACACTCAGTTCGCCCAACATAAGCCTTGACGAGGCTTTCGTTAAGGGTTATCTCATTAGCACAAAGAACCCGTTGTCCCTTGTCGATTGTCTGCTGCGCGGTCTTTACGATCCTTCGACAGCTAAATTCACCATCGATAATAAGCAGCTCGACTTGAAGTCCGCCATTGCACAGAAGCTAATCAATCCCGAAGAGCTGGTGCTGTTGGATCCCAAGACAGAGTCCATTATTTCTCTGAACGAGGCCATTGCCAAGGGCTACCTAGATCCAATTGGTAGCTTTGTCATCAATCCGTTTGCCTCAACAAAACTTTCACTGCACGAAGCACTCGAGAATCGTATTCTGATTCCACCCAAGCGCAAGCGCAGTCTTCCCGATGCCGTCTATCGCGGACTGTACGATCCAAAGACTGGCCAGTTTAGCAATACGATAACCCGAGAGAAACTGACAACTGAACGTGCCATTCGTAGGGGTATACTCGATCCCGATTCGACGGTCGTCAATGTGGGCGGTCATGTTGTGCCCTTTGGCATTGCCACCGAAACGGGCATTGTGGATAGTCAACAGGGTACGGTGAGAGATGGAGAAGACGATACTCAGCACATTGATTTCAAGGAGGCCTTCGATAAGGGTGTCCTAGTTGAGGCCAAGAAACCGCTGAGACTCATTGAGGCAGTAGTGAAAAATATCTATGACGAGACTGATGGTCATTTCGTGGATCCAAAATCAGGAGAAAAACTTAACTTTGCCGAAGCGCTTGACACGAATCTGTTGGACGAGCACAGTGTGCAGATTAGGGACTTCAAGAGTGGCCTTTACAAGCAGCTGAATCTGACACACGCCAAGGACGAGGGTCTTATTGATCCGCAGAACGCCAAGCTACTCTACAACAATCAAACCATGACAATTAAACACGCCTTCAATATTGGCATCCTTATGGATGTGAATGCTCCCATCAGCGTGCAGCGTGCCATCCATCAGGGACTATTCGATGATCGCACTGGCAAGCTAAGCGACCCGAAAACAGGTCGCAAGATCACATTACTCGAGGGTATGCGCAGTTTTGTCATTAATCCGAATTTGCCTTGCTATTTCGATGAGCAAACCGAGCAAATGTTTAGCCTCAGCGAGACCTGCCGCAATGGCATCATCAATCGCAGAGAGGGAGTCTTTAAGGAACCGGGCAGTTCTACTTTTGTTCCACTGGGTGAGGCTTTGAGTTTGGGTCTCATTGTGGACATTGAGAACGCCGGCTTTGGATTGTACGAACTGCTGTCAATGGGTTTCTATGACGTGGCAACACGAAAGGTTCTACACCCCGTGACAAATCGCAAACTGAATTTGAACGAGGCTTGCGTTGAGGATGTTGTGAGTCTTTCCTCTAGCTTGGTCAAACATTACGAGACTGGCAAATACATGCGTCTAGCGGTTGCTCTTAAGGAACAGCTGATAGATGATACCAAGGGCTGTTACAATCTGCCCAACGAGCAGTTGGATCTGCAGACAGCGAGAGCTCGCGGTCTCATCGTCTCAAATCGTCGTCTATTGAGCCTAGAGATGGTGTTGCGTATGCAACTCTACCGACCTGAAACAGGCAAATTCTGTGATCCCACAACAGGCGAATATCTCGATTTGATTGAGGCCATACATTCTGGTTTCATCGATCCTGCGAGTACGGTATTCAAGAATCATTTGACAGGCAAAGAGCTTCCACTGACAGAGGCCATTGAGAATAGTGAAATAGATGTGACCAAGGGGCGCGTTTTTGATCCCAAATCAAAGTCGGCTTATAACTATGATGTGGCCTTCGGACGTGGTATTCTCGTAACCGTGGCTCGTCCCTTGACCGATCGCAATGAAATCGTACGTCGCCAGGACAGCGTTGAGCTGTTGAGTCAGACACCCGTTAGTGTTGTCATTAGCAAACCGCGTGAAATGTCGTTAGAGGAGGCAATCCGTTACAATATAATCGATCCGAAAACTGCACTTGTACGCGACTTCGATAGCTTTAAATTCCTGCCCTATGCCGTGGCCCAGGAACGCGGTCTCGTCGATGTCACCAAGCGAACGCTCGTCGATCCGAAAGCCTTGTACTTTGCCTTCGATCCTACGCTGTTAATCTATGTACGTGAACCGATAACATTCGATCAGGCAGCCGAGTCCAAGGAGTTGGATCTACAAACCGGCATGCTGACCTATCTGCCAGGTGTGAGCACCGAGGATAGTGCAAACGATTCGTTGACTGTCATCGAACCGCCCAAGGTATACACGCTGAAGGATGCTGCCAGTGCTGGTGTCATTGATCCCGATTCGGCGCTGGTCAAGGATTTGGCCAAGGCCAAGCTGGTGCGTTTGCCCGAAGCTTTCCGCAAGGGTCTGATGGATGCCAACAAGGCGAACGTGCTGAACACACAGACCTCAAAGCTCTGCTCGCTGCAGGAGGCCTACGAGAGTGGCCTGATCTGTACACCAAAACGTTCATTCGGTTTGCTAGAGGCAATCACCTTTAACCTATACAACCCGACCAATGGCTGTTTAGTTGATCCCTTCCAAATGCATCCCGATATCATTCGACGTAAGAAGTATACGCTAGTTGAGGCAATAAGCTCGGGTCTAATAGATCCATCCTCAACGATGGTGCGTGATCCCAGCACTGGGGTCATCCATCCATTGGCTGCCGCCATTTCAAATGGTCTAATCGATCCCGTTGCGGGTCGTCTGAACGACGCCAATGATCCCAAGAACAATATCGATTTAGTCAAGGCAGCTGAGAAGGGTTTGCTGCTGCTAGCAGAACAACGGGTAAGTTTCCTTTGTCCCTTATCCTCAGTCTGTGTATCAGGTTTATTACTTTCAATTTCCATCACAATCTCGTATTCGGAAATGCAACTGAAAACAATTTGAAAATTGGAACAACAAACAAATTTACTAAAGCTTCGTTCGGCATGTTTATTTATTTTGGAATTTTATAAATTACTTTACATATTTTTCGGTTTTACAAAGAACTTTTGATAGCCGCGCTCTCTCTCTTTCTCTTTCTCTCATTTATCAGTCGAAAGTTTGTTAAGGGATTCATGATGTTTAAAACAGATTCAAGTGAAATACTCCTGCATCATTGATTGCTTTCAAACTGTCTCTCAAACTAACACACTTATCTCTCAGCTCTGCTTCTCATTATTTGCGATCATTTGTTTATTTGATTTTATTTTGCCTGCCTGAAAAACGGGCAAATTTCTTATATTACAGCGCATGGCATTCAGTTTTATGTTCGTTCATATCGTATAATTTCCATAATTAATGAGATCAACTTTTGCTATACTTGCTTTAAGTTAAAGACTCGACAGCAGAGAAGTCTCAGCAAGTACCATACCATATAAACATACATACATACATCATGCTTAAAATACATGACAGAATCAAAGATCGAATACATCATAATATAATACTATATATATATATAATATATTGTCTATCGTACAATTCATAAAATTGCTTGAACTGGCAAACGCAATGGTCCACAGCACGAATGACGTCGGCAATTGAATTCTTTTACATATTTATATATTGTATATCAAACATATCTCTATCGATTGCTATCTAAATAACAAAAGCCATATACATACATACCTCATCATATATACTCGTACTTCCTATATACTATATACAAATCTACATGCTAGGCAGCATTTCCTTTAGGTTACTTTCTAACCCAACCAGACTGTAACGTTGTAGTTCTCCCTTTATAACATAGTTTATATCTATCGAAACGTTACAGTTTGAACTTCAATTTTACTTAGTTTACTTTAGAGGTAAAACTTACACTCTTATATAGCCCGAGAATCTTTAGTTTTTACATTCTTTTACATATATTTTGTTAAATTGCAATTTTCTACCTATTTTCAGCATACATATATTTTAAACATATTATATTATTTCGTTTGCAGTTTTAATTTCTTTTAAACCAAAAACAAGAAACCCCCAAAAATTAACACTAATAAAACTCGATAAACAACAACAACAACAACCCATTAAACCGTAGTTAGTTTGCCTATACTAAACGTATAAACGTCGATGTAGTTTCTAGTCCAACGTAGTGCTTGCTAATTAAGTAGTTAATGCAAAACAAAACAAAACAAAACATTTGGTGTTTGTGCTGTCCAATTATAATAAGAATTCTAGTATATTCTGTTTACCTTGTTGCTAACTTTGCTTTTATGATAAACCTATAAACCTAACGCTGCCTGCTTAACATAAAAAAAAAAATTGCCTTGCTTTCGGTTATTTTATTCCAGCTTATTTTGTATGTTTGTGTATACATTCCTTGCTATATATATTTTGTGTTCATATACTTTACCTTTCGATTATATGATGAACATTCTCTCTCTTTATCTCTCTATTATATACCCCCTCCATATAAGTATGTTCCGTAACTGGCTAAGAAGATGAATGAAAATTTGTTCTACCAGCTTTCTAATATAATTTTCTTTATTCTCTTATTAACTATTCAAATGGTATTTGGTAAATATATAGCAAGCAGTATTCGAGAAGTTCAACATGTGTGAGGAGAATGTCAACGATCTCCTCAAATGGGTAACCTCGGTCGAACAGAAAATCTCAAGTGTTGGCGGGCCACGTGAAAAGATCGATGAGCTGCGCAACCAAATCAATTCGCTCAAGGTGAACTCTATTCTTTCCTTTTTTCTCAGTGCATTAAGTAACTCCATTTATTCGATCTGTATAGCAAATCAAGGATGAAATCGAATCCCAGCAGCGCCCAGTGGCCACTTGTCTGGAACAAATCCGTCAGATTGTGCTAACCGGTGGCGATGTGCTCTCCGCACCAGAGGTAACCACCTTGGAGAACTCTGGCCGTGAGCTGAGATCACGTGTGGATCGTGTTAACGATCGCACTGTGCGCCTGTTGCGTCGCCTGGAAGCAGGGCGTGATGAGCTAACCAAACTGCGCAGCGAACTGGAAGTGTTCTCAGGCTGGCTACAGTCGGCTCGTCGCACACTGGAGGATAAGGAGCGTTCGCTATCCGATCTGACACGCCTGTCCTCGCAGGCAGACACCATCAGGGAGTTTGTCAGCGATGTGATCGGTCATCAGGCCGATCTACGTTTCATCACAATGGCCGCACAGAAGTTTGTCGATGAGAGCAAGGAATTCCTGGCAGTACTCAATGATTTCCGTACATCTTTGCCGGAGAGATTGCCCCATGTGGAGCCTCTTTCCAGTGCCGAGAGTCCCATTCGGCAGGAAGTATCGCTGGTGTCGGCGCAGTACAAGGATCTATTGAATCGTGTCAATGCGCTGCAGGATCGCGTTTCTGGCCTGGGCGGCAGACAGCGAGAGTATCAAGATGCGTTGGACAAGGCCAACGAATGGCTGCGAAGTGTTCAACCTCGTGTCTCGCGCGTTATCTCGGAGCCAGTGGCCGGCGATCCCAAGGGTGTGCAGGATCAGATGAACGAGGCAAAGGCTCTGCATAACGAACTTCTTTCCAGTGGTCGCCTGGTCGACAATGCCCAGCAGGCACTGGATAATCTGCTCCGAAGTCTTGGTGGTCAACTGAGTCCCATGGAAATCAATCAACTGGAGTTGCCCATTGCCGATCTGAAGAACAACTATCAACAGCTGTTGGACACACTTGGTGAGCACTGCAAGACGTTGGACAAGACTTTGGTGCAGTCGCAGGGTGTACAAGATGCGCTCGATAGCCTTGTGGGCTGGGTCAATCAGGCGGAGGATAAGTACAAGCTTAATCTGCGTCCCGCTTCGCTGATCAAGGAACGTTTGCAGGAACAGATCCGTGAGCACAAGGTACTCCTCGCCGATTTGCAGTCGCATCAGGCCAGCATTGACAGCGTGCAGATTTCGGCAAAACATCTCTTGGCCAGTGCATCCAATGCTCGCATTGCCAAGAAGGTGGAATCCAATCTGAACGATGTTACCGGCAAGTTCGAGAAGCTGTACGAGAAGGCAAACAAGCGTGGCGAATTCCTCGATGATGTCTACAGTCGCCTGTCCAAATATCTGGACGACATTAGCAATGTCGAGCAACGCATGGGCAACTTGCAGGAGGCACTCGATAGCCGTGAGACCAGTCTACTCTCCACAGAGGAGTTGGCTCGTCGCATGCAAGACTTGTCGCGCGATAAGGATCAATTGGCGCCACAGTTCGAGGATTGTGTGCGCAATGGCAAGGATCTGATTGGACTGCGTGATGTAACCGATACGGGTGCACTGCGTGATCGCATCAAGGCTTTGGAATCTCAGTGGCGCAACATCAACATCAGCATCGATGAGCGCGCCAAGCTGTCCAAGCAAAAGGCAGAGCGTCGTCTGGCCTATGAGAGTCTCAAGGATGATGTGCTGTCCTGGTTGACAGCCACAGAGGGACGTGTCAATAATCTGGCACCAGTTGCCATCGATCTGGACAAGATTAAGCAGCAACACGATGAACTGAAACCCATCTGCAAGGATTATCGTGACTATGCTCCAACCATCGATAAGATCAATGATATTGGTGCACAATACGACGCACTGATCCGACCGGAGAGCCCCAACCGCAAGCGCTCCACATACAGTCCAATCAAACGTGCCAGCCCACTGCGACGCATGTCCGGAGACGCCAGAAGCCCCAGCCCCACCAAGGGAGGCATACTGTCGCCACTATCGACTGGTTCCAGTGGATTCGGTAGCCGCAGATCCTCTCAGGATGGCTTCCAGCTTTCTGAGCTGTCTCCGGTGCAGCAGCAGCTGAGCGAGATCAACAATCGCTATGGCCTGATTGGTGTGCGCCTCAACGATCGCCAGCACGAGCTGGACAATCTCAGCGAGGAGGTGCGCAAGCAGTACGAGAACCTCAAGGGATTGGCTCAGTTCCTGGAGCGCATACAACGCCAGGTGCCCAAGGAGTCGGTATCGAATAAGGATGAGGCAGATCGCTGCATCAAGCAGGCGCGCAAGATTCTCGAGGACATGTACGAGAAGCAGAGTCTGCTCGACACGACCAAGGCACAGATCAAGGACATCTTGCGACGCAAGTCTGATGTGCCTGGTGCCGAGCAACTGCGTGTGGAGAACGACAGCATTCAGGAGAAGTGGAAGAATCTCAATGACATTTGCAGAAACCGCATTGCATTCTCAGAGAAGCTGCGTGACTTCCTTGACACCCACGGCAATCTCAAAAGCTGGCTGGACAGCAAGGAGCGCATGTTGACCGTACTGGGTCCCATATCATCGGATCCTCGCATGGTGCAGAGTCAGGTGCAGCAGGTGCAAGTGTTGCGTGAGGAATTCCGCACACAGCAGCCCCAACTAAAGCATTTCCAAGAACTGGGACACGATGTTGTTGACCATCTGGCTGGCACACCCGATGCCCAGGCTGTCGAAGTGAAGCTCAAGGATGTGCTAACCAAATGGGATGACCTGATGGGCAAACTGGACGATCGTGCCAATAGCTTGGGCGGTGCTGCCGACAGCTCCAAGGAGTTTGATGCAGCTGTGAATCGCCTGCGTGAGGCACTGCAGAACATTAGCGACAACTTGGACACGCTGCCTTCGGACGGAGATCACCAGGAGAACTTGCGCAAGATCGAGAACCTCGAACGTCAACTGGAGGGACAACGTCCACTGCTCGCCGACGTGGAGCAATCTGCAGCGACGCTCTGCAACATTCTGGGCGATCCCGCGTCGCGTGCCGATGTCAATTCTCGTGTCGCCGCACTCGAGAAACAATATCTGGCGCTGCAGAAGAAACTCGACACCAAGAAGGCCGAGACAGAAGCCTCGCTACGCGATGGCCGTCACTTTGCCGAGAATTGTTCCAAGACCCTCGGCTGGCTGTCGGGTGAGCTCTCGAATCTGACCGATCGTTTGCTTGTCTCGGCGCACAAACCGACGCTGCAGCATCAAATTGACACACATGAACCGATCTACCGTGAGGTTATGGCACGCGAGCACGAGGTCATTATGCTGATCAACAAGGGCAAAGATCTGTCCGATCGTCAACAGGATCGCGGCGTTAAGCGTGATCTGGATCGCATTCAGCAACAGTGGGAGAAACTGCGTCGCGAGGCAGTCGATCGTCATACGCGTCTGCAGACGTGCATGGAACACTGCAAGAAGTACTCGCAGACCTCGGAGACCTTCCTCGCCTGGCTGCGTACCGCGGAGGATAAGCTTGCGGATTTGACACCTGGCGTGCTCTCGAAGGCAAAACTTGAGACGCGTCTGCGTGATCTGCAGACCTTCCGCAGCGAAGTGTGGAAGCATTCTGGGGAATTCGAGAATACCAAGGGATTGGGCGATACCTTCCTCACCAGCTGTGACATCGACAAGGAGCCGATCAAGGCCGAACTGCAGGACATACGTGATCGCTGGGAGCGTCTGAATAACGATCTGATTGCACGTGCCCATGAAATCGAAAACTGTTCACGACGCTTGGGCGACTTCAACGATGAGCTACGCAATTTGGATCATTCGTTGGGTCGTTGTGAGGATCGTCTTGCTGCCCATGATGCCTTGGGTGGTGCCGCCAAGGATCCCAAGTTGTTGGAACGTGTCAAGGCCATTCGCGAAGAGCTGACAAACTTGAGCAAACCTCTGCAATCTCTCAAGGCGCTGGCCAAGGACATTAGCGCCGAGGCACGTGCCGCCGGCGGAGACGCTGATCATTTGACCAGTGAAGTTGATGGCTTGGCCGATCGCATGTCCGAGCTACAGGGACGTCTCGACGATCGTTGCGGCGAATTGCAGTCGGCTGCCACAGCTGTCTCGCAATTCAATGAGCAGATGAAGGGACTGGGCATTGATCTGAATGATCTGGAAACTGAAATCGAGAAACTCTCGCCACCTGGTCGCGAAATCAAGATCGTGCAGCAACAACTCGATGATGTTGGCAAGCTGCAGCACAAGCTGGAACGTCTGGTTGCTCGTCTGGAAGATGCCGAACGTGCCGCCGATGTTCTGGTCGATGCTGGTTTCGCTGCGGACACCACACAGACGCGTGAACAAATCTCAACACTGCGCAAGACTCTCGGGCGTCTGGATAATCGTGTGCGTGATCATGAGGATAATCTGCAGAGCACACTGAAGGCACTGCGAGAATTCTACGATCTGCAGTCGCAGGCTCTGGATGATATTCATGATGTGAGCGATGAGTTCAAGCGCATGAAGCCTGTGGGCTCCGAACTGGATCAGATACGCCGACAACAGGAGGACTTCCGTAACTTCAGGGAGCGCAAGGTAGAACCGTTGGCCATCAATGTCGACAAGGTGAACATGTCTGGACGCGATCTTGTGCGATCAGCCGGCAGCGGCGTCTCAACCAATGTGATTGAGAAGGATTTGGAGAAACTCAATGACCGCTGGAACGATCTGAAGGAGCGCATGAACGAGCGCGATCGCCGTTTGGACGTGGCTCTGCTGCAGTCGGGTAAATTCCAGGAAGCCTTGGCTGGTCTCTCCAAGTGGTTGAGCGATACCGAGGAAATGGTTGCCAACCAGAAGCCTCCAAGTTGTGACTACAAGGTGGTTAAGGCCCAACTGCAAGAGCAGAAGTTCCTTAAGAAAATGCTGCTGGATCGTCAGAACTCGATGGGATCCCTGGCCAATCTTGGCAAGGAGGTGGCCAATCATTGTGAGCCCGCCGAACGTGCCTCGATCGAGAAGCAACTGAACGATCTGATGAAGCGTTTCGATGCTCTGACCGACGGAGCCGAGCAACGTGAACAGGATCTTGAGGAGGCAATGGAAGTGGCTAAGCGATTCCACGACAAGATTAGTCCACTTGAATTGTGGCTGGATAGCACAGAACGTGCGGTAAAGGCAATGGAACTAATCCCCACTGATGAGGAGAAGATTCAGCAGCGCATTCGCGAGCACGATCGCTTGCACGACGAGATTCTGGGCAAGCAACCCGATTTCACAGACCTTGCCGATGTGGCCGCCCAACTGATGCATCTGGTCAGTGATGAGGAGGCTGTCAATCTGGGTGAGAAGGTGCGTGGAGTGACGGAACGTTACACGGGCTTGGTTGATGCCAGCGACAACATTGGCGCCCTCTTGGCCGAGTCCCGCCAGGGATTGCGTCATCTGGTGCTCAGCTATCAGGATCTTGTTGCCTGGATGGAGAGCATGGAGGCTGAACTGAAGCGTTTCAAGTCTCTGCCCGTCTACGAGGAAAAGCTGCTGGAGCAAATGGATCATCTGCTGGAGTTGAATGAGAATATCGCTGGACATGCATCGAATGTGGAGTCCACGGTGGAATCAGGAGCCGAGCTAATGAAACACATCTCGAACGATGAGGCCATTCAGCTAAAGGATAAACTCGACTCATTGCAGCGTCGCTATGGTGACCTGACCAATCGTGGTGGAGATCTCTTGAAGAATGCTCAGAATGCTTTGCCATTGGTGCAACAATTCCATGGAGCGCACAATCGTTTGGTGGAATGGATGCAGAGCGCAGAGACTGCGCTGGCCCCCAGCGAACCCCGGCAAGCAGATGTGCTGCGTCTGGAGGGAGAGCTGGCTGAGATGCGTCCCATTTTGGATACCATTAACCTGGTGGGACCACAGCTCTGTCAGTTGTCGCCTGGCGAAGGTGCCGCGACCATCGAGAGCATTGTGACGCGTGACAACCGACGCTTCGATTCAATTGTCGAGCAAATCCAACGCAAGGCAGAGCGTCTGCATTTGAGCAATCAACGTGCCAAGGAGGTGACCGGCGATATCGATGAGCTGCTCGAGTGGTTCCGCGAAATGGACACCACGCTGCGTGAAGCCGATCTGCCGGCCATAGAACCCAAATTGGTGCGTGCCCAACTGCAGGAGCATCGTTCGATCAACGACGATATCTCCAGTCAAAAGGGACGCGTACGTGACGTCACTGCCGCCTCGAAGAAGGTGCTGCGTGAGTCGCCGCAGAGCGAGAACACGGCAACATTGCGCGAGAAACTGGATGATCTCAAGGAGATTGTCGACACAGTTGTCCAATTGTGCAGCGAACGTCTGGGCATCTTGGAGCAGGCATTGCCGCTCTCCGAACACTTTGCCGACTCGCACCAGGGTCTAACCGCCTGGTTGGATGACATGGAACAACAAATCTCACGCCTGAGCATGCCTGCGCTGCGTCCGGATCAGATTACACTGCAACAGGACAAGAACGAGCGTCTCTTGCACTCGATTGCCGAGCATAAGCCGCTGCTGGACAAGCTGAACAAGACGGGCGAGGCCTTGGGTGCCTTGGTGGCCGATGAGGACAGTGCCAAGATCAACGAGATTCTCGATGCGGACAATGCACGCTATGCTGCTCTGCGCCTGGAGTTGCGTGAGCGCCAACAGGCACTCGAGAACGCACTGCAGGAGTCTAGTCAGTTCTCTGACAAACTGGAGGGTATGCTGCGTGCTCTGGCCAACACTGTGGATCAGGTCAATCAATTGGATCCACTTTCGGCATTGCCACAAAAGATTCGCGAGCAGATCGAAGACAATGATGCCTTGATGGATGACCTGGACAAGCGTCAGGATGCCTTCAGTGCAGTGCAACGTGCTGCCAACGATGTCATTGCCAAGGCCGGCAACAAGGCCGATCCAGCAGTGCGTGATATCAAGGCTAAGCTGGAGAAGCTCAACAATCTGTGGAACGATGTGCAGAAGGCCACCAAGAAACGTGGCAGCTCTCTGGATGATATTCTAAGTGTGGCTGAGCCTTTCTGGAAGCAGTTGAACAGCGTCATGAAGACCCTGAAGGATCTGGAGGAGACGCTGTCCTGCCAAGAGCCACCAGCAGCACAGCCACAAGACATTAAGAAGCAACAGGTTGCACTGCAGGAAATACGTCACGAGATCGATCAGACCAAGCCCGAGGTGGAGCAGGTGCGTCGCCATGGCAGCAATCTGATGAACATGTGCGGCGAGCCCGACAAGCCAGAGGTGAAGAAGCACATCGAAGATCTGGACAATGCCTGGGACAACATTACAGCGTTGTATGCCAAGCGAGAGGAGAATCTCATCGATGCCATGGAGAAGGCAATGGAGTTCCATGAGACACTGCAGAACTTGCTGAAGTTCCTCACCAAGGCCGAGGACAAGTTCGCCCATCTGGGACCCGTTGGCTCCGATATTGATGCCGTCAAGCGACAGATTGAACAGCTCAAGGCTTTCAAGGACGAAGTCGATCCGCATATGGTCGAAGTAGAAGCATTAAACAGGTACGTTGAACAATTCTTATAAACTGATATACTGTATAATATTATTTTAATAATGAATATTCCGTTATTGATATTATCTACAACGTGTGTGTGTGTGTCATCATCGACAAATTGGCAGAGGTCTAGAAAGGCAAGATTCTTTCAAAATTTCGTACGTTCTATTGTTCGTTCGTTCGTTGTTGTACTGTACCTGCATATTAAGTGACTGCATTGTGATCGCTGAATTTAAAAGATCTTGTGAATACAAATAATACAAATAATATTATGTATTAAAAATCAAATTTGAGAATATTTTACTAATTTTTGATATTTTTGATAGATCAAAACTTTTTAAAACAATATTTCCATAATATAAAGGAAAAAAAAATTAATTTATAAATTCTTAAAATAGGTATAAATTATATTGAACCTAAAAACAAAGTAATATTATAATAAATTAAAGATTTATTTAAGGGTTGGAGCATAGAGATTCCTTATGAATTCCAACTAAAGATATCTACACTTCTCTTTGCCCTGTTCGATATAGAAACTGTTTCGGTTCACAAGATTTCACATAATTCTCGATCTTCCAACTGCGATCGGTCTGCGCATGCATTATGCTTTTGATTTATTTGCCACAAGCCACATTGGAACATGTCTACCATATTCCCCATAAGCAGGGACCGTAACGGTTATAATTTTTATTAAAAAAATTGAAAAATAAGAGTTATAAACTAATTTTTTTAATCTAAAAATCATTTTTAATTATTATATTTGATTTTTAAAAATAAAAATCAATTTATAAGTTTTATATTTGATTTTTAAATTAAAAATTGCAAAGAAAAGTTTACGCGGTTTTTGTGTTTGCCGATAAAAACTAGCACGGTGGATTTTTCCCACATTTTTCAGAGACTTTTAAGAGCTTTGATTTTTTTAATCTCATAATTATTATTTACGGTCCCTGCCCATAACTGTTTGTGCATGAAACACAGCCAGCTATTGTTATTATTATTATTATTATTATGTTCTGCCTGCTGCATTATGTGCATCAATCATAGATCGGTTTACTAATGATCTTTAATGATCTTGCAGACAAGCTGTGGAACTGACGGAACGCACTTCGCCCGAGCAGGCGGCATCCATAAGGGAACCACTGTCCGTGGTCAATCGACGCTGGGAGTCTTTGCTGCGCGGCATGGTAGATCGCCAGAAGCAGCTGGAGCATGCACTGCTCCACTTGGGTCAATTCCAACATGCACTCAACGAGCTGCTGGTCTGGATCAACAAGACCGACAGCACATTGGATCAGCTGAAGCCGGTAAGATTTTATTTCTTTTTTTATCAAATTTCAATTAAACATTTTCTTCTTTTTAAGATACCCGGCGACCCACAACTGCTTGAGGTTGAGCTGGCCAAGCTGAAGGTGCTGGCAAATGATATACAGGCTCATCAGAATTCAGTGGATACACTCAACGATGCTGGTCGCCAGTTAATTGAGACAGAGAAGGGTTCAGTGGAGGCCTCCACAACGCAGGAGAAGCTGCGTAAGTTGAACAACGAGTGGAAGCAACTGCTGCAGAAGGCCAGCGATCGTCAGCATGAGCTGGAGGAGTCGTTGCGTGAGGCACAGGGCTACATTGCCGAGGTCCAGGACATCTTGGGCTGGCTGGGCGATGTGGATGCTGTTATTGGTGCCAGCAAACCGGTTGGAGGTCTGCCAGAGACTGCCACCGAGCAGCTGGAACGCTTCATGGAAGTCTACAATGAGCTGGAGGAGAATAGACCGAAGGTCGAAACGATACAAGCTCAGGGCCAGGAGTACATCAAGCGTCAGAACCAAATGAAGGTATCTTCCTCCAATCTGCAGCATACGTTGCGTACGCTGAAGCAGCGTTGGGATGCGGTTGTCTCCCGTGCATCTGACAAGAAGATCAAGTTGGAAATTGCACTTAAGGAGGCCACCGAATTCCATGACACCCTGCAAGCCTTCGTGGAGTGGTTAACCCAAGCAGAGAAGCAGCTGTCCAATGCTGAGCCTGTGTCACGAGTGCTGGAAACAATCCAAGCACAAATGGAGGAGCACAAGGTGCTGCAAAAGGATGTGAGCACACATCGCGAGGCCATGCTGCTGCTGGATAAGAAGGGCACCCATCTGAAGTACTTCAGCCAGAAGCAGGACGTGATTCTGATCAAGAATCTCTTGGTATCTGTACAGCATCGTTGGGAGCGTGTGGTCAGCAAGGCTGCCGAACGCACCCGTGCTCTGGACCATGGCTACAAGGAGGCGCGTGAGTTCAACGATGCCTGGAACGGCATGATGCAGTATCTGCAGGAAACTGAACAGGTGCTGGATCAGATCATTGAGGAAGCCACCGCTTCAAAGGAGCCCCAGAAGATCAAGAAATACATTGGCAAGCTGAAGGAGACGCATCGCCAGCTGGGAGCCAAGCAATCGGTCTACGATGGAACAATGCGTACGGGCAAGAACCTGATGGAGCGTGCTCCAAAGGGTGATCGTCCAGTGCTGGACAAGATGCTGCTGGAGCTCAAGGAACAATGGACGCGTGTCTGGTCGAAGAGCATTGAGCGCCAGCGTAAGCTGGAGGAGGCTCTACTGCTCTCTGGACAGTTCAGTGATGCTCTGGGTGAGCTGCTCGACTGGCTGAAGAAGGCCAAGAGTCGCCTCAATGAGAACGGACCCGTTCACGGTGATCTGGAGACAGTGCAGGGACTCTGTGAGCATCACAAGCACATCGAGCAAGATCTGCAGAAGCGGGCGGCACAAATGCAAGGAGTGCTCAAGACTGGAAGAGATCTGGAACGTTCGGGCAACAATCCCGAGGTGGGACGGCAGCTTGATGAGATGCAATCGATATGGGAAGAGGTGCAGAAGGCCGTCGCTAAGCGTGGCGAGCGCCTGCAAGTTGCCCTGGTCGATGCGGAGAAACTGAACGCACGTGTTCAGGCTCTCTTCGATTGGTTGGATCATGCAGAGCACAAGTTGCGCTATGCCAAGAACGCACCCGATGACGAGAAGGTCTCGCGCGAAATGATGGACATCCACATGGAGTTCATGCGCGATTTGCGTGTGCGTGAGCGTGAGAAGAGCGAAACATTCGAATATGCTGAGGAGATCATTGGCAAGGCCTATCCCGATGCCATACCCATTATCAAGAACTGGCTGTCGATCATTCAGCAGCGCTGGGAGGAGGTGCGCCAATGGGCCATCAATCGTGAATCGAAATTGGATCAACATCTGCAATCGCTGAAGGATCTCGACGACACAATTGAGGAACTGCTCGCATGGCTGAGCGGTCTGGAGGGCACCCTATTGAGTGAGTTCACACTCGTGTTGCTCTCTCTCCCACACATACTCATCTCTTTTTGTATCTTTCAGATCTGAAGCACGAACAACTGCCCGATGAAATACCGCCCGTTGAGAAACTGATTGAGGATCACAAAGAGTTCATGGAGAATACGGCGCGTCGTCAGAATGAAGTGGATCGCGCCTGCAAGCCGCGTCAGCTGCCACCAGGTGCACGCAAACCCTCACGCAGTGGCAAGACACCAGTGTAAGTGTTTCCTCAATTTCCAGCTGAGGATAAAGATTTTTTATTTATTTATTTCTATTTATAATTTGTTTATTGTATTTATTTTTTGCTATTCTCTTTCCCTTCAATTCAATTCAAATACTTTCCCTGCAAACGTATTGCACCCTCTTTTGCCTATCCAAAAAAATACCAAAAACAAACACTGCAACAACATCTTGAATATATATATCTATACATGTATATAGTCGTGGCTCCAGTCACGATCTGCGCGAACAATCGCCCGACGGCACGCTGAGACGTCAAAGGTTTGACAGCAACTCTTTATATACTCTATAAAAACAACCACTAAAAATATGAAAAACCAGTGGAAAATGCGCTTCTACTACACACACACACATGCAAACACCAAGGCACACACACAGTCACACACAAACGCATCCAGCCTGGTCTTAGTGTACTCTTTGCCTAACCATCTTTCGCAACATGTTGCAAGAACAACGACAACTACAACAACAATCCAAAGTTAATCCATAACAAACTGTAGAACTTGCTTTAATTTCACAATAGTTTACAGGGTACAAGAAGTACTCTATGCCATACATAATCCAATTCTACTCTACTTAATTCTCGACCGTAGCGCTAAAAATCGCTAACATAGCAAAATGTCAAAGTGCTCAAACTGTTTACCATATCCATCATTATCTACCCCAAGAAATCCATACAGCATCCAGCTTGATCATTGCTGCTAAACCTGTTGCTTACTTTTGTATACTCTCAAAGATTCCCCATATGACAACACATCTAAAGTTCTCGTGTCTCTCTCTTTCTCTCTCACAGCTTCAAGGGCTCACGTGATCAGGGACTGAACGCACGCAAGGGAAGGTAAGTTATCAACTGATCTGCTGTCTCTTATCACTGTCAAACTGTCTATGAATATTCCAAAAATAATAGTGCATGCACTTTTCTCAAATTCTCAATGAAATTTTTACCTTCTTTCTTTTGCTACATTTCGTTTTTATGAAACTCTTTTATTTTTGGAAATGCTGCGTATCGACATGTGTGATATACAAATCTATAATTACGTGTATATTTCATTCTATTGATCTGTTTACTATATATTTATGTGTATATTTTGTTTCGTTACTTGATCGTTTTTGTTCTTTTTTGTCTCTTTTTGAATCTACTTTCATCTTGTCTACACACACGCTACAATGTAAACGTTGCCTCATATCAAATCAAATCAAATCAATCTCTATGCATCTTGCTGCTTAATATATATATGCTATATACATCATACGATATAAATATATATATATATTTATATATAAATTGCGCTGTACAGTCGTGTTACGCCCACGCGTGACACGCCCGACAGAGATCGCCTGCCGCACTATGGCCCACGCTTCTCGCCAAGGTAAGTACCCTAGTAAACCTACATTACATCCATCCAGTGCAGCTCAAACTGCAATCGTGCATGTGTATTCTCTCTTATGTACTCTACTTTGTGAGTGTGTCTGTTAAGTACTCGTATGTAGTTTGTTGCGCTCATCCTGAAAAGCTTTCCATTGCCTTTTTTATTGTGCTCTTCTAATCTTTGAATTCTTTGCAATCCTTAGCTCTACTGGACCCGAACTGGAATTCCGTTCGCCACGCGCCAAGCTGCTGTGGACCAAGTGGCGCGATGTCTGGATGCTCTCATGGGAGCGTCAGCGTCTGCTGCATGAGCATCTTATGTATCTGAAGGATGTTGAGCGTGCTCGCAACTTCAGCTGGGACGATTGGCGCAAGCGGGTAAGCACAGCAGGGGAAGGGAAACGTGTTCAATATAATAGAAAATACTTAAATTTGTATGTTCCCCTTGTAGTTCCTCAAGCACATGAACCACAAGAAGTCGCGTTTGACCGATCTGTTCCGCAAGATGGACAAGGACAACAATGGCATGGTACCGCGCGATGTCTTTATCGATGGCATACTCAATACGAGTAAGTACAAAACTAGATATATAAGATCTACATAAAATAACTAACATACTTCTAACTTTTTTCTTTTAGAATTTGATACATCTGGTTTGGAAATGAAGGCCGTGGCTGATCTGTTCGATCGCAATGGTGAAGGTCTTATCGATTGGCAGGAGTTCATTGCCGCTTTGAGACCCGATTGGCAGGAACGTAAACCCGCCAACGATTCCGACAAGATACACGATGAGGTCAAACGTTTGGTTATGCTCTGCACATGTCGCCAGAAGTTCCGTGTGTTCCAAGTTGGCGAAGGCAAATACAGAGTATGTGATAGTCTATAGTATAAACTGACATGTATAGTAATCATTTTTCATCATCTTTTTTATAGTTTGGAGATTCTCAGAAGTTGCGCCTGGTTCGCATTCTGCGCAGCACTGTCATGGTGCGCGTTGGAGGCGGTTGGGTTGCTCTGGATGAGTTCCTGCAGAAGAATGATCCTTGTCGCGGTAAGTTGAAGTCCCAGAAACAAATCTATCTCTACACTTTCTTTAGTTGTGTTGTACACACACACACACATGTATCCACACATATGTACACACAAGTTGGACGTCATCCATCACATACTCTCTTCTAGTGTTATCATGTAGTCCACATACACACATACATACACATATCATATAGTACATACATACATACAATACATATGTTCTCTATTCCATACCCCGTCCATATTCTCATGCATTTTGTCTATATACCTAGAGATTATATGCATCATATATACAAAATCCATTCATTTTATAATACATCTCACATACAATATAAACTAGGTACAGAGTTGTGCTTTAACAACTAATTAATTGATTATATTTATCATACTATTAATACAATACCAAACGGATATGGTCATTTAACCAACAACAAACAAACCAAAAAAATCAAATTGTGCCTAAAATTTACTACTAGCAAATGAACCCAAAAATAAAATAAAGTAAACTACAATTTTGTTTGGTCGAAAAGTTGTTAAACAAAATAAATAAAAATCAAATTAACAGCGCGCCTTTTTGCGAAGACTTACCTCCATAATTTTGTTGCCATATATATTTATCTAAGCCAGCGCCATAATACACACACAATAACCAAGCGAAATCAACAACTCCAAATCCAATTAGGAGACCCGAAAATACCCAAAGGGTTTACCCATTTTTGAATATACCTTATCATGCCTCATTTCTTTATTATGCTTTATATTTGTTAACTCTGCGTATTAATTCTGCTGCTGCTATATAGTACTATATCACATATATTGTATCTCTATCTACTACGTAGTGTATACTTCCTCCTAACTGGATATTGTAACACCCTCCTCACACCCACATCCACTACCACTACTACTACTACCTCGCCTCGAACCTAACCTTAAAAGAGCTTAAATTGCGTACTTCTCTTTAGTGCATGCTTTACTGATTCTGCTTATAATGTTTATAGAACTTTGTTAAACTTTTCGCATTCATGTCAATTCGTTATTCGTTGTCTTTCGTCCAATTGTGAAGTTTCAATTAATTTCGTATACCGTTTTTTTGTTTTTTACTAATCAAATTTTTATGTTTTCCCCCTTTTTCTTTTATTTTATCTCTCGAAATCGATACCGATAACACACGATAAATGCAATTTGCCCGATAATTGCCCGATAAATCAATATCAATATATAAAATAATTACACACACACAATAAATCTGCTTGCGCCGCCCGCTCGCAAACGCCCAACATGCACCTGCGCCTGCGCCCAATAAAAAATACCAAATGAATACCACACAAAATACCACCACACACACTGCAACAACTGTGAAAAAACATAAACAAACTGTAACGAATTTTCGTTGTTATTATTGTTGTTGTTTATATGTTCGCCCTGCAACAAAAACAAACAAACTTTAAAACCAAAAAAAAAACAAAAAACAAAACCACACACGGCACACCGCTCTTTCTCTCTGTCTGTGCGTGCGTGTGGCGGGTGCTTCATTGGCATAATGTGCGTATGCGTAACGGAACGAACAGCCAAGGGACGCACTAACATTGAGCTACGCGAACAATTCATATTGGCCGATGGCGTCTCGCAGAGCATGGCCGCTTTCACGTCCCGTCGCTCCACGCCCAATGCTGCCCAAACTGCTGCCAACAGTTCGCATAATGGCGGCGCCGGTAGCCCCAACGTGCCGCCATATATGAGTGGACAGGGTCCCATCATAAAGGTAAATCACAACAAAACAAAACAAAAATAACAAAAAGAAAACAAAAAAAAAAACGTGGGTTAACAAAAGCAAACAAAGAAGAAGAGAAACTTTTTCCCGTATATCCTATATTATTTCCAAATTCCCATTCCTACATTTTATTATTAAATCTACGCTATAAAGAACTTACTTTGATTTCATTAAGTATTTAAAAGATTCTTACTTTGATTTCATTAAGTATTTAAAGGAATCTTACTTTGATTTCATTAAGTATTTACAGGAGTCTTACTTTGATTTCATTAAGTATTTATATTTAAAGTTCAATCTAAAGTTCTTTATAGCGTACTGTATATTTAGGGGTTTCGCTGAGGTAAGTCCTGAGATTCGTTTTGGTTTCATTGTGTGTGTTGTTGACAAAAGAAAAGCTCGCTGCTGCTGCTGCTGCCGCTGCCGCCGTCTCTTGATTTTTGTGCATGAGAATTTTTAATATTTTATATCTGTAAATGTTGCTATACTACATAAACATTCCATACATACATATAACTGTTGTATAGGTGTGTTTATAATTTCCTTGGTGTATTATTTCCTGAGTTGAGTTGAGACCGCTAAAAAACAAAGTCACAATCAGTACAGTAAACACCAAGCTAGGCTACCCCCCCAGGTTCATTTGAAGGCAATATTTTGTGTATCTTGTTGTTGTTAAAAGATCATATACCGTTTGTCCAGTTTGACTATCTGGCAATAACGGTTTAAATCTCCCCCCAATCCATTTTCATTATATATACGTGTACACACTCACATAGCTGACGAGCACTTGGCCGAGTTAATGCCAATCTTTGAGAAAATACGTGCCCAAGATCAAGTGCCGTGCGCCTTTCCCATTCACATGGGCGCCGGCGGCACAGTGTTTGTGCGTTGCAACACATCGCGCTCGGTGCCGCTGAGTCCACACGTGCTGCATTGTCATCCAACAACACACTGGGTAAGTGCCAAAAATACCGAAAGAAGCGAGAGGAAAGGGAACGAGAGGAGACCAAGAAGAGAGAACTCTGTGCAGGAGGAAGTGCAGCTAGTTTAATTGATCGGGTTTGCGGGGTATCTTAAAGAGAGCTCATCATACTAATCCCATCCACTCTTTCCCTCTCTCTCTCTCTCAATAGGTACGCGAGCGTTCTGTGCGCTCTATACCCATGTCGAGGCCATCACGCTCTTCGCTGTCAGCCAGCACACCCGACTCGCTCAGCGATAACGAGGGCAGTCATGGTGGACCCTCGGGTCGTTATACACCGCGCAAGGTCACCTATACAAGCACACGCACCGGTCTGACGCCAGGCGGTTCACGTGCCGGCTCCAAGCCCAACTCACGCCCGCTTAGCAGACAAGGCTCGAAGCCACCGTCACGTCATGGATCGACGCTGTCCCTGGACAGCACGGGTAAGTAAAATGAAGAGCAGAAGGAGTCTGAGCAATCGAATTCTATAATGACCTTTCTCTCCTTCCTTAGACGATCACACGCCGTCGCGCATACCACAGCGCAAACCATCTGCCACAAGCACCATCAGCGGCACCGCCACCGGCACCACACCACGTCCGGCACGTCTCTCTGTAACTGGCAGCACCACCACGCCGGGCAGTCGGCTCAATGGTACCAGCACCATTACACGTAAAACCGCATCCGGTTCTGCAAGTCCCGCGCCCACAAGGTAAAAGAGTGAAGCAAAGTACTTAAATTAGTAATTACTTTAACTTTGAACTTGAATTCGGGGGCAATTATTATTGAGGGAGGGATTATGAACATTTAAAACATTCAGAACACATTTATTAATTAATTTATTTTATTTTTTCAAATTATTTTCGGTTAACCACTTACATAACAAATACGAAAAACAAATGAACAAATTCTACTACTCATTGACGCTAACTAAATCAATCGAATTGGCATTTTTATTGATCATCTTGAAATTTGCTTGAAATGCAACTAACTGCAACATCTCAACAACAACAACAAATACAAAAAAATTAAAAACAATATATAAAAAACCATATTGACTTGTGCCTGAATACAGCAATGGAGGCATGAGTAGATCATCCAGTATACCAGCACTAACAGGCTTCGGCTTCAAACCTCCTAGGTAATACCCAATAAAAAACAACAACAAAAACAACAACAAGCATACACTAAACAATACATTAATTATAATTTACTTAGTATAAGTTAAGTATGTCATCAAGATAGTCTTAAAATCCGGTTATGGTTGTGAATTAATGCTAACTTTACTTGTAACTTATTACCCCTCCAAACACACACACACAACTATGCACACACATACATATACACACTGTTAAACTATGTACTAAAGCCGCCCATCAAGGATACCGGTTAAAATACCCCTCAACGATTCCAAAACATCATCGCCTACCAGCTCGACTGGCAATCCAAACAGCTTGGGGTAAAGTTCTCTATAAGCAAGCACATTGTGTAGTCTCTCTAGTGATTCCTGCACAACAACAACAACAACAATACAGTAGACACAATTACAGTTCAAGTAATTATAATAATGTACATTAAACTTATTGTTTAAGTGTTGAATTTAAGTTTAAAGATGTTTTTATGCTACCCCAGTGCATGTAAAACTGTACAACTGTGCCTGGCATATTTGCTAAAATTTAACTAATGCTTTGTGCTTTCTATTCGTTTAATTTAATGAATGTTGCCACAATTAATGGATAGGTAAATGCTCTTGCTGTTGATATGAATTAGATATGATATAATCCATATAGATATAATATTATACTATATTATATGACTGTTTTTGTAATGCCAATCTTACAACACATGCCATTGGACTATCTTAACTTAGAAGTTGATCCTATTTAAACTGCAAGAGTATTATCAATTGCGGCCAGCCGCAGTTTGAAGTTCTTATTGAATTTTCTGTTTTAGTTAATGTTAAATTGTTCAATTCTGCTGCACCTTTAATCTGTTTTAAATACATTCAACTAATCTTATCATCCTTTCCCTCCAGGCGAAACATCAGTGGCAGCTCAACGCCTTCAGGCATGCAAACGCCACGGAAGAGCTCCGCTGAGCCAACCTTCAGCTCCACCATGCACCGTCGCACATCGCGTGGCACCACGCCCACTGAGAAACGTGAACCTTTCCGGCTGTAAGTCGACAGGGAAGCAGAGCTGCAATGTTGAGATGCCAATTATAAAATAACAAAAACAAAAATAAGAAAACACACAGACACACAAAACCAAGCAACTAACAACGCACTGAAATTCTTCTTAAACTAAACACTATTGTGAACTACTCTGACCTGACCCTCCCCCTCTCCGCCCCTCCCACGCCAGTTGGGAGTCTACATTATAAAGAAAATGTAGCATATGTACGGAGCGCTCAGCAAATTTATAAAGCTAAATGGAAAATTTATAAAGAGAGAGCTCTCGAATGAATGAAATGTAAAGCATAAAAGACACAAAACAACAAACGGAGAGATCGAGAGAGAGAAGAAATGCAAAACTTAGTTTTATAGTTCAGTTATAAAGCTATCACACAAAGTTAAAGCCCGACAAGCAAAACAACCTCTACTTACCTTACGAGTACTACTAACTAATGCAACTTTTGCTATTACTAATATTTAACGCCTACTATATTTACTAGTTATACATATTTCCAAGTTTATAATTTGTATATACTTATAAAAAATGCAAAATACACTCCAAGTGCTTTAAGGCAATTAAAAATGAAAAGAAAAGAAAAAACAAAACAAAATTCAAGAAAAAACAAACAAAAAGAAACAAAATTACAAAAAATATAAACAAAGAAACATTCGAATGAAATGTCGGAACATCCCTGCCTCATTGCCCTCTGCTAATGCAGCTCGCCCTCGAAATCGCCAGTTTGGGGGCGTATTGTTGAAGCGGTGGGCGTGGTGCAGCTGTTTGCCGACCAAAAAAAGAAGTAACCCCTTGTTGCATTCAATTACAGTTTTGATTATGTTCTGTTACGAAACTAATAGTGAAAGTGAGAAAGAGAGCAGCAAAGAGAAAACGAAAAGAAACAAGAGAAAATATTTAATTATATACTAAAAGTCATTACTATAAGATTAAATAATACCTAGTTAGTAAGCCCCAAAACCCACACCACACACACACAATTCACGTAATGCATAATTATTTTTGTTTTGTATATGCAATGTGGGAGTAAACAAACATAAAACAATGAACCCGTTTATATAAATACTGTATAATACTAATACTAAATTATTTTGTTATACGAAACGAGAAATGCATTCAATGTTTTTTGTAATTCTATTAAATTAAAACAATTCAATCGAGAAATAAACATTTACAAAAAAATATTAATAACAAAAAAATAAAATGTGTTTTTATTGTCGCAGTTGAAAATTATTAAATACAATAATAATTAAAAGAATCATTCAATGATTTATTTTGGAATTCGATTTATTCATTTAAGTTTTTCAGAGTTCGTTTTTGACACATTGAAATTTGGTTTTTAATCATGTTTCTTAGTTCTGCTTCAATCCGAATGGATGCAGGCTCGATGCTTTTCTTTCTTTGTATTCTACACAAACATTCAATTATTTTTAGACATTTAAATTACGTGGATGCATACATATTCTGTTTATATAATTGCTAGTATTTTAATGTATCTGTATCATCGGATCAACTGACTAGATCGGTGCAATCCCCCAACTATTTAACTATCGCGCCTAAGGGATGCCGTTTTCCTGTCGTATTTATCGTGTTCTTTCTTTTGTGCTACACAGAGAGATGAATGAAGAGAGAGAGAGAGAGAGAGAGTAGATAGAGGGTCGAGGAGAATGAGATAGAGTGAATCATTTATGCTAAACTTCAAGTGCAACTGCAGATTATGCGTATAGTAAATATCATTGTTGTCTCGTTGTGTCTCCGTGTGTGTGTGTAGGTGTAAGTAATGTATGTGTGTGTGTGTGTGTGCGAGTGTATTCGTCAACGCCAGCGCTGCCAATGGGTGCTGCTGAATACTTTCTAGTTATCAAACGTTCTGTTCTTGAAATAGTCGTCTACTTCTACTTCTACGCATACGCTTCAATAATATCGTCCGGCACGTGTGGCCGCAAGTCTTTTGTAAGCCGTTACAAGTCATATACCTGTACTATAAAAACATAAAACTAAATATACACATACATATTTATCATATAGAAATTAGCTAACCCGGCTCGTCAAAGCTAAAGCCAACTAAACACACGTATTAACTGAATAAGCGTCTAACCGAAAGTCACAGAAATTGAGTTGTGTCGAAACTAAAAACTAAAGCAAGTTATGAGGAGAATCGGGCTATATAGACAGAGAGCGATAGAGTTCTAGTCGCTGTTGATGTTGTTGTTGTTTTGTATTAGCAGCATGGTATGGGCATCGACCAAGACGACATCGGCATTGGCTCTAGCATTGACTTTGTTGGCTTGTTTAGCGTCAGGGCTGTGATCATCCGCTCTGGAACTCTTGGAATTGTTAGCCACAGCAGCCTGGTGCTGCGCCATTGTCACCTGGCATGGCTGACACCGGCAGCTTGTGCCTTTGGTTGCTTGCCAGCACCGGCGTTTGATGCACTGCTTGCAGCAGGACTTGCTCCATTCGATCCAGTGACAGCAGCAGCTGTTCCCGATCCATGCCCAGTCTCTGAACGATCGTTGCGATGATGATGGTGATGATGATGATGTCGCCGGCCTCCGCGATAATGCCGACGATTGTGATGTTGATAGTTGTTGTTAGTTGGCTCTGGCATAATGCGCTGTGTCTCCTGCACCACTGGGGCAAAGCTGCTTACAGTGGGTTTGGCCAATGCCGCGCTACTTGTCGGTTCCTGCTGCGGTGCAGCTAGTTTCTTGGCTGCCTCGGCCTCTTCACGACGCCGTCTACGTCGCACATCCTCCTCGGTTTCGATGGCAATGACTGCGCCGCTCTCGGCCTCCACGTCGATGATGGCACCACGACTCTTTTGCTGCAAATACAGCTGTGACATGCGCTGCTGCATTTGGCGCAGTTCCTGTGTCACTTGAAAGTCGGGAGCATTCTCCAATTCAGATGGCGGCATAGCGCACTTTAGGCTATCCGTTTCGTCGGTAATGTGCTCGCGGCACACGGGGCACAGTGCCTGAAAGGGTTCCGCTGTCTTTTGTAGCCAAGCAGGCAGCTTCTCGTACTCCTCCTGGTAGTTGCGACGCAGTGCGTTAAGATGCCTGGCCAGGCAATAGCAGTGCAGGTAGTGGAAGCACTCGGTGCGTATGAACTCGTCGCCATCGCAGAATCCGTACAGACAGATGACGCACTGGCCACTGGGCAGATTGCTGCCGGTCAAGTGTTCGCGGACTACATCGATCAGATCGAAGACGACCGGAAAGCCTTGAGATTCCTTGATCTTGGCATTGCAGGCGCTGCTTATAGCCTCCAGTCGGGAATCATCGAGGCCACGCGGACGCAACAGCTTGAAGTTGGGACTTACATCCGGATAGCCCGGCGGTGGTAACACCTGCAGCGTCACACAGATGTATTGTTGCTCCCCCTCGTTGCCGGTCAGCGGCAGAACTGTTGTCTCAATGATCTCCACGGCGCCGCTGTTGTGTGATTGATTGCGATTTCGCATTATTATTCATTAACTTGGCTGTTAAGACTCACCTGGCACCTCGTACAATGCTCACATCTTCCATTAGAATCGCTTCCAGCGACTCCAGCTCCTCGTCTAGTAAGCTGAGTGAGAGTTTCAAATGTGTTTTTACCGTGTGAAAGTTAAAGAAATTAACATTTTCCACTTACTTATCCATTTTCGTTGCACTTCTCTTTTTTATTTTTTGACTTTTGCTAAATGATACCTTTTAAATATAATAAAAAATCGATTGAGACAAAAATTTTGCGTCTGACAACAACAACAACCGAACGCGACAATCACAGTGCAGCGGCAACACCATTCACCCAGAAAGCAGACACTGTTATTTGTGCAGACATCGCCATCTGTTGACAGGCGGGCGAACTAGCACTTTTCATTGCACTTAACAGCACCGGCTGCTGTTAAGGCAGTCCATAACAGTTTTTACAAACGGATTTTACCAGATGTTTTTAAAATGCTTGAAAAATAGCTATAATTCCCATTAGCTGCTATTTAGCCATTAATCATTTGCATTTGACAATTGCAACACGATATATCTAGTGGGTAAATAGCTAAATTGGCAGCACATTGGTCACATTGCCCGGACAGCATTTGTGTTTATAATGTGATACAAAAAACATAGATATTTATAAAAGCTAGATTTCCTTCCATCTATTTGCTGTTTTAGAGTATGGTGGCGCTATGAAAACTCTAGATTCGAAGGAAAACACTAAGTTGGCCACATTGAGGAGATGTTGAAATCGAAGTTTGCGCCTTATTATGACAGAAGTAATAATGATATTGTAAACAAAGATATTATAAAGTAAATAAAGAAATCTATTAATTGATAATAACTATATACAAAAAAACAATTAATATATTTAACCATTAATATATCAATAAAACATATATCAATGTAAAAACCATTAAATTACTTTTAATCCGGTTTTCCCCCCCACCAATATAAATTTGTTGTATTTATTATAATTATACTATTATAAAATTAATGTCAATATTAACTACTACATTAAATTCTTAACTTTTTAGAAAATTTATTTTTGCTTTTTACATCTCTCTCCCATCCTGCAGAAGTAGGACAGAAGTCCCCGTTTTACTCTCTTAGCACTGAGCCTATAATCCTTACGAGCCTTGCTCTCTTTACACACACACACAGAGACAGGTACACACACACACACACGTACGCACTCAAAAGCTAGTCCTAAGGGTTTGAGTAAACTTGTTTTGGAAAGTTTTGATAGGCAGCGCAAATAATTCGACAAAAAAATGACAAAATTTCCACAAAATCCTGCCGAAACTTGTGCGTCAGCGTCCCAAAAACGCTCTAAGCAGAGAATGCTCTGCCTACGCTCTGGTGGTGGTGGCTTTTCGGTGGTGGTTTGAGCGAGTGCTTTTCACCACGGCGCAACTATCGAATGCCAAACGACGAATCCGAATGGAATCGAATGAAGCGCCGAGTAGTCGTGCTTTTTCGGCGGCGCCAAAGCGAATCAGTTTAGAACGGAGAGCACAAAGCGACGGTCGTAAAATTTGGAGCCAAGCTCTGTGTGGAATATCAAAAAGTATAAATACAAAAAGAAATATATACAAATCAGCATAAAGAACTCTTTATTTCGTGTCATCAAATACGAGAGTTCACAGAGTGTTTTGTTGTGGGAATTCCACAAGTCAATCTCCGCCAACTATCATCAGGATAAGAGAAATAAAAAGGATATTCGCGCGCGCCTCGTGTCTCTGTTCTTCAGTGCGTGCGTTGGTGTGTGTGTTTCTGTGTGTGTGAAAAAATCCGCCCTTAACAGCCTGTAGAAGCTAAGCCAACTCAAAGTTCGGTACGTTGTGAATTTACAAATCATGATGATGGAACAAGAACCAAAACCCAAAGTCCTGACGTGTCCTGCGCACACTGCACACACAAAAAGATACACACACACACACACATATGCATCATCAGGATGCACGTGCTTGGCTCGAGTGTTCCGAAATGTCGTTTCTCTGTTCCGCTATTGAATTCTGCATTTTTGTGCATTCCCAATGAGAGAAACGCGAAAAACGCATCGCAAATTTGACAATTAGCGAATATTCTCATGCAAATTATTCGCTCACTTTGCACGTCGAGCATTGCACACAAAAGAGCACTCTGCCTCAATGGGGCAGCACGTGTTTTTCTACCAACAACAACAGAAAGAGCAGCAACAATAACATCATTTATATTGGCTACTTTAGTGCTATATTTGTGTCTTTATGTGTTTCCATCGTGTACTACAAGATCATGTGATTGAATTTGCCATAACCCATAAACATAAACAGATTTCCTGTTTTCAATTATATATGAATTCTTTAGAGACCTTTTCATTGGATTTTCCCACAAGCTTTTCACGCTTGCTCCGTCATGGTCTCTCTGCCTCTCGCTCTCTCTCTTTGGCATTCTCTCACTTATTCTTTGTCGCTCTCTCAGCTTCCTTATGTGGCGAAGGGAAATCGCATTGAGGCTGGCAATGGCATTGGCTGGGGGTTGTTCTCTGCCCAAGAGGGGGCACGTAAAAAGCTCATACCCATGCCAAAGCATCCCCCTTCCACTCCCCCTCCACCTACTGCTCCTCGACACATCCGTGTCCGTGTAACCACAGCAGCCAAACAGTTGATGCTATGCCAAAAAACAAGAAAGTGAACTTTGTGCTTGGCTGATTGTGTTTTGGCCCTGACAAATGCCACTTTCCGTCCTTCTCTCTCAACCTCTCTCTCTATAGAGGTTAGACCGAGAGCGAAAGTACACATAGGACTCTACTATATAAGGCAGTAGTTTTTACTGGCTGACCTGATGAATCGATGCCTTCCGCGTTGCAGGATTCTTTTGCTCACTTTAAAAATGCTTCAGATTTCTCATATTTTTAATTTCTATAGAAAATAAACCAGATTGATGAGGGGACATTCTTCACTAGCAGCAATGTGGAGCATAGATTATAGATAGATAGATCAATCATTATAAAAAGAAAAATCGAATTTGTATAACGTAAAGACACTTCAAAGTAAAGTGTAGAACTATTCTATAGAATAATTAGAAGAACTATTTTATACTAAACTTCAGTCTACTTTACAATTATAATTATAAAATTATTATAATTATTTAAGTTATTAATGATTCCTTCTAGAAAGTTAGTTTAAGTTAAAAAAAAGTTACTCTACACATTTTAAATTATTTCTATAATATATAGAACTTCGACCTTTAAGCTAGTATGCCAAGTTGTTAAAGGTCAAAATCCTTAAGGTTTACATTGGCTGCTTAGTACTATTGTACTCTCTAAGCTCAATTCTTATGAAGTTTGTCAATTTCTCAAACTTTCCACTGTCCCATAAAACGTGCCCGCATGAGTTGCATTTGTTACATGAGAAATCAGTTGGTTTGTTCAGAACATCGTTTGGGATGGATAAACAATGAAAATAGTAATACGGAGAGCTGAAATCGAAAACCGTTTCGTGAAGTAGTCAAAGCAGATTTGAGTGGCTTTAACCAGTCCGCGCCGGTTTGACTTCAGCACGACTAACACAAATTTCCAGGAAGCTTCCGTGCAGGAGGGAAAGGCAGAGAGTAGAAGGGGAGGCAGCGTGTGTTCTGTCGGGGTGTCTTGCTACAATCAAGGCCAGGGGCGGGGACAGGCGGGAGGGAGAGGGCGGCAGAGTTAAAAGCAAGTGCCGTACTTGGATATTATTTTATCTATTATAGCTAGAATAGATTTTCGGCGCCATTTTTTCGTCTTGGCTGAGGAGAATGAATTACTTTCATTGTTTGTTAGGGGCAAGTTCAGAGGCCAAGTGCATCATCTGCGCAACGCAGATTCTTATGGGTGAGCCAAGCGAACCGAATTCAAAATTCAGTGCTGCAAAACGGAATTGGAGCATTGCAAATGCCAAAAATTTGTTCAACTAAAAATAGAAATGCAATATGAATATACATAATTTAGGAGGGGAATTTCAGCTGAGTCTGTTTACAAATCAATCGACAGTGTGTGTGTGCGAGTGTGAGTGTCTGTGCATTTGTGGGGCATTAACAGCAAATCGTTAAAGCCATAAAACGTGCAAATCGATTGCACGAATCAACATCATGAATGCATTTCATTGGTAATCAAACTGCATGATTTATGCAGAATATAACAGCCCCTACCCGTGCCCCCTTCCTGCGCAATGCCTGCCCTATTCCTGTCTATTTTGTAGGCTACCTCAATCCGCTTATCGATTTGCTCAGCCAACACGTCACACGGCTTCCCCCTCGTTTGCCACTGCCCAAAACACCCTTTCGCTTTATATGCGAACGTGTATTTGTATGTGTGAGTGTGTGTGTGTACTCTTGTGCATGTGTGTGTGCTTTAAACTTCCCTGAGTCTCTAACATTGCCACAGCTTTAAGGCACTTCCCCTCTAGCCTAATGTTCTTGATGCTGCGAGGGGGATGAACATGTTATACCCTGCAACTAAAGTTTAGCTGGGTAGATGTTCTATTCAAAATTTCTAATGCATACGGGGACATTAAACTTAATGTCTATTAATACTAGAATTAAGTACTTACTATAAATATATGGATACCATAAACTGTCTACAGTTAAGCTCATCATAAAAGGTTTGTGTGTAAACTTAATGTGGTAGCATTTTTTACGCAAGCTCTTAATCTAAAATAAAATAGAAACGATTATAATCGATTAAAGTAAAAGGTGATAGGTACCTTTAACTTATACTTATGTTTTATTTAATAAATTATAAATGCTTTACCAATGTATAAACAAACATATATATTCCATATATTATATTGTATGTATATAAATAAATACAAATACTTTACTATTGCGAACCTTTACCTGGCAATAATAATATCTGAATAAACAATATCTAAGAAATGCAAATTCGAAACCACTTTAAGCTCATCTCATCTGCCAGTTTCCACCAGCCTTCACTATGCAGGGTATTTTCTAGTCATGCCAGCTTGGTCTTAATGCCCTTTTCTTGTTTTGAATATAATTTTGGCACGACGCAATTCCGTTTTGTCCTTTATTCGGGATATTATTCACAAACACAAATGCGCAAAATGGGCTAAGCTTTTTGCCGAGTATCTTTCTCTCTCTCTCGCTGCATGTGTGTGTGTGTATGTGGTGTGTGCAAGGGTGTGCATGTTTGTGTGTGTGATAGGTAAAGGTGTAGAATACACAAAGGCAGCGTTCGTTTTGGTGCTCGCCTTTTTGGTATATTTCCATTCATTTAAAATGTATTTCTGTCTGGGGTCGCTCGTTCGTTTGCACTGTGATTATATAATATGGGAATACATATTGGCAATGGATAGAAAACAATGCAAATATTGAATTCAAGTCAATAAATAATAATAGTAGATAAAAGCTGCTGCCACTTGAGGCAAGTGCGAAGAGGAGAACGGAAGAGGAAAAACAATTTGGCATTGTTTTGGGTGACAGGCTATTATTAAGTAATATCCCATTAGAAATATTTAAGTATTGTGTTGCAGACCACTTAGGCACACACCTACACACACACACACACTTAGGCAAAAGCTGTTGACAGGGCCAGGGCCAGACGTGTCCTGCGAAGGCAGCGCAAAAAAAAGTGACAGCTTGTGTTTTATATTTAGCTTAGCCGGCGGTATGGGCGTGAAAGTGGGCGTGGGTCAAATGCCAGGTGAACTACAACAACAACAGCAGCAGCAGCAGTAGTAGCAACTGCGACTCAGCAATCAGTGCAGCAACAACAACAAAAGCAAAAGGGGGGCAGAAGCAGGAGCAGAAGGAACATTATTTTCACACACAGGTTTACGTAACACGAAACGGATTGTGTAATCAATGGAGCGAGAGCGACAGAGTCAGAGCATGGCAAAATAATGCCGCATAGAATAACAACAACAACAATAGCAACAGCAGCAGCAAGAATACAAACAACAACAAGAGTACAATTTGCGGCGACTGGGTCAAGGGCGGCGAGTGGGAGCTGCCTAAGTAGAGAGAGAGAGAGAGAGAGAGAGCAGCAATTGCAGGGCAGCGGGAAGGCGGACTGTGCTAGGGGCAGGCAGCGGGGGCAGGGGTAAGGCAGTCCTGTGGCACAATTGAATTTTAATGCGCGCTCTGTGTGAGTCTTTTATTATAGTGTCGGGATAATATTATAGCCCAGGCGGACAATATAATGTCTGTGGTGCTCAACTTTTTGTGGCTTCTACTGCTGTTGGTTGATTTTATAACTCAAATAAATATTTACAATAGCAGCCACTGACCACCCCTTTCCACTGCCATCCCTTAGTGCGCCTCTGCTGCTGTTGCAAATACGCAATTGCTGTTGGCTGCGTGAAGCGCCAGGCAAAGACGTCATAGCGCATTACGTATACGCCTAGTTGGGCCATCAAAGCCACCCACAGCACATGTACAATGTATATACACACACTCACACACACACAGTGCCTGTGCTCTGAGGGCATCAATGAAGCAACTGACACAGCAGGACGCAAAAAGCTTTTCCCTCTCTCTCTCTCTCTCTCCCTCTTATTCTCTGTCTCTTCCTCTCTCTTGGCCTGTGGTGAATTTCTCTTTCGTTTGTGCAGCAGCTGCTGCTGCTGCTTCTTGCTGCACAGCTGCTAACACACACAGCGAACGCGCAGTAACAAGTCGCCCTTTCTCTTTCACACTCGCTGCTGCTGTTGCTGGCGACAATTTACTACGTCAGCAGGCAGAGAGACGAGCCTCCAAGTAAATAGCCCACGTACAAATGCATAGACCCACTATGTGACTATGTGTGTGTGTGTCTATGTTAGTATGCGTGCCTGTGCATGCATGTGTGCCTGTGCGTGTGTGTAGTGTTCGTGTGTCTGTGTGTTTGCCTTTGCCCGCTGGCTGTTGGCTCTGCCAATTTGCAACGACCTTCTGCAACACTTTTGGGGTGCCACCAACCATGCAACATGCACAAGAATTTTAAGCTTATTCCCACATACCCTGGAAAATAATAATAAAAAATATATAAATATATAGTATAGATACAGTACATAGTATAGTATTATAAAAACATATTTAAATAAATTAAATAAATAGAAAATTGGTTTAAATTGATTTTCCCATTCCCAATAAAATATGTTCCAATATTCAACAAATGAAATAATGTGCAAATATTTTTCTCTATTTCACTACACACCCTTACATAAAGAACTATATGAGAAACACTCTCTTTAACTTAAGCATACCCTGTTTAGCTTTATTATGTTTCTAGAGTATCAAATTGACCGAATTTAAGCCGCATATCCTGCTAGTTACGGTTCAGTGACTTTCAAACTGTTGCCGCTTCCTGTTTGCACTCGCTGATAAGCTGCACACACACACCTCACATATACAACTCACTCACACATACAGACAACACACATACTCGTATGTATGTGTTTGTTGGCGTTTAATTAGCTGCGACCTTTTCACGCCTTTTCACGGGCTGCCTTGGAAAATTGTTGACATTTACGGGATTAAGCAGGTAGAATAAAGCAACAGAGAGAGAGAGGAAAAGAGAGAGACAGGTAACTGGCTCTGGTGGCTGCCTGGGGCTTTGTTTATGGCTAACAAGTGGCACACATACATACATATAGTTTATATACATGTATATAAAGTGAAACCTGCAAGCACTTAAAGTTGATAAGTTTAGCTTAATGAAATTACTGAAAGTTGACAGCGCAAGCAAACAAAGCAAAATTGTTCCAGAATTGCCAAACAATTAGGACACAAATCGAGTTATCCAAGAGCAAAGCCACTTGAAAGCAGAGGCAGCCCCAAGGACAAACCACAAAATGGCAATAGCTAAAGCATATTTGCATGCCACAAACACACACTCACATACGCTCACTTAGTTGGAGCCACCTTATTGATCAAACAGTTGGCTGCTTCATCAAAGAGTTGAGAGAGAGAGAGAAAGAGAAAGAGGGAGGAGTGTAGAAGAGGGAAGACCTGCCTGAATACACAGGAATGCAAATAGCTATAGACATGCGAATAATAAAGATGTTATAGGGAATGTACTACATAAATTTAATAGAATACGAAATATTTGAAATATGTTTAATATACAAGGAAAATGATGAGGGAAAGAATTAAGGATGTGTCTTAGATGGAGATAGCTCAACAATTGCAAGAAGACCACTCTCTTAATTGAGAACTACTTTTAATCTATCCATAGATACTGCTTTATCCAGATAAAGTTTATAACAGAAGAACATAAGCTTCCTTCACGAAATTTCCCTTTCAGACTAAGAATTAAAAATATTTAATGTATAGGAACATAGTTAAAAGAGGGCATAAAGGATGTTGTTAAAAATTAAGAAAGCAATTTAAACTCTAAAATCGCATCTTTATCTTTAGAAGGTACTTTCCAAAGAAGTAACTCCCCTCATTTAAACTATGTTATTTTCTATTAAAAAAAAAAAATACTTTATACTTGACTAATGTTTTCCTTATTTTTCTCTGTGTACTTCTCCGAGTATTCAAGGACAATTTCAATCTATAGTATATGCTAATCTTGCTGCAATTTCTTGTTGTGCCCTTTCATTACAGAAAACGGCTCGTTGCAGGAAAAGAGAAATTGACTCCGCGCTTTGATGGCCGCCACCAAAATCATTGATGCACCGCGCAACGGTCACGAGATGGCGCCACTCAATACACGAGCCCGTGGCGATGGCACCCATGGAGTGACCATTGTGCTGACGGCACCGCAACGCAACTCGGTGCAATCGGTGGACATACCAGGAGAACCGGACCGCGCTGCCTGGAGTGGCAAAATGCAGTTCTTTCTCAGCATTATCGGCTACTCGGTGGGGCTGGGCAACATCTGGCGCTTTCCCTACCTGTGTCAACAGAATGGAGGAGGTAAGTGGGGGGATCAAGTACATCGCAAGGGGTATTCGCATTACCTGAGTGTTTCATATTCCCTTGATATTTGATAATTGTTGCATTCTTCATGCGCGTGTCAGGCGCTTGATAACCCGTCGCAGAAATCTGATCAGCTCCAGTGCTGAAAATTCTAAGCCCAGTGACAGCTGAAGTCATTGTGCTGTAGCGATAACATAAATTATATTCATACATTGTAGTTGCTAGTCAGGTGCGCAGCGGTGGCTTGCAAGTGGCGCCTTAATAGGGCCGAGTATTACAGTTTAAATAAACATTTGTTTGCTTTATGATAATAAACATATTTTATGAATTCAAAGTACAATGGAAACTCCCTAAACGCACAACGTTCTATGGCGATTAGCTATTTTAGACAGAAGGCAGCATTGCTTCTCTTAGCCGGACACTCTTCTCAACTTATTTGTACACATTCTTCCAACAGTATAGACATCTTGGACTCTCTTGAACTCCCCGAAATGGTTTTAACGTACTCATTCCTTGTAAAACTTATCTTAGCCAGACATTGAACTCTTTTAAGTGGACATTGTATGTGCTTGTGAAGACATTTTCACGTTTTCAATAAAATATGAATAATAAATCGTGTGCGATTGTATGAACTTAGTTAAAGAAAAGTTAAATTATACGTATATCTAAAATAAATATCTTATACACTCTCAATGCCCAGAATAAGTTAGATGTCAAGTGAGTATCCGGCCAAGAGAGTTTTTTACTTATTTAAAAGGTTCTTACGTTATTAATAATTTAATTATTATTAGTTAATTTATATAGTTTTTAAAATTGCATTAATAAATTTGCCTTTGCTTTGCCACACTTGTGCTAATCCATTTTCTGTTGGGCCCACTTGCCGCACTGCGCTCCTGTGCGCGCGCCTTTCCCTATACAAATTCGATATCACATGTCTGCCCTGGCATGGCAGGCTAATCAAATGTCTCTGGCAGCAACATTATGAGATTTAATGTACACTAATTGCAGAGCTTACGACTCGTGAATGGGTCGCATTGGCTTGTAGAAAATAGGGAGGGGGTTGTTGTGACTTGTGTGTGGCTGCCTGCCTGCCGGAAGGGCTTAATTGGGGACCTTGATTCCACCGGGGGCGCCTGCTGAGTGGGCCACGCCTCGTGCCACACAACGCACATTTATTGGAAGAAACATTCCGAGCGCAGTTCTAATTCAATTACGAACGCGTCGAAAAGACTGAACGGAAAGCACTTTGAATGCACTGCAGAGAGATGTGCTATATATGAATCGATACGATCTAATTAACTATTACTATACTATCTATATTTATATATATATCTATGTATACCTTCTATATCTGTGCTCTTTACATTCCCCCTGCAGGTGCATTTCTGATACCCTTCATGATAATGCTGATACTGGAGGGCATACCGCTGTTCCTCATCGAGCTCGGCATCGGGCAGCGCATGCGGCTGGGTGCACTGGGTGTGTGGAATACCATACATCCTTGGCTGGGCGGCATCGGCATCTCGTCGTGCATTGTCACGCTGTTTGTGGCGCTCTACTACAACGTGATCATCACGTGGGTGTTCTTCTATCTCTTCAACAGTTTTCGGGTGAGTTGCCAGTCCCCCTGATATACCCCTTGTATACCCTATTAACTGTCCTCTTTCTCCTTAGTATCCCCTGCCCTGGTCCAGTTGCCCCACCAACAGTAGTGGCTTTGAGCTGGAGGAGTGCGCCAAGTCGTCGGAGACTACGTACTTCTGGTATCGCACCACACTGGACGCTGCCCCATCGATGGACGAGCCCGGCGGCCTCAAGTGGTGGATTGTGCTGTGCCTGCTGTTGTCCTGGACCATCGTGTTCTTCATCGTTATGAAGGGCATCCAGAGTTCCGGCAAGGTGGTCTACTTCACCTCCCTGTTCCCCTACATTGTGCTCACCATCTTCTTCATACGCGGCATCACGTTGCGCGGTGCCGGCGCTGGCCTGATGCACATGTACACGCCGAAGGTGGAGAAGCTGCTGGAGCCAACGGTCTGGCTGGATGCAGCCACGCAGGTCTTCTACTCATTTGGACTGGCCTTCGGTTCACTGATTGCCTTCGGTAGCTACAATACGCCCAAGAACAATTGCGTCCGGGATGTGCTGCTGGTGTCCGTGTGCAATGCCGTCACCGCCATCTATGCGAGTGTCGTCATTTTTGCCATACTGGGATTCAAGGCCACTGTCAATGTGGATCGCTGTATTGCCAGGTGAGTAAGCGCTCTCCCAGCTGGGTTGGGCTGTGGCTGTGTTCGCTCTGCGGGTCATTGCAAGTTCATCAAGCACGCATCAATGGAGATTGGGTTGGGTCACCACTTCAGCACTTTACCAGTTGACCAGTTGACCAGTTACCAGTTGACCAGTTCAGCAGTTCACCCAGTCTAGTTGTAACTGGCATGGGGCGGCTTTGTGTGTCTATGTCTATCTTTAGCTGCGACTCTCGCTTAGTTGTCCATTTGTTCATTGATAGCTCAATCGATACGCGCTACACAATCTACCCCCCTCTTTCTCCCCCTTTTGGTCTGTCAATTTGTCTCAATTAATGGGCGCTGCACAGGTTTGTGCATGCAGACCCCAACCCCCTCTGCCTTAGACCATTCTCCCCTTTGTGCTATTTACAATTGCTCTTGAACTATTTGCGTGACCCATTGGAGCTTGCGACAGCTCGCCCTACTGGCTACAACTGACTTAACTAACCCCCCTCTCTCTCTCTCCCTTGCTCTAGCAATACGGATATACTGGTTAAGAATGCCTTGCTGCCTTTTAAGAACGCCACCACTGAGGAATACGATGCAGTCATGTTTAAGATCAATGACACCGAATTTAAAGCCCTACAGCTCAGCGAGTGCACCCTCAAAAAGGAGCTGGACAATGTGAGTAGCCGAGGGAGATCGCACGAAGAGCTAAGTCTCACTTTCTTTCACTCCTCTCTCTCTCTCTCTTTTTAGGCCGCCGAGGGCACCGGCTTGGCCTTCATTGTCTTCACGCAGGCGATTGTCGAGCTGCCCGGCGCCCCCTTCTGGGCTGTGCTCTTCTTCACCATGCTACTGTCGCTCGGGCTCGGCTCACAGATCGGCATACTCGAGGGCATGCTGTGCACACTGTTCGACATCGACATCATCAAGCGGGTTAAGAAACAACATGTCACTGGTGTGGTATGTCTATTCTGCTTTACTGTCGGTTTCATCTTCTGCACAGGTGCCGGCGAGTATTGGCTCAAGATGTTTGACTCATTTGCCGGCACAATCGGTTTGGTTGTTGTCGCTCTAATGGAAATGATTGCCGTCATCTTTGTCTACGGTCACAAGCGGTAAGTTTGGCTGTTTATTAAAGAAGTGAGCACAACTGAAAACTCTCTTGCAGCTTCACTGAGGACATCTATCAGATGACGGGCTACAGGCCTGGTCTCTACTGGCAGTTAACCTGGCGCTATATTGGGCCCGTCATTATGGTCTGCATACTGGTCTCGTCGGTGGTCTTTATGGTCATACGTAATCCCACATATGGTGCCTGGAATGCTGAGCTGGTAAGGCGAAAGATTCTACATTATATTCACAGCATGTTCTTAGTTAGTTTTATACTTTTCTCTAGGGTGTCATTGAGCAGAAGAACTATCCCAAATGGGTTATGGGCATAGCGTTGTCAATGATCATGGCCGGGGTGCTTCCCATGCCGATTGTGTTCCTTATGCGAAGCTTCCAGTGCCTCAAGGTCGATCTGGACATTCACCAGGGATCGATAAGACGCAATGAGACAACCGCCTCCACCAAGGAAATGATCGACAACGATGATGATGTGAGTTCTAATAGGTTTAAAATGCCTTTAGTTGGGCTAGGTTTACTGTACCTTCTAGCAGAGTAATTTGTTGTGTTACGTTGTGTTGAAACTAAGCTAAGATTCTACTCTCTCTTTCTCTCTATAAATGTAACTAATTGTGTCTCTCTCTCACTCAACGATTCACCCACACATTAACGCTTGTTTTTCTATCTTAAAAAAACCGCTTCAATACCATCCATCACGCTCAATATCCTTCAGAATTTGAGTCCGGATATGCCACCGCAAGATTCATTAGCGGCGACACGCTTCACAATTGGAGACTTCGAAGTAAGTTGTATGTTGTCCTCTCATCCCCACCACCGACTCCACTGAACCACCCAAATCACGCTGCTAATCACACAAATCTTTTCTCTTTTTCTCTCTCTCTGTTTCTTTGTTCCTTTTTTGTGTACACACTCCATTCGTACAGAACTAGAGACAAGATAATCCCAAACCCAGAAATACCTTAACTTAATCCTAACTCTAAATTAATCCCAAATAAAAAACTGTTGCAACGCCTGAGGACACTGCGAAATTCCACGCGCCGTCTGCCTGACTAAAAAACTAGAAAAACCTTAACAAAGAAAAAAACAAAAAAAAAAAACAAAAAAATTATTACTTAAAATGGGAAAAATACAATGCTCACATGATCCGATTCGATCCAAAAACTAAGACATACTTTTAAAGAACGCACAGCATAATTGACTAGCAACAACAATCGCAATGCCATTTAAATGTATCTTGTACTCGTATCTCTTGAACCAGAGTTCGTTATCCGATTAACTCGAGTTCAGCGCCTTCTTTACAAGAACAAGAACACAAGGATTACAATTATTTACCAGCAATTAGTCTAGTGAAAATGTTTACAAGCTACAACTAAAACTTAAACTAAATGATAAACGAAAAAAGATTTCTCAAAGATTAGCGACAAGTTCGTTGTAGATGGCTCAGAGATTAGGCTTAGGGCTCGAACAGGCAAATCCCGCTGTAGATGATTAAGTAAAGCAAACTAACCAGGTAACGTGGAAACCCCAATGAAAATGTTAAAGATCTTCCCGATTTGTTAAATGTTTATTCGCAATTTGTTTGTTGGTTCTCTCTGTTTGTTTCTGTTCTCTTTGTTCTCTTTGTTCCCTTATGATAATCTCGTGTTAACTCTGAAGAAAGTGGCCCACATCGGGCGCAATTGTTGCTAGAATGTAGCCCTAATCGAGCTATTTCACTAACTTTAAATATTTATCATAATACGTATACGTCACGTATGCGCCTCAATGTTTTCTGTTCGCCACAAAAGTGATATATATATATTTAATATTTAGATTAATTTATTTTAGATTTAATTTATTTGAACTATTCTTGATTAGACAATGTAACTTTTGATAAGCCTTTACTAACTGAGACTTTAATCCTACGCACAGGACGACGATGACGAGGATGACGATGAGAACGATTTCAGTGGCCCCGCCCTGGGCGGGCATGTGAAGACCCAGAGCGACTTCTCTGAGGACGATGAGGAGGACAAGCCGATGACCATGCGTATGATGATGATGCGTCCAACGACAACCACAACAACAACAGCGACAGGTGCAACAGCAACAGGCAAGACAAAAACAAACGCAACAACGCCCCTGAAGCAAGTGGGCGGCAATCATCTAAATGTGCCAATAAGCAGGAAGAAGAACTACAACAAGAAGGATGCCTACGATGTGTAGGGAGGTTGCCAGGTTGCCAGATAGCCAGATTGCCTGATTGCAGGGTTGCCACACGTTGCCAGTTTGCCAGGTTGGCTGCGGCAGGTAAATATACATACAAATGTATATACGATATACACACACGTGTGTGCAGATCGGTACTCTATATAGGGAGTATATATATATAAATATAAATCAGACGCTAATTGCAAGCGCAAAACATTTATATAATTACAATAAGTATTTTAACATAATTTATATCTAAACTAAAACTAAACTTAAGTTGAATATTTGCAGAACACGCTAAAAACAAATGAAATTGTTAAACAGATCCAAACACACACACAACAAACACAAACACACACACACATATACTATGTACAATGAGCTACGAATGAACTAAAAACGGGTTTGAGAAAAGCATAAAAAAATATTAATATGATTTCTGTTGCCGTAGCATTTAGTTGACAAATGTTTTAGGCCTTAACTGTTAAGCACAATTCCAAAGTATTTGTGTCTCTCTAATATATATAGCACCTACACACACACACACAGACAGTTGTAACCCCTAATTTAATTGCAGAAAACGCTTTGTTGTAGCCCAAAGATGGAGCACTTTTCCAAAGAGTTTAACTCGTTCTTAGTCTCATTATTTCAAGTTCAACTTACGCCTGACACCCCAAGTATATATATAAATATATATATATATATTCAGTTTAGCTCTATATAATATAAATATAACTTCAAAATTAACTACGATAAAGCAAGTTAAAATATTAACAAAACAAATTCTAGTTCAGTTGTTGAAAGCAAAAGTGAAAAAAGCAAAAAAAAAAACACTTAAATCCTACACAACCTACACATATTATGATAAAGAAAACTATAGACGAAAAGAAAGAAAACACGGAATATGTGATATTCTAAATAATATCCTCGAATTCTAGTTTTAAGTTGAATAACTGAATTGAGTATTTCTTTCACTCCCCACTCATATTCTTTCATATACAGCCACTTGCTTCTATCCCCATTCCCATCTATCCCACACACTCACACACATCGTTCAGTAACACACCGAAAGTATTTTCTTATATTCAAACAAAAACAAAATGAAAAACAAAAACTGCTGTGAATAGTTTTAGTGGTTGTAAAGTTCTATTTCAAGACAAGAAACGTTATGAATAATTACATAGTTCTTAAGCGGCATCTGAATCTCTGACTACAAGCAAGCCCAATCATTCTCATTTGAGTGCACTCCCCCCCAATTCGGTTTCCGCAACAGGTTTTTACAAACACACACAAACACTGAATCACACACGGAACACAATTGAATCTCCTATATAGCATACACACACACACATAACTGTAATCAAAAGAAAATGGATTTTTGAAAACGGCAAACGTTGAAGACAATAAGACATATTAAAAACGAAAGATTTAAAAGAAAACCCAAGCCTCGAACGCAGCTACCGACTTGACAGTTCCGAATAGGCTCAAACTTTATATACATAGAACGAATTTTTGAATTTTATTTGTGACTTTTTTGAAAACTTTTTGTAATCAAAACAAACAATAAACTGTAATTTCTTTCAGTCAGTCAGTAGATCGCAAGAGATATGTATATGTATGTGGGGGTGCCTCTTTCTTATAAGAAGAGCCTCCCACTTGATCGATTAATGTACCTTGCAGAGAAACAGGTCGTTGGTTAGTTTGAAGAGAGCGAGAGAGACAGAGGTAGAGAGGGGACGGAGTTAGAGATAGCGTTATGATAGTTATAGCTAAGTACATATATGAAATCTGTTGAGATAGACCACAGCAAGAAGAATCTAGAGATCACATCATCATCACATTCTCGCAAACCGTAATCCGCAATAGCCATCAGAATCTAATTGTATAGTTTATTTCAATCCACTTTGAAGTCAACATAACGAAACCACATATAAAACCGAACCGAACATAAATCTATATATATATATTGTATATCAATTATATTGTCGTAGTGCTTAAGGAGACAAAGCGAACTACGCGACAAAATGGACTCGTGTAAACTTGATTGTATTTAACATAAATTGAGAATTACTTATGTGAAACATTATTATGATATACGCAGGTAATTATTATTAATAAACATATTTAATGATAGTGCGTTAAGTTGAAGAAGAGCAAACGAAAGTCAATTATTGTTTTACTGGGAGGGGAATGAATGTTCTAAATTTGATTGCAGTATCTTGCATATATTGTATAAACTATAGGTTGCATGGCAACTGAACGATATTTCGGCGACTTATTTACAGCGTGCAGCAATAAGAAGCATATGTGCCAAGTTTCATCGAGATGGCTCTAAAACTGAGAGACTAGTTTGCGTGGCAACAGACTGACGAATCGTCTCCCCTGTTGATGCTGATTCAGCAACGGTATACAAACTGAGTAAGCGCCATCTATCGACAATGTTCTGTATCTTGCCTCAAATGAGCTTTAAGCTTTCGAGCGTGGGGCGTGCCAAGTCGTGGAGTGGCGGCAGTACAGTAGTTCTTCGATAAGAAATAAGGAGAAATATTATTAAATTTATATCATTTATTTTATAAAATTAGATAAATGAATTTCTTGGAATTCAAAATTTGCTTTAATGTCCTGACGAGAGATGGGCGCGGGCCTGTTTTTTGAGGCCCGGCCGGGCCGGAACTTTTTTAAAGGGGGCCCGGCCCGAACCAGACTCGAATTTTTGAGGCCCGGAACTTTTTTAAAGGGGGCCCGTCCCGGCCCGGCCCGAACCAGACTCGCATTTTTCGCCCGCGCCTTCCCTAGTCCTGACTTATCTTTTACTCTTTCGTTTCGATTTTATTTTGAATTGTTTTGCTTAACATTTGTTTCCCTTACTATTCGAAACCCATGGTGCGTGTCAAGCACATAGTCTTGAATACTGTCATCCATTCATAGGAGCTGCAAGATGTGATTTGGCTGAAATTGTGCGCTATAATTGTGAGGAAATCTGGCAACGCACAGAGACAGCAACAGCTGCTGAGCTGTTTGCAGAATGATGCCATCTATGTGGAACAGTAGACCTTAGTTAATCCCACACTATCTTTGTATGCCAATTGAAGCTGCAAAGATACTTCAGCCGAGATCACTAGGTAAATTTGTTCAACAAGCAAATGATCGATTAGAACAATTGTTGAAAGGTTTTGAAATATAAATTAATGTGTAATATTCTACGATATTAAAGGTATATTATAAACTATACTTTAGTAATGTAAAGACTTTGGTTTTTGTGTTTTTTAAATTTAATTTTTATTTAAATTTTAGATGATCTAACATTTTGAGTTTCTTTTACATACAAACATTTGGATTTCTTCGATTTTCGGTTTATTTATCATTTATTCGGTATTTGTTTTTGTTTTTTTTTCATCGATTTATATTATATGTATTTATAATTTTTATATATATTAAATTTGTAATTTAACGATTCAATTTTCATTCATTACTTCACGTTTATAAGTTTTGTTTACTTGCTCGTTTCACATTAAAAACTGCTGCTGCTCAAGGGCTTGGTTCATACATAGTACACGACGCGAGTTGACGTTCGATGAGGAATGCAAATAATTCATTGATAAACTCGTTCAGAATTTACAAAATGCATGTGTGAGGACAAAAGACATACGTACATATATTATGTATAAATTGTGATTGCAGACCGATATACGATATTATTGTGATGTGTGAGTGTTGTAACATGATAAACACATCTGCTGCTGCTGCTACATGGGGAGACAACAAAAGCATTTCGAATTAGGCTAAAAATTAGATACAACATCTAAAGTTTGTCTACCTATAAACTCTGGTTCCACATACGTAGTACCAGTATCCCGTTTCCTTTTACGTTTCAATACAAACTTGAACATTATTCTGCCACTGCGTTAGGTTGTATACTGGTAATTATTATTAAACAATTTATCCGTTTAATGTTTTGCCTTATTCCTTTCATAAGTCAGAGATTTCGACTGACTTTCGGTATCATATAAAGTTTAACTGCTATTAAAGTAATAGTTAATTCATTCACTGTAGTAGTGCGGGTGTCTGTGTGTATGTGTGTTTGTAGTATATTATCGGAGCAAAAAGTTGTATGAGCCGTTTTAGAAAAATATGAATTATGTCGCTATGATTTGACCTTGTTATGTACTTTTATTTACTTGTTTAGTTAATGGAAAAATGTTTGCAAAAATGTTTATTATTTTTACGAAGTATGTACGGTATATGTATGTAAATTGTAATTTGTATTTTTTATTATTTTTGTATTGTTTATTCATTTATATGCTTGTATACTATGTATTACGTAAGTTGTTGTAGTTTTGTAACGATACAAAGTTGAGCTTGAGACGATCGCTAAGTTCCAAGATAAATTATAGTCCCTTTGTGTATGAGTATTTAAAAAATATGGAAAGTCTTTCGTATGCATATAGTAAATATATTATATTGTATATCGGTATTATGTTTATGTAGTTAGAAGTACGATCATTTACGAGAAAAATATAGTACATATGTTGTTTGTGGTAACTTCTGCGTTTCGTTCATTTTCACTAAATATATATATTTATTCTTGTATATATATATACTATATATATATTTTTATATATTTAGATCGATTCATTTCTCTTGCTTGAATAGTTAAATTAATAACTGCTTGTGTTTGACTCTGTCTTTACAAATTACATCAGTTGTAGTTACAAATATTTGTCGGGTTGAATGCATAAATTGCATAAATATATATCTAATTCATAGTTATATAATTACATACAGTTTAATCAACTTATACACAAGTTTACACCGGTTCATTATCTGTTTTGTTGTGAAAATTTACTGGGTATTTTTTTGTGTGGCAAGTATAGCAGCATCCAATGCACTTCAGTTGCTCTCTTTCAACCGGCGGCTGTAAGAGAATGTTGGAATAAAGAGGTTGGCTGATTTGTTTTTTTTTTGTTTTTGAATAAATAGTTTTTATTTGAAAATGATTTTTTTTTATTTTTGTATTTTGGTAGAATTTTACAAGTTGAATGGAAAATACATACGATAAATATTACAGTGTTTGTTGTTGTTGTTCTTGTTGGTTTTGTGGCTTGTGTGGTTGCTTTCTTGGGATTAGGTTAAGGAGTGTTTGGGGTTTCTCATTAGACTTTCAATTACTGTTGTTGCTTTTAATTTAAGTATTTTATTTATTCTTGTTTTCAAATTTTTTTTTGCGTTTTGCGTATGCTTCGAAATCTGCTCATAACATGGCATTCAACTACAAAAGTATCTCGTATCTCGCAGATACAGAAAAACGTATTGTTGTTCAACAACTTTTGTATAGATAGTTACACACTGGATTTTGGTTTGAATTGCCCAAGAATTGAAACAATCTCTATAAGCAAATCGTTCAAATTGTTTAAATGTTAAATGATATATTTATTTTGCTAATAAACTTACTAAGTTCTTCTTTTTCTTTCGTGTTCTTCTTTATTTGTGTGTGTGTTTAAGTTGTTTGGGAGTGTGTGTGTATGCGTGTGTGTTTGTTTGTTGCATGTATACATAAATAAGGCTTAAAAACTATAAAACATAAATGGATTTTCTCAAGAGCGGGAGCAATTAGGGATTCGATATCGATCAGATAAATGTATAGAATAGTGTGAGTGAGAATGAAAGGAATATAGAGTGAGAGAGAGGGGGAGAGAGCTGTTGTATAATATACAAAATACTATAAATAACAATCATAAATTCCATATTCATTGTGTAAAATCAAAATGCACAATCATAGATACAATAAAGAAATGCATAAGCATACTCATACATAAATACAATACATAAGTATAAATAAGTCTAAACAAAATTAACAGCTGCAACGCACAGTGTTAAATGCCATTCACTAAATACAATACAATAAATGTTACAATTAACATTATTATATCATTATTATTATTATTATTATTGTTAGTGTTATTATTAATATTATCATATTGTTATTATACTCGTATATAGTATATAGTGTATAGTATATGCTTTATAAATATTACATACAATGTGTTTTACAATGAACTGTTCCTCTCTGCTGTATCGATCGACTATTTTATTTGAGATTATCCTTTCTTATTCTTTCCGTTCTGTTTCGGTTTCTATTGCGAGTTGATTGAATAAGGTTGGATTCAAACTACATTCGTATGTGGCGTTTATAAATGCAACGAAATTATATAGTAATTACAATAAATTAGTGTACAACAAAATTAAAGTTAGTTTTTGTTGTTGTATTGATGCGTTTGTTTGCGTGTACATCCTGTTCTTTGTGCGTGATGCATGTGTGCGTGGTGTGTTTTTGTTTGTTGTGTGAGGGTGTGTGCGCGTTCGCAATTTGTAGCTGCTTTTTTTTCATTTCACTTATCGCACAGCTATCAGCTAGCTCTGTTCGTTCTATATATGTAAGTATCTTCTATACACACGCAAATTCAACAAATTACAATTTACATCGATCTATAATCAATCGAATTATGGCTGGCTGATTCAAATTCGCAATTTCCTTTTGCAATTTTCGTAAGTAAATACAAATAGTTTAGATAGTTCTTTTCTATTCATTCATCATTTAGACCGATTTTCTTCTCTTGTGTTTTCTTTTTATATCATTTAAATTAGGCCTTAATCATTAGAGCTTTAGGTTTTTTAATGATTTCCTTTTTGTTTTTGTTTTGTTTTTTTTTATTATGTTTTCCTCTTTTTGGTTTGTTCATTTACTCATTATTTACGTTATGAATTAGTTTTAAATTTCTTCTTTTTTTCCATCCTTCGTTTAGTTCTTTATATAATATATTTACTTGCATTCTGCTAATTCATTGCCCAGGGATTTTGTATGTTTGTTTTGTGATCATCTGTTGATTTGTATGTAATTTGCGCAGAGTTTGTAAACTTTCAACTTAAATCTAAACAAGCATGAGAAATGCAGCGTTGATGGCATGAATAATTTCAAAGAGATTGCAACAGGAAACATTTAATATATATATAATATAATATTTATATACTTATATGCGGTATATATGCGTTTCTCATACATATGTATATATATATATATATATATGCATATATACTTTGTTCTTTCTTTACTCCTTTTCTTTATACTTTTTTGTTTATCTTTTGGGTTTGATCTTTGCGATCTTTTGTTTTTGTTTTTTTAATAAATACACGAGAAACTAAACTACACATAAATTATGAAATTCTATAAAATTATTCAGACCAAACAACAACTACATATTATGCATTAATGCTTGTGTATCAATGTGTGTGCGTGTGTGTGTTTATGTGTGTTATTTGTGCGTTTGTGTCTGTGTAGATACTTGACTGTTTGTGTGCGTTTCATGTCATACATGTAGCTTGCATGATGCAAATGTAATGCAAATATAGGAAATGCTTTTCAATATGTGCGATGATCATCGGTTCTCATCTTATGCCTTTGCCAGCTTCCTCATCAAGTAACTCTGATCTGAACGTTCTCTCAAGCACATATTCTCATACAAATAAAAGTTCTTTGGGCTTTGCTTTTGCTTTCGTGTGTGTTTCTGTTGTGTTCTGTGTTATTTGTAGTGTATAATTTGTTGTATTTGTTGTTCATGTTCTTGTTGTTGTTGTTGTTGCTGTATCTGCTGTTATGTGTTGGTTCTATCATCATTTGCTTTTTGATCAATGCTGGTGGGTTGTTGTGCTCCCGCGCTGTTTTGTAATACCGTAACGGTTCCCGTTTGCCCCGCCACCCGAACACGACTTAGTACAGTCCACATCCGCGCAGATTGTTTGCTATGATGACATCGGTGACAGCATCGAATACAAACTGAATGTTGTTGGTATCTGTGGCGCACGTCATGTGGCAGTAGATTTCTTTCGAGGTTGATTTGTTTTTCGCTTCAAATTGAGCCTGAATGTAGGCAGCCGCCTCACCATACTCCTGACCACCTAAAATAATATTGATAACAAGATCATTACTAATTGATTCCATGTAATATTTCACATGTAACTCACCTGTATATTCGGGAAAGCAAATTGTCAGCGGACTCTTGCGTATCTTCTCCTCAAACAAATCCTTTTTGTTCAGGAACAATATAATCGAAGTGTCCGTAAACCATTTGTTGTTGCAAATGGAATCAAACAGCTTAAGCGACTCTTGCATGCGGTTCTATAATGAAAAGAATGTCCACAATTAAACTCAATTCGATAAGAATTCCATTGAATATCATGCTTTAGCTTACCGTAGTTTCGTCCTCATGCAAGACCTGATCGTACTCCGACATGGCCACGCAGAAAATAATCGCTGTCACATCCTCGAAGCAATGTATCCATTTCTTACGCTCAGATCGCTGGCCGCCCACATCAAACAATCTGTGAGAGAATTAATTACATTAGTTAATTGTAGACAATAACAAAAGAATTCATGAACAACCAATTCCGCTGTCTTTACTTACTTGAAGTTGAGATTTTTGAAGGAGAAATGAACCTCCACAATGCCGGTGGTCTTGACACGGGTGCGCAAGATATCCTGCTCGGTTGGTTGGTAATCCTTGGCGCCTAACCGATCCAAATCATCCAGGAAACTGCAAATAGCAAGAAAATAGAAATGCAGACATTAGTTAAGCCAATGTACTGTGCTATTTACCCAAAGGGGCCACACAAATGTTTGGCAGGACCAAAGCGAATTTGCGGCGCTTGCTGAAGCGCTGTGCAAACAATTAAAATGTAGCACAAGCTGAGGCGCCAGAGCAGATACATAGACACATAGTGGGAGGCAGAGTTACATGTGCGGCATCTACATAGTTTCGCAACTCTATATGAGTTGCAACATACATAATTAGCTGTATTTACGCCTCTCAATCAGTCACTAGTTGCGTGTCCAGACCGACTCCAACAAGTAGGTCATAAAACAGACAATTGGGAAAGAAAGGGACAGAGAGAGAGAAAAAAAGAAGCCGAAATAAAGCTATAATAGGCCGCTGTCCAGAGATCTGGGATATAATTTACGCTAGGCACGCAACCTTTTTCTTTTTTCTTTTCTTTTTTTGGCAACGACAAATTCCATTTGTTGCTTGCTTCAGGTGTAAAGTTCAGGTAACCCAATGAGCTCTGCGGTTTGCCGGTATCGTCGTGGCATCGCGTAAATAAACTTTACAGTTCTTCATTTTGTATCGCATTGTGTGAATCTTCATTGTTGTAGTTGTCTCAGTTTTTGTTGTTGTTGCTGCTGCTGGGGGCAATTACTTTTGTACCTTTTTTGCGGCCCACTGATGAGGGCACAGTCTTTAATTAGCCTGAGTTGAGTTGCTCAACTTGACATAGCTCAAACAAATTTGTCGTCCGTTCCAATTGGAATGCTCTGGTCTGGCAACGCCATCGCCATCGCCAGCACAAATGGCCACAAATGCCACAAAGCGTGGCACACTAATTCAGTGGAAAATTGCCGAGTCACGCTCTCTGCCGTGCTCTAAATGTGTATGGCATAACCAACCATGGGTATAACTCCGTATAGTAACTATAACCGCAAAGAAGCATCCATTGAGGTGGAAAACTTTCGCAGCTGTAATGCAAACGAATGCATAATATGCTCCTAATAAGACCATATAAGTAATATACGTATATATCTATATCTTTATCACATAACATTGTAAATATTTGTTACATTTATGAAGCACACGCTAATCAAAAGAGCGACTCACATTTCCCCACTCTGCATATATCCGTGATTCCACAGATTCAAAGGGCCAAATGGCCGTAAACATTGTTTGGACGCGCAATTGTGCAACATGCCCCGGGGCGAGGCGTGTTCGCACTTCCACAATGTACGATGTACCCGAAAATATATATACATATATCTCTTGGAATAATGCTAAATTGTTTCTTGTTTAAGTTAAATGGTAAGTGAAAATGTCGGCACAGACTTTGCTCAACTTTATAGAAAGGTATCTAAAGAACATAAATAAATAAATAGCAACCGTGTAATCAGAAATCTGTTGCCTAATGAATCACATAAATACAAGAAATAAACTGAACATTTTAAACTGTTTGTGTCATGTTCAAATTCTCTCTAAGGAACTTCAACGGACTTTATTGCTTTACATAAGTTCTAATTAAACGCAAATTTATGATGCGGAACCTGAGTTATTGGCTTGAGAATACTTGAGAATAATATAGCAAAAATAATAAATAATATTTGAGGTATGCAGGCTATATATAATAACATATATGACTGCTTTATGGACCTACTCTCAAGCAAAGCATTAAATCATTTCCACCATATTTTACCAATTGTTGTTACATTGTTGCTGAAATTCTAACCTTGGACCAATCAAGCTGACTAATTAATATGCTTCATTACCTTATGTAACGAACGAAAGATGCGCACTGAAATTATGTTTAATGCAGAATTCGCCTTTCATTAAACAACAGCGACGAGTCTTGAATCATAAATTTCATTTTGATAGAAACGAATGAAGGCGCGTAAATTGCCGTTACGAATTAACGTCAAAACTTTTGCTATTTAGTAAGATTGATTAGCAACAAACACTTTCAATTTCAACCGCACACACACGGCAAGAGAGCGAATTGGAGAGTGAGAGAGGGAGTGAGAGTAATTAGCAGACGTATCTTAACAATAAAGCCCAACAAAACGCGCAGATCAGCTCGTAGGCACAGCTGTGCCCTAGACACGTTCACACTCACACTCGACGCAAAGTTCCCGCCGTACCGGGGGCAGCAAATCCTATAAGTAGACTAAGAAGCGCTGCGATCGCGTTTAGTGCGTCGCGTCTGCTATACGAGGCAACACACAGTCGAGCTTCGAAGATCAGCGCGCTGCTGTTGCACGACATTCGGTTTCGTTTTCGGTTACTCCGGCTTCGGCTTCGGCTTTTGGTTTGAATCGGCATTGGTCGCGAGGTTTTTTGTAGTTTCTATTGGCCAACAAGTTTGCATGCTAGCGTGACGCTCGTCTTTAAAGCGGCAGTGGAACTTCAAGTGGTCCGCAAATGAATGAATCTTTTCGCATAAAACACATTTCATATAATAAATACTCGAACTAAGTGCGTGTGTGTGTGTGTTTTGAACAATAGAAATCAGAGAAAATCTGTAAAAAAAACCCAAACAAAAGGTGAGCTAATGTAACTTAGCCAAGGCTAGCTTGAAAATGGCCCAAATGGCGGGCAAACCGACGGCGAATAGAGCTAAACAAGCAACTAGTTAAAGTGCAATGCACCGTTTGTCGTTTCGTTCGCATTGCAAGTGAAGCGTGAAAAACAGCAAGAGGAAGAAAATTCATTCACGAAATCATTTTTGCGTTCAATTTGACAGGCCACAAATGCGACTGCGAACCACACCTGATTATGCATAATTTATAGATCTGTTGCGAAAATGGAGACTAAATCAAATATGCAACACGATATTCAAACAAGATGCGCCAATAGAAATCAACAAAAGATAAAACTCGATTCGAAAGTGACATAATAAATGCGAAACTTTCTTGTCAGTGAAGGGGGAGATGCCTTTTAGCTAAATGATGCTAATAAGACACAATAGAAGAAGAGCTAGTTAGAGAAATAGAGAATGAGAGAGAGAGAGGGAGAATAGCACAGAATGCGCAATTCTCAAATGTGTTGCTCAGCAAAATTCGCTTGCCAAACAAGTTTTGTTGTCGCTTTTGCCGCCAGTCGTGCGTAACGGCACCTTGAGAACGATAAAGAACAATGGAGTGGCCAAATGAACAAAGCGGGGGAGATACGAAGAGAGAGGGAGAGACATAGAGAGAGAGAGGGAGACACAGAGAGAGAGAGAGAGCAGAAATCGTTCAAGTCTCAATGGAATCGTTTCAAGTTTTAGATTTTTACAGATTACCAAAAAAAAAAAAAAAAAATGTTTAAACCCATGCTGCTAATAAGTTTACGCAGCCTATATAATATTTATAACTCGACTATGATATTAATGAAACCTTCAAAACTTGCCATGCTCATTAACCACAAGAGTTACTCAGCAAAGCGAAAAACAGTTTTGCATAAACAAAAAGAGCTATTTTTAGACAGCCTACAACTTTGGCTAATTATTATTTGAAATATTATTTCCATCAGCTCAAGTTTCTGTTATTGATTCTTAATGCCAAGCCGGCTGAAATTGAGATTGAGGCGCAACTCAAGGCAAGTTTCCTGCCGGGCTGGGCACGGTCAAAGTCAAAGCCAACGCGAGACGAGGCAGCTTCAAAAAGCACTTGAAGGCTGCTCCTCGAGGAGGCTGCTTGACATTCTGGTTTTTGGCGGGGCGCAAGGATTATCGCTCAAGTTCATTATGAGGCATGCCCCGATAAGGCTCATAAGTTTCCACTGTGCGTGTGTGTGTGTGGCTCGTTTAGTGTCGCTGCTCAAGTGCTGGACGCGCAGCTGAAGGTCGCCGTTTGTCAAGGCAAGGGCAAGGATGCCCAGAGCCAAAGCATAATACAGAGATTCTGTGTGGATACACACCCACACACACACAAGCACGCATTGATTGTGCTATAAAAATTTCATCAAATTTGCTGCGTGTGTGTGTGTGAGAGGGTGTGCCTGTGAGTGTGCGGCATTTAAATGACGAGCGCACAGAAGTTGCAAGTTGGAGCAGGCGCAGTCCACGCCAAGGCACGCGGCGTATGAGCAACATTGAGATATTGCGATATTGCTCATACGCAGCGAGCCGCACAGCACAAAGGCAGCACAAATCATGCTTTGAAGTGCTCCGAGGCGTACCGTACATACATATATATCGAATGCTATTGTTAGCCACTTGATTTTTATTGGCCCTCGCTCAACTTTAACAATGCGCGCTGCCTGTTTTCAGTTCATATTTGACTTGAGTCGCGAAATGAAATGAAAACTGCTTTTATGTTGGCTTATCAAGGCGTACGAGACGTGTGTGTGTGAGTGTGTGTGCTCTCTTATTTGTCTTGTTTTAGGCCAAATAGGCTGTAGAGCCGTAGGCAGCAGCAGCATCGCATAGATTTTGTAAATTGTTCATTGTTTGTCTTTCACTCGGGGCTAGTCGAACTAAGTGCTGTCATTTCAGTCATTGCGCTGCCTTTTAGTGTAAACAGCTTTGCCCCGTCTAGGGCCAGCTTCCTTTCCCCTTTGGGGGAGTGGCAAGCGACAATATGTTATGTATATTTAATAGAAAACTTTGCACAACTTTTTGCCATCATCATATTCGCCATATTTGTGTGTGTATGCGCCTTCTTTGCCTTCTATCATGCATAATTGCTTTATTTATTCAGTGCTAGCCTCGCCCATTGTTCCAATATTGACACCTCACACACAACAGACAACACACAACTCAATAACTTTTGCTCGGTGTGCATAATAAACAATGCCTGCAGCTTCCTATACATGTTCCCAGCAGACGAGGGGAACAATTCTATCGCACACTATTGTCTAGCATAGCATATTATTTTAGCACCTATCTCAGTTTGTCTGTACAATTTACATGTTGTTGTTATTTGTATCTTTGTATCTTTGTATCCCTGCGCTCTTCGCTCTGCATTGTATTTATTATAATTGCAAAAACTTTTGTTTGTTTGCCTTTTCTTGCGGTTATAAACTGCATTAAATTGTTGTGCCAACTCATCTGAGTTAAGTGACAGCAACACACACACATACACAGCTAAGCGCAAACTTTGTGCGGACCGCAATTGCAAGTGGCACGTAACTAAAATGTTGCACACTCATTTTCCACGGAAAATTAAACGAAAACGAAAACTCAACAAACTCTCGAAAGTGTTCTTCAAGTGGCGCCTGGCAAAGCGTTAAAACTTGTCCAAGTTTTGCCTTTTTCTCTCTGATTGTCATGGCAACAGATTAGGGTATTACGACTGTTGAGAAGGTTGATAAAAGTAGAACTGAAAGCTGGTTACAGAGTGTAGAGATAAAGATCGTTTGGGAGTTATTGGCAAGCAAAGTTTTCTATATATTTTCTTAAAGAGTTTGAGATCAGTCGATTGAAATCTATTCTTCAATATTAATTAGGTTGTAGATCAAAAATTGAATTAGTATCTGAAATAATAAATAAATGTATATACATTACTATTTATACTTGTTTATCTGTCTTTATCTATACGTATATGTGTCTATTTTTATTTACATATTTATATATCTATTGTACATATTTCTATCTCCTTATACCTATATCTATATATTCTTATACATCTCTATGCCAATATATATGTACATATATTTTAATTGATCAATATCCACATTTACTTCTTTCAATATCGATCATAATCTTGATTTATCTGTATTCAAATCTATCTCGATCTTTATCTTTCTGCATCTATAACTTTCTGTCACAATATCCATATTTATCTGTCTATCTATCTGTCTCTAACAAATACATCTTTCGTATTTATAAACATTTATGTCAGTCTACATTTACATCTATCTACATCAATTGTCTTCATCTCACTTATAAACTAAAGAGTATTTATAATTCACTGCTCTTTCTCACTGCGGAAACTTCACTTTCAAGTACTTCAAACTAAAACTACAAATTTTCCGCACACTTTAGACGCACTTAAAACAACGATACAACAAGCAAGAGGGAAATGTCGAGCTTAGGTAAAACCAGCGCGGCGCTGCTGTTGATAAAGCGCACCACATACAGCGCCACCTCGACGCTGCTGCCCAATGCTGGCGCAGGAGGCAGCGGTGGAGCAGAAGCTGCTGGGGCTGCCTTGCCACATGCTGGTGTTGGTGTGGCAAAGGAAATTGAAAAATCAATTGCGTCTGGAGCGTTACAGCGACGACAGCAGCAACAGCAACAGCAACAACTACAACGAGAATTGAAGCAGAAGGAACCCACGTTGCCTATCAGGTAAGCAGAGTCGCAGTTTCCGCTTAACATGCCTTGCTACATAGCTTACAATTCACAGCAACAAGAGTGCAACAATTGCAACAACAGCAGCGACAGCAACAGTGACAACTACAGCAGCAGCAACATCTCATGGAGTGCGTCCCTATTCGGAGGTGCCTGGTCCGTATCCTCTGCCCCTGATTGGCAATTCCTGGCGCTTTGCACCGCTAATTGGTTAGTTATACAATCCCATTAACACCAGTTCCCCCTTACTGAGTCTCCCCCTCTTCCCTGTGCAAATGTCTCAGGCACCTACAAAATTAGCGACCTCGACAAGGTGATGCACGAGCTGCATGTGAACTATGGCAAAATGGCAAAGGTGGGCGGTCTCATTGGACATCCGGATCTGTTGTTTGTATTCGATGGCGATGAAATACGCAATATATTCAAAAAGGAGGAGACAATGCCGCACAGGTGAGTGCAGCGTGTACGCATCAGTTGTCAAAGCGTAGGCGGACACAGCAAACAGGACAGAGGGAGGACATGCGAACACATTTGTCAATGTTGACTTCATGTTCGGCATTTCATTAAAATTCTGTCAGCTTGTCCTTGACACTCGAGTGTTCGATTTAATATTAATGCTATAAAAAGTTATAGCAATGAGCAGAGAGCAGGAAATTGATTAAACAAGTGCTATAAATAGAGTGCAAATAAAGCCATTGAAAGTAGCATAAATATTTATAAAGCATCTGCATAAATGTTTATGCTATAAAGACTGTAACTGTAACTGTGACTGTACAATTGTCGCCATAATCAGCTTAATATAATGCACATTAATTGACATGTGCAATTTACCACATGGTTGCACTTAATCAGCATCAGCAGCAGCCCACGCAGACGGCGACCCGAAGCAAAGAGACAGTGGCAGAGAAAGAGAGAGAGAGAAGGGGGAGAGAGGGGGAGAAATACAGAGGCAGAGAGTGGAAGCAAAAGCGCGTAGTCCTTGCTGGCTTTAACAGAACACACGCATTATATAACAGCAGCAAGGGAGAAGTCTCTCTCTCTCTCTCTCTCCTCTGAGGCATAAGGGGAGGTAGGCGTAACGCAGCCTTTGCCTTATTATTTATGCGCATATTGCATTAAATTCCTAATTAAATTAACCAAGTGTGTATGTGTGTGTGTGTGTAGGCGGTAAATGGCAGTTGGCTAGCTGTGTGTTCTTTAATTAGCCAATGCAGTGGCCATTCTTTGTAATTATTTGCAATTATTATGCAAGAACGTGCACGTTGTGCTCAATTTGAGGGAGAATTGAAAGCAGCAAAATCGGCTATGAATTGAAAATTATTTATTAAAGTTAGAGCCCCAAGATCGAGTTTAAATTGAGATTGGTTTATTGCATTTAAAGCTAAATTAGAAAGAAAATAAAATCTTTAGCCTACCAAAGGTTCTATACCCTTTCAGTTTCTTATTAACTCCAATCGTTCCTATACTTGTGATACTTAATATTGACTGTAACTTGCACAGACGGACAGAACTATTTCGATACCTCTGATTCAGAATATATATACTTTATGGGGACGGAGGTGTATCCAATATACCATATCCATTTCAAATTGAGAATGTTTTATCGTTTCGTTTAGCACAAGTTCAGTTCGCAAACTTTCACCCTTTCACACCCGACATAGGCCTAAAAAACGATCCGCCACTCGAATATATCTTTGTCTATCTTTATATCTGTCAGTGTTTTTATATTTCTTACATATTTCGCACGCAACATCAAAAGAAAGCCAACTCGATAAGCTTTCTTTTATGCCCCCAACACTTGTCTTTGGCTCATTTCTGCCGCGTCATTTGGCCATGAACCAATTTTGGCAAGTTACGTTAAAAAGCAAAAATACAAAACAATAATAATAATAACAATAATCAAATAGACGTCGAGACATCTTAAAGTGGCCTGAACATGAAATACGCACGCAAAACACAACATGGCATAAAAAATTATTTGTTTTCTGTTGTCGTTGTTGTTTTGTAGTTGGCGATAAAAATCAGTGGAGTCATCATTAAAAAATTGCAGACCAGAGAGAATAGATAATAAATTGACATTAGCGTAATGCGTAAATATGAAAAAACACACACACACAGAGAAATGTTTACCGAGCCGAAGATTGATGAACAGCCACAACGCTAATTGATTGATGTGTGTGTGTGTGTGAGTGTGTGTGCATAGTATAGGAACAACATAAACCTATTGACAGATTTGCCGAGTTTGACTGACAGACTGATGAAGATATTCAAACATTCAACACTTTGCGCGTGCCCAACAACAACAGAGGTAGACAAAAATCTCATAACCTTTTGTATTTTATGCCACACACAACTTTCGAACACACACACACGCGAACACAGTCGATAAATTCGTGTGTGGGAAAGAAAAATGCTCGAGTAGCTTAAGGAAAATGCAAATACAGTCTGTCGCACTGTTGTTGCTGCGACTGTTGTTGTTGTAGCAATCGTTTGGGCCGTCATCTGTGACACGTTCATATATAAAAAAATCTCTCGGCTTAGCTTTGAAAAATTTCCCAATTTGTCGCTCACGTCGTCAACGACGACGCGGCTTCTTCTTTAATTGTCACGCATTCGCTTTGACAAGTTTCATATGCATAATATTCCAATAGGCAGATCAGGGAAGTTTATCTACATTGCAGTCGCTTGACCTCACTCTGAACTCTGTGAAAATGCACACACACAATATGCAAATCAAGAGCATATTTTCGAAATAATTCACTTAAATAAATAGCTGAAATATTTGAGGGAACTTGACAACGCTGGGTTACTCTATTTAGTTTACTCTCTATCTGTCCATCTCTAGCTCTATTCTATGCTGGCAGTAGTAGAGGTATTTATAGAAAGTATATCATAGTATGCACACTCTCTACCAATTTTGGCAACATAGTGAAATAACTCTAAACAGGTTTATAATGAATGCAGCATTTAAAAGAAACTAGTTATGAGATGATATTGTTTTATTTGCGAAGAATACAATAAACTGGTTTAAGAAATTATCTCTATTTGCTTATCATTATCATATTAAAATAAAAGTACATTGTAAATTAATTTAAATTGTCATTTATTTAACTCTTATGTAATGTGTTAATGATAAGCAATTGAAGATGATCTGTCAAACAAATTATTACATTTCAAATGCAAAGCAGCAAAGAGCAGCTTCAAAAGAATTTTAAAATTAGAACTCTACCAAGAATACCCCTGATACGATGCGTGTGTGTTTGAATAGCTTGGCAAATTGCACAGTTGCAGAGCAAACAGCGTCGCATGGCTTTTATTTTATGGCATTTAATTGAATATTGTTGCCCGGGGCAACATTTTCTGCACACACAATAAAAAACAAATAGCAAACGGGAGCAGAGAGAGCGAAAGAGACAGAGAGACAGGACATGCCATAGATAACAACATATGAAAAAACCCCATGAGGAGTGACATGCGATGAGTTGAGTTGTAAAACCAAATAAAATTGCGGCTATTTATAAAGCGACATGCGAGCTTAGTAATAATGCAAATAGCGTGTGTATCTACAAGATACATGTATCTACAAGATATATACGCGTCATTTAAGGCATGTTTGCTCAAAATTTTGTTTGATATCTCAAGAGGGAGAGCTATGCTATGTACATATCTACGATGATAGGAACCTGAGCTTAAATCAACTGCTTGTGTGGGCGACATGTTTCTTGGTTCTGGCTTTTGGCAAGCCTCAGATTGCTCATACGCCGCATTGCGCCGCCCCTTTACTTGCAGACCCTCGATGCCGTCGCTGCGACATTACAAGGGCGACCTGAGACGCGACTTCTTTGGCGATGTGGCGGGCCTAATTGGCGTGTAAGTATTACGTTGCAAAGGTAGAAAAGCAAAAGACTTGTGTGCTCACAACTTGTGTGTGTCTGTGTGTTTGTGTGTGTCTGTCTTCAATTAGGCACGGACCCAAGTGGGAGGCATTCCGGCAGGAGGTGCAGCACATTCTGTTGCAGCCACAAACAGCCAAGAAATACATTCCGCCGCTGAATGACATTGCCAGCGAGTTTATGGTGCGGTAAGTTGGCCAACTACATGACATAATAAGACCCCCCCCCTCCCTTCTCTACCTTGTCACATTATATAACATCAACATCATCATCATCATCGTCTCACTGCAGCATTGACGAGATGCGCAACGAGCAGGACGAACTGCCCGACAACTTTCTGCACGAACTGTACAAATGGGCGCTCGAATGTAAGCCAAAAGTCAAGCTAAATTCACGAATTCAACTGAATGTATTCATTTGATTCACCAGCTGTGGGTCGAGTCTCGCTGGACACACGCCTGGGCTGCCTGAAGCCCGAGGGCAGCGCGGAGGCGCAACAAATAATTGAGGCCATCAATACGTTCTTCTGGGCAGTGCCAGAGCTGGAGCTGCGCATGCCGCTGTGGCGCATATTCCCCACCAAAGCCTATCGCAGCTTTGTCCGTGCCCTGGATCAATTCTCCGCGTAGGTTTAAGCCTACGATTTAATATACATTGATATTGATTGATTTATTGCTGCAGCATTTGCATGAAGAACATTGGCCAAACGATGGACAAAGCTGACCGCACCAGCGAGACACCGAAAAGCGAAGCAGATATTTCCATTGTGGAGCGCATTGTACGCAAAACTGGAAATCGCAAATTGGCAGCTGTGCTGGCATTGGATCTGTTCCTGGTGGGCGTCGATACGGTAAGGAGAGGGGGACAGCAGAACTGGCAATTCATGCATTGCTGGTCTGAGCTCATTACGTATAATAAACAATCAAACTTGAATTCCTATGCAATTCTCTCTCTCCTTTCTACAGACCTCTGTGGCCGCCTCATCGACCATTTATCAGCTGGCAAGGAATCCGGATAAGCAGCAACGCCTGTTCGAAGAGCTGAAACAAGCGTTTCCAACGCGCGATGCGCAAATCAATCAGCATGTCCTTGAACAGATGCCGTACATGCGTGCGTGCGTCAAGGAAACGTTGCGGTAAGTGCAGCCCACACGAGAGTTGACTGCCATCTCTCTCTCTCTTTACACTCTCTCCATCTCTGTCTCATTTGCAGCATGCGGCCCGTGGTGATTGCGAATGGGCGCAACTTGCAATCGGATGCGGTCATTAATGGCTACCACGTACCAAAGGGCGTAAGTGGGTGTGGCGACATTTCATTGTCAGCATTTTAACCTTTCACTTTTCACTTTTCACACATTGCCACTTAGACACACGTCATCTTCCCACATCTGGTTGTATCCAATGATCCCACATACTTCCCAGAGCCCAAGCGTTTTCTGCCCGAGCGTTGGCTCAAGCAGAGTCCAGGTAAGTGGCAGAGCAGGAGGAGATTAGAGAGAGGGAGAGCTAACTGCAATTGTTCTTCTATTGTGCATTGCAGCCACCGAGGACTGTCCACATGCTGGCCAGAAGATTCATCCGTTCGTCAGTCTGCCATTTGGCTACGGGCGTCGCATGTGCGTGGGCAGACGCTTTGCTGAAATCGAGTTGCACACACTGCTGGCTAAGGTAGGAAAGGGGTGCCACTGTCAGTGTTATGTAATTTTAATTGCTTGACGTTCACTTTGTGTCCCTTGCAGATATTCCGCAAATATAAGGTATCCTACAGTTCTGGCGAATTCGTTTACCGTGTCAACTCCACATACATTCCACAATCGCCGTTGAATTTCAAGCTGACGCTGCGGGATGAGTAGCCACAGCAGCACCGAATGTGCCACAGGATTCCCCCTTGTGTCGTTTGCATTGTCGTGGTTTTGTTTTCTGTGTGACTGTGTGATATTTTTAGCAGCTCCAGCAGCTGCCCGCATATCTTGTTCTTTCTTTTTAATTAAGCAAATGGAACTGAGATACAATTGTAACTCTAACAATATCTCTGACCGCCAGTCGCACGACCTTGTATATATATCATTGTTATACATACATATACATATGTAATCATGTTATAGTCATCTGTTTAGCTACTTAGTTGTTATTGTAATAAAAAGCCAAAAAATATGCAACACTTTCACATTAATCAAACTCACTGGGAATGCAATGGAAATGGAACAAGCAACGATTATTCATAAAGATTATAACACTGATTTATGTCCAAGCGCACACAAGGCCAGATAATAAAGTAACTGGACTAAAGATTAATTATTGCAGCATGTGAAATGATTGTGAAATGAGCACAAGGCCAGCAGCGAATTAAGGGACATTTCTATCTCGCGAGATGCGAATAAAGGCATCTATCGGTTACTACGGTAATGATAATGTTTCATGAGTTCTTGTATATGGGGAATATATTTTGAAGGTGAATACTTGCAAGACTGCCAGACTTGTTAAACTAGGTGACACTATTTGTAGGCAGTTGTTAATGTACATACAAATGTACAGAATAATATAATTCCTGTATGATCATCAACTTATTGCCAATGTCACTTAGACAAGGCACAAACAATCAAAGTTGCTTGAATCGGTTGACTTTGACTGTTTTGACTTCTTTGGCAGAAGAGTTTTGCAATCTTTCTAGGCTACGCTGCTCTTTCATAATGCTCACACATATTTCGCACTGACATTTTCCAGTTTTCTAGGGGCCTATTATACAATATTTTTATAGCGAACCACTTTTCCAAAGTGTCTGTTGACAATTTCCCGTTCTTCTTCTGTGGTTGGAGCCAATGTGCTGTGCTGGTTGTGGGTTTACTTCATGAAATGACTTCAAATGACTGCATTAAATGAACTACGTTTAAACACATTTCCCATTAACAGTGCAAAGAGAATATGCACGCAGAGCTTCCGGTATGTTTCAGGCTGAGTTCAATTCAATTCCTCCCCCAATTATCATATACATATATATTTATACATTCCCCATATCATTCTTAGTTCTACTCACTATTTAGCGGAATCATTCAGTTGATATTCGTTGCTGCGCGAGAAGCATTCCTGCACGCCGGCATCCAGCCAGAGTCGCTTCATGGCGGCCAGCAGCTCCTCTGAGAAGGGTTCGGTGTCGTGCATGCGTTGGCACACATCGAACACCATTTTTGCATCGCTCTGTAAAGTAATTCAAGGAAAGAGTTAAATTAAAGACCTTAAGGCACAAATTCTCTGAGTTAAGGTTACTCACCTCCCGTTCATTATTGCTATACTGAATACTAAGATTTGGCATGGCTCGCAATATTGCAACTAATGATTGTATTGTGTTGCTGTAGACAACCGGTCGATATTGTTTAAAGTCCTCTGCAGTGAACCCGCTCTCGTGAATGATTTTCATTTGTTTGACTATTGTGCTCTTTCCCGATTCACCGGCGCCTGTAAGAGAAGGAAGAAGAGAGAGCGAAAGAGAGAATTAGTATTGCAAAGATAAGAGATACGGGCTGAGATTCTCATCGTGATAGTGCACTGTAAAATGTTGTTGTAGTTACTGCCCCCGCTGGGCTCTATCTCTATCTGTGTTTGTGTCTGTGTGTGGCGCAAAGTGCAAAAAAACAGAAGGCGTCTGATTATGAGCACTGACGCAAGACGCTAAGCAGAAGGAGGAGTAGGGCTTGCCCAGGGCACTGTGGGCAGGGGGGGTGTAAATATTTATACACAGATTGCAAGTGCATAGTTCGCAGTTGTTGAGCTAAATGTGTGCGCTTTGTATTATACAAGTAGAGCTTAATGGCCTTTAACACACCCACACACACAGAGACACACACAGCAGCATCGTCATTATGCTGATTATCATTATCGTCATTATCATCAGCATTATCTTTCAGCATTGAGCAATCATCTTATGCTCTTGGCCCTTGGTTGAGGCACAGAAACAAAGGATTAATTGTTGTGTCATCCTTTGGTCAACTAACAGTAGGCATGCTCGCTAGCCACGCCTACCGCCCACTGCTACACCCACTGCTACACCCACTTGTCAGCTTACCTCCCCCCTTAGTTCCTCTCCCCTTTGACTGTCAGGCAATTTCTTGCCTGCATTTTATGTCTAATTTTAGCCGCTCTCATTGCACGCGCGCTCTGCAATTTGCCTCCCTCCCTTCACCGATTTTCTTTTTCACATTTCTTTTGCCTCCCTCATAATTGAGTGGGTTGTTGTTTTTCCCCTCCATTTTGTATGCACTTGTTGATAATCTGTGCATTTTACTCAGCTGGAAAATTGTTTTCAAAGCGCACTTGAAATTATCTTTGTTCAAGATTTTTCCAAAAATAAATCACTGAGAATTATTTCCACAAAAGCGTAGTGGGTGTTCGAATTTCCACGAACCCAGTAAAATGTTTTTACTTAATACTGCATGGAAATATTTCTCCCTTCAAAATATACGATCGTAGAACGGAAGTTCGCTGGATATAATGCAAATATTATTGTTAAAGAACGAGCAAGTTCAGTTTACGTCAAGGGAATCAAATCATGAGGACTGAGTTCGCTAGACGAATTTAATTCTGTACCATTAAGGCTATTTAAATGCTGCAGACAAAGGTCACTGATTTATTAATTTAGAACTTCCAAAAATAAAAGACCAAAAATAATGGGTGAAACATTCACGCAAATACGGAAATAATAATTTAATTCCAGTAACATACGCAACAGTTCCTGACAAGTTCCCAACTTATTCACACACTAAAACAAATACCACTTGAACGGGCCGTCGGGAACTTTCAGGCTCAAAAGGAACATTCCATTAACTGTATGTTATATATATAGAGTGACCCCATAAAGGGGAGAGCGCCCACTTAACGCTTGTTGCGCCGTCGTTGGCCTCGTCGCACGTCGCTTCATAAATTAACAATGCGTGCTGCCCTTTTTCGAAAGAAAAGCCCTATGAGAATTGTTTAGCTGTGCGCGAGAGTTCAACGTGCTTTCATTTTGTAATTGTTGATTACGAATAATATTTAGAGTAGCAGAAGGAATTTTCATATTAAACAATCAATTTGGAAGTTGAGAAAAGTCAGGAAACTAGGAAACAGTTCGTACAATAACTTTCAGATCGAAGGCGTTGACGTTGATGGCGCTGATGGTTGTTTATGGCTGACGGCACGTGAAATTAATGAGATGTTTGTGTTCAATTGAAGGCGAGTGCTTAAATTTAATGCCCACGTAAAGCGCATAAATAGAGAGAGTGTGGAGAAAGACAGAGAGTGGGGAGAGAGAGCAGCTAAAAGAGAGAGAGAGCGAAGTTGGGTACAAGTTTAGTTTTCTGAATTAAATTATGAATTTTTTGCTCGACTTTTGCAGTTCACTTTTAAATAAACATATTTTCAGTGTGTGAAAAACAAACACAGCACAAGCTCGCACACACACACAGATACATTCACGCGTGCTGTATAAAATTTAAAATTTTATACAAACACACAAACTGTCAGAAATGAAATCTTTCTCGCCCAACGTTGCCCAGATCTGACGCTGATATTTGCAAGAGGAAATTAAATGAAATACAGAAAATGTAAACATCAGCAAAAATGCAGGCACCTCCGAAATGAAATGAAAATTGGGGGGAAATGAGCAGATACAGCACACACAGACACACGCACAGAAGTGCACACATACAGACAGCGTATGGCAGAGGACGATGTCTTCAAATTATGAATATTACTCATTTAACTGTGAATGGTGGCACGATAAAATTTCTGAGTGCGGTGCAAAATGATGACTAGGGAATGCCCTGTAAAAAGAGTGCATATGGTATATGCTGTGATGTTATAACAAGCAGAGTTAGGGCAGCAAAAGTCAGTTTAATGTGTTGAGTAAACATTCTTATAAGTAGCTCACATCATTTATACCATAACCCATTACCTTTGCCATAATGCGATTGCAGCAATTGCAATCAACTATTGCCGGTGCAAGGCAGCCGCATCGTAAACACACACACACACACAGACATACAAGGCAACCTCGTCTAGAGCTGCAGAACACCCCCAACCATTTGGTTGACCTTGAACTTTTGCAGGCAGCCGCAAGTTGCAAAGTATGAAAATGTATGTGTTATTGTGATTATTAAATTTATGGCATTTACAGCCATAACAAGGAACCATTCACAGTTGATGCGCACAGGCACAAACAGAGACTAATCCCCCATCCAGCAGAGAGAGAGAAGAAACAGCAGCAAAACAAGAAGAGCCCCCTTCTCTTTCCCTAGCACATAACAAATTTCAGTAAATTACTCATACGTCGCGTTGGCAGCATTAGGAGGCATTTTTTGACAGCTCGTTAATGCCACTTGGCGAGCCGCTAAGTATGCTATGGTAATTACGAGCGACGCGCGTATGCGGTATTAATGCGGTATTAATGCAGCTTACAACACTCCCCCCTCCCCCCACACTCCTTAGTCCTCCACAGACACCAGACTCACCCAACAGCAGCAGCTTTATCTCCTTGGCCGCCTGTATGCCATCCTCTTTGAGATTACGCTCGATCAGGCGACTCCTGGCGGCTGCGGCTCGCTCCTCGGCAGACTGTGCGCAGCCCATGGTGCGTATTGCCTCGACGCAAAACGTTTTGAAGGTCGTTTGATATCGGCCAAATGAATGGCCGAATACGTTGGGGGGCAGAAGGATAGAAACGATGGAATGAATTAACAATTTAACGCGTTGGCCTGGCCACACTCAGCAGCTGGTGCCCGCTCAGCTCAGCTTCTTTTCTTTTGCCGAAAATAATTGAGTTTTTTTTTCTAATTTGTTTTTGTTTTTCTTTCACAGTTTGTTTACGTATTGAAAAATATTTTGCACTTTTATTTCACTGCGGGAGATCGAGAGAGAGATAGAGAGAGACACGGAGATAGAGTGGGTGTTTTTCTTTCTTTCTACGTTTGCTGATTTTGAACTTAATGACATAACCGAACAACAATTGAATCTGTGCGCATTTGTTGACAAACAGCCACAGAGTCCAGTACACAGAGTGGCAGGACGACTGTCGCCTGGACACAATCGCTTGCCACGCGGATGCTGCACGAAATGAGCGAACGAATCCCGAAACAGTGCAAAACGAGAGACGAGAGTTGCCAGCAGCCTGGTGCTTTTTGCAGCCCCCTTTCTTCGAAAAGAGAGGGAAAGAGAGTGGGAGAGCGAGTTCGAAACGAAAGTTTGAAAGCTGGCAAAGCTTTGCAAGTTGTTGTGCTTTTTGTGGAGTTCTAGCCAAAAAGTTGTAATAGAAAATAATATAATTAGCGTATATACAAGATTTCAGGCTTGATTGCAAAGATGTTGGCAACGCGCGAATGGTAGAGCGAGAGAGGGGAGAGAGGCAGAGAGAGAGAGAGAGATGTAGGCATTGTATACATCATATTGTGCTTGCAATGGAAGCCTTGACAGACACGCACACAGCACACGCAAACACGCGCACGCACGCACACTATGGCAGCAGCAGCACGCATACGCAGCGTGTGACAAAAGCGAGAAAAATAATCAATAAAAACATCCAAGCGAGACACACACGTTGAAAGTTTCCCGTTTACACCGTCGATTATTGCATATCGAATAAATGTAGATATGTGTTTGCTATATACCCGTGTTTATTCTTTTTATTGCCCGCCCATAAATAATATTGATATATTCAATGTGAATGTTCCAGGCACTTTTGGCCAATCGCGATGGTGTTGCCCAAAAGTTTTTCATTTCGCCAGTCTGGCGCTGGTCTTACAAGTGGCCATAAACACATGCACACACACACACAGTAGTAAATGAGGGAGGGTGGAGGGGTTGGTTGAGGGTTGCTCATGCTGACGCAAAGCCAAACAGCAAAGTACGCGTCTGAATACTTCTAATTGTTGTTCTTTTCCTCACTGTTCTTTTGCTTTTCATTGTTCAAATTGATGGAATTATTCTTTGATTCGATGCTTGTGGCATTGTTTATTGTTGTTGCACGCTTCCAGCTGAAGCAGGCTGCATATGATTCATACGCGCGAATAACCAAGGGAAAATATGCCTCAATTTTCATAGTAATTATCGAGCAATTATCGAGCACTTGTCGCGCCTACAGTGTGCTCTCTCTCTCTTCCTCTCTCTCTCTCATTCTATCTCTCTTTCTCTTGCCTTCTCTCCTTCTGTTTGGCTGGTTCAATGTGCGCGCACAAAATTTCAATTGTTGTTTTCAAAATATAAATAGAAATATTGATATTTTTCTGCTTGGCAATTTTTCACACAATTTTTAATAAGCACAGAATTTGAATAAATTTTGCATTTTGCTAAACCTTTTTTCTATTTTTTTTGTATTATTCTTTTTTTATTTTACACACTGCGTTGTTGGATTTTAAGACGATTCGCTTTGCGCTTTAATCAACCAACTGACTGAGTTGGCTGGAGCTGAACTGGACTCGCGCTGGACTGGCGGAACGGAGCCGCCCTAAACTCTGCACCCAACGTACTCTCTCTCTCTCCTTCTTCTAGTGCAGTCTCTCTCTCTCCCTCTTCCTCTATCTTTCTTTTCTTCTCTCTCTCTCTTGCTTTTGTGTGGCAGGCAGCTGAAGTCGAAGCTTTGTGCGTCAAACACAATACACACATATTTCTGAATGGCCGCCAAAGCTTTACGCTAAGTAAACGAGCAAAGAGAGAGAGAGGGAGAGAGAGTGGGAGTGGAAGAGGAAGAGAGCGGCGCGCGCGCAAAGGAGCTGGAAAGTTCGAAAAAGCTCTCGTTGTGAGAGAGCGCGCATTGCAATTGGTCCAGTTGAGCGAGTGTAAAAGCTTAACGAGCAGCGCAAGCAACGAGTGCCGAGCAGAGCAAGGACAACAACAGCAACGAATTGCCCACGCTAAGCACACACACACCTTCACACCTACACACGGGGGACAAACAAGTGTTTTAAAGGCAAGTTATGAGTAGCTTTTCGCTATTTAAACATCACCCCAGCTAGTCCCGCAGCTGCCATTAGCTTAGGCAGAGAGCTGAGCTGGGAACTAAGCTCGTCGCATTAATCTAAGTCAGCTACAAAGCTGCAGCTGTAGAAGGAGCGAGTGAAAGAGAGAGAGAGACAGAGAGAGAGAGTAAGAGCAAGAGAGAGATGTAGCTGGTGTTTTCGCAAATGACGAGCGCTGACAGCGATTGACCGGAAAGCAACAACAAGAACAACAACAACAGTCAGATATATTGACTAACTGCCGCCGCCGGCGGATTAGATAAAAAATGAAAGACTGAAAATGGAGGCCAATTGATGAAACTGATAGATAGTGCCTGGCGAAGAAGCACAAATAGTGTTCAGTCATTGTCATTGGTTGATTCGCAGCTCTTCTTGTTTGATTGAATGTTCCAAACAACGCGGACAGCGTTAATTGAGCAAAAGCTTTTTCTCGCATCGAGTACCCGCTCAATTAGAGCCATATCGCATTTCATTTTGTACTCTGCCCTGCCCTGCCCTGCCCAGTCCCCGTCAATCAATGCCCAGGTAAGAGACCACAGAGCAAGAGAGTGAACTTCAACAACTACAAAGTACATACTGAGTAAACCAATTAATCTTATTGCAGGACTCATAAAGAGGCTCGTCGAACAATTAGAGCTGCAATCGATTAACATCGATCGGAATAATGCCAAGCCATTTGGCAGCTTAATTATGCTATGAGGCATTAAACAAAACAGTCGAGTCAATTACTCATTATTAGTTGTTAATAAATTGACTGCCATATGGCAATGCTTACAGTTATTTATTGAAGGCGAAACGAGTTTAAACTGTAGCTGCAGTTGAGGAATGCAAATTACAAACATATTTCCATAGAATTTCTATAGCCACGCACTGCATTTTAATAAATATATTACAATTTCATAGAATAGTTTGCATCGCTTATTTCCAGGAAGTTCCTGGCAGCAACTTTCGTTTAATTGTAGAAAGGTGCTGCTAGAGATGCGTATTTGCAAATATAATTTGCAACAAATATGATGGCGATAAAAAATATTGTAAATTTAATATACCAACAAATTTAAACTATTCCTTTTGATCAATTTTTCAAGTAAAACACAGTATAAAATACGGTCGCCCTGTATAGAATTTCAAATTAGAAAGTACCATATCTTTAAAAATATCTAAAATATTGCTGTAAATATCGAAAATATCAAAAGATATCGTAGTTCATAAACCGATTTGCACAACACAATCTCCAAAATATATCAAAAAGCACAAAATACGGTCACCCTGTATAGAATATCAGAATAGAAAGTACCATATCCTTATAAATATCGAAAATATTGATGTTAATATCGAAAAAAAGAAAGCGTATTTCATTAAACGATTTGCACAACTTAAAATCAATAAAATAACATCGTATAACTATCCGATAACTAACTAACTATCGTTGTATTTAACGTTCAGCTGAATTGTATCGTCTTTGACTTCATTATCGCATTGCCGTACTGATATTGTTATCACATAATCGTTATCCATCCTTATGCGCATCGCATTTTGCAATTTCTAAGCGTGCAATGTAATCGAGTATAAATCCTTTCAACTTGTCCAATTAGTGAGTTTACCTAGCCTTCAATTTCAGTTTTAATTAGAATTTCCTTGATTAATAATTCATTTGCACATAGTACACATGGAATTACAACAGTGGTAACTGATAGCTAGACATTTCCAAGAACTGTTGCAAGCATCTCCCCGTCCCTCTACCCTATGCAGAACCCTTCCACTGCTCTTCAAGCGAAGCTAAGCCCCAGTCAAACTCACAACGTAGTTAAATGTGGCGATAATTGGCGTCGATGTCAGACCAAAGAGGTAATTGCATTTCATGGCATGGAAAACGGACAGAGACGAGGCATAGCCCAAACGGTTGCCCTGGTTTAATGCCAGTGTGTGTGTGTGAAGAGTTGTGCGAGGGGATGCCCCATAGAACAGCAACAAATTCAATTGAATTATCATTTGCGTAGCAAAAAAAAAAAGTGAAAACAATGGACGAGAGCAAATGAAATTATTGAATGAATTGGGTTAGGCTAGAGGAGGTAGAGCACCATGAGGGAACGAAAGGCAGAGGCAAGGGGGGTGTGACCAGTATACGGGTCCCAGTGAACCGACAGTAACCGCAGCCAACGACAACGGCAAACAAATTGCCTTGCTCTGTGTGTTTTTTTATTATCACGCGAACTCTTTTAAATAGAAACAAGGCGAGGAATGATGGAAGGGGCATGAAGGGGAACTGGGAATCATGTAAAGAATTTGTGCACTGTGTGCGCTCAAAGATTCGCCCAGTGTAGCTCCCATACCTCTCTCTCTCTCTCCCAGTCAGTCGACAGTTGTCGTCTGGGGAACTGGGGCCAGGGCCTTTTGGCACTTTTGTGCGACATTTGACTTGAGTCAATTAAATTCGATTTGTGTTGTATTTGGCATGTTTTATATAGTTCATACAACGAAGCACGTTTTATTTGCATGAACTAGACTAGGGGGAGAGACCAAAGTGAAGCACAGAGGGAAGGGGGGGTAGGAAGTCAGGCATCGAGTGGGACTTGAGTCCATTTCCTTTTCAGCAAATATAATTTTTAGCGGAAAATCAATTTTTACTTTTCCTCTAGCCGTAGATAAAAAGAGACTTTTCTGTGATATTTCTCGGAATTTCGGGCAAATTCATTATTCGGTATTTGATTTGCAGTCCTTGCCATGCATAAAATAAGTTTGTATACAATAGACGAGAAGCTCTCCATCCAATTTGTGAGGTTATGTATGTGATAAAAGAGCATAAAAGACTTATCAAATACATATTTGAGTGAATCATGTTGGGCATTTCTATGAATCTAGTTAAAAAGACTCCCTATTTATTGCATTGAATTGGAAATATAATAAACCGTTTGCCATTTAATGCCATGGCAGCATTTCTATGAGCAATTTCTGATAAAGAAGTTTTCTGCATATTCAATTGTTATAATTCTGCACTTCTAAGTATTTAATCTTGCACCGTTTGCTATATAGAAATTTCTCTATTTCATATTTATCGGCAGCGTCTAGATTACTTGCTTATCGAGCCATCAATAATTGCGCATATTTAGCACGTTCTTAAATATTTGAAATATTACCCATTTTATAAGAATTTATTATCGGAATCTCTCTCTCTCTCTCTCTTTGTCCCTCTACTTTGTCTATAAATCACTTAATGTACGAGTTGCAAATGTTTCCTCAATAGCCTCTTTCTGGCTGCAAAATTATGTTAAAGTGTTTGAGCTTCCGCTGGAGCAGCTCCAATGAAGAGCAGAGGCAGGAAGAGCAGCAGGAGCAGCGGACAAGGACCAGTTGGCACTTGTGTATCGATGTTTTGTCCACACAAGCAACCCGAAAAAATAAACCACACCCTGTCGGGGCGCACATGCACAGCAGCAGTTGTGGCAACAGTTGCAAACAACGTCGTCGCCTGTTGTTGTCGTTCATTGTTTGCTTCGTCGGCTTCCTGCCGCCATTTGATGCTTCCGGACCGTCATTCGTCTCGGCTCCAAAGTGCATACAACAACAGTAGGAGGAGCAGTAGGAGAGAGCCCCACAACACGAACCACTGTGGCCCAGTTGCAATTGCTTGTTACCTTTAGTCATTACACTCTGTAGAAAACCCCGACCCGCAACATGTCGTGTCATGTCGAATAACTCAATGGGCCTATTAGCAACAGTTACAAAATTTGTCATGTGGCTGTTCAGATTTATTACTTTTATAAGGAATAAAGAAATGTGCTGTAATCTTTTCAAATTCTGAAAATGAACGCTACTGTATATGTATATATGAAGTGTATGTAATAAGGTATTTGCAAGTCTTAGCTTAAGACAGACAACGACAGCTTCAGCTTCGCTTTGAAGGTTCTAGAGCAAAACATAATTTCAGCTACAGGCAGTTTTTTGTTTTTATGTTTCCCTTCAGGTAAATAGGATTAACTGGCAATATAACTGACAATGTCAATGTCAGCTTAACTGCTCAACGAGTGAGTTCTCCGCAGAGCAGCAGTAGCAGACGCCCCGCCCCTCCCTTTCCCTTTCCTACCTCCCTTTAGGCATGTCAATCGACACACGTGCACACGCTTGAATGTCAAGTGGCGTTTGGCGGATGCAGGCGCGCCAGTTCTCAGCTGGAGAAGCAGAAGGAACAGGGGAAACAGGAGGAGGAGGAGGATCAGGTGTAGGTGGCACTTGAGTACTCGTACTGCTGCTGCTGCTGCTACTGCTGGTTGCATCCACTTACAGCGTCTGTGTTGCAAAGTTGTTTACACTTGAATGCAGTTGCCGTCGCCGTCGTCGTCGTTGCCGCTGCAACAGTTGCACAGTGGTCTGACATCCTCTTAAAAATGCATTGAGGCTAAATGTCGATTTGTCAGCTGTCATTAGCCGCACTCCAATCTGGCCACACTCACAGGCCACAAACGGCATGAGAATGAGAACGAGTCGAAGAAGGAAGAGCGAGACAGAGATATAGAGAGAGAGGGGGAACGAGAGCTCAACGATGACATGCAACCATCGCATTTGACCCAATTGTTATTTTTTGGTCTCACTTTTTTTTGGTTGTTGCCTTGGCCACACGCTAAGAATAAATACTGTTGATGCATCCAGCCTTGAGGCAACTTTTGCCAAAATTTCTTGTCGTTTAGTTAATACAAATTAACGCAGCCTAATGGTGTCAATGGTGGGAATCGATTGCCAAGAGCAACACAACAGGAAAGAGAATAACAAAGAATATAATTTCTAAATAGTCTTACTTTCCTCAAATGTAGATAACTCATATAATTATTTAAAATTGTAATTAATTTATTATCGCATAATAAAACCTATTATCTTTGAGAATCGATTGTCAATGAAATTATCAACCTTATAGAAAATATAACAAATATTATTCAATCAGTAGTAAAGATAGCCTTTATTATTTATTTAAAGTTTAAATTATTTTATTATCAGTTACACCCAAAACCTTTATAGGTATTTATAATTTCAATTACTTCAGGAGCTCGAATAATAAAGCTATAAAATTCACCTACCTAGTCACGTATCCATTAAAATTGTTATCTCAGTCTTGCATAGCCTTCTTTTTTTCTAATTACCCATCGTAAAAAAAAGTTTCATAGCACACTGTGCAGAGGGCCCGAAATAATTGCAGTCGTGCTCTATCAACGCATTGCAAAGAAACATAAAGAACATAAACAAGTTTCAACATCTCAAGTGCTCTTTGAGACGCGCTATTGATAAGAGGGAATTACATTTACATAGGTATATAAATATAATTTCTTGGTTTCTTTCTTTGGTTTTTTGTATTTCTCTTCCGCACATCGACTTCCTCTCACTGTCTGCTTGAAGGAAAGTTCTGAGTTCTGTGTGCTGTTTTCTGTTTTCTGAGTTCAGAGTTCTCTCTGTCTGAGTGTGAGACTTGAATTGCATTTTGTTATTGTTTGCAAAAATTGTTCAATGCACTTACCGAGTAGCAAAAGTTTAATGTCCTTTGCCGCTTGAATGCCATCCTCTTTCAGATTCTTCTCGATTTGTTTGGAACGTTGTATGGCAGCGCGCTCTTCAGCTGATGTAGTGCAGCCCATTTTTGTAGTTTTTGTTTTAGTTGTAGTTGTTGTTGGTTATTGAGTTGTTTTTTGTTGTTGTTTTGTGTGTTTGTTGTTGCTTTGGCAGCACTTGTCAGTAACGGTTAAAAGGTAGTTTTCTTCAGGTATTGGAGAGAGAACTGGCAAGTGTGTGCGCAACTCCTTTGAGGTTTTTCTTCTTACATATAATTTCTTTTTATTTACAAATTTGCTTAAAATTACAATAATTTACACACTGTGAAACAAACGAGAGTGATTATTAATAGAGTATTCATTTATTTTTGTACGGGCTGTTTCTTGTTTTTATTTTTTTTCATTCATTTCGAGGGAAATGGCAATCGAGCGCGCAGCCTCCAATTGGATTTTTCTGCATAAACAATAACAACTGACCGTTCACCCGTTGAGGCACGGGAAGTGACAACAACTCAATGAACAATGACTCACACATACGCGTGTACACACACACACGCACACACACTGATGTACTTTCACTTACACGCACCGGCAATGAGATAACACAGTGTGCCCAATGTGTGTTGTCTCTGCTCGACAAGTGCGCCTAATTTTATGGCCGCCACTGTCTGGGCTGTCCAATACGGCGCGCGCTATTATAATTGAACTGGCTCTTTGTTGTAGTTGTTATGTTATCAGTTGTCGAGGCTGCAACAACAACAACGACAACAACAATAACATGAACAAGCACAACCCCAGCCACAACAACCACAAAAGCGCAATTAGAACACAAAATAAAAAAACTCGAAACAGCAGCGGCAAAGTGCTCCAGCCAATTTGCATATGGCTTGAATGAAAATAATATATCTACACAGCTACATACATGCATAATATATATAGCAAATATATTCATCAATCCTATTTATCTAATCAGCAAATCAGCTATCGAAAATGACTAAAAAAAGGAAAAACTTTCCGCCTTTTGGTAATTTATCATGTACCATTTTTTCCCTTTTATTTTACTTTAGTTTTTTTTTTGGGGAAAATTGTGCATGTAGACAGGCTTGTGTGGCCAGGTCCTGCGATTTTATGTACATGTTTCAGCGTGCGTGCGTGTGTGTGTGTAAATGTGTGCGTGTGTGTGTGTGCAAGTTAGGCGTGGGCGTAGGCGCAAATGTGTTAAAACGGTTCCGCCAGTGCCGGCAAAAGGCAGAGTGGTCACACTGGAGACGGTTGTGGCCATTTCCATTTCTATATCCATTGATGCTGCGTTTTGTGGCTATCAAAAACTGTTAGTTCTTTTTTTTATGCGGCTTTTGCGTGGGTGCGTCGCGTTTTCCTTTTTGTTGGGTGGTTGCTTTCGACGGTTGGGTGGTTGGGTGGTGTTTTAGGCGCTTGTATAAATTTCCATTTAGTAGTTTCGTGCCGTGCTGCTCACACTCTCACTCACACTGGCGCTGCTGGCACTCTCACGCACACGCACACTACGCACTCTCCACACACACATTCACTCATGTACACACACAGAGAGAGTTTCCCACCCACCGCCAGGGCAGCAGGCAACGGGAGCGCAATTTTCTTCGTTTTTTTTCGGCTTTACATTTTACCACCGCCTAGTTTCCAGCGCCAGCGTATACACACAACACTTGCACACACGAACTGAGCAGCGCAGCGCAGCAGAGCAGAGCACTGAGAGGCCACCCTCTTGTCTTCACCCCGTTGTCGTTGACTCTTTAGGTTTTCAATTCAATTTTTAATTCAATTTAAGCTGCATTGCACAATGACAAGCTAACATAAACTTCACATTTACCCGTTGCACAACAATAAGCACTTGCACTTTGTTTTAATTTTGCATTAATTCTAACTTTATTGGAATATTTCGGGTGTGCGAAAACTTGTAACACACTTTTGCTGCCTCTCGCTGTCTCTTTCAAACTGATTCTGGTATTGCCAGACCACTAGCTCGTTCACTTTGTTTACATTTTGTGCGCTGTATGTGGCAACGCTGCGCAACTTAACAGACTGTTAAATTCAGAGCTTCTATCGATTAACGATAATCGCCAGTTGAATTCAAATAAGCAGTATATCATCGAGTTCAAATTAGATTTTAGGCAATAAGATATAATATACCCATTAAAGTACACTATAAATTGTAGATATGATTCAAATAATTAAATTTGCTTATTTATTTGATATATATTTGTTGGCGAGCATTGCAAATGCAATGTAGTAAAGCTGTTAATTTAACAGCACAGCACTTAGTTCATCCCTGGTCAAATCAGCTGATTCTTATTGCGTGTTTTTGGATTTTGGACGGCTAATTAATATGTTGCGTCAGTTATTGGTAAGTATACAGAGTTAATTATGTTAAAAAGGTATTTTTAATACTGTTTATAGTGCTCCACAGCTGCACGCCGTGTGCTGCTGCCGCTGGCAACTCCTAAGCGCTTTGCCGGCACCAACCAAAGCGGCCTGGACAAAACTGAATACACCACGCCCCCTGAGGTGATCGACTACGAGGAGCCCGCCCATTTGCCGATACCAGAATACCCTCAGCGACCCGATGAGCCACTCGATACACGCAAACAGCGGTAGCTATACCACTAATCGTCTTCATACATCCATTGCATTTAAAACTTTTCTTCACTGCAGCTTGCTGTATCAATCACGCAAACGCGGCATGTTGGAGAACGATCTGCTGCTGAGCACCTTCGTAGAAAAATACCTGAAGGAGTTCAGTGCTGAGCAGACCGCCGTCTACGACCACCTTATCAATGGTGTCAGCAACGACTGGGACATCTATTACTGGGCCACCGAAACAAAGCCAACGCCGCCCGAGTTCGATACTGAAATCATGGCGTTGTTGAAGCAGCACGTGAAGAACACGGAGCGGGTGCAGCGCATACGCCAGCCGGATTTGTAAAGTATTAAGAAAGGACACTTTTGTGGAATATCATTTTATTGCATTTCATGAAAGTTTGCAAATGAGCTTAATGTCTGTGTGTGTGTGTGAGTGTCAGTCGTAGTTAATAATCATAATAAATAATCACAATTTCTTGTTCAGTTTTAAATGTGCCAATTCATTTTTGGGAGGAGCTTTTGAATTAAAACACAATGAAAAAACGTTATTTGTTGTTAATTTTCTTGAAATACACATACATATGTATATTTATATATATATATATATTTAAACGATGTTTGATGTATATACTTATCGATTAGTTTTTAATATGTTACTACAGCGAAATATTACACTTAAAATTTGCTCTTATGAAAAATCCATCGAAATTTTTATAATTTTGCACCCAACTCTAATTGGGGGATCGTTTTAAGTTGACATCATAATATTGTTTTCTTTATTCATTTAAATTGTTCACAATTTTGGACTGAAAATATGATAGCGCTACAATTTCAGTATCAGTTTTAGTTTCATTTGATTCAAGCGATTAAATTGTTTGCAAAATGTTTATAACTCTAGGTTTAAAGTTAAATGAACGAACAGTTTTAAATATGCTAAAGATTTGCGTTGGTATTTGAAAATCTATTTTGGTGTTCTCTCTTTTCCTCACACTTTCTCTGTTTCCAGTGTTCTGTCCATCATCGACAGCGGCATCGACATCCGCATCAACTGAAAACAAAACACAATATACAATATTGCATGACATTTAGTTTGAAGGGGGCGTGGCACAGCACGCAGCTTCGCTTCTGTATTCTTTAATTATAGATAAGGTAATATTACACACAGTTTTATGCTTAAATCCGAACAACTTATGATATAAAAATATTGTATTCTTTTTTTCTGTTTTAACGTTATTAAAATCTCGCTAAATCAATAGGCCAAATGGATTGCTGAACAGTGTGTCGCATCATAATAAGCATCATTTAAAACCATTAAAAAAGAAGGGCATTAAATAGGCACATCCCCTTTGTGGGGAGGCTGCGCATGTAAAAAATTTGAAGTAACAACTGAATTAACCTACTACAGATTACAGATTGTTGTTAATCTTAATCTAGTCGAGTGTCTCGAAGAAGTCGTGCGGATCCTCAAATAGCGCCGGGCTGCTGCTGCCGCCACCGCTCATAGTTGAAGATGAAGCTGCCGCTGCTGCTGCAGTTGCAGGTGCAGCTGCAGTGGGAGCTGTAGATGGTGCAGCCCTTGCCGCCGTCGTTGCTGCTGATGTAGAACTAACGCCTCTGAGTCGACCACGTCGTGCTGTACCCCCCGAACCACCACCACCGCCACTGCTGCTACCACCACCACCACGTATACTCGTTGCCGTCATGACGGGATCAAACGTTCTGGACGAAGACGTTTCATTTGTCAACATAGGTGACTTCTGTTGCTTACGTTTGTTGCGACGTCGTCGACGCTTTTTGGTGTTGCTGCTGGTGGTGGGGTTAATGGTTTGCACGGCCGCTGTTGATGTGGTTGGTACGCTGCACAGCGGTTCGGTTAACACGCTGGTGCGTGGCAAGGTCAGCGTGGTCTCGAACATCTTCAGCAGCGTCGGCGAACTGGGTCAATTTTGCGGGAAGACATCATCGATGGTAATGAAAGCGTCCTCGCCCAGCGAATGCTGTCCGATTATCTTTAATAGCTCCGCCGCATGTGCTACCAAATACTCAAGCGGAGGCCGACGCTCAAATGTGAGAGACTCTGCAAGACAAAAAACAAAAACAACATTACCTACTGGTAAAGCCTTGGCTACTTATGAACCTACCCAATATGGCTGAATTGAGCGTGGTGGAGACGTTTTCACGTCGCGAGGGACACAACAACCAGCCCAATGGACTGGACCAAGGATTTGAGTAAGCAATTAAGCTAAATGCATCCTGGAAAGTACACAGAACTTTAGTACCTGTATCTTTCAGTTAAATTCCCTGCCATACCTCCAACATTTGACGCTCCTCTTCAGTCATGAGGTTCTCCTTCTCCAGCTGCTGACCCATGCTGGAAAGTTCCTTGCCAAATTCAAGAATTTTTTCAATCACGCGTCCATAATTACGCGACGAGGGCGATACATCTACGTCTGCAAATTGAATACATGAATACAATATTGAGTAATATGAATATAAATAGATCAATGTGCTTTATTCGTATGCATCTCATACCCATTTCCTCATCGATGGCATCTAGAAGGTTACGCGATACATTGGTATTACCATTGGAGCAGGAATCGCCTAGAGAATAAACAAAATAAATATTTATTTTATAAGATATGCTATTAAAGAAAGGGTATTTGAAGTACCATAATAAGTTATTGAAAGACTTACGATCTAACATGATTTTGAATTATGGGATTTATAAATGATTTTGAATTTGTTTTCTTGATTTTGAGATTATGCCTTGAATCTTGAATTGATTTTCAAATGGGGTAACTTAATTCTTCTGTTATAAGCAATATTGGTTGGGTTAGTTTTAATATGACGATTAAGTTAATATGTTTAAACACGCACCATTGGAGTGACTGTTGGCAGGCTCCATTTCCACATCCATGCTATTTGAATCTTGCTCCGGACACTTGTTGGAGTTGTCATCAATAATCATGCTGCGAATTGGGAATACAAATTAGAAAACTTGACAAACAAAATTCACAGGGTACAAGACTACACTCACTTCTTGGGCTCTGTCTTTATCACAGCTGAGTTCGCAGTGTTGTTTTGTGGCTGGTTGTTGGAGGTGCTGCCGGTGCCGGTGTTGCCGGGGGCGCTGGTGCTGCTGCTGCCGCTGCCGCTGCCACTGCCGGACTTGCTGTGCTTGAACGCCTTGGTGGATTGTATGACAGAGGTTTGATTTGTGGGCATGGTCTGTGTGGTAGCGGTTACTTTGTTATTGGCGTGCTGTTCAAACAAGACACCGCATGAAATACATTGTTAAATACACTAGATATTTTTGTACTAACCTCAATATCGGCGCCATTGATCATCTCAATAAACTGACGACACTTGAGAGCGAACAAAAGGTTTTTGTTACTCTCCAAGAGACCCGGATAAGCGCGCACTGTGTTCTCAATAGCCTGGCTCATTTTACCCGTCTGTATGAGTTTGATTATCTCTGCGGAGCAGCGAAAGAGCATTAAAAAAGGTTTACCCTCGCTGACATATGTCAGCAGGTCACATACTTTGACGTGTCTTGATGGAGTCCAAATCCTCTTTGAATGGCTGCTGGGTGTACCCATTAAAGGCCTCGGCCGTCTTACAGTACCCGTTATGCACCAGATAAGTAGAGACCAGTCTGCCGAGGGGGAATGATAAAGGATTACTATTGAATCTGTACCATGTAGGCAATTGAGGGCCTCACGTATTCATCAAATTCTCGGGCGTTTCTAAGAGATGTGGATATCTGTCGATTTTACGCAAGAGCGTGGCTCGCAAATCCCTCATCATTTCCTCAATCTTATCGAATTTGAATGGCTCCTGGCCGAAATTGGCATCCACTTCCTCGCCAGGCGTTTGCAGACCCACAGTCGGATAGAGCTTGGTCTGTAGAGTGATTTTTTAATTGAGGTGCATCATAATTAAATAACTTGTCGGGTACTCACTGGTAAATCTCTAAATGCTATGCCCAGATCGACGCCGTTCTTGGTGTAGAAACAAGTGTTGCTCACAAAGTTGACACAGCAACCAATGACATCGCCGGTGGTGAATGTTGGCCCATATTGCTGGCCATTGCACGAGGAGCTGAACGAATGGCCGTCGTAGCCATGATAACCATAGGATTGCTTGTCCCCACCTTATTGTACAAGAACAATATTCAATTTGTATGTTTGTATTATAATAACTTACTACAATACGCACCTGGTAAACGATTCATGCGAAACTGTTGAGCGGTGAGTCCGATGCCCATATAACCGTTACGCCCCTTCGAAATGATGCGTACCTCAAAGTAGTACAGGCCACAAGACGATGGTATTGGATACGCGGTACGCACCGAGCCAGCAGCCTCACTGTGCGCTTTGCCTACGCCTATGGGGAAAGTAAAATCATGTTTAGGTGGACTCAGCACAATATATACAGGGTAATTATGATTAATTTCTTTATTTAATAATTAATATATTTATTTAATTGCAATTTGCATGTGTATTTTATCAAGCCTGCACTGTAGTTTACTCAACTCACTTCCTCGTTAACAGAGTTGCCAGTGTGTGCAGCCAATCAGCTGTTCGCTATTAGTTCTCATACACAGGCAGCACCACGCGAATGAGCGTGTGAGAAGTGGGCACAGAAAAACAAAACAGCAGCACGGCACAGCTGCCCTGCACTTGTGCTTAAGTGCGAGCGGGACAACTCTAGTGTGCACACTCTGTTGAAACCCCAACGACGAAAGCAGCAGCAGAAGCAGCGCGTTGGCGTTTCTTGCTTTGTTGCTGTTGCGTTTAGCCCAAATATGGCAGCTAGCAGCAGCTGTAGCCCCTGTGCCAATGTTGTTGTTGTTGGTGTTGTGTTGTCCGAGGAAGAAACAACAGCAAGAACAACAACAACAGACTTGAGCTCACTCTTCAATATTAATCTGCGAATTTCATATAAATTTGTGTGTGAATTTCACAAGTCACGTCTTTTGTGAGTTACTTTTCTTAAAAAAATCTCTTTACTAAGCTATGGCAAACACAATTCGAGGTTAGGATTTAGTTCTTGTAGCTTTCACTTGTTTGAAAAGTCTAAAATATGCATTATGAACTCGCTGTGTATCGGAATGTATAATGTGCATTCATATTCCAATGTTGTATTGTGTATTCACTTTATAGAAGTTTCTTTATAGAGTAGTTAGACTGTACGTACGCTTAGCTTAAAGCTGATGATTCACATTTTGATAGTTTACAAAATACATATTTACATACATATATAATAAGATGTATGTGTGCGTGAGATTAAGAATACATAATGGAGGACCAACAAAAACAAATCTTTAAGGCATAAGAGCTGCTTAAAAAAATCTTTTTATATGTATAATACATACAAATACATACATAAGTACGCATATAGAAAGATTTAACGAACTCCGGCCTAAGGCGTAGTATGAAAAAATTTACTACAAAATATTAGCATACCAACTAACTTCATGTATGTAGAATTATCTTATTATGATAAACAATTTCCAATTGGGAACAGAGTTAGGTTTATCAAATTCTTTATAAAGATTTTAAAATGTAAATTATTAAAGCCTCCAAAAGTGAATTTCTTGCTAACTATAGATAATTGCGTCATAACTTGAATATCATTAATGCAACTCAATCTCAATTATCGAACTATGTTTAGCAACTTTATGTTAGGAACTCTGAACAAACTGTTGCTAGAGAATTTGTTAGGTTCAGTGGATTTCCAATATTGGAAAGCGTAAAGTTCAGAGTATTTAATATAGATATTAGAAATGGAATAATTTAAAGCTTCCAATAGTAAATTAATTTCTAACTATTAATAATTGTGCTGAATGTGATCAATGCAACTCAATACCCCATACACCCTTCTATAACCCCTTCCTGGTTGGTTGATCTGTGGTTGATCTATTACTCACCCTTGTAGGTGACACGTAGATTGTTGTGGGAGAGTCCGATGGTCAGGCACTTGTCGTGTGGACTCCAGCAACGCGGCAAGGGCGTCTCGTTCTCATTGACATTGGGATAGAGGAGGCGCAACGGATCTACGCCCTGATGGGAGGAGGACGGCTGATTGTGATGCCGTCCGGCAGCGTTGCTGCTGCTGCTGCCCGTTCTCGGCGAGCTCTGGCTATGGCTCTGGCTCTGGCTAGAGCTCTTGTGGCCGCCGGCGTACATGTCGTTGCTGAAGTGGCTGCCGTCGTTGCTGTAGAAGTGACGCGTGCGACGCGAACTCGAGCCCGATGAGCTTGAAGCGGCGCTATTGTTGTTATTGTTATTATTGCTATTGCTGCTGCTGTTGTTGTTGTTATTGTGATTGGTGCGTGGTGCACGCAGTAGCGGTGGCAGTGAGGCACGCGCAACACTCTGACCGGCAGTGGAGTAACTGGGCAAGACGGCCACTGAATGCAGACGATACTGTCCACTGACTGAGGCTACAGATGATGATGATGCTGCTCCTCCTCCTCCTGTTGCTGGACTCGGTGCTACTGCTATGGCAGCAGATAGTGCGGATGCGGGTGCTGGAGCCTCGTCGTCTTCGTCGTCGTCGCGAACTTCGGCACCGTCTCGCTCAGGGTCAGCGTCGTGTTGATCGGCGTCGCCCTCCTCCTCGTCGAGGTCGTCTTCGCCTTCTTCACCTTCACCTTCACCTTCTCCGTCGTCCTCGTCGTCGTAATCGTCGATGCGCTCCACGACGACGTCGTTATCGTTATCAATAGCGCCCGCGTCAATGGTGTCGGCAATGGCGTCCGCGTCGAATACTTCAGCAGGTGGCGGCGGCAGCACCAGTTGCTCCTGCTCCGGCTGGTTATCCTGCTGCAGTGGCGAGTGTTGCTGCTGCTCTTGATGTTGCTGCTCCGCCTCCTGCTCCACAATCTGTTCCTGGTCTGTTAAGCCGGATGCTGCCTGTGGTCCTGCTACTGCTGCTGCTGCTGGTGGTGGTGGTGATTGCTGTTGGGTAGGAGTGGGAGAATGCTCATGTTCAGCTTCAGTTTGTTGTTGTTCTATGCTGTTAAATAACAGAGATGCAGTTCTGCTGCTGCTGCTAACTGCACTTTCATTAACAGAAGTTGATGCTGCTACTGTTGTTGTTGCTGCTGCTGGTTCTGTGTGCGGCTCAGCCTGCTGCATATTGCTGTTGTTGCTGCTGCTGGCATTGCTGCTCTCCGAGGATAAATTTGGATTATGCTCGGTATCGTTATCGTTATCGGCATGCTCAAAATCCATGTTCGCCTTAACTGTATTTGCTGTTGTTTCTTTCTGTTTTCTGTTTCTGCTGTTGTTGTTGTACTCTGAGAGAGATTTTTGGAAGAAGCAATTAAAAGCGAAGGACAGAAACAGTGACAGAACGCATGTCGATGATGTAGGTGTGTGTGTCTGTGTGAGCGAGTGCATGTGTGGGCGGGTGAATGGCGTGGGATGCAAATGCAGAGAATGCAGGTGCAAGCAGCAAACGTCATCGACGTCAACGACGACGACAACAGCAACAACATCATGACAGCCTGTAGCTGTGTGCGTGCGTGTCCTGCGCTGCGATGCTGCTCTATCTACGCATGTTCCCCACCCCCACCCCCCCGCAGACAATCAGAGTGCCAAAAATACATTCAGATGCACAGCAACAATTATGCACTTGATTATGACAAACAAAATACGTTTTTTTTTCAGCAGCAAACAAAACAACAGCAGTATACAGTTTTGACGCGCAGCTGCAGTCAGCAGAGACAACAGTAGCAGCAGAAGCAGCAGCAGCAACAACAACAACTTTAATACAACTACATGCAGCAATGCAGTGAAGCAAGAAAAAAATCAATAACCAATCGAGTTTTAACACTGTTGCATTTCAATAAGCCAGCAGGCGACACACTCTGCTAAAAAACAGTTAAAAAGTGCGTTTCAAATGCGTTTTTACGTCGTTCTTTTTTGAAGTTTTCTTTGTTTTCCCTTAGCAGCAGCAGCAACCAGTCACAGTCGTCACACACACATACACACTCTCACGAACACAGACACACATGCACACGGGCACTACACAAACACATAGAGCAAGCTCATGAACACGCACGCACACACACTCATGCATACAGAAAAATTTGCTGGTGGCCAAAAAATGCATTGCAATGTGGGGTCTGGGATAGTCTGGTTGTGAGTTTGTTATAAATGCCTTTTTTGTTAACTGCGAGAATTAAACATTTAGTTTCTTTACCTTTTCGCAAGTTCAGTGCACTTTAAAACCACAAATGACTTTTTGTTTAAGATTTTTACGTCGAATTGGGTGCAGTGTGCCCGAGTTTTGTCATTATTGCCAATTTATGTTACTGCTGAGCAGCTGTTATTTTCTACTGTTATTTTTCTGTTAATTAGCAGCAGGCTGAACAGCTTACAGTTGCCATTCACCCCGAATCAAATTATATTATCTATCGAAATGCCGCGCAATCTTTTAAATATTGTTGAATTTTGTTAGAATTCGTTATGTTATTATTATTTGTTAAATAATGCATGTGTAATATCTGCGTTCTTGTTATTTGCTTAGTTAGAAAGCTAATGACGGCATTTTTTTCATTTATATGCATCTTAATAATATATGTGTTTAACAGCGCAAGGCAGAGAGCTTTACAGTCATTGCCAAAATATTGTATACAGTGAAAGCAATGCAAGTCGAGAAATTTGGTTTGTATAAAATGAAATTTATTTAATTCAGGCACATATAAAACTTTGGGAAACTTAAATCTAGGTAAAGCCAAACAAAATGCTTAATAGTTCTCAGTGGTGCGCACATAGTTGACGCCGGACGGCATGGAGACCTTGTCGAAGCCCTTGGGGAACAGCTTGTGGGCCTCCTCGTCAGAGACAGTGGGCAAAATCATGACCTTGGTGCCGGGCTGAGGGAATAATCGGAGTGGGAATTTGTTAATAAATAATCAGTTAAATGTGAAGTCAATCTATACTCACAGTCCAGTTGGCGGGCGTGGCCACCACCTTCAAGCGATCGGTGAGCTGCAGAGAGTCGATGGTGCGCAGGATTTCACTGGAGATTGCAAGAGATCAATTAGGAATCGATTCAGTGGAAATTGTCTTTAGAATACTCACTCAACATTGCGGCCAGTGGACATGGGGTAGAACATGGATAGACGCACCTTGTGGTCGGGGCTGATGATGAAGAGAGCGCGGATGGTCTTGCCCACCTCGGGGTCCTTCTTCTGCTCCTCGTCCAGCATGCCCAGGGAGACGGCCAAGTCGCGTGTGGGGTCGGCAATGATGGGATAGGGGAAGTCGCCGGGAATGTCCAGGCAGTACGACTTGATGTCGTTCACCCAGTCCACATGCGAGTTCAAAGCATCCACCGAGTGTGCCAGGCACTTGGTGTTCCTCTTGGCGAACTCGGGCTGGTGCACCGCAATTCGACCCAGCTCCGTGGTGCACACGGGCGTGAAGTCGGCGGGGTGGGAGAACAGCACGACCCACCTGACATAACGAGAGATAAACCGCATTTAGACAAACAGATTCACTTCAGATTACCAATGCCCCCCACAAAGGGAACTACCTAGTATAGAGAGGGTCTCTCTATATGCCAGGCTCTGTCTATATACTATATACTATATACTGTGCTGATACTCACGAGTTGCCCTGCCATTCGTGGAACTTGATCGGTCCCTTGGTGGTGTCGGCTTTGAAGTTGGGGATAGTCTGGCCCAGACGCATCTTGAAGACTCTTCTTGGTTTGGTTTGCTTTTCACTTGGAAACTCACGAGTTGAAGCACAGTTGCTTACTGAATGCCTCTCCCAAGCGGAGACCTCTTTTATACGCTCAGTCCGACCAGCCAAGCAAGTGAGTGACAGAGAGGGAGCGATGCAGCAGAGCAGAGAACGTTGGTTGTTGTCGAGCGTGTCGCACCTTATCAAATGCGAACTTATCTCACAAACAAGGTTCGGTCAACGTGTATTATGTATGTACTGCATACATATAAACAGTTGTTTGTCAGTTTAAACTGCCTCTGTATATAGAATAATAAAAAATAGTATATACTATATTCACCCGGCATATACATATAACCTCGTTTAGGCAGTCGCATGTGGGAAATGTTTTAGTGGCGATTGACGACAAAGTTCTGTAATAATTCGAATAATTTATGATGAAATAACCAAATGGGGACTGGGTACAGTTGCCACGCTGTAAAGTAGTTCGCCTAGAGGATCAGTTTGAGTATCCAATGGGTTCCATAGGACGAGCCCACAAGATCTTCGATCAGCTGAAGTTCGCAATGATCAGCTGAGGCAAAACGTAAACAGAGAGTCGAATGCGAAAGAGAGCGGTTCCCTCTGTGGTAGTATTAGTGAGAGCTCTTCCATTTGTGTCTGTGTGAGAGACTCAGTTGAGAGAGCAGCGCTGTCTTTGGTGGTGTTGGTGAGTTCCACACGTGTGAGATCGATTACTGATAGCAACTTCGGGAATGAGAGAGCGAGTGCCGAGAGAGCGGCAGAGTCTGTGTGTGTATTGGTGTGTTCATACAAGTCACTAATACTAATGCAGCCAGCTGATTCGTGTAGAACCAGTCGGCTTTATTGAGGGACAACCATTTGGATACATCTCAAGCTCAAGGAGTTTATTCCTCTGGAGTTTAGAGTTACGTTAAGACAGAATTGTTGAAGTAACTTAACAAGACACCCTGTATTCTAAGTAATTAAGGCAACCCAGATAGGCGACACGAGGCCCGACCCTCGGTCCCGCTACCTACTTCGCCGTCTCGTCTAGAGTCTTTTCTAATCTACGCTGAACGAATACAAAAGCGAGAGCTGCCTTGTGTTGTTGACAAGCAACCCAAACAGATCGTCATGGAAAAACACTGTGGAATTTCAAGCGAAACTGGCAACTGCGTTGTATATTTACAATTCAATGGAAAAAACCAACTATTCCACTTTGAAAAAGACTTTGACTGTACCAAACTGAACTGGACTGTACTGGATTTCATATTTACATTGAGTACATTTATATTCCGAGTACATGGACACTTTCAGTTCACCTTGTAGTTAGTTACTCCAACTTGGGAGTTGCCACACTCCCCTGGAAGTGTCCACAGATTCATCCTCACGCTGCGACAGTCTTTTAATGTCTGGCAGACTCCCGACTCGAGTTCCCGAGTAGAGCCGACTGATTTCACACCTATTTGAGAGAGCGCAGAGTTTGCACTAGTATTGGTGTGAAACACACGTGCACACTCACACTATGGTTCTCTCTTGCCGCTCAACAGGTTTGCCGACACACGAAGTCGCTTGGCTGGCGCTGAGCGTATCAAGTCTTGCGACTGTGTGTGTGTGTGTGTGTGTGTAGCTCACTAACACAAGCATGCACTGTGCTGCTCTCTCCGCTCAGCGTTCGCACTGATACCAGTTGAGTGTGAGAGAGTTGACTCTCACTAATACCATTACAACAGCTGCTTCTCTCTTTGCTGTTGGATTCTCTGTTTACGTTTTGCTTGGCTTGATCATTTTTTTTCTGATTTGAAATAGTTATAGGAAACCCGCGCTTAAAGAAGATAAAAACTGATGGATTCTTACTAAGAAATAGATTTATTCAATTTTTAGCTTAACATCAATTTAAATACAGAAAGAAGTTCAGCATGTAATAAAACCTTTTCATTCTACTGGTTTCCTCTTTATTTCTATAATAATATAACAATAAAATATGAACCTTTTACTATTCTTATGTTCCTTTAAAAACGCATTTAATTTGTGTCTGATCGTTAAAATAAATACAGAATATCAACTAAGTAATGTATGCATTAATAGATAAACCTTCCCTTTTATTTATTCTGTGTTTCTTCTTTTAAAACATATTAAAATCCAAAAACCAAAATAATTTAAATGCTTTAATCATGTTTTTGTTATTATGTTGTATTTATTTGTTTGTAAATTGGCCTAAGGACTAAGGATTACGATACTTAATAACAGTTTAACCTAGTTATGAATAATCAGTCTGGGGTTGGATGGCTTAGAAGCGCCAATAGGTCGACTCGTGGACCACCATAGCGGGCTGAATATCGGCCAGGGAGGGGCAACCGGTGAGCTTCATTGTGATCTCGAAGTCATCTCGCATCACTGTGAGCAGCTGCTCGACGCCAGCTTGGCCATTGGTGGCCAATCCCCAGAGGGCGGGGCGGCCAATGAAGACTGTCTTGGCACCCAGAGCGAGGGCCTTGAATATATCGCTGCCCTGCATGATGCCGCCATCCATCATGACCACCAGATCGTTGCCCACAGCCGCGACAATCTCGGGCAGCACTTCAATTGTTGCAGGCGCTGTGTCCAGCTGTCTTCCGCCGTGGTTGGAGACAATGATGCCGTGGCAGCCGTAATCGCGGGCCAGTTCGGCGTCTTCGGCTGTGAGGATACCCTTCAAAATGATGGGCAGATGGGTGAGCTGTTGCAGCCACTTGACGTCCTGCCAGGTGACACTGGGATCGTAGTTGCTGGCCACATACTCATTCAGCCCGGATCCGCCCCTGACCGAGACGCAGCCGCGAGCCATCTCGCCCTGGAAGTTGGCCAGGCTTAGATGAGGTGGCAGGCAGAACTTATTGCGTGCATCTGCGCGTCTGTCGCCGTTGATGGGCGTGTCAATGGTCACCACCAAGGCCTTGAAGTTGGCTTTCTCGGCGCGACGCACCAGTTGCTCAGTAATGGAGCTGCAGCGGAGCAGAGAAGAAGAAACAGTTAGAGATGCCATGGACTCACTCCAGTTTTAATTGCAGACTTACCGATCTTTGTAGATATAAAGCTGGAACCACTTGATGGTATCTGGAGCTGCAGCTGCTAAATCCTCCAGCGATGTTGTGGACAATGTACTCAATATGTAAATGGAACCAGCTTTGCCCGCGGCACGCGCCATGCCAACCTCTCCATCGGGATGGGCCAGCTTCTGCATGGCACTGGGCGCAATGCCTAAGGGCCAACTGGGATGCTCGCCCAAGATGTCACAGGTCACATTCAGATGGGATACGTCGCGCAGAAAGCGCGGACGCAGGCGCAGTCTCTTGTAGGCCTCGTGGTTCAGATTCACCGTCACCTGCTCCCCTGCTCCGTTCTTGTAGTAGTCCAAGGCATTCTTCTCTAGCTTGCACTTGGCCATCAGCTCGAAGTCTGACACGGACACCAATGCCATTTCGAACAGTTTTTTAATATTCTTGTTGTTGTTTCACGAGTGAGAAATACTTCTCGCTTTGTGTTTAGCTTTCTCGATGTTGATTTGTTCTCTGAGTGCGCTGTGAGCGGATCGGCTGCTTTTATACCCAGCAGGTAGTTCGGCAACGGCGGCGAGGGCAGCCGAGAGAGCGGGACGGAACATTCGCGGCTTATCTCACTATATAGCTGTCGTTAGTTCTACAAGCATATTAACTACTACTACTATATAAGTATTATTTATACATATATATTCGTTGTAATACATGTCCCAAGTGAGGTATTATTTATTGGCTTTTTGATGTGCAATTATATTGTAGTAAACAAATAGTTTGACTGTTTGATAAAGATTGTGGAATAAAACAAGTGCAGCTTGGGCGTGAACAAATAATACGAGTATATTCTGTTTATGGGTACTCTGATTTGTGCAACCGCCTTCATTCCGAATATGATAGAATTCCAAAAGGCAAGGGCTTTAAATAATTAATTTAATAATGTTTAATTGTGCTGTTGCAATCAACAAGAGTTTCGATCAGATTGATAAACATTAACAGATGCTGCTTAGAATTAGATCTAACAGATGCTCAGCATAAGCTTTAACAGCTGCTTAGAACATATATTAGAACAGCTGATTCTAGCTGATATGGCAACCTTAAGCATTTGGATAGTGATAATATAAATAATAAATATTATAATATTAATATATAATATGCATATCACGACTTCGGTCTAACATGGTTTGAAAATCTGCGCTTCCCCTTGATTTAATCAGGAATGTGGAAGAGTTGTGACAGAAGTATTTCCATTAGCTAACAAATGCTTTAATTCAGATCCATCTATCCATCTAGAAAGACGCTTTCGTTTTAAAAGGGATTTATGGCAATTACTTATTTATACCATTTGAGGACTGCTTTTATTAGTCTATAATATAAATAAATTACAGTTTCCAGCAATTTAAGACCCGTGTGAAGCGAATGTCAGGTTAACTATACACTACTACCTTATGATTTAATATCTTTATAGACTTCATATCTTCTTCTATTGCTGTTCACTTATTCAGACTAAATATGTATATTAAGACATCACAATCAATTAACACAGTTTTATCCAAACACTTTCCTTCCAATCAACGGAAGCTCCTCCATTTGAAATACACTCCAAAACCACACTTTCTTATTTAAAGCACCGCATACTGCCAATCCGATCGGCAGCCCCTTTAACTTTAAAATGACCAAGCAAAACGTAAACAGAGAATCCAACAGCAAAGAGAGGAGCAGCTGCTGTAATGGTATTAGTGAGAGTCAACTGCCTCACACTCAACTGGTATCAGTGTGAACGCCGAACGAGAGAGCAGCACATGGCATGCTTGTATTAGTGACCAACACACACACGCATACAGATGCACAACTTGATACGCTCAGCGCGAGCCAAGCGACTTCGTGTGTCGGCAAACCTGTTGAGCGGCAAGAGAGAACCATAGTGTGTGTGTGTACTAGTGTGTGCGTGTGTCTCACACCAATACTAGTGCAAACCTTGCGCTCTCTCAAATAGGTGTGGAATCAGTCGGCTCTACTCGGGAACTCGAGTCGGTAGTCCGCCAGACATTAAAAGACTGTCGCAGTGTGAGGATGAATCTGTGGACACTTCCAGGGGAGTGTGGCAACTCCCCACTTGGAGTAACTAACTACAACACAATGTGAACTGAAAGTGTCCATGTACTCGGAATATAAATGTGCTCAATGTAAATATGAAATCCAGTACAGTCCAGTTCAGTTTGGTACAGTCAAAGTCGTTTTCAAAGTGGAATAGTTGGTTTTTTCCATTGAATTGTAAATACACAACGCATTTGCCGGTTTCGCTTGAAATTCCACAGTGTTTTTCCATGACGATCTGTTTGGGTTGCTTGTCAACAACACAAGGCAGCTCTCGCTTTTGTATTCGTTCAGCGTAGATTAGAAAAGACTTCAGACGAGACGGCGAAGTAGGTAGCGGGACCGAGGGTCGGGCCTCGTGTCGCCTCGGGTTGCCTTAATTACTTAGAATACAGGGTGTCTTCTTAAGTTACTTTAACAATTCCGTCTTAATATTATTCTAAACTCCAGAGGAATAAACTCCTTGAGCTTGAGATGTATCCAAATGGTTGTCCCTCAATTAAGTCGACTAGTTCTACACAAATCAGCTGGTTGCATTAGTATTAGTGACTTGTATGAACACACCAATACACACACAGACTCTGCCGCTCTCTCGGCACTCGCTCTCTCATTCCCGAAGTTGCTATCAGTAATCGATCTCACACGTGTGGAACTCACCAACACCACCAAAGACAGCGCTGCTCTCTCAACTGAGTCTCTCACACAGACACAAATGGAATAGCTCTCACTAATACTACGACAGAGGGAACCGCTCTCTTTCGCATTCGACTCTCTGTTTACGTTTTGCCTCAGCTGATTATTGCGAACTTCAGCTGATCGAAGATCTTGTGGGCTCGTCCTATGGAACCCATTGGATACTCGAAGTGATCCTCTAGGCGAACTACTTTACAGCGTGGCAACTGTACCCAGTCCCCATTTGGTTATTTCATCATATATTATTCGAATTATTACAGAACTTTGTCGTCAATCGCCACTAAAACATTCCCCACATGCGACTGCCTAAACGAGGTTATATGGATATGCCGGGTGAATATAGTATATAGTATATTATATTATTCTATATACAGAGGCAGTTTAAACTAACAAACAACTGTATATATGTATGTATGCAGTACATACATAATACACGTTGACCGAACCTTGTTTGTGAGATAAGTTCGCATTTGATAGGGTGCGACACGGTCGACAACAACCAACGTTCTCTGCTCTGCTGCATCGCTCCCTCTCTGTCACTCACTCGCTTGGCTGGTCAGACTGAGCGTATAAAAGAGGTGTCCGCTTGGGAGAGGCATTCAGTAAGCAACTGTGCTTCAACCCGTGAGTTTCCAAGTGAAAAGCAAACCAAACCAAGAAGAGTCTTCAAGATGCGTCTGGGCCAGACTATCCCCAACTTCAAAGCCGACACCACCAAGGGACCGATCAAGTTCCACGAATGGCAGGGCAACTCGTGAGTATCAGCACAGTATATAGTATATAGTATATAGACAGAGCCTGGCATATAGAGAGACCCTCTCTATACTAGGTAGTTCCCTTTGTGGGGGGCATTGGTAATCTGAAGTGAATCTGTTTGTCTAAATGCGGTTTATCTCTCGTTATGTCAGGTGGGTCGTGCTGTTCTCCCACCCCGCCGACTTCACGCCCGTGTGCACCACGGAGCTGGGTCGAATTGCGGTGCACCAGCCCGAGTTCGCCAAGAGGAACACCAAGTGCCTGGCACACTCGGTGGATGCTTTGAACTCGCATGTGGACTGGGTGAACGACATCAAGTCGTACTGCCTGGACATTCCCGGCGACTTCCCCTATCCCATCATTGCCGACCCCACACGCGACTTGGCCGTCTCCCTGGGCATGCTGGACGAGGAGCAGAAGAAGGACCCCGAGGTGGCCAAGACCATCCGCGCTCTCTTCATCATCAGCCCCGACCACAAGGTGCGCCTCTCCATGTTCTACCCCATGTCCACTGGCCGCAATGTTGAGTGAGTATTCTAAAGACAATTTCCACTGAATCGATTCCTAATTGATCTCTTGCAATCTCCAGTGAAATCCTGCGCACCATCGACTCTCTGCAGCTCACCGATCGCTTGAAGGTGGTGGCCACGCCCGCCAACTGGACTGTGAGTATAGATTGACTTCACATTTAACTGATTATTTATTAACAAATTCCCACTCCGATTATTCCCTCAGCCCGGCACCAAGGTCATGATTTTGCCCACTGTCTCTGACGAGGAGGCCCACAAGCTGTTCCCCAAGGGCTTCGACAAGGTCTCCATGCCGTCCGGCGTCAACTATGTGCGCACCACTGAGAACTATTGATTCTCTTCCATCTACAATAATTCCATAAATCTAAAAATAAGTTTCTCCCCTATGTGCTTGAGTAAATAAACTGATCCTCAATATTAATCAAAATACTCAATTTGTATTCAATCAACTGTACTCAATGGCTTTGCCAGCAGTGTAAAGCTTTAGCGAAAGCTCGATGTGCTTGGCTTTTACAGTGTAACGACTAAAGCAGCTGTTTCTGATAAGCCCAGCAATAACAACAACAACAATAACAAGCACAGTTATGACGGCAACAGCGCGAATTGTTCCAGCAACGCCGCCTCGATGTGTTTTTCCTTTCTCAGTTCAAATTTAGCCTGGCGCGCGTTCGGTTGTTCTCAGGCAAATAACGGTGAATAAAGCTCAAATTCTCGATTCGATTCGATTCTCGATTCGCATAGAATGTGTTTTCTAAATTTGTCGTAACTGTAACTGTTCTTTGTGTATGCAAGCTAACTGTATTTGTTTATCTCTCTCTCTGTCTGTCTATCCTTCTTGGAATTGTCGCGTATGTTTATGCTTCGTTCGTTCGTGCGTGTGTGTGTGGCCGCAAACAGTTCCCAAGTGATCTGATCGTTTATGCGTAACATGTCGTGAGAGGCTTTCCATAATACACACATAGTATTTTGCTCGGCCCATTCTCCTTCAATGCCAAAAACTAGTTGTAAATTTCACGATTCTCCTCTGCCCACCGAAAAGTTTCAGTGACCACGCGATTGCAGCAACAACAGCTCGTAGTCCACAAAAGTTTGATGTTGTGAAAAGTTTTGATGACTGTGCACATAAAATATGCCAGAAGGAACATTTACATCTTTGGCCGTAAAGTGTTAAGGCGTCTCAAAAGGTAGGAGAGACTCCATCATACTCCACATCACATCGTTGTGCCCAGTGTCCTGAATAATGCATTCAATTATAGCAGTCTAGAAAAAAATCAAGGAATATTTTGTGTGCTTTGTTTTTTGTGTCCTCTGACTTTTGTTTTCAGTCTAGTCCCAATCGCAAGTTGTCCGCTGGGAACTTACTTGGCATGCAGAACGGGCGACCAGGTTCGATTGGTTTTTGCATACTGATACAAGTCGAATGAAAGTGATACTTTGTGCGATAATTGAAAGTGAGAGGCTCTTCATAACTGCAATAAAACAAAGTGAACTCTTTTAATTAAAATTGTGGTCGATATCGGGTTAAGCTGAAGTTGCATAGAGTGCAAAATATGCAGCATAGTTTTGTGTGCAGCTAAATATTGCATATCAATTTTGTTGAATTTAGAAATATTCCATTACGCAACTGATTAATTTCATCTCTAATAAAGAGAATTCATTGGAAAACTATGAAAAAATGCACATAAATGCAAAAATTTATTGTGAAATTGAGCTTAGGCTTAGGCATTTCAGCATGCGCTCGAAAGTATGCTTTGCAAATAATTGTTATCGCATGAGCTCTGTTGAGCATGAAACTCGAATTGCAAAGCTATCTGTGAATGTGGCCCTGGAGCATAAAACTTGTGTTATTTATTTCGTTTGAAATGCATATTAAATAAATCAGGAAATACTGCCGGTCGTATGTTGTTTGCATTTAACATGTGAAAAATCAGTATTGATATATGAAACTTGGCTGTGAATTAGGCCCCGGGGTAATACGGCAGAGCCAGAGCTAAAAAACTCGACTACGTTGTGAAAGTTTGTAGCACAAATAAAGATATTGATGGCTGGAAAATAAATATAGCAATTAGGCTCGTATTTTAAATTTTTAGAGCTCTTTTAACCTAAACTGATATAGATATTGTTGGTAGTTTAAAGGTTTTTTCAGCAGTGTCTGGTTTAGGTTGTTGCTCAACTAAACCTAAAACGTTATCAGTCAGAGTTTGTTAACTTTTATTTTTAAGCTTAACCATTAGCTTCGTTAATATAATGTTGTTTTTGATGGTTTCATAAAGTGTATAAACTTTTTATGTGCCCCACAAAAGTATGAAATAGAAAGTGTATTATGTCTAACAACGAAATCGACGTTGATGGCCACTTGGCTCAAACTTATTCAATTTACTAGTATTTTCTATGCTCACTCAACATGAATTATAGAAACTTTAAAGGATTATCGCCTGCAGAGGCTTATAAAATAGATTGCTTTCAACAAAAACGTTAGGCTCGTCCATTTGTTGCACATAATGCCGAAAAATGTGAACCTTTCTCACTTTTAATGTCTCAATTAAATTGACACACAAAAAGGTTAAACTATTTGCCCTTTATTGCCGGACAGAAACAGTCAGCGGAAGCGAGAGAGACAGAAATAGAACCAATGGCAGGGAAAGGGACAAAAGTTTGCGAAACAAAAGCTAAATAAATAAATATTTAAATATAATTTAAAGCTTATCAGGGATAATTTTCGGGGCTGACAAAAAGTTGAAAGTCAGCCTGGCGGCAAAAATAAAGTCAGCCAGAAAGGTAGAGAGTGGGCAAAGGGGGAGGGAAAAGGTGGAAATGAAAGAGAGAGAGAGAGATCACTCAGCATTAGTCTTAAATATTTATGAAATGCCTCAGTGAGCGTATTTATATATTTTATTTTCTTCATAATTTTGTATTGTGTGTTTGACGCTTAAAAACTGAGGGCGCACAATTCCAACTGGCACTTCATGAAATGTTAATTTTAATTAAGTGCTGGAGAGGAAAAAAAACCTCGACAAAAGGAGGGAAAATGAGTAAATGAGAAAATAAGATAGAGAGTGAGAGAGAAGGAATGAAAGCGAGAGAGCTTAAAAGGCAACAATGACAATAAAAGCAGCCTCGTATTGGCAGCATTTGAGGGATTCTGCAGCAGGTGAGAGTGTGAGAAGAAGAACATGAGAAAGAGGTAGAGGAGGAGGGAGGATAGAGGCAAAGGAAGAGCCGAGGAAGCTCGCGATGATGAGGACGATGTGGGCGGCATTTGCACGGAAGTCTGGAGAGTGTGTATTCTGTCAGGCATTGTTGTTGTTGCTGTTGTTCTTGTAAAAAGCGGGTCAAGTTATTCTTATAAAATATTCCAAGTGCTCGACAAGTCGCCAAAATACTCGTAACAGCAACAGCAACAGCAACAACAACCACAACAGCGGTAGCTGCAGCAGAAGCTTCGTGCGGGGCTGTGCGTGGTGCCTCCGCGGCTTTTGTGGTCGCGAGGATGAGAGCGCGGGCTTAGAGGCCTTTGGATAATATAGACAAACACAACGGTACGGGCCGCCCAAAGGCAAACAGAGCAGGCACAACTGACGTCTTCTTAGGGGACATTGTGAGACAAAGAATAATAAAACAAGAGCTCGTCCAGAAAGAAAAACAAAACACGGCAAAGGGGTTGAGCATGCCGAGTCGTAAATACTCTTCTCCAAGTATACTAATTGTGCTTAGATAATATTATGTTATAAACAGCAGAGGTAGTAATAAAGGATAAACAAAGTATGCTCTTAATTTATTAGCTATTCACATGATGATGCAGTCTTATTAACCTATCGATGGGACTTTGCGTGGAGTGTATAACACCTGGGACCGAAACAAAAGATAGGAACAAATTTCCGTCCTGTTTACGCACACAATGAGCGCTTGTTGATGATGATGAAAACACGGAGGCCAAAGGGCCCACACGAAAGGCTTATAGTATGAGATGAGACAACAGGCGAAACAAAGGCGAAAATTCAGCTGGGCAATTATTGTTGATGAATATACGTACAAAATATGAACATAAGAATATTATTTACTACTACTCACCCTTTTGAGACTTCCCCTTCCAGCCCGTTTTCTTGGTCAAACACGCGAGAACTTTTCTTTAGGTTGGGCCTGCAGGTTAACTAGATAGATAGCATAGATAGATGGCACTGCATTGGGTCAAAAATGTTGGCGCCGCATGAAATACAACAATTTGTTATCCGTCCTGGCTGTAATGACTTCTGCCTGGCGGCTAGACTGGTGTGCTTTCCTCGCACTCGGCGTGTCTATAAATCACAAATATGCATTCGCCTTTTGGTTTGAAAAACATAATTAAGGCATCAGATAGATGGACACACTCACACACACACTCCCACAGAAAGTCGTTTACTCTCACATTTAAAAGGTCTGTTCGCGTTTTTGCTGCTGTTACTGCTGGTTTTTTGCCACATCATAAATAATGATTAGGAAATTAAATGCGTGTGCCGCTCGATGGGGCACGCATCTGGTTGGCAAACCTTTTTGTGGGCAACTCTAAAGCAAATTAGGCTGGAATCATTAAAAGTTTAATTAAAATTTGTAACGTTGCTGCTGCTTGCATAAAATCGATTAGGGGGCAAGGTAAATGAAAAGAATACCTCAAAATCAATAAGGAGTTTATACAAAAAAGAGAAAAACAAGGTGGATAAATAAAACCAACAAATTATTTACTTGCAGTCATTTCTTAAATATTTGAAGTTCATTGTTAAATTTGAAATTGGATTTACCTCTTTCTATGTTTCTTGTTTCTTGGAAAACACATTTAACTTGTCAAATTTTCTGCAACTGGCTAAAATTGATTGCCTAACTCAAACAGCACGCTGAATAATTGTTGCCTACTTTTGTGCGAAAATTAATTTCAGCTGCAGCGCGCTGCAACATTTGAATTTTATCTGGAGAATTTAATGAAAAATCTGATTAATATGTGAAAATATATATATTAAATAAGACTAAAAATAAATAAATTGGGGGAAAGTAAGTAGAAAGGGCACTTGTCTAGCGTCGGGTAAATTAAATGAAATTTGAACAAATTTATTTTTGGAAAACGTCTGCGCAAAATTGATAAATTGCACAGATTTTGGGGTTCACATGCTGTTCATTAATTTACGCTTGTGCGCGCACAAATCGGAACTCTGCGCCAAAGATTTGCTGTAAAATTAATGCCGCGCGTCAAACAATAAATATAATTGAAAAACTAATTTGAAAACGGGGCCGAACTGAGTTGAAAGGAGGACTGGGAGGACTCCACAGGGTGCCCCGCAACAGCCTAATTACAAACTAGGCGTAATTTACAGAGACAAATGAGATGTGGGAAAGTGGCAAACGAAGCTGTTCGAGCTGGCAAGAAAATTGTAAATTTGTTAGCGTAAATTTGCTGTAACTAATTAAAAACACTTTAAAGTAAAATGCGATAACTAAAACAAGAAGTTTTTCGGGCCAATCCAATTAATGGGCGTGCGGCTCAGGCGCACGAATAATTTATTTGGCAATGTTACTGCAAGGAGGATCGGGATTTCTGTCTCTCTCTCTCCCCCTCACTCGCTTTCGCACCTGTTCGTGCCAGCTGTGTTTTGTTATAATTGCGTAAATTTTTCACAAACAACAAGTTGAACGGGAGCAGGGGTGAGGTGCGCAGTGGGAGAGTTGGTGTAGGCAGTGGGCGGGGCCAAAAACAAACACGTTCTGAAGTGGCAGCACAATTTGTTTGCCGAGGCTCTTAGCAAAGCTTTGTGAGATGATTTGATTACGCAGCCGGCAAATAATCAGAGAAATATGCGCTGAGGGAGGACAATTGTTCAAGTGGACTTGGCCAGGCCAGACGTGCCTCCCCCCCTCTACCTCTTCGTCTGCCTCTTTCCTGGTCTCTTTGTCTCGCTCATATGAGCGGCTCGTTGTGTTTGCTTTGTGTTTCTCGTTTTGCTGGCCTCGTGGTTTTCATTGAACAAGAGAAAAACGAAGGGAGATATAAAAAGAGAGAGAGAGATAAACGGGGAGATGGTGAGAGAGAAACATAAAATCGCAAGTGAAACCGATTTGACGTTGATTTGTTTGCCTGCATCTGGTTGTTCTCTCCTTCTTTTGTTGAGATTTATGTGAGAAACAAATGGATTCATTGCATTCACAAGATTCAGAGCTCAAAATTGCTTATGTTGCCCGGTGATGTGCGTGATTCGTGATCGTTAACCAGCGCTGCGTATAATTTAGTGCATTTTCCTCAGGCCTCAAATTACAAAAATTCATTTAAGCAAAGAAAAACGAAAGAATAATCTTAATAAATTTGCAGATTACCTTATTATGTTTAATATATTGAGTAGATATGCAATATGAATCAAATTTGATAATATTGTCTGAACAAGAGCTCTTAAGAGCCTTAGTTATCTATATTAATTATCGACAACTCCTGCACAGCTCTTAATTAATTCCATCCTTATCGTTCTTTTGTTCCAGCAGACCACTGCAAGTGTCAATGGATTGTCTACCTGTGCGTACGTGTGCGTTTGTGTGTGTGTGTGTGTGCCTGATATGGCCATAAACTGCAAGTGAAATCAATTGGGATTTCAGCTGAGACGGCGACAAAGTGCTTGGGTGGTGGCACAGGTGGACGCAGGATACGTAGGCGCCAAGGTGTAAACCTGGTGCAAGACACTCGCCAATCTGTGGACTCGCCTCCGCTCGCCACGGCCCAATCGGGCTAGTGGCGGTTACCTGCTGACGGGCACAAGTGCGACGCGTGAGGATGAGCTGCTGGGCGTGACAGGACGCAGGACGACACGTCCCGTGGCTGGAGAGATAAGAGAGTCTGTTACCGAAGCCGGAGGCGGCAGCTGGCGTAATGCCAATGAGTGTTTAATTAATGTGACGGACTTTAGTGATTTTCAAGCCGCGGTGCCAGCAACAGGAACTGGAACAGGAACAGCAGAGACAACTGAGACGGAGCAAGAGCAGGAGCAGGAGCAGGAGGAGCTGACGACGGCGACAACAGTCACTGAGTTGCGTGTGCCAAGCATAACGACCACAAACATCAACAACATCAGCAAAAACATCAGCAACGACATCAGCCACAACAACAACATAAACAACAGCAGCAGCAACAATAACAACAACAACAACAATAACAGCAGCAACAGCAACAACATGTCACGCATTTTACAGCCTCGTTATCGTTTCCGTGATCTGCTGCTGGGCGATTTCTCTTTCAACGATGATGGCGAAAGGTAAGTTTCGTCTTCTACTAATTGAGCCAAGCCGTTTCACACACAGCCGGCGCAGCTGTGACCACTTAGGAACCCCCCTCCCCTTCTCCTTCCTCCCCTGACTTTAATGAATATTGCGCATACGCCTAGTTGTCAGTTGGCAGCACCAGCACCAGCTGCATGCGGCGACTTCTCTCGTGTTTTTTAATTGCAATTAAATGCCAGCTAAATATAATTTTAATTGCACACACAGTATGACTTCGGTCTGCGACCATATTTCACATATCATACTCAGTTCACCCGCCGCCAACGATCGAATCGATAAATCGATTTTCACTTGACATGGATTTTTTTCTGAGGCTCTTTGCGTCGGTTCAATAATCGCTGCGTGCCGCTCAATTATTTACGAGCTGCCAATGCTAAATGCCAAAATGTCCTGGCCCAGCCCGTTCAGGTCCGAGTGATATGGCCCGACACGCGTTACCCCTGGTTACCTGCTGATGGGAGACGTCAGAAATGGGTTAATGAATGAATGAATGAATGGTTTGAACAAGCAAACTGACAAGGCTGAATGGCTGATTGTCCTAATGTATTACACGATTAATTGCCATGACTTTTAGCTGGCTAAGTGACGGATTTAAAGGGCCAGACAATGTTGTGGGCAATAAACGTACTATAAGGTTACTTGGATTATTTGTGCGCACTGTGGGAACTGCAAACAAACCGATAGTGTGAATGCACTCATCTTTGTACGCCATTCACGCTATTCGAATCTGTTTTCGGGCTTGCTAAGCCAAACTAAGCCACAAAAGAGACAGAGAGAGAGAAGGACTAAGATAGAAAGACTGAGAGAGGAAGTGTCGCATCGACTGTCCACAAATTCAATCGATACTCGCAGATTTTGTTTGAATTTGTGTGGCAAAGTGCAATCGATGTCGAACCCGAAATTGACGATTAGAAGTGCAATGTGAAAATGCGGAAAATTCATTTTCTATTCTTTATTGTTCACCGGGCCAACAAAGTGTCGCTTTTTTCCACTATTTAAACAACGAAAGGTAGCAATGATTGAACAGAAAATATGCTGTAAAAACAGTAAAATTAGAAAACTTTAAAATACGAATCAAACGTTTATTTACCATGCGTTATTAGTTATACTTTGTCAGTTCTACAGGGCATCAAAAAATAGTTATCAATCAACTACGCATTAAATATAAACAAACAATTCGAACAGATATAAAACTGACATCAAATTTAATGGTCTAATGATCATCATTAACTCATTATTATTCAAACTGAGCCAAACTGAGTGCTGTGCCCAAAAACAGAGTCATTTGAATCGTAGTCAACGCGATGTACACAACGAGCATTTGGTTTTGGGGCATTATTTGGCATTTGATTTGCCCACAAGCTGTTGCCAAGCAGGAGGTATAATCCATTCATCACAATGAGTATTATTCAATCATTAGTCAAACTAACTTTCGTTCTCCTCACACCCCGTTTAGGTTTTCATTAGCAACAAACTGAAATATGTCTTGGAACCGGCTAGATTGAAATGCGATGGCGATATTGTGTCGGATTGTAGTCAGATTATGCCCGATTCCTCAATACATCGGTTGAATCTGACCAGGCAGGTGGAGAGCTTCACAATAAATGTTCAGGTTCATTCGAACACTATGGATCGTAAAATATTTCAGTTCGATTTCAGCAATGCCTGCCGTTTCCTAAACAATCCGCAAATGAATCAGTTCTTCTCGCACTACTATAATATATTCATTGTGAATAACACTTACTTCCATTGTCCCCTCAAGCCGAAAATGTACTATATCAATAATCAATTCAAGTTCAAATTGAGCTTGCAACATCCTGTGGGAAAATTCGGCATTAATGTCCGCATCAATGCACCCAAGAATAGGAATCCATACATACTGCAGGTTCTCTGCAACTACACAGTGTCGGCTATCAGATGAGGGAGGAAGGTGAAGAAAGTATTATAAATATTTGTCATAATTGATGTGAAAGTAATAAATAAATGATGCTGCTTGCAATTACAATATAAAACTGCATATGTATTAACTCTTTATCTGAGTTATTCGCTACTATATAACTCTCTACATAACCTTCAAATAGAAAACAGTGTTTGCTGAGTCATCCAGAGCGTGGCCAATAATTACCTCATTGTTTTGCTCATCTTCTGTTATTTTCCATAAAATTTCATTGCAATTTGTTTCCAATAGTTAAAGGTCAATTAACTGCTCATTAATTACAGCGAAATTAAGTTCTTTTATTGCATAAATACAATTTAATCGCTTTATAAATGTGTCGTGCATTAAAGGGGGCGGAAGTAGTTGGGTAGAACGTTTAGTCGTCTGCGAAATCGTATTGGAGGCACATCATGAGCTTATCGCCAGCTTGTTTGCTGCTTTATCTGCTGCTGCCACTGGCAACGGTGGCCAAGGATGAGGTAATAATGCATTTCAAGGCGGGTCTATTCACCTCCTCTGGCTCTCAACCTTTGCGACAGGTCGTCGTGCGTGGCAATACAAAGTTGGTATTGGAATCGTTGAAAACTAACTGTGATCACGATATGGTTGAGTATTTCGATCGTGTTCCTGGCTCCGAGATGATCTATCGCTTCAAGGTGGTGAAAATGGCAACACGATTCTTCATCGGTATCAGAATCCGTGTGTTGAAGACGAAGAAGATAATGTACAAGATCGAAAATCTTGATGGTTGTCAGTTCCTGAACACGCCACTGATGAACAAGATCTTTAGCGAGTTCTATCGCAATCTTCTGGTGAACAACACTGCATTCCATTGCCCCATACGGACGGGTGAGCATTTCCTACGTAATCTGGCGACGGCAAATCTGTTGCCAACTATTCATCCTCTCGGGCACTTTCAACTGACTGTCACCGTGACGAAGCAGCCTTATAATGCGACATCGTTAATCATGCAGATGATATGGAACTACAGCGTAACGAATATCAAATAAACACATGCGAGGCGTGTAAATTGTTTAGGCTGTTTAAATATTGCAAATTAGTTGCGCATACGCCGTGTAGTGCGTTGCGTGTGCTCCTCCCAACGGTGCCATAAGGCAACGTTCGCCGCGTCTGTGCGGCCCATAAAATGCCAATTCGTTGGTGTGCGTGTGTGCGTGTCTTTGCTCGCAAAATCATATTTTGTTGCCAATGCTCACCCTTTTGCATTTAATGTGGCGTAAATATTTTAATTTTTTATAAGCCCGAATTGCTCAGCTGACTGCGACGTGCGTAAGTGGCCGTGGCAGTTGCCATTCTAATGCCACGTAGCCAACAGCCCAAGCACTTGGCGGCGTGCTGACAAGCCCCGCTAGCATCATTCCTTACCTCGTTCTCCCTTGCCCCCATCGAGCAGCGTCGCGCTCGCACTCTTGTGGCATGCCCCACTGGCCTTTTGGCACGAATGCCTGCACGTCTTTTGTGTGATACCTTGCCAGGGAAATGGGTTGTGTTTGCTTGACAAAGAGGCTGGGGAATATAGCAAGAAGTTATAGATTATATCGCGGAATCAGCAAATAGTAAATACAATTTGTTGGTGGAAGTAGATAGACATATTCTAGCTACTTATCGTATATATTCTATCTGGTTTAAATATGTCTGCACTCAATAAGTAAGCTGCTAAAGTTAGGTATCCATTTCTAGCACCTCAACCTTATGTCGTAATCAATTTGCTTAGGTCTAGATTATATCTCGAGATCAGCAAATAGTAAATACACTTTGTGACAGGCAGTAGATGGTCATATTCTTGCTACTTATCGTATCTATTATATCTGGTTATGTATCTGCACTAAATAGGTAAACTGCTAAGCTTAGGTATCCATTTCTTGCACCTCTACCTTATGTCGTAATCAATTTGCTTTTTCCGCAAATTTATAAACTACGCTTTTTTATGGTGCTGGTAAAATCGACTCTAAAGTGAAATTGGAAACACAGACGCAACTCGTTATAGGGAGATTTTATACTTATTTATTCTTGTTGCCTTTACCATTCCCATAGCGTAAGCGTATTTTGCCTTCGTTTCTATAGAATCGTCCATTGTGCGGCTTGGTTTTTTGTAGGCTTAAAGGCTTTGTGGCACCTTTTGTGTGGAGTCCTTTCGGGTTTGCCTCGTACGTTTTGTTTTCGCCTTGTTAAATATTTAATGTATATGCCCACACACACACCAACACAGATATCCCTACTATATGAGAGGGGTATATACATATATTTACTTGAGCTGCGTCTTGTAGTGTCGTCGTCGATGCTGACGACAGCGCCAAGATTTACGATGACCAAAATGCAAAATTTTATAGATGCCAGCGGAACATAAACTATACAGACCCCATGGAAGAAGGACATTTAATTGCTCGACCAAATGACACGGAGGGCTACAAAGGGGTTTCCTTTTTTTAACGATATCACGTGGTTTACGAGTGCGTTGTATGAGAGAAACTGTTAATTTTCTTGTGGCCGTCAAAATGTTATGCGACAATCTTAGTCTCCTTACTAGAACAAGTGCTTTGTTGCTCCGTGCTCGTTTAATTGATGTGATTTCAAAACCCTTTTCGATAAAGGTCAAAGTTCGGGCCACTTGAAAAGTGATGCCTCGACAAAAATGCTCTGCACTTTGGCTTCATTAGCAGCCACAGTAGAAGCAATTTTTGTAAGCAAAACATTTTTCATGGCCAAGTGCGCACTTGAAATGATTCGGAAAATATGCGAGCCCAAAAAGGAAAATTTCACACACACACAGACACAAATACACATGCAGGAAGCAAGCGAGCGTAAGATGAGTAAAACTGCTCAATTAAGCCACGAGATGGCTACGAAAAATATCTTTGTGGCCACCGAAAAAGAAGGCCACGAAAAAAAGGGTTCCTTGCCGAGGCAGACACTGCTAAATCCAGCGAAAAGTTTCCTCATTATAACTAAGTAGGGGTTATGTACGTCGAGACTGTGGCACAAATCGCCGTTAAGGTAAACGCCAGAGACGGACACGGCAAAGACGGAGGCTGAGTAATGGCAATTTACTTGTTTTTCGCACGTTTAACACAATTTCGTGTAAACAAGCGCGTGGCAGGAAAAACAAGCAGCAAAAGCAAACGCAGACAACATCAACAACAACAAGCAGCCAGAAAGAACTCTTGAACACTCGAGCGAAATGAGTTGGCCTGAACAACTTGTCGCCCAATTTGGACCCTCAACTAGCGTTGGGTGCGTGCCATTTACGTGACACGCACGACCTGTTGAACCCAGTTAGAAGACATGTGCGTGTAATTGAAACCAATTTGGAAAGTGCAAAATGGAATTATGCCTATAAAGTTAACGCACGTGTAGTAGTGTAGAAAGGGTAGTCAGTTCTGTGGAAATCTGAATAGGAACATTAAAGTCTAGCTAATGGAATGGCATATGGTGTGGAATAAGGATTGTCAGAATGTTTTAAGAACTTTGCTTGAAGGAAAACCTTTTTCAAGAAAAGAATAATAACCAAATTATGAAACAAATATTCCTACATATATAACAGTATTAAGGAAGACACTCTACTGGATAATTTGGCATATGGTTTGAAAGATAAACTTCAAAAAAATGTAGAACAATTATGAATATAAAGTATAGTATTATTTACAGAAGTATCTCTACTCTTTTGACATAAGAACTTAATAAAATTTAGAAATTAATGCACTACAACTCTTATAAAGTATAGTATTTTTTTGCGATAGTCCCTACGATAGTATCTCTACTAACTCTCCAGCTCTTTCTCTCTCAAAATGTCTTAAGAGCGCTTAACTGAAATCAACTAAAACGAGTGGGCTCCTACGGTTTGTCTCTACCTTACTCATTCGTCGTTATTGTGTCTGCGTTTGAGCTGTGTACCATCGCCAGACATCTGGACTATCAGCTTAGTGCTTTGAGTTGGCCATTAGCGTACATTACTCGGCCCATTGAAAATAAGCCAGAGCCAAAACTGCTGGCTAGAGTTGCATAAGCGAAAGCAAACTAAACTCGTATCAAGTAACTAATTTCCCATATGGAGCTGCCTTAACTTGCAACTTTTGACAGCTACTTGTTGTAGCTGTTGCTGTTGTTGTTGTTCCTCGCTGTTGCTGTTGCTGTAAAGTTGTATGATTCTTGGATTTTAGTCTGGCACACATGGAATATTGCAGACATTTGCAGTTAATTTCACAAATCCACTGAGTACTCGTGTAATCATAAAACTTTGAGCGCTTCTGGGTGGCATCAGTCGTTTGCATAACACCGCCCACAATGTGCTCCCCGCTGCACCCTTATTCACCCCCCGTAGAGCCGTTTGCCATGCACATGTTGCGCTGCGTTCATAATGAATGCATTATATGAGCACTGTTGCAGTTGTTGGCCACAAGTTTTTGGTTTTCGCTTCTCGCTTCTTCCTCGTTTTTTAAACTAAACTCTTTGATGCACAGCACTCCCGGGGGAAGTATGGAGACGGGAAATCCTTGTGAATCCATGGCAGCTCCTATAATTATCTAGCGATATGAAATATAAGTTTCAAGTGCCTGCACAGGGCTGCAACACTGCACGCATCGCTGTGGCCTTTGACGGATTAGATTGAAGTGGAAGCAAATGTAAGAGTGCACGTGTGCCGCCCCCCCTCTCTGTCCTTTCCCCCCTTTAGGGCTGCAGTTGCCATGGTGTGTGCAAAATCATTTTATGCATACATTAAGTGCTATTTATAGGAAGTACACAGTCGTTTTACAACGCCCTTGTCAGAGCTGCGCTTTCCCATCAAACATTGTTGCCCCACGTGTTGAAGTTGTTACACACGATTTACATGATTTTCCATTAGATTTCATCTGAAATCTGTTGAGTGTTTACGGAAAAAATAAACGTGAGAAATTATAAGGGATATTGCAAATTATGAAGATGTACACAATCTATTGTCTTTCTTCAAGTTATAGTACTAGTTTTATTTGAATTCCAGTTTAACAGGTATTGATGAAATACTTTTAAAGATGTATTTAATGTATATACTGTAAGGTGTTTATCTATAATCATTTTATTTAAAGTTCTCTTGAGAATTACACATGCTTGCAATTGGGCTTCTAAGCATCGATTACCTCGATCTTATCTATCGGCTTACCGCCATACTTCCGATAAGTTATGCACTAAAGACTAGTGTTGACTAAGTTCGAAATATTAGAAGGCTTCAAAATTTATAAATATTTGCATTTGATACAAAAGTGTCTTAAAGTTACAAAGCATTCAACACGTACCAAATTATAATAAATATACACAATTTATAAATTTAGTATCTCAATACTACAATATTATTTTAACCTATCAGTAACTTATAAAACAATTCTAGCACGTTATGATTAGATTCAATCTTGTATAGTTTAGGCTGGCTGTCGAAGACTTTGTTATAATGGAGTCGGGCATGTGGGATCTTCTGCTGTATTATGAGTAATTGAATCCTGGCACTCGATTTCATTAGAATATAACTTTAACAGTCACTGTTACATAAATAAGTGCAATATGTTAAGTAAAAACCTATGCCAGAGCTCATGTCCGTTTCCGGTCTACAAATTTTTTTTGCCGTAAACTCTTCACAAATTTATCGTAATGAAATTTGTATTTGTGGTCGCCTTTTAAAGTGCTACAGTAAAATTTGCATAAATCGTGGCCATCAAGCGGCCACTCCGGGCTGCCGTAAGCCAAGAGAGTCTTAACAATAAGTCTGTCACTGCGTTGACTACGCAGTCAGTGAACGATCCCGTCAGTCAGTTAGTCAGTCAGTCAGTCTGCCGCTCGGCGGGTCTGTGAGTCAGTAAGCGAAGCAGGCAGCCACAGTATCCTTCAGTTCCACTTGGCTTGGCCTGATTCAGTTTGATTTGGTTTGATTTGGAATTCAAAAGGATATTCGCATCGCTGGGCTGCCGTGTGCCATGGCCCGTGCCCATGCCTGCGCACATGTCCGTGCTCCTAGCCCTGCCCCGTGGCGTGCGAAACCCGAAACCGGGACCAAGGCAAACCTGAATTTACTGGCAAAAGGCGAGGCGAGGCGAGGCCGAACTGCAGCGTGAACTCCCTGATGGGTAGGCGTATCTTTAGCAGCCCGTTTCTTTCGAAATCTCCCACGTAATTGATTAATTCAAAAGGCCCACGATAGGATCAGGCCTAAATGTCACTCATGCATGGGTAATAATTACATTTTTAACTGCCTTTAAGATTCGAGCCTGGCGGACCGTAAGGAATGACAATGGCAAATGTTGTTCAGCTAATTTACGCGTCTTTCTGTGGCAGCACAATGAACATTTTGGAATTTGTCAAGATCTTGCAACGAAATGTGCCGTGTTCCAGCTGTCTGCCTGTCCGTCTGTTCCGTACAATAAGCTGGCAAAAGCAAAGCTATTAAATGCGTCATTGAGCAACAGCACAATGGGGAATTCAATGAAAATAAATAAATCCAACTTTAATATTGAGTTCTTTTTTTTTTGAGATTTCATCCTCTTTTATCGATGGGAGATGGAGATGGAGCCGGTGATGGGAAGCGGGTTTATGCTTCACGCTTCTTCGACGTTCGGCTTGAAGTTGTCAACTTGCGGAGGTGTGGCAAACGCACACAAAGCCAGACGCACATACGGGCACACCTACACAAACAAACACACACACCCACACATAGCTTGACACACCTCGGGCTCCGGAACTTTACTCATAATAGAATTTTCAAGCATTTGTTCGCCGTGTTGTTGTTCTTATTGTTGTTGCTCCTCTCACAGTCAGCCGCAAATTGCCTTTTTCGCACGTTGATTGATTTTTGAACTTTTTTTTTTTTGTCGGCTGGACCCAGGCACACTCAAGCACACTCCAGCTCAGAGATAGGGAGGGTGAGGCAGAGGTGGAAGAGTGGAAGCCGCGTAAAGCAAACAGTAGAATTGCTCATAAAAATTGCTGCAGTCACAGCGTTTCCGTCATTTTTGCCACTAGTTTCAAGGACCTTCATACATAATTATTTATTTATAAGTATTATGCCGGGGCGCCCTAAATGACGTTTGTGCAAACTGTGTGAAAAATGCGATAGGTCAACGGAAATCCAAACGAATACACAGGAACAGTCGTTGAGCCCCCGCAGACGGCATTCAGACAAACCTGAAACCCTGTTGCCAGTTGGCATTTGTAGACCACAGCACATACCCATACACACATACTTTAGGGGGTGTATAAATAGTCGCATGACGTAGAACAGGGCATAAAAATAGATGCGAGGAATAAAGAACGAGTCGTATGGAAATGCGATAACTTGCAAGTTCCGTCTGGCATTTGGTTAAGTTAATGCCGCATTTGGCATTCAACGAGTGTGCGACGGCACATGAAAAGGGTTCGTTGTCCCAATGTATGTGTGTGTGCGCCTTATTGGCTTTATTAATAACCTCAATCAGCAATTGAATAATGACCATATAGTAGCGCTATTTTATCAGTTAATCATTTCGCATGTCGCATATATAATTACTCAATAGGCCAATGATATTAATAGCTCATATCTATGACTGTGTACTAGATTTATATGGATATCAGTCTAGTGACACGCATAACACGCACTTATCTAATGTCCTTAGGCCTTATAGCATTAATTAGCAAAATGACAAATGATAATGCATCAACAATAGAGTACTATATTTAGAACGATGATAATGAATTGTTTTAGCAGAGAATGTTATTGATAATCTTAGCATTTAATCAATATATTCATGTTTAAATGGGAAAACCTTAAACCTTAACGCACAGAGAGAGATACAATACAATATACATATAAGAAACTGCCTATAAAATTCTGTATTTGCTATTGTCCAACTACAGGAAGATCTGGGAACAAACTTATCAGCTTATCAACTTATCACGTCGTTAAAATGTCAACGAGAAAAAGAAGACAACATGGCAAAAGTTTATTTTGCTGCACAGACTGTGCTGGGTCAATTTGCAGTGACAATGGGTAAATTTCGTAACGCTCCATTAAATGTGATTTAGAATGGCCTCTAACGAAATTAGCTGTCCCTTTGTGCATAGAGCCTTTTGTCGAGGTTTGTTAATTGCTGTGGCGAGTAATTAAAATGAAATTAACCAACGAACGAAAGTTTCAAGACTCGTCCAAGTCTTGCTCTCTATCTCTGCCATTCTCTCTCTGTCGATGCTTTGCTGCGACTTGATTGCTCAATAATGAGTGTGAATACTTGGACAAATGGGAGAGGCGTGAAAGCAGCGCAAACACTTGACAGAGTAAACACTCGCACAAGAATAGAACCGGCTTGGACCAATATTGATAGAACTCGGCGCACTTGCGACAATGTGCAGCACAGGTCGAGGTTTATAACGCCTTTCTTTTTTATTTTTTTATTTGCCGTCACACTCGAGCTGCCACTGTGGCAATTGCGTTAAGCGAGAGGTCGTTCTCTTCTTTTTTTTGGTGGATCGATATGACAGGTAAACGCATAGCGGGAGCTCGAGTTACAGTTGGCAGTGTGACATATTGTGTGCGCGTTGCGCGTCAAGTTGACCTCTTGGCTTGGGGCTTGTCCGCCTCCATTCGCAATGCAATTTCCTAATGGACAACAGTTTTAAATTTTCCACAATCAAATGTATTGTGCGACAGAACAATTGCACAATAAAGAATGGAATAGAAAGAGGTAGAAAGAGAGATACACACACAGACAGGTAGACAGAGACAGAGACAAGCTGCGGTAATGGGCCAAACAATACGTTCGCTTTGACTGCTTTTCTTGTTGACTTTCACCTAGCATGGGTTTCAACCAGTTGCCGGTAAACCTAACCCGCACGTAAGTTTGAGCATACTCCATTCAAGCCCTTGCAGGCATTTCAGTTCTTCCCCCAGGTATGCCCCACTGAGTCATACATCAATTACTGTCCAGGCAAATGGCGTTCAATTAGCCCTCAAGCGAATATCGGGGAGTCGGGACAACTGTGCCCTGGTCTGCGGCTCCTCCGCTCTGGGGTCTCTGACTCTGACTCTGACTTGGGCTGTGGCATATTTAAACTTTAACAAGGTTCCTGGCAGCCGCACGAAGCACGCTGTGCTGAGGCTGTAGCTGATGCTGAGGATGCTTGGTTTATCCTCCCTGTCACGTTCACCTTTTGCATAATTAAAACTCAACGTTGCTTCTACTCCTCCTTCCTTTTCCTTTCTGTTTTTTTTTGGTTGTCCTGTATGTTTGCCTTGACAGACTTTTTATATATTTATTTCGTTCTTTTCACGGATTTTTTATCTAAACTGTGTGCAGAGAAAAACATACGAAACATTTTAATTAATTTAACATTAAATTTCCGTTGTGTGATGTATGCTATGCGCAGTGCGCAGTGCGCCATGCGTGCGGTATCATGCGCGTTGCGTATACGCCACATGGGCCTGCAGTGATATTGGAGCGCGCTTCGAACTAAACTCAATGTGTCAATCACAATACAAACAAAACGCCAAACAATGCCCAAGCGACACAAACGAGAACAACAGCGAGCCAACAACAAAATACCGAAAAAAATGAAACAAAAATATAATAAATATTGACTTTTATGAAAAGTGCTGCTGACGCCTGGCAATTGCAGCTGTTGTTATTGTTGTGGGTGGGGAAGGGGGAGGTGAAAATAGAAACAAGCTGGCAACGAAGTGCTAACGAAACATCAAATAGAACATCATGAATTCCGGACAGACTGCGATGCTATATAATTTATGTGCCCAACTTATATTTATGCAATTTAGTTTTGAAATTTGAATTCACTTTTTTTTCTCACGTTCGCGTCATTGGCAGCTGCCAAGTAATGAAAGAAATCAGATAATTTTGTAGGCAACAAATTTATAACGAATACGAAAATGCACTATGAAAGGCAAGGCAAGGCAAGGCATAGAAACTTCTTAAGAAAGTTAAACTTTAACTTCTTAAAACTTATTTAAATTCTGAAAGGAATTTATTGTTAGTTTGTTTTTAATTTATTATTTACAAATATATGTAATAATTACATTGTTTATTATTTTTATCTTATATATTATTTTTATTTATTTGTTGTTAAAATACAAACCGATTTCTCAGACCATTTCTTGTTTTAAATTCATCAGTTAATCTTGAGGCATAGCATACTTTTTAGGGCATGGAAAGAAAGTAAAATCGTTGCAGCAAATCGAAAGAAAGCAAGCAGAGCAGAGCAGCAGGCACTCGTATTGGTTATATCGCGTATATAAGCGTATAAATATTGATTACTGTTCGCTTTGCTCACTTCTGCCATTGACTATTACTCGTGCCGTCACCCGCACCCCTCTCCACAGCCGAGAAACGTGTATTAATAAATGAAAAGACCCCGCTACAGTACGGACTGTTGTGAGGTAGGGAGTGGAGGAGGAATTGTGACGCGGAGCGGCCGTGTTTGACAGTAAATGTATGCAGGTCTGCCACCTCTCCTCTCCCCCTTTTACCCTTCGCGTCTTCGTGCTGCCTTTGTATTAAGTCAAATACGCTGGATTTTTTTGTTCCCTCCCGTTTTATACATTTATTTATTTCCTTGGCGCGTGTTATTCGTGCCGAATTCCAGAGCAGCAGCTGAGGGACAGGTGTGTGTTTGCTGCCATGATGATATTGTATTTCACGAAATGCAATCTGACGTCTCTCTCACACTTTGTTTCAATTTACATGCGCTTATTCAAATAGAGCTGCACACAGCTCTGAGACCTTGACTCGTCTAAAAAGAATACTCCACAGTAAGTTGCGAAACTCTAGCAAGTAACATTCTTTTATCGTTAGAATGTCCTGTTTCTCTTTACAATCTCTCTCTCCACAATCAAACCTCAATAAGTCAAATACAAATTGAAGCAACACCTGCCAAAAGTTTTACTGTGGGTCAAGCAAAGCGCTTAATGCGGTTTGTCTAAAAGTTTAATCCCGTCGCCTGAACATTTGTCAACTTTGTTTTAACTTTTAAATATGTTTTTTATTTAGATTTATATGCAGAGTACTGTGCGGGCAGCTGCTTTTGCCTGTTTGCCAATTTATTTAAATGTATTTATATATAAATGTATATGAAATCGCATATAGTATACATGGTCCCAAAGTGGATTGTGGTTTCGCTTGACCAGTGTCAACAGCAAACTGTGTCCGGCCTGCCGGCTCTGTGCTGTGCTGTGATATTATTATCTCTCTGTGTGCGAAACTTCATAAGAATGTTGAACCAACCACAAGTTTTTTGTGTGTTTTTGCGGATATCTGTGGGTCTGTCTGCGTTGATATCTCGAAAAAAAAGTGAAATGCATAAACAAATACAATTTCACGGGTTGGTTGAGTAGATATCCTGTAATTATTTTGGGGTTGCTTTGTATTTACATAATATGAAATAAATATTGAAAACAATGTAAGATATCGACTTTGAGTTCTATGTATCCCTTAAAACTATTGCAATACTGGAAACAGACTAAGAGGCCTATTACTTTATCTACATTTATCTTTCTTCACTTCTTTTCCTTTCATATTTTCTTCTCTCAATGCTTCTATTTCCCTTAATCATTGTAGTTTGGAATACTCTTTCTTGTGCAGTTTTTGTTTACAAGGTATTATCAAAAATATTTGCTTGATTGCCCGAAGGTTATGCCAAGCTATGTGAAGCTCCCCCCTCTCTCTCTTTGCATTATGTCCCTCTCTTTGCCAAAATGGGTCTGATCTGTCTGCATAGTTATTTCATTTGATATGTTGCAAGAATGCGTCCTTGTGTCGTTGACAGTTATTTTTGTCTCCTTGTTTTCATTTTCATTTATGTTTTTGTTCCCCAGCACGTTGTTGATGTTGGTTTCGGTTTCTTTTCGTTTCGTTTTTTCTTTCTCTGCCTCTTTCTTTACTTTCATTTTGCCACTGAGCTTTGCATTTTGAGGCTTGTCTGCGGACAACAATCTAAATTGATAAGCCAGCAGGTCCTTGCTGCCTGTGCTGGTGGCCAAGTAAGTGGCGTGTTGGCTGGGCCACTCCGCCAGGCAGCGCTTTGTGCTGACATTTTAATCACGGAGTGTCTGCTGTGTTGCGATGCCAGTTGGCAGTTGCTTGGACGGTGCCTCCGCCTGGTGCTCCTGGTACTCGCAGCACATTGGGCCGTTCAATTTGCCCGACTGCAGACATGTTAATGCGTGTCAATGAGATTAAGCAGTCACAACGCGAGCTTCTAATTGGAATTGGAGGAGGCGAATGCACGACAGCAGCCAAAGGAGAATGCCAAGGAGGACGAGTAGAGGGTGCTGGAGAGGGCAAGTGTCAAACACTCAATTTGGCAAACAACGCGCACTTATCAGCACAACACGCACAACATGTGCATGTCAGTTAGCAGGGATATGCGAGGAATTGCCCACTCCATGCTCGTTTCCTCGCACTCTTTCCTATGCCCACACACACACACAGAAGCACACACACATTTAGTTGCTTCCATTATGCGTCGACAAATTGCTTACATCTTCGGCAGCAGCCTCGGCATCGACGTCGACGTCCAACAAACTCATTCTCGGCATATTTTGCCGCATTCTAATTTGTTTTTATATTTATATACCATAGACGTCAGTGTTAAAGTGTATTATGTTGTCTTGATTGTGCGATGCGTATCATTACAGGAAGCTGCCTGATGGCAGCGGGACAGCAGGAGATCGACAAAGGATGCCGCCGCTGCTGCTGCTGTTGCTGAGCGTCTCCTGTCTTGATGCTGCCAACGACAAATTGCAGGAAATTGACTACAAATTCACTTTATACACATACACACACACACATGCTTACTTACACACACCCACACACTTACACTGCCTGACTAATCAACGCACACACACACACGCAGTGAAGCAGGCATTGTAATGGGCATTTAATTTGCCTGGGTTCTTAGTTTGCCTGCGATTTTGGCTTTTATTTTATGCATTACTGCTGTGTCATCTGTCCGGCAGATTAATGACTAGTTGGACTTGAATTTTAAACCAGAAGGCAGTACAAATATGACACCAGGGAAAGGGCTTAACTCAAGATACCCGGACAAAGCAAGAGGCCTCAATGTTTCAGTGAATTGAGGATGCAGATGATGAAAAAGCTAGATTACTTTAAAGTATCTATAGAGTTATTTAAACAACTTAAAATACTATTTTGTATTTTATTAAGCGTTTTGATATATGTTTTAATATTTATTTGTTTAGATTATTTTAATTTTCTTTTCCTAATTCACATGATTGCGCTTTTGCGTCTCAGCTTTGATTAATTCTCCTCAACTTAATTATATCGACCTACCGCCACATTTCGATAAATCATTGATCAAGTCTAACAATAAGTGTTGAGCAATTTACGAATATCGGTTTTTAAAAAGTAAACTAGACATATCGTTGATAAATAAATATAAATAAATATTAAATCGTTACAATCACTTAAATTAATCATTTCTAAACAAATAAATTAATAGCCTACAATTTATATACTTTTCTAAATATCAATTGAGTTAGTTAAATGCAATATAGAAAAGGCCAACAATCTTCAAAACTACCCAGTTGTAGACTGTTTTAAATGCATTTACCATTTCAATTAAATGAATTTAAGACAGAGTTCTGTTATTCAATTATAGGCATATACAGCTCAGCTTTCTGTATAAAAAGTATTTAGTAAAATAAGTTTTTTTCTTTCTATATTGGATCATTTCATACACACCCATCACGTATCCGCACCCTCACACCAGAAAGACGAACTACTTTCAATACTTCCCTTCCCTTCTCTTTCGCTATCTAGTTACAGAGCACAAAGGCCGTGACTACTCGCATATGACATGTCTAACTGGATTTGGTATTTTCATTTCGGCACTCCTTTCGCAGTTTTCCAAACTTAACTTTTCCACGCTTGTCGCCAACTTGATGTCATTTCCTACTCGTGAGCTCGTGTTACCAAAGCTTTTATGCCAAGGCATTAAATTGCACTTTTCATTTGTTGTTTGCTGCTTAAACTGTAATGCAACGCGCCAGTTGCTGTTGTTGTAGTGGCAGTAGTAGGAGTGCTGTTGTTGTTGGGCCATTTGCATGTTGCATGCAAAGTGTTTGAGTATTGAATTCGTGTGGCTGTCAGTTGCCACAAGTTGCGGAAGTAAGCTCACCTTTTTTTGCTGCTTATCGATTTGTCTTGTTGTTGTTGCAGTCTTTGTATGGTTTTTTTTATAAATCATTCAAGCAATTGCCATCAATATTATTTGCGACTTACGTTGCTTTTTTATGCTGCTGTTTGCCCTTTTATTTCTCTCAACGATTTGTTGACTTCGTGGGAGAAAACGTTGGGAAAGCGGGAGCGACAGACATCTTCATGTTGAGGTGGGCGAGGCAGACGTCCTGGTGCGTCCGGTGCGAGCGAAGGACAGCAGTGTCCATTTATATATGCACATGCATAATTTGTGTTAGTTTTGCGGCAGCTGTTTCAATTTGCACAACAAACTGTTTAAATAGCTAATGTCTCCAGAGTGGGCGGGGGATTGTGCATAAACAAATGCGATGCTCGTCATTTAATCTGTGGCAAGTGCTTAAATATTTGATTTAACCGTACAATATTACTGTATTTGGTAATAACGGATTCGCATTGAAAGCAAAACGTGTAACAATTCGAAGAGTTTCTTATTTCATGCAAACTGTCGACAGATGGCGTTTTATGCTCAGCCTTTCGCTCTCGCTTTCTCTTGGTCTCTCTCCTTCTCTCTCTCTCTCTCCTGCTCTCTCTGTGTTTGTGTAGACTTGGCATCTGTCGTCATAAGGCCGCAAATGACGTCACAGAAAAGCTTCAATGTTTACGCATGCGACGAACGCAACGAATTGGGAAACGAAACGAAACCCACTGAACACGTGTCCGAATTGGCGCCAAATTTGTTGATTACGAACTTTCGTTCATTTTGTTTTGTTGCCATTTTCTGGGTCGTCTGTGCTCTCTTACGTTAGCAGAAGGAAAGTGAAAGAAAGAGAGAGATTGTAAGAGTGTTTGTATTGTTATATAACACGTGCACGATACACTGGGAGAAGTGCATTGACATTTGCCATAGAAACAAAGGTAAGGAAAGTAAACTTACAGTTTATTAGTTTATTGACATGTAATTAACAAATTGAACTGTGGAAAATGTATACAATTAAATGGTAATTAAACTATATTAGGTCAAAGTTGAATCTAAACATTATTTACTGGATTATTAATAATAATAATAATAATAATAAATTAATAATTTATTAAATTAATTAATTAATAATAAATTAATAACAACAAATGTCTGAAATGTATAAAATATGTTAAAATATTAAAAAAAATATATACAAATATATATATAATATATATGTATATGGCTAAATAAACTTGTTCACTACAAAGTTTAGTTAAGTTAAAGAAGGTAAAAAAATAAATTGTTAGTTTTTATAAAATTAAATTTCAAGAAATTTGAAATAATATCTTTGAATAAGTTGTAACTACTAATATACCAGTAATATACGAGTATATACTAGACATATATAAAATTGTCAAATTCTAACAGGTCTATTATTTTGATATCCTCACACCAGTCTGGCAACTCTGCTGGCATTGCTTATGTGTCTTACAACAAACGCTTGGCTTAAGAGAGTACAGAGAGCAATCCCACAACAAGGAAGTTGCTTGCACACACACACACGCACACACATGTGTTCTGTGGAATACAAAAAAATACTTTGGCCAGTCACAGTTTTTGTGTGCGTGAAGCCACGTTTGGGTGCTCGCCCCGTTGCGTGACAGCTGCTCGGTCTGCCTAGTGCCACAGTCCAAGATTGAAAGTCACTCAACGGCGGCGGCAGTGGCAGCGTCAGCTGCAGCGCAGTCAGCGTTGCCGTCGCAGCAGCAGCAGCAGCGTAAGCAGCGTCGTCGCTGGCTTCATTTTTGCTGGTGGCCATTCAGTTCGGTGCAGAGCTGCGCGACGTTCTCATCGTCAATCGTTGTTGTCCTTTCGAGCCGAGCGCGGGCCCCGCAGTGCTGTGACGGGTTGTGCACGCTTTGATTTGCCTACTCTGTAGAGCACGATAGACGTACATTAATCGAAATTAGGCAAACCGTTGCGTCTGTGAGCGGAGTGTGGTGCCGCGGTGTGTGTTTAACCTCGTGATGTGGCCATAATCGCAGTGCGAATTTTGTTAATTATCGTTGAAAAGATGAAAATTTACATTGCTAGCGCGAGTGCTCGATGTCCTTGAGCCCAAAAAGAGGGATAAGGACGATCTGAGTGTGCGATTTGTACGAGTAATGCCAAGGGGGTTGTCCCGTTTCCCTGCATCCCCTTTCACACTTGCTGTCAATTGCATGTGGCGACAGCTAACAATGCGCTTACAGCTGGCAGCTTAATCAACTGAGTTCTATTCAAATGGTGGTGGCGAGGGGGGAAAAGGGCTGCCATTCCATAGTGAAGTCAACTATTTGACACTGCGTTCGTGCAGTGCGTGTGTGTGTGTGTGCGTGCGTGTGTGACTCGCAGTTAAATGAAATTTTACAGCATAGTTTTGTGCGCAGACTTTGAAATAACCTTTGCCAGTGTGTGTCTCCTCGGAGCGAGTGCTGTGCTGCGACTGCTGCTCCCCCCTTAACCGGACTGTCGCTTAGTGAATTTCAACTACTTTGCTTTCGCTTTTTATGAGTTTATTTTGTATTTTTCTTCTCCTACTGCTTCTTCGTCTTCTTCTTCTTGAAAATGCAATTTAATGAGATGAAAGCAGAAGCACATATAACAAAATCGATTTGTTGTTGTTACTGTTATTGTTGTTGTTGGTGTTGTGGCTGCTGGCTGAGTGGTTTTTCTGCGTTCTTCTACTTGACGTTCGCTTGGTGCGAGAGAATTTTATAGTCTCTTCTTCTTGCTCCATGCATATTTCGGGCGAAAATGGGAAAATGCTTTAGCATCATTTTCTCTTTTCTTCCAGCATATTTGTTAAAAAAAATGACCAAATTTCTAATGTTTACCTAAATGCCAGACATGGCAGAGGGGCCTTTTGAATGTGTGTGTGTGTGTGCGGAGTAAGTGGCAGTGTGTGTGTGTGTGTGTTTGTCTTGCCTTGACACATTTCGTTGCTGGATCCTGCCGTATGGCCATTGCGGGCTGCACAACTGTTCCGTCTTGTTAGTGTTTTTTGCTTTTCTTCACGTTTTTTCTCACAGTTTCTCGTTAGTTTTTGCTGTGCCACGTGCGCCACTAAGTAAACCAACTTGTATCATTCAACAGAAACACACAGACACACACATACACATACACATAGACAGCGATGAATGACATGCAGTATGTTTCAGTTAGGCTTTATGACACAGCGCTCTGGTACCATTTACAGTGTGTGTGGTTCAGTTACTGTGTGTGTGTGTGTGTGTGTGTGAATGGTTGTTTAGTGTGCAGTTGTTGTAGGTCATTTGATTCACTACACACACCCGCTGCCAGACATCTGTTCTGCTTTGTTTATGCTCGCCATGTTATTTTTATAGCCCCAACAAAAACATCAACAATAACAACAACAAAAATGTGTACGTTGCTCGCAAGTTTCTAGTTGCAGCCCACGGGCAGTTGCAAAAGTAGTAAAAATAGTACAACATAGTACATCATAGACATAGTTAAACTCCTCCTTCTCTCTCCTACGTGATTCACCCCATTCTGTGCTTGTTCTTATTATGCCTTGTGTCATGTTTCATTAACACTTTAATGTCTCATATATGTTAATATTTATACTCTCTACCCACTACCCTACCCGCTACCCTTAGAAGGGTATTATAACTTTGTGCCAACCGAAAATGACTGTAACTGGCAGGAGAAGGCATGGCAGAACCCACAAACTTATGTTTACTACTGTTCCTTAATCATGTTTTACTCACATTTGCAACTCAAATTCTTCTCCTCCTCAACATTTATTCAATTCTTTTCTATTCTATATTTTAAATAGTCTAATTCTGGATTTTCTATCATTCTTTGATGCTTTAAATCTTTCATTTGAAAATGTAAATACTTGAAATGATATTTTCACTCTGTGAACCGCATACTAAGTATTTCAATTCAATGGACTCCCACACCCTGTCCCGGGGTCCCTTCCCATCTCTCCCTCCCTCTGCCCGCATTGCTCGTTTGTTCTTTATTCGCATTCGCTAAATTGGCCCCACAAAATTTACATACCAATTAACTTTATTATATATATTTACTTTCGCTCTTGCTCATTTCACTTGCACCTAGTGTCAGCTATTTTGTGCGTTTGCCCTTTGTTTCGGCCCGACATCGGGCCCGACGTGACGATGCCAGATATAAATCTGTGCGCATTTTGTTGCTGCAAATGGCGCATTAGCTGTTTACAATTTGACAACTCTCTGCCGGGGGCTGTGCCGAAGTGACAGTTGGGCTACCCTGCGGTTAGAGCTGGGATAGAGACATGAAGGTCTAGTAGAAATTTAATTAGATTTGCGGTTCAGAATGCGACATTTTTTGATAGAAAAGGGCAACTTTCTGTGGCCTTGTTTAGAGTTTTCAATTCCCAAACAGACTGTTATTAAACGTCACTTGAATTGTGTTTAGTTTTATTAAAGTTTCAATTCATAAAAAGTAAAAATGAATTTGTTTATGATTGAATTAAAATATTCAGTCGCATTCAAAATGCATGAAAAGCTGCGAATTCAATTTTCCACTTGACAGCGAGTGCGAACAATTCCATTGTATTTAAATGGATGCAAAATAAAGTCCCAGCTTATTGTTTTGTTTATTTTCATCTTGCAAATGCGATGATTGTGTGACAAATATTTGTTTTAGGCTTTGAATATTTTGATAAAATTACTTGTTAGGTTTGCTCGGCAAACTGTCTAAAAGTTTCATTTGTTCTATTGAAATTGAACAATAAACAACAAATTAAATTACAAAACGTCGTCTCGTATAGTATTTACGATATTTGTTGTTGCTTCTTTCTTATATACATATTGCCACAGTAAAGTTCAAAGGCAAAGATTCGGCATAAAAACCACACAGTACTCATAAAATGCGCTTTAATCGAAACAAAAAATGACGCAAACACATAAAAATAATAAAAAAAGTAATTTTTTTTATTGTACAATAAAACATAAAAGCCAATGTGTGTGTATATTGCATGCGGGTCCATATCAAAGCAGGCTGGCACAGCCGCAAAAAGGACAAAAAGTGCAGAGACCAACATATAAAGGCAGGCCGCAAGAGCACATATAAAAACCAAACCTAAACCGAAAATCAACAGACATAAAGGCAAAAAGACATACGAGAAATACGAGGCGTATGCGCAATGTATGTTAGATTAGAAGATGGTTATTATTACGCCTGTTAAATCATATTAAAGCTCAATCCAAAACTATTAAGCTGCACTCTGAATTGTGGCGGAAATATGAAAGAAACGTGAATAATTCGTACAGCGGACTTTGGTCAATGGCCAACGGCGTTAGACCTAAGCCGTAAAGGCCTTAACAGGCCAACAGGCCGTAGGGCCAACGGGCTGACGAGCCTAACTAAAAGATGTGAAAAGAAAACGCGGTCAGAAGTTTTCTCTTTCGCTTTGTGGAGGCTTTTTGTAAAAGGCAACGTAACAGACAGAGAAATGACAGCATGTAATACGCTCAGCTAATCCCAACAACAGGACAGGGAAGGCATAGTAAGAGGAAGTAGTGGAAAAAGGGCAGAGAGTCGACCAAAGGTTGAGTTAATCTCGGGATATGGTGCGCACACACACACACACGGCAAATTGCCTTGGCCACAGTTGAAAAGTGAGCCCGAAAGGCAAAAAGATACACACGGGTAACTCGGAAGAGGACTGGTGTGTGTGTGTGTGTGTCTGATAGGGTTTGCCTTTGCGGAATTGCAGTTTAAATTTACTCTAGCCAAAAGCCGAGGCATTAATTAAAGTTCTGCTCTTATTATTAAATCATTTCCAGGGCCGAGAGCTGAGCAAACATTTTGTTATTTATGAACCTGACTTGGCTTGTGACTCATCCCCGCAAAGGTGTTTGCTACATTCTGACATTAATCACAGCCTACACCGCAAGTTGTGTTGAATGTTTAGAGTATTTTTAATCAATCCTAACGGTTTTCATATGTGGCTGAACTGATGTTTAGGTATACACAACAATAATTCCCCCTTGCAGCTATTTGACCCTAAATTGAATTGATTGTTGTTTAAGTTAATCATGTTTTGGTGACAAATTGTTTAATGATGCAAACTGTTTAGGGATATTGCTGCTAACATGTTTTAATGTTCCTTCAGTTGTTCTTCAAGGGGATTAGTTATTTATGTCTTGGCCATTTTCCATTTTTGCTGTATTTCCTAAAGTTGCTCTATGAGTGTTAAGCTAAGAAGCAAGTTGTAGGCAAGTATATACATATTTAATCGTGTTATCATATATGTAGTTATCACTGTGGTGAGCCTGCCATGTGTTGCATATTCTATCCATCTTTATGAGCTGCTTCTGTTTGTTTATCTGTGCTGCCTCTTTGTTTGCTGTTCTAGCTAAATGTATTACATGTTGTAGTCCATAACACACGACTTAACGTGCTGTCTTAACTCCTGCCTGTAATCGGCAATCTCATATCTTGTGTGTATACCCTGTAGGCAGAGCTGCAAGCAGCGGGTATCTGTGTATCTATACTCCTTATTCTCTCAGAGGGAAACATACAGTCAGTCATGATTGAGCAATGAGTAAAGTTATCCAGCAATATTGTTCTCCTTCTTGTCTTGTAGTTGGGTCAGTTAGTGCTGCCAGAGTCGATTTGTATACATGTACATCATCTGTGTCTGTGTGTGGGTGTGTGTGTGTGCATTGCGTGCGAGTATTTGTTGAGATTTTGTATTTCTCTCGTTGTGTTGTCATTTGTTAGCTCTGCTCTTGTTGTTTGCCTTGTTCTATCAGTTGGGCGCAGGCAGTTAAGTGATTTTGCCCCTTTCCCCATCCACGCCCTTCTCCTCCACGTGCCGCTATCTCGAGCCATTTATGTAATTTAAGAGCTGCCAAAGTTGGCAAACTTTCTGAGGCTTGGCAAATGCCGCGCGATGCTTGCCAAATGAAATTTAATGCAAATGAAATTTGAATTGAAGCAGAGTTTCTGTTGGGTGAGGCTAGAAATTTGCATCAAGTTCATTGGACATTCTTGAGCCAGTTGGTATTATCTATTCATGTTTGGCCTCCGGCCCAAGTTGTGCCTTTAATACCTAAAGAATTTACCGTTATGACAGAGAAAAGCATTCAATCGTTAAACTTTTGCCTCGAAACTTCTGCTTTGAATGCGAGAAACTTGTCTGAAACTTGTTTCTTTTTCCGATGCCGTGGCCTGAAGCCTTTATTGAATAGTAACTGTTATTTTTGGCATTCAGACGAGCGCTTAAATCACAGAGCAAAGCACAGCCGAGTCGAAGCCAGACAAACTGCTCTCGACTTTTGTTAGATTAAAAAAGTTGCTTTGTTTGAATTGCTAATTTCTTGTGGGTGTGAGAGTGTATGTGTGTGGCTGATAACACAGGTGTAAATGGCGGATATCGCACAAAGAGCGAAGCCAACAGAAAAATTCAATTTCCCAGACTACAATGGGCCACGAATCAATTTGGCACTTGGCAACGGCCACAGAATAGAAAATGAACGTTGTGGAAATTAGAAAAGCTCAAAGCGTTGAATGAAATTGTCTAAAGCGAAAGCAGCTCTTGATAAAACACTTAAAGTGTCTTATAAAGATGCAAAGCTGTCTGGTTCAGTTCTCTCTCTCTCTCTCTTCTCTTTCTAATGCTAGAAAAGGTCAGACTGTTCTTTGTGGCATCGCAGCATCTGATGAGGGTAATAAAGCACTGACAACTGAGCTCACAGCTGACCATCGGCGGGGTCAGAGCCCAAGCTTATACCGCATGCAAAAGGTTTGCTAACCCATGGGTTTTCTTTTTTTTCACACAGACCTTTCACAACTTTTTGATGGTCTTACGCAGAATGTCATCTGAGGATTATGCGCATATGGTTTTTGTTATTATTTGCTTCTCTTTTCGTTGTTATTGTTGCGTATAGTCATGCATACTAAAACACGCAATGCGGCCTTGATATATGGCTGTTGCCCCGTAATACATGCACATAAATACCAGAACGTGTCACACTCTGACTGTCAGGGCTTTATTTATATACCCTTGCTGCTGCTGCGGGCCCTATAGGCAGGTTTCCTTGCGACCTAAGCCAAGTGGGAAATGAAAGATTACGCCCGTGGCAACGAGTTAGGCTTAGAGGCCGTTAAGGCAATAATCTGTTGAAATGATAAAGTGTAATTCCAGGCGACTCGTGTTTACAAAGATTGCAAGATATAGTCAGAACATTTGAGTTACCTGAGTGTGATAAATACGCCAGCAAAACTGGACTTGAATGTTGTGAAAGAGAAAGAGACTAAAAATACACAATATGATGCTAAAATTAGAATATATACAAGCTTATTTAACAGTATTTGTGCATTAAATTGTATTCTAGCTAAGACATTTCAGGGCTGTCAAATGCTTTGGTGATTAATGAGCATTTAGTCACGATATCAACGCTTGAGTTCAATATGACTTTATTGTGGCATGCAAGAGTATTTCTACTTCGTATTCCTGCAACACCTTTGGCATTTTGCGACACTTTATTAATGTTGGCTTAGCCGCACACAGTGGCAATTGCCGAGACCTTTATGGGAGGCAGGTGATGAGCATAATTCCCAAGCAGCAGGCAGAAGGGAGTAGGGGCAAAGGGCAGAGGGGCTTCTGTTTACTTAGTTACCAACTAAATGGCGTTTCCGCTCAGCCAGCTGCCATTCAACAATAAACGGGGCGCGTGAATGCCGCATTTACAGTTACAGCTGGCCCCCAAATGACGGAAGTCACGGCATATATATGCTATATATTTTATATATATGTTTTACGTTTCTAAAGTGCTCGAGAACGGAACTCGGGTGCGACATGTTCATTAATTGATAAGGCTGCTGGGTCAGCTTTGCACAGCGCAGTTATCGATTTGCATATTGATGTGTGTGTGTGTGTGTGTGCAAGTGTTGCACATGCCAAGGGCCTTCATGTGTTGCATTTCGAAGGATAAACTCGGATATATGCTCGTTTACTCTGCCCCCGCTTCAATCATCATTAAGCACTTTGATATGTTGCTGATTCCAGTTTGAGCTTTCTTCCTTTGGCGCGAATCCAAAATAAATTATAATCCATCGTGCACCCACACACACACACATTTGCACTCACTCACTCTATAGAGAGATATTTAAGCCCTTAGCTTTTTGCCTTTGTCCGGCACGAACGCGTGCCAAGAAAGCAGGAAGCAAATCGCGTGCCCAGGCTGAGTTTATTTTGAGGCGCTGTTTTGTGCACAAAATGGTGACAATGTCCCGCAGCAATGGTGCCCTTGGGGCGTGGTCACGTTTAGGCCCGTTTGTTTTTATTATATTCATAATCGAGTTGAGAATTTAATCTCATTTAATATGCAGCAGCCGTAGGTCTTGTTTAAGATACCCAACCTTTTTTAGGTCCGCCTCGTAGATCACTTCAAGTTAAACTTGGCCAAGCTGAGAGCTCTTTTTCAGCTTAACTGGGCCGAGTTTTCTGTCTGGCGGAGCCCGTCGAGGGCGCAGCGCAGACCAAGTAGCTCAAAAGTGCTCGTTTAATAAAGTTTTTTATGTAGCCATTGCGTAAAATGTGCGGAATAGTACTGAAAAAGGAAATGCTACTGTAAAAACACTTAGCCAGCGCATTGCTTGCAGTGTGTAGGTGCTCAACTAGTAGATACCCTGTTGATAAAATTTGTACTTAGTTTGCTTAAAGAAATATAAATGATTGAACATTCTGCTAACTTAAAGTTGCAGTTTTTGAACTGTTAGATGAGGCTCTGTTCCTGTTTTTGTTTAGTTATTTTTGTTATACGTCTTGCATACCCCACGGCAGTGTGTAAGTGCTGCAGGGTATGCAAACCAAACGCCATCATCGTCAGCAGCAGATATAGTGGAAGCACTAAAACTGGAAGGAGAGCGTGAAAAAGCTTTAATTTTTCTTGGCTCTGCCTTTCGCTAGACAAACTGCAATTGCGAGTGTGTGTGTGTGTGAGGGTGTGTTTGTGTGTGAGCATCTTAAATTGTTTTTCATTATGCATATGAAATATACGCGCAGATAGGCGCACCCATGAATAACAGAGACACTCAAAACGAAGCTCATTAGGAATTCATGAGCATTTCGAATGCTTTTCATTTTAAATTTAGCCAGCACAAATTGCGCTACGTGTTTGCCACCTGGCAAAGCAGCAGGGGAAAGCAAAAACAAAAACAAAAAAAGAGAAAACAAAGAAGCTAAAGCTGTGGCAAATTGAACGACAAATCCATAAAGAGCTCAAGCTGATTTCGGGATTTGTGTGGTGTCAATTTGATGGATTCAAGTCGCTTATCAACTTGCAGTCAATTATGCGATACAAGGGGAACAGGAAGAGCAGCAGCAGAAGGAAGAGAACAACGCTCGGGGTGGAGTCAAGTGCATAGGGAAAAGCGATTCATCATTCTCACTTGGCGCTGGGAATGTGTGAATTGAATGGGTCAATTGTTTGTTTTCATTAGTTCAGCTGCTCGCTTGATTGTGTCTAATGAACTGCACGGCGACGGGAGAACAATTAATCAGCTGACCGGGCGACTCGTTTAGTGCCAATCGAGCTATGCAACGGCAAAGACACTGCACTCGGCATTAGTTGCGGCAAATGACATTGTGAAAATGTGCTAAAAACGTGACAAAGCAGAGAGAGAAAGAGACAGATCGGAGTATCGTGAAACATATCTGAGAGATGACACAACAACAACATCACAATCTGCAGGTCAGCTACACAGCATTGGACATGTCGGACGATAACCAAACCAACACGAATAGCTACTCGCTGCCCTCGATGGCATCGCCCACTCGGGGCAACACACGCAATGTTAACTTCCATGAGGAAATCAACGATCTTGCCGGCTATCCGCCGCAACAGTTGCCCACAGTGCGACGCTTCTCCAAATCCTTTTTCCAACGGCCCCGCTCGATGTCCGTCTGGAGTGACATAAGTCGCAGCAGCATGCGTCTGGATGAGAGGTAAGTTGTCCTTGGGAGTGGAGCGCACTCTCCCTTTCTCTCTCTCTCTCGAGGGAACCTGCACGTAACATAAGGCACCGTTATTGGGCGTGCGTGTGTGTGCACCTCGGGCTGATTGCGTGCGTGCGTGAGCTTAAGGCAAAATGTAGAAAGGAGAAGGAGAAGGCAGAGAGCGGGAGAAAAAAGGTTGCATAAATATTTACTTACATTTTGCACAGCTGGCTGACAATGTCAGAATATTTTTATCCTTATTGTGCGGCTTCGCAGGGAGTCCCTAAGCAGATTGCGAGCAATTTAAGTGAGCCACGTTTATGTACCAACAAAACTAACCATAACAGAAATTATTCCAAAATAAATAACAGTATTGGGAGTGTACACCATATAGAGCAGATATATTTGGCATTTGATGAGAGACCAGTTCAAGTTGAATTTATTTTTGTGTAGCGAAATTTGAGTAAATTCCTTTCAATATTTGAATTTCTCTTTGCTTACTTTTATTTGCCTGCCATGCGGCGTATACATGCGGCAATTTATGCATTCACTTGCTAAACTCGTTAATTTCTGTAACGAATTTAATTTAAGTGCTTGGCCAGCACACAACAATTACGCATACGCCATGTTGAGCGCTTGTCAAAGCATTTTTATGGCAACTCAACTCAAATTTGCGGCCATCATGCGGCGGTGTCGGCATTGGGTACACTTATATAGTTAAAGCACTTGAAGTTTATTATCCCGTTATCCTGTTGTCTGTGATTATGGCACCATCTCATGTCGTTTATGCCACTCTAATGCCACGCGACACAAAGCCGGGTCAAGTTTAACGCATTTCGGATTTCTTATTTTCATAGAATTAAACGAGAGAATCTATGTGTGTGTGTGTAGGTGTGTAGGAGTGTGCGTTGACATTAATGTGGATTTGTTAGGTGACAGGCAAAAAGTATCAATGCCTGACAGCAGATACAGTTTAAATTGAGATCATTTGGAGTAGGTGTCACAGGCATTAAGAAAAATGTGCGTATACTTAATACTAATGCGCAAAGAAATACGAAGACTATCCAACAGTCACATTGGATTTACTTTGTATATATGTATATTAAGTCAACAGACTTAAAGCTTAGCTTACAGCACTTATAAAATTCGATTATAAAGTATGCCAAAATGGAGGTATTGTATGAAATATGAAATAACTTAGCTGATCAGTGACAATCAAAGTTTAACCTACTATTGAATATAAACAATATTACACAATTCAGCACCATTATATTGAAATTGTATAAACTGTTAAACACCCTTTGGGTTTCTAAGGGTAGCCTTTCATTCTAATTTTTAATGGTTATTTGTGTTTCCATTGACTTTATTAATTTAAGAAACTTCTATTCATTTATATTCTCCATTTGATAACTTGTTCTGCCCTCAAATTTGTAATATCCCCAAAATAAACAGTTCATCATTATTATATTATAAAAGTTGATTGTAAGCAAATGGCAGTGTGGAATGCTAAAATTGCAGGGTATAACATGCGTATTATAATACATACATATCAGTCAAACGCACCCGCCTGTCACTACAAATATTAAATAAATTTAAATTAACAAGCAAATTTACAGGGTTCCCATTCTCAATTGTGGCTCAGCTCAATTTGGCAGATTGAATTGAAATTAGAAAATCGCTGAGCTGCCTGCTAAATTGACCGTGCGCAAATCAAACAAATTGCCACATGCAACAAGAGGAGCAGCTTTTTCAGCCGTGCGCCACACAATTTGTGGCAATGTTGCAAATTGAATATTTGTAATTGCATTTTGCCTTGTGGCTGGCTGAACGCTGCGCTCCCCATTCATCCAGAAACCCACTTAACTGTACCACACCCACAGTAGTGGAGCCAAAACTTTTCAATGCGCACGAGGCAACAGCAACAACAACAACAGCAACAGCGGAAGTGCAACGTACAGCAACAGGAAACCAGCTGGCTGTGCTTTCATTTTGCACGGCATATTCTGTGCGAAAAATATGAAATTCAAGCCGAGGCACAGAAACTTGGCGACGCGGCTTCAAGTGTTGATTTCGCCTCAGTGGGGCAGGCAGTCTCGTTATTCAGTTGGTGAGTCATTCAGGCAACCATGCGGCCATTCAGACAGTCAGCCAGTCAGTGAGTCAGTCAGTCAATGAGCCAGTTTGTTTGTCAGTTTGTCAGTCACGTGCGCTGTGCAAACTTTGCGGTCCACCGCTCTGGCAATTTGCGTCAGACTCTGCGCTCGTTTGCCGCTGCCCGCTTCTTCCTGGCCTGGATTTGTGCATGAATGTCTAGGCGTGTGTGTGTGTGTTTGTGTGTGTCTGTGGCAATTAGCGTAAATAACTCAATTATGCTCGCTTTTTGTGAGACTCTGCTGCGGCACTGTCGGTGTCTTCGATGCTGCTGCATCGACACCTTTTGATTGGTGATTATGTGCGCCGCCAGCTAATTGGCTTGTCAGGCTGCAGCTTACAGTATCCGTGCCAGTGTCTGCCCACTGAGCATGTCTGTGTGTGTGTGTGGATGTCAGTGTCAGTGTCTGGCTTCAATTGTAGTCATAAACATTAATTATACCCTCGTTTGTCTTGGGGTAAACACGACGAACGGATAAAGCCAACTATTTGTTATAATTATATAAAAATATCAAATAAATATTAAAGACCTAAACAAATTGAATGAAGAAGTAGAATTTAAAGAAAATACTTACTAATTTATAGCAAAGTTTTGATCAAAAAAGAAAACCCGCATTCTGGGAATTGATACAACCGAAGCGTAAGTGACTCTGGAGAGCATCTTGATGCTTAGTCGACTGTGACAGCGACATAAATGAAACTGAAAGCTGTGACATGTGCAGCAGCATCAGCAGATGGGAGCAAGAAGATGAAGATGACAGAAAAAGATTCCATTTAAGACGTTTCCTTAGATTGGGATTGAATCAAGAGTATAAACCGAACAAAGCCTCTTATCCTGCCTAACTTGTTATTTGAAGTAGAAAATTGTAAAGGGTTTGTTTTCATCTGCTTTTTTTCAGCTTAAACCTTTGCTGTGTTTTCCACTTTTTATCGCATTCCAAAGCAAGACAATCCTTGCTGGCAAAAACAAGAACAATATCATAGAATCCTTTACACAAAACACAAGTCTGCCTGGCAGCGCATTGGGAGAGGGACATAAGCACTCGAGACTCATATATCAAGAGCTATTGAGAAACATTAACAGCATGCCTCACTTAGGGCACCTACCTTGCTTCATCTTGGGCGTGTGTGGGTTGTTTTTATATGTCTTGTTGGTCAGCCAACAGTTCCGTATTATTTGTTCCTTTCCTTTCTTGTTTCTTTTGCTTCACAGCTTTTCACCCACTTCAGACAAGAGACTCAACTTACTATGTATATCTTTTCTTGCTCTTTACAGGTGAGTGCTTTGGCCATAAGCTCGAAATTTATGTGCTACGCTGCGTATGAGTAATATGCCCCATTTACGACCGTATAATGTGGCGAAGCCGTGAGTAGCTGGCATTAATTATATGTATCTTAAATTGTGCACAACATCAGCAACATCAGCAACACGGGGGAGAATTTGCATCAAACTTTCAGACACACAAACTTTTACGGAGCGCATCCTTTGCACTTCGGCATTTAAAAAACAATAAAAAAATCGTACATATAATTTTGATAGGCAACAGCCTGGCAAGGACACGTGTACATATATCCGTGTCGGTGTCTGTGTCTGTGTCGTTGTCTGAGTGTAACATGTGCCAGACCCGTCCGCCCCACTAAGACAGCGACATTTGGGCGTGGCTTTACGACTGAGCCAACCAATTCGGGTCTGCCATCATTTTGTGTTACCTGTTTGCTCAGGTATTTCATAATGATATGTGGGCTGCGCCATGTGTTGTGTTTAAATGTGGCTGTCAGGGCTCGGCATTGTTTATGGTAAGTTCCCTTCCCTTTCCGCCCACATATTCACTGACGAAACAAGCCCCAAAAGCAGTCAGTGTTTTGCGAGAAAGTGGCCAACCAATATTCAATGTATGATATTGTACCCGCGAAGTTTTCCTTTAAAATTTAAAAAGGAGAATGCGTAAGAAATGTCAAACATTTTTGCCATGTTTAACGAAATATTAACAAGATACTCACTTCAAACAACAAGCACATTGTCTGTGTTTCTGCTTTTTATGACAACAGTAACCCGTTTAATATCCTATTGATCCTCCTCTATATCTTTAATATATTAGCCCGATCTCTTAAGCACAACAAGCATTGCTCTATCCTCTCCCGCACAGCTCATAAAAACTTCCTCAGCACAAACATGTGCTGTAAAGTAAGAAATACTGTTGCCTGCTTTTAGGTGTTGCCATTTTAAACATTACGTATACACGACGTAGTTTCAAAATTGTACCATAAGATTTGATTAAATAATTAATGGTATTTAATGGCTCAATGTCAGCAGCGCAACAAGTATAAAACGCGCAGCGTAAGTGCTCAGCAGGAAAGCAGCACAGGGGAAGGGGTGCGGGTTGATGGGGGCTGGTGTGTGGCTGAGTGTGCAGGCTAATAAAAGAAAAGGAAAATGTTTTTAAAATTAATTCTTGCCTGCCGTTACGTGTGTGCTTCGTTTTGTTGCCATTTTACAGCTTGCGATTTGCGTGCCTGCAATTAATTAACACAAAGCCAGTCATGAAGGCAGTCGGCGTCCAAGGTCGGCGCGCCTTCAGTGGCCGATTATGCTGTTTGGGGCAGAGCGCAATCAGCTCGCTGACTGCTCGAAAATGCAAATGAGCGCAGAGCCGGTGAAGGACGCGGCACTCTGCAGCGCATAGTTCAAGTGAGGACATCCGATTTTTGTCAATACAGCGAATTATTCTCCTGACCTTGCCAATGGACGGGGGTGGGAGTGCTTGGGGTGTGGCGCCGGCTGCTAAATACGCTTAGAAGTACGCATCACACTGCACACAGACACTCAAACAAGCACGCACGTGAGCCACATTGGCTTATTTGGCTCTGAAATCCTTTTTCGTAAGAACTTAGTCTGTTAACGGCGCAGCGGCAGCGGCAGCTGCTGCCTCTGTCTCTGTCTCTGCCACAGTGAGCAGCGCTGCTACTGCGGACTCTCTTTGGCTGCTCATCGCGACTCTTTGCTGGCCAGCCACGTGTTTTTGCTGCCTCCGCTTTGCGCTTGTTATTCGCTGTGCGCAAGAGACACGCGACGCGGCATTCAGATGCTGCTCTGACAGCGTTGCCAGCCTGCAACAAAAATGTTCCACTTGCTGCCGCTCGTTAACAGCCCCTCGAAGTTGTTCCCGATGCGTGTGCTTTCGTATGTTGTTGTTATCCTCCCGAATTATGCGAGAGCTTTTTGTAGAGTTTTTGCGTTTAGTTGGACAGCGTGTGCAACAGATGGAGCTATGCACACTGGTTCCCATTGTATGGGGAAAGCGGCCAAAAATACTTCTAGTTGAGGTAGACACTTGAAACTTAGCACAAAATTTTCTTATTTTTGTAGCAAAATTATATGAAAAAATCAACCGGATCGGACCACTATATCATATAGCTGTCATATGAACGATCAGTTTGAAATTAAGTGTTAGTATGGAAAACTTTTTTGTTTTCAATTATTTTGCAACGAAAACTTGGAATTCTACATAAGAAATTAGTATATATATCCAGGGCGAGCTTATAGCTGCTATAGGAACAATCAGTCGAAAATCGTGATTTTGTTTGATAAATCATTTTGTTGCAAACAATATTGTATGAAAATTTTTCATTCATTTAATAACAACAACCACAAAATAATTTTTTAGGTTATATACATTGATATACTTATATTTTAATTATTCAAAATTCAAAAAAATATATAATAACACGTGCTTTTTAAAAATTGAGGTAAGGTTACTTTTTTGTACATTGCAAAAGCCTCGGCACCTGTCGGCACTTGAATTAAACGTTTTCTTAATCTTAAAATGTTAATAAACAATGCACAAAAAGAATTATTAAGTTAAGTGGAAATGAACATAACGAAAACTCCAACGAAAGATAGCAAACATAAACAAAGAACATCTGCAACTATATACTAAACACAACACTAATTTACGCAAAACAGAGAACGTCGTACAAATAATTTTTGTTTTAAAAATAAACTAAATACCATTATTTATTATACGAATGCCTTCCATTGCAGATTTATGTCGATTTATAATGTTTTTTATTGACTTTACGGACAGCTTCACTTGCAAGTTGCTCACGCTGCAATAATCGATTGATATCATGCTGTCTCTTTCGATGCTATTCTTGAAGCGGACAGTTAGAGCAAAACAAAAACATGAATAAATTTGAATAGCTATACCAATTATGAGAAAGTAATGATACATTTAAAGTCAAACTTTGGACTTTGATTTTTTTATTTTTGGCCTATGGGGGGAACCACTGTGCTATGCAAAGAAATTTTATTATTGCGACAGCCTAAAAGTGGACAAACAAAATATTAACATGACTTCTGATATTTTTTTTTTTAAATTTAAATTTTCATGGTTCTTTTATTAAGTCATACGGGGTAAGTCACTTCTGATATTATTGTAGTTTGTTTGGGAGGTTATTTATTAGTGCATTTAATATAAATATATTTAATTCGTCGAGATATTTTTAAAGAATGAAAGACAAACATAAACATAAATTTACTTGCATAATACATTGTTCAAACATCTCAAAGTGAACTAAATTAAAGAAATGATTACATCAAATATAACAAAATAATGTTAATATATTATATTTATTACATTGAAGTATATTCATTACATATTATATATATTATATTATATTTATATTTTAAATAACTTTAAACGATTTGATTTGGCTATGCTAAACATTGTTAGCTTTCATTTAAAATGTATTCAAATTAAGTAAATGATTCTGGACTGGGGCACAAAATCAATTGTCATGCCATTTAATTGGTCTGCGGATGGGATAATGCTTAGTGCGCAATATACTAAGTAAAATTGATTAGAGAATACAATTTAAGGCTTAATTTAAATTCAAATTTAGTATTCCAATTAAACGTAAACGAAGCTTAAAACTGTTATAAAGCATATGCAAGGCTTGCATTGATGTTTACCTTTGCGAATTTATATTCTACCTTAATATGGAGTAGTATTAAGTTGGGTAAGTTATCTGTAACGTTTGCATTATTTATGCATGAAGTATTTTCAATAACAACCAAAATAACCAGCAAATTATGGCATAAATATGTCAATAATAACGAACAACAACAAACATTAGAATCTGCTTGAGGGCGCTGGGATGCGAGTCTGCTACTCTCATATCAATGTCAGCATCATTATTACGGCCACTATAGTCATGTGTTGTTGCTGTTGTTGTTGCTGTAGCTGCTGGCGTGCTAACAGGCTCTAACAGCAAGGACGATTAAGATGCAAAGTGTATATTAGTATGTTAACACTCAGCACACTAGGCCAGCCAGAGATGGCAGCCTGTTACACTTGACTTGACTGAAGGCAGCTGCTGCTACTCCAGCTCCTGCTGTTGTTGCTGTCCTGTGTGCCTGCTGTGTCTTTTGTCGTGCCCCTTGCTTGCTAGCAGGCAATCGGCCCTGTCTTTAAGTCTTTTACTCTGCCTGCCTGAGTGGCCATTCAGCTGCGTATCCCGCTGCTGGGCTTGGCATTTGAACTGCTCTGCGTATGTAGGTGTGTGTGCGTGTGACTGTGTGTGCATGCGTGCGTGTGTGTGCGCCTCTGGCTAGAAGAAGTTTGTCTTACGCCTGTCTGTGGAATTGATTTATTGGCCCAGTTGCCTGTAGTTCTAACCGGTCTAAGCCGAAACGACATTATTTTCTTTTATTTGCTGCTTGGCTTCCCTTTTCCTTGTTTTTGTTTTGCTTTGGCATTATGACATTTATCGCTGTTTACATTTGTCATTTCACGAGTGGCGAGTGGGTGTGGCAAATGGAGGTGTGGCACTAGAGCCCAACACCAGCCCACTTAATAACACTTGCACATAACAATTAATTGAGTAACAAAGAGCAGTTACGTTTCCCTTTCTTTCTTCCCTTTTTTTGTGTTATTGCTGTAAATTCTGTTATATTTTCCAAATGAAATTCACGTGCCTTCGGTGTGTACAGTGCGTGCCAGCAGTTTGCCACTTAAATTGCCATTGCGTTGTGGTGTCTGTGGCAAATTAAAGTGATATTTGCATATTTCCACGAGCACGAGTATCTGCCGCCTTGCGCCTTCTGCCTGCCACCTGTTGCTCAGCTTGACTGCGTGTGTGTGAGTGTGTTTATTTTGAATTTAATTAGAGCCTTAAATGATTTGTGGTTGTCTCTGCGGTTGGCAGAGTGTCTGTCTGTCTGTCTGTCTGGTTAACTCTGTACATGAGCATCGCATAAATGTCGAGTTGCGGTCATAAATATGACTATGCCTAATGTTAATTAGACTTTGAGGTTGTTGTTCTTCTTGTTCGCAATATTGTGTGAAGCAATTAAAATCACGTTGAGTCAAAACTAAAGCAGAGGCATCAAGTAGCACAAAGTGTAGCTTAAGGCGCGTGACTTGGAATTACTCTTTTTTGAAACTACAAATAATATGTTAAGTTGCACTTGAAATATCTGTGTTCTAGTTAACAAGCATCGAAAACTGAAGTGAGAGCTTGTTAACAACTTAATCACGTGTTAGAAATCAATTATTATACCTATAATTAAGTTTACAATACAATTAAATTATGAAAACCAGCTTGAGAGAAATTGTACACTATCTAAAGCAGTTCAAAGTGGATTATTATTATTGTTATTTGAAGTGACGAAGTAAAGTATACTGTACCTCCTTCTGGAATTATAGCTCACTGTTATTTTAAGGAAGTTAATTTTTTTGCCTGGACTGTTAAACCTTATCTCGTTCACCTCGAGAAGAGGCTTCTTTTGAAGTCAATGCCTGACATACTGTCAGTATGTGCTGCAGTGTTTCGGGCTCCAACTCGGAATATATTGATAATACAATACATACAATACAATACATAATAATAAAACTCACAAAGTTGCAATAAAATTCATGAGGGTAGCTTCTAAAATTATATTAAACTACTGTTAAAACTAATTTTATTAAAGTTCTACTTATATTCACACGATTCCATTCGATTCCCAGTAAAGAATGTTCACTTAAATCTCAAACAGCGGACATAATATTTTTGTTTTTGAATCCTGTTCAGTTAACAGCAGCTTAACAGTGTTGCGATAACAGCTACGAGCTTTTGCTCTCCTGCGACAATCACATAAAAAAAGCTCACCAATGGTGTGCGTTCTGCGACGTTACGCATACGCCGCGTATGCCGCAAGAGCTCGGCTCACCTTAACAGCGCCGCCTCCTGTTCGTGCAGTACACAATACGAAACACGGAGCCGACAACGACGCGGCGATGCAGGTGGCGACGTTGACGTTGGCGCTGTCGCTCGAGTTCAGTTTGTTTCTTCACTTTGCACATGAAACATGTGATTTTCTATCGTACTGAGCGGTTGCCAGCGTTCAAGCATTTTCCTTCAGACAAATTTCCCGAGCATACAGCGCATCTGTGTGCGTGTACGTGTGCGTGCGTGTGTGTGTGCGTGTGATACTTCGTGCCTGTGTGCGCGTGATTCTGTGCTCGTGTCGATGCACGAAGCAGTAAAAGAATTAAATTGAATTTCAACATGAATTTCGTAACGGAAATCGCGTCGAGTGCTGATAAATAAATAAATTTGATTCAACTAATTAAATGCCTAGTCAATTTAATTATATTTAAACAAATAATAACACGCCTAGTTTAAAACAAAAATAAATAAATAGAAAAGTAGAAAATTCTTAGCTTGGCAAAACATAGAAAAATATAACAAAATTAATTAAAATGATTTATAATAAATATAATAATTTCAATTATACAAACTCAATTCAATTAGAATGAAAATTAATTAGATCAACAATTAATTAGAACGAAAATCAATAAGAATTGCAAGAAAGAGACGATTTCGGGCTCAATTTGAAGAATTTATTGCAGCGAAAAATTGTTGAGAGAAATGCTCATAAATCCAGCAAAACAAGTGTATTATTAACAACAACAACAGCAACAACAATAGCAGTGTATATTGTGAATATAAATCAATAAGGGCAAACTCGAAGTTGTCTGGCTTAAATATTTAATTTGGTTTTAGCCCGGCCTAAACATATAAGTGCCAATAAAATATGTTCGCTTCTCGCTCGCTCTCGCTCTCCCTTTCTTTTTCTCTATAAATAAATAAATAACTATACTGCAAACAGGTCAACAGATATCTTTTGGTGTGACCAACTCGAAGCCAGGCCTCTTTCTACGTCTGTCACCCTCTCTTTATCTTTGCTTGGCTTGTGTGTGTGAGCGAGTCGTGTGTGTGTGTCCTTTATTTATGAGCCCAAGGCCGTGGAAGAGGTTAAGCCATAGGTCGAGGCTAAGCAGACTCTGAAATCCGCCTAAGACCAGCCTGCTGGGCAGCCAAGTGTGCTGTGCGGTCCCCAAGCCAAGCCGAGCCAAGCCAAACCACGCCAAGCCAAACCACGCCAAGCCACGACAAGTTCTTGCCGCAGTGCGTTTTGTGTTTTGCGCAAAGGTTCGAAGTTCAAAGTTCGTGCAGATTCGTGTTCTACATCGTCGCCTCTCGGACTTGAAATTTATTGCAATCCGCTGTTAACCTTTTATAATGTTCAGCGCATCGCAGTTGCGCTCGCGCAATCCTTCGCAGCAAGTGTCCTGTGGGTATCGTTTGCCACACGAATTATAACGGGCAACAAATAAAAAGTCAAGGCAGGACGAAGCTGAGGCAGAAGCTGAAACAGAGGAAGAAGAAGAGCAAGAAGAAGCTCATAAAAGCCAATGCAAACATCGCGCTTGCTCACACACACATACACGCGCACACACACACACACTCTGCACACACACACGTACACACATATCGGAATAGAAACCATGGTACGTATACTTGTTTTTTGGGGTTTCTGCTTTTTTTTCTGGTTTGTGCTTAGGTGTTGCTGTTGCCGGGCCGGCAATACAGCAACATCGACTCACGTGTGCACTCGACTATGAATCCGCATCCGTGGACGCATCCGCATTCACAGCCACATCCGCAGTCAGATTTGACTTGCTAAAAACAACAACAAGAACAACAACAAAATTGTGTAATTCTTTGCAACATATTCCGTATGTTTGTGACATTTGTTTTATACGGATCTCTGTTGCTTCCTGCCTGTTTTTTGGGTGTAGCAAATTGTTTGCTTACGTGCGTAAATTTTATATCAATAAGGGATACACACTCTCTCTATCTCTCTCTCTCTCCCTTTCTCTCTCTGTGCGTTTATTTTGGCTTGGTCTTTTGGCTCAATTCGGTTAGGTTCACTTTTATTTTCATTGTGGACGGCAACATATAAACGATAATGACCAAATGCTTTAAACGTGCCCAAGCACTTGGGGCCAGAATGTGTTGAATACACTCATATCTAGGCGCAAATGATTCATGTACGGGTCACTTCAGGCATCAAGCTCAGTCGATTGAATTATTCATGAACGGCTGCGGTGTCAGTCTAAGTCCTGCAGCCACCTCTGGACTCAGCTGTGGACCTCTGTCTAATTGCCCGATGAATAATAAGTGAATGCACTCGAATGTGTAATTAGTGTAAATTATATTCAATGCAAATGAAATTACCCATCAGCTTCTGGAAACTTCTCACTCTCGGACTGCTGCTCTAGCTCTCTATCTTTGCTCTGGTCATTATCATGGCCAGCATCATTTTCGTTACGCACACATAGATGTGAGCTCCCTTCACGTGCGTTTGCTCTCGAGCTGCACTTGCTGCGCTGCTTTGTGTGGAATATTTTACTGACAGTCAACATGCAGACTCAATCTCCCTTTCCTCCTTTCTTTCTCCTCTCTTTCTCTGCAGCACATGTGCCAAGCGATTGCTAGAGTTGATACTGTTGTTTATGCTCTCTAAACATGTTATGTCTTTAACCCAACTGAAATCAAGTAATATTTCACATATATAGCTCGTGCTAGTTCTGAATAAGAGATTTCCAAATCTCAGCTGCCAAATTAGTTCTTTGGCATTGTATAGCATTTGCAACTCAGGAAATTCCCCAGGTGCCAGGTAAGGAACAAAAGCCTGCAGTGCAATTTGCCGACTCTTGTTTAGTTGGCTTCAGGTGTGCCGTAAAATCTGCAGAATTTTGTGCAACTAAAATGGAATGTTATGTTTTGGTAAACTGTTTTGTCTGTATGGTGTTCTGCCTTCCCGCTCTCTCTCTCTCCTCCCCTGGGGAGCAGGCGGAAACGTAACCACAAACAGTAAACAAATGTTAACTCAGCTGAGAGTTGACTCCCTGTGCTTGGCTTGCCTGCTTTGGCTCATTGTTGTAGTTGACATTATGCGCATTAGGTGCGCCTGAAATGCTACACAAACTGACAAAACGCCACAGACAGACAGTCAGACAGACAGACAGACAGAGAGAGGGGAGCAGGGTCTGAGGCTGGCGCTGCAACTGATATGGATACTGACACTTGCCGGACGCTGGCGTCAGGCTGAGCCGGATGCCTTGTGGCCTGCCGAAGCGCTTTTCTGAATAATGTCGTTAGTTTCTCTAATGCAAAGTCGCAACGTGGCATGATACACGGACATATGCATAGAAGGCTTGGGGCTGGTGGCACAGCAAAATGCCGCACGTAACATAACTGAAAGAGCTCGGGCTCAGGCTCAGGCTCGAGCAGTGACAATCCTTGTACCTTTCCCCTGCGGGCTTTTGTTTTAACCATAATTAGCATCGCATGTTGCGCTTGTAATTAAATATTTATTCAAATACATGCGTGTTTTAGCGCTAAACACAGTCCAAGTAGCACTTTAAATTCATGTTCATTTTAATAAGAGAATGCAGACGCTGCGTATGCGTAATTTCAGCTTAATTTCACGCCGTGTCGCAATCTGTTGCTAATTACAAGCTTTATGTACACCAGCGTCATTACGTATTCTTCTTGTGCAAGTATGTGTGGGCTGAGCATTACTGAGAGTCACAGTTGCCATTGGCTATGACAAACGAGGCAATAATTTATTTCATTTGGCTGTTTTAACATTAATCAAACTAGAATCGGGAAGGGGAACTGTTAGTCAGAGTCGACCTGCGTAAATCCATTTGGTTTTCGGATGCTTATCGTGGCGCGTGTGGCTGACACTAAAGTGCTCGCACTGCAAATGCACTTTGGGGTTTTTGAATTATGCTTTTAATGCAATTATAACGATGATAGATAAACGTTTAAAAGACTCGTTCAGGCATCAACTTCGCTGCAGTTCCTCATCGAAGGGATGCGCGTAATGTTCGCTCTGGTGATACTTTTCTACCTGTGCCTAGGCTACAGTTCAGGCAAACTGCAAATTGATTTACCCGTAGAAGTAGAGCAAGCTCATTTCCGTTTTCTCTACGATTTCGTTGGAAGAGTACATGAAGAAAGCCCCGTAGATTCGGTGCTGGTGTTGCAACATCGCACCAACAGAGATTGCCTCTTGCGCAAATGGAGTTCACCCGACTGGCCAGTGTTGCGGATCAACGAGTTCACAAGGATTAATGTGAGCACTAACGTCAATCGGATGATTGTGGCTCTGGTGTGCTTGGCCCAAGACGATGATATTATCTTGTTCAACGCGCTGGCAAACTGTCTTAATGGTATGAGAAATAACAGGATTATCGTCTGGCTGCACAGCAAGGATATCAAAGATTTTCAGAGAAAAATCGCCAGTCATGCCGAACGATATCAATTTCAAAATGTAATCATAATACATGTGAGAAAGTCGTTGGTAATCTATAGAATGCAACCGTATCCGCAACCTTCATTCAAAGAGTTTACGCGTTGGAAGTCAGATCCCATTTTCGAAAGGCACTGGCATAATTTTCACGGCAAAGAAGCAACCATAATGCCGAGTCTAGTGCCACCCCTGAGCTACATCAGCATTAATCCAGTGACAGGCGAAGAGTTTCTAAATGGATTTATGCAAATTCTGTTGGATACTTTTGCAATGACTCATAATATCAGCCTAAAGTTGTTGCGGCCGCCGAATGCTACCGATCCGATTCACACTAATGAGGCTGTAGAGATATTGGCAAATGGAACACTCGATTTTGTAGTGAATGCTTATCCACGAACTCAAAGCCTACAGTGGAATGGTGTAGAGGAATCTGTTTACTTAGGCATTGTAAGTCTCTTTGTCGCCGCGCCTTGTTCACAGAAACAGAACATTCAAGATGTTTTCGATCACATCTTTCCCAGATTTTGGTTCTTTTCTATTTTCGTTTTATATATCATATTCAGTATATTGGAATGTCTATCAGAAGCAATTACAAACTACATATTGGGATATGGACTACGATTGCGATACTCTGATGTGCTGAATGGGAATATTCTTCGAGGATTTCTGGGACAGGCTATGCCAGAGCGAGCCAGAAGTAGTTTTTCCCTGCGTCATATAATGATGCTAACATGCTTCAATGGCTTCTTTTTCTGCAGCTGGATCAATGCAAACCTAAGCACTCTTATGACAAAGCATCCACCATTAAGGCATATTGAGACTTATGAGGAACTAAAGCAGAGCAAGTTGCCCGTCATCTTTGATTATGTCACGCGGCAAATTGTTGAATGGGAATATGGCGAGACGTTCTTCGAGAGAAATATTCCCAATGCTGAGTTTATGTCATCGAAAGAATTAATCGATTTGCTATTCGATTTCAATACAAGTTATGCCTATCAAACATATTCGCATGTGTGGAATGCCGTTCTGCTCTATCAGAAGTACACAAAGGATGAGAACTTTTGTAGAGTCAATAAAATACTCATTGCAAGGGATTTGCCACTGACAGCAATCTTGCCGATGAACTCCATATATAGTGTACCCCTAAAATTGTTCATACGAAATGTTCAAAGCGCAGGTATAGATATATATTGGAAGGGGAAGGCCTACGCAGATATGCTAATGGCCAAAGTGGCGCAACGTGGCAAGCGGAGTCCCATTGAGCCGCTTGATATGATCAACGTGAAGTGGATATTGGATCTATTTATTTGCGGTATGATTATAGGTTCTTTGGTCTTGATAGCCGAGTTGGGCTACTATCATTGGAAGAGAATGCGACGTATTGAGGGCTAATTGCTGAACTCCAGCTTAAGCTTTTTTTAGTTATAGTTAAACACGCTGTATGCTTTTTTACGCACTGAATAAATATTTAAATCATGTGCTTGTGGCTTTTTTGTGGCCAGTAAAACGTTTACGAAAGCAGATAAGAGAGAAGGAAAGAAAAGAGAGAGAAAGAGGAGTAGAAAGGTAAGTTACGCCTTGGGAAAGACAGTGTATTAAAGAGTATGTCTGGCAAGGTGTCTGACATGACGGAAGTTTAGTCTCTTGGTTTAAACAAGGCAACGTTAGTCATGATGTTTAAAAAGCGCAACGCTGCTTTCGTTGCTCGCTGCAGCTATTAAAATTTCATTCGGCATGAGCAGTAAAACGCTATCGTCGACCATAAAACTCATAAAAGACCAAATGACATATGTGACGATATGGCGCACATTTATGTCAGGCAACACGAAATACTTTAACCAACTTCTGACAAGCCCTGACCTCAAAAGAAGCACACAACAGACACACACACAGACATTCATACCATCTGTCCGGTTATCCATCGGTCCGTTAATGTTGCAGACAATAATTGACTCAGACAGATACTCAAAGCATTAATCAAAGCAATGAAATGGGAATGAAAGTAACATAGTGACAGCTGAGAACATATCAGACATATGCCGCATAAAAGGTTACTCGGACCTTGATACTCCGTGGCCTAACCTTGACAGCGGCTCAGGTACTTAATTATTGCATATTTAATCAAAGGGTATGTACGATATACCCCACACACGCACACACACACACACAGACGAACGATATTGATGAGACTCTGCTTGGCGCAATGGGGCAAGCAATTAGGATTTGGCTGTTAACGTATGAATATAAGTGTATTAGTGTATGATTGTGTGTGTGTGGATGAGAGAAAGGTAAACAATGCTTCAAGTGCGGCAAGGGATATGGCAAAATCAATCGATTGACGTCAGGTAACAAAAACTGTTCAAGTGCCATAACGACACAGTGGAAAAAAGGTTCACACACACACTCACATGGAACTCTGCTCGTTATGTATAAACATGCATGACTGCTCAGCATATACAGTGGCAAGCAAACACAGACGCGAAAAAGGGAAAGCAGCGAAGAACGGCTTACGGGTCGTATGCATCATGTGCCTTATGAAATTAACCGCGCTGGCAGTTTCGGCTTTAAGGCGTCACAACGTTATACTACAAGCTCCTTAAGTGGGCGTGGCAAAGCCCTATTCTGAATGGGCTTTTGCGCGTATTTCACAGCTGAAATTAAATTTCACAGCTGATTTCGCATCGCTGCGTCGTGCTCCATTTATCATTTAATTAAAGCACAAAAAAAAGATGGAAGGTGCAGAGCAATGATATGATATGTGATCATCATCATCATCAGCATATGACAGGCGACTACTATACCCTATATGTACCTAAAACATTTCGAACTGAATAATTTATTTTTGCATTTGGACTTTTCACTTGATTATTCTTCATGCTATTTGCATTTGTCAGATTGTTTGCTGATTGCCGTTGTGCGTGTGTGCGGTGGGTTTGAATATTATTGAAATGTTTTTTGATTGGACTGTGGCAAATCAATGCTGTGTGTGTGTTGTGGTTGTGTCAACCTAATGTGCGTGCGTGTGTGTGGCTCTCCTTCTCTCTTGCTCGCACACAAATTGCGCGCTCGCATGCCGAGCACAATTTTTCCGATGAGGTAAAATGATTAGCAAGGGAATTTGATTCAGCTAAAAGCTTGTAAATTGTTCAAAAAACATTTTTCCACAGATTTTATATGTGTTCTTTGTCGGATGGCAATATGCTTGCTTGATTACGGTTCAATGAGCAGAGAAAGAAAATAAATGAGCGTGAATTAGTTGTGATAAATTGAAAATGTAAATAAACAGATCAATATTAAACAGATGAAATGAATAGTGTGTTAAATGAGAAAGTTTTCCATTGAAATAACTAACTGGAACTCACAACTGTCTCTAGCTGCTGCAGTCTGTGCAAGTGTAAACATGTCTACACATGTCTGTGCATGTAAATGGCAATGTTGAAGCAGCTGCTTGTGGCCGTCTGATAATACATTCAACTTGAAACTCAACAAATAATTTCAGCATTCGCATTCCTTTATTCATTCCGCCTTCGACTCAATTGTGCAGCAAGTGCACAACCAGTTGTGAAATGAATAAACAACGTTGCTAAATTGAGCATGCACAAACATGACATAAATTTAGTTGGAATCTGCTTTGCTTAATCGGAAATTGATTTATTTGCCTTTATAGCGAGAGATAATTAGATTTATAATTGGACTATAAATCGAAATGAAATGTATTTATTTATGCTTGAACAGTGTGTCAAATATTTGTTCGATTGCGCAGCAAAGTGCGCAGTCAAATGCAAAATAATTAATTTAATTAACAGTGCACGCAAAAAGTATACCAAGAGTGCCGGCAGCTGGGCAATAAAATAGTTTTGTTATATGCATATTTCATCTCGTGGACGGGGACGGGGAGGGAGAACACACTTTCAAATGCAGTGGAAAACCGCAGAAAGTAATAAAGTTATTTTGCCAGTTAGCCGGGCCAGGACACTTGACCGCGTTAAAGCTGCAGCTGTTGGTAAGATATTTTTGGCCAAAAACTCATTTTATGCAAAATGTGGCGAGCCATTTTAATGATAGAAAAAGTTGCCGGCAACTCACTTGGCAGCCTTCTGGCGGCACTGCAAGTGAGTGTGAACAGTGCTGCAGGCTGCCCTTTTGTGTGTGAGTGTGTGTGAACGCCAGTGTGTATATGTGTGTGTGTGTTGGTGTGTTTGTGTTGGTGAACTGCTGTAAAAGTTCACTTCGAGTTGAGTTTAGTGCGGCAAATATTTGCGTTGTGAGGCGCCTGTAGAAACGTAGAAGAAAATGCGAAATGGTGTGAGCAGCAGAGAGGGGGGATGGAGGGGAATAGAGGAATAGAGACTGGAACTGAAAAATATATGCAAGCCAAGCGGGAGGAATATTAAGACTTAACAACGTAAAAGGCGATTGCTGGCGCAATAAAACGAGTGCAAGTAAGATTTGTGAGGCAATATGAGTACGGGGAGTACGGGGCGAATGAGTGTTCCTCTCCACGCATTACGTGATGCAATTGCAGCTGGGACATTGTTAAAGCCAGTTAAAGTCATTGTGTGTGTGTGTATTGGAAATTATGGTACTTCCGGGACAATTTGAAAATTAAAACAAAATGAGAGGAGGAACTTTTTAGTTGCCTGCCTGCTCACGTTGCTCTTGTTATTAATTCTCGACTCGAGATCATTTATCAATTCATCAGCCAAACTGCAGGCATTTTAATAGTTTGCCAAACAACTTTCGACAGCACCAGCGTGCGCGTTAATGTACCAAAGTTCGCAAAGTCACTTATCGATGGATGGTGCTGATAATGGAAAAGCCAATGGAAATACTCGAAAAACTGTAAAATTGAATTTCTGTTGAAATACTTTGATGTGCGTGCGATAAATCAAGTGTCTCAGCCGCAGCCAACGTTGCTATAAAATCATAAATATTTTACAGCTCAACAGCGACGCCGGTCCATGATCTTCCTATCTGTGTGTGTGTGTGTGTCTGGTGGGGACTAAAACAATGTAGCAGCTGGTATACTTGTGCTAAGTGCATGACAAACGTTGTGACAAAACAGATTGACAGACAGACAGACAGACAACAAGCGCAGGCTGCACTGCATTTTCCGACTGTCAGTCAGTCTGTCCGTCTATACAGTGCATGATATTTTGCATATATGGTAAAGTAAACATGAATGTGATGGACGAACAGACAGACAAACAGACGGACGGACAGTCGGACAGACCATTCAGTGTGTCAACGAAACTTGTCTGTGTGGCCCTTTGAAAGCGTGTCATGATGCCTTTAATATTTAACAAGAACGTTGAGCTAAGCTGAAAAGTGCTTAAGTTCGGCTTGTGGTTTGCTGCAAGTTTTATTATCTGTGTCTTTTGCGTGAATCAAGCTTCAATTATCGCAGCTGCTGCAGAATACTGCATTTGCATGTAAATTGTGTGTGTGCAGGCAGCGGAGCTGCCAGGCGATCTTGAATATCTTCCCATTGACAGCGCCGGGCACGGCGGCATTCAATTAAATCGACAACACATTGGTTTAATTAAATTTTCCAACCGCTTTTCTGCATAAAAGTATCGTCTGACAGGCAGGACCGGAATTGGTGTCAAGCGTGTATCCGTGTGTGTGCGTGTGTGTATGTGTATTGGTAGCATACTTCAATTAAAAATGCCATCGATATGCGCATCAACATCGCCTGCATAATTTATGCGCGTCGGCGTCGTGTTGGGGCCACCAAATCGAATTGAAATCATGGCATTTAATTGGCAGACACTTTAAGGCGGCTCTCTGAAGAGGCTACCCTATTCAGTGTGGCCAACTCAGCTTGTTTTCCCAACAAAATAAGGCAAAACCCAGCTGAATATTTGTTACTTATGTATTTTCGTTGCCTACTTTTAAGCGCAAGCGTAAATAAGTTGCAGCCAGACTGAATATTTTATGTTGCCTACTTTTAAGAGCGCATATAATTTACGGCTTTCAACTTGATGATTTTTGCAGCTCGTTTTCGTCACGCCCTCCAGTGCTGTGGCCCTTAAATCAATTGCTAATCACTTAAATTAATGTCTTGACTTACTTTGGCAATCGAACTGCGTCGCGTTCCTTTTTCACTTGATTAAGATTTGAAATTTATTTGGGTACAAAGGAAACGACCTTGTGTCTGCTCTTAAAAGCAATCTTGAGCGGGCAAATTTTTAATTAACTTTCAAATGGAAAATTTACACATTGTCCAACAGCTGTGCCCTCACAAACTCGCACACACACACACACACACACACTTGCACGTTGGCCACAAATCGAAATTGTTGTAAGAAAACCACAAATGCCTTTTTCGTGTAATTTAATAATTAATTTTGCCAATTTGCATTAAGCGTGCCTCATAATCCGAGCGAACGAACGGAAGGGAAAACGGAAAACTGCTGACGTGTTTCGCTTGATTGTGGTGGGCGTTTAATGATTGTAATGCCAGGTAAACGTTAAAAGCGTTCCCCCGCATACATACATACATACACTATACATTTCTCGCTGTGTGAGTGTAAGAGGTTGATTAAAAACTTTGTCGATTATTTCCGTAGCGGCAACAGCACCAAATCGATGATAAAAGTAAGCAAACAATCAACTTGCGAACGGACAACGGACAGCAGACATTGAGTAAATGGCATCGTCGTGGTTCGTTCCGTTATCGTTCTAGTTGTTGTTGTTGTTGCTGTTGTCTGGCATTTGGTGTGCAAACAGCGCAGCTCGACGACATTGATAAAGAAAACAGCAGCAGCTGCCATTGCTATTGTCGCCCATTGAGCCCGTCCGCCTTTCGCCTTGCCTCAACATGTTCATAATGAAAGTTGTTGCCTTTGTGCGAATACCTTCTCCGCCTCCTGCTCCATACAAGCCAAACACATTTGCCTTGCCCAGTCTAAGGTAATTCATTTTGGTTGTTGCTCTTGCTGTGCTAATAAAACAACTTTAGCTAGGGGTGTGCCTGCACGTGTGTGTGTGTGTGTGGGTGAAAGCATGACAGCCTGTTGCTTTAAGGCATACAATAAAATGGCCAACTCATCGCAGTTAGCGAAGCAACAAATACTGCAAGCTGGCCGCGTTTGCGTTTCCCTTTCACTTTTCTTTTTTTTGTCGTGTATTGACAATTGTCAACGAACTTTGGTCGGCAAAGTTTGCTCGACTAAATATAAAACATCTGCCTCGAGTTTGGCTAACACGTGTCAGCCAAAATATGTATAAGCATACATATAAATTGATACCCTGTAGAAGGGCTGATGATGTCTATAATGGTTGCACTAACATGCATTCGAATTTGACGGACTGGCAACGAAAAGAACAGAGAATACTCGTGACAACGTGAAGAGCTTAGAAGTAACGACAATCAAATTAAAGATTAACTTTAGGATTATTTAAAGACGTAACTAAAGAGGGAACTAATTTTAAGTTACCTACATTCAGATATTACTCAATTAAAATATTAAATAAAATAAAATAATATTTAATAACCTAAAACCAATAGTTTATACTCAAGTACGCCATTTACAATGCTTGAGTATCTATTCTCAAACATATTTGTTATTCAACGTTCTCACTTAGTCTTTGATCTGCTGACAGGATATCCAACAGATGTTTTGCCAAACTAATGTTTTATTAAATAGTTTCACAGTTAACTGAATAACTCCCCAACTTCCCTACAAATAATTTCTGCAGATATACAAAAAATGTAAATAAATTAAGGAAGTAGGGGAAGGTGATGAGATGCTCTTGCTCTATCTCTTCTCCCTTATCTCTCTATAAGTCCGTATATATTATGTAGATATTTGTGTATCTGAAAGATAAGCTAAGGCAGCGTTTGCATGCATAATTTAGGCGCATAATTTTTTTCTCAGCATAAATTGGATTAGTTGCAAGTGTGTGCGTGTGTGTGCTTGTATCTCTTTGTGCATGTGTAGGGAGGTGTGCGTGTGAATTCTTTTTTTTTGCTGGCACACCCATAACTCAAAAACGTTCGCTCACAGTTGAGCAAAGTTGCGCCAAGTTGGGGTGGTAATTACTCTTGCATAAATTTTCGTAAATTAATTGTGTCATATTCTTGACGGTGCAAAACTGTTGACACGGCACACCCTGCCCCCGTTCCAGTCCATAAGGGGCTGTAAGTGGTGCTCGAGTGTCAGCGCCTTAGGCCTGACTTGGCCCAGTTTGTTCTCGCTGTACTGCTCTGCTGTGTCAACATGTTGCTGAGCATGTTTAAGCCGAGCTCCGGCAACGTTTTCTAATAATAATGCGTGTTCGCGTTAATAAATTAAGCAGCTTACGCAGCGCGGCCTCGACTCGACTGCACACTGCGTAACTCAGTAATTAAAACGATTAATTGGCATTAAAATGTGTCGCCAGTTCTCGCTCTCCCTCTCTCTCTCTTTCTTTCAGTCTGTGTATGTTTGCATTTGTGTTTATGTAATTCGCCAAAAAGGGAAAAACAAAGGCAACGCTTAGCCTGGCTTAAATACGTTAGCAAATCGCATTAAAGGACTTGTTGCTGTAACCCTCTAATGCAATAATTATGTGAATCAACTAATTTATTTTTCATGGAATTAGTAAAGGATCATTCACAGCTAAAGCTTCGACAAAATTAATAAATATTTAAGAACTATTTGCAGCTTGTGTCACTATAAATTGGCTTCCACTCGACCTACTTCTTTCTGCTTTTTCTTCTCCTCACACTTCTTCACTTGTCACTTTTCCTTAGCTCCTCATTGAGTTTTCTCACTGAATTGTCGCACACAAATCTAATTGGCAAATACATTGCAAACTTTGCAATAGTTTGAGGCATTCGAGGCTCTGTTGTTTTGGCTTCTTAATTTGAACGGACAGCTGGTAATAAATGAAAATTAAAGAATACCAAAACTGAATTATCAACGTGGCGACATGAGCATGTGAATGCTTTTAAGTGACAACTAATTGGCGTGTCGACGTGCAGAAATAAAGAAAACAAGCAAAAATATACAGAGAAAAAATGTGAGGAAAAAGTTTTTGCATTTAATGCTGCTGCTGCGACCGAGCACAAAATTAATATTAATTGTATTCCATTTCACATTTGCTGCGGCCGAGGATGCTGTTGATGCTGCTGCTGCTGTTGTTGTTGCTGCTGCTGCTGCTGCTGCCACCGACACAATTAGGGCCCGAACCATTTTGGGCCAAGACAAAGAGGCCAAGTGAGCTGTCGAGTTGCCGTTGCTAATAAATTGAATTTATTACAAACGATATGCGGCTGACATTTCAGGCCCCAGAGATTCAATTTGCCTGGGCGTTTGCGTTTCATTTCTCCATATTCTCTCTTTCTCTCACTCTCGCGCTCTCTATCTTTCCCACTCTTGCTCACAACATTGATTGAATTTATGCATGTGAATAAATTTCTGTGAGCTCGACAAATATTTCCATTAATAAACTCTTTACTTTTGCGCATATTTTATTTCACTTCGTGGCAGTTTTGTTCTGTTCTGTTCTGTTTTGTTTTCTTTTCCACTTGCCTGCAGTCAAATGCAAATTTGAGGCAACATTTAAGCAGGGCAGTTGCAAAGTTCCTTCCGCTTTCGTATTTTGTTTCTGGTTTAATAAGAATTAAATTAAAATTTCGAATATCTTCAGGGGAGTTAACACAGGCAGTAGAGTCTGTTAAGCGCAGGCAGTTCTGTGAGTTGATTAGCAACTAAGTAATTTACACATATGAAGCTGCATGCCAGCACATTGAGTTAATGTACCCGATTGTGCAGTGTGTGTATGCCAGAAATGACTGTAAAGTGGTTTCGACCCCGTGGGAGGCGAACATACAAAATACAAATTGCAGCTGAGTGTGGCTTATGAAATATTTGCTTTATTTCGCTTGGTCATAAATTTGTAAATATTTAAAGCGCGCGCTGCACTGCGTATGAAGCAAACTTTAATGGCAAACACGGCGTATGCGTAATGCACACGTTCATGCGCCACTTATGGCCAAATCAGCCATAAAACACCCTCTCTCTCAACTCCCAGCACAGCCAAATAGCCACTGCAAGTGACGTGCCACTTGTGTGTCGGCTTAGGCAAATTTTTAGCACCTGCAGGCTGCCACAGCTTCTCCTCTTCTCTCTCTCTCTCTCTCTCCCTCTCTGTCTCTCTTGCTGCAGTGGCCTTAAAGCATCACTGACTCATTTGGAACATGCATCACGCGCTGAAGTGAGTTGCCTGTGCGACGACACTCTCGCTCTCTCTGAAGTGCTGCAGGCGAGTTCAACTTTTGCCGCTTTAGTGTTTGTGCACATGCGAGTGTGTTTAATTTGAGTAAGTACACTCACACACGCACTCACTTGCACTCGCCCAACTTGGCATTCCCTTTGGGTTCTGTGTGCACTTAATTGGCGCATCTGGAGAGTGTCAGCGCGCTGCAGTCTGCTTAACTTTATTGGTTTTTCCTCGAAAATACCATCAAAATAAATCAATGAAAAGTGCTGCATAACTTCATTACGTTTTCTTGTAGTTATCCCCCTCTCTTGACACTCCCCCCCTCCTCCCTTTTCCACACTCCTTGCTGCTCTGCTGGCTGAGTGCAGATAACTGTGCGACACACACCAAATGGCACGTACCTAAGCCAATGCGACGAGCGTAACGATTTTCCTATTTAAACTCGTTTTGCCATTTTACTGTTCTCTTGTAGCATACTACGGTTTTACCGTTCCAGCAGCCACTTTTGTAGATTGTCGCAGTCTCGTTGCGTCCCTACGCACTGCATTTTTATTCGCTTCTCCCTTTTCCCCAGCCCGGACCCTCTAATGCTGGCAAAGCCAAATCCCAGTCAGGCATTTGGTTGCCGCTTCTTGTTTGCTAATCGCCACGTTGCACTGCGAACACAATGCCCTCGTTCTTCCCACTCTTTATCTAGGTGTACTTTCTTTTGCTCTGCTAGTTTCGTTTTGTTAGTTGATATTCCAATGGAGTTTCAATTTCCGGCAACAGCATTGAAGCAGCAGCCAAGCTGCAGCATTGATTCGATTTGTTTTGCGCAAGAAAGTATGCTACGTTTTCGAGTTGAGTCATTCAACGCACTTGTGTGTGCCAACTGATATGCAATCTGTGGCGTTATTCTTAAGAAAGCTGAAGACATGCAAATATTTCTGCATTTAAAAAAGTACAAATATTTAAGTGGTATATTAAGTTAGAAGGTATTTACTCTCTAGTTCACATTTCTCCCACTTCAAATGCACTTAGACTCGTTAGTGTTTTCCCTCATTATAACACAGATTACCTTAATAGTTCCCCTTAAGTTTGCGTATTAAATGAGGCTTGCACTTAATGATTGCCTGCTTGTGCATTTCACTTCATTTAAATTCCGGGTACAAATATTAAGACCTGCTGGCCCAGCAAGTTCTCGAGATAAGCTCATTAATCATTGCACACTGCTTCAATTGTTCTGCTTGCCTCTGTTGCTGTCGTCGTCGTCGTCGGCTCTGCGCCCACTTGACATTTCCGAAACGAAACCCTCGAAGTTCAAGCAGAAAAATTATGAGAAATATGCAAAAAAGAAACAATGCCACAAGCAGCAGCAGCAGTAGCAGTTTGTTAGACAGTTCATCAGTCAGTCGAGAAGCAGGAGAGTGCAGAGTGAGCTACAAGTTGGGCACACGCACCCCACAAAGAGTGGCAACAACGCGTTGCAGAATGGAAAATGGTGCCACTTACTTTAATTGCTGGTCCGTTCCTGGCACTGGCAACAAAAGCCGTTTCCAAACAGACTCGGGGTGAGGGAAGGAGGGTTGAGAGGGCCAGCAGTGCATTGTTGCTTTGAGAGAAGCTGACTTGGCTCATGTAATTAAAGCGTCGCTTTCACTGCAACAATGCGACAGTGACGGCAACGACGACGGCGATTGAAACAGGCGTTAAGTTCAGCAGCTGCGCATTTGTGTGCAGCAACAACAAAGCACGAGCTTTGCAATTGGACCCGAAATGCGGCCAAGACGCAGTCCCCAAAAACTGCCACTAAAGCTGTAAAGCACACGCTCGCACAACTGGCAGCTGCTGCTGCTGCTGTTGATGAGTGTGTGTGTGTTTGTGTGTGTGTGTTTGACACTTAATTGAACGCATTAACTCAAAAGCGGCAACCTGCGACCGCAGTTTATTGATTACGACCCACTCGCACCGCACTCTCCACAGCATCTGCTCGTCCATTGTGAAGTTGCTGCAGAAATTTCGAAATTTTGCCGAGGCCACAAAATATTGCGGCACATGATGCTGCTGCTGTTGCCTCATTACATAATTGCCCGTCCCTCTACATAGTCCATTTCACAACTTGCTCATTTGGCTGAGCTTAGTTGCTGCTACTTGGCAGGAAAAATGAGGAGTTGGCAGTGGAACTGGAACTTCAGTGGGAACTTCAGGCATGGCAAGGCACGCAGCTCGTAAATGTTTAAACAACTTGGTATTGCAAAAAGTTTGCAGTTGTTGTAACTTTTTGTTTAGCACATTTCATCATGTAAATTCATTAGAAACTTTAATTAATATTCAACAACGAAAGGGCTATCGATTCTGTGGAAAAGTTCGAGTGCCCAACCGAACACAGCGTCTGCTAATAACGCACAAATTGTGTATCAAGTGGGGCTACGTGACGTATACATAATGAACGCAACTTCGTATAGAGTTTCTCTGTGTGCGGAAGTTCAGCCTAATCTAATGGCAAAAGTTCTTGCTGCCACAAATGCATGGAACTCTTGACAATCTCAGGCAATCTCTGGTAATTTAAAAGCATTTCGCTTTCGATGATTATCATCCGAAAATAGTTAATTTTATTCTCTGTCTGTTTTCTATTTTCTCTTTGTCAGATTTTCATTTATCCTAATGTTATCTCTCGTACGTTTGGCATTTGAAGGTCCTTGCCGAGAAAAATTATTCGTATCTGTATTGTGCTTTACTTCTCAACGTATCTATTTTTTTAAACAAAGACCGTAATAGAGAGAAAGAGAAAGGAAGAGAGAAAGAAAGAGCGCACTGCATATGGGACCCAGTCGAGTATCAGGTTTAAATTGTTCCCTGTAACCTGAGCTAACTGCCTGTTGCCTTTGATCAATACCTTGACGAGTTTTGCCACTCAGCTAATCCAATTAGAAGCGCTTCATTGGTCAATTAGGAAAGCAAAATTTTGTCTTGAATTTGTTTTCAATCTCCTTCACATCAAGTCTTTAACTTCACTATCAGTTTATTATCTACGAGGCGTATGAGTAATTTTCTGCTTGCACAGCAACAACTGCACACTGTGCGTGTGTGTGTGTAGCGGGAGTGTGAAAAATACCAAACATTTTCTTAGCTTAGCAAAGCAATGGGCACCACAACAAGCACTGTCCGTCGAAAATCGAAAAATAAATTGAAGTGATTTCTATGGGTATCTGTGTATCCCTCGACTTGTCCCCAGTGGTTCTTTTTTTTCGACCACATTCGCAACTGGTTTTTTTTCTTGTTGTTTGTTTTGCTTCTGCTGCTTTGTTAGTATCTTTAAAAATTGCTTTGAACTTTTGCCTGCGCATGAAACCGAGACCAAAGCCAAAAAACCTAAACCAAATGCCAAAACGTTACGACAGTCAGTCAGTAACTATGCAAGTTGTCGAGTGCGAAATCGGTGTACTTTGTATACCCTGGAAATGTAAGGGAAAGGTAAAGGGTCAAATCTTGTGGAATCATATCCTTAAATAAACCAGTTCTATTAGCGAAAGTTGTATTGAAATTATTTAACAACTCGATTTGTAAAAGTGTTTATGTTAAAGTTTTACTACAGGGTATTCTCTAGTCACAAGCATTTGCAGTTGTTCAGCTGCCCAGTGGGTAAGTTTTTTATATATATCTGTCAAAGCAGCTGCTCGCGTCGAAGCGAGAGAGAGAGAGAGCAGGAGGAACAGGTCATAAATTCAATTTCGTAAATGGATACAGTGAAAACGCTTGTCGCGTTTTGTCACTTGCAACGTGCAGCGTGCGCCGTGTGGTGTACAGCATACAGCGTGCAACGTAAATATAGAGAAGCTCTGGCCCTGTGTGACGAAACACACTGTCAAAGGCAGCCAGCCAGGCAAGCATTCCTGGTTTATTGTGCCCCTGCGGCGTCTGCCATGTCATGTCAACTATATAATAAGTTTGCCAGTTTGACTGCTGCCACTCCCACTAGACCTTCCCCGCGTCCCACTTGTCCCTTGCTAACTTTCATTCTCTTTGGGGTACAAAACTTTTGTTGTCCGGCTGCAGTTAACAGTTCCATTTTGCATTTTCCTTACACGTCTGAGGAGCACATGACTGGTCACACGGCACGTATGTGTAATATGTATCTGCTGCTTGTATTCCACTTAAGTATCGATTATTCTTCGGTTCGACAGCCGCACAAAGTCTAAATATAGATACAACCTTATGCTAAACATACCGACGGCAGCTGCATAACATTGATTATTTATTATTAATGAACCTATTTTTAGTCAATTTTTTGGAAACTCTAAGCTTGTTTGGGGGTCGCATCGTGACCACGTTACCTGCCAAGCCGAAAGTTACCTTGCTGTCGCTTCTATTTTTAACTGTCCCACTGACATATTAATTGCAGATCGAAGTAAATATATACAACAGCAACTATTCTTTTTCTTCTACGTTCGAAGTGAAAGAATTATTTTAAAGTATCGTAAAGATTATTCAAACTATTTCACTTGGCTGTACGAAATTGTCTAATTAAATTATTTTATGACCAGCCAAAGACCATAAACAATTGAATTAGTTTGTCTCATGCCTGGTGCCGTTGCTACTGCAAAGGGGATGCCATTTTGCAACTCACAATGGCAGAATGGCAGCTCTGCAAAATGGCTGCCCGGCACGCACTTCAAGTCGACTGCCGCTGCTGCTCCTGGCCATTTATTGCATTCAGAAGACGCAGCAGGCGTCAATTTGATGCGCAGCTCGACGGTTGCCACTGTCTGTCTGTGCGAGAGAAATGGTTTTCTTGCACTTTGGGGAACGAACACGCTTTGTGTCATTACGAGTTGATTTTTTCCTATACCCTTAAGGTAAACTGCTTGTACTAAGGGGTATATGGAGTATATAATAAAATAAAAATATAAATTAAAAACTAATAAACAAAACTTAGAACAATTTCCCTTTCTTGCTAAAGTATTGCGAAGATCTTTACCGTGTTTAGGGTATATGAAAATCGCATAGAGTGTCTGTACTGGAATTCTGTTTGCTTTTATTGCAATTTTTTGTTTGAAAAACGTTCCGGCAATAAGTTCATTTGTCTGGCAAACTATGTTCCAGTGATTTCAAAGCGGATTCAGTCGAGTGCCACAGTTGGGTCGTTGCAGAGCGAGTGAGAGGCGAGCACTCGGTGTGTAAAATGAAAAAGTTTCGCTTTATTTGCAGGACCAACAAAGAAATTAATGAATTTCCCTAACAAGCCAATCTGCAGTCCAATTAAACAGCTTTAACAGTAACGGGAATATAAACAACAATTAAAACGAAATTAATTAGAAAACAAAAGAGAACGAGTAAAACAAAAACAAAAACGGACCAAACAAACCTTATAAAAGTGCTGTGTACAAATATGAATATTATAATAAATAATTAACTATAATACCTAATGTAAATAGTGTAGAATTCGTGTGCTTAACTCAACTGTGGACCAAAACGAAAGCCAACTTCAAGTGTATACAAAAAAATAAATAAATAAACAAGCTACATAATATTTTATGGTATTTTCTAAGCTGCTGCTGCAACATCAATGTGAGACTTGTGCATAGTGTAGAAAACGAAACCTAGTATTGTTTATATATATGTAGAACAGATCTGTTAACCATACGTATATTTTTAAGTGTACATATGACCATGAAATGGTACACGATTTGGTGAAAGCTTTAATTAGTGCTTAAGTGGAAGACGATGTCGAAGAAGTCAGCTCTATCAGTCGACCAAGAACTAGTGTAAATATATCTATTGATAACTATATTCGAAACTTTATCTAATGCAACTGAACGCGTAACTCTAGACTGTGCTTAAATATTAAACGAATCAAGCGAGAAAACAACAACAACAACTAACTAACTAAAACTATTAAAGAATTTCTAAAGCATTTAAATAACTCAATCGTCAGGTAAACTACAACACGCCTCAAGTAATCCACAACAACAACAACAACGACACTTTGGGAGCTGTAAATAAATCTGAATTTTAATGAAAACTATTTAATTTTATTTCAATGCCTGTACATACTATGTGTGTCTAAATGTTTGTATCTTCTCTGCTCTGTCGTAAGTCTGTCAATCTTTCTCACTCTCCCTGTCCGTAGTTGTGTGTGCATATCTGTGTGTATCTATCTATCTATCACATTCCGTCTGAGAGTTCCCACTCTTTGCAACTGCTGCAACATGAGTAGCCACAGTAGAGATGATGATGCCAACAACAACAACAGCAATAGCAACATCAACAGCAACAATAACCACAGCAATGGCAATAACAATAATAACAGCATCAGCAACAACAACAACAACAACAACAATAATAACGATAGTCCTATACCTATTAAACGCAACTACAAGTTAGTCAGTTGGTTTTCCCAAGTAAGTTTTATTTGTTTATGGTATTATTTGTTATTGCAGAAATTGATTTCACCGCAAGCGCATTTTTCACTTTTATTTGCACACAAAACAATTTGCACGCATTGCGCAACCGGCATGAACAGTGTAAAATGTCACAATTTTCTCTATCAATGCGAAATCAAATTAAAATGCCAATCCTTTTGATACACACCCGCACACACACACACACACACAAATACACCCGCACCAGCAACACATTGACGTTCCACACACAATTCAGCCATTGTTGTCGTTCTGTTCTTCTTGTTGCTATGACCTGGCTACCAGCATCATCACCATCATCACCATCATCATCATCGTCATCATCACCTTCATCATCGTCTTCGTCATCGTGCTCGTCATCGTTGTCAACCTCATCTGAGGCCAGTCAACAGTTGCTCCATTGTAGTTGCTTACCTCTTTCACAATACACTTATATTTGAGTTTATTCTCCTTGTCCTCGTCAGCTCAAGTTGCCGTTTTCCTTTTCTATTTATGTGCATTCGTTCTTACTGATTTTGCTGCTTTCCCTTGGCAAGTTGTCTTCGCAGCTGTTTTCATCGTTTATGTTCTCCATGTGTGCCTTAATTAGCCTCAAGTTCTCCTTTGCTGGAAGCATCCCAAAAACTTTTCAGTTGCAAAGTTCTTATATTAAAGTTGACTCGATTCTGGGTTCAAAACGTTTTGCATATCGAAAAGTTATGCATGACACATGCTAAATTTATGACTTCCTGTTGATGCAAAGTTTGTCATAGTACGACAACATGAACTCAGTTTATCGTATTCAATTCGCAGACGAAAAGTCTTAATTGTTCCTAACTTAATCAATTATGAGTTCACTTCAAACAGAGTTGCAAATAATTGAAGTTTATTTAATGCACATTTTTAGTTATGCAATATTTTATGATGATTTGCTAAATTTAAAAGTTCTGCAAGTCTTTTTAAGATCGTAATAAGCTTTCGTATAATGGGTTTGACTTGGTGCTTTCAATAATAAATTCTTTCATTTGCAATAATTGAAAGTAAATCACATGGCAACACGGAAGAGAATTGCCAATAATTTTGCCTTTATATTGAACTTTCCGCACAGACTTTTGCCGATTCTGCAAATGCAAATCGAGTGCTCGGCAATTTGATTCCTAGCGAAAGTCAAACACAAACATATTGAAATTCAAATAGATCAAAAGCGACAACAACAATGCGCGGAACCGGAACAATGCGACACCGTAGATAGGAAAAAAGGCCAACACTGCGAACGAAATAAACCTTTCAATTTGACTTTGAATCGAATGAAAAACAGCTTGATTTTTCGCACTTCAGTGAACAATTGTCGACAATTGTGACCTTCATTTGGTTTGAATATAATCAAAGGAGGTCTATGTTGGTTTGGATATGAAAGACCTCTTCATAAGCATAACAATCTCTGCCCTCTGCAAGTCATGTACAGGGTATTTTCTATTCTATCACACATTTAACCTATTCTCAATGTCATTTGTACGCCTCACACTTGTGTAGTTCAAGTAAATCACAAGAACTTTTGGCCTGCCTTCAATTAAATTGTATATCACCAGGGGAGCAGTAGGGGTTCCTGCAGGGGAGGCGTGGCAATCAATACTGGTTTTTAATGAAGAAATAAAGTGGCCATTTCCATGTTCTGCTATGTCGTAAAAATTGTCTACATTTTTATTACGATTCTTTTTTTTTCTTTTCTTTTTTTTTTGTGTTGTCTCCTTTTTCGATTGGGCAGAAGGGGCACGCATTTTTACGGCACGCCTCATGATGAGCTTCGCACGGCGGTCAAAGGACAATGAAATGGCCGTGTCCAGTGCTGTATGCGCACACACGCACGGGCCTCTGTTGAGCTGGAAAATATGCCCTTTTGTGGCATACCAATGGCAGGGGGCGCACAGCTGGAGCCACTCGGACAAGTGTTTATTTCGGCATTTTACTTTATACGCCACGCCTTCCCCAGCCCCAATGTCGTTCTCGCTGTTGTTTCCTGCTGTCTTCCACTTTGGCTGCTAATGCTGTGCCCTGCCTGGTCAGCACTTGGTTGTGCTCCAGCGCACTCAACCCAACCCGGAGACAAAAGCCAGCCTACATGGACAATCTTTTCTTTTGGTCCAAGTTTTTGTGCCCTAATGATTATTGGGCTGATTTCTTTCTTCCATCGAAGCCATTGTTCGCCTGGGCCTCTTGGAATGCACAGAATGTTGGCATTGTTTGTTTTTTCTCCCTCTCTTCTCTATTACTTTTCCTGTGGGCGTGAAATCGTTTAAGGACATCGAGCATGTTGTCTGCTAGATAAGCTGCTTTTAGGTTTGTTTAACTGTTCCGCTAATTTTCTACAGTTGCGTTTTATTGCTACCTCAAGACCGTTCAAATGGCTAATTCTCTACATTTTGACAGTTCTCATACAATTCATTAATCAGGTCGTTTTCTTTAGTTGTCATTTTCGTTTGGTGGCTCTGTCGTTTCTTCTATCTCTGATGGAGAAGTATTCTCAGTAGTCTCAGCAGTCTCTGTAGTCTCTGTAGTCGTAGCATTGGTATTTAATCCATGCATACAATTCTTCTGACATTCGTCTTCCGTAAACCCTTTTCTGCATCGAATCGCTAACTTACATTGCCTCATGTGAACAACCCAAACTGGCTGCACCTCTGGGCACATCACACGATCTTCCTCCAAAAATAGGCATTGGTCATCAACTGCAAAGGAATACATTATAATAAGAGATTATTATTAGTGTAACATAATCACCTTTATCTTTATTTGGTTCACTTTCTCGTGAAAAAAGAAAGATAAGAAATACACAAATAATCCAACTAGTGCGCATGTTAATGACAGCCCTTGTGCTTCAACTGGAGCGATTGACTTGAACAACAGTTTTGGATACACAATTCGAGTCGAATCAACCATAGCTAAAGACATAAAATCAATTCATTTCACATCATTCACAGCTTAAGGTGTCACAGTTCTGAAATGGGGTACATTAGGTTTAAACCAACCTAATTTTTATACCTTATACCCATTGCAAATGTTTCTAAATTTTTAAAAAAATTAAATAGAAATCATGTCAGTCAAGTTTTCATTGTTCATAATATAGCAAACTTGTAATAGTCTTACTTTATTTAATTTTTGCATTATTTGTATGTTTGTGCTTATGTATTTATTCTTGGTCTTCTGGTTCTTCTTGTGATATTTGCTGTCATATCAATGGAGTCTATTGGATTTTCGGTAACAGTTCTTACATTATTGTCTGTTACTGGTTGATTTATACAGTATTTGATACACTCCTTATATGTGTGCCCCTTGATGCAAGTGTAACCCTTTCGGCATTTTCCATTGTAAAGCACCCACAGTGCCCGAAGAGGAGCACAACTGATGCGTGGTTGAAACACTGTTACACGTATATTGCACCGATCAACTGTGAATATAACAATCAAAAGCTGTTGCAGTTTATTGAGATCTTAGCAAGCTTACGTAACTTCTGATCCACAGCCACAGAAGCTGAAATAGCGAATAATATCAAGAGCACTCTCATCATGCTAACGTGCAACAATAACACTGCATAAAGTTGCCACAGCAATGCATACAAGTGTTTTAGTCACGCTGACAGCTTCGATAAGGGTGAAATGCATAGTTTAATATTTAAATTTAAGCATATACTATGTATAAGCTGTAGTCGTCTCTTGGATTCCCTGTGCAGAGCCACAAGGAATACTCTATAAAATATTAAACTGACAGTTTCAAGCAAATCGCAAATACTTTCCGTGCTGATCATGAACATATTCAATTGTACTTGTAATGCAATTAATCTTTTCGTTTTCATTAAAGCAATTTGTTTAAGTGTTAAGCCTAGATTTTGCCACAACGAGATTATAAAGCTATTAAAGACAAGCAAAGTTTGGTTAATTAACAAATTGTACAAAGTGCCATCGCCCCCCGGCGCGTTGATGATGATGCAAAGTGTTTGGTTTACGATACCCAGTAGTGAGCTGAGCAAAAGGAAGTTTGAATTGATTGTTGAAAAGAGAAAATGGATACTCAGTGGAACTCAGTAAAATTGTTGCAACTCTTTTAAAGCGCAAATCTAAATCTAACGCAGAGCATTAAATATTCTGTTTCCTTTTTCAACCATAGAACCACTTCAAATCGTTTTATTGACTTTCTCGTTCTTCATCTCTCTCTCTCTCTTTCTCTGTACAAACACACACACACAAGCACACACACAATTGGTAATTAAGTTCTGGGGCCGCATTGTACTTCGATTGGTCTAGGTGCAGACGACGCCCGACAATGTCCTTGGTAAATTTATGTAAATTTCGATTAATTTATTTTTTGACAGTCGGCCTCGTCTCGCTTCAGTCCTCAAACCTACCTCTGCTCTCCCTCATTAGTAGAGCAGAGTGACGTTGTCATTAGGATAAATAACTGTTGTCTAATTGAACGGAAGTCTCTTGCTGTTGATGACAACTGAAGTGTGTGTGTGTGTGTGTGTGTTTTCGGTATTTGCTTAACGCCTGATTGCCAGCTGATCAGCGCGTAATCAATCAATGCTCGAAATGCTCCTTTTGGCTTTTTCGCCAATTGATTTTCCTGCCCGAAGCTCGATTTGTGGCCAAGTAATCAACTGCGTGCGAATGCCAGAATTTCTCCTCATTTCCGTTCCGCGGGAGGAGCAGAGATATCGCTTTAAAGACGAAAAGCTGCTCTACAAAATGCTGTTCACATTTCAATTTCCGGTCCATTGCTGTCCAGCAATGCAGTCCGTTCACCACTGACTATTTCTCTCTTCTTTCCTCTCTCTTCCCCTCTCTCTATCTCTCCCTCGCATGCCTGTTATATTTGTTTGTATGACGCTTAAATTTGATTGATGCTGCCGGAAGTTGGTTCGACTCGGCTGCTGCTCCGTCTATGTGCCCCGGGGACATGTCATTTTGGTTTGATTTGCTTTTCGATTTATAATTTCGCTTGCTCTTTGCATTCCGCATGCACACTTTGTAAGCATGCTGAGTTATGGCTCCCAAAAATACACACACACATACATATACACACACACACTCAGTCAGACTGTGCTTAAACCAAAATTTGATTCGTTTTGCATAATTCATGCTGCTCTCTATACCGATTGCAATAACAATCTAACCAACAACAACATCAACAACAACAACAACGATAACAATGAAATGCTTGACTAAATTAACTCGTTACATCAATCAAAACGACAACAACAACTACAACAATGTGCACCACGTGAAACGCGTCGAAAACTGAATTTGAAATTTGTGAAAAACGAAAAAAAAAAAAACAACCAATTGAAACTGCTTCGCCTGCTTCGATTCACCCTGCAATTCGACTCATCGGCTACCCCGTCTCCACCCCCTAACCCCTCATCGCCATCCATGCCCGTTAACCGCCCATGCAGAATGTCAATGTTCTTCTTTCGCTTGCATAATCTCCAGCGTGCCGAGGAGAACAAGCGCAAGAAACGCGTAGAACAACAGCGCCAACAGCAGCGCCAGCGGCGCGGCGCCAAGGTCTTCAAATGTGTCAGCGACTCCACTGGCCACCTGACGCTGGCGCCCTCGCGCCTCTTCGAGCGCACGCCAATGAGTCCATCCGACAGCCTGGACGAGATTGCGCTGCAGATACCAAGGTGAGTTTCCTACCATTTGAGTTGTGTCCCTAAGGCAGGTGAGTGTCTGTGTGTGTATGTGTGTGTGTGCTACGATTACATTGTTGAACAACATCAACACACACAGACTCACACACATACTCGTACATGTGCCTGCAATTGAACAACTTTTGCCAGCTACCTGTGATTGTTTTTCTTTACCTGTGCTCCTGGGGCTCAGCCACAGCCACACCCCATGCCCGGCGCCAGTTTAGAAATTCTGGCTACCATTTCCACATTCATGAGTGAAATGTGTGAGTGGGCACCCCTTGCCAATGTAACATACATATTACTTTGCCATTATTCTTTTGTGTAATACATAAGGCAACCTGCTAACTTATGATGCACAACCACAACAGGATTTGTTACGAAACTGAGCAGTGTGCGCACAATGTTTATCCAACAATTGTATACACTTTCTTGTGAGTAAAACTTTTCTCTATCAAATGGAAACTGTAAAAAGTATAGTTTTTTATTTAAATGTTAATGTAATGAAATAAAATTTATAAACATATTTAATTCAAGTGTTACCTTCTGTGGGCATTTTGCTAATGTAACTGCAACCTGGGAATTAATCTTTAATTGCTACCTAATTTTGACCTGCCAACAGGCTGCCTTGTGTTATATGGCTCAAAGCATTTGCCAAGTTATACATACATACATATGTACATACATTTGTGTGAAGCAGGCACTCGTTGCTCTCGTCCAACACACGAAGAATCTCGACAGCCGAAAGCCTTCACTGTCGACTTGTGACATTTTGACGGGCCACAATTGTCAAATTAAATTATAATGTGGCCTTAAAAGAAGCTGATAGGACTGCAGCGATAACAGTACATTAAAGACTTACTTTTATTGAGAATGTCATAAGAAGAAATGTATGGTTCTGCTACTACTTTAAAGTAGGCTCTGGTTTTGTAATTTGGGTGAGAAATATGTTCAGAAACTGAATGAGACAAAAAAGTTAGTCTCTCTCTCTTTTTGGAACCATAGAAAACAAATTGATAAAATTTGAAACAAAAAATATTAAATTTCACAAGTTTTAGTAGTCCATATAGATTGTACTCCAAGATGCAGATGTGGTGTGAACGCATTTCAGCTCTCCTTGCTGGTATGCTGGTGGGAGCTTGGTACACAAAGACATATCCTTTGAAAAAAGCCGAAGATTTGTTGGCAAATGCTAAGAAGAGGTTTTGATCGAACGATCTCGAAAACGTTCATACCCAAATCAGTTGCTGGAAACTTGATATATGCAGTTCATACAATGGATAGAGCCAAATTGGAGTACAACAGATTTATATTAATTAAAAAGTCAAATTGTAGTATATTATTTCAAACACCCACATATATACTAATTACTTTGTATTTGACCTTAATGTGTTATGCCGCCAAGAAGATAATACTTGGCTGAATAATTTATTTAACTTATCCAAAGTACTTTTGCATTTCTATTTATTTTTTTTTTTTTTGGGTAAACATAAACGTTTATGTGGATAGAATTGCCATTCAATATATTGTGTAGTGTAAACAATATATGTATGTATATCAACCGCGGAGTCGAATTATCGTATTCATGTGTCCGTGAATATCAATTAGTCAACACGACTCAAATCACGACCATATATAAAGCTATACATTAACTTATGTTTTCCCTTTTCTATTTTATTAATAGCAAGTAACCTAATCATATAACTTTCATCCAAGAGAAGTTACTAATGTTTACACGAAATAGATAATAAAACACTTATATATAACCAGCATAGGTGCACATTGAAATAAAATGCTGAGGGTATAAAACCTTCGGTAGTTCTAACCTTGTCAATCACACTAACTTTGCATGAAATGTCAAAGTTGTGATATAAGCAAAAACCCCAAAAGCGGAACATATTTTAGTTTATTATCATTTAAACATATTTGACGCCCGGTATTTCTTCCAGACTAAATTTGTACGTCAGAATAAAAATGAGTCGAAATTGCAGAAGATCATTTTTCTCCCGCCTGAACTGTTTACCATGCAATAAGCTAATATTCTTTTCCATTGGGTTCGCAGTGGCACATTTGATATGGGAAAATAATGACAATATTGACAATAAAAAAAAATAACAAAAGAACCAAACCAGGAACGCAAAAACAGAAAATTGTATGAGCGGGAACAGCAACTGGAGGTGAAATTGAATGTCGAACTATGGAAACTAGAGGTACCATGTCCGAATATGCGGATCTCTGGCTGACTCTAGACCGACTTTCAACCCAAACCTAGCTGATGTGATGGAAATGTAAAATATTGGAAGTTGCTTTACTACATTTTTATTTTAAGAGTAAACGTAAAACGTCAACACCATATTTTGAGTTGTATTTCATTCCGTTGCATTCATTCCGTTGCAATATGCATCAATTTCGTTCTCCGATTGCCTCCATGCACGTGGCAGAAGTATTGGAAATGACCAAAACCATTGGTTCAATATGATCGTTTATGTTTTGCCTTCAGCTACCACAAGCTATGCTTCCCTGTCGTTCTAAAAAGTGTTCATTTGTGTTACTTCATTATAATTTCATTTTATTCATAATTTATGAGTGTGTAAGTACATTGTAAGTACACGACTCTGTATCTATAGAGCACATAACAGAAAATGGATACAGCCATGCCAATCCTAACTTGGGGGGAAAAACGAATTTCTGATGTTACGGCATGACTGTTCCTATGGTTGGTTAAGATATAGTTGTCTGAATTGGCTTGTTATTCTTTTCGTATATATTAGAAATATAATTCTTGATTCTTGTTATAATTTTATAGCGGCATTTCATCAAATATTTAAGTAGGCTGCTGCATTAAAACGGAACCAGTGTGCATTAGTCTAAAATGAATTAGCGCAAAAATATAAATTGTGTTGACCATTGCGTAGTTTTGGGATGAAATGTAATGCTTTCTTTTGTTACTATCCGCTTTCTACCGAAACGTCAATGTCCAAGTGAACGCAAAACAACTATTTCCTAGCCTTATTGTTTCCTTTTCCTTCGCAAATCATTCCTCATCTTCATTTTTTTTTATTCTCCTTTTTCCTTCACCATGTTTTTTTTGGTTCTGGCTTTAATTAAGGCTTCCTCTTCGCCTTCTCAAGTTCATCTCTCCTTAGCTTCGCCAATCTATCTTTCTCTTTCTTATCATTTTCTATTTTTGCCAACTTGTCCCGCTTTTCCCTATCCTTTCTCTCCTGCTCCCTTTGCTTCGGATCCTTATTGGCTTCATTCCTTGCCGCCTCTCTCATTCTTGACCACATTGTCATTGCAGCTGCACCAATGGCAAAGAATAGCAGCCGATTACATGCAACACAATTAAGCTTTGAAAAAAGCGACGGTTGAGGTCTACATGTTGGCCGAGGAGCTTGTGGACAACAAGAAGGATTGCAATCTTTATTGCCCATAGCAGGATTTGTTTAACTAAAAGATTTTGAAAAAGTTGATCGGAAAAAGGCGTAAATTTAAAATTTGGAATTGTCCGAAATAGTCAAAATTTAGTTTTTTGTTTGAACGTGTAGAAAAGTTTATGTGAAATGAAGCTGCCATTAATAGCCATACATATTTGTTAGTCTCTGGATTGTGATCTCAGTTGGCTAGCAGTTATGTTTCAACTGAAAATGTTGTGAAATGTTATGAACACAAAGCTCTCAACCTAATTAAGTTTTGACATATGGTTACTGGGTTGCTTCAAAGTGTTCAAAAGAACTAGAATGAAATTGGAATAAGAGATAGAAAAAGAGTGGTTTAAAGACATGATTGAGCACAACGGTTGTATCAGTTAACTAAACACAATCCTCACAAGCTTTCTAACAATAACCTTGATAACCCAATCCACAGCCTAATTGAAGAAGACATCAATTCATTTTAGATCTAAGCATTGCTTTTTTAAATACAAAACCAGAAGTAGGCCGGCGATTTTTGATTAGTTAGTTTGTAGTACTTTGAGACTCTCCACAGGAGTAAAACTTAAAAATTTCAAATAAATATAAAAAAAATAAATTTTAGTATTATTTAATAAATTGATCATGGATTGTGACTGGATGTTTACATTCTTACTTGGCTGTGTACTTGGCTATTTAGTTGGCGTCCACTCTTAAGAGCACTCAATGTGGTTATCAAAATGTCGAAAGAAGCTTACTTAATGGTTGAGTAGAGGTATTTTTCTCACAGTAAAAACTCGGCATTGAAAGTGTAACCATCGTACATATATTTTGTATGAAAATATAATTTAACCATGCCTAAATTTTCTTAAATTTATCAGGCAAGATCTTAGAGTTAATTGGACGATAAGCTTGTAAGTCAGAAAAACGTTCGCCAATTTTTTGTTTTAATCGCATTCACTCTCTTTAAAAGGGCATAAACTCGGGGCAATCCACTTCACTGACGATCAGTAGACATGGTTCACCTCTTGGCGTACATACTGGGAGTGATTACAGGTCTTATGTTGTGTACTCGCCGTTGTGGCCCATAAAGAATTGTAATCAGTATTCCAATAAAATATGCTTCCCTAAAATAACGATCTACTTATAAATCTTACACAAGGTTTTATACAACATGGTTACCTTTTCTTTATTTGAATAAATTGAAAACTTCAATCTATTGTATTTAGTAATACTTGTTTGACCATTTACAACACATAAAAAAAGTACTGTTAATTCAAAATCATGTTTGGAATGGTGTTTCTATTAATCGGCTTTCTGCTTGGTTTCTGGGTTGCGAAACATATAGGTTAAAACTATTTTATTTCGAAGAAGTAGAATTGCATTCATCGCGTAAAAAATTACAAAGCGCCCAACGGACTGCCTAAAATACCAACTAAATTTTAGAGTGATATAAGGTAAGAACAGGTGAAGATATAAGCTTATAAACAGATACATCTGTTTCTTGTTGTACAGAATTTTTAGTTTATCAAGATTTCCCACCATGAGTGTCGTTGTATCATACAATACTTGTGTAAGCGCCCTTGAGGATAAAATGAAGAAATGAATAGTCCGAGCCGAAGGGTTCAATCCTGATTAACTGAATGCAAATTAATAATCTAATATATCAATCTATTAAATCTGTAATATCTATAAAATTATTAATGAAATATTATCGTATTCTTGTTTGACTTTTCTTGAACGTAGTTAACTTTGATTTAGATTGGTCTTATTTGTTTTTCTCATATTCAAAATAAATTTGTAGAAATTACAAATAAAAAAATGAATATTCAGCGTTCGATAAATTTTATTGTCGGTGGAATTGTGGGATATCTGATTGGTAAACACTTCCATGTAAGTGATATTTCGCAACAGCCTTAAGACTTTACTAATGCCTGCATCCGCAGTAATCCAACGGGCAAAATATAAGAACAATAATTCCTTCCAAAAATATACACTTATTGCGTGGATGATAACGCATGAAAAGATTCTAATCGGAAGGTTTTATTTTAATCGATGTGACAAATTAAATAAATTTATAATGAACTGATATATCAATCTTTGTGTACTCATATTAATACAAACACTATCATATATGTTATTTGACTCTTCTCGAACATAGTCGCCTTTGATTAAGGTTTCATGCCTTGCTCTTATCTACTAGCTTTGTTTTTCTTCATTTTGAATAAAATAATAGAAACATAAAGTTCTAAAAATTACAAATTGATAGAAAAAAAAAACATGCAGCGAGCCATAACATTTGTTGTCGGTGGAATTATTGGATTTCTAATTGCTAAAAACAGTCGTGTAAGTATGTCTTCTTAACTAATCTAGGACTTTTCTAAATATCGCCAACTGCAGTAATCCAGCACAACTAGAAGATATGGCGTATAATTCTAACCTGAAATGTTACACATATCCACAATCACATTAAGCAGCTTTTCGGAGGTTGAACTCAGTTTGGATGGTTTCCTTTTTAATGCACAGAATTAACTGAACAATCATTCTATGTATAATCCGTGTAAATAATAAAAACAAATTATTATATTTCTTACTTGACTTTTCTCGACAGTCGTGAACGTTGATTTAGCATAGCAGGCCACACAAAGTACAAACAAATATATTTTAATACTTGTCTAGCATCTTTTTTTCTCAGTTTGAATGGATTAGTCAAAATATACAGTTCTGGAAATTACAAATCACAAATCACTACACTTTTACACTATTGTGTAAGTAAAACTCCCTTCTTGAACTAAGTCTTTTCTAATAGCCGCACTTGCAGTTATTCTACACAATCAGAAGAAACAGAAAATAATTTCAACCTAAAATGTCGCACATAATCGTATTCATAATCGGCGCAGTTTTTGGCATGATGGTATCTCAGAGATGTAATCCTTAAATCGGTTCAAACATTCATAATGCACTTTGTTTGGATGATGAATCACAGTATGGTAGTTCGCGTAAACGCACTTTAAGCGTATTCCTATTGGTATATCCCAGCAGACAGACCCTTATCAACAGCATGAGAAGCCAAGTTGCCTTGTCGTGGCAAAGTAAATCGAATGGATCGCTTGAACAGACCGACACAGACCAATAAAATATGTGCCAGTGGTGGCCGAAAAAGTTTGCAAGTTCATTTCCCTTAGAAACTGTGAAAACTTTGCGGGTTTTCATTTATATCTCCTGCCACACGGTTGAGGTGAGAGACAAAACTTTGCAGGCGGGAATACTTGGATTTAAAGGTAGCCCTTGAGTTAATCCCAGCTTAATTAAATAAAACTACCTGATGGATATACCAGCTTATGGAATGTTTGTTAATTAGTTTCAATAGTTCAATTTGTTTGAAAAAAAACCCTTTGCAGCCCAACAACACAAATGCAAACAGGTGACATGCCTTACCTAACCTGACCTTTTAAATATGATTGATTATCGACAATATTCAAAGTGATATGATACCGCCCACAGGCCGTTTAACAAATGAGCGGACTGGCCGAGAGGCCGGAAAAGGAACCTTTATCAAACACACAAATGAACCTGTTCGGTCGCTGTCGGCACTGCCGCATTTTAATCAGTTGGTTCTTAGGCTTATTCTCACACATCCGCATAAATATTTCATGTATTCGCCCCAAAGATGCTCGAGTGCGTTTCGGCATAACTTGGATGGGCTTTTATCAGAAAGCAAACAAAAGGGATCCCAGCCAATGCGAAGTCTGCAGGTCGGGTAATTGAATGAGTTTGTAGTTTGTGGGCTTCGCCTGTGGCAGTGCTGGTTGCGACTGTGGCTGTGGCAGTGGCTATGGCTGTGCTTCTGGTTAAGGGATAAGCGTTTGTGAGATTGCCTACAAAACGAAATGATGGCTGCCAGGTCAAATGATTGATGGCATTGTCAAGTCGAGGCAAAGGTTAAATTGTTTGCCCATGCTCAAGTCGGTATGTTTAATACAAACACATTTATAAGGTCGACAACAGGTACGTAAGTGCCGGGACCTCTGCTCTGCTTTGTACTGTTACCAACCGCAAATTGAGACCATATTTATCAAAGCCGACTTTGTATAACGAACACAAGGATTACTTTTTTAGCTAATATCGAGAGAATCAGCTTAGAGTAGTCCTTAATCGTAAAGGTGATTTGTTATAGAATTAATTTTAAGATATTGCGTACCTTATTTGTTTTATTTTCTATATTCTTAGGTCATATTCAAATCTCTTTACTTCAACATCTTTGCATTAAAGCCACTTGCGAAGCTTTCGATTAACAGCAGCCTTTCTCTTACACTGTTAACCGTCTCTCTTAACTGCAGAGCTTTCACTGCTCGCTCTCTCTGTCCGTTCTCTCTCTCTCTCTTTTTGTGTTGGCACGAAACATAAACAAATCCTTTGCCGGCTTTTGGCGCCATTTGACGCATCAGCTGTTAGAAACTCCCCACAGCGCAGACTGTGGTGAGCTTCGTCAGCCCACCGCAGCCAGCCTGTGGGCCAAGCTCGTGTCGTCGGCTCAGTCGTTATTCCTGTGCCGACGCGTACGAAAGCAATACAGGACCTCGTCCTGCTTGGCACCCAAAAAAACAGAAAGCAGTTTGCTTCTTGAGCATTTGATCAATTTCGAAACGGGTTCTGCGATAGTTAAACAGTGTCTGTGCAAGTGTGCATGCGTGTGCGTGTTTGTGCTACTGTGTTAGTGTGTATACTTCGGTTGTGAAAGGTATTCCCAAGTGCAAACGGATATCGGTGATAATCAAATAAAATAAATATATCAAAAATAAATGAAATAAATTAATAAAACAACGGATGAAGTAAAAGTTAATTCAAAAACCATGCATACAATATTATTTTAACTCCAATCAAAATTAATATAATTTATCTAGGACAATACTTAAACTTTTGAGAAATGTTCATTGAAATTTAATTAAAATTGTTCTGCTCACAGCTCAAGTGATCAAAGTTTAATTCAGCTTATCGCATAGCTAGTTAGTTGGGTAGTTTGTTGTTTCAGTTACACTTACAGCTTAAGCCATTTCTTAATTTGCTGCCATTGCGAGTTATGTGTCGGGTTGTCTGACAAATTGACTTAGTGTGGAATTAAGAGTTGCAAACTTATCTTAACTTTGGCAAGTCAACATCAACATCAACATCACGATTAGCCACAGCCAGCTGACACGTGCCACATGTCGCAGTCCATAACTCATGTCTGTACTCACACACCCAGAAATGTACACACAAATTAGTGTGTGTGTGTGTGTGTGCGTATTAATAACCAAATACTAGCAAAACTCATCAGTTCGTGCTTTAAGGCAAAATCAACATTATTTAAAGACAGAGCGCACAGCCGAGAGGAATAATTGAATTCCGTTAAAGGCGCAAATTAGTCGAGAGAGAGAGAGAGAGCATGCTACACACCACACTGTCTGTTGACAGAGCAAACCACGGTCCAAGCCCATGTCGGACCGTGTAATTGAGTTATTTTACTTGGATTCAGTCATTTTTATTAAATGGCCGCGCTCTGACAACAAGCTGCGAGCTGTTAATGGCGTCCCATAAAAACGACGCTTGTCACATCAATATATGTATGTGTGTGCGTGTGAGTAAGTGCCAGCGGGTGTGTGGGTGTGGGCGCCTAAGCGCCGCAATGATTGTTTTAATGGCTACTTGAACGGAAATTAACTGACAAGCGCAGATAAATAAATACGCGGCAAGTGTGGAGAGGAGAAGAGCAGCAGAAGCAGAAGTGCGTATGCTTAAAGAGCCATTTTTGCTTTGACAGCTCGCCATTTCGGGCACTCAAGGACACACACACACCGACTCACACCCACACACATATGAAAACACGCAGCAGCGATGCGTGAAACACACTTTACACGTCTTCGTATTCGTATTTGTGCAAATATTTGCTCATTGAAATGTCAAATAAGCTAATTTGGCACATAATTCTAATCCCCCCACCACCCACACACACACACACACAAACACACCTTTGCATAGACACGAAATTCAGTTGTCACTTTGCACATAAATGACAAACAATTTTGATGGCAAAGATAAAACAACAACAAGAACAACATCAGCATCGCATTCAGGCAAATTTTGCACATGCAAATTGCAAATTGCTTTTTAGCCTGCAAAGCCAAAACAAGAAACGAGTGAACATTTTTAATGTGTGCGCATTTATATTAGCATCCATACAATTTGCCACCACACATGCCACAGAGACAAGGCGAAAGCACTTTGCAACCACAGAGCAGGCTACACTAGCTACAGCTGTTTGAACTTTAGATCCAAGAAATCATATTCTAATTACAAGAAAATGTCAAGTTTTCAAATGGAAATTGCTTAGACTTTCGACTCCAAATTACTTCATATAAAATGCTTTTCATCTTCTCTCGTTACCCAACGTGTGGTTTATGATTCTGATACTCAGTTCTTAACGATCTGCTAGGCAGATCAACTTACTCCATTGTGTTTAATGGGCTCAGTGTCCATTCGCTTATGACTTCATTTGGCCAAGCTCATAAACAATCACTTAAGACCCGCATGCGTTGGTCATTTCATTTTTACATACTCACTGCCTACACTTAAACACACGCACAGCGGCAGTAAAGCGAAAAGCAAAACAAAAGAGCTGAGAAATGAAGAGTAAAGAATGGCGAATGGCGAATGGTGAATGAAGGAAAAGCCTGCTAAACGCTTTGTAATGCGCTTTTGTGTGTTCGCTTGTTCGCCCCGTTGTTTGCCAAGTGCCATTAAGCTGCTCAAGTGATAAATTCGCTGCTTACTCGAGGCTGAGTTCCAGTTCCACTTCGCGTTTGCGTCTTCACAGTTTACACATATTTCTCTCTCTCACTCCCTTCGCCTTTTTTCCGTTTCATTGTGAAGGGTCGCGTGCGGTTTTGGCCAAGTTTAGAGCATTGATTTATGTGGTCGGCTTAGGCTTCCCTTGTACGCCTTAAGCATTTGTTGCTCTGTCTTGTAATGACGTCATTTGTGCAAATTGCCCATTTAACGAGCATCGATTGCTTCCGCACGATTAAATATGATTCCAATGTATGCTAAGCAGCAACAGTTGGCAATGGCGGTACGGGGCCATCTAGTCCAAGTGGCCAACTCCAATGTTTGCCAACAATTTCATGCTGTTTGCTCTTTTGTTCAGCGTATTTCCTTAGCCTGGCATAAGTTGCACCCTGCCGATTGACGCCTACTTTAAACTGTTGCGCATTTTCCCAGCCAAGGCGTGACGCTAGCTTACTGCCCCCTGAATTGCTGGCTCCTTGCCAAGCTGTTGCCCTGGCACGCAACTTGCCCAAGTTATTCATGTCGCTGCCTATTTTGGGACCTGGGCGTGGGAAATACCAATGTGTCGTTTGGCTTGTCTCTCTCTCCCTCTCTCTCTGTCTGTTTGTTCCTTTCCCAACAACTTGTGAGTAATGCTAATTTGAATGTAGAATGCAATGCAGCAAAGGGAGCAAGGGACGCACATCAAAGGGAAATGTGCAACCAGAAGAAGAGAAGACAAGACAAGAAATGAGAACCCAGCATATCAAATATTAAAGAAATATTCGCAAGTATATTATGCATATAAATATATATGTATGGATGGGTGTATAAAGCTCTTGCAATTTATGTGCTGCACATAAAACAGAGCCATGGTTGCCATAAAGCTGAGTGCCGTGCACAAATCATAAAACAAAGCTGCAAGGCATGCGGAGCAAGCAAATAAATAAATCAGCATACGTTGATAGCGAGTGAGCATGGCCGGAGAATACCCTGCATTGGAAGCCACGTTAGAATATCAAATTAAAATGGTGTGTGATTTGCCATAGACTCGATTAGGGTATGTAATTTATAGGGTCAGCTTGGCAGCTGCAACTGCTCATGCCTTTGTTGTCTTTCCTTTTTTAAGCACATTTATTCGTGCAGAGCATAGCGAAAGGAGTAAAAGAGCAAACGGAATGCGGGTTCACGAACTGTGATGTCTTCGTGGACTTCCGCGCTGCCTGCCTGCGTTGCCTTCATTGCCAACTGGCAACTGTAAAGGTCACCGCTTCAGTGCTGCGCCCGAATTAAGCTATTTGCTCTCCTTGTGTATGCAAATGGCAGCCGAAACAAAGGCTCCAAAGACAGAGCGCGTGACGGCGTAAGCGAGAGAGTGAGAGAGAGAGGGAAATGGAAATGGAAATGGAGAATGTGAGAGGTTGAACCAGTGAGAGATGCCTTCAGTTGTCCAGCGTCGAGCGTCGAGACAATGAAATGAAACAGCTAGAAAATATTTAAATTTTATGCGCAGCAATCAGAAGCCAGCCAAATTGATTTGTTTGCTTTGTAGTTGCAGTTGGAGTATCCACAATCCGGCATAATCTGGGGAATTTGTAGCTGAGGCCCTCTAGTCACTGAGGGTTCACTGCTCCGTCCTGAAGTTGATGAAAATTTAAAATGTTTGCAGCCATGTTTAATGCTCGCACGTCTGTCTGTCTCGTCTGTCCTGCGAGTCTGCTGCTGTGGTGGGTCGGCATTTGCCACAGCCACAGCCTGGCAATCGATAAAGCTAATGAGCTATGACATGGCACACAGACAACATTTGTTCTAAAATTAACTGTCGTGCAAGGTAATCCTCAAATAACTCATACGCCGCGTATTACCACAGCGGGGCGGGGGGTATAAAAATGTAAGCCAGGCAATTTAACTTCTGGTTCTATGTCAGTGCAATTTCGTAAAGTGCAAGTCGCGACATGATTGATATGATTCCAGTGCATGATGCATCGTGCAACATGCCTGGCAGGACATCAAGGCAAACCCAAAACAATTATGTGCAGGCGAATTCACCTTTTGCTTGCTGACTCAGCGATTGTAAACCATTTTGTGATAATTGCTCAAAGACAATGAGCATAGACAACGCACACACTTGAAGCCACAGCAAGTCACACAATGAACAGAGGCAGCAACTTTTCGACAACATAAGCACACCACGGCGTATACGTGATATGTGTGCATGTGTTAGTGTGTCTGTGCTGCGTGTTGTGGGAGCTGGAGAGTTCGGTCGCTCATGTCATGCTTGAGTTATCAAAACCAAAAAGCACTTCAATTAATCACAGGAAATTCATCAATTATTCAGTCATTGACAACGGATGTGTGTGGTTGTGTGTGTGTGTGTGGTATGAGTTTGTGTGTTGTTTGCAGAAGGTATGCAAATTGCAATCTGTGTTTCGGTTTTTGTTATGCGGGATGCCAACAAAGCATCGCCTTAAATATGCATGAGGCTATTTTCAAATCGATGCGTGTCCTTGCCAGCAAATAACAAGATGAACCCGCGCAGTGATTACATTTTTATTTTTAATTGAAAACGGCACTGGGCCAGTGGCCATTAACTGCAGCTGCTTGAGACAGAAATTTAAATTGAAAAACGGCACAGCATAAGGCTGACATTAAAGCTCGCCCCCTCCGTCTGGGCTGCTGCTGCTGCTGGTGGTGCTGGGCTTAAACAGTGTGCCAAAAACCATTATGGCTAAGCAACCACAAAATGTTGCTTAGCCATTTGCAATTTGCCATTTACCATTTGCCATCAGTAAGCAAATGTCCTGATATATTTACGTATACACAAATATCTTGTAATCTGCTCTCGACTCAAGCCGGACAAATTGAAGGCAGTCTATGGCGTTGCGGCATTTGCTTTTTGATTTGACTTGGCAGTCCTTTAGTCATTTGTCAATATGTCACTTAGTCGCTATTGTTTCGACTCCGAGTGCTGTGTGGCCCCAGCACGTCTGTCTGACAATGTCTGAGTTGTCGTCTACTACGCTTTGACATTTGAGCTACATCAAATTCGCTTAGTGGTCGCGCTGAGTGTCAAAAATCACGACAAATCAAATAATTTGCATTGTCATCTTGTGGCAGATGCTGCTGCTGTGGCAAATTGTCTGCGTTACGTGCCCAGTTTAACACCAAAAGGAATTTGTCAGACACTGTTTATGCTTTAATTTGTTAAGTGGCGCGCAAAAGTATTCTATGAAAAATGCCGGAAAGTATGCTGCGAATATGTTGAAGTCCTTAAAGAACGTCACATTGAACAATTTATTTGCAGAGCATTTAGGTGCATCGTTGCAACAGATTGAAAATGATGCACAATTAAATGGCAATTAAAAATAAATATACAATTTACGTGACATGCAATTATTATTATTATTTTTCTACAAATTGAAAATTGCCTTCACAAATAATTACTGAAAATAGGTTAATGCTGGCAAAATAAAAAATAATTGAGTGCGTACGTGACAAAAGCAAAAAAAACAAACGAACAGCAAATTAAATTTAAGTTAACTTATCTAAAACAATAAATGCTGCTGGCTGCTTCATATTAATACGTTGTTGTGGAACTAATGCGTTCAGCTCCAATATAAACAAATAATAATAAAATTAAATGTAATATACCTTCATAAGCTTTAAAAACTGACAGTGGACAGTAATCTGTGATCAACCTTAGCATCCTACAGCAAAAAAACTGATTTCCGCATGAGCTCTTAATAGATTAAAACGTGCTTAGGTTTTATAATTAATTTTGGTGTGGATTTTCATTCGCATTTTAGGTTATTAATTTTACCACATTCCACTTTAAGTAAATACCCATTTGTTGCACACACATATTTTCAAGATTAATCGCTAGTGCCGCATTCAGCTGGTGTCATTTGAGCCTATGCGATTGAGTTGTTTCGTTTCAAGGCTCTCTCCCGGGCGTCAATAAATTTATTAAATGACCGAAGTGCAAACAAGTGTCGGAAAACACGCACACGCTCCAACACAGACACATACACACACATACACACTCTGGCAATCTTATCGCATAGAACAGAAATCATTTGGAAAGCAGTAAGTGTGTGTGTGTGTGACCCAGTGGGCGTCATGCAGCGTTCTGAATTGCGTGCTCAAACAAGAAATTAATTGCAGGCAGGCAATCAATTTTGATTAGAGTTAAAGCATCTGTAACAACTCCGGAACCGACAGACAACTGTCTTAAAGTGTGTGTGTCTGGTTTTGGCAACATTTGTTAGTGACTGCAACTAACTGAACTCGATGGCAAATCAATTATTTAAAGAGGCTGAGCTGAAAGTGGTGCTGCTGAGACAACTGAAGTAACTGAGGGAACTGAAACAACATTAACGTGTTAGGAATACTAGGGGGACTCATTATGCGCGAGTGTTTGTGTGCGCATGCATAATATATATACTTGATATGCATGTATCGCAGCAAACATCAATCAAATATCGATAACAGGAAACTGCACTTTAAATCTGTCTCAATCTAAGGCAATTAAACTAAAAGCCCGCATGCAAAATTCTCTAAACTACAATTCGTATCAGTTCAAACATATCTAGAAAAAAAGTTATAAACTTAAAATATTAATCGACAGACACACACAAAAAAACACAGCGGATGTGTGTGAGTGTGTGTGTATGTGGCTTGTGCGTGTGATACCCAATTGAAAACGACTGGCCAATGGATCATCTATTATGCAATATGGCCGGCAACAGTCGCAACTCGTCCTACAATTGTCTGTCGTCATGGGACTCCTACGATCGTATACCCAGGTATGTAATACGTCATGTAGTACAATAAATGTGCGAGTTGGGACAGCATTTGATGCTAGCTGTCTGCCTGTCTGGCTTGTCGAACAATCGAATTACGTTTACGCAGCGCTGTAGTTAATTCAATTTTTGTTCTATTGATTTTAAAGCAGATCGCGTCAACTAAATGTAATAGAAAATAGAAAAGCATTTAAGTAGCAATCATAACTCGATTGCCATTAGCAATCAAATCTAATAAAATGCCAACTAAAAGCACCCAACACACACACACACACACACACAGAAAGACAATAGTGGAGGACAAAGTGCTGGTCTGCGACTGCGTCTCTTGTGTGCTTTCATTTTGGGATAGCTATTTATAGTTCAGCGATAAAATTGGACATTAAATTATTGAATTTATATGTGTGTATGTGTGTGTATGCTGTGCATGCTGTATATTTCTCTTTACGGAAATATTTATTTGAATTTACAGTGTATCGTTGAAGTCGCAGTCGCAGCAGTCATTCAATCAGCACGCAATTGCAATGATTGTGCCAATTGCTGGCGCAGAAAAGTGTGCTATGTTTTGTGCATTTCCTTTGACCCGGAACTTTACTTTAACTAGTTTCAACTTTTCGTACTTTCCCCTTGCATTTGAACACAGTGAACATTATAAAAACTTCATTGCTCGACTTTCATTGCAGTTTGGGTGTAATTATGTGCGCACTGGGGCGCCTCTGCCAGAACAACGGGAGAGAGAAAGAGAACTCTTAACTTTTTATGAGCCACAATCAATGCGAATGGCCTTGGGCAATGGCAAACGCTTGTGCAGCTCGTCGAGCACTTAACGCACAACCGAAACAGTTGTGGGATGATTTTATAAGGCACGAGCTTTTGTTTTATATAGCATACGATGCTGTCTTCTACCAGCTTATTCCAGCGACTGTTTAACGATCCGCACAGCTCCAACGAGCGTTTTCCCGTTCGCCAGTAACTATATCATTCTCTCCATAGCGGGAGACGCAATAAACCAGTTGAGACCGTCACAGGAACAGTTTCGCAATTGGATTTTGACCCTTCGAGTAAGGCAACTAGCCTTTGCTTGCGTTGTCCAACACGTGATGATGATTTAGTAGATGTTCTCCCTCGTCACTGCTCTCGCCCTCGTCACGACGTAACCCAACTGCGATGTATGTTTTTCTGGGGCTTTGTGTTGCGAAGAAAGCGTTGTGCTCTTGTGATGATGGGCCTACGGGATGAACAACAGAAGCGGCTCCTTTGTTATGTCAGGTATTTCATTGAGCGCTTTGTTGTGCTTTGATTCGGGCGCAGGCCCTCGAAATGTGCTTTAAAAAAAATTCGTTTTGAGTGAAATTTAATCAAGTTTTGTAATCAAATCTGTGCGCCCGTAAACATGGTTTGGCTGTTGCTAATAGAAATGCGAGCTAGCGCTCAATCTTTGCGAACCGTCCAAAAAGGAAAATCACATTTAAAAATCAATAAAGGTAAAACAATCCAGGGTGAAAGATTCACGCGGAGCAGCAGAACGGCGGCCTGCTTCAGAGTCGACTTTAAATTCAATATCAGCATTAAATTTGGCACCCTAATCGAATGATGAAGCAACAAAAAACACATTAGCGCGCAATTTGCTGTGTGCCACAAGGCAAACATTATGATAAGTACTTAGGAATGAGCCGAAAAGTAAACACCAGAAATCTCGGAAAAATCACACAAAAAACACACTACCGAAAATTTGAATTGAATGCGCAAACACTTGATGAGGCAAACAAGTGCATGCAATCATTCTGATGAGCTTCAATTTGCGTGCGTATGAGTTTTCTCTCACATTACGCACACGCACAGTTGGCTGTCATAAAGTTTTCATATGCGACTTGGCCCAAGCAAATCGAGAGCACAAGTTTCCAAACAGCAACTCTAACTACATGAAATATTAGTTTATGCAATTATATTTTCAAAGCTTGTGCAAATATTCACATGACCTTGCCCAATCGCATAGAATTCATATTGATTTTGGCAGATGAATATCATGTTGCATATAGGGAAGTTCATCACGGAATTTCTATATTGATTTTGGCAAAAATTGAAACCGATTTAAAAGCTGTTGTACCCAAAACTCAATTATGGAAGCATGTTAAATAAATAAAAGTGCCGTTAGAGCGCACAAAAGCTGTGCAAGCCAGAGGGAAAGCCAAAAAAGAAAAAAAAATATAGGAGACTGCAATGAAAATTGTCAAAGTGTTTAGAGTAGAAAATTTTTAATGGATTTTAAATTAATTTATTAATAAAAACAATAAATTATAATTAAAAAAACTCACTTTAACCAAGACTTAGTAATGTACTCGTATATTAAGTACCCAGCAAGTTTCATTGCCTTCAATTTCATGCAGCACTCTCCTTAGTTAAAGTTCCTTAACTTGTAACCCTTTTGGACGCCATAATCAAGTGCTGAAGGCCAATGTCATTGCACCATGTTAATCGTATGCTGACATTCTGTTTAGTTCTTGATTTAAAGCTGCGGGCGACATCAAAGTCGCAGCGAGTTCAACATGCTGTGCCTGAACTTTGGTATTGTTTGGGCCCCTAGAGGGTGCTAGAAAACAGCTTTTCCGAAGCCTTGCGTTGCATGTGTTTTGGTTGTTGGCCCCTGATTGTATGAATTGAGAATGCTGCAAGCTTTGCGGCTGCCAGCAAACAAATTTATAAGCAGCTGCAAATTATGATGCCGCGTTCAATGGCCGAGAGGAATGAACCCACACAGCACAGCAAAGGAGAATTTCCGTCTGTCTGGGTTCAGAGTTGATTGTATGCAGCACCACGTTGCGGTTTGTGGCAAGTGTCACTTTGTGCTCCTCGGCTAGTGCTGTTGCCATAACTGATTGGTCACTAGCGAGCTGTGTTAATTTCGCCACGCACTGCAGTCATTGCCACTTGGGCACTTGGGTACCATTTATTCTGGCATACACAGCGCGCTATCTCACGCTTTATCTGTGCGTGCGTTAACCTTGACATGAATATTCACACATCCCCCCAGCCAAGTAATGCCAAGTTAGTCTAGTTCGCCAGCCAAACGAGGGTTCGAGGTGTCAAATTGAATGCGCTCTTTTGTCTCGGCTTGACTCAGTCCCTTAAAGCGTGTCGCCTTTAATTACTTAAGTCCCAACTCAGACACTCAGTCAGACAGTCAGACACCTAGACAGACAATGGTAGCCGGTGCAGAGCAGTCAAGTGTTTGAGTCTGCACAAATGGCGTTTTTGTCTTTGCTCAGCACTCGAATCCTTTGAGCTGTGGCCAAATATATTATATATATATACTATATACGATTTGAGTACACATGAGTGTGTATACTGTAGAGAGATAAAGCCATAGTGTGGCTGAAGCACATTTTATCCTTCAAGTTGTCAGCTGCAGCGCAATTGTGGGATAAACGTTTTCATGTTGTTGCTCATACGCCACGTTGCACGCGCAATGCTCAAATTGCAGCAACAGCAACAGATGGGCCAATAAATAAAGAAGTAAAGAAGTATTGTATGCAACACGAACTCCAACGAATGCAGCAAACTTGTAGAAAAAGTTAAGTCGACCATGATGACGTGATGAGACTTGCTGATGCTCTCCAGAGAGAGTTGACAATGGCACCATTTAGAAATGGTTGGAGAATATTTATGATTTAATGCACGATATATTTAACTGTATTTACAGAAATTATATGTTTCCCTACATATCTATATCAATTTTATGTCTATTTATAAATTGCATGATCCTTTTTTAGTTATCTTTGCTGATTATAATAAACTATCTAGAGTATTTTACAGTCTTCAGATTCCTCCTTTTCATATATTAAACTCTGTAGTCTGCATTCTTCGTCCTTACAAATAACATCCTCTTGATCTGATTGGGATTTTCCAGGTTAAGCTGAGTTAATTTTTATTATTCCAGATTAAATTTAAAATTTTTAATATACAAATAATTAAATGGTTAACCTTCTGTTTGTCTGGTGCTTTAAGTTGTTTGCTTTCAGCTGCTGTCATTGATACTCTGGCTCCCAAATAGCAACAGCAGCTGCAGCAACTGCCATAGTTTGTTGCCGTTGCTTATGCTGTTGCTGCTGCTACTACGTACTTGTGTTGTTGCATCCTCTGTCAAGTGTGCAGACTGCCAGGCAGCTGCCACGTGCCGCAGGCAACACGTACTGACACACTCGGGAGTCTGACATTTTAATATGTACTTACTTGACACTCGTTGCGCACACTTCCTAATAGAAATGCCAGCAGGTGGGGCGTGATGGGAAGGGAAGGTTGACGGGCATCCGATAGGGCTGCCAATGGCAACGAGGCTGTCGTTTTATGCTCTATATAATGTGATAAGTAAGCGCATCAATTGTCAAGTGCAGCAGCGACAATTCAATTGCCTTTTTATCGCTGTTCAATCAATGGGAAAAGGAATTTCACAATGCATCAATCTATTTAACATAAAAGCCAACTCGCTCAACATTGTGTAAGCGGCTTTTGCAATCCAATTGCCTGGCACTTAAACTTGCCGGCATACACACCTTACATATATATATACACACTCTATATACATATATATACATTCACTACAGTTTCCTTATCTCTTTTTATCTGTTGCAGAGTGCGTGTGGAGTACTATGTGAATGAAAACACATTCAAAGAAAGACTGCAACTCTATTTCATTAAGAATCAGCGTTCAAGTGAGTATTTTCCTTTAATCAGGCGCCAATCAGGGCAATCAGTGGAGTCAGTTGAATACTCAAATGAATGAATCAGTAGTATTAATTTGGTATTTTCATTTCATTACTGGACTGAACTGTTATTTAACTTAATTACAAACGGTTAATTGAATTGCCCGCGGGTTGAACAAACTCAACTAGACGAGACAGAGAAACCTTCGATATCCTCCAAGTATTTCTGCACAGCCGATTAAAGTTTTCTAAGGCCTGTGGAAGAACAGCAGCTACAACAATAATAATAACAAGACGTTACAACAGGCATGACATTCCAAAGCAGACGCAATATACTTGAGTAAATATTGATTTGAACGGGAAATAATTGTGCAGGTAAACAGGATAGACAGACAGACAGACAGACAAACAGGGAAATAGGGAAACAGGTGGATAGATATGAGTAAACACTGCTTGGGGGTGGCTTTTCGGTCAGTTAGTTAGTCGGTTAGTTGCTTGGTTAGTTCTCAACTGAACTGACCGAGTGAGCAGAAGGTTAAAGGAATAGGTAAACCAACAAAGTAATTTACTCGCTTGACCCAAATTCATTTTACCCCTCCCTCTTTCATATTCTTTATCTCTTTCTCTCTCATTTCCCTTTCAAGGCTTACGCATACGAATTGCCGATTTATTTCTTAAGTTACTGTCGTGTGTTCTCTACATAATACGTGTGATATTGGATAAAAATCCAACATTTATAACATGGTAAGCAAACGGACAAACACAAGTAACGACAGTCGTAGCTTGTCAGATTTATTATACTACCCTCTAACTGTATTTCTGTCTGTGGGTATGTGTGTAAACGTCTATGTTTGCGTACGTGTCAACTTAGCTATGGCTGCGAAGTGGCCAATAAGACGGAGTTTCTCATCTCTGGCAAACTGACGGAGGAGGATTTCCGGGAGAATCCAATTATAAACTGGGATGCAATACTCTGGGTGAATCGTCCCACAGTGCTCTGGGTGCTACAATTACTGCTGGCCATGGTGTCATTAACTCAATCTTTGGTTCTAACATATCTAGGTTATAAGGTGAGTTGCCAGTGCCAGTGCATGTTGACTCTAAAGAGATTTCTTTGAAATTGTTCTTTCAAATGAAATTTCCTCGTTTAATTACTTAAATCACTTAAGAGTCCTTTTGCCATTTCCAGGGCAACATATGGCAGCAAATACTCTCATTTCACTTTATACTAGAATTAGTAACGACAATACCCTTTGCACTAACGGTAAGTTCACTCTGTACCTAAATCAGAATCATCATCAGCATTGAATGAGTGTTTCCCCTTTGCAGATTGTGCATCCGCCACTGCGCAATCTATTCATACCAATTTTCCTGAACTGTTGGCTGGCCAAGCGTTCGCTGGAGAACATGTTTGTAAGTGTCTCTCTCTATCTATGTGTGTGTGTAATAATTACAATAGCGAGTTACCTATTCTAATTGAACTATTTATAGAACGATCTGCATCGAGCCATGCAGAAATCACAATCGGCTTTGTCGCAGCAGTTGACAATTCTGTCTGCCACATTGTTGTGCCTTGTGTTCACTAGGTAAGCGATCCGATTAGCGGTCTAACTATAGACACCCATGTAACCATCTCTCTCTCTCTCTCTCTTTCTCTTTCTTTCTCTTTCTGCTCTGTTAGTGTGTGCGGCATACAGCATTTTCAGCGTGCCGGGCATCGGCATTTAAATCTATTCCAGAGCACTTACTACGTGGTTGTGACGTTCTCTACAGTTGGATACGGGGATCTGGTGCCGGACATTTGGCCTTCGCAGCTCTACATGGTCATCATGATTTGTGTGGCGCTGATTGTGCTGCCCACGCAGGTGAGTTCGAGTGCAGAGCTGCTGCTGCCGCCCGACTAAAGACAGCAAATATTTGTAGTGCAGAAATAGACAAACAGAATTTTAAGCTGCTTAGCTGCCACGTTGCCATGTCCATCAATCAATTTGACTATTAACAGATGAGGCGATGGCGACTTCGCTTAGCCATCAATCTATATAAATATGAGTCATGGCCCCAGTCGACTTGCCTCGACAATTAACGACCAATTGTTGGCCGTCGCAGTTGTAAAAGTTTCGATATGGCCAATATGACTCGACAGTTGCCCAAACAAGAGCATCAATCAAACGCTTTTTGCGACTTTTCGTAGCATACATTTTGGCGCTGCCTTTGCTCTCTCTCTCTCTCGATTGCCAGCTGCATGTCAATGTACGATACTAAAATTTATGACCAGCCATAACAACAACAACAATGTTACTACAATGTTAACCAATTTGTTATGCGTGTGTGTGTGTGTGTGAGTACACACTTCGTACGGAAGCAAAGCACTTAAATTTAATTGAAATTATTAATGCTGCAATTCAAATTGCAATTGACTTGGGCAAAGTGCTGTCAATGCAATGCAATCAATCAATATTTACAGCCACGTGAATGTTGATTAAAATCTAACTAAAATTGAAGTGTGAGTTGTTTATCTAAATTACACGGCAGCGATTTCCCTGGATAACTAACCCATTAACCCATTTAATATTCTTTTACACTTTACCCTCCTCCGAATCTTTTTGCAGTTCGAGCAACTGGCCTTCACCTGGATGGAGCGACAGAAGCTGGGGGGCAGCTACTCATCGCATCGAGCGCAGAGCGAAAAGCATGTGGTGGTGTGTTCGACCACACTGCATGCGGACACCATCATGGACTTCCTCAACGAGTTCTACGCACATCCGCTGCTGCAGGATTTCTATGTGGTGCTGCTCAGTCCCATGGAGCTGGACACCACGATGCGCATGATACTGCAGGTGCCCATTTGGGCGCAGAGAGTCATCTACATACAGGTTGGTTACCCATTTACTTGTGCTTTGATTTGCCTTTATCGATGGCAATTGCCAATTCGCGCCGATGTCATGTCACCTGTGCCACTTGCCACGCTTTTTGCAGGGCTCCTGTTTGAAGGATGGCGACTTGGCGCGGGCACGCATGAACGAGGCGGAAGCGTGTTTCATTCTGGCAGCTCGCAACTATGCGGATAAAACTGCTGCCGATGAGCACACCATACTGCGCTCCTGGGCCGTCAAGGACTTTGCGCCGAATGTGCCACAGTATGTGCAGATATTTCGGTGAGTGTGTGTGCAACGCGTCTGCAACTGCTTTTTGTCACGCCTCAGTTAATTCGAATTCGATTTCTTTCGCTGTTTGCGCGCACACGCAAACAAACACACACACAAACACACACACACCAACACACCTTTGATTGTGTTCATTGTGCTCCATATCCTGCGGAAATTCGCTGTGGCCAGTCCTGAGCACAAGCTGCATGTGAAGTTCGCCGAGCACGTGGTCTGCGAGGATGAGTTCAAGTACGCGTTGCTGGCCAACAACTGCACCTGCCCCGGCGCCAGCACACTGGTCACCCTGCTGCTGCACACGTCACGCGGACAGTACGTATAAACTACCCACTCTTCCCCCTTTCCCTTCCTGTAATGTTCGCTCAACTGCAAAGCAGAAAAAAGCATACAACACACACACTCACACACAGTCGCGCAGCCTGACATGCGTTAGTAAAAACAGTTCGCTCACATGCGTCAGCAACTTGTCGCACTGGGGGGATGCGTCACAGTTGGGCGTAATATCAATCGGATACAATTGTTTTTCGCAAAGGGACTTGCGCGGGTATTTAGGTTAAGTCATTAAGCCTGACGCGACCTGACCTGATCAGCAGTAAAGTTAAGACCCCCAGAGCGCATTAGCAGCAGTTTCCCGTTAACAAGTTCTATTTACACCACGTCAAGGATGTTTCTGCAATGCTGTGCTTGCTAATTGCGAGGTATTTAAACACCTGACACTTGCGACCAGGACAGGCTTTGCTAGAGAGAGGAAATAAACGCCGTGTGCGCGTCAATTTGAAGTGCAAGTTTTAATTAAATTTAATGCGCAAATGTTTCTGACATCAAACTGTGTTTTATGCAAATTTCGCTTGTCGTCGCTTGGGCGCAAATTAAAAACGGGAAAATACGTTAAGCACATATACAAGCACACACACACACAGGCGTGTTAGCTGCGCCAATTTGAGGCCGCGTTTCCATTGTGGCAAGCAACACGCAAGCCAGATTAATCATACGCCGCGTAGAACTTGACGCATTAGTTAAGTAAAGAATTCTAATTAGTATTTTTGTGGTGGGAAACAGGGGAAAGACAGAGAGAGAGAGGGAAGGCATGCCGACACGCTTTAAATTCTTGCGGCAGTCAGAGGGGCAAAATCTCAACAATTGAAACCTGAAACTTAATTCACCTTTGGCTTTTCACTTCACTTTCCACTTTATACTTTCCACTTGGCACTTTCCCACTCGACAACGCTCGCTCACCCACATCTCGTTCCAGAGAGGGACAACAGTCGCCGGAGGAATGGCATCGTCTCTATGGCAAATGCTCGGGCAATGAAATCTATCACATTGTGCTCGGCGACAGTCGCTTCTTCGGGGAGTACGAGGGCAAAAGTTTCACCTACGCCAGCTTCCATTCGCATCGCAAGTAAGTGAGAGAGACGCACGAGACACGAGACAGACCTGTCTGAATTGCTGGGCCCCTTAAATGGGCCCCTTAGCTTGCCGCTCTTAGCCATTCAAATACAAATTTATGCAAAATGCCAAACTTGCTTAGCATTTTCATATTTTCATATTTTCACATTTATTTATTTGCACGAACAACAACGACAACAAAAGGTACGGTGTTGCTTTGGTGGGCGTGCGTCCGGCCGAGCTGCCGGAATTCTATGAGGACACCATACTGCTGAATCCGGGACCCAGGCACATCATGAAAAAGGATGACACGTGCTATTATATGAGCATTACCAAGGAGGAGAATTCGGCATTTGTCGTTAATCAAAATCAAACTACGGATACAACGGCAGCGGGCAAAGATGGCGGCGCCGGTGGCAGCTCCACTGCCGCAGGCGGAGGCGGCGGAGGGGCGGGCTCCTCGCACACTCATGCAGCAACTGGTGGGTACAAAACTGCGTGTGACTGTCCGAGTGTGTGTGTGTCTGTGTGTGTACGTGTGTGCGCGTGTGCTCGCGTGTCTGCGTGTGTGTGTGTGACATTTAATGAAATTACAAACTACAGCAAAACACACAACACGAATGAATGAGTTTGAATGGAATGTGAAATTATTCAGCGCAAATTGTGAACTTTCGTTTTTTAGCAATAAGTTTTTTGCTCTTCAGTTTTGAGGCTGCCATCAGTTGCGTTTGTATTCGTATTCGCATTCGCATTCGCATTCGTATTCGTATTCGTATTCGAATCTGACAACTTTTATCGTTTCTCTGTTTTTTGTCTGTCTCTCGTTCCATTTTCATTTTCCATTTTAATTTGGACTTTAATTTGATCTCGTTGCGGTTGTCTGGAACGAACAAAACAAAAACCAAAACCAAAACCAAAAAGAAAATGAAAACGTAATTTTATAAAATAAAAACCAAAAACAAAACACAATGCTTTCAATGTGTCTGCGCGTGCCCGTCTCTAATTAATATTATTAACTTAGTCTTGAGGTTGACGTTTCTTTATTTCCATTAATTAATTATCTTGTGCTAAACGAAAACAACAAAAGAACAGACAGAATTCAAATAAAATATATCAAAAATAAAACACACACAGCGCTTTGTTATGTTTGTCTCTCTTCTCTTCGAGCATCCCTGACTTTTTCTATGATTTTCCACTCTAATTGCTTCACGAGCTCTACCAGAATTCTGTTTACATTTCTCATGTTTCGACTCTGCAGTTGTTTTTGGTTATTTAGATACATCGAACATGTTTTTTTGGAATATTTATATTAGTTTTGAGTCATTTTCTCATTGAAAACTTTTCAAACAAAAACAAAGCAATAAAAGCGTAAAGTTTTAATGAAGAAATGGCTCATCAAAACATTATTTACTATACCACAATAGAAATAGAAAATATTAGAAGTATAACAGATATAAACCATAAATCAATAATACTGGAAAAATTCAATGAATTTTAATAATAAATACAATAAATTCCATAATATGAGAGAGATTAGAAATAACTCTCCGCTCTTGACACTGAGTCTCACCTAAGCAGAAGTTATTGTCGACTCTTTAGCATTAGCTACACCACACACACACACAGATACACCCACATATACCCGCACACACACATGCGCACACACATACCCTGGCGTACTTATAGACAATATATACTTCTCTTATTCTATATCTATATATGCCATATATCGTATACTGTATGCGTAGCCAATCTAACAACATCAACAACAATACAAGCAATAACAACACCAGCTAAAACAAGAATAACAACAACAACAACAACAGCAACAAGTAGTAGAACAACAATGACAACAACAATTAGCACGACTCTCACATCATCAACATTATTATCTGCATCAGCATCAGCAACATCAACAACAACCGCTTTGAACCAAGCGGCCATTGCACCAGTGCCGTCTGTTTGTGTTCGTGTGCCCCACAGTCCCAGTTATGACTCTGGCGCCGGCACGCCCCTAACCGAGCGGCAACAGCACTTGCAACCGTATCCGTATCCGCAACCGCAACTACCGCTACCGTATCCGCAAATGCAACAACAACAACAACTACAACTACAACAACAAACATGTGACAGTGACTATACAACACTATTTGTGCGTGAGTGTGACCAAAGAAACCAACAAATCTCCCCCCAATCCCGAAAATAACATTCAAGTCAATCTTTAAACATCCCGAAAGAACTCAAGAATGAAACCAAAAAGAAAACTCCAAAAATGAGAAAAAATGAAGCAAAATCAAAAATATAATCACCTTTTTTTTGATAAACACCTTTCGAATACAGCCATAAATACCGTTACCTATACATACATATACATATGCAGTAGATCAATTGATACTTCTTACTGCGCCTACGAAACTTTATTACTTTTCTACTTTCGCTCGCTCTCTCTCTCTCTTTCTTTATCTATGTTTAGTTCTGCCTACTCTTGTAGCATATGTACCTGTAAATGCCTCTAGCCACACCCGAGCCCCGCCCACCCCAAGAGACCCACAACATGCTCGACCCAACTCCATATCCGCTATTCGAAAGCCATTAGCGAGAAGTTCAGTACGCACACACACACAGAGACATAGACACAAGGCCTACACACCTAAGTAGACGTCACACACTCCCACACACACACACACAACCTGTCAATACATACACATCCGGTGGAGCAATTTTCGTTACTTCCGCGATGCTATTTTTGTCTTTGCTTCATTTTGCTTTTGCACTTGTTGTACGCATTCGTTCGTTCTATCGCATGTCTCATATTGCACCCCGTTCGCTTTGTTTCATATTCGCCATTTGTGTTCTGTTGTCGTTCCTCTCCCTCTCGTGTGTGCACCTTTATTGATGGTAGATATTGCTCTCTTGGTGTTTGTGCCCCTTACCCCCCGCCCCCACCCTTTCCCTGTCCCGCTTTACGTGTCCACTGCCAATTGTAAATTATACGCACTGTGCACGCAACAATTTGTTGCCTCACTCGCAAATATTGCGTATACGCCGCGTTGCCTCAACTGTTGCGTGTCACAGGCTGAGACTGAGCCGAAATTTATGTAGTTTCGCTTTAATTACAGCGAACAAGCGTCCTCAAATGAGGCAAATAGTCATTAGGCAAGTCAACTTGTGCCGCAGCTCGTCTCGTATATGAACAAGCGTAATTAAGTTTGCCAGCCATCGACTGCAAACTGAGCACACAGCGCACTAACGGAAAGTCAATATTTTGGCAACAGCAGCTGCTGAGGCGGCAGAGAAACAGGCTCAAAACTCGTTGAAGAACTCAGCTCAGTCGCCCTTTAAGCACAGTTCTGACAACTCTCACTTCCTCCCTCTCTCCATCTCTCTCTCTCTCTCAGGCCACTGCTTGAGCCAGTGTCATTGCAACTCGAGTAATTTCAAAGTTGCGTTAGGCACCTGCAAGTACTACGCAACTTTGGCAACTGCAAATTTCGCTCACCATTTGCCAAGGACTTTTAATGAGTTCGACAGTTTTCTTTTTCTTGCACGTCGTTTCACTCGCTCTTGCTCTCTCTTTCGCTTTCTCTCTCTCTGTCTCTCTGCTTATTTCACTCTAGTTGCTGTCACTCGGCTGATATTTTAGCAATTTGTTGTAAAGCAAGCAAAACTTTGTTCAAGTAGCGTAAATTTTGTGCTTAATTCCTTGCGTTCTGGTGCACCCTACTCTTATACGATTGAGCTGCAAATACTCAAGTTTTTCTCTTCTTTTCTCACATTTCCTGTTACTTTCGCTTGCGGAGAACAGCCGGCGAAACACCGACGGCTGTGATAATATCGGATTCGCGGCAGAATCTCAAGGACACGACGGTGAGCACAACGCAAATGGCAACGGCGGCAACAACAACAACGACCACATTGACCACATCCGGTCTGGCACTGCCCATGGGCAGCGCAGGCATCTCAACGCAAGCTGGCTCGAGTAGCAGTGGCGGGGGCGGTGGCGGTGGCCTTGGAGTCGGTCTCAATATGGGCACCTCGCTGAGCATAACTCCAGCCACATTGACCACGACGGGCAACCATCTGGATGTGCCCTACGGCAACAATCCGAATCTGCTCAGTCCCGATGTGCTCAATCAGCGTAGAGGTGAGTCTACCTTCTGTCTAGCCTAGCTTTGTCTCATCTGCCTTTCTTTTTCCCTCTTTTTAGGTAGTCGCAGACCCTCCATACTGCCTGTGCCGGATATGTTCACTTCGTCATCCTTCAGCATTGCAGGCAACGATGATGGCGAGGAGGGGGACGAGAGCGACGACGAGATTGATGATGAAATGCCCTGGCGTTCGCCCTCCGAGAAGATTGCGTAAGTGTTCTCAAGTTCTTTCGTGAATCCAGCCGGGTAACCTGAACTTTTAATTTGAGTTTCTATTAACCAATTGATAATCGAGGCACTCTTTCCCCCCAAATGTATAGCATATATGTATAACTGTATTGTGTACCACCTCAACCCCACCCTGAGCAATGATAACCCAAAAAATCACCTAGCCAGCTAGCTAACTAGAGCAACCCCCTAAGTGTTCTCCCTCCTTACTACTATTGTAACTGTAACTCACCCTTCTAACTGTTCTTTGTATATAGGAAAATGATGATTCTGTATGAAATACTACTAGTACCGTTATAAATATGTATATAGCTGGGTAGGGGGATATTTTCACCATGGAAAAGGGTTGAATATTATCTAAGATTGAATTGATCAAGTCTAGAAACATCTCTTAAAACAGATCTGATATTTCTAACTGCCTCTCTTTGGTGAAGGTTTCCCCCTTGGCCTCCTTCAGTTTTTTTTTAATGTCGTATTAGCTTTAAGTACAATACCAGACCCTAAGCCGCATCCCTACTAAAACAGACTCTCCAACAACTCTCGCAGTTGCTTGGGCGGGCACTTTCCGCAGTCGCGCACTTATTCGCTCATCATGAGCTCCTCGGAGGACTCGTATGCGCGTGGCGGCAGCGTCAGCGGCATCGGTGGCTCCTGTGCTTATTGTGCCAACGCCAATGTGGCATCGCAGCCGCAGCAACCCACAGACGGGCATGGCAGGCGCAGGCGCGCCATGAAGAAGAGCTACAGCTGCGATAGCGAATGTCCACCAGTGCCCACCAGTCAACGGTTAGCAGGTCTGGGTCTGGGCCTGGGCCTGGGTGGTGGCACGTTGTCGATGCTGGCTGCACGACGCCGTCAATTGCGGCGCAGCTGCTGCAGTTGCTCGCACGACAGCAGCGCAGGCTGTGGCGGTGGCGGTGTTAGCGCCGGCAGCAGCACCACCACCACAACAACAACCGCACAAATGAGCTGCACTGCCGGCGCAGTGTCCGGCCTGCCGCCTACGGCGTATGCATTCTCGTCGAGCAGCTCCGTTGAGACGCGACGTCTGGCGCGTCCGGTGTGGGCATCCGACTATACTGGGTAAGTTGCTGCCGTACAGGGCAGTGCGGCACAAAGGTGCGTCCAAGACATGCACCAAGCCACCACTGGGGCGACATTTCGGAATGTTCCATTGTTGAAGAGTTGTCGTTATCGTTGTCGTTGCAGTTGCCGTTGCTGATGCTGCTGCAGTTGCCATTCTTATTGCTATTGTTGTTGCTATTGCTGTTGCAGTTGTTGTTGCTGTTGATGTTGCTTATGCAATGTTGTTTTGTTTGCCTACGACAGTCGCTAGTTGCCTGCCGCAGGACACTTTTTAATGACTTGCAACGTTTACCTAGGACGTGCCCCGTAACAACTTGAGATTTGCTGACGACAATGCCCTTCTTCCTGCGCAATACCCTGCGATGGGGGCAAGTGGGGATTTCCTTTTGCTATAAAGCTTTTTACGCAGCTAAGCATCCTATTTTGTCTGTTACGCTTTCTTTTTTTAAGCCACTAATTAACTCTGTTTATAACTGATTTATTTGATTTAAGTCATTAATTGTAACTCATTTGTTTCATTTGTGACTGCGTCGCAATTTGTTTATATCCAATATTTGAAACTTACTCAACACTAATCTAAATAGATTATCGAAAGTGTGGCGGTCAGCCGATAGATCGATCGACGCAATCGAAGCCAACTTTAAGACACACTGCAAACTGTTTTTTCTTATTTTTTTTTTGTTGTTTTCTGATAAAACAATTGCAGCCACATTTTTTAGAGTATCATCGCAGTCGACTCATATTTTGAGCTCAACCTTATTTCCTTTTATAGTGCAGTTACTTTTTGTTGTTGTTGCTTTTGCTGTTACTGTTGTTGTTGTTGTTGCTGCTGCTGTTTGCGCTTCTGCTTCAACTTCAGCTTACTTTATACTTTTCAGTTCTGTTTGCCTTTGCAGTTTGCATTCATTCGAAAAGTTGTCGCTTCCAGTTGTTTTTTAGGTTGTTGTTTATGTTTACAGTGTTGCTGCAATGGCCACAAAGGTCACTGCTGCAGTTGGGTGCAATTAAAGCACAACTGGGCAAAGGAGACGGAGGGAACGATGTGCGGAGATATCGTTAATTGCATGATATACCATAAGAAAAGCTCTGTATGTAGATTGTTTGTAAATACGTTTGTGTACGTGTGTGTGTGCCCGCATATTCAAGTTGCCCCCTTTGAAACATTTCCCTTGTTCCTGCCAAGTTGCATTTAAAGTTGCCTTACAAAACAAACAACGTTCATTCCCTGCACCACTTTTCATTTGGCTAACACGAAATGACACCCAACTGACCATCGATTGCCATTGCTCAGAACAGTTCTCACGCATTCCTTGCCCGCTCACTTGTACATTGCAGCATTGTCAAAGGGTTCCCGCCCGTGTCGCCCTTCATCGGTGTAAGTCCGACTCTCTGCTACCTGCTCAAAGAGAAGAAGCCCCTATGCTGCCTGCAGCTGGCCCAGGTGAGCGACAGACCAATCACTTTACACCACCAACTGAACTGACGCCTTGTTGTTCGTGTTATTGTTCTTGCAGGTGTGTGAACACTGCAGCTATCGCAACGCCAAGGAATATCAGTGGCAGAACAAGACGATTATTCTGGCCGCCGACTACGCCTCGAATGGCATCTACAACTTCATCATTCCATTGCGTGCTCACTTTCGTTCGAAGACCTCACTGAATCCCATCATTCTGCTACTCGAACGTCGGCCAGATGTGGCATTCCTGGATGCACTCTCCTACTTCCCACTGGTGAGAGGATAAGTAATCCTATGAAGGGACTTTCTACATGCACCTCTTGATTTTGCAGGTTTACTGGATGCTTGGCTCAATTGATTGCCTCGATGATCTGCTGCGTGCCGGCATCACGTTGGCTGAAAGTGTTGTGGTGGTCAACAAGGAGCTGTCCAACTCCGCTGAGGAGGATTCACTCTCGGACTGCAACACAATTGTCGCTGTGCAGAATATGTTCAAGTAAGTCAAGGGAACAATAAGTAAAAAGGTACAGTCGAAGGTGAACGACTGTTACAAATCCGATTCTACCTGAAAACACAAGGAATGTTGCATACCTTCAGGGGACAAACGAAATCTGGGATCCACCAAAAGTATTTCTTAAATAACTTCGTTGATTATTATCCAATCTCATTAAGCTCAACCTTGTTGAACTGCTCACTTATCGTTTCATTACTTTAACTCTCTTCTTTAGATTCTTTCCGAGCATCAAGAGCATCACGGAGCTGTCGCAAAGCTCAAACATGCGCTTCATGCAGTTCCGAGCGCATGACAAGTATGCACTGCACCTGAGCAAAATGGAAAAGGTCGGTACCCAGTGCGGCGGCACCCGCTGCAGTTGTCATTGGTTAATGTGTCGCTCACTTTATTGCAGCGCGAGAAGGAGCGCGGTTCACACATCTCGTACATGTTTCGCCTCCCCTTTGCTGCCGGCGCGGTCTTTAGTGCCTCCATGCTGGACACGCTGCTCTATCAGGCGTTTGTCAAGGATTATGTGATTACGTTTGTGCGTCTGCTCTTGGGCATCGATCAGGCGCCAGGCAGTGGCTTCCTGACCTCGGTAAATAGTCTTCAACTAGCGCAAATCTAGACACTTATCCACTCTCTCTCTCTCTCTTACACCCCTCTAGATGCGGATTACCAAGGATGACATGTGGATACGCACCTACGGCAGACTGTATCAAAAACTCTGCTCGACCACCTGCGAAATACCCATTGGCATTTATCGCACTCAGGACACTTCGAATGCGGACACATCACATGTGAGTAACTCGCCGGTCGAACGATGGGGACCCTTCTCCGCCTTCAGCAGACATTGTGTGCGCTTGCGTCCATCGGTGAGTCCAAAGCAAATGCAGCAAATACAGCAAAAAACAGTTTCGAAAAAAAAACAAGTTTACTTTCAACTTTGGGCCCGCAAAAACAAAAATTAAACAATATTTAACTTTTGATTCAGCCAAAATCTTTGGCAGCACAAACTAACAGAACCGAATTCGTCTCTAACATAATACATCACACACCAATACCCACAGCCACTGCCACAACCACAACAACAACTACACCTACACACAGCCTGTCTCTTTCTCTGTCTCTCTTGCTCACATAATTTCGATTGATTTGTAAATCGAAATTCGTTTGAAATAGGAACACGATTTAGTTCATTCTTGTTTCAGTTCAGCCTCGTTTGCATATCATTATACCCGATCAGCAGGCATTAATATAAATTATGATTTATAGTCATTTCAGTTGTTTTCATTTACTTCCCATTCTTTTTAGAATTTAGTTTCGAATCACACGCTTACGCTTCGATACTAACTGCATTTGAGTCGAGTCTGCGCCAACTTAAAATTCATTTGCATATTATACTCAATATATACTCTATATAATACAATATATATAAGTACTCGTATACTACTCTACTATTACTACTACTAAATACTCTATTACTACTACAACTAATACTCAGCTAATGTCCAACTCTTTTTCAACTAATACTCAAACGTAATGGCAGAGCTAATGAATTTCTCAATTTCAATTTCGATTAACGTAAAAATGCTTTCGAAAGATTTAGAGTTTTATTCCAGTACTCATATGCTTAGCCGAATTAAGAATCTCCCCTTATAAATAACTTAATAATCACCCTGAACATTTAAAAAGCATAGCGTGCTGATTTAGTATCAATTGCCAAATTGATTTTGTAAATAAACAACAAACAAAAACAAAAGAAATTACCAATTGGAAAAGTAGTTGTTTTTCTTTTACATATTTCCTTTATTTAATGGCCAATCCGACTTTAAATTCCCCCCTTCCCCCTTTTGTAAACCCCTTTATAATTAGCTAATTTTTATCCAGTGCCCTCTCCCGACTATATCAAACACACATAAAGCATTAGCTAATGATATCCTCTCTCCCCCCACCCAACCCATAGACAAATTAACACAGTACCTACGCCCCTGCCCCTGCCCATTACCCCGACCCTGTTCCCGTTGACAATTGATTTTGTGTGAGCAAAAATAAGTGATGGAAAATCGAGTTAATTAAAAATCACGCATACGACCCGTTTCAAGAGAAAATAAACTAATTCATTTGCGTTTGTATTGGACTTGACCAGCTATTGAAAAAAAACGCACACGCACGCAGTGAGTGATGAAATCTACTTAGAATAGTCGATTGAAAACTAATACTAAAAATAAGAACCAACAAAAAAAATACCAAATCAAATATCGAATACCAAATCAAATAAACATCACACACAACTTTCACTGCCTGCCTCATTAGTCCTAGAACATCGATGGCCAATCTTATGTTAAATGCATCTGCTTGCCGTATATATTCATGTGTGTGTGTGTGTATGAGTGTGTGTGTAGTGCCTGTTCTCGATTAGCTTGGCATGACTTTCTTCTTCTCGTTGTTATACTCGTTTTTGGTTTGTTTGTTCAGTTCTGCATGTTGCCCTTTAATTAGTTGATTGCATTCGCTTGTCGTGCGTCCTGCCACTGCAATGGGACAATAGCTGGCCACAAAAACAAGCAGATAAACAAAATAGGCGCTTCCGCATACTGTAGACTAGCCCCCAATCCCCTGTGCCCTGGCCCCTGACCCCTCACCCTTTCCTGCTCGCTCTCTCTCTCTCTCTTTTCCACGCTCTTTTCTGCTGTCTCGCCGTGTTGTAATTTGGTTTACGTGACTTGCCGCATGACACTTTCACATGTTCTATTCGAAACTACAGAAACAAGAGATGTAGATAATGTTTTAAACAATTGCAAAACATGTTTGAACTATGAGTTTCAATTCTATCATTTCATAAATTGAATCCTGTTTTATTTCTCTACATTCAATTGGTCATAAGTTTTCATTTCCTTAGTTCTTTAATTTCTTTTTGAGAGCAAAATTAAACTATTCTATTCATTTTAAAGTCCGCCACAGCAAGGTGAAATCCGCTTTAACCACTGCACATTAAAGAAGACCCATCAGGTTCATTAGAAAATCGATATTATATATAGAGCTTAGCTGGAACTTAAGCTGCGGCACTTTATAACACTTAGCTGGAGCTGTGTAGTCGCTATTTTCGTTGTCTAATTGAGTTTTATTTAATGAACAACGAAATTTAACATGCGCTTTGCGGGCACTTTTCAATTTTCATTTTCCTTTTTCGATTAGTTTTTGCATTCGCTTTTTAATGATTCAAGATTCGTTGATTATTTTTTTAATTTGAGTTTTTCACTTTCAGTTGATTTAAAGAGCCAAAAGCTGAATACAGAAAAATACTTAAATACTTTAACATGTTTCTGGCTTTTAGTTGTACTATAATCGTTCAACCGGCATGTTTGCAGTTTACACACATTATTAAATGTTACATTGTTTGGCCGCACACGAAAAAAACTCAGAAATAAGAAAAAATAAAACAAGAAGAAGAACAAAAAAAAATGCGAAACGACGCGTCGTTAACATGAAAAAGCGGCCGAATTATTCGTTTTATTCTCTCCTTGGTTCTCAAACAAAACTCCATCATCCATAAATTAAGTTTAACAATCTGCCATTTTAATTAAAAATCAATTAAATATGTAAATCATTTTGTGTTTAACCGAAATTCACTGAAATTTGCATACAACAATCCATCTGAATTGTGTCCGTGTGTGTGTCTGCTGTGCTGCCTGCGTGTGTACAACGCGCACAGTATGACGAGGAGACTGGCACCCCCGACTCGACAAAGGACAGCACGGAAATGCTGCGAGGTGTTACCTATCGACCGCCCTCGTCAGGTGGCTCCGGTGGCGCCGCCGCCGCTGCCGCTTCGTCCAGCTACCGTCCGCGCCAGAAGTCCGTGAACTGTCTGGGCGGCTGCTCGGACCGTAAGGGATCATCCGTAAGTATCGCATACCAAAGTAAATACACAACCACATCCTCAGCAATGCTACGAGGGGCGCAGCTGCTCCTTTCCCCCAAGGTAGGTAGGTAATTCTTTTTTTTTATTTTTGGTTTGGTTTTGGTTCTTGCTTTGCAGCATGCTGTTGGAAATGGATGCCACGATAAAAACCAAACAAAGATAATCAACAAAATCGTTCATTAGTTGCACACACACACACAGACACAGCCACACACAAACACTTCTATGTGACTAACACGCAAAGCTATAGAGGATTGCAAGTGTTATCATGCTGCATCGATATCTCTTGCAGTACTCCATCAATTTGGCCGACGAGGCACGCGATAATCACGCCCAGCAGATCGAGAGGGCCGAGATCGCCAACCTGGTGCGAAGTCGCATGGAATCGCTCAATCTGCCGACCATAGACTACGATGATGTCAGCGAGAAACGCAACCATTTATCGTATGTGATAATCAATCCGAGCTGTGATCTCAAGCTGGAGGAGGGCGATCTCATGTGAGTATTGTAATGGATTTGAATTGGCAACTCTACTAACTTCTTTATGTGATATTGTTCAATTCAATTTGCAGCTATTTGGTGCGTCCCTCACCGTTTTCAGCGCAGAAAACATTCGAACGTCACAATTCAAGGCGCAAGTCGAACATCTCGTTCTGTTCGAACATCAATCTGGGCGCCACTTGTGGCCCGCAAATGCCAAATATGCCCAACACCGCCGTCGGAGCTGGTTCGCGTCGAGGCTCCGGCATTGCCGGTTTGAACCCGATGCAAATGCAGAGCGTTCAGACATTGGCCGGGTATGGATCATCGCCACGCTGTACTCCGCCGATGCAGCAAATTAAATCGAATTCTCTTTCTCTACCCGACAGTCCGACGGTGGTTGGCTCACAGCGCGGCAGGAGTAACTCATTGCGGGTTGGCTATTATTCTCTATCCCCCTCTACCACTATCTCTTTTTGTCTATCTGTCTTTCTCTCTATGCCTATCTCTGTCACACAACACACACACACACTCTTTCTCTGTCACAGACGCCTTTCCGATTTCTTGTTTATGTTTCGTTTACCAACACTTAACATTTGTGTTCACGTCGATAACTGTGGCCAGAGTTGCCAACATCAGCATGAAACACAGGGCAACTCTGGCGCACTGGAGAGCAGCTCTACCATGGTGGAATAATATTATCGAATATTATCGATATACTTATTCCATCAAGATCTGTGCGATGTTGTCACTCCCAATTGGCTTACAAGAAACTCACTAAACTCGCTTAGTTGCAAGAATTGTTTAATAATGCACAATATAAAAAGCAACAAAACTATACTTTATATGATCACGTACACACACACACACACCCACGCATACATACATCAAAATTCGATTGCATTCCGTTTGGAAAGAACTCGCAAGTCGATTCAAAGTCAAAAGCCCGCTAGCCGCAACAGCAACAACTACAACAACAGTAGCAGCAGCAATAAGTACAACAACAACAGCCAGTTCAACAAGCATTCATAACCATAAAGCACGCAGCGGATACGCCCACAACAGCATCACGTTTCCGTTGTTGGTTGCACCCAAATATAAATATGATAAATACGATCAGTCATCACCAGTGTGCGGCACGGAGTTGAGTTCATGTGTTCGTTTGCTCGTTCGTTGGTTCGATGTGTTGCAAGTGTTTCAAGCCAAAAAAACTGTAGCCAATTTGTTTGTGTACTTTTTGTGTGTGTTCCGAGAGTTTGGGGCGCCTTCTTCAAGTATTGCAATTACGGCCAAGCTAATCTCGACCCTCGTTGGTTGCAATTTCCATCCATTTGTATACTTGCAGATCGATAACGATATATTGCTGCGTCGTTCCTCCTCACTGCGGCAGGGCTTGCCCAGTGTTGGTGTCAGTCATGGCAGGCGAAAGTCATCGCTAGAGGAGATCGGCATCAGTCACTTCACCACGCTCATGCAGGCAACGAATCACAGCAACCCCATCAAGATATCCCTCAACGGCAGCATTGGCATGGAGGTAGGCATGACTACCGAAATACCCTGCCCTTACTCACACAGCGCCTCTCTTGCGTAGAATCAAATTTCATTGCAGGTCACGCCTCCGGAGGAACCAACGCCCATGCTCGGAGTACCCTGTGTGCTGGGTGGCGGCGGTGTGGGCGGCATTAATCCCTCAGCACTGGGCGGCAGCTCTGGCGGTGGTGGTGTTGGTGGAGGTGGCATGCTGGGCGCCGGCTCATCGCTGGCCATCAACACAGCCGATCTGGGGCCAGGACCAAGCACCTCATCGGGTGCATCGCTGCAGGCACAGGATTCGCTGCCACAGTCATCGCAGGCACCTTCGCCGCAGCATCTGCAGGGCACGATTGTATGATACAACCTCATGTGGGGTCGCCGACTCCGCTCATCGATGTCGAAGAACAAGTGGATATAGAATACGGCCAGCACACACAGACGTAGGGATAAGTTTTAGGAGCAACTCGTGGTTGTCATAATACTTATTAGACTCGGCTGCTAACCCGATCCATGCGACCCGAAAGTATACGTTGTATACGATAAGCTAGAGATGGTTGCGTGAGACGACCGATAGTATAATATACGTATACATACATATATAATCATATATAAACAGATAGTTTATAATTTGGCAAAAACAAAATATTCTATTAATGTTTAAGTATCTTGTCCCAGCTTTCATTTGACTAAATTGCAAATCTATCGCATCACGGGACCATCTCTATTGTTAAGTTAACGCCCAACCCACCCTGTCTAGCAGCCTGTCAGTGTCTGTGCTGTGTGTGTGTCGCTTTGCTAATGTGTTGATTCTAGAGTTGCCAATAGAGGCATTCCACCCCACCCCCCTGGCCCCTAGCCCTCTTTTAATTTTCCTTAGTAGTTGATTAAGCCACGCATCGTAGCGTTACTCCTAGATACAATATCAAGGGATGTATGTGTGTGCGCTCTGAAAGATGATATGCTTATCGTGTCGCTTAGAGAACTATCTATCCATATGAGTAGCAATAAATTGTATTCGTTCGAGATTCGTTCAGTATTCGCATTATTCGAATGAGGCAAATGTGTTTTTGGGAACAACAAAGTAGTTAAACTATTGGCATGATTGAGGTACTAACCACATATGTAGCTAGTTGTATATAGTACATATACACACACAAACATATAAATATATACATACATATATATTATCGATAGATTTAGGCAAAAGTCGATTCATCTCATATAGCATATCTCTAATGAAAATTAGCTGCCCGCAACTGAGAGGCTCAAACACGGTCGAGGGCATTAAAAACAAACAACAAATTATAAAAAGTGAATGAGAAATAAATAAATAATTATTATTATGTATATACCTTAGCGATAAGTATGAGTAGGATTGCAATTCATATTCATTTCTGTGCTAGTTCTGCAGCAAATGTCGACAGTTTTCACAGCTTCTTCCTTATGTTTCATATGTTTCACTTTGATCTTTTGTCCACATATTATATAACTTAAGGAAAGGTGCTATCGATGTCTTATACCACGCGCACATCTGCAAAATTCACACTTAATGCAATATTTCGGTTTATTTACTTACTTGAAAATGTGTAGAGAAACGGTTTTCAGAAAGGCTTTGGTATACTCTAATGCTTTACAAACAACAAGATTACAACTAAAACAACTACAATAACTTACGGTAGTCGCTGTATATAGTAGACATAAGGATGGAGCATTCAAGGAACTGCATACAACTATTAGAACTTAAACTCAAGCGCAAAACAACAGAAACTAGCTGTAATGATAACAATTACAATAACGATTACGTTAACGATAACTATTATGAGTACCGTTATGCGAATACCTAGTCAATAAGCACTTAGTTCGGTCAGTAAGGCCGTGCTCAAAGCCCAAGCCTACTATAGCTATAACAAAACTGTACCAAATCCAATGAGCTATACACATACTTTGCACCCCGATTAGTTATGTATATATAGTAAATCTATATACCAAATATGTCATAGCTTGTATAACTCACCCAACGAGGTAGTCGAGCGGCACCTTCGATGACCTTAGTGAACCCAGACACGTCCCAGCAACAAGGAAATTTATTAATTAACCCATAGACTAGGCATACGTTGTACCTACACGCCCACATACACACGAACACACACACACACACAAGTACTTACAAGTTGATAAACCTTTAGCTACGTAGAGCACAGACAGTTTTATAAGCGAATTTTACTCGATCAGGCTACGATCAAACGATATATATGCATTCCAGTGTCTCAAGAACCTACAGAATGTGTGCGTGCTGCGACACGTACACTATAAAAAAAACATAAAGTATCTATATATAGTAGAACTAAGTACTAATACTAGTAGCAGTCACTAACCTAGCGTCTAGTAAATGTCTCAATGTACAAAAGGCAAGTCGGCAATGCCTGAAGTTATTCAAAAACAAAAAAGAACCACAACAGTAACAAGAACAAGAACAAAATGAACAAATGTACTTAATTAATAACTAAAAGAGCGCATATTATAATTAGATCATAAAACTTGCTGTAATATTTAAGTCTGCCCTTTTGAGGCAGACCAACATGAAACTCACAATAAATTCGAAATATAGTTCATGAAAACTGTGTATAAGGGAAAGGGATGATGATATAAGATCGTATACTACGGGTTGTTGTGAAAAAAAAACACTGTGATCTTATCACATTCAGTTAGTTCCGATTCGTTCTTCAATACCAAATAATACCCACAGACTTCTTTATATTTATATTTATTAGATTGAGTAGCTTTACAAAAATGGCACACACATTAGTATATCTTTAATATTTGGTTTCATTTGGTTTCGTTTCGTTTCGGATCTCTCTGTTAGACGTATACAAAATATTATGGTTTTCTGTTTGAGTTATTGTCAGTTAATTAATTTAGTTGTGCTCCCGAAACTGGAGCTCTATTTGCTTGGCTGCAGCGGGGTGAAGGGCGAGGGCAGTGTGCAGCTGGTGGACGCACTAGTGCACTTGCAACTCTTGCCTGAGGGCGCCTTGCGGTTAACCAGGCAGATGCGGGAATCTGTGCAGCCCCCGTTGTTGATCTGACAGAGGCTCTGGTACTGGGGGCAGTTCTGCTCCACGGCCGTCATGGCGTACATTTTGTGGCTGCCGAAGAAGGATGTCTGAATGGGCTTCTGGCGAACACCCGCGCGGTCCACGCTCTCCAGTTTTTTGCTGTGCAAAAATATGATTGATAGAATGAAATACATTTTTATGATGCTGATATAACTTACGTTGTCCAGTCAGTCCAGTAGAATTGATCGTGCGTAAAGGTCAGACCAAACGGATAGGATAAGTCCTGGGAAATTGTACGAATCTGGCGGCTCTGTGAATCAATGCACTCCACCTTCTTGTTGCCGGCATCCGCATAGCAGAGCTCACCACTGTGATCAAGCACGACCAGCGAATTGGGTAGCTTGACAGCATCGGAACCCAACAACAGCTCGCGGCCAGTACCGTCCAGATCGGAGAACTCTATCTTGGGGTTCGACCTGTCCCAGTCGGACCAGTAGAGTTTCCTTTAAAAGCGAGACAGAATTTTGTGAGCGGCATTGAATGACAGAGCTCCCTTTATACACTTACTCCCTGTAGGGATCAACAGCAATGCCACGGGGATTCACTAGCTGCTTATTGATGATGACAGCGCGCAGTGAGGGATCATCCAGACTGGCTACCTCAATGGTGTCCTTCACTGAGTCTGTCCAGTAAAGGCGACGCGAGATAACATCAATGGCAATGCCCTCAGGCGATTCAATGTCTGCATAAGGAAAAACAAAGGGCATGAGAATGAGAGATAAAGGAGAGAGAGAGTAAGCGACTCACCTGTGGTAATAAATTCACGTTCATCGGTGCCATCGTATCTGACACTCAGGATCTTCTTGGTGGAAATGTCACCCCAGTAGACACGACCCTCTACACAGTCCTTGTCCAGCCCAATGGCCATGCTGGCCAACCTTATGGGCTGCACATTGCGTCCGTTCAGCGGCACGCGTACAATGACCACGCCCTGACTGACAATGAGGAAGTCCGAATCGTGTTGCTGCCGCTCCAAACAGACGGAGCCGTTGCCATAGAAGCCTGTCGGAGAGCAAGAGATAAAAGGATAGTTTAGAGAAAGCTTTGATCTGAGAGCCTTTCCTTTATCTGTCGCTGCTTGAATCGAGTTGGCTCACAATTAAATGTTTCGTTTGAATTCAATTGTAATTGCCCACAATACTTTTTGTTTCAAAATTTGTAGTTTTACTTTAGATTGGAATAAAAAATAATAATATATAGAACAATACAAAAAATGCGTGCTTTGCTACGCTTCGGATTGGCTATCTCGCGATTGAGCGCTAGTGCACCCATCATCAAGTCACTGCCACGACCCAGAAACTCCATCCACTTATGCCAGCAACGCTTCATTGCCGAGGACATGACCCGCTTGCGTAAGAGATCCTCGGCTATACAATCCATGCGGGAGTTCTTCATGCATCCCCTTACCTGGGATCGTAACAATGGCTACCTGAACGTGCTGCTGACACTGGCCATATTCAGCTTCTGTTTCATCAACTCATGCACCACTTGCGCCGACGAGGATGACAAGAAGTCTCGGAGTAAAGAGTAGAGACCAAAACTTACCTTGATTGCAGACACAGACCAGACCAGCATTGGTTGACTGACAATTGGCATTCATGTCGCACAGAGTTGGATTGTTGAGGCAATTCTGCTCTTCAATGCACACGTAACCATCGCCGCTGAATCCTTCGCTGCACTGGCACGTGTATTTCGAGGGATCTCTGTGGATGCCAAAGAACAAATGACAAGTCAAATAGGAATAGGGAACAGGCTTTTACAGACTCGACCACTTGTACTCACTCGGAGGGAACACAGTTGGCATGAATGCCGCAATTGTTGCGCACGTTACAGGGTATGGGAATGCTGACACAGCCGACGAGCGCATCCCCTTGGTAACCATCGATACAATCGCAGTACTGCACACCCTGCTGCACATCGGATCGGCAGATGGCATTGGAGCCGCAGAACACTGAGCCACAACGTCCGCTGGGCACACACTGATCACTGGTCAAATCACGCTCGAAGCCCTCCAGGCACTGGCAGACGCCGCTGTCGCAGAAGGCGTTGTCGCCGCAGTGGGCAGCCGTCTCGCACTCGGGTGCCAGCTGGCAGTGATGACCGTCGCCGTTGTAGCCACGCACGCAGTCGCACACGGACTTTCCCAGTTGCTCGTTATAGTTGCAGGTAGCGTGAACATCGCAGATTTCCGGTTTCTGGCAGAGGAGGGAACAGAGAAAATATGGATTAGGCTCTGCCGCATGTTGATACTTGCTTTGGTACTCACAATGGCACACGAGTCCTCTTCATCGAGATCGCAATTGTAGCCATCGCCACTGAACCCATGATTGCAGATGCAAATGTGACGCAGCTCCTGTTCGTACCACGAGCACTTCGCATTGATATGACAATTGGCATCCACATCGCAGGGAATCAGATCTTCGTTCTTCGTTTGCGGATCATAGGTGCCCACATAATGGCAGACAAACTGATCTTCGCTCAGTTCGTAGCCCTCGGGACACTTGCAATCGTTCTGATAATCGCAGTTGGGACTCACTTCCTGCTCGACAAAGAGCGGCACACAGCGTCCGTTCTCCCAGACCTCGTCGTGGCCACAGATGTGTGTGCAGCTATAGCCATCGCCAGAGAATCCATCGCGGCATCCACAGCGTCCCTTATAGCAGTCGGCATCCGGTGCGCAGCGCTGCAGCCATAAAAAATATCATCAAAATTAATTAAAGTAACTGAAATAAATAGAATAATGAAAAGGAGAGAGCAGGAAACTCCGGGGGAGCTTGAGCTGCCTCTTATTTTACTTACGGAGCACTCATCGTAGTGAGGGTCTCTGGGCTGCTGTGGCTGTTCTGCTTCCTGTGTTTCATCTGGTTGCTGTGGCTCCTCAGGTTGCTGCGGCTCTTCAGGCTGTTCTGGTTCCTCTGGCTGCTGGGTCTCCTGAGGCTCCTGAGGGGGGTAACCTGGCCAGTAATCCGTAGACTCCGGTGTGGAATATTCAATGTTGTCAGCTGTGTTGTTGCTCAAGCAGCGATAGCCGTTGCCCTCGTATCCCTCCAGGCAGACGCATGTGAAGCCCCCTGGGCTGTTGGAGCAGAAGGCATTTTCATCGCAGACATGTGTGCCCAGCGCACATTCATCCAGATCGACACAGATCTGTGCCCCCTGCTCGTCCAGCTGTGCCGCGTAGCCATGTCGGCATTCGCAGTGATAGGTATCGTCCTCGGGTACACAGACAGCATCCTCGCCACACTGGGCACTGCCATCGGTGCAGGCATTCGAATCGGCCTCGACGCCAATCTTGCTGATCGCGCTGGTGCGCACCGCCTCCTCTCGCGGCAAGTAGTCCAGCGTTATCTTGGACACCTTCTGCAGCACGCTGCTATCTGTGGGATCGACATCGTCGTCACGAAGGCAACTGGTGTAGAAAATGTGCTGCTCCACGTTGATGATAACCAAGCCCTGCCCCTCGACCAACTGCAAAGTGTGCTCGTGCACCGAGTACAGCTCGCCGGGACGCACAACGCGATACTCATCCGTGTAGTCGGGAACTTCCACCTTAGGTTCAGCGCCAATGTCGGGCACGCTGCCGTTCAGCTCAATCTTCACTGTCAACTGATCCCAGTAGTTGAGGCCCTCGAAGATCTGTTTGACTAACAGCGACTCACCCGAGTCGAACTGCAGGCGGGAGATGTGCTCGTACTGGCCACCAGTCAGCTGGTAGCCATTCACAGCGCCATTGTGGGGCTTGGCAAAGAGCCAGCCCACAGTGGTGACCAGTGGCAGCACCAAGCGCAACTGGTTGGCCAGCTCCTCCTTGACTGGATTGATGGTTGTGTAGCTGCGAGTGTCTGTGGTGACCACATAGGTCTGCAGCTTGGCCTCCTCGTCCACAGGCAGACCGTTTATCTGTCCAGACAATGTGCCAGTCACACGCATGGGCAGGTCGTTGGCCAGGCAGGAGCGGCCATTGCCATAGTAGCCTGGCTGACAGACGCAGCAGTAGCCCTCCGACTTGTCATAGCACTGGGCATGGCTGTCGCATTGGTGGCCATTTCCACCGCAGCTCTGTAGCAGGGCGGGAGATTCAGTGTGGGTTTCTGCATTGTTGGGTGGCTGCACATTCTCGCCGGGATTGAGAGGCGCCACCTGGTACAACCAAACGCCGGGCACACCCAGATTGGTGCTCTCGCTGAGGAAACGAGCCTGTGGGGGGTTGCATAATAATTATAAAGCTTAAATGAGAAGGAACAGGGAACTAGTTACTCACATTCTCGGAACCGGAACCATTCAAATTGTAGAAGCGTCCATCCTCAGCCACGAAACCCACCTGGGCACGAATGTCTGGCAATCCCAGCTCGCCTACCTCGCCCTGCAGCCAGTTGAGGCCGCCCTCGGGATAGATGAAGTGCACGAAAGTGCGCTGCTCATTGGCAATCAACGCCACCTGGAACGTGTTCAGTCTGTCCGTCTTGGAGTTGAAGTAACCCACATTGCGCCACGTGGCCACGATCAGCTGCTGCACCTCGAAGTCCTGCTCCTCGTTGTATGCATATTGCACCAGCTGCTGGGCGCGCTGCAGGGAAGCGGCATCGGTTGTTTGGAAGAGCGAAATGGAGCTATCGTCGTTGCTGTTTGTGGTATCCACATTGGAGTAGAAGGCCGCTATCGAGGGATACTCGAGGGGGAAGGGCTGGTTCAAGTACTCGGGAAACTCCACGTTGAATGTCAAGATGCCATTCGTGTTGATCTGCAAGAGAGCGCAAGAGTGAGTGAAGCGTCAAGTAGGGTTGCTTGGCGTGAAGAGGGTGCTCGAGAACGAAGTGCATATGGCGTAGGACGCATCAATTAGCCAAGTGAAGTGTGTGAAGTGCCAACAGGCCACTTAACAGTTCTTCCAGGCGGAAACTAAACAACAACAAATCATTAACAGAGGCTTCAATGATCATTAGTGCCGCCTCCCGATCCCTTGGGGTGCCGCCCTTAATGACTTTCCCTAATTGAGTTCCTTGTCGGCATCGGCATCCGCCGCAACTTGCAGCTAAAATTAACACAATCTGAAGCCGCCGCCGACACTCTCCAGCTGCGTTTCGACTGCAACTCCCTCTTCCTCTCCCCCTCCCGCTCTTTTCCTGTCCCTCCCTTCTTTCTGTCTGTTTGAAATTCCAATTGCCAACTCCTTTTCTGCTCCCATTTCCCAACTCGGCAGTGCATAAATCTCAAAAATGCTGCATATTTGCCTAAATAAACAAGCTCAAGAAATCTGAAATTCCGCACTCTGATATCGGAATTCAATTCGAATTCTGGAACTGGAACACAGGTGTTTGAATATGCCACAGCATAAATCAATTTGCACCAATTTACCACGTCGGGGCATTCTCAGCGGGCTGGGCATGTGTGTGGAAACATATTTGCCATATTGCCAGATAGAAATTAATTAATTATCTGTATATTTGTTTGGAATATGGTGAAAAAGTATTGTATTTAGACTGTTTTGCTAAGGCTAATTGAAAAGAAATTATGGTTTAAAGTAAATTCCCCGATTTATTGAAATAAATATTTTACGCACGGTTTCACTGCTAGTTGGTGATCGAAAGAAGATTTCAAGGATATTGATAAAACAATCAGATTATTATAAAAATATGCAAATAAATATTTTTTGTATATTACTAATAATCGTTATTGATAAATATGTTGAGGACATTATTTAAAGTAGAAAAGATTAATTGAAAGTATAATATTATTTATATTTCGGACTCTGTATTTACACATATGCAAAGCTTATTGTTTGTATTATTATTTTAATATATTTAGTTCCAAAATTTCCTCGTATTCAATTGAGATGCCGAGCTCTATTTTAAAACAAACTAACCCTGTAACCCCAATTCCGACATTTCCAAAATTTATTTATCTTTGTCATTTCAATCGACTTCTTCAGATTTGACACATCTATATATAGACGAGTGTATAAACATCGATGGGTTCAACGATAATTAAACTGAGTAATGCCTTTTAGCTGGAAACAACGAAGCGTCTTTGCCTGTGAGAATTTGTTGTTCGGAACAATTTATGCATTTCTATGGCCATAATATCGTATAATGCCACACATTTTGTGCCGCGTGCTATTTTTCGACGTCAGACACATAAATTTAGTTAATTAACTAACAAAAATAGGCTACACTCTCGTCGCAGCGCCTTGCTAAGAGCGATCATAATTTTCTTGTTGTTCTGAGAAAAAATTTCAAAAATACATGTATGACATGACAGATCGTAGGGGGCTGGACTAGTTGATATGCTGTAATCCTTTTTCAAGATGGTAAAGGAGTATTGAAAATAATTCTATTGATTGAAACTTGATGGAAACGAGAAAACGTTAGGATAGATGTTCAGAATTTTCACTAGAGGTTTTATTTTAAGTGTTGTATGTATATCAATATATAATATACTGAATTAGTTTTCTGTTGCATATCTGAGTATATTTTAAATATTATTATAATATAATACCAAAAATAATAAATAAGAAAATGGGTATACAACAAAGAGTGCAACTACAGCTAAATTATTTATCTCAAAATCAACAATTAGCTCAATCGTTTCCAACATACCTCCCCCCTTGAGCAGTGTGTTTTTTACAGGGTATATCGAAAAAAGGCGGCTAAAAGTTTGGGCGTCTGCCAAGGCGGCATAGCGACACGCAGCACATCAATGGGTTGACTTTTCGGCTATTTACGAGAATTCTGCCGCATGGACCACCCCCCTAGTGGTTCGGTATTCGGGTTGAGTGCGTGCGAATTGGTTTCGCGCTGCTTTGTCTCGTAAAACTATCTCAAAGATAGATTCCGTAGTGCCCCAGCAACATTGGATGATTACACAGCTTTTGTGTGTGTCGACATCATTTCGGTTGTCATCTTTTGCCGAAAATTATTGTCGATTTCTGATGTTCTATTCGACCTATTAATAAACTCCCGCACACACTCACACACACCCCGAATACACACACACACACACAGATAGAGGGGCAGCTTGCAACTCGTATTGGACTAAGCAACTATTTGTATAATGTCGATTGACATGTCGTGTTATCAGCTGCGCTTATCATCGCGTCCAGCGAATGCAAATTTCATTCAGCGCAAATTCTGTAGCTACTTTGTTGTCGCATCTATCAGATACTCGGTCTATATGTACTACAAATGTTACTTACAAAGATCTTGTCGTACTTCTCGCCATAGAAGGCAATGGGTGGCTCCAGTTGCAGCAGCGCCTGCTCGCTGTTGCCCTTGGCCAGGAACTGTTGGCTCCCGCTGCCCTCGACGTACTCGTACAGCTCGTTGGAGCGCAGGGTGTCCAGGTAGTGCTCGTATTGGCCACTGACCAGGTTAGCTGCCACTAGCAGCAGCATCACCGAAGCCAGCACCTTCTGGCTGATTGTTTTCATTGTAAATTGAGTTTTTATTGTAACTTTTCTTTCTGATTTCTTTCGATTTCTCTCTAGTTTCCTTGTTTGATGTTTTCTTCTGCTCTGCGATGTTTCACAATTTCGCCAGCAACATCTTCACAAGCACACTCACAATTTATACACACACACACACGTAAACACGGGCGTGCGATCACTCTAAGCACTTGGCCAACACTTGGCCTGGCCACTCGATCCAAAAATATCGGATTTATAAATAAAATTCTTGGGCAGCAAATATGCCTGTGTATCTGGTCTATAGGTAAAGTTTTTTGGAACAGAGTCTTGGAAGCGGCGACACGAAACGCCTTCCTGACTGACTGTTCGCCTGTCTGTCTTGCTTCTCCTCTGTGGATTCGAAATCTTCTGCCGCACGAGCAAAACGAACCGCACGCGCTGCCAACAATTTCTTGACTGAATCGCAGCTCTGATCACTTCGATGCTCTTCGGCTCGGTACGGTTCGGTTCGTCCGACCGTTACAAAGAACAGACGTCTGTGTGTGTGTAAGTGTGCGAGTGTGGAATGTATTTGCTGGAGTCTGCAGGCGAACGGGAATAGCATCCACTTGTGAATGCAGAATGCATTCACGCCACATGGCATCCAATGCAGTTGCTCAACAGAGAGCGAAAGTGATCAGGCGAAAGAGAGAGAAAGTGAGAGAGTGAGTGAGAGAGGGTGAGCGTGGGATCATAGCCAGATAGTAGCAGAGAGAACTGAGGCAAATGGACAGCAGATATTTGGATTTGCTTATTTATTTATGACAATTCGCTGTCGTTGTTGACATTTACGATCCACACGCATTAAGAACGGAAACAATTTTGCAAAGATCTTGTACATTTCGGGAAAGTTTTGAAATGGAATGGGGAAACAACTTAAGAGGAAGTTGGAATGGTAATGTAGGATAATTTTTTAAATTCTAAATGCGTTTGAAGCATTTTAATTGTTGTTTGCTCTGTAAATCCAACCACATGTCGATATTATAAGGCAATATAAGAATAATACATTTGAATTAAAATGAATTTCTATATTGCATTAGTTCTTCAACATAAAATTAAATTGATTCATGTAAAACGCGGAGAAAGGGGCAATTAGTTGCGGTATAAGTGTTTCATTCATTGAATATATGTATATATTTTATATAATATATAGTGAATCGAACTGTGTATAGGTATTTACCTAAATGTGCATAAGAAAATGAATTAACAATGCACATATTCTAATTGGTTGTTAAAGAGATGTTTATTTATTATTATTATAATAATATTAAGAAGGTTTTACAATACAAAAACAAGAAAGTTTTTAACTTAACATGTTTAATTTATGGATAAACATAAGTAATATGAAAGTTGTTAAGCTGAGAAACAGACATGTAGTCGAGCACATCGACGTTTGTTAATGCCTTATATGTCTCCTTCTGTATATTCAAAGTATCAATATCATCAAGAAATCTTTTCCTTTTCTGTGTTTCTTACTTTTGCAATGGGTCTTTGGGTCTAGCTATTGAACGCGTCTAAAAAGTGAAAAATTGCTGTTTTATCTCAACTTGTCATATATGTAAGTACTATAATATAATATAGGTACTCGTTGCATTGTAGCTTGTTTGTACTTAAAAATACGCCAACTAACTTCGCAATAAGGAATCATATTCTATATTTTGCTATATAATATCTTTAGAATTTACTTTTTTATTTAAAATTGCCTTTATCTTTCCCACTTTCCACTTACAACAACGAAGATCATTCATATACTATATTATGAAAGAACTAGTTGAAGATCTAAGCAACGACTTGCTTACGTCATAATGTTCCAACTCTGTATAGTATGTATCAGTAAGACCGCAACATATGTTTGTCCCAGTGCAGTTTGTGTTCTGGGGCCCAGTAACACGTAGGCTTGCCCAATATTCGAGGTGTGTTTGCTCCACAATAGCCACAAGAAAGACAGAGGAGGTGGAGGGGGTATGAAGGTGGTGTACTAGGGCGACCTCAAAAAGAAATCAAAACAAGCCACATGGATGCGCCTGGTTGCTTAGGCGCGTTCCAATTCCTCAGAAATGAACTTCAGGCGGGCACGTGCCGCTTGATTGCTCTTTGCTGCCACGTTGCCACATGCAGGCCATGCCACCATGAAGCGCCGCAGTTGCAACTCCACACACTGCAACCCCCTTCCGTGCCGTAGCTCCGGTGCAGTCAAAAATAAACAAATGGGAACTTCTGAGGCAGCGACGCAGCGTCTGCGCCTTGACTGATGAGCTGTGTCTTCTGGGATCGCACTACTCGTATCGCTGCGATATTTATGATGTATTTCTCGGTTAATTAGTTGCAGCTGGGAATGGGCAACGGGAAAGGGAATCAGTTGGGCGAGCTGCGCTTCCGCATTTGTCTTACATCAGTCGCATGTCCAACTCCAACTCCAAATCCATTTCTCTTTCACTCCTGGCTATATTTGGAAGCAAGGCGCGTCTGTGTCGCGCAGCTACATATATGGAATACTATGTGCCGCTTGATCGGTGATGGATGGACGCCCTTTCATCATTAATCTTGGCCGGGAGTCGCACACGTGAAAATGCAATGCGTTCCAGGAACTGGAGCAGAACCACTCAGCTGCTCTCGAGTCTCCGTCAGACATCCCTCGTGCAGCCCACACCCATTTGGATCATCGTCGGAGTCTGAGCTATTTCGACTGAATAATTAAAAGCTGAAATTAAGCTCGTAATTAAAAGTCATTAAATGTTCCGTCTAATTAGCTGCTCAGTCCCATGGGCAGGCGGTATAAAAGACCCTGGCATTGGCATTGGCTAAAGAACATATAGAAACGTTATGCCAACACTTTGGATTTGGCTGCTCTTGTTGGGTTCATCGCTGGCCAAGCCCAAACTGGACGAGGATTGTGAACTGAATGCAGCGGATACTATGGTAGGAGATTGTAGATTGGACTTCTTTGAATTATACTTATATATATATATGTATTCTATATATATTCAATATATATCTTCTATGCCTTGCAGCACGACTTCTGCTGTGAGTTGCACGACGAATCGTCGGAATACATCGAGTGTCAGAGCAAATGGCATAAGAAGATTTACCCCACAAATGATAAACAGGAACAGGTTTATATGTTTGTGAGTAGACAAGCCCGGGAAACACTACATACGGAATCTAACAAGATCAAATGAAGCTGTAGTTCTTAATCATTTAAAATGTGATCTCCTCTTTGCAGTGCACAGCTGAATGCACCTTCAATAGCACCGAATTTCTGGGCAGCGATCGCAAGTCGCTGAATCTAAAGCAAGTGCGGGATCACTTAGATTATGTATTGGACAAGGAGCAGGATGTGGAGCAGCTCTATCAGACTTACGTCAAGTGCGACAAGCACGGTAGGAGCACGAAGATTAATACTAACTGAAACCTCAATCATATTGCCTGCTGATCCGTTCCAGCTCTGGATCTGCTCGGACACAAGGGCGTCATAGCAATAGCCAAGCGCATGAATCGCTACAACTGTCATCCGTATCCGGGGCTGGTGCTGGAGTGTGTAACCAACGAAATGACAATCAACTGCCCCACGGAGAGCTTCCACAACACGGCGCAGTGCAAGGTGACGCGTGATTATCTGTTGGCTTGCATGGACTACCTGAAATACAAACAGTAAGGGCAATCAACTCCGTTTGCTGGTGGGATGTGCAACTAGTTGCAAGCTTTATTGTGGCGCCACGTGCAGGCTACAGGTGTAATAAACTTATTGCAAGTGAACTATATCTTCTGCTGATCCGGCGACGGGCGTCGTGTGGTGTGTGATCCGCCCTTGGGCTGAGGCTCTGCGGCAACAGGCAACTGGGGACCGGCAAAAAGTGCCAGCAGGCCAAAAAGCAGCAGCAAATCGAAAAGCTTCATTGTGACAACTGACAACATGCTGCAGCTGGAGCAGCGCGCTTATATAGCACCCGTAATGTGGATAAAGATCAGCAGCGCACTTGCAATTTGTCAAAGCCCGGAAACGTTTAGCTGTAGCTGCCCCATAAATCGACTCTGGTTGCCTGTTGCCGAGCTGAGTTATTGCTTTCTCGTTGCATCGGTACAAGTTAAATTACGCTAGAGACCTAAAGATACTTTGTGCTAGCACTGCTTCACCAGATCTCCCTCCAGTTGCAGTGCGTCACATTTTTTCAGTTGCTTGCCGAAGCGTTTGTCGAACTTTTTGGCTTGTTTCTCGCTAAGCTCCGTCAGGGCGAGATGCTTTGTATACTTCTTGAGGAGTTTCTTCTTTAGCTTTTCCTGAAAGATGCCGTCGGGCTGTTTGGACACCAGTTTTATTAGCTGAGCAGCCCAATCGAATTCGCTGGTTTCCTCAGCGACAGCGTGTCCATTCTCTGCCGCTTCTCCGTTCTCCAGTTTCGACTTTTTCTTTGGAGGCGCATCAGCTTCCGCATCTCCGTCGTCGTTTCCCTCTTTCTCTTTCGTCTTCTCCTTGGCGACTCCATTAGTTTCAGCCTGTTTGGCTGCCTTGGCAGCCGCCAGCTCAGCCTGCTTGGCCTCCTTCATTTTGTTCAGCTCCTTCTCGAGTATCTCCCAGACCTGGGATGCCTGCTGGCGGGGCATGCGCATGCAATTCCCCACGAAGTTCTCGAACTTGGCGCGTTTACGAGGCACATTGTCTACACTCTGCAGGCGCTGGAACGCATTGCGCAGGGGCGGCGTCAACTCGTACTCACTGCTGTCGAGAATGGCACGTATGATGTCCATCCAGCTCTCCTGCTTTTGTGCGTTCTTGTTCTTGGGCTCCTTGGGCACAAAGTTTTGATTGGAATATTTCTGCGCCTCCGATATGCACTTGATGTGAGCGACATACTCCTCGTCGTAGAAGTCTTTCAGGCAGTCCATGCAGGAGACGTTCTTAGTCTTGCCACGGCATCGTTGCTGGTAGTGCTTTTCCACGGCGGGTTTCTTTATGGATTCGCCGCAAATGTTGCATGTAAAGAATACCATCTCGTCGAGAATTAAAGCCGGTTGGAATGACAAGAGTTCCACGTGCGTGCTCTGGCTTTATTTACGTATATCGTTTGCCCATCGCTTATCGATAACTGCAATGTGAGTGGCGTTCGCTAGGCCTCCACAGTTGTGGTACTGTTGAGTTTACCATGCACCACTAAGCATCGAACAGCGGAATCTACTCATTTGATGCAATGCGGACTGGGACCCCTGAACACGAAGTTGTTTCACGAGTGAGCGATGTGCACGGGTATTTATTTTTGCAAATATTATTATTTTGAAATACTTTAAAATGGCAAAAAGAAAGTAAATTATACAGAATGGCACAGGCCTCGCTTAATACAAAGCCATCCCATCTCTTCGCCAACCTTGGTAACCGAGGTTTGCGAAGAGATAGAATGGCTTTGTTTTAAACGAGGTCTACGTGCCATTTTATAGAATTTACTTTCTTTTTTTCCATTATAAAGTATTTCAAAATAATAATATCTACAAAAATAATAATTTTCTAGTGTGAATCTACTAACGGCTAACTGAGAACTGATGAATGTTTCGACCTAAGATTTCATCTATACCTTCAATGTCAAGTGCTACTTGGATCGACAAAAAACTAGAGCAATTGTCGCACGCACTCGACAGTAAGAAGAAATATAGAGAAAACGTAAATATTTCAAGAAACTAAGTAAATGTGAAAACCAGAAAATTGTATTTTTTATATAAATCGAATTGCAAAATTAAATATTTGATTTGCGAGGTCGGTGGGCATTCGAAATAAACTTAATTAGCGTAAAGTATACAAAAGCCTTCTTGCCAAATTTGGTATCTCTAGCTTTAATAATAACTGAGATCTGTGTGTTCACACAGACAGAAGGACATCGGGACAGCTTTTTATTTACGGGGGCGGTGGCCGTGGCACCTAACATATGAAATAAACTTGATCAGCTTATAGTACACAGGAGTCTTCCTGCCAAATTTGGTAACTTAAGCTTTTATAATAGCTGAGATCTGTGTGTTCACACAGACAGACGGATAAACGGACAGACAGACAGAAATGGCTCAATTGACTCGGCTTGTGATCCTGAGCAAGAATATACCATATGTATGTACTTTATGGGGTCTCCGACGCCTCCTTTTACCTGTTACATACATTTGCACAAAGTTGGTATGTGGCTAATTTTATTTAGTAAATACATATTGATGTATTCCGAATTTTTTAGTTCTGGCTTATAAATTTTCTCAAATTTTGTACAAACATAAACAAAAAAAATTATAGTTGTTGCACAACTTTTTTTCAATTATTATTATTATTTTTTTTCAATTTTTATTATAAATTTGATATACAAATTAGATTAGAAGTATGAATATTTAATCTATCTACTCAATAAATTATAAATGCACATGTTTTCAGATGTTAAAAGGTATTGCCGTCAAATAACTATTTTTGCCCACTGTGTCTCAGTCTCTTGGCTCTCGACGCTGAAACAGAAAATTGACGTCAGTTGGCCGAAGCATTTGCCTGTTGTCAAACTTAACAAGCAACGCACTCGTTCGCTCACTCGTGAAACACTTCGAGTTCAGGGGTCCCAGTCTTCGCATTGCATCAAATGAGTAGATTCCGCTGTTTGAGTACTCTATATGTTCGATGCTTAGTGCATGCACTTAGCTAGGTTTCCAAACCAAAAATTGATAGCAGTTTCGATATTATTACATAGCAACTAGCTTTTGTTTGACTACAGGTGAGTTATATTTCGTTTTGCCATCACTAGTAGCGCCCCACAGCTGATGCACGCACGCTTAATGACGGCTATGTTCCAGTCTGTGGCGAAATTTCAACGTTATACATCGCATGAAATACTACGTCCGGTGACCCGACACATCATCAGGATGAGCAGCACTTGTTTACCAAGTGCCAAGGATGAGCTACCATTCGTCAAATATGAGCGACAGCCAAACGAGCTGCGCAAGAAGTTGTCTTCCGTGGTGCCGGGCTCAGTGAATCTTCAGGTACTGGGCGCCGGCACCAATGGATCACCCAAGGCTGTTTACCTGTTCACGGATCAATCACGTTACCTCTTTAACTGTGGCGAGGGCACACAGCGGCTGGCACACGAGCACAAGACACGTTTGTCGCGTCTGGAGCAGATTTTCGTGACACGCAACACGTGGGCATCGGTGGGAGGTCTACCTGGCTTGCTACTGACTATACAGGATGCCGGAGTACGGAACTTGGGACTGCACGGACCGCCTCACCTGGACACAATGCTGCAGAGCATGCGTCGCTTTGTGGTGCTCAAGAATCTGCAGATGCAGACGATAAACTGCACGCAAGAGGACCACTTCGAGGACTCCATACTGAGTGTGCAGTCGGTGGTGCTGCGCAGCGAACAGCAGCCACAGCTGCCAGTGATCAGCTATATATGTAAGCTCAAGCCCCGTCCAGGTGCACTCAATCTCGTCAAGTGTGTGGAGGCGGGTCTGAAGCCCGGTCCGCTGCTGGGCCAACTCAAAAACGGACAGGACGTGACGTTGCCCTGTGGCAAAGTGGTGCGCTCCGAGGATGTCACGGAACCGGGCGAAACAGCGCTTTCTTTTGTGTTCCTTGATGTGCCCAGCGAGGATTACTTGCCCGCGTTGCAGGCTCAATCACAACAATACAAGCAGCTGGCAGCTTCTGCACTTACCGAGGTGGCAGTGGTGGTTCACTTCACTCCCTACGAGCTGACGTCGCATGCAGACTATCGCAGCTTTGTGGACGAGAACTTTTCCCCATGCACGAAGCACATCTACCTCGGCTCGCCACTGCATCCCTTCTCCGGGTATGAGGCCACACACCGTATTCAGTATCAGCTGCATCAGCTGTCGCCCAAAGTGTTTCCCTTGCTGGGGGAGTCGAAGGAACTGCAGCAGAGCTGCCCAAGCACAAATCTCAGTCACAGTCTAAAGAAAACCAAACTGGAGGAAATTAATGGCGAGCAGAGAGAGCAAGTAACGGAGGTGGATCAACAGAATAATAAAGTAAAGGAACCGGAGAAGAGCATTGGCTCCATGACGACTTTCCACTTGCGACCCAAGAAAGGTGAGTTAAAAAGATCCTTATCTGTTCAATCTTAGTTCATCCTGTTCCATTGTTTTCAGGATTGGATCGCACACTGGAAGCCAAAGTGACGCCCGAGGAGTACGTCAAAGAGACGCACGCAGTGCCAGGATTCACAGAGCTGCTCGCACAGCTCAAGAATGAAACAGAGCACATAAAAACCTCTTCGGACAACAGCTATCCCCGCATAATATTCCTCGGCACTGGCTCGTGCATTCCCAATAAGACGCGCAATGTGAGTTCCATTCTCCTGCAGACCGCGGCCGATGCCTTTATGCTGCTCGACTGCGGGGAGGGAAGCTATGGCCAGATTGTGCGCTTCTACGGGCGTGAACGTGCGCCTGAGGTAATGCGTCAGCTGCAGGCCATATATGTCTCCCATGTGCATGCGGATCATCACATTGGACTGATTGGATTGCTGCGCGAACGTCAGCGACTGCAGCCGGAGAAGCCGCTGCTGTTGCTGATGCCACGTCAGATGCAACCTTGGCTGCAGTTTTACGATCAGCAAATCGAGCCCATTGCGGATGCCTACGAGCTGGTGACCAATGGTGAACTGCTGGAGACACCGCTCTCGGATGAGAGGGTGCAAAGTCTGGGCATAGCCTCGATTGGTACCTGCCTGGTGCGGCATTGTCCCAATGCCTTCGGTGTGAGTGTAACGCTGCAGGCCGAGCACGAGGGGGAGCCCATCAAGGTGACCTACAGCGGCGACACCATGCCCTGTGCGGATCTTGTTGAGCTGGGACGCAACTCAACGGTGCTGATACACGAGGCCACCATGGAGGATGACCTGGAAGAGGAGGCGCGCCTCAAGACGCACAGCACCATCTCGCAGGCCATTCAACAGGGACGCGAGATGCAGGCGAAGCACACCATTCTCACACACTTCTCGCAGCGCTACGCCAAGTGTCCGCGGCTGCCAAGCAGCGAGGATATGCAGAGCGTGGCCATTGCCTTCGACAACATGGAGGTCACTGTGGAGGATCTGCCGCACTATCATAAGCTCTATCCGGCACTGCTGGGCATGTACGCCGAGTACACAGAGGAGCTGGAGCAGCGTGCTGTCAAGCGGGAGCTCAAGCAGGAGAGGAAACGGAAGTTGGCCAAAACGTGATGATGTCGTGCCCTCCCCTCCTCCCCCTCAGCCCTTTGCCTTGTTAACCCTAAGCTGAATGTTATTTACAATAAAAATGAAATTGTATTTTCAAATTGAAGAACGACTCTTTGTTGTTTTTGGTGTTTTTTGTTGTTGTTTACTTTATTTACTTAATACGCATTCGCTTGCAACAGGTGTCTGTGAGAATTACAAATGGTTTGCGGCTGTTTTGCTGTTTAGTTCTCGAATATTATTCAGTATTCAGATAAATGTAGAATTATTCGCATATTAATTTATTAGGGGGCACTTGGATCATTACTCATATTATATTATTATTATTATCATAAGCATTCTCTGTCAATAAACATTTAAGGCACTTGGTGTTCAACGGTTTCATTCATGGCGCGTTCTCAGCTCATCCCTAAAACCTTCTCCATATTTCGTCTGTTTATCTTTCTTTTTTTCTTTTTTGGAAATTAGCTGTGACTAGTTAAAATTAGTAGGTAAACGAAAATAATATATGGTATAAAATATCGAGGCTTGATATTTGGTGGCTGTGTATGTGTGTTGTGTACGTGTGTGAGGGGGTGTGGGTGGTACAAACTTCTGGTTAATATTTTGTTCTTTTATAAATAAACATAATTTCAACATTTCTTTAAAAATAAATAAATAGTTGTACATTATTTAAATTAAAGAGAAACATATCGGCAAATTAAGCAGCGCTTTTTCTTTTTCTTTTTGTTTTTTTGTTTTTCATTTTGCTTTAACAATTGAAATTGCAATGTTAAATCATAATTTGCATAAATATAGTTTATGATTGCTTGGGCTGCCTTGGCTGCGGTTAAGAGTTATTAGACTACAAATTCATTAAGATTAGAGATGAACATTTTTTATAGTTTTTCTGTTTTTCTTTTCATTTTCATTGCAACAAATATCGTAACGGTCTTCAGGCCACTCTCGACGAGCTTCTCTAGGCACGCTCCACGTAGTTGCCGGGGAATGTGCCAAAGCAGCCCGTGCGCTGTGAGGTGCCCACGAACCAACCATCATCGCATTTCTCCAGCACGTGCACCAGATCCCCCTCGAAGATCTCCAGCTCATCGGAATTCTGTGGTCGGTATTTGTAGAGGGCGCGATAACTGCAAGGCGATAAGGTAGAGGAATGAGTGAAAGTAGTGTATTATAAATGAAGAGGTAGAAGTTGTTGTATAAGGAGAAATAGTAGAAGTAATATTAATAGTAGCAGGAGAAATAGTAGTAGTGCAAGTATCAGTATTAGTAGTAGGAACTAGAACTAATGTATACGAAACAGTAAAAGTAGTAGCAGTAGAGGTAAAAGAAGAGACAGTAAAAAGAGTACAGGAGTAGTAGTAGTACTTTATGCATAGAAAGTAGAAGTATAGTATTAATAGTGGGACGGGTATAGTATAAAGGGATATTTAAGTGTGTAGTGTATAAACGTATTGATAGGGTTTATACTCTACACACTTAAATATCCCCTTATACTATACACGTCCCACTGCTAATACTTCTATCAACTATAAAAGTTGCAACAGGATTAAAACTGTTGTTATAAGTAAAAGTAGAAATCAAAGTAGTTGCCGTAGTAGAACAAATATTTGTAGTATTAACAGTATTACAAGTAGCAACAACTCACGTCACTGGCTCCGAACTGGTGTCCACATGCAGCGCGTCCGTCTTGTGCAGGTTCCTGGAGTCCTTCAAGATTCCGTTCGGAGGCTGCGAGCCGTTCTGTGTCAGCGAGTAGAACTCGTTATTGATATTTGTGCGTAGCGCGTCCAAATTCAAATTTTGACGCAGATTCGTGGTGTTCTGGCTGATGATCGTTGTGGTTCTGGCCGCAATATCCTCGGCTCCAATATCGGTTAGCACCTGAAGATATATGCAAATATTTGGATTATAAAGGGATTGCCAAAAAAGTAGTAACATTTTAGTCTACCTCCACATAGGACACTGGGAAGATGCCCTTGCGATTGGCTATCTTGCCCTCGAACCAGTTGCCATCGACTCGTCGTGTCAGTGTGACCAGTTCACCCTTGTTCAGCGACAGTTCCACACCGGACTGAGCCTGGAAGTTGTACTTGGCACGCGCTTGACCCTCCGAGGGTCGCTTAGAAGGTGTGCGGGCGCCATCGCGGCTCACAACCTGTGCAGCAGAAGGAAAACTTAAGTATCACAGTGTATTAACTTTCAAAGAAGTCGAACTCACCTCGATATAGCTGGCAGGCAGCAGACCGATCATGGCATTGTGCTCACCCTCATACCAATTGGGATCGATCTGTCGCCTTATGTAGATGGTGTCGCCCTTGCGGAACGAGAGTTCCCTGCAGATAAAAGAGTCGCAGTTAAATATCATTGAGTTGCCCTTATTGGTGTCAGTTGCACTCACTTCGAGCTCTGTCCCTGGAAATTGAAGAGTGCCCTGGCCACAGTCTTGGGCCCCACCAGCGACTTGAGGGTCACGTCTGTGGGGAAGTCATCGTAGCGATTGAGGGCGATGGGCGACTTCTGTGAGGGCGTAAAGTTGTCGGTGTGCCTGCGCGAATTCATGTCCTGCAGCTCCTGTAGATACTTGCGTCTGCGCTCCTCCTGATACCTCTTCTGCATATGCTCCGCTTGTCGTATGGCTAGTTCCTCTTCCGACACGTTCTGCTTGTACTCATGCCTCACCGGGGTCTTGAACTGGATATTTACGTCTGTGTCATAATAACAATTTGGAGATTCTATATATATTCATATACCATACACAGTTTGGGGGCGTGGTAAAGAGAGATGAAGCAATGGCCAAGTAGCAATAGCCAAAAACGCAAAAGTCTGTGGTGTCTATTGGTTCTCCCCCCTCAGAGTATTGACTGAGATATACCCTGCGCAATTATATCTGGCATAACATTGATCTTCAGCTTTGAAATTTACAGTACCAAAAAAATGAATCTTAGAACATTTCTGTACCAAATTTCAGAGCTGCAGCTCACACTTATATTTATATTTTTAAGTTTTTACGACATTATTTATGACAATTTGTATATATATTTTTTAAACATGACTGCAGCAACATCATGATAGCCTTTTAACCCTCTTTTTGAATAGATGCAGAGTATACAGGGTATAATGTGTTGTTGACACTAGAAGAACAACAACAAATAGCCGTGGGGCCGCAGGGCACTTGTAAGACGAGCTAACCGCAGAATTCTCAGCGCAGTTATGAAACCAAAGACCTGCGCTGCCTTCGCTCTTATCTGTATCAGTAACCGTAGTGTTGTTTCTGTATCTGTAACTGTAACTGTCTGTCTGTGCATCTGTAGATGTAGCCGTGTATTTGTAGTTGTAGCTTGAGCAGCTGTGGCTCGAGTCTGCCAATTGGTAAGCAAATAAACAACGTTCGCTCGCACGCCTCGCTAAGCAGATAGATCGGAGATAACCTCCACAGCGAGAGATAGAGAGGGAGAGAGAGAGAGTGGGGAGGGAGTGGCAAAAGAATAAGGCCTGAGAGCGACTCGTTTGCTATTTGAAAATTGAATTAACATTTCTCATTGTATCGAAAATGAGCCGCAATTGAAGTTAATGTTTCCCTGCCAACTAAACGCGGCGCTCAATTGAGGCAAAGTGGTGCGAAATGGGCGTGTCTCGAGTGGGTGGGCCAACGGAGAGAGAGGTAATTGAAATTGACTCATTGTTTCCAGCGATTACTCAAGAGGTAATAACGAGGCTCATCAGACAGATCGGTCAGCAGATTAGACTCGCAACGCATTACAAAATGGGAATAGATAAGAGAACGGGGAGGGTTGCATTTAATAGATACAACAAGTGAAGTATACCCCAACTTGTTAGCCAACTGCAGGGTATTTTCAGCAGTCATGTAAACAAGTCTTCGGCTTGTGTACCCTTAGAAGTGCTGCAAAGGTGCTAAAAACCCCAAGGCCTGAGGTAATTTCACGTAAACATAATTTAAGATGCGACCAAAGCGAAACCAACCTCGAAAACCTCATCTTACTCGGCTGATTTACGAGTCTGGCCAGATGATAAAACTCCCGAGTTAAGCATCTGTGGCGACCTTTGAGATAAACTATAAGTTATTTGCATAGAGCCACAGCCAGTTTAAATATTCACGAGCCAGTCTAGTCACCCAGTGAGAATGAGATGAGAATGTCAGTTGAGCAATTAGAAATCTAGCCAAGTTACACAAATGAATTGTAAACGGAATTGCGCAGCTGATGACAAAGACAAGCCTGCCCCTTCCCCTTCTCTCTTCCCCCTCCCCTCCCCACGTAACCTTCACTTGAATAGAAATATAGAAATTTTTCTTTTGTCAGGGCCAATAACGAATGGAAACCCCATTTGAGGCCGAGCAACTGCTCAAATATTTGTTTGTGTTTGTTTGTTTAAAGACCATAAAGCATAAAGCATAAGACCCACAACAACTACGACAACGACAACACCAACAACAACGGCAAATTAACAACAATTTGTTGTTGGTACAAAAAGCTTAATTGTCACTTGAGAGATTTTCACTTTCACTGTGATTTCTTCTGTGGCGCTGCAATTTGCGGCGTTTTGAAAGTGTTGCCGATTTTCATCTTTCACCACAAGACACACACACATAGACCACGCACACACATACAGCACACACACTCAACCAGTCGAGCCGGCTTTTCCTGCACTTGAATTGCAATTTTCCATATGCTAAGCAGGCGACGTAGTAAATTATAAATTTCATTTCGGTTACGCTTTGGGGCACCTTACTGCTTCCCCCTCTCTATCACTCGTCCCCTCGCCGATTAGTCACACACGCACACACAATCGATCAGAATCAACAACAACAACTATCACCATCAGATAGTGAAGCTCAGCTGATAAAACTAAACACGAAACGAAACGAATCGAAGACCCCTCGACGATCTTTGCACGTACCCAACAACTGCTCAGCAGCACGCGTGGCGCTCGACTGAGACTGAAATCGAAACTGAAACTGAATGAACAGCAGACTGAATGAAAGACTGAGAAATTGACAGACAGAGAGAAGCCAACTGAGAGAACTTCTGCTTGACTTGGAGCTGGAGAAGCTTCGGGATCGTTTCGCATTCTGTTATCGGCTGCGGCGTACTACGAGTGCCGTTTATAGTGTTTGGCGCCCCCAAAAAACGCACGTTTATTCAGATGTTGCTGCACAGTGGGACCAAGCAGCGAAGACTTTGATAAGAGGCGTGTGTGCGTACGTGCGCAATTTGGCAATTTCTCATTATGTTTTTCTTATGTGCTATCAAAGAATGTTAAGTTTAACGAGCATGTTAATTATTTATATACGTTAATTATTTATATATGTATGTATGTGTTGCCATTTTTAATTTGAAACTGTTTCAGTGCTTTATATAGCATGAAGCAATTATATAGACAATGTCACCATTTCCATTCTACTTTATATACTTGCAGAGGGTATATTCATTTTGGCAAGAAGTTTCCACCGACCCCGTAAAGTGTATATATACTAAATCAGCATCATTAAAGAAATCGCACCCTGTCCGTGTGTACATCTGTTGTAATGAGAACTTCTTTCTTAGTCTTAAAACTATCTTGTTGAAACTTGGTACACATGTTACTTATTGCTACACGCTGTGTATAAGTCGGAAAGACCCGGCTCAGCCTGATATATCGTATAGCTGCCATAGAAACTATCGGTGGGTTTTTGTTATTTGTCAAGATATTGCAACCAAATTTACTACACCAGTCTTTTTCTATATATGTATATAATATGCATATTAAATTTAATCAAAATCGGATTACTATAACATATAGCTGACATAGAAACAATCCGTAGAAATGAAGACCAGTTTTAATTTTAGAAATAACTTAACTACTCAGCGCCTATAAAAAGTACACATAATATTGAACATAAACAATATTATTAAATTCTGCACTACTATATATAACTAGTATAAGAACGATCGGAGCATGTAAAAACCTGCAAGGGTATAGAACCTTCTGCATGCTAAAGGTAACCTTCCTTTCTGGTTGTCTATTTCAAATACCCAAGCTACTCTCGTATACGAGTATGATCTCATTATCAGCTGATCTCTATGCAAATCTAAATTACTGCGCCACTGTGTCTCTCTCAGTTGATCCGCCATGGGATCGTTAAACTCATCGGAAAGCTTGTGCCGACTAAGGTGAAGCTTTTTATCACGAGCAACGCCGCAACGTGAGTTGCATGGCAAACAAGCTGCAATGCTCTCTCTCTCTCTTGCTCTCTTCTGTTCTCTCTCTCTCTCTCTTACTCTCTCAGTGCATTTGATAACGAGTTTTTTCGTATTTCGCGTGGAGAAAAACCGTGAGAAAGTGCAAAACAGGAAGGTCGTTCAATCAAATGAGAAAGTAAATTCTCTGGGCGGGCAAACGTTGGAAGGGGGGGCGTGGCAAGCCGAACACTCGCTGCCTGTACTTGGCTTTCTTTCGCTCACAGTGGAAGAGGGGGGGAGGTGGAAGGGGAAGTACTAACTGCAATACTAACTGCCGCTTGGCCGCTGCTGCTGCTGTTGCAGTTGCTGCTGTTGCTGCCACACGAGCAACGGCATTGAGGCACCTATGGCATGACGATTGGCCAGATACGCTTGTCGCTGCGCCGGCGACGGCGTCTGTGGCAGCCCCACAATGTGATAGCTGACGCTCAGCTCAGCTGGCTGCGTCTGTGGCTGCGGCGCCGGTGGCGGCACGAGGGGCGCATAATCAAAGTCACGACGTATCCACAGCAACTTGCCACAGTTGGGCATGTCGCAGACGCTGCGATGCAGTGCGGCAGGAGTCCAGCTGAGGCTGTTGTTGTTGTTGTTGTTGTTGCTGCTGCTGTAGCTCGTGTTGTTGTCGGCGCCACTGCTGAGCGGACGCTGTGGCCAGGCGGCGTTGAAGATGTCGTTCTCGGCGCGTTGCTCATACGACGCATTGTGCAGTCGCTGTCGGCGCCACCAGCGCTGCGCCTGCTGCTGTTGCTGTTGTTGCTGCTGTGTGGTGTCATCTGTCAGCTCTAAATCATTGCAGCTGCTGTGCAGCCTCTGATGCGGCTGTCGCCAGTGCACGCGACTGTTCCGGTGACTGTTGCTGCTGTGGATGTTGCTGTTGTTGTTGTTGCTGTTGCCATGGGGCTGCTGCTGTTGCTGCTGGTGCTGGCCCGCGGCGAAGGTGTTGCTGCGTCGCGGCGCAAGCGTTTGATGTATCATGCTTTGATATAAGTATTTCCCGTATTATTCCGCCGATTCATATGGATAACACATGCATACATACACACACACAGATGTATATGTATGTGCTTTGCACTTGCCACACACTCAGCGTTGCATAATGCGACGAGCAACGAGCGACGCGCGGTGCGTTCTATTTTTGCCACATTTAATTGGGGAAATTGTCGAGCGTTCTCTGACGTTTTTGGCACGGAAAAGTGAAACTAACTGAAACTAACGAAGCGGCCGCGACAGGTAACCAACGTGTCTGTAGCATGCCCCTTGTCCGTGCCACCTCTCCCTCCCTCCCAACGTACTCGTATTGTTTTGTTGCCACGTTTTGGCCATGGCAACGCAGCCGGCTTTGGGGGTGGCTTTCAGTTTCAGACTCGGATTCGGATTCGGCTCGTGCCCTGGCCAGGTGAACAGCTGGACAGGCGGACAGTTGGACAGGTGACGCGTGCTCTGCTCTGCGTAGTACGCGCGCTAAGCGGGTCACTCTGCGCTATTGAAGCTATCGATTAATTTGGTCAACTAATGCCGGCCGCACCTTCAAAATGAAATTGCACCATTTGCGGAAATTTTTTGAGGTAGTAAAAGTGGAAGAAGAAGAAGCAGAAGGAGCAGGAGACGAAGAAGAAGGCGAAGAAGAAAACGGCATTTCATAAAGGTCTTTGAATGCCGAGCAGGGGCGCAACATTTCAAGGGGGGTGACGAGAATTTCGATAGTAATTTGAAGCAAAATTGGATTGCTTTTTCTTTCTTCATGGGGTGGAAACTAATTGCTGAGTGATTTAGATCAATAAAACGATGGGGGGAATAAGTAAAAGAACCTTATTACTCGTAGTTCATTTAGCACAGGAAATAATCGGAGATTCAAGTTTGAACTAAGATTTAAGTTCCGAGCAGCCCCATTCCCTGCTTGGAATATTGCAGTTACAGCGTTTTTACAGCGATCTAGCAATGTTCTAAAATTTAGTACACACTAAAATTTCATTTTATATGTCAGTAGCTATCGCAAAGTTAAGAAATACACTTTAGAAAACTCCTTAATGCGCAATATTCAAATAAATGAAGCAAAGGAGCCCTATCTCAATTTCTATTGTCGTGTTCTAGAATTCAATACACAAGTTATGTAAGTTTTGTTCCTAATTTCTTGACTTGTGCTATATAGCAATGTTCTAAATTTTAGTACACGCAAATCTCTTTTTTTAGACGTCATGTCAGCATAGATTTGATTGTCATAGCTTTTAAAATTATATTAAACATAGATAAGTTCGGTTTTATAGGCCCATATTGTTTCAGTATTGAATTCAATCGTATTTCAATCGATTTTATGCCTCTAATCATGATTACAAATTAAGAAGGTTTAGATATGCATTTGAATATAGTGTATTCAATTGCACTTTCTATCATTATATAGAAATGGTCTTGAGTTTAGTACTGTAGCACTTTAAGGAATATATAACGTAGTTAATCGATCCCAAATGCAATTAATGATCCCGTTTTAGTACAGCAAAAAGCAGAGCGCATTAAGATCATGAAGCCTATCGCAAAACGTTAATCGGTCGATCGAGCAAATCGCTCACTCACCTGCACCTGCAGCTGCCCCTGCGCCCGCATCGAGCTGGTCGCCATTGCTGTAGGGGGCATAGGGCTCATACGATGACTGCGAAGACGCGTAGCTCTTGAGTGGCGGCTGTGGTGGAATTGGAGGCGCGACGGAGCCGGCGGCGCTCGAGTCAAAATCTGCGCCGACAATTTCGAAAGTAAATGAAACCAATTAGGATGTGGTGGAGGGGAGTAGGATAGAGTAGCAGGAAAGGGTTTAGAGAGGGTGTGGCAAGAAGCCCCCATCTCCCAAGAACCAAGCGGCAAATACTACGAGCAACTGAAGCAAAGTATGATAGGTTGAACTGATTGGTAAACCCTCTATTGACACACCCACTGCTCACGGCACGAAGAGACGAGGAGAAGTACCTTGCTGAGAAATACCTAGCTAGAAGTACCTAGCTGAGTAGTAGCTGGCTGAGGAGTACCCAGCTTAAGAGTACCCTAGTAAGGTAGTGCCTTAGCTAGGCAGTACCTTAGCTGGGTAGTACCTTAGCTGGGTAGTACCTTAGCTGAGCTGGGCAGTACCTTAGCTGGGTAGTACCTTAGCTGAGCTGGGCAGTACCTTAGCTGGGCAGTACCTTAGCTGAGCTGGGCAGTACCTTAGCTGGGCAGTACCTTAGCTGGGCAGTACCTTAGCTGGGCTGGGCAGTACCTTAGCTGAGCTGGGCAGTACCTTAGCTGGGCAGTACCTTAGCTGAGCTGGGCAGTACCTTAGCTGGGCAGTACCTTAGCTGTGCTGGGCAGTACCTTAGCTGGGCAGTACCTTAGCTGTGCTGGGCAGTACCTTAGCTGGGCAGTACCTTAGCTGGGCAGTACCTTAGCTGAGCTGGGCAGTACCTTAGCTGGGCAGTACCTTAGCTGGGCAGTACCTTAGCTAGGCAGTACCTTAGCTGGGCAGTACCTTAGCTGGGCAGTACCTCAGCTGGGCAGTACCTTAGCTGGGCAGTACCTTAGCTGGCAGTACCTTAGCTGGGCAGTACCTTATCTGAGCAGTACCCAGCAGTACCTTCATTACCTTTAAATGTGACCGCCATGCTGCGCTTGAGGCGCTCCAAGGTGGTGCTAGGAGTACCTGAACCACGTGCCACAGCTCCACTGCTGGCAGCGTCGGCACCTTCGGGCACATAGCGTGCCTTGGGGCGATGCATCTGCGGATCGAACTTCTGATTGGCGAATATGTCGTCGTAATTACGGCGTAGTGATTGGGTCAGCTGGCCAGACTGCTGGTGACGCTGCGACTTGACCGGACGCGGTGGCGAGGTGGAGCTGGCACGTTGTGTTGCTGCAGCGCTGCGCTGTGGCTTCTTGGGCAGTGCCGGTGTGCGCTGTGGATGCTTGTGGGCCACCCAGTCGCCGCTCAAGTGAGGCGAGATGTCGTGCACATCGCGTAGATCCGCCAACGAGGTGGACAAGTAGCGCTGCTGTGGCTGTGCTGGCTCCGGCGACTCGTAGCGACTGCGCAGACTCTGGACGTGGCCGCAGCTGTTGCTGCTGTGGCTGCGCGTCGGACTGGCTCGTGGCAGCGGCAGCAGCAGTTCCCGCTTCAGTGCCGCCGTCTTGCTGATGATGTCGATGTGCGGCATGAGGAGGCCACGCTGCCGGCGACGTCCGCGCTCTGGCGAGGGCGTGGCTGCCCGTTGCAGCTCGAACTTGTGCGTCAACTGGCTGACATCCTCCTGCTTGTGCAGCTGCTGCTCTGCTTGAGGTTCCGGTTCCAACTTCGGCAATGCCTCCGTAGCATTGCTCAGGGCGTCTTTTGATCCTGCATTAAATTCAGGATCGCTGCGCGCCTTCCGCAGCGAACTAAGCCCAAAAAAATCACGCCGTTCATTGGACTGTTCCCGCTGGATGCTCTCGAACTTCTGCTTGATCTTCTGCACCTCGCCAGTGTAGACGCGCTGCAGGTACGAGCTGGAGCAGGCCGACACCTGCGACTGCGGCGACAGGCTGCGCGATCTGTAGTAGGCGTCGTAGAGCTCAATGCTGCCATCGGCTGAACCAGGCTCGTATCTGAGCAGCTCGTGTTGCTCCTCTCGCGGATCGTCGTGCTCCTGATCCTGCTGCTGCTGCTGCAGTGCTTCGTGGCCATCGGGCGGACGATCGGGTGGGCTGTGCAAATGAAAATTTACCCTGGCCGAAGGACGTTCGCCAAAGACGCCGCTCAGATCGGTCAGCGAGTTGCTCAGCTCGGTGTGGATGAGCTGACTGTGCCGGGCCTGCTGACGTGCCTGCATGTTCTGCTCGATGAGGCGCATCACCTCGGCCTCGTCGGGCGAGCTGTCCTCGCGTGCGTGGTAAATGGTCTTTGCCGGCTCCTCGAACTGCCGATCCTCAAAGTACTGAATCTTCTGGTTGATGGGATTCTCCTTCGACTCCTCCTGCTGCTGTTGTGGCTCCGCCTTGGCTTGCTTGGCCTCTGCTTTGGGCTTGGGACGTGGCGGCACCTCTGGCGGCTTGACGAGTGTCAGCTCTGCATTCTTTGCCGCAATTGCTCCGCGTGTCTCCCTGGCCACCACCACCGGCGATTGGCTGCGTGTGGCACGTGGCAATGTCTGTGGCTGCTGCTGTTCCTCCCGCTTGCGCAGCACCGGACCCAGCAGCTGCTCCTTGCTGATGCTCGAGTTGCAGCGCACCTTGAGGGTGTTGGCGTGGCTGCTCGGCTTGGAGCCCTTCTCCACGGTGACCACGTAGTGCTCCTCCACGCCGGGCTTGCGATTGCCCGCATAGATCTCAGTCAGCTGCTGGGTGATCTTCTTGATCTGATCCTTGGACAAGGTGCTCACCAGATCATTGCTCAAGTGGCGCTCTGGCTGCAGTGGCTCCTTCGGCTCTCTGGGCTGACTGCACTCCAGGCTGCTGGCCAGATCGGCGACTGTGTTGCGTCGCCATTGACGCTGCACCGGCGGCAGCTGAGCCGCCTCCGCGCGCTGTTGCTTCAGCAGCTGCAGCTGCTCAAAGTTTTCGCGCAAGTCCTCCACAGACTTCTGCTTGGCATGCAGTGCCTGATCCGCATCGTGCCGCCACTTGATCTCACTGACATCCTTGGAGCGGAAGTGCAAGTCCCGCTCGCGCTGATCGTCCTGCAACTTGCCCACCAGATACTGCAGCTCCTTCTCGGCGCGCTCGTGCAGTCGCACCTTACGCCACTCATCGAAGTCCAGCAGCTCCGCATCCTTGCGCAGCGGATGAAAGTTGCTCGCCGACGTGGCACGCTCCAGCTGCCCCACGCGCTCCAGCGTGCTGTAGAAACGATTCAACTCGGTGAAGCGTTCGCAGTTGTTGCGATAGCGACAGCTGGGGCTGTGCCGCTCCAGATACGTCAGCGAGGTGGCGCTGTGGGCCAACTCGCCGCACTGGTAAAGGCTGCCGGGAGGAGGAGCAGCCCCACCTGTTGCTGCCTGGCGCTTGCTGCGATCGTCGGCACTGCTGAGGCTGCTGGCACGTGCCACCACCTGCTGCTGCTGATCCTTGTCCTGGCGCTGGCTCGAGCGCAGACTGTCGATGCGACGACGCGAGGGAGAACGCACCTCACGCTGCGCTGCCTGCGGCACACGCACCTCGCGCGTGGGCGAGAAGCGACGCTGGCCCAGCTCGGCCGAGGGCGACTGCGGACGCGCAATGTCCGTGACGGGACGCAGGCAGTGCTGTCCCTTGTTCTCGTACTTCCACACCAGATCCTCAATGCAGCTGGGCGGCCCCTGCTCGCCAGAGTAATCGTAGATGTCCTCGCCACCGTAGGGAGGCTCGTGCAGCGAACTGTACTTGCTGTACTCGCCCCCGCCCCCGCTGGTCTGGGGCAGTGAGTGTGGCGTCTGAGTCGTCTGCGAGGGAAGGCCCTGCTTGGCATTGTAGTCGTTCCAGAAGTTCGTCTTCTCACGCACTGTTTCGCTGTAGGACTGACGACTCAGCGGCGGCGCTGCCTGCTTGGAATTGGACTTGCTGCCTGCTGCCGAGCTGCTCTTGGTCTTGTGCTTGCGCGGCACATGGCCCTCGCTGCGACTGGTCTGCAGTGGCAGTGGCAGCGTCTTCTTGCTGGGCTTGATCTTGCCCATGTAGGTCTTGGGCGGCGCAATGGGCACGTACTCAGTGCGCACCAGCGAGTCAATGGAGTAGGTGGAGTTGCTGCGCGGCAGGCTATCGTTGGAGGCACTGCGATGCACTGTGGCAATGGTCTTGATGCTCTGCCCCTGCCCCTGCCCCTGCACCTTGGCACAGCGTGGCACCACCACCTTGCGCAGCGCACGACTGCAGTCGAGCAGATGCGTCTGCGGACGCACCTGGGGGAAGCACATGGTGTGCCTGGTCGTGGTGCTCACCGTGCTCTGGCGCAGACGTGGCAGCGACTTGCTGCGCGTATGTTGCGCCTTGCAGGTGGCATACGAACGCACCGCCTCGCGCACCTCCTGCGGCGACTTGAGTAGCGGATCGCGCAAGATGTTCGTGCTCGCCTCGAAGTTGGTGCGCGACGCTGGCAACGTGTTCTCCAGTCGCTTCTTCTCCTCGGCAAAGCTGCGCTCCTTCGATATGCTGCGCCCGAAGGCGACGGGGCTGCGGCTCGTCTGACGCAGCGCCAGCAGTCGAGCGGGACGACGACTCGGACTCACCGAGCGCAGCCGGGCGTGATGCTGCTGCTGCTGCTGCACACGCATCAGGCAGCCATCCTTGCTGCGCGTCTCCTTGGTGGCCGTCAGCGTGGCCAGCAGAGTGGACACTGCCCCCGTCGACTTGGAGCGGCAAATGGGCTCACGACGCGCTGACGTGGACACCTTGCGCAGTGTCAAGGTGTTGCTGCCTCCAGCGGGTGGCTGGAAGCATTGATCGTGCCGGGACTTGGAGCAGCTGCTGCTGCTGGTGGTCACCTTCTCCACGCGCACAGTGCTCTTCGTGCAGGAGGAGCGACGGTTGGGCGGATGCGGAGGCGAAGTCTCCTGCTGCAGTTGCTGCTGCTGCTGCTGCTGCTGCTTCTTGCTCAGCGGTATAAAGGAGGGCAAGTTCTTGGAGAAATGCGAGAACATTTTGCCGTTGGAAGATGTTGCAGGTGGTGGTGGTGGCGGCGGAGGCGGTGGCGGTGGGGGTACCACAACTTTTGGTGTTTCCTCGAGATGCTCTTCAAGCGGTTTCGTGCTGACGCGTATCTTGGTCAACGTCGGCGTTATCTGTATAAATTCGAATTCTTCCACAATTTCTTTATGTTTTTTTTTGGGGGAAGAACAGCAAGAGAGATCGGCAGGGATTAGGCAACGACTGTACAGAGAGAAAGAGGGTGCCCGGTGCTGCAGTGGTGCTGTGGTTGTGGTGGTCAAAGAACGCTGGCAACAACTTCGTGAGGAGAGCAGTGGGTGTGTGATACGAGTAGAGTTTACCAAATAGAAGTACAATCAAGTTAAGGTTAACAGAACTATTTCTCAGCCAGAAGAGAGCGAGAGCAAGATCAAGAGTGAAAGAGAGAGAGAGAACCAACACCATTTGAAGAATTAGTATTAACTGCGCTATTACTCTACAGATTTGCTGTTAGATCAATGAACTACTTGAATGCGGATCTCCTACCTTTGGGTTTCTCGGGCGCTGGCTTACGGAAGCCCAGCAGAGGTGGTTCTCCACCCGCCTGCACACTCTTGTAGGCCTGTCTCTGCTCCACGGGACTCAGCGGGCTGCTGACTGGAAGCTCCTTCTTGCGGAAGACTAGATTGGAGTCGCTGGTATAGCCAGATTCCTTGGCCAGAGCTCTGTAAAGGAAGCTCACACATTATAAAAGATTCCTTATCATTTATCAAGTTTAATTCTTCACCTTGACAAATTGCCTTCTGTATAGAGCGGCGAGAGCTTCGACTGTTCCAAATTCTGCGGACGTGAAGGAGAACTTGGATTAGCAAAAGGTTTACCAAAGGTTGTCCAGGTGCAAACAAAGGTTTCATTGATTTACTTTCTTGCATTAATTAGTAGTTCGGGTGCCGCAATGATCTGATCTGCTCCTGACTATAGTACTGGGCTATAACTTACTGAATAGTTGTCAAAATCATCGACGAATTCTATGATAATGCGCGGTATGCGAGTGTGTTCCCTGAGCCACTTTACGTGGGGCATAGCATGGGTAAATTTAATATTATGGGTAGATAAACAAGAGATTCTTTTATTTACTAGGGATTATTGGGAGTAAAGAGTTTAGTTCGTATAAAATAACGGAAAACATCTTAAGAAGAATCAAAAAGAAATCAGAGCACAGACTTAAACTAAAGCTGACAGAAAAAAAAAACGTCTAGAACTATGATTATCGTCTATATAGAACAGGAATATATATTGAATTTGAGTTCATACCCCGTTAAAGATGTCCATCACTTCGTCCCACCACTAGAATTGTGAATAGAATAATTGCTGTGAGTTAGAATAATTGCTGCGCGAGTTATGAATATGGCATAGATGAGTGCCATGATATATGATTATAAATGGGGGTATTATAATGATGGTGATGGGGCGAAATGTTTGAGAATTGATGTAGATCTAGTATGGGCTAGCATGACAAGGTAATGGAAGAAGTTGTGAGTGTTTAGCGATAGTCATTGTCGAGTTAGCTGAGGTTAGTTATTGGTGGGGAGTGTGATAAGTTGGGGCACCGCAAGTGATAAGCTCAGTGCCTGCCCTTGGGGCACTTGCCTCCTTCTTTTCCTTCTCCGAAACTGACGAATGACCAGTTGTATAATTCTCTATGCGACCGGGTTGATTCTTATATGCGTTCTGGGCCGACTTAATCGGATTGGGCATAGTACCATACGCTCTGAAGGGGGAAGAAAGAGACAGAGATAGAGAGAGGGATATTACCAAGAGAGAGAGAGATAAACTATAGATGCTACTCACTTATCGTCCTGGCTTAGATTGCGCACATTGACAGCCGAGGAAACCGACGACTGCACACGTAGCGGGTTCGGGGAGCGATACTTTAGTGTTGAGTAATCGGAATCGTAGTTGGGCTCGGGCTCAGATACATAACCATTGCTTTTGTACGATGGACGTGCTAAATTTGCGTTGGGGGGAGAGAACTTGATTAGCTAAAGAAATACTTGGAATTGCAGAGATTAGAAATTTACTATAGCTACTGATGTTGTTGTTATCACTGTTGTTGTTGTTTGGTGTATTATGTTCAGCAGACATGTTGTTAGCGCGTTGTTTGTGTGCATGAGAAGACTTTAAGGCATAGGATTAGTGTTGGAAATTTAGTATAAGCAATCCAATAAGTACTATGAGCTAAACGTCACGAAAATATGGAATAAATTTTATGATAATAATAATAATAATAATATCGCATGCAATCGAAGTAAATAAAAGAAATCATAATAGATACAACTACCAATTAAATATAGAAGACCGCGCGAGGTCAGCCAAAGCGGGCACGCTGTCTATGTGTACAAGCAAGAAGCCAAACGATATAATGATTGGGTAGATACAGAGAGGCTAGCTTAGACTGAGTATGAGATTAGGTATATATAGTTTATATTGTAAGAGAATTGTAAGAATCACCTCTGGGACACTTGTAGCGTATCACGAAATCGTCTGTATTCATTTAGTGAAAGCGATGGGGTGGGTGATAATTGAGTTATGGAAATTGTAGTTGGAAGAAGACATTCAGAGAAGAGTTCAGAGAGATTAGAGCTATAAGAACTTTGGCAGGCAGAGACAGAACTGAAGCATTGAATAGGACAACGACAGGGAACTTTCGAAACAGCGAGAGAGAGGGAGAGGAAACAGGATATGGAATCGGGATGGGGTATCATATTATCATATTTTACAATGCTTCAGTTCGAGTTCAAGTGGCAAACATTTACCGCCATTCTTCTGCTTATGTATGGTCTGATAGAGTCGCTTGTACCATTCATGCTGATGTGGTTCCTGTACCTCCTGCAGCATTGCGATTGTTCATTTCGAGAATAAATACAAATATATAAAATAGATAGAGAAATGCTACGATTTGGGAAGCGAGAGGTAACCGAATGTTTACCGATCTGAGTATTATGGGCATTCCATCGTTGGTCACCGGACCGATGCCTTCGTATTGCCGTCGACCTAACTGTGCCATTTTGCGCGGACGATCGCTTTCCGTTTCCGGTTCGCTCATATACTCGTGCTTGACTTTGTAGACTGTAAACCGTAGATTGCATTTAGTGGGTTAAGTTGTTGTTGTTCTTAAACACAAAATAGAGTGTGTGGGGAATCAGGAAGTCTGTGGGGAGTGGGAGGCGGGACAGCTAAAGTTGTGCAACACTTAGGAAACTTGTTGCTCGTGTGTTTCATATTTGTTTTATTCTTGGTGTTTACGACGTGATTGCGCGTACTTTGGTCATTGGTTGTGGACATTGAATACCCTGTAATGGTTGGCATACTTACTGACTTCATTGGGCCTATACACTGGACGGCTAGTGTCGGACAGTTGACGACGCACGAACGGCCTGTGCAGCTCTGATGTGGAAGCCGAGCGTTCAAATGCTTTCAGCGTTAATGGGATATCGAGGGGGGGTGGAGAGGAGGAGAGAGATGATGAGACAAATGAGAATCATTAGCGAATGCCTGAACAATGTGATCAGAGACAACTAAGTGACACTTTAAGCAGCAAAATACGATTGGAACAAGGCACAAGAAACTCTCAGCTGATAGTACAAAATATGCAACTAAATTGGAACACACCCCTTAGGAAATGTCAAGAATTGCAAGTTAATAAAGAGATGGCAAACTTAATTCATATTGAATTGGTTTGGCATCCTTTTCTATAAGTGGGGAAATATCTTTCAACTGATTTTCCCTTTTCTAAGTGTGTTCCTTAGTTCTCAGGGAGTACGAGTATTATTGTTGGGGACAGTACTTTTAATCTTATCGGAGACGCTGGCACTGGGCGCCACTGGACCGAAGTGGACGGTGCAATCGGTCTCGGCGTAGTCCGATGTGGTCGAGTTGAGTGTGGTGGGCGTGCTCTGATTTGTTGTGGTGCTGCGTGGTGCAGGGGCTGGCGCGGGGCAGCTGCCGTTGGTGTATGACCAGGGCGGTATTGTCGTCGGCTGTTGTTGGTGGTGCTGCTGCTGTTGTTGCTGTTGCTGCTGCGCCGTGTAGCGTCGTGGCAGAGTGGGCGACTCGAAGCGCACCGGACGAAACTCCTTGCGTCCACTCAACGCTGGCGATGGCTGCGGCGTCCACACGGGCACTGTGGGCGGAGGCGGGGGCGTAGGTGCCGCCGAGGAGCCACCGATATCCAGCAGATCGTTGCTGGAGCTGTGCGGTGTTTGACTCTTGGGTGTCCAAACGCCTGTTGAGAAGGGGAGGGACGGAACGGATTTTTGCTTTTGAATGTGCGTGGGTGGCTCATAATGACACTAAAGGTGGGGCAGGTGACAGATGACAGAGGTGGGGGCTGGGGGGCAGGTGGCCCACTGGCAGATGGCAGGTGGCAAGTGGCAACACATGACATTTTCAGGGGCGCAAGTTCAATTTTGAGTTTCGTCTCGAGTTCTTCTCCTTCTCGAGCGGGCGAGACATTTACACTTGTCAACAAATTTATGCTCGTCTGGCGTCGTCTATTTCCTTTCCTGCTACGTTTTGTGCTGCTCTAGCAGAAATAAATGTTGCAGTCAACAAACCGAGCGAAGACAAATTGACAAACAAACATCGCGACGTTGAACAGCAATAATTAATACGACCAAGGAAGCCGCATTTGGCAGACATTCAAAATTTGGCCACAAAACCCAAAACTATCGCATACACTAGCGCCAAACACACACAAACACACGCACACAGATGTGTGTAAATGTCGGTGGATGAGTCACAGCATTTGGCGCATGTTTAGAATTTACAAAGACTTTCACAGATAGACGAAAGAACTGATATAAAATTCTATTTGAATCGAACGACAGAAACGGTGAAAAAAAACGACAATCTCACGAGGTGTTTCAACTGTTTGGTACAGTGAAGACTGATCGTAAAAGAACCATATTATGTATAAGAAATTTTGTGACTTAATAAGAAAATTGCAGTTAAAGAGAAAAATCCCTTGAAAGTTTATTAAAATTCTTGTTTTGTCATAAGAATTTAAAAAGCTTTCAGAAGTTTGCATTCTTTTGGTTTCTAATAGCTTTAAAGCTAATTAAACTTTTTAAAATAGAGTGGAAAGTAAGTAATAAAACAATACAAGACTCTTCTTTCTCTTTAGTAGATCTAATCATATATAAATGTTATGCAGCATCGTTCTTCAAATTACAGCCAGATCTTTCAATCTGAATTCCGATATACAACTTCAGGCATCTTTCAACCCGCCCTCGCTTATGCTGCTTAAGATCTTTCACTCTGCAGATTTATATGCCACCTGTAGCACACACACATGCACAGACAATCTAAAGTTTACACACATCACGACTGGCGATAGATAGATTGGCCTGCCCTAGGCGCAAAGTCGCCGTAGACATTGACACGTATTTCGCAAATAAGAATTCGTTTCGGCTGCGATCAGATAAATATAAAAATACTATACGCGTATAGAGTATATAGTATTGTTGGCGAATCGGGCTGCGTTGGGTGGGTGGATGCGCTGACGTCTTAATTCAATCAGCACTTAATCGAATTATACAATCGAATCAAAGTCTTTGCCAGCGTCAATCAAAATCACACAGTCCTTGCGCTTGCGACGGGTATTCACTCGTATTCACTTAATGAGTCACTTGGCACCTCACAAACACACAGACACACTCACATACCAGCACAGGATGAGGAAGTAGTACGTATGAGAATTGATATATGTATATATTTTGTATATTGGTATTCAGTTCGATCGGGCAAGAAAAATCCGTTGCGAGTTCTGAGTTGCTGACTCCGCGCGCGGCTCAAAGCGACTGAATTTTGCGTGACCCGGCAGCGTCGAGCAGACCAACTCGCTGATTCGTTTTTTCCTTTACATTTTGGGAAAGCGCTGGATAGGAAAAACAAAAAGCAAAACGAGAAACAGAGAAACAAAAACAAAAGGCGCAAATCACAAGCGACTGCTAAATGACTAAACACACCCAATTACAGAGGGGCACCCCTTACCCACCCCTGGTTGTCTCGTGCTTTTATTTGTGTTCAGCGATTTTAAATAGAAGATCAATTACGGGCTGCAATCAAATGTGGGAGCGCTCTATGCGTGCTCCGTGCTCGATGAAGCGCGCACTTCAGCCGGAGATTTCAGTTATTCAGTTTGGACGACGCACCGAGACCGTCGTCAGACCAGACAAAAGCAGAGAGTTCTGCTGGAACGCCAATTATGCGTGCAATGCGAAATGGAACGGATGTGTAAGCGACTAAATATACCATACTGAACCGGCCCGATTACTGAAAACTGAATGCTGAATAACAAATAACGAATACCGACGAATACTACCCAGCAGAGTCGCAGTGACTCGCAGTGTGAATGCACATCGAGTACTCCCCCGAGTGTATCAAAAGAGTCAATCAAAATGATTTCATTTGGGGTTTGGACTATGGTTTCGTTTAGGGTTCGGACTGGAGGTTGGTGCTGTCGGAACCAAAAACCAAAACAAAACAAAAGACAATTGTTCTTTGGTTATTTCTGGATCGGCTTTTGGCTTGGCTCGGTTCGCGCACTTCCGGTTTGGCTTTTTTACCGCAGCTGCTTTCCACTCACTTTAGAATAAATCAAACGGAAATTTTTGTTAGCCAATAAAAACAATGCTTGGAAAATGCTCATAAAAGTGTGCCTAGTGCTGGACTGAGGGGTAGAGAGAGGGGGCGGGACTAAGTGGTGGTCGCTGCTGTTGTTGTTGCTGCTGCTGCTGCTGGGTGTGCCCCAAGGAGCGCCCGTGCGCTCGTTCGTGAAGAAGCGCATTTACTTAGGAAATTGCCTCTGAGCTGAGCTCGCAATTTATGTGAAATTTATCGATTCGCAAAATGGAATATCGGATAAGTATTAGGGAGAATATAAATACCAACCACAACAACAAATGCTACCTGCAATCTTGAATGAGAATGTCTGCTACAAGTTTTAAATGCCTGAGCAGCGGCAATACACCACTATAACATACCCTGTTAAATTTAGCTAAAATATTTGTTATGTAGATTGTTGTTATCGAAATGCTTAAGGTTGCCATATCAATTAGGATCAGCTGTTTAAATCTATGTTCTAAGCAGCTGTTAAGTCTTATGCTAAGCAGCTGTTAGATCTAGTTCTAAGCAGCTGTTAAGTCTTATGCTAAGCAGCTAAGCAGCACCTGTTAATGCTTGTCAATTTGATCGAAATCGAATGTATCGATATCTTGTAAATTCATAGATGAATTGTGATCGATAGACAATGTATAATATGTATAGCAAATTGTAAACAATGCATATTAGACATCTAACTTTATATTAATCTGTTTATATTGCTAACAATTTCAAACGAAACAAAGAAAGAGAAAACTCTTGTTAATTCTTAACAAACCTATACTCCCCTGTCTGCCAGCAATCGTTAACAGGGTTTGTGTTGCAGGGAACAACTGTATTTATAGTGCTACCCTATGGCCTTGCAACACACACATGGAAACGTGAGGCTGCCTGTGCGACTGACAACAACCTGTGCGTGCGCCCATTTTTCATGGGATTGGGAACTACGATTGGGACTGGGATGGGGCATTCAAAAGGGAGTGGAGACCTCCGCGACCTGACAGTCGTCGAAGCGTTGTGACCCAGCCTGCACTGGGTGTGCCGCATTGTTGTAGATACTGTTGTTGTTGTTGTTGCTATCGTTGTGGTGGCAAATTAAGAACCATTCTCAAATTGATTTATTTGGTATGCCATTATTAAGTGGACAAAGTATTAATGGAGTGAGGCAGTTCAGCCGGGGTAGCCCTGCTGGGCTGAGTAGACAGCAAAGTTCATTGGAGTTTTTATAAGACAGGTCTACACTTGCATAGATCTGCTTAAGTAGGAATATAATAAATCATTCGTAATGTTTTCAACACATTTGCAAAACGTCAGAGATATTTCACATCCTCATCTATTGCAAACTTAATAACTCAAATCCATTTAAACCCATCTTCCATTCCCATTCAATAATAATACCAGCAATTTCCCGCTGCCCAAGTTCAGCTGAATTTATCATAACTATAAATTATGTTCAGTCACTAAAAGTCGCCACAAAGAAAATATACTTTTTTCTATATTTTTTTTGTTTCTTCGTTTTTTTCACGCCGAAGCAACAACAACGAAAGATTTAAAAATAACAACGTACAAATTAATGCTTTAAATAAATAAAGGCGCCTTTACGGCCGAAAAAAGGCTGCGAAAAAAACAACAACAATTTCATAACTTTAGTCGGGCCTGATGCTGGCGGATCGAGCGATGAGCGATGTTCTATCGTGACGCCAATCAAGAGGAGGATCAACGCGCCAAACGGGGCGTATACGCATTTTGATAGATTAGCAACGCCAACACACAAACACACACACACACACAGGCACTGACTAAACAGCCATTTCCCATGCCCAGAAGGTGTTCATGGGGCTGCAAACAAATCAAATTCATCGACATCATCAGGTTGTGATCGTCACAGCGAGTACTGTGCGAGTTTTAATTTTAGTTTTCCATCTGGGTTTTTCTTTTCTTTTATGTTTATTTGCCATTTTTAATGGATACTGTAAAAGGCAACCGATGTGGGCGTCGTCCGACTACAACAACAATAAGCAGATTCCGTTGCACACAAATAAATTGTAATAAATATTGCTCAGCCAACAAATTTTTGTATTGTACGTCATTTTATATATTTAGCACAAAAAGTCAATGGAGGATCGTGGAGAATGGAGAAGAAGACGCACCTTCAGTTCCAGTTTGGAAAATTCTTTTTCGCTTGGCGCGCACAATTAACATGAACTAATGTGAAATATTTAAAATAAACATTCGCCAGGCACAAAATCAAGTTCAGTTCTATTAAAGTGAATGATATATACACAATATGATGCTGTTGCTCATCATCATCGGCGAAGTCATAATGAAAAGTGGAAGGAAAACTAACTGAAAGCGAAAAAAGCTATAAATAAGTGCCAATAAATTTCCACAAACAACACGAAAAGTTGATTAGAAATTTTGCCTTAAATAAATAAAGAAATAATTGGGAGATTGACTAGCTGGAAAAGTAGGTGAAATGGCAAAAGAAATCAAGTGTGAAAGGAATTCGAAGACTGTGAAAAGGTTGCAGAATAAAACAACTGTTGAAGATTGTTGAACATCAATAAACATTCGCCATTAAACAATTCATTCATACTATGAATAACATTCGTCATTAAACATTTGATTCATACTATGAATATAAAACTTGTGGAACCTTTGCTAAGGTTTTAGTGAATAAGTAAGAATCTCATCTTTTTCTCTAGTTGAAATTCCTCAATGAACCTTTCTATTCACTTCTGCCCCAACCATTAGCGCTGCCTTCAATCAAAATTCTTGCATAGAATTCGTCAGTCTTGGCAAGAGACACAATTAGAATTTGCTGCCCCGTGAAAACGTCATGTTTGCCAGTTGCTGCCAGGTGACACTGCTGCACAGCAGCCGCCCACAGAGTGAGCACCTGCATCCGTCAGATACAGTATCTAGAGACGAACTACTATGTATAGTATGCTTTACCTGAGCCAGTCGGTGCGCGCGCTTTGAATTTGGGCGCAAACATTGTTGAGTTTTGTGTGTGTTCTGCGGAAAATGATGTAAACGATTTAATGAAATGGGTTTCCTGGAAAAGCGACGCGAAACACTTGCAAGATGGCAAAATGGCACACTTCACTTCACTTTTCTGGGTTGGTCTGCGGGAGATTCCCGACACTTTTCACTAAACAACACACTGCCACGGGGTGTGGGGAGCGGATGGAAGGGAAAAGCCCATTGAGAAAGTAAAGCGCGCAAAGAACAAAAGGAAAACGCTCGACTAACCCTGCCCCATTTTCTTTTGGCCGATCTCGAATTTGCTGTTGTGTGGAAGTGGAAATATAGAAATGCTACGTTGTCGCTGCTGCTGATGCTGCTGCTGCTACTGTTGAACTTAATATGTGTATGTATACTATATGTGTATGTGTGTGTGCAGATATATATGTAGATATATATATACGATTTCGTTTTTGTTTTTCACGCGCCTTCGCGTTGCGCACACGACTTAAACACGACGACGACTACGCCAGGCGAAAATTTTGTACAAGTCGCTTGGATTTTCTTTAAATTAAAATGTGAGGCGAAAAAAAAATCATCTCAATTTGTGTGAGCGGGCAAAACAACAAATTCGTTGAATGTTCGTTCCCTCAACAGATTTGATTTTTCATTTCATTTTCTTTTTCGGGTTGACTCAGTATAAACAAACTGCTGATGCTTTCGTAAACAGAAACGACAGGAAGGTGGCGGCGCGGCGCGGCAAGTGGAGATGATGTTCAGGAGAATATTTAAAATTATTTCACACTTGAGCGCAAAGAGCGGCCAAGAGAATGCGAGAGAGCGGATGAGTGGGAGTGCCGTGGCAATGCAGAGAGTGAGAGGAACGAGCGAGAGGAAGGAGAGGGTGAGGAAAGAGGGAACGAGAGAGGGCAATTCAAAGTGGGCCATAAATTTGTTAGGCAGATGAAGAGACAGATAAAGATAAAGATACATTTTCCCACCGAATGACCAAAGTCGCCAGCGCACTGTGCGTTCTCCACGTCGTATACACAATTTGAATGACAGCAAAGTGTTGCATACTTTTTGGCTGCAGGTAAAAAACAATCAACTAAAAATAAGAATGGCATAATAAAAAATAGAGAGAGAACAACACAACACAACGAGTGGTGCGATTATTAAACGAGCTGTGAAAACGAGCGCAGCTAAGTATAGGAAAATTGGAATACTCATGCTAACAATATATACAAATTTGGCCAATTAGCGAGCAGTGCTCGCAGCTGCGCTCGTCTCCACGCAGTAGACACTTGGAGGGCAGACAGCAGACAAGGCAAGCATACACAGGTACAGGGCGCAGGAGGTCGAGGGAGGTGGAGTGGGGTGGAATGTTCTTGGGGGTTATACACCGACCGTTGGCAAAGAGAAAGCCCTTGGCCAGCCGCAGCTCGTTGTCGATCTCCTTGAGCAGATCGCTCTCGGACCAGCTGCGTCGCTGTCGCTGCCGTTGGCGCTGCAGCTGCTGTGGCGATAGCAGAAAACGCGTCTGCTTCTGTGGGCGTGCGCGCAGCTTAGCAGTCATAGTTGGCGTCGCTGTTGACGTCGCTGTTGGCTCTCGTTGCTGTTGCTGCCGCTGCTGTTGCTGCCTCTGCTGCTGCTGTTGTTGCTGCTCTTCTTGCTGCTGTCTCGGATTGCTCTCGGATTTAATTGCTATGGCTATCAAAATGATGTTGGCATTCGTTTAGTCTCTCGCCACGCTCTCGCTCTATATGGGTGAGTGTGTGTATGAGGCATGCAACATGCTGCACTTAGTAGTCTAAGAAACCCTGTGCTCAATTGTGCAAAACAAACGAATCGCTTGTTCGCATTCTGCCCCTGCTCGACTTGTCATGCAATTGAATGGAATTAATTAAAATTTCCGCTTAATCGCGAGCCACTCCCCTTGCGCCCCTTTCCCCACTGAACGACGGGCAGTTGCAGTGCCCCAGATAAGCCGCAGCACAATTGGAACACCAAGCCGAGGGGCACTTAAAGGGCGAGAGTCTGCAATACAAATTGGCCTGTGCTCTAGCGGGCTGGGGAACACTTGAGCGCAGAGTTGAATAACAGCAAAATAAATAAGCTATAAGAGTATATATATATATACATATACATATATATGTGTATATTGGTATAATTATGGGAATGTAAACGACAAGAGGCTTATTCAGCTGCCTGTTATTCAAAATTGGCGGCATCTGACTCAAGTTCGTAACTCATTAATTATGCCCCTTAAGAATCCAATTATATCGAAATAAGCTGAGTGCATTTATTGAAAATCTGATTAATTTATAAATGAATGAGTATGAATGATCATAAAATTAATCAATAAAGTCTAATGAACGGCGCGTATAAGAAAAGAGAGCTTCAAGGTGCTTTAAAGCTCTGCTTAAATTACTCAAACTAATTTGACTGCATTTTATTAATAACAAAAGCTTTGATACCATCCAAAGCTCTGTTCAAAATATACTTCAGAGCTTTGAGGTGCTTTTAAGCTTTGTTAAAATCCTAAAACAAACTTTAATTAACCTTATAAATCTCAAAAAGCTTAAATAAGCTTGAAAACTCTGTTCAAAATATACGCTAGAGCTTTAATAAGCTTAACAAGCTTTACTGTTCTTCAACAATAACATAAAGCTTTAATTAGCTTCAAGGCTCTGTTAAAAATACACACTAGAGATTTAATAAGCTTTCATAATTTCTGGGCACACTTAACCCCTAAATGGAATTAATAAATATAATAAGATGAAGGAATCTGATAATATATGCATGATTATCGATATCGATTAGTCATATACGATTATATTTAGGATTAGTCAATCAAGCAAGGCATCATTTACAAGCGCTGGCACGAAACGAGTCTCTCTGTGACACAACTTAGGACTAGATCACATAGAATTAAGTATTTAAGATATAGATATGGTATATATACTGTAAAAGGGGGGCTTACATGCATACAAAATAATAAAGACTATCACACAATTGTGTTTGTTAATCAATTTATCGTTTATTAAACATTCAACAACACGCTATAAATATTCTGTATTAATTTCAATAAACAATTAACTAATTTTTCACAATTTTTTTATTCAAAAAAAATAAAGAAAAACGTAAATAAAACATAATTTAGTTGCACAAATTTGTGTTTTTATTTAGTTATAATTAGGCTGCATGCTGCAGGGCGGTAGAGGGGGGAGACAGCTGGGGGGTAATTAATATAATTTAAAGCATTTTTATTTTTGTTTTGTTTTTTTTGTTTTTGTTTGCGGTTCCATTCACAAAGGTTATCAGAAACTGTCGGACGTGGTTGAATGCTCAAAATTGCGCCAATATTTATCGAATTCCTCAAAGATTTTCGAACGAAAGGGCGAATGAGCAAACAGCTCATCGAAATTTCTATGAAAGTGGCCCGAAAGTGGCGGAGATGAGGCCGAAGCCGATGGCGATGCTGGCTCCGTCTCTCCCGACCACGTGTGGCTACTCCGATTAAACTTGGAGGAGGAGTTCGATTCGTGTTCTATGTGGCTACTTTTAGTCGTTGAAGCTGACGATCTTGTATTACTAGGGTTGTCGCTGTTGTTGTTGTTGCTGTTGTTCTTGTTGTTGTTGTTGCTGTGCTTGTTGGAGTTTTCATTGTCGTTGGATGCGGTTTTGTCGTCTGTATGAGGGCAGCGGATATAGAGAATTCGATATACAAAAGAGAGACACACAGAGAGAGAGAGAGAGAGAGACAGAGACAAAGAGACAAAGAGAGAGAGAGAGAGTTGCTACAACAACAAAACACATTATATGTACAAGTGTCAAGTAGATGTGGCATGTGGTGCAGGATGGGATGGAAGAGAGTGCAGAATGACCAATTCACCAATGAGTTAGGAGAGAGAGAGAGAGTTCTGGCTAGATTTGGCTTGAAAAACAGCAAAACTATTAATATATAAGAAAAGTATAATCTAAAATATTTTTTTTGTTAGATATTCCCTTTGTGCCCTTTTCATCTATTAGTTCAGCCCATTTGGGCGCGCCTGCTTAAAAAAAAAAAAAAAAAAAATCTAAAATTGATAACGTGAATATTTTCCTGTCTATTTGTAGCATACTTTGGTGATACTTAAAGAGTTATGCAAGAAAGTATGCTATAGTTCAGAAGGTCTTGCTAATATTTCCAATCAAATCTAGCTGGAACTTCCCAAGCAATTCAGGCGAACCGATTCCAAGCAGTCAGCACAGACAGGCCGAGCAGCAGCGCCGTGCTGAGGATGCTGCCGGCTGCCGATGCAGAGTTGGAGCTGGAATTGGGTTCGCTTGTATTGTTGTTGTTGCTGTCAGTTTGGGGAATGCTGGAGGTGCTGGGTGGTGGGAGGTGTGTGCTGTTGGACAAAGTGGAGAGGGAAGATTGGGAGGAGGGGGAGTAAGAGGAACCTTTGGAAGCGGAACCACAACCAGTGTCGGGCGTTTGAGAGCGGCAGCGTGGCAAAGTGGGAAAAGTAGAACGTGGAGTAAGAGCAAGAGGAGGAGTAGGAGTGGAAGTGGGAGTAGGAGGAGGCGAAGGAGTAGAGTTGGTTACAAAAGCAGTGCCTAGTTGCACATTATGACTAACGAGTTTCGCGGTATTCGATCGACAACGATAACGATTACTTGGCGGCGGCGCCGCTCTGCCACCACCGCTTGCCGCGGCAAACTCACCCTGCACAGAAGGCGGCAGCCGAGACACCTTGTAGGTCTTCACGATCGTTGACTTCTTGCTAGCGCTGCTCAACGAGTTGTCCGTCGCAGTCTCACTGCGCTCCTGCTGCTCGTGCCGCTCCACCTGACCTTGGCCGCCCTCCAGTTGCTCGCACGTGGAGAACTTGGCAAACTCGCGCAGATGACGCGGCAACTCACGCAGATTCGCCTCCGCTTGACCCTCGAGTACACGCACTGGTGGCGCCTCCGCATCCGACCCGTTGCCGTTGGCCGCCTGCACTGGCTGCGACTCGGCGCCGCTTTCCCAATCACTGTCCGCCGGCATTGCGAGCTTGTGGCGACGCTCCTTGACGCGATTGAGGAACTCATCGCTGATGTTCGCCTGCTCCTCCGTCGCGTGCTGCTGCTCATCCTCAATCTTGGATATCTTGATGATCTTGTGCTGACGCCGCTCCTCCCGCTCCGCCACCTTGTGCATCCACTCCTCGGCCATCTGCTGCCGGAACACCTCATCCTCGCTGAGTGTGGGCAACTTCGCTGCCGGCCGATAACTGTCGCGACGCGGTGGCGGTGCCTGCAACACCGTCGGTGCCCGCTGCATCTCGTCCATGAGGCGACGCCGCTCCTGCTGCAGTCGCTCGAACTCCAGCTTCAGCTCCTCCTCCTTGCTGAGTATGTACTTGAGCTGCTGCTCGTGCAACTCGCGTGGCAGCGAGGCGCGTCGCTGCTGCCTGTCATAGGCAGGCGGCTGTGCTGCTGCAGGGGCTGCCGGGGCTGGCGGAGCTGGTGAGACGCCGCGCCGTGATGTGGTGCTGATGTAGGTGGGATTGGGATTCCGCTCGATCATCGAGTAGCAGCTGGCGTAGTGGGGTCGCTGCTGTGGCGGCGCCTGTTGCAACATGGGCGCATGACGCCGCGCTCCCCCGTATGCATTGTAACTGTCGTAGCTGCTGCTGGACAGATCATTCGTGCTGGCCGAGAGGCGTGGCGCGCGTATGCCATGTGGCTGTCGCTGCCCCTGCCCCCCCTGGCGCTGATAGCAAATCTCCACCTCGCGTGCAAAGGGACGCGCAATGTTCTCCGAGTAGCCCAGATCGCTGGCATAGCGAGACCAGTCATCCTGCTGCTGCTGGCGATAGTGCTCAGCGGAGCTGTGTGGCCTCACCGGTTCGCTGAGATTGCACAAAGACTCCGCGCGTCGCGATCGTGGTGCAGCATAGTCCGGCGCCAGCTCGATGGGTATTTCACGACTGTGCTCCATGTTGCGTGGCACCGAGGACAGACGCTCCTGCCGCGATCTAGCCGAACGTTCTATCTCCCGCTCGAGCTCCTGCATGTGCGCGTGTCGCTCACGCTTCAGTTGCTCCTGCTGCTGCCCCAGCGTTGAGCGACTGAGATCGTAGAGGGAGGCGGACTTCTCGCGCTGCTGTCGCTGGTCGTGACTCTGCTGCAGCTCGGCATTGAGCTGCTGCGACAGCGCGTCAAAGTCCTTGAACAGCCTCTCATTGTCCAACGAAGGTTGCGTCGTGTTGCTGCCGTTGGGGGGAGGGGGATGGGGCTGACCGATTGCTTCGAGTGCTGCCTTGGCACGTTGCCGAAATTCCTCATAAGTGCCGCCACCATTGCTGCTGTTCACCTTGGAGGTTGCTGCTGTCTCTCTGTGTTGCTGTCGGCTGCTCTCGCTAAACAGTTGCTGTTGTTGCTGCTGCTGTTGCTGCTGTGCGTCATCAATGAAAGTGTTTGCTTTGGGCGTGCCATTTAATTTCGTAGCTGACATAATGTTTGCAGCCGGCGGCGGTGGCACTGGCGGTGCACAGTCAGCCACATCATGCTGGTGTTGCTGCTGCTGTTGCTGCTGTTGTTGCTGCTGCTGTTGCTGCTGCTGCTCCTGCCTTACAGGTATGTGATGCACGGCAGCTTCTCGCAGTGGAAACTTATCTGGCTTGTCGCCCTCCTCCTGCTGCTGCCTGCTGCTGTTGCTGTAGTCGTAGACAACTTGTCCGTTCTCTGTGCGCTTCTTGGACTCAAACGAGCTCGTCTCAATGTTCGAGTAACGCTTGCTCTGCACCTGCGGCCGCTGCTGCAGGCTCTGCTCGATGTTGGAGAAGCGCTTGCGCTGCTCATCGAATATGTCGCCCTGCTTGGCTATGCTGGGGAACATGCGCGCCAATTCGCTCTCCATGCTAGCTGGAAATTTGCTGCCGTCGTTGTTATTGTTGTTGCTGCTGTGGCTCATGTAGCTGCTGCTGCTGCTCTGCTGTTGCTGCTGCTGCTCTGTGCGACTGGACGTGCGCTGGTCAAATGAGCTTGGCAACTGCTGTGACGACTGAGGCTGATCAGCTGCTGCTGCTGCTGCCTGCTTTGGTTTATTTTCAAACGATGATGTCGCTGCTGTTGTTGCTGTTGTTGCTGCTGCTGTTGCTGTCGATGTGATCACCTTTTGATAGCTACTGTTGCCTCTCAGTTGGCTTGCGTCATCTGCCTGCGCGGCCGCTGCTTGGCTCTTTGCCTTGGCCGCCGTTTCGGCGCTCTTCACAGGCACAGGCGGCGGCACCGGCGACAACTGAGGCTGCTGCGGTGGCGGCGGCGGCGACGTCGACGTGGGCGTTAGACTCTTGCGCAATTCGCGCATTTTGGCCGCCGTCTTGAGTATCTGCTCCTGTTCCAGTTTCAGTTGTTCGCTGTCCATGGCACGCACCTGCTCGGCGCTCAGCTCGTGGTAGCCGCGACGCTGCACGAACTTCTCGTGTGCGTCCAGCAGCTGATCGGGTGCAGAACGCGACTGTTGCTGCTGCTGCTGTTGCTGCTGCTCGACCAGGGCACGTTGTCCGGGCGATAGGCAGACCAGCAGCTTGGGATCTGCCTGCGTGGGCATGCCTAGCCAGGCATCCTGCTTGCTACCTGTGGCAGTGTCCAGCGACAGTTGCAGCTCGCCAATGTGCGGCAATTGGGGCAGCGGGTAAGGCATGTTGCTGTCGGCCTGTTGCTGCTGTTGCTGCTGCTGTTGCTTGCTTATGTGCTGTGCAACGCTGGCGAGTTCCTCAAGCATCTGCTCGCCGTAGGGCATCGAGGCGAGTGTTTCCGTGCATAGCAGGCGCAGCTTCTTGATGCGCTCCGCCTCCGAATCCTCAGCTGAAAATTGAGAGATTGCACTAAGCTCCGCTGGAAGTTGCTGCTGCTGCTGCTGTTGCTGGTTGCGTATGGGGGGAGTGGGGGGTTGTGCTGGCAGGGGAGGAGGTGAGGCCAGGTTGATGGCGGTGCATTGACTGTGCTGTGTGCTGTCCGAACAGTGTGAATCGTTCGACTCCTGACGCTTGAGCAACAAGGGGGCAAGGATTGGGTGCACATTGGGCGATTCTGTGTTGGTGCTGCTGCTGGTGCTGCATGCGGGATAGTGCATGCTGCTGGGTGGCGGGGGCACAGGCGGAGGCGAGGGTGAACTATTTAACCTACAGCGCAACTCTTGCTGCTGTTGCAACTGTTGCTGCTGCTCGCTAGCAGCGGCAACCCACGACTTTAGCTGCTCGTTTCGTTTGACGTTCTCACTTTCATTACCGTTACCGTTACCGTTACCGTTTCCATAACCGTTTCCATTACCGTTCTCGATCGCGCTCTCTTCGCGCCGCGTCATCTCGATTAATTCGCGCACTTTTTCCATATTCCGTACAAATTCCTCGCGCGTTCCCGACAGCGACAGCGACGTCGACGGCGCTGCAGTTGCTGATGAACTGTTGGCCAATTTGCCAGAGCCAAATTCAATTTCGTTGGCCAACATCCGCGTTGCCTCTCTCGCTGCTGGCGTGGGCGTCGTCGTCGTCGCTGCTGCTTCTGCTGCTGCTGGCGTCTCTGTCGGCGTTGGCGTTGCGGCACTCAGCAGCGATGATAGCGAGCTGCCTGGCGATGGCGATGGCGATGTTGCCTGAGGAGCGTTAACAGGTGTGCTCTCCCGACTCGACTGCGACTGTGCTGTGTTGGCCTCCGTTTCCGTGTCCACTTCCGTTTCGACCTGAAATTGTTTCGGTTTTCGATTTGTTTCTTTTCTTCTTTTTTGCATTGCTCAAGTAGTTGCCAAAGTAGTTGTTATTGCTGTTGTTATTGTTATGATTGTTACTCAATAAACCAAGCTGCCACTGCGCTTCCTTTGCTCTCTAGTGTGTGCGACGCATAAACATGGCCCACATGAGAAAAACATTTGGCCACTGACCCAAATAGCAACCTCGAAAAAAAGATCTCCCACTACACGAACTAATGTGCTCGAGTATTCTCCCCCTGCGTGTACATTGTTAATTGAATTGAATGTTCAGGCATATTTTGTACGAAAATAATCGAATATGCATGTTTTTCTATACAATAGAAAAACTGAACTATTTTCAGCAATTTTCACTCAATACATTAATTAAAATAATATTTATATATGTACTTTTAGCATTTTGTTTTTACTTGAATATTGCTTGAACAAAATCAGAATAATTGAGCCTAAAAACAACATTTAAAAAGCCAAATCTCTTTGCAAAAGAAATAACTTTTCAATTATCTACCTATCATGACAATAAAATAAAGTAAAATCGCATATTCCAACCTTAACTCTCTTCTTTCCTTGTAACTTGTATTATTCCAACTATCCAATAATCCAACATATCGTGTTGAAAAGCAGCAATTCTAATCTTAATAAATTGTTTTCAAACTTTATGCTTTATGCTTTTATCTTAATATCAAGTTATATTTTCTAGCATAGAAGATTATGAAATCGGAAAATTAACTTCAAATTAATAACACCGCTTAAATATGCTTGTTAATTTCTGTTATGCATAACTATACTAACCTATTTATCTAATGTGCTCTATAGACAGCCTCTAATTCCAATATTAATTTGCTTTATATTCAAACTCAGAAGCCTTTTCTTTAGCTCCCTTTTCATATTATAAAATAAATTAATACTTCGTTTTTCAACTTAATAAAATCTCTTAAGATTCATAAGAATATACTAACAATCATAACGACAACAACCTTTTAAACTAACATATAATAAAGAAAACCTATATATTCTCAGGTTTGCTTGATCTTCTTTATATCTACTCTTTTTTCATGACAGAACATTATGAAAAATAAATAAAAAATATTTACACAAAAAAATGGGAAAAACCCTTCAAAATTTTTCGATATTTTTCGTCTATTTAATCATTGTATTACTCGAATAATATAATTTAACCTATTTCAATATATTTGAACCTATTTTAACAAATTTTAACCTATTTTTTTATATTTTCCCTCTATATAATCAAATGTAATCTGTTTTTAACGTATTTTTAACTGTTTCAACCTTTTTTTTAGATACTTTTGATCTATACAATCAATTCTTTATATTTTTTTTACATTTTCCGTCTATATAATTGATTGTAACCTATTTTTTACCTATTTGGAATTTTTCGAACCTATTTTTTAGATATTTTTGATCTATACAATCAATTCTAACCTATTTTAACACATTTCAAATGATTTAAACCTATTTATGCAATAACCAAACTATGTCGCAATGTCTACTTGGTCCCCCTTAGTTAGCTAGTAAGCGGCACTGCACTACGAACCTCGCACTCGCCCTCGGTCTCCGTCTCGTTGGATGAGCTCAAGTGTTCCATTGTTGTTGATGTTGTGCTGCTCATCTCGTCGTCGGGACGATTGATCAGTCTGCTCGCGTCCGTATCCAGATCGATGAGGGCACGTTCAGCCAGTGCGGCAGCCTGTTCCAGTTCCAGTTCCATCAGATCGGAGACACTGCTCGAGGCTGAGGAGCTGAGATACACAAGTTCGGCGTCCTCCGATTGGGGTGACAGCGTGCTCTGGAGTCGGGTGCAGCTCTCCACATCGCTGGGCTGTTCCAGCAGCTTTGTTTCCAGCATGAGAGCCACCGGTTCCTCGCGACGCTTGTGCCGACGACTGAAGTCCAGATGGCTGCGTGGAAACGTTTCGTTTGCCTTGGCCGGCACAGCGGGACGCGTCTTTGTTGCATCGCCATTGCCGGCAGAGGAGCTGCGACTGAGGCTGGCCAGATCGAGTCCACTGCCCCCACTGGCTGTCTCGCTATTCTCCTCGAGAATGCTGTCCAGATAGCGCGGACTGAGCAGCTGCGGCAGAAAGTGCGATTCGAGTGCATTGCGCTTCTGGGCGCGCTTCTGACGCAGCAGTTCCTGTTGCTCGGCGCGGCTGCTGGACGGCGAATCCGCGGAGAACGCTGCCACAGCACTAATGGGTGCAGCCGTCTCCGGCTCCGAGTCCGAGAACTCGCACACCACAGGCGACTGCACTGAGCTGCTGTTGAACTCGCCCGAGCTGTAGCTGTCGCTGTTCAGCTCCAGTTCCTGTATCTGCACATCGCGCGCGAATTTACCGAACTGCGCGACAGTCGACACGGTCTTGGGGGAGGGTGACTCCACCAGGTAACGTGGAGGCGGGGACAGGGTGCCGCTGTCTTTGTGTGCGTCTGTTTCTGTTGCTGCTGTGGTTGTTGTTGATGATGATGATGATGTTGCTGTGGTGCTGCTGATCTCCTCGATGGTGGGCTTACCTATGCGAGCGCGTTCCTCCTCGTCCGTTTCGAGGCGTATCTGGTGAATGATGACCTTGGTGCTGCGTTGCAGTGGTGCGGAGTGTGGGGCAGGCTGTTGTAGTTGTTGTTGTTGTTGTTGGGGTTGCTGTTGCTGAGGTGCAGCTGCCTTGCAGTCTGTTTCATCCACATCGTCACGCACTACGCGATGCACTATGACCTTTACCTGTCGCGGACTGCCTGGTGGTTTCTCTGGTTGTTGCTGCTGTTGTGCGTGCTGCAACTGTTGCTCCGGCAACTGCTGATACTTCTCCGGCAACTGCTGCTGTTGCTGCTTAAAGTTCTTGGCGCCCATTTCGTGCTCTGGCCTTGGCTCAACTGTCACGGGCACAAAGTGCACTTTGGGCTGATCAGCTAAGTGATCTTCAGCTTGATCTGCTGACTGTTCTCTCTCTGGCTCAGCTTGATGGGTTGACTGTTCTCTCTCTGGCTCTTGTTGCGCAGTCTGTTCAGCTTGCTGCAAGCTCTCTTCCTTCTCAACTGTCAGCGGAACTAGGTGAACTTTTGGTTGATCAGCTGAGGGATCTACAGCTGAATGATCACTCGCCTGCGCTCTCTGCTCTCTCTCAACTGTTACCGGAACTAGATGAACTCTTGGCTCAGTCGTGTGCTCAGCTTGGGGATGATCGCTCTGCTGACTTGCTGCACAATTCACTTCCTGCTCGGGCACTTCAGACTGATCTGCAAACTCTTCGTTTGTCACTTGCGCAGTGCGCTCCTCGTCGTCGTTGTTGTTGCTGTTGCTGTTGCTGTCGGCTATGCCAGCCGGAGCCTCATCAGCAACTGTGACGCTGTCACTGACTGTTGCTGCCGATGTGGCTGTGGATGACGATGATGACCCATTTGAAAAGCTGCCAGAATTTGCATTAATCTCATTCTGCTGCTGATCATCAACCGCAGCCGTTAATGATGATGATGATGATGAAGTTGCCTCCTGCTGCTGCTCTGCTGCTGCTGCTGCTGCTGCTGTTGCTGTTGTCTCCTCCTCCGCAGTTTGCTGTTTGCTGTTTGCTTGCTGTTGCTTGTTGCGCTTATTTCGATTACGATTTCGATTACGATTACGATTATTGGGCATCGTCTGGATTGCACTTAAGCCTGCAAACTGAACTTACTTAACACTTGCGACTCTTTATGTAAGTCAATTCCGTTGCTCAGTGTGTGTGTGTGTGTTTGTGTGTGTGTTGTTGTGAGTTTGTTTGCCGCGCCTGCTTGTTGCAGTTCGTTTGGTTATTACGCATACGTCGCGTTCGCCGCAGTTCTCAATCAGCTAAATCTAAAAATTGCTTCTATTCGTTTTTGTTTTTGTTTTTGTTTTTTATTGCTCGTTTATTGCTCGTCGTGTTTGTTGTCGTCGTTTTTGGGATTATTTGCTGCTCTCGCTCTCTTTCTGTGTCACTCTCGTCGTCGCTGGCGGAAACACAACTAAAACTGAATAACTGAACCGTACGGCGCCGTCAGCCGATCTAGCAAATGCCCAACCGGCATTTCAGGCAGCGCCAGCATCAGCTGCTACGCGAGCAGCGACGGCGACAGCGGCAGAGCCACAAACGACAACATTTCACATTGACACGCGTCCGACGGCGCTGCACAAAATTTTGATATATATATCCATCTATATATCATAAACACATACGTGTATATATGTGTGTGCGAGTGTGTGTGAGTGTGTGTGTGGTATATATAACACGTAATTGTTGGCCGAAAAAAGAACAACTTAAAGTTTCTACGTTTTAGTTTTCAACTTTCGCTCTCATCGCGCCCGATTTTCGCCGACATTCTCTATAGACATATTTCCCGACGTGCTTGTGTGTGCGTGTGTGTGTGTGTGAGTGTGTAATTTTGTTGGTTTCGCGCGCGCGTTCCCGTTTCTTGTGCTGAGGCGGCGACTGGCGATCAAGGAATGGGCCATGGGCTGCTCCCAGCTGCCAGTTGGGCCCCACACAAATCACTTGCACACAGAGGCAGGCCAGAAATTAGATGAAAAAAACAACAACACAAACGAGGAAAACTAAGAAAATGCCCACAACAACAACAAGAACAAGAGGAACAACAACAAGCACAGCGTATTGGGATTCATAATGAGGCTCGTCTGATGATCATTTTAAAAATACACAAGACACACACACAGACGCGCAGTGTCTGTGGAATTGAACTGAGAGCAACAGTTGCTCCCAACTTGTGGGAGGGAGTTGTTGTTGTTGCTGTTGCTGTTGCAGTTGCTGCAAGGGGAGTGAGAAGTGTAAGTGGGAGTAGGAGGATCGCGTAGAGTGCAAAGCAAATAAGCAATGGGCAAAAGTGTGCAGAGCTGTTGTCGCTGCCAGAGTTGCCTGCGTGCTTTGTAAATAAAGCAAGCAACATAAACAAAGCGAGCCAAAAAATCAAGTCCAAGTCAAAGGCAGCAACAGCAGGATTTCTTTCATAAAGCAAGAAATATACTAAATACCAATAATAAATACTAATAATACTGCCTGTGGTAATAAACAAAATCGGCAACTGAACTTGTTTAGAATTCTCTTTTGAACGCTGCAAATAATGTCATCTTTAATTTTATATACATATATATTTTGTTTTTCATCTTTGGCTACGATTCGGCTGCCATGATGAACGTTTAATGGCGATGCCAGCGAAGAAGCTGTTCGAACTTTAAGGCAAACAAATAAATTACTCGAGTTCCAAAACATTTTTTCATTTATTATTTGAAAAAATTCTTATGGAATTTTCGAAAAGCATGTGTGGCGGCGCTACGGCGTGGCATACTGTTTGAAATAATGAATTAATATGTTTATTCAAAAGTTAGTTGCAATAAAATTAAAACATTTTGCAGAAGAATTTTAGTTTTTCGATAATATAAAAATTATTTAAATATTTTGTAGGAATAAGAAACGATTTATGTAGGTAAAACTAAACTTTTGTCTTGTTGAATATTTTTAAGAGATAAAGTTATATAATATATTCAGTTTGAATGGTATCTGAAGAATTATTCAAAAGTGCACAAAATTACTTTTAGTTTTATTTGAGTTTATTAGTTAACGAATTGCAATCAATTATTTTATTTTAATCATTCTAGATCATTTTTATTTGCCAACTCTGAAAATGTTCTGGTAATTGTACTCTATCTTAAACACCGCGTTTAATGAACTTCATACGGCAAATTGTTTGGTTTGGAACTCAAGATATGTTTATTTCCCAAATCAATTAAGGCACCTTCACCCAACTCAAGATCACTCCACAGTCTCCCCTACTTCCTGCAATATGCCCAAACAAATTGCTTACAGCGCATTTAAATTACACACACACATACACATACAATACGGAAATATTCTCAGTGTGTGTGTGTGCGAGTGTGCCAGTGTATCTATGTACAACTTATGGCATTTTCAAGATATTTTTCGTGCGTAATTTCTTTCGATTTGTGTTTCTTTTTTCTTGAGGTTTTGGTTTTGTTTTTAGCTGTGCTCTCGCTGTGTGTTTGTGTGTGTGTGTGTGTACACTTGAATAATTTTACGAGTTGAAATTGAAGCAGTTTTCGACTGACAAAGTGTGCCGGCTCATACATATAGATATGTATACTATAGGTCTGTATATATATACGATTCTACTGGGCCATGCGGTTACTAGTCGTGCTTTATTTTTAAAGGTACTTAATGGATTTCAATTTCCTTGCTTGCTCATCTTCATCTTCAGCATGATCATCGTCTTGGGGCGTAAATAGATCTGTGATTCGTTGTCTGGCGTCAGGTGCCAGACACAACGAGGGAGGAGGGGGAAGGGGGTGCAAGAAAGTGTGAAATGTGCACGTGATGCAAGTGAGCTGCAGTGCGATTATGCAACAGCGATGAGGCACAGTGGGACAATGACAAGTGCAACTGGCACTTGGGGAATCCACGCAAACAAATTAACAACAGCTTTAAAGACCCGAAAGAAGAAGAGAAAGAGTGAGAGAGAGGTAAAGAGTGAGAGAGAAGCGCATTTAACACTTGCTACCTAATTAAACAGCCATTAAAACAGCAATTTCCTCTGCTAGACAGCAATAAAAAGACTAAAACACCTTCTCAATGCTCTCTTCCTCTCTCTGTCTGTCTCCCTCACTCATTCTTTCTTCCTTCCTACCTCCCTCTTCCTTCTCTCTTTGTCTCTCCGCATCAACAAAGTTTATTTCATTTGGTTTCGCTTCCGTTACCTTTGTTTCTTGTTTTGTGGTTTTCAAATAGCCTCTACAGCCATAAAACTGAGTATAGTTCTTCTCTATCATTACGTAATTCACACTCAATATCGATAACAACAACTACAACTACAACAGCTAATTGCAATAGATATGTATGCATTGAGTTATCTTTCGCACAAATACTGATAAAATTCTCTTTCTGTTTGCACTTAAAAAATTGAAATGAATTTTCTGTGTTGAAATTAGGGCCGAGCAGAGCTTATCAGAAAGCGATCATTGTACGATATGTGAACAATCGTTGCACATTATGCAGAAGACATAAGTGAATTCGTGGAAATCAAACTGCAATTGATCAAGAAATGTGTCTATTTCCACTTAATTAAAGCTCTGTTTGATTTGCTGGAGAAAAAAAGGATTTCCCATGAAGATAACAAGGCAAGAAAGAGTTGAAGAGTTTAGCTCTCAAGACTTGTCATGAACATTATATGAAATTGGAATAGGTATAAGTATTTTAAATACTCTTAACTTGAAATACATAAATTATAATGTTCACATGTTTAATCGATTTGATACAGGAGTATATATATTTCCCTTATCAATAAAAGAATGATGTCAAATCAATGCATAAAAAAGAAACAAAACCCTTAACAGAAAGTTATTATAAATTAAAATTGCCTGCATTTATTAGTGCTGCAGGTGCATACAAGCTGCAAATACCATTTCTAATTCACTCCCACTCCGAATATTAATTGAACTAAGTTTCCGCTGAACTTGGTTTTTGTTAAGAGTATCTTTGGCATATCACAGCAGGCCCACGCATTAAATTTGTTGTACAATTTTGCAGAGGCTTCACAAGTCTTTATGGCCGACCTATTGATTGGCGCTGCTGTTGTTATTGTTGTTATTGCTAATTAGCATAGATTTTTTACGGTGCTTTTAAGCGTTTGTTGTTTGTTTGTTGTTGCTGCTTAATTTGCCTAGACTTTTGGGTGCTGCTGTTGTTGTTATTGTTGTTGCTGGTGTTGTCTTTCTGTTTACGTATACGCAATTTATTTGGGCAACACGCTGCATGCTCTCGCACTCTCTCACACGCTCACTCTCTCTCTCTCTCTCTCTCTCTACTAGTCTGTCTATTACTCGCCTCAATTTGTTTTTTACACACTCACAAACACACACACACGTGCACTTTTAATACAAACAAAATGCTTAGTATATTAATTTATGGTTCGCGCGCTCAATTCTGCAGCCACCCACCGACAGAGCGACTGCGACTGCGACGTGCGCGCTGACGTCACGGCAGCGCCAGCAGCGACGTCAACAGCAGCGTCGGCTGCGCGTTCGCCGTGAGGTCAACGCAAGTCGGCGAATTACAAACGCAAAAAGACGAGGAAACAAAAAGGAAAACACAACGAACACAAATCGCAAGACTTAAAGAACCAAAGCGACGCACTTTAGTAGTCAATTAATGTGGAAATCACCACCGTTTCGGTCGGGCTATATCAAAGGCGATGCTCTGCGGTGCACTCTGCCAATGTCCGCAGTCCACTGTCCACTGTCCGCTGTCCGTTGTCCGTTGTCTGGTGTCGCTTTGCGCGTTGCTCAGCGTTGCATCGCGTACGTGCGCCAACTGAATGAGTATCCGAATTTGAATTGCGGCGAATCACAGCACAACAAATCCAAATGCGCCCAACTGGGCCCGGTCAACGACTGCACAGTGTGGCCAGACACATTTGCACCGTGGTCTCTCTCTCTGTGGCTGTTCTTGTCTTATCTGCCTGCGTGCATAATAAATTTCTGAAGTAGCCTAAAAATCGAACAATGATCTCAGCCACGATTTATCACCCCACTGGGCCTTGGCACACAAGTGTTAGACGCGGCGGCTAATTGCAATTTCAAAATGCGCAAAACTTTGTCAGGGTCTCTACCGGACACGCCCCCTGCCCTTCTCATTCTCACTCTCCGTTCTCGCGACTTTCCCTTGGCAAATAAACAAACACATTAGAAAGGAAAAAGAAAACTTTGGCCCATTGCGTCAGGCTTTGGTTTCAACTTTTACAGTTATAAACACACACACACACACACGCACTTGTGGCTATATTTAGCATTGATTTGAGGGAACAACTAACAACGGAATTGTGTAGAGCAGTGTAATTGGGTTTCTTTCTTGCTGTACGGAACGCGCTCGCGATCGCACAACGTCAAAGTCGAAGTTCTAATGGCAACTGAAGCTTCGCAAGCTTCTGGCGACGCGTCAACGAACAACCGACAGCAAGTACAACAACAACAACAACAACAACAGAAGCAAGAGCAACGTTGTCACCTGGCAACGGGACGGCAGCACAGACACAGACAGCGAGCCGGCTACAACAATAGCAATAACAATAACAATAACAACAACACAGTTGAAACTGCGACGATAAGTTTGCCAAAGTTGTTAACTGCCCATTGTTGTTGTTGTTGTTATTGTTGTTGCGGTTTTGTGCTCAACAAAAGCTAATTATTGTCGAACGCTTTGCCTCTCGCTCTCCCTCTTCACACACACACACACTCATTTATACACACACTTGTCTGCCCATTCAGTCGCTCGTTCTGCCTCTCTTTGAGTTCGATTTCCTAGTACCTCAAATCAATCGCATTCACCAATGGAAAGCTTGTCTTCAAAGCGATACTCTATTGAAAGGGAAATAGGCGCTATGAGATTGGCCAGAACAAGAGCTAAATAAAACAAATACATTCGAATACATTTAGTTATATTTAGAAGCTGAAAGAACTCTTTAACTTGCAAGCAAATATAATAAATACAATCGAATATATGTATTTAGTTTTATTTCAAAGATCAAAGAACTGTTTAATGTGCAAACAAATATTTCAAATACATTCGAATATATTTGACTGTATTTAAAGAATGAAAGAACTCTTTAAGTTACAAACAAATATAATATATTTATTTGAATATATTTGGTTATGTGAAAGAACTCTTTAACTGGCATACAAATATAACAAATACTTTTAAATACATTCGGTTTTATTTAAAAGTCGAATATATTTGATTATATTAAAAAGATAATATAACTCTCTAACTTGCAATAAGCTTACTGCATCTTTCTTGTCTTATCAACAAGCATGAATCATTCTTCTATTGAGCAATCACTGCACTCACACTCCAGCACTCAAGCAGGTTTAGAGTATTCGATTTTCGTTATGCAACCTGAACAGTTTGTTCTATTGACGTTCTATTGTCTGAGGGCAGCCAACTGTTCGCCTGAGCACCTGGTACAATCGAATAGAAGGTTTTGGCATTTTGCCAACCTATTGACAGCTGGAAACAGCTTTCAGTTTCATCATCATTATCATCGTCAGCAGTATCATCATTATGTCGTCATCGGCATCAGCTGGAAGTGACTGCTTCGCGAATATAAAACAATTAACACTCTCGTTAATCAGGTATGGAAAGAGGTTTCTTTTGCACAATTGTGAGCGCAGCTTTGTCGGGTTTGCTTTATTCTAAATGGTTTTATCTTTCTCTGCCTCTCTTTCTGGTTTCGGCAATGAAATCATGCGCGAAAATAACAAAAAAGGCAGAGGAAATAAATAAAACGCTTGATAAAAGTGCAAAATCAAAATGTTAACTTATCTGACACGCAGAAATAACAAACATACAAGCGATTATACAATCGTATCTACAAATACACAAACATGTGTATACACTCACGTGTGTGTGCGTGTGTGTACTTCACTTTTATCAACATTTAATCAAGCATTTGCCTCGACGCTGGCATAGGAAAATATAGAATCACTTAGCACATGGCAATAATTTAGAAAATAAATAAATAAAATGCAATTTTGAAAATGTTTCGAAATGGGCGTTTGTGGTTACGCCCAGAATTTTCACATTTGAATAATCGTTTAGGCAATAGATAACAAAACGAATGCTAATTGCACTCGAGATTCGATTCGCTTTCGAGTCAATGTCAAATCCGAAACGAACACGCAATTTTGTACGGCAAGTTCTGTGAATCATTGTTCTGTTCATGCCAAAATACTTTTTGCGACTTTTTTTTGTGTTTGACTTTTCGGTTTAGCCAACAATTTTGAAAACAACAGAAAACTGGAAACAAAAGTAAAGAAAACAAAACACGTCAGCTGAGAGCGATACAAAAATAACCACTTATAGATAGACATAATAAACGAACGGAATTATCATAATGGTATAATACCTGCGAGGCGAAGGCAGGCCACGGAGTCAGGTGTGTGGGTGCTACAGTGGTCGAAACGGGGTGATATCGATACCGACAATGAACATTTCAACAGTGTCTCATATTTTGGAATTGAGTGGCATGCAACTTAATCATTCATTCATGCTTCACGCCCAATTAATGTGGTTGAGGTAATTAAAACGACACTTGACCAACTCGATACCCTGCCCCACTCCCTTCTCCATCCCTTCTTGGCGTCTCTTTCAATTTCAGGTAACCAGAAACCACAACAATGTATTGCGCTGCATATCGACACAAGTTCTTGAATGTTTCCTTTATTTCAAACGCCATTGACCGCCGTTTCTTGGTGCCGACTTTTGAGTCACAAGTTTCTGGGAAAGTCGTTGAAAAGTCACAGCTGTGGCATTATTTGGGGAGTAACTTCAATTTAAAATGGCTTGGCTTAATTTACTTTCCGTCAAGTCATCAATAACTAATTACAATTATCGATTTTAAACTATTTACGCTTAAAGAGGGAAACTAAACGTTTTCTAGCGTCAATTTGAAAGCAATATGCAGAAAATACTTAATGAAGTTAAACATGTTTGAAGGCTCAAGGTCAAAAGAATACTAGAAAGTAAAACTGCAAAAAGTTAACAGATACAACAGATACATATATGTAGATATGGCAACATGAGATAGATATGGCAATATTGAATACACTAGGGACAGTTCTTATTCTTCTTATTATTATTTCAAAATGCATATCTAAAGCAATAATCAAGTCTTTGTAGAAATCTTGTAAGTGATAATTGGGGGATAATTATACTACAATTATATTATATTCTTGAGAGTACGTGAGGCTAAATACACTTAGGACTTTTCCTAACAGTTTTTTCTATTTTAAAACAGGTGTGCATTGTTATAATAAATCTTTATAACAGAGGTTTGTATAGATAAAATTAGAGTATATTTTCCATATAAATATTGTATATTAATATAAACATATGTATATATATGAATAACCAATTCTAAAAGAGATCTTATATAGATTAAAAGATACGAAATATGTAACAATAAATAAAATTCATAAGTAAACAAAGTTTTTCGTTTTTGTACACATTTTTTAACTTTACATTTTAAAAATATACCAAGATTATCTAAGTCTTTTTCTAGAACACATAAACCATATTCAACCTTATACTTTTTTGCATATTTTTAAATAACTCATTCACTCATTAAGTATAAGCAAATGCTCCATGCTTATCAATTGTCATTCACCGTTGGTTCTAAAGAAAATTAAGCGCTTTTGTTGCTAGCGCACACACACTCATAGACAATCTACACATGAGTGTGTGTGTGTGCAGTACTCGTATATACTACCTTTGGTATATAACACAAAAAACTGAAACTTTTGCCGGCTGTCTTATCAAAAATTTGTGCCATGTCGCGAAGTCGGAGCGTAAACAAAGGCAGAATAATAAATGACACTACAATGAAAAACTCATTCGCAAAGAGTAAAATGTGTGTGAGTGCGTACAGTGCGTATAATTAATATGCACAAAGTTACCAATTATGACAGCTGAATTCCAAAATGTCCAAATACTTTCGAAATTTATAGAAATTTCTAATAAATACAATTAATAATAAAAGTAAACAAGCCCAAAGCGCACTACGTGCCCAACCCGAACTTCATTTGCATGCCGAAACTGCTCCATGCATCCGGCGATTAAATAATTAATTGAACTATGACCAAATGCCGCCTCGTCTAACTCGTAAAGTATAATTTAAAACGAATTAAAATCACACACACTCTCACACGCACAGTGGGGCCACAAAGCTATCTAGATCCATAGACAAATAGGGGGACAACACACACAGATAGAGACAGGCAATTTGGAGCGCATATTTTGTGCCATTTTTGGGTCAGTCACAAGCTGAAATATTATCATATCACAGGCGGAATACAAAATATACATTTACCATATTCTAATATCATATCGAAGACGAAGGCATAATGAACCTGCATTCGGTTTATATCGAAGAAATATTTACAATTTTTAATAAGTGCTTATCGCACTTAGATTTAAATATTTAATCAACCGAAGGTCGAATCGACTTGCCGCGGCAACTCAATGTGCGTGTGTGTGTGTGTATAACAGTTTTGTAGCACACTCGGCGGCCAAGATCGCGAGAGAAAGAGAAGAAACCAAACAGAACTCAACTCTGAACTTGCGTTTGCAATTTGCGAGGGTTAATTTGATAAGGGTTAATTAATCGACATGGGCCATAGAAATTAATCATAACTCACGTTGTATTGGGAACGCCTGCGGGTTCGAATTGGCTGCTGCTGCACACGCTCTGCAAACGCGGATAACGGGAATCAACTTTGGGGGCTTAACACTCTTAACTGTTGTTGGCAGAAGCTTTACTTGTTGTTGCTGCTCTTTTATTGGGCGCAGGGGCTTAGCGATCGGCGCAGCATTCGCAATTCTCTGTTGCTGCTGTTGTTGTTGTTAGGTGCAAAATATCACTGGCACTCACACACACACTATGACACACACATGTGCACACTCACGACACGACGCGAACGACGACGCCGACGACGATGCCGACAACTTGACTTGGCAAAACTTCTGTAGTAACTAAATAGCAGGGGCCTACGGTATCGTATAGCACAAAACAACGGCGTATTTGGCGACAGCGACGCTGGCAGCGCAAGCAGAACAGCGTCCGTAAGGCACAGTGAGTTGGGCATGCAATAGCAGTGGGTGAATTAATGTTAGTTCATTTATTATTTGCAACCCCCTGCCATGGAAGATGAAGTCATTTTATAAAGAAATAACTAACTCTTTAAAAGGAATTTTTTGTATTATTTAAAATGTTATTAATATGAATTATATTATAAACAAATTATTATAACTTCTCTTGAACAAAATTCGAAAAATTCAGTAAAGGCTAATATCGATAGATGGAATTTGGATATATGTATGTTATTCCAATCAATGAAAATTTATACAGGTTACCATAAATTACCAGCAAATAATAATGTACTACTGGTATATGAACAACTGTTCAGTATTATAAACATCAAGCATTGCTTCAATTTCAACAATTCGTTTTGTTTACATTTTTAGAAAATTTAAATTTTAATGGAAATATTGTAATAAACTAGTGAAAAGATCCTTAGCAGTGGAAATATTGTTATGCCTCTAACGTTTTCTTTATTTTCTGCACTTGTAAATGATTTGCAATTTTTACTCTTTTTGCCATTTATTTCGTGTTTAATATTTATAAGTTTCGCTTTTTAAATGTAGAAACAACGGAGACACATGCTTGCTGAAGTTTTTATTTTCAAAAACTGCATTTATAAATTATTATTTTATTAATATTCTATCTATAAGTTTTATATTCAATTAAATTTTTTATTTAGCTCTCTACCTCCAAACCCATTATTAACTTGCATTTATTATCGCAACATGGTCCCACTGTGCATTGCCTTTTGATTAGTTTGACGTTGACTTGTTGCTGCCAGCGGCGTTGACTGCGACGGCAGCTGTGAGTGGTGGGTGCTTTGGGTACTCGCAGTCGCATTCGCGTCGGTCTCTGGGTCTGCTCTGGCTCTGCTCGGGGTCTGTTCGGGGGTCTCTGCTCTATAGCCGGCTTTGGCGTGACTTGTTGACGATTTGTTGTTGTTATTTTGCTGTTTGTTTTCGACGCTGTGCGACGCTTTGCGACGCTGCGCTTGGCGGGCACGAACCACAGATCCGATATTTTCCAATTTGTATGCATAAATTCACACACAGATGCACACAAGCACAGCCAGGCGAAGGGAGAGTCAGCAGGAGTAGGAGTGGGAATGGGAGTGGGAGGAGAAGGGAAGCATGTTATGTACTCTCTCGTATGTGTCTCTCAACATCATGCGCTTGCCCAGAATCAATGGGCTCGGCTGTCCAAGCAAAGCAACAGCGAAAACAAAACAAAAGAACCCAAACAAACAACAAATGAGTACTCGCGTATGAGTACGAGTACTCACACACACACTGGCATTCGTATTCCCATTCGTACATGTGCGCATCTGGCTTAGGGCACGGGTCTGACTGGGATAGAGGGCTGGGGGAGATCAGGGGGTCTCCATAAGTGGCACACACTCACATGCGTCTGGAGTGGGTACCGAGTGGGGACTCATAATGATGACAATGACGGGAGATTGCGGGTGGCTTTGCCTGTTGCATGGGTAGTTCGTAAAGTATTGAATTTCCAGCATATGCTAAATGAATCTAGGAAGTCTACAATTTACCCTTGGTTACTTATTATCTTTGCTGCTATTTATATAGCTGGCCAATTGCCGCGACGAAGTTTATATGCAACGCAGATAAGGCAGATTGTAAAATATTAGGCATGACATTGATAGGGTAATTCAATGATAAAGTCACAAGGAAACTGAGTTTCATAGAATTTAGTAATTAACAGTATACGAGTATATTCATGGTATACTGTACGAGTACACGTTAAATTTCATTATGTATATATCATTAATATCTATATATTGTATCAGTATACATTAAGTTATAGAATACCATATACATTTATTTCTTTTCTCTACCTTGCAACTGATCAACCTACCCTCGAGCTTAAGTGTACGTTAAACACTGCAGGGTATGCTTGACTATAGAATACTTTAGTACAATAAACAAAACTAAGAACGTTATAATATAAAAGTCTTGTTGAATAGTAAGAGATTTAAATTGCCCATAACAATTACCTAAAAAGGTAACAAATTTTATATGTAATGTTAAAGAGACAAATTAAAGTCTAACAGATTTGTTGACTAAGCTAATATTCCCCATATCTGACAAATCTAATAACTCTCCACATTCGCCTGTTGCCGGCTTTAGGCTCTGTCCACTCGTCACGCCCCCGACCACTTCCCTTGCTCGTCAAGCTCCAACAGGCAGCTGCAAGGGCGTGATCCCTTCCCTCTCCGTCTGCCAGTCTATCTGTCTCTCTCTCTTTATGTGTGTGTGTGAGTGTAGTATATAAAAGGGGCTTCGGGGTCAGTTCTGGCTCTGCTCTCGCGCTCCGACAGTTATTATTGCATAGTTTTTCTGTTTCTGTTTTTCAGCTTTTGTTATATATTTCTTTTTTTATGGTTTGTTTTCGTTTATGCACTGAAATGTGTCCCATGAACACATGCCAGATTAGGGGAGAGGAAAAGCCGATGAGAACGCGCCGACAAAATTGACAATGTGTGGAGAGAGAGAGAGAGAAGAAGAGCGGGGAAAGGTTCTTGAGTTGCCATGCCAATGCGAGTGGTGAGCTCACGCGACAATCCATTGGATGGACAGACGGACAGGGACAGGGACTGACTTGCATTAGATGTGTCAGTGTCCAGCGGGAAGCTGAGACTCTGAGCCTGTCAAGAAGCTGACAAGAAGCGAACGACAGCGAGCAGCAGACAGACACAAGCTGCTTGTTATGGGCAACAACTGTCAATTTAGTTTGAGGAACATTTACTGAATTAGTTCAGTTCGTTACGAAGGCTTTAATTAATATGCAAAACTAAAGAGTATTAGATAGAAAAGAGATGCAGGAATTTAAGGCAGCTACGAGTATATGATATAGGCACATAGAAAATATATATATATACGAAAATATGCAAATAGTGGGAAAGTAATTAAAGCTAAGACATAAACCCAAAAGAACTCAGATAAATTTGAGTTTATTGTTTAAAGAGCAGAAAGAATAGATATTGGAATATATATTTTTAATATCTCAAATCTAAAGTGAAGCCCTCTTTAAGCCACCCAATTTTAATAACACACATAAGGTTAGTACATATAACGATCATCATGCATGACTCATGCCATTAGCCAAGCTAATTTTGGCTTGTTCAAGCTGCTCACCTGCTGCTGCTCCTCCTCCCCCTCCTCCTGCTGCTGCTGCTGGTCCTGTTGCGCTGCCATTTTGTAGTGCTTGAGTTTTACGATTTAAATATGGCGTGCCACAATGGTGGCAAGTTTCCGCTTCCGGTATGGTGGCATTTGCGCTGCAAGCGCACACAAAATTAAGCATATCTGAAGCTGTTGTTGCTGCTGTTGCTGCTGCTATTGTTGTTGTTGTTTGTACTGACCTGCTGAGTGCCAATATTAAAGGACCCCGCTCACGCTGCGCCTTGAGCACCTTCAATAGCTGCGCATCGGTCAAGGATACGTCCTGCAGGCGCAACGAGGACTGCAAAGTCGAAAGTCGAATGCGGGTAACCGTTATAATTAACGAACTCAAGCTCAAGAAAATTGCAAATACACAGCGCGAAATTGTGTGGGAGGAAATATGAAAAGTTGCTAGTGTGACTAGGATTGGAAACTTGAAAGAAATTGTCAATTGTAAAGCTGAGCTTAAAGAGGCATTTAAAATACTTAAAAAAAACATTGTAATTTCCTTTAAATTCTTTATTTTCACTCTTATTTATTTAATATTTAACTTGTTATTTATATATTTATTTTGTTTCTTATTAACCCTTTCATAACTAAAACTAACTTAAAGCACAATTTATGTTTGAGTGTAGACAAAAGCACAAGAACACTTCTCTTAGCGACTACAACTATGACTCATCTCGTACACTTTTGGACACGCGCTTGGCGCCTGGCTTTGCCGCCGGCTGCGACTCCCGCTGTCCCCCGCGACGCAGCGAACAAAACTTCAACATGTTGTTGTCGCCCCAATAGACACCGCGATACTAGTTGGCTGACTGACCCGTAGCTGACTCCGCAGCTGCTCCGAGTGTTTTTGGTGGGCGTTAACCCGGCGGATGATAAGGCACTGTCAGTGCCAGTGCCAGCGCCAGCGCCTTGGCTGTGGTTACGCCAACGTGCAGAGGCCACGTCGATCCATGAAGACCTCCAGGCAAGTGGCATCGACGCGATCGAACAGCAGCGAGCCGAATCGCCTCGCCGTATAGTCCACAATCAGCACCATTTTACAGTTGATGCACTTGTCGCGATAGTGGAAGAGCAGCCCCACCGTCTGGTGCACGATGTGATCCACAAAGCCGGGCGCCGCGCGATAGACCTGATGGTTGCCCATCTCGACAATGGCACGTGCATTGACCACCACCTTGCTGCGCATATAGGCGGGCATCACCTCCAGGGTGCGACGGATCTTCGACTGAGTGTAGAGCACGCGATTCATGACGTGCGCCGGGGCATTGAAGGTGTCATTGCTGTCGCGGCGATAGAAGAAGACGTTGCGAAAGACAAAACCCGAGGTGCGACCCTCGTCGCACTGGCGCAGGTAATCGGCCAGCGAGTTGTGCTTCAGTGGCATTAGCACCTCGTCCAGATCCACCACAGCCGCATAGCGATGATTGTCCACCACATTGGCGCGATAGACGCAATCGTTGAACTGCGCCACAATCCCCGCATAGTGCACATCCTGCAGATGCGCCTGCACATTCCACTCGAACACATTGGCCAGCCCCAGTCGCTGGTAGTGGGCCAGGACGCGTCGCACCTCCTCGGTGGCCTCCACAAAGTAGAAGTAGAAGTGCGTGGCGCCCTGCAGACGATACATCTCGACAAACTCCACCAGGCGCAGCACATTCGAGTAGTTCTCCTGCAGCGGACCCACGCAAACAGATATTGTGGGTCGCGATTTGTTGAACATTTCCGACATGTTTCGTGGGTAACTGAGAAAGGGAGAAAGGGGAACGTGTTTGAGTGAAGGATGCCCAAGGTGGATGCACAGCTGTACTCACTTTATCTGCACGTAGGTGGGACTGAGATGACTCAGCCGATTGGAGGCGTAGCTCAGTGCCACCGCCTGGGGCAGTCGCACCGGCGTCTGTTTGCCCACGTGCAGCGGACACATGATACTCCACGCAGCGAAGCTATTGTTGTGCACATCGTGCATGGCGCCCGCCTCCTCGGCCACAATCTCATGGCTGCTGAAGTCCGCGTAGCGCACAATGCAGCTCAGCCTCGAGTCACGTAAACGTTCCGGCAGAATGGCGAATATACGCAGCGAACCAACCGTCATCTGCTGCTCCTCAAGCACCACGTTGTCTGTGGGGAGGGAGATAAAGAGATAAATATGAGTGTGCAAATGAATTTTACATAAAAAACTCTGTTGATTTTCTTTAACCTGCTGGAGATGACTCTCGATTCAATTGAGATTAGGTTACTGCATGTTGACCCTTTTTGAAGAAGGACCTTCCTTAGCTTAACCCCAGCAAGAGAATAGAAACAACACATGCACATCTTATACACATATGGTATATGATTTATGGCCAACTTAAGTAAGTTAAAATAAACGCTCAGCGTGGTTCCAAATAACAATGGAAATAGCTGTACTTACTAAAAACCAATCAAACCAAAATTAACTAGACTATGATGAACTTATTAGATATGATAGATGATAAGCCCGGTTAAAACACATCCTTTCGCACTCCTTCAGTGCTGCCAGTTTAGCATATTTCAGGCTAGATCTAGCTGTTTTAATACCGGCATCTTCATGCAATCACCTTTTATTTCAACTCCATTCAGCTCCTTTTTAGTCAAATCTAGATTTCCTTCACTTAAGAATTCTGGCAACACTGCACTCCTCTCTCACCGGGCCTGATTATCGATTACCCTATCAATTAAAATAAGCTGTTAAATCAGCTGTTAAGTATCAATCTATGCAGCTGTTAACCACCTGATTATGTTTAACACTCATGTTATTATAACATATTATATCGAAAAACACTTTCTCTATTAAATTATTCACCCGGTTAAGATATCTCGAAAGGTAGTCTTTATCAGCTTCTTCGTCAAAATTCTCTCTAATACCAACTCACTTATAATATCCGTGCGCACATCGAAATAGGCGGAGAAGATCTCATGGCGCAGCGATGCGTTCCCTATGCGTCGCCAGCTGTTGTTGTAGTTCCAGTGGGGATTTGGTCGCTCGTAGATGAGCTGACGTTGCAGCAACTTAAGATCATCGCGCAGGCGTTCGTTCTGCAAGGACAAATAAAACGAAAGGGATAGATATAAGACGGGCACACAGACACACACACACTCACAATGGTTGTGCGCATGGAGATGTAGAAGAGTATCAACATGGTGCAAGCCACCAGGCCGGAGAGTGTAAAGTAAACATATTGAAAACGATTCTCTTGGGCGGCCAGCATGTTTAACAGTTGTTATAGACAAATATTTCAATTTTATATATATGCATATAGTATATGCGGTATTTATTATGGTATTTTATATGTGTTGGCATCAAAAGTATTTTAAATTAAATTTCAATTTAATTTTCGACTTGATTGAAGCGCGGTCAACACTCGACGACCTTGAGTGGCGCACGCAGCCGTACGAGGTGCCCTGCTCTGGCTGTCCTGCCTATGTCCTGTGCCCGTGCCTGTGTCCTGTTGCCTGCGGTCAACGTACAAGTCTTTGTCGTTGGCGTCCAGGTGTGAATTACAGTTACGCGACTTGTGCGCCAAGCTGCCTACTCGTGACTACAAGTGTCACGCTGTTCAGGACTGTGCGCCATCGCCGCTGCGGCCGCTTCTGCCTCTGCTGCCAGCGACTGCGGCGCTGTTTATATATTTTCAACGTCGACGTTGACAGCGCTGTCTACGCAGACGGAGGCGTCGTCGTAGTTGTAGTCGTAGTCGTTGTCGTAGTCGCACTGCCAACCCCAAAGCGGCTCCTGTTGCTTGTTTGCTTTCAGTTTTGTTGTTGATGGGCGGCCATCGATTAACGATAACACGCTTTAAGGGGCGTAGGGGAGTGGGTGGGCAAGAGGGGGCGTGGGGCAACAATAAATGCGCGCGCGTCTTTCAGTGTCATCATCGGGGGCAGCCCCGACCTCGACGCATTCTTTGTCAACTAAACTCAACTATCCGAACTACACTCGTAAAAACAATTGCCCTACTTAACTATGGATGGCAATCGACAGAAATATGAAAATAATATTCATATCAGTTACAAAAGAAGTTTAATTTGGGTAATTTGCATGTTTAAAGAAACGATTTAATCACATAAGAAACTGAGTTTCTCGCGCAATGACACAAACTTAAAGAAAGTCAGAGAAAGATTTTCTTCAGCTTTAAAGTGCTTTAAGCTTTAAAGTTAACCAACAATAGCATTATGAAGTAGTATGCCATGAAATCTCGATAATTAATTGAATTATGATTTCGAAATTTCAGCGAACACAGCACAACATTTTGTTTTTGTTTTTCGCGCACGAATTTAATCCAATTATATTCGCGGCCGATGTAATTGGAACACAATGAATTATTTTTTATTGAATTTTAATGCAGTTTTCCCTGGAATTCTGCTGCGTTTTTTTGCGAGTGTGTTGGGGTCTGACCTGGTGTAGAAATCAAGCAGCAGCAGGACCGAGTACGGACTGTTAGTGGCGCCCGCAATACGCAAATGATTATGGCACCCACGCACTCACATTCGCATTCGCACACTCACACACATACACGCACACAGGGGCACAACAAGTGTCTGGCACAGGACTCGGCGGGGCGACGCGCGTATGCAACAAGTTAATCAACGTACGTTTCGCATGAAACTGGCGCCATTGGCGACTCTGTCCTCCTCGCGTCATCGCCAGGCGGCGAAAGCGTCGTCGACAGCGCAGTCAGCGTCGGCGCAGCTTTTCTGTGGGTGTGTGTGTGTGTAGTGTAGGGGGGCAACAGCATGGTTGGGTGTGTGGGTGTTGGGCGCATGTAAACGCACTTCAATTCCAACATGAGTCGACTTTATAAATTGTATGTTTTGTTTCCCAATTGGAGTGTCCCACTGTCTATCTGTGCCTGTATGTGTGCGAGGGAGGGGCGTGTGTGTGTGCGTGAGTCAGTGCCACTTCGTGGCATTATAAATTTAAGCTATTTTTAAATAAAAATATACGAAAAGCTAAAGAAAAAAATAAATAGAAATATTCCAAAAATCATTTAATACATTTGTCTAGGCTGTCCAATAGAAAAATTATTGTGTCCATATATACTATATCCATGCGATATATGTATGTGTTTGTTTGCCTTGCGAATTAACTTGTTGTTGTCTATAATGGCCAAGCGCCACAATGGGCTGAAAGTGGCCAAGAAAATCGTAGAAATTTAAAGAGATTATTAATGTATTTCACATTTTGATAATATTAAAACAATAAAAACCTTTTTTAGAATATTGGAGAAGGTCATACATAATACTTAGCACAGTTAATATATATTTAACATATTTATTACACATTAATATACACTTAAAGAATTTCACACAGTTCACCTCGACACACAGCCCACTGTGCGCTGCAAACGTTGCGGCTCATATTCACAAGAAAACACACGTTTTTCGCTTTTCTTTTAATTTCAAATAAAAAGACGCTTCTCGTTTCGAATCATTTGAATTAATTTTTCATTTCATTAAGCAAAGCTAGAATTTTCCACTTTACTGTTTCAATATGTTGTCGGAAAAACGACAGGAAAGAGAGAAAATGATTCGCTCCTTTCAATTAATTGAATTGAATTGAATTGAATTGAAAACACTCACACGCAGATACGAATGCTCGATGAGTATGAATAAGTAGATGAGTAGCAGCAAATAACAGAAGTGATTCAGTCTCGGGCGAAACGAGAGACGAAACATTGCAGTGCAGCTCACTGAAGACGCGGCATGACCCGCAGCAATGCGTGGCCAGGTGAGAACTGCAGGTACTTCTGGCTATTACCTGCGAGTGTTCCAATTCAATTGCTTGCCTTATCTCAGAGCCGTCAACTGATTAGAGAGACCGCGCACTCTTATCAGTTGTCTAACACTCCCAATGGACTGTTTATCTTTGGCTACAGCTAATAACGTTCATCGGTTACCTGAGGGAGAGAGTATTGATCGGCAGCTGGCACTCCAGCGGGTACCTCCCCCCACTACCCCTGCTAAGATCAAATCTGCCCGCATTTGGCAGTAGCTGCTCGTTAACTGTTTAATTGCTGCACCCCTGGGCGAAGGCGCAACACTACCAGCATAATCTTCCGAGGCGGCTGCCCACCAGTAGCCAACTGTCTCGCAGTCGCAGCAACCCCAGCAAACCTTGAGTTCAACAAAAAGAGGGAGGGATAAACTGAAAAACTGTGTGAAAAGTTGGCAAAGTTGCCTGCGTAGCCGTGAGAAAGTGAACAAGATTGCGATATCTCGAACCGGCTGCGTTCTCGTTTAGCTTGCCAAGGAGCAAATCTTGACTAATTAATATGCACTCCACTTCGTTGGGCTACACATTGAAAGCATAACATACTATATATCAACTGGTTGTTCCCATAGCGCACATAAAACATTTGCTGTGAAAACCTTTGCATTGATCTTTTGTATCTCTCTTTGGTGGTGGCATTTACCCTCCACCAGTTCACCACTCTTGGGATCGCACATGCATATACCAGCATAAACATTTCCATTTCAATAATACGCGCTCGTATATCTTGAACCCTCCTCTGTTGTTATGACCCAACGGCACGCAGGGCAAACCGGGAAACAGGGACCCGCTACTTGGGTTCTCATCGGGGCACGCCTGCGTTCTGGGCGCACATTTTCATTTCATGCGAAAGTATTTTCAATTGTTTGGCGGAACGTGGTGGTGCCCCTTCCACCTTTCAACGATGCCCTTTGGTGGTGGGTTATTCAGCCTATAAATACGCAGCCGAATCTGGAGTTCGGCACAGTCTGGTCTACAGTTTGATCAAGTGAACAACTCAAAGAAGTTTCGACAACGACTAAGAATATTCGAAAGCAACATTGAGCCGCCACCAGATAAAGGTGGCGGCTGACCGTCAAAAAGATTCCAACAGTACAGTAAAACTAGTTGAATATGCTAACAAATATTGTAAGTATATTGAAGTATATATCAGCGTAAGTGATATTTTAGAATTCTTAACTCCTCTGTATCTATAGAAAATAACCTGGAAGATTGGGTACAACTGATAAAGCATCACAACACTAAAAAGAATCGTTGCTCATTCAAGAAAGATTCCAACGATATACGAGTATTTATACCGATCAAACAAACTCAAAGTCCAGACGTCGTTGAACCCGTGTTTAACAAACATATTTTAACATTTTTTGCGGCAATCTTCAACTACAAAATGATTCAGTTCGCATCAACACGTTATGGGCAACTCTGGAAGCGTGGAACACGTTTTTTAAATGAGGTCGCAATGCGATAAACTCCTCCACACGATGGGCAAATAGAGCCCGATCCCACTTCGACTTACTTTTTGTGCCTTTTTGGTTTACTCTTCAGTTTTGTTGTTGTTATTTTCTGTTGACTTTTGTTGAAAAAAGCCATAAATTTGTTGGTCTAACAATATCCTTGTTGAAAGTTTCCAAATGCAGCAGCGAACTTTGAAATTCAAAAGAACTGACAACGATTTAGGAAAAGGAACAATCGCGAAATTTTTAACGATGTATATTGCCAATAGCAGGCGTGTTTTTGTTACGAAAAAAAATGTATTTGTTAATTATTTAAGTTTGAAAAACTGTTATTTTTCGTTTCGTCAATTATTCTCAATTTTCGTTTGGTAAGTTTTAATTTTTTTAAATTCGGTTTTTCGGTTATGTTCGAAATTCTTGGTTTGGATTTCTCATTTGATTTCATTTCTTATTTTGTTTCGGTAAGTTCTGAGTTTTAATATTATTTGTTTTAACAATTTAATTTCTTAATAATCTTTTGGTTCATTATAATTAAATTATTTTTCATTATTTGCATTTACTTTTTTATTTTTAATATTATATTGTTTTATCTATATTTATTTGTTTTTAATTGTAGTTAAATTTTAAATTAATTCCTTGAGTTGTTCACAATTTTTAATTATTATTCAAACAAAATTTTTTCATAATTTTCTTTTTTCTTTTGATTATTCTGAAATTATCTTATTATTTTCTTCTTTTTGTATAATTATATTTTTATTTAAACTTGTACGTTATTTAAAATTGTTTTTAAATTAATGTGATCATTCTACATGTGTTTCACTGTTATTTTTATTTAGTTCAACAATTTTAAATTGGTAAGTTTTTTTTTTGTTTATTGGTTAACATTTTTTTTTTTTTTCTAATTTTTAAAATATACTCTTACACTCTGGCTTTTATTTATTTTTCTTTTATAATTATTTTTTTTTATAATTTTTATTTTAAAATTATTTCAATTATTATTTGTTGTTTTTATTTATTTTTTTGATAGGCATTCTATTAAGACTTCAGTTTTCTATATTTTCTTTTAAATATACGTTATTTTTATTTTATTATTTACATTTATTTTTTTTATATTTCGTTGATTCGGTTTAATTTGTTTTTGATCTTATAATTTTGTTATTCTGTTTTAAGTTTTGTTTTAACCATTATTCTTTTTCTTCTTGATTTTTGCCTTCATTTTCTTTTCTTAAATTTCATTAAAATTACTTTTCAAATATTGCTCAGCCCCAAAGTAAATAACTAAATTAAAAAGGAATATAAAAATTCCGTTTCTTCTCTTTTAACTGAGCCCCTCACAAGTTACTTTCTAAGCCTTTGTATGTTCCGCACCGACAACAAACAATAATACTTATTCCTAAATAACTGTAATAATAAAATGTACTTCCAATACTATAACAAGAACTTGTTTCAATTTGAGAATCCTTTGAATTGTTTATTGAGCAAATTCGCTTCGGCGTGCCGCACATAAATATATCATTTATAATTTTAGCTTAGGAGTTACACATAAATACAGAAAATTAAGTTAAGCCACGCCTACAAGGCTGCTGCTGCTGCTACTGAAGCTGACGCTGCGCTGGCGTCTCTGGTCACTGCCTTGCCGAATCCTTGGCATTGGCCTGGTCCGGTTGGGGAGCAGACGCCGTTTGGGCCGCAGCTGCCGGCATGGCGGCACCACCGTTACCATCACCACCACCATTATCACCACCATTGGAGTTAGCGGCTCCGTTCGGGCTCTCCGGAACGGCATTGCTGTCGCGGTCGAAGAGATAACTGCCGCCTAAGGGTCGAGGTCGGCCACCATAGGAAGAGCTACAAGGGGCGACAAGAGCACAAGCCTATCTTAATGATTTTACCAATTCCCCGCAGCTCCCTCAGCTATTCGACTAAATCATAATCCGGTTCTTGGGTGACTAGTTGTTGTGCTTGTGCCCGGCCAGCAGCAGCACCCACTGCAACTTACCTCTGTGCATCGCGCTCCCGGTCCCGACCGACATCGCCCCCGCTGCGGCCGCCGCCACTGCCGCTGCCAGAGCTGCCATTGCCCGCAACGCCTGCCGCACTGCTGGCGCCGCCGCCACCCATGCTGCCTCCGCTGCCGCTGCTGCCACCGCGTGAGCTCTGCTTATCCTGATCCCCCAGGTATGTCCAGCCGCTCGTATCACTGGGCTTGCCCATGACGCTGGTATGGCCGCCGCGATAGCCATCGCTGCCAATGGCAGAGGAGGAGACCTTTGTGCCGCGATCGTTGTATGGGCAATTGGCGACTAGGTGGCCGCATGGCGAGGCGGGAGCAGCTGACTGTGCACGTTCGCGATCGTAAAACGGAGGCGAACCGGAGCGGGTGTCATCGTCATCGCCGGCAAAGTAATAGCCACGCCCCGAATTATCGAAGCCCGACTGTCCCCTGGGCTCGATGGGGATGCAATCGACGAGGGCGCAGGGGTTGGGTGTGCGTAGGTGCAGATTGTGGTTCAGGTTGTGGTTCAGAAAGGACAGGATAAGTGGGTGATGAAGTGGTGCAGTTTAGTTCCGAGTACGAGTACGAGGCGAAGAGTATCCAGAGTTCATGTTGTTTAACGAGTGTTGTTGTTGTGTAGTTTTATGTTGTAGAAGTTGATGTTGTTGTGTTGTTGTAGTTGTTGTATGTAAGTAGAGAGCAAGAGCGTTAAAAATGACAACAATTTGCACACGAAACAAACAGAGAATGAAAGCACTAAGTAGCTAAAGAAGCAGGATAGCGATACCTGTATGTCTCATCCCAAGGACGATAGTTGCGAAAATCATACCTTGAATAGTAGCGATCATACGGATCATACTTGTCGTAGCCAGTACGTGAACGATCATAGTAGCGATCTATAAAACAGAAATAATTAATACAATTTAACTATAAGTTTGTCTGACCACTTACCCCTTGAACTATCGCTGTAACGATCGGTATAGTAGCGATCCCTAGTATCGTAGGCCGCATAGCCAGAGCCGTAGCCGCGATCGTACCCGGATCCCCTACGGTACTCATCGTATCCACGCCCCTCGTAGCGATCATAGGTGCGCGGTGAGTAGCGATCGTCGCGACTGTAGTATCGATCGTACTCACGATCACGCCCCGTAGCACCGCGATCATCGTACCGATCATATGAGTAGTACCAGGAGCTACGCGGATCATCGGCGGCGCGACTTGAGTAGCCCCCATACCGATCACTGCCTCCATAGCGATCACTGCTGCCATAACGATCACTAGCGCCATAACGATCACTAGCGCCATAACGATCGCTGCCGCTGTAGTAACGATCCTCGTAGCAGCGCACGCAGCGCGACTGACGGCTCTTTCCGTTGCCACGCAGCACCGAATCCAGAATGCCAACCGGGCCCGACGACGACAGCTGCTTATCATTGCCAGTGGGCGTGGCACCACGCGCCTCGGGTCCTGCCAAGGAGGCAGACCCCCGCACAGAGACGACGGCCAGACAAAGTAGCTGAAAAAGAGTTGAACGCGAATTTGTTGCACGATCATTAGCTGATTGTTTATGGATAGATTTCACAGTCCAGCGACCAACTGGGCCAAAGCCCTCGCACACCACCCACACATACAGGCACACACATACATGCATAGATACAGCCTCCAATCATAATTGAGGAAAGTACCAAAGCGCTGGTCGAAATACAAAGCCATGTGTAGAAATCATCAGCGTCATTATGATCATTAAAAATGGACACTCAGCGCCAGCGAGCGTGAAATATGATCAATGTGCGGACTGCTGTGGATTCTATATCCCCTCCCCCCTCCCCCCCTTCTTTCCACTGTTTCCACTGTTTGCATCGATTATGCAATAATGGAGCATAGATTAGGGCTCAAATGGGGACCAACACCTCAAGTGCTCGCATTTAATTTGTTAAACTAACTAGACAGAGACAGAGACAGAATGATAGAAAGAGAGGTAGACACATGAAAAGCTACAACTCATATTCATATGCATAAAATAGCATTGACATCATTTTGTTTTCATTCATGGCTGCGGCGGAATCGGAATCATAAAGCTCGCTATGAAACCCAGCTCGCTACAACTCGCTATGTGTATCAACATTGGATGAGTGAGTGGGGAAGAGACAGGGAGAGAGGGGCGACACCAGCAACTCCCCTGGCCGAAAAGCAAGTTAATCATGAATGTGGCGAGCCCGCCGCCACGCTTTGTTAGCCAAGCATCAGGAACAACTTCCGCTTGGGGTCGAATTGGCCAAAAGCCACCGCGCTGGCCAATCGTCTGGTGGATCTGCAGCTCGTGACTTGTCGCTGTCGCTGTTGCTGACGCCGTGTGTGTGTGCCCTCACTTTATTAGAATAATTATATTTTCGAAATAATAATCAACACACACAAAACAAAAAAAAAATATAAAGAGTGAACAATTTCTATATTCTCAATGCCTTTGCGAGCCAAGGGTCGTTGGCTCCGCTGTCAATTTCAGCCGGAGAGTTATACAAAATTTTGATATTTACATAATATCACCAGCATACGATCGAGCTAGAGTTATTACATCATAAAGCAATGGTTCTGCCTCTGGGTTTCACTAATTGTTATTACCCTAGGGGTAGGTCAGCGATGTGCTTATCTAATGGGAGCAGCATGCGTGGATTTATCTTTGATTCCAGCGACTATTTTATCCTATCTATATTCTTGTGCATCACATATGCTATATGAAAAGGTTTCTTCAAATAAAATATGAATTATGTATTATGGTTAATATGTATTTACATCATTTGTATACAACTGTCTAGATTTAAAAAAATTACGAGTGCAAGTTTAATTCTAAATAAACTGGATCTGCATATTGGCACAAAATGTGATAGTCCTGAAACCCAGGTTTTTATTCGGACAGACTGACCAAAAACCAGATATACTATTAAGACAGACAGACCCACAGTCAGACAGACAGACAGATAAATAGACAAACAGAAAAAAAGGTAGAGACACAGTCAGACAGATAGACCAATGGATATGACTGCATCCACTAGGTTGTTGACGCTAATCAAGAATATAAGTATACACTTAGTGGAGTCGGCTACACCCAACCCAGACTTTAACGTGGCGAGTATAAATAAATACCTAAGCAAATCTTGATAAATTAACCTCTCTTATTTTGTAAATAAATTAATCTTAAGACTGGACATTAATGAATGTCTAATTAAACAAGAATTCTTTATGACTTTGTCAGTATCATCAGCCATCTCTTTCTATTGCTTTCTTTCCAAGTTTCTATAATAAATACTTTTATATTAAAAACCTTAAACTGAAATTACTGTGCCGATCCATAATACTTTATAACCTTTTTCTAAGAAATCCAGCTTTAAAAATGTTTTATTGAATTTATATTTCCAAATTTTTGGAAACTTAATTCTGGTCAATCCAAACAAACCGTATTTCTTATAAAATGAGTGCGACACTAACACGTCAGATGTCTCAGAAGTTGAACAAAGGTTTTTCAGAATATATAAATTAACGGAGCAATACTATCTTGCTATTAACATTTCGACAACTCACCAATTGTAGCACGTGCATTTTGCTGGTGTTTCACTTTTCTAAAAATCACTTGCACAAATGTTTTCAGGCACGTGTTGTGCCCGTGTGTATTGTGAGCTATATCAGCTTCGCCTATAGAGTTGGGCAAACAATCCTTTAACTGAACAAATTGCTCTACGTGTTGCTTGCAACAGAATCGAAATCACGAATGTGCCGCTCAGCTCTGAGGCAGAGGTATTTATTCCAAAAGTGCCACCAAGAACCGAATTCGAATCCGAGTCTGAATCCGCGGCCGAAAACCCCACAATGAGACGCACTGAAGCGCGAGATCAAGCCGAGTGTTGAGAGTGAGTGAGGGCGAGCGAGAGCCAGTGAGAGTGAGAGGGAAGTACCGATCTGCATGTGGTCTCTGGTGTCTGAGGTGTTGGCACTCGGTTGGGGCGTCGCTTTGTCACTTAACCTGCAACACCTTGGGTGTCGGTCCAACCCCTGTCAAAACATCGCTGTGTGTGTGTGTGCTCTGTTTTCGAGATTTTCATGGTCAGTTTGGCATTCGCGGAATGACAGGAGGATGTTCTGTTCACGGGGAGACCAGTCATTATTCCATTTCGTCTTTAATCTGAAACACGCCTAGACGACTAATTCACAGGTATTTTTTGGGGCTAATTATGCATCCCGTCGTCGTCGTCGTCGTCGCATTGCGTAATGGCCAAGCGAATTCCTTCAGAGAGGTGTCGACAATTGTTTTCTGCTGTTTTTTTCTTTTTTTTTTTAGTGTTGAGTGAGAGCTGACTCACTGAGAACACTGAGCTGGATAGATCTTGGATTAAAGGCGTGAAATTAGCATTGTTAATTGGGCCGAACAAATTCATTTTTGGGCGCTTACATAATCCAAGAGCGTGACCATGAAAAGGGTTTAGCTTCGAGATTTACCAGACAGAAAGAAGAGAAATGTCAGTTGGAAATATCTTTTGCCACATGACAATCATTGCATGCCCTTACATGAACTTGATATAACACTAAGATCATCTGGAATAGTTTTATTTATATGGTATACTGTGTATATATGATCAAACCCTCATTGCAGGAATTTATTTAATGAATTTATTTAATGAAATGGGAAGGAAGTGTGTGTATAATCATTTAGTTCTACAACTTTAAATAATGGTTCAATGAAATGAGTTTCAGGTTATTCAATTCTGTATAAAGTAGATTCTGCTTATGTATCATTGAATTAATTAAAATAAGCAGCGTCTTTTTATATTTGAAATAATCGAAATATCTTGAAATGCTATATATAAATTTAATCCCATAATTTCAACTATGATTCGCCTGATTATCTGAGAAACAATACCTCTACCCTTTACTGGAATAAACATATACCTTACATTTATTTGATCTCCCCTCTTTTCATATACCACATGATATAGTCGCTATACCCAGTTGTATTGTACAATGGAAAACCTTCTATGAACTTTACGCTAGAGTGCAAAACTTGGGTCTTGCTCCTGCGGCAGCTTCTTCTGCGTCTGCGTCTGCCTCTGGGTCTGCATGCTCAGTGAACCCCGCATGGAGGTCGTTGGCACTCACAACATACATGTATAAGCCTGTGCGCTACCTCTACACACTATATGTAGTATATCCAAGTCAGACACATCGAAAATCATGTGCGGCGACAAGTTTAATTAAACGATATAATTTTGTTTTTCTAATGCCAGCTACGCGTATTTGTATTTGAAATGTAAGTTCACCATGATACAATACGCTAGATTCGTTCCAGATACAAAGTTGTAGTTGTTGTTGTTATAGTTGTAGGTATACGTTTACGTTTATTGTTGAAGATTGCATCTAGTTTGCTTCATGGAAGAACAATTTGTCATACGATTACGAGTACGAGTAGTTAAGTATCTAGTTAGTTAGGCTCTCGAGAGGCGGCAACCAAAACAAACCGAATACAGATTTAGTTAACAATAATCAGGCTAGTTCAACGATTGGCTAACTACAATACAAGTTATTGTCACATTGAGGTCGAGTAGCGCATGCCCAGTCCGAGGCCAATGCCGATGCCCGTGCCCAGTCCAAGGAGATATCACGAGTGTGTCTGGGCCATTGACACTGACAGGGCACCTGCTGCAGCGGCGGCGATCTCGTCCTGGAATGCCAGAAACCCAAGTTGGGCATGCGAGGCCTCGTTGAGGGCACGTGATCTTATGCAGGCACGATACTGATCCGCACTGAGTGAGCTGGTGCAGATCTGCAAAGGAAACTGTTATTATATACAGCATATAGGAAAGTCATTGTGTTGTTACCTTTGTGTGCCAGCGATGAAAGATGCCTGGATCTGTGGCACGTATGATTTTGATTTTGGATCTCACATATTTACGATAGAGCATTACATCCTCGCCGCCCCAGCCCACGATCTCCTCGTCGAAGCCGCGTATCTGCAGGAAGTCCGAGCGATACTGGCACGTCATGCCGTAGCCAAAGTCACGCCAAAAGCCCGTGTCCCTAGAGATAAGCAACTGCTCCTCGTCACTGGGCAGCGGCTTGCCCTGCAGCGTGTACACCACGTGCGGATTGTATAGGCTGAACACAACGGGATAGTAGACCTTTTGAGGAGAATGAGAGACCTCATTAAAGGGCCATTGCATTTAGAATTTATGTGTACGCTACCTTCTTGCCTGGAGAGGCATTCCAACGACAGCGCTCCAGAAACTTCGCTGTAAACACAATGTCCACGTCGCACATGAACAGCAGCGCATCCTCAGACGGCTTTGTCGCCTCGGGCTGGATGTGCTCGGCGCCCAGACGCAGAGCTTTGGCTCTACTGAATGTTTCATTCAGAGCCAAGAGTTGCACACGCTCTGAGCCCGTCACCAGCTCTTGGGCTTCCTTAAGTCCTGCCTCCCCGAAGTAGACGACGATTAGCTGCAGGCGATGATCCGAAAGCTGGCCGAACATCTGCATGAAGCTGCGAAAGCTATGTAGTCGTCCAGCCAGCGGGAGTATCACATGTATCAACGAACCGGGGGCAACCTCGGACAGCTGCACTGTCTGGAGCGGAGCAAAGGGACGCATAATCAGCGCCTTGCGGACCACACTTGTCTGGTGCTTGATGCTTTGGAAATACAATTCATATTGGCTGCCAGTTGTGGGCTCCGTGCGATAGATGCCCTCGACGAAGTCGTCTAGCGTGTACTTTCCCAACTCGGTGGCTGCCAAACCCTTGGCGCGTGCCCGCGCCGTGTGATTGCGATTGAGACTCTCCAAGGCTTTGTTTACCGCCTCCAGCAGATCGCGACGCCTGTACCCAATGGGCTTCTCTACCACACGTTTACCCAGGCCCAGATCGATGGGATAGACACGCGTGAAGGTGAAGTGATTGAAGGGTATCATCTCGTACTCGTTGTTCAGCGGCAGACCATGTAGAATCTCTGCAGCGCCCACTTGTTTCCGGATGTAGCTACTGCAGTCGTAGTGGTGCGTCAGGGAGGCAACTGTTGTATCCGTCTGTTGTGGCGCGCCAATCTGGGTGTTGTTGTTGCTGGCGGAGAAGGAAGCGGAAGAGGCAGAGTAGCCATTGCCCGGTGACGGCAACTTGCCAGGCAATCCATTATTGCTGCTGCGATTATGCTGCAACAGCACAATCTGAGCACGTAGTGCCAGCACTTCGTGCTTCAGACGTTCTATTTGTGCATCCCGCGCTCCCAATGCATAATTATATCCATTTGTCTCGCTGGGATTCGCATGCGAATCCTTCTCCGTTTGGGCAGTCAGTTCATCAAATCCCCATTTCGTTAGAATGGCTATTGATATAACAGTCACCAGTACGAACAGCAACAGAAGTCGCACTAGCAACTTGGAAGCCAGCGAATTATGCATTTTCCATGTTCTGCTTATTATTATCCGTTATTTCTGAAAATAAACAGAAATATTAAATTTACCGCCAAAACATTGAAACATGTTGCCAGACTCTGACAACAGCGTTGCCATTTTCCAAGTGGTAGCGCTGTACAACTATCGATAACACTTAGCAGTGCAGTTACAGTCCGACGCACTGTTATTAACATTTCTGCTAATGCCAGCCCAGGCAAGTTTGACAATTTACTTTTTCGTTAACAGTCTGTAAATTGTCAAGCTAAATAACAACGTTGCCCTACTGACATTTTCTAATCAACACAGAGCGACAATTAAAAAACAGCAATTAAAAACAGTCAAACTACACAAAATTGACGAAAATAATATAAAATAAACATATTCCAGGTAAGTTTTGATGTGATAAACTGGGCGAGGCCGTAGAACGCAATGTAAATATTGTGCGTTGGCAGGCAGGCTGCGAAATTGAGCAAGCAACAAGTTTTTTTTTGGTGTAGGTGCCGCTGGAGCTGGCACTTTTCTCACTTACGATAGCGATGGCAAACTATATTGTGCTGAAAAATATATATGTACATATGTTATTTGTATAACTTCTAAGCTGAGCTAATTGCCAATTGAATATAGTAAAAGAATTTGCGCAGTCACTTATTTAGCCTAACGCTCATCACTATTTTTGTGCCCAAGTACGGGAAATGTATGAATCACTCTTTCTGTGCCCAATATTGCATAGATAAGAGTGCTTTCTGCGTTTTCTCTGTTAATTTTAACGTAATTAATCGCAACTTCGGCCTGTTTGTCACTGTTGAATGTGTGCATCTGTGTGTGTGAGTGTGTGCGAGTTTGCACTCGCTGTAATTGCTGAGTACTTCGTACCTTGAGAACTGATGGAAATATTTCAAATGTATACACCGAGTTAGCTCGTATTTTAAACAAAGAACGTTCTCTATAATCGCAGTTTGCATCGCATTTTTCAGCTGAACATTTAGACGATCAGGCAACGCACAAAATAAGATGGAGAATAACGAGGCACCCGCACCTTCTGGATCGACCAATGAGTAAGTGAATCCCAACCTCATCCAATCACCTGCGTTTGCCTTTGTATGCCACTGTGCGGCGCACAAATGCTGCATGTAGAATCTCACTATAAGAACGGGCCAGTTTTTTCTTGGTACCCGATACTTTATGGTTCTTTCAACGTATACACGAATGATTCACTTCAGCATTTGTGCACGGCACTGTAAGTCACGCTTTGCATGGATGTATGTGCTCTGCCACCACCACCACACGTATAATATTATACAGTTTTCCCATACTTCCGCCGCCACCAACCAACAACAACAACAACTTTCACGACGTCAACAACACCAGCAACAACAATGCTGCCCAGAAGCGTCTGCAGCAGACACAGGCCAAAGTGGATGAGGTTGTCGGCATAATGCGCGTCAATGTCGAGAAGGTGCTCGAACGTGATCAGAAGTTGTCGGAACTGGGCGAGCGAGCTGATCAGCTGGAACAGGGTGCCTCACAGTTCGAGCAACAGGCCGGCAAACTGAAGCGCAAGCAATGGTGGGCCAACATGAAAATGATGATCATTCTGGGCGTGATTGCCGTTGTCTTGCTGATCATTATTATAGGTAAGTAAGCTCGTGAAGGATCCATACTGTCATATGGCTTAAGCACTTGCTAACAGTGCTGTAAAGCAGTGCAATCAAATTGATAACCCATTTACAACCTGATAAATTGCTAAACTAAATATGGTTAGGTTTCTAATCATATTTTGCAAGTTACAGCGCTGTTCTTTCATGGTTACGGTTTGCTTAGTATTGGTTTTGGTTAAGTTAAGCTAAGCACATATAAATATACATGCACGCACGGGAAGATCATACAAATCACTAGCAAGAATATAACATATAAATTATTGTTCTAACTATAACTCTCTTGGTACACTTGTGTTTACTGATAATGTGTTTGTACGAAGGCAGCTCAGTACATGAATTTGTTTTATGAAATAAATATGATAAAAATGTGTGTGTATGAACACCAAATTCATATTGCACTATTATTATTATTATTGAAGAGGTGGATCTGTACTGTGGCCTATATTATCTATTAACTTATTCACTATCATTATTCAGTCTCAATTCATAAAATGTAATCATTTTGGCCTATAACCAAGTATAAAGAAAGATCTGCTAAAATGCATGCATGAATTAGTTTCGTTCGCATAAATTGAGACTATTTAATTTAACGTATATGTATGTTATTGTATGTATATATACTAATATATGTTATTGCAAGTTGCACTCTAAAACTACAAATGAAATTTTAATATGTAAACGTTCTCACAAGATTCTTAAATAGCTTTTGAGAGTGTTTACTTAAATTTGTACACTTGTTAACCATTCTATATGTTTTAGTCTTAAGTATATCAACACACACACATGCACACGCATTCACGGACACACTCACCGACACACACACCAACACCACTACCGACACACACACACACACACTACACACAGGTGACTGATTACGACGCCACCTTACGCGTTGCTCAAGCCATTTGGTTTTGTTTTGTTTTGTCTTTGCGGTTTTGGTTTTCGGTATTCGTCTCAGGTTTTAATTGGCTAAAAAACAACACTCGCTTATCCAGTGCACCACTAATCGAGGACAACAACAACAACTATCAAAATTGTTCTATTCTTCTCTTCTACTTGCAGTGTCGATATACAATTGATAAACAGACAAAAAGTCAAATAAACAAACGCATAAAAGTAAATAAAGAAAACCGTATCCACTTGCAACAAGGCAACTTGTTGAGCTTATCAATACGCATAACTATAGGCAGACACAAACACACACACACACACACACAAAATATATATATATATATGTATATATGTACGTGTATATAACCCCAGTATGTGTATCTTTTAGTCTAAGAAAAAAGGTAAATTATAATGTTGCGTGTGCGATGTGCTAATGACTTAGTTTATTTGCCCAGATTATATGGTAGATAAAAAACGAAAGAGTCGTGCAGTGAAAACAGTTAGCAACGATATAAGCACTGGGTGGAAAGGGGGGACATGAACCTTCTAAACTGAATCAAGAATAATCACATATTCCCCTTCTCTCTCTCTCTCTCTTCTTTAACAGTTTGCGCTCTTCCTAGCAGCAGCAGCAGCGACCACGCAACAAAAGCGCCCTAAAACAGCCTCCGGAAAAGTGAAATGAGAAGAACGATGGAGAAACTATGTTGCCTTCGTATTGGCCTTATGCGCAAATAATATAATAAATATAACAATAACAATAACAACAGCAAGAAAAAGAAAAAGAATAACAAAACAAATTATTGGAACTGTGTCTAAAATTGTTAAACTGATCAGATTGTAATTAATATTAATCTTAAATGTTGAACAACATTTCTTACACATGTATTGTAAACGCAACAACAACAACAACTAAATGCCAACCGTCAGTTGTCATTAAAATCAAAACAACAAAAAAAAACATTCTATATACTATATTGCAAATGTTTATATTATACATACATATGCATATGTTGTGTGTGTGTGTGGCATTTTAAATGCCAGTGTGTGCGTTCATGTTTGTGTGAGTTTTCTTTTTGCAATGGAAATGTTAACAGCTTAGCCAAGTTATAAATTAACTATAGATTCTTATATTCCACACTAATACACACACGCACTCACACGTATTTGTTTATATGTATTTATCGCTATATACTACTTTATACACACTTATATATTTTGTATTTATACTTTTATGTGAGGTGGCATTATAATAATCGGTACTCTATTTGTAATACAAGAAATCAACAAGAACACAACGTACGTTTGCCAGAAAGAATTGCGAACATTTTGTAGAAAACTTAAAACACTTCACTTTTATTGTTATTAGTATGATTATTATTTACATATTTGCTGTCGTTTGCATTTCAAAACAATATTAACACAGTAAGAGGAAAATTGTATTATCGATTTTTAAGCAAAGATGGGAACGCAACCTGGCAAGAAAATGAACCGACCGACCGAATGCACTACGACCAGTATCCAAAACGAAACACAAATCAACTGTTTGTGACGTAAGTTGAGACTGAGAATAGTAAACATAAAGACGTTGGACGACGGCAAACTGAAAGAGAGAGTGTGTTAGAGTAACTGAGGGTGTGTGTGTGCGTATGTGTGGACAACAGCTGTTGTGGCGCATGCGTCTGGGCACCCGAGAACTTTGCATCTTGGCATGGCAACTCTGCAACCATGCAATCACTTTTTATAGTTAGCCATATAAATTTTCCATCCCGCTTGCATCGTCAGCTCGTACCCCATGAAGAGGGCAAAGAAGTTGAGGTAGTAAAGCTGGCCAATGAGAAGGTTATCGTGTGGCGAGTCCATATGATAAAAGCCGGGTCTGTGCATTGAGGCAGCGAAAATAACCACAAACTGTAGTAAGCAAATGGTTAGAAATCAATTTGGAGCTTTAAAAGCACATTCAATTAATGCAGTCCTTAAGGTGCTTTCAAAGTTTGATAAAACTTTTAGGAAGGTTGCATGTGCTTTGTCGGGATGTCAATGCTTACAATATTCGACATCATAGTATAAACAAAGAGGGTTGGAAATTCAATGGAGTCTCGATTCATCTCAGAGCACACAATAATGCCAAAACTGGTCAGCACAAAAAGTCGCTCGCTCCAGCGAATCACATTGTATCGTTTTATCTAAAAAATGAAAATTGAAAACCAATTAAAAAATCAAATTTGAATCCGATGCGAAAACTCTAATAACTAACAAAGAGTCCCCGCTTCATCTTAGAGGAAATTTCGCCATATGCCTTGCTGATAAGCATCATAAGGATGGTCAAACCCGTAGCGGCTAGCAAAAATGTGGTATTCCCTTGTTTCGCTGTCTTCATTACTGATATGGTATTCATTTCGAACTGCAGCACAATCGAAATTAAGTGTGAAATTAAGCAAAATTTGTAGATCAGTAGCTTACAGTCCAAAATGCAGCTATAGCACGTTTCCATTTTGATAATTTCGTTATGGTGTGAAAAAAGAAGACGTAGAGCTGTATCGAAAGGAAACTTATAAAGAATTGTACTACACAAACATATGAATTATCCTTAATAAAAGTTATGATTGCTTCACTGCAAGAAATAATAAAAACAGAGAATGAGAGACATTGAGATTGCATTTGATCTAGGACAGAGATGATGGTACTTACACTCTCATTACAGCTGCGACCTGAATCCATCCAAATACCAACATTATAATCGTCACTCTGTATGTTCCAATGATAAAAGTTCTCTCAGTTATTTCATTTGCCGGCTCATTAATGGGGCTGTCTGTATCCATTGATAGATTTTATTAGTATTAACAAAAATTTAAAAGAAATATCTCGTACATTTAGGGGAATGCTAACTTTGATTCAAAGCAAAGTCAGTTCAGTTGTTTGCAATGTTTTGCTCTGTTATCAATAAGTGCTTTGGTTAAGCGATCTGCAGAACCTGATCGAAGTTAGTATACATACAAATAGCGGATTAAACATATGCAATAGTTCTGTACGATTTCAAAATACTCCTTATGCTGAACGTGGACTGGATTTTAAAAACAAATCTAGTTAGCCTTAAAGTTCACGCCGCTGTCGTCGACCTTAGCAAAAAGGTTTACATTTTGGAAACAATATCAGAACGTATTCCTTATTAAATATTTTAAATTGTCTATTGTGTTGTACACCTACTAAAAAAATTTATAAGTTATTGAATGAAAACGGAATACTCTGAGATAAAATGGAGCAGAGGATCGGGCGCTACCAGCAAGTGCGACGAAGTTTCGCCAAAAAGGTCTATCTCGTCAGCGCGTTGTGGCTGTTAATTGCGTTAGCACAGTGGCTCTTAGTTAACATAGTGTAGGTCTGGTCTATGCTTCAGAATATTCTTGTAAATATATATCTGTCGATTGGTTAACCTACAGCGATAAAATTGGCAAAGTGTTCAAGGACAATCCATGGATAAGTGTGGTCTTCTTTCTAGTTGCGATCGGGTTTTGCATGCTATTCATATTTGTCGAGCAAGTGCGCTTTACAGCCTGTATTAACTGGTTTGTTGCATTAGTGACAGTAAGTATACGAAACAGAATATAACAATGATAGTGAAAGCTAACCCACTGCCTAATACTCAATTATAGGTAGAGTTCGCAATCATTGGACTATTTGCACTGGCGGTACGATCAGCGTGGCCCGATATGTTAATGTGGTTTGTTATCAGTCTCCTCATATTATACCTGTTCATTTTGATTGGTACAGTCATACCGGTTAGTTGAGCACAGAACAAAATATGCTAAATATTCTTAATACTACTACAACTATATTCACCTGCAGCACGACCTAACACTGGATGTTGTCGTTATATTTGTGATATCCTTCATATTTCTGATTACATCCATTTTCCTTATCATGCTGTTTATCATGGTAAAGTCGGTATATGCTGTTATATTGTATCAGATCGTCGTGACTGTCATAATACTATTAGTGAGTATGCATCATACACACCTTATATCTGTCATACATATGTTTATCCCCCTTAGTTTGTCATGTACCATGCGCAAACCATAAGCGGCGGTCGCTTTGCCGAGATGCGAGTGAATGATTTCCTACTGGCCACGCTGATAATATTCTTTGACTTCATCATTATCTACTTGCTCACGTTCTACGTGCAGACAAAGTATCCCGTTGCCAACGATCAATTTACTACTACTGCACCACCAACAACAACAGCTGCTCCGCCTCCCGAGGAACGCTGAAAGACTGTAACATCAATTGTAACTAAAACAAGTGACCATTTAAATCCCATGACCCATTAGAACCCCGCCACCACCACCACCTCTCCTTTCCACCTCGATTATTCGGAGGGCTAATATTGAGAAAATTCCGCAACTACATATGGATTATATTTTTATTGTAACCTTTTAGTTGCGAAAATTGTATATGACATATGTATATTGGTATCAATACACATGCTCTGAGCATCTCGGTTCCCTCGTAAATGTCTTTATTAGCTTTTAATTTAGGAGTAAACATTAGTTATTGAAATGGTGTAAATGTAGTTTATAGTTACATACATCACAATATTAAAACCAAAAACAATTTAATTTTTTAATAAAACACATTTTTAAACATTTTCAATTTAACGCTGAAACTTTAATCACATTGAGTAAAATTTGGACAATATATATTTATATATACGTATATATTTTAGAATTCATTGAGAGAGAGATATAGTGTGGGCGACAGAGAAAGCACGATCAACTAAAATGTATTTAAATAGTCAAGAATTGGGAACCGATTCAAGTGGACTAATTGCTTAGGCTACATATGTGTACGTAGGTATATGCACATATATTACACGGAATTACAATAGAAGATACATAGTCTGGATATACATCGCATGTATCTATATATAGTCTCCAATTGGTACTACGATAGGTAACATTATTGATTGCACAGCAGTGAAGGATTCTTTTCAATTTCTACACTTTTTTTTTTGGGTATATCATATTGGTATAATTGTATTCGATGGGCATATTTTATAGATCATCAGTGAATTAATACTATATATTTATAAGGACTCCAGCGAGGAAGCAGCCGAGCAGATGGTCGCATCGGAGTCGCTGAACTTGGATGCACCCAGGGCCGAGTGCAGAGGCTGCGATTGCGAAGCGAACGATCCGAGAAGGGGTGAGGCAAGGTCGTTAAGGCTACTGAGAAGGCTCGGTGTGGGCGTGACTGCCTTGCCAAGGCTCAAGCTACTGCTGTCCGTGGACGAGACGTCACCCGACTGCGATGACGAGTGCGACGAGTTGGCATAGCGTTCTAGCAGCAGCTGGCCGAAGGTCCTTGCCGGCCAGTCAGTGTCCTCGAAACTAAGCATTGGATTACACGACTCTGTGGGCGTTGTGATGGGCGTGGGCATGTGGTAAACGCTGCTGGTGAAGGAACTGTTGTCGATGAGGCTGCTAACCGGCTCCAGGAACCGCTTGCCGTGGTACATCTCGCTGTTTGTGAAGGGACTCTCTATGGCCAGCGTCACCTCGCGACTGAAACTGGACGTCGACTGCGCCGTCGATTGGACAGAGTAGAGTGCAATGGGGCGAAAGTGATTGGCGGGCGTGGCATTCGGATTGTGGCTATAGTTGTGATTGTTGCTTGGGCTATGGCTGGACTGGACATGGTTGCAATTACTTTGGCTGCTCCCGCGATGCTGGCAGAGCAGCAGCAGCTCAGTTTCTGTTGAAGAACCACAGCACCACAGCAAGTCAGCAAAAGAGCAGAAAATCAAGTTTGTGTTTTGCTTAAGCCTCGCGAGCATTTGCAAACTGGCAATAGAACTACATGAACTGGCGACTACGCTACCTGTGCTTCATACCTTCCGCGGCAGACTCCTCATCATCGACATCTTCCCGTATGCTCGCCTGGCCGCCCACGCCGCCCGCCTGGGGCCCAGCTGCATCGCAGCGCAGGGCGCATGAGTTGGCCTCTCCATCATCCAGCGTGGTGCGCACCACGGCGACATCCATGTGCGAGTCCAGCGAGAACTGTTTGCCCGACATGAGAATGCCGCGCACACGGCGTCGCGTCGACGGCGACTCCTGGTGCTGTGTTGGGGAGTGCTCGGATTAGTTGCCTCTCTACTGCATTTGGAGCTTGCTTACCGCTATGCGTATGCCCGCATAGGTCTTCGCCAGAAACTCATCGGCATCGAATATGGCTGCAAAAGAACCGTTAACCACTTTGGGCGACAGCGGCGAATTCGAGAGCAGCAAACTGGAGCCGAAGGCTTCACTCTTCTCCTTGGTGTCTGGCAATTGGGTTAAAAAATTAGTAAACAATTCCACAAACATATTTTTAGAACTCTTTCGATACTTTTGTATTCGTATAAAAAGAAGGCGTACAATTTATACTTATACTTTTTGGGAAAACAAACAAGCAGAATCTCATTCGATTTGGGTGGATCAAAGTGTATTATACTAAGGACGAAACATAAACAATAACTAACTAAATACAAAACACAACTTAAATAAAACATAACGCAATAAAACGTAACAAAACGAAAGGGAACGTAGGCGATTCAGTAATTGGGAAGGGCCCAGTGTTTACCCTTCAGATAGACGCGATTCGAAATGGTGATGTTCATCTCGTCCAGCACCAGAGAGGCCACCTGCCTGATCTCCATCCAATCCTTGACGATGTCGTCGAGCGTAGTGTGCGTCGAGGTGACGGTGAACCTGATGACATATTGGCCCTTCAGCGACGACGGCACACAGTGCTGGTTGCCGCGATAGTTGAGCCGCTTGAGCAGCCGTTCGGTGATCTCGTTGGCACCGCGTATGCGGAAAACAACCAGTCCCAGATGCCGCTTGGCAGGCAATTCGAAGCGATGATCGGCCAGGACAAGTGCCTCGAACTTCTGCGCCAGCCGTACGCCCTCGCGTATATGTCGCTGCAGACCCTTGATGCCAAAGGAACGCAAGACGAACCACACCTTGAGGGCACGGAAGCGACGACTCAACGGGATTTGCCAGTGCATAAAGTCGACGGCCACGCCAGAGTTCTCGTGCTGCAGGTACAGCGGCTCCACATTGAAGGTGCGATGCACTGCGGTGCTGTCGCGCACCCACATTGCAGTCGCATCGAAGTGCACCATCAGCCACTTGGAGGGATTGAAGGCAATGGAATCGGCTCGCTCGATGCCACGCAACCAGGTGCGGAACTCGGGGCAGATGAAGGCGCTGCCAGCATAGGCAGCATCCACGTGCAGCCACAGATTGTACTCCCGACAGACGATGCCAATCTGTCGAAGGGAATATTATACTGGCATGAATATACTACAACTTGTGTGGGGTTAACCCCTTAAGGAAGTTGCGCGCTGGTACGCACCTCATCCAGATTATCGAAGCTGCAGCTGCCAGTGGTGCCAAGAGTGCCACAGACCTGCGAGGCAAAGAGGCAAACAGTTATTACATCCCTAATTTGATATCGATATTTATACACATTGTAATAGAGTCAAAAGAAACAGTTGCTTTATAATAATGTTCAATTATTTATATTGTACTCTACTGCAAATAAAAGCGAAGCCAGCTAAAGGATTAAGCATTCATTGAAAGCCCAAAAGAATTACAGCTTGGTCTGCTGAGACGATTAGAGATTAGTGGATATAAGACAAGGATAAGGATATCACGAGCAGTGCTCATTTGTTGCCGTTTATTAATTGGCTCCAGTGGGAATCAACGAATCAAGGATTCGCAGAGCGCGAAGCTGGCACAGCTGCCTCTGGCCACAAATCCACTCAGCGCCTAATTGCGCGTTGGTTGGCGGCCAATTAATTTTGACAGGGAAAACAGAGAGAGAGAAAAACAGGGAGAGAGAGAGATAGAGATAGAACTCACCCAGAACGGCACCAGGCCCTGCTTAATGTCGTCCTCAATGGCCTCGCGCAACAGTTTGCCCCCCATGGAAAGCTCCTCGTCTGCCTCGATGTACCGCATACGCACGAGTCCTGTGAGAATGCAATAACAGGAGGGTGTAGAAGGTGGGCAGGAAAAGGGGGGAAGGGGAGTTTATTATTAGCTTGTGCTGTAAGCAGCTTAGAAATGCGTCACGGAACTTACTCCCTCCCACTCTCTTGTTGTTCCTCTCTGTCACTTACCAATCAGCGCCGCCTTCTCCACGCTCGAATGCGCCTGATCCGAGCAATAGGCCACCAGGCGGGCATTAATCTCCGCATCCTGGTAGCCCGGATTGCGCTCATGGAAGCGCTGTATGGCGCGTGTGCGTCCTGCCAGCAGGCAAACCAGCGTCGCCTCACTGGCCGTCGTCTGCAGCACTCCGCCGCCTTTGCAATTGTTGCTCAAATGCAGAAACTCATCCGGCAGCCCAATCATCTTGCCCAGCCAATTCATAACGACTATCTCCAGCTCCGTGCACGCCGGCGAACTGGCCCAGGTGAAGCCCAAGCAGTTGATGGCATCGGCCAGCATGTCGCCCAGCAGCGATGGCATCGAGTTCAGTGCCGGAAAGTAGCCGTGCATATGTGGCGATTGCCAGTGGGTCACGCCGGACATGACAATGCGTTCCACATCGCCAAAGATCTTTGGCCACGGCTCGCCCTCCACGGGTGCCGAGTCGGGCAGCAGCTGACGCATATAGCCGGGACTGACGTCCGGAAAGACGCGACGTTCACGTATGTTCTCCAAATAGTCGGCTATATAGTCGACCATCTCCTTGCCTGTTCCAGCAATACAAAATTATAATGTTAATATTACTATTCCAAACATTATTTACATATTTTAAAATGTACTATTTATATTTGTATATGTAGCGGAAAACTATAAATCTTATTTTGTACACGTATATCTACATCGTTTCATAGGGTATATTAATATTGTTCGCAATGTCATATCTTCAACCTTATAAAGCATATATAATATTGCTATATCCTATGCAAAGAATATGCTGTTAGAATTTCATCAAAACCACTTTTGCAAATACAAGTTTAAAAGCAATCGAACAGCTTCTTTCTCTTTCATTCATAAGGTAAGGTAACCATATATTTTAATTTGTATACCTGCTACACATAGAACAGAATTTTAATACGTTTAATTATTTTTTGGTAACAAAATAACTATCTATAATGATTTCAGAAATTTGGTTGCAATCGGATTATTGACAAAGAAATTATTTAAATAATAATTTTAAGAGTTACTAAAATCGAACCTGCTCCCTATGCAATACAAATAAACCAATAATAAAAGTTCTATATTTAAGAAATCTTTTTCATTAGGTGGGTAGCGGGTTTTTCACAGCCCAGTACACTTGACTGTAGCTTTCGTGCTTGTTTTATTAGAAATAAAGATTCTAAATTAGGAAAATTGAACAATTAAAAGTATTAGAATACAGAATATTTTACTTTAATAACCAATGAAATTTCTTAGAACACTGATAAGTTTTCCTATAATTATAATGATCTCTAAAAGTTAAATAATAATTACTTACATAATTATTATTTTACTCATTTTATTATTATTATTTTTACTCATATCCCTTACGATGCTGATGAAATTGCAACAATAATTTGCATTAGATTTATTTTGAGCCCATTTGGCTATACAAGATTCCCATTACAATCAAATATAAACAATATAACTCGGGCTTAGCTCATTAAATCAAGATATACGAGCATTATATTGAACTGGGCAAATGTGTGTTGGGACAAATCCGTAATCCCCTTAGCGCTGCAGTGCGCGCTGCAAATCAAATTAAGCCAGCCCCAGATTCAAATGTATCTGCTGCTGCTGTGCGCTTTATGGTCACTTACCCCGTTGCCGATACTCCTTAAAGTCCATGGCGATGACGTCAGCAGCAAGAGAATGTAACTGTGTGTGTGTGTGTGTGCGATTGTTTGATAGGTTTAACTATTTGCAAATTCCGGGGGTATTTTACTGCTACTTTGGCCTCTAATCCCTTGGCCTCGGGTCGTCGCGGGGTCTCGGGAGTGCTTGGGTAAACTATACAGACTCGGATCGCTGTGGAGCTGCTAGACACGCGCCATTATCTGTCAGAGAAGAGCTTCGCTTTTAGACAACTGTGTTTTGTATTATTATTTTTTGGGTTTTTTGGGGACAGATTTGAATAGCAAATTGGAACGACAAACGACGCTGACTGAAAATGCAAGAGACTTCGGACACTTGCTTCCGACGTTGTGGGGCTTCCCTCTAATTGGAAATGAAAGGCGAGCCATGGAATGACAGCGCGTGCATTGTGTGTGTGGGGTGTGGGTGTGTGTGAGAAACGTGGACAGCTGTGAAAATATTGTTGGGCTTTTGCTAGGGTTGTATTAACCTCGTTGAGCCACAGGTCGTCGTTGTCGAAAAGGGTTTGCGCCTTTTCCTAATTATGACACAACCGAAAAAAAATATTTTGATAATTTTCACGTTGAACAATTTCGAACTGAGTGAATCGGAAGCAGCGACACATGCGACATTTTATACTATACCCCACCCCCTGTCGCATGTAGTATTAAAAATAATCGCAACGACTTAATTAATCAACGCTATTTGTAGACGAAATGTGAATTTGACTCGTGTGTTTACCGATTGTCAGCCAATTACGACGCGATGCTGTCACACTGCAGCATGCAACGTGCAACGAGTAATTGGTAGCAGTCGCAGAGGGTAGTATTATTATTAGGGGGGTCCACTCGGACATGGGACATCGGACATCGGGAGATCAATTCGAGCAGATTCGCCAACAAAATTCCGTTTAAATGTTGAGCGCTCTTTAATTGTTTATGCTGGTATTCCATTATATTGTTTCAAATGCTGTCAATTAACGGCCAATCAATGCAGCGATCTATATATACTATATCTATACAAATAAATACTGCATGCACACCTATCTTTTATGCACTGAGTTGAACCTGTTCAAAACTGATTGAACTGCATTTTGTCATGCATTGACAATTAATTGCGAAATATAACTAAAACTGAAAACGAAATCGCAGCTGAATTGCGATTAAATAGTAAAAGTATTACAAATACACTCGACAATTATTGATGACAGACTTTCCAAATTCATAAATAAACAATAGTAAAGTTGAATTCAGAACATTCACATTTTTCTGACTCAATTTACATCTGTATTTGTTTTTCAGTTTAACTTGATTTACCCGTTAACACACACACACAGTTAAGAGCACTCGTAGTTTGCTGCTGTTCCACAATCAGAATTTAACTAGGAACTCTGAACCTAGCCTGGCCCTATTTATACCCAAAATATGCTCTGGTTTGAATTAATTCTATTGCTCTGCAACACCCTTAAAAAAACAGCAGATGTTTCTATCAGTTACACCTAACGCGAAGTAAGTATACACTTTGTACTTTAGGCAAGCAGTGCTAGAAAGAAGATACAATCGTAAATTATTATAATTAATACAATTAAAAATACATTGCACAAAGCCCCCAGCTAACAGAGGGGCTGCCGACAGAAATAAATCCAATTTGAAGAATTTATATAGCATGTTTTTGATTAATTCAATTCCGTTAGTGAAAGACATTTACATATTTAAATATTTATGCAAATCCTGAGTTTATTTCTCACCTCAATCGAATGTTTTCATCAATCATTTATATATGTATAGATAATTAAAAGTATTGTAATAATATAGAATAATAAATACAAATTACAGTCATAATAAAATATATAATAAAATAACTGTAGTAATACCCTTAATTTATGCAAATCCTGAGATTATTTCTCTTCTTAGCGCATTCTCATCTTATGACATCATTAATAAAATGATATCATAACAAACTCTCTGACAATCGGGACAAACTCTCATTGGGAAGAGTATAAAAGGGCAGCGCGCAACAGGCGCAGCCACGAAGAGTTCACAAAGTGGAAGGAAAGAGGAAACAGGACAAGGAACAAGCAGCAAAGTGAGAGCCAATGAGAGTGCCTCGCCTAGAGAAGCCTTATGCGCTGCGTTGGCCAATCAGTGTGCAGTGTTGGCGCATTAACACACACACACAGACAGTCTGTGTGCGTGCGTGCGGCACAGTGTAACAGGATCAATGTTGCAGGCAATTTGAGCTGAGCTGAGCTGCTGAGGCACTTAGCGCACAGTTTGGCAACTTCAGTTTAATAAGTTTTCGCTGCCCTCAGGCAATTGCAGGCGACACACGCCTGCCACAATCCACACACACTCCACATTCCACACTGACACACACATACACACACTCCATGATTGCATAATCAGTGGCAGCTTTGAAGATATCAAAATCTGTTACAGCTCAAACGGAAGAAACCAAATCAAATGCAAACAGAGAAGAAACCAGAAACATGAAACCAAGAAGAAACTGAACAAAACTTCTTGTTGTAATTCTTTACCCCTCCCTTTCCCCCTGGCCATGCCTCGCGCAAACTTATTACACAGTTACAACTGCGCGGGACGGCAACGTCGACGGCTGCTGCTGCTTCTGCTGGAGGTCAATGAGCTTTGCTTGTTACTTGTCTCAGAAATTTCGTCAATATACCGCTATATTCAATGGCTTTCGCACGTCGTGGTGTGTGTGATGTGTGTGTGTGCGTTGACTCTTGATTGTGTGTGTGCGTATTACCAAATATTGAGCAATATAACAAGAATTTCAGTTTCTTTCAACTTGCTCGAGACAGTTACAAACTGATAACGTTCCATCTCTCTCTCTTCCCCTCTCACTGTCTACCTTTCTCTCTCTCTCTCTGTCCCTCTCTCTCTTTGTCTTGCTTTGTCTCGCTCTGACTGCACTTTTGTCTTGGCAGAAAGAAATTCTTGCTAAAAATACATTTTCCTCAGGTTATTTTCATAAAAATACTTTACAAAATGCACATCGCATAAATTTTGACATTTTATTTCAAACTGCACTCGCCTGCTCACTCTCTTAGCCCTGCGCTCTCGCTCTCTCTCTGCCTCTCTTCTGCCTGTTGCGCTCTCTTTGACTGATCGCTTTCTCTGCGTACTTTCTTTGCGCTCTCTTCGGGTTGCTTGCGCTCGTTCACCCGCTGCTGTGTGACTTGCGCGCGTTCGCTCTCTTCTTCTCTCTCTCTCTCTCTCTCTCTGTCATTGTCTTTGTCGTGCTCAGTTTTTCGTGTTTTTGTGTTTTGATTCCATTCTTCTTCGCTAAGAACGTTCGTTGACCTTTTTGCTTGTGGGGCTTGTTGCTGCCGCTGCCACTGCCGCTGCCGCTGCTCTCTGCTGCTGCTGCTTCTGCCCCTGTTGCTGCTGCTGCTTCTTCTTCCCGCTTAGCGGTACTTCTCAACCTGTTTTATTTCATTTTTTCTTCTCCACTGCGCCGCTGCTGCTGCGCTGCTGACTTGTGATAAGTCTTGGCTCGCTGTTTGAGTGTGTGAGTGTGTGCCTGTGTGTGTTTGCTGTAGAAGTCTTCCTGTTTATTTAACGATTTAAGTTAAAGGTGCGCTTTTTTTCGTTGCCTCGCTGAGAGAGCGCACGTGTGTGTGTGTGTGTGAGTGTATGTGTGTGTTTGTATAGCTGCAGCTGGAGCCTGCCTGCCCGCTTCGATGACGCGGCCCCCAATGCAACGTCACGAGCTCCCAGCCACATATAACTCTGAGACTCTGTCCCGGCTCAGCCTGACTGACTGCAGATGATCACAGTGCGATATGTCGTGACACGAAAATAAATTAATCGATAAATTGCAAACACATCTACTGCTTACACAAGATTTGCCTTGTACAAGTACCTTTATTATAGTACGAATATTTAAATATCTTTACTACTACGATTACATCTAATATACGTAACATAGTACAAATATAACTGATTGTAAATTAATCGATAACTTTTAATGTTATTTTTTTCTGTTAACTTAAGTAACGCAAGTATTATTTGCATTATTAGTTACCAAACTTTAAAATTAAACAAAATATTTATTTATTTGATCTTAAGTTGTAGTTTATTTAATTTACCTTAGGGTAATAGAAAAGTAAAATTCCACAGAAGTTCTTCTCGCTTTTTATGAGTTCTTAGGCACATTTTATGAGCTTCTTTTCTATGAAGCAATTTTTCTAATCTTCTCAAACAGCTTATGCATATTGCTGAGTTATAGAGAAAGAGAGAGAGAGTAAGAAAGAGAGGAAGAGATGAGAGACTTAAAAATGAAAAGTTGTGAAATGGGAATATGATATGTTTCCGAGTATTACCTGGCAATAATCTCTAATTTCATTTGATCACGAAATTCACTACCGTGTCACGCGGCTCACGCAGCTCCAGCTTCGTATCGTGCATGACTCTTGTGACTTTCACGTTGTTGTTGGGGCGTATTTCTGAGCGATGATCACGCATTTAATTAGCAGGAATTCTTTTTCGCGTGCCTCTCTGACTGTGTGTGTGTGTGTGCGAGAGAAATTGGCAGTGCGCTGACCGGGAGGGTGTCAGTCAGCTCTGCTCTCTGCCGCCGCTGCTCTTGGCCAACTCCTTTCTCCTTTCTTCGTAATGCAACTGACGCCGCTCACTCCGGCCCCACCTACTGCACAGGTTTTTGCCCGATCGCCTGGCAGATCGCAGATGACTCCCCCCCAGGTCTCAGTCTGAGTCTCACTCCCAGTCCCAGTCCCAGTCCGAGTTCGTCGTCTGCAACTTCGACTTCGATTCGGATTCCGATTCCTGGCCCGGGCCGGGCCTGGCTGGGGCCATTTAGTGTTCAAACGTTTGTCCACACGTCCAGTCCAGCGTGTCCAGTCTCGTGTTTTGCTTTGCTTTGCTTTGTTTTGTTGCTTTCTTCGTCGTGCTCTCTCGTCAATCAGCGCAACGCACTCGTTGCTGGGCGCCTTCTCGTGTCGCCTTCGCCTTCGCCTTCGCTCGCTCACTCGTTCGCTTCGCCCACTTCGGCTAATTTACCGTTTGAAAACTGTTTGCCTTCTTCGTCGCCATCTTAACTTGTTCTCTGCGTTCTCAATGTGCTATCGTGCTATCGTGTTATCGATTAATTTGACATGTGCCACCGAAATGCAAATCAAACTGGAATTTCTTTTAATTCGCCACCGATTTGAATTGATCTGATTTGTTTAAGGATCCATCGAGCTCTCTCCCCACACACTAAACAGCTTCCTGAAATAATCGCGTAGATGAGATTAAAGAACCCATGTAACATGCCAAGCACCATCAGAGGTAAGATAACCACTTGGATATCTGCATATTTGCCAAATTCACTATTATCCAACTTTGGGGTTAATTATCTTCATGACTTTGATTATTTTTGTACAAATCGAGTTGCACGATAGCATGACAAATCTTGAGAATTAGTCATAGTTGTTAATGGCGGAACCTTCAACTCTGCTTTTACCAATTATCTTGCAACGGTTACATCATTTTCGAAGGTTCATAATGATTGTATATGATAAATATATTATAAATTAGATTTTAACTAATTTAAACATTGTCCCATAAAACTTGAAATATTTATTGCAGAGGCTATATTAATTTTGACCAGGAGTTTGCCACGCACTGTTCGACACACATCTCCGACCCTATAAGGTATATATCCTGAGTCGATCTAGCCATGTCTATCTGTCCGTCCGTCTGTCCGTCTCTTCGTCTGTCTGTTGCAAAGCAAACTTGTCTCGCAGTTTTATAGTTATCTTGATGAAAGTTGGTATAAATGTTTCTTATAACTGAACTCTGCTAATAAGTAGCAACGAGCTGGATCAGACTGATATATCGTATAGCTGCCATACAAACTATCGGTCGATTTTTGTTTTTTGTCAAGATATTGCAAACAAATTTACAAAATCGGAATTTTTCTACATATATAATCTGGCAATAAAATTTCAGCAAAATAAGACCACTATATCATATAGCTGCCATAGGAACAATCGGCCGAATTTTAGGTTTTTGTAGTTTTAATTTGAGAAATAACTTAACTTAACAAAGTTTAACATCATATTGAATATAAACAATACCAATCAATTCTGCACTATTATATAATGTATCACTAGTATAGGAATGATTGGAGAATATAAGAACTTGCAAGAGTAAAGTAACCTCGCCAAGGCAACCTTTCTTTCTGGTGTTATATATTTCCAATTGTATTTTTAATGTGCTGTGATTTCTCCTCTTATTATATACGATATATATATGTTACGAGTATATTATATTTCTCTTCAAATTAGTTTCTAATGTTCAAGGCCCTTTGTGTATTTATTTATGTTATGCAATAGTTGCACTTAAATGTAATTATTGCATTTAGCTTAAGACTTAAGATCCAAATGGAAAACTTTATAAATAATTCTGGTGATATTTTCGAACAGGTCTTAGCCTTGCCGGCAATACCAATGTTTGAATTACATATATTTATATAAAATCAAAAAAAATTAATGGATCGTAAAAAAGCAAAGGGGCAACGGTTTTCAATATGAGTCTTTGGAAAATTGCTGGCGAATGCAAAACGCAGTCAAGCTTCAACGCACGCAATTGCCTGGGCAAGGTTTTCTATTATCTAACTTGCTGTTGCTGTTGTTGTTGTTGTTGCTGTTGTTCTCTCTGCTGTTTGGTTTTTCTTGTGCCGCATTTCCGATTCTAGCTCTGCAGATGTTGCAACATCACTACAACAATCAGAAACAAAAACAACAACAGAGTTTATATCAAAGTGGCAGAAGACAAAAAAAGCAGGCAAGAACTCTTGGCGACTTATGATCGAATTGCAGATGCCCTGTCAGTTCGATCAGTTCTGTTCAGTTCTCACTTCAAAAGATTTCAATTCGGTTATCAAAGTGAGATAATTCATAGAAAAACCTTCTCACTCAATGCTAGATCGATTCAGCTCATTTAGCTATTCGCTGCCACGCCCCCTTTGTCGTAGCCTCTGCGCAAAAGGGTATGGAACACACCAAGCTGCGCCTGCGTTGAGTTGCCTCATCGACAGCAGCAACGGCAGCAGCAACAGCAGCAGCGACGCGACGCGACGTTGCAATAAACCAGTCGCCGTCGTCGTCAGCTAATCTTGCAACACAGTTGCGCAACAAAGAATCCGACACAACGGTACTAACGTGTTTCAGTTGTGGTAGCTGTTTTGCTGGCTTTTTGATTTGTTCTTGGCCAAGAGCTGCGCCACAATCAGAGTCACAGCCAGAGCCAGAGCCGGAGCGGGAGCCAGAGCCAGTTCCACTTGCGTGTAACAGGTTTTTCCTCTTGAATAACTGGGACTTTCGTACGGGACTTTCGTACCCTGGACCAGCCACTGTGTGAGTTTCCCCCCAACGCGATCTCTAACTCTCTCTCTCCCTCTCTCTCTCTCTTTCTATCTCTCTGCCGGTCTCTGTCTCTTTCACTTAAACTGGTTAGAATCGCTTGAAGAGCGACTGCTGCAATGTCTGGAAACGTGGCCAAGAAACTGCAAACAGTCGGGGCAAGGCAAGCTGAAAGAAATAGAAGAAGCTAAAGAGGAAGAAGAATGAGAGGGGAAAAACAAAATACGATCGTTACAACGGTGAGGCACACATTTTCACGTTAGAACCAACGGCGCTTCCAACGTTGCAAGCCCCGTCTGAGCCAAATTGAAGGCTTACGGCTAGAACCAGTTAGCTCTTGATAGACCTGACGGTTTCTTGCGCAAGCTCAGCCCTCTCCCCCCCCTCGTCTTTGCCCCTCCTTCTGCCCGAAACCAGCACAAATAAATCTAACACGATTTAAGCAACGGAAAACATGAAATATGAAAGAAGTCCAAAGCGAAGACGAAGACGACGATAGACTTGGCCGTCTCGATGATAATATGGCTAATGATGCGTCAAGATGATCAGCAGAAGGGCCCAGTTATAGGGCGATTAGTTCAGTTTTATTGTGTCTCGTTGTGTGTTTGTGTTTTCTTGTATTGTGTAATTCTTTTTCTTGGCCAACTCCATCTAGCTGTTCTTGCCTTCTAACTGTTTTGGGGGTCTCATTGAGAGCAGCTGGCTCGGGCCACCGATTCGATAGTCGCGCTTAACTCTTCATTCAATCATCGCATTCGATTCGCATTCGCATTGATAACCATTCTTTTTTTCGGCTTACAGTTTATTGGCTTTACGGATCTTGAAATTAGTTCTTCTCTTAGCGGATTTTCATTAGCGCCTGTCGTGCGCCTTTTACCGTTCGTATTTCCCAAGGCATCACAATAGGAATCAGGTCAATTAGTGTAATTATGTTGATATTACTATGCGATATTCGCCTGGTATTAACTAACTTCATTAACTTCCATCAGTTGTTTAATTGTTAAACGTAACTTGAGTAGAAGGGTATTTTAATTTTGTGCCAACTGTCTGTCCGTCCGTATGAAAACCTAGATCTCAGAGACTTTAATATCTAGAGCTATCAAATGATTTCTGAAAATTTGGTTGCGATCGGCTAATTAATATAGAAGTAATTTAGGAAATAATTTAAAGAGTTACTCATTTTCAAACTACTCCCTAAAGTATGCAAAAATATGCTAAAAATAGACCTTAAATTTAAAAAAAACCGGGTATATAGCAGTCGAGCACAATGGACTGTAGCTTACGTGCTTTTTTTGTAAATAAATTTATTTAAAAACATATTTCGAAATACTCATCATAATAATATATAGAAATATTATAATTTAATTTGATATCGTATAATTTTTTAACATTAAAGAGTAGACTATTTATATTTTTTATTCGATTGCTTTAACTTATGTATTTTATATATATATATAATACTATTATATTATTTAATGTATATACAGCGCATGTTAGTAATTAAAAATTCACTCATTGTATCTATAAATTAAATAGCTGCAATTATATTTAAAATACCCGTGGCGCGCTTTATTCAAAAAGAAAACTCAACACTGCTAAGAATTTCCCCAAGGCTTTTCACCCCACTCGGAGAAATTCCCTTGCTGTGCTGCAACACACACAAGCACACACACACTCACACTAACACACGCACACACGCATGTGTAAATGGAACGAAATTGTGCTTAAGGGTAGGAAAAGCTGCGCGGCACTTTTCCAGTTTTCCCGTCTATGCACTTGGCATTATGCCTACTAACCCTATTTTGCAGCGCAGCGAGTCCCATTTTCGACCTGCATATGGTCGAGAGCACAAACACACACACCCTCCCTTACACACACACACACCGACACATACACACAGATAATGACTATGTGTGACAGCCTGGCATTGCGATTTTTCCCATTCGAAGTGCTCGTTCCAAGCAGCTGAGTGGCGAAACGGAAAGTGCGGCGCGAAATGTGTTTGTGGCGCACTTGAATTTGGGACACATTCCTGCAAAGGACGCATCAAAAAGGATACGCGGCCAATGCACAAAAAAGAAAATACTAGAAAAACAAAAAAACCCAAAATAAAATAAGAATCAACAATCAACGGCACAAAGTGAAAAAATAAGTTGAAATTTTAGTGAAAATATAATTTGAAATTTGCGTTGCGTGTTGTAAACAATGAAAAACCTGTGGAAAACTTAGCTGAGCAGCTGCAATTGCAGTGCAAATGAAATGAAAATTAAATTAAACTAAAATAAACTGAAACTGAAAAACATTTAAAAACTGAGGAAAATGCAGTGAAAATATCGAAGAAGAAAATTAATTATTAATAAAAGACGAAGAAAGCGAAAGCATTGCACTTGCTGTGCGTGTGTGTCACGTGTGTGTGCGTGTGTATGTGTATCGATTTGCATGTGTGTGTGCTGAAAAATCGATTATTAAAGTTTCAGCCACACACAGCTGGTGGTTGTTGTCGCTGGGCGCTGGTGGGGGTTGCAGGCGGCAGGGGGTGGATGTTGTTGCCGACTTAGTGGGCAATTGCATGGAGGCATAAACTGGCGCTAGGGTTGCGTGCCGCAATGTGGAAGGCAAGCAGCAGCGACGCCGGCAGCGGCATCAACAGCAGCAGCAGCAGCAGCAGCAGCAACAGCAGCGACACACTTCCAGGCACTTGTATTTTGACGTCAAATTCCAATGGCGCCTTGCAGCCATCCAGTGGCAGCAGCAGCAGCAACAACAACAGCAGCTCGTTGCATGTGCAGCGCCAGGATACGCAAGCGACAACAACAGCAACAACAGCAGCAGCAATAACAGAAGCAGCAGCAGCAGTAGCAGCACTTGCCAGTTACGGCTACAGATACACACTGGCAACAGCAGCAGGAACAGCAACAGCAACAGCAACTGTAGCAGCAGCAATAAACAGCGCACAATAGCGCAGGAAGTGGCGCAGGTACACGAGAGCAGCAGCAGCAGCAGCAGCTGCAGCAACAGCAACAGCAGCAGCAGTTTCTGTCCTGCAGCTCCTTCAGCTCCAGTTCGATTCCCCCAAACATATTGTGACGTATTTAAACAAATGGAAATGCATTTTGCCAATGGCAGCCCACAGCAACAACAGCAACAGCAGCAACAACAACTGCAAGCAACACCAATAAGATAGAAAGGCGACTGATTTACTGTGCAAAATAAAACAAAAGAAACTTAAAGTAAATTAATATTAAATTACAATTAAAATAAAAACTCGTAACTGAGAGCAATTTTTGCTACGCACAAATCAAGAGAAAACAGAAGAAAAACAACAACAGCAGCAGCAGCAGCGTGGGAGGGGATATCGAGTATACGACGCGTATTCCAAGCTGCATAAAGCTGCAGCGACGAGAATCAGCAGCAGCCACAGCAGCTGCAGCTGCAATACACAGGTGTATCTACACCCAGGAAATATGATAATGAATATGAAGACGAATACGAGTACGAGTATGAGTACTATTCATGAATCCAATACAATTGAAAGCAATTCAAAGTTCGATGTGTGACTCTTAGTGTAAACGATTTTAAGTGCACTTTTGTAAGGCTGATTTTTCTCAATTTATTTTGATGTTGTGCTTCTACACGACCACAAAAACAAACACGTAAATAACAACAAAAATACCAAAAACAAAATACCAAATAAATACCACAAATTATAAGGCATGCAGAATAGTTTTGAGTGTGTGAAAAGAAGTTGAAGAGAATTCAAAATTGAAACCAGAAATTGCAGTTAACTGTCAAGCGCACAAGAGCAACCAGCAGCAGCAACTAGCGACAGCAATTGTTGCCGCTTTCTATACACAAATTGTCTGAGAAACGGCCCTCACAACGGATAGGCCAAGAGATCTCCTGCTGATACAGCAGGCAGCGCCCGTTGGCAGCAGCAACACCAGCAGCAGCAGCAGCAGAGCGACAGCAGCAACAGTTGCCACAACAACAGCAACAGCAGTGGGGGCTGCAACTGCCACCGCCAGCGCCAGCTATCTCGATGCGGATGCTGCCACAGCGGCAGCCGTGGCCAATTTGCGCAGCAAGGTGCCCTCCATATCGATCATTCCCCTGCCCGCTGCCACCAGCATTGTGGCCAGGGCGCAGGCAACAGGCAGGGCCACGCCCACAACGACAACGACGACACCCGTGCGCACCGTGAGCACCTCCAACAAGGCAACATCGCCGCCACTGGCCTTCCTCACGGAGGCAACCAGCGGCGCTGCCTATGTGCGCCCCCAGCAGCAGCATCAGTACCAGCAGACGGACAAGTGCACGGTGCTCAAGCTGGATGTGCGGCAAGCTGGCAGGGAGCCAGTGACAACCATACGCAGCCTGGCCAGTGCCACTGGGGGCGACAGCAGCAGCAGCAACTCAACAACTGCAACAACAACAACAACGTACCTGCAAATCGAACAGCAGCTCAGCGAGCTGGCAGACGTCGACGAGGACGACGATGAGAACATGGCCAGCCTGCTGGGCAGCAGCAGCACCCACAGCAGCAATGCTGCCGCCGGCAACAGTCACGGCAACAACAATCGATCGCAAGTTCCGCCCGCACAAATTCTGGCCAGCCAACCGATCATTGTGAAGATCGAGCCCACGCAGGCCTTTCACATCATCGACGAGGGAGACACGCGCGTGCTCAGCCTGCCGCTGAGCGATGCCGACAAGCTGGGCGCCAGCTGGATCGATCTCAAGGACATTGCGGGCCTGCAGACGGGCGGGGGAGCAACGTTGCTGGACGTCTGCTTTGAGTCGGTGACGGGCGAGGAGGATGACGAGGTGGAGGAGGGCACCATCATAGCCAGCATAACGCCACAGGAGGAACCACAGCAGGAGCTGCAGTTGTCGGAGCCAGCGCCCAAGCGGCTGGCGCTGGCACCGACACCCCAACAACAGCAGCAGCAGCAACAGCGACAACAGCAACAGCAACAACAACAACAGTCGAAATTCATGTCAGAGCCCCCGGCGCTGGCGCGTTCCAGCAGCTTTAGCAGCCTGGGCAGCTTCAGCAGCCTGAGCAGCATCAGCGGCGCTTGCAAGTTGCAGTTGGCCAACAGCGACAACACCAGCAGCAGCAGCAACACGAATCGCAAACTGTCCACGCCCACAGACAGGCAGCGGCGTCGAGAACGAACGCCACCACCGTTGCTGCCCACACAGAAGCCAACGGCAGCAACCACAACATCAGCAGCAGCAGCAGCAGTGGCAGCAGCAGCAGTGGCAGCAGCAACAGCGGCAACCACAGCAGCAACAACAACAGCAACCACCACGGTTGCTGCGGTGGCAGCAACAGCAACACGCGATAGAGAGCGAGACAGAGATAGAGACAGAGACAACAGCAGCAGCAGTGGCAGCAGCAATGGAGCCATGACAGGTCAGTACGCTTATGCTAAGTACAGGGAAGCCTGGCAGTAAATGAACTGCAAGGGCAACGAAAAGTTGCGAGTGGAAAAGGGGAAGACAATTTGATATAGGATATATAAAATGAATAATTGATTAACGATAAGTAAAATGTGGGTGAGGAGTAATTATCGATAATATTCGATAAACACATCGTCAATATAGGAATAAATAATACTGCAAAGTGGAGTATCTGAATGATCCCTGGTTGAAACTAAATCTATAGTTCTTTGACAGCTATAACTTGTTTATACAATAATATATTATACAATAACTTATACAATTCCTTTATTTACTAATACGAATACGATATACTAAACTTCTATCTACAATATAAAAATTATTTCTATTAAGAATTATTATATTGTATGAAGTTCACATTGAAGCTAAATTTAATCTGTAATCTCTTGCTATAAGCGAATATGTTGTATTCAAATAATATGACATGAGCTTTTTATGCATTCGATAGTTGTGCGGCAACAGTTGTCAGTTTTGATTGTTTAAATATCTCAACTCGATTTATTCCTTTTTCTTATGTGAAATAATGAGAACAATGAGATATTTTGAACACGATACGTCTGCGATAGTTCTTAAAGTTTCCCAAATTTACCAATTCATGGCATTTCTTATTCTACTTTGTGTGAAGTCATCAGAATAATGTGTTGTTGTATATGATAGTTTTGCGATACGATGCTTCTTCAAATTTCCCAACTCGAGTTATTCCTATTTCTTTTACTTCTTTGTGTTTTTTTTTTAGTTTAGTTTGCATACGATAGTTTTGCTATAGTTGTTTAAGTTTACCAAATTTCCAATTTCACACATTTATTGTTCGTCTACTTCTTTGTGTGTTGTAATGAGAATAATTTGTTGTTCTTATAGACGATAGTTGTGATGTTTTGAATATCCAATTGGCGTTATTTAATTTACTCCCACTTCCTTTCTAACTTCCAAGAATGAATGCATATTCAAATGATTCTGTACTGTGAACGCCCCCAAATCTTTACCGATCTCACCCCCCCGAGGAGCCTCCAACACTGCGCCACCTTGAGGCAAACATGTGTGGCATGCAAACGATACGCCAGAAATGCATTGCGCAAGCAACACGGACCACAATTAAAGGCCTGTGGCCTGAGACGCTGTCGCAGACTCCGCATTGACGACTTCTGCGACACAACAGGTGTATGTGCGTACACACGCATACACACACACACATGCACGGTGGCACACACCTCATGCTAAAGAATTTCAATTTACAAGCGTCGATTTATTGGCTATTCACCTTTGTGGCAGCTCGACTCGGCTGTGCCGCTGCCGCTGCGGCTGTGTCCCACTTTCCATAGACGTCGTCGTCGTCGTCGTTGGTTGCAGCAGTAAAAGAAGAAAAAAATACACAAAAAAAAGACAAACAGCAGCAGCAGCAGAAAAAAAACATGTTTTGACATACTAAATAAGCCGCAAAGTCGACGGCAGAAGCGACGCGAGGCGAGACGAGGCGACGCGGCGAGGTGTTCTTTATCATTAGGTTCTGTTAGTTTGTGCGATTCTTGCTGCTTCGACACATTCGCTTTACGGCTCTTTGACTCACTTGCGGCACAAATGAGCTACCCTGTATACGCTGCCCACCTCTCCCCTCTCTCTGTCTCTCTCTCCCTCTCATTCTCGTTCTTTCTTTCTATCACCCTGTTTAGTCAGTCAAGTCACAGTTGTGGGCACTTGTTCATCGCGCATTCTTGGCTCATAGTTTTTACCGTACGAACGAACCTTAGCGGTAAAAGCCTCAGCTACAAACTATACAGTTAGCTGAATGAAGTCTGAGCAGCACACATACACACACACACACACACTCATAAGATACATAGATACCTGGATAGAAGCTTGAATACTTGGAGCGACTCGCAAGCCTCGAGTACAATAGAATTAGCAGCTCAAATCGCAATTCTTCATAATGGTAATGAGTCGCCCAGAGGGGGGGAGGGGAAGGGAGGAAGGAAAGAGACTGTAGCAGAACCGGGCTCACAGGTACACCTCCCCTGCGCGCGGGGATAATGTGCTTAAGCTTGAAATTGATTTGGCTGCTCGAGGCGGCAACAGTTGTCAGTTTTGATGGCTACAAATGAGTCTCCCCCCAGGGGCGCAGGGGCGGGTCTCGCAGGGTTTCGTACTACAAACCAAGATTGATCTATATTTCATATAGAAGGTTATATGTAACTCTCTCGACTCTCTGTTGATACACTCGCGCCTGAGGCAGCGTTTCTTGGTGCTGCAGCAGCTCATTAGCCACTAAACTGTATCTTTTTGTCATTCGATGATTGATGAACCACATTCCCCCAACATAGATCATATCTACAGCTCCCTAAATGTTCCACATAATGTATTAAAGTGTCGACTGTGCTGCGGGATAACGGTTAAAGTTCTGGCAGAAGAAATAACTAGCTAACTCGCTCGATCTATTATTATTAGTGTAATATACTCGAATCTTTGGGATACTTAGCAAACTGCTGACTGCTGCAAACTAGTCTGGTATTACGACATATCATTATTTGGAATATGTTTTCGAAATGTAGCTCAACAGACGCATTAATAATCATATTAGATTTGGCAAAGAAACAAAGCGCAAAACAATGGAAAGGTTTTCGCACATGCTTGTGGCCGAACTAAAGTTAGTAGCTGATCTGTTGTATCTATGAGATGCGACGACCCTGAAGCACTGATCAGTGTCTGGGTGCCATTACACAAGATAAACACACACACACACTCGAAAACCCCCGACGAGCTATACGGATTACAAATTGCGAGACTTTCGATCCGGGGGGATCGCAACGCACTATCACTTTTGCGAATGAACATATACATATGAAATATGTCTGTATGAGCGCGTATAGCGTATATAGATGTCCCCCATCACTTATGTATCGCATCGTATATGATTTGGCTATGGGTTCATTATAATTTCAGCCAAACAACGTTCATGCATTTCATGCATGAATCTGCCGGCCCCCAAAAAGGCCCTGTAACTTCGTCCATTAGCCAGCGCCGCATGACGTTTCTTTTCCAATCGAGCGTAGCAGTTTCATTATCATATTTACGTTTATTTTCGACTTCTTTTTTTTTGTTATTTCTCTTTATATTTTTTGCCAATCTTTATAGTTGTTAGGGATGTCGTAATATTGTGTTCGGTTTCCCATTTCTTGTGTTCATCTGTTTGTTTCGTTTATGCAAAGTTTATGCTGTCCAATCGCAGATACCGATACTGTTGTCTGTGTGTGTGAGTGTGTGTGTGTGTTGCGGCAGAGTTAATTGTATGCACTACAACAATAACAAGACATAAATTAGCTACAAAATATTAATTTATTAACTTTGGGCTACGAAACGTATTTGTTGCTCGCTGCGTTTCGAATTTTGCAAACTGAAAGTCGATTGCAACATCATCATCTGCTTTTTTTTGGCGCAGATACTTAAGTTGACTTGTCTCTATGGCCAATATATGTGTATATATATATAAGTATATTATGAACCTGTGCCCGCTGAACTCTGACTCCGGTTTACCTTGGCAGTTGCTCCGATTACGGTTAATTTTTGTTTTTCTATTTCTACTCGAAAGGGATTAAACAAGTTGAGGTAATTTGTTTAATCTTTTGACATATTAATTTATAGACTGATGGTACCAATTATGTATGGTAATCGCTTTTCTGCGAATTTCTATGTAATTAACTAAATATTTGACGATCTCTTTATATAATGACGATTGGCACTTGCTGTGGGATTTTTTTGAATTTGCAACATATAATATAAAGTCATAATTAAAATATATAAGAGATAAGTTTAACTACGAGTATTATATGATATGGAATATGAACACTTGGGGGGCGATGCAAGTAAACTAATATTAAGCTGAACTTTGATATTTATTATGTATATGAGATGTCATATTGTATGGTAGATAATGATCTCTCCTTTATCCTATCAAACATTTGATAAGTTTCAAATTTGTTTTCTTAGCTTGTGTTTATTTCATATATGACATTTGTTGAGTTTATTCCCTCGATTTGGTGTTGCAATTGGCAAGTATAAATTACAAGGTCAATATATTAAATATTCATATTATACATGTTTAAAATGTATTATAAAGAATTGTTAAATTAACTTTATAATATTATACACATTTTAAAAAGGTCTCCATATCATATTGCGAATGATATATGCATTAGCAATATGATATAGAGACATTTTTGGGTTATTCCCCACTAAATGAATGCAGAATTCACATGGCTTGCAAAGTTGTTCAGTTTCCAAGCAGTCTTTGCAGAGTATGTTGTATTATTCAAGCATAAAACCCAATTGGCAAGTGGCACTCGAGCCGAAATCAAGTAATTCATGTTGGGAAGAGTTGCATATGTTTTGTTTACAAGACGGTGGAGGGGGGTGGGGGGTTTGTTTCGCTCATGAAAAATGCATTTGTGCGCAATTTACAAAGCCATTAGAAACAATTTCCATGCATAAGTGAGTCGTCGTCGTCGAGGAAAGTAAGCTAAAACTGTAATTAAATGCCGCACACAGGATGAGAAGGCGAACAACATAGACAGCCAGCCAGGCAGACTAGTCCAGACAGACAGAGAGACACAGAGACAGACAAAGAGAGGCAAAGAAAAAGGGAGAGAGACTGAGGGAAGTCGACTGCAATGCACACAGTTTGGCCTAAAAAGCAATTGACCTGCTAATTGGGAATTTCAAATGGAAATGACAGCAGACAAAGAAGCGCAGTACAAAAAGGAAATGCACAAAAATCGCCAACAACAGTGCCAAAGAGTTACAAGAGAGCAAGCGAGACAGAGAGAGACAGAGGGGGAGAGAGGGAGAGTGTAAAAACAACAAATGCTGTAATAGTACAAATAATATGGCACACAGCTTTTTCCGCCTGCAGCAAAGCTTCGCCTAAGAGAGTCGAGTGAGCGCGCTCTCTTCGAGAGAGTGAGAGAGTGGAAGAGTGTGGGAGAGCAGAGCAGACAACAGCTGATTAGGAAAAAGCGCGCGCTGCGCTCACACTGCGCTCTCTCACGTCAGCCAAGCGAGAGAGAGAGGGACACACACACACACAGCGATAGAAAAGCGCCAGTGGAGCGCGGTTGCCATAGCGAATGAACGGAACAAAGCGTAATGCTGAAAAAAATTGAAGAAGTCATCGGCACAGAGACACATATACCCACTCAGCAGGCAGCGACGTTGGCGTCGCAGCAGCAGCGACAGCAACTGCGCGGGTCGGGGGGCTTTCGCTGCCGCCGTCACTGCTGCTGCTGCTGCTGCTGAGCGCAACGTGGCTCGACGCTCTTTGGCGCGCACTCTCTTTTGAGTTATGTGTGTGAGTGTGTGACGAGTGTCTGTGTGTGTGTGTCTGGGTGTGTGTGTGTGTTGTGAGTTGCTGCCACAGTGAGGCCGCAATGCGGCGCGCCACTTGGACAACGAACTCGATAACATTTTGAGGCAGTCTTCAGCTACACTTCGTATTGAGCGTATCGCGGCGGCGGTTACGATGCGTTGCGCGTTGTATCTTTATTATTAATTATTTCTTGTTGTTGTTGTTTATACATTATTGTATATGATTTCTATATAGTATCTCTGTGTATGTGTATTCTGTGCGTGCCTGTGCCTCTGTATGTGTCTGCGTGTCTCTCTGTGTTATTTCCAACAACAATTTCGAACGCGTCTCTCGCCTCGCGTCTCGTCTCCACTCGCATTGCAACGTGCAACGTGCAACGCGTGACTGTGCGTGAGTGACTGCGTGAGTGTCAACAGCAATTGATAGATTCAATTATTCAAATGCAACACAACAACAAATATTGCAACATGCCTGGCTAAGTTACTTGCAACAGCCAGTGGTGAAGTTGTTCGGTTTCAGCTGTAGGCAACAAATAACAGCAACAAATAACAACAACAACAACAACGACGACAAATACAAAATACAAATTAAAATCTTTAACAACAACAACAACAAAGTGTGCATTCAAATTCCAAATCGTGCCTAACTGCAAATGCAACTGCAACTGCAACTGCCACAGCCAAGAGCAAACGTCGTCGTCGTCGTCGGTGTCGCCTCGTGATGCGAAAGCAGCAACAACAAAACGGAAGTGCAAGTGACGTAATTTATCGCAAAGCAGACTCCAAAAAAAAGAAGCAACTCAGCTTTTTTTGGAGCAACATTAGAATGCAACACGCCCCTGTCCGGTGCCACCCACACACACACCCACACCACCCCCTCCCACCAATCGTTTTGATTGTGTAATACAATAAATGTGTCTGTGCGTGTGTGTGTGCGTGTCCGCGCCTGTCTGTGTTTCTGTGTGTGTGTGTGTGACAACTAAAGGATAATTTCGAATCGGAATAATCTTAAAAAAACAGAAAGAAAGAAAACAACCCCCACAAATTGGATAAACTATTGGATAACACACTCCCACTTGGATATATTTGACTTTTAGACGATTTAAAGAGAGAAAACTCTTTGAATTCTCAATTTTTAGCCTCATATATAAAGATTTTTCGATTGTAAATCGAAAATATTTTTACGTTTTTTTTGGATATTGGATTTGTCTTTGTAAAACATGTTTGGAATATTGATATAAATAGGAAAATTGTAGAAATTATAGAGGAGTTTTCTTTATATATTAAAGAAAGTTTCTACTTATCTTTAAGAACTGCAGATCGATAAAGAAAGACTTGGCAACTTCTTGTTATTTTTCATTATTTCCTACAAAACTTACTTCCAACTTCTCTTTGCAAAATCTGTTAGCAACATAAAGAAATATTGTATTATTCAAGATTTCTTTCCTTACTTGCTAAGAAACTTTGCCTTATTTCTACTTTATTATGCAGAATATATATATTTATGCAAGTTGTTATTAAAATATAATCTGAAAATCTTAGATATATTTTAGTAATTCCAAAGAAAGTTCATAGTTTCAAAAAGACTTTTTTACTTGCAAAGAAACTTTCCCTAATTTAAACTTCACTATGCAGAATATAAATATATTTTAATGGTTCTTTAGATCAATATATAAATATAGATGAAATCTTATATATTATAAGGTAATTCCAAAGAAAGTTCTTAGTTTCGACTTTAGTTAGTTTGTTTTCTATTATTTTCCTAACTCTAGAAAGAGTTAGAGACTTTATGATGAAGAAGCTTCATCATTTGTTTCTCTCAGAGCTTTTCTTACTCCACTTCAGCCCATCATGCAATGATGCAGTTCTTCCACTTCATTCCAGCCCGTATCTTTTTAATTGTTCCTCAAAGATTCGACAAGTACATTTAATTTCAATTAGAGTTGCCTAGGCGTGGTAACTCTAGGCAGCTTTATGAAAATGGAACTTCGTATTAAATTTCACAATTAATTTCAATGAAACTTTGTTGCTATTCTTGATAGTTATAGTACGATAGTTATAGTTTCTTGTTCCACATTGAAGTCTAACATGCTCAGAGTAACTTAACGAGCTGTTTTGCAGCCTACAATGTTTTGGCTATGCAAATCTTCCCATACTCAAATCATCGTCTTCGTCTTCGTCATCGTCATCAGCCAAAACTGACAGTTAAAAGTTCACAGTAATAATCTTTCATAATGTTGCCACATTGTTTTTCAACGCCCTGCCCCCTTCACTTCACCCCCTTGCAGGGGAAAAAACAATGCAAATTGTTGCCCATTGTGCCCAGTTATGATTATCAGACATTTGTTGTAGTTGTAGTTGAAGTTGTTGTGGCCATAGTTGCTGTTGTAATTGTTGTTGCTGCTGTTGCTGTTGTTGTTTCTGTTTGTCATTATAAAACTAGACAGTTTCTTTGCTGCTGCCGCTAAAAGCCAAGAAAAGCAGTCGGAAGTCGACGGTAAACAGTCGCCTCCTGCAGCAGCAACGGCAACAGCAGCAGTAACAGCAACAGCAACGTCAACTCCCCCAGTAAGTCACCCAGTTGTCGCTGGGTTGCCCCACTGTCCCCTCTGTCTGTCTGTCTCTCTGTCTGTCCCTCTGTCTGTCTGTCTGTCCAGCTTTGCTCAGCTCAGTTCGCTGTAGTTCAGTTTAGTTGAGTTCGGTTCAGTTGAGTTCAGAGCACCTAAAGCAGGCGCTGTCTACAGTCGCTGCTGTCTCTCGTCTGCCGTGTTAGGTCTACGCCCACCTCCGCCTCCACCTCCACCTCTGTAGCACACCCACTCTCCCACACCCTGTGCTTGCTGACTGTGCCTGTGCCGGCGTTACAATGCTGCCTCAGTCAGCGTCGCTGTTGCTGCCTCAGTCGACTGTTTGCATTACCGTTAGTAGAACAACATTGCTAAGCACACAGACACACACACACACTGTGGTCTGTAAGTGTGCCAGCCCACCCCAGAGCCAGTCGAAGGGGGGCCAGAGAGAGAGAGAGAGGGGGCAGCAAAGAAAAAAGCCTAGCAGCAGCAGCAGCGCCTCGCTGCCTCCCTCTCTGTATGTGTGTGTGTGTGCGCGCTCGGCTCTAGCATAGGTCATTGGTCTTTTTCGGCGTCAACGTACTGCGACAGCGCAGCAGGCAGCGCAGCCAGCAGCGTCGCTGGCAGCACTGTCGGCATGTAAACTTTGTCGTCAGTTTTGTTCTTGTTGTTGTTGTTGTGCTTCTTCTTCTTCTTTTTGTTGTTGTTGTTGTTGTTGTTGGCGCTCTCTGCCTTCCTATTTTTTTCGGGCTTGACCGGCTTAGTACCGTTAGTAAGTTCGTTGTCGTTCGTGTGCGCTGAGAATTTTGAATTTCATGTTGTTGTTGCTGTTGTTGTTGTTGTTGCTGTTGCTATTCATTTTCATTTTCTTTTCAGTCAGCGCACTGCGCTTCCCACTGTTTCCGACTGCGACGCTGGCGCGCTGCCTCTCTCCCTCCCTCCCTCCGTCTCTCATTCATTTCTATATGTACATTTCTCCCATTACAACAAAACTGCTGGCGCTGCTTTAGTTACAGTTGTTGTCGCTGCTGGCACAATTTCTGTTGTTGTCGCTTTGGTGACGACGGCAACAATAGCAACAGCAACAGCAACACGAGCAACAGCAACAACAACAACAGCAGCAACAACAACAGCAATGCAAGCATTTCATTTGGTGACGTATTTGCATGTCTGCGCTTTGCTGGCTTCCGCATTTGGAGTTCCAATAAACTAACCCCCCTCCCCTCTCCCCTTCTCCCGCTCTTCTCCCATTCCCCCTTCTTCCACTTGCCTCGCCTCTGCTGCCTCCGCCCCCACATACATAGCTACAACCCCCTAAGAGGGCCACCCTCACATGCATGTGCTGGCCTCTGCTGTTCTTGTTGTTGTTGCTAGTTGTGGGCTAAAAAAAAGGAGAATGAAAGAAAGAAGGAAAGAAAGCAAGAAGAAATGTTTTATATTCATTGGTGCGCCCCTCTGCTGCTGCCTCTGCCTCTGCTTCTGCTTCTGTCTCTGCTTCTTGCTCTGCCTCTGCTTCTGCTTCTGCCTTTGCTCGTTTTGCCGGCACGCCGCAGCTTTGGGTCATAGAACTTTTTTCACTGTTTACAAGCACAAACACACACACACATACATAAGCGCACGCACATGTTACTGCCTGCTCTCTCGCTCACACACACACTCACACACACATGAACTGAGCTTTCGTTGTGAGATTTATGCGTCGTCGTCGTTGTCGCTTCGTGAACTGCATTTTTGCCCCCCCCACCCCCTCACTCGTTGCTGTCTGACAAAGTTAACCCCCTCCCCTATTACCCCCTGCTCCCTCACACACGCGCTCACCCACATAGGCGACCCCCTGTCGCCGCCGCCGTCACTGTGCTTGGGCTGTGGCTGTGGCTGTGTCTAGCACCCTTAAATCCCATTTCTCTATCGATTTTTCATGTTCATGTTACATTCTCATGCATTTGCCACATTCCAGCAGGCCGAGGGGGGGGGGGTTGTTGATGGGGTTGTGAGCTAAAGTTGGAGCTGGGGTTGATGATGGGGTGGGGAGGGGCAGCAGTTGGCCAGCCGGCACAGTTTTTCCATGTTCTGCTTTGTTTGATCTTTTTTGCTAATGTTTAAAGGCAAATTCAATTATCCAAAAATGAGGAAAATCATTCACACACACACACAGACAGAGGGAGGTGCACACGCAGGTGTTGCCTGGACATGTTCGTTACTAATTTGTCGCACATTTCGCAGGCACACAGATTTGCCACGCCCCCCGTAGACAGTGAAACAATATGCTGCATGCCATGCTGACTTGGCCATGGCTAACAACGCGCAGCAAGAGCATTTACATAACGGGCCACACCATTTTATACATCAAAGTGTTTAAATAGACAACAACAAAAGAGAGAAAGAAATAAGTGCAAGAATAAAAGAGAAACAAAACAATAAATAATAATAAATTAATTGTTATAATTGTATACCATAATTATTATAATATTATATTGTAATCAATTCAATATTCAGTCGCGAGAAATTCACACATGAAGTGCCGTTTCCAAGAATGCCCCTAAATGTCTTCCGGAATTAATTGTCGTGAAATTTTCGTATTTTTGGAAATTTTGATTTGGAATCAAACAAAACAGAGAAATCGACAAAACAATGAGCATAACAACAACACCAGCAGCAACAGCAGCAGCAACCACAGCAACAGCAACAGCAGCAGCAACAGCAGCAACAGCAAACAGCAGCAACACAATAAAAATCACAGCAACAAACGCAGTAAAATCGCAGTGAAAGTGCTAAATAATCAACCAAAACAACAACAACAGCCCAAAACTTCAAAGAGCAACAACAACTTAAAATTGCATGTGCTGCAAAAGGGCTAAAATAAAAACAACAACAGCAACAACAACTAGCTACAATTTCTAAAAGAAAAAATCGCTTAAAAAAAAGAAAAAAATAAAACACAAAACATTTCTATCTAAATAGATATAGAGATATATATACATAGATATATACGCGAACAAGTGTCTTATAACATAATTAAATAGTCTACAAGAAGCAGAGCATCAAGCAGAGAAGAAGAAGAGAAGAAAGGAGAAGAGAAAGAGGAGAAGCAGCAGAGCAGCAGCAGCATTATTCACATAGATACAACAAGTTTTATAGTACCTACAGGCCTGAAGACAACGTTAGATCGATCTATATATATACACACAAACCGTACATACAACCTATATATACATATATATATATATATATATACAATATATATACAGCATATAGCTATAGTTATATACAACGTACACATAGAAACTTACAACTTTAAAGATTGGCAAACAGCAGCAGCAGCAACCGCTCTTATAACACGCCCCCTGCCCCCCCCACTGTGATATTAGTAATTTCACACATATAAAACGACAACAACAAGAAGCAAAAGCAAGAAAATTCAATTGAAAAGGAAAACCAAGTGCAATAAAACCGGATAAAGCCGAAATCGTAATCAGTCAGTCAGAGTCAGAGTGAGGCCCCTCCCCCGCCTTGGAGTCGTCTTGGTCAAGTGCAGCTACGAAACGTTTACTTTACCCAACAAGTTGGATAATAATAATTAAATACACACACACACCCCTGCACACACCCACACACACACACACAGAGGAGACTGGCAGCTGGCTATGTAGCTGTGTGTGTGTCCTGTGTGGTTCGGAGTGGTTCGCAGGATACGTCTTGGTGATAGAGAAGAGAGAGAGAGAAAGATAAAAGAGAGAGAGAGAGTACTACCTACAAGGAGAGTACGATCAAGTACGATCAAGTTTTCGTGGCATTTTCGCGCTGAGACGTCCTTTAATTATGTATACGCAACGTATGTTTGACATGTGGAGCAGCGTCACTTCAAAACTGGAAGCACACGCAAATAACCTGGGTCAATCCAACGTGCAATCGCCCGCGGGACAAAACAACTCAAGCGGTTCAATTAAAGGTAAAGCCACTCTCCAATCAAAGATACCAAGAAATAATAAATATCATAATAATAATAAAAATCATAATATTTAAGGGGTGTTGCAGCCTTACGCAATGCAAACTTAACTGTTTTATATAATATCAATATTGGATTGCTAAGTTTTAGCATTTTTTATATTTCTCATATTGAGGTAATGAAAGTGATTTGCAAGAATGTCTGCAAATCAATTGGAGATAAACGGCTTATTGAATATTCAAATTTTAATGGATTCAAGATACATAAACAACATTTAAACATGTTGATAATGAGATTTACGGAATCTAAAACACTTTGTATCTGCTATATTCGTAGCAGCTTATTGTATTAATTTTATGTTATTTTACAATGGTAAAGTATTGGCAGTGATTGTCTTTAGTATCTATGAACTGCATCAACAATTTTCTATGGTATTTAAAATACTCTGGAGTATCTATAACAGTCTAGAGTACTTAAGCAGTCTATAGTAAAATATTTTTGGCTGCTTGAAATATACATTTTGTTATGTACTATTGCATCTACAATAATACTTCAAAAATGCAACTGCAGAGTCTATAACTATCTGTTTGTACCTAACTGTTTATGGTATATAAAGCTGTGGAAAAGTATAGCAGTCTATGATATTTATAGAATTCTGTACTATCTTTAATAGTTTGCCATTAACTATAGTAGAATTTGGCAATATTTATATATATATGTATAGTAAAGTTAACAGCTTAAAGTATCTATAGCAGTGTCTACGAACGTTCTATTGTATTCGTATCTAAAGCAGTTTATAGTATCTATCTAACTGCGCCGACTGCTTATGCTACATCTATCTGTAAACTGAACTTAATTTTAAATATACTTTTGGCAACGATTGACTGAGTTGATCTTAATAAATTGAACTAGACAGTGCGAGCTGTGTAAGCTAGTTAGTACGTTGGTTAGTTAGTTAGTTAGTGAGTTAGTTAGTTGGGCAGTCAGTCGGTCAGTCAGTCAGTTGGTTAGCTGGCTGCTTGCTGGGCTACTGGCTTGGTCAGTCGATTGGTCAGCCGAGGAGGAGGAAGGCCAGTGGCATTGCCGAAATAAATTAAGCTGCTGCTGCCGCATCGCTGACTCGCGTCGCTGCCATCGTCGTCGTCGTCGTCGTCGTTGTTGGCAGTGAAAGTCACTTGAGACGCGAGTTTCTCAACGGCAAACGGAATTATTGTAGGGAAATCCATGAAATTCGTAAATGAAGAAAGACGCAACACAGTAACAGTAACAGCAACAACAAAAACAACAACAACAGCAGATACATTACGAAACATTATTGCACACACATACATGCAGACACACACACATACGTCGTTATTGCCGTCTCTTTTTGGCGCCTTCGTTTGTTTGCATTAACAATTAAACTAATTCGACATGGCAATCAGTTTGCTGAGTAGTCACCAGTTCAGGCCAATAAGCCTTCATCAAAGAGACCCTTTTTCCAAAGCTGACTCACACACACGCACACACACACACGTAGCTGCAATAGGTGCAGACACACACACACAGAGAGAGAGGCCAAGTGAGTTGCGAATTAAAAATCGCGCGCCAAGCAATAAAAAGCGATATTGTAATGCCAACAATTTCTCGTCCGTCTCCGGCTCTTTCATTTTTCGGCTGTATATATGTATTCATATATGTATAAATATGTATACAATACATACGCATACATATGCAGATATATGCGTGGATCCGTTTGTATAAATACCCTATAGCCATAAAATGGCTAAAAAGCATCAGAAAGTTGTGCAAGCGAAAGGCGCAAAGCGATGGCGGAGAGATCGATAATAAAAATGGATCTATTCAAATTGATATAGCATGTATAGATGTATGCATGTATGTGCATATGTATGTATATGAAATGATATACATATATGTGATATATAATATGTGCCTCAGTTGAACCCCTCATTGATTCTTTTCTTTCTCTTCCTGTTTAAAGAGAAGTTTCCCCATTCATAAATGGGGTATTCACCCTCGTTCCCCTTGCCTTACAGGGTGTCTGCCAGTCTGGCAATACTTACAAATTTACTGGCAATTTTCTACTTTCATCTTTTCCTTGGTCTTTATGGAATTATTATATTTTACACGATTGTGTTGGCCAATTCAGTTTATTTTTGGCTCATTGCCTGCAATTAAATCGCACACTTACGCACACACACACTCTCCTACACACACACATATATAAGACTCATAAATGATATGTTTTCTATATAATACATATGTATATATAAATAATGCAAGTTGAATTTGCATTGAAATCGTTGCAACAATTTATGCCTTCCTCTTATCAGTTGCCCAAAGAGAAGGCAGTGGGGAAGGAGATGGGGATGGGGAGGGGCATGGCTACTGCTACATCGTTCTTTGACCCCAGCACGGGGGTCAGCGGCCCAAATGAATAATGAGCATTTGTCAGGCTTTTCGGTTTTTACGGTTAATGCGTATTTCGCTGGTCTATCAACGCAGGACGCCCGTCATAAATCTTAATCGCCAGGCCTCAATCTTGCTGCCTGTGTGTATGTGTACGGGTGTGTGTGTGCGTGCGGGTGTGCGTTTAACGAGTGAAAAACCTTTAGTCTGGGAAATTGCCAAGAAATGAACCACCCCCCAATACAAGCACTTCCCCCACAGTCCCCTCTTCCCTACACCCCCTCACCCACTGCAAGTCAATCAAAGCGCAAACGTTGCGTGTGCTGACCTCTGAACCTAATAGTTGATATTACCCCATCGAGAGGGTGTACGAACTGTGAAACACATAAAAAACATGCCATCTATAGTGGGCTTTATTTATGACCGAACATAACTCATAAATCTCTCTCAGTGTACAAGAGCAATTAACTGTTATTAGCTGAAAATATAAAAAGAAATATAAAGTTTAATAATAAAATAAATAAAAAGTATAATAAAACAATAATAAATATTACTATTATTAATTAATTAAAAACAAAATACATAAATTTAATGAAGTTTAAAAACTTCTAAGTGCAAACAAATTTGATAGATTTTGTAATAATTATTTAAGTTCCTTTCCAGGGCAGTAGCAATGCCTGTGCAGTGTGTGAAGTCGACTAGCGCCCCCGTCTGCAGTACGGGCCAAGAATGATTGAATAGATTGGCTATATGGTCAATCAAGAATTAAGAGGGATAAATAGAGGGTTTCAAACAATTGTTAATGATTTTGCCTGAACTCAAGAGCAACAAAGTTAATATACTCTTTTTTCACTGTTTTCATTGGTCGAAGAATATGAAAAAAATAAAATGTAGGCTTCCCTCATTGCTTAAAATGTTCTCTCTAGAAAATGTATTTTATAAAGAAGGTTTCAATTAGTACTCTAATTAGGAAAAACTTTATAAATTGCGAATGTCTTTTACAAATTGCGAATGTCGTTTATTTCGATCAATATCGATTACAATTGGTGCTGCCACATCGTTCATGTTTGATCTTAATCGAACAATATTATAAGCTAATTGTAATATCTTAAAATATGTTTGTGTACGTGCTAATTAAAGTTACTACAATACGTTGTATAAAAAGAGGAAATTAACTATTAAAATTCCCAGTTAATATTTAATTTAATTCCTCCAGAAAAAATTTCCATTTTCCTTGCAAATCAAATTAACTTCATAAAGAAGTTTTCTATTTTCTTAAACAAACTTTGTTTTATGGACAGCTTACATTTTTAAACATTAATATAATTATAGATTCATTTTGAAAGCATTTCGCTGAATTGTTTTCACTTGATACAGTCTCAGTTTTCTTTTTCTGTTTTTTCCCCAAAAGTCGAGCAATTAAAAGTCAACGAAAAGCAGCTAATAAAACTGTTTTTTTGGGTTGCGTGTGGGCATACAGAGAAAGGAAATGAAGTGGAGTAGGGTGTATAGAGGGACAGGGAACAGGGGCAGGCCCTGGCTGGGACAGGGACAGGAACAGTGGGACGCAGCCCTAAACTCAGCGAAATATGCATGCAATTTGCCTTTATGACTTCCGCGACAGCAGCAACAACAACTCAACGACAACAACAAGACAGACATCATCGGCAGTTGGCAACTTTGTTTTATTGAAATTTTCACTTTGAGTTGTCTCAAGTTTTGCCAAAAAGGCAACAGGCGAGCAACGCTTGCTCGCACGGCATTTTGGCACTGGGTACTTCATAAAAAATACACAAAAAAAAGCGACGACAATAAAATGTGAAACAGAAACAGAAAACAGATAGTACGGTACAAAGTGAAAGAAATGCGGCGTAAACAGAAAGCGGCCGAAAAAAGTCAGCAACAGCAACAACAACAAAAGCGAAAGAGTCGCTGTCGAAAGTGGCTGGCGATCGACCCCCCCTCGCAGCCACCCCTGCCTGTCCCCTGAGGCCCTTGCGGCGGTGCAGGCGAAAAGCGTCAAAAAAATTCAAAAAAAGAGCGAGACAGAAGTTGTCGTTGTGAGTGAAATGCCTGCGCTGCGTTTGCTGCTGCTGCTGATTGTATAGTCTAGGCACACACACACACATACACACAGGCAAACACACAGCAGTCTGTAGCTTGCAGGCCGTGTTCCCCCCTCTGCGACCCACCCACCGTCGCGACAGCCATAAAAACTACGCGCGATAGTGCGAACGCTCACGAAAACTATAAAGCAGCGCATTGTAGCTGTATCTCTCTTATTGTTGTGCATGTGTGTGTGAGCGTGTGTGTCTGTGAGCAAGCAAAGCACAGCACAACGGCGGGCAACAATCAACTTGAGCGTCAACATAGTAAAAGTCTAAAATCGACAAAAAATTTAATTTCGGCGGTCATTCACCCGAGCAGATCCATACGCACGCACACGCACGCACGCACACACACGTACACATACAACGACAGCCCTCGCTGGCCCTCGCAGTACTCGCGCTCCCACTCTCGCTCTCTCTCTCTCCCTCGCTCTCTTCGCGAGCGCAAAGAGTGCGTGAGCTGCGTGAGTGAGCGAGCGTCTTTTGCTGTTGTTGTTGCTGCTATGCGGGAGCGTTGACGCGTCGACGTCATCGCAACGCACATTACAACATGCGTGTGAAGCAGTGTGGATGGGGAAGGGGGGAGGTGGAAGTAGGTGGGGCAGCCGGGGGGAGTTGAGGAGCGACTGTCGAATTCGCTTTCACACACACACACACACATGCACAAACAATGCGATGCTTTCTATGGCTTGACGACGCTACGCAACGCCTTCAACAGCGCTTCTGCCTGCAGAGGCAGCGTCAGCAGAGGCAGCAGCGACAGCGGCACAGCTCTGCTCATATTAATATTTACGCATAAATTCATGGGAAGAGCGAGTGAAAGAGCAGTGAGAGAGTGGAAGAGTGAGAGCGAGAGAGAGCGTTAGTTTTGTTATTAGTTTGGTGCGTCTTCTCTGCTAGCTACACTGAGCAAAATGCCGAAGAACATAGATGATATTTAAATTACAATAAATATGTTTTCACTTGTGGTTCTATTACAGTACTTCAATAATAAAATAAACATTAAAAAATATTAATATGAATAATATATTTATATTATTGTTACAGTTATTATAATGTTTGCAAAGACTCTCATACTAAATTATTGAGTTTATTTACAAATACAATTTTCTTTGAAATATTAAGTTAATTAAAATGATATCGTTTTATTTGCGCAATAAAATCAGCATAGACCAAAAAATAAATGGACAGATTTGTTCAGATGTGTCTGCTGATAATTCAAAGACCTACACTTACACACACATACATATGTAAATGTGCATAGTGTTTTCTTGCAGTGCATTTCGCCCATTGTTTCGAGACAATTATTGCGTGAATTTCCATTTCTCGCCCATGCTGATTGTTGTTGCGCTTTAATTGTTTAACTTACTTAAAAAAGTCCAGTTACCACTTGACTTTACCGTTTGTCGTAGCCGGCATTTGTTTAGCAGTTGAGCAGTTAATTTGATTTTTATACACACGCCATATGCATGTTCTCCAAAATATCTTGCTATAGGGTAGAAAGGTGGCTCCCCCTGCAGAACGGATTTGCTGGACAAGCCACACGCACCAGCGAGGAGGGCACAATATTCCCATTACTCCGACAGCTGTTTGTAATGTGTTTCATATTCCGCTGGGAGGGAAAACTGAAGGGGGGCGACCCCTTGTCCCTTTCTGCTTGTTTGCCTCTTCCCACATAAAACATTAGAACTTTTTTTCTTCTTCATCGCATGGAAATTCCAAATTCATATATCGTATATGGCACACGCAAATATTTTGAAAACTTGCGAGTTATTTGCAAACAAACAGAACAATTTGTTATAGTTGAATTTCTTGTTGCTATTGTTTTTTTGGAAGTTCATTCGCTTTTGTCCCAGAAACAAAGTGTGGAAACCACATTAGGTTTTTTCTATGATAATTATGGAAATTCGCATTACGTTTTGCGGCCAGACACAACAAATGGATAAAAAGAATTATGAAAAAAACACGACAGAACTTGTGAAATACTAGACGACAGTCTGAGTACTCTATTCGCTACAAATACTAAGGGTTTATATACTATTTGCATATAAAGAACATCTTAAAATTACAACGTTTGATCATCATTTGATCATCACCAAAGAAATTAACTTAGTATTATTATATGTTACCTCATTTTATGACCTTTGAAGAACTGTTCAGTTTGTACGTATGAAAAGGTCATTGAACCCTATGGAAATATGTTTCTAATGCTAGGCGAAGCACTTGTCACGAAGATAAGCTGACAGACATTGTTGCGATAGTTCCCTGTAGCATTTACAATAGAATGTTCAGTTAAGCACACTCCCCAAAGCGCGCCATAAGGCTTATCTGCCTGAGTCATGTCTGGCTCTCTCTCTATATCTCTCTCTATCTCTATGTCTCCCTCCCTCGCGAACGATATCGAATCGAATGTGTCAGTTCGTTGCGAATGATCTTCGGATCGAAACATCGTATCGACCTCATCGATCTGTGTGGCGTCTCTGTCTGAGTGCATCAGACTTTGCTTAATGATAGACAAACGCATCGAAGGACTTTCAATTGTCGCAGTTATCTGCGCTCTGCCAATTGCTCTGCTGCACTCGCACATCTACTTTGTTGTTTTTGTCTTTGGCGTGCGTACAATACATATTAAGTATTTACTAAGAGCATTTAGTAGTAGCTGTGCGGGGCAGTGCGATAAGCTAACCACAAATGTGTGTCATAAGGCCACAACTTCAATGCTATTCCAGCCCCAGACAAGCGAAGAATCGAAGTTAAGAGGCGATTACAACAGAAATGCAGGAACGACCTTTAGACGATCGTGAGTAACTAGAAATTAATGGAAACTTCATGAAGAAGAAGTGAGCTTGCTCTAAGGCTGTCAGGGCAAAACGTTTGCGAAAGAAAGATGCAAACATAGTGTGAAAATAATAAGATTCAGAACAAGTTTTATCAGGCTAAGTAATTCTTGAGTTGCATAGCTGCGTTTTTAGGGAAGAAGAAACCCTTTAATTAGTTTTCAAGCAGGAAAGAATCAGTTAAGCTTTTGACAAATAGATAGAGATATGTAAGATAAAGGCAGCTGACTTAAGAGTCAGCTAAAGTTTGGTCAGCTCTGCACTGATGCCAGTCAAAACGTTTACGAAATATGTAATTGCCAATTCTTCACTAGAAAACCTTCCATCAGTCAGTGAAAACGTTTACAAATGGAATGGCCAATGCAAAATGAATATCACCAAAAGCCTTACCAGCCTATACAATACCGTCATTTAGTCAGTCAGAACCTTTACGAATGCATGGCTAAAGAGAATACGGGAAAACTCATTGAATGACGGGAAATGCAAGCAATATGAACCTCAACTCACCTCGACTCGCAGCTTCTCGCACTGCAATCAGCAACTTTGCACATTGCCCCGACGAAAAATTTCAACGTATGTATTACAAAACAAATGTGCGAGGGCAAAGCAACAGCAACAACAACAACAACTATGTACAACAGAAAGAACAACAACATGAGAGTGAGAAGAGCGAAGAGAACTCGCAACAAATTCGTTAGATTTGAGAATATGGCATAATATTATTCTAGCAATTATCTGGCCAGACCAAAATGCAATGCATCAATGGCCCCCACGGGGCCAGCAGCAGGCAAAGAGCAGAGCAAGCAGCAGCGGCAAGGAGGGGAAGCAGGGGGAACAGCGGAGGCAACGCAATGCAGCCACCGCAGACGCGACCGCAGCAGCTGCTGCTGCGTATCTTATCTATGCAACTCTCGCAAAGTATTCAATGTGCGTGAGTTTCGACACACACACACACATACATACCTCCCTGTCTGCTGTGTATGTATGGGCAGCAAATAAAAGATTGCATGTGCCCCACAATGCAGCTGAGAACAACAAGCACCCAGCGGGAAAGACGACAAGTTCTTGCGAGTTATAAATCATTGCAAATGCCTTTTACAAAGGTGTTGGGCAGAGTAAGGGCTGAAAGAAGGAGAAGAAGAGGAGTAGCAAGGAGAGAGTGAGACAGAAATATGCATGCCAAGCACGTGCAACGGATTACTAGAACAAGCCTCGAAGTGGAAGGAGCAGACATTAATCAAGTCGACAAAGTAGAGACATTCCATAAGTGCTTCCCATAGTAAGGTAATTTTTCTCTCAGCTCCAGGAACTTTCCTCAGAGTTATTCAAAACTTAAAGCAGGCGAAGACTTGATTCATTTTAAAGCTCTCAGCCTTAACTGTCTCTCTCTCTCTCTCTCTCTGCTGCAGCTGATTTTGTTTGTGGCTTTGCATGGCTGTGAGTCCAGCTGGGTAATGCGAGTCGCGCCAAATGAATAGACGAATATATTTGTTGGAGCTGCGAGTGTACAGCGGTGTGTGTGTGTGTGTGTGAGTGCCTGTGTGTGTGTGCGTGTCTCTCTGTGTGTGTGTGTTTGTGTGCGCTGCACACACAAAAATGCAACTCGCCGACAAGTTAGAGGCGAACGAGCGCCGCCAACAAATGCGAAAAACTGGGACAAAGTTGAACAGACGAGCCAAGGACGGATATTAGTGCGCACAGTTGCATGATGGAAGCGACGACGGCAGCAGCAACAACAACAACTGCAGCAGCAACAACAACAACAACTACAACTGTAACAACAACAGCAGCAACAGTGGAAAAACAAAATGAATGCCTTTTAGTTTGTGTATTTTATAGACGACGCTGCCGTTGCTGCTGCTGCGACTGTTGTTGCTGTTGTTCTTGCTGTTGCTGTTGCTGTTCTTGTTGTTGCTGCTGCTGTTACTGCATATATTTATGCTTGCATGTAGTATATAAAGCCCGGCACATGTATTGGTGTATAGTTTTCGGGCTCTCTGCGACTCGATTTTTGTGATTACAATTTGCATGCAACGTCAACGACTTTTTTCCCTGGCCGAGTACAGCCAACGGGGCGGATGACAGCAGAGAATTTTTGTTTTGTTACTGTTTGCAGCGGCAGCATCAATTGTTGTTGTTGCTGTTGGCTGCTGGCTGTTACTGCTGGCATTCATTGTTATGGGCAGCAACAAAGTTGCGCATACGCCGCGTTGTTCTTTCATTCGTTCTGTCCAAAAATAACAACAAGCAAACTATCAATTAGGCGCTGGCTGGAAAAACCAGTTTTTCCACTTTGAGCACTGCCAGAGTTTTCTCTAAGAATTTTTCGCGCTTTTCGCGCAGAAACAAACAACAAGTTACTTAGTTACCATAGTTAGTTAGTCGCTCTGTCTTTGTTGCTGTTGTTACTGTTGTTGTTGTTGTCTCCGTTGCTGCTGTTCGTGTTCAACTTGAAAAGAAACCTCGTTTGCGTTTTCGGTTCTATTCGGGCTGAAAACAACACATAAATACCATAAATAATTGGCTATTTAAGTGTAAATCTTGCAGTTGCTTGTTTCTCCATCTTCCAGCCCTGCTCCCCCCCAAGTCTTCCCTTCTGCTTCCTTTGCTCTTCTAGCCAAGTTGCAAGTTGCGCAAAGTGAGGCTTAAAGAGTCAACTTACACACAGAGAGAGAGAGAGAGACAGAGACAGAGACAGACGGCTTTGTGTGTGGCTTTTGAGGTTGTCAAGGTATTTTTCGTATATTTTTCGACTTTGTTTTCGTTTCTGTTTTGTGTTTTGTGTTGAGTTTCATTTATGTCGACGCTGTTGCATTTGAAGCCGTGCATAAATAATGCATGGGCCTACTTTTTATGGGCTGGAAACATACCTCACGCACACACACACACACACACACATGCATATGTGCATGCACTTTGTGCTATGCTGCCATTGTTTGAGACTTTTGCATTAGAATCGCAAACAGCTCGAGGGTTTTCCAGCCATTTGTGAACCCGACACGTTCTCAGCTCTTGCGTCACTTTCACAAGAATTTCCGCTGCAAAATTTCAATTGTTTCTAGCGCCAAAAATATGCAATACTCTTGTAATGCATAAAAACATTTTCATGTAATTTATAAATGAAATACTTCGAAAAAACTGAAAGAGTTTTGTCAAGTTGTGAGAGAAACACAGATTGATGATGGATACAATGTGAAGAGTTGTTTATAAACTAACTTATATTATTACACAGCAGTTCGTTAAGGTACTCTCTATATAGTATCAAATATGCAATAAGTTACTTTATACATATAATCGCAAGAATTCAATAAGTTACTATATAAATCATCTTCCTCTTCACAAGTTGAGAAAACACTCCCAAAAAAAAGGCTTGAAAACGTTGCTACCTTCCTTTATCGTGAAGCCACACAAAGAAAGTTGCCTAAGGTGGCCGATTGTTATTCGCATTTAATGAATATTTATCATACTCCTTCGCATACCAAGCAACATCAAAAAAAAGAAAGACGACACACACAAAAATGAAGTAAACAGTTCGATTTGTATGCAAAATTACAGAGAAATTTCAGGCAAATGAATCATGTGACGAAAATGTATCTTAACTCAGACACACACACTCGCACATACTAACTGTACTCTGCTCACATTTCATTGTCACGTGTGGCGTATACGTGATTTCAGTGCGAGAACGAATATAACGCATACGTCATGTGTGCACACTCATCTCACAGGAAAATAAGCAGCGAAAGCAAGGCGCAAAAAGGGCAACGCAAGCAACAACAATAGCAACAACATCAAATGCAGCAACAACAATAGCAACAACAACAACAGCAATCAACAGTTAAATTGTGCATTCTAAATTGCTTAAAAATAAAAAGGCAGCCAGAAAAGCGCAGCTCGTAAAGCTTCCCAGCTTCAACTTCATAATTAAGTTTGCCCCCTTTCCCCCTTCTCCCTGCTCTGTGCCTGCTGCCCCCGTCATTACGAATTACATCATTTGTTGAATTTCATTTCGTGCTTCGTTTTCATTTCGCTGCTGCTGCTGCTGCCAGAATTTCGTGGGTCAATCAACTTTTCGGCCAAAAAAGAACTTTGCCAGTGCGAGCCGCATCTTGTTGTTGCCAACAACAGCACGTAGAGGCACGCACGCACAGGCGAGAGATGGAGAAAGACAGAGAGAGAGTGAGAGGGGGGAGTGTGGGGAAGACAGCGTGCGAAATGTAAACATTACAGAAACTGCCTGCGCTGCCTGCCGAAAAAAGCGAAAGAGAAACGAAGAACAACAACAACAACAAGAATAAAAAGAAAAGGCCATTGACTGCGAAGCACCGTTAGGATCGGCGACTTCGGGCATAACTGTGCGTAAATTAAAATTATATTATTATAATGATGCTGCTGATTATTGTTACTGTATTAAGAACACAGTAGAAGACGCGACAGAGGCAGCAGCTGAGGCAGCGACAGAAGCAGCGGCAGTGGCGTGAATGAATTTGCTGCTCTTTACTAATTCTAACGGCGTCTTCCTCACGCACACAGACGCCGCATGCAAATGCTCGTGAGCAAAAAGAAAGCGCCAACATTACGTAGCCATGCCAACAACAACAGCAACAGCGACGCTCTCTAACGGCATTTCTTAAATGTATTGCCAGCCGGCTTGCCTGAGCCGACGCTGCTGCTCCCCGCGCCCCTCGCTGCCGCTGCCTACCCTTTTCACTTGTGAAAGCTGCTGCTGGCAAACAAGTTTATCTTAAAGAATGAAGAGAGAGAGAGAGGGAGAGCGAGAGAGAGGCAGTGCGCTCTCTTTGGCCAGCAACTCAAAGAGCGCTGTTAACTCAAAGAGCACTGTTAACTCAAAGAGCACTGTCTGTGCATCTCTGTGTGTGCCAGTGTATGTGCCTGTGTGTGCAGAGTTGTGAGTTGGCGCTGTTTTATTATTATTATGAGCTCACTCACTCGCTCTGCCGCCGTCACCGTCGCCGTCTCAGTTGAGGCTAACAGGCAGGCAGGCAGGCGGTGCATTGACCCCACAGCTCGCTGACCCACTTACGAAGCTGCTTTGGCGAATGCGAATGCGAAATGTTGCGCTCGGCTCGTGCCGAGTTCGTATCCGAGCGCACAGAATTGCTTTGCTTCGTGCACGGCTTGTGCAATAGGCAGCAACGTTGGCAGCTGGCAGAGGCAGTGGCAGCGCTGCAACTGCAAAAGCTTTGACTGCTGCTGCTGTTATGTAGCCTTGTTGTTGTTGCTGTTGCCGTTGTTATTATTATTATTTTATTTGATGGCTGCAGTTTTTGTTGTTGTTGCTGTTGCTGTTGTTGTTGTGCCAAAAGTGCAAATCATATGCAGTTCTACACGGCGTGTTGCTTTTTTATCTCTTTCGCGCTGCGCACTTTTTTTCTTCGCACATGTCGCTGCATATTAATTTTCGTTGTACGTTTGTGCCTGCATTTGCAATAAAGAAGAACATATTAATTTTGACTTCTGGTTATTGCTGCACCCAGCAGGGGATGCCAAGGGGCGGCGGGCACTGCAGCGACAGCGGCAGCAGAAATCCCGCAGGCATGCAAAATAAATTGCATATGCAAAAATATTTTCGCGTTTTTCTTGTTTGCTCTGCCTGCCTGCGTGTGTATTCGTGCTGTGCGTGTGTGTGTTTGTTTGCGCGTTTTTGTGCGGCCCATTCAGAATTTTATTTTATTGTGCATTTTTGCACAGCGTTTAAATTATCGTTTGTGCAGTGCCGTGGAAAACTTGTTGGCAAATTGCGGTTTGCACTTGCGGCGCTTTTTCTTTTGCTTTTCTTCACTGTTGTTGTTGTTGCTGCTGTTGTTGGTTTCATATACAGCACTAGCAGCACTAGCAGCAGCAGTTAATTAACTGTTACTTGTTTCGCACTGGCTGTGCGCATACGATGCGTATGCGTTATTTTTGGCTGTGATTTACAAAGTTTGTTGCTTTGTGAATTGAAATTTCATTGTGAATTGCATTATCAATGGGATACATAACAAATGATAGCACAGCTATTTATTGCAGATAGTATTAAACTATTTAAATATATTTGCAGATACAAAGATGTGTTAATGAATATGAATGAAATAGTTAAAGAAGTAATTAAATATAATAATAAAATAAAATGAAATGTTATGAAAGCGAGTTAATTTTCGATGAATATTTATTCATTTTGTGGGCACAATAAAAAAGGCATGTTAAATATGCTTTCAACTTGTAGTTAGATACTTAAGAGCCCGATATTGATATTATATGAGAGCATAAATATCGAATTTTATAATTAAATAAATACTAAATGCAAGAAAATTAATATTATCTATTTTAGAATAGAATAAAAAATATAATATAAATGTAGTAAATCTAGATATCTTTAATCTTTATAGTTCATATTCATATATATTTATACATTTTATAACAAATATTTTAGTTTTTTATAAGGTATAACTCCCAAACTTAATATATTTGGTAGATCTAAATCGCAAATTGAAAAGAATTGAAAGCTGAAGCTGTTCTACGTATTGTATGAAGACATACGTGTGTAAATGTTAATGTTTCATGATGACAAATAATAATTTTTGGCAAATATTTGCCGTATTTGGAAAGTATGTCATTCGGTTATTTATTTTTGATTGTACCGTGCTTCAGCAAATAAAATGGCATAAGACAATAACGAATACGAATACGAATGTGCGAATGTGAATGTGAATACGGGTATTAACTGAGAGCAGTACGAGTACGGGTTCTGGTACTATATTGAGCAAATATTTGGCAACATTACTTCACACTTTGTCTGTCTGTCTGTCTGTCTGCAAAGATACCTGTGCGTGTCTCTTTTTTTATGGGGCTTTTGTAACAGTTTCGAGAGTTCCCTGGGGAAAATGTAAATACGCAAGTTCCAGTTTGAAGTTGCAGAAGGCAGAAGGCAGAAGGGAAAAGGCGAGACACGCACGCATACTAATGCGTCGGCGTAACGGTAAACCTGTCAGCGTGAGCGTGTTAAGCGCTGAGCTTCTTGCTGCTTATCCGCCACGCACGAACCGCGCTCGCACTGAGCTGATAAAGATAAAGATTTACGGGGCAAGTGAACCCACAGTCTGTGTAAATGTACAGTGTGTACTGTGTACAGTAAACACACGTACTGTAACTGAGAACGTTGCAGCGCTTAAAGCGCTTTAAGCGAACAGCGCCAACCCACCACGCCCTGCCACGCCACCCCGCCCACTTGGGGCGACCCACTGCGCCTGCCACCATGTGCCGTCTGCCCGCTGGTGACGACACACATTTCAAAATAACCAAAATTGTCTGTTGCACTCAGCGTGCTGCACTGCCAAACTAAGAGAGCGCAGCAGTAAGAGAGCGCAGCACTAAGAGAGCGCAGCATTAAGAGAGAGCATGCCATAAAAAGAGGGAGAGGGAATAAAGAATAAAGAGAGCGCGCGGCAATGTAAACTTTCTTTTCAATATGTTTTTGTTTCTTCATTCGCATCGCGCGCTCACCAGAATGGAAATGAGAATGAGTTGCCTCTGTATGTGTGTGTGTGTGTGAGTGTATGACTGTGTGTGCGAGTGTGAGTATTGTATGATTTGTATTATGGTGTGTGATACTGCCGTGTTGGAAAAGTTCATTGACACTTGAAAAACATTTCAGTCAGTCACACACACACACATACACTCGCACACACACACATGCAGACAGACGTCTCTTACTCATTCGCTCTGACGCTCATCAACTGTCACACATTTCTCCCAGTGCAGCAGCAACAACAACAACAAAAGCGTCTACAGCGGCTTGGCACATTTTTCTACTGCGACAGAGGCTGCGCTGCCACTGCCAACGCCAACTGCGCTGCCACTGGCGACGGCAACAGCGACTGCGTCTGTGTTTGTCTGCTTTCGGTTCAGCGCGCATCTTTCATCCTCGTGGGTAAATACGCAAAGCGCTAGATTACACAATACACTGACGCTGCTGCTCTGAGGCGGATTCAGCTGTTGCGGCAGTGTGGAGACGGGGGCGGGACAAGAGGGCGGGGTTAGCAATCAACGCGACTGCATGGCCCAGTCCCAGCCTAGAACCAGTTCTGCGCTGTGCATGTGCATGTGCTGTACATGTGTGTGTGGGGCTGCAGTTGATCATCGTTTGCAGTTGTTGTTGTTGTTGTGGTGCGTCTGCTGCTCTCTTTTTGTTTGCTGCGCAGAAATTACATCACCGCTGAAAAGGATTGTTGCATGCTGCGAGGGAATCCCAACAGCTGTCGCTGTCTCTCTGTCTGTGGCACACACACACACACACACACTTGAACTGTAGCCGTAGCTGTTCCATTGTCTAGGCAAACAAGTGGCTTAAGGTACTCCACGCACACACTGCGCGAAAAAGGCGATGCAGTTCTAAATGTGGCAAAAATAAAGAAAATAAATATTTATCTAAATTGCTTTGACCAAATAAAAACTATTTATGCCATTTCCTTAGTATATATCTATGTATATATCTTTTATCAGTTCCACTTCCCCCTAATTTCTCTCAGTGCAGCTCAGTTCCCATTGCGTAATAAGTACTTAGTTCTTTGTTAAGCCACTACAATGGCAGCAGGGAGCAACAAGCAAGCAACCAATCCACTTCTATAGTAGTACCTACAACAATCTAATCCATGTGCCGCATTGTGGCGAATTGTCTGCCCCGAGAACTTCAATTTGCATCACATTTGCTAGGGGCCAGGCCAGGTCGGGCCATATGGCTACAGTTAATGGTCTCTGAATAATTCAGTATACACTCTGTACACTCTGTACACACAGTGCCCCACAGTACCTTGTATAGGGTGCAGGCGGAACAAAGTAACCTAGTCCCCGCCTAACTCTATTGCAGTCTAATGGCTTTTTCCAATGTGTGTTTACCTATGGAACAATTGTTCTGTACACTATAAGAACTATTGAAGGGAGAAACACTATTGAGATGAGGGAAAAGAAGGAGCAAGTTGAGGGAATATCTATTTAAATTATATATCTAGTCAATTTTACTTCATTTCTTGAAGATCTTTCTGGCATTCGACTCATACTGACTTTGATAATACAAAATATTGATAATTTTAAGCATATACAACAATATTGCTTTGCAAAAGATGCATAAGATGGGAATCTTAAAAAGAATCTATTTTCCATAATTATGCACAAACCATTTGTAGAACAATAATGCTCTAACTGTTATTTTAAATATGCTCATTATTAGGTAAATATATATATAAAATATATGATAAATATAAGATAAATATTATAATTTTTTGTACATTTAAGGAATTAATCTTCTAGCTTGTTTATGATTTATATGGTCAGAGGACGCGTGGCCAAACTTGTAAACAATCTTTATTCTTTATTCATATCTTTATGCCTAATAATCGGACATATTGCCACCAAGTTTGCTAGTTCTAGCTTTTATAGTCCCTGAGATTAAAGTGTTCATACGAACACATGACTTGAAATATAGACTCTGCTGTTTAAATTGATCTGAAATACTTACTGCTGTCTATTATATACATTAATACATTAATACCAAGTATAAAAAGAATCAACAGTAGCTTTATTCCGAACACAATCTAAGATTTGCCGGCTGGACCAAACTCTAGATTCCATAGCATCTTGTTGGTTATCTCAATCATCTCATCTTCCTGTTTTGTAAACACTATTGTCTTCAGACCATCTTTGGTGACCACGCCCACACGCACTACACCCCCAGAGGCGCTGTCGTGAGTGATGGCCAGACGCACAGCCTTCCTGACCAGATTGATGCACTCTCTTTCCGACATGCCCTCTTCATATTCTGCCGTAATGTAGCCCTGTATGAAGATCGAACCCGAGCCAGAAACAGCGCAATGCTCACGTACCAACAGTCCCGTTACGGGTACACTGTAGATCTGGCCACCCTTCACTTTATCCCAGCCGGCCACAATGACGCTGGCTAAGAGAGAATTGCGATTTTGGTAGATTTGATTGCGAAATGTTGCTGCTGCATCGTAGACCAATGGAGGCTCTCCCAAGTTCTGGTCCAGCGTCTCCATCACGTACTTAACCATGTTGGCCAATCTCTGTGTATGTGCGGCGGAGCCACTGCGGCAGCAGACAATATTTTCTGCGATTGGAGTCAATTTGTCCGTCAGACGATTCCACACATAGGTGCCGCAGCTGGTGCGTGAATCGGCGGCAATAACCACGCCCTGATTGAATTCCAGGGCTATAATTGTGGTCTATACACAAGATGTAAAATATATATCCATATACCATATATCCTACAGACTTACCCCACAGCTAATGCCTTGCCCATTGAACATATCCATGTAGAAAAGAAAATGTATAAAAATAAAAAGATAAATAAGTTAAAAATTCTACAAAAACTTGAACAGAAATTTCTCAGTTTAGTTTGATTAAGTTTGAAATATTTCTTTAACTCTAGATTCCTTAAGATCTTCAGTATTTGTATAAAAACATTCAACTAACGCATTTCCTCCTTTCTCTTCTGTTTTGCAGCTCAAATTGAAATAATTCCATGCAAAGTCTGTGGCGACAAATCATCAGGCGTGCACTACGGCGTCATCACCTGTGAGGGCTGCAAGGGATTCTTCCGGCGATCGCAGAGCTCCGTCGTGAATTATCAGTGTCCGCGCAACAAGCAATGCGTCGTCGATCGGGTCAATCGGAATCGCTGTCAATACTGTAGACTGCAAAAGTGCCTAAAATTGGGAATGAGTCGTGATGGTATGATGTGCAGGCAGCCACACAAATACATAGCTACATCAAGTTGCACTCGATGAGATACAAATGTATCTGGCGAATGTGATTTGCTTACTAACTTTCTTCCCTTCCCTTGCAGCTGTAAAATTCGGCAGAATGTCCAAGAAGCAACGTGAGAAGGTTGAGGATGAGGTGCGTTTCCATCGTGCCCAGATGCGTGCACAGAGCGATGCGGCACCCGATAGCTCCGTGTACGACACACAGACACCCTCGAGCAGCGATCAGCTGCAGCACAACAACTACAACAGGTGCAGTATAGCGAAATATTATGCAATTCTCCACTCCTTGATGCGCTACACATATTTATTGGTCTACCCTTTTCTCTCTCTCTTGCTCTCTCTCCCTCGCTGTCCCTTTCTTCTTTCTTTCACCCTTTCTGTCTCCCCCTCTCTGTCACACAGCTACAGCGGCGGGTACTCCAACAACGAGGTCGGCTACGGCAGTCCCTATGGCTACTCGGCTTCGGTGACGCCCCAGCAGACCATGCAATATGATATATCGGCCGACTATGTGGACAGCACCACATACGAGCCGCGCAGTACAATGATCGATCCCGAATTTATTAGTCATGGTTAGTACGCACTTTTATCTCAGTCAATCTCAGTCACTTACTAATCTATTCTCTATACGTAACTGCCACAGCGGACGGCGATATCAACGATGTGCTGATCAAAACTCTGGCCGAGGCGCATGCAAACACAAATACCAAACTGGAGTCTGTGCACGACATGTTCCGAAAGCCGCAGGTGAGTTTCAACTGCAGATGTGATGTACTTTAAACTTGGTACAGATGTTCGGGATGAATGTACCAACATAACAAAACAAAAAAATCGAAATTCGATTATACGTAACCCGCGAAAATTCAAAATTCGCGATACTTTTTGAACATACCTCGTATATATAAAAGAATTGGAGAGTTTCCAGAGCCTCCTCGATTCCCAATGACTTTCAGCTTTAGTCTCTGTCTATACACAACAGTTTGATTGACTTATTTCAAGTCATTCTTCATAAGTGAGAATCTTCTTAGATTGCCAGATTCCCACTGAGTCTTATACTCTACCTGCGACATTAAAAGCCAGTTTTCCTTACTTAATATAAAGAGTGAATGAGTTTGAGACTTGATCCCCAACTTAATACAATAATTTGAAGTATTTATCTAAACTTTCTCAATATAGGAATGTTTTATAAGACAATTCACTGTGTTTCCCAGTATAGACTCAGTTTACGACTGCATACGCTAGTTTGTTTCATTTATTTCAAGTTTAGCGATGATAGGATCTATATATCACTGATACTCTCCTACAAATAAATAACTAAACGAATACATAAATATCATATTTACTTTATATAATATAAGAAATAATTGAATAGATAAGAATTTCCTTAACTTAACAGTCCATAATTAAGAATTATACTCAATATCCGTAGAGAATAAAATATTTATCCTTGGTTTCTCCACATTACCAATATCAAATATGTAAATTATATTATTATGTTTATTATATTAATGTATTATATTAATTGTATTCCAGGACTTATCACGCATACTCTACTACAAAAATCTGGGCCAAGAGGAGCTCTGGCTGGACTGTGCTGAGAAGCTGACACAAATGATACAGAACATTATCGAATTTGCAAAGCTAATACCTGGCTTTATGCGCCTCAGTCAGGATGATCAGGTATGATGACAATCAACAAGATGTATAAGAAATTTACTCATGTGGTTCCTTTTATGCAGATATTATTGCTGAAGACGGGCTCGTTTGAGCTGGCGATTGTTCGCATGTCCAGATTGCTAGATCTCTCACAGAACGCTGTGCTGTATGGTGATGTGATGCTGCCACAGGAGGCATTCTACACATCCGACTCGGAGGAGATGCGTCTTGTGTCGCGCATTTTCCAAACGGCTAAATCGATAGCCGAACTCAAACTGACTGAAACCGAACTGGCGCTATATCAGAGCTTAGTGCTGCTCTGGCCAGGTGAGTGCACACACAGAGAGACCCTCATATGATATAGTATCATTATATATCTATCACTCTTTCTGTAGAACGCAATGGAGTGCGCGGCAATACGGAAATACAGAGGCTTTTTAATCTGAGCATGAATGCAATACGGCAGGAGCTGGAAACGAATCATGCCCCGCTCAAGGGCGATGTAACCGTACTGGACACGCTCCTCAACAACATACCCAATTTCCGGTTAGCCAGCTGAGATCTCTTTTATCTATTACATTGCTTATTCTAATATATATTTATTCACTTGCAGCGATATTTCGATTTTGCACATGGAAGCGCTGAGCAAATTCAAGCTACAGCATCCGAACGTTGTGTTCCCTGCGCTTTACAAGGAGCTCTTCTCAATAGATTCACAACAAGATCTGACATAACCAGAGCCGCAATTCATGGACACATCATCCGGTTCTGTGGCCGATGTTGCTGCCGGTTGCCCGCTGCAAATATTGGCCACGGCGACGGCGACGGCCACGCAAACGGCAACGGCAACAGCAACGGCGACATCAGCCGAGCAGCAACTGCAGCTGGAGGACTGAAGCGGCAAGCAACAATAACAACAACAGCAACAACAACAGCAGCAGCAGTAGCAATAAACAAGAATACATAAGGAAACACAAGAAGGAGAAGAAGAAGAACTTTATCATCATCTAAGCTAGCATTCAACCAAGGATGTGATCCTGGCCGAGGACTCACTTAAGATTACACATAAAGCAAGCTACAAAAAACAAAACAAAACAAAACAAAAAGCAACAAATATTTCAAAAATATTATATATACTTTTTTCTAGAACAAGAACCCCCCAAAAACAAAAACAAAATCAATACAAATCACAAGAAATATAACAAAAAATGGAAACGGAAATAGAATAGAGTAAAAAGTAAAGCTCAGTTAATCTTTCGCTTCATAGACAGACAGAAAAATATACAAAAGTCAAATGCATTTTAGCAAAACGGAACTAAATAAAACGCAATCAAAGCAAACAAAACAAGAAGAAGAAATAATAGTTTTCAGTTCTCTACCACCCGCCCCCCAAAATCCCCCCTAGCCAAGTACTTAACTAAGCAAAACTCAACAACAACAACAACAACAACAGCAACTCAAGTACAGTTCTTGTTTCTATACCAAAATTACAGTTCAGCTTGATTTCATTGTCCCTGCCGCCCCCCTCCCTCCGGCTACGGCTCTGGCCCCAGCCAAATCCCCCTCATACACCGCTAACCCTCTAGGTTGTCTCTGCCTTTTGTTGTAAACTAAACATGTGTATTATATATACAATATATACATATATCTAATGAATATGAATATATATATATTAATAATTCTTATATATTATCATTTTTTATACATAATGCAAATTTTTGTAAACAAATGAGGAAAACAAAAGAAAAGAAAAGAAAGGAAAGGAAAGGAAAAGAAAAACAAAATCGAATATCTCGGAAAAATGTGTTCTTATATAATGTTTATGATTAATGATTAAAATAATTACAATTACGATTTACGTTAACACTTAAAGAAACATCAACATGAAACATGAAAAGCAACAAAAACACACATACACACACACACACATTGGAGGAGCAAAAACTAGTTTTCGTTTCGATCATCTTTTATACTTTTAGCATGGTAGCAAATCCCCCCAAAATTCCGGTTCCAAGGTTTAGTAGATTTAACAAAATGGAAGAAAGAATGAAAGATTGAAAGCATAAGGAAAAAAGAAAGCATTAACAGACTTTAATAGTTTAGCAAAACACGAAACTTTTGATATACATACAATACATATAAAGCGAAAACAACAAATTGTACTAAATGGATAAAGTTAAATGAAAATGAAAAATTCTATATACGATGAGAACCTACTCGTAATATCAAGTTACAAGTTTATTGTTTTAAGCGAAACTTATAAGAGAATAAACAAAAACAAAAAAAACACAAAAATATGAAAAATTAAAAAAAAGAAAATAACAAAAACAACAACAACAAGAAAAAAACAAACAGACTGAAGGACCGCACGCCACAACCCCCGGACAGCCCCCCGCCCGCTCGCAATACGCCATCTTCCCATTTCACCCCCTCTCACTTTCATCCCCCCTCACTCTTTCTCGCATATTGCTCATGCCCCTTACAACATTTAAAGACAAATAAGTAAATTGGAAATCGTTTATTCTGCTTCTTGATTTTACAAAATATATAAAAACGACTGACTACACAAAGACGCAACACACACACAAACACACACTCTCACACACACACAGACACACACACATACATTACATTAGTTAAACTAGCGATAGACAGCAACTACAACAACCACACTTCGGATAGTAGGTGATAATTGGTGTGTCTTAAATGCCCTACCCTCGCTTCCGTTCCCCCCCAGAACCCAGAAAATACACTGCGAAAAAAAGGTGGAACGTTTTTTACTGAATTGCAAATTAGCTAAATACGATTTTTCGGTAGAACAGGCAGAACGCAACTCCCCCTAAGCAGGCAGGCATTAATTATTATTATAGATAAACTAATTATACACATTATATACATAAATAAATAATGATTGACTGTACAACAAAATAAATTACCAATTGCAATTCCACAAGTTTTTGTTATGAGCCTCGCCCCTCCGTCACGCCTCGCCCACTTCCCAGACATTACTCTGTCGTACTCTCTTACTCTCTCTATATCTTTCTCTATCTCTGCCTATATCTATCTGTTTCCTATCTCGCTCTATATAGACTATTTGGTTGGGCCTATAAGAATTACCCGCTAAACTGCAAGAGAAATTTACGTTCGACATTTTTGGCCTTAAAGTAAAATTAAACAAGTAAAAGATTAAAGATAATGTTAAAGTAAAGTAAGAGTACTTTATATATATACACCACATATATACATACATACAACATATATATATAAATATATATATATATACATGCATACATTTATATGTATATAGCGAATAAAGATTAGTTATAATTTATACAAAGCAAGGGAGCAGCTTTCAAACCGGCAAAACATTGTGAAAAACCAATGAGAATTCAAATGAAAATGATAATGATAATGAAAATGATAATGAAAATGAAACAAGAAACAGAATATGCAAATAATGCAGACAAAAGCAACCACAACAACAGCAACAACAAGCAAAGTTAAGCGTTGAGTTGAGTAAGTAAGCAAAACAAAAAGTATCTATATATAATATATATACAAGAAATAAATATATATATTGTTAAATTTTTATGCTAAGTTTTTAGTGCAAAGAAATGGTTAAATTTTTAATAATAAAAAAACATGAGCAAGTTGAAGAAGAAGTACGTGAAAAAGCAACAGGAGGAGGAGGAGGAAGGAACACAAGTAAATCTAAATTTAAATCTAGCATATAATGGCATATGAATTATGTTACAATATTTACAAAAGAAACCAGAAAAGAAACAAAAAACAAAACAGAAAATAAAACGCAAAAAACAAAAATACAACAAAAACCAACTCCCCCTATAAACACACACATACACACACAAAAAATGACTTTAAATAAAAAATAAAACGAAAAGAAAAAGAAGAAAGAAAACTGAACTTAATTATATACAGAACTTATATACGAAAGCAGCTGAATAAATCTCATTCATTATGATACATGATTAAGTGTAGCCGTAGTACGACTGTTGCACATTGCAAACTCACACACACACTCACACACACCTACACAAAGGAGGTGGGCGTGCCTGTAGCTGACAGTTACAAATGATGAACGAAGGAACGAGTTAGCTTCAGTTGTCACAGTTGTTCCCAAGCTACAGTGGGCATTGCCTACAATCCAGTGCCACTGTAAGTTGTCCCCACACTTCCATATCCTTCAACACAACACATACACAGTCTCCCTTTCACTAACTCATTGTATTTCCTGCACAACGCGGCGTATGCGCAATATTCGTTTGTTTTGTTTGTTTTTCCAGCGTTTATTCGTCTATTTCTGCATGCACTACGCATTGTTTTCGCTTCGGTTCGTTTTTAATGTTTTTTTAAATGCTTTTAGAGGCGAACATAAATAAAACAAACACTCACACACACACACAGGCACACATAAAGCACATGAATACGATTTAATATTTATGGCGCTGCTGTAAACAATTTCCCTTCGGCTTTTCCTACCTGGCATACAGATCCAAACTGTAGAGAGTTGCATAGCAAAGAAAACCCTCCCAGAGAACCAAAACAAAACAAAAGAAAACACAAAACAAAACGAAGGAAAGCAGACACAACAATAATGAAAGAAGGAAAGAAGAAGGAGAAGAAAGGAGATTTATATATATTTAAGTATATATATACTATATATACATACGTATAAATCGTTTTTTATATGCTTAGTTTAACTAGATGAATTCGTTTTTTATATATTTGTAAATTGTTTTCTAGGTAAATCGAATTATATAAACTGTGTCTCTATACAAATATATCGTATATAGCAGAAACCAACACCAACAACAAAAGAACAACAAAGATACAAACATACATACATATATTATGTCATACTGCATTATTCTGATTATTATTATGATTATTACGATTATTATTATTACGATTAAAGACGATGGCAACGTTCAAGAAAAGAAAGAAAGAAACCCAATCACAATTCGCGCGAAAGTTGAAACGAAACTTTCGTGGGGCAATGCAAGACAAGCAACTAAAGTGAATAATGAGAAAGCAAGTAAACAATACAATTGCGTAAAACAAAAGCAAAACAACACACAGAAAACAAAAAACAAATACAAAAACAACAACTAAATAATTCAATTCATTCTTAACAATAAAGTGTAATCTGAATTATACAACAAAAAGAAAAACAAACAATGGAAAGATTTAAATCAATCTCTGTCTCTGTCTTTCTTTTTCCCTCTCTCTCTCTCTCTCTCTCTCTTTCTTCACAGTTTTCCACTTGGCAGGGGTTGGGAGGAAGTGGTGTTTGCCCCTGGCCTTCATTTTGCATTTCCAATTATCAACTACTTAATGCCATTCAATTTCCCATTTTCAATTTCCCATTTTCAGCTGCTGCCACTGAACTCGGCAACGCAAATGAAAACGGTATTGTTTAATATGTCGTCTCGTATACAGCAAACGTACACTCATGTATACTATATATAAACATTATTTAATGGATCGTCGTATCAACAGCAGCAGCAACTGCAACTGCAACGGATTCGTGCCCCGATTGACTGCTTGATTGATGGATAGACAAAGCGCGAGTCAGGAAACGCAGCGTGGCAACAGCGGAAGAGTGCCGAACTGTTTATCGTATTTCAATTCTCACTTTATCAGCAACATTTAAATCTGATTGAGTGAAAAGTTGAAGTCTTTAAGCACTGATCTATTATAGTTTAAATGGAAAGCTTGTCCGATTAATCAGAGCTGCAGTTACAACAGAATGCGCAACCTTTACGATTCTGCTGAACTTCATGTTGGTTTACCATTTTTTCGATAGTGTTTCAAATCAGTTAATTTTGTAAGGTTGTTGTATTACAAAAGCTCTCTTTAAGGTGCTTTAAAAGTTCTCTGCATCAATTAAGCTGTTTCTTTGTTTAAAGTATTTAAAGCTGCCTCAAAAGTGCAATCCATTCTATACCGACTTTAATCAACAAACACCTGAAAAGCAACTTGCAACCAGCTTGTTTGCCACTAGCTTTTCTGCTTGGCTTGTGCCGCCAAAAAAAGCTGATAGAGATAAAAGATAAAAACAGCCAAAAAAAGCGAATGTGTTAGAGCAAAGTTTAGCTTTGGCAATTGGCTTGCGTTGAGGTTGGAAAAGCAACACGGCAAACACATGAGAGCATGATACTGCGACTAGCTGACTTCATCAGAATGACCTTGCAGCACTCACACACACACACTTGGCCACAAATGGACTCACGCAACAAAGCCGCAATAGTAACAACAACAACAGCAACAGCAAACCGGAGACTGGCCATAAATCCAACGTGGCATTGAGTTCATTTGCGGCAAAGTATTGGTGTTTATTTCGAAGAGGGCAAGTTTAGTTTGGATTTCGCAGGTGTCGATGTGTGGTAAGGGGCAGGGGAAGGGGCTGGTTAGACAGCATAAGATTTTGTGCTGTATGCAGTACGTTTTATGGCCAAGAGAGCTTTGAATTTATGGCCATTCAGGCAAGTGACTCGCCTCGGCTCACCATGCCTTGCCTCGCCTCGCCCTGCGCCGACTGTGTGTGTGTGTTGTGTGGCAATAGCAAAAGTTTGCTGAACTTGCCAAATGTCTTGCCACTTGCCACTTGGCACTTGCTACTTGCCACTTGCTGCTGCTTAGTGCTGCCGCTTGGCTCAGCAAAAACCGGTTGCCGCTTGGCCAGTGGCCTTGTCAACAAAACTATGCGGCAGCCAGTCAGGCACAGTAGGGACTCGGGGCGGGAAGAGTCGCCAGCTTAGCTTGGTTTCTGGCCAGGACATGAATGCGTCTTTGGCGCTGCCATAAATAACCAACGAAATGGAAAACGTAAATGAAAACGAAACCAAAAGCGAAACCAAAACCAAAAACCCCAAGACGACTGGAGTCGAGGCGAGCTGAGCCTGAGTTGACTATGCAAATAATGCATAATGCATAAATTTGCGACAAATTTGCGTGGCATGCAACTTCAGTGAGGCAGCTGTTGCAAGTTTAACGCGCTTCCGTCAATTGAATTTACGAGCCGAACGGGAAAATTGTGTCACAGCAGCAACAGCAACAACCACAGCCGAGTGCAACAAACAATGCCCCGGCTCGGATTCAATTCAACATGGACATGAACATGGGACACGAGACATGGGACAACAGTGCAGAGCAGAGACATGAGCTAACGGTGCATGGGTAGAGGCAACGATTGAATGTTGCATGCCACTCGACCGACATAGTTAAGTGAAAATTTATTTGTAAAGGAAATGAAGACAACAGAGGCTGATGTATTGGTTTCCGGGACGCGCAATGCGATAATCCTTTTTTTATTTTTGGTCGCCACGCTCATTGCGCTGCGTGCGCGAGGGCAATTCGAAGAGTTGGCCATACAATTAATAACTTATTAATAGCTAATGTGTAATACAAATAAATATATAATAAAACTGCATAATACAAATATTTATTCAATATATTATTGATTCGATGAGTTGGCCATTGAATTAATAACTTACTAACTGCTAGGAGTGTAATAAAAATAAATATATAATTAAATTGCATATTAAAAATATTTATTCTATATATTGTGGAAGGTAAATTGGTTCACACACAACATTGCAGTATTTCCTCTTTATTCGACACGCTAACACAGAAAGTTTCTCTCAGTCTTAATGTTAGTTTACATAGGTTCAACATAGGCTTAACATAGTCATCGTTTTATATAAGTATCGATATATCAGTGTGACCCTCTACATTATTGATCATTCCTCATACTTACACAACTCAGTTCACATTTTCTAGCTTTTTTAATTAATGATTTCTTAGCTACTTCGCAGAGTTCTGCTGGGCAACTTTAGCGGCAACTCTCGCTGCAAAAGCGAAAGGCTTTCTCGATGTTTCCTTTCGTTTCGTTATTGCTTTGTGGCGCCGCTTGGCCAACAGGTTAGCCAAATGTGGCCTTAACGAATGAGCCAATTGCCTTGGCCAATTGATTGAGCGAACGCGTCCCTTGGCCTTGCGCCAATTTCGATTGCACAAATATTGACGGGCAGATTGATTGAAAGGCTTTCAGACGTTGTTGTTGTTGTTGGGTGTTGCTTGTGTTGTTGTTGCTTCCGCTGTTGTTGTTGCTGCTGTTGCTGCTGCTGTCGTCGTTGTCACATTCACTTAATTTGCTGCTAATGACCTGGCCAACAAACGCTTGCAGTGCATTGCTCTGCACAGTGCCCGCTGTTCAATTAATAATATCTTTATTTTGACACTTGGCTCCTCTTAAATTATGCATACGCACCGTGGCCGTAACCGGATACTCCAACTGTAGCCGGGACTCAGGCCGGCTTGCATCGATCGAGTGAGATACACTCCCGGTTCGCAAACCCGCTAACCGCTGCCAATAACCGGTCGCAATTTGTTTAGCCAAGCAATTGGGATTTTGACTTTGTTACGAGCACAACAACTTGGATTATATCATTCGTTTTAATTGCTGCCTACAATAGGCGAAATTCCAAAATACCAGAAAGACCGAGAGAAAGAGAGAAAGGATGATAAATGCAGCAGCAGCAAACGATCGATTGGTTGGGGCAATAAATCACTGCGAATATATATCATTATATTCCATATATGTTATATACATATATTTATTAACGACTCTACCTATAATTACACCATATACTAACCCAATATATCACTCACATTCGTTTGTTCGTTTGTTATATCACGTAGAAAACTTAAAACGCAATTGTTGGTATTTTCGAGCTGCTAATTTGGCCGGAAAATTTGTACCGTAGTTGAATCAACACACACACAAACACACACACACAAACACAGACAGAAATGGATGAGCCGCTGACCGAGTCCAAGTATCGTTTTGCCATTGTTGAGTCTCTTATGCAATTGGCTTACAGTCGGAAAATGGGCCTAAAACCAGTTAATGAGTCGCAACAGTTGATGGCTTCGAAAGTGCGCAAAAGACTCTAAACAATGTATGATATGTTCAGAGGGAGAGGGGAGTTTAACAGCGATAAAAAAGCTAGCGCAGCACAGTTTAATGATCATCTAAAAAGCGCGTACATTTTGAATTTTAACTGACTTACTTGTTCAATTTTAATTGTGAGCAGCAGCTTTTCAATTTAAAATCTTTTTAGGAAAAATCAGAAAATGTTTTTAATATTTTAAACTTATAATAACAAGAACAAAGGATGCCCGACCATGATATACCCGTTAAACACCTGACTGAGAAGATTGACTAAGTATTTTACTTCTATGTTTAGTGTATTTTGTGTTGCATACTTTGCAGAAGCTGCGCTTCGCAATCTCAGTACTCCCTTAAAACAATTTCTTAAATAATATTTTAAGAAGTCATTTAGAATGTGTAGGTTATTTTGTTTATCACCCTGAATCCGGAAACAAATTAAATCCAAAAACAATATGACGAAGCAAATGAAAATCTAATTATTTTTGACAAACTTTAAAATTATAGAAAACTTATTTAAGGTTTACTGGGTAGTATAGAATACGTTTTTTTAGCTTTGCATTATTTGTTGCAATTTTCTCAAAATGTATGAGACTAACAATTAGTTTACAAATTTAAATTATACACAATATTCAGCAGTCTTTTTAACTGTATTGAGGGTCGAAAGGTCATTGTGGCAAAGACGGAATTAATCGCAAGCCCGCGTTTATCTTCGCTGATACATACAATAATATATATGTATATATATGTATATTATAAATATAAATCATTAGATACAATATAAACTAAATTTGAAATGAATTTAAAGATGTTTATATGAACTTACATATATCCCTTTTACTAAATGCCCAGATACAACGAAACAAAATTAACATAGTTTTTGGTTTTACAAATACAATCCCCTCAAATTGAAAGCTCTAATGTGCTTGCAAAGCTCTTCAATCCACCAACTGCCGACAAACAAACTGCAATCATGTGCTAATAGAGCGCTTGATAGGTTTCACAGCGTTTCCCCTCCTCAACCCCCCGCAGCAGTGGCTCTCATTAGGCTTGTCGCTTCCTGCTTTAGATAGATTACCTATTAGATGAAAATCTCCCGCTGGCCAGAATGGCGTTGCCAATCAAATGCAATTGCAACTTCATGATGCTGCCTCGCTACCTCGTTGCATCGTTGCATCGTTGCCTCGGTGCAGCTGCCTTGTTGCACATTTAAATTGCCGCTGTCAAAAACTGTCAATTCAGGTGGGTGGCAAGAGAGGAAAGGGGCAGAAGCAGGGGCATGGGGCAGGGGCATGTTGAGAGGCATGAAGCCATGCCACAATGGCGACATATTTCAACGTGCCACACAACTCAATTTGCGTTGACTTCGTTAGAGGAGGCAGCAAATGGTAAAAATCAAATGTTTTATTCGGTTTCAGTTTCAAATTCAGTTTCGGTTCGGCGCGTTTGGGTTCGTTTTAGGTTTAGTTGGGGTTTACTTTTTTTTCTTCTTCTTTTTCTTTTTGTTGTTGCTTGTGTTGTTGTAGTTGTTGTTGTTGGCTTTTCTGTGCTGGCCTTTTCGGTTAGCGTTACGGTTACAGTTTCGGTTGCGGGCTTTTAGGCAACCAGGAAGCGCTGCTTTGGGCTGCATAATCCTTGTGGCAGCTTGAACCTGCTACCAAATGTTGTTGTCGTTATTGTTGCTGCCAGTTGCCAGTTGCCATTCGCCTGCGTTGTCTGCGGCTCACCATGAAAAGCCAGCAGACATAATCGCCGACGTTTAACTGAGGCACAAGCTTCAATTACGCTTTTGACTTTGGCGCTGCCAGTTGCCGACGCAGCTGCCCCACCCCGCGGCGCCTGCAACATGTGCCTACTACACCCCCTGCCCCCTTCTGTCTTCTGCAGAGCGGTTTGCAACATGTTTGGCGGCTTTTCACAATGCGGTTGGCATCCATTCGAGGCGGTTCCCATTGCTCACTGTGCTGCTGCCGCTGCCGCTGCTCTTACCCACTGTGCGAGCACTTCAATATTGTTTGGCTAATGTGATTGCCACTGTGCATCTTACTTTGTTGCCATTTGCCGTCGTGCAATAGTTGTTGCTGCTTTAGTTGTAATTGTAGTTGTAATGCCAGTTGTTTTTCACTGTCAGGCAAGACTTGCTTAGCTGCTCTACCGGATGCCCACTGTCAGGCTATTGGCTATTTTGAAATATGTATGGGAAACATGAATGGAATATGAAATAAAGAAGAATTTAAAACAGTTCATTATATGCTAAAATGTTGTACATTTTTATGGTATTTAATTATTTATTTATTCAATTATTTTGGCAAAGGATAAATGAATTACAATTAAAATTCCAGCACTTGATTTTCATATTTACTTATACAATCTTATATCTGACTAAATATGTTCCATATATTTTATCATATTTATATTATATCAACCTAATCTCCTCCATTAGCAGCGTCTCTGCTAGTCGCCTTCCCATTGTCTGGTGCCACGCTTTAAAGCACTTGCCCCGCCACGTTGCTGGTTGTCGCACACACTGCAAATACAAAGTACCCCCTCCCTCTGCATATACCCCCTTCCTTTCCCCTCTTCTTGCACACCCTAACCAAAGCTGGTCAAGTTTTGCAGCCGGTGTCTGTTGATTATGTTTTTGTTTTACTTACTTCCAACTCTGCAACTTCATGTGATTACATTGTTGTTGCCACTCTTGCTGCCTCTCTCTCTCTCTCTCAGTCTCGTTTCAACTGTTGCTCTCTCTTTCTGCCTCTCACTTGTTGCCAAAGTCTTCATTGCGAGCTCTGCGGCACGTTTCACTGTAGCACCAATTTATTTTTTTCTTTGATTTTTTTATATTTAAACGACGAACAGCGCCAGGTCCCAGTGCAATATCATTTCTACGTTAGACGCTGCTGGTGTGCTGCTGCAAGGTTGCGGCTCCAAGTGCCCCGAACAGCCTGAATAAAATCAAATAAAACAAAACAAAAACAATATCGCATGAGCTTAATCGTAAACCAAAACAAAGATATAAAACGCAATTAAATAGAATACTCGACAACGCGTTAAGATCGGTGTGAATAAAATGCATATTCCCCAAGGAGTAAGTGTTAATTACTGCAAAAATACCAACAAAAAATACTGGCAATAGAAAAACAACTCAGTGTGTTGAAAACAATAAAAAAGTAATAGCAAAAGTGCTCTAAATGTGGCAAAGTTAATGCAGCATTATCCTTTATTGCACACCCATTTCCCCCTGACGCTGTTTTCAATTAATCAACAGAAAAATAAATAAAATCAACAACAACAAATGAGTTCATCGAACGTAAATTATGCAAAATTTAAATACCCAGCGAGAGATAAACACAACGCCCAAAACCAGCTTAGAAAGTACATTCAAACACACTCACACACACTCTCACACACACTTGCAAACCGCAAAAACAAATATAAAATATTTAAAGCGTTTTTTTGTTGCTGCTCAACGAATACATCGACTGCAATCGCGCGTGTAATGAACAAATGAAAAAAGATTCGAACAAAATTAATTATTAATTTATGCGCAAGAGTGGACACCCCTTTTCCATATTTAATCAAGCGTTAATCATGCAGTCTCCAAAGTGCCCTCAAGTGCCTGCAGTTGCTGCTTCTCATTTAATTATGTCATGTGTACCGAGTGTTCTCGAGTGATTTATCGACATTCTCAGGGATGTCCTGCAAAGAATGTTAAGGAATTTCCACGTTGCCGTGTAGAGCAGGCTGTGTTCTTTGTTATGAATGTCATTTATAATAATATAAAATGTTCCTTATTATTATTAAAAATAAATAAAATATTCCTTTCTCATTGTGCCTGCCACACAACTTACGACAAGTCAATTTCGTTGCCTTCTGAGGTCAAACAAAACAAAAGAAAATGCTCTTAAATATTTATAATTTAAGTAAAGATATTAACACTCGACTCTCGTCTATTAACAAATATATTTCTTGCTGGGCAGCTGCTGAAGAACACTTTCTGGCCACATGGCCGCAACAGTTCGATGGTTTATTTAATGAGTTGGAAAGTGATGAGCAAAACACTCAAAGGCAATTTTCAATTTTCTGTTTTCTGTTTTCAGTTTACAGTTTTCAAATTTCAATTCCAATTTCGTTTTCGTTTACATTCTGCTGCTAATTGAATACGCTGCGGGCTGAAGCTTAAGAAAATACTGAAATCGATAGAAACAAGTTGGAGGTTGTCATGACGCTCAACTCGACTGGGACTGCGCTGTAATTACAGTGAAGCTTAAGGGCTGAGCCACGCCCACATGAAGTGCGGCAATCAAAATCAGATTTGCTAGGCTATAATAAGGCATAAAGCCATCAGAGAAGGGCCGGCGAGCGGGCTGGTGCTGGTGCTGGCATTATGCTAATTATATTGTTCTGTTTATAGACGCTAAAGTTTTTATCACGCATACGCCGCATTGGCCGCGCCGTGCGGCCAATCTACTGTGTCATGATTTCTTCTTGCTCTGGCTGCTGCTGCTGCTCTTGTTGTTGTTGTTTAATTTACTCGTGTTTTTGTTTCTTGCTTGCAGGCATTAAGTTTGCTGTTTATCACTTGCATGATGTTTGTCCTGACAAGCGGCCATCCATCAAACGAGAAGCTTAAGTAAGTGTAACGGCCACGCCTTTAACGACATGTCCACCCCCCCCCCCCATGTGAGCTATTCCTGTGGCAATGTATCCAATGTCATTCACATTAAGCATCATCCCATTCACACTCGCATTCACATTCCCATTCACATTCCCATTCACATCCATCCACAGGATACGCATCCACGTGCCGGTGAAGCATCACACGCATGTGCACACCAAGACGGTCATAAAGAAAGTGCCGCTGCCCATACCGGTGCCGGTCAAGGAGCACAAGGAGCACAAGGAGCCGAAGAAGCATCATCGCAGCAGTCACAGTCATCATTATCACGAGCAGGACGAGCTCGACGATGACTTTGAGGGCTACGAGTATCCCGTCAAGGCCAAGCGACGCACGCGGCATCCTTTTGTCTAATGTGTACCGCTCGACCCGCCCCCTGCTGCTGCGCCTGTGGGCGTGTTATATAACACCAAACAAGACAGACACACGCACGCACGCACGCACGCACATTACAAGCAAATAGAAACCAAAATAACGATCGAATGAATGACACGAATCACGAATCTGGGTGTGATTTGTCACTGTTTAGATAATAAGCGAAACATTTCTGTGCAATACATAACGAAATAAACAAATCTTAAAGTTAAGCAACTAAATTAAAGCATTCGCTCTGTCATTCTCTCCCTCTCTCCCTCCTCCATCTCCTTGCCACTTTTTGCTGTCTGTCTCGTTGCCTCCGTTTCATCACGTTGTCTCGAAGTTAACAAAGCAGAAAATGGCCCATAAATGGTCTGTCTGCGATGTCACTTTCAATTAAGACAGTTGCATCTCATTACTGTGGGTTACTTTCATCCCGCACCGAATCGATTTTAAAGCCCAAATACGAAACACTTCACATTAAAGTCGAGCAGTTTGATTACATTTTCAAGTTATGACTCTGCAGTTCAGTTTCTCATCGTACTCTGATTGTTAGAGGTTTCCAAACTGTTTTGAACCCAGCTTGACCTCATTTCGCAAGTAAAACCATTTTATTGTCTTACGAAAGTCGAATAAAAATACTTTAATCACCAAGTGATTTATGACTGCAATAAGGTTGTTTAAGGTTTAGATTGAACTGTTTTTAAAACATAATAATCATAAGAACTATCAACAGTTTTGTCCGAGTAGTTGCTAAGCTATGATATTATTTATAGTTCTAAATTTTTCACATATTTTACTCATTAAAAGAAAAATTTCATTAGAATACCTCCAGTACTTTGTGATTGAAGACTTGAAGTATTTTCCTGATATCATGAAAGGATTGTCATAAGTATAAGCTGAAATTCCTTGGCTTAACCACAACCACAAAGGTTGAGCAGAACTGGGCTACTTAGCACACACATGACAACAGGAAGTGGAGCATTTTTTTCGTCTGATATATTGCCTGGGAAAACATCAAATGCCGTTTTCAAGCTAAAAGTTGGCTATGTCCATGCAGAGTTGCCTAGCCTTAAATGCCCATCAATAAATTCCGTAACTAACAAGTCCTAAGCCTTTGTTCGGGGCTTACTTTGGATACGTAAAGATAGTCAGCTTTTTGGCTTTCTCCCTCTCCTCTCTCCCCTTCCCTTGTTCTCTCTATTCTTGTGTCGTATTTTTTTGGCAAAGAGAGAAAGAGGCAGGAGGGCAGTAGAGTTTGCCTTGCAAAGCCATTTGGCAGCGAGGCCAAAGTTAGGCAGACTAAGCTGCCAGAGCTGGAGGACTTGTTGATTATAAAATCGACTCTGCCACATGCGGCAGGAAAATTGAAAATTGCAAGTCTTGAAGTACAGCACTGCAAGAACAATTGAAATTAACGTACGGCAGTTGGGGAATTACCCCCAAAAAAGGCACAACATTAATAAATAAATAAGTAACTAACAAGGAGGGGGGGGGGAGAAGATGGAAGGAAGACAAGCAGAGAAAAGCAAAGCAAAGCAAACTTCAAGTTGAAGCTAAAAATAATGAGGTGCCCGCGCTGCCCCCTTTCGGCAATTGCGATTAGTGGCGGCCTGAGACAGCAGCAACATCAGCAACAGCAACAGCGGCAACAGCAGCAACAGCGGCAACGACAGCAACATCTTCGGCTTATGGCCATATGAAATATGCATGCGATAGGAACAGGCGCATAACCCAAAGCGGCAACAACAAGCGAGCGGGCATGTTCTGTTCGGGGTCGGGGGGGTGGAAGCGGATGGGGTGCTCTGTCAGCACGTGCTGGCCGTCTAGTAAACAGAACAGAGAAGGGCAAAGAATCAACAACATCAGCAACACAACAACAGCAACGAGAATGTAAACAACTTGGCAACGCACGTTGCCACAGCTCGGGGCGAGTGGGGCAAGAGTTGATGGCTCATTTGGGCTCAGACGCACTCGAGTTGCCCAAGCAGACAACACACACTTCACTCAAGTCTTGTGTGGGCCACACACTCAATTTGAGTCGCCTGCAATCGGATTGAATCTGTGCCGCCCTTTCTGCTTATTCTGCTACCTCTTCTGCCTGGCAACATGTCGTATAATTAATATGACGTCAGCTGCAACAACTTATCGCTGGGACAAGACAACAACAGAGACAGCAACCCAAAAAAGAAAGCAAATTAGTGAGTTCTTATCGAGGCTGGCGGATTGATGGGCCACAGCAGATGCCCTGTAAAAGATGAGCTAAATAATGAGGAAATTAATTTAAGAAGTTGGAAAAAATAAAATAATCAATAACTTTCTTATTTAACAAGCAATTGTTATGAAATTTAAAAGACAGTTTTCAAATTGTTTATAAAGAAGTTCCAAATAAACAAACTTGAACATGTTAGTCTGAAAGTTAGTGCATATTAACTATAGAACATGTAAACAAAATGTGCTAAGTAAAACTCTCTTCTCTCTTCATCTATTTTATCTCTTTCTCTTACCAAATCTTTATTAAATTTGGAAAACAGTTTCAAATTGTTAACACAGAAGTTTAAAATATAGAAACTTTACCATGCAACTGTATGACTGAAAATGAGTGCATATTATCTACAAGAACTTGCTAACGAAATGTGCTAAGTAGAACTCTCTTCTCGCTCTATCCCATTTCTCTCTCTCTTTAGCGCAATCTTTATAAAATTTTAAAGACAGTTTGTAAATTACTTATAGAGAAGTTCTGCTGTAAGAAATTACAACTAAATTGTATAGCTGAGATATTGTATCTATGTATATCCTATCTATAAGAACTCTCCAACCATTTAGGCTGCATATCCATCATCTCATTTTGCTCTCTCTCTTTTCTTCTCTTTCTCTTATCAAAAAAAAGCAACATAATATATTCTTTTAACTCTCTTATTATCCAGCTTAAGCACTATGCAACCCTTTTTGGCATTTACAGGGTATAGCAAGACGCAAAGCATAGCACAGCATTGTGCGCAGTGCTAGTTAAGTTGGCTAAGTAAATACATGGCATACTTAACTCGCTCACTCCTACTAGATCCTCTCTCTCTCTCTCTGCCTCTGCCTATCTCTCCCCCCTCTCTCTATCTATTTGTCTGTGCAATCTGGTGTCGAGGTGTCAAACTCATATATTTACTTGTCGCTTACGCTTTTCTTGTTGTTCTTCTTGTTGTTCTTGCCGTGCTTTTTGTTGTTTTTGCGGCTGTTGTTTAATTTGGTGCGTTTATTTGATTAGGCCCGCCTAAGCGCACTACGTGACTGGGTTAATTTGCACACACACACACACTACTATGACTCTCTATGTGTGTGTAGTCAAATAAATCGCAGGCATGTCGTAAGTACATTTTCTTGTACGCAAAAATGCGCATACCACGCATAACAATGAAAGCACAGCAGGAGCTCAATAGAGCAGGGAGAGGAGTGAAGAGATTGTAGAGAGTGGGTGGGGTGGGGGGAGAGGAGTAGAACAAACTGTTGGTATGGGGCATTAGTAGAATGGGAGCTGAATAAACTACTGTGTGACTACTTATTGTTGGCTTATAAGCATTCTGAATAAATATTCAAATAGAACTTATGCGAGGGGAATATGAGCAGAAAGATACCCCGTACACACCCCGTATAGTATAAGAAATATATTAAAAATATATTTATGTTTCTAACATAGCAAAATGCACACATGATACCCCCATTCTTAATTGCCCATAAACTGTTTTAAGCTGCTCTGCTGCCCTTCAACTTTCCCTTGCTCTGTGTTCAGCATTTTATGAACCCTGAACCGATTTAAGTTCATAAAATAACTCAGGCTGCTTAGTCTCATATTCATGTTAACTCACATTTAATAAGGGCATCAAATTTGTTGTCCAAACTCGGTTCAAAGTCGGCCCCACACAACAAATAGATGCGACCCCAACAATAAACAAAACATTTTCTGCCTTCGCTGAGCAAAATGCCAATTTATGTCCTTCCGTCTGAGTGTAGTTGTGTATGTATGTCTGTGTGTGTGTGTGGCTTAGTTCCTTTGTTTGCTATGTTGTCTGCAGTTTTGAAATACAAACAGAAAATTGGTCAAACTCGAATTTGCTGACTTTTGTGCATAAACTAAGCAAAAGCAACAATAAACTCGGTCTCTTTTTGGGTCTGGAAACATTCTCAAATATTTGCAATAGGAACCTGTCTATCTATCATATTTACATATATATCTTTTATGCACACTACCCGTACATATGTGTTTGTGTATAAATTATTACTGTTTTTATAGCATAGAAATATTTTTACGATCCCATAGCCTCTGGCTGGGCTTCGTGAATGGATTCCGGATGAGCTGGAGTTCAGGTCTGGGCCACAGACATTGTACGGGGTTCATTTGTAGCAAGAAATTGGGAAAGAGGGGCAGAGAGAGATGGAGAGAGAGCGGGTCAGGGGAGACTGCTAGAATCAATAAGCAGGCTGGCAGTCGTTTTCGACTGGCTTTTTATTATTTGCGTATTTTTATGGTGCCCGTCGCCACGCCCGTTTGGCCATTTTATAGCTGACTGGGCCTAGGCCAACACACACACACACACTGACAACACTTTTCGCTTAGCCCGTAATGCATTTTGTCTAATACCCAATTAATTTGGGATTTGCTCTTAATGAGTCCCCCAAGCGAGTTGGCAGCACTGGCCGGGCCCACAGTGCGTATGGGGGGCAGTTAGAAAACGCACTTAATTAGCACGCGGTGGACAGACAGCAGGACAGACAGACGACCATAAAGATACCAACCAAACTGTGGCAAACACATTGCCACACACCCACACACAGAGAGAGAGAGAGAGAGGGAGAGAGGAAGACACCCAGACACAGTCACACGCAAAGCCGTAAACCTGCATCGCAATTGACAATAATTACGCCCATCTGCTGCACAATTAATTATTGTTTATTGACCTTTCCAAAAATTGAGATAATTTTGAAATTTGACTTTCAGCAAATTTAGTAAATAAAGCTGTGCGCGATATAGTCGACAATATAGTCGAAATGTAAACTAATTTATGGACAGTTGTGAACATTTTTCACTGGTTCATAATGTGTCAACAAGTTGGGACAATTCTATAACCCAACACTGTCTGTAGCTATAGACATGAAATTTTGGCATGTCATTGCTATAATGAGATATATGTATGTATGTCTTTGTGTTTGGATTATTTGAAAGGGAATAACCTCATGAACTCAGTGCTGACCTTAACTAGAGACTTAAGATTTGGCATATTATCAGTAAGTTAAGTAAAATTTGTTATTTAAGTTTGTTTATAAAATACGATACATATTACTATAAAGTGCTTAACCCATTGCAGATAATAACCTTAGACATTAAATTTGGCAGATCGCAAGTAAAATAAGAAATATATAAACCAAGTACATATTTATATTCAGTATATTAACTTATATAGGAAGTATACTATACCAACTATTATACCAACTATGTACATTAAGTAAATTTACTTTACTTACCCAACGAACTCAGCGCTAGCTTCTAAAAGATAATAAAGATCAGTAAACTAAGAAACATTTTGTGTTTTATTAATTTTTAAAGAAATTTGCATATATAGTACATATTAAACCCAAAAGACTCTGCATTGCCCATAGGTTTCCACATCAAATTGAGCAAGGCAACAGTTAAATATTAAACTCTTTTAGTTTCTTTATTTGTAAAAGTAATCTGTTGCAAAAACCCAACGAATTTATTACTGGCTTTAACTTTACATTTCAATATTTTCAGTACAATCAGCATATATTTAAGGATTCTTTAACTTTAAAGTGAATTTATGTCTATAATATGTATAACCCAATAAAATCAGAGTTAACTATAGCCACTAAATTTAGCATATTACCAGTATGAAATATATTCAATTTATTCCTAACATATGTTTACTCTGAGGAACCTGCTTTATATGCACGGAAGTTCACCGTCTTTTCCAATCGAATAACATTGATTTGCCGCAATACTGAGCTCATTTGTTTATTTACTACATTGTAAACATAAACCGTATTCGGTTCTACAATGATTTTATTGTATAGTAAGGATCAAAGTTGGTCCCTTTTAGGAACCCTTTTTGCAACATCATCTCCGTCATCATCATCATCAACATCTTTGCTCTCATCAAATACAATCTAGACAAGCACGTGCAAATAATATCTATCAAGTCTACGGCCGCAGATTTGTATGGGTAACAACAGGGGGAAAATGCTAAGGAGAACAGCAGGTGGGGGAAGGGGAAGAGGGGTAGAAAACAGGAAAACAACATTTGCACAATTTCAGTTCCATTCATTCCACTCCTTCTTCGGCTCACAGGCAAATAGACCGAGCAATCAGTCCCGAAAATGGTGAGTATCTCTTACAACTAACTAACGGTCTTGTCGAATGTGTGTGTGTCTGTATGTGTGTGTGTGTGTGTGTGTGTGTCTTGTATGTGGGATACCGTTACACTATGCTTGTGGCGCTGCCTCGAACTGTTGCGCGAAACGGTCGCCGTTAATGAACTTAAGCGCAGACATAGACGCAACCCCACCGCGACGCACATACACACACATGACACACACACACACAAGGCAGTGACCTACCAACCTACTCAAGCAATTTACGGTCGCCTTTCGCATGCCATGCACGAAAACTGAAACGCATGCCGCCCCAAACAACACACACACACACAAACAACGTCTCGCACGCAAACAAACACTACACATACACACTCACACATGCTCGAGAACGGCAACAGTTTGCGAGAGCAAAAGTGAGTGCGAACAAGAAGTTTGAGCACAATCGAGCACAATCGAACTGCAACATGTTGGCAACGAACCGCATCGATGACGTTGCGCGCACCCACACCATCGCCTGCTGCTGCTGTCGAACAGAGTCGAACAGGCACTCGAACACACACACACATGCATGAGTGCGATTCGGTTTGAGCGCAAACGTTGCCTCGTCTGGCCTATTCTGGCGGCATCTTTTGTAGCGAATTTTTGCACAAGTATCGCAGACGACGCTGTTCTGTTCACACGACGCGACGACGACGACGTCGACGCTGCTGCTGCTCTGCTCTGCTGTTCTGCTGTCGGCAGTTACAGTTACTCGGCAAACGCGGCAACTACGTGTCGCTGCGACGGGGTGCGCGCGTTGTTGCTTGATCAAACACGTTCAATTTCAGATTTTGGCACGCGTTAAAAAGCGCGTAAAGCAACAGCAACATCAACAAATAAATAAAACAAAAACAAATGCAAATGCAGGGCACCCGCATGTGCCTCTGTGTGCGTGTGTGTGTGTGCGCGGTGTGTGCGTGTGTGAATGCGAAGAGGAGCGCTGATTAAAAGCTTAAATTGGCTTTACCAAAGCGTACAATCAACAACGACAACACACAACAACAACAACAACAAAAACAGCAACAACAACAGTTGCAGTGACAACAAAATAAAAGCAAGAACCGGCGCAAAGACGCTTAAAACAACAACAACCAAAATAATCATCATAAAACCGACGTCAACAACGGCAAACAACAACAACAATTGCAACCACAACAACAGCAACAAATAAAGAATTTTTCGCTGATACCGAAAGCAGCTCAGCCAAAAAGGTGCGACAATTTACAATTTACTTTTTTTGTTTTAGTTCTCGTTCTCGTTATTGTTTATTAATTTCGTATTTAAATATTAAGTAAATTGCAAACACAGCAGAATATTCCAAATTGGATTGCAAAATATGCGACTAAAGAACCCAAAAGAAAAAATAAAAAAAACAGAAAACAGAAAAAAAAGTAGAAAAACCGAGAAACGTTTTCGAATACGTTACTCGTTGGCGGCGGAAATAATCGTCTGATTTTAAATTGGATGCTGGATATATCTACAATGCTCTCTGAAGAGCCCCCGCCAGACATCTGTAAATATATAACACTGAACAACAGGAAAATCGTTTATTAATAAGTGATCGATTGGCAGGGGAAGCCTCTTCATTTGATTGAAGACAAATTTGATTGATTTCCTTTTAAGTTTTCCCAAAACATTTGCTGTGCCTGACTACTATAATATACTTCCATTATATATGTATATACTCCAATTGTAATATAAAAACTAAAAAACTATCGTATAACAATCGTTACATTATCGTCTACAGTATTGCAAAAGTTTCGTTAGATGTTTAGTTTATTGATTTCGCACAGAACTCATTGCTTGTTCGACAGTGTATATAGTAGTCTGCTCTAAATACACGATCGTAAATATAAATAATACTTATCTATAGACACACGCACAACAACTGTATTTCTATATCGCATTTAAATATATTCCTCACTCGTTAAGGCAGCAAACTGCAGCGTCTGCTGGGCATAGAAACATATGTTCTGCAGCAACAACAACAACAACGAGAACAACTGATAAAATAGATCTGTGATAAATACGTATAAAAGACGTGAGCGTAACAAAGTGAAATCATAAAAAAAATTCACAAGAATTCGCGAGTTGATGCCAAACGAAATGTGTGTGAGTGTGGGGGGGAAACGGTAAAAAACAAATAAAACAGGAGAAGAAGACACGAATTAGGCAGTAAGGCACATGAGAGAACAGACAGACAAGTCTTCAAATTTGTTAGCACCAGCTGATAAACTGTCTGAGGAGAGGGGGAAAGTGAGAACACCCTTCCTGCACCCACCTTCGCGTATCATGAACGTTCCGCAACATTTCTAACAATTTGTTCCTCTCAATTTCCATTTTCAACTTCCATTTGCAAGCAGTACGTGCCGGGCAATGGGAACAGAAGTCGCCTTTATAGCCCCGACACGCTTCAAGGTTCCCTGAGCGACTGCTGACAAACCAATTTATCGTACACACTGAAAACTATTGTGAATCAACTGCGATATGTGTGAGGACTGTTACATTAAGTGAACTAAGACGAGAGCGAAAGCTACTTTCGGCATGCCGAAGGTTGTGTACCCTTACAGGTTTTTATATTCTACGATCGTGACAATACTATATGTATATAATGGTGCGGAATTTAAAAGGGATTGTGTTTATTCAATATTATGTCTCACTTTAATTGGCACGGATAAGTTAAGTTGTTTCTAAAATCAAAACTGGTCTGCATTTTGGCCGATTGTTCCTACGCCATCTTTATGTTATAGTCGTCTGATTTTGATGAAATTTTATAAGCATATTATATGTAGGTATAGAACATTTTGATGTAGTGCATTTTGTTGCAATATCTTGATAAATAACATAAATTGGCCGATAGTTTGTATGACAGCTATACGATATATCGGTCCGATCCGGCTCATTCCAACTTATATACAGCGTGCAGCGTGCAGCAATGTTCATCAAGATGGCTTTAAAACTGAGAGACTAGTTTGCATTGCAACAGACGGACACACGGATTCACGGACACACAGACAGACGGACAGGGCTAGTTCTATTCCCTTGGTGATGTCAATTCAGAATTTATATACTTTATAGGCTCCCCTGATGTCTCCTAAGGTGCGTTGCAAACTACTGTCCAAAATTAATATACCCTCTGCAAGGGTATAACAAGCTGCATTCTACAGCGCAGTATACGCAGTGGTTTCGCTTATTACATAAATGATATGTGGGCAGGAGTGATGAAGTTCCTATTAATAAACTACATTTGCAAACCCACAGTAGTATAAAAATCATATTACTGCATGATATGAACAGCTTTATAGGTTTATATATTGTGTAGATCTTGCTGTAACTTCTGGAACAGCTTTAATGAATTGTCACGAAGTGCGTGTACACATTTTACTACCACCTGCTTGGGAATAAAACTGTTATATCGAGTTACGGCCCATAAATAGTTTGCTATTGATAGTAAAGTATGATGAAGTATGATTACTATATCTTTTATATCCATGAATTTTATTCGCTTATCGATATTATCTTTTTGCTAGTCGTAAAATGTGACTGACTCAATAAACAAACTTTGACTGACTTTATACAGTATACAAAAAGAGATCAAAATAAATTAAATTAAATTTGTCGAAGTATTTGAAGGAATTCAAGAGAATTTCGCTAATTTACAGGGAATTTAATATCATTTTCGAAGTTGCTCGAATTAAATTAGCACAAATTCAGAGGCTGCAGGTTGCCTTCCTCTCTGCCTCCACTTTACTGGGCATCGGTGGCAATAATACCATCAGCAGTGCCCAACAACCAAATTAGTATTAACAACAATGGCAACGACAACATCAAACAGCAACAACAACAACAACTAGAACAACAGCAACAAGAATAACTAGAGAGCTAAGCAAATTTAAAATGGGCCCAAAGATAAGCGACAAATTCGGTACGTGCCTGAAATTGTATAAGCCCCACTATTCTCATGAGACACCAAGGGGATTAAAACAGTTTTGAGCAGGAGAGGGGCAGGGGGAGAGGTCGTCGCTGTTGGATTGTGTAACTTGTGGGCGGTCTCACATGCCCACACACGTGCAGAGAAAAAAGACATTTGCATTTGTAAATCAATTACAACATTTTTGTCTGGCCAAAAAGTTTTCGTTTTCTGATTCGGTTTCAGATTCGGATGTTGCTTCTCGCATTTGCACCTTACACTGGTGTTCCAGCTGTGTCTGATGGCCACTTGGGCCACTTTGAGGATCTGTTAAATTGAGTTTGACTGTCTGTTGTCGGTGCCGAAACTGAGTGCAAACAGTTGCTAATCCCACAACAATTCCAGCAAATTGCTATCAGCAGGCAGCCCAGCCGCAGGATGTCAAGTATGCTCCCTCTCTCACCCTCTATCTCTTTCTCTCTCTGTCTGTCTCCCCATTGCACTCTCTCCCACTTTCAGAATATTCACAGCGCGATTTGGAAAATGACATTTGACATTAGTAAATGAAATGCATCGTGTTCATTGGGATTTGTTGCCCGGACAACAACACATTAGAAGTGCCACTGTCATAGCGAAATCATGACAAGGATTTGCAATAATAAGGGGATTACGGATCTACTAACTATGTTAGTGTAGCATCTGCTGGAATCACCCAAGGCTGCACTAGAGCTATGAAAGTACACTGAAAGTAGCTCTAATTAGATTGAGTTGCGGCTCTTAACAGATAACAGAACTTTTGGGGGGTGATTGCATACAGAAGTTGCCTTTGCTACGATAAAGAGTAATTGTCTTAGCCCTTTAATAAAATAACATTAACTGGAATTGAAAGATACTATATACTTCTTTTTCGCTTTCTCTTTCTCTTGGGCATCACAACTCGACAGAAAGATAAATGAACTTGACAGTGGATAGAACAGTAAACGGATATATCAATTATAGCGTGGAAAATAACTTCCTCCACTCACTTCTCACTTTGCAACTAACCCAATAAACCGAACCCATTTTGCAATATTATGAATAAAGTTAATTAAAAAGTTCAAAAAGCAGAAGGTTCAGCTACAAATAAGCTTAAATCTATCGATCCAAATAGACACAGATTGATAGTGAAAGCATTTACAATATTTATATAGTATTTATAGCATTTATAGTTAAATCCGCTTAAAGCTTGAAGCTTGAAAACGTTTTGCATTTTTCTTTTGTGGATTTTGCATGAAAATACTTTGAATTTGAAATTCCTGTATAAATGATTTAATTAAATCTGATATTTTTTGACTATTTGCAATTGTGCTGTGTGAAGAAGAAGCCCGTGCGATCCTTCAGCTTTGTGTCGAAAACTTATCCTTTCGTGTAACCAAACAAACAGAACCGAAAAGGGAAAACATACAAGAGAAAGCAACAAAAAAAGAAAAAGAAAACCAAATTGTTGTCGAGTGCTCGTCTAAAATAAAATACCCTGTAAGCTGGGCAACATCTATTGAGGTATGCGCTCACTTCACTCCAGTAAAATATGATTTTCTGCTTATCTTTGTGACTGACATCAACTCCATTCATACAGCGACTGCTGCTAGCCTTTATTATTTGTCCTACTCCTACAGGGTATTGTTGAAACCTGGTAAGCGCTTTGGGGAGTGCTTGCAGTTTATATTTATACAATCTCTCGTATTTATTCTAAAGAATTATTTAGCCTTTGTGTGCGTTTTCTAAGACTACAAAAGCGAAACAAAATTGTGTTCAACTTTAAATCGAAATGTCTTTAAATATACTAAAAATTCACTCCGTTTCTTACGATTCTTCTCTCGTTTTTCGCGTTGTTTTCGCATTTGCACAAATCATTTGAGATAATTTAATTTCAAGAGGCGTATTAAAATATTTATAGCAATTTTTCGAAAGCCGCAAATCAATGAAGCTTGCCATAAATTTAAAATTCCTTGCAAAATGTACGAGCGAACCGAAATGTATAATAAATGTACATAAATTTCAAATTATTAAGCTGCGAGGGCATATTAAACAGCCAAACCAAACCAAAAACCAAATGCCGACCAGACCGACCCTTCACGAGAAAAAATAAATAAGAAAAAAAAAATACCAAACCAGATCCCACACACACACTCGCACGCACACACACACACAAATTGAGTGTGAAATTTTACGCGCCATTTAACAGAGGGCGGCCTCAGCCTCAGCCCCAGGCTGCAGCCAAATGTTCTTGGCGGCCTTTTTAAAGTGAAATACGCCAGACCGATAAGAAAGTATGGGCAGCATCTAACTGAGGATCGACGGGGAGGACACCTCTTAGCCTACGATTAGTAGCTTCGTGTCTTTGTTGGCTTATGTGCAGACTATCGATAACTTATGTCGATAGTAATGTACATTAATCGAGACGTTTCTACTATGTACTTCAGTTTAAGAGCCTAAATCAAGTTTGTAATGTTGTCGATAGCAAAAACCATCGATAATAATCTAATCGGATCCCTTGACTATTTGTCATGCTTTCAATACTATCGATAACAAACTTTATCGAATTGTTTGTTGGGCCATTAAAGAGCTTACAACAAGTTTCTAACAATTTCATCATACAGCATTTTAAAGAAAGAAGATGCTGCATTGTTTTGAAACGTTTCTTCAAGTTGATTTTATAATTTATCGATAGTAAACTTATCAAAGTGCAAGAAAACAAAGTAAAATGCTGAACTGTTAGTCTATGCTATCCTGCGCAAAAAGTTCTCCCCTTTACAGGGTACACAAAGAGGAAGAACTAGGCGCCTGCAGCACACACTCGTAAAGCATTTAACTGCGCTGTCAATTATACAAAAATATACTTAAAGGCGAAGTATATAACTAAGCAGGAAAGCGCTAAAGAGCGAGTGAGAGTGAGAGAGGGGGAGAGAGGGAGGTGAACAGTGAGATGGCACAAAAGTGTAGGGAGAACAAATAGACTTGTCGCCTTTTGTGTGGCGACTTATAAGCAATATGGCACCGAGCTCAAGCCCAAGACCTCAGGAGCAGTCACAGCCGGTGACGGTGACGGTGACGGTGACGGTGACAGAGCCGTAGCCCACATGTGACGGTATTATGATGATATTTCTGCCGTCGTCTTTTGTTGCTGCAGGCCAGCTTAGCGGCAACTGGCGACTAGGAACGGTGCTAAGCAGGGTGCGAGGTGCGAGGTGGAGGGGACGGACATGGAGAGCCTTTTAATTGTTGTTGCTTTCGGTTGAGGATGTGTGCCGCGCAGCCAAGTGTACAAAATGGCGTCAGAGCAAAAGTATTAAACGTAACAACTTGAAATTTTGCAAAAATTCTAAGGCTGTGACACAATAACGCACAGTCGCACACAACGACACACGCAGGCACACGCACTCCTCACTCTATAGTCACACACACACACGCACACACATACATATGTAAATTGTGCTGAGCCGCATATGGCACAATGTGTAAATAAGCGCGTCAGACTTTAAAAATCGCTGCCAGCGCCAAGTTGAGTTCTCATCTCATTCTTATCGTCCTCCTCTTCAGCTTTAGCTTCTTCTGCTGCAGCGTCTTCCTCTTCATCTTCTTCGTCCTCGTCCGTCACACCTCACCCCGCCTGCTCCCCTGCTGTCTTCAGTTGATTTTGCCTGCTTACGGGTCTTGCTTATCCCTCGCCCACATAGCGTCTGTTGCGTCTGTTGCCGCAGCTTATTGCCACAACTTTTTGCCAGCTTTTCGTAAATGAATGACACACACACATACACCCACACACACACACATACAGATGCACACACAAAGACAGGCAGACATGCAGACAAAGCCAACGCAACACTTTATATTTGTTTACTTTTTTCCATGTACTTCTCTCACATGCACTGTGAGATACCCCTTCGCCATCCGTTTCATATCCGGCTTGGAATGTCGCACATGCAACTAAATAAATTATATTTTTCGCGGAATTAACAAATTAACCGTTGTAAATGTATTAATTGTGCCACTTACCTTAAGTAATTAGCCAAAAAAGAAAGTTTCAAACTCAGCCAACGAAGATTGAATACCCTTGACAGAACAATTTAAATATACATTCAACAACTAAAATTGTACAAAGTAAAGCTTAAATAATTGCACAAATAATTGGGAAAAATACTGCAATTTATCTGCATTATATAAACTTTGATTCTAAAGATAAAAGGAATGTAATTAATATAATATATTATAAAATTCCCATCACTCATGACTTAAACTTGAGTCAAGACTTTCACGCAATGATTTATTAAGATAAGCTTTTAAATAGACAAAAAATAAATGAAAATTATAGAAAATGATGTATTTTCTTTTTTTTGACATGTAATCAATTGATAAACTTTATTTTAAATAATATAATAGAAGACTTCCAAGGTGTGAGCAATATAAAATTCCCATTACTCATGACTTAAACTGTAGTCAATTTATGCATGCCATGATTTATAACGATAAGCTTTTATTTATACAAATAAAATATGCAATTTGTATATAATAATTTATTTTCTTTTATTAGATATTTTATCAAATTTACTGCGCCATTATTTCTAGCTAAACCTCAATGGCAAACTCGATACAGTGCGACAAAGCGTCATATTTCTTAAATAAGGTTTTGCTTAAGCTTAATCCCAACTCAAAAATAAAATGACTTAGCTTTTTCGGATGATTTAAAGATGGCAATTTGTGTATTTAATGCAAAAACAATGTGATGCCGAAAGTGAAAATGAAAATGAATATTATCCAAGTGGAGGCAGGTGCTGCCGGTATCGCATAGTTGATCTCATTTAGTTTTATGTTGTATACCCTATTTTCTCACTGGCTTTTGTGCTTTGCCTTGCCATTTGCATGTGCGGCCTCACACACACGCGCACACACACTGGGGGGCGGGCGCGTGTTTATTTGTTATTGTTACCTTACCTCAAACACCTTTTTATGACATTCAATGGCAGCGGCAGCAGCAGCAGCCGGCGCAACAGCAACAACTGAACGCCAAATTGAACGTCGGTCTATGTAAAGTTTTTCGTTGACAGCAGGGGGGGAGGGAAGAGAGAGAAAGAGTGAGTGTAGGGGGAGTGGCGGGGGAGTGGCGGGGGTAGAAAAACAGCAAAAACCCCGGTGTAAATGAGGCCAACTAAATTGTTGGTGCACATGCGGCGTATGCGTAATAAATCCAATGACAATGACGTCACTGACAACAGCGACGCTGTCGGCACTCAAGCAAATAACACTTTGGTATTTCAGCAATTTGCATGCCAGCCCATGCTAACATACGCCTGTCTGTGTGACTGTTTGTGCCTGTTTGTATGTACGTGTGTGTGTGTGTGCCTGTGTATAAGTTAATTTGTCTCAAGTTATTAGTTTCGTTGAGCTTGGGACGCAACTTCAAAGCTATTTGGCAAGCGCAAAAGTTTTTGAGCACTCCCGCCGACTTGAAGGAGTCCCGGCATGTCCTGCGGCTTTTGCGGCCAAACCCCTTTTTTCCACGGGGGTTGCCCGGCCTGGTGCGCTGAGGCAACTCGCTGTACATACACTTGCATATATACACAAGATTTTATGTACTACTACTTGCACAGTACACTGGCAGAAATGATTGCCGTACTATAAATATGTTTTATATTGTTTTCATTTTAATTATTTCAATTAGTTCACCATATTTCGCTGACTTTCCTATCAGGAACATGCTTAGATCTTTCAGTTTACATGCCGAACTATATATATTATATATTATAAATATTACTATATATTATTTCAATTATTTCGCCCTATTTCACTCACTTTCCTATGCTCAGTTCTTCCCGTTTAGGTGCCCCTCATTACTTTTAAATTATCTTTGGCTCTATTAAGGCCTCCCAAAAAAGAAGTTGGCCAAGTGTAGCTAGCCAACTTTCTATACCTTCCTGCCACGCCCACCTCAGGCGCGCACTCTCTGCCTCTCTCTCTTCCTCTCTTTCTCTCCCTCTCTCTCTCTTTCTCTCTGCTTGACTTGTGCTGCCACGCTTGGGCCATCGTTAAGTTTCGCTTTTCAATATCATTTTTCAGCGCTTTTAACGCTGTGGGAAAATTGAAAATTATGCGCGCCTTCTTTTATTTTTAATTTACGTGCAAAACGCTGTGCGCCATTAAGGCAGCCGAGTGTACATGGCAGCTGTCTCCCTCTCCCTCTACCTTTCTCTCTCTCTCTCTGTCTCTGTCTCTGTGTGCGTGTGTGTTGAGCATGTTTGTAAAAATTTGCGCACATTTGTGATACGTTCGTCTTGATAAGCGCACACAATTTATGCAGCATTTAATCAGATTGACGCCAGGGGAAAACTGCTGAAAAGCAAGCACAGCTATGGCACGCTTTTCCCCCCTCCTCCCCCGCTGCTCACTACTGCCGATAAATATCTACAAATTGTGTGGACTACAATTTACGTGCTGGCAATTTGTATAATTGATTAAATATGCGTGCCGGAAATCGCGCACAATTCGCAACTGAAAGGAAAATCCTTGAGAAAATACGACAATTAATATGCTAACCCAGTCCCCACTGCCCCCTCCTCCCTCCCTCCATGGCAACTGCCTAGAAACTACATACAAACTACATATAGAAATATCCGAAATATCCTTTGCTTTGGCAATATTATTATTAAATTAGTGCGCATAATTATGATGTTGCCCTCACACACACAAACACACACACACACAGAGACACACGCAATCTCACGTGTATTTACATGCCGAGGTATGCAGGAGAGGGGGTTAGGGGGAGACCCCTGCGATAAGGCACGTCTGGAATTGGGTCGCAGGCCTCTGGTATAACATAGGAGGCGACCTTTTTATTGGCCTATGGCATGAAATGACGCTGCTTGCTCCACATTTTGTCGCAGTTCCTCTTTCCACTCTCTCCCTGCCCCTGCCCCTTCTCTTCTCTTTGCTGCTTCTCTTCATTCTGCGTTTTTTGTTGACTTTACGAGCCCAAGCAAAAATATGAAGTACACGACAAATAATTTGCTACACTCTGTGTGTGTTGTAGGTCGTGGACAGGTTAAATGGGAAGAGAGGAGGGGAAGGGGTGAGGGCAGATGAGGAGTATGAGAAGTATGGGATATATGGGAATGGGAAGCCATAGCGAAGTTGACATCGTAGTCACAACAAGAACACTCAATAGCAGTTGACACATGGCATTTGATTGCGTTTCTCCATTAGGGGAAAAACCCCTTTGGGCACATATTACTTTACTTTTACCGCTAGTCCTGCCCCAAAAAATGAATCAAGGTCAAGCACACGGCCTGGTTCCCATGCGGCAATAACTTTTCAACCAACTCCGAAAGTGTGAACTCATTTTCGACTGCCACTGCGACCCAAATAGAGAATTGAAAACCTCGTTTCGTTTTCGTTTTTATGTTGTCGCGTAAAAAAATTGAGATTTTAAATTCGGGAAAAAAGGTTAGGGTGCGCATAATGTGAGAAATGGCAAAATAAATTATGGGAAAACTTGGAGAAAATAGAAAAGGAAAATAAAAGATCTTAAATTGTTCAATGAAGGTAAGCAGAACCTTCTGCATGACTATAAAACTGCTCAAGTTGGAAGATTGTTCTTCTGCTTCTTCTTGATATATTTTATAATATATTCACAGGTACCTAGATCATTCTCTTGGACACTAAGTTATAAAGGAAGTTCCCAGTTTGCCCTTTACCATACACAAAATAATAACTCACATGACGAAAGGGAAACTTGTGCTTTCCATTTCTGTTTTCCATTTTCGTGATGAAATTCGAAAAAGTTGATGCCGACAGTGCATGCAGTCCTTGTCCGTGTGTGTGTGTAACACTTTGGTAATTACATTTTTAGTTGCAGCTGTAATTGAAACAGAAACCGAAACTGAAACAGAAAATGCAACCCAAACTCGAAATACATAGAAAACACTTCTTTATCATAACACCAAAAGAGAATGCCGCACACAGTGACGCACACACAGACACGTACCACCACCCTTATACACACAGTGACTCACACCTCGTCACACCTTTTGTTGTGCCTGCGACCATAAAATCTGAAACAGCTGAACAAAAAAAACCCTAAAAAAAAAACTGCGAAACCGCCAAACGAAAAATTGCAGAAAATAACTTTCGCTGGTGTTTTTATAGCAGCTTCTATAGGTATTACGAGAGGGGTAGAGGGGAGCTTATTGGATGCCGGAGTTCGGGACACCGAGCATCAACAGGGGTCAAGGATCGAGGCAAGGGGAGCAGGAGTCCGCTTTATACTCTAATAAATGTTACACTGCAAATTGCACTCGACGCCTCGTGCGCCAATATATCACAACATGCCGTTGCACGCTGCGCCCGCTGACCTCGAGCGGGGGTGGAGTAGGCGGGGGCAGGCGGCAAATTCGAGTCCAGTCCGCGTGTCCGAGTCCACCTGAAGCTAACTGCCTGGCCGGCACCAAGCGTGTTCTGTCCAGGCGTCGACCTGGCACATATTTTAGCATAAAACATTTGCATAAAACTTTCACGGCTTATGGCGCACGAATGCAATGTAAAAGTTTCATTGTGCGCATTGGCCGTATACTTCGTGTACTCAGTGTGCCTCCGTCCTCCTCTCCTGCCCATTACTCCATGCCAAGCAACACCCTGCCCCCGTTGCCGCCTGTCCACGTGGTCCAATGCCCGCTTGGATACTTTCAATTTTTATAAATTTAATCCATGGCAAACAACAGCAACAAGCGCAACTAGCATGACAGCTGGTCGGGTATGCGCGACTATAGAATGCTCTGCTATGTTACAGGCTAAAGAAACTTGTAGTTATTTCAATATAGTTTCTGTTTTTTTTTTGTTCAGGGAGAAGCTTTCAATATCCAATTTAGACCAGCTAGCGAAGTTACCTTTTTATTGCATACTTTTTGGGGCTGCGATTAATTTTTTGAAAGACCTCAATGTGCATATTCCGCAGCATATACAGTTACCTTTAAATTGAAAAGGGGTTGCTGGCTAATTGATACTCACTTTAAGCTTTACCTGAATGGTATTTTATAGCATTTTCCAGCTATAACTCCCCACAAGAGTTTCCCTTTCTCGCTAATAGCGCTGGGTATACAAAGTACCGCTGGTGCCACAACTTCGCTAGCTCCCTTGAGAAGTCTTTGCAATTTGCTAGTCGCCCACACACACACTGACACAAACAGGGACACAGACACACACATGGGCAGAGAAAATCCCCACGCCTAAGTAGAACTTGGCCAGCTACTCACCTGAGCTGCGCTTTCTTTTTGTTTTAGCTCTTCTTGCGAGTAGTACGGGAAGTACAAGAGGTATGATTTTCTTTTCTTTTTGCCGCCACTCTCAGTTTTAGCTGCTGCTGCTGTTCCTGCTGCTTTTGTCAGCGTCGCTGTGAAGGTGGCAGCCTGGCTTGGTTTTGGCTTGGAACACTTCGTTAGCTTCAAACGAGCATTTTGGCCCGCTAGCAAAAAGCTGTTCATAAATTGCATGTTGGCTTTTGTGTGTGCCGTGGTGAGTGAGTGTGTATTGAGTGTGTGTGTGTGTGTGTGTGAGGTGTACTGGCATGTACTGCATTTTGTTTTTTAATAGACCCTTTTCGTATTTAAACCGTTATGCTTGGCATGCCCCAGCACAAAAGACCTTTCCCCTTTATCGCGCCAGCCAAATCAGTGTCGAGTTGCGGCACACACCCACACACACACACACACTTTCTATGTGTGTGTATACTTTTCAAATCGATAGTGAAATTTACGTTTTCAGCCTTTTGGCCTGCAGTCAGTGTGGGAGTTGAGAACGCGGCCTGCAGTCAACTTGGCCGGAACCCCATCAATTTTAGGCTATTCCGCTGGGGGCCCTCACACACGCACATCCGCACACTCACACCCGTAAGCACACACATACACACACCCACACATTAGTTAGCTGGCAATTAGGGGAGTTCCCACACAAGGAATTTAATTAAAAAAAACAATTTGTTTACTTTTCATTCCCCTCCTGCATGCGAGTATTAGTTAATTAGCAGATCAAATAAAAAGTCAATTCATCCCACTGTCTATGAGTTCGTCAAGTAGCGTGGGCATTTTATACAGTCCGTTTATTAGTGAATCTTCTCTTGCGATATTGTTTTTTGATTCGATTATAGCAAAAGTGTTAAGTGATTTATTCGCATTGTTAGACTAGCACGATATTTATATTACTGTGCGCCCCTAATGCGATATATGCATATGATATAGTGTGTGGGTGTGTGTGTGGCGATGTTACGGATAGCGCGTGTCCATTATAAAAATATATGACAATCAGATAAAGCGCATAATGAAGCATTTCAGCGCATTTATTACAACACTAAATGGCAATAAATTCGCGTGGGAAGTTGCCAAAATCCATGGAAGAAGAGAAGAAGAAGAGAGAGATTAAAGAGGAATTATCCTGTTTGCAGAAAAATAAAGGGACTGCACTGTCACAACTTAATCCTTAAAGACTTAAGAGGCCACACACAACATGTTTACACTTTATAGAGCCTCTTTGATATATTACGGAAACTAATGCAATTTCCGCATTATAATGGGGAGTTTTATGCGTGTTTACCAACTAATTAACAAGGACTTAAAATTCTAATAAAGTTCCGCCCGAGGGCACAATGCAAATGGTGCACATTACAATTAAATATTTGCACGACAAATAAATTGAGTGTAACGACAAACAACTCGACTAGTAGATACGCTGGAAATGATTTTAGATTAATTGCATATATAAAATAAAATGTTTTCATGAATATTGAATTATGTTGATATTTAAGTAATTTATTTATTTATGTCAATTCTGTAACTGATGCCTCGACATTTACAGCTTATTTATTGGCCATTTTCTGGCCACACAGCAATCAGAGCAAATAAAAAAGTAGCATATTTATTTGTTAATTTGCAGGTTTGCAGCCCGCTTCCATTTTAATGAGCTGCGTTTCATTTAATTTACATCAAAATGCATTAACAATTAATTAAAAAGCAACATTGAAATTAAATCAATGTTATAGGGGCTATCTGCGCCTGCCTGCCTGTGTGTATGCCCGTCTGTCTGTGTGTTTGTGTGTGTATTGGTCGTGTGTTAGTTGGTTGCAATTAAAATAAATTTGCACAGGAAATTAAAAAGTTCACTTTAGCTGTTTGTTGGGCTGCGGCGCCACATGACGTATACGCAACGCGGTCACAGTTATTGTCGCTGTTGTGCTAGCTGTTGCAATACAATGGCATGCCACACATACAGCACACACACTGGCATCTCATTCGAGTGTTTGTTATACTACTATTTTCACCGCCGCAGCGCCTGTTAGTTATTAGTTGCGGTTGCCGTTATTGTTGCGGCTGTGTCAAGTGTCAGCGACAAGGCTCGAGTGCATTGTTAGCTGCACTTGTTCCACCTAACGATAATGGCAACAACAACAACAGGCAGTGCCATTTGTTCCACGTTCCAAAACAACAACGAAAAAAGAACTGTTGGTACTCAATATGCCTACGGAAATAGATCAAAGGAAATTCGCAGGCAGAGAGAGGAAGACTCTTGAAGCACCCCTCGCAGTGCACCCGAGGCAAAACAGACATACACATACATATACATATATATACTCTATGTGCGTATATAGTTTTGACTTTCGTTTCGTTAATTTGCATATTTGGCAAGTCATAGAAAATGCGGCTTTCTTGTTACCATTTCCAGCAGCTGCTCAGCCGCATTTTGTGTTATTTTTAGTCTAGCTGCAACAGCAGCAACTGCACACTCATTAAAATTCATTGTCGGATATCCCGAGTACTCGCGAGTGCGCGGGAATCTAAAAACAAATCTGCACTTGACTTCATTCTCGCGGCTAATGTAAAACAAATTAGGGTGCTCGCTTGGCCTAACAGGCAATGCCAGACTGCCCGAATGCGCTGTACTCTGCACTCGATATATATATAAAAATTATAATGTACTTTAACTGCATAAGATATAGTCAACTTTAGTGCCAAGCTCTCCCTTTGTTTGTACTTAGTTCATGAAAGAGTATACAGTATTAATACAGGAGCTGCGTACTGCGACATTTTGTAGGTCATTTTGTGGCATGCGGCAGCCGTTTACAGCGTGAGCAGCTTATGCAAATCACCATCTAACATAAGTCAGCGGATTATGCTAATGTGCGGCTGCCACGGTGAGTGTTGCCTGAAATTGTGCAATGTTGGGGCTCCCTAATCAGACACTGCAATATACACCTGCTGCAGTAGTAGCAACAACAACAGCAACATCGAATCGAAATTAGCATAGGGCAAAAGTAACTTTGATGTCCTTAAAGATATCACAGCTAATTGAATACGAATCAGAGCTCAGGTGGCATTTTAAGTGGCTCAATTGACCGGGTGAATTAAGTGTGCAATAAGTGCAAATTTCAATCACATTAAGCTTATATCATGTTATATCGAAAGCAAACACAATTAATTGTAATTACGACGAGCCAACAGCAACAACAACAGCAACAACAGCAACAGCTCAATTATCACAGTCAACCCTTAAAGGGACGCACATTTATTTGCTCAAGTGATTTCAACCTTTGTGCGGCCTTTGCTTTTGCCTTTGCCTTCGCCGTGAGATGCTCAAAAATGTAACGAAAGAGAATTCTTTTTATCAAAACAATAAAAATGTGCCAAAAGCGGACCATAAAAATTATTTTATTTGATGTCTGTGTGCTATCAAAAATTCAGAAAGAAAACAATAAAAGCAAACAAGTGAGCAGAGATAAATGTGCAGCGCTGTCAACTGTTGAGCACCCTAAAATTGGATGTTGGGTAACTGAAAGTTATCTGTATTTTATGTGGTTTTATGTGGATACCCGCTATCCGAAGGGTAGAAGAGTATTATAACTTTGAGCCAACCGAAAATGTCTGCAACAGGCAGAATGAAATGTGAGGCCAAATAAATTTGAATGCAAAAATGGTAAATAATCGATAATTATCCTGAAAAGAATAAGATGTGTTATTAATCAAGCCATGAGTAGTTAAAATGCCAGTATATATTAGAAAAGGTTGAAGTATTTTTACAAAAATATATTCCCTTTTTTCCGCTTGTCAATGATGACGAGACAAAAGAACACATCACACGGCGTATGCGTAATTGTATTCTGCTCTGTCTGCTTATTTATTTATTTTTATTTGCACTGCGCATATGTGTTGAGTACCGGTTATGCCAGTGTTTATAACTACTTAAATTGAGAAATAAATATTCAAACGGTGCCAACTTGTGTTGACAAGAAGAATAATCGCTATTCGAGCTGCCAACTTGTTGGAAAGTAATTGCCCATAAATTGCCCATCTAATTGTTCGTTGGCTCAGCCAAAAAAAGTTACACAAATCGTGCCGAAAGTGTAATTTATTGCAGTTGCTGGAATTCGTAAAAGTGGCGGGTAAAAGTAGCAAACATTTTACACTTATTGACAGATGCGAGTGCAATTTTCTGGGACTAGTTGATAGTTTTAATCCGTGAGTAAGACGTGACGTATATGGCGGGCTGTGGCGGGCAAATGAGATTGCTAAGCAAAGCATAAAACCATTAAAATAATTGTTCAACTAAAAGAAAAGCTCATTAAAAAGTCGTTAAAAGTCGAAATGAGAAGTACTCGTAAAATGTGAATTCATATAATGCCTCCTAAAAGTCGGATTAGAACTTTCGCTCGCTGTTGTTCTCCCGTTCTCTCGCACTGAATTTTTAATGCCTTGCAATAGTTGCATTTGAAAGTCTATAAACATTTGAAAGTCGAGAGCCTGCTATCGATAGTGTTTGCTATTCCCGGCATGAAAACACATTAAGCGCCTTACCTTGGCAAAGGGCTTAAGGGACTTCGACTTTGGCTCTAAGCCTTTCTACGGCAGGCTGGCAGGCAGCAGCTGTTTTGCATAGCCAGACATGCCGGAGCTGGAAGTAGGAAAACAACTTAATAGAAATAACCAGCAGAATGTTGACTTTAATCGGATTTGGTTAAGTTTCGCCAAAGTTGCGGCAAATCAATGATTACAACTAACTGCAAACCGAGTGAGTTAAAAATGTATGGAGCCACAGCCACAGGCAAAGTTTGTCAACAGAATTTCCCACAGTTGTCGAGCGGGAGGGGGAGAGGGGAGTGTGTGTGTCCGTGTGTGTACGCAAATACTCCAAGTTTGCTTCATACATATATTTAAGTGTGCATAATCAAATTTCACAAATGAATTCGTGCAATAAAATCCTCTCATCTGCACGGGTAAACATTTAAGCTGGCCAAGTAGAAACTGGCAATGTGACTGGCTGAAGATGCCACTAAAGCTTGGATTAAGTTGGCAATTTAAGCAATTGTGAAGGGGGAGCTACTCAAAGCTTTTAGTTAGATTACATGTTGGACTGGCAGTAGAAACTTAACATAGACAAGTTGTATGAAGGGTTTGGAATTTCAATGAGAAGAGATGACGAGAGCTTAGATTAATCCGCAAGTGTAAAGCTTTAAGCTATGTTCTTTAAAAGGAGTCAACTTAACTATTACTTCAACTATAATTTATGTAACTTTAAACAGCTTGTAAAGTAACAGTTGGATATGTTAAACAAAGCAAGCATTGCTCATAGAAATATTGAACAAAAGCAACATTGAGAATGAAGGAGATCAAAGTCTGCAGCAACAGATTGATTAGTCTGCTCTTTGGTTTTACGCTTCAGCTCATGTCATTAGTATTCGGAAATGCCTTCAATCACATACGCATACGGGCCTGAGATTTGGTTAGATCTTTGTGTGTTTGTTATTGTCGAACGGGCAAATGGGCGAACGAGTCAGAGAGAGCGCACGGAATGGGCCACGAGTCATTTGCTTTGGTGGTGCAGTCAAGTGTGCCACCAGTTAATTTTGAAATCTGTCAAAAGGCATTCAACAAATTAAACTCAATTGGCACATTGGCCCGAATGCTGCTCGCTACTGGCTGCTCTCTGCTTTCAGAGTTGGCCCCTTTTGGCTGCAAGGCTGGCAGGCAAATAAACATGGCACATGGCAGGCAACCGGATTACATTTCACATTTCATTTGAGTTGAGTCAGTCAGAAGAGCGCACATACCACACACACACACAGACTCACACAGAGTGTGGTGGAGCGACAGGGCCCAGGGCTCTGTGCCCAGACAGGGCGCACCAAAGTCATCATAAAATTGGTCATCATAAAAGCCGCAACGCAGTCGGAGGTACTCGACAGTAGTCGGCAGGAGTCGGATGGAGAATGGGAGTGGGGAGACTGGAGACTGAAGACTGGTGAAACTACTGCAGCGCCTATTAAATTTTCAAGTGCAGTCTTTTAGGCTCAGCGTGCGCCAAATGCGAAATTGGACATGAAAATGAAAGGCATAAAAAAGTGGCAGGCCGTGCTGCAAGTGGCCCAAGTAGCAGCTGCCACAATTTGCAAGGCAGGACAGACAGAGATGTTACATTCCGGCCGCAAAACATGAACACACACAAAGACAGAAATAAAAGAAGAAACAAAACATGAGTAACAGCCAAGTAATTGAGCAATAACGAAGCTTTTATGCTCTCAAAATGTTGCCGCTTTTCATTTTCGCAGTTTATTTATGGGAAATTTATAACCTTAGTGAAAATAAACTTGGTTAAATAAAATAAAAATGTGCAAAGTTACGTGTAAATTTAAATAATAAATGAATAATAAATAAATAAATAACTTCATAAATAAAAATATATAGAAATATAAATAAATAATAATTTCTATCTCTCAATTAACTTTCTGAAACATTTCTAAACTTTTTTCCAACTTTATTTTTCATTTCGTTGCTTCCCCTGTTCCCCTTTAAAAGCTACATACTTTTATGCTACTCCCCCGGCTTAAGTAATAATAAACTGCATGAACGGCATCTAATGCCTATTTAAGTGCAAAGTGCATTTCTCTAAGTGGGCCGTGGCCGCAGCCCTCCATGTAGTGCAGCTGCCCAAGTGTCAAAGCGTCGCCGTCGACGTCACCGACTGCAGCACTGCAGCTTTAGCATACTTATTGTGTATGTCTCTGTGTGTCTGTTTGTGTGTGTGTGCGAGCTTGTACTTGTGCCCTAGTCCGAAGTGAAAACTGGGAATTGTTTCGTTTTCGTTTCGAAATGAAAGAAAATGCTGTTTAATGTGCTTTTTATTATTTACATCCGCGGGCGGGCCACACCCACAAAAACGTACCCGGCATAGCCACAAAACAGAAGCTCATCAACTGTTTTCCCTTGCTAGCTCTTTCCCTCGCCTTCTCTGTCTCTGTCCGTCCTTTTCTCTGTGTTCTTCCCTTATTATTTTGTGGCACAGTTCCGGTTGCGATGCTTTCATTTCTATGCAAATTTTTAATGCCGCCGGCTAAATGGTTTTATTGTATTTAGTGGAAATTATTCACGCCAACTAACTTTGAATACCAGCAACAGGAAACGTGAAGGTAACAGATCCCCAAGATAGATGTATCCAATGATGTTCTTGGAATTGAAATGAGAAAGATCCCCAAGATAAGTGTATCCAATGATATTCTCGGAATTGATTCAGATATTTTTGCAGCGATTTCTCGTTCAGTTTGATGTGATCAATCAATCGACAAATAACCCTATACTATATGGTATATGAATATGAATGCATATGTGCAAATATGAGTGCTTGTCTGCTCTGTGTGTGTGGGGGGGGGGGCGAGTAATTGCAAATATTTACATGGCATGGCGAGGCGTTTGCAAAATCTGATTGGCCAATCAGTTGTAATGACAAACTGGGCAAATATAAGTCCATTGGCAATATGTGTAAGGCCTTCGTCGACTGTTGTTGGCCATCTGCGAATCAATAATATCGATTCCATTTTTCTATATGCCATGCAATTTGCGGCAGAGCGGATAGAGTGTGCAACAAGCAACAAGCAAATATCAAAACCAATGTCAATGGGGGCCAGCAATGCGGCATGCGGCATGCGGCACTCGCCAAGAGCCCTTTCGAATGCATCTTGATGGGAGGGAACGCTTATCAAATATTCAACAGCATTTTGGGGCAAGCTTTTAGCAACAGCTGTTGCATGTGGCAACCCTCCCCCCTCCCCTGCTTCGCCTCAAGGGCAAGTGCAGTTGAAAGTTCTTTTTGAGCAGCGAACTCTTGAATGTCATTTGAGATTCGTCTTTGATTGTTTGCCAAACCAAAATCTATTCGCATCTCCAAATAAAATTCTGTTCGACACAAAGTTGATTTGAATAGTCTGAGAAATGTGTCGTTATATTTATTTAAGATACTTCAACTTGCTGCAAGTTAAAGCAAACTTGTTCACTTGTTCATAAATCACTTTAGCTTATTACTCCCTGGATATAGCTATATCACAGTTTCATATCTACTTTATAAAGAGTTCTTAATGAAACTGTAAGTTACTCCTCGCCAAAGTTATTGATAAAGTGTCAAAGGGCAAGGGGGCAATAATATATGGATGCTGTGAAGTCAGCGCGTATTTTATAATATGCATTCGCACGCACACAGGGACAGACACAGGCACACACATGCAGCCTCCATTAAGAACATTGCAAAATGCCAACATTGACAAGGGGGTGAACCAGGGGCAACAGGGGGAGCTGGAGGGGAGGGGTCTCTGTGTGTGAATGTGCTGTGGTTGCATTTTAATTTATGCATATCAAATGTTCTTGCAGCGCACTTTTACTTTATAACGTTCCACATCAAGTGGCAGGCCGAGACAGCGCGACGAAGACGAAGAAAGGGCGAGAGAGCGAGAGAGACAGTGTGTGGTCGTTCGGGTGAGAGAGAGAGAGACACGCAGGAAAGAGGCTCGAGTGCCAGTGAAGTGAGTTAATTATTCAAAAGTTGCTCATACGCAACGTTGCGCGAGCGCCTCGCAGGCACACACAGGCACTTTCTCCCACACACAGACACACATACACACACTCCAGCCAGCGTCCACACAGACACACACCTGTGCAATTAGGTTGAATGGCACTAAAATGACAACGCTTCCTTTATGCAAGATTTGAAGGACTTCACGTAATGCAGCTAAGAAGTCATACAAGCAGCTGCTTAATTGTCTTCGCCATGCAACATGTTGCATGTTGCTGCACCTCAACGATATCCAGTTGCCTGTCAAGTGGCAACATTTGACCGCTGCATTTCATAAATAGAAGATGGAAAATGCTGAAGTTGATTGACAGCCTGCCACTTAGATGGCTTGCCACTCGCATGCTTGCCACTCGCTGTGCATGATAACAACCTGACAATCGCATGTGTCTCTCTCTGAGTCTTTCTCTTTCTCTCAACCCCCCTCTCTGTCACTCCTCGTACCTCTTGACATTTGCAATTAATTACCGCTTACATGCCCTCAAATGTGGCCCCAGCAATTGCGATTTCCTTCGTCAATTGTTTGCGCTGCGCAAACAGTGACAGCGAAAGCGAAATGACGGCATTTCCAGCAAAGAGGAGAGGGAGGCGAGCAGGATAAAAGGGGAAGCAAAAGAAAACTAACAGTTGTTTACGCAAAAAACTAACTCAAAACTAGTTTGATTTGACGTACTTTGAAATCAGGCAAAGGCAAATTTCAACAAATATTTTCTTATATTTTATATTAAAATAAATCTCAATAAATTGTTGACATTATACAGGGACAAAAGTATCTTTTATATTTAAAGCAAATTCTAAATAACTGTTGATTTTATATTGACATTGTTGAGACAATAGTAAACTTATTTACTTGCCCAAGGCATAATTCACATACTGACTCTGAAAAGTATGCTACGAATTTAAACTGGCAAACAAGAGTCGTAAAAAGGAACCACGGACAAATCTCTCTTGGGAATTTAATAGTATAATAGTTTCACTACAAAAACCCCATTAAAAACGGGCATTAATTAGCCACCGTGTCAGTTCAGTTCTTAATTATAATTAATTCATATGCTCAACTTAAAATAATTTATCAAGAATGGCAAAGCGAATATTTTTTACTCAACTATGAACTTTATGTTTATGAAAAACGCTTTTCGGTTGCCTGAGCAATGCGAGATTCTTGGCAAAACTTTGAGAGCAAAGTAAAAGAGAAAGGGAGAGAGGGAGAAATAGACTAAGAGAGCGGCAAAGACAGAGAGAAGGACAGAGAAAGATATGAAGAGTAGTGAAGAGCAAGAAAAAAACAAAAACGGAATGGAAAAAGAGTTGTAAAATTATTTCGAGCACTGGAACTATTTGCATGCAATTCGTTTGCGGACAGGAAAAGGAATGAGAGAGAGAGAGAGAGAGAAGGGGAGCAGAGAGAGGGAGAGAGAGAACTGCTCTGATTAAAATACCGAGATAACTAAATCAAGTGCAGACATATGCAGAATGCAATTAGAATTACGTGTGGAGCCAATAATAAATATTTCTACCCACAAAACAAAAGTGATACACACACACACACACACACAGACATGCACTGCCAAGTAATAACAATAATAGTAATATTAATAAATGTTTGCGTGTGTCGGCATCTGTTCGTTCGCTGTTATTACTCATACGCCCCATGGCGCTGCTGCGTAGCTGACAACGTAACTCAATTTCGTGATAATTATAATTCAGCCTGCCGCTGCTTTATTTCTGTTTTCCGTGTAAGTGTGCAAGGATGTGTGTGTGTAAGTTACGTCGAAGCCACCTTCATGTTGCGCATCAGTCGTTTAATGCGGATTAAGTCCGGCAAAATTAAAACGACCGATGACATCTGCTGAATAAAGCAAATGATTAATTGAAAGCGCAATCTGCAAGTCAAGCAAAAGCACATTAAATTGATATTAAAAGATCTGCCCTGATTTGAAAGCACACGTAGCTTAAATTCAAAAAGTAGTCAAGCTTCTCTACTGATTTGAAAGCACATCAAAGCTTCAAGCAAGCTTCTTCTTATTGAATAATCATAAAAGCTGTCGCCTCAGGCAGACACAAATCCATTAAGCTGGGCTGACAAGGCTCAGCTGCGCGCCTAATGCAAATTGAGTGCAGCTCATTACGGGCTTGATCCCATTGAATTGATTCTCAGCCCGTGTCATTGGCACTTCGCCACTTGGCCGCAGTCGGTAATTGCGGCACGCTGAGCAGTTACCTCGGCTGTGGCGGCTTACGTAATTATCATTAGCCTGTCATTGCACATTTGCGTGTCTGCCGCGTGGGCGACTCCTTTTTAAAGTGCGAACCGAATAATCTCTTGGCAAACAAAACCTTTTCTTCCCTCATTCTCTTTCCTTCTACCTCATCCTCTTCATTGCCTGTTTGCATTTTACTTTGCCCGACAGCTGTTCAAACAAATTACAATGAATTTGCGATTGTTCTGCGCCACCAATTGCCTACCCCCACTGGAAAACAAACATTTGATTGATGAAAAGCATCAAGAGAAACCACAAACAAAAACAACAACCCCAGCAGAACTTAGAGATCTTCAACAATTTGAATAAGCAAATTGTCCGGCGGCCCGGGGAGCCCGCGGCCCTGGCCAAGAATATGCAAATTGTGCAAAAGTTTTGGCCCAGTTTCAAGTTCAGAGCGAGAGCAAGATATGAAAATGGATAGACAGCTAAATTAGCGCACTTAAAGTGATTCATTGGACTGGCATTGATAACTTTGTGGCTGTGTGGCACGCCATCGTCAGGCGGCTGCTAATCAGCGTGCCTCCAAATGGCCACGGACCCATTAAACGGACCATCGAGCAATGACAATGTGCGAAAAGAATTCACAATTTACTCGCTGTGTCGCGTAATTGTTGTACCAGAATGATAGACAGCCACAAAGTAATAAGGGCTTATCGTGTACCGTTAATGTTCTACAGAGAAAGGGAAATCTATAGCTATAAATATGGATTTGCTATTAATAGTTACAGTTGGCAGAACTTTACGGAAATCTCTATTACATAGTTGTCTCGCATTTTAACTCTTCTCATACTACTTTCATTCCTTTGATATATACTGTATAATTCAGTTACAACTTTACTGAATTGTTTTCTAAAACACTTTCACCATAAGAAAACCCAATCTAGCAATCTACTCTGCTTCCAACTTATCTCCCTGTTCGATACTTGTGCCAGCCTACTTAACCGGCTTAACAAATGTAAATTACACACGATTTTCTGTGTGTGTTTGTGCGTGTGTGTATCTCGTTTAGTTTGCCTGGCATTTTAGTTTGATTAAAACGTGTCCCTTCAAAGCAAACAGTCCGTAAAAGTGTGAATGCCAAACAATTGATATGCAGATACAAACTCGCAAACGTGTCTATCCTATTCGCTCTCTTCACACCAACTCCCACAAAATGCCAACCCAAACACCTTCTCAAGCATCTAGGCCGACTGACACACATACAAGCACACACCCACACATATGTAACTGCAATCTGCAGTTGACAAATGATTTTAGTTCCGATTCTGGTATATTGAAATAGCAAAGAGAGATCTTTGTATACTCTACAACTACAGATAACTAGAGCTACAGAGTAGTTTCACTTTTACAGTTCTGTAACTTCTGTAACATTCTTCGTGTTAAAGATATTATAATAAAATTAACTACGTTTATACTAAAAAAAATGCAATTTTAACTCTTACTACAATTTTCAAGTATTCTTTAATGTAATTCATCGAAAAGTAGCTAACAAAATTAGCTATAAAATGTAAAAACAATTCAGCACTTTAACAGAATTGCTTGCAAATTTATACCCAAGTAACTTGCAGATATTGCATGTAGCATATCTACAAGTCGCATATTGCCAACTACTTTGCCATGCATAACTCAAGAGCACACCAGGTAAAGTGGAGACACGAGTTTTGCCTCTGCTCCAATGCCAACTGTCAACGAAGAACGATTTTCTTTTGTCCTAGATTTCATTATTGCCAGCAAATTAATTGCGCCCTGAGTGCTATATAACTGCAGTCTGATACACCATATACGATATACCATACGATGCACGATATACCAGCACTATCTAGCTAGCTGACTGGTTACTCATAGTTGGTCTTTGCTTTCTGCCTTTGCCTTCGCGCCGGCTGTGAATAATTCATTTAGCCAGTTGGCTTGACCCGCTCAGTTATTGCTTTATGCCGTGGACACGTAAAAGAAAAACCACTAATTGCATATAATGAGCTCGAATGCAAACGGCGACCGGAGAATGGTGAATGAAGAACGGCAAATGTTTGAGAAAGTGCAGTCGAAATGAAGGCTCCGCCCAAGGGGCGTACGGGGACGCCCACTGTTTGTGTGGTCTGATCTCGTTTAATAATTGAGCAATGGATGATTCAGAGGGGAGACATGAGCAATTTCTGCACAAACAAGTCGATTAACCTATTATAAGTTTGTGTTTTAGAATGCACTAACACCATTATCTCGAATCAGCTTATTTTGGGACAAACGCGATAAGGCTTATCAGCTTGCCAATCAAATGACTCAATTAGTTTATAACTATTTCACTTGTGGCTTGAGATACTCGTTCGTTTGTCAGATAAGTATGTTGAACAAACATTGACAGTCTCGTCAGTAAGTAAACCTTCAAGTTCTTCAAAGTTTGAGATTAAATTGACAATGACAGGAGCTGAAAGTGAAGCTTGACATTTATTATGCTCTATTAATGAGCGAAAGGGAATTAGGTAATATTTATATTAATGTATCATTTCGTACTCTTCAGCAAATAAGGTTTATGGACTTGGCAATCAAATGACTCAATTAGTTTATAACTATTTCACTTGTGACTGAAATACTCGTTTGTTTGTCAGATAACTTGGTTGAACAAACATTGACAGTCTCGTCAGTAAGTAAACCTTCAAGTTCTTCAAAGTTTGAGATTAAATTGCCAATGACAGGAGCTGTAAGTGAAGCTTGATATTTATTATGCTCTATGAATGAGCGTAAGGGAATTAAGTAATATTTATGGTATATTAATGTATCATTTCTTACTCTTCAAAAAAGAAGACTTATCAACTTGACAATCAATTGTCAATCACAGCAGTTTGAAATAAAGCTTGGTATATGAAGGAAATAAAAGAAATAAATAATATATATATTTAAATCACATTACTCTCTCTTTAGCGTATTTATTTCTTTTAAATGATTGAGAAATCGTTAAAAATACGCAATTTCCATTTACTGAGTGTTGTCCCGAAAACCAATTAGTCCTTGTACAATAAGCTCTTTAATTACTGAGCTGATGCTGCGCCAAGTGAGCTGCAATACTTAAATATACACTTCATACATATAATATTCCTTATGGGGGAATTATTGAGAGCCCAGCCAGCTGTCAAAGTGTTAAACTACATGAAGCATGAAACGATTCCTGTTTTTACGAGCCAAGCACGAAGTGCATCACTTTAATTGAACTTTCGTTGCAAAATAATCATAAAAATAAAAATGGAAAATGAAAAATAAAAATAAATATAATAACAGCAACCGCTGGCAACCACAGTGGAGAGACTGGACTGGGACTGGGACTGAACTGGCAGCAGAAAGACCAAGCACGACCCACAAAATGATACCGATCCAACGATAGTGACACCGACAACAGCAGCAGCGCAGGTTCCTCCCCCTTGTTGGGTTTATCTGCGGGTTTCGCTGGCGCTGACCGAAAAGTGCAAATGTCGCATATTAAATTAACGTTAGTCGACCCAACAACAACAAAATTATTCGAAGCGTGAAAAAGAGACAACAAGGGGAAAAGAAGAGCAAGAGTGCAAGTGGCAAGAGCACTTTTAAACGACTAAGAAATGCTCTGTAGTTGAGCAAAATATTGCACAAAGATCATATTGAAAGAGTTTAAAGGGTTGTTTATATAAAAATCATTATTGAATGATAACAAAACGGAAATTAAAAACCACAACTTATGCTTTTATAAACAAACATTATCCCATTGTTCTAGTTCACCATCTTATCTTAATCAGAGTACAACCAACATACCCTATGTAAGCCACTATAGAGTATGCTGTTACTGCAGTTAAATTGAAAATACTTTATCTGGGTGTGTGTAAATATTGTATAGAACTAATGAGAGCTGTCAACGTCAGCGATGGCAGCACTATCGACTCGACTGGACTTGACTGGACTGGCCAAGTCGATCAATCAGTCAGCCGGCCATAACGTGACGTTATTGTCATTTATTCAATTTGTCAATTTGCCAATTTATCCATTTTTGCTATAGCGATTTGCGCTAAACATATTTATTGGCCTGGAATTTATGAGCATGCATGGGAAACTACTTGCTATAATATATTGTATAAATCGTAGTATACTCGTATATAAACTAAGCATATATCGCTTATTCATTCGCTTCAGTTATTTGTGGGGCTGCACTTAACAAATAGGCCAGAGAAATGAATCCCTTTCTAAGTATGTACATATAATATATCAACTTCAGAGATGCGGCCAGATGTGGAGAGAGACTGTGGCATAATGAACACACAATAACATTACTCATACGCAAGGTTAACCACTTGTTCTCCGCTCTTTGTCTGTGGCCAGACGAGACAGACAACGAGCAGTGGAGATAGACAAGGTACACACTTACATGTTTGTGTGTGTACGCACGTTGTCGACTCTAAAAACCATGTAATAAATTTAAAAAAATGAGAAAAGTAAAATGAAATGTAAAATGTAAAAAAATAACGCCGTCTAGACTGAAGAACTAAGAACATTTTTCGAGACAACAGAAATTGCTTTACTTCTCGTAGCTGCATTGTTTACGTGCGTGGGGGAGGGAGGGGGCGTGTGCCATTCCACTGAAGTCGTTAAATGCTGCCGAAAGTCCAAAAAGTCAAAATATCCATTTTACATAGAACAAATTTATAGAACTTTACGAGCAGCAACAACAACTATGCAGCATCTTAGGCGCATTTATTGACGCAATTGATTTGAACGATTTCTCGTCTGGTTTATTTGCGCCTTTTTGCTTTGATATAAATACACGTATGTGTGTGTGTGCATGTATGTATGTGGGTGGGAGTGTGTGATTGAATGTATATATATATAAATATACATGATGTATGTACATACATTTGTACATACTTACTTATACACAAATTTGTAAACACAAGAATCGACAATAAAATCGCGTTCATTAAATAAACCCCAAAAATAATATTATGGGTTATTTCTAATTACAAAATGTTTCTAGACATTCCAAACATGAGAAAACCTGGCCCAATCTCATTCCCCAACCGCCCGCCGTACACCTACAATCCCAATCCATCGATCTACGTTGAAACAGTGCAATAAAATCGTATCGTCAAAACATCCCAAAAAATAAATAATGATATATGAGTGCCAATAAAATATGCCAGTTGCCAGAGCACAAAATGAAAATGCAAATGAAAATGAAAACGGGAAAATGTGGCAAACAGAAAAAAGTGGGTATTCTATTGACAAACGGATTATTTATTTTCTCTTTTTCGGATCTGCAACAAAACAAACGCCGGTCAAACCATAACAAAATCGCATTTTAGAATAATACACAAAGTGTTGCGACTTTTGCGAGACTTAATTATAGACTGCATATATGCGATTGTACAAGTATATAATGTCTCAGTGTGCATATAAGTAGATGGCCATAGGTGTGACGCTGCCGACGACGACTGCGGCTGGCTGCGACGTTGAGCGTTGCGGGTCGACGACAGCAACCAAACGTCGGCATAATTAATGTGTACAATGAGCCCAAATTGTTTTTCAAAATTTGCTTAGCTGTTGTTTTGGAGGTTATGTAGAATGGGGGAATTTGGCTTAAAGGTTGCACGATACCTTCTTATCGAGGTTCGATTTATCGTAAAGCCCTGCCAAATGCTTGTTAATAATGAAATATTATAATTCATAATATATTTTATTTATTAGGCCATGGATTTTAAAAAAATTCATGGACTATTGTGTTTGTCGGAACGGAAATGTGCGTAACAGGCAGAAGGAGGCATCTCCGACCCCATAAACTATATATATTCTTGCTCAGGATCACAAGCCGAGTCGATTGAGCCATGTCTGTCTGTCCGTCTGTCCGTCTGTCCGTCCGAATGAACACCTGGATCTCGGAAACTATAAGAGCTAGAGTCATGAAATTTTGTGACAACATACGTATATATTGCAGTGTCTCAAAGTTTTTTTGAAATTTGGACACGCCCCTTCCCGCCTTAGAAAATCAGTAATAACTATTTAAAAACTACAATATTAGCTCAACAACCAAAGTTGTATATCTTACATGACAAATACCCTGCCACGGACGTTATGTGAAAATTTCATTTAAATCGGACTATAAATAAGTGAGATATGATACGAATTAAACTCACTTACAAATCTAGCGTCAGACACACAGCATTTTATTATTAAACTTTTTGTTTGCATTGTATGGTAACAGAATTGGTTCACAATGCAACTTTGCCGATGGGCCAAGGAGTGAGGCAATAGCCGAGTGGTTAGAGTAGCGGACGGCTGCGCGAGAGTGCGTGAGTTCAACTCCCGGTTGAGGCGGGTGGGAATTTTTTCTTTTTTATTATTAATTGTTTTGTTTATTTTATTTTAATTTGTTTTTTTTTTTTTATTTTATTCTAATAAACTAAAAGAAAAGTTACTGTCAAACAAATTAAATTATTTAATTATTTAATTAAATTTCGTTTATAATGGCCTCCCCGTGGTGTTCCCTGGGTTCTGATTATATTTGATAATCGGTAGCAAATTCGAGCGGCGATTCCATACCGTTAAAATTTTTATTACGGTATAATATGATAATCCATGGCCTTGTACAGTCAGCACCTGACTGTAGCGTTCGACTGGTTTTTGTTAAGAATTTAAAATGAGTCTACAAATCATCTTGCGGAATATACAACAATCATATCGAAAAAAACAATGATTCAGTAGTGACTATAATTACCAGTGTGTACATGCTAATGAAGTATTTCTTTTTTAAATTCTTTTGCTTAATTTCGTCATAGGTCACCGCACAGCAAGCCCAAAATAATAAAGAGCTTACAAACTGCAAAATATAATGGAAAAGTAATCGTCAAGAGCGCAAACATTTCAATGTTTTGTATATACTATGATATTTTCAAATAATTTTAGTTAGAATAGAATATGCATGATTTAGTCATATAGTATAACATTCCACCTTGGTGGTAATTATGCATGTGAAGTACTATATGTGTTGTTCTATATATATGATAAATATTACCTTGTCAGTTATGTATATTGATTCAACAAGCAGCTAAAACAACAAACGAATGTGTAGCACATTTTAGTTTAAAAATTCTTTGATGCGCAAAGCAGTGACAGGTACAATCGAATCTGCATATGTAAATTGATTGCTATTCTCGACAGACAGTTGACCAAGAGCAGCTACAGTAGCAGCAGCAGGAGTCGGCAGTCTAATAAAAATATTTCCATCTTTGCATGCTGAAATAGTGTTCTACAAGTAGAATCTCATATTCATAACTGACATCGTCAATGCTCGTAGCATATTGACTTTTGACTCGTAAAAAACGCCGTTGAAGGTGTCAAACGATATGCCCCACTCTCCCTCTCTCTCTCTCTTCCTCTCTATCTCTCTCTCTCGCCCTGCCTCTTGTGCATTCAAATTTGTAACGCCTCTTCATTCAAAACCAGTGCCATATCAACGGTCCCGCGGGCCCTTGTGCAAAACTACCTCGGGGGCCACTAGTCTTACCGCTTGGCTTTTAAATATGTTACCTATGCATTTAGTTCATGATACATTCCACGAAATTAAGAAACCTTATACTTACTACCCTTAACTTATTTCTGAACTTTATATTACCAAAATCATCAATACTTTTTGAGTTATCTATATTTTGGATCCTCTAATTCTCCGTTGATAATATTTCCACTTCATTCAATCATTTTTACCCTCGCAATTATTGTACCCAGAAGGCGTGGCAAAGACCACAAAGTATACATGTATATTCTTGTTCCCTTTTAATGGTAACAGGGGGCTCCTTGTAGTATAGCTACGGGCCTGCCTAAACACGATGCCAAGCAAGACTTGCCATGCCATTGCCCCATTGTCGCAGTGCTGCCATCTGTTTTCGGTTTGTTATTGTTGTGAACTTCAGTTCACATGGAAAAAGCTGTCAAGAAAGTGAGAGACAGAGAGGAGAAGAGAGAGCGTCAAAAGCTCGCAAACGCAATGAAAACGCAATCAGCTGAGCGTAAAGCTTTTTAACACGCGCTGCGCAGTTTCGTTTTCAAAGCCAAATGCAAACAAACAGATGTTTGTGTTTTTGTACGTGCAACGAAAACAAAGCACAGCTGAGCGCGCGAGAGTTTCGTGAATTGTTACGCTCTCTCTCAACTGCGTACTCTTTCACTGTGCGCTCTCTCTCTCTCAACTGTCCCAGTTTCCCCCCACCCACTGTCAAAACGCGCTCACTTATTGCGCACCTTTCAAGCTGTCAGCAAAGTGAGCCCCACTGAGTTGTTACGACAACAACAACTACGCAGATAACGACTGTGTAGCATCAACTACATATGTTATGTACTTGCAGCAAGGCTATATCATTATTTATATTCTAGATAAATCTACATTCATCCCCTAGTTTGCACATTTAACGCTGCCAATCATAATAAAAGAAAACAGTTCGCCAGATCTTTATCGGGGTAGTTTCATTGTAGCGTGTGTTCACTGTGACATGACCGTTGACTTTATAACTGGTTTTCCAGACAAACGACACACAGTGCCGCATTCAAATACCCGCACGGCGATAATTCCGTGGCACCAAGGGCCAACGTGCAAGGTCATTGTAAATGTATTTTCAAAACTTCTATGATTTTACATGATTATTTCTTTCTATTTTTGCCTGCCCCAAAAACGAAAGAAAATAAAAGTCGAAAGCGGCACAACAATATTTGAATTTGCTGTAGCTAAAACAATTTCGTAATTGAGCATTTGTACACATTTATTTACGTCGCAAGGTCGTCGTCGTCGTCGTGTGCGCTTACAACGGACCCGTTTGGGGCGCTCCAGTCTAGGGGCGAAACAAAACAATCTTTGCTTAATATGTTACATTTTTGAGCTCATACTTTGGTATTCTCAAAATTTAGGTAGGTAGATAGGTTCTTATCTGATTGCCAGCAGCCTGAAATTCTATATATATTCAAATAAATTAATCAGATGAGAACTTATCGCCAAGCAATAAAGTATTTTCAAAATTAAACAAAATAAATAAAGAAAACCAAAAGAAGCTTTAACAATAATAAAACGCAATTTCTTGCGCCCAAAAGCAAAAACAAAAAGCTTCCTGCAAGTCCGCTCCTGTGCGCATGACGGCGACCTACACACAAAAACAAAATAAAAGCACACACAGCAGCGCAGTAGCAGCAGCAGCGACGTCGACTGGCAAAACGGGCCAGAAGAATACATACAACACGGAGGCGAGTTCGTTCTTGTGTGTTGTGTTTTAGTTGAGCGTTTGGTGGCGTTGCGAACGGACAGACAAAGAGACACCATTGGAACGGCAGCAGCAGCAGTAGCAATAACAACAATTGCACTATTAGAAACAACAACAATTAGCAAAGCTAAACAATAACAAAAAGGAAACTTAAAAACGAGAACTGGCCTGGCTATTGTCGTAGTGAACGCCATTGACTGGAGTATTAACACAGACACACACACACGCAGGCACGCATTGTGGCCAAGGCAGAGACAGAGGCAGAGACAGACGCAGTGTCAGCAGCAGAGGGCAGCAGGTAGTCAGTCTTACTGGCACTGGCAAGTGGCCCCCACACACACACAGGCACGCACGCATTACTGTTGTTGCGTTTCTTTGTTTCGATATTGTTAAATTAGTGCGCAATTACAACAACTGCAACAACAACTGGCACAACCACCGCAGTAGAGGCAGCAACAACAAAAGCAACGTGCGCAGCAATTTGTTTTAATCGACAAAAGCAGCAATAAAAAAAACTGCGCAAAAACAGACACGAAAAATTGCATCACGCAACAACAAATTAAATGTAAAACTTTGGTTCTCCAAAAATCAATAAGCAAGCAGCGCAGCAGCAGCAGTAGCGACAGTGCATCGGCAGAGCAGAGGCAGAGGCAGCGCAGTGCGTCAAAGAGAAGTGACAGAGACAGAGGCTGCGACAACTGTAACAAAAGCAACTACAACAAGAAGAAGAACAACAACAAGAGCAACATACAGCAATTTGGAAGCAAAAGCTCTGCCAGAGAGTGGAAGGAGAAGCTTGAAAAGCGCAGCAAACGCAAACGGCGCGCAAAGTAAGCAACGCAGCAACAAATAAAAACAACGCAGAAACACAAAACAAAGCAAAAGAAACAAAAAACAGAAACCGAAACAAAAACAAAAGTGAAACGAAAATTTACATAATTCGCTGAGCAGACAGTGCACAGGCCGGACGAGGCGGATAAGGCGGACCAGAGCAGGCAGAGGCAGATCAGAGCAGGCAGAGGCAGACCAGAGCAGGCAGAGACGTAGGCAGTGGCAGAGGCGTAGCCGTAGCCGGAGGCAACGTTTAAGAGATGCCCTCATTGCTGGAGGCGCTGGAGCGCAAATATTTTGCCGAATGCGAATTCGAGAACGCCAATCAGCCGGAGCTGCACAAGCGCTCCGACCTGCCCAATGACTTTACGGTTACAAAATGCGGCGGACGCATGGAATTCGCAATATTCATACCGCGTCTCTCGCCCCTGACCTGTGTGCCGGAGCTGTTGGTACTAAACGATTGTGATATCGATTGTGCCGGCGATTTCGATAGCATACGAGAGAAGTGTCAACGTGTGCGGGAGTTGGATCTGGCGCAGAACAAGCTACGCGATTGGCAGGAAGTGTTCAATATACTGAAGCATATGCCGCGCATTGAGTTCTTGAATCTGAGCAAGAATCAGCTGATGAGTCCGGCGAGTGCGCTGCAGGCGGCGCCAACGGTGAATCTGAAGAATCTGGTGCTAAATGGCACCTATCTCGACTGGATGTGCGTGGATGCACTGCTGCAGAATCTGCCGGTGCTGCAGGAACTGCATTTGAGTCTCAATAACTATCGTGCCGTGCTCTTGGATGCGGCAGAGGACAAGGAAAAGGAGGCGCAGTTGCAGGAAGAACAACTATTGAAGGAGCACACAGAGTCGGAGAACTGTAATCACTGTCAATGCGTGCCGCAGACACACAACGAATCAGAGGATACCGCGGAGGGGGAGGCAGAGAACTGCTGCAATCTGTGCCAGGCACAGCGCAAGTTAACTCGAGCCCATCCCGAGCTGAAGACTCTACACTTTACCGGCAATCCCATCGAACATTGGCAAGAGATCTGCCGCCTCGGCAGGCTCTTCCCCTGCCTCGAGTCTCTGGTGTTGGCCGAGTGCCCCATCAAGTCGCTGCAACCCACCGCCACAGCCGAACTGGACTCGGCCAGCGCCAGCGAGAGCCACAAATACTTTCCCTGCCTGAAGCTGCTCAATCTCAGCTGTGCCCAGTTGAACAGTTGGGCCGACATCGATGAGCTGGCCAAGTATGGGCAATTGCAGAATCTCCGAGTGAAGCATTGGCCCCTGTGGGAGACTCTCGAGTGCACCGAGCACGAGCGGAGGCAGCTGCTCATTGCGCGTCTGCCCAATGTGACAATGTTGAATGGCGGCGGCAAGATCAGTGTGGATGAGCGTGTCGATGCGGAACGGGCCTTTGTGCGTCACTATATGAATAAGCCGGAGAATGAGCGACCCGCTCGCTATGCCGAGCTCTTGGCAGTGCATGGAGAACTGGATCCGCTGGTCAATGTCAATCTGAAGCCAGAGAAGCGGGTCAAAGTGATCTTCACCTATAAGGATGTGTGCGAGAGTCGCTTCGTGGACATCTACTTGACGGTCAACGATCTGAAGGCTAAGCTGGAGAAGCTTGTCAACTTGGCGCCCAACAAGATGCGTCTCTACTATCTGGATCAGGACTACAAGGAGTTTGGGCCCGAGGAGATGCGATTCCCCAACAAACAGCTCTACAGCTACAATCTGCAGTCGGGCGATGAGATCATCATCGATGCCAAGAAGTGAATGAGATGCAATGAGGGATGAGCGATCAGCGATAAGCGATGAGGGGTGCTAAAAGCAACAACAACTTGTGATCTTGTATCATGCGAATTGACGGATACAAACCAACCATATAACACATACTATATATGCATATACCTACAAATATCTATCGTACATATTATACGTTACTTTATTATTTACCGCCTTCCATAACCACTTACTGTACATACATTTAAACGGCCAAAACGTGCACACAGACAGTACGGATTCGTAAATACAAATATTCATAATACATACATATATTTTAATTAGCAACTAACCTAATAAGCCAGCTACAGACTAAAAAAGCATTACATTAAAATTAAAAAACAACCATTTTTTTCTGAATTACTGCGTTGTGTTTTACAAATCGAGGAGGTTTAATTGGTTTCGTTTCGCTGTCTCCCTGCTACTTTTTGAATGGGGAAAAACCACTTTTTCTCTCTCTCTCTCTCGTGGAGATAAGATACAATGTCTGACTCATAAATACTAAGAGTAACTTTGGGTCTCCGTCGTCATGTCACGAAGAGCAAAAACAGAAAGAAAACTTCGTGACTTTCCGGGTTCGTGTCCACGAAGAGTCGCAGAGCTTTCAGAGCTATGGACAAAGTCGATCAGCTTGATGTATTGCCTGTATACCTCAGCTGAAGCTTCCGTCATCCACTTAAAATCTATATGCATAACATATATGTATGTTAGATATATCTATTATAGGCTATAATAGAGTGCCAATTGTTTAGAGCTCGCGAAACTCGTTTCGCGGATCCCACACACAATTAGCATTCATATTTGAATCATTTATGGTGAGGAGAATCTGTGCATAGTTTTATTTAGAAACTGAACTTAACTGAACTGTGCATGTAATGCGTATGAATGGGTATACAATCGAGGAATACCCATAAAAACTGCGCTAAATTGCTCCAATTTCACTTTGTTTCAATGAAATTTGTTTAAATTACATGAAAACTGCAGCGCACTCAATCGATTGAGTTTCCTTTTAGTGCACCTAAGGTACCCTATAAATGTTAAGAGATATGCAGGGGAAATGCTTCAGTATATCTTAGGGAATAGCTTCTTCTAAACTAACATAAATTATGAAAAATATTAATATTTATATTAATAACTCTATAGCAGTTTTAAAAAATGACTTTTCCGACATTGAGAACCGATTGTTAAGTTGAGATTATCATGTGCTAAATATGCAAACGAGTTTGCTATAAAATTGGGTCAAGTTGAAGTCAGTCAGTTGAAGCCTGACTCAAGCTACAGATAGAATATTATATAGATCACCATTTATTTGTAAGTGCCCAACGTTTCCATGGACTCTGTAGTTTTCCAATTAAAAACACACCCTTCATCGATCCACCCATATTTGCGCTATCTATCTTGAGCACTCGAACCCAAATGTTAATGACGTAGGTAAAGCTTATGGCACGCTCGGCAAAAACAAAACCCTCAGCACACTACGATCGTGACTAAACTAAGGAGCCGTCTCGACCGATTGCCCGCCCACACTATGACACGTTCCTCCCTCCGCCCCGTTCCCTCTTCCCCGCTAGACAGATTGACAAAAAACATAAAGCAAACACAACAGCCGCAACAAATTGTGCGAAGTTGAAGTCGTCGCAAAATTTTATGACGAAGTCAGGTGCAACAAAAATAAAAAAAAACAAAAACAAAATAAGGCAGAAAGATTGAAATAAAATTCGAAATAAAATCAAATCAAATAAAGGTCTACGTAGCCATAGGCGAACCATAAAAATGCAAGGTGTGTAGAAAAACCGTTTATGTATATAATTAATAAAATTTACACATGGAGGTTTTTGGAAAGTGTCTAGGCTAGAAGGTTTTAACGTGCGCACCGCACAGCCGACGATCGAGTAGTGACTCGAACGCCAAACGCGACACACGTTCCCCGAATAATCGGGATCTATTATCGGTTCAGTGTTGCGAGTATTTGTTTTTCTTAGTGCTGTGCAAGGGGATGCATTCAGCATGGATCCCGAGAACGATGTTTATGCCTTCTACGATATCAGGGGTTTCAAGGGGTATACATCATAAGCAAAATAGTGAAATTATTGTTTAAAACTGTTACTAATTATTGTGTGTGTGTGTCTGTGTTTGTTTGTTTGTGTGTCTGTGTGTCATTGCAGGAAATGTAGACCGGCGGGACCAACAAAATCGCCACAATTTCTGCAACCGCGAATGTCACTCCTAGGGAAGCCGCTGAACTATAATCGCGGCACACATCGCCGCGATGCGCGCTACCGGCGGATGCAAAGCCGCCTCTATAATTTTCTGGAGCGACCGCGGGGCCTGCATGCAATTTTCTATCATGTGATGGTGTAAGTACTAAAACGATCGATATATGTAAAGTGTAATTTGCTTTTTCTATCAGATATAGTAGAACTTAGTACTGATTTCGATTCGTATCTTATAAGAGCTGTTCGTTTTGTTCGTGTTTTTTTATTTTATTATTTTATTTCATTTTATTATTTACTTTTATTTTTTTAATTTAAACAGATCTATTTTAATAAGTTCTAAGTAGTTTAGTAAGGATATTATTATAAATAAATAATAAGTAATACAGTCTAAAGGATTTCTGAAATCTAAGATAAATAAGCAGATAGTATCTAAAGGATAGTTATATTTATATAGAGATAAATTTATCTAACTCTTACGTGACCTTCTTCCTTATATTCCTTTTGCTTGTGACAGTTTTCTGATGGTGTTCACATGTCTCGCACTGAGCGTGTTCTCCACCATCAAGGAATACGAGGAGGATGCTGTGTACATACTGTTTCGCATGGAGATCATAGTCGTCATCTGGTTCACCATGGAGTTCGGGGCGCGACTTTGGTCATCGGGCTGTCGCTCGCGCTACCAGGGCACACTGGGGCGACTCAAGTTCATCAAGCAGCCATTTTGTATTATAGGTGAGTGAGAGGGAATCATTGCACCATCCACTACTGTATTCATAAACCTTTTCTCTCTGCAGATATTATCACCATATTAGCCTCAATTGTAGTATTAGGCATGGGCACCTCGGGCCAGGTGTTTGCCACCAGCGCCCTGCGTGGTCTGAGATTCTTTCAGATACTGCGCATGGTGCGCATGGATAGGCGTGGCGGCACCTGGAAACTGCTCGGTTCGGTTGTATACGCACATAGGCAGGTTGGTATATGATAGAGAGATATGTCCTTGCAATTGGAATATTATTAATATTGAATTGTGCAACTTGCAGGAGCTCATCACCACCATGTACATTGGATTCTTAGGTCTCATCTTTGCATCATTCCTAGTTTATATGTGGGAGAAGGACGTCAACGACAAGTTTAGCAATTTTGCCCAGGCGCTCTGGTGGGGCGTGGTACGTAACCGACGACTGAGGAGCAGAGCTCAGCTGCTGCTGCTGCTGCTGCCACAACCGAACTGCAACTCAATTATTTAACTCTTGACCTAGATTACGCTCTGCACTGTGGGCTATGGCGACATGGTGCCCATCACCTGGCAGGGCAAATTGATTGCCTCCTGCTGTGCCCTATTGGGCATATCCTTCTTTGCGCTGCCTGCGGTAAGTGACTCGTTAACTCTGGCATCCGGTGCACCGGAAGAGGCATCAGCCGGCCACTGGCCGACAGCAGGCTGGATACATTGATCATTCACAATGCCCCATTCGCATTCCCATTGCAGGGCATTCTGGGCAGCGGCTTTGCGTTGAAGGTGCAACAACAACAGCGACAGAAGCACATGATACGGCGTCGCCAGCCGGCGGCGACGCTCATTCAGGCCGTGTGGCGCTGCTATGCGGCCGATGAGCATTCCGTGTCGGTGGCCACTTGGAAGATACATCAGGTGGCTCTGCCAAGTCCGCCCGCCTCGTAAGTATCCTCTGCCCACCCCCTACGGGACACACACACAGTGCCACAATTTCCCTCATATTTATACATCCAAGCTCGTATATTGAGTGCTTCACTCTGGGATTTGCAGCGGACAACGAGTGTCAAATGACTTTAGATAGAGCCCCCTCAAAGCAATTTAATTGAAACATGAAATAGCACTACACTTGAAGAGAACAGAAGAAGGTGCCATAATTAGACACAGAATCTATTATAAATATTGTAAAAATTAATGGAACAAAAGTTTTACAATCTTCAAATTATAGAGCTATTTCATGGGTTTATATAGATTCACACCCATAAACACACAATCTCCCACACACACACACACAAACACAATGACAAGAAACACCATCGATCTGTATAAAGTGTGAAAGAGATGACGTGCGACACGCAATTGCGATATTTTTTGATTGAGAATCACTGAGAAAGGCGCATGCTCAGCGAACTCGTATAACAAGCAGGCTGTACAATACACTACACAATCGTAGACTGTACATACTACTTACTACCCGTAGGTACTACTAAGTGACTATGCAATGTTCCCCAACTAATGATAACTACAATATTTCGAATATCCACATAATCAACACCAACAAACGAGAACCACAACAAGAACAACTCTCTGTCGTCTCTCAATTAACAATTTCAGTTTCAGCGTACTTTGTTTCTTGAACATTCTTTACGTACCTATCATTTTCTTTCATAATAATTTTTATAAACTTTTCAGTTCTGAAAACTGGGAGCGATTATTAAAAAACATAACCGAATATAGGTAAAAGTGATAATAAAAAATAAAACAATACTAAAAAAACAACAAACAGCAAACGATTTCAAATGCAAATTGCAAAATGCTATTCATGTTATTGTTTTCTAGGGTATTTGCTTATCAAGCACCAAACCATTAAACTGCATAAAGCTCCTAAGTACATGACAAACAAAAAAAAAAATATCCATGAAAATATCGACATACACAACTCACCCTAATCGAGATCGTTATTCGCAGCTTCTATAAAAATGCACTCTACCTGAATTTATATTCTATTGTCTTACTATCGTATCTATCCTATCCCCTATTCTCAACTATCGAATCCACAATCTGTTGGCTATTTTCGAAACATCCGATAACAACGACAACTAACTATGCTAAATTCTATTTTGCAATTGTTTACTTTACGTTCTCATAAATGATATAAGTAAATTAATCAATCTGATACAAATTGATTCTCATTCTGCTGCCGCTGTGTGGTTATCGAAACCTAATTAAACCCAAAACTAAACCAAACAAAACATAACAAAACCATTCAAAATGTGTACTATATAATTAACACGTGAGTTCAAACAACAAATTGAATTGCAAATTTTTTAAAGCCTTTTTATTAACATTTTTTCCATTTTTATCGACTCTTCTCTAACAATCGACACACTTTTTGATAATATTTACACCATATTTATTGAGCAAATGCACCTTTAAGTGTTCTGTGGGTCACCAGTATTAAAGTAACAATGACACTAGCTAATATATTAAAAATTCATGTATAATAAAAACTGAAATTTAAGATTTAAAACAAGAGGAACAATCTTCAGCTAGTGTCATTGGAGCTTCCCCAGCACCCTTTCACAAATAATTTGTACCTTGTCCCTTAGCAACACGTTTGGCCTAGCACACACACACACACAACTAGACCCACTCACACTTACACGCACACATACACACACTGACACCTTTATATACTACGCTCTACTGTCTACTGTTTATTAAAATTTCCTTCTCCCCTACCTTTTCTTTCTGTCTTTATCTCTTGCTCTACTTTTGGTAATTCATTATCTCTGATTGTTCAAATATTTGTGGCAATATTCTTTCCCCAGACGGGCCTCATCCAGTTTTAAGCACAACACATCCTTCGTGGCCCGCTTGCCAACGATAAGGCGTCACAAGAGCCAGACCATTCAGACACCCGGTCCCGATGGCTCAACGCTGGCCAAGCCCCCCAGCTCATCGCGTGCCTCCACACGGTACACTCGCACCATACGAGACATCAACACATCTGTGGAGAATTTGGGTAAGTTCTCAAGGCGATTTGCCTGCTCCTTTGATTCAATTTTTGCATTGATGATGCTGAGTTTTGTTGGAGATTGCCTCAGCAGTTGTTATGAAGTTCCAATACCGTTTCACTTATTACACTTCTTTCTGTTCGCACACACACACATAAACGTTTTCATCCCTAACACAGACAGATAATACTCATAACAACCAAGAAACGAGGGGAACAAAGAGAAAAAACCAAAAACAATACCAAGTTATCGTTTTCTATTTGTCTTGGCCCCCATGCATGTTAACACTCAAACTCGACTTCCATCCCAAACAATCTGTACAGAACTCATTATTGTATATCAATCGAAACATTTCCTACGCATAACACATAAAGAAAATAATCAACACGAATGTCAAGCAAATATTTTCCACAGGCATTTGCATTTTCCACTTAACTGAATGTTCGCAATAAGAAAAGAAAAACCATATCGATTTCCTATGCATTGCAAATGTTTGAAAATAATACTCAAAAGTTTTCTTTATAACACATTTGTATAATAAATATTCTCTTTCTGTCTCACAATTTTACTAAACTATTTTATTAATATAAAATTTAAACGATTTATATCATATAAACAACAATCTATTCCCCTACTAATTTCAATTAGATAAACATTAATTTTAATTTAGCGAAAGATACAGCAATAAAATCAGCAATAATAAAAATATATGATATCTAGAAATGCTTACTAATTGAAGCTTTATTAAACAGCTTAATATCTCAAGTTGAAGAATGTTTCTATAATAACTAAAAACGAAACAATTTAGGGAATGTGCCGTTACAGCTTCATAAAGTCATCCCTCATCTGCTTGCTTGGGGTTCAGAACATCATCAGGCTCTTAACTAACATACTATCATTCCATACACAATCCATAATCTACTGTAGTTAGTATGTTACCTTTCTAAGTGTTTTTCCACTGCGCACTAAATAAATAATAAACCAAGCATTTAACTAAAATCAAGATTAAGTAAAGCCATAGCTAAAAGAAACAGTGAACTCTTTTATTTCTATAATTTACAATATTTGAAGGAATGTTTTCAAGTTGACTCGTATCGCCGTCTCAAGTATCTTTTGGTGTGTGTTTGTTTTGCAATTTGTTTTAACCTGTTTGTAACCGTTTTGTGCGACCCAAATAGACTACCGTGTCTCTTGATTGACTGATTGATTCATTGATTGATTGATTGATTGGCACACATACAAAATTATTGAAACCGAAAACCAAACAAAACAAAACAGAAATCGAAAAACTTTAACATCTGGTTTGACATTTTCAGAGGTAGTACAAAATGGCAAATCCATGAATCCGAGTTTTAGCGAAGATTCAGTTGCTGAAACAACTTGCTTAAAAAATGTTAAAAATTCAGACGGTAAGTCTACAAGGTCCTGCCCAGGTTCCATATACATACACCATATACACCTTATAACCGAAACAAAATACAAAATACCAAAGAGATTATAATATCTTATCCTTATACTGAGTGTTGTGGTTGTGTCAATGTTGTGGTTGCATCTTAATTGATTGAATTGATGTTGTTCTTGGTTGGTTCTTTAAAAAACAAACTTTGATTTATCTGGTCAGGGACTTTCAGGCCGAGACTAATGCGCTTTCTCACACACACCCACACACACACACACATGCACACGCAGACACAGCAAAGCCCACGCCGTCGCCTACACAGCTTAACCATTGCCAGCACAGCTCCAGCCTGGGCTCTGTGCTGCCCACGGCGGGGGCACAGTGGGGCAAAGAGAGTGGCCCACCAGCGCCCAAGGTGGAGGCTACTCCAAACACGTTGACCATTCCCGTTGTGCTCTGCGGCTTTTTGCAAGGCGATTTCTTTGGCTCGACATTTTCACTACGCAATACGCGTGTTACGCCCACGCAGGATCTGGAGGCGGGTGTGCAGGTGCACGCTGCACCGCCGCTGGCCAACGAGTCGAGTACGAATCCCAGTCCGAGTCCTGGACGTGGACGCACTGGTCGCTTCTTTGCGGCAGCTACGCATTTTCTGGAGACAGGTTCGCTGCAGGGCGCAGGAGGTGCTGGCGGCGACGGTGCGATACATGTGGCAAGTGCGTGAGCGCGAGTTGTAGCCGGGGAGAAAGTGTATCTATTGCTAGGACTGGATTAGCATGCGCTCTATATAGATCTAGTTGAACTAGTTAAGTTTTGCATTTTGCCTAAGTAGCCTGTACTAAACGTAGATCTGTACTAAATCTGTACTAACTAATCGTATCATGGGGCAGCTAACGCAGCAGCTTCCCCAACTTGCTAAACTCAATCTCTCTCACCAACACACACACACACAGAACGCTTGCTTTCAACAACGCTTTAACCTCAACTAACTTAACTAAGCTAAACTAAACTAAACTAACTAAACTAACTTACTAACACCAGATAAACCCCATGTCCAACCTATATAACTATTTGTACTCGATGTACTTGTATTTGTGCCCAGCATTGAACTAACCTAATATTTGTAATATCTTATTGTATGTTCTATATATTGTGTACTACCTTTACCATATATGCCCATATGTATATCTATGTGTGTGTATAACGCTACTTGTATGTGTTAATTGTGTGTTGTTGGATTTGTTTTGGACTTGATTATTGTACTAAAATTGCCGCTAAACAACGAACGCGAAGCAAGCAACCAAAACCTAACGCACAAGTCAATCTCTCTGATTCACAAATTGCCCGCAGATGAGGATGAGGAGCCGCGCTGCACGCAGCTGACAAGTCGGCACAAGATCGCCATACGCTTTATACGCAAGGTACGATATTATATTATTTTTTCATTTTGTTTCTATACAGTTTATTAATACTCTGTATTTTGTGCTTGCAGCTCAAGTATTTTGTGGCACGTCGCAAGTTCAAGGAGGCTTTGAAGCCTTACGATGTCAAGGACGTTATGGAGCAATATGCGGCGGGTTAGCTTGATTCATATTCATATATATTCTTGAGATTGCTTTGTACTATATTTATGTCTGTTTTCAGGTCATGTGGATTTGCTGGGCCGCGTCAAAATGCTTCACTTGCGGTAAGTAAATCTTTAAATCTTTAAGTTTTAAGAAAAGCATATAAGACGAAGTTCTTTAAAACTTTTAACTCAAATATTAAATTCATTTCTCTACAGTATCGATCAAATACTGGGCAAGCAGGGCTCAAAGTCCAAGGATGTCTATGCCTCGAAGATCAGCTTAGCCTCGCGCGTCGTCAAAGTCGAACGGCAGGTGAGATTAATAAATATCTATGTACATGTAATCCACATAAACCTTTATCATATGCGCTTTGTCTACAGGTGATGGACATTGAGGAGAAACTGGATATTCTCATCAAGGCCTACATGGAGGATCGTGATAGATTCTTAGCGCTTCCGTTGCCAGCGAATCCAAAACCCAAAATACATTCCATTAGTCCTAGTCACAGTCACAATCTGCATCAGACACACAATCAGCACATGATCGATGTATGGAAACGCACCGCAACACTCAGTGTGCATCCGGAGCTGGCATCGCCGGCTGGCGCGGCGGCAGAGACGTCAAACGGAGCTGGTGATCGTCTGGACAGCACCGAGACGGCGCTGACCTCGACGCAGACAACGACAACAACAACTGATGCTATTGCCACGCAAACAAACTTGCCGCATACACAGCATACAGCGACCAATACTAAGGTGCGACTAACAATTAAATAGTTTCTATATATATAGTAACCAACATTGTTACTATCTTTACAGTCTTCCGTGCTTAACTCATATCAGCTACCGCCTGAGAAGCAACAGCACAATGATGTTTTTATGACTGATTTAGAGAATAGAACTAAAAAACGCGTTACTTTAAGGTAAAGATGATGATGACCTATATCATATATAGTATATATAGTAATATCATGTATATTGGCAGCCTGCATAGATCCACATCGGAGCCATATAGCAAACACGAGCAGCGCATCAGTATGCCAGATGAGGGCGCACAATCCTTGGATTCCAACGCGAAGCCAACGCCGCCAGATAGTTCAAGTAAGCCAGGCCGTGCCTGAACTTAGAACAATCCCCGCCATTGCCTCATGCCACATGCCACATGCCACATACCATACCAAAGATTCATTTTGTTACCACAGAATAAACAGAAAGCACAAGCATCAAATCCAAATTTCGAACTTTTTATTTTCCAATTGGGCACCCCTTAAACATTGCTTTATATTTCGATTTAATATATATCATTGACATAATATCATATCCATTCTCCTGCTACAGTTATACTCATCGATGAGTATGAGGATTTCGAGGAGGAGGATCTGAACTGTGAGGGTGAAATGGAGCATTTCCCGTCGTGGGAAATCGATAGCGACATTGGCGCCGATGTGGACGTCGATGCTGACGGTGACTGTGATGAGTCCACTGAGGACACGGCACTCTTACAGTGCGCCACGCGCACTGCCATTGTTATAACACCAATTAGCCCAGTGAGTAGCATACATCATATTCCATACCATACTATATACGAGTAGATGATTAACTTGACCTTTCTTCCCCAGGTAAGCTCCGCACTCAATCTTCAAAGTTTAAATGACCAAACTACAACGCTTAATAAATCAAATTTGCTTCCGCCAGACTCTGGTTAGTTAAATGCAATTGAAATTAGTCGATATGTAATATCTATAGTAGCTATAAGAATTCGTGTGCTCTAGTCGAGCGCATCGAGCTGTACCAAGTTCTAGAATAACATATAAAAATCTATCATACACATTCGTACACACACAAACACATATACGTTTTCGATTTTATTTATTCGATAATGACGTTTTTAATGACCAAATCGCAATGCTTTATAAATCAAATTTGCTGCCGTAATTAAACAAGACTCGCAGATATCCTGTAGCAGATTTTAACTAACACACACAGAAATACATTCGATTTCCTTTTTAGCAGGCATATTTGAGAGACCACCACATAAAAAATTGCATAGCTCTAGACTAAATAGTTGCTGAGGTTCAAGTATTTAAACTATATATCGTATGGAAGACGATAAATCCAAGTTCAGATATTGGGGAATGTAAATATGAGTATAGAAGTAATATAAATGAGAGAATGATTGAGAGTTACGAATCGAGACAAGTAGCAAAAGTGATTAAAGTGACCATAAGAGAATTAAACAGAACATAAGCTAATTAATTAATTTAAAACAAACAAAAACAAAAGCAAAACAATTTGAAATACATGGCTAATGTATCGTATGTCCATTTACTGACATTTTTTGTGTTCAATTTATGGGTAGCAACTACTTAAATCAATCAAAAAACTGAATTAATTATTGCTTTAGCGAAATACAAAATATGAGCAACATTCAATATTTGTTATTATTCATTGGGTTATTAAGTTAAGTTCGTTTCTGCTTCTTCTTTGGGGGCGCTTTACGCGCATGCTTCAACTCTTGAATCTCCTTAAGCATTTCTACCTCGTCTGCAATTTCTTCGCCGCCAATAAACTCAATTTGCGTATCATCGTTGATCCTAATGCAACGTTTTTTCGATGTGGATGGACCTGCTGCATTTTGTTTCTCTTCCTGCACCTGCTCCGCTTCAACTTCTCCATCCGCTTCCACATCCTCCTCCTCGAGTTGTTCGTCCTGCTCTTCATCAGCCTTGACGTTGTCGTTGTCATCGTCGAACACGATGCTGCCGTTATGCACCTTACGCACATGCACATTAAGCTGTGTGGTTGATCCAAAAGACTTGCTGCAACCGCCATCGAAAAAGTCTCGGCAGGTGTACTTCGAACCATGGACACGTTGCATGTGGTTAGATAGTCCCTGCCGGCGTCCGAAGCGTTTGTTGCACACCTTACACTCGAAAGCAAAGCGTTTGTAATGCTGGCCGAGCACATGCACCGCCAACGACTTCTTGTTGCGAGTCTGAAAGCTGCACTGGTCGCAGCTGTAGAGTTGGTTGTGCAGCTGCAAGGGACAAGGAATGCACATTAGTCAATAAACCCAAACTTTATACAAGCGAACTCTCATACCCGCTGATGCGCCTCCATTTCGCTCTTGTGATAGAATCCCTTTTGGCACACGGAGCACTTGTAGCGCTTGTTGTTTGAGTGCACTACATTCATGTGCGTGTCGAAGTTACGGCGATTCTTGACGATCTTCAGGCACAGCGTACACTCCAGAGGCTCGTGCCAGTATGCATGGTGCTTCTTCAGCGCCTCCTCATCCTTATACGAGGCCTTGCACAGCGAACAGACCACATTGTCTGCAAACAGATGGGAATTATTAGAGATGTCTTTCTCCAGCTGCTGCTACTCACTGTTGTTGTGACTTCTGGCCACATGCACCGATAATGACATCTTGGAGCGACACACCTTCTGGCAGAACTGACAGATCCATTCATCCACTTTCGTTTTGGCTTCCGTTTTCTCGGTTGTATCGTGTGTACGCCGCTTGTGCGTGTACAACGAATTCCAATTGATGTACGATTCCAGGCAATCCTGAAGAGATTACGCATTAGTTTCACGCGCGCATAGACAAGTCTCTAGTCTCTCTCTCACCTCAAAGTCGCACATAAAGTACAGACAAATCTCTAGTTTACGATGCTCCACATCGGCACGCTGTAGCTGATAGTTGCGCAGATGATGCCGATAGAGTTTCATGTCCGCAAACTCCTTTTCACACGGTTGACACCAGAACATGCCATTCTTGTGCACGCCTGAATCGCGATGGGCGCGTAGATCGGTCTTCTGCTTGAAGTATGCCGAGCAGTATTCACAGATGTAAGCATCGCGCAGCAGTTCAACGTAGATATCGAGGCCAAAGCAAGGCGACTCCTCGTTCTCCACATGTGCCTGCCAAGGAAGTCAGTTAGTCACCACATAATAATTGACCCGTCCACGTTACACTTACCAACATCTTATCGTGATTCTCACTGAGCATGCCGCAGTTGTTGCAAACGTGCACCTCGCGCTCGATAATCAAGTGCTTCTTCATGTGGATGTTGAAAGTGCCCTCTGAGGCGAACTCGCGGCTGCACAACTCGCACCTAATAATGCTGCCATGTATGGAGCGCTAAAGACAAACAACAATTACTCAAAAATATTTAATCTGAAGCTGCAGCAGGCAGATGTTGCCCGCACCCACCATATGACCGTTAAGGCGTCCGCGTGTATCGAAGTTGGCGCTGCACTCGCTGCAGGTGTAAGTGGTGCTGCTGACGTTGGCGTGCGACTTGTTGTGCTCCATAAAAACGGCTGCATCACGAAAGTTGCGATCACAGCTGCAAGTGGATCAGGAATAGCATAAATGAGGAAGAGTTACAAGCTGCACATATTCCACAACTTACAGATCGCAAAAGAGCGTGCCCTCGGGCTCGTGGGAGTAGTGCAAGTGCTGGAAGAGATCGTCAATGTTGTTGTTTGCATAGTTGCACACGAAACAGGCGCGTGGCCTGTGTCGCTCCAGATGGAATTGATTGTGGAAATTGAAACTGAAATTGGGGTTAAACAATTACCTCGAAATAAGGATAAAATATGCATGTCGTACCGCTTCCAGGACGGAAATTCAAAGCCACACATCTCGCAGTACAAGCGTATGCCACGACGCTTCTTGATCACATGGGCGCAGGAATGCTTGTTGTACTGCAATATGTTGGAGAAGGTCATATTGCATTCGGGACAACAGCCATAGATGGGAATTCTGAAGAAAATAATATGTTACCTCAAGTCTCCATCTGCTTGAAGAGTTCTGGAACTTACTCTGCCACTGGCGCATGCAGTACAACCAAGTGCATGGCCAGATATTTGCGGCCTTTCAGCTCTGCTGTGCAGCCATCTATGGGACATTTGTACCGCTCCTCCGGCAGCTGATGCCTGTTAAGCATATGGTTCAGCAAGTTCTCGTATTTACTGCATTTCAAGGAGCAGTGCCGGCACACAGTGGCCCAATCGAAGGTTAGAGTCTCGAAGCAAGTCTTCACCACAGTTCCCAAGTACTCAAGCAAGTCATCAATGCCATCCGCTGTACAGTCCAGGGAATAAGGTTAACAACAATTGCAGTATTTAGATAGATTAACTTACATTCTTTAATCAACACGAAATTGAATGGTTCCACTTTAAGAGACTCATCCTCACTTTGCGTCTCATTTGCCGACTGCGAATCATCTGGGTATGCCTTCTTAACCACTTTAAACTGACGTTGATCAGATTCGGACGAATCATCTGAAAGTCACTCATGTAAAGTAACTTTGTAGAGTAAATCGATTTCCAAATATGAACTCACCATCTTGCTCAACTAAGAACTCCAACTCGTCGTCATTTTCGGGCTCTTGCTGCTGCTCCTCATGCAACTTCTCGGCAATTGCCTCCTGCTCCTGTTCTTGTTCCTGCTCTTGCTCTTCAACAGCCTGCGTCTCCAGTTGACGCACTGTGGCAGCTGCCTCAGCGAATTTCTCATCGGGCGGCGACTCCTCGTCGTCGAGTATGTCACGTATCAAAGCACTAATCTGCTCCTGCTCACCTTCTCTAGCTTTTCTACCTTTTCCCGCAGCAGCTACTTCGCTACCTTTTCCCTTGGGTATAATCTGCAAACGCTTAGGCGTCGTAGCTTGCAATTTTGCCTTGGTTATGCGTATGGAAATTGCTTGTGTTGGAATTACACTAGACCCGGACTTTGCAGGGTGCAAATCGGCTGGAGCGATCAACTTTTTGGACACAAGGGGTAATGTTTTTGACTCAACAATGGTTTTTGGAGCCGGCGGCATCTGTTTTTCAACCTTTGCTTCCTTCTTGGCAACGGGCGTCGCCACAGACACAGGCTCTGCCACAATGCGTGTACCCTTTTTGGTAACAGCATCCTGTTCCCGCTGCAGTTCGTCGATGTCGAAAAATCGAATTAGCGTTTTCACGCACTCCTGGCACAGCAGTTGCGCCTTTTGAGGATCGGGTTTCACATTTATCTGAAAATATTTGGCCAGCAGATCGGCCAGTTCGATTTCCACGCCCACTTCATCGAATATTTCCTGATACGGCTGCTTTGAATTGTGCACTCTGCAATGCAGGCAGCTAGGCCCAGTTTCGCTATTTATTTTCAAATTCTCCGACATTTTAACTTCTTACACATAGCACGACGGCTTAGCTAAGACCAGGCGTCAGCTGAACGATATGATATGTCTAGTGTTGTGAAATTTCTTTATTATTGCGCTACTGCATACTACTTTAGCTGAAAACAACAACAAAATACTAGAACGCTACTGTACCAACGAGAGCGTGAGTGTCGATGCGTTATCGATTATCGATAATTGGTGCTGCCAACGTGTGCAAGAGTTTTTCACTTAGCGCCAAGTTTAACTGTTGACCCGCTTTAGCAAAGCAAAATAGCTGTACGAACTGTTGACAATCTGAAAAGAAAAATCATTAGTTTAATATATTGTTAATAAATAGCAACGCACTGCATACAGTAGAAAATGTGGTCAAACTAAAACTCTGTGTATGATTCAAGGTGTGCATGTATAGCGGCTTATCGAAGCGCAGCATCATGAGCAGACACATCTTACGATTCGCCTTATTCCACGACGTCCAATTGGCCTTGTACAGTGCATGGCATAACAGCGAACTTTGATGGGTCACTTCGTCGGCGGCATAGCATATGATGAAGATCTGCATAAGCATCACAAGCTGATACATTGCTGTTTTAATCATAAACGCCGTCTTGCCCGTATTGATGGACATGTCGTAGAAATTTGAAACGAGCACCAGCACGGAGCAGAGCAACTGCACCGAGCAGGGCACTTTGATGAAATCGGCCACCATATCCCGTAGCCTCACAATGCGATTGTAGTACACGCAACATTCGCGCAGTTGCAACGCGATGTGCTCATCATCTTTAGGCGTCAGTACAGCAGCCAAATTCTCTAGACGACCCGTCAACATGTCCAGCTGGACCCGTAGAAAATACAGCAGCGACTGGACGAACGAGTCGAATGCAATGTTTAGCCAGCAAGTGGGCATTAGCGACAGCACATGGTACAAGTAGAGTCCGCAATAACAGCCTGTAGAGGCAATATCGCAGGGCTCGTACATGGACAGGGGCAGAGCGCTGTTGTCCACAAAATACTGGGTAATTAGGATCAGACCTGCCGCCAGCAAGGACATCACTCCGTAGTAGTTACGCAACTTCATGGCCAGCTCAGCGGTGCTTTGGAATGTCAGCGATTCACTCGCATCACGTGGCCTGAAGTCCTCGCAATGCATCTCATCAATGAGTTCGGCGTGTTGCTGTTGCCGCCAGCGTATGCTGAGCAACTTGATCATGCACGACACTTCGGTGGCGAACATAAAGAACACTTGCAGAATGACACTCAGCTGATCCATATTGCCCAGCACGCGTATCGCAAAGAAGAGCAACATGACAGAGACAATTGCCAGGATCAAATAGAAGCGCAGCTCATGCAGCCAACGCTGCCACCAGTTTGCAGCCAGCGGCGCTTGCCAAGCACCCAAGAACTGGAAATACCAGACCTGATAGAAGTAGAAGCTTCGCGTGTATTCGTGTGCCTCCTTCGACAACATGTTCGCGGTGACTTTTTCCAGATGAAAGTGACGCAACTCAAGGGTTTTTATAGCTAACAGGAACATGCCCAGGTAATGAGCTCTAATAAGCCGCTCATTACACGGCTACACTAGAAGAAAAACTTACCGAGCTAAATAGAGCTAGGTCAAAGGAATGACTCGCATTCAGAGTCCTGATGCGGATGGCAGTGTCCAGTCGCTGCATCAGCATCAAAAGCAGCCGCTGATTGGTACGCGACCAGCCCACCCAGTGGCACTTGTAGAGTTCGTGCTTCAACTCCGAGCTGCGGTGCGTGATTTCCCTGGAGAAAAGAGTTCTTTAAGGATATTCTCTTTTGTCTCCTGACAAACTCACCCCGCATAGTAGCACAGAATAAAGATCTGGCTAAGCATGCAGTTCTGATAGATGAAGAACTTGAGGAACACCAGTTTTTCGTCTGATAACTGTCAAGAAATCATTAAGAGAGATAGCAAAGCCTAAGATTTCTTGGATTTCTAAGAATGCAACTCACCAGGGACATGGCATAGAAATTGGTAGTCAGCACCAGCACTGAGCAAAATATCTGCGCCGATATTGGTTTGTAGACCAAAGTTTCAATATCGCCTGCAAGCTCCACAATCTTCATGTAGTACTCAATGCAATGCTTGAGCTGCAGCTGCGTCTGGCGCTCATCTACATCATGCAGCCCAATGCGCTGTAGGCGCAGTGCGAGTATGTCCAGCTGGCACTTGATGAATATGAAGATGGAGCAGCACAGCGAGTCGAAGGATATGTTCAGGAAGCAGGCCATCGACAGAGCGACGGACTGATACACATACATGACGACGAAGCCCCATGTGCCGGGCGTGGTTTCGAAGGGAGCGTAGGTGGCCAGAGGCAGATCCGTTTTATCGATGGCATATTGCGCTAGCAGCACAATGGCAAGAGCAGCCAGTGAGATTCCGCCGTAATAGTTGCGTATGGTGCGGCTCAATTCGCTGGCCTGCTCCAGCAGTGTCCACTCCTGTACATCCTCTGGGTGAAAGTGCGCATCGTGCAGATTTCTGAACAGCTGCAGCAAAGCGATATTGTTAAATTTAAAGTATCCCACCTGAGAAGGACGAATACCTGAGATAGCAGATTCAAAATATGATTGCATTCCCCTGGCAAACCTTCAGCGTATACGCAATGCAAGTGGAGAGCACAAAGAATCCCTTGATCACCTCATTCATGTGGCTTATGTTGAGTGCAATGCGCAGTGCCAGAATCAGATCGAACATCAATATCCAGAAGGCGAAAACGTGCCAAAAATGAACCCGATGCAGAAGACTCCTCCATCTCCCGTACTGCGGCCACATGGCATAGAATCCCAAGATTCGGCGCTGTCCACGATAGAATACTTCAACACAACTATCGAAATGCAATTGCATTATGCAATCTTACAACTTGCAACTTAAACTGAAACGTTTTGTGGGGCTTCTAAGATTGTCGACGGCTTATAAAAGGTTTTCCCGGAGCGATTAAAAGCTCGTTAGGCTTATTAATTGCCATTTAATTAGTCCAGTTAATCAAAATAAACTCAAAACTTTTAAGATATAGTGAAAATATTTTATATTTATTATGATATTATATATATTTGACATGAATATACAACAAAAATCTTCACAAAGTGAAACCACAAATTTTAACTTATAGGGGAATAAGGGTTATTATTAATAATAATTCATAATTTCGTCGCTTTAATTGCACCGCCCTTAGATTGTGTGATGAAGGAATTATGGTGGTGAACTTATGTATGTCATTGACACTTTAAAACCCAGCACCTTTGTTATACTTTACTGAAAATGCAGTCGACTATTTTGCACAGTGCATTGCAATGCACGCAACTAATCGCTGCAGTTGCCTAATGAGCTCAGAGAACCGTTTAATGAAAATACTAAATTATTAAGTAGCCCTAAAGGACCGACGACTTGATATAACATGCAAATTTGAACAATTTACTGATGCAACTTTGGGAAAATTGTATACAAGAAAATCTGTTAAGTTTTGAAAAGTTGAAAGGTAGTTAATGTGGAAAGGTAGCTGGATTACAGCAGTAATAATAGCCGGCAGCGGCATTGTTCGGAAAGGTGACGGGACATTTAACTGGCTTACAAGTTTCATGTGCACGCGGCTTAGAATCTGTCTTGAATATCGAATTGAAGAACAGGAACACATAAATACCCTTATTATTGCTGTCCTTGACCGACTTATAGATCCACTGAGGCACAGGCAACTTATTGCCCGCCAGATAAACATGCTTTGCCTTACGGGTTCTTTCGTCGCGCAAAGCGAGCACATCGATGCCTCCAGTCTTGATACGATATGGACTGGATTCTGGTACACGAGTTCGCAGCCAACTCTCGACCTTCTGCCAGTTGCCTTCGTTGATCGACTTGAACTGTGGCACCACGTTGATATAACGATATGTACTTATCATCTGATCGACAAACAGAAAGTCCGCCGAGGCAACCAGATGACCACGATTGATCGTTAATTTATCTTTGGATACAAATTTCTGAGAATCCCCGAATATGTCACAAAACGCTTTATAGATGCTTTGCTTTATATAGGAAGCTCCCATTGTCTCCAGATTATCCGATATAAATGGAACCTCAGGACGTCTGGCATCTGTACGAGAGGAGGAAAAACGCTACTTAGTTTGGAATTAGTCTGGCATTGGAAGCAACTCTTACAGAACGTCTTATGGTAGACATCACTTTCGGCGTACACCGCCCTTGCAGTTGCCACGTCGTAACAGGATCGAAAGAGTTCCAAGTGCTTTCCACCGATGGCGTAACCCACGGAGTATAGTTTCCCTGGGCACTTCCTGTCTACGGATGTGAGAAGCGTAGTCGTCATCGGCTTGTCACACGGCTTGGGCAGAGGCACACTAAAAGTTCCGTCCTTCTGGCATTTCGTTTCCACCACGTCGCCTGGTGTGCAGATCATATGCAGGACAACTCCGGTTTTCACTTTTTCTGTGCGCTGAAGATGGTATGACTTGGAGGCATCACGGTAGGTAAATATACGATTTGTTCCCTCCACCATATGACGGGTTATCAGGCAATCACCCTTGATATCTGGTTGTATTGACAAAATCTGATAAGATCTGTTAAATAATTTGCATAGGGTGCTCTTACCCAAGACCAGGAAGCATAAAATAATAAATGATAATTTTAACATGATGAAACTTCACAATAATTATAACGGAAATTATATTTTTTTTTCGAGATCTTTTTTAATTAAAAAATACCGAGAAATGGAACTCAAGTTCTTTGTTTGAGTTTCAATAACTGATTGAAGCATTATTGACTTACAGATATCTTATATAGGGAAAACGTATAAAATACAGGGTGTAGCTTTACTTCGGCATTAACAGGAACGAAGCAACGGCGATCTGTTAGACTAGAGCTGTAAAAATCGTTATGTTAAAGCGGTATTATCGATGTTGGTAAATTTAAAACGATATCGATGTGTCAATATTATAATTATTTCAACTTATTAATAAATATTAAAAGAATATGTATTTATTTATTATTAGTATATTTACTTATTTGGGAAAACCTCTGTTTCCGAGGGGCTAAGACCTGACAAGTGATCCTTGTAGAACTTGACTAGATATGACGAAAATGTAAAATAAACTAAGACAGCATAAGTCGTTACCTAATTTCAAACGCAAACTGTTAATAAACACAGTGAGACCATAGTAATGCGTCTCTGTGAGGTCAAAATATTTCGAAACCTGGCAGCACTGGTAATTTCAGCTGACAAATTGTATGAAAAATCGTGACTTTTCGGAGACTTTATTATCTATAAGGCGCAAACAGCAATCGTGTTTGAATTTTGTGTAGTTGTTTTTGCGATTTAATGCACAAAACCTAATTGACACAAAATTAATTACTTTGTAATCGAATAAATTCCTTAACACCGGCAACAATCGATTAATGTTAAATCAGCTGTGCTAAGTTCAATCTGCATCGATAATAGCTGTTAGCCTGAAATTTGAGGCCCCGTTTGAATGTTTTTAGTCATTTTGGTCTAAATTTTAAGAAACTACAAATAACATAGGATTGTCTGGCAGATCCTCAAAAACCTAACAAACCATTAACACAGTTTAAAGAACCGCAACAAGTAATGTGAAATAAGGGGATCGCTGTTATTAACATTCGGCCAGCCTGTTAAATTTGTTGTTTTCTGCTGTGCGTGTTTCTTTTTTTTGTTGCCACTGAGAGCTGCTAACAGTTTTTTTGACTCGCAAAAACACACATATACAACGGCAGCGCCACAACAAGAGCGAGGATGAAGATTTTGGACGAAATAAAGTCGGAATATCCGCTGCACTGGCAGATCTGGAACGGCAATGTCGAGGAGCTGCAACAGCAGCTGCAGGCTGAGCAGGTTTGTGGACTTGTGGGTGGGTGGCCGTGTGTCTGCCTGGTGGGGTAGGTGTGGTTGCACCCCGGAACAAGGCACAACTATGCGTGCGACTGTGTGTGTGTGAGTGTGCCTTGCCTTGCTTACTAATTGAATTAGCGCCCCTATGACTCGACGGCAAACAACAACAACGATAACAACAAGTATTTTAATGCTAACAGAGCTCTAACTTTCAGATTGATAAGGAAAAAATCGATCCGCGGGGCCGCACTCCCCTGATGCTGGCGGTGCGATTGGCGAATCTGCAATGTGTCAAGTGCCTTTTAGCAGCCAAGTGCAATGCGACCTACGAGCACGCCGGCTGGTCAAGTAAGTCATCTAAAGGACAAAACAACCAGAAACTCTTTGGGATTGTTTGGTTTAACTGTGTCAGTGATGGAGCCATTCAGATTGATCCGAGCTGTGTTTCTGAATCTCTCTTCCTCTCACATGTTGACTAAACCTCTTATTCTTGCCCTCTCCCAGTTGTGCAGGAAGCTGTTTGTACTGGAGACGAGGACATCCTGACTGCCATCATTGAGGTACGCGACTTACAGCGACATGTGCAGCGTGTAACGCATGTACCAAAGCTGCTGCAGCATCTGCTCGACGCGCCCGACTTCTACATAGAGATGAAGTGGGAGTTCACGTCGTGGGTGCCGCTCATGTCCCGCCTCTGTCCCAGCGATACGTATAAGGTGTACAAGCGTGGGGCCAATGTCCGCATTGATACGACGCTTCTCGGTTTCGACAACAACACCTGGCAACGCGGCAATCGTTCTTACATATTCAAAGGAGGCAGTAAGTTCACAAAAGTCTCAAGTCATGCTGCTCTTTATTTACTCCAATTATTGCTTGCAGAGGAGAAGGCGACGATGATTGAAATCGACCACGACACGCACGAGGTGATGGTGGAGCAGATGAGCAGTGATATTGGTGATATTGTGGCCATACCACCGCCACTCGGTACTGTGCGCGCACGCCTTGCCGCGCCCGTCATTACCAATAACATTGAGATGGAGAAGATTAGTTTCGAGCGCAACAAATCGGGCATTTGGGGCTGGCGCAGTGAAAAGTCAGAGGTTATCAATGGCTACAACTGCAAGGTGTATGGCGCCAGCAACGTAGAATTTGTCACAAAGACGCGCATGGATCATTTGAGCGAAGAGCAGATTAAGGTGAGAAGGAGGGGAAAAATATTTTACAGGTTATTTCAACATATTGTTGCCTTGCAGAACAAAACGGCACGCACCCCATTGCACAGTTTGTTGGGCATTGCCGATGAGGATTATGTGCCGCCCGTCGACGCCTCTGCCTCGGCCATCAAGGATCGCGTATGTCCCAATGCTTTATTCACTTGGTTGAAAGTAACAAGTAATCATGTTTCTCCATTACTTTAGACACCTTCACCGCGTGCCGGTGATGTTGCGGTCGAGAATGGGGACTTCGCTGCATCATCCGCCGCTGCCCAAGGTGAGAGCAGCAATGGTGGATCTGCCTGTGGCTCTGGCGCTAGCACACCGCGTTCCCTGGTCACGCCCGAAGAGTACTTTAGCGCGGAGGTAGATCTACAGGGTCGGGATGTTGGTAAACCAAAGAATTTGAGCACAAAGGTGCAACGCTTTAAGGCCAATCTATGGCTGGCCGAGGAGCATCCCATACGTCTGCAGGAACAGGTGCTTCCCATATTGGATCTCATGTCAACGATGGCCAGTCCGCATGTATCCAAACTGAAAGACTTTATAACGATGCAACTGCCGTCCGGTTTTCCGGTCAAGGTCGAAATACCGCTCTTCCATGTACTCAATGCCTGCATTACGTTTGGCAATGTGTTCGCGATGACGACGCCGGTGGATAATGTGTCTACGTTGCAGGAACAAGATCGCATTACCTGCTTGGTCGACGATCGCTGCTTCGATATACCCAGTCATTATGCCAGTCGCGGCGGGGATGCACGTCGTCAGATACCACTCGATGAGGATGATATGCTGCAGTATGCGATTGAACAGAGCCTGGCCGAGACGAGTGGCGCTGGCGGCGCTTGTGGTCTGGACCATGACTCCGACAAGGTGGACATCTGGGAGGTGCTCCGAGGCCAGCATACCGTAGGCACCGAACTGCTGCCCGAGGACGACGAACAGCTGCAACGGTAAGTGAGCTCCGCCTGGTCTTTTTCTCGCTCTCAGTTTTGCCTCTGTTTCTAACTTTGTTGTGGCAATGTAACGCTAGTAACTCCCGCCTCCATCACAAGTCACCTAATCAATTGTATGGACGCTATTCGCCTGCCCATTTGGCACCGCCACCGCTGGAGCCGCAGCTGCGCGGACGCTCAGCTTCAGCGGGAGCGCAATTCAAAAACGATTTGAGCTACATGAAGAAGATCTTCAAGTAGTCTTTCACTTCTATCCCCCCCAATGATGCTCTCATTCTCCTTTCGTATTGCTAGACCTCATTTTACCCAAGCTTTCTGTGTGTGTGTGTTTTCCCTCTTCCTTTTCCACAGTGTGCTGCAGGAGTCCCTTCTGGGAGCCCATGGTAATGCTAGTGGCTCACCCGTCTCGGAGGACGATGATGATGGTGGCTTCCGTTACATGGATACCGATCTGGCAATGGCCATGCGTCTATCGCAGCAGGATCAGCAAAAGTACGAGCTGGAGTGTCAACGGGAGCAGGAGATGATCGAGCAGGCGCTCAAGCTCAGTCTGCAGGAGAACTAGACCAAGTAATCAAGCGAGCCAGAAAGCAAGCAACCAATCAATCAATCAATCAGCAGTTACATCAAGTCAGACAAGAGATATACACATCTTTTGTTTATATCAAAATTTGAATAAGTTTATGTAATACTAGTATGTAATATTACGCCTACGTTGTACAATTATTTCCGTTATTTTGCGAATCGTAAATCAAATCGGCGCAGTAGTCCTAGTTTCTCTTTTGTAATAATTTGTTCCACTCAACGCTCTACTCCTATGCGGTAATTATGCATCCTTATTTGTATTGTGATATGTAACTAAAGATGATGCGAGAGATGAACACGTTTCCCCCAACTTAATCTTAAACACGACAATGGTGTCTCCCTACTATCCATAAGGTCTCAACACACTCAACAAATATTATATACATCTGCATATGTATTACATATGATATCCATGTACTGGCTTTTGCTAACATATTTAATATTAAGTCCACAAAGTAGAGAGAACCAGCCCACGGGCTAAGGATACACGTCACATGCAACATTGAAAAATCAAAATGAAAACAGACCCAAACCATTTAAAATTGTTTGTTCCAAAATGATGATGAAATCTGAATAAGTCTGTCTAACGCATTGCTAAACTTTTCAATGGAACCGTTTCCTAACATTCTTATTTATTTAATATATAGTTATATCGATCTACTCCATACTTACTAATCAGCATTAACATTATTTTAATACAAGTGCGTACTTTTTTGTGAACATGAAAATATATATATAACGTATATGAAACGAAAAAAACTTCAGTTGTGTTTTATTAATTGTTTATTTCGATTTTATATTAAAATTATTGATAATTCAGCGGTATATACAAAAAAATCTGTACTGTAAAAGTAAAAGTCTTAGAAACTCTTTGGATATTTCTTAAATTTCGATCTGCGGCAAGCCGAAGCAGTTTGTTTAATCTCGTAGGCATCTACTTAATCTATGATATATGTATTTACATAAACTAGGCAGAATAGTCGCTCTCGAAATGGAAATTTAACCAAAAATGAAATTTTCTAGGGTAAAATTCGTCTACGTTTAACTTAATTATACATTTATGTTTAGAATATAAAGTTATGTATATATGTGAATTTATGTTGGGTAAGTGAATATTGCAATAGCTTGTTCAAGAAGTAGACAATACATTTAGTCACATTACATACAAACACATATTTCTACAATTAGCGAACAGACACAAATTATTTACACAAAAAATAGAATACATAAAGAAGATTGAACAGTTTAAGAGTCAGAAAGTCAGCATTAATATAAGTACGTTTGCTGTATTTAAAGCAGTCGAGTTCGAAACTAAATGTACTTGAAGCATTTCTGCTTGTCATGCGGAATTCGCGTCTTAAAGAGTATCGAGTCGGCTCGATATTGTGTATTCAAGAGCGGCGTATAGCCAAAAACTTGGCTAAAGTAATTTATGCACTTGTGCCGCTCCTGAAAGTGCGTGTCGTCTTCGCTGAGCGACACTGGGCAGCCTGGGCAACGGAAAGTCCAGCGTGAGGTAACCTTGACGGGTGGACGTCGTGTCAGATGTGAGACCAGGAAATTCATGGCAATATCCTCACAGTTCATATACTCATCGACTTTGTCGCGTATAGCCTGTGGCATATGGTAGCTATAAAGATACATATAGTACTTGTGCACAAAGGCGGCTCCGGTGAGGACCATGCTCAGTTCACAGCTGTAGTTGGAGTTGTAGTGCCACATTTGGTTAGATTTTAAGTCCCACGAGTGATAGCGACCCGGAAAGCCGACAATGCGATCGCGATGCTCACGCCAAACGCGAAAGGCAAAAAGAATCTCGTCGTGACGCAAATGCGCATCATCATCCACTGATAGTACCGCCTCTGTTTCTATAACGTCAAAGGGCAGGAAGCGATTATTCAGAGAGTTTCGTGGTGCACGCAGAACAGCAACGGGCACGCCTATATCGGGCCAGCGCAGATCATCTAGTGGTGGTTTGGGTGAGTTCCAAACCACAACCACTTTATGCAAATATGGCAGGCCATAGAGCCGTCCCAGCGAGTCCATTAGCACTTGCTCGCGTTCATATGTTAGCATTACAATGGTGAATTGCTCGCGTGGATAATTCCCACCCAAGGCTTCACTGAATTCCTTGCCAGCTCCACCAATGCCTTTGCCAATGGGTCGGAATCCAGTGTGGGAGCCCATGAACTTTGCTTCGGATGGTAAAGTTGGATCGAATGGTAGCTGCGGGTATAGGAAGAACGGATCCATCCAGTCATTCCATGCTTCCTTTGAATGCATGCGGAGAATTGTGTAGTTACGACGGAATGCGGGACTCGGGTAGGGCGGCTCAATGGGGCCCAGCGACTCTTCCGGCTCGGCATCACCCACAGCTGGCTCCGATTTTAAAGGTATAAAGGTGCTATTGAAGACACTCTGGGCAACAACTGATGGCACTGGACGCGGAGGTATGCCAAGACGATCTCGCAGACTGGCTATCACTGTGTCCACTGTCGCTTGCACCGAGCTCAAATATCGTTCCCAAATGAGACGTCCCTGACGGCGTAGTAGCAACAAATCCGCATCCTGGACCGCGCGCAGAAGGAAATGCAATTCGGTGATGCGAGCCTTGGGCAAGAGAAGCGCCACACGACGCCAGTCAATGGTTTCGGCATATGGTAGACGCAGCTCATCAGCGCCCAAGATGACCGGCACAGCACCTGATCTCAGCGCCTCATAGAGCCGGGCAAGCATGAGCGTAGAGCTGACACGCTGTCCCAATGGAGGCAGTATCAGCACATAAGTTGAGTCTTTGAGCAGCTGCTTGCGTGACGAATCTGAGCCGCAGAGTGTCCAGTCGGGCAGGGTGTCAGACTCCTGGACTTCAGTTGCAGGCACGCACTCGAATTGCAGCACGAATTTATCCTGTGTGGAACTACGTGACATATCCTTGAGGTGATCTAATATGAAGTCATCCAAGGGCTGAGATTGCGACTGCACGACAGTCGCAGGACGCAGTTCACCTTGGAAAGAAAGCAAATATTTACGACGTGCTGGCACCATGCTTGCGCACTCCTGCCACACATCACCGCCGGGTGGTCCTAAAATTGGGGGCACAATAAGGTCGTAGTTGGGGCGGAATTGCAGGCGTTCAAAGGAACTTTGCACAACGATGGCACGCATGGTGTTCTGCTCCAGCAGTGGATTGGTTCGGGCCGAGTTCAGATCCCGTCTTGCCAGATTCAAGAGCACATGATTCCGTCCATCGCCACCCCAATGTGGCAGCTTGTACAGCTTCTCCATGTCCACGGGTGAATTCGAAGACGTACTTTCAGCTGTCGACAGTTGCTCGTGCTCCTGCTGCTCTGCTTCCTGTGCGGCATAGCGATTGTTGCGCAGTAGATCTTGCTCCAACAGTGCCTCTCCCACGAGCACAAGATAAATGCAGGCATGTTTCGGTTCCTTAACGATATGCGCATTGTAGCCGAGCGTCTGCTTAAGCGTCGTCTTAAGGAAACCATCGATATCGTAGCCCTCTCGCTGTACATTATATACATCTGGATCGTAGAGGTAAACGGGGAAACCGGAGGTCAAGCTGCAGCGCGAGTGATCAAAGCAATTGTGCATCTCACAAGCAGCAGCGACGCCGCTGCTGACAGCGTTCATTTTGCGTGGTAGCGCATTGGGCATTAGAGTACGTGGCAGGGCTAGTTCTGGTGTGTTTTGCTGCACAGCCTCCAACTGCGCCAGCTGCGCCTGACCCACTGAGATCTTAAGTCGTTCCAGCTCCGTCTGCTCACGCAGTAGTTCTTGTTTTAATTCCTCGATTTTCTGATTGTATTGACTTATATCCGACTGTAGCTTTTGCCGCCGAGACTCCAGTTCACGCAACTCCACAGATACGGTGCTCTGAAGAGATACAGTTTAGTAATTACATATACAATTCCAGCAGATTTACTCACCTTTATGCGGAACATCTCTTCGATACGCATTTTCAAATCGTTCGCTCGCATTACACTAAAGTCCTGATAGGCATCCAGCAGTGGCCTACTGCGGTGCACATCCGTTGGCGCTGCATCTTGCTCGGCCTGTTGAAGGAAGGACAGTGGTCAGTAAACAAATCAATTTTACAGACCTCAACTTACATATAATAACTTGCGATGCGCCAGTAACGGTAGTAATATGAGGAGCAACAGTATTAGTAATGTAATCTTGTACATCCGAATTTGTCTCATGCAGGAGATGTTCATGTTTATATTCTGTCGTAGACTCGTTGAGGCTCCGCCAGACTGGGTTGGTTTCACTTTTTCTTTATGACTGCTTTCCAGACTGTGGTAAGCGGTGCTGCCACTGGGATTGTCCACATCGTAGGCTAACGACATATTGCAGCTGCCCCTCGGTGAACGCGGCAGATATTTGTTAATTATTTTTACCTCAACATTGAAAGTAAAACAATGCAATCAGCAGGATGGAATATAAATATCGATAACAACGATAACATTGCACTTCCCATAATTACTTGCATGGCGTTGCCAGATAATAAACCGCAAACAGCTGTGTTTTGTTTACATCGCAAGTTTGCTTTAACAGGCCTGTCTTTACAACAAAATCGCGCGCTATCAATTAAATATTATAGACGTAAGGGGAATTATTGTTTATGTACAATCTTACAAAACGTGCCCAACGGCAGAAAGTTAATATTGCAGCTAATCATGGTAAAATGGACTGCGTACGTTCATAATTAACACACTTCACACCTTTACATGTCGTTAAATGAATATCGCGAAATAAATCTGTATCACACTCACTGATTCATATATGATAATATATGTACATACCATGTAGCTCCAATCTGACCAGTTCATATTTCTTAATACACCCGCACACAGACATACAAACATACAAATGCTTGCAGAGCCTAAGTACCAAGAGCGCCAGAGTCGCAGCTTAAAGTCAGTCGGTCTGCGTACGCCCGCCTGTCATCACCGTCGGAGCTTGCGCCTACCTTTTGTTGCGCGCGTGCGTGTGTGTGTACGTTTGCGGGCTTCTGTGTCGTTCATTTCACGAATTCGTCTTTGACTTTCGGTTTTGTTTACACTGCCTCTTTGAAACTTATTAATTGTACTCTGAATTAAATGATTGTGTTAAACGTCAACGTCAAGTGACTACAGTTTAAGACTAAAATAAAATTAATTATTTTAATATCAAATAAAATTTGCTGAAAAAACTAACGAGATTAAAAGCTGAAAATGGGTAAACTACAATTTCATCTATTTAAATTATACACGTATACATCTCCGTAGCTTAAACTAAGTCTTATTCTCTAATTTTAATGAGTTTATAAAGACACCTGTTTTTGTAAAGAAAAAATAGAAAATAAAGAGGGCTTAATGTATTCCATAAATAAGCGTAAATGTTCATTCATTCCCGTTTTAATTTGTCTGCAAAACATATGCCGTCATTATAAAAGGAGACATTTGAATAAAAACAGAAAACTTGCAGGTCGTAAATATGAAGTGAACGTGATTAATGACTAATTTTGCGACGAATTCGTGAAGTTGTAATTAACTGAAGATGTATTTAGCTATTAGAACAAAACTTGATACCGGTACCGGTATTAAACTTTATGCACTTTTATCCAATCTATGCATATTAATAATTCCGGCTTTTAAACGTGTTTTGCACACTTCACACTTACTCGAATCGAATCAAATGTTCAGTACTCATCGACAAAGAAGGTTAAACTTTATGACAACAAAAAGGCTTAGAACGCATTTAAATCAAAATGTGTCATACTGAGGTGGAAATACTTAAACACTGCGCAGAACATTAGTTCAAATACCTCACGTAATCTAATCAAAGGAACCGAACCTCCAAAAGTGGTTGCATTTGACTGTAGGCCTCAGATAATCGAAAGGTCAACATTCAGTTTTACTTGTATTATGTTTTATTTACTTATTCAAAATCGTGTGCTTTCCGGGGTTTTCTACGATCTAATCAGAATTAATTAATCAACTCGTCGCAACTTGAAATTAAATTTAATTGGAAGTTAACCCCTAATGACTCCTGACTTTGTTCCTTATTCTCGTGGATCAGTGGAGCTTGTTTATTTCTTCTGCTTCTCTTGTTGTTGCGTTGTCGTTGACCCCATAGAATAGTTCTCTCTGTGTTTGTCTGTGTGAGTGTGCGAGCACACTTTCGGATTTGGAACGCATGGCTTATCGGGTTGGGGGCCTTATTAGGGGCACATTCATTGCATTGAGCGCCAACTGTCCGGTGGTTTGACCAGCTGACAGGCGGCTCAGCTCAGCATGTGCGCCTCGCCGTGCCGCACCGTGCGCTTCCGTCCATGCGCTTAAACCCAACCGGCACCGGTAAAGCGGGGCTATGCAGGGCGACCTTTATGCTGCGGCTGCGGCGGTATCGGAATCGGCGGCAACGGACTGTGGCACAAAACAGCCCACAATTACCTTGCTTAATGACATCCGCTGTGCGTTTCGCCTGATTCGTCTGTTAGTCGTGAGTATCGGGACGGACTTTTATTGAAGCCGCAAGAAACTGGCTCACGGCGCCACGGGTGAAATGGGTACGGTTACGCGGCTACAATTACGGCGGACTTTACATCTGCCCTCAGTCACGCGTTGATATCCGAGTGGCCCGCATTGAGAGTGTCTACAATCTTATAGATTTCACAGATATAAAACTGTAGAAATCATACACTGCACTCAGTACGCAATTATACGATAAGTACTATCAGATGTGGGTGTATCATAACTATTTGACCCACACGTAACTTTATAATCTACAATAGTTACACCCATTATTATGTGACCCTTAAAGCGATAACGTGTGCATTGCGCGGGTTCCGATGGTTCAGAAAGAAAGAGACTGCTGTGACTAATTCATATTCAGTGCACATCGCCCACGCATCACTCAGTTGTAGTTTGGCTGCACTCTGTCCAGCAATGCATCTAAGGATACGCCTGACATGTCGCAGAATTGAAATCTGGGGTAAGCCGCTTTGTCTGCTTTAGCTAATTTATACAGCCCTACATGTGTCTGCGGCAGTAACGGTATATCGACGTGACGTGTGATTTGCATTATAATCAACGTGCATTTACATTGGCTATGCGAATCGCAGCTCGAGTGCCTTTAAAACACAACCAGAACTTCAATTGCAACTTCAGTCGACCGTCAAGAGGTGGCGGACACAGTGTGAGAATTTAGATTTGAAATTTAGAGAATAGGCAAAACAATATTCTGGTGTAAAAAAAAATTATTTATATTAAATGAATTAAAATTAAACTGCGAAAAAACTGACGAATACTGCGGCAAAAATGTGTAAGTCACAAAGAACTTAATCTAATTGACCGTTACAAAATGTTAACTGTTTCAGTGTGTAGTTCTGTTAACAGTGTAATCCAGGTGCCTGAATGAGTGATAATGAATGCTTAGAAAGTATGCCAAAAATCTAAAATGAAATGAGTGCAAAATCATAAACTCCGTTTTGGATTTCAAGAGCATTTCTGTTTTGTTATGCAAATAATTTGAAAATAAAATTCAAATATAATCAGAACTCATTTAGACCTCATTGAATTCAAAACTTTGCTATTTTAACAGTCATTGCCGGCATAAAGTTTACTGTGCTTTCGGTTGAACAGCTGATAAGCAAACTATTAGTAGATAAATTCAGTAGACCTCTGCTGCGAGCACATGACGCACTCCGGCATTGGCCCAGTGTGCTTTGTGCGGGCGAGCGAGAGAGAGCGTGCGGCAAACATTGCTGGTAGATAACATCATCAGCTGCACCTGTAGTATGGGACTGCGGGGATTGTTTAAATGTTTGTTTTATAATAATTGTTTAATTTCTAACAACAAAATGCATTTCGCATGTGTAATAAAGTAATTTCACTTATTAACAAATTGTTACAAAGGCGCAGTGTGCATATGTTTAACAGTGTTTGGGAGAGCAAGAGAGAAGAGCGCAAGGTTTCTTGTTCTCTCAAGCAACAGCTGTTAGTGCTCTGCATAAAAAAGCTTTTAATGTTGCTCTTAGCTTTGAAGCGCGCTTTAGCGCTCTCTTTCGCGTATTGTATTGTTTGTATTAAATGTTTACCATGACTTTGGCAAAGTGCAAATGTTTTCTAGTTAAATTACTTTGTTGTAAAACTAAACAATTAATATTGGATTCTATTTCATTTCCGTTACGTTTCGCACACTGATTTTCAACATATCAAAATGCAAATGTGAGTACTGACTATATACATGCATTAGGCATTAAGATAAACAACAGAGCAACAGGTTGACCACAACAACAGCGGCAACAACAACCGTTAAATGACATTGAGAGTGACTAAAGTGAATGAAAATATCTTTTATTCACCCTTATATTATGTTTAAGCTTATACAGTAGGTAAAGAGGTCTACTTGATGTTTTTGTGTTACGTGAGCGAAGTTATTAATACACCTTTATGTTCTATGGAACAGAACATAACACATATGGTTATCAGAAATATTTCAGTTGCTTATCACACTACTGACACAGACAGAATGGTTCTTGGTGTAATCTAATTGCGAAACTACACTGAGAGAAATACTTAGCAACTTACGATGTAACTTTGAAACAAAACAAAGTATGTACATATTTAAAAGATACAAGTGTCGTTACTTGTCTTTAAACCCTTGCAGAGGGTGTATTGATGTTGGTGACATGTTCGGCCTAACGGTCGATTATTTTTATTTCTCTATGCAAATACCCAGTCAGAAGAAATTAAACTATACTATAATACATACATATTTGTATATAAGTATATGCAATCAGTATATTTAAGTACAATCGTTAAAGAAGCCCAATGTGGCAATGAAATAAATTCTACGGTATGCTGAAGGTTACCTTCCTCTGTTTAAATAAATATGTTCAACAGTCAATATAAGTTTTGAATCTCTATCTCTGCTTGTAGCCCTCTCGCTCTCCTCGCTGATCATCGCCCTGTACATACTGAACTTCACTCTAGCTCTGATCATAGTCAATAAGAACGTCGAACCGACGCGTGGCATGCTATATCCAAGAGAGTCGGAGACGCGCGAGGTGCGCTCGTTGGACGGCATCTGGAACTTTGCGAGATCGGATCAGACGAATCCTACGGAAGGTGTACGCGAAGGCTGGTACAAGAATGACCTAGCCACAAGCAGACCTACCATTCCCATGCCAGTGCCGGCTTCGTACAACGATATCACAACAGATCAGGCATTGCGAGATCATGTCGGTACTGTTTGGTATGATCGCAAGTTCTTCGTGCCACGTTCTTGGCAACAGGACCAACGTGTCTGGCTACGTTTTGGCAGTGTGCACTACGAGGCGTTTGTGGTAAGTAGCTTTGCCATCGAATATTAGCCCATCAATGTAATTGTTTGCCTTTTTTAGTGGATCAACGGAGAAGTAGCTGTTAAACATGAAATGGGTCACCTACCATTTGAAACGGAGGTTACTCATCTATTGAAATATGGCGCCGAGAATCGGATAACGGTTATGTGCGACAATGCGCTAATACAGACCACTGTGCCGCAGGGTAAAATCTCTGAGGAGCCCAATGATGATGGCGTTACCATTATACAGAGCTACACCTTTGACTTTTTCAACTATGCTGGCATCCATCGTTCTGTGCACTTGTATACCACGCCAAAAACCTTCATCGAAGAAGTGGACATCAAGACAAATCTGTCTCACAACAACACGGGTAAAGCGCAGGCCAAGTTCTGATACTGCAAATTCTAAATGCAACCCTTTTTCAGTTGGTACCGTCGACTGCAGCATCAGTGTAAATGGAACCGAAGCCAATGAGGCAGATAGCGCTTTGTATGTTCACCTGCAGCTGTACAATCAAGAGGGTGTTAAGGTGGCTAATGCCACCTCCGATGGCAAGCTATCGGCAACCTTGACACTGGAGAATGTCAAGCCCTGGTGGCCATATCTGATGCACCCAAAACCGGGCTATCTCTATCAGCTCGAGATCATGCTTTATGCAGCTGAAGAGCGTCTGCTCGATGTCTATCGTCTCAACGTGGGCTTGCGCACGTTGAGCTGGACAAACACATCATTCCACATCAATGGAAAGCCCATTTATTTCCGTGGATTCGGGCGTCACGAGGATGCGGATGTGCGTGGCAAGGGATTAGACAATGCGCTAATGGCGCGTGATTTCAACTTGCTTAAGTGGATTGGCGCCAACTCATACCGCACTTCACATTATCCTTATTCGGAAGAATCGATGCAATTCGCCGATCAGCATGGCATCATGATCATCGATGAATGTCCTAGCGTGGATACAGAGTAAGTTAAAGTTGTTTCTATTAATTTATGAACTCATCCTATTGGACATTTTGGCAATTGCAGAAACTTTAACCAGGCTTTGCTAGGTAAGCATAAATCCTCACTGGAGCAGCTCGTTCATCGCGATCGGAATCATCCCAGTGTTGTCATGTGGTCCATTGCCAATGAGCCTCGCACGAATCAAATAAATGCGGACTCATATTTCCAGTACGTTTAGTAAAATATTGTTCGAAACATTTCTATAACCTTTTGGATATAATCTCTTGTAGATTTGTAGCCAACTATACACGTTCCTTGGATAAAACTAGACCCATTACGGCGGCAATTGCTGTTCCATACAATAGTGATAAAGCGGTGGGAATACTCATGTGAATGCTATAAAGTATAGAATCTAGTTAATATTTGCATATCAATAGGCTCGTTACCTGGATATCATCAGCTTCAATCGCTACAATTCTTGGTATAGCAACACTGGTCGCTTGGATATGGTCACAAAGCGTGTGGTAGATGAGGCGTCCGCGTGGAACAAGAAGTACAATAAGCCTGTTTTAATGGCAGAATATGGCGCCGATACGCTAGAAGGACTGCATCTGGTAAGATATAGGTTCCTTTCCATTGTGACCTGTTGTAATTAGTTTTCTTCGACAGCAACCCGCATATGTCTGGTCAGAGGAGTATCAAACGGAAGTTCTGTCGAGGCACTTTAAGGCATTCGACACGTTGCGTCACAAAAATTGGTTTATTGGCGAATTCGTGTGGAACTTTGCTGATTTTAAGACGGCGCAATGTGAGTTGAATGAAGAGTATTAAATTGTTCCATATAGATATATTAATTGATCTGTTTATCAGCTTACACACGCGTCGGTGGCAACAAGAAGGGAGTGTTCACACGTGCGCGGCAGCCCAAGGCGTCAGCCCATCTTCTACGTCAACGGTATTTCGCGCTTGGAATCGAGCTGGACAAGTGCAGCATGCCCGAAGATCTTTTTACCTATATTACAGATGGAGGAGTCAGTGTTAAACATGATGCTGGCGAATTATGAAGATAATGTTCAATGACTGCGCAACACTTAAAAAAAGAAAAGACATGCGTTAGAAATGTGTAGATAAATATTTATAATGTTTTTTATAATCAATGTTCAACTGGACCTGAAAGCAATTGAATTATGCCTTTTAAAGATAATAAACTTTTGTAAATCAAAATACATTCTCTGCATTTTAACTGCGTAATTGAAATCATTTCCCTTGGCTAAAAACTGTTGCTTGTTGTTGTTTAAACAGCAGCGAAAGTACTCCCCGTACATTATTTTCGGCAATCTGGCCACATTAATGCTTAAGTTTGTGCATGGAAAAACTGCAGCTTGCAGCTCTTTCACTGTTAAGATGTTAACAGCGTAGAGTGACCAGCTACTTTACATGTGTATAAAATGCCTGTTTAATTTGATCTGGTCACCCTGTCGCTTTGTTTTGATTTTGCATAAACCACACACGCATTTCACCGATCGGCACATCAACAACAAAAATAAATATACTACCAGTCGTTGTGACTGTTGTAGTAACTATCTTCTGTTTGTGCTACAGCGCAGTTCAATGACTGTTATCACAAGGAACACTTCTGCATGAGTGTGTGCTGAACCTGATGCGGGCCATTGCACGAACAGTATTTGTAATCGTTTATGTGAACTGATGGCGAACAACAATTAAAAAAATTAAAGAATTCGTCATGAGACTGTTTATTGTTTTCTGGATTTGTTTAACCCCTGTCAGCGCTTGTTTACTGATAGATCAAGCAATTCAAAGCAGCGATCAGGCGAAACAGCTACTGCCAGATTGTAGTTATGACTATAGCAATGTGAAACTGCCTAATCGGACTGTGGGACTGTTATATCCCCGTGAGTCGGAGACCAGAGAAGTGCGCTCCCTGGATGGTATTTGGCATCTGATCCGGAGCAACGCAAGCGACCCGGATCAGGGATTGCGTGAGAAATGGTACAAGGAGGCATTGAAGAAAACCCAACATGACATCATTCTAATGTCCGTGCCGGCATCTTACAACGATGTGACAGTTGACCAGCAGTTGCGCGATCATGTGGGCACCGTTTGGTATGAGCGGCACTTTTACGTGCCCAGTTATTGGCGTGCAAACGGTCTGCGCACCTGGCTACGCTTTGGTAGCGTACACTACCAGGCTCATGTCTGGATTAACGGTCAGCTCGCGATGCAGCACAGCGTTGGTCACCTTCCATTCGAAGCGGAAATTGGCAGTTTCGTAAACTATGGACGAGAAAATCGCATCACGATCATGGTAGACAATCGGCTAGGTAATCGCACCATTCCCCAGGGTCAAGTGCTCAAGGAGGCTGACGACGAAGGCGTCACTTATGTACAGACCTACACTTTCGACTTCTTCAACTACGCGGGAATTCATCGTTCGGTGCATCTTTATACTACGCCGCGGACCTATATAAGTGATATAGAGCTGAAGACGCAGCTGACTAGCAGAACCATAGGTCGTATCGATTACCGCCTGTGGGTTGGCAACGGAGCGCAGTCGGATGGGGAGCCGAACTATGTTTCTGTACAGCTGCGAGACAATTTAGACGCAGTGATCCTACATCAAATTAATCACAACTCACGCAATGGCAGCCTTGTGGTAACCAACGTCAAGCCCTGGTGGCCTTATCTAATGCACGCCCAGCCAGGCTATCTGTACACACTGGAGTTCCAACTAATTTCAGAAGCTGGAGGCGTTTTGGATAGCTATCGCCTGCCTGTGGGCATACGCAGCCTTAGCTGGAACAACGACAGTCTATATCTGAACGGGAAGCCGCTCTATTTGCGTGGATTTGGAAAGCACGAGGATTCAGATGTAAGTTTTGAATGGGAGATTACCCTGAAAGTAAGCCTATCATATAATTCCAAACTCTCCCACAGATCCGTGGCAAGGGTTTGGACAATGCGCTGTTGCTGCGCGACTTCAGTCTTTTGAAATGGATCGGCGCCAATGCCTATCGCACCTCTCATTATCCTTACTCGGAGGAGTCCATGCAATTTGCCGATGAACATGGGATTATGGTCATCGACGAGTGTCCCAGTGTCAATACGGATTTGTTTGAGCCGCAGTTGCTGGAGAATCATATGTCCGCCCTGGAACAACTGATACATCGGGATCGCAATCATGCCTCGGTGATTGCCTGGTCGATTGCCAACGAGCCACGCACTAAGAAGAAGTCCGCCGAGGCTTACTTCGGGTGGGTTTAGGATTTTTATATATACATATGATTCAATTGTTGATGTTCTGTTATTGCAGCGCACTGGCAAACTATACGAGAGGAATTGCACAGGGACGTCCGCTGACTGCTGCCACAAATGTGGGCACATTCGACTGCAAGATGGCACAGTTTTTGGACATTATCGGCTTCAATCGCTACAACTCCTGGTACCACAATGCCGGACGAACCGATATGATTGTGAAGCCTATTTATGATGAGGCCAACGCATGGCGGAATCGTTTTAACAAGCCTGTGCTGGTTTTCGAGTATGGCGGCGACACCATGGAAGGATATCATAGCGTAATGAAGAAGCTGATATAAAAGATAGAATCAAAATAATATATTGACTTCTCGTTTAGCTGCCCGCCTACATATGGTCCGAAGAATACCAAACCAAGCTGTTTGGCAAGCATTTTCAGGCTTTCGATAAGCTGCGTAAGCTCAACTGGTTTATTGGCGAATTTGTGTGGAACTTTGCGGACTTCAAGACGGAGCAAAGTGAGTATAGAGCAAAATTTATGTAAATTAAGGATATATCTTAATGAACACGTTTTCTCTGCAGCCTACACTCGTGTGGGTGGCAACAAGAAGGGCGTGTTCATGCGAAATCGTCAGCCAAAGGCTGCTGCCCATCTGCTGCGACAACGGTATCATGCACTTGCCTTCAAACTAGACAACGCCAGCTTACCTATCGATCTCTTTGAGTATTTTATTGACTGGAACTAAATGCAACATTCCTTAAATACATTCATAGAAGGATTGACTATTAGACAACAAAACACCAAAGGCATTGCCAATGTTTTATTATCATTAGTATTATATCAATTTCCAAATGTATTTTATCTATCTTATCTTTTAAACATAGAAGTTCTCTGCAAGAGATCCAATTAACACTAGACTAATGCAACTTTTTATTACTTTTTTGTGCAATAAATTTTAATTGAATTCCGAAATCAAAACAAACACTGACAACGTTTATGTATATATAACGAATTCCAAGAAACTCAGGCGACCAACTGGGCTAAAGATCTTTGCGCAAATACTCGCTGCGATTTCTGTGGTAAAAGGCGAAGTTAAGTAAATACTGATAAATTCACTAGGCGAAATGATACGAACTTTATGGATTAAAATAAGAGTCAGGCCATTGGGGGAATAACTTTGGAAGTCCGATAACAGTACCAAAATTGTGTGTATATAAAGCCTCGCGGCAACATGGAGCTGCTATCAGTAGAAAAGTGAAACCAAGATGAGAAACATTATGTGGCCGCTCGCAATATTGCTAATCATTGGTCTTGAGGCCAGCGCCGTGCAGTCCGCTACAAATGTCACTGTATATATGGAAGACTTTATACGCCAGAATCAACTACAGTACGACTTGGTGCTCGTCGACTACGAGACGAAATTGGCCAATTTCCGTTCTAACTATGCCGGGGAACTGCGTGCCATCGATGTGCAGAAAGATCTGTTGCAGGTCAAGCTGGAGGAAGCATCAGGACGCCTGCGTCCCATCGAGCTAATCGACACGTGGCACAAGCAATGCGTACAAAACTACAGTGCCAGTATCCCCACAATCACCGCTGTGCGCACTACCCTGACCGCCTGCAAGACAACTGCAGAACAACAACTAAATGGCTACCTTGTCAACTGCCAGAACACCTACAACAGCATGAAGAACTACTATAACAACAATTTCAAGACCATGATCAGCAATTGCGAAAAGAATAATCCCATTTCGCAGTTAAATTATTCCATCTGCGTCACGAACGCGGTAAGTTGAAGATAAATATTATAATTTTATAAGTAGAATATTATTTTTGGAATATGTTTTAAAAGTACTCTGTTATTATTTGTTTGTTTGACTTTATTAAAAATCCTTCCTACTTTCAGGTTGCAACAACGAATAAGGAAACAGTTAACAGCCGAAAGAACTTCAACACGTACTTGCAACAGGCAACATGTTCCGCCGAATCACGCGTAAACCAAGCATGGGAATGCGCCTTTACAACCGTTTATGGCACCGGCTCAATTGTGGGAACTGCCCTGCGCCTTGTAGATGATTGCATTGCCAATAAACTGGCATGTGCCTCAGTATCGTGCACGACTAGCTGCAGTAATCAAATGATCATCAACCTAACTCCTTCCGATTTCAATAATGCTACCATAAAGAATCCGTTCTTTGGCTTGAATAGCAAACTTGGCTGTATGTTGATGACTTTCAAGTAAACTTATCAACATATTGAGCATTCATAAGTATATATACATATGTTACATTTAAAATAAATAAATATTAACAGCTCAAATGTGAACATAATATATTTGTACATAATTTTATTTTAAATTAAAGTAAAAGAACTGAAATTACTCTATAGTTATGTATTTTTATATCCTTACATATTATATATTAATTTTGTCCAGAAGTTTGCAAGACATCTTCTACGCTATCAAGTATATAAATATATATTCAGCATCAACAGACGAATCGAACTAGCAATGCGCGTCTGTCCGTGTGTTCCTGTGTTCGAAAGTCGCAACGCAAACTATTGTAGTATATCAGTTTTAAAGCTATCCTGTACATATCCTTCTTATTGCTGCACGCAGTATATAAGTCGGAACGAGCTGCATCACACCGATGTATCATATTGCAGTCATAAAAACTATCGGCCGATTTTTGATATATGTCAAGATATTGCATCAAAATGTTCTACTTTTTTTTGTTATTTGTATCCCTTTTCCATATATGTATGTATATAATATGTATATAATATGCTTAAAAAATTGCATTAAAATTTGATCACTATAACATATAGCTACCATAGGAAGAATCGGCCGAAATAAAAGTTTTTTAATGAAGACCAGTTTTAATTTTGAAAAAAAATAACTTAGCTTATCAATGCTAATCAAAGTTAAACATAATATTCTGCAATATTATATTTCACTAGTATAGGAACTATCTTCAATGGTATAGAAGCTCGGCATGCATCGAAGCTAACCTTTCGTTCTGGGTAAACTCTGGTATATTCTTTTCGAGAAGAATAATGACTGTAACTAAAAAATTACAATTTCAGGGGAATTTTAATCAGCTTACTAAGGCAAGAAACTAAGGGAAAGAACTGATGAAATGTCCGAGCAATGAAAAAAAGAACCGTTATCTTTCGTTCGTGTGTGAGCTACATATAGCTGTCCGATTCAGACGGCTCCAACGTATTTATAGATATGAGTATCATAAAAACAGTAAGTGAGTCAACTGGTCATCCTAAATAATAATAAATTATGATAAGTTATTAAATTGCTTACAATCTGAAAGGGCAGAGGAAAATGCAGGGAAGTCCCAACCAGAAAGAAATTAATAAGTCAATTTGTTTCGCCTAAGTTAACTGATGGACAAACAGAAATATATAATACGTTCGTATTCTTTGCTCATATGGTACAATATGTTATCCTCTTTAAGTCCCACCTAATATACGCCTAATAATTTAATAGATTCACTATTCAGACTTTTCCATGAGTATTTTTGGTGAGAACCTCTCAGGCAGTAGCTACGGCTCTTTGGCTTTGGAATGTGCCTTTGCAACTGTTTTACGACACCTGCTCATATTAAGGGACTACGAAGAATCACATTGACGAGTGCGTGAACAAGAATGCAGACTGCTCATCCGGCTCCTGCTGAGATTTGCAGCTGCCAGTATACGCAGGCTAATCTGAGTTTGGCATGGACCCAAACATGTGTATTGATGAAGTTTGAATAGGTATCGAAATACTATGCACCTGAACGGAGAATAAGATCTTAATGGGCGTATCCCATCTGTCCCATGATTGTTCAGCTGTTAAAAAACATCTGTTTGTGTGACTTCAGTTTGCTAGGGTTTCCTGGAATTCTTCTTTGGTCGCCTTCGTTTTTTATGGACGTGCGGCATCCCGTGGGAATCTTTTGGCTTAATTAGTGATTTTCTACTAGGCGAACATAAACCTCGAGGCGAGACTTTACAGGGTTCACATGATATTTGAACTCCATCTCCAATCGCTGCACATCGTTTTTCGGTTCGAATGTTTTTCTTACTGCTTCTTTTGTCAAAGATCTCAGCAGGAGATTAATTTCTGGGCAGGTCTCGTGGCTAAGCGTGAGAACGGCATTTCAAACATGCTGAAGGAGATACCATTTCGGATCAGGCTATCAGCAGAGGAGAGAAACTGACTAGTGGCTTAACAAAATGTTTAAGTTTTTTATTAATCCAGCGCTAGGAAGCCAGGATTTAATTACATAATAATAATAACAGGTAAACAGTTTGTTTAAGAGGACTCGCAGACATGAGGAATTTCACATTTTGATCCACCTTTGATTCGTTTTTACCTGCAAGGGAAAATCACCACCAAACGATCCACGTTCATGCGTTTTTTCTTCTGTAGTTTTTTTCTCTTTCTTTCTTGTCAGTTCCCTAAAGTAAATGTGCAATTCATCCCTCCTGCAACATCTTCAGAGTAACCAGGGCAACAGAGTCCTTAATATGATGTAAGAAATTGCCTTAACATTTTGATTCATTTTACCTGTATGAAAGAAAACATCTCCATACGGTTGACTTTCATAAGGTTTCTTCTCTTTTTTATTCCATACCTTCCCTCGTTTCGTCTATTTCCAAATATGTTGTCGCAGTTCATCCCTCTTGGATTGTGCAACATCTTGAAAGTTACCAGGGCAACAGAGTCCTAAGCTTGACGTAAGAAATTCCATCAACATTTTGAGAATATCCCACAGGTTTGGTTTTCTTGGAACTTCAAATTGTTTGGAATCTGCTAATTGAATAAAATCATCTTCGGTGCTACCAGGGCAACATAGTTCATAATATGTCGTAAGAAACTCCGTTTAATTGTTAAGATGCCAGCAATGATTTCTTAAGGTTTCTTTAAAAATGTCTCCCAGCTAGATCTGGGCAGCATGTGAATGAAAACATCTTCACAACTACCAGGTAAACAGCAGCTACAGAAGGCTGTAAGAAAATAAGTTGGAATTCCTTAAGTAATCTTGCTCTCTCTTTTTCTCTTCGGTTTGAATAGAAGTTCCAACCCTCAAATGAAAACATCTTCGGCGTTACTGGGGTAACATCAGCTTCTGGCGGTCGTAAGAAAACATACAATAATAATCTCACAGATTTTTGAGTTTTCAACCCTCAAATGAACAAACCTTAGCTGTTAACAGAGTAACAAGTGTTTTAGGCGGTCGTAAGAATCTTGATGATCATAAAAAACAATCTTAGGTTCTCTCGGTGCAAGGTTCTTTCACGCGATATCTAGACGTAACGTCTTCACTTTAAACAGGCATCCAGCGTAAACAGAGCATCGTTGAAGAGAAGTCATAAAACCTGTAGTCAATTCTACAAAAGAAGGGTTGAAACTGGCAGCTTAAGTAAGCGGCAAACAGCGACGAAAGAAGAGCGACAGAAAAGTTGTACAACATCTTCAATGTGGCAGGTAGATTAAAAAAAGAGCTCAGCGGGTAAAAAATAACCCAACATTGCTTTGCTCCTCTCTTTTCTCACGAATACAGAAACGGATTCAAAGATCTTGTGCGCAGAAAAGCGTGTGAACAAATTTTAAAAAAGGCGTGGGAGAATGAAGAGATCAGTTTACGGGACTGTGGGAAAAGTAACGAATTTTCCCACAGCTCCTGTCGATAAGATCTTCGTTGGGATTTGAACATCCGTTAGAGTTCGGTTTTGGTGAGAACTTTCATCGATCTGTTCGAATTTCGAACAGGCGAGCAGAGCAAATCGTAGGGATAGATTCTCACGCTCAGCCTACGCTGACGAGATCCTCTCGACTTTTTGTCCGTTACATTTAACGGATGCGTTTGGGCATGAGAATGTGCGCAGGGTTCGGGAGGGTTTTTATTTATTTCGAGTTTCGCTTCGCTTGTGTCAACAATGTGTGGGAAATTGTTGGCCGGTTGCCGTTACAACAGCAGTAACAACAACAACAATAACATACCAACCGACTCACACACAATTTGTGAGCGTGAGAATTTTTCACGCCCAGTGACAAAACTTGGCCAGGCAAACAGAAGTTGGCAGAAGGTCACTGAGTAAGAATTTCGTTGCATGTTTGTCCCACTGTCTGTGTCACTGCATGCATGATTGTCTGTTTGATTGTATGTGCGAGTGTGTGTGCAGCTGTAATGCATGCATGCTTCAGCAGCAGTGTGCTGGTAAACCAAAGCAAACAAGTAAATAAGGGAAATTCTTGTAATGTTAATAATTTAAGCTACCTTTAATACTCTATTTTTGTTTTGGAATAAATATAACTGAATACATCAATTTATTTTATTGTACGTAGCCTATATTTAATATAATTTCCGTCTGTTTAATTCTCATTAATATGTTTCTGCGCTGTGGTTCTTTCTGTCTGCAAACGCACTGTAAAGTAAAAGGGGAAATTTAAAGGGAACATTTCTCAGCATTCGAACAATCAAAACAAAATGTAAGAAAAAGTAACAACAACCGTACAGAACAGTGTCTGAGCATGCGGGCTCTCTCATTAATGCAAAGTGCAATTAGTAGAGAGAGGCAGAGCGAGAGAGAAAGCAAAGATAAAGAGAGTGTAAGAATATGTAAGTATGTATGTACGCATGTGCGCACGTGCGTGTGACTCAGTGCAATCTTCATTTGTCCAATCTTCTACACCAGCACTGTGTGACTTAAGCAACCCCGAAAATGTAAACAATCATCAACTGAGGAAAGAGCCTTTCTTAAAACTCTGCTGGCCTGTTCGCATTCAAACATTTACAAGCATCAGATTACATGTTGGAAGGGCCGAGGCTCCGCTCTAACATGTGGCACACGTCAATGTTCACTCATTTCAGCACTGTATGTACACACTTATGCATGTGTGTATGTACATATGTACAAACATGTATGCCTGCGTTCGTCTACTCAACACGATCGTCAAGTCGCCGTATTCTTTACACTCTCAGTTCCTCAGTGTCTTAAGAGCAGAAAAAGAAAGAGCAGAAAAAGAAAACAAACATTGATATGAGAAAGACACGTTCACAAAATGCTGCTAACCTGTTTGCACTCAAGGAACGATTGGCGGAGGCTGTGCTTAAGGTACGATCTTTTGTATGATGTGTACATACATACATCATGTACGTGTGTATTAACCACATTCATGCATTCTTTACTTGTGTGCAGGTGCGTGTGACCTTTCTGATCCTCTGTACACGTGATCTTAAGCAACCCCGAAAACGAATAAGGCAGTAAAGCAAAAGAAAGACACGTTCGATAAATGCTGCTGGCCTGCTTGCTCGCCAAACAATGTTTGTGCATTGAAGACGTGCGGCACGTGACATGAAAACAACCCCGAATAAGTAAGAAGCAGCAAAGAAGAGAGAAGTTCCTGCACGTCGGCGGCTACTAGTGCCCACTGCTGCTAACCTGACCCCTTGACAGGCAATTTGCGATCATCAGGCGAGATTGCGCTGCCAATCGAAAGAGAAAGAAAGAGAGAGAGTGAGCTAAGGAGGCGGAGAGCAGCTTAATTTATGGATCAGAACCCACACGCACACACACACAATGTCCCCTACTGCGATCGGCGTCACGCTGTGCGGCAATTCGATTGCAAAGAGAGGGAATGAGAGAGAAAGAGGCAGCTAAAAGAGACGTTTATGGTGGTATTTTAATGGTATTTAATGGGCCCTAATGGCCTTTGTGCGGCTCTTTAAATACCTAATGAGGCTGATGTTGTCACGATAATTTCATGTTTTCCATTAGGCGCACAGCGAACTCTGGCGGCAACTCTGGCATTCTGCTGCACGTGCTGCCTCAAAGTCTTGTGTGTTGTCGTCCCCTGCCCCCTGTTGCTGCGTGCCTGTGCGTACTTCACGCCACATTCAAATTGAAATGGAACAGAATGACAAAAATTTGAATATTTATTTAATATGCAAATCGCATAAGTGACAAGAAGCAGGAAAAAAGAGTTCAAAAGTGTAGCAAACGAATAGGCGAACAGCGGAAGAAAGAAAGTGAATGAGAGGAGTAAGCAGCGCACACGATGCGTGCACCTGATGCGACCGAGTGTGGCACTTACCAAGTTCTTCTGCCCGAGGCACTTTCTGTTTTTGCTGCTCACTTGTTCGAAATCAATTAGGAAAACAAACAAAACGTAATAACGCGCTGAACCAGACGCGTATCGGGTTTCGCCTTCGGCTTCGGATTGTTTTGAACAGCCTGCGGTTTTGAAATGCAATCAAGCTGAGCGAAATGCTGCGGAGCGCAGAATCCCAGCGAAAGACGAGATTTAAATGGTTCTGCAATCTGAGATCATGGAAAAGGGACCGCATCTCTGTCTCGGTTTCTACCTGCTCGATGAGTAAACAATGCGTTGCCCTCATGCGTCTGTCTGGGTGACTTTTTTCAGCCACAGAATGACAGACCGACAGACAACTCTGGTTTAGAAACAAACCAGTCGAGTGTCTTTCGAGGGCTTCTGTTGGCCCATTCGAATGATACAGTTTAAGACTTTGACCCTTTCGAATTCTTGACTTTAATGACGCAACAGCCACATCCCATTGTATTTTACCACAATAGAAGATGACAAACGCAGATTAAGTCGATTCAGTTAGTTAAGTCCCATTGTTGAAATGCAACCATGCATAATTTTCTAACAGATCCACAGAAATTTCAGCATGTGTACAGCTCGAAGTAGATAATTCCAGCATCAGAAAATTCCCAGAATGTTTTAATCTGTTCATAACAAATCCCTAGAAGTAGCCATGAGTAAACAATAAAGGTTAAAATTACAAGAGCTCATTTAGATTTGTTCCGACAGTGTTAAAGATCGAAGCGTGGCCAGACCAATTAAGGCAACAGGTTTACAGAACTTAGGGAACGATTATTGAGGAAAATCCCTTGAGGATGCTTAGACAGATGGGGGAGAGAGATAGAGAAAAAGGATAACAAATGAAAATCAGCGAAGCATGACCAGCTCAATTTAAGCAACAGGTTAACAGAAATAAACAAAAGATCATGTGTAAGGAAAATCTTCTTGACATCATCAATAAAGAAGAAAGAGACGAACAGAGAAAAGGATCGCAAAGAAAATCAGACATGCGTGACCGGTTCAATAAACTAATAGATTCACAGAAACTAGTGGAAGAGTATGAAGAAAATCTCTTGAAATTACGAAGAATCCTTAAGCAAATAGGGATCAGGTTTAAGAAAAACCGAGAGAAATAGCGGAAAATGATGACAAATGAAAATCAGCGAAGTGTGACCAGATCATTTACAGCAACAGGTTAAAAGAAATAATCGAAAGATCGCAAGAAATTGTTTGAGGATGCTGAGAAAAATGATCGATTAAATTAATGTGCAAATCAACAAAGCGTGACCAGATCAATATAACAAACAGGTTACCATAAATAAGCGAAAGATTATAGGGTAAAACCAGAAAGATTATAAGGATTCTTAACAAGAGAACAAGAGACGGATAGAAAAACTGGAAAAATTAAAATCCAGCGAAGCGTGACTGGGTCAATTACAGAAACAGGTTAACATAAATGAGCAAAAGATTATAGAAAACTTTTGCCTTACAAAATGGAAAAATATCGCAAATTATATACATAGAAACAATAAATTTAAGGACACTGCTTAGGTCCAACAAAGCCAGAAGTAATCCATGAAAATCAATGATGCGTCAATAAACCACAGCATGCAACAGGACAACAGGAATAAACGTAGAGGAAAATGTATAGGAAAAGTTTTAAGGAAATGTGTGGAAAACGAGCATCTACTGGGAAATCGATCGGGAAAATCAATGAAGCGTGCCTAAACCAAAAGAGGAACAAGTGAACATAAATAAAAGGAAGTATTATAGAAGATATATGCAGGACAAATATTGAGGGAAATTGCTGAAAAGCAGCATCTGCTAGAAAAACGATTAGGATGGAAACTAACAGATTTTCAGAGCCAAAAGAAGGCAAATAATATCCATAAGATTATTTACAGTAATCTTATAAAGGGAACATAGAGTTGAATTCCCAAAAACCATAATAAATGAGCATTTAAGAGTTTGGTGATCAATGAAAATCAATGATGCAGCACAACATCAAAAATGCAACAGGACAGCAGAAATAAGTGAAAATATGTACAAGAAAGATTTAATAGAACATTTTTCACGAGTTTCTTTAGAACCTGCATCCGGGAAAGCGTAAAAGAAAAACCATTGTAGCGTAACCTAATCAATGAAAACAACAGGTTGCCAGCGATGTCAGAAAGAGATTCATCTGTGGAAAACTAAATAGTTCTTAGAAAATACCGCTGCAGGTGGCATTCCAGCGAACCAGCATCCCTCAAACAACGGACCAACTTGGTGTGGTGTACAAACCTGACTCAACAAAGCCGACTACCTGCAGATGCATCTCGCATGATCGAACTGGAAAAATCTCAGTTGCATTTCGAACCTGTTTCCACGTACTGTGCGCCTGCTGTCAGATCACACTTCGTTGCACTTCATTCGCGGTTCACTGTGCACCGAGAGTGAAAGAGAACAAAGGAACAATGAGAAACTGGGTCAAAGTTGTTTGTTTAAATATGTAGCATTCGAACAGGCACTAAGAAACGGTGACTAGATTCTCTACAAATCATTTTCGAATATATGTAATCCGAAATTTGAAATACAAAACATGCAAATGTGTCGCATTTCAACAGGCTCGCATAGAGTTCAGTAAGTGTATTGAGAGGCGAAGGTGCTGGCAGTTGGATAATTATCGAACTCGAAACTGTTTAGAAATATGCTGGTCCCTTAGGAGTGCAACAACAAAAACAAACAAAGAAAGCAGCGAGGGTGTGAGGGACTTTGAGCAGGGTTCGAATACAAAGAAAAAATCTGTTTGAACTCACAGTTGCTTCCCTATAGGTAAGTGGGGTCTGTCGACACTATATTTAATATTTAGTATATATCTAATATTTAAAAATATTGCAACTATATGTAGTTTAATTTATTAAGAAACGAAGAGAGTTAATATAATTTGTAATTATTGCGACCGTCAATGCAGTCACAGCGTCTCTATTTATCCGGACACCACTGTAATAGATGCGTAAATATTCTCCAGCCTGTGAAACACTCAACACAGTCACTCGCAACTGGTGGCAAAGCACTTTCTTCACGCACTGTTCGCCTGCTGATATCAAGTTAGTTAAGCAAACAACAAATTTGTTGTTAAATGTTTTAAACAAATTATCGACGATCGACAACTTAAGTCGTGACTCCAAGCGCAAAATGTTAACAGCATCGCAGCAAACAGACAGAGCGCGTCATGCATGGATGATGGGCGGGTCCCCCAGCGCTGGAATCCAAATCGTGTGGGCGCTGGCGTTGGTGTGTGTGTGTATGTGTGTGTGTGATCTCGAAATAAACAAATATTGACGTTGTCTTTGTTGCCTGTAACAAGAGTCGAAATTTTTCCCAGACAATGCAACGATGCATTGAAAATCTGAGAGAAAGAAAAGCCTCTCGTGCTAAGAAATCTGTTCGCCTAGTCGCTTGTTACACTTCGTTACACATGGGCAACAATGAGGCTGCTGATGCTGCAGGTCAGCAAAGGTCAAGTGGCGCTGCGACGCGCTCTCCCATGTCGCATTTGGTAATGTCTCACAGCTGACTGAGATTTCTGGATGCCTGCTACAACCTGAGACCTTGGCTCCAAAATTTAATACTTATTCGTGACATTGGGGAAACTCCAAAGTCTCAAGATCATGCGTGCGATGATCTTTTTTAATTCACTTGTTGCTCTCTTCAATTTCTTTAAATGCCTATTTAGGAAAATTTCCTATTGTAATTTGGGCTAGAGCTGTTAAAACATCGATAGCCTGCCTCCATTAATAATGATGGATGTTGATAGGCTGAACGGAACGCTAATATTGATTTATTGCACGAAAATGAATTTAAAAAAAGTGAAAAATGAATTGACTAAGGCTGCTGTCGAATTAAAACGAAAAAGCTAATAATGCCAAAGTTACGCCAGTGGGGAGGATGGTTGAATAAACTGTTTTTAACGTTTACTTTCGTTGCTCTGCTATTTACATTAGAAGTTTAACAGTAACAGCTGAAGTGATTGTGTTTTACAGTTAGTTAACAGAGTCATGGCGAGATTTGTGTGTGAAAAACAAATCATTACATATTATTTCGAGCACCTCCCCGTGAAAACAGCATTTTGGACGGCCACTCGTAACAGTCAGACGTAGCCGTGATCGTCTAGTGGTTAGGACCCCACGTTGTGGCCGTGGTAACCCAGGTTCGAATCCTGGTCACGGCAATGCTGCAAAACGCATTGTCACGGAGTCTGACTAACTTTTTTATTTTTAAATAAAATATAATTATTTGTGAATTGGCAATTTAAATTTGATAACTATAGTTTTTTTTAATGTGTGCACAATAAATGCGATTCACGTAAACGGAACGAAAATGAACCCTAATGCTTTGTTGTGTTTGTTAGCGCCATCTGTGTTTGAATTTTAAATAATGTTCACTCACACATCTACGCATATGTATCATGGAGTGTAACATTAGCATTTGGAACAGCACGAAAACATGACCGGTGTAGCCGTGATCGTCTAGTGGTTAGGACCCCACGTTGTGGCCGTGGTAACCCAGGTTCGAATCCTGGTCACGGCAATGCTGCAATATGCATTGTCACGGAATCGGTTTATTTTTTATATAGTTTTTTGTTGAAAGAGCGAGCTTTCAAATACTGAAAGTGGTGTTTATGGTAATTAAGCTTAAAACAACGAAGAATTTAACGAAATTAGTTATTACTTTAATATGGTAATAACCAGTTATATTTTAAAGGCCTCCAGCTTTGGCCATAGTGTTGAATTGGCTCAATGGCGTTTTTTATTAACCGAACGTAGCCGTGATCGTCTAGTGGTTAGGACCCCACGTTGTGGCCGTGGTAACCCAGGTTCGAATCCTGGTCACGGCAATGCTGCGATATGCATTGTCACGGAGTTCGGCTTGTTTTTTTTGATGACGACGTTCATTATTATATATACATTTTTTTTCATATATATAATCTAAATTTAGAGTTTAAAAATGATCCCAGTTGGATATAAAAGTTGCCAATTTTGTATATGCATTATTTGTTGTATATTTAGAGTTTGATTATTTACAATTATCGCTTTTGTATAACAGTACATACATACGATATATTCAATATAAATAGCATTTGTTTTTTTATATAATTATTATAATTGAAACTAACTTCCGTTATTTAAACAGTGGCATAAAGCTTATTTTCGCAAATACTTATCGAATTGCATTCAATTAATTACGTGTGAATCCCAAACTCCTTACGGAATGTGTTTAAACATTAAAAGAATAAAACAGAACGTCAAAAAGGTGTACAAAATGTATACAAAACGTTCGAATGAAACTGAAAGTTTTTCATTTAAAAGGACACTAAATAAAATGTGACTGACAAGCAATTAGTAGGTTTCAGTTTTCTTTGTTTTCTTCTCTTCTCATTTGTATTACTGCTGGCCGTAGAGCAGCTCCGAGCCGGGCGGAATCTTGCTGGGGTCGACAGTTGCACTGAAATAGTTGGCTGTTGTTTGTTGCTGCGCCGGCGGCTGCTGATGTTGCTGTGGTTGTTGCTGCTGCTGCTGATCCTGTTGTTGCATAGTTGGATTGTAGGGATTCTGTACATATTCCTGATAGATATCAGCCGTGGGCTGCACAGGAGCTGACGCCTCATAGACTGGCGCAAAGCTGTGCACAATTGAAGCGGATGGCATCTTGCCCAACGATGGATATGCATTGCTGACCAACAGGTGGCTCAGTGGCACATCATTTGTAGCAGTTGCCTGCGGTTGCGTCGGATACTGCTGCTGATATTGCTGCTGCTGTTGGTATTGCTGGTAAAGCAATTGTTGCTGATGTTGCTGCTGCTGCAGGTCAACTGACTGTGGTGGCGGTGGCGGCGTTGCGGGCAGCTCAATGGCAAAACTATTGTTGCTGATGACGGTGGGCGGCGTTTCAGCTGCCGCTTGCCGCACGCTGTGTACAGGCGTCGTTGTGTACGTGTTGCTGGTGTGCACCACAGCTGCGGCAGCTGCTTCATTGACCAGATCGGGCAGTGCAGTGTTGTTGCTGTAGCTCTGCGCCTCGACAGGGGGTACAATAATGGGCTGCAATTGAATGAAGTGATTAGATTCTTGTGAATTTGGAAAATATACATTGAACTCACCTGAGCAAATATGAAACTGGGTGCCTGCTGCAGTGCCTCGGCCATGGGTGGCTGCAGGATTATGCTGCGTCGCGGCGATTCAACGGGCGACACCAGACTGGGTGTGGTGGCAACAACAGGAGCAGGTGCAGTTGCAGGTGCAGGTGCAGGAGCAGTTGCAGCTGCGGGCGGAGCAATAACTAGCGGCGCCGAAGCAGCAATGCTCAACTCGGTTGACTGTTGTGCGCTCTGGCTAGGTAATATTTCCACAGGAGGCACCAGTTGTTGTTGTTGCTGCTGCTGTTGCAGCTGCTGCTGAGCAGTGGCATTTGTCAAAGTCTGAGCACGCTTGCCTGCAAAACGTGCCGGTTAAAAAGAGAATTGACAATTAGTTTATAAAAACACATTGAACTGCAAAATATATAAATCAATTGAGGGGGAAATCGGGGCAAGTAACTCAAGGCATAACAACAACAACAATGACGAAGATGGGGACAACACAGATACAATTAAGATTTAATTTCATTGGATTTTAACTTCTTGGCCAGACTCTTGAACAACTTTAACTTGATACGCAAACGGGACCAGGGTTTTTTATGCCGCTTCACTTGATTCGGCGTAAAGTCGACGCTTTTCGACGTGCCCATGTGGTAGGTGGTCAACGCCAGTGGCAACGGCAATGGCAACGACATGGAATGGCCATATATGACTTTGGTTACATCCAGCGATATGGCTGGAGCGACCAAATCTGCAGGCGGCGTACACAGAATTAACCTAGAATTCGATTATAGCAAACTTCACGCACCTTCGTCATGAAACAGTTCCGTCTTGAGATTGGGCAAGAATTCGGCAATGCGCCGCCAGGTGAGCTCCCACAGTGCCTGCTGCAGTGTGCCGTCCTGATTGTGGAATACGCGCACCGAATGCATCACCAGCAACATGTTCTTCAGTATCTCCTGCATCTGCTCCGACAGCGTATCGGATCCAACTTTCATGAAGCGCTCAATGTAGCCCAAGATCTCCAGCCACAGCTCGTTAAATGTGGCGCCCAGTTCGATGAGCGTTGTCAGGTGCTGCAAAAACATTTTCGACATTATGGTAGCCGTGCGTATGCGCGACTCCTCCAGCAAAGAGGCATCCAGTTGCGCAGCGGACGGACTCTCCGGTAACAGTTCGTTCAGCAGCGGGAACAACACATGCTGGAAGCAGGAGGACCATTCGGCACCCGACAGTGTCTGCAGATCGTGTACCAACAAGGCACGTTGCTGCAGGCACGAGATTGCGTGGGTGCGCACCTCACGCCGTCGGTCCATTGCCAGCCGGGCAATACCCTGTAGCAGGGGACACCAGCCGGGTGTCCAGAGTGCCGCCGACTGTGGCACAGTGCATCCTTCCTCGGCCCACCAGCGAAAGATTTGCGCTGTGCGCGTATATAACGTGTACATCAAATCTAGCAGCTGAATGGAAAGTTGCTCATAGCGCTGAGCCAACTCCTCTTGCTCGGCGGCATTTGGTGTCTGATTGTCGCCCAAGTCTCCGGCCAGGGAAGCCAGATTACCTGTGGACGTAGACATGACAGCGCCCAACTCCTGTCGCTTCTTCACATTGCGTTTCTTGACCGCAGCATCGAACTTACGACGCTGGCGTATTCCACCATCGCGGCATGCTTCGACAAAGATGCGTATGCAACGCACACATGCCTCGAAATTATATGGCGTTATATGCGCCACACTGCGCACAATAAAGGCCAGCGAATCCCAGCACTTGAAGAGCGCAAAGGGAGCATGATCCAGCAGCTGACAGTTGTACACCAGACTGCTCACAGCGGGCGTGCCTGTGCTGGGTGGTGATTGCGGCCTGAAAAGAAGGCAAGATGAAATAGTTTCCACAGAGAGAGAGAGAGAGAGAGAGAGAAACAGCAAATGCAAACTCACCTGGAGGTGGCCGTGGTTATCTCGTTGTCCTTGCTCACAAGTATCCAGTTCTCGGCACTGGGACTAGAGGGTGCTGCAACCGCTGCGCTTCCCGCCTTGCTGAGCTCTGAGTCGGAGGTATATCCCCTCTCCGTGTGCACCGTATCCTCCTCCACATCCGACTGGGCATGACCATTGAGCGGCTGCGGTTGCTGCTGCAATTGCAATGCCTCGTCAAAGTTTGGCGGCACAGCGCCGGCACCAACGCATTCCAGTAAATTGAAGATAATCTGCCAATCCTGCTCGGAATGAATGTTCTGTGCCGACGTCTTGAGTAACTCATAGATGCCGATAGAGATTTGCTTAGAGATGCGCAGCAACAGCGGCGGCTTAAGGGACAACAGCAACTTGAGTGACTGCAGCACAACGGGACACAGCTCCTCATTGCGCATCAAATAGATCGCCAGCTTGAGCACGGCCACAATGCATCGATTGAGCAGATAATCGTATCCATTCTGTGCACTGCTATGCAGAAGTTGGAACATTTGATCGCGTACTGCAGGCCACAGTGGGATCATGCGATCTCGATTGTGCACGACAATCTTGACAAGGAATTCCATCCAGAAGACGGTAATGTCTTCAGCATATGCCTGTCCAGTTGATTTGTGTGCCTGCGGAGCCTTGATAAGAGATAGGACACACTTGAGCAGCTCCTGCAACGATTCGAGCTGCACAAACTTGGACTCCTGCAGCATTTGATCGAGCTGGCATTCCTTAATGCACTTGCGTCCGTGCTTAATAAACTCCTGCTCCTCGTAGGTGGGCTCACGCAGTCCCTCTGAGCTGATGAATGAATAGAGGCTGGAGAACAGACTAGACTCTTGCTTCTCGCGTGGCTTGTCCAAAATTAACTGTGCCTTGCCATTGACCTCGCAGAAGTCCTCGACCTCAATGAGAGTTTTGGGCAACAACTTCAGGCGGAATAGCTGCAGGAACATATCCAGTATATGCTTCCAGCTGTCACGCAGGCAGTCCCCGTAGCCGTGCACGAGTAGGAAGACCGTGCGCATCGCTGCCTGCGCTTTGGCATTCAATCCAAAGTTCACTGCCTGCAGAATCTCATTGTTCGCCGGCACCGGCTCATTCTGTTCCACGCTGCTCAACAACGTGGTAAACTTGCAGAGCGTCAAGATGAGCGCATCGAAGTCTGTATGCAGATTATAATGCGCCGATATAGCGGCCGATTTACTAAATCCAGCCAGCGTGCGCTGATAGCCCGTCTCCGTGCTCTTGTCGAACATAAAGCTGAGCGCACTCAACGAGGCGCCCCAGACGATGTTGAAGATCTGCACATCGTAGGCGGCATCGTGTACATAGTGGAAATGCCCATCGTGCGTGGCACCGCGGCGCAGCAGCATCTTCCACAGATAGTTCTCCCGTACGAGTCCTGTCTGCTCGGCGGGCATGACAATCTCCTCGTTTTTAATGGCATTAAAGACTTGTCCCAGCATTTCCTGGTCAAAGTCCTCGCCTCCGTTGAGGCCACGCAAGTTCTTTGTGAAGTCCTCCAGCGTCATGGGCACATTCAGACGTTTTGCGTTCGAATTATGCTGATCCATGTTCAACATGATAATGGCATAGGCCAAACGGAAGGCGGCATCTACATTAGCAAACGGTTCCTTGTTCTGATTGTGCCAATGATCCGAGAAGTGTTCCAGCACGAGGAATATCAAAGGTGCCTCGCCAGGCAGACGGAAAGTCTCCAGATATAAACGCAGTGCTTGATCCACCCGTAGTCCCGTAAAGTCAAATGAGTCCACAAAGTTAATGAGAATCTTCGAGTCGACATTCTTCTTTTTCGAAATATATTCGCCAATCATTTTCTTATCCAGGCCCGGATTCTCTCGCAGAAAGAGCGCAACCTGCATGGGATCAAGTTCAGCATTGAGAATGCCATGCTCCTGCAGGTATTGAATACCCTTATCGGGTCGCTGATTAAACCACTCGGTGCCCTTGGACAGCAGTCGTTTCTTCTCCTTAACATTGGCCAGTTGCTCGGTTGTAATTTCACTTCCTCCTCCCGTGCTTCCCTTCGACTGCAGGCGCAAACGTTGCGAGCTGTTGTTGATAAAGTTCGCAATGTTCTCCACCGGTTCCTCACCGTTATCAATGACAATTCCCTCCAATCCGCTATTGTGACGCGAATGTCGGCTACCTCCCACATTGGCGGCAGGTGCATGGGCCAGAGCATTACTGTTGTTCTTGGCAGCGGCACAATTCCGTTCGATGCAATCAATGACGCTGATCAGCGTGTCCATGGCGATGATGTGTGTACTGTAGACGGCATTCGTGGCTGACAGCGTGTACTTGCTGAGCAGATTGGTGAGGCTCTCGAACATATCCGTGCAATACAAATCGCAATCGTAGTTGATATACAACTCCGTGACAAAACCGGGAATGCGCCACAGCTGCAGCAGATTGTCCAACGCTAGCTCACGCATCTCGTACGGAGTCTTTGGATTATCACTCGCTATAATTTCACTTAGTTTCCTGAGGTAACCCTCGAGCTGGAACTTCAGATGGCCACGCAACGATTCGAATAGCAGAAAACAAAGCTGCAAATCGGCTGCAAAGATGCTCAGGCGCTCTGAAGTCAAGAGCTGTAAGAGAGAAGCAAATTATTACTAGTTATATCCAAAAGAAAAGAACTACAAACAAACAATATATTATTTTGCGACAATTACCGATATTAAATTCCTGCTTAGATCATCTTTGACCATCTCGAGCAGTGTGTCGTATTTACCAATGTTATCGGCGGCCACTTCAAAGGCGACCGTCAACAAACTCAGCCCTGTGTGTATCATGCTGTCCGAGTTCTGTTTGTCCAGCGGATTGCACAGTATGATGAGGAACCTGAAGAGTTCCTGTATAAAAGGTAGTCCATATGGCGTAAGAGATGCCGACAAGGAGTCTGCATCCTGCAGCGACGATTGTTGGGTAAAACGAACGCCAACAGAGTTGATGTATTCGCTGCTGCTTGATTCGGTTAGTGTGGCGACGGTGCCTGTCTGTGCTGACTCCTCGTCTGCTGCATTGGCAGCATTTGCCTCTGAGTCGCTTGTGGCCTCCACTTGAATGGCGGGCACATCAACAGGAGCATCTGCAGTCACGTTGTTTACGCTTGATGTTGTTCCCGTTGCCACCGCCGTTGTTGTTGGCGTTTGTGTTATCTTTCCCTGCATATCGAGTATATTGCCAGCTGGAGATGCTGGCGTCGTTGCCAAGATTGGTGCCTTTAAATGCGACGGTGCAGCTAAAGTGGTTTGTGGTGTCTGTGGTTGTTCGTCACCTGAAGCTGACTTGGCAGCAAGACTAGGACCTGTGGGCTGTGACTTGCGTTTCTGTTTCTCTGGTAGAGCACCAGCAGCTTCGCTAATGGTGAAGCGCTTTTGCATTACAGTATCATTATGATCCTCCTTAAACTGGGGCAGTCGCATGAAGAAGAGCAGCACCATGTCCTTGAGTGATTGCTCAGCGGAACGACGAAGAAGCTCGCTGAGGCGCGGCTCAAAGCAGATCTTGAAACAGCTGAGCATGACCTCGCACATGGACTCATTGCTGACGGCAGCGCCCTCCGGACTACGGATCAATGTGTGCAGCACCTCAATAACACGCATGAATGTCACACTGTCCGAAGATTGATCAGTGCCCATGAAACGAGCATGCGTAACAGCGTCGGCTATCAGCTGCACAATCACAGCCAGATTTGGAGTAGTTGGATCTAACATTAGAAAGGAATGATTATTAATATGTATACTCCTCATGTATGTACACACCAAATGAATGGCTTACCAATCAGGCCATATGACAAGAATTTATTGACCGAAGCCAGGGCTAGACTAGTTAACGGACCGGTGGTTTCAGCCGTCCGTATTACCTCCAGAAAAGGAGCCAGGAAAACATTTGGTTCGATCTGTCGCAGATCCTCAATACGATTGAGAACCTGCTTCAGATCGATGAACAGTTTTAATAACGCATCCTTCTCATCATCCTGCAAAAATTAGCAAATGTCTTTTGTGTTGTTGTTGTTGGTTTGCAAAGATTAGAGCATTCGCTTACCACGTAGGCTGTTGCATTCCAGCGAGTACCACGTCGCATGGCCGTCATGAGGGTGGCCATTTCCCCACGAACCACATAAATACCGTTGCCTGGTAGTGACATGTTGTCCAGGCTGTTGTGCTACGTTCGTTTAATTGCACCTAATTGGCTTCCACCTTTCAGAATTTGTTGAAAACCCTCTGCTGCTGCTTCTCTGCTTCCGTTCTTTTTCGCTTCTCACATATGTGTGTATAACTGGCACTTGGACACAGTATTCGGACGCACACACACACTTGCACTCGCACGCATTCACGCACTATTTGTGTACGAAATAGTGCGATTAAATAAACATTTTATTAACACAAAATTTGTCAATAATTTGTTTTTGACTACGTTTTTTGGTGACGTTTACGACGTGTATGTTCTGATTTTGTTCATTTGGGAGCAACCCTGGTCCACGAAAATTCACCGATGAATCGATAATTCAAAAGAATCGGTAAAGAAAAGAACGTAAAATATAATCAGAATGTCTGTATTTATGAATCATTTAATGTAGAATACTATGACTGAAAATGCTTTATAGGAATATTACTTTATGTCTGTCATTTTGTTATTTTGATAATTTTTATTTTATTTTTCTTTTTTAGATGTTTGTGTACCAATCAGCTGATATCGATTGTATTTCCGATAGTTATCTGTATCTTTCAAAATTATCAGCTGTTTAATTAATTAACTTTAAATTGTGTTTTGCATTCTATTAAGACTACATCTGTTATCAATCGAATAACGAAAAGTTCAATTTCTTTCTTCAAACAAACAAGACAACCTTTCATGTTCTCCATAAGACAAATTGCTTTTTCTTTAATTTGTTGTTCTCTCAGTTCTGCAACTTCAACGATAGATGGCAGCATCTGCAAGCAGAAATCAATCGAAAATCTTTGCCGCTATCTATGCAATTTTAAACTTCCCCCAATAAATATCGCGTTATTATTTATTTAACAAACTACATTTGTTTTGTGATTTTTATTTTTAATTGCTCATGTCGCTTATGGTCTATTCAATTAGTCTATAATACTAGTTAATTTGTTTCCAAAATCCGCCACAATGACAATGCAACCACTTGTTGCACCATGCCTTGAGTGCCGAAGTTTTGGCCACTTTATTGGCGCTGTTGACAAAGCCACAGCGTGCACAACGCCTTATGGTGCTGGGTTTGGCACCCAGCTGCAAATTACTGACTCCATCCTTGACACTATTTGAAAATACCACTTGTTCCATTTCGATGTCTTGAAGTCCCGCCGGTTCCACAAGCGAAGTAAAGGTTAATTGTCCCGACTTAACGGCCGCATACCCCTGAGCGCTGAGCAACGTTGTCGGATTATATTTCGAGGGTTGTGGAATAAGCAACTGTTTGGATAGTAAACTGCATTCGTCGAACAGAAATTCATCCGGCTCTGTTGTGTTCTGTGCCAGGCGCGTCAGTAGCCGGAACAATATGACCAGCACATCGATGTTGTCCATAGTTTTTGTGTAAACGGGCAGACATTGTGGATTGAGTAGCCCCCAGATGCGAATCATGACCAGCAGTTCACGTAAACTGCCAATGGCAACAATATCTCGACTAATATCGTAGCTCGGACGCTTTCCAGATAGTTTGCTCTTGATCATCTCCTCGGGCAGGCGGTTGAGCATGTTTAGGGCCAGATCAGTGACCCACTGGATGAGTTGTTGCAGGCTCTGCAACATCATGGGCTCAACTGTGAAGTCCTTTGGATCTAGATTAACCATAACTGTGTCCACATCTGGCACCGATTCAGCCAGCTTCATGGCTAAGTTATCAGCAGGCCCCTTGTCCTGACATCCCAAATCTGAGGGACGTAACAGGCTCTTGAATGTGCTTGATATTGCGTGCAATATAATGAGATTATCGAACTCTTGCTGCTGTGCCCGGCACAGATTGCTCTTAAGTGCCAAAAAGTTGGCATAGTAAAATTGCCGCACATACGAAGGTTGCCGTGTGAAATTGTCCGTAAGCTTCTCCACAAGAGCCTCTAAGTTTCCCAAATTGAGAAGGAGTACGTCGCTGGCATCCACGCCTGTAACAATACAATACTCTAGTAGGAGCAACAACAACTGGAGCTGCATTGCGCCCGAAGTTTGCTTCAACATGGGCGTTTGCATGGCATACAACTGAGCATGGCTATCGAAGATGAGCAGCATTTGGCTGGTGGGCGTAAGATCACCACAAACGAAGCGAGCATCTACATCTCTGTCGAATTGTGTTTGATTCAATTGCTTTAATGTGCCCGGCTCCAAGACTTGAACGCAATTATCCTGTAAAATTGCATACAGTTGCTCGCAGTCTGCAGTAATGAGGCGCGTAGTGCAAAGTTGGGCGACTTGTGCATTCAATTGCAACTTCGCCACCTGCTCCCAACACTCGCTGGCCATTAAATCAACAGGTTTGTTATTCCCTTGTGCTGATCCCGCGGAGGAGCCCTGTTGCAGCAGTGCATGAACATTCTGATGCCGTCGCGTAAGTGTCCATTGCTCAATGAGGCTGCCTGTGTCGGCGCATCCTCCAAATACTACATAAATGACATCCTCGTTGCCCACACGCGTCCACAACAGCTGTTTGACACGTCTGTTCTCCTGTGAGGCTGGTGTAGCATTCAGAAAGATGCTCGCCAGACTCTCGGACTTAATGTTGATGCGCTCGCCTTCCAGTTGTAGCGAGACCTGACAAAGAAAGCCATTCATGTCATAATGATAATATGCTTGTGAGTTATCAGTGCTTACCTTGAAACAGTGCACCAGCTGCTGCTGCTGCTGCCAGCCAATACTGTAGGCTATGTTGAGAGCGCCGCTTGCACTGGCCACAATACTGCAATGCTCAATGTAGCTGCGTGAGATTCCAATGCTGTGCGTGGACGGCGTTAGCTCGATTTTTTCGCCGTTGCTGTTGCCTCCGTTGATCAGCGGATCGGTTATGCTAGCGCTACCTGTGCCACCACCACTGTTGCTGCAATTAGACGGCATTCTGTGTAGCTGGGGTAGGGTAAAGGCTGCCAGAAGCCCTGACGAAGTCAGCAGTATGCAGCCTTCTGACGCAACACCTCCGAAGCCGGTTAACGTGGGACGCTGTTCCAGACGTTCAAACTTCTCTGCATAGTATGTATGATCCTTTTTCTGTGTATTGAATATGACTCCTTTGCCATTGTGAAAGAATTTCGCATGTATGATATCCTCGCTGGGTATGTTGGCATGATACTGTAGCTGCCAAACGTTGAGGGAATGCTCTTTAGGCTGCCAGATCTCCACACGGCCCCCGATATAGCCCAGAAGAAGTTGCTCACCACTGGCATTCCACTCCAGGACATTTATTAGCGATTTGGACGTGCAAACCTTGTAGTACTGCCAGGGCGTCACAATGTCGCAGACGTAGACATGACTCGAAAGACTCTGCAGGGAGCTGAATGCTATAATATTTCGCGAAGACACAGAACACAGGACGACCTTGTGGGGGAAAACACTATCTTTGGAATTTCCAAATTCGCGCCGGCTTTCCACTTTATACAAAATTGTCATTTTGTTATTATATTTTTCTTTTCACCATAAACAACAAGCGGTGCAATACTAGTGATGTGTGAAGCCAACTTCATCAACGCATCGACTACTTCTGTGTGAATGGTATTAAAGAAAATGGAGTTACCTACACAAACATTCAATATGCCGCATCAGCTGTTAAGTACAGAGTTGCCAAACTGTTTGCATTTATCAATAACACACAATCGATATGGCAACGCTGAAAACATATGGTATCGACATATACATCGATATATTGAAGCTTTGTGTACGAATATTGTGAAATGCAAACAGAGAGACAAAGCTTTTGACCATTTCATATTGGCTGAAATCAATGTTTGCTTGTATTTAAACGCAATCCATCGACATGTGAGCTTAGTTACACTTTGTATTTCAATTGGCAATACAGTAAAATCCGGAGATCCTTAACCATGACAGAAGCAGGTAAATAAAACAATGACTCACTTCACAACGCAAAACAAATAACCTACGCCTATTTTTAAAGCCAAAGCAGAATACAACTTTGAGGAAGAATTCGATGATTATTTGCATAAAATATTCTACGTCAAGCCTGATGTTACCGAAAATACTAAATGTGATGTCTCCATGATTGAGTACTTTGGTGTGTTCAGCCTGACTGACCTGCGAGCTCCCGATCGTAAGTTGTGGTACGTCTATTACTGCAAGAAGCCCGAAATTGATGAGACCGTGGATCGGATCTTCCAAAAGTATGGCAAAAAGAATGTGTGTGAAATATTCCGTAAACCTGTCTTCAGTGGCGTCTCACTGCGCTCCAGAGTCAAGAAACACTTCTCCGAGCTGAAATGGTATGTTAAAGGCAATCTACTGGAGGCTCCACCAAAAAGTCATTACAACGAAGAGCGTATGATGAAAGTAATAACGGATTTGTTCCACGATGAGCAGAAAATGCTTTATAACTATATTGGTATGAGACATAATGCATTCAATCAATACAAGTAGTAAAATAATACGTCTAAGCAAGTTCTGTGATTAAGTATTAAGATATGTACAAATTTATCTTTAAGTACATAAAATATGCAATACAACACCACGCCTTATATCATAGCTGATATGTATATTTATTTAGAGTTGGGCACTACAATGAACTGGGAGTAACCAAATTTAGAGAATTAATACAATAATGTGAGTGGATTTTAATATGTTTGTCAGTGAAAGCAAAAGCTTTTGCAAAAAATACGCTAAGCTTTTGGTAAAGATGTTAAATTTCGTTACCATACAAGAACATTAAAGCTGAAAGCTTTAGAGAGAACCATAAAAAACTGATCTGATTAAATGTATTTACAATTATTATGACAGTTTATTGATTGGCGAAAAAAAGTCGAGAGCTCTATACAGTTAATTTGTTCTCCATTTGCGTTTTCATGTCCTCCATCACGGTGTCGTAGAGTACTTCCTTGGCATTTAGACCCCACATAAAGTCCAGATGATTCCACAACTTCTCAGGCATTCTATATGAACGTTTGAGTGCCTTAGGATTCAGTTCACTGCGAAGTTTATCCACATCAACTACATTAGCGAAATAATCGTTATCGCTATAGTACAGATATATCGGTACTTCGATATCCCTGATATTGTAATCTGTGGGAGTTTTGCTGCCATATATTTTTTTGTTATCAGAATCTCCATAATCAAACTGACGGAAATCGCCAGAATTGTACTCCTGAAGATAATGGAACAGTTGATTAGTTGAGGCACCAGCAGGAGATGTTGCCAAAATATCAGGAATCATTGTTCTGTTCAAATAGGGTGAATTCCAACCTCCTATGAGAAAGATTGCTCTGCCGCAGACCAAATGATTGATTGTCTCGCTTCTACACATTAAATATCCCAAGAGGCCCATGAAAATATTGAGCGAAAATTCCTTGTCGTTGAATCGACGACTAAAGAAGGTGCTATGCCCGTATAAAGGAGCTGCTAACTTTCCCAACGGACTTTTCATGTTCGTCATCCAGGCAACTGGAGCCAGCATATGCGCCGAACTAATGACATTTTGGTATTTCGTTGTCATGGAGTTAAGGACAAAGAAGGCCGTGGTGCCCTGCGAGTGTCCAATGTACTGCATTGTTTCCTTGCCCGTATTGTCCAGAACATAATCGAACATAGCTGGCAAGTCAAAGACACCTATTTCATGCCATCCAAAGCCCCAAAACGGCCGAAACCGTGGATTTCTCGATTGATGTTTCCTGCTGTAGGTATTTCCTCGTGCGTTTCCCATCCATACATCGTAGCCAGCATCTGACAATACGAAGGCTAAACCATTCTCCGGCCCACTTAGAACCCAATGAGCCGAGGAAGAGAACAAGCCGTGCATGACGAAAACAACCGGACGGGGACCTGTGTTGCCTGTTTTCTTGGAGTAAGGGATTCTATGCATGGTTAGAAGATATCCATCGGAAGTTCGTACTTCATGCTGTTGAATAGGATAACCGTAGCCGCTGACAATTGACACCTAAGACAGGAATTGAGAAAAGGATACTTTATAAAGTATTCTCAGGATAACAAGAATAATTACTGTTGTGATAGGGTCCGATAATGCAGAGGTCAGAGATTTTAAGCAGAGCAAGGCCCCTAGGAATTGAAAGATCTTCATCTTAGGTAAACTGCGAACTGTGAACCACTTAGGTTTCGTATGCCTATATATAGTTGCCTCAATCTAAATTATCGACGCAATAAATGCGGGCCAGTGTAATTAAAACTGGGAAAAACCTAATAATTTGGTTTTCTTTAGAATTTGCAATTTGAAGATTGATTTTGTATTGATTTGCAATTATAATAGGAATCCCATAAATCTATAAATAATGAAAAAAAAGTGAGGTATTTTTGATGGTCGAATTTGGCATTATAAGAAATAAATGATGAACGTTTGGGAAGTTTTCAAATCATGTAAAACGATATGAACTGTTGATTTTGAATTCTACCAGTTGATTAGCCCATCGAAAACGACGATAGGTTTTGGAAGCAATGTAAAATATATCGTAAGATATCGATGTCTGCACAGTTGCATCTCTAATTTGTTTCTGCGTGCTTTACTCTTTGGCAGGCATTCGAAGCAAAATAAAATAAGTGGGTAAAATTAAGGTTTCTTGTTGTTGTACACAACAAAATGGTGAGTTAAATAAAAATTGCAATGAAAGGAAGCGAACTTAAGGAGTGCCTAACAAAATACATTTTATTGTTTGCTGCACATACAATGCTATGTATACCCTGTGTGCATGCATGCATGTAGTCCACCGGCTTCTCCAGAACGAGCGCAAAGGATTATTTTCATTTACATCGCCTTAACAAGAACAAGCACAAATGTAGTCACAGGTATGCATAATGTTTTGTGATTTTGTGACAAGAGTAATTTGAACCATGGAAGAAATGTTTGTTGCTTGGCAGTTCTGCTTCTTCCACCTCTTCTTCGGCATCGTCCTCCGACAGTTCTCGTTCCCGTCAGCGCGGTCGGTGAGTATCGAAAGTCGAAGCGAGTATCGAGTAGCGCTTAACAGGCATCTTAGTAGGCCGAAAATTGTACTGTTTTCCGAACTTCTGTCATCTGGCACATCTCATTTGGATTGACTTTCTCAACCGGGCAGGTTCCTTTCCTTTCTCCTGTGATTTATCAATATTCTGTTTGCCAAAAATGTAAGAAAAAGTTAACGAAAACATTGTGCTTTTCAGAGCCGAAAAGGACACAAAACTAAAAATGAAGAAGGAACAAAATTATTTTCCAAGCTTAAACATTCAATGAATTCAAAACACATTTCAATGCAGTTCAATTCAATTCCTTTTTATTGAGTGTCAAAAAACCCGAACCACACTTTTTCTACCAATCAAGACGCAAATGCAGCAAACCCAACTGAAAATCTAACCTATTCCCATTCAAGGTCGGACGTAGAGATCTATGGAAGCCGCTACAACAACTACAAGTCCAAATCGAATCCAGGCCGACGTTCGCGTTCCATATCCGAATCGCCGCCAACTCGTCACTACTCGGGACGTAATTCACGTGATCGTCAGCGCATGCGTCAGTCACGCGTAAGTTCCTCTAAATATCAACAGTGTTTATTACTTATTCGAACTCTTCTCTCCTCCAGGATCATCCGCAGGCAAGTCGCTGCATTGGAGTTTTCGGCCTGAACACCAACACCACCCAGCAGAAAGTGCGCGAGTTGTTTAATAAGTTCGGGCCTATTGAACGCATTCAAATGGTCATTGACGCCCACGTAAGTGAAGATCCAATTGACCGCCAATGGCATATCTTAATGCAACTAGATGTTCAGTTTCAATCCAGTTGCTTGACTGTCGTTTGGCTATAGCATATTGAAATGCAGCAATATTGAGTGCTTGTTAAGAGAGTTACTAGCACTGCACTAAAGGCTTGCTGCAACATTCGAGAAAGCAAACTGTGTGCATCCAGTTATCAATGTACATAACTTTAATTGCAGACTCGTCGCTCGCGTGGTTTTTGCTTTATTTACTTCGAGGAGATCGGCGATGCACGTGTCGCCAAAGATGCTTGCACTGGCATGGAGGTAGATGGACGTCGCATACGCGTCGATTATTCCATAACTCAGCGCGCACATACGCCCACACCTGGTGTGTATATGGGTAGGGCGACCCGGTTGGTATTTTATTTGGTCTATAAGTGTTCAATAATATAAGCTACTCAAACGATTCATGCAGCGCCTCGGGAAGAGCACAGTCGCGTGAACGAGATTATGGTAGTCGGGAAGGTTCACGTTCGCGTCGACGTCAGCGCGAGCCGACATCATCATTATCACCATACGATCGTCGCAAGTATCGTAGTCGCCATCGCTATGATCGTAGTCGCAGTTATTCCCGTTCGCGTTCACCACGTAAGCGTAAGTAAGCCAGATCAATTCGTGAGACATTTTGAACCTCTCATCAAGCCACTTCTTTCACAGCAAACCGCATTCAGTCGCATTATAAGGGTCATACCTACTAGATATGTTTGTGGAGGCCAAGTACAAACCCAGCACAAGGGTACAGACTGAACTGAATGAATGAATTGATACGATTTTAGACACCTTGGCCTAATTATGTACAGCATTTGACAGCGCCAATCTCATCATTTAAAAAGTTTCATCACATTAACCCATTACAATTAGTTGATACTTGGCCAATCTCGTTTATGTTGCACCTTTGTACGTTGTGTAGACTGTAATTTAACCACCATGAAAGCATCTTTGTGTAGATTACGCGTGCCATCCTCCCTGTGTGGCATGTAATACACTTTGTGATATGTATTTTAAAAAGCAACAGCGTAATCAATTACAATAAACTAACGAAACTAACCCAGTTGTACGTTTTAGTATAAACTAAACTAAACTAAACTTATCATCTTTGAGTCCATAACGTGCAATATGAATAATATGAATGATTCTATGATATGCTGTGATGGGTTGGCACAGCATTAGCAACTTTATCAAATGAAGTGTAAATACGCATCTCTGACTATGTACATAGACGATTAAATGTTAATATATGAATAAAATTACACTTGAGGCAAACATGAAACTGTTGAGTAGCTTACTTGGTTATTTCTTTAATATATAAAACTATTCAGCTTATTAGATTGACATTAATAACGTTGGAGTGGAGTGTTCAATTTGGATTAGGTGCTGTCGCAGCTGGTGAGGATGTTGCTGCGGCTGCCGCTGATGTCGTTGCAGACCCCGTAGCCTGAGCGGCTCGTGATGCCTTGTATGCCATCTCTAGACTTTGTTGTATTACTTGCATATCTCCCTCGATGCTGCGTGCCCAGTTCTCGACATCACCCAGTTCCTTGAGAGCACTACTAAAGTTGTCAATTAACTGGAGCCATTGATGTGTCTGCTTGGCAAAGTTTGTGGCGCCGACATGCAGCTGCTTAGCTTCCGCATCCAAACGCTTTTGGTTTAAATACGCTTGTGCCACACTAATGATGAGAATGGAAAATGTATGTTAGCGTGTACATACATACATATGTTTGTTTATAAAGTCTTGCTCTAAATCTTCGCCTTACCCCACGTTCAGATGATCAACAAGAGATTGCGTTAGTTCGTTGGAAGTTTCAATGGCTTCCTTACGTCGGACTTCTTGCTCCTGTTTCCGCTTAGACTGCTTAGCATGGTGGTCCTTAACCATGGAAGTCAACATAGTCTTTTTTTGTTTTCAATTTGATAAACAAGTACGAACAATTAACATGAACCAGCTGATAGTTAGAGATGAGGCTTGCAACCACAATACTAATCGAAAGGCTATCGAAATCAACATTTTAATGCAGCTATCGCATAATCTATCGATATGTATCGTATATTGTATGTTCACGATATTGAGTACCAGAGTCCATTTACGATATTAACAATTTTTATTTTGAAAAAAGTTATGGTTTAATATCTTAATATCTAATATAATTAACATATTTTTGTTAACAATTCAAAGGCGCCAGTTCCATTGCGTACAGGAAGACCCACCATCAGACGACTTGACGGTGAATTCAACTCATCCGGACGTCCAAAGCCGGCAGCATTTCGCAAAAATTGCAAGCTAGATTCAAATGACATTTGCTGCAGCGGCGATGATGAATGCTCCATTCCTTTGCGTGAAAGCGGTTGGAAGGTGCCATCGAACGTCATATAGTCGGCAATCAGCGATAAGTGACGGCGATCCACAGTGATACCGTAAACCTTGAACACGTTGCTCACTTCCTTTACAATTACCTGAGTGGCAGCCTCAATGCCGTAGGTGCGTGCTATGGCGTGTATATCGTTGGAATACAATCGATTTAGATCCAGGATTTTGTTGTGCTGGAACATTTCACCAATGTTAATGCCGTCGGTTTTCAGCAGCTGCTCGTCATCATTTCCCTTGTAGATGATGGCACGCTTTATATGCGACACCTGGTGCACAACACTCTTTGTGGCCAGTTCGCGAATGATCGATGTCAGATCGGGTTTCTGGTACCGCACGCTAAGAGTTAGCTTCACCCTGCACCAAAGATGGTTCTCCTTGTCATAGGTGTAATCTTTCACCATTTGGTTGCTGAGCAGCTTCTCCACAGCCTTGTCATCAACTTCGGCATTCTCATCATTTGCCTGTTCATTGTCGTCTCCGTCTTCTTCTTCGTTCTCCTCCTCGTCATCTATAAAAAGTATTTTACAATATATATCTTTAAATATAATCTTACAATCAAATATTTACCATTGGCATCATTGAGTTCCTCGACATCATCTGGATCATCGTAATCCTTTTCATCGGTTTTACGTTGCTTCAGTTTAATGCCAGTTGCATCATCATCACCCTGTGAAGAAAGATTTAACAGTATGTAGGATCTATATTAGAATTGAGCTGTCGTTAACTTACGCCATCATCAGACGAATCGTCATCATCTTGTGCTTTTGGTGCGTTCACATTGTCGGCTGCGTCTAGCTCTTGATCGTTGTCCTCATCCTGTTTGTTTCCAGCCTCCTTTTTCTCATCAACCACAATGCTGTAAGACAGGAATATTAAGATTTATAATTATAATATATATATTCCAAGACTACGTACATTTTAGATGTCTTCTTTGCATTGGAAACCTTGAGAATTGCGCGTATAAGTTGCTTGAAGTACGTCTGATGCATGTACTTAATAATGCGCTTGGGTCGCACACTGTAATCATCCTTGTATACCTCTCGCGGCAGGAACTTGAAGTACAAGTCATAGATATAGGCACGTTCTGGTTCCAGTGCCAAGCTGGTGCTGACGTTGACGGCTGCATTAATTGGGAAGATAAACATATTAAGTATATTAAGTGCGATTCAAATTGCGAGGTAACTTACATTCCAACAAATTGGCCAGAGTGACACAATTAAGGGATATGCGTAATTTCTCTGCACTATGCTGCTGCCCCGGCTTAATGGGTATGTCCATCGAAGGCGTCTTAATGTTAGATGAGGCCAGCATAAGTATCTCACGCAAACGTGGTATACCCAGGGTGACGTTCATCTCACCACGACCAGCAAAATGGAAGGTATTCAGTGTCATCTGCGTGGATGGTTCGCCGATTGACTGGGCTGCAATGAGACCCACCGGTTCACCAGGCGATGCCAGTGCCTTGATGCTCTTCATGTGCATAATGTCGGCAATAACGTGCTTGTGCTTGGGATTTTTACGTGCATAATCCTGGATTATTTGAGCAGTGCGCTCAGAAACGGAACCGTAGTAAATGTCTTGCTTGTATACTGCTGTTGTCGGATCGGGGCAGCGGGCATACTTCGTAAGGTATAATTCCTTGTCCTCTTTATCGACTTTCTTCCACAGCTTCAGTAGTTTCTCGTCAAAGCGGCGACGTCCTGTTTTGGTTACAATTTCGTTAGGTCTATCAACTTCCACCTCATTGCGCAGTTCATCCGAGAAGTGTGTGAAAGCAGCTCGCACCTTTGCCGGACGTTTCTTTTGCCAACTACGTATCAGTTTCTCGTGGCGTTGCACCTTGGCAAGGTTTTCCTCGTCCTTCATCAAATGCAACTGGCTTTGACGCAAGATTGCCTTCTCATTTTGTGCAAGAAATTCGGCACAGAATTTCTCATTAAAGAATTTCGATTTGAGTATATCGAGACCATCCTCTCCATAAAGAAATTGCACGACGCTGTTGTCACTGTCGCGCACTGTCAAGTCATAGTGTACACTTAATCCTTCTAAATGCTTTATCAAGCATCGCTGCAGATATCCGGAACGAGATGTTTTCACAGCAGTATCGATAAGACCCTGTCAAAGTGGAGGTGATTAAAGTGATTATCAGTTTGAAAGGTGCTAAGAGACTTCACACTTACTTCACGACCTGCCATACAATGGAAGAAAAAGTCCTGGGGCTGTATGCCTGTCATGAATCGTCCATCAATAAAGCCTCCAGACTTGGGAGATGTCTCGAACGAGGGGAAACTAGGTAGGGATTTGCCAGATATCATCAACGGAGGTCGCTTGCCTTCCAACTCAATTTGTCCCAGCAGACAAGAGATTTGCATAGTGTTGACCATGGAGCCCTTTGCACCAGACAAAACCATTAGTTGCAGATTATTAGATGGGAATTGGGTGATCAGACCGCCGGGAAGACAAGTTCTGAAAAGAATCGTATAATAATTAGTTTGTTAATATTTGAAAAAAGATTCATTATGAACATACTTATTTATGTCGTTTGTATAGCCGTCCAGCAATGATTTGTATTTGCGATCAAGCAGAACCCGGAACTTTGAGTCCTTTATATAGGCTGCTTCCATTTTTTCGGCCAACTCATCGTGCGGCGGCACATCTTCCAGTTCAAGAGCGGCCGCAACGGCGCTGTTGCCCACATCACGACATTCGCGTATGATGTTGCGACGCTTGCGATCCGCTTCGCCACAAACCAAAATATCTTTGACACCCAAGGTAAAGCCCTCCAGTTGCAGGAAGAAGGTGAACACCTTTGTAAAGGCCGTCAAGAGGCGAGTGGACACGTCGCCTCCGTACAACTCGTACATGCAATGGATGAGACCGAACGTCGTGGCGCCATATTGTTGCTTATCGAGCACGCCCACAAGCAGCTCGCCCTTGCGGATCTGCACTTGACTCTCACTGAGCTCCTGCTCGCGTGGTGTGGAGCCACACAGCGGTGTACGTGGTCTAGTCACGTTCCAGTTCTGCAAAGAATTTCGCAAAATTAGAGACATTTCTAATGTGATTTATGATTAACTTACCTTGCCACCAATTTTGGCAAAGGAATCCAGGTTTATGCGTTCATAACCCTCAGGGATTAGATTGATAATTATTGTGGATAGCACTTGCTTGCCCGACCACAATGTGACGGGTTTAATTATGGTAGGAGGCAGCAGCTTGACATTGCCCTTGAGATGAGATAGACCCTGAAAGACCAGTTGCTGATAGTCCTCGCGATTGAAGAAGCGACCCCGTATGGAGAGCTTCACACCCGAAATGACCTGATCCTGTATAAGGCCACCCAGTGGAGTACCATCTTTCGGCACAAGATAATTGCTGGCCACATTCACCAGGTTGTAGGCCTCGGCACGGGCCACCTCGCTCTGCGGGTAATGTGCATTCATTTCATCACCATCAAAATCGGCATTGTATGCCTTGCAGTTGGAGTAGTGTAACCGGAAGGTTTTCTCACCGTGCAAGATGCGAGCTTTGTGCGCCATTATGGAGGGCTTGTGCAGTGAGGGTTGACGATTGAGCAGCAGGACATCGCCGTTGAGCACATGACGATGCACAATCTTGACACCATCTTTAGGATTGTTCAGCAACAGCTTGGCCATGCTGGCTCGCTTGGCCGCATTGTCGGCGGGTATGTAGGTAGTCAATCCCTTGCTGTCCTGGATGTAGTTGGCGCCCGGATGCACATCAGGTCCGTTCATCACCATCTTACGCAACTCAATGACATTCCATTCGGTCACAGGCACCGGATAGGATAGCTTACGTGCAAATATATCGGGTATGCCAATCTCGTCCACATCGATGTTGGGATCCGGTGTTATGACTGTACGCGCTGCATAATTCACACGTTTGCCCATCATGTGCTTGCGTATGAGACCATCTTTCTTCTCGAGCACTTGCTTCAATCCTTCGGCAGACTTTATGTCACGCGACATGTTCACGTCGAGTAGGACATCAACTGAACTTTGCAGCTGAAGCCAGGCATTGTAGAGCTTCTCGTGGTTATCGGCGCCACGCAAGTTCATATAGACGGCTTTTGCCTCTTCACTGAGCTTTTCCTGCTGACCCTTCATGCACTTGAGCACCACATTCAGGACGTTATTGTTCTCTATGATGTTTATGTAAATATCTGTCTGAGGGTTGCCTTTCATCATGTCGTTGATGACGTTCATTGGCCGCGCTCGTGGAGGAGTCACAGGTATTGCGTCCATAAAGAATATATCCACTGGCGAAAAGTCACTGCTGCCCAAGCTTAGCACAGGCACCAACAATTTCAGTAGCTGGGGATAATTCTCGTATATCTTGCGCAAATAACCACGGCACTCGTCTGCGAAGATAACCTTGTTTTGTCCACTGTTTTCGGGCACATCTCCCAGGCTGAAAAGAGGTACAGAAGTATAAAAGAGAAAGAATATAAGAATAAGTAGCGACTTACCGTTCCTTCATGTCGGCGATGGTCACATAGTAAACAAGGCGACGATGCAAGTAGCGGACAAAGCGCATAGATTTGTTGCAGTGGCGACACTTTTTGCTGCTGGCGCGTTGCAGTGCCGCATGTGTGATAGCTGTACGTAAAGAACAGCTCGTTTTCGTTACATTGCTGAAGTTGCTCACATTCTTGGCTAGCAGCTCATTGACTGCAGCGATGCGTGGATGCACAGCATCACCATTGTCCAATTTAACCATCTCGTCCGCGTTTTGGCAAACAATCTCAGACTTGAAGAGCTCCAGCTCTTGTGCCTCAATTATGTAGCCGGCATCAATTAGACGCAACTGCAACATGATAATTTCACTCTCGTGATCTGTGGGAATATATAGACATAAGCTTGGATAACACAGAAGGGACAATAACTTACCCTTCATTTGTAGCTTGAAGCAGTGCAAGCAGAATATACAAAGCAGACGCTGCACCAATTTGATGAAAAACGGATTGTAGACCAGCGAACCGAGTTCAATGTGACCCATATGACCGGGACAATCTTGCATCTTCAGACATGTTCCACATGGATTCATGCAACGGCCATAGGAGCCCAAGCGTATATCGTAAAGGCCTCCATTGATTGGGTGCCCGAGCGCGTCGAACATGTAACCAGTTATGATTTTCACAACACTCAGTTTCCGTATCTCCTCGGTGGTAAATACGGCAAACTCCAAGTCCGATGGAAACATGTGCACGTCCATTGGCTTTCTCGAACCCATTTTAGTGCTCTTTTAATTTAAATTGTATTAAAATGAATGAATTCGTTTTGAAGCAACAGTCCGCTGCACGTGTATTTAAAGAGAACTGCGACATGAAGATGGGAGTAATTGAAATATCGACCAGAAGCGATGTATCGATATTATTTGCAGGTGAACTCGTGCTATCGATACAATTGAGACCGCGATAAGAACAGGGTTGTTTTACATTTTAAATTTAATAAAAACACTTATAAATACAAATCTAATCGGAATTGATTGTTGTAGTCGGAAATAATATTTTTTATTATCAGATAGTAATAGTTAAGAATGGGTATTACCTCAAAAGTTAAACAATAGCTTTGGTTTCGCTTAGAACTTATCACAAGTCAACTGGTATTGCCAGTTCTTAAAAGCCACATTCTGCTCGTATTTGTTGCGGACAGTGTCCATGAGTTGCGCAACAGTTTTTTCATCTCCAGTCGCTGATGCTGCTCCATCTCTTGCTCCTGCTGCAATTCCCATTCCAGTTCCGGTTCCTCGGACAGCGTTTGCAGTCTTGTTGACCTTCTGCTGCTCATCGTACGGCTGTAATTGTCGTGGACGTCGCACACGCTGATTGAGTGGAGCTGGAACATCTCCGTCTCGTTCTCGTACACGTTCCCGTTCGCGTTCCCGTTCTGGTTCCCGGTCTCGTTTCGTTGTCCGACCACCTTTGCGCCAGGACTCGACATTGGCGATGCCAGTGTCGGCGCCAGTCTTGGCTCTACGCCCAAAGATGGTCGTCCAACGAAACCACTTTTGTCATAAGCTGTACGATGACTGCGGCGATGCAGAGCGTCTAAGGGGCAGCTCACGACGCAGCAGAAGGACACACAAGCCCAGGCAGGCCAAGAGCAGGCAAACCAATCCAAGCATGGCATAGAAACCCTGACGATAGCGCGCTGCATCCGCATTGGCCTCCAACAAACGCACCCGCTGCCCCAAGGCGCCGTTTTCGCCCAGCTCTGCGTCCTGTGCCGTGGGCAAGAGCACCTGCCAGAAGCCATAGACACGTCGCAAGTGATTGCCATAACCAGAGTCCAACTGATTGCTGGCCACATAGGAGTTGGTCGTGCCCTGTCGATAGTTGTCATGCCGATTGGTGCGGGACAGACTGCGATCTGTGCCTAGGTCCGATGTCTGTTGTTTGCCGTTGAGTAGCTGCTCGACAAGGGTCTCATCCACACCCGCGGGCAACTCGGCGCTCTTAGCCAGCTCACCCAGGCTGTAGATAAACGGACGCTGCGCTTTGTATGGCAACCAAGCATCGTAAATGCGTCCCGGAGTTGGATTGCCACCTTTGACAAAGTTGGCAAAGCAGCCACGAAGCTTGCGACACAGTTGCTCCTCCTCGGCACTGAAGCGACGACGCGCGATCTCCTGGAACAGAGTTGGACCTAGCAGCAGTGGAAGATCGGCACTATGCGAAGCGCCGCCGAAGAGATTCTGCCTGCCGCGCATGTCCATGGCGTGCGCATGTGACTGGTCAAACACGTAGGCATAGCTGACGCTGCTCTCGCTGGTGTCATTGAGCAGCTGCAGCAGGCGCAGGAAGGGTGTCTCGTACAGCGACTCGGACAGCAGACGCTGCATGCCCCACAGCAGTTGGCCGACCGTGGCGCTGTCGCTAAAATAACGCCACCGTATGGCGGCCAGTTGAGCCGGACTGGCGCTCTCCTCCAGCTGCATGGAGCGCAGTACATTGGGCAAGAGTGTATGATTGATATAACTGTGCAGCGCCTGCTCACCGTCCCGTGCCACATCCAGCCAGTAGTCCTGCCAGAAGGCACCCTCGTTGGACCCAATGCCGAGCAGCATCGGTGGCAGCGACGCATTGGCCAATTGCTGCACCAGCTGACCCGCCAGTTGGACACCCAGTTGCATGCTGGCATTGCCGTGATTGTAGACACTCTCGTAGGCGCGCAGCAGATCCTCACTGCTCTTGCGGCGCAGACAACTGAGCAACTGGCGATGTTGGGCCTCCTCGAACTGACAGCCCAGTTTCTTGATAAGCTGACGTCCCGTTGCCACTATACGTTGCTCGTGACCGGCGCCCAAGGCATACAGCACGGGGCCTGGTGACATTAGAATCAGCTGCTTGAACAGTGCCCTGCCATCCTTTGCAAATGGCTGCATGGCGCTGGCCAGTGCCACAAGGGCACCGCTTCCATGTCCCAGCAGCGTCAACTGATCCGCATTGCCGCCAAAGCTAGCAGCATTGTTTTGTATCCAGCGCAGTGCTTGCAGCACATCGCTTAATCCATAGTTGCCTGGAAGTTGGCGGTGATCTCGTCCCAATCCCAGCCAGCCATAGATGTTGCTGCGATACTGCACGCTGATCACCACAATGCCTTCGGCTGCAGCGAAGTCCAGGCCATTGATGCGATTCCGTGGCCAGTCGTAGGCAAAGTCCTCGCCACTTATTATGACCAGCATGGGCAGCTGGCCATACCGCATGCCGGTCTCCGGTGTCCAGATGTTCAGATACAGGCAATCCTCATTGCTTGGCGCACTTCGGGTTAGGCTGCCGTCGGGACTCTCGTCGTAAATCGTGTTCGATAGTTGCGGACAAATCGGTTGCATCGACGTTGCCTGCAGCGTGCGGTTCCAGCCCGCGTGCGGCTTGGCATACTAAGAGAAACAAGAGTATTAGAAAGAGATAACGAAGAAGAGAGAACAAGTGAGAGCAGTGTAAGAGAACAAATTCTTTATACCCTGCAGGCATTTTTATTCAGTCTATAAGTTTTTTAAAGTAGGCAAAGCAGACCTTGGAAAGTGTAATAGTTCTTGATCAGCAGCAATATGTCTTTATTTATTTTTAGGTTTTCAATCTTCATGACTTTGCAAACAATTTATAACAATACATTTAATTTGTTTATATTTTTGCCATTTTCATAGTTATTAACAATTTTTTTAACAAATGGAAATTGAGCTGAATTGATTGAAAACAAATTCCAAGTTTAATTGTTGAAAAAAGCTTTTGTCTACTCAGAGTTACCTAATGTGTGCAGGGTATTTTATAGTTGTGCAAGCTCTTCATAATCGTCTTAATTAGTTTATATGCATTAATGAAGTGTGCTGAGTAAGCTAGAACAGTTTTATCAATTTAATTGAGACCGCTTCAACTCACCGCAAAGCGCAGAGGCCCCAGAGGCGGCTGTGCATAGGGTATACCCAGAAAAGCGTAGACCGCATTGCGTGCTCCGTCCGGAAATACCTTAAGCTGTAAGGGAACAAGTGAACAATCATTATATTCTAGGGTATCTGTAAGAAACTCACGCCAATCAGATCGCCCTGTTCCAGCTTGATGTGCGTCTGTTGGGCCCAGCTGCCGCACGGGCTACTGAGCCACAAGAATAGTCCCAGCCACTTGCTTAGACCGAGCATATCCATAATTCTGACTTTCCACAACTTTTTAACACATATTCGTTCACATTTGCTAATAACAGTTTTGGTTTTTTTGATTTTTATTTCGATATATTATTATTTTTTCTGAAGTGCGCGCTGCAGTTCTTCACGCAGACTCCCGACGCGACGCTACAATGAAAACTGAAAAAACAAATTGTACCCGCCGTTGGTAAAGTTGACCAAAAGTTTATGCTAGAATTATTCCAATTGTTTGCTGGTGTCATTATAATTGTTGTTGTTGTTGTTGCTTGTATTGTTGTTAATGTGGTTGTTTTTGTGCGGTGTGTGTGCTCGGGAATCATTCATGCATTCATCAGATCAAAATACCAGCGACACCACCAACAGTAACAGCAACACAGCAGCAACAACAACAGGTTGATTCATGGGGTTGAATGGGCGAACTCGTGACTTGCAGGCCAGAAGAGTGGACTCAAAGCCGTAACTTTGAACCCGAAAAACAGATTCATGTGGGAGTATGGCACGATCTGTAGTTGGGTTGCTTGAAATGTTGAGGGACAACGTAAGAGTTAATATTGTATTTCTGCACTTGTCATCAGTCAGTTAGTTGTTGATAAATGTTGTTAAACATTGTTACTTAATTTATAATAGTTCTTAAATTTTAAGAAATTAGTATAAGTAATTTCAGTGTTAAACGGTTGTAGCCACGCTTGCAATTGTTCTTTTAAATACCCTGTAATTAAGTAAATAATAATCAAAATAACTCATAGCTGCTTAGGTGTAGAAGAAAATGCAAAGTTGGAATTCTGCATACGATGAATAATATTGAATAATCTTATTTTATAAGTAAATATACATTATATAGAAATCAAAATTTGCAGTTATTTTGGAATACCCTATACATTTATTTAATGATTTCTGAAGTCCTGTTCTATACCTAATGATTATGCATGAGTTAAACCTTCATTTCAGTTCTTATTCAATTCTCTGGGTAAACAGGGTATCTCTTAGTCATGTATTTACTGATAGTACTTATGTATATGTGTTTTTCATTTAATATTTTATATAAAGCCCTGCTCTACTGCTTTGCCACAGTGCCAAGGCTGCTGGGTACAGCCCACCGCCTGCTTTAGAGGGTATATCCAGACCCTGCTACAATGTATGCTGCCTCTCTGCCCTCAGTGGAGTTGTCGCAGCTTTTGGCTTGCAGCAGATAATGTACCATAATGTTGGCTTAATGCCAGTTGTTGTTGTTGCCTCTGTTAGACGAAGCGCAGTTCCGGTCAGCAGTCGTTGTTGCTGCTGCTGCTGCCGGCGGCGACTGCGCTGCGCTGCCAAGTTGACTCGAGTTGCAGATCAGCGCTGCGAGCGCAGCTAATAATTAACTTCTATGTTGGCATAGATACGCGCACTAGCTCACTGTATCGGTCTCTCTCTATCTCTCTCGCTCTCTCTCTCTCTCTCTCTCTCTCTCTCTCTGTTGCCCTTCCACTCGCTCACACGCATATTTATGCGTTTTAATTAGTTTTTAAAGTAATTTACTGAGTGAAAATCGGCAACAGGCATCGAGGGGAGGCGTCGCTTTATTATTTTCACTGAATTATGGCGGGGGCTACCAATGTGAATTTCGGAAATTGGCTATTGTCTATCCCGCTTTTCCATTTCCCTCCTCTTTCTCTCTTTCATTCTAAACTAATCAATTTATGCCCATGAAGCGTAGGCGTAGCTTCAGAGTTGAGCTTCGATTATTATAAACAGCGATGACGGCCTAGTTTGCTCAATGGAACTAAGTGTCGCTGTGTGAAAGCGAGAGAGAGAGAGGGAGGGAGAGAGTGAGGGAGAGGTAGAGTGTGTATAGGTGCGTGTGTGAGGATGCTCTATATGAGGCACTTTCTATCAAATCAACATGTCAAATGATTGCCAACTCAACAAAGTTTATATTGACCACGCATATTACAAAAGGTTTTACATTGGAATTATCTTTAATCCATAAACAGTTTTAAACTTAACTATAGAATTCTTAATTTGTATTTTGGGCCGTCCGGTCAAGCTGTTGCTGCCTTGCTGTGGCACATTGTTTTGGCACCAACTCCCTCGCACAGTTCTCTCGCCCGATATTTGCAATAAATTCGTCATAAAAACGTTTGACACAAAGTTGAACAAACACTTGAAACATTTATTGCAGCTCCGAACGGGCGAAAAGAAAAACAAAAGCCGGAAAAAGCTGGCCAAAAACCAATGCAAATATTCGTAGCAGCAGCAATTGAGCAATTTTGGCAGCAATTTGGCAATAACAAAATAACAAACACAACAAAATTGACAACTAAAACAAGTCGAGTGTCTCCACACGATGCTGGCGAAACAGAAGTTATGCCTGGCAGATATTCTCTCTATTTTGTGCAAATAAATATCGAATCTATCGGATGAAGACCTTGCAATGTAGATGAAACTACACTGAGGTGAAAACACTTTTATATTTTCTTTTTCTAATACATTTTTACTCTATAATACTGATACTCTTATATACAGGTTCGCTTCAATTAAGCTACCCACTGTGCACATTTCCTGCACACAGGGTATACCCAACTAGAGAGAGTCCTACACAGGTCGGTTATCGCTGTACTCATGTTGTGGAAAGAACTCTTTCGTAATGAAAATATCTATGATTTCGTGCTGAGTTTATTGTTTACATATTGCCGAAGCATATTGAAAAGTTCTTTATTAAATTTCCCAGCAATAAAAGCCAATTGTTGACTACTGCTATTGTTGTTACTCTTTCTATTGTTGTTGTTGACATTGTTGCTATTTCGATTATGCGCTGTGACTATAAAATTCTCAAAAGTTTCCATTTGCCCTGCACTTATCGAGGCGGCTCCTTTCCCTATCTCCTCTCTCCTCCCTCAGTTTGTTGGCATCTGACTGAGCTGAGTCGGTGATTCAATTTTGTTTCATATTTCTCAAGAATGCATGACATGGCATTATTTTCTCGTACTCCTTCTCTGTTCGTCGTCGTTTTGGCATATTTGAAAGTGTTTTGTGCATTTTTCTATGCTGTAAAGCAAGATTCCTATAACGGAACTTGTCCGGAACAGTTTGTCAACACTTTGCAACAATTAAAGTGGCGGCTGCTGTTCCCGAAACTTTGAAATTCTCGCCGACAGTCGTGTGTGTGTGGGTGTGTGCGGGGGGCTTTTTGAAATTTGTGTCAAAGTTTGCAACGGTGCAAAACCACTGAGATTCTTTTTTAGCCTTACATCTGCATATTGATTTTTAGTTACACACTAAAAAACTCTTGAGAATTTTTGGTACTTAGTTTAAATATGTTTTGTTAGACTAATATCTGTTAAAGTTGAAAGGTTTTAAGGGGGTTTAAGACATAAGACGAAATGTGTGCAAGTTTGAAATCTAATCATATATAAATTAATATTAATGGTTAATATTAATATTAATAGTTTTATAGGTTAGTGGGAAACAGAAAATCATATATGTTATACAGTTTGTTTAGTTGTGCTTTATTTTAACAAATAAAGAAACACTAATTTCGTGCAAATAACATACAAGCAAATTGGTTTACCTAGTTCAATATTTGTGGCAAAAGTATGTTTTTTATTATATATATTATATATATATTATATATTTAAATTCAGTATGTAAAATGATTCATTTTTGTTAATATATCAAAAATAAAACAAACTAATAAAAGAAACCAGAATTGTTGAGTTGCATTTAATAATAAATTAAGGAAGTAATTTGTTTAATAATACAATGTATAAGGTTAACCTATGTATATGCTTCTAGAAAAGGTATATATTAAATATATTCCTCTCCAGCAAAATTATAAATTTGTGTATTTATATTCAGTGTAATGATTTGGTAAACAAAGTCATAAGTATAACAGACAAACACACTTGATTTTATATATTTTCAAGTTAATAAATGAAAGTATACCATACATATTCTTGTTCATTATAAAGATTTTGTATATAACAACAAATTGACTGCTGAACGGGGAATGTCGGTTAGCAACAGTTATGCCTTATGAACTTTATGCGAATTTTAATCATCGAAAATCGGAATCAACCAAAAATATTCATCACTAATTTGCGGAATTAATTATATTAGTTTATGCCAAAACGCCAATGGGCGAAATATTTTCGCAGAGCAAGAACACAGGAAGGGAATGAGAACGAGAGGGAGATAGTGGGGCATGCAACAACAGGGCGTAATGTAATTATGTAATTAGCAAGAACAACAACAGCAGCGGCAATTTGCGCAAAAATATTTAACAAAACAATGTTCAAAGTGGTCGCGTTTGTTGCTGTTGCTAATGTTTCTGTTGTAGTTGCTGTTGCAGTTGCTGTTGCAGCTGCTGTTGCTGTTGTTGCTGCTGTTGCTTTAAGCCTAATTTAACGGCGCTGTAGACAAACAATGTGGCAGGCATTTTGTTTATGCAACTTTTTTGTGAGCAGCGGAGGCAGAGAGAAAGAGAGGCAGGCAGCAGGGAGAACAAGGCGTGTTTTACACGCACACTTTCTAATTAATGCGAAAAATTGCAGCTGAAAAGGAACTGCAAAAAGCACCAAAAACATAAGCGCCGCACTGCCTGCACAAAGTGAACTGCGGGAGGAGGAGGAGTAGGAGCAGGCAGCAGGAGGTACTGTGCTGTGTGTGGCATGCATCAGTTTTTGCAGCGCTTTTGTTCGGCCGCCGCAGCCGACAAAAAAATAACTGCTGCAAGCGCAACTAAAGCCGAAACTGAGCATATGCGTGTTGCCCTTGACAATGTCAAGAGAAGGCAGCCGGGCACACACAAGTGGCCGCCAGAGGTCGCCATGCAATAGCAGCATGCCACATCAGTGGCAAAGCATAGCAGTAAAAGGCTTTATATAGTTTCAGAACAAGTCGAAAGTCGTGAATAATATTTAAAAGGTTTGATCTACTTAAAAGATATTTATTGTAAAACATTAAAACATTTACTTAGATTGTATATTTGACTGATCCATCTATAATACTTGTGGGTAATACGCCCTGTTGCCCATGCCACATAGGTCCTTGTTTCGTGCTAGTCTCATGTAGCCGCCCTCTCCCCAGTTGCTGCCCATGGAGGTCTGGAGGATCCAATAGTCACCGTCCTTCTCGGAGGCGCCATAGCCGACAATGAGCACTGAATACACTCCCATGGATTTCTCACAATTCGCTTCTGTCAGGATGCCCATTTTGTATTTTAAGATTGCACCGTAGGATATTTCAATTACCACCGGACCTTGGGACACGTACCAAGCTAAAACCTTTTCACTCCTCTTCCCGGCTATGAAATTCCGTATGACTTTGGCACCGATATTCGCCTTGTTGAATTGACAACTTGCGATTTGGCCACTGTAGGGATACGAATTCTCAGCTTCGATGCCTCCCATCGCTTTCACGCAGTGAAAGGCATTCAATAAACGACCTCCACCACATCGTTTTCGACAGCAGTCAATTAAATTCTGCTTGGAGAGAATTGTCAGGTTCTTGTGTGCGATGAAGTGACGACTCTCCACGACTCCGGCTACAGCAAAAGCCCAGGAATAAGGGTTTCGTTCTGAATTGCCAACCTGAGAAACAGCATTCAGAGCAGTCCAGTTAATCGATGCAGGAATTTGTCTTATTTTCGAATCGTCAAAGTGGTCCAATTCTTCTTCCTCAATTTCTGGGCACTGCTTGCCCTCGAGGTTACCATCGCCAGGCTCGATAATACCCTGCGAACTGGCGAATACTCCCAAAAGGTTCACAATAATCAGAACTGTCTTCATTTCTTCTCTGCTAACTACTGAGAGCTAATGCCCATAGCATGCTCTTTTATAGTACTTCCCGAGATCTTTGGTGAGTCACATCATATGTGGGATTCTGTGTATTATTAGTGTATATGGTACCTTGCACATGAACCAAATTCAAACCGCTTTAAAATTCCTAAAATTGTAGTTTAAAATTTTTAGTTTGTTTTACAATTGTAATTATTATAAAAGTAAATTGTCATATATTTAATTATTTATAAATTGTTAACGGACTGCACTTGAGCCGTTCTATAAGACTTGTGGGTAATATACCGAGTTGCCAATGCCACATAGATTGTTTTGGTTACGTGCTGGTTTCATGTAGCCGCCCTCTCCCCACTTGCTTCCCTTGGACGTCTTAAGGATCCAATAGTCGCCGTCCTTGGAAGTACCATAGCCGACAATGAGCACCGAGTAGGGTCCTAAGGATTTCCTACAATCAGGAGAGACAGCATCCAGGGCAGTCCAGTTAATCGATGCAGGTATTTCAATGATCTTCAAGTCACCAATCTCTAAAGTCGTGGCTTATAGGCTGGATAACAGCCTGCGAATAGGCGATCACACCCAGAAAACCCAAAATTAACAGAACTGTTTTCATTTTTCTCTTTGACTGAGTTCAATGAGCTTCGACACCCGCTCTTATAGTTGTTAAGATCTGTGGTGAGTCAGATTTTTTATATGACGATTTGTTATGTTCTATTTATAATATATTCTGTGGAATCTACCACGAAGACCCACATACATATGTTGTATAGAACCGGCAGTTTTACGCTGTGGTTTCTCTTACTGGTTCCTTAGATTAAAAGTAAACAAGTTGAAAGTACAGTATTCATTCGATATTCAGTTTCTGTATAATTAAACTATCGGGTAATACACCCTGTTGGTAATGCCACAAAGATTATTCTTGTTGCGTGCCAACCTCATGTAGCCGCCCTCTCCCCACTTGGCTCCCCTCGAGGTCTTGAGAATCCAGTAGGGACCGTCCTTCTGGGATGTACCATAGCCCACAATGAGCACCGAGTACATTCGCCAGCCTCGGCAACGTTGATTGAAGACACCTTTTTGGTAATGATTGATTGAATATTCGGAAATCTCTGCTGCCAGCGGACCTTGCGCCACGTTGAAGGCCAAAACTGTTTCATTTCCCTTCAAAACTTTGAAGTTGTACTTAATTTTGCCACCGATTGTCTTATTCTGACACTCTCCCTTCGATCCGTGGTAGGGATACGATGCCTCGGTATCGATGCCTCCACTCTTTCTAATGCATCTGAGAGCGACTGGTACAGAACGACACCAACGACAGCAGTCGATCAGATATTGCTTGGAGAGTATTGTTAGCTTCTTGTACTTGATGAACTGGCGACTCTCCACAACGCCGGCTACAGCAAAGGCCCAGGAAGTGGGGTATATTCCCTGATTCACAACCGGAGAGACAGCACCCAGTGCTGTCCAGTTAACAGAAGTAGGAATGGGAGACTTCTCCAAATGTTTTGAGTTGGCAACTTCAAAAGCTTCTTCTTCGACATCAGCCTCAATATAGCCTAGCGAATAGGCAAAAAGTCCCAGCAGGGCCACTAGTACCGGAATTGTTTTCATTGCTTTTCTCTTCAGCTTCTCACTTCGAGTACGACTGAGCACTGCAAGCAGTTGCAAAGCCTTTTATATTCTCGGAATTACTCATCTTTGTTCATGTTGTATGATGAATAAAATGTTTTGTGAGGTTATTTCTGACACTTGCTAACACATAATCTTTAAAACCAAAGATTGCAAGTGTAGAAATGTTCACTTTATCTACAAAATCTGAAATAACTCCCAATTGAATTATAAATATTGAATTGTTATTGCTCTTTAAACAATAAATATTTGCCAAGTGTCATTCCAGTTTCATAAGTATAAATACAATTTATTAAATGCCTCTCTGTTTACTTCTTTCAAGTTAAGTTATTTTATTAAAACACATGTATTAAGAAATTTAAGAGGAACTTTCTATTAATAACATAAGCCAAAAACGAAAACTGGAACTGACCCACATAGTCATAAAATATGTGGTTACTTTTTGTTTTTTTCTATATACATATATTATAATACATATAAGATGTGGTTATAACGAATTTTAGAGCTATGAGTATCGTATAATACTTTGAAATTTAGTTACGTACATAGATATTTATTTTATAAAGAAGTTTACCAGCATCTTTGGCGACTATAAAAGTAGAACTTATTCGGGCACAGGCCATAGTCGATTTCAAACAAAATAACGATGAAGTTCTTGTTGTTGGCGCTGCTGGCATTACTAGCTAGTACCCTGGCGAATATAGAGGAATTGGAATGGAAGGACTACTCCGAGTTGGAGGACCTTCACCACATGCAAGCTGATGAGGTTGCAGACGAAGACTTGAAGGCTGACATATACGCTGTGGACTGGCGAAAACTTAATGCTGTCACTCCGGTGCAATCGCAGGGTCACTTCTACACTTCGTGGGCTTTCGCAGCAGCCGGAGCCATTGAAAGTCGTCACTTCTTAGCCAACCGCAAGTTGGTGAACCTCTCCAAGCAAAATCTCATCGACTGTTGCCAATTTAAGAAGAATTTTATAATGAATGGACTTTATTGCATTAAGTTGAAAGGTGGCATTGCTACTGAGAAGTCGTACCCATATCTGGGCGATACCAGTGCCTGCAAGTTCAATTCAACACGTGTAACAATTGGTGCCAAAGTGACCGCTGTCAACAGGTGCCCACAAGGAAATGAGGTGACTCTGGCTAAAATGGTGGCCAAGGGCCCAGTCGCTGCCTCCATTTCCACAGAAGTAATAGATGCCTACACGAAAGGCATTCACGACAAAAAATGCAAAAAGGATACAAAAACAAGATACTCAGTGCTAATAGTGGGCTATGGCACCGATCCTCACGAAGGTGACTATTGGCTGCTCAGAACCTCATTGGGAGATAAGTGGGGAGAGGCGGGATATCTTCGCTTAGGACGCAACAGGGGGAATCTCTGTAACATTGCCGATAATGCCGCCTATCCGGTTATTCAAATAGAAAATAACAACAAATAGTTTCTAATTACGTGTTCCTGTTAACAATTTGTCTTAAATTTATTCTTTAATAAATCTTTAAAATTGTACTTTATTTGTTATGTTTGTACTTTCATCGAGAAACTTGTATTATTTTTTTTATATATTATTATTATAAATACAAGCTAAGCCCAACCCATATATGGGTGCGATCAGAAGTTCATGGCTATTTTATTGCCCTCATATAGTACCAATATCGACTATGTAATATATACAAATCTGAGAGCGATGATTTGTAGTAATGCTTACTTATAAACGACTCGATAATTTGCTGATTGTTCCCCTTGCACTTAAGGTGCTCTATTGATTCGTTCTACACTATAATACACCCGCTGTAAACATATGACTGCCAAGATAAGTCGTGGGAGTACATTCTTGGTCAGCTGCAATAGCGAAGTCCACTTATCCATGTTCGCCAGTCCTTTTGTTGGCCGGGATTTCAGCAACTAAATTATCTAGAAATTGACAAGTCACTGAAGTTCTTCTGAAGCTTAGAGTTTCTTCAAAGTAAACAGCAAACACATATTATATATAAATATAAATACACTTATCTGTTAAATCGCAAACCGAAAGAAAGTTATTCAAGACAACTGTTTCCATGGTTCTTCAACACATACTCGTATATAAATTGGAGTAGTTTATATTATATGAGTCCATATGAGTTTTAAATGAAAACTTGAACTGTGCCCATATAACATTTAATACATATACATTTATTTGATACTATGTGGGTTAAAGGAAATTAAGTTGTACGGGCTTATACATATAGCAGTTATGAATATTTAAAAAAACAGTTAATCAGCTTCTTGTGAGACTATAAAATAGAATCTTTTTGTGGTTCAGGCTATAGTCGAGTTCGAACAGAATAGCGATGAAGTTCTTGTTGTTGACATTGCTGGGAGTACTGGCTGGTATCCAGGCGAATATAAACGAAGTGGAATGGAACTTATATAAAATGAAGTACAATAAGAACTACACTGAGATGGAGCGTAACGAGATGGGGATTAATCAGTTTACCGATCTGACGGAAGACCAGCTAGATGATTTGATGGAGAGTGATGTAGATGGAATGAGGAAAGAGGAAGAACGGTTTAATATCGATGAAATCAACGAAAGAAATGAGGAGGAAGAAGATGAGGACTTTAAGGCTGACAAGGCTGTTGACTGGCGAAAACTTGGAGCTGTCACTCCAGTGCAGTCCCAGGGGGACCTTCCCAACTCGTGGGCTTTCGCAGTAGCCGGAGTCGTGGAGAGTAGTAAGTTCGTGACCACTGGCAAGTTGGTGGAGCTCTCCAAGCAAAATCTCATCGACTGTTGTAAATTTAAGGGTAAGGATCGTATAGCAGAATCGCTTTCATGCATCAAGTCGATGGGAGGCATCGATACTCAGGAATCGTATCCATATCGAGGCGCTAACAATTCCTGCAAATTCAACAAGGGCACCATCGGTGCAAAAGTAAAAGGCATCGAGATATCCGAGGTGGCATTGGCTAAAATGGTCGCCAAGGGCCCAGTCGCTGCTTCTATTTCCGAAGATGTAATTCATTACTACAACAAAGGCATTTACAAGACCAAGTGCAGAATGGTGACAAATGGGCGATATTTTGTACTTATAGTGGGCTATGGCAACGATCCCAGCGACGGTGACTATTGGCTGCTTAAAACATCAAAGGGCACCGCCTGGGGAGAGGAGGGCTACATTCGCTTGGCACGTAACAGCCGAAATTTCTGCATCATTGACGAAACAGCTTATCGTCCGGTTATTGAAGCTTAAGTCGGACGAAAAATCACAAGTAGTTTTTATTTAGACATGTATTTATCAATAAATATTTTAAATTAAATCTTAATTCATTTGTAACGATTGTTTGTTTCATCTAAGTGCCTCACTAATTCTTATTGAATTATTCATTTATAATTGATGTTATTTCTCAATAAACGTAAACAAAAATAATCATATAGGGGCGTGACAGAAAATATGTGTGCTCTGTATTGCTCTCGAACAATTACTCATACTGATACACATGTAGTCTATAATTACGCACATAATGCAGTCTCAGGCTGCGGGGCAGATGTGTGCAATGCCGCAAAATTTTCACAGCATGCTTTTAGGCGGAGCCTTTTGACGCGGAGCCTTTTGACACGCCACGATGCGACGGGTAGCCTCAATGCAATTTATTAATTTGCAGCTGTTGCAATCACTGGGCACAAGTTGCAGGTGCTGCGCACACACACACACACACACACTGTCTGGCGACATTTTCCGTGTAGCTTGCTAAAAACTTTGCTAATTCTTTGTGCAAACTTTTCGCCAATTCGAGTGTGAGGTGAGAAGTGTGCGGCATGTGGGGAATCTGTGGAGTTTCTCGAGTCTGCTGGCTTCGCTAATAGAAACTACATTAGCTGCCTAATGGTGAGTTCCTGACACGTTACGCCAGGAGGGGTAATTAAAATAAAACAAAGACATTGCACAATTTCGTCTCATTTAATTTTTATTCAAAAATCACATTTGTTGTTGTTTTTATTTTCAATTTTCCGTTTCATTCTGCTGTTGCGGCGCGAGAGCTGCTATTTGATAATATTCATAATATTTATATTATATATATTTATTATTATGCTTACTTTTGAATGGAGTTTGAGTTTATGTAATTTACATGTTGTTTATGTTTCGGTGTTCGATTCTCCCTTTTCTCTCTATCTCTTTGTCTATCTGTCTCTCAATGTTTTGTCTGTTTCGCTGTTTCCATTACAATTGCCTTAAGCATTAACAATCTTGACTATGCAATGGTTGAAGCACATTTACTTTAATTTTTGGTAGCAGCTTAACATACTACGTATTTCATTTCGCTTATCATTTTTCATTTTCCATATTTCGTATTTCGTATCTCAAGTGTTTTTATTTTTCTCAAATCTGTATTTAGTATGTACAATATAAAAATGTGATTGATATAGAATATTAAAAACATAAAACTGTAGGACGCACATTCCGATTCAATATTCCGCAATTTTTTGACACCTCAAATTGCAGGCGCATTAAATTACAAAAAATTGTAATTAAATGAAATTGAAAATGTGACATTTTCAGTTGGGTAATACGATAGACGGGCATGTGAATAGGTCAAGGCTTACAATAATCCTTCATATTTGATTTAAATTACATATTTTCTGACTGAAATCTTTAACCTTAACTCACTTTATTGTCTGCTTTTGGGTCTTATCTTTCCTTCTAATGAATAAATAGTTTAAAATATATTTGTATTAAAAAAATATCAAGTTGAGCATATGAAAAAGAAAACTATACAATTGATAAAATGTTTTTGAATTGTAAGTTTTACTCTTAATCCTCTGATCGTTTCAATGCTGCAATTTAAAATTCTCGCCATTATTTTTCCATACCGCACCTATTCACATGCTCAGCAACGTGTGCATGTTTATTTTAAAATGTCAATTAGTGTGTTGTTTTTTTATGCCGTTATTGTTGTTTTATTGCCTTCTTTTCATTGCGACACTGATTCGATTTCAGTGCTGAAATCTGCATATGAAGAGGGCGAACAAAAAGCAGTGGAAAACCAGTGAATAAAACAACAACAGAAAAAAGTGAAAAACGCTTTTCACATTTTCGCAATTCTCACGACCGCGCCCGCGCCTGGCTCTCATGTGTTAAATGTGGCAAAATAATTGATTATGCTCAATTATGTTTTAAATGTAAATGGAATAAATTGAGAATACGCGCTCGCATTTCCCCAACTGAAGCTCATCGATTGAAAGCGGATCCAAAGAGGGTAAATTCGAAGGGAAAATGAAAAAGGTTTCATGTTTTTCTCTCTCTTTACGTTAAGTTGTTAATTAACCATTGGTTTTAACATGATTAGTTCTGCAGGGAATAGGCGAAATGTGAGTGGATTGTATTTCTTGTTATAATATTGTATTATCTTTAGATTTCTTCAAATCTCTTGTCTGGGTTTCTTTGTGTGTGTGAGTGTGTGTTAGAAAGACGTTTGTGTTTGGTCAGTTTCATTTTGGTATATTTGGTATTTAGTTTAGTTAGTTAATATAGTTTAGTTAGTTTAAATTTGTATAAAAATTGTGGCGTAGTCTGTCTCTGTTTCTGTTTCGGTTTCTGTAATGTGTTCTCAATACAAATGCACAAAAATACGCGTATAATACAAATATTTTACACACAGATACAAAAAGTAAACTCACTGTACAAAAGTTTCTTCGTTTCGGTTTTAGTGTATAGAGTGTGAGTGGTGTATGTGTGTGTGAGTTTGTGTGAGTGCTATGCTGTGTCCTCAGCCTGGAATTTTTGATTATTATTTAGCAGTAAACGCAGAAAATGTTTGAAATATTTGATTTATGTGCATGCTGATGCCTGATACGGCGCATTCATTGCAGTCTCCCTTCCGTCCGTCTGACTGTCAAATATTTGCAATTTGAATACATATTTAGCATATTGCATGCGTGCTCGTGTGTGTGTGTGTATGTGTGTGTGTACTGATAAGCAATTGGAATGATAAATGCTAAACAATTTGCTCGGCAGTCCAGAGTCGAGTCGAGGCAACGTTGGACGTCCTCTCCTGCTCGATTTTTATTCACTTTTGCCATCTTCGATTCGATGCCTTTCCCCCTGCAACGTTGCCCACTGACTCCCTTGATATGTTCAGGCTAAACGTTATTGCATTCTCTGCTAGTTCTCTCTCTCTCACTTTCTTTCTTTCTGTCTTTCTCTTTCTGTTACTCTTATTGCCCTCTGCACACTTTGAAAGTAAAGCAAAAGAAAAACCAAATGAAGTAAACCGAAAATGACAATTTAATAGAAAAGAAAAACTTTATTATTCCATTTCGTTACGTTTTGTATATTTTTGTAAAAATATGTTTATACAATTTGTTGTTGCTCTGCTGCTTTTGCAACTCTTTTTTTTTTTGATAATTAAACTAAATATGTTAAGAAAAAAGAAAAACCTTCTCTCATCTCATATGTATGCGTATCGATATGCGAGCGTTGAACGTAATTGCATTGCATATGCCATGTATATAACATATGTTATGTATATCATAGTCATGCACATATATAATCTAAGTAATTGATAATCGATTGCTATATAGTGTATTAAACGTATTAAATGGCCGCATAGAAAGCTAAAGCTAAAGCCGATTTTCGTAGTACAAACAAATATGCAACTGATTTCGGTTCGGCAAAATGGAAATTGCACATTTCATTCATTTTAATTTATAGTTTATAATATAATCATAGTCTAGGAAACAAGGAGTAAGTGGAGGTTACAAATCAAGACATACATTGATGGTTGCTATTTTCCGTTTTGTGCACATTCCTTTTATCTTTGCTGTGTTGTTTCACTTGTTGTTAATTAATTCTTATAGTCGATAGGGAATATCTTAAGCGAGCCTAAGTCGAGCTCAACACAAGAATGGCTAGAGACACACACACATATCGGTAATCGGTATCGGTATCGGTATCTATAATGATAACACTAACTAGCTATACACATACACAGATATCGTTTCGGATTACACATATACAGATACACATATTCGATTTACGATATGAATTACAACAATTACAATTACACAAAAAATGTACACACACATACAAAAATCAAACGCGTCGCAGTACAAAATCATCTAGCTATGCATACAAGTATATATAAGTATATATATATATAGTCTGTAGTCAGTATGTATATATAAATAATCGGTATTCATATATATCGTATATATATATCTCGAAAATTTGCAGCGCTAATTTAAAATTAGCAAAAAATGGCATTCGACTCGCTCACATCATAACTTAACTAAGGCTAATCAGAGTTCCCTTCCATATCTCTCTCTATATACATATACAAATCGGGTGTACATTACAAATACATATACATATAGCTACATTCACATAGATAATTGCAACGCTGAATGCTATTTAGTTACATACAAACATATACATATATAGATCCTAACTAATTTTTGCTACTAATAATAATTAACATAGTTTGCGGCGCTTTCGGCAGCGTCAGTAAACAGCAGTGGAGTGAACTGGCCTCTGCCTGTGTGTCTGTGTGTGTGTGTTCAAGTATGGGTGTGTGTGCGGGTGAGTAGAAGTGAGGGGAGTTTCAGTACTCTTAACGTTTGTAGCTATTGCCAATTTGCACATATCGCTAGCTGCCAACCAACTCGATCTGGCGATACTTTTTGCGCAAATTGGAGACTGGATCACGATAAAGCATGGGATCCATGCGTAAATTGGAACGTATGAGCGGCATGTAGCTGTGAAAGAGAGAGAGAGAGAGAAGGAAAGCATGAGTATAAAAGTTATTTAAGAGAGTTTTGTATGTTATAGCAGTCTGATTTTAAGGAAACTTGCGATGTAGTGCATAGTGAAAGTGTAGTAAATTTGAGAACGATATCTTTAAGTTACAGCTGGAAAAACATTACATAAATCGATGTTTCTTATGAAAAACCTCTGCAAACATCGGTGTTTTTTGCAGCCTACTTTAAGTAAATATATAAAAGGTAAGCCGAGATTTGATAGGATTTTAAATGTAAAGTCATTTGATTTTATTAAATGATGTTTGTTTAATTAAAATATGACAAGTTTGATAACAATTTCTTTAAAAATAATAAAGATTCAGATGCTAGTAACTTTAGAAGATAAAGTCATGGCATTTGAATGATATTTAGACAGCAAGGAAAGAGATTTTAAAAAGAAGATGCAAAGTTTGCTGGCAATATCTTGAAAAGTAACAAACATAGGCTGATATTTTCAGATAAATCGATATTAAGCTTTAAAACTAAAACGCTTGATTACAGAAAAAGTTAATGGAACCAATGATATTGCTCAAGAAAATATATAGACAGACAATACAAATTATATAGCCAGTATATATGCCATATATTGTACTCACCCAAAGACCGCTGCGAATGTGTTGAGGCAGCTCTGTCGCTGTATGAAATGATCGGGATCATTCCATGGCGAGCGACCCGTCTCCCGATCCTTGTAACCCTTGCGCTGCGTCACCTTAATCGGCGGTTTTCTGGTCACATGCGAGACCAGCAGGTTCATTAGGATGTCCTCGCAGTTGGAGGACTGCTGTACAGTCTTTAAGAGCAGCAACGACAGCCAATTGGTGTACAAGTAATTGTAGTAGCGGTGGTAAAACGCCGCCCCCGTCAGCACAATCGAATAGTAGTTTGTCCACTTGGACGTGTAGCCCCAGGCATTCTAAAGCGAGAGACACAAAACCAACACATCAACACTGAGCTACACGAACTTCAGGCACTTCATGCTTGCGCACTCACCTTGGAATCATCCCAGAAATGCGCTCGTGCCGGATAGCCCACAATGCGCTCGGGAAAGTCGCGCCACACGGTGTAGGCAAAGTCCAGTTCATCCGTATTGAGTATGGCATCCTCGTCGAGTGACAGCACTGCATCCGTTTGTATCTCCTCGTAGGGCAGAAAGCGTTGCGAGATGCCCGGACGCGCCTCCGGGCCAGTTTGGCCTGTGGGCGATGAGGCTGCCGCCGAGGCACGAGAGCTGCCGCCCAGCGCGATGACATGCAGCGGAATGTGGTAAGTGGGTGGCCAGCGTTTCTTCAGCGGCAGCGGACGATCGGCAGCCCACAGCACGAGTATCTAAAGTGGGAATGGAAGAGAGGGGGATAAGATATATGCTCACATTCGGAACTGGGCAGGAACTCCCAATAGTGTTGGCTTCACACGCATTTCCCCCTCCCCGTTGGTTGGACTACTCACTCTATCCACAAATTGGCTCTTCGTTATGGTCCTGACTAGTTTGTAGAGCGCCGCATTGGGGCCGAGTGCGGCGCCAATTTGCACATAGATAACCGCCGTGTAGTTGTGACGCGGCTCCACGCCCAGCGCATTCAGAAGGAACGGCATAAATCTGCAAAATGGCCAAGCAATTAGGTTAATGGCGAAACACTCAAGTGCGAAGCGCCTCCCCCTCTCCCCCGTTCCCCTCCTTCTACTGCCCGTAACGGACTTGGAATGTAAATTTAATTAGGCCCCGGCGGGTGTTGGTCGTCTTGCTCCGCTGGCGAAGCTTCAGCATTAATCTTACCTCGAACTATCGGCGAATGTGGGCAGTGTGAGGAGTGCGCCCGGTGCGGTGTTCCAGACGAGGCTGCTCCGCTCGGGATAATCGGGCAATCGTTCGCGAATGATCTGTGAATGAGACAGAGGGAGACAAAGATGAAGAAAGTGCGTGAGAACAGAGAGGGAAAGAGCGGGGGGAGGGTAAATCAAACGACTGTTTAATGGGCAGAAGAACTCAAGTGGCAAGCCGATTGCCAATTGATTGCTTAATGAACGGCTCCACACTTCGATTGGCGGCCAAATTGCCTTTTCAATGGCACTCGACGTTGCCGTCAGCCGCTTAAACTGTCAGTCGCCAGTCAGTCAGAGTCAGCCAGAGCTGTAAGCGCTCTGTGCTATGCTCTGTATGTGTCTGTGCGTATTGCCTAATTTTCCGCTTGACGCAGCCCCGAGGGGAAAACCGCTTTGTATCCCAAATGCGTGGGTAGGTTGGCCGCAGTATCCGCTGCGCCAGAAGCCGCACACAGGAAGCAGCTCACGCTACACCCACAAGTGCTAGACAAAGGCAGTGCTTTCACTGTCTCTGTGTGTGTGTGCGTGTCATTAACGCTTAGAGTGAGAATTATGCATGTAGCGCCTAAAAGTATGCTATGCAAAATTAGTTGTACATATAAACCGCAGCAGAACAAATTGGAGTGCAGGAGAGAGAGAGAGAGGAGGAGGTCAGAAAGAAGGAGAGAGACAGAGTAGGGGTTTAGAGACAAAGAGAGAGAGAGAGAGAGGTAGAGCAGGAAAGGGGCACAACTGTTTGCCTAGTCAGGTTGGGCACATGCCATTATAATTGCCAGCTCCGACTCGGACTCAGCAGCGAGAGTTACGACTGCGACGTGACGCAGGCAGAGACAGCAGCAAAATATGTACAGACAGCAGCAGCAGCACAAGCAGCAGCAGCACAAGCAGCAGCAGCAACAACAGCAGTAGCAAATGCAGCAGGAAATGCAGCTGAAAATGCTGGCAACGGGCGTGCAGCGCGTGGTTGCTCTGCTCTCAACTCATCGCGCTTTTCTGGCACGCGCTTTTGTATCTTTCTGTGTGTGGTGTGCATGTATATGTGTATGTGTGTGCACCTTTGTGTGTGTGCTGGCGGATAAAACATTTCAACAGAAGGAATAGTTGCATTTAAATTGGGACCTTTTTTTTGCTGCTCTGTGGTGAGAGCAGCACCTGAATGGCATAGATAATACATAAGAATACACACACAAGCAGACGAACACTAGCAGACACACACACATACTCACACTTATGTACATATGTAAACTGTAAACGCATTCAGTTGCAATTTTGTATGGTAAGTTTATTATAAAGAAGCTTAACTTATTTGTTTACAATGAGAGAAGTTAGAACGTGGTAAACATGTGTAATTATAAGACTGCAAAAGTGTCTTACACATACCTATAACATACATATATAGATACATGTATATGCATATAGTATATAACATACATGATTATTATTATACTATGCCATATTATAGCAAAATGTACATATGTATATGCATATTCTGCAAGTCATTCACTTATGCAGTCTTCCCACTCGTTCATTGACTGCAGTTTTCGGTCTACCGATTCGTCTTCTTCGGTTTCTTCTCCTTCTATTTCTTTACCCCAATGTGTCTGCTACAGCTTCTGCTCCCGTGATTCCCCATGCTGCATGCGTCTCAAGTGCGTGTTTTATTTAGTAATTATAATTCCTTCTTCACTGCTTTTAAATTCCCCCTCCTCTCTCTCTTTCTCTTTCTATCTCTTTCTCGCTATACGGCTTAAGTTCTATCTTGCTGTGTGGCATAATCAGCGTGCAACGTGCAGCAGGCGCCTAAAAGTATGCAACGCGCGCGTGTTTATTTACCTTTTCAAGCTGAGTGTGTGTGTGCGAGTGTTTGTGCATGAATACCATGCGAGTGTGTGTGTCTGTGTGTATGTGTTTCTGACATAATTAAGTCAATCTTGCTGCTGTTGACGTTGCAGCATAATTGAGAGCGGCTGAGAGCGAGCGAGCTGCTAACAAAAGAGCGAGCAGGCCAGCCAGCAGCAGCAGACCCCGCCTCGACTCGTTTTGTCTATGATTCAATTATGCAGCACACACACCCGCATACACACTGGCATGCCTGCATATAGCGCAGACGTGTGCGCGGGCTTAGTCGGGCCAGGTCAGAGGCCGGCAAATGTTGGCGTGCCATTTTAATTGGCTAACAAAGTGCTTTAATTGGCTTTAAGCCCATGCAGCGTTGAGTTGAGTTGAGTTGACTGTGGAGTTGAGTTTTTCGGTCAGCTCAGCAAATTATCGTGCGCCTACACTCTCTTTACACTGCCTGCGACTGGGCAAACAAAATGGCGCCAAACATGGTTTTCATCGTTCAACGTTTGCAGTTTTCCGCTTCCCTGCACATGTCATCCCGCTCTGCCAAACTCCAGTTTCTGCCCCCCTGACCCCTGTCCCCCTCTTCCAACTTCTCTCCCACTGGCGCTGTGTAACTTGGCAACGTTTGCGCAGGTAAATTTCATTTTTTATGTTTTTTTTAACTTTTTCCCGAACTACTTAAGCAACTGAGCGACAGTTTTGCCAACTGCTGAAGCTGCAGGGTAGGGGGGTAACAGCGACAGCGGGAGGGGGCTAACAGGTGCGCAGAAGCTCAATAGAGCGCATAATATGTGCAAATAAAACAGGTGAATGCGTTTTTTGGCACCAGGCAGAGGCAAGGGAGGTGGGGAGGAAGGGGAGAAGAGAAGCAGGCAGCTAGTTATGCAAATGTACGTGTGTGTGTGTGTCGAGTAGTCGCTGCTGCTGAGCTTATCCTTTTGGCTGGGCAAATTGCATTTGGCTGCGCCTAAAAGCAGGCAACACAAATTACTGTGCCGGGCTAAAAGGAAATTAACTCAAATTAATTGCACACATAGTTGACTCGCTGCTCCCCGCTGCCTCTGCCTCTTCCTCTACTCCTCTCCTTCTCACTGTTTCTCTCTATCTCCTTCTATCTTCAGCTACTTTGTAACTCTACGTTTATGCGCCGCTAGTATTTTCTTTGGGTTAATTACAACTGTAAAGTTAAGTTCGTAAAACCAACAAGTTTCTGCCTTATCTAGTTTAACCTTGAGACATCCTAGATCTTAGTTGATCTGGCTACACTGTTGTTTATTATAATTAGCTAACAATTCATGAATAATTATAATCCTGCATGATATGCAACCATACCAACACCAGCATAATGCAATCGTTCTTATTTTATATGCTATGTGGGCTTGGGAGGTAACTAAACTTTGCTATGATTGATTAATTTACTCCTTTTCTCTCTGAGGTATAAAAGTCAGTGCCTTGAAGTGTGTCCGCAGTCACAACCTGCAGTTGGCTCCGCAGAGAGCTCTGCCTAATAATAATATAAATAATAATCGAGTGAAATGGAAACCAAATGTTTTTGGCTAGTGGTTTTACTGTGTGCCCAGGGCAAGGCAACTGACTACAGTGAATCAGACTACATCAAACAATATGACGAGGCAATCGATGAGCAGAACTTAAACACTAGCCATGTCGATATACCCGAACAAATCAACTGGATTACACAGAATGTAGTGTCCCGTGTTGTCAAACAGGGTAAATACCGCAATTCGTGGGACTTTGCTGCAATCGGTCTCGTTGAGAGTCGCCTGGCAATTAAAACTGAATTCCACAATCGCAAAGTGATTGAGTTATCCAAACAAAACTTGATAGATTGCTTGCGAGCAGAAAAAAATCGCGTTAAAAACTCTCCGGCATTTATACAAAAAAAACAATGGATTGCAACTGAGGAATCATATTCATATGCCGGCTTACGTAGATCATGCAGAACCAAGAATTTGGTAACAATTTCCGTAAAAATTAAATCGATTAGCCAAGTTCCATCGGGCGATGAGGAACTGATGGCCCAGGAAGTTGCTCGTGGACCTGTTGTGGCGTTCATTAACAAGGAAGCAATAAACAATTATAAAGGTGGCGTACTCAGCAAGGTGAGGTGTGAAGATAACCCAGATTACGCTGTGCTTGTTGTGGGCTATGGCAGAAGCAATGCCCAAGACTATTGGCTGCTCAAGGCCTCACGAGGCAAAGATTGGGGCGAGAATGGTTACATGAAGCTGGCGCGCAACAAGAATAACCTGTGTGGTATAGCCACGAAGGCGCTGTTTGTGACTTTGTAGACGGGAGATCTACACATTTATACCATTGTCTATTATACACTCCTTATCTGAATAGCTCATATGTATAATTTATTAAATAATATGCAATATATTTCTATTTAAACTGTAGTAAACTCAGGCTGACATTGATGCTCAATAGAAAAGTTGTACATTTTATTTATGTATATAAATAATATATACATATATCATTCAATAAAAATAAATATAAATACAAACATAAAGTTTTGTTAAGGTTTAATAATACAAATGCGCTTTCTAGTTACGCATTTTGGCATTCGCTTTCGCATTTGAATGCACATAAACAAGCACAGAGTGTGTATTTACTGATGTTTTGCAGCACACTTTCTGGGGCGCAAAAGTTCAAAGCGTCGACAGCTGCATACATAACATGTACACACACACACACACATACATACATAAAAAGCAAGTTGGCATCTCTCGGCATAAGACAAACACTAAATTAACTTATGCTGAGCAGCTAAAGGAAAAGAAATTTATGTAAATTCAGTCAACTTTCGCCAGCTGCCGTTGCAGTTGCGGGAAGAGACAGAAAGAGAGATACAGAGAGAGAGAGAGAGAGATGGGGATGAAAGAGAAACATCAACAGTAGTAGCAGCAACAGCAGCAGAAAAACTGCAATGCAAATTGTTGTTGCTGCTTTGCTGCAAAATTAACAAACGTCGTCGAAGTCGCAGCGGAAACTTAATGCCGACAACATGGCGTATGCGTAATAAGCCGCCCTTCAGGCTATTTGCATGCACTACGAAAGAACAACAACAACAGCAGCTGCAGAAGCAGCAACAGCAATCGCACTCTCAGCTCTATCGCTGGCACTGTTTTAATTTAAAAATAAATACCAAACTAAATAAATATAAATGGTAAATATTTTCAAGTATGCTATGTAAATGACTCTGCGTGTCCTTGTATGTGTGTGTGCACGCAGCAGACTCTCTACAAAAATTTGCATGTCATTTGCGAGCGTGAAAATGCTATGTAAAATATTAACACAAACCAAACGGATTTCGAATATCGCATTTGCATATCCTAGCAAAGCATAAAGACAGCAGTGGGGTGTATTGGCTGGTAACCAAAATGACAATAGATTGGAGACAATAACAGACACTGAGTTGCATAAATAAATAGTACAATTTATAAATATAATATATATATAAATATAAATACATCTTCAATTTCTATTCTGCAACAACATATACAATTTTCCTCAATTAAATTGCAGAGTATGTTGTCACAATAATCCTTTCCTTTTGTTTTAAATTCCGCAGTGGTATCTGACAGGTGACACACACAATAAAAGTATATATATAAATTTGCAGTATGTAGATGTGTGTCGCTGTAAACTGCATAACAAACCAAATGCCAATCGAAATTAGAACGGAATTGGTTTTATATTCTCTCTACCCTATCAAGGGCAGTTGCACTTTGGCAAACAGTTTGCCAGCTACACTACTTGATATGTTTTGCTATTATGTGAATAAAGTACTGTACATTTATAAGAGTACATTGCGTGCATCGTTTCTCTCTCACTACACAAGCTCACGCAGTGTATTCAAATGTGAACAAACCTTACTAAGTTTTGGTTTAGATTTTTATTTGCGCTGGCTTTTGGTTTTTGGGGGAGTTGCACACAAACATTTATCGATCTCGGTTAGAAATGTTAATTGAGTCAGTTGGAGAAATGTGCGCGACAGTTTTATCTGTGTATAACGATGTGTAAATGGGATTGAGTACAATATTCCCAGCATCGATGGACTGCACATTAATTTGCAATTGAAAATTTGTTTACTTTGCGACTTTTTGGCATTTTGTTTACTCTTTCTCTCTGTCTCTCTTCACGTTCTTTGGAGCTTATAAAGTAAACGTCACCCGCCATAACTTCGGAACTTCGGTAGCTTACGATGATGATGTCATTATTGTTGGCCAAAAGTCGCGACTGTTAAACTTCACCAACAACAACAAGAACAACTAGAGACAAAGTTATGGAAGCCGCTTTGACAAATTCGTTTAACAAACAAGTTTTGAGCGACAAACTGACAGCAAGAGAGTGAGAGATAGAAGAGGAATTTGTAAGATTTTGAATTAAGAATAAGTTGCCTATTGACTTGAATATGTATTGCGTAGTTAAAGATAGAAGTTTAGATAAAGCAGCAGCACAATGAACTGATTATTCAATATTAAAAGAGAATATGTGACAACAATAAGGAAATATGTAAGATTGCAAGAGTTAAAAGAGACTTTATTGATTGAATTTAAGAGATATAAATTTTAAATATTGAAAATACAAATGTTTACAGAAAAATTATGTTTGGCAAATAGAGATTAATAAATGAAATTGATTTAAGATATGAAAATTAAGAATTTGAAGAATAGAACCTTTACTTCCTGGCAATGACTGGGAAGTAGACCCTGTTGAGAATGCCGCACTGGTTGTTCTTGTTGCGGGCCAGGCGTATGTAGCCACGTTCTCCAAACGAGGTGCCCAACGGGGTCTTGAGAATCCAATAGTCTCCGTAGTGACGGCACTTGCCAAAGCCGACAATGAGCACAGCCAGATCGGGACTGTGTCCACAGTGGCTATTGTTATAGACGCCGCCCTTGTACGACTTGACTGCCTGATGGGAGATGACTGCCACGACTGGTCCCTGTGCCACAAGCAGTGCCAATTTGGTCTCGTTGTGCTCGCGCATGTGGTAGGCACTTTCGATTTTGGCACCGATGTTCTTCTTCTTGAATGTGCAGTGGCCGCTGAGTCCGCGATAGGGATAGGTGGCTTCCTTCTCGATACCCTTCTGCTTCTTGATGCAGTAGAAGGCATGAGCCGAGCGATAATTCTTCGAATGACAGCAATCGACAAGGTTCTGCTTGGATAGTTCAGTCAGCTTGCCCAAGGTGATGAACTGGCGACTGGCTATCGAATCGGCAACAGCAAAGGCCCACGAGTTATTGAAATGACCCTGATTCCTCACAGCTGTCACAGCACCCATGTGAGTCCAGTTGACATTAGCGGGCAGATGAGCACTCTCCAAATAGTCGGAAGTTTCCATGTCCATGTCCTCATCCAAAATCTCCTCATCATCATTGCTGGCAAGTATGTTCTCAACCTCCCAATCGAGCATATCGGTAAACTCATTGACTCCCATCTCGTAGCTCTCATTGCCCTCGGCGAAGCGTATGTTGTGCTCATTGATGGCCATCATGTTGTCCTTGAATATTGCCTTGCGTATCTCTTCCACAGTTTCATCGTTATACTCCTTGTTGAAGTCATATTTGTAGGTCTCCCACTCGAAATCGTTGTTATCGGCGTTGTCAACGGGACTGCCCAGTGCGGAGTGGGCGAACACGCCCAGCAGGGCAAGAACTAATACAAAAATCACCTTCATGTTGTTCCTTCTTGGAATGCGAATACAACTGATGGATTGTGAGTGAAATGCAACGATTTATATACCCCTGGATTCGCTTGAATCAAGACTAATGACTCAGGAGCTCGGACTCAGCCTGCGATATCAACACCCACATGCGATAGCGCAATGTAATACCGCAAAAAGTACAAAATATGGGCCCTGCAATGCTGGACCCAGTAAATCACAAAAGGCACTCATTTATAACTATTGTATATATACTTCTATTTATGTTGGCTCAACTCCTTTTCTTTTCTTTCATTTATAGTCTAATATAAGGATAGGGTAAGTCTTATAAAGGTTTCATAGTTATTCTTATCAATATGGGAAATCAGAATACATATTTACCTATATATAAAACCTTTATGATTTTGTCATCTTCATATCCTTTTATGGTTATTAAGAAGCAACATATTGTGAACTTATAATTACTCAATTAGCAGTCAAGACTATGATATTATTACATGTTTGAATCACTATATAAAATAAATAAATACCACAAAACCGCAACTTGAAAGGTCAATTGACCCATTAGAGTATATCATATTATTTTTATACCCGCTACTCATAAGGGTAGAAGGCTATTATAACTTTGCAACAACTAAAAATCTATGTAACAGGCAGAAGGAGGCTTGTCCGACACTACATAGTATATAGGTATATTCTTGAACAGCATCACCAGACGAGTCGATAGAGCCATGTCCGACTGTCTGTCTGTCTGTCAGCTGGATAGCGGGTATAATACAGTCAAGCACACTCGACTGTAGCTTTCGTGCTTGTTTTCACTCTTATTAAGCTTTTATCGTCATTAAATAAGAGCTCTTGAAGCCTGACCTTCTTTTAGATCAGAAATAGTTCAGTTTCTCTATTAGATTTAAAGTTCTATAATGGGAATTACCATTTTCAACAGTTTTTGCATTCGATCAAATATCTTTTAACATTAATTTACATTATTTTCATGTTAATTTTAATAACAAATGCAATTTAAAGTTTTCCGCGCTAATGTTATCAATTTCTGACCCTAATGTTTATAATTAATCAAAGCTCAGCGACAAATTGACGTCGTAGCTTATAAAAAAGGTCTACTACGTAGCTGCAGGGAAAGCTGAGAGACATTTGTAGAAAGAGAGAGGGACACAGAGAGAGAGAGAAAACATAATAAGCGAAAAGCTTCAAACAAATGATAAGCACAAAGCAAAATAAACAAGAGCGCTGTAAGCACAACAGAGACAAAGGGAAAGAAGAATAAAAAGGAATGCCATTAAACACCGGTTTAACTTAGGCGTTAATTAAACCTAATTAGGCGCACAGAGCCCGCATTACACACACTTGAACAGAATTCTAATTTGGCAAGAGACGCGACGATACATTGAATAAATATTCCAATATGCTAAGGGGGAAGAAGAAAGAAAGACAACGTTGACGACGTCATAATTAAAAATAATTCGATGACGTCACATGTGAGAGACACATGTGGAACGTGCGGACAGGCAAGCAACGACGCGTCGACATCGACGTCGATGTCGACGTCCGCTTCATTATTTAATTGGAGGTCAGTTGCTCTTGCTTGCTACTAAGCCGATGACGTCACTTGCTCACATACATAACTGATAAGCCCTTCTGCTGCACTCGAGCTAACAGCTGCTGCAACAACAACAACAACAACAACAACAGCAATGCAAATGGGAGAGCAGTAGAGAGAGAGAGCAGGTTTAGCAAATGGCAATGCCATAAGAGCAGCCGCGTGCTTTCTTGTCTGATAATCCACATGTGCATGCGCCTGTGTGTGTGCATGTATATCTGTGTGTGTGTGCAAAAAAAGTTTGCCGGCTAGAAATACAACAGATACACCGCCAAGAGAAATTGCATAAAATGAGAGAGAGACAGAGAGAGAGAGAGAAAGAGAGAGAGAAAGATAGAGAGCAGAGTGCAAACAAGCAGCAGAGGCGGCGGCTTTCTTCTCTTTCTCTCTCTCTCTCAGTATTGTTGTTGTTGCTGTTATTGCGGTTATTTATTGTTATTGCTGTTGGCATTCCCAACGGGTGGGCAAACTTGTTGTAGCCCTAACCAAAAGCAACAACAACAACAACAAGAATGACAAAAAGAGCTGTTAATAAATATTTCATTTATGACAATTTGACATTCCGCTAAGCATGTTTACCGTTACCCCCTCCCCTCTTTTCTCTGCACAGTGGGTGGCAAATTGACTGAGTTCTGTCCTCTTCCTCCCCCTTCCCTTTTACAAGTTGTAATTCATAATTTGGGAACCTAATTTGTTCACTAATTGAGCGCAATCGAAGGCGCTGTAGTGTTATCGATTATGTTTATCGCATTGCGTGTTGTGTTTATCGACAGAACTGTACACAAAGCGCTACGTTTCGCACCTATCGAGTGCGTGCATTAACCCACAAAGCAAAAATAAAAGCAGACAAATGTTTTAGACAAGGCATGCCTGACTGAGAGATACCCTTGAAAGACCGTAACGCTAATAATTCCACAGACAAACTTTGCTGCCACCTATTGTTTTCTCACTCTTGCGCAGGTCACTAAAGTGACTTGAATAACTTCTGTGTTTATTGTCCGATTGCATTGAAATTTGGAGGCGAGGTAGATAATTTAATCCACTAAGTCTAAGTCAAAGTAAAAAGTTGTATCTATTAAACGTGGCTTACAAATAGACTTGACAAATTAAATTATTAATTTGTGGGGGCGTTGGGCGTGGCATCTAACATTTGAAATAAGCTCGATCTGCGCACAGTACACAGAAAGCTCTATACCAAATTTGGTGTCTGTCGCTTTTGTTATAGCTGAGATCTGTGTGTTCATACAGACAGCGGGACAGATAAACAGACATGGCTCAATAGACTCGACTAATGATGTTGAGTAAGAAAATGTATATACAGTATAAGGTGTCTGCCACGCCTCCTTCTGTATCTTACATACGTATGCACAAAGTTAGTATACCCATTTTCAATGTTCGATGGGTATAAATAAAACAGCAATAAAAAAAACTTTCAAATTCAAATGTTTAGCGAACGAGTTGTGCGCTCCGCCATTGATTACCTTGAATTTTGTTTTCTATTTGCGGCTCTCGCAGCGAGCTGAGCACAAACAGCTGCACATAATGGAGAGAGGCAGCAGAGAAGCAGAGCAGAGCAGAGGCAGCGCAGCGACGAAAAGAAAGCGTGCAAGCAACGCCAGCAAGCATAACAACAATAACAATTCCTCGCACAACAGCAGGCAATAAAAAACGTTGCCACTTGGACATGTGAGCGAAGGCAACTGAGCGTGAGAGAGACAGCGAAAGAGAGAGAGAGAGCAGTGCGCTCTAGTCGATGTTGTTGCTTGGCCGACTAATTCCGTCGATGATGACGCGCACGGCGCTTTCGTGCGAGCGCCCAACGAGCCACAACTTACAGTAATATTTCGACAGTCAAAGCAATCGGACGTGCTACTAAAGAGAGTCGAAAAAAGAGAAGCACAATAAAGAAAAAAAAAGCAAAGAAAACAGTCAAGAATTGACATAACAATCTGACAACAAATATAGAGACATTGGCAACTCATTTACGGAGTACTTAAAAACGTTCCTCAATTGAAAGAGAGAGAAAATACAGAATATAATCAAACAATATGTCAGGACGCCGCGTTACAGTCAGCTCACGCGTCTCACGCGCCTCCACATCGACGCCAGTCGGTGGAGCATCAGCGTCATCGGGTCGCTTGGGCGCCACAAGTCCCACCAGCCCCACACGCACCACACGTCTGCAGGAGAAGGAGGAACTGCAGCATCTCAATGATCGTCTGGCCTGCTACATCGATCGCATGCGGCACTTGGAGAACGAGAATGGTCGCCTGACACAGGAACTGCACTTGGCACAGGATACCGTCAACCGGGAGACCTCCAACCTGAAGGCTGTCTATGAAAAGGAGTTGGCCGCGGCACGCAAACTGCTTGATGAGACGGCCAAGGAGAAGGCCAAGCTGGAGATCGATATCAAGCGTTTGTGGGAGGAGAACGACGACTTGAAGCAAAGGTAAAAATACGAAAATCAACAAACACTTAACAACAACAACAACAGGTAAAAGCTAAGCCAAAGCTCAGTTATCAGCTCTCTCACACACAGTGATGTCATGTCTGGCTCGGTGTGTGTGCGAGGGTCTGAGAGTGTGCGTGTATGCGCTTGCGATAGCTGATGTCATTCAGACCGCAATGAAACGCACATGGCACTTGCTCTCGCTCTCTCTCAGTCTCTCTCTCTCTCTCGCACTGCCCAAAGTGCTTTTGTTTATTTTTTACATTTGCGCTTCGAGAAGCCTCCAAAACAGACAACAACAATTAATTCAGATTACAGAGAGAGAGAGAGAGAGAGAGAGATAGAGAGATCTCTTCATCTCTTGGCAGTGTCACTAAACTCGTCTAAGACGCCATAGTCAGTTGCCCAAATCGTCGGGGTACCCTTCCAAGGTTGCAATGAATTTGTTGGATACATTTATGATGTCATTCCCAACCAAAAATAACGCGTAACCTTTTTGTGTTATTTATGTACGCGCCCATTTGTAGGCGGGCGCAGGCGGGGCTGGCATGTAATACAGGTTTTGGTGGAGGTTTTCCTAGCTTCCCCAACTCCTCTCGCCTACCTATGCTACCACTATGATGTCAACATACACAAATTTATACGAATTTAGCGTTTCTCTTATCATCAAGTGAAATATTTACTTTCAGGTATTTATTGTTCAGCTCTTTGGATTGCTAGGGTTTGTTTGTTTGTGCGTCTCTCTCTCTATAGATAGTACATAGAGGTACATTAGGCTGACCGGGCTTAATTGTTTGTTGTGTGTATAATGACCAGAGATTACACAATTCTGATATGCCTCGGACAATGCGAGTGCAACATTTCTAAATTTATTCAGCTTTTTTTGCCCTTCATTATTCACTGAATCCATTCGAATATTTAATTATCTCAGCCTCATAAAAAAGAGAGTGTGGCAATTCACACACACCCACACACACAAGAGAAAAGCTTCTTTCACACTCGTTCGTCGACCCAAAAAGTTCTTTCAATAATTAACCCACTTTCCGTATGTCAAAATGCCCCCAAGCAAAGGAAAATCTTTAATAAATTAGGTCGCCTGGTAGCGTTGTTATTTATGTGTTCATGTCATGAAAGCATAAGGTGTATAGCGAGGGGAATACTGCAGAAAAGAACTGAAAACAACCTTGAGACTTCTAGCTTGAAATATTGTGTATATACTCTGTATGTAATGTCGACATCGATGCGAAATAAAAAGTTTCATCAGAGTTTGTTAGGCAGAGTTGCCTTTTTAGGCGCCGACACATGCTGTATAAGGTCAGCAAATAATGCATTACGATGCATTTCAAGAGATAGCCTCAGTATGGCTTGTTTAATGGTTTATTTTAAATACTATAGCTAAATTTAGCTACATAAAAATTAAACGTGCAAACCACGAGATTCTTCCACAACAACGACGACGACATTTACTTATAGATTGTGGAATTTTTGTTAGGCAAATAAACAAGTTTGTTTTTAGCTAAATCAAAAATAAAACGTTTGAAGTAGCCCCCATAAATATAGCGAAAGAGAGAGAGAGAGAGAGACAGAAAGAGACAAAAGATGCGTTTATGTTGGACAGAAAATAGTTTAGATACTTTATGCTAATGATATGAGGCAATTTCAAGGCAGCAAACCAGAAGAAACCTCGACGATGAATAATACATAAGATACCAGAAAGAGAGAGGGAAGGAGGCAGAGAGAGAGAGAGAGAGAGAGAGAAGAAGAGAGATATATATCGCTCTCTCTTGTCATACATGAGCAATTCTCTTGAGAACGCGTTCGCATGTGAATCAGCTCGAACAACAAACATTGCGCACTTGTGACGTCATCATGGGGCGCACATGTTTATTGATAAGCTTAGTGATCTTCCGTTGAGTAACATTTCATTTGCATCCATTGCAGACTCGACAAGAAAACCAAAGAGGCCAACGTGGCAGAGAACAATGCACGCCTCTATGAATCTCGTTACACCGAAGTGAATGGCAAGTACAGTCAGGCTCTGGCCGATCGCAAGAAGGCCGAGGATCAGGTGAAGGATCTGGGTGCGGAGAACGAACGTCTGCGTCGTCAGTTGGACGATCTGCGCAAGCAGCTCGAGGCCGAGACTTTGGCACGCGTCGATCTGGAGAATCAGAATCAAAGTCTGCGCGAAGAGTTGGCCTTCAAGGATCAGGTGCACTCGCAGGAGTTGACCGAGACACGTTCGCGTCGCCAGATCGAGATCAGTGAGATCGATGGCCGCCTGTCGCGTCAGTATGAGGCCAAGTTGCAGCAATCTCTGCAGGAACTGCGCGATCAATACGAGGGACAAATGCGCGCCAATCGTGAAGAGATCGAGGCACTGTACGACAATGAGATACAGAATCTCAAGGCAGCCGCAGCACGTGCCGCACAGGGATCACTGCATGCCACCGAAGAGGTGCGTCTCATGCGCACCAAGATCGACAGTCTCCACAACAAGCTGCAGGAGCTGGAGAACACCAATGCCGGCCTGAATGTAAGTAGAACTGAACTGATCATAACTGATCATTGTACACTTTACTGATGCTCTCTCTCTCTTTTCCTTTCTAGGCACGCGTCCGTGAGCTGGAAGATCTGCTGGATAAGGAACGCCAGCGCCACAATCAGTACATTGCCTCACTGGAGGCAGATCTGCAGCGCATGCGCGACGAGATGGCACAGCAGCTGCAGGAGTATCAGGATCTGATGGACATCAAGGTGTCGCTGGATCTGGAGTTGGCCGCCTACGACAAGTTGCTGTGCGGTGAGGAGCGTCGCTTGAACATCACCTCCCCCGGTCGTCCAGGCACCGATTCGGGCATCTCTAGCAATGGCACAAATCTGACGGCCAGCGGTGGTTCCCGTTCGGGTCGTGTGACGCCCAGTGGACGTCGTTCGGCCACTCCAGGAATTTCTGGCTCGGGTGCTGTCAAGCGTCGTCGCACTGTCATCGATGAGAGCGAGGATCGCACATTGTCTGAGTACTCGGTTAATGCCGCAGCCAAGGGAGATCTGGAGATCATCGAGGCCGACACCGAGGGACGCTTCATCAAGTTGCACAACAAGGGCACCGAGGAGATTCATCTTACTGGCTGGCAATTGACTCGCATCGCTGGCGATGAGGAACTCGCATTCAAATTCTCACGCGGCTCAAAGATTGTGGGCGGTGCCACAGTGATCATTTGGTCGGTGGATGCTGGTGTAGCACATGATCCGCCAAACAATCTGGTCATGAAGAAGAAATGGCCAGTGGCCAATTCGATGCGCTCCGTGCTGGCCAATGCCGACAAAGAGGTGAGAGTCTTGTCGATATACAACACGTGCGGCACTTGTGACATCTGCCGCCACTGCAGGCATCTCGAGTTTGTGCTCGACCAGTACGCAATAACAGTCTAATCAATCTAATCAACTCTGACTAACCTATTTCTATATATTCCCATACCTTGCAGGATGTTGCCAGCTACGACCGTGTCCGTGCAAACGTGTCCAGTCATGTCTCGAGGCATCGCACCAGTGGAACTGCGCCCGCCACAGGCTTTACCCTCGGTTCCGGAGCTGGCTCCACTGGCGTAAGGAGTCTCTTCTCGCTGCTCTTCTAAGGAATACGCACAAACACACACACACACACACGCACTCACGGAGAGTAGGAGTAGAAGCTACATTCACACATCAGAAACCGCTTTTTGATGCATATCAAGCCTATAATGCAATTTATAATGTACAACAACTACAACTGCAACTGCAACTGCAACTGCAACAACAACCACAATCTTGTCTGGTTCAACTATATGTTTAATACTTAAGCGCTGTTCAAACAATTTCTTGTAATTTATGTGTACGTTAAAAAAACAAGGAGAGAAAGAGGAAGCATTTGCTAAATATACAAATAAAAACTGAAAAACAGAAGAAAAAACAGAAAAAAGGCTAAATGAAATGTGCGAAAAACGTCGTTTTAAACTCAACATAAATGCTCGCCCGTCTTGGCGCCGTAGCGGACATGTCCGGAATTCAATTAATGGCTCAGGTAGCATTTTGCCAAGCAGTTTGGGCCAAGTTTGTCCGGGTAAAACTTTTCGTCCGCCCCAGAAAATCAGCTTAACTCGCGCGCGTTTGCCAAGATTTTCGCAAACTTCTCCTTCTTTCATTGCCCGCTCAGCTGCTGTCGCGGCATTTGTCGACGCTCCGCCCCCCCTTACCTTCTTCCCTACTCAAGGAAAATGGACAGTAAGCAGGTGAAATTAACTACAACAAGCAGGCAAGTTGAAGTTGCTCCAAGGCTGCCTTGCCACACTGCGAAAATTGGCCAAGAAAAGCTGCAACTGAAACTGGGCCAAGTTACTTTCATTTTTAGGGATTTGCCTGCGTCGGAAGGAGACAGAGAGACAGAGGGCGGAAAGAGAGAGGGAAATATTGACAGAAAATAAAAAAATGCTATAAAAAGATTCCTTTAAATTTTAGACAAACTCACAGAGAATTATAAATTTTCAGTTAATTATCTTTTTTTATACTTGTCTCTCCTTCTTGTTGCCAATTCGCCAAGAAAAAATTTGTAACTACGTCATTTGTATTATTGGCTAATTTTTATTTTTTATTTTTTGCTCGTTGTTAGGCAGAGCGAAATTTATAAACAGGTTCTCAGTGCGAACTGTACCAAAATTTCTGAATAATTCGCAGTGCGAATGTGAGAAAAATTAATGACAAAGACGCCAGCGAATATGCCGTGAGCAAAAATACAATAAATAAGTAAAGGAAAACTCAGATAATAAATTTCGAACTTAATCGAAAATAAAATAGAAATAAATTTTCAATTTAGAAATAAATGTTGCTGAATTTTTGTGGCATAATTTATAAAAAATTTATTTAAATATATTTTCTAAAATAAAAATATATTTAAATTTATTTTCTTACTATTTCAATCTATGTAAAATATATTTCAATATATTAAAGTATTAATTGCAATTTATATACAATTTCTTTAAATATGTTTTCATATTTATATATAATCTGCAGCTCAACGCACTCGATTCTTTCGTGCAGTGCAATGCAGCGGCAGCTACTAAGACAACTTAGCGGCGCCTGAGTGAGCGCACGATTCAATGGAATGAATAGACCGGCAGATGGACAAACAGAGAGAGAGAAAGAGAGAGAGAGAGAGAGAGGGACAGCGAGTGGGAGTGGGGGCTAGAGAGATAAAGGCGGTCACTGAGGCGTTCAACTTCAAAGTAGTTGCAGGCAAAAGTTCTTGGGCTTGTCGCACGTTTGCATGCGCATAATAGGATTAGTCAAAGTAATAAGTTGTTGCGAGGCAGGTGTGTGTGTGTGTGTGGGCGCAAGTGGGGTGTGGCTAACGCCCACAATGCTTTGAAATGCAAATCAAGACGACAAACAAGTGCAAGCGAACGGCAGTAACTTGGCTTTTTTAACGTCACATCTAGCTGTTTTTAGTGCCAGGCATAAAACGCATACGAACTTTTTCGACAGCCGCCTGAAAGTATGCAGCATATTTTTGTGTTTCGCAACTTAGACACACAAGCTGAATGCTATAAAACTGCACTGGGCGTTGCCCATAAACAGAGTAGCAACGGCAACACGACAGCAACAACAAAGCAACGACAAAAGCAGTTGCAGATTCAGTCAAGAGTTCGCATTGCCCCGACTTGTTTGAAGTGTGTGTGTGGGGTAAATCTTTGGCTTATTGTGGTTTTCTGGCCATTTTCGAACTTTAACATTTGCGACTACCCAACTCTCTGGACCCCCTCCCCCCCTCAGCTCAATGTGCACAAGTTAAGTGCACACCACACGCTTATCGGTCACATCCACACACCAGACCACACCCCCACACACAACACCACACTCAACCCATGCTCAATGGCGACTTTTAGGCTTAGGCAAAGATTTTGGCATGGAGAGCTCTCGCTCGGTCGAACTGAGTTGGCCAGGGCAACTAAGTTGGTAAGTGGACTTTGAGTGACCTCTTTGTGGTGGCCAACACAACGGGCCAAAGTTCTCTCTGCACACACAAATACACCTACAATATGTATGTACATGTATATATACATATATATGTACAGCTATGTGTGCTTGGGTTATTGTGTATTCAACTCGAGCATAATAAAATTATGCAAATCTTCGCATAGACCGCACAAATTTTCCAAAAGGAATTCCGCAGACACACAGAAAATTCCCCGTAAACGTTGCGTTATCTCGTTGTTTTTAATTGAACAGCAGCAGCAGTTTTTGGTATTTAATATTCCATTCAATATGCGCAAAGTTGTGCAAATTCTTGAGATTACTCAATAATTGATTAGTTTCCTTAGCTCTGCCAGGTGTTCATAGTTCTCCTTGAGGTTTGCCAATTGTTCTACATGTTACTTAAGCAAGCTGAAACTTGAATTTCAATATTAGTTTCTCGTTGAAATATTAATTAATGCTACCTCTTTCTCCCTTCCCCCTTCCCATCTCACACACCACATAAAATGCGCTAACTTGTTTGGGTCTTTAACGGCAACGATGCCTTCCTTCATTGCCAGCAGCAAATGACAAAGCTTAACTGTCTCAGGGTGTGTGTGACTGGATGTGTGTCTGCGTGTGTGTGTGTCTGTGTCTGAGGTCAAAGAGCAAGCAAAACCCCAAATAACTGCTTAATTTGTTTTTTCGTCCGTCTGTTTGGGAACACGCTCAGCAGCTAAGCCAAAACCCTTCAAAGCTATCGTGACCCTTTCTGACCACCTATTCCCCCGCCCCCCCCCTCTCTTCATTCCCCTCCCATACTTGTCTGCTTACCCTCGCTGTTGTTGCTTGCAGAACAGCATCAGCTGTTGTTGTTTTTGCACTTGTTGTTGTTAGTTTGTTGACTTAAGGCAGACAGTGAGAGTGGAGGGGGAGATGAAAAAGAGGGGGAATAAAGAGCAGAGAATAGAGAGAGAGAGAGAGGGGAAGGGAAGTAAGGAAGACAGACAGTTCTCACTTCCCCAAAAACAGACAACAGGCCTTGTGGCAGCTGAGGTTCGACGCCCACTTGGATTTGGTTACGTATACGCAGTGTGGGAGCTGCTAGATGGCAGCTAACACATTGAGGCAGCAAAAATTATTTGCCACTCTCAAATATTCGGCAAGAGGCAGGCGGCAGGCGGCATGAGGCAGGCAGGCTTACCAGCTTGTTTATGCCTAAATCAATTTGCTGCATGAACGAGCCTTGAACGCAAAGCGATGCGTAGCCGAAGCCGGTCACACTTTGTTCTAATCCCCCAATGGCAATGGATGCGCACCGTGTGTGCGGGTCTCGCTCTGTTTGGGTTAAGCTATTAGACTAAAAGGTTATTAGGCGGCGAAGGGAAGGGCAAGGGGGAGGCAGAGACGCAGCAGCTTTGGCTGTCTGGCGACGTGATTTGCCTGCCAAAAGGGGCAGCAAATCGAGAGTTGAGCGCGCGTCAAAAGGGACACCTCGCGAGTGGATTTTGCACTTTGATATGCGTTTTATTAATAAAACAAATTGGCAGCCAGACGGCAGGGCAGTGTACAGAGAGGGGCAGGGCAGCAGGTCGAGCAGAACGAGCAGGCAGAGCTGCAGTCAGGGGGGTTCAGATATAATTCTCGCTGCGACTTTGGCCTATGCATAAATTGAGTTTGTGTTCATTTGTGCGATGCTGCTCGGCAGCGACGTGACTAGGAGCAGTAGGAGTAGCAGCAGGAGGCACAGTAGGAGCAGTAGGAACAGCAGGTCACGCTGGGCAGCCTGCCAAGCCGCAGGCAGCTGGCGGCAAGGCATCAGCAGCAGGCAGCACACGTCAACTATTTTTCAACAAATATGCGCAAAACTTTTTTCATATTAAAGCCGCAAAAGCAGCAGCAACAACAACAGCGGAACAGCTGCTGAGTAGAGGGGGGCGTGGCAGGTGTGCGGTGGGTAGTGAAAACTGAAGCTGACCAGAAGCTGACACAGGCTGCATTTTTGGCATATGCAAAAAAGGGCTGAGCATTACGTGCCGCACGTGCCACACACAGAGAGGGAGACACACACACACACACTCACACAGAGACAAGCTCACCGCACTGCACACACACACACGCACACTGAATACCGCCATCATCTACATACAAAAACAAAATGATGGGCGGGGCGTGACCATTTTGCCTGTCGAAAATGCCACAATTCATTTTTTAATCGCGACGCATAAATCAAAGCTGCATGCCACGAGGGCAGCTAGATGCAGCAGGTGAAGGGGGTGGAACGAGGGGACGAGGGGAAGGGATGCAGTGCAAACAAAAAGTGTTGCGTGCTTTCGGGCGCGCGTTGCATTAGAGCTTCAGGTGGCGCTCGTCGTGCAATTGCATTTGACATAATGCTCCGTGAACTTTGGCCACGCAAAATTGTGTGTGTGCTAAAAGCGCTGGCAAAATACCCGCCAGATTTTATAGCGTGGCATCCCGCATCCATTTGGGAAACATAAAATACCATTTCGATGCTGTTTGATGCAAATTTGTGGCGTTCTTTAAGATCTAACATAAATAATATGATTTTCAGGGGGTTGCGAAAAAATTCCTGTTGGAGGATTTATGATTAATATGATTGCAACTATTTAAAGAAGAAGAAGATGTTCAGATGCATGAACACAAAGTAGTACTACATTGCACTGGGAGATCATCATATGCAGCGAAACCTTATCTTCTCTAACGATCGGCCTATATCATTTGCAGATGTGTTAGAAAGGATTGGAAACCATTCTTAGGTACTTGACAGGCATTAAAAGCGATCACTCTTACAAGAAAGAAACTATGTACTATGTAGAAACTATGTACGCACGCTTTTGCAATTTAAGATCATTTGAAATAATACTCTCGAATTTTATGATGTACGATTAATTAATGTATGATAAAGAATAGAACAAGATATTCAGGTTTAAAGCAACCAATTAGGGCATTATAAGTGTGACTTGGAAAGTCTTTTTGCATTTTCTTTGTATTAATAATTTATGGCACATTAAAAATGAATTAAAGCAAAATGATTTGAATAACAAAGTTGTGAAAATACAAGAAACTTAAATTTGAATGGTATTGAATTAACAATTTTAATCTAATAATGTTTTAATTATTATTAGGTGCTAACTATAACTATTTCCAACTTATTTCTTCTTTATACATAACAAGAAATCAACTCTAAGGACAAGAGCTACACAAAATGCTGTCGCAAAATGAATTATGCCATTTAGTTCGATCAGAAAAGGGGCGTCTTATGTTTTCTTTTAATGAAATTAAATTTGAATTGATTTCTTTTAGGTCCCTTGTCTGAGGCGGAGCCCAATTAGCGCAGAGTTGATAAAAGAAAATTGCCTGGCTATAGGAATATCTATAATAATGGAGTGAAAATCGCTTGGCAGTTGCCATAAATCAGGCTCGACTGGGGCCAAGCTGGGGCCACCTGCAAAGTGCGTGCCAGCAGTTGCCAATTAGGGATAGGAGCAGGAACAGTAGCTGAGCAGAATTAGGAGCAGCTGCTGCTGATACTGTTGCTGTTGTTGTTCCTGGGTTGACATGTTAACAATGAACGATCCGGTGTCGCATCGGGTGGGTGCGTGTGTTGGTCACTTTTTGAAGCTTATACCGAGGATTGTTGCTATTGCTGCTGGCTAACTTCAGCCTGGTCACGTTGCATGCCAAATATTTGCTTTTCATTTGGTTAACACACACACACACATACATACACCTACACAGGCACACGTAACTGTAAATTGATTATTGCTAGCCAAAGTCGTCACTGGGAAAAAACAGGATGAAAGAAGTCTGCACCAAACTCGCACCACAAAAGCGACACACAACGCACTCCCAGTTCCCTCTCTGTCTTTCCCTTCCTTATCTCCCTCTCTCCCTCTCGCTCAACAACTTTTAGAGCAACAACAAGAACAACAAGAACAACTGCGACAACCCGCAACACACGCAGCCATGTCGTCGTCTCTTAATGTATCTGTCAGCGCAAAAAGACTCGCTACATCGCGACCTGCAGTTGCCATCAGAGTCGCGATGCCGTCCCCTCTCTCCCCTCTCACTTCCCCTCTCCCACAGCTGGCATCTCTCTGCTTCAGCTGCTGCTACAGCTTCAGTTTCTGTGTTCCCCAGCATGATGATTACACAAAATTGAATGCTTCATGCATTCGCATTGCCTGCCACTGTATGCGTGCGCGTGTCTCTGCCTGTGTGTGTGTGTCTGTGTGTGTGTGTCAATTTGAGTGTTGAAAAGTGGTCTCCAGTGTCGGCGGTTTGGTTGCGTTTGGTTTGGTTTGCTCTGGTCTGGTCTGGTTTGGTGGCTGCTGTTCGGCTTCATCATCAACGTCGTCGCATGTCGCGTTCGCTGCTTGCCATTTCATTGTGTACAAACAACTTCTGAGTGTGTCCCTGTGTGTGTGTCTCTGTGTGTGTGACTGCGTGTGTATTATTTATACAACGCGATATCTCTATCCACATAGTCGTCGTCGTCGCTTCGTCCTCATCATCGTCATCATTATCGTCCCGCTGTGTTGCCCCAAAACGAAATCCGTTTTTTGTCTATGTCCTGCCTGGGGGCGATAGAGTGAGGGGCGTGGCATGGCATCGCCTAACGTTGCCACATTCAAATTCAATAGCCGCCAACTGCTGCTACTTAGCAAAGCAGCACCGAACAGATACATTTGCTTTGCCACGCACACTGAGCGAAAAACTTGCAGTCGAAGTGAATTCAAATTGCAGCAAATTCAACTCAAGGCAAAACAAACACAGAAAATATAAATAAACTTTGTGTCAAAGTTCATTTTTGGCGCAAATTTCACCTGGCATTGGCATCAAATTCCAGAGAGAGAGCGAGAGAGCAAAAACTTTTCGGAATTTGGTCAACTAATTTGCTTCGCTTTTAGCCGTAAATCGAAAACTCTATTAAAGCAATAAATAATCCATTGGCAGCACAAAATATGAAACGCACACAAAGGCGATTTTTGGTATATCAGAAACCGATAGAGGTGTCGAATATAAAATGTGAAAGATTTAAAATTACCAAACAAATTGTGCAACTAAATTATTTTGTATCAATCATTGAGCTCTGCAGTTGCAAAGATTAAAGAGTGCGAGCCCACTTTAGGATATTTATCTAATTGCACTGCACATTTTTTAAGTTAATAAACATTTTCATACTTGAGAGTATTCCGAAAACAAAGAAAACATAGAATACTAAGCTCTTCTGGGATATAACCCCAATGGAATCCTCACAGCAGTTTAAAGTGCAGCTGCCCAAGCAGATTTTTCATTACATAAGAAAGTGTTCATTGTTTTTGTTTCATTGTTAGACTTAACCATTCTTCCCCCCCTCCCAGATTAGTTATGCAAACTCACCTCGAATGTTGTGAAGACGATTTTCTCAATGGAGCCAAAGTAGCGTTCCCACAGCACCTGAGTCTGTTGGCGCAGTGCAAAGATGCGTTCAGCCGAAATAGAGCGCACAATGTCGGGTACCTAGACAGGAGAGAGAGAAAGAGAGAGAGGGAGAGACAATGAGTTAGTGGATATGATTGGCAAACGCTGCGTATGCGTAATCTCAGCAGCAACAATGGCAGCAGCAGCAGCAGCTGTGCAGCCAGTCACTGCACAATCGATTAATTACCCATTGCAGCAGGCAAACAGTGGCCGTAATTAGTTAGGGAATCGACCAAGGCTAATGCATATGTAGGTGTGTGTATGTGAGTGTGTGCACACATACATCATAATTATAACCTAAGCAAATTGAAACAATTTAAAGAGTGCAGCACGAGCTGCTGCTGCCTTGGCTGCCTCTGCTCGAGTTTCCTGCTCAAGTTAACTTAATTAATTGCATTTCCTGCCAATAAACTACAAGGCAAACATGCCAATGTTGGCGACAAAAGGGACACAGCGAAGCAAGAGGAGGGAGAGAGAGAGGCAATTGGCAAACAATGCGCCAAGACTTGTCGCGAATGAAGACGAGGGAATAACAGCAGCACGGACATCGATGGGTGCAAACAACTGACAAGCAGCGAAGACGCAATGCACAAACAAACACACACACACAGCTAGAAAGGGAAGGTAATAGAGAGAGAGAGAGAGAAGCAGAGAGGGACAGTCAGAAGAGCAGGTAAACAGATAGACAGGCAGAGGGACACAGACAGTCCATGGAGCTTCCCTTCAGCCAGGTAGAAGTCGCCGCTGTTGAGTAATTTCTGAGTATGAAATAAAATGATAAATTGCGCATGTTGACTTTTTTTAAAGAGTTAAGCACCCTCTGCCGAATATCCATTGGGGCTGGTGCAGCCAATTGTCTGATTGGAGTATTTTAAGCTGATCGAAAAAAGCAGACAATACTTTCCATTTTTTTGCAGTCAAGCTTTCACGGACATTAAATCGTCAATAAATGACGTCGTGGCGTTGGGGCTACCCATTCCCATTTTCCGAACTGGGTTACAGAAATGTGTTGTAACAAAACTTTGCGACAGACAAAACAGGTCACAATTTACAAAAAAAAACAATGAAATAAAAAGGAGGAAAACGAATTCACAACGAGTTTTCATATTTCATGACGGCGCAAACAAAAAGAAGACACACATATAACTAAATACTATATAGAGTATATCTATATAGGCAGGCAACATATATAGAGTGTGCCACTCACCTGCAGCAGTAGCCGTTCGTCGGCCCAAATGGCGGCCTGTTTCCAATCGATTTTCGATTCAAATGGCAGGACCCAAGCGTTCGACAATAGCACAGGAATGCAACCGGCCTGCAATGCCTCGAGGAATCTACGGAAATGAATAAAAAACAATCAGTGAGAAAACCTGCTCTATCTACTATACATATATGCGAGAGTTGTAAAATGAAAATTGTTTTTTTCTTCGTCTTTTTTTTGCCATGTTTTTCATTTTCTCATCATTTGTTTTTACCTGAAAGAACCCAAGCGACGGCCGCGTGGTACCAAACAAAACGTTGAGTTCTGCAGCAGCGTCTCGTAGTCGTATCTGAAATGAAAGCGAGAAGAGGTCAGACAATCAGTAAGAGAACAAGAGAGAGAGAGAGAAAATGCGAGATGTAAATTAGTGTGAGAGAGAGAAAGGAAGAGAGGGCGCATTGCATAATGGCATTGTGCAGCAATTAATTGAACAATGGGCTTGTTCTTCTCGGGTCAATGGAGGATGGAGGCAAGCAGAGCTGGTGGCAGAGGGACGGGGAGAGGTATAGGCAGGGGAATGGTAGGATTGACAGGTCGGTTCGCTGTTGCAGACACACGAAAAAATGATAAATTGCTCAAGACTTTTAAATGGGGCAAATATGTAGCATACATTTAAGGGCAGGTCCATGCCTTAATTGGCGCAGGAAATATCTTCCATCCTTTAGCACACGCTATATATACGCAAAATTCTTAAAAATGTTGAGCATATTTAACAAATAAAATAGTAAGTACTATAGCAAATTATATAATTAAGTTATCCAACAATTAATATAATTTAATTGTTTTCTACTTGCACAATCCTTTCTAATTAGCTTTAAAAAAATATTAACTTAATTAAAAACCAGTCAAATTAATTTGAAAAATAATTCAAATATAATTCTGTGCTGAAAAAAGGGAAAATATATCCAATTAGGGTAAATTATTTGCAGTAAAAGCAAAATGTGAGTTTACAATGAAAACTAATTTTCAGCACACACACTAACCCAGACACACGCACACTCGTGTTTAACAATGTTGAACCCGCGTGCATTTCGCTTTCACTGTGGTAATTGTTTTGCACTATGAATACACTCAAATGAACCCACTCGACTAGTCACATTATGCTAATGATGTAATTCCAACTTAATAGCCTGCAGCAGACGTCAAGTGCTGCTAACGCTGCCACGCACCAAGCGACGTATGCTTAACATGCGTTCGCATAACTCATACACCATGTTGCACACAGTCGCGCAGACATATGTACCACACACACACACACATGCACTTGCGGGTACTCACACAGCAACAATTTAACCATTTAAGCATTCAATTCAACCGCACAATACCGCAATCCGTGCTTGTTGCTGATTTAAGCTTTAATGCCAAATCAAAGCGGGTAAAGCTGCATATTAAGCATACGCCACGTAGCTCAAACATTTGTGCGAAGCTCCGACGAGGGGCCAGCAGCAGCAGCAACAACATCAGCAACACCCATTGCCGTAGTTGCTGTTCGAACGCCTCCCCTTCGAGCGCCCCGTTTACAAGTTAAGTTGCGCGTAAAATTACATGTACTGAGGCATGTTGCCACGCCCTACCGCCCTCCTCCTGTTCGCCTGCCTCAACTGGTCAGCAATTTGAGCTTACCTACTGCCGTTCCTACGACTGCTGCTGTTTTAAAGCGAATTCAGCAGAAAATTTATTTAGAAAACTGCAGGCGCAGCGCATTCGTATTGCATTGACAACGGCAAACAGAAACGACCCCACGCCAGGCAGAAGTAGGAGGATGCGGCTTGCCCGAAGGCAGCGCAATCAGCAGGGGTCTTCCGACTCGGCTTATGAATAATCTTGAGTAAACATCATAAATTGCACGTTGTGCCAGCGATTTGGCGTTTGTTTTCGCTGAAAAATTACACTGCCAAATGCATAGGCAGTCGCCAGTGGCCTAAAGCAGTTTGCCAGCAACAGGAATTGCGCAGAATGAACAGGGAATAACGAAGAGGGAATGCTCTAACGAAAATTGTAAGCAAAAATGAACCCCAAGCCAGGAAATTATACTTGTATAGCATACTTTTAAACGCTAGGTTAAAATGCAGAACTGCAGCAAGAGACTGAAATGAAATAATACTTTTATAGCATACTTTCAAGCGCTAGGTTAAAATGCAGAACTGCAGCAAAACACTAAAATGGAGAGTGCAGGGTATTACTAACTGTAATACATTAAAATATATATATAAGTCAGCTAACTCAAAGAAAACCCCCAACAAGGCATACTATTGTGCGCAAGAGTAAAATAAATACCCAAAGTTGGAGCGGGGAATTGCTAAAAACATAGCATACTTTTCAATGTAAGCAGTAAATTAATTGGCAAAGCGTCGCTGTCGCTGTCTCTCTCTCTCTCTCCCTTTGCGCCTTACTTTAACTTACAATTACATTCAACTGCCCGTGTTGGATTACGAATCATTTGAGAAAATCGCTTTCATTCGTTTCCTTTGCACTGCCAGTTTGCTGAGCACGAGAGAGAGAAAGGATGATTCGCGCAAGTGAATAATTTCTGCGTTTGGCATGCGGCACAGCACAATGCACACATATGTGGGAGTGTGTTTGTGGGAGTGTGCGTGTGCCAGTGCGCCCTGGCCCGCTAATTAGTCAGTGATATGCCGCCGCCACCGCTGACTAGATGCATTTACCAAACAGCACAGGTCACTGCACTCGCCGAGCATCCGCTACCCAACCCCCTCCCCCCCTCTACTCCTTGCCCACTCTCTCTTTCACTCCTGCCCGCTCTCATGTTCCTCCTGTTTAGCTGTGCACTTGTTAGCTACTTGTTTTAGCAATTAAGAGCCGCCAGCATGGCATGTTGTTGCTTTTGCCATTGCCCCAGCTCTTGCTTTTGCTTTGCTTTTACTCTGCTCTGCTTTGCTCTGCTCTTGTTGCTGTTGTTGAGAACTTTAATTAAATGATTTTCAGCCTGAGCTTAGTTGAGCGCATAGTTGCGTTCGGTTTGGGTTCAGCAGTTGAGACATCATGCGAGCAGCAGCAAAACTTTAGCAATTTACACGCATTGTTGTTATGTGGTGCAAAGTTCGCGTTGTCCAACTACTTCATTAGCAGGGAGCATCTGCTTGGGGTCTGCTGCTGCTGCTGCGTTGACGATGCACTCTCCTCTCACAGTAAGTGGTCATAAAATATATGTTTATACATGAGTGGAAAATACAGTTATAAACGAACTTGAATTGTTGCAAACTTTGGCAACTCATTTTGATTTTATTTAGCTAATTTCTTTTCATAGTCACTCAATATCAATCAAATCCCTCTTAAGCTCTCTAAGCACTTCAGAAAAGATAACTAATAAATAAATTTATAAATAGAAAACTTTTAAGCCCTTTTGGTTTATATCTACTAAAAATCAAAAATGCTCTATTAGTTCTAATAGATTGCATTGCCTTTCAAATGAAATATTCATTCTCTTTGCAGTAGGCATAAATTTGTTTGCCACAGATGATGCTGATGATTCTCACACCTGTTGCCCAGCCCTGGCCATCTCACACACACACACGCAAGCAAGCAGAGTAATTAATTTGCCAACACTTTGCATAGCATTTCCAGTCAGACCACAAACACACACAGCGAGAAGAGAGAGAAAGAGAGAGGAAGAGAGTAAGCTGACTTGGTGTTCAGTCACTTCATGTCAATTGCTTTACTCTGCTTTATGCCAAGGCCAACGAAATTAACATAAGCACTGGCACACAGCAGCAAGGCCTGCAGGGGGTGTGGGGGTCTCAGCATTCCGAGTTGTTAGTCCAGTTTGTTCGGGCGAACTGTGCACAGCAGGCACGTAATTTAAGTGGTTTCCAGCTGTCAAAGGTGCTCGCACAGGACCCACACAGCTAGGTAGCTATGATAATTTCTGCTACTACTTCTTTGGGCTGCTGTTGTTGGCGGGAAATCAAGCTAAGCTCATTGACATGGCCCAGTGACTAACTGACTGACTGACGGACTCAGCTGACGTTGTGATTTTGCCAAAGTCCTTTTGCCTTTGACAGCTGAGCTGAGTTGAGATGTATGTGAGATGCCAGAGAATAGAAATAAAATCAAAATAGAAAACAATGAAATGCTGTGTATTGCAAGTCGACTGGCACGACTGACAGATACCCTAGCATAAATTGGAAAACATATTTAGATTATTTAATTGTTACTTCAGCAAGATTTTAAAGATTTTCTGTAGAAGTTTAACAGAGTTTTGCCTTGTTTTTTATTTATGGTATTCGAAATTGCAAGAGTATCTCAATTGAAACTGCCAGTCAGAACCACCCATTGCATTGCTGTTTCTGGCATCGCCGTCTCCAACTGCTTTCTGATAGGTTTTTCGATGTTTTTGGCTGCTTTTGCTGCTTTGGCAGCTACTGCTGTTGCTCTGTGTGTGTGTTGTGCTGTGCTGTGTCGAATTCTGCTTTGTCATCGCCCGCCTTTGTGTGTGCCGTGACACGCAAATTGCTTGTCGGCTCGACGATATTGCGTATACGTATTGCGCATACGTATGGCGTGCATTCGCCTCGCCATTTGTTAATTGCAACCCGCGCAAGTTGCGAGAAACGAGCGCAGTTTGTTCCGCTGGCCTTAGGTCGATTGCCTGTCAGCTGCAGCCAGAGACACGAGCGGATTGCAAAATTAATTAAAAGCAAAAAACATGTCAAGCCAAAAAGCAAATTTAGTGAAGACGAGGCAAAAATTGCCAGCGCTCGCTTTAACTGAGTGTGGGATGGAGACAGAGAGAGAGAGCGGCAAAAAACGCAAGGAAATGGCGATGAATTTTAATGAAAATTGCATTTTTAAAAACAGAATTCGAAATAAAGACAATTGCGCAGTGGCGGAGGGGTGGGGAGAGGGGAAAGGGGTAGTGAGTAAAGTGGCAAATGCTGGGCAAACATAGAAACTAACAGAGAAGCAAACAAACAGGAGCGACAAAAACGCAAAAACACACAATGCACTGAAGGATGCCAGCGCAAAAAGCAGCTGTAAAAGTTGCCATTGTCAATGCGAGCTGAGGGCAAAGAGGAAGAAAGATGGGAAGGGGGGGAGAGAAGCAACTACAGCAGGACATGCGCCGGCATTAAATATGGCGCATTAGTTACAAGTGCAAAGCGCATGAAAGCAGCTTCATTCCCAGCTCCATTCCCATCTTCACGACGTCTTTTCTTGTCGCCAGCTTGTGATAATGGTTCATAATGAATACAGCAGACCGCACCAAGACGTTTTTCGGAAAAGACAAAAGGGAGAGCAAGACAGAGAGAGAGAGAGGGAGCGAGAGACAAAGGGAATAGCAGGCTAGTCATTGAAATTCAGCGCATGCTGCGTATGAGTAATGCAAGCCAACTTGAGCAGCAGCAAATTTCGCATTGTAGAACGAGAGAGACATGGAAAAGAGAGAGGAGTGAAGAATCTCAAGAATTTGAAGATTATAAATACCATTTATATAGTATACGAAATTAGAATACTCTGAATATATCAGAAGACTCGCTGCTACTCGAATTTCCGTTTGATCTCGCTTGCCAAAGCGCCTTCGGAGGCGGAGTGGGAGGCACATTAATGGCACTGCCCAGCAATTTCCCGGCACAACGTTTGCCAACACTGCGCTTAATAGTTTACTGCGAAAGCAGTGCCAAAGCGTAGACGGTAAAAAATGGAATTGGCACTCAAAGAAATTGCAATGGGCCGCAAGAGCAGCAGCTTACCTGCTTGCAACCTGTCTGTGTGCGCGTGTGTGCCTGTGTGTGTGTGTGTCGCCTTTAAAGTGATTTATGCGGAAATCTGAGATTAAGGTGCAAAGCGTAGACTAGAAAAGAACGAGCTGCAGTAGCAGCAGCAGCAGCAAGTAGCCCAGTTAGGGCGCAGATGCAACGGCAACCGAGGCACAACTCGAGGTGCGCTGCTCTGCTTGTTGATAATGATGATAGTGTTGCGCACAGCAGGGGGCGGGATGGGGGAAATTTATTACTCGGGAAATTGCATTATGAAAAATGCATAAAATACCAAAGAGAATCTGGCATGCTTTGCAATTCTAATTAGAGGTCGCAAGAGGCGCATTTTTCAATTAAATCAAATTAAAATTAACGACTCCTCTGAGCTTCGGATAAATCACACAAATTGACAAAGGAATTTGCTGTGAAATTATGAAAAGACTTTGAAAATTTATTTGTTGACAGTTTTATATGCAAACATTTATAAGAAATTCATGAGAACTTAAAGAAAAAATGCTGCAGATGTTTTATACATCTTAAAGACAGACAGCTAATCCCTCATCGAGTGAGACTTACAAGAAACTTTTATACAAAGACTTTTGTAGACGAAATTAAAAACTTGCAAAATGTTTGGTGAAATTAAAAATCTTTACCAAAAAAAAAGGAATAAAACGGGGGCAAAACTTTTTCTTGTATGACCTTGTGACAGGCTGTTTTAGGCGGCACACACACACATACACACAGACAGTGAAACATCTTACGTGCTGCAGTACGTTGCTGCTTTGCTTGCTCGCCTGCCTGTCATGCGATTGTGGCAGCGACAACGTGTCGTATACGTAATGGCTGCGGAAACGTTTCATCGTCGCGACTCGCTGCGTCGCGCCTGCTGTCAAATTGCGTGCGAAAATAAAACGAAAGACAGAAAGAAAGAAAGAAGTAGCATGCGAAAAAGAGCAAGCAAGACGATGCTCAACTTTTGTCAAGGACATTGCGAGAGAGCAGCGCGAAGAGTGTCTCATTATTTTTCATATTCAACCGAAATAGCAAGCCGCGACACTCTCATAAAAATGTGCACACACTTGTCGAGATTTTGGCTGTCGCCAGGCCACGCCCACACGTCCCACACACGCCCTCGTGCTCGCTCACGCCCTGCCATATCAGTTGCCAAAAGGCAAAACCGCAAAATGCCGCCATTTCCAGCTCCGCCATCGACGTCGTCGTCACAGGCAGCGAGCATCATCATTATCAGGCAGCAAAACTCACCAACTAACCCAGCGAACTAGCTGCCTTCCCTCTCACTCACCCCCCACCACACTGGAGATAGCAACTTCATCGATGGCAACAGTGGGCGCCTAAAAGCATGCTACACTTTTGTGACCGCAGCAAAATGCACTGATTGTTGTTGCTTCTGTTCTTTTTGTTGGCTTCTTGTTGCCATATGTTGCACGACAACAGCAGCCGAGGCAGGGCAACGGCAGCAACAGCATTTCCACAGACGCCTTAGGCTCATTATAACAACAACAACAACAGCAACCACAACGCGGAGGACGCGACATCACAAAACAAAATTTCATTAAAAGCAGCTCAAGGTTTCCCTTCTCTCAATGCAGTTGTTGAAGTTTTTCCAATGTTTTTGTTGTTTTTTTTTCTTGTTTCCAGCTGGAAAACTTTTTAATGGATTTTACGATAATATGAAAGAAAAAAGCATATTAAATTGAAAGCCTTAACGAAGCTTAAATGCACTGTAAAAATTCTTTCCTTCTTCATAACTAAGCAAAGTAGTTTTAAAATTTTAATTGTGATTTATAATCGGTAAAGTGCGTAATTAATTGTATGAAATACATAAGATATATGCTTGAATTTAATAAATATTTTTATTTTGGCAAATTTAGCAAATATTTTTCATGTTTTCCTGCATAAATCAAGTGAAATTGTAGGAAATAAATCGAAATTTCTTATGCAACGCCGGCTCAGCTCCCTAATCTATTCATGATTGCATGAGCATAAATATATTATGATTCCCCTAAGCTGAGCTGTTGACCAATCATTTGCCACTTGAACAGACAGGGAGAGAAAGAGGGAGATAGGGAGTGAAAGAGAGAGAGAGAGAGAGAGATGTAGGAGCGACGAAAACTTTTCCACTTTTATGTCATTGTCATCTATTGAAAGGCATTTCCATTTTGGGTTCATCCCTAATCACAACAAAACGAGCACCAACGCTGGAATGAGGGATGAGTGAGAGGGAGGGGGAGGGGGATTGTGAAGGAGGCTAACTATGCAGAGTTTTGCATACTAATGCACTGCAAAGTCATCAAAAAAACGTGGCAAAGCTCGAGAATTGCCGGGGAGGAGATTCGGCAGCATCGTAAAATATGCGCAAAAATCGTAGAGCGGCAGCATCGCGTAGGGTATTATGCAATTTTCTCGACATATATAAATATGCGCCATATTTGACAGGTGCATTAACGAAGTTTCAGACAGCGAACCAGACGAGCGAACCAGAGCGAGAGAGAGGGGACAGATAAAAAATGATGTGAGTGGGAAAGCAATTTGCTTGATTATGTAGAACAGTTGAGGGAGGACGGCGGCAATCTCCTTCCACTCGCCAGTCAGCTTAGTTGAGTGAAGTGACTTAAGGTGGGACGAATGGCATAGAACAAGGCACAAGTAAGGAGTAGAAAGAGAAAGACAGCGAGAGAGAGGGAGAGAGTGAGGTGGAGGCAGCTGCATAAATCGCTGACGCTTGACGCCAAAGTAGATTTGTCGCATAAGTCATGTCAAATTACGCACGGCAGACAACGAAGAGTGGGCAGCACAGGGGGCGGTGTGATAGGAGCAGGTAAGCAGTACAGGTTGACAGGTAAAAATGTATGAAAAATTACATTCAATTAGAGGCAAAATGGTAAACGCTTCGATGACATTTTGTCCACAGTGCGAGCAATGAAAAATAAAAACAATAAATTTAATTAAGTTGAGGGGAAAAAGAGAGAAAGCAAAGGAACTAAATATGAGTGTTGACTGGGAGTTTGCAGGGTGTTATAAATAAATATATATTATTATTTTTATTTTTAAAAGAAGCATACGATATTTGTCAATGTAGAGGCATATTAGTTTGGGGCAGAAGGTTCTTAAACCATTTTGGCGGCATCTAATGTCCGATAAACAACATACAATTTAATTGAGTTTCAAATAGTTTAAACAGTTCTAAAGGAAACAGATACTGCTCGTTCTCAACGCCGCACTTACAGGGTATATACAACCGGTAATGTACTCTCCATCAGGCATCAGTCTAATCGGCAGGAAATCAGCGAGCTCAAAGCGTGTCAGTTGACATGAAGATGGATGAAGAGACGAAGGCAGGAAGGGCAGGGAAAGGCAAGAGAAAGGCAGTGTAAATGCAAAATAAATATAACTTATATGCCAAGCCTGATAGGAAGTGCAACATACGTACTTTATACTGACAACTGCATTTGCAGCCAGACAACGCATTCATTTATTATCGATTGACTCGACTTTTCATTGCAGTAAATTGAAAAAATAAATGAAACTATAATGAGTATTATATTACTATAAACTACAGTGAAACTAACTCATATCTCATGTAGAAATATTCAAATTTCTGCAGCCATTTGCGTAAATCACATTGAGCACAAGATCTTGATGCCGTTGAATTTCTCATTTCTCGAACAGGAAATGGGCAGGAACAAAACGGAAATCGTTGGCTTTTTCGCCACGGCCCCTGGCCCGAGTGTCGTGCCATTTAAATGAGCTTGTCAAGTTGGATTTTAGAACATTAATCACAGGAACCGCTCACAGTGCACAGTCCACAGCACCAGATAGAGCCAGAGCTCCCCCCTCTGAGCCAGAGCTCCCCCCTAATGGCGGCGCTTGATGGGCGCGGCAGGAGGGGCACACGACCCAAACAAATTACATTTGAAGCTAATGACAGCGGGAAATCATTTTAGGCAGCCTATTCGCCGCTTCCAATCATAATTACGGTTGATCTCAACCTAACTCGCACTACTCACTCAGTACTCACCTATCGTATTCGCGATTATCCTCATCGCAGCGATTGTCCTGCAGCTCGCGCCAGCTCTTGCCGTGCCGGCAGGTGGTCACCATAACCATATCGCGTCCATTATGCAAATGGAAGAGTGAATTGCGCGTTTCCGAGCCAATGCCGTGAACGTAGCTAAAGTGGGAGAGAAAGAGAAAGTTTTGGTTAAAGTTGAGCGAAAAGTTTTGGTATAAGATAAGAAAGACTACCATATCGGGTACTTAGTACAGCATCTCTTATTGAAGCTGGCCAAGCTGCGCAGATTGCAGAAAACACATAAACAGCGGCGTCAAAATCAATTGCAATAAAACAGAGCCAAACGGGGGAGAAAAAGGGAGGCAGAGAAAGCAAGGTAGAGATGGAAAGGGAAAGAGGGGAATGGGTGGCTGACTTATTCCCTGGGGAAGATCTATGGCAGCGATAGGGACAAGAGCTAAAGCTCAAAGCGGCGATGGGCCGCAAGCAAAGCAATTGAAACAAAAGATACTTACAACAATGGACGCACACACACACACACATGTGCCCCACACCATGCATGTACAGTTAGCATTTTTGTTGTGGAACATATGCCCCAAAACAAAATGGCAGCAGCAACAGAACAGCAGCAGCAGTCGAGCAGAAAAGCATCCTAAGGCAATCCGGAGCGCCTTCGAAATGCCAACACACACACACACACACATATGTGGGTATGCCATATGTGTGTGTGTGTGTCTGTCAGAGCAATTTCCTTCTGCTTGGCTTGCAGTTGAGCAAATTTCATAGACAATGAAGTACGCGCCACAGCAGCAGAAGCAGCAACCAACCAACCACAGATTGGGCAACGCTGATTTCCGTTAAAGTGAACCCCGAACCCCAACCTGACCCCGACTCGAACCACGAACTGACCAGCGCAGCAGGCAGGCAGCCAGCCAGCGAAAGTTCACTTTAGCTTGAGGTAGAAATGAGAGAAAAGGCAGCGGAAAGGGAGCGCAAGCTAAAGCCATAAGTTGTTTGATTTAATCAGCGTGTCATTGAGGTTACCTATGGATTTGAAATAATACAAACAGTGGAAGGAGTGGGGAAGAGGGGGGTAGTTCGATGCTTTTGATGGCAATAAAACGCTACAGTTCTGAGGTTAGTCATGCATTTGGCAGAGAGAAAGCAAAGCTAATGTGTGAAAAAACTGTTTGGAAATCGGTAAAATAACCCTATGAAGTGCTGTGCCAGTTCTAATGGATCTTAAGTGTTTATAATGATTAATGATGAAGCGCAGCAGGTAAATGAATATAAAAAGAAGTGACATATAAAAAAATAATGATGAAAATACACAACATAAATTATATTATCAAATTAGATAATTAAATAATAGATAAAATATTTTATATTTGTAAATAAACATTTTTAAATAGGTAGCATAAAATTTTAACAAATTTATTATATAAATATTTATGTATTTATTCAATTATTTTAAGCTATTTAAAAGGACAGCATAATATTTTTAATCCCCAACAATCATTGAAATAAACACTACAATTTATCTAAAATATACAGCACATAAAATCCTAAATTTCAAACTAATTTCCGCACTTTGAAAAACACAAAATATACTAGAAAATTAATTACAATAAATACAATAGATAAGTTGTGTAAATCGGAGGACTAAAGCCGACTTAAATCTGCCGCCAGCATCGCAATCAAATTGTCAATTTGTGCTGTCAATTCATTTGCATAAACAAAAACTGATTGAATGCTCATAAAATATCAGGAAAGCTCCCACCACGTTTCTCCCCCTCATCATAATCAGACTCGATGGGCAGCAACGAGGGCCCTCGATGGCTCTGCGGGCTGTTGTAAGCTGCAATTTAATGGCGCACAACATTTTATTAGGCATCTGGGATTTTCGTGCAGTGTAAATTAATTTGGATCGCTTCGACAATTCCCGAGCGCGTGCTGGGAGACGAGGAGGGGGAGCAGCAGTGCGAGTGGGGGTCGAAACGATGCTGACAACATTAATATAAATTAAACGCGCCTATGCGACACTACAAGGACAAAAAAAAAAGGAAATGCTTTTAGCGCCGCCGGGAGCCGCGCATTGCTCTGCTTAACCGTTATTTATGTCCCCGCCCCCACTAAGTGGGTCAATTAAACATTGATTGGGGCCTGGCCATGGGCCATCGAAATAAAAAACTAAAAGCTCCGCATTGTCCTCGCCCTGGTAAAGTGCAATAACCAAGCGAACATTGAACCAGCAAAGCGTGCAAGTGAGACAGAGACGGCGATAGAGACTGCTCAAACAAAGCCAACCTAATCCAAACATAATCTAAAATAATTGAGTATTGCCCAGCGAAAGAGGATCCTCTGCGGCGCATTTGCAACGGCTGTACTGAATAATTTATGCGCGCATTAAATGTGCTTTCAATCTGTGCGTGAGTGTATGTGTGAGTGTGTGTTCAAGTGTATACTGTAAGGGTGGACACAACACAACACTTTCAACCTGCAAATCAATTATTGCTTGAGGAAAAAACGTTTCAATCGTTTTCAAATCTGTTCAAGTATATCTTTTAAAGTTGTTCAACTATTTACGACTATGCAGATTATTTTAAGATATAAGACAAGTTTAAGTTGCGAATAGACGGACTTGGCTCGCCTTTTGGCACTGATCAAGAATATATACACATATGTCGGGGCGGAGTTATTAATTTGCTAGCTTTCGTCTATGCACAGCAATTTCTATATAGAACTTTATCTTGGCAAACTGCTGTGCCTGTTTTTCTCATTATGTCAACGTCTTTCGACCTTATACAAAACAATATTGCAATCAGAGTTGTCTCCTTCTGTGCATTGCAAACACCAGGAGAACACTAATAAACCTACTGCAAGAGTATCAGAAAGTTATATTCAAATATTTCCCATCACTTTAGTTACAACATAATTCGACTATAATTCCATTTCGCAATACGCGCTCTCAGCACATCGCATAACCATTTGCATTGGATTTATTTGGCTTAATTTTAATGAAACCCTCAAGTAGACCCCCTCTCTCCAGCCTGCCCACCATATCTATATCGTACAAACTTATATTTATGGCCATTGTATGTGGTCGGATTTGGCAGGGCGATTTGGACAGTTTATGCTGGAGGAGGCGTCGTTCTCGTTGTCGCGCTGCGCTTATGACACAAGTTTATGGTGCCATTTCTTGCAGGGGCTGTTAACGCCGCGCATTGTCCAATAGGCGGACATTAGCCTCGAGTTATGCAGCAACTGCAGCAGCAGCAGCGATGGCAGCAACAACAACCTCGAGACAACATCAACAGCAACAACAACAACAACAGGGATGGTACGTGGGCTTATCTATGCAACTTCAAAGCTTTTGTGATGGCGACAAGATGACAGCGGGACAGCTAGACGGACGGACGTGGACATAAAGCTGCAACGTGGCGTATGCGCAATATCTTTGGCTTTATATCGCACAGGGAGTGTGTGTGTGTGTATGAGAGTGTGGCTAAGTGTGTGTGCGAGTGTGTCTGAGTGAGTGTGAGGCATAAAGTAAAAATTGTGTCGTCAACTCTCGCACAATGCAACACGAACAGCAACAACGACAGCATTGCTACAGGCATTAAATCAGTAAGGACAACAACAGCAAAAACAACAGCTTCGGTTGCACGGACATCAAACGGCACAAACAACGTTACACTGTACAGTGTACAGGTAGTATTCGTGCTTTACAAAATATACATAAGTAAATATATTTTAAGTGCAGCACAGCAACAACAACAACAGCAACAGTGGCTACAAAATGGTCCATAAAATGCGGCAACAAAAAGCATCAGCAAAGAAGATGAAAGACTTTAATGTACGCAGGGGAAGCTCAATAAGTAAGCGCAGCGAATTGTGGAAGAATAAGTTACTCGGCAAGAAAACTCTGTTTGAAGAAATGAACATATAATGATATACAATATTATAGATCGATTTGAATGATATGAATCAATCAAGAATTATGAGATATTTTTATTTGCTAATTATATGTAAAAGTTTAACTGTTATGCGACATAGCATGTCTATTATTAGTATCATTTGTTGTGCATATAATAAATAATATAGAAAACAACATGAAGTAGAATTAGATAAACATTTGTATAATACAAAATAGTATTATTTCTATAGAAAATATGACTGGTTTATCTTGTTTTACTGCAAGGTTTTATGTATGTCTGTGATATGCATGTTTGTAGCATGTCTAACATTTCTGTTAAATTTCTAACATGTCTGTAACATGTTTGTAACGTGTCTGTAATGTGTCTGACATAAAAAAGCTTTTAAAACAGCAATTAATATTAATATATTATATTTATATTTTTATTTATTTATATTTTTATTCAGTCGACTGTATTTAGTCGACTTTAAATAAAATAAAATATCTAATTGAAAAGATTTTAACAAACAAATTCCTACAATTTGAAACAGTGTTAATTTATTTAAAAATTCTGTTTACTTTTTTTTAATATTTTAATCACACTTCTCAAGGTTTTTATAATTAAAATATTTATTTTTTTATGACACAGTTATGTTGATATCTTTAATATTTACAGTCTTTGCTTTATTCGACTAACTTGACAAAGTAAGACAAACAAAAAGTGTTCACTGTTAACTTGCTGAACTCTTGGAGCAACCCTCCTGTCTGATATTCAGCTAAAACATTGTTGTCGCTCGAAATTGAGCTGACCAGCGCTGCAACCTGCTGCAGTTTGCATTGGCAACATGCAGCAAGCCACGCCCCTCTCTCGCCTTGCCGTGGCAGCCGCATCGATTCGTATCAATCTGGCAGGCAGGCAGGCAGTCAGGTCCGTCCAGGGTTGTCAAAGTTATTGTATCTAATGCTTGGCTTGGCCCGTCTTTTGTGTGCGTTCGACTTGTAACTGAACTGGCAGCAGCCTAAGCCAGCCGAGCCAGTCAAGGCAGCCAAGCGATGTTATCAGCGTTTTAGATACAATTTGCAGTGCCACAGCATCAGCATCAGCCTGAGCTGCTACAGGATTTCATTGTAGTTATTGTTGTTGTTGTTGTTTTTGGGTCGACAGCTAACTTGGCTCACATCGCTTGCAGGCAAATTCGAGCTCAGACAATTTGCAGTTAGCCGCCTGCCGCCTCGCACGCTTGACTAACTGCCTGACTTGAATGCCGCTGCTGCTGCCACTCACTTCCTCTCTCACTCTCTTCCTTCCCCTCTCTCTCTCTCTCTTTCTTTGCCCCTCTACAAGTTAGATACCCCCTGCGGGCGCCCGCTTGGGGGCTGCTTTTCTGCAAGTAACTTGTAACTCGGCGCCCTCTGACTGTGTGTGGCAGCCCGTTGTTGTTGTTGTTGTTGCTGCTGCTGCGGCTTGTTTGGTTTTATTGTGTTTATATTTGGCTTACGGCATCAATTTGCTTTTACATATATAGCATATAGAGGGCACGAGCAGCAGCAGCAGCAGCAACCACTGCGTATCGTTATCAGAGAGCAATAATACAAATATGCATGCAGTATATAGAGACACACACACACAAAGACAACACATGGTTGAGCAAATCCATTGGCAAATGCATCGATTACATAATCCATTTACACAAATGGCATTTTAAATACAGAGAGAGTATTGTATTGACAGTGCAACGCTGCGTATGCGCAATATTTGTATCCTGAGGCCAACTTGTTGTTGCTTCTGGGCAAATACAACAACAGACAGGCAGGCGTAAACACACATACACTTCGATTAAGTGAGTGTGCGTGTGTGTGTTTATGTGTGTGTTGCGTGCAAATTGCTTTTCATTGTGTTCTACTTAAACTGCTGTTTAATTACTACAAGCCAAATCGCAGTTAAGTTAGTGCAGGGGCGGGTGCAGGGGCAGGGGACAAGGCCAAGGGGACAATGGGCAAATGACTTCATTTTGAAGCAATTAAGGCGAACCCAAGTATCACCATTAGTAAGGTTTATGGTTTATGACTAGATTTCGAACAGTTATGAGCAGCTTAAAGTTGCAAGTTACAACTGTAAAATGTTGACAAAGATTAGCAATGGTAAGATAGAAAATATATACGATTCTAAATCTGTTTTCAATGTGATATTCTCACATGCCTAGATACTTTATCTATGGGGAAATCCATCTACCATATATAGGCAATCAATCAATAAATGTCTATTTAACCGCTCTAAAGAGACTAAATCTCTGTCTCCCTTACTCTCTTTACCTTCCCTCCCTCTCTGCCTCCATCTGCCACTCTTCGTTCCTCTCTCTCTATTTCTCTGGCTCCCTCTCACATATGTCATGAACATTATGCGCTATAACGAGAAGCCATTATGTCATCCTGCTGTCAACGACAGACACGTTCATTCTAAATGCATTTGCCCGTGAGTGGCGCCACCTGTCGCCCATTTGCAATACAAACAACAATCAAGAGTGGCTTTGCAATGGGCAAATATCGTATAAGTCCCTGATGCACTCATCATCATTATCATTAACATTATCATCATCATCAGCATTATCATTATCATCAGTAACTTTCAGCTTATCTTCATCATCTTCAACGCTATCGTTGTCGTCATCTTTACCATCATTATCATCAGCATTGATGACTATTTACACACACACACACACACACTCAGGCACATACACTTCACTCCCCCTCCACTTGCCAGATGGCGCTGCCCCATCAATTTAACGATACAATTCCCGATGAGCCGTTAATTAATAAAATGCAACAAAAATGGCGAAAAATACGAAAAAAATAAAAGCTGAAAAAATAGCTGGAAAAAAATGTAAAAATGCTGCTCATTAATAAATATTAACTCATAATTGAGCACGAATCATTATTGAATATGCTGCCCGCTGCTGCAGAGGAACTCCTGCTGCCTTCTTCTTCTTCTGCCTTGTGTGCTCGACGGCGGTTTAACAAAATTTAACAAAGTTTTAAACAATATTTAAAAGCAGCTGCAGCACGTCAGGTGCAGCCAGCAAGAAAATAAAATGCACACGGAAACTGCAAACTAAAGGAAGGAAAAGGCAATAAAGCAAAAAAATAAAATGTAAGAAACAACAACAACAAAGAGGAGAAAAATATACGAAAAAATAAACCAACCGCAGGCACAAAACCAGCCAGAAACTAATGGAACTAATTGTTCGACGAAAGGCGGCCACATTGCAGGGGGCAGGTGAGGAGGTACAGTAGGGGTAAGACAGTCGAAGAGGGGGGAGGAAAGGGGCTGCCATTGTTCAGCCGAAAGTGAAATGCCAATGCCAAGCGCAAGTTGCGGCTGCGCGTCGCGTAATTGGAGCAACTGCAGCAACGCCAGCCTCAGTCCCGACTCCAGCTCCAAACTGGAAGCCGAATTCGCAGCTCGTGTGTCCGCTGCTGGTGTGAAGTGTATAAAATGATGTGCTTGGCGCGCAGGCGCCGACAGTCAAAAGTGGCCAACGTAAGGCAGCAGACGCGGATTAATCAACACATACAATAACAGGAGGCAAGCCAACCAACAAGCTCACTTTGTGGGAACAGCCACACTGCGCCACATTTGCATAGCCAGACAGGAACAATAGCAGCAGCAGCCAAGATGAGGAAGCATTGCGTAAGTAAGCCACAAATGCATCCGCTGCTGCTGACGACAGTTAATCATCACTCTGCTGCTGGTGCTGCTGGCCCACAGTTTTGGCCAATATTCGTAACTAGTTTGCTGCTGCTGCTGCAGTTGGCCAGCGGGGAGCAACAGGCTGAGGATCACAGGTGAGTCGAAGGAAGATAGGAGTGAAGATAGAAAGGAAAGTAACAATTGAAAGGCAGTAAAAACTACACAGTAGAGTATACAGAATAGCAAGTGATGGAAGGGCAGTAGAGACTACTCAGTAGAGTGGAATATACTATAGAACAGAAGGAGAAAAGGGTAAAAGAAAAAGAGCTTGATTACATTAAAATAGTAGCCGATATTAAGGGTTGTGCGAATATAGTTGACAGAAAGAATTTCAAGCATGCGCTGCAACAGAAACTAAAGCCAGTAAACTAGTTAATGGATATACTAAAATCCCTTATGATAATCACGGTATTACTGGGGATTATCCTACAAATATTTAAACACCTCTGTAGAAATTCAAGTGGTTAAGTCTGCTATACATTCCAATAAGACAAAGTAGCACACAAAGCTCTCATAGACCCGAGTGGAATGTGTATTATACTTACAGCCAAGGCAAGATATCTTAATTAACAAACAAAGAAAACCAAAGAAAAGGGCAGAAAACACAACCAAACAGATTCTACCCAATTAATTTGTCTGAATGCAGCCAAGCCCAGAGAATACACGCAATTTTTCTGTTTAGTTAATCTTTCTTTATAGTTGTAAACTTATTTTTATAGTTCAATTGAGATCCAAACACAGTATGTTGATAATACCATTTAGATATAGACGCCTGTTTAAAATAATAGATACTCTTGCAAACTGTGAGTCAATTCTATCGTTCCTCAAGTGTTTAAAACTAATTTTCTATATTTTTTTTTGTGATATTTATATTTTGTATATGATGTCACAAGTGGCTTACAAAATAATAATCATGAGAAACCCCACATCCTAAAGTTATTATTATTAACAAATGTGAGTGGTTCCACGCAGCCCCCTTATTTCAAAGTGCACCCATTATCATAATCAAGGGTGTATAAACTAAACCTGCAGGAACATAATTATAACACACTCAATCAGTGACCCAACTTTGCTTAGACTAACTTTATTTAAATATCTACTATAACTCTACTCTTTTCCTCCACTTCCCCACTCCCTCAACCACCTTCTCCCTCTCCCCATAGAATACAGCGTCGCTTCATGTGGCAACAGATGGACAACACAGTGATGGGTGGACTGGTGGGTCGCATGTTTAACGGGGCACGCGTGATGAAGTCCATGTTCGGCGATCTGATGCCCAGCACAGCCTCAAGCTATGGCAAGAATGTGATTGACTTTATGCCCACTGAGACGACGCGAGTGAAGTACATCATACGAGATCCGCACACCAATAAACCTATGAAGGTGATCAAGATGCGAGGCTCGCAGAAGAAGGTTGTGAAACTAATGCGACCACTGCCAAAGCCGTCGGTCACGGAGGCGAGTCTGCTGCAGTACGAGAATCGCATGCGACAGCTGGAGAAGGAGCAGGAGATGATTGTCGAGGGCAAGAAGCCATTGAGCAGTGATGAGGCCCTGTTCGACAAGTACTTCAAGCACAAATCACATCCAAACAGCAACGAGATTGTCTCTGGCAAGATCATGGAGTATCAGAGCTGGAAGCCGGTCTACAAGTCAAACGAGCAGCCAAGTTCATTTGTCACACCACGACCGCAGCCCTTGACGCAGCTGCACACGAGCATCTCGGCCAGTCACAGTGGGGGTCACTATGGACATCATGAGCTGTTGCCCAAGCCAGAGAAACTGGTGGCACATCGCCATCCTCCCAAGCTGGAGGAGGATGAGGAAGACGATGATTTCGAGCAGGTTGAGGATGATAACGATCTGGGGCCGCATCATCAGTACGAGGTGACTGAACATACGGGCGAGGCGAGTGGAGAAACGCAATCCTTTGCACCCATGGAGGGTGGCTTTGTGCCCTCCAGAGTGTATCACAGTGCCGAGAGCGGGCAGGTTGGGCACAGTAATCACGGCAGCCAGGGCAGCTATAGCAGTCAAGGCAGTCAAGGCAGTCAGGGCAGCCCCGCCAATCACCACAGTCAGGTTTATAACAGCCACGACAACTCCAACAGCGGCAACAGAGCTCCGCGTCCGCGCAGTCGCGCTGTTAACAGTGCAGAAAAGAACTATCCAGCAACCACAATCAGCCCCACAACAGAGCAACCCAATTATCCCGCACCCTTCCTCAAGAAATATCGCGAACGCGAGGCAGCGGCAACAAACAACAGTCCGAGCAGCAGCAGCAGCAGCAACGGCCACCATGGCAAGCCACGTGCCAAGCATCCGCACAAGGAACTGCTCTACAGTCGTGAGATCGTCACGGAGAGCAGCCCCGCCTACAATGTGAGCTTTGCCATGAGCAGCCTGCGTGCTCGACTGCAGGAGCAGCATCGTCAGCGCAAACAGCAGGAGGAAAATGCCGAAATGGAAACGGAGATGGCCCTGGACGATGTCATGCATGGCGACAAGTGGCCCACTGAGGTGCAGCACAGTGGCAGCTATCTGACCAGTCCCATTGGACCCAGTGCGGTGGCCTTTGAGCAGCCACTGAAGCATCAACAGCAACAGCAGCAGCAGCAGCAGCAACAACAGGCGCCACGCAGCATCGAGTACAAGCGAATGCGCAAAGATGTGCGACAACGTGGCACAGTCAAGTTCGGCGACAATCCCAGCTACGAGGAGGTGTAACTTATAGTTCCCCCCATTCCAGTCATATCCCCATTCAATATACCGTTCCATCCCGCCGTGGCACGGCACGTCATCTTAGCAGTAACCAAAGCATAGCCAAAGCGTCAGTTAAGCGTATCAATTGTCTAATTGTTAACATAGTTTTTAGAAGCCGAAATTAAATGAGAAACTTACAGCATTTTCCCTGCATTTCCCACATATTTCCCCGCGTTCATTTCCCAACACACACACACACACACACACACACAGTGTCAATGCACTGCAAGCACGCGAGGCCTAAAGCGTGCAACACAACTTCATCATTGTCTTCGTTATGGCAAATGCATTTTAATTAATGTTGAATGGAAAATGGGAAAAATAAAGAAAATAGGAAAATAGAAGAATGTGTGCAATGGCAAATGGAAAATGCGTTGCTCAAGTCGTTGGCACTTATCGCATTCGCGCTTTTGACAACCAATTTGAGACTGGCAACCGCACGTGGCCTTCGAGATGACCCCGCGCGATGGAGAGAGAGAGCGAAGGAAGAAGGGAGGGAGGGAGCAGGGGAAAGCCGTAAGTGGGTTAAACCAGCTATAAATTCCAACGCGACAAAGACAGTGTAAGTGCAGTTGCGACCCTCGCATGTGGTTGCTAATCAAGCTAAGAAAGAGAATAACAAAGGAAAAGAGACAAGCAAACAGCACAAAGGGAACCCAATTAACTAGAAAAGCCCATTGAATAAACCGAATACTATTAAATCTATTTATTATCGTCAAATCTATTAGTTGAACATGGCTGAATACATATGTTATATATTCCAAAACAGCATCAAGAGGGGAATCAAGCTACACATATCTGTCTATTCGTGTTTGTCTTTTGGTATATCTGTCCTTCTGTCTGTCTCTCCGTCCGTCTGTCTGTTTGCCTGCCCGTCTGTCTGTCTATCTGTATGTCTGTCTGTCTGTCCTTCTGTCTGTCTCTCTGTCCGTCTCTCTGTCCGTTTGCCTGAAGTCTGTCTGTCTGTTTGTCGGTCTGACTGTCCTTCAGTCTGTTCAACTGTCTGTCCATATGTCTGTCCGTCTATCTCTCCGTCTGTCTGTCCATATGTTTGTCCATATGTCTGCCTATGCGTCTGTCTGTCTGGGCGTCTGTCAGTTTGTCTCTCAGTTTGTCTTTCTATCTATCTGTCCATCTATCTATCCATCTGTCTGTCTGTTCGTTTATTTCAACACAACCTAGTCAGTTTTAGGATTAACCTGATCAAATATGGCGCACATGCTTCTTATAGGTGCACACTGTAACAGTCGGTTAATGTCAGTGTTCTTTTCGAAATATCTCAATTTTTTGCTGCCTATTAAAATGAAACAATAAGCTATGTAGAATTGAACAATTTATTTGATATTAATAATCAGTTAGAAATACAGGTATAACATGTTTGTATTAGAGTGATAATAGTTTTACAATAATATAAAATGCTGTATTACAATAAATTACTAGTATAGGATCGATCGGAGGAGATAAAAACCAAGGGCATTAAACCTTTGTTACCAAAGGAAGCCTTTATTTCTGGTTCTTAAATCACTCATTGCTAATACACGATAATATTATTTATTCTTTGCTCAACCTGATCGAATTTGCATTCGAGGCATTCACCCAAAGCGCAAAAACGATTTTTAGTTCCACCGCAACCTTCGTATTTAAAACGTTGGCAAGTCTGATTCAGCTCGTTGAACCACCACATGTGCAAATTGGTGTATTTGCTGCAGTTCTTATGAAACGAATTCCCTGGATCGTATTCCTCACTGCAATTGGGATCTGCAACTTTTCCGCGGCACATTATTGTCGACTCAGTAAGGAACAATCCGTAGCAGAAAATACAACCAAAGGAAATTAGGAAGAAATTCATTTTAACGGTGCGTTTACTGCAAGAGAGTTGAGACTAATGCAAACAAAATACACTGCAAGGTATTTATAAGGAAAAATAAGTCATTTCAGGTAAACAACTGTTTAAAAAGACTCTAAGTTTTAAAAGTTGTATAACTTTGCAATGTTAATTGCTTTTAAAACCAATTAAACGTTATCAATTGTATTTTTTATACAATATAATCAAAAGACTTTTAAAGAATATTTCAATTTAAAACTCTTTTATGTAGTTCTTTCTTTCTTCTTCATTTCAAACGTAAGACGACAATTCCTTTTTTATACAGTACCGATTGCTAATGCTGTCACAGCCTTTATAAGACATTCCCAGACACTGTTTCATAGTTATATTGTAGCAACACATGCTGGGATTCCTATTTAAATGACATATGTAGTCTTCATTCAGCACAGAAAGAAGATTCCTGCATGTTGGCTCCCAGGATTACACAAGGCACAACAGAAGCAAAGACTGCGCAAATTCAACTTCATTTTAGAAGCAAACTAACTGATGTGCTTTCGGTATGAAGCTTACACGAAGAGAGCTTAGTCTAAGCTCCGATTTAATTGTCAACTGTTCTTAAAATTGACTAAGACAACTGCTTTAGCTTAATTAAAAGAACTGGCTTGTCTATTATTAGAGATTCTTTGTAATAACAGTCAATGTTATAGACAGAAAAAAGCTTTGTATTAAATACATAAATCAGCCCTAAACCAGCTTAAGTGCGACTTACAGCATAAAAACGTTGGTAATAAAGCAAAAGAAAATCATATAAAAAGGGGAAACTTTAAGATGTTGAAATCAAAATCATATAATATCGGAATCAGAAGTTTTTCTTAGCAAATTACTCTTAAGGATTTATTTATTATTTTTAAGACAACTATTGATATTCTTAACTTTAACAGTGCAGTTGCTTTTATTTTCAGACTTTTGCTTGGCCTTCCGTCAGCCAAGTGGGAGAGTTCAGGTTCTCCTTCTCTCTATCCCTCTGTCTCTCTCTCAGTGGAGTCATTAAAAGTCCCGATTGACTGTAGCGTAAACGTCACCGAAAACGCGATTTAGATTGCAAGGCAGCAGTGGCAGCAAATCGCGCGTACACGCCCCGTTTCAAGTTTCAAGGACACGCGATTTTGGGCACGTGGCTTTATCTGAGTCTCTTTCTCGCTGGCTAAAGCCCACACACAAGCACACATACACTCTCTCTAAGCTGGCTACCTGTCCGAATTCCTGCCCGTTGGCAGGAAGCGTGTTCGACTATGTCCCCAGGTTCTGCTGTCCTCGACTCTCTTTCCCCTTTCTTTGCCTCTTGCGCATTGTCGAGTGCGGCAAATACAAATTAGAATTTAAATGAACAATGCAAGCAGAGAGCGGAAGTTGCTGTGGCAGAGTGTGTGTGTGCGGGTGACACTGCACGTAGCTGCGACAACAACAGCAACAATAACAGCAACAACTGCAGCAACAACAACAACTGACTGGCAATAATGTCATGCAGTTTGGCGCGTACTTTGCCAGCCATTTTTTCTTTTTTCCACTTGCGCTTTGAGGTTATTTTGCAACAACAAAAATGTGGAAACTAATGAAGTTTGCCTGCTCGAATGCAAGTTACCCTGTACATTAGTCACAGCTGCCTTGTTGCCTGACTTGGCAGCAAATGCTGGCCAGACAAATTCCAAAAATAGAGAACACATTACGCCCGCTATCACCGACTCTATAATTACAGGGCATGAAACTGGGTCGCTAAGTTAACGGAAAAATGTCAAAGGGATAATGGAATTTCGCATAGAAAAATTGTAAAAAGAAAAAGTGTTAAGTCAAGGGGAGTGGCAAGTCCAATACGATATAAGAAAGTAAGTGTTCTATAAGTAAACAACACTTGTAAATATTATCTTAAAAGTTCTATACTAGTATATTAAAGTTTGAAATTAATATAGCAAATAGATAAAAGAAACTGATTACAAATATATGTACGATATAAACATTGCAGTTAAATAGATTAAACAGATAATGAAATAATTAAGTTTAAATTATGCAACTGCCAAGTCACTTCAAAGGATTCACACAGACTCATTGAACTCGTTTGAGGTTCGCCGTCTGACCGCGGGCATTATGGACAGTGGTGAGAGAAAGAGACAGAGAGACAGCTCCGGCTATGGCGAGTCAATTAAATATTTAAGGCCAGGTAATTGTTGCGTGGTAAATTGCGAACGCCTTTTGGCGGCCAGCGCTGTCAAAGTGAAATTTATGAAAGCGAAATTCGTTTAATTAAAAACGTCGCAGTGTCGTAATGACAGTTGAAAAATTGCGGCTACGAGGGCGGCAGGTGTTCCAGAGTGGGCGTGGCATGTCACAAAAATAATATTAATTATGGCGGACAGGGAGGGGAGCAGGCAAAAGCGAAGCTAATTGTAAGGGCCAATTTGGGGTATTTTTTATTTTTCCCCTGGAAAAGCTTCGTGCATTGAACTCGCAATCAGCGAGGGGCGACATGACTGGAGGCGGAGGTGCTGTGCCGGGTGGGGGTAGCTGGCCATTTAGCATATAAAAACATGTTGTTTGCTTAATAAAACACACACACACATACACACAGATAAACGAAGCAGACAGAGGAGAAGATGAAGGGAATGGGCGGAGGCACGTTTAGCGCCATTTTAGAAGTGCGAAATGTTCGCTACATGCTAAAAAATTAAATATTCAAATACAGCAGACACAGCGAGGGAGAGCAAGGATGAGAGGACTGTAGAAGAGGGAATCAGCAGAGGGAAAGAGGAACATAGGGAGACGGAAGCGTCTACCAAAGCACTCGAACTCGAAGCGAAATTCAACGAAACTTATGAAATGCATATGCAGCGTGCGGCACAGGCGACAAAAATGTCGAAAAATAAAAGAACACAGTAAACTGTCGGCGTTTATACACATAAGAGTCAATTTAAAGTATTTGTGTTTATTTTAGAGTTTCAATAGTTGAGATTGTTTAAATACTGTTCGCGTCCAGTTAAGGATGTGTTCGTCCAAGACGAACACAATTGTTCAAAAATATAAAACAAAGATTAAGTAAAGGTGTCCGTTAAGGCAGTATTACTATGTAAAGCTGTCCGTTAAGGGAATTTCTCTATATAATGCTTTTCGTTAAGGTGTTAAGGGAGTTTTACCATGTAAAAATTCTTATTACATTTTCTATGGTTTTTATCAGTTTCTCATTTAACATCTCGAAAACAAAGTTTACATTTTTGTTGCCTGGCAAAATATCACAAATAGTACGATTACATACACATTCACATATGTATGTAAATAAGTATGTGCTGTATGTGCTGAATCTAGAGCAGTTAAAAGCCCAGCGGTCCCATTGCCCGAGCGAGCGAGCGCATAAGCCAAAGCCAAAGCTGAAGCTGAAGCTGATGCTAAAACAGAATCTAAAGCTGCAGCTGGTCTTGCGTGCGTGTGTGTGTGTGTACGAATGTGTGCGTCTGTGTGTTTGTGCCCCCTTTGAAGGCGGCACAAGTTGTTGGTCGTTCATCTGCGTCTGGATGTGGCGGCTGTTGAAGTGTAATCAGCGGCACGGCGGCAATTACTGCAGCATATGCATGAAGTACTCACAGTTTGTAGTTTGCACTTGGGCTGCGCCATGTCTGCTCTTAATGTGAGTGTGTTGGTGTGTGTGTGCGGGGGCATAAAAGTTGGCAAAACGCAGCGCAATTTGCAGCACTGAGCGGATTTTCAAAATGCTAAATGCAGCAGCTGCACCAGCAGCAGCAACAACAACAGCAGCAAGAGCCGCTGCCTGCTCAGCTGCAGTGCATCATCAGTGGATTGCTGCACTGTGCCACTGCGGCAGCCGCAGTGGTTGCGGCAGGCTGCGGCTGTGGCTGCCGTTGACTTTGATGCGCTCTTGTAGAGCGACGAACGACGACGAGGCAGGCAACATCATTTTAATGAATATTGCGTTTAACGCATTTAAATTGAATTTGCTGTGGCGCGTGCAGCGTTTAAAAGTAGGCAACGTATTTTTGCCGAGCACTCCCCGTGCCCACTATCGTAATTGATAAGTTTATCGCAACAAAAATGCACTAATGTGATTACTTTAATTCTAAATTGCTTTACACTCGTAAATACTGTTGATCTGGCAACATTGCAAAGCCATCTGTTAATTAACAGCGAGGTCTGCTGCTGTTTACATTACACTGCTGCTATGTTAATTTACTGGCTGTTGTTGTGTTGTGTTATACAACACTAATTTAATATCGATATCGATAAGTGGAGAACTTAATTCAATTTAACCGGAGTGAAAATTTATTAATTATATTAAATATGTACTTTGTGTATTCTATAAATGTTTTATACAAAGAAATATAATTAAATGCACAAGAAGAACTGGATTGATAATGGAACTATGGTCAGAGTACAGATACTTTTATCAAATAATAATAATTACCGCAAAACGTGTGAAAATGTTACATTATTTATAAATATAGAACACCTAGAGTACTGCCATCCCAGCTTTTAGATTGGATTTTCTTTATAGCATGAAAATCAATTCAATATTGTATGAATCGATATGTACGTGTGGATGCAAACAGTGTTGTACAGACACTTGAGAAACTTGGTCTCTGGGACAAACTCAAATAGAATGAATTCTATTTTTACAGCAACACCAGCAAACTATTCAATTTTTATTTTATTGAATAACTTCATGCATGCCAAATGTTTAGGTCATTCCACGAACAGCAGCAGCAATGTCAGGAAGAAGCAGAAAAGAACGCACTCGAGCTGCCCGGTCGTTTCATCCTGCAGCAATTGCTCTGTCAATAGCAGCAGCAGCAGCAACGGCAGCAACAGCAAGCGATTTTTATGGATACGAGGGGCAGCAAATCGCATATTATCGCATCATGTTGCACTGGCTCCAACCAACGCAACGGCTGCGCTGATCATTAATCTTTACAAGCTGCCAATGTGTGCGCGCCTTTTGCCTTTTTCGGACTTCGATTGCCGCCAACACCGCCGCCTGCACGAACATTTGCCCCACATGCAGGATGCTTTCCACTTCAGTTGTGTGTGTGAGTGTTGGTGGGTGTGAGGAATGCATTAAACAGCGGATGGAGTCCATTAGAAAACCATTGAAGCACATTCTGTCGATTGCAGCCAGTCCATATCCTGGCCCCAGCCGGATGTGCAGCTGCCAAAATGCAGTTGAAGTTCCCAAGCTAGTTTTAGCTTTAAACATAAAGCGTCTCTGAAAAGAACTTCCACTTTTGTCACTTCTTGACTAACTGGCTGACTGAATATTCTATAACAAATGAAAATAAAATTAATGTAATGAAAGAAAATGCGCTTCAAATGTGGTTTTCCCTCTTCGTTTTCGTTTTTGTTTTCTTGTGGCAACCCTTTTTCACTGGTGTTTTGTTTAATTATCCACATGAAAAGTCCTTAACAAAAAAGCGTTGAAATTCCAGCAGCAGCAGCAGACTCGCAAAGACTTGACCCCAAAATACCAAGAACAGCAGAGCAACTGCGAAAATGGAATCAAATTAACAGTAAAATAAAGGCAAAAATGCGTTAGAAATGTTTTTCTGGTTCGCAAGAGTCTGGAAAAAGTGCGAAGCGCACAAATGAAGCCAACTTCGAAAAAGATAGAGAAGAAGGAGGAGAAAAAGTATCATATACAAGGGCAGTAAGGAGGCCAATTTCCCTCCCACTATCTCTCTTTCTTTGTCTCACTGGTATTTCAAGTGGCAGACCAGAAAGTTCAGAGCTTTAAAGAGCTTTGTTTAATACACAAAAGTTATAACAAACAAAACCGATAAATATTGTTACATTTTGCACTTGCAATCGAGCTGCAACTAAACTTTCAAGTTTATTTTGTATTAGCAGGTAAAGAGAAGACTAAGCTTAAAAGAGCTTTAATGTGCTAATAAATATTCAACATGAATTTGGTTCATTTTTCCATTATACTATTAAAATACCGTAAACAGTTAAACAACCAGAAATAATTGAAAAATCTATTTGTGATTTAATTTAATCAATCATTTTTTTACTGATTGCTTTTATACTTTTTTGCCAGTAAATGAAATTGAATTATTTCTGACTTGATTCGGAAAATAAAGTTAGTTTATTTTGGTCCCTGGCTATCATAACAGTAATGACTTTTCCACTGTCCGTTAACCAAACCCTTTTTGATTAGTTCAAAGTTGAAATCCCCACAACAAATACAAAAAAAAGTTTTGCCTGCAGCATTTGCTGTATGCTTTTTTACGGCTGATTTACCCCGAGAGCTCTCAGTCCTATTGACAGAGATATTTATTTTAGTTTTTATTTCATCTTCTCGTTTTTTTGCCGTATTTGTTTTGATGCTCTTTCTTTTTTTAAACTGGGGAAGGTTTCCCACTTCTTACAATTCATTTTCCTCTCCAAAAAAAAGCAGAAATATTTAATTAAATCGCATTTCGTACCCAGGCAAGTTATTTGCATATGCTCATACCGTTATTCTGTACATGCTCGTGCATGTCTTTTATAATGTGCTCCAGTTGGTTCTTAATTTGATTACAGAATCCTTTGGCATATGGTTTTTATGTTGGCCTGGGGGACATAAGACAAATGTTTATGAGACCGCACAACGGCAATGGCAAAGGAAAATTCAATTAAAAAGCGCTTCTCAAATATTCATTATGTCTGATCTGTTGTTGTTGTTGTTGTTGTCGGGGACTTACAGTGGGTGTTGTTAATTAGCGCACGAAAATCTGCTGCGGTTTTTTGTCTGCGCTTCTTTTATGAGTTCTGTATGCATAACAATAATAATAATAATCATCATCATATCAGGCAAGCAGCCTGTAAAACAGGAATAAAACTTGCCAAATGACATGGCAGTTATACGCGAGCAAGGGCCTCCTCCCAGTTAGAGATGTAGATAGAGATAGCAGTGGGGAAGGAAGGATGGAAGGAGGAGCCGCGAGCAAGGGAGATAGCGACATTGCCAAAAGTTGTGCTCAATGTTTTATGGGCAAAGTTGTTGCTCAAAAACCACTTGAAAGAGCTCACAAATTGTGGTTGTTGTTGTCGCTGTTGCTGCTGTTATTGTCGGTGCTGTTGGCATGATGAAGTGTCATGAAATTTAATCAATTTATTTGAAACGTGCGACAAGGCACAAGGCGTTTTAGCTCATAAATAACGCTGGCTAAACTAAAAATGTGACAATGCCAAAGTGCCAAAGTAAATAACAAACAATGAAAATGCAATAACAACAAGAACAACGTACACACACACTCGCAAAACATACACACACCCTGCAGGGGAAAAAACAGAAAGAAAGATCAGCAAATAAAGTTTCATTGTTTGACAACGGCAACCGCGGCCGCGTCGCACATGACGCGATTTCCTCGCATCCGCATCCTGTGACTCCATTTCGTTACTCACTTCGCTGTGAATTATATTTGAAAATGGAGTCGCAGCACACAATTGTGCAAGAGGCGACTGTTGAATACCCTTTCCCTAGTAAAGCTATTATCAGCAGTTTGTTTTTATGTTGGACTTGCATTGATTATATGTTCGGTTTTGCATATTTATGAACTAGAAACAGTTCGTATGTTAGAACATTATGTAATCATAGATTATAATCAAAATTTATAAAAAGAAAACACTCTACAAATTGTAATAGAAGTTATTATCAAAAGTGCTAAGTACTGAAGCTCTCATTTAATCGAAAATTTCTCATTGTCTTTCTTTCTTTAACATGAATCAAATATGACTTACTCTATAAGTTGAAAATAGATATTTTTTTAATTAGATTGCAATGATAGTTTATATTATTTGTATCAGCAAAACTAGTCACTAAATTTCGCTAAACTACCTTCTCTAACTACATACGCAGTGTCCTAGCTATGATACCCTACACTCTGTAGAGTATTATGGGGCATTTGTAACCCATACGCAAAGAGTCGAGCAACAATGCGTTCGAAATTCTTTACAAACTGCTGTGGAACGCACGTACAGACTAAACGCCCTCGCATGCCCCTCATCCCCTTCTCCACCATCTTCCCTCACCCCTCGTACTATGCCACGCGCATTTGTCAGACACCCCTTGGCCAAACGTAGCTGCCTCCACAGTCCTTCTCCTTGTACAGAGGCAACATTTTGCGCCATTATTGTTGGCAACTCACAGGCAAAGCGTTTATAAATTTATTGTTTTCTACGCGTGTACTCAAGTGTTGCTGCGTGTTTCTGGCAACAAATTGGCCAACAAGAGGCGCAGGCAACACCAGAAGGAAAGAGAAAGGGAGACTGAGAGAGAGAGAGAGGGGAGAAGGACGGTGAGCGACAGGCAGCATGGCACAAAGTTGGCTTTCATTTTGGCTTTTGGCCACTCAACTCGTTGCGGTGACGCATTTTATCATAATTATATTAACACGCCAAGAGCACCGAGATCGTCTATATAGTTTATGTTTATGGCCCTCTGTCTGGGCGCACATAAATTTTAAAGTCAGCAAGCACTCTGAAATGTAGGCAACGTTAGAGCTTTAACTCGGGATAAAACAGGAAAATATCAAGTGGAAACTCAAATAACCAAAGGACATAATAATAAAACTAGTTTTAGCAGCAGTTGGGGAGAAGAGAGAGATAAATAGATAGAGAAGGATAACAATACAGATGTAAAGAAATATAGAATATAAAAATCGAAAGAGAAACACAAAGAAGCAGAGGTAAATAGAGAGATTTGGGATATATAGAGTATAAGAGATAAATATAGCAAGAGAGATAAGCAGGATAAGATATCTCAATAGAGGGCAATGAGTATGTTTACAACTAGTTACCCTCTCTATAGAGAATGATGTTATAGGTAGAAATAGATTGATTAAGAGTAATATAAAGCGGGTAAGAAAGATTTTTTGATTGAGGGAGATATATAGATGCAAAATTAAAGAGAGGAAGAGAAAGACAAGATCAACCAAGATACCTACCATAAATGTAAAGTCTACAGAAATATGTATATATATTTAAGTACATATTTCTATAGAGAAAATTCTGCATCAAAGAAAGAATACATCAAAGATAAAGTAACATATAGGTAGATAAAAAGAAATGAATTAGTTATTGGATAAATATAGTAAAATTATAGCAAGATAGATCAGTGAGAAAAGGATACACACAACTATATATCTGTTATAAACAAAGTATAGACCTGAAAACCCTTTAAAATCAGTTTGAATATGACTTTTCATCTATGGTTCACTAGCAGTGAAATCGGAGCAGATAATGCAAATATATAAATATTTATATAAGTTGAGTAGGACGCAATAACAATGTATACATGTGTGTAAGTATGTATCTGTATATATTTTATATACTTTGTGACTGCAGGGTATAAATAAGAAAAATTAATGCAGCGCAGCAGCTGCGACAACAACAATAACAAGAATAGCAGCAGTAACGGCAGCAGTTGCTGCAGGTTCAAAAGTGCACACATGACATATTATTATGCCAGCTGTATATGTATGTGTGTTTGTGTTGTTCTGCCTTTTTTGTTGGTACAAAATTCATTTCGCGGCATATGCGCATTTAGCACGGACAGCGACCACAACCAGCGAAGGGCAAAGCGAGTAGGAGCTGGCCAGGCTGAAGTAGCAGCAGCTGAAGGAAACAACGCACACACATATAGTTACACACATCCACACCCACACCTTGAACTGCTCCACACTCGTAGGCATAATTAAAAAAATATTTTCCACCCTTCGCAAACGGAAATCTCAATGGAAAAAGCCGGCATTTTATTTAGGGCAAATATGTGAAACCCAAAAATGGTCAAGAACCCACAACCCTCCCCCTTCCCATAACACTACCAACTCAACTAGCCTCCCTCTCTGCCAAATTAAATTACAATTAAATTAATATAATTTTATTACTGCATCGCTGTCAGAGTGTCTGACAGGCTCCAGCTCCTGCTCCTGCTCCAGGCTCTACTCGGCATTATGTGAAAACATAATCAGAAAATGAAAAGCGAAATATTTGCGGATGGCTGCGGTGCGTCCTTCTGGTGGTTTCGGTGGTTAGCTACGCCCACAGTGGAGTCGCACCACTCAATTAAGCGCAATTGAATTATAATTTGTTGTTTTTGCTGTTGCTGTTGCATTCGCAAAGAACTTGTAAGTGCGGCGAGAAGCAAAAACTTTTCACCCAGGAATGTTAATTAGCCTCAGCCATGGATGGATAGTTGTGATGGCAAATGGAGTGGAATGGGATGGGAAAGGGGATTGGAATGAGATGAGTTCAAATGAAGTAAACGACCAAATGTGGGATTCCCATGAATGAGAATAGCAAAGTAAACTTGTGGTGCACAGCAGAGGCAAACTAATTGAAAGGATGCTAACGTGCAGTTCTTTGTGGCTATTCATGAATAAACAAATATAGAGTCTCTTAATACAAATTCTCTTTACGAATTCCATTTGATAGAAATCAGTGAAAGCTGGGATTTTCGTGGAATCAGCTCAGCAAAGGGGAAAATAATAATACAGTAAGTACGTTTGTGTTACTCTTGTTTCATACAGTAGTCGGATTCAGCTAAAATTAGACAGGTATCTAGGGAACATTGTAAAATGATGGTGTGCTGAATTTGGTGGCGATAACTTGGGTTTGAACGATAGTTTTATTCGAAACAATTTGATTGCAACAAATATCTTGATTTTATCAAAAACGATTTATTACATTATGTACATTAAAGGTATTGTAATTCAGAGAATCCTCATTTTATATCACTCATAATTTATGTACTTAGAAATTTACCTCGCGGTGATATTCATCCTCTCAAATAGTTTCCCAATCTCTGCTTGAATACTTAAAGTTTCCAAACTGTTAACGTTACGCTAAACGAGATCCTAAAAAGGACGCCACTTAAAGTCGTTCCGCCTTGTAGCAAAATCAAAATTTATGCGATGCCAGCCGTTGCTGGGGAAGCACAAACAAGCCGAGACTTTTATTGGCAGTCGCGAGACGAGAAAAGCGAGCAAAAGGGGGTAGAAGTGAGGTGGGGGGGGGCCAGCACAGAGTGAATGCCTTAAATTGATTATAGGATACACATTTTGTGCTTGGATGCCAATAACCAGAAAAGTAGCGTACTGCGAGTAACCTTATCTCTTCTCTCTGTGGCGACCGCGATGTGGGCAAGTTGCCAACCCGCCCCCAGCACCAGCACCAGCAACAACAAGAGCAGCAACAACAAAGAGTTGGTACTTTTACTTATGACGTGTAAGCGGCTCGAAACAGTTTTATGCGATTTGTTTCCTTATTGGCGGCACGTGCCACTAGAGAGAAAGCAACCACACAACCCAAGCAGAAGAAGAAGAAACCACTCTGGGGGCAACCACACTGAGTGTGGCAACTGAGACGCGATTTAAAGCAGCTCAGTGCAGCAGGGCTTCCCTCACTTTTTACGAGGTGGCGTGTGAATTATTACCAAGCTCAAGCCACGCCCACTCCCGTCGCGGGAACTCATTATGCGACCCGGCGACTTATCGGTATAACTTGGAATATGGGTTTATTTATCTAGACCATTTGATGGACACTGTGTCAGCGCGGGCCGACGGCAATTTAAAAACTCTTGCTAAATTGTCTTGAATTTCAGCTGCTGTCGTCGGGGCATTTTTCTCTGAGTGACATCCCTTCACCCCCCTCCCCTCTCTCTGCTTATACAGATTTGGCATTGGCATTAAATGAACAGTGGCAGCAGCTGAAGGGGGAGCACAGGCAGAGGTGTGAGGCAGTCGCGTCTCGTCTGCCAACCAACTTGAGAAGCATAAATAATTTTTTATGTGCTTCCCGAGCTTGGCAATCAACGTGGCGGCAAATTAACTTTAGAAGCATTTTTGGCTATAAACGATTTGAAGCTAAGAAATCGAAGAAGTTTATTAGACCGAAAAGCGATTGATGACAGAGAGAGAGAGAGAGTTAGAGAGAGAGAAGAAACAGCTTTTAATGGCATTGTCTGTGCTGAACAACAGTTAAGAGTGCATTAGCAGTGGATAACTTAGTTACGGGAAATATCAAATTTACTTAAAAGTTTACAAGCTTAAAGAAATTTTATTATTTCTGCCAGAATTAACTAATGAACATTAATTATACCCGCTAACCATAGGGCAAAAGGGTGCTATACCTTTGTCCGTCCCTATGAAAACCTAGATTTCAGAGACTATAATAATTAGAGCGATATTAACGATATTATTACATTTTATATATTTATATTATTATATAATTATTATTATTATTATTATATTATATGTATTTATATTACTTTATATAATTTTGTTTCCGTAATTAATTTTAATTAATTCTTAATTTAATTTATTATTTTCTTATGAATAGAAAACTTCTGTACATTTTCAAATGAAACTTGAAGCATCATTGTAAGCACTTTCAACTTACTTGACCACGCCCACTTGCCCATAGCTGATTTGCTGAAAATGAATTAAGTCAATATGTTGGAACTGCAGTTTGTGTGGGGGGCGGAGGAGAAGGGGTCGTAGGGCAAAAGGTAAAGCTGATTTTCGAAACAGAGTCCGATGCAATGCAAACCACATCGAATTGATTTGAGCAATTTCGAGCAACGCAAAAATGTTCGCTGTAAAATGCAATTGGCATTGGGAACGCACCAGACGCAGCTGAACAGAGGAATTCCCCCTCCCCATCCTCTCCCGCTTTCTGCCTCTCCCTTGCACTCTCAAAAATACCGAAGCTAGCGCCCCCAACGGCCCATTAGCCCAGCAAACCCCGACGCGAGCTGCATGCGAAATACCAGAGAGAGAGTGAGGAGGAAAGGGAGAGCGGGAGAAATGTAGGGAAGTAGAGGGAGTGTGAGATCTCCCAAAAGCAATATTCCTCGCGCAGGCAGCAAACATTCGAGTGTATTGTAGATATTTGCGACCACAGGCAAACATTTCTCTGCTTTTTTCTTCTATCGCTGCTGCTGCTGCCTCTAGTCAATCAAACCGTTCGGCAAATTTCAAATTTCCTCCCAATCCACCTACCACCCACCCACTGTACACCCCCTGCTCTACGTTATTGCTTCATTCGTCCCCCACTCCAATCGGTTCATTTACTTTGTTGCGAGCGGCGAAGAAGAAAAAAAAAAGTAATGAATTTCGATTTCGATTCGTGTGCGATTGCTTTTAATGAGCAGCAAGCGAATTTTACCCCTAACAACAATAACAACAAATAAGTAGGCAGTGCTGACTATGGTAAGGCAATGATATACCCTGTAATATTGTAAAACATGCATGTAGTCGAAAACTATAAAATTTACTAGATAGTCTTATTCTTTAAAGCAGTTGATGAGTTGTTTTTTAAAATAGACATAAGAATGGGTTAAAAAAAAATGTTACAAGTGATACAGAGAACTTTTGAAAACACTCATATCTTGTGACTACAATTTCAGATATACTATGCTAAGATTTAGTTGTTATTTAAGAATATTCCAATGTTTTTACTACTTTGTATTCTCCAGTATTCAAAGAACTTTGATCTAATAAAATATATACATTTCATATGTTATCTTAACATTCCATTAATGTAAGGTATTTTAATACCAATTATCAGATTAATTAACTAAACAATTATATCAATAACAAAAACTCAATAAGTTATATTGAAAATGACGAACTGTTTTTAATTGCAGAAAAGACTTTCAAATATTTTATGTAGTTCTGAATGAGTTTAATATTAAGGTCAGTTTACCAACACAGCCACACACTCAGAAATAACTCTAGAAGGTCTACTTGAGGTACTTCTTGAGTAACAACCTGACCCTAATGGGCCACTTGATTACAGCTAGAAAAATTGAAACCTCATTTATTTTGTTATTGTTTGTTTTGCCCCTACACTACACTACACTGCAAACATGCGTGCAGTCTAATTGGGAAAACGCAGAAGAGACGATTATTAATGGGCAAAACTTTGACAATGGAGCAAACAAATTTTTGAACCCTAATTGCGAGGAAACTCTCGCATAACTGGGCCAATAAAAAACTTGGCATCAACTTGATGTTGTTGTCGTTGGCGTTGTTAGTTTGGCCTTTTTGTTTGGCTTCTGCTAAGCAGCAGCAGTACCAGAAATTGTGACAAAATGTTGTTGGCTGTGGTAAGTGAAGGTAGGGGAAAGGGAAAGGGGGTCGCAAGCTGTCGTAATACTCATGTATGTATACGTATGTATGTGTTGTTTGGCAGCATATGAAATTCGCACATCATGAAATAAGATATGAAAAGTTAATAAGTAGCAAGCAGAAGAACGTGACAGGCGACACTGGGGCAGCAACCGAGGCAACCAGGCTCCAGGGCAACTCTGGCATCAACTGTGGCAACCTCACATCACTTTGAAGTTCTCGAACTTGGGTTTTGCTGGTTGGGGTTAAGGTGTGAAAGTTTTTGGCATTGGGTTGAGGAATACACATGAAATTGTTTGCCAAATTGATTTCTATTTGTAGTACATGCTATAAATGTGAAGAGCTCGCATGTAAATGTCATCCCGGGGGGAGGCAAATCATGATATGCGAGTAATAAATTTCGTAATTATGGTTTAACTAATTTAACAAGTTGATGCATGTCATGTTCGGGTAAGTTTGAAATTAATATCAAGATACAAGATACTATTACATTGCAGTATATTAGATAATAAACATATACATATATACCAATTTCAATCATCAGTTAGTTTCTCTCGTTTGTGTTAAATAAAGACCGTTTTAAAACCCGGTTGGGGAAATTTACAAATTTAACATTTTACTGTAAATAGTAAATCAATTGAGCGCAAAAGTATGTTACAGTTTTTGATATGACAGTGCACTATGCAGCAGTTTTTTTTCAGCAAAAAAAAACACTTCGTTTGCATAACTCTGATTGGGAACCACACAAAAAGTTGTTAAATATTTGCAATTAACACTCTTGAGTTAGAAATCTCTGACGAAATCTCACACAACAAAATATTCGACAATTCTGCAAATAAATAAATACAAAAATTGATGATTTTGTAGATTCTACGACTCACTCGCCCACATGAAAAATGTCGTTGAATGCCGAAAAAGAGTCCCGTGCTTTATCAGCAGCAAGCACACATAATTCTTTTATTATATGTATCAAATCAGCGACAAGTTGTCGATAACCTTTCGTCTCGCTGCACAGTGGTTCCCCCCATAGGCCAAAAATAAAAAAATCAAAGTCCAAATTTTGACTTTAAATGTATCATTACTATCTCATAATTGGTCTAGCTATTCAAATTTATTCATGTTTTTGTTTTGCTCTAACTGTCCGCTTCAAGAATAGCATCGAAAGAGACAGCATGATATCAATCGATTATTGCAGCGTGAGCAACTTGCAAGTGAAGCTGTCCGTAAAGTCAATAAAAAACATTATAAATTGACATAAATCTGCAATGGAAGGCATTCGAATAATAAATAATGGTATTTAGTATATTTTTAAAACAAAAATTATATGTACGACGTTCTGTGTTTTGCGTAAATTAGTGTTGTGTTTAGTATATAGTTGCAGATGTTCTTTGTTTATGTTTGCTATCTTTCCTTGGAGTTTTCGTTATGTTCATTTCCACTTAACTTAATAATTCTTTTTGTGCATTGTTTATTAACATTTTAAGACTAAGAAAACGTTTAATTCAAGTGCCGAGAGGTGCCGAGGCTTTTGCAATGTACAAAAAAGTAACCTAACCTAAATTTTTAAAAAGCACGTGCTATTATATGTTTTTTTGAATTTTGAATAATTAAAATATAAGTATATCAATGTATTTAACCTAAAAAATTATTTTGTAGTTGTTGTTATTAAATGAATGAAAAATTTTCATCCAATATTGTTTGCAACAAAATGATTTATCAAACAAAATCACGATTTTCGACTGATTGTTCCTATAGCAGCTATAAGCTCGCCCTGGATATATATACTAATTTCTTATGTAGAATTCCAAGTTTTCGTTGCAAAATAATTGAAAACAAAAAAGTTTTCTATACTAACACTTAATTTCAAACTGATCGTTCATATGACAGCTATATGATATAGTGGTCCGATCCGGCTGATTTTTTCATATAATTTAGTTACAAAAATAAGAAAATTTTGTGCTAAGTTTCAAGTCTCTACCTCAACTAGAAGTATTTTTGGCCGCTTTCCCCATACAATGGGAACCAGTGTGCGCTGCCTGCCTAATAGGCTGTTACTTATGATAATGAAATGTGCCCACGACACACACACACACACACACACATGAGCAAGAGCTGATTGCCAGACGCTTTCGGCTTGATTATATGTCCAGCTAGGGGCAGTGCCAAGCTGCCAAGTGGCAAATGCAGCTTCCAACCGCAGATTAACTCACAGCAATCTGCCACATGAGTTTCCATTCGACAGAGACAGCCAGCTTAGCAGGAGAGAGAGAGAGAGAGAAGGAAAAAACGACAAGCAATTAAATGCGCAAAGAAAAACTTTCCATCGTTTCGTAGAAAAACCAATTGGCAAAGAACGCCAGGCAACTAAGTAAGTATGGAAATGTCTATGAATGCCAGTGTGTGTGTGTGTGTGGGAGAATGGACTGTATGTGTGTGGGAGGTTGTGCAGCTTTGTGTGAGGCTGGCCTCATGTAAAACTGCCTGACTGCCTTCTAATGGACAAACTTGGTTGCGTTTTCTTGCGGTGGGGTATGCAGCGTTGCGGTTGTTTTAAGAGGTGTATTTCAATAATTAATAATCACATAATATGCTTAAAATTTAACCACAATTGGTTTTGTTAGTGTAAATGAGTTTGGTAATAAGATATGTGATTAAAGGGGGACTCATAGTTTATATACAAACTGTAAGACACAAACAAACTGTACAAACTGTATAGACAGTTAACTGTCTTACTACAGGGTATCTTCCAGTCATGCCGCACTGCTCTTTGGCGCGTGTGACACACGTAATTGTAAAGTGGCTGGGTATGTGTTGTAGCTTTCGCTTTTAACTGTGCCAATGTCCAGTTGAAGCAGCAGCTGCTCCAGGACTTAGCAACGAGTGACACCTCCTCTTTCTATCCGCCCATCTCTCTCTACCTTTCTCTCTCTCTCTCTCTCTCTCTCTCTCATTCTCTATCCCCATCTCACGCTGTGTGTATGCGAGTGTTATTAACAACTTTAACATCACTTTAGTGTGCCCTCAAACGTGCTTCAGCTGCCGTTGCCCTTGTTGTTATCTTAGTTGCTGCTACCGTTGTTGCTGTATGTTGTTGTTGTTGTCGCTGCTGCTGCTATTGTTGTTGTTGTTGTGCCTGCTGCTGTGTGTGTGTGTTAATCTTATGGCAAAATGTCGCCTGCGTGTCCCTGTGGTTGGCCGCAGCCACCCAACCTCAGCCCTGGCTGCAACTTGAGTGTGTGGCCCAAGCACACACACACACACACGCGTACAGTCTCTTACAGTCACACACACGTACATTTGCATGTCTGATGATGGCTTCATTTTAAACGCCACTCGACCAGGACGCTGACAACGCACTTCCCATTTCCATTGTCCTCAGCTCGCCTTTATAAATTTATTAATTGCCCTTCCCCACTTCTTCTCCTTCCGTTTCCCCTTCTCTGCCTGCTACTTATTCTCATCCTGCTCAGTGTGTTAATTGTGTGTGCGTCCGCCACTTCAATTAATAAAGATTTTTCACGAATTTGCAGGCAGAAATTTATTAAAGGAAAACGAAAATCAATTTTAAATTAGAGCACAATGAGCTCATGTCTGTAGGCGGACAAGAGAGTGGGGGGGTGGAAGTTACTGGTGACCAGCCTTGTCGTAAGCCTGAACCGGTGACTCCCACATGACGACAACAGCAGCAGCAGCGACACATACAACACACAACACAAGCCAGAGGTCATGCGAGACTCACCTTGCACCACCCCACTGCCCATCCTCCTCTCTAGTTCCGCCTCTGTCCACCTCTCTATGTGTGTAGTTGCCTGGTACTGGTGCTGGTGCTGTTGCGACTGGTCGCATTGCCTGGGGCGATGTTATTGAATCGAGTTACATGTCAAAAGAAGCGCCAGTGGCAAAAGTGGGCGCTACAAGCGAGTAAACAACAATAAAGCGAAGACAAACAAAAGCGCAACAAAAGCAAAAGGACGCACAAGCTAAAGAAGAAGGAGACAGGAACAGAGGGCAGGGTAGAGTAAAGGAAGAAGCACCATGAACATGGCCAGTTGGGGAACTTGATGAATGGAACGCGTTGCTAGACAATTTTTCAATTTGAATGGCACAGTCGAGCCAGCACCCTTCCTCTCAACCCCCCTTGTGTTACCCTCTGCCTAAAAAAAAAACAAAACTGGCGACATTTTCTGCTATTGCAATCGATCGCTGCAACCTGCAATTTGCTGCCTGACTGCGCCTAAAACAGGCGCTGTGAATCTTTAGAGTGGACCCAAATTAAAGGTTTCCATGACAATCAACCAGACGAAAACACATTGAGACAAGAAAAAGCAGAACCAATTTAAATAAATTGCCAATAATATTCTGATTTAAGATACTTGTAAGATACAGCATATATTTCTGTAGATATTGTAATTAATATAATTCCAACATTCTTGCTTTTCTTCTTTTGGTTTTGATATAAAATATTGTCATTATTTTCTAGTAATGCACAACCTATTTGAAAATAGTTCCAATAATGTTCAGATTTAAAATTCTATATATTTATAGATATATAGTAGTATATATTTATTGATTTCCTTTAAAGCCTGAAAACCCTACCAACTTTTTATACCCTTCGACCATTGGAAATGGTCAAAAAAGGGTATACTAACTTTGTGCAAATGTATGTAACAGGCAGAAGGAGGCGTCGGAGACCCCATAAAGTATATATATTCTTGCTCAGGATCACAAGCCGAGTCGATTGAGCCATGTCTGTCTGTCTGTCTGTCTGTCCGTCTGTCTGTGTGAACGCACAGATCTCAGCTATTATAAAAGTTAGAGTTACCAAACTTGGCAGGAAGACTCCTGTGTACTATAAGCTGATCAAGTTTATTTCAAATGTTAGGTGCCACGCCCACCGCCCCCACAAATCAATAATTTAATTTTTGAACTCAATTTGTAAGCGCTGTATAAAAGATACAACTTTCTGACTTTAACATATACTAAGCTGCATGAAATATCTACGTAGTCTCCAAATTACAATCCGATCGGACAATAATCACAGAAGTTATTTAAGAAAGTATGAGCATAAAACCAAGTGCTTCTGTCAGTTAACAAGGGAGACGGGCGAGAGCGAAGCGCGAGCGCCATCTGTCGGGATTTATTTCAAGGCATGTGCATATGGATATGTGTTTGAATTTAACAAATTAAACTACACGGGAACATAGGTCGAAGGGTATCCCACTGTCGCGTTTTGCGCGACTGTTGCTCTCGTTTATTGTAACTTTATATTGTATTACAGTTTCCTATCCCAGAAAACTCTTCTCTTCTATTTCCTTTTATCTTCATATCATAATTTCCTCTCTAGTTCTGCCAATTCACTTCAAGTTACGTCTCAAAATTCATCCATTCTAATGATATTTTTGTATATTATCAATCAAAATTATATTTAATATAAACACGTTTTTGCTCTTATACCATTTTATAACAATAGTTAATAATAAACCCGCTTCAAACAACTCACGAAGCACAGATATCAGAGAGAAACCAGTTCTGAGATATTTATCCAGCATCTTCATAAATAAATTCCATACTAGACTTAGAAAACTGATTAGAATTGAAGATATGGTATACTTCGTATTAATGCCAATCAAATTAAGGCACAATTGAAATTAGAATTTCAAGTATTTCCATTGAAATTCCTTCTCGACCTTGCTAAATAATTTATCAACTAATCGCAGTTCATTGACATGTGTTATAAAACTGAGAAATCATCTGCGCATTAAGTGCAAGCAGGTCCATCGTGTTTATAAATAATGTAGTAAACAAAAGGAGGGAATATGCCCAATACCAAAAGAAAACACTCACCGCTTCCCTTTGAATGCCAGCAAATACTTTTTGTTGGCGGGAAAATTGTTTGACTGCACAGAGCCAGTGGCGCCGGCACGCAGAGGGAATTGTTTGTGGAAGAGGGGAATGCTGACATCGAAACCGTGCCGCATCTGGAGCACACTCATGCTGGCCTTGGCCAGTATGGCCTCGCCGGCATCAAAGCCCAACGAATGCTCCGCATAGTCCGGCCAGGTGCCAGAATATAGATTGAAGATGATGTGATTGCGTCCGTTGTTCCAATGCGGCAAACGGGACAGACGCGATGGCACATTGCGCACATAGTCCTCCGAAAGGGAGTCACGATCCAGCGTATCGATGCCCAGCACAAAGAGGCAGGCGGCGGCGGGATCGCTGGTGTGATATCGTGACTCCTGTATGGCAGTGAGTATCTTCTGATAATTCGCCGATGTAGGCGGTGCGGCGCCCAATGAATTCAACGGCTCTGGCGGATAAACGTAGACCAGAAATTTATCATAGCATTTGGTGAAATCGAAGCACGTCTCCATGCGGCACGCGGCATTCGCAGCCGTTGTAGTCGTTGACTTCCGTTTGGGATTTGAGTCAACCTCAGCGGCGGCAGCAGCAGCAACAGCAGCAGCCGCAATTGACACATTGGTGAGTGGTTTGCGCTGCTCATAGCCCATGAAGCTGGGTAGATGTGCGTAGGGTTGGATGCCACCATCTTTGGCCGACTCATGCTGGGCACGACGTGGCCGATGTGGTGCCACTTTCAGCCTGTAGCCCCCGAAGTAGCAGTAGGCGAGGAAGGCACACGAAACGAAGACAAGTATATAGCGCTTCTTCGCCTGCATGCTGATAGCAGTGGCAGCTGCTGGTCCAGCTGGGTATTTAGTGGATAGTGCTGGGTAGTGGTGGTGCTACAAGGTGTTGCACTAGAACGTTGATTTGCTTATTTGGTTGATTTACGGGTGGGAAAGGTGGAGAGTGGGAGGAGGAGCGAGTGCGCTGCTTTTGAAGTCTGCGGGCCTAGACTAGGCGCATTTTGATTCTTGTTTGGCCGTTCTTGTTCTTGTTATTCTTGTTGTTGTTATTATTGTTGTTGCTCTTGTTTTAGCTCGCCTCGCTCTTACACGCTCTTTCTCTTTCACTCTCAGTGTTGTTGTTGTGCACTGCGACGACGTCTTTGCGCGCGACTTTTCCATACACATTTCACTTGTATAAACTTTGCACACGAAACATTTTCAACGTTTAGCGGAACATTTCGCATGATTTTCTTATTTAAATTTCAATAATAATTTTACGCACTCTTTTTATGTGCATTCTTTGCGTCGACAGCGGCAGAGACAGAGACGGTGACGGCGGCGACGACGACCACGACGACGACGACGGCAACGGCGACGACAACCACGACGACCACGAAGACTTGCAAGCAGCAAGCATTATCATTATGCTCTCGGCAGCAGCATTACACAATTTGATTCACTTAACCACTTAAACTATTCATAAATAAAATTAATTTGTTTTATAAACAATGCGAACGCGACACAACGCAACACGAAACATTTTCAGCAGCAGAGAGCCAGAGAGCAGAGAGCGTTAACCAACTGTCAAAACAATTGGACAGAGTTGCCAAACGCGCTGGCAGCGCTGGCGCAAGACGTTAATTTTTAAACAATAGCAAAAAACCGCATTAACAATTGTTTATAAAATATTTTAGAATTTAAATCGTATGTAAATTCACAATTTCTAAATTAGTACAATTCTTGCGCAGTCACTCAGTTTTTTACACGTCCCACTGTGCTGACTGCAATGCACGTTGCACTGCAGAGCCCAATGTGGATTATTCGACGCCCGTTTTAATGCGCGCTTCCCATGGATGCGTTCTGATAGCTCGGCGTGCACTGCCATGGACATGTGAAAGCCTTTGGACAACAAGCCTCGTTTGGAAATCCATTCTATTGCCTCCTGGAAAGACCAATCATGCGCACTACGCGCGCAGCATTGTGCGCACGCAATTAGGTGGCAACGCTGTGCCGCACAACTGATCAGCTGTTCGCCAGATTCAACAATTCACTATTTCTTGTTGTTGTTTGTGGTTGTTGCTGTTCGTACGTGGTGTGTGCAGAATTATTTCCCCTGAGCGTAATATGTTTGTCAAATATAATTACACAACTACAACAACTGCGGCGCATCAGCATAATTATTGTTTGGGCAAATTGATTGCATTTGCAGCCGCTTTAAATGACAATTCTATGTTTGCATGCCTGTGTGTGTGTGTGTAATTACACCCGTGGGAACATTTTTTTATTTATTTTAAATAATTATTGCAAAAGTAATTAACGCGACAAGTAGAACGTAAATACATTTACAAAAACAAACAAACAAGCGCTGCCAACTGCACAAGGAAATTTTTGGAGGCAAAAACAACAATTTCTGTGTGCGTTGCTTGCCCCCTGCCCATTGCCACATCCGCATCCGGCTCCGGCTTCGTCTCCGGCTCCGGTGGCCTTTTTGGACGCGCGCAATTTCCCGTTACAAACGCGTTTAGGCTGGAATTTCAATTATGCACAGGAATGACGTCCACCACGCATCCCCAGGTCGACCCCACCTGCCCCTCAGCGCCAACCCACACCCCCTGCCCTGTCGTGCCACAATTATGACGGCACACAGATAGCAACCCCAACGAAATATGCCAGGCAGCTGCTTCGCCACAGCATCCGCCTCCGTTCCACCCCTCGCGTTGCTTCTTTGCCTTTATGGCTTTATAAGTTGTCTCCCTGCGCCGGCTGTGCCTCGCATGCAAATCAAATCAGCGTAGGGCTAATAAAAAATAGATCCCGGGACCTTCAGGCATCCCAGTACTGTGCTCAGCTCAGCTCAGCTCCGACGACTCCGACCAAAGTCACAACAAATTGCAGCCGCACTCGACTTTTGTATGTTCAGAATTTAATTTTGTCCTCTCTTGTTGCAGGCATGTTTGGTTGTTGCATGTTGTCTGGCGCTGTGGCACGGCAACAGCTGCTGCGTCTGTGTGCATGTGTGTGTGCTTCGGAGGATATGCTCGTGTCGGAAGTAAACCGTTGTGACATAACTGTTAACTTCAAGAGATGAAACGTGACGCTTTTCAATTAGTTGCAAGTTCATGAGGCAAAAACACTCGCAGACGCAGCAGCTCAAGCAAAAGAAGTGTAGCAATTTCAGCATCCATACGTATGAAGCTTCCGGTATATCAAATGCAGAGCCAGTAGATTTCCAGCACTCTTACCTTGGCTAAATATCATTGAAATTTCAGTTAAAATACGGATTTCTTTTGGATTTTTCTCTTACATTTGTTTACCTTCGAGGAATACCAATTCCTGTGTTCAAATATTTTAAATACCATAAATCATAAACATTGTACTAAAGGAAATAATGAATATTTATTAAGATGTTTTTATACCCTTTAATTGCAAGTAAGCAAATATATTTTTATTTAATTTTACAATTTTAAAATTGATTGCAGCAAAGTTTGCAAGTTTATTTTAAGAAAAAGAAATAAAGTATTTTATTTTATATCTTATCATATTTTCTGAATATCACTGACTTAACTGGCATCTTTCTTCACTGCCAGTTTTATGGCACAAGTGCCTGAAGAACCTTCTGCAGCAGCGTTTAATATCTAAGCGCTGCGCGTACTGCAAGCCAGTGTTGCTAAGTGTAAAAAGACTTCGTTTGCAGCCTGCAGGACATTTCCGTTGCTCGTTAACCAATTGGCGAATTCTAAATACAGCTTGGCTACCAGTCTTCTAATGCGTTGCTAGGACAAGTCGCCTCCATGCTTGGCATGTGACATGCATTTCGTTTCCGCTTCCGACGCCTCTAATTAAGTGTCAGTCTGCGTCAGTCTCTGCCTCATTCTCTGCCTCAGTCTCTGCCTCAGTCTCTGCCACATTCTTTGCCTCAGTCTCTGCCTCAGTCTGCCTCAGTCTGCCTTAGTCTGCGTCGTCTGCTTCCGTTTTGCATTCGCTTTTTATTCCTCTCGGATTTGCTGTCTGTGCATTTCTATCCATCTACTTTCTCTTCCTCTGTCCCCTTCCCTTTTCCTTTTTTGCTTTCCCCTTACCACCCCAGCAAGTTAATCAATCAGACAGGCATTCCCCCCCGCCACCTTACATATCCTTTTTGGTATATAATCAGAGTCGTAGCATCGTTTTAGGTGTTTCGCAGCTGCTACTCGCACTTTCGGCGCAAACTTTTGATGAATCGCTGCTCCGTAGCACTGCATGCTAATGAAAGAATTCGATATATTCCAACCACGCCCACTGCCCTCTGCCCCTACAGAAATCTGTTTACTCCCATCCGCTTTTCGGCAACTTTGTTGGCAACGCAACGTGCTCCAAGCTGACTCCTATTACGCAAGGGCTGAGGGGAGAGAGAATGCTTCCTGGAACAGACCACATAACAATCATGGCTCTTGGTTAAACTTGCCAACAACAACTGCAACAACAACAACAGCAAGAATAACTTTCACACCAACAAGAACAACATAAATTCATTAGTTGCCACGGACAACGGATTAGAGCAGGCGATGCTCCATGGCACAGGATGCTGTCTGCCTTGGCTGCTTCTTATGCACTCCCGTGGTTCCCTCCTCCTCCTCCTGCCTCTCCCCCTGCTGCAGCTGCAGCTTCTCCTTTGGCTGCCGCACTTCACTTTGCTTTTTAAGTAGCTGCAAAATTTATGACGTCACTTTTAGTTGCTCGGCGACTTTATTTCACGAGGCACTCGGACTCCGCACTAAGAGTCGCGTTGTTGGACGCGCTGGTTTATGCGCCTTTTGCCTTCTGTTTACTCCATACTTTCTTCGCCATACTGCTCTTCTTTCTTATCCTTCTTCTATTGCTTTGCCCGCGGTTATGCTTGCCCTGGTGTTCTTTATGTATCGAGATGCTGCGCGATAAGTCTGTGATTTCACCTCGTAGAAGTTGGCTAATTTAATATAAATAGGACAAAAGTGGCAGAGGAGAAAGATGAAACGAAGAGGGAGAGAGTAAGGGAGGAGCAGAGAGACAAAGAGAGGAGCACACTCTTCAAGTTAAGGCAGAGGCAGAGATACAGAGAGAGGATGAGGAAGAGGGAGCACTCTCCCTGCCACCAAGTCTCCCATTGCAAGGCAAATGGTCACTTTGCTTGTAGCATCTTCCCAGTTGCCTCTTGTTGCAACATGCCACCCTGTAGCCGCTGCCACGTTGCTTAATGCGCTTGGCATCTATCTATGAAATGGTCGGTGTTATGTGCCGATTTTGTCCTTTACGAGCGAGGGATGTGAACGATTATGGCCCAAGGAGCTGGCTGGAAGAGGTGCTTGCCTAGAATTCCCAGCCAGTCTGCCATAACGGTACACATATAGTACGCATAGATATCTCTGGCGTCAGCTGTCACATCTTGTCAGATTCGCCTTGCATGACAGCGCGCTGTGCAGACGTGCCAAGGATAACGCCAAGCAGCGAATGTCAACTGAAACTTTGTCGAGACAGACGGGAGCGGGGCAGGAGTAGTGGTGTGGCATGTAGAGGGGGTGTGGCAGCTGCTGCTGCTTTAAATACAAATGATTATTACGTGCAACCGGTCAGTGGACAGCTTGAAATCCAATCAACGCTGCGTATACTTGATGGCGCGAAAGTTTGCCTGCAGCCAGAGAAGTACAGGGAGAGGGCAGGGGAAGCAAGGCAAGCCAAAGGGCAAAGTAAATCGAGCAGGGGGAGTGCAGGGAAGCGGGGGGAGGGTGGGGGGTGTGCTTGGTTAACTTTGGCTGTGATTTTTACGCTGCGCTAAATTCGATTTGCAAACATCAAAGCGGAGCAAAGAAAAAGGCGCTCAGGCAGTCGAAACAAATGCGAAGCACGCTGCTGCTGCTGCTCCAGCTGTGGCTGCTGCTGTGTGGCAACATACCCTAGAAGGAAGCGGAAACTTGCAGCCAATCTAATCTCGGTTTAACCCACTTCCCGCTGCTGCCCCCCCACCCTTCGCACTTGTCGCCAACTAAAATGGGCTGCTGAAATTACGCATACGCTACGTGGCACGTGGCCAGGCAACAAACAGCAGCAGCACTGCCGTGTGGCATATGTGTGGGAGTGAGTGTGTTAGTATGCGTATGTGTGGCTGTGTGTGTGTTTGCGTGCGTGTAATTCAATTTGTGCGCACAAACCAAACGCATAATAAGAAACATAAAACAGTCCAATGTAGCGCGCAAAAAGGTTTCAGTATCAGCGAAAATTTTATGCATAATCCTAGCTAGCAGCAAAGGGGGCAGGGCAGAGAGTTGAGGCAAGGAATGAGGCAGTGGCATTGCCGACTGTTCGCGCTGTTTGTTCAGTCGGAAAAGATTTTTATTTTTCTCCTCTTCCTCTGCAAGTCGATTTTGTCAGCGCGTCTGTTTCCGCTGCCACGCCCCAACAATTGCAATTGCCTACTCCCCCCGCAATGCTTTTATCTTTAAACTGAGCATAAGTTTCTCTTGCATATCGAATAATCGCAGTGTTTATCGCGATTTTTCGATTTTCGCATTCAACTTTAAGTTTTGCTCTTCTCTGTTTGCTATGCAAATAAAATTTAATATTTTCTCCAACGCACAGACACACAAGCAAGTCACACACATACACTCACACACACGTACATACAGACAAGGAACATTCACACACACACAGGCAAGGCACACCCATACTTGAATCTGCGACTGAGAGAAGTTGTTTGCCTCTGGGCGAAATTTTTGCCTCGCTACAGAAATTGTTTGTTGTCCGAGGGGAGAAGTGTAAAGTAGCAGGGATTGAAAGGGGATGAGACGAGGGGAAGTGGGGGCAACTACGTATGCTTTTTAAATGCTATAAATAAACGATTTACTCTCAACATTAAAACGATCAAAGCAGGCGTCGCCGCGTCGCATTCAAATGTCCGGCGAGGGGGCTTAACAAGATTAAAGCTGGCCATAATATCAGGAATGGTGGGACTCTATACCTGGCAATTGGTGCCACACAGTGTCAGTGTCAGAGCATCTGCTGTGCTCCGTGGGCAGTCCCAGAAAGTGCTTAACATGTTGAACAGGTTGTTGACACACTGAAACCGAAACAAAAGATTTAATCTCTTACTCTCTCAGTAAAAAGAAATGTAATCAATTTCAAATTAAATGCAATAAAAGAAGAAATAAATTAAATTGTTAATAAATATTCTGTCAAATAAATAGGAAAACATATTATAGTCAGATAATTAACAGATTTAACGGTAGAGTCAGCAAAATAAAGATATATCTCTCATTTGCACTCTTAAGCATATTTTATAATAAATAAATCATAATTCTTGTTCTCTTCCTTCCAAAGATTTGATACTCTTCCTGCTTATTGCTCAAGTGTTGACTGATTGTTCATATGCTAATTATGTTCAATATTATTCAGTTTGAGAATACCTCAGCAATTCTTAATGTAAGAACTAATTCAAATTGTTAAATTTTATTGATACTTAAGTATTATGGTGTCTAAAACTTAAATAGTTTACTTACAATATATTGATAATCAGTAAAAAAACCTTAATTTAGGTTTCACAATAATGACAAAGTGAGGTTAAATGCGATGTCAACTCTTTCTTAAGTTAATTTTTTGACATTTTGTCAGCGAAAATAAATCAAATTAAGCAATTATCTAACTGTCTCACAAGCAAATGAATCAATAAAAGAAACACTTAACTCAGTTACCTAACCTCAATTTCACATGTCGGGAGATAATTCATTTTCCACTTTTCCACTTAAAGTGTTAATGAAATAACATAGAAATGAAGCATCCCACGACTGGTCACATATTTGTCGATTTAATTAAAATTCCCAAAATGAAATTGAACGTGCGCCATTAGCCAATAAATCTCGAGATGAGTAGAGATCAGCAGACACAGTCAACAGAGCAAGACAGACAGAGACAGAGAGAAGGGGGGAGAGAGAGGGAGACTCTGATGAGCAGTTGCCATTGCAGTTGCAGTTGCGTAGGCGTTCAGCCACGCCCAGGCACAGTTCATGGACCCGGCTGAAGTTGTGCATTGTCAATGTTTATACTGTGGCCATATCAAGAGGGAGAGGGGGGCAGGGAGGGGGTTGCCAGGGCTGACTTGGCTGCAACATATTGCATTTTAATGGGAATTTCATTTTCATTGTCAACACTGTTTGAATTATGAGGCAGCAAAAGCAGGAGCAGGCAGGACGAGACGTGCTTGGCAGTTGCTCGTAAATTTCTGGCTTAGATTAACAGAGCAGAGCAGAGCAAGCAGCTAAGCCGAGAAGGAGCTGGGCATTCAATTGAATTTAACCTCAGCACTTGAGTGTGTGCCAGTGGGAGTGTGTGGCAGTGTGAGAGTGTGTGTGTGTGGCTGGGCATTTGACACTTTTCAGGTTTAATGATGCAGCCAGCCGGCAAGCAAGTCCTAGTCCCAGTCGCAGTTGGAGACGTAGATGCAGCAGAAGTCGCTGCGCTCTGCCTTCGCTCTATTGTCTTTGGGCTTCCCGTGCAGCCGCACATTTGCGGACGACGTGTGTCAACGCATTGTGCGGTGTAAATTGCTTGTCCCACTCATTGCAGACACAACCTCAGCCCTCTACCCTTCCCACCACTACCTTACTTCATCTGCTGCTGCTGCTGCTGTCCTGCCTGAGGCTAACCAATGCAGTGACTGGCAACCACTACATCCATCTTGTGGGTCCTTCGCCTCCTTCTCCTCCTCCTCCTGCTGCTGCTTCCCCGCCCTCGACTTGTGTGACAAGTTGTGTGCATAAATTGCAAGCTGCCTCGACTGCATCTGTATACAAAACACGTGAAGGATGCGACTGCTGCTGCTGCTGCTGCTGCTCTTGCTGCTGACTATGTATGAAGCATCATGTATCCTTGACGTTTCGGATTTTGTTTGATGCTTAATAAAGGCATAAACCAGAGCCAAGCAGCACGCAGCGAGCACGAAGTTTCAATGCCTTCTTGCACACCTGCCACACCCCGCCTGCCACTGCTGCTGCTGCTTTCAAGCACGCCACTTCAGCACACTTGCTTCCGGTTGGCGATGATGCTGCATGCAGCCACAGCCACAGCAGCAACTTAAATTGTTGCCGCAATTACACATGTCGCTGTCTGCAGCAGCTGCAGGGTCAACGCTGTCAACAGCGTAGCCTCAACTGCATTTAAAGACAACATATACATATATAAAGTCAGCACTTATTTGGCATATCTACTGTTTTTGGACATGCTGTGGCATGTCGCATTATGATAGCATACCAGCGGAGAGATTAATGACATTGATTCAATATGGATGCGCATTGTATACAGAAACCTTCATGACAAATTTGATATCTCCAGCTCATTCTAAGACTGAGATCTATGTGTTCACACAGAAATCCGGACAGACAGACAGACATAAGCCAGAATATATACACTTTGTGGGATCTGCCACGCCTTCGTCTGCCTGTTTCATACATTTGCACATAGTTAGTATACCCTTATTTTAAAATTTCCGTTGAAACCTGCCATATAGCAAGCTAAGAAATCAAGGTTTAGGTTTGAAAGTGTAGTAAAGGCCAAAAAAATGAAACTCCCCTTTATGTTGTATCAGTTGTTCCCTTTGGTGTTTTGTATTACTCTCAGATAAAATATTTTCATTAAAAAAAACAAAATTCACAGTCCCGAAATAAGTAAAACAAATTATTTTCATACCAGAAATCCGGAAAGTCAACATAAAATACAAGTTAATTTACAGCAAAAAGGCAACCCTACTCTGAGTTATAACGCTGCCATAACCTAGCCCAAACTGATGCCATGTATCTGGCGCATTTAATTAGTCGCAAGTTGTGAGATTTTTTGCTCTCCTCCTCCTCCTTCACCACCACCGTCTACCATAGTGCTATCGACCAGTTTTTAGCGAGTGACCTACCTCAAGGCTTATAAAGCACTTAACCTAGAAAGTTGACAAAAATAAAGTGGTTCAACTCGGTACCGCCTGTAGCTCTCGCCCTTCGTCGCTGTCTTTCTCTACCATTCTCTTTTTGGGCGCATATGAATGACGTCTGCTGAAAAGAAAGGTAAGAAACCAGCCTCATGCAGCTGCATCGTAGACAAAAAAGACTGCAGCAGCCATTGCAACCCAGGCGCATCTAGCAGCACGAAGAACATCAAAGGCGAATTCGACAAGACCAAAAATTTGAAAGACGAACTCAAAAAGAAAGCCGTCGACCCGAAGAGCTGCGCCTGCAACCCGAAAGACAAGGCCAAGGAGCAAAAAGAAAAGGAAAAAAAAGAGAAGGAAGAAAAGGAAAAAAAAGCCAAGGAGGAGAAAGAAAAGGCCAAGGCCAAGGCGGAGAAAGAAAAAGCCAAGGCCAAGGCGGAGAAAGAAAAGGCCAAGGCCAAGGCGGAGAAAGAGTTAGCGAAAGAGAAAGAGAGGTGCAAGAAAGAGAAGGGCAAGGAGCCGAAGAGCTGCGCCTGCAAAGAACCCACTAGGCAAATAACAGGCGCACATGCCGCATCACATGCTAAACAAAACCAACCCGAACCTCGCAAATCCTTAAAGAAAAAGAAAGCACCTGCAAAATGCCAAGAAACTGAGGATGGTCAGGTGCTCTGTGTGTGTATGTAAGTGGGCGTGATCTCCCGGCTAAGTCAGTATCAATTAAGTCGATCAACAAATGGTCAAGTGCGACCAAAAGTGCACCAAGAAAAACTGGAAACCGAAGTCGGCTAACTAACTAAGCATGTGGAGCATGAAGCGAGTGGGGAAAGAGGGTGTGAAGAGAATTTGCATAAAAAAAAAACTGGAATAATAGCAAAATGGGAAATTGGGCAACTGAATAGAGCCGACAGCGCGCTCACCTCATTTAATTTTAATTTAATAACAATTTAATTGCAATCCTGATATGTCTATAAAATGACTCAACTTGGGCCAAAGTGATGCAGATTCCGGAATAGATCAAAGAAACGCGACAATACTAAATTATCCAAGAGGGATATTTATGTGAATGAGGTTATTGAGCATGCACTCGCAAATAATGGGAAAGGCAATTAAAGCAAATACTCTTAAATTAACTTAAATATATTTAAATATCAAATGCAATATACAAAAATTTGGTTAATCAATTTCCTGTTTATTTTTTATGCCAGGACTATAATAAAGCTTTTAAATGAATGTGAATTTTAATGGTTTATTATAGGGATTAATATTTTAGGGAGTCAAATTTAATTTAAATTTAATTCAATTAAACTTTTTTCTTTTTAAATTTTTCCCCACAGTTAAGATTTTACTTTAAATTTAAAATTATTAATTAATTGTTCTTTCTTACTTTTAAACAGTCGACTGACCTTAGTCGACTATAAACTAATTAAACTATAAACTATAAACTAAACTATATTTCTCTGTAACCTAAACTCGCTTACCACAATAACTTTAATACCCAAGGAAATTTATTTCAGTATTTTAGTTCAATATTAAGGATTTTACCTGTTAAACTCTTTGCAAGATTTATTTTTTATCACATTTTATTGACTCTCATCTCATTCGTATTCAAGTGGGGTGATAAACTATGCCGCAACTACGCAAACATCTGGAAATGCCCATCGCACTGTCCACTTGGCAGTTGGTAGCAGAAATGGCCGACAATGACAGCGACACAAACCCATTTCAAGGACAATACAGCGTATGCGTAACCCGAGTAAGGAATTCTAAGCCAAAACTTGGTGCGTGCCAAAGGAATGCAATAAAATGAGCACCAAATTATGCACAGACACACGCATTTGCATATAAAATGGCAGCGATTTTTAGCCACCTCCTCCTTCCCGCCTCAGGCTCGTAAACTGTGAGAACTTGGGTTGGGTTAGGAAACTCTGCATGGACAATGGGTTTGGCAGTGGGGGAGGTTAGTGCGTCGCTTGCCTGCCAAATGAAGTGCGCAAATATTTGCTAAAACATTTCTGCGAATGATGTGTAGAGTTCCAACTGAGCTTGGGAACTACTTGAGCGTTAAGTAATGCTAGTTGGAAGAGTGCAGAAAAGAAATTTCCTTTTTAAATTAAGCAAATTACGACATTTCCGCCCCACAAAGCACATATTATATTGTTAATCAACGTCAACAGGCGAGATAAAGCTATTTATGTCTGTCTGTATGAACGCGTAGATCTCGGAGACCAAATGAGCTAAGGCCACCAAATTTGATGACAATATGCTATATTACTGGCCGTATAATATAATTGTGTTAGAAGTTGGCTACGCTACTTACAGTTCTCACAAATCAAGGGCAAATACAATTAAATGGTTAGCTTTATAGAAATAACGTTTCTAATTGGTGTGTAAAAAGTTTCTTATTGGTCTGTACAAAAATGATCAGCATCCAAATAATTTCTAACAAATTGATTGCGACCGAGTAGTGAAATAATAAGGAATATTAAGATTATGCAAACTAAAGCGCGTACAACGCATATTTCTACTTTGCTTTTTTATATCTTTAGGAGAGGTTTTATTAATTTTGGACAGGACTTTGCAGCGCATCTTAGGAGACATCGCCGACCCCATAAAGTTTATACAATGCAACATGATCAGGGGAGTCGATCTAGCCATGTCTGTCTGGCCGGCCCTTCCGTCTGTCCGTCCGTCTGTTGCAACACAAAAAAAACTCTCAGTTTTAAAGCTATCTTGCTCATACTTGCCACACATGCTTCTAATTGCTGCACGCTGGAAATGAGTCGGATCTAGACGGATTGCACCTATATATCGTATAGTTGCCATAGAAACAATCGGCCGAAATGTAAGTCTTTGTATGAAGACCAGTTTTGATTTAAGTAGAAATAACTTAACTAAGTGTCAATCAAAGTGAGACATAATATTAAATATACACATTTATTTCATTCAATTCTGCACTATTATATTTAATATATATAGATCGGAAGATATAAGAAACTGCAAGGTTATATAGAACCACCGGCATGCCGAGCGTACCCTACGCACTCGTTTTATAATACAATTTATTTTTCCCACCAATTTGCATAGCATAAAGTTTAAGCCATAAACACATACACAGAAAAATTAGGTCAACTATAGAAAATCAAAGCTGCCACAAGCTGTCGGCTTTACACACAGAGCTATGGCAGATGATTATTAATAATAACACTAATAAGCACAATAATCATTTGTCAAACTCAATAAATATGCAGATTTATTCAAGGCAAACCCAATGATTAACTATCACCATTGTGCATGTGTAACATATCAGATATATTTATAATATTATAATATGTGCTATATAGCCCTGAATCAAATGAACCTCAGCGCGTCGCTGACAGCAGCAGCAAAAAACCGCATAGAGAGAGAGAGAGAGAGAAAAAACGGCGAGCAAAAAATTTAAAAAGATTTGCATAAAGGCAGCGATAAAAGTGCGAGCCAAACAATTTGTCAATGTAACACCCTAGCGAGTTTCAGGTTCGCTCTCAGGTTCCCAGTGCCGCCTCCTCGGCCTCCATTTAGCCCCGCAGCGGGCTGCAGATGCGCCCAACATATGCAAATTAGTGTGCTAATTTGCGAAGGCAGCCGCAAAATAGAGTCATAAATTTGGACTAAAGGGAGCGAATGGGAGGGAGGAAGGCAGGAGAGTGCCTGGTAATCAATCAAAGCACTCAGCTCTTCGTTTTATTGGCCAAAAATTATAATTATAAAATAATCGTTAAAATGCCAGCACAAATTTTAATGGCATCGAGTGGGAGAGGCAGGTAGGGGGGGAGGGGAGGACTGGGGTAAGTTGTGTGGGCTTTTGGGGCGTTGCGTGTATCGAAACTTGGTGCGGTCTCTCACCTTGAGCGCATTATATGGATTGCAACAAGCGTCGCAGCAACAACATCAACAACAACAACATTTCTCTATGTGTGTTGAGCGCGTCTTTTCGATTTCGAAAAAGAAAAACAAAGAAAGATAAACAAGAAATTACTAAGCTCCAACTAGTTACAGACGAGGAAGAGAGAGAGAGAGACAAAGAGAGAGGGAGTTGGCCGAGTCGCCACACGAAAGTGGAACAAGCGGAAGCCTTCGCAGTTATCGAGACCCGAAACGGTAATCGAAACTATCGAACATGCCCCGCATACCGAATGCAATCGAGCAATTTCAATTTCTTTATAATAGCCAAGAATATTCTACAGTCACGTTTCGACTGCCTTAGAGACCTTTATACTCTTTACTGTACGAAGAAAGAGGGTAGACTGATGTGTTGAAGAGTTTGAAGAGTCTTTGAATTGTTTCGTTTTAATCGAAAATTCTCGAAATGTACTTTTTTCTACATATATATTATAGCAATATTATAAAGAGTATTCCAGGGTATCTGCTATGCAAGCACGCACAGCTCAAAGTTTCTTAACTTTTTAATTATGTATTTGGGCTTGGACTTCAAGAAAGGCAGTAAAAATTGAAATGAAAACCTCAATTGAACGCCCTCAACTATCGATTTTATACTCGACAAGAAAGTTGACTCTAATATTTAATACCACTCGGAAGAATTCAGTTCTTGCATTTCTTAATGCAATGAACCGTTTCAGCTTAAAGAGAACAGTTGAGATCATCGACATATCCCGCAAGTTCGTGCTTAACGTTGCCGTTTAAGTATGAAATATGTTCTGGCAGTGCTCCCCTTTCTAAAGTTGTAAAAGTATTCGATTTTCTTGTTTCGTTTCGATTTTTTCTTTTACGATGTCGCATAACCAGAACTCGACCCTGTCGAAACCACTTAAGATGTTAATACCATCCGAGACCGTCTTCTTCAGCTGTTCGAGGAGCACCAGAAACTCGTTCGGCTCAGGCACTTAAAACCAAAAAAAATACAAAAAAAAACTACATAAAATTGCATTGCAACGCCCCGTTGCCAACTACCATCTCTGCTCCCCTTCCTCTTCCCCCCTGCCCTGTAGTCCCCAGCAACTTGGCAACTGCTGTGTAGTTATAGCGTCGCTGTCTTCGCAAAGGGTGCTCCATAGTCAGCGCAATGCTCCGCTTACTTCCTCGTACAAAAGCAAACTAAAGCAACAACTATAACAAAAACAACAAAGAGAAGTACATAAGGCACACGCATACAACTGAAGCTTTCAATTTGCACAAAAACTTCACATAAATTACATAAGAGATGGCCGAAAAAACGAAGAAACAACAACAATAAAATCGAACTCGAACCAGAAAAAAAAGAGGGGAAACCAGAGGAATGTTACCATTCGTACACGCCCGACAGTAAGATACCCTATGCCAAATTTTGAAGGAACTTGTAGTTGCCAAAAGCAAATAGTGGACTAATTCTTCTGCCAATTCTTCTGCGATGCAGCTCGGAACTGCAGAAAATTTTTCGGATTGAAATTGACGGATTAAATGTATATAGTATTCACCTATCTAACATATTTATATGTCGAAGCAGGTAGTTATAACTTAAATAGTTTACTTAATAATCGTAAATTACTCATTTTCCGTGGATGGTAGGCGTGGCATTTAAAACTTAAATTGCACTTGATCTGCGTATGATCTTCAGTAACATCTTTGACAAATTGGGTGTCTCTAGCTCTTATGGTAGCTGAGAACTTAATGTTCAAACGTACGGACAGGCAAACAGACAGACTCAGACAGACAGCAGACAGAGAGCAGACAAACAGCAGACATACTCAGACAGACAGCAGACAGACAGACATACATAGATCGCCTTATCTTGTAGTCTTTATCAAGAACATAAATACTTAATGGGGTCTGCCACGCCTCTTTCTGCCTCTTACATACACTTGCACAAAGTTAGTATACCCCATTTTCAATGTTCGAAGGGTATAAAAAGAGACTTGCAGCTTTTAGGGGAGCCATCGAAACTGGTTCGCACTTTCGCATCTCGAACTTATCGAAACCAACTCGAACTGACCAACTGACCTTGAGCTGCGATGCGCTGTGCTTATGCAATGCATGCCCTAGTACCCTGCCCCTCCCCTCCCAGCCACTCCTCCTCCTCCACCGCCTACCCCTCTTGCTTTGACAGCTGCCTGCATGACGATTGCAAAATGCACAAATTTGTTCGTTGATCGAACGAGAAATAATAAAATCAACATGGAATTTTTGTGTGAGCCCAAGATCGCATCAAAAAAAGAAACCGAAAACAAGCCGAAAAAAAGCCGAAAAACCAAGCCAAAATCTTAAGCTGAACCATGGTCTGCCGGCGCTGGCTGCGCAGTCGCAGCTTGTGCAGGTGTGTTTGCTTATGTCTGCCTGCCTATGTGTGTACGTGTGCGTGTGTGTGTGTGTGTGAGTGTCTTCAAGTGCGTTATAAAAGCAACTCTTGCGGGCTGCCAACAAGCCACAGTACGAAGTCAACTTGCAGCGTGCAGAGCTCGTGTGAAAGCGTACAATAAGAAAATACTGCAAAAATACTAAATAAAATACCAACTGCAAAAATATGTTCAAATTCGTGTTGATTGCCAGCCTGCTGGTCAGCGTTGCCCTTGCCGCACCCGTGAGTGAATATCATATCAAAATATACCCTGTAAAAAAGAGCAAAGTATACGCTGTAAAAGAGCAAAGTATACCCTGCAATAGAGCAAAGTATACCCTGTAAATGGAAACACTGCTGACAGTCAGTTTGAAAGCGTTTATAAACAAATTAAAGGGTAACTGCATGAGAGCAAGTCCTGCATTTCAAGTTAGTTTAAAGGGTATCCAAACAAAGCATATACCCCGCATTAAGAGCGCACGCACTTGGGTCGCTTGGTGCTGCGATCCGTTTCGCACTTCTCGAAGCTGCCACACTTGACGTTGCCACAGTAGCTGCCTGAGGCGCCAGCTGCACAGGGAGAGAGAGAGAGAGAGACAGAGAGAGAGAGAGAGAGCAAAGAGAGTGTGTTATAGTTCGGCTTGTGATCGTGTTGTGACTCGTCGTCGGCTACTCACAGTTCTTGCTGCCGAAGGGCGACTTGTCAGCGCCGCCACCCGAATTGCCCAACAGATTCGAAGCCGCGCAGCTGCGTCCGTTGCACAGATTAGGGCAGCACTTGCCACCGATCGCGCTGCACTCGCTATCGTGCAGACACTTTGGCGTGCAGTTCGTCACCTTGGTCGACGAGGGGCAGTCTGCAGGAGAGTGAAAGAGACAGCACATCAACACGGGTCGTTGCGCTTTTTTGTCCGGTTATAACTTACCGCCGGCAGCCTCGATAAGAGTTGCACAGGCGACGATCGCCAGCAACAGCAACAATGGCAGAAAACTTGACTTGGCTGCGAAAGTTATCGATTAACGGTATTCACTGTCATCTCTCTCTCTCTCTTTGTGTGTGTGTGTGCACTCTACATACCCATTTCACTATTTACAATTTCTCAATTTAATAAACTTCTGCAGTTGAACGTCCGAATCGTTGTCTAAGTCGCGGGTAACTGGCGCCCGTGCGGGCTTTATACCCGAGAGCACGGGCCCAGTCTCAGGCCCCCGATGCGATACGCCTACTACTCAAACCAGTTGTAGGTTGTCGTCACTTTACTCGCTTTGTCGCGTGATTGAGACCAAAAACAAAACAAAAACCCAAACAAAAGGCAAAACTTAAACAACAGTTAGGTTAACTCGAATGGTAGATACCCTGCATGCAGTCTGTAAAAAAAGAGAGGCATAAATATAAAAATAGAAAATTAGATAAGCAGATAGACTGATTGACAGACAACAGTTAAACATTTAGCTAATCATACATAACGAAGTCGGTTCTATTTTTTGATAAAGTTAATGTGCCTGCCCAGCCACTCCTACATTTCCACAAACCCAATAAACCTTTTCCCAAAGAGTTTAGAGTATTTAAAACAAAAGTATTGAAACGAGTTCGACCAGATTTTGATGCGCAAAGAGACGTTCTCTGAGAACGGGTGGCATTATCTGAACTTTGATCTGATATTACTTAATATAAAACCCAGGGCACATCTTATGTAGTTAAACATCTACATGACTGAAAATATTTAACACTCATGATAAGAAAAAGAGTATACTACAAATATACTTTTTAAAAAGGGAATTAGCAGTTTAAAAATATATTTAAATAATGACAAAATTAGTAGAAATAACTTAAAACACCGTATATAACAAAGAGTAGTATAACTGAATCATTAAAATGTTTACAATAGTGTATCCATCATTACAGCAACGATAGTAATTAAACACCTAGGGAGTGTGTAGCTCATTTCGTAGACTACGTAGACCGATGTCGCGTCAAGAGCTTCGCTCTATCTCTCAATTAACATTTCCGCTCATGCATTTAAGCGGCGCTCGCTCTGTCCCCGAACAACACAAGACAAATTGAAAATTGCTTGAGGCAATGCGATATAAAATTCAAAATAATCGCGACGAACTTGTTTTTGCAACCTCAGAGCCGAAAGACCCTCACCGGGAGGTCTATCCGTACAGCATCGGGGGCTGACTCATGCAGTCGTTGTCGAGAAGTCAATAAAGTTTACAAGTCTATTTACAATCTGACTGTAATATACAAGTTTACACTGACAGCTGACTGCAAAAAGCAATTAAGGGTTTCTGAGAAAGTACAAACTACCTCTTATAAGTATTTCACAATTCTCTTCAGATCAGAATAAAGAGTTTAGTGTTTTAAAAAATAATCTCAATTGATGTATTTCTTTTTTACAGCTTACAGATAAAGAGCTTGAAGAAAAAGAGCAATTGGAGAGAGAACAAAATGAATCGGCTCATTACACATTCGACTCTAAGGTGAAAGACCAAATTAACGATGCCATGATCGAACGCGAAGAGCAACGTGAAGGCACAAAGGTCAAGGGCTCCTATGCCTATAGTGATGGATATGTGATGCGCAAGGTCTACTACGAGGCCGATGAAAACGGATACCGTGTGGTTAAGGAGGAGACACAGGAAATTGGTGACGGTCCACAATTCAATAGTGAAGGACAAGCTGATGTTGAGGGTTCCCTCATTGGTCGTTACTCAATTAAGCTGGACAAATCGCCCGAGATGCACTATAAGGATGCCCAATTAAATTAGTCTGAACATGTGTTTGATGATGAAGATGGTTTCTAACATTTAGAAATGAACTGAGCAAAATGTAAAATAAATACAGAAACAAGTCTTATTCGAAATAAAGAACGAAAATAATGTCTCAGTTCTGCTTAATGATATTCCAAGTGGAAGTTAAGTTGAGGATAACTAAAAGAATAGAAAGGGCAAGCTAAAAGAAGAAGAAGAAGTTATCTAGAAGTTATGTTAGGAGATACGAGGTGTGTTCAAAAAGTATCGTGAGTTACTTGAAACTAGGTACAGATGTTCGGGAAGAGTGTACCAACATAACAAAACAAAAAAATCGAAATTCGATTATACGTAACCCGCGAAAATTCAAAATTCCCTATACTTTTTGAACACACCTCGTACTTTTAAGGCTTTTTCTCTTTTTTCAGATCAATTTTAATATAAAGCATATTGTTAGACAATGTTGACTCATAAAGCATACAGACATAAACATATATCGCAGTATTAATACACATATAGTAGTAGTGGGGCGAGACTATAGCTAGTTTCGATGCCTAATCATCGTCCTTCACACACTCCATGGAGTTGTTGACCGATTGCGTGATGATGAGGGCCTTCTCGGAGTCGGTAAGGTTGATGAACTTGTGTTTGGACTTGAGCTCCTGTTGGATGGATGAAAGTAGATCGGGTGAACCACGGCCAGGTTTTATGACAAGACTGTCTCGGTCACGATTTCCGGCCTGTTGTGAGACCTCTGCGACGCCGGCCACATCCATGGTGGGCTCCACAATTGTCTCCATCTGCACGGACTGTCGCTTGCGTCGCACACGCTTCGAGCCGCGTGTGATGAGAACAACAGCGGGCGATTCATAGGGTAGCGCCTGTATAACGGTCTGCAACAGCTTGGGCGCCGTCTCAGGGGTCTTTGGATTGCCAATTACCACATCAGCCTGTAGAGCACTGCGTGCTCGTTCGCGTTCCTCTTCCTCCCGTTCACGTGCCGCATTCTTGCGCATCAGCTGGCGAGCGCGCTTCTTCAGAATCGCCTGTGCATTGGGATAGTAAGCTATGACCTCGTTGAGATCCGACTTGGAGAGCACAAACAGATTGGAGTAACCCTTGGAGCGTACATCAGCAGTGCGACGGTCAGCGCCGTTGATGCCCAGCAAACTGATCTCCCCGAAAACAGATCCCTCGGTGAGTGTAGCGAGTACAACATCGCTACCCGGACCGCCCATCACCTGCACCTGGCCGAGCTTGACGATGTACATCTCTCTGCCGACTTCACCCTTGCGACAAACAAAATCTCCTGGCAGAAAGGTGACGGCACGCAACTTGAGCACCAGATCCCTCAGCAGTGCCTCCTCGCAGTCGGCGAAGAGTTGCACCTTGGACAAGGTTTGAATGTGCACCGAAATAGCAATGTCTGTCTTCAGATTGATGGGTAGCGCATCCAATATATTGGACTCATCTGAGAGAGAGAGAAAGAGAGAGTATCAGTATCGTCTAGCCTAGCTCGATCTTCCATTGACTTACCCAACGTGCGCTGTTGCTCCCAGGTGAACTGGAACCACATCTTCACACGCGACTGCACCTCCTGCGACAGATTTAGTCGCCTCATGTACTCGAGCGTCTCGTCCTCTAGCTGACGATACTCGTGCTTATTCCGCGTGGCAGTAGAGATAATATCTCTGATCTGACCGATGAGCAGGGCGAACACGAAGACACCCATTAACCACGCCACTGTCATGAAGACATATTCCCCCTGTCGTTCTGGCTTAGGATTTTTGCCAATCGAAGTTGCCGTCTTGGTGGCAAAGGCAAAGCATCTGACATATGGATGACCCTTGCCGCTAAAGACCCAGCGATTCTTGCCCAGACCCTGGTAGTCACTGTAGGCATAATACAAGGCAGCAGTTATGTGGATCATGTACAGCATGTAGGTCAGGGTCTTGGCAACGCGAACCTAAAGATAAGTTTACCATTAGCAATCGCACTCTACCGCGAGTTAAACCAGTTGAAACTTACGAAATGTGGCGAGGAGATAACCCGATCCAACAAACGGAAGACCTCCCAGAAGCTTTGTATCTTGAAGAAGCGTGGAAAGCGCAGCCAAACGGCGCCTGTGCCGTACTTAAGGTACAGCAGCTCCAGGGGCAGCAAAGCGAGTAGGTCCAACTGTGTGGAAGGAATAAAGGTTAGACTAGGGGTATTAATCCATTCTGATTGGGTAAGACCCAAATACGAGGTGTGTTCAAAAAGTATCGCGAATTTTGAATTTTCTCGGGTTACGTATAATCGAAATTAGATTATTTTTGTTTTGTTATGTTGGTACACACTTCCCGAACTTCTGTACCAAGTTTCAAGTGTATATAGGTTAGACTGGAGAGATCAATTAGTTCGAATCGCTTAACCCACCTTGAATTGTAGCTTTCTCATGTAGTTCTTGCGCGTTAGATTCTTGTTCTTCACCCAGAAACCCTCGAAAAGATACATGACGCGATGCTTGAAGAAGACCACGTCGAGCAGGTAAATGATGTCGGCACAGAAATCGCAGCAGAGCCAAATGTTTGTGTTCTCCTTGGTCTGAAAGGGAAAGGAGGCGCGCAGCGGTATGACCCAAGCGTTGTAGAGGAACGACAGAGACACTACGCATAGCCAGGAGATGTAGATCTTGCCCTGCGGATCGAGAGTGCGTTCGTTGTTGTTGGCACCGCAGAGGCTCGAGCAAAGCCAGACATTGGAGCGTGGTGTGTCGGCCTCGAAGAGACGTCCTCGATGCGGTGATTGGCCGGCGGGCACTAGGCGTACCTTGTGCTCCGGCGAGGGATGCAGCGTTTTGGTGCTCGCATGCAGCGTGGGATGAGCCGGCGGTGGCGGACTGGGTGAGCTGGCGTTGCTGGACGACGGTGTCGGTGGCATTTCAATGCGTGACTTCACCTTGTTGGCGCGTGCCGTGAAGCGACGCACCAAATGACGCACCTGATCACGCAGAAACTGCTGACCCTGTGAATCCAAGCTGCCGGTGCTGCTGGGACGTGGTTGCGACTCATCGTCATCGGCGGCTGCGGCGATGCTCATGTCTGCCTCCACAACGGCTACGATGTCACTCTCGTTGAGCGAGGAGGAGCGTGTGGTTCGCAAGTTGCGATCGTTGTTCTGTTGCTCTGGCGATTCGTTGTAGCAGATCTGCACATCCTGTTCGTCCTCATCCTCCAGTGGCTGTGAGCTGTTGTCGCATTGATCTGGCTCCGCTGTGGGCTGCTCCAGTATAACTTGTCCCGTGGCGCTGCGTAACTCCGCCGCACGCTGCTCTGCAATGGGATCCACGTGCTGCTCGGGCACTGCACCGGGCAGGGGAGTCATCTCCACATAGTGCTGTGGCTGCAGCACACGCCGCACGCTGTCCGGACTGACCAGTGGCTTCTCATGCTTCAGTATGTGCTTGACCAAGGCGTGCGTGCTCTCGATGTTGCTCGCCTGCCCCGAGCGCTCGGCATCAACGCAGCCAATGCGTCCGTTGCGGAAATAAAGACGCGAGTGATAGAACCGCGGACTGTGCGGACGCTGGCGACGGTGCGGTGGCACCTTGTAGGCATTGATCTTGTAGGTAATCCGCTTGGCCGGGCTGGGTGTCTTGTTCTCCTTGTCCCGCTTGCGTTGCTCCACCTGACGGCGATCCTGTTCCTTCTCACGCTGCAGCAACTGCTCGGTAGCGCTGACAAATTGCTCGATCTCTTTGATATCCTTGGAGATCTCTTCGAGACTGCGGCGCACGTGTGCCTCCTTCTCGCCGGGCGTCGAGTAGCGACGCTGTGGCTCTGGTCGCGTATTAATCACATTGCGCATGAACGCGTGCCGTTCCAATGTCTCGCAGAAACGCGGCGATGCCGGACGCCTTAGCTGGCTGCTCTGCGGTGTAGTCGCCATGCGCTTGAGAGGAATGTGTTCTGGGTCGGATCTCTGTTGCCGTTGCTGTTGTTGTGGCTGTTGCCTCGGCTCGTCGTAGGCAAAGTTCTCTAGTATATTTGGCGATGACTTCAATAGCGACGCAGTTGCCTCCGTGTCGAGCTCGTCGTTGCGCTGGTTCAACTGCGAATGTGAATGGGACGACGATTTAGTCGTAGCTGGCAAGGCGAGCTGGCTATTCCCCACTCCCTCTCACCCACACAACACCCTCACGCAATTGCAATAAAAGCAACAACAAAAAAAAGGTACATCAAAAATACAATCTAGCATGTGCCGTGCATGCCTAATCACCCCAAACACTTTCAATCGACTCGCCGGGGACGGGGAACCGTAAAGGGGGAACAATAACAACAATTGGCAGGCGCGTGGCGTCGTAGAAGGACGCGTGCAATAGCCCTCACCTGTGCGGCGGGTTCATCTATAGCTATGACAATATGAAAAGTTCAAGAGACTTGTAGATCTCTTGATTAATTGCAATATTTCATGACTTGACGAACTTTGGCTGGTGATATTGAACTTGAATTTGCAATTCAACTCTATGGAAAGGTGTATTAACTATAAGTGGAATTGGATAATCCTTGCTAAGTAACCCTTACTGACCGTAGTTAGCTCTAGCTAGCACTTGCTTTGCCTAGGTAACTCTAGGTCTCCCTAGCTAACTCTCGATAGGTCTAGCTAAGCCTAGCTTATTCAACTCCATGGACACTTGTACTGACTATAAGTTAAACTAACTTACTTCAGTTAACCCTACCTGACCTTAAATGTCCCTACTTAAACTTATCCGAACTATCCCTAAGTATGCCTAGCTAGCCTTTGTTAGCCTTAGGTATGCCTAGCTAACCTTTGTTAACCCTAGATAACCCCAACTTACCTTAGAAAAGCATTGATAAACCTAGCCAACTATAGACAACCCTAACTTATTGAACTCTATGGGTAGCTGTACTGTCTAAAAGTAGAACTAGATATTCTTAACTTACTCAAAATAACCCTAGCTTTCCGAAGCTTACTTTTCCTTACTCCAGACAATCCTAACTGGCCCTAGCTACCCCTAACTAACCCTAATAATATCCAAATAAACTCATGAAAATCTTAGCTAACACTAACTAACACTAGTCATCTTTAGCTAACCCCAGCTAACATCCCTGACCAAGACTACGTTAACTCAAAAGAAATTTTATAACTATATTTGCCATGTATCGATATTAAATGTGTTTTTTGCACGTTTTAAGTTCTTATTCAAATTTGAATACCATTTCTTCATTCTTCATTCATGTTAAACCTTTTGAAATTGTTTTACGAATCTGTTGCCTTAATTCTTTTAAAATTCGACTACCTACCAAGCAAAGAGTACAAAGTATACAAATAATCCTTAGAATCCCACGTATTCTTCCCTATTTTGCTTACCTTGCGAAGGCGGCCCCTGCTGGCCATTTTGTTGCTGTTGTTGTTGCTTCTACTATTTGAATGGTTGCTATTGTTCTTGTTGCTGCCTTGCGAGAGTTCACTGCCAGTTCAAAGTTCAGGGTCGTTGCTTGGTCAAGCCTGCAATTAAATAAATTGTAAAATAGTTGCGTGGTACACGCGGCGTATGATTAATGCGCGGCACTTTTACACTGCGCGCTTAATCGCTCTTATCAGCTGCCTGCCCCGCAACCATATGTTATGCTCGTTGACATTATTGATTTTTCCAGCCAGTTGCAGCACCATCAGCTCCTTCAAGTGCGTCTGCTGCGTATACAGGTAAGCCAGGCTCAACAGGTGTACGCAGTGTGCTTTTGTCTTTAGGAATTTATCATAATTGAATTGGCAAACAACGAGACTGGGCAGGCAGTTATGTTTTCTCGGGTTCACTGTACTATTTTCTTATAGTTTTTAAGCTGCATTTTATCTTATTGCAGTGGCAAACTACGCAGAAAGAATTGATACAACCTTGATTGAAACTCACCTGCTTTCACCTGCTGCAGAAAGTCCACCTGGCAGCCTAGCACGCTGATAAGCAACTGGACAAAGCACAAGGTAGCAGCTGATATAGTTTTGCACTGCCGCCGCGCAATGATGGCGCAGGCGCAGGCACCGTGGCACAAAACACACATGTAGTGGGTGAAATTTTTAGCTCAATTTAGCTTAGAATACTTTCAAATTAATTGTACAATTTAAAATAATCTTTATAAAGAATAAAGTACTCTTAATAGAGCAATTAAGCAAACTGTCAGAACGTTTAAACTGTAACTGACTGTTAACAGACTGTTAAGAACAGCATGAGGTAACAGTGATGTGAAAGCGATTATCGATAAAAGTTTCATGTCGATAGAAATTGCATAGTGCGCGCTGTAAGCAGCTTTGAAAATTGGTAAAGCAAGTACTTGTACTTTAAAAGAGATTAAAGAGTAGTATACATGAAAAATATGATATATAAAATATAAAATATTATATAAATAACAAATACAATGTATTTATATACAAAAGAAATGATTATAAATATAATTTATATGAAATGTACAGACATTAAAAGCAAAATAATGAATATTAATAATAATATTTAATATATATTTATTTAAAGTTTGTGTCCATCTAGTCTATGCTATTATTCCCAACATTGTCCGCATTCAAAGTCTGCATTTAAAGGTTTTTAAATTTTCTTTTATTCATATATCTTTTAAATAATATTCCGTTCAGCTCTACATTTACAATTACATATTTGTAATGTTTGTTGGGTTTTTTCATTTGTTTTTTTGTTTTGTTTTGTATTTTCAATTAAATTACATAATCATATATATAAGTGTATACATATATACCTATGTATATATTAAAATGTATATATAACTTGTTGTTGGATTGTTGATTTTTTTAAGTTGTATAATTTGTAAGTTACTCAAGTGAGAACGTCTGCTAAAAGGACGCGTAAGTAGTCGAAGCCAGGAACCGAATTCGGTTTCGGATTCAAGGCGATGCTGTCGTGCCCCGCCCCGCCACGCACCGCCCTCGTTTACGCCTACATACGACAACATGTTGGAAAAAAGCTATGCATAAACATTTACATTAGATGCCGCGATAAGATCAAGTCGAAGATGATGAAAAAACGGGAATCATATCATACTATAAGGTATAACCTCGTCTAGCTGATCATGCTGATGATGCTGTGCCATCGTTCTGATGAGGAGTGAATGACAGTGTGTTCTAGTTACGATACATACATTAAAACATACGTACAAACCAATTAAGAAACACTTAACTCGGTTTCCTTTTGGTTTACTGACTGCAAATTATCTTTTAACTTAGATTATGCTGTGTGTGGTAGCTGTGGCTTTTCTTTTTTTTTTCTTTTTCTCTGTTTTTTCTGTTTCTCTTTCTTTTCTGTTTAGTGCATATTTAAAGGTTTAAGGTTTACATGTGATTTTTTTTTATTTTCTGTGTTTGTTTTTGTATTTTTCTCTTTGTGTTTTTTTTTGTTTTGCATTTGTTTTATGTCACTTAAAAAATTACATTAGTAAAATGTATTTTAAAACTGATGCTGGCGCAAGGCGTCTGCATTTTGCTTTAGCTTATTAATCGCTCTCGTCCTCCTCATCCTCCTCAGATGACTCTTTCTTCTTGGCCTTCTTGGCGGGCTTGGCGGCAACCTTCTTTCGCTTCTTGGGCGCACCAGAGTCGGTGCCGCCATTTGCTTCGTACTCCTTGACCGCCTTGTTGTATTCCTCCTTCATTTTGATGGCTTTCTGTTCCCATTCCTGGCAAGAGAAGAACATACAAAAAGAGTTTAGTTTAAATAAATCATTACACAAAGAGTTTTGCGATCACTTACAGTTTTGTCTTTCAGTCCGCGCCACAGTTCACCGCCACGTTTGGCGATATCTGTGACCTTGCTGCCGGGGTTCTCCTTTTTGATCGATTCGCGGTTCTCGTTCAGCCACAGCATGTACGCTGACAGAGGACGCTTCGGGCGCTCGCCGCTCATGTTTTCTGTTTTTGTTTTTGTTGGTGGTTAACGGTGGTTTCACTCAGAGAGTTTTCACGGTATGCTCTGATCTGTAAGTCAAAGAAGAAACGATTGTTTAGTAAAGAAACTTCTGGCAGCGCCTTAAAGCAGTCAATGAGGTTTTTATTTGCACGTTGAAGTGCCTGGAAATAATTTAAAATCTGTATAAAATTAAGCAATATCTACACATATAAAATCTAGCTGCTTCTTATCAATGTTGAAAGCTTTTAAAATTATAAAGTCATTAAGTGCAACGAAAGAAGTTCAGTTTAGCTTCATTTGAAAGGCAGCACTTGAAAGTAGGCAATGAAAATGTACCAGTATAAAGAAACACACTCAAACTACATTTTGATGTGAAGAATTCTCTCTTAACCCATCGACAGCTCTAGGTCTGGTATATATTCATTCTATATTAACATTTAATTTCATATATTTTCATTTCCCACCCGTTTTCCATATTATATAACGAATAATTTGGGCTTAAATTCTTTAGTCAATAAAAGGAGGCAGTTCTACCTTAAAAACCATTAAATATTCAATAATTGCATTGCGCAATGGACAAACGGTAATTAAATATGCGTGCATATTGTGAAGTCGACTGTACACAGTTTACACACTCACACACCTATACGCAAACACCTACACAACACACACATACACACGCACACAGTGAGCAGTGCGAGTCAGTTTTTATGTGTACATAAACTCGACGTTGATTATATGTAGAGGGAAAAGCTTATGTATTTGCTGCCTCACATACACATTCATCACATAAGTTGCTCAATTATACCGTTATATGTGAGTCATAATTTTGACAATGGACCAATCAATTGGTGTACTAGCTGCATATGCAGCACCAGTTTGTACACACCTGCGAATCAGTGCAATGCACTTTCACAAAATTACTATACATGGCATACAGGGTGTATACATCATATATACGCATGTGTATGTGTGCCTATATGCCATGTGTGTGTGTGTGCCTTTGCTGTGTATCAGTGCGCAAATCAACTGCAATCGCATCTCTCTGTTGTGACCCTTGACATTGCCAGCTTTCACAACTAGAATATCTGTTGCATATTTTGATAACTTTTTTTTGGCTTGATATATTTAAATTGTATTTCATTTGTTTCTCAAAAAAATAAAAACTTCTTCATAATCCAAGCGATGCATTTAGACAAGAGAAATCTTTAATCAATTCAGAATACCTTTCAATATCCTGAAAAGTTCCCAAATTGTTTGCTATTTCTATTGTAGTTTCTACGTCTTGCAACATGCCGCAAAATGGCAGCGAAAGTGAAAACGTTTCTCCCTCTACAGATGAGTTTGCTCCATGGCAAAGCTGCGTATACGTTATGCAAATGTCGCTGTCTTTCTGGCTGCGTTGTCGTCGTCACCATCATCATGATGATGATGATGATGGGCAGACAATCGCTTTGCCTCCATGCACTTGACCCAAATACTAAGCAGAAGGGGGAGGAGCCGTAGAAGGAGGAAGCTGAAACAGCGCAACGTGCACGAGGCGCGACACAAAGCGAGCCACGATGCGAGGACGATGACGACAGCGACGACGACAACGGTAACGACAGCGTGGATGACGACGACGAGAAGGCTGCCTGTGTGGCAATTGGGTTAACACACCACAAAAGTGACGACTGCCTTGCCACGACGGGGTGCAGCGCATAAATCAAGCAGAGGCTGGCAAGAGTGGCAAGTGGCAGTTGAAGGCACAGGCCGAAAGGAGAGGAGAGCGAGGGGGACGGAGGGGTTCTGCTATATCAATCACAAAGACAAATCCAGCAACTGGTCAACTAATACACCCACAGGCAGCTGCGTCTCTCTTTCTCTCTCTGTCTGCATGTGTGTGTGTATGTGTGCAACAGGAATTGTTGCAAGTTTCGCACGCGCCTTGTTCAGCATCATGTGGCGGCATACACGCATGCAATGCCGCCACACGAGGCGGCTGCACGTGATGCACAACAACAGCAGCAAGTGAACTGCGTGGGCAGCAAATGCTTCCATGGGAAACGCGTCGCCAGAAGATGCCACCGACACATGTGGCACACACAAGCACCCACACACACACCTACATACACGCCAACTACGATATCGAAAGCGAAATCCATTTTGTGTGCGTGTGTGTGTGCAGCAGATGCCAGAAATTGATAGGTGCAGCACAGTAGGTAACTAGGCAGGCGGTTTAGCGCTGTTGCTAGCATTGCTTGTGCGTGGGTGCCTCTCTGCTTGTGTGTGTGTGTGTGTGTACGCGTGGCAGCCACTTTAAGTTTGACTTTGCGCGTCGCTATGCAACCAAGAGTAGCTCATTAAAGGATTATGCGATTATAAAGGGGAAGCTAACGTTACTAATGAGCGCTAAAAGGTATGCAACAGTTTTGTGTATTTGCCTGTGCAGTGTAGAAAACTAATTGAAACCTGAGGGAAAACAAGTAAAAGGGGGTTATTTAATATATACACATAAAAAACACATATATATTATATGCATATGTGTTCGTAATAGACAACCCTTACCTTGAACATGCAAATCTCTTTTAATTAATCTAAGACTGTTTTGGAAAAGTAAATGAAAACTACAAAATGTTGTACAACTTGCTAAACTTTTCTTTTGCTGTGTTATTACTTTACTATTTATGTATAAGTTTCCTTGTTATTACAAACAATTTTCCTGCACACAACTGTACTCAAATTGCCCACAACAATTGCCTAATATTTTCCAATTAACCAAAGAGAAAGCCAGAAAGAAACTAATGTGCTCGCCTAATGCTTGATTACAGTCATATTGACATTTCCAATGTGTTTCACACTAACTCAGTTCGCAACATATGAGCTTCTTTTTTCAGGCATTACGCATACGCAGCGTGGTGCGACTCCCACACACCGCCATGCATAATAGATGAACAACTGGGGACAAAAGCGAACACAGCAGAAGAAGAAGAAGGAAAGGACAACAAATGATATTAAATGGCATACAAAATGAGCCAGACCCGATCTAAAAATTGAAAAGCTGCCGACGTCAAAGCCAACGTTGGTTGACGACGCTGGCAGCGCAGTCTGAATGGATGAAAAGTGAAATCGCTGAAAGGAATAAGGTAAATGCACACACACACACACACAGATACAAGCCTACATACGCATACAGAAAGGCATAAAATTACCGCTGCGCTGCTGGTGCTGCTGCTGCTTATCTCTGTGCTCTGCCTGCGTACATTGTGTGCGTGTGTTTATAGCATTTTTAATGCCGACAACGCAACTGCTGGCAGCGCTGCTGCTCCTCAGTGGTTGTTGTCAGTGTAACCACCCGACGAGCCGACAAGCGAGTCATCCATCTGCACCACCCAGAACCCGAACCCCAAGGCAAACCCAACACGACGAACCCAACAGCGAACCCAAAGCAAAGCGAAGCAAAGCCAAACTGCAAAACGACGTTCACTTCTCGAGCTTGTGCGCAGTGACAGCATTTTAGGGTAGATACTTTTACAGGGATTTGCGCAGTGGATGTGTCGACCGGGCAAACAACCGTTATGTGCCATATACACGCTGTATGCGTGTGTATGTGTATCTGTGCAAGAGCGCACAGTGGTGACTTTTTATTGCCTTGACAGAACATAAAAGTTTGTGCTGCGGCTTTTTCGTACAGTGTATGCTGCCTGGCGCTGTACAGTCGCGGCACAAAAAGTGAGCAGGGTTGAAAATATACAGAGAATGAGGCTGGAACATTGTAGTGATATATTTCACAAGTTATTTGCATACAGTGGTGGCACAAAAAGTGAGCAGAGCTGACTTAAATGCGAAAGCAAAGCAACTGAGGCTGCAATTTCTTATAACTTATTATTAATATTATCTTTGCTAATAATTTACAAACAGTTGTGGCACAAAAAGTGAACAGAGCTGAGTTTATGGGGCTAGATAAAGAATGTTGCTATAAATTGTATAATTCTTAGCTAATTATTTGCAAAACAGTGACGGCACTAATATAGAGCAGACTGAGCATACTAAATAGTCCCATGGCAAAAACAAATGCGCGCATATGCTACGGTTAATGCTCTCTCCCTTCTCTCTCCCTTTCTCCTCCCTGTTGTTGCTTTCTGATAAGAAAACCCACATAAATATTTGAAAGCGGCCTGTGTGGCGATTAGCTAACAAAAGGCGAATGTGTAAACATTTCAAGAGAGTGAGAGAGAGAGAGGGCGAAAGCTTTGGCAAAACAACAAAAAGAACAAGAACAACAACAAGTGTAGAAATTCATAAGTCATTTGACGAGCGATGATCAACCTGAGCAACCGAGACCGTTAAACAATAACAAGGGCAACAACACTGGCTGAGCTTTTTGACGCAGCGATTCACTCAAAGCGTTCAGGTGACTAGGAATGTAGCTGAAGATCTTTTGTTTTTGTTTTTGATTCTATTGAGGGTTCTCATTCTTCGTAATCTGTTCGCAGCGACAAGTAATTATCGCACACTCGCAGCGCGATTAGTCGACAATGCTGAGAAAATGGCGCGAAAAGCTTTATAACTGTAAACGCGGCACGCGCCCATTTCAATACAAAGTTGTATCTTGCACTCGCACTCTCTACCTCTCTCTCTCTCTCTGTCTCTTACTCTTTCACTTTGCCGCACTGTTGCGCTCGCCTCTGCATGCAGGTTGTGTCAAAGTTTTGGCGCCATTTTTAGTTGGCGTTCAAGTGCGAGCACGATACGAGTGCATAAGCAAAGCGCGCGCAAAGCTGAACAAGAACAGACAAAACTGTGCAAATAAATAACACACACACACACACAAAGATTCACACAGAAAGTCTCATACACGCACACGGAAACTCAGCCAGGGAAAGAGCCCCCGCAGAGCACTTAGAAGATGAAAACTATCAAAGCAGAGCCTCAACTAAAAGTCCAAAAATTACTGTGATATTTATGTATACTATATACTTGTAGTATTATACACACTATATACACTTGCTTACACCTATTCGCAGTGGACTATACTTATGGCACACTATCTTTATCAGCTCAGCTGATATTGTCCCAGTTAAACAATATAAAAGATAATATGGAGTAGCTCAACAGTAGTGGGGTAGTGAGAGGGTCCTATCTGTTTCTGTTCTTAATAATATAGGGAAATTGTTAAGTGAGGGCAGCAAGTATTCGAATGATATAAAGCTAGTATGAATATTCAAATATGGTAATATTAAAGATGTATGGAAAACAAATCGAGTATTTTGTAATAGAACTATAAATCTTTTACTTATTATTTATATTTAATTTATGTTAAACTGATCTTTCTTTTCTGTTATTTATTATTTATATTTAATTTATGTTTAACTGATCTTTCTTTTATTTTTAATGTATTTTAAATATATAACTGCTGCTAAAATGTATATACTATTTAAGTGCTCAACTTTGTTACTCTTCATTAATCTTTTTTTAATATTTTCTAGAGTTTCTAGAGCAGTAGCTCAAAAAGTTACTCCACAAAATATTATTCCAATTATTTAGAATTTTCCAAGTTATTCACACTTTAAACAACATGAAAATGTTGCTACAGTTTTACTCCGAACCTACTCTCAAAGTTCATTTCAAACGTAGTTAAGAATTGCAATTAACGCGCTGCTGATTAGATGTTTGTAAATAAAGTAGAAACATAGTTCTAGATAGAACCGAGTGGCTGTTGTGTTGGCAGCGTGAGAGTGGAGCCCTGTTAACCAAGTAACCACATTTCACGGTCAAAGACTTCATCCACAGTGCACGGAGAATGCATACTCCGGCGGGCAATTTCGCACACGCAGCTGCTAAATGCGACTCAAGCAGAATAAACATGGGAAATTGCAACGGCGAATGAAGAAAAGGCGAAGTGAAGAAGGAAAAGGGAACGGGGAATGGGAAACGTGACCACCGACAACCGGCGCGACTTGGCGACAATTGCAGCCTGATGATAAGGCACAAGTTGTCGCTGCGGCCAATGCTCAACATATGCCTCAAGTGGGTGCAGGGTGCGACTCCGAGGAGCCGTCGACAGGTGGGTGGATCAACGGGCGCCAGATTCACAGTCACAGAGCGAGAGAGAGAGCAGCGAAACAATCACTGAAATCGAAAACGAAAATGTAAAGCAGCCGCACCGAATTGCACTAAATTGTGGAGGGGAAGGCGGTACCGTAAGGGGGCACCATGCACACCAAAGTGGTACTAGAGGGCCGAAATATTGAACAGACTAATGAGAACAGAAAAACTAGAAAATATTTACAATATTAACAACTTCATTCTAAAGCATTCCATCAGCAAAGTAATCAAAACTAAATCAGTATAATTAAAATATAATTTTAAATTGTTTTAATGTCATGAAATCAAGTGAAATAAAACTCAGACAATTTGAAACATCGCAAACAATTAAAATTTGCCGATAACATCGAATCAATTAAATCGAACGAGGCTGAACAACTAATTTGACCCACACTGTACACGCACGCCTCATGGGCCGCACGCTAAACGGCGGGGTACAAATTTATAGTCCACCATTGACTAATGAAAAATACTCGTATTTCTCAGATATCTACGTACTTTGCTTTGGCTGCCGCTGTAGCTACTCTTGTTGTTGTTGCTGCTGTTGCCGTTGTGCTGTGTGTTTACTTCACTCTTGGCCCGGCACGGTCTAAAAATCAGCCTCGCACTGAACTGAACACTGTGAACACTGTGAACGCTGAACAAAATGTACTGCGAGCGTCGTCTATAGAAAACTGAACTGAAATTCAACTGAAGCAGCTGTACCAAGCAAGCAAAGGCAACGCAACGCACAGCCAAAGCAAGCAAAGCAAACCGAACCGAGAGGCAGCAGCGGCAGCAGCAGAGGCAGAGGCAGACACACACACACACACACAGAGCAGCAGAGGCAGAAGCGAACCAACCGAACGAACGAGTGAACAGCGAGACCATCAAATAATACACACAGCACACACAGCGCTGTGTGAGCGCAGCAAAAGTATCTGTATCTGAGAGTCGAAACAGGCAGGCAGCCAACCAACATACAGCGTCGACGGCAACGACGACTACGGGCAGCGAAGGCAGTGAAGGCAGCGGGCAGCGCAGAGCAGAGAGCGAGCACACACTGTGTGTGCGAGTGTGTACGAGTAGTACGACAGCCGACAGTGGTGGCAAATTGTGTACGCACAGCTGCCGTCTGCTGCTTTGCCTGCGCTGCGCGTGTGTGAGAGAAAAATAATTTGCGTTTTTGCGGTGGCCACAACAGTCATGTACCAGCAAATTGAACGGGTGGCCATATGCAATTTTGTACAGCGCGCATGCACAGTGCAGTCGCTGAATATTGGAAGACCAATAGAAGCGTCTATCGAACAGGGACAGCAATTTAATTAGCAAAAAGCAGGGAAATTGAATAGGTTCTGCAATTAATTGAATTAACTGAAATAACATCTATTATATTAAGATATTTGGGAGACTAATTATTAAAATTAGCCTGCAAATTTCGAAATAGTTAATATTTGAGAAAATAACAAAACTAAAGCCGAAGGTCCTGCTCATTATTAGCATTAGGTTTGCTATTTAATACTTGATTCAATTTTTTTATAATAAATAAATAATTTTTGAAAATAGCTAAGAAGTACTGTAATAAAATATATACAAATTTGCATATAAATTCATTTTTATAATGATAAATGTGTGAAATGAGCCACGTTTGCAAGAGATACAGTTTAATTATGTTAGATTGTTATTTAGGATTATTAATTATTATTGAAATTTTTAAATATTCAATAATTTTTAATGCTCATTATAAACATCGGGTTTGGTATCAAATACTTTTAATAAATAAATTATTTTTATAAATAATAATTATTTACTGTGATAAAAGATTGAATTAAAATTTAAGTTTAAATTGTTTTTTTACAAAGAAATACTGCTTAAATATGTGTATATCATAAGAAAATATTATATTTAATAATTATTAATTATTAAATTAAAATTATTAATTTAATATTTCAAATTTTATTATACAATTTCCATTTAACTAGTCCCACTGTGCGCATATGCTACAATTACACAGCTCTCATACATATCTCAACCCACTGTGTTTGCTCACACTCTTCGCATTCGTATTTGAAATTCGTAGGCACGCGCATGTTCGACTATTTTTGACGCGACTGTACACTGGCTGGCTGCTTATTGCTTCAGCCATATAAAAAGCGTGAAGCGAACGAGCTTTGTGCGAACGAAATGCCAGTAGCATTTGGCCGCGGCAGCGCTGCTGCCACTCTCATACCCCTCTCTCTACCGCCTCTCCCCCTCCCCGCCACCTACTCTCCACGGACCCTCACCCGTCCCTCCACAACCTCAATTACCCCTCGCCGTTTGCCTACCCCTCCCCACCGCGTGCCGCTTAGCCCCGCCGCTATCATGTCATGAACGTGTATACCGCGCCGCCGTCACATATAACCAAATATGCCGCCCACCCGACCGCCCACCCCCTCTACAGTACTACAAATGACTGTCCCCCTGCCCCCCTTCACGCTGTTCATGTCAAAAAACAACAATTAAATTTTACAACTTTTTACAAAGAGAAAAAGTAAAATTGGAAGCAAAAATATTATTATAATCGATGAGCAGCATTTAAGAGAGAAAACTATATGGGAAAAGATCGCATAATATCGTATAATAATTTATAATGAATATAATTTCACATGCATTCTTCAATTCATGCGCATTTTCAAAAAGTAACCGTCAGTTTTACGCGCGCACCATTCAAAATTTAAATTCAATAGCAAACAACAATAACAACAGCGAAACGAAAACGACACGACAATAACACGATAAAGAACCGCAAAGTCAGAGGAGACTCTACAACACACACTTACACACACACACGGGCCACAAAGGGAACCAAACCAAAAACCAAAAAAAACCGAACCCCAAAGATAACTCTTTGGCGCTATTGGACCAGACCCCAGTCTGGTATCAAACCCGAATCCGTATCCGAAACCGAACCCGAACCCAAGACAGACCATACCAGGCCAGGCCAGGCCAGGCCAAGTGATTCAATCCATCTACACATATTGCGCGCATTACGAAAATTGGGTCGTTCAATTTTTGTTTTATTGTCAATTTTTATATAATAAATGACCGCAGTGAGGGCCCATTTTGATGGCATTCGATAGCTAATACAATAACAAATCAATCGTAGTGAGACACTTTTCACTCACCCGTAGCAAAATGTCGCGTAATTTGCACTTTTAATTGCGCTCCCACGTCGTCTTCGTTGCTTTTATATTGGGGGCTACTATATGCTGTGTAGTATGTTCTGTGCACTGAGTGTTCTACTCTGTTCTGTTCTGTTCGGTTCTGTACTGGGCTGCTCTGTACTGTGCTGTTCTGCTCTGGTGTTCTGCCTCAGCCGTTGTTTGTTCACTTTATAAATTTTCTTCAGCTAAAAACTCAAGTCAGCTCGCTCTGCTCTGTGCTGTGCTGTGTGCTGTGCTCTCAGTTGCCTCCGTATCGGTCGGTCTCGGTTTGTTCAACGTACTACTACGGGGCGCTACGTACAGCTTTTGCCTTCAGTGGAATATCAAATACACAGAATGAATGCCAGCCAGGCAGGCATACACAGGCATACACAGGCAGAAGGCAGGCAGAGCCAGTCAGCCAGCCAGAGACAGCAGCAGCAAGCAACACCGTACGACGCAAACGCAGGCACTGAGAATGTATCTGTATTTGTGTATCTTTTGCATGTGTGTATCTGTGTTTCGTTCATTCGTTCGCTCGGTACGTTTCGTTGGCTTGTTCGCTCTATGTGCGCAAAGCAGAGGCAACAGCACAGCACAGCACAACGCACACAGACACTCACTCGCACATGTACACACACACAGCTCACGTACGTGTGTATCTGGCTCTGGCACTGGCCTGGCCCGCTTTCATGGTATGCGTAGCTGAACAAAAATTTTGCTGTTCGTTATATGAACACACGGCGACAGTAGCAGCAGCAGCCAGAGCGAGCTCATGGACAGTGGCGGGGCATATGAAGCGATGGTGGTGGGGAAGGTGAGGGGTACGGCCAACGGCAACCAGCACTGAATATGGCCGCCTGCCTGCCTGGCTTGCCCTGCGCCAAACGGTTTGCTCCGAACTCTCATGCAGTTAAGTGAAAACTTTGGATGAAATATAGGAAATACTTATAGTTTAGATAAGGGGGAACAAGTGTACAAATGGAAAATTTCACAAATTTACGGATAATAGAAAATTTTAGAAGATTTTCGAAGTTTACTAGAATAGAACTATTAGAACTATAATGATAGTATTTATTTGAAAGGTATGATAAAATTATAAAATATTTTTGGGGTATAAAAAACGATTGCAGTAACTAAATTTAATGATATTTATCAAATACAATAATTTCATTAATTTTATTTTTTATTTGCATTAATCAGAATCATAATATATTTCTCTAGATAAAATTAATGCAGAATATATTTTCTGAACACAATACAAATATATACAGATATAGTTACTATAAAATATGTAGATTTCTGAAGCTGTAATGAAATTCAAATTTATCAAACGTTTATTCAATAATTTCTCCAATCAAATTTAAAATTTTAAGCTTATTTTTAAAATTTAAGAATATTTGAAGATCTATGATATATCAACAATGTATGGTATATCAACAAATTAACTTCATTTAGAATAATATTAAATTATATTAATTTGCGATACACATAATAAAAGATCCGTGTATTATTTCCAATATGTATATCAATATCTATTTCGATTCTTCAATTAACAATATAACAAAATATGTATACTTTATTATATTATTTTATTTATATCGTATATAAAATGTACATTAGCCGTAAAATACATTTATATACAGGTAATTTGTATGTAGCATATCGAATCTGCAAAAGTCCCTTAGGTTGCTTTATATTTTCTCATGCAACTACCTCAGACCGAACAGACACGGTGTAGCGTACAATGGAATTCGACCAGTTTCGAGAAATTCGCTTGTATGGCTGTTGCCTGCCAGCCGCCTGTACATACGTACGAGTATCTCGCTCTGCTGAGCCCACAGCCGCTGCCCGAGTACAGCCAGAGCCAGAGCCAGTGGCAGCGACAGCGGCAGAGGCAGTGGCAGAGGCTCGCAACGAAAGCACGTCGACGTACGAAGCAGCAGGCGAACCAACGAGCAAACGAATGAAATAGGCAGAGCGACGGCAGAAGCGAAGCAGAAGCAGAAGCAAAAGCAGAGCAGGCGTTGTTGGTGAGCACACAAAGTGGGCACAGGGGCGTCGGGGACGGGGAGAGAAACGGCGATGACGGCGACTGCGATATGTCTGTACGTGTCGTAGCTGCTGTTGCCGTTGCCGTTTCCATTGCCGTCGCACTGTCGTCGTATGTATCTGTATCTATGCGAACAAACAGCAAACAGCTCACAGCCCCCGAAACGGGCCCCCAGCAACGTTGCGAGAATAGCAAAAATCAATAGGCCCGTTTCATTGTAGGGTGCACACTGCACACTGTATTTATGTATGATGGTGTGCCCAAGCGGCAGTGGGCTAGGCGCTAATGCAAACATGATGCGAAACGTTAAACGATTGGGACGTGCGAATACTGTGGATATATCTGCACTTTATACTCCCGTGATCACGCGTGAGTTGGGTCAAAGTTAGATCAAGCTGATTGAAAAGTTCAATAGGTATAACTAATTGGTTTACCACAAGTTTAAACTGTAACTTTACTTAACATATTTTTTTTTAATTATTGCAGAATAAATAAATTAAAATTAAGGGTTTTATTGATTATAATAATATTTGAAAAATTTAGATTTTATTTTTATTCATTTTATAATGTTGTAAACATCTGTTATCAATAACCATAAGGTGCTTCAGCCTTAAATAGGTCATAAAGCAATAAATAGTAATAAATAATTATACACCTCTTCCACATATCTTGTTATGTGATAATATGAATAATTTATTTTATTTATACAAAAATAAAATTTTTATTGTCTGTTTTGGCTTGCAACAAATGTTGTTCAGCACACTGTACAGTAATTATACACAGTCTATTGATATACGAACATAGCAAGGCTCAATCTAAATAAACATTGAGTAGATTTTAATTTTCGCGATCATCACTTGAAGACCCCATAAACAATAAACAGATTTGTATAATTCATACCAGAAATAGCGACAAATTTAAATTTAATATTGAGATTTGTTGTGCGATTGATGAATTTATAAAATTCCAGAATTAAAGAATTAATTAAAACTACAGCAGAATATGGAAGAATTTTAAATTGAAAAACATGCATATAATATGAATCTTTATAGATTTATATAACTCCAGAAATAAAACTTACACAAATTCGATTGTGAATTTTTAGACTTCTATTGCGATTATGGAAATTATAGTTCCAAAAATTTGTACTTAAATTATGCATCGTTAAAACTGGTCAATTAGCTTAACAAATCATAAATTTAGTTGTCGTTCCATTTGCAATGTATTTTCCAAAACCTTTTTGACACACTGTAGACCATTAGCAGACGAAAGCAGTAAGCTGTTCAGTCTTTGTACTGGAAATGTGCTGCAACTGCCGATTAGGTGGAGGATGTTCGCATTGATCTCGGCCCACAGTGCAGTGGGTCGATGTCGATTATTCTGCTTGTTTTTCGTCTCAATGCAGCAATACATACGGATAGAGTCTCTATACGTGTGTGTGTGTGTGTGTTTGTCTGTGTAACTGAACCCCGCACCCAAGCTAACGGTCCGTTGGCATCGGGTGGTTTTGGGGGTGGGGGCTTCGGCCTGCTCTGGCTGCGCTGCTGCTGCTGATGTTGCTGTTGCTGCCACTGAGGTGAGAGGAGAAGCGCTTGGCGATGGCTGCAACTCGCTTCGGTGGTGGCAATTGTCGGCTGTGCGGACGGGAATACATACTCGGGAATGTGTATGCAAACCAGGCGAAAGCATTGGCCGAGCCAACGGCAACAACAACAGCAGCAGCAACAGCAGCAGCGGTAGCAGAGGCAGGAACGAACGAGCTAACGAACCGAACGCAGCACTCGACAGGATGTGGATAAAACGAGCCTGTGTATGAGTGTGTCTCTATGCGTGTGTGTGTGCGTTCTCTTCTCTATCTGCCTGTGTGTTGGAGCATAGAGAAACAAAGTGCAACTCTCTATGGGCAGGGATAGTCGAAGCACAAATACCCTCCCCGAAAATGTAGGAATAATTAACACAAATTTAGATAAGGCAAATGAGCTGCAATTAAATTTGATATGTCATCACGAATCATAATTAGACAGTTTATCGTTTTCTGCAACTTTTAAAAGTAATTAAATAGGGTATATATTATAAATATATATAGTCTACTGACCCAACTTTTCAAAGTAATTAAATAGGGGATATTATAGATATATATATAGTCTACTGACCCTAGCTAGTTGCTCTGTTGAAATCTCTATAGATCATCAATTGGCAGCCAAATTATAGGTTTGTCTATTAATCTATCTATTAACTACGCCCAGCTTACAGTCTCAGACTTGACAAGCTTCTCTATTCTATTATCGGGTGTCTATGGTAGTAGTAGTTGTTTGAGACTGCAGTTTGTATCTTAATGGAACTTTAATTTGGAATTTTGCGATTGCATTTTTACACTGTGATACAAACTTTACAATCTTTAGCACTGATTCGTATTATATGCTGTACTATATTTATTTCCAGATTTCTAAGTAAATATTATGCAATCTAAGTATTTTAGTTTTCAGTATATCTTTGGTTCTGATTTTGTATTATATATTCATAATCCTAACTTCACATTATGCAAATCTAACATAAATCTCAGTATATCATTTTTAGCACAGATTATTAATATAATATATACATATGCCTTATTTAACATGATGCAATTTTGAGTATATCATCGTTAGCTAACTTCACGTGATCCAATTACCAGTATAATATCTTTTGAACATTTTCTTAATTTTTATATATTTATATTCCTTATTTCAATTTTATGCAAACTAATACAATAGAACTCTCTTCCTTGGTACTCAACAACCCTAGATCTTAAGCCATTTCTGTAGAAATATAGCGTATAGAGTATGTCGTTATTATGGATAATAACAATCCGGGGTGGTCGGTCGCTCAGCAATGTCGGGTTGCTGTTGCTTCCTTCACCGCGCCTGATGAGGACGGCATAGTTTGCCAGCTTAGTTGCATTTGCGCTACTTGGGTTTCGCATATGCCCTCTCTGTGTGTGTCTCTCTGTGTGTGTGTTAGTCCCTTTATAGAACTGGATGACTTGAGCTCTGCGACTGATTCTTGTGCAGTTTCCCTGTACACACACTCATGAATATGCTCGAAACGCGCAGCAGGACGGCTTGGACAGGCAAAGGGCAAAGAGGGAGATGGTCCGAGTGGAGTGGCAGGCACTTGTCGTTGTTGTTGTTGTTGTCGACGTCGTTCATCGTGCTCTTGTTGTTGTTGTTGCTGCTGCTGGTCCACTGGCGTCTTGCTGTCGTCGCCTACTTGAGCCAATATGCCAGCCATATGGATGCAATGTATCTTTACGTTTACCGTTACTTTATGCTGCCGCAATGCATATTTAGTCCAGGACAATGAAATTTCGGAATGTTACGCAAAGTTGCAGTTGCAGTTATCCTTTTGAAATTTTGATTTCCTGTAGTTAGTAATTGGGGGAAACTGGAATTCTGATAGCATGCATAGTTTGTTGTGCAATTAGCATTTGTGAATTGCATTTTAAACAATAATTGAGAAATTATTTGTAATTATCATAAGGAATTTAAATAAACATGTTTAGTATTTGGCATAGAAGTCATCTTACAGTAAGATATAATAATCGTACTTAGATATAGTTAACAGAACCTAATAAAGAACTAAGATCATCGTTATCTAGATTTCTTAAGTTTCAATTGGAATCCAATAAAGAATATACATTAATGAATAACATACATATCTAACAAAAAATATTGAATAGTTTTTTAAATTTTTCAAGTTATAGTTGAAGTCTCATAAAGTAAGGTGAAAAATACAGTTTTTTCTGGATTTTTTTAATTTCTTTTCGAATTTTCACCAAATAAACTTATTTTATTCTCCCACATAAATCACAGGCGCACTGAACCGTCACAACTTTTAACAGCAATTAATACAAAAATAAATAAATATATTTAGCTTGAGATGGAAAAGTTTCCGCATAGTTCCAATACATGTTCACATATCGTATATATGTATATACGATCTTCTCGCTGACAAAGTATCGTACAAAGATCCGTAGGATGTGACTTAATAGAAAGACATTTAATTACTCAACACGCACAGGTAGATGGCGCTGTCGACCACCTGAAGAATTACCATGTGAAGCAATTTTTCGCTTCGTAATGCGTTCTCCCCCCTCTATCTGGTCCCGATTCTGCGGTCTGCGCACGAACAGCTGATGATGCATATAAATACCGAGTGGGAGAACACGGGTAGATTGGAGAGAGAGAGGCGGAATATGCGGATGGGTTGTTGTTTTGCAGGGCGATGCCATGTGCACATGGGGCTTGGCGCCGAGGTGAGTGTGTGTGTGAGTGTGTGCCGGCTGGCCGGCAGACAGCGGACCACCCGATAGAGAGAGAGAGAAAGAAAGAGGGAGAGACCTGCACAGAGTCTTGCAAAGGCCAAGTTCAGTATCTTAAACACATTTCACATTTGCGCCGCGCCGCCTATTGTTGTGGCCGAGTGCCGATGCCGCAGCGCGATTTGAAACAACAACAGCAACAGGACACCACCGACTCCAGCAACAACAAGATGTAGAAGAAGAAGAACTGGTGCAACAGCAACGCAGCGACGCCTACACTGATTCTAGGCCACACGCCCGACTCCGACTCTGACTCCGTTTGCCATGTGACCCAATTCCGTTGGCCAAGTGCGAAAGTGAAGCTTGCAACTCGGCGAAGCTGGCGTTGGTGTTGGTTATGGTGATGGCGATGGCGATGGCGATGTCGATGCATTTCCCTGTCAACCACACACACACAAAATCACATATGTTTCTGCATAGGGCTGAGATTGTGCACAGAAGTGCAAACCTGACGAATTTTCGTGGATGATGTACGCGTGATTTTCTCTCGCTGGATGAACTTTGCGACGTTGTTGTCGCCTGGCTTAGTGAACTTTGCGTCGTGACAGACACGACAATGCAGTTCACAATGTTTATTTTGTACTGCGATAGATCGACACTTACCGATGTAGAGGGAATTCATAGCGAGTGAACTTTTGCGACTTTGTTGTCGCCTACTTGGTGAACTTTTCTAACGATATCGTGACAGACACGACAACGCAGTGCTGCAATCGATAGATACTCATATACAATGAGTGTATAAAAACTTCTGTTTATTCTTCTGAGTGAACTTTGCGACGATGTCGTGTCTGTCGTGCAGTGCACAAATTTTCGTGATGCGATCAATAGACACTCATCTCTAGTAAGTGATAATGTTGAATAACATAAGTTTGTAAATTGAATACAGTATGAATATGGATGTGAGTATGTTCATTTGAGTGTGAGTATGTATGAATGTACACATGTGATGTATGTACATATGTACATACGTGTATGTATAACTCTCAAGTTTATCTTATCAGAAAAACTATTCAGTTATTTTCTATTGACAGTTACAGCCATCGAGCAAGATAGGGGGTGGTGGGAGAGAAAGAGCGAGAGCTATACATACATATATGCATGTATATATGTATGTATGTACATAACTTAATGCACACAGTTACACATGTACTTATTGGCAAGATAAACAAATCTACCTGGCGATCAGCCCCAAAATTATGCACACTTTGCCAACGGACTTGTTGAATTAACTGACACTGTAGGGCATCATCATCATCATTGTTGTTGTAATATTCAGCGCCGCCCAGTGGAGACGATAAGCATGTGCGGCTCATAAAAACAACAAACAACGCAAGCGACAACAGCAAAAAATAATAACAACAACAATAATATGGCAGTCAGCAGTTCGTTGTCGCCGTTGTTTTCGTCCGGTTTTCGCAGTTGTTTCTCTTGCTGAGTCGCGAGAATTTCAACAACGATTTCTACACATGTATGGATGTATCTATGTAGTTTGTATGTATGTATGTGTGCATGCATTATGTACATGTAATCCGATGTCGCCTTTAACGCTGTGCAGGGTGCTCGTGATTCATGCTGGCCGCCCAAATGAGCCAATACATGGCCAGTTTGCGCCATAATTTAAGACAAATTTTACGTTATAGCGCGAAAATATTTAACGAAACGCCAACGAGACGCCGTCGTTGCGACGCGTCCCTGCCGCCGTCACTCTCTCCCACACAACGCTGCGGTTCAATTTCGTGCACACGAACACGACTCACGCACACGAGAGACTCTCTTCAGTTGCGCTCACTCTCTTCGCTCTTAGCTCTGCTGTGCGCTCCCGACGTGTCGCTGTTGCTGTCGCTGCTGCTGCGTTCGTCTCTCCGCTCTGCGCAAACACGCGTACAGTACTGTACAGTACGGTTTGCTTTCGCTGTTGCTTTTTCTGCTTCGGTTTGCTTTTTTGCTTGGCGTCTTTGCTTTTTCGCTTTTCTGCTTTGCCCTTTGCATGCTTTTGTTTTGTATCTGTCAGATTGAATAAAATTGTTGTTGTTATTGAAATGAAGATCCGTTATTGCATACTCTCGTTGATTTTATTGATTTACTGCACTGAATCGATATTTGGCAACGTTTGCATAGAATAGAGATGACCTCGTGTCGTGAGTCACGATGACAGAGAGAAAAGAATGAATTTGTGAAAGTTTGTTTACGTACAAGTAAATAATAATTTATATAGACGTGCTCTATTGCTTTATATTGTTTTGCTGCACAGAATCGATATATTTGGCAACGTTTGGATACGTTAGAGATGAGCTCGTGTCATGATATAGGGACAATGAGAAGATACAAGAAACTGAACTAATATATAGATATGTTTATTTGAATATCATTATTTATAATTTCATTTATATATAGGATGTCGTTATTTTTTGAATTATAGGTTCAGTTGAGCTCGTGTCGCGATTGGATCACTAAGCAGAGAAAATATTCGCATAACGTCTTTGCTTTTTCAATTTGCTATTTTACTCTTCGCAAGATTTCACTTCGTTTGCCTAAGCTTATAGCAAATTGTTTTTTAAATCATTATTTAATTTGTATGAATATCTTAATTTACAAATTACTACTAAATATGATACTGCCAATAATTGAATTAAAACCTGCTTAGTAACCTAGCTCAGCTTCAGCTCAAGCTCACGCTGTCATCTCTAATCTTGATTGTTTAGGGTTTTGCACATTCTGATCAAGCATAAACAGTTCACAAATAATTAAACATTTTTCCGTGATAAGGGAAGGTCCTATTTATAGATGAGTAACTTATGCGTGTTTCAATGGGGTAGCTGGGGTACCTTTTCAAGTCAATCGCCTATTTAGGAAAATAAATTAACCTCTGTCGTATCACCATTGATTTTGCGCCGCTCCATCGAGAGCATATACTGAATCTTCGATTGCATAATCATTGCATTCGTAAGGGGCATGCTACGCAGTTGTGCCGCAACACTGAGTCCAAAGAACGTGAACTCATCTTCACCCTTGGACTGTACGAAGCAGGTTTGCTCCAACTTCGATGGAGAGGAGTTGAGGCTCGAGCTTTTCATGGCCACTGGGACGACATCGGTCGAGGGTGGCTGTGACTGTTGCTGTTGTTGTGGTGGTGGTGGTGGTGGTTGTGGCGATATTAGACGCAACGGCGGTGCAGGCATCAGACTGGGCATCAGTGGCAGGGCGGAGTTGGGTATGACCACCTGTTGATTTGGCTCGAATTCGGTTTTCACGTCTACATAGGGTTCGCAAGCGAAAGGAAAGACCTTAAGCCGCGGTAGCTTGATCTGTACACGCTTCAGGGGCATGGTAGCAACAACAGATGCCTCATCATCAGATTTCTTAAATGATAAGGAAGATATAAAGCTCGGTGAGTGTACAAGATGCAATACCATCAATGAATGTCAAGTACCTTGTCCAGGAACTGTGCAAGGAAGCTGTGCAGCGGTGCAAACCAGGGAATCTTAGGTGTATATTTCGGATTTGTTCTGATCTTCTTGAGTTCCTGGTGATAACTGCTTCGCATGTTCTTGATCTTCGTCTTCACGCTCGGCAAAGTGAGCGCATTCTCTCCAGCATCCGCCTCACAGTTCATGCCACGCTGAATACGCTTATAGGCCGCATTGCGTGCACCCCACAGATAGGGTCGTCGGTTCCACAGACACGGCTCACGCCTGTAGAGCTCCACGAACTTGATATTGCGCTCATCACTAAAACGGAACGGCAACCCCTGCGTACCATTGACAGCCATGGGGGCTGTGAGTGTATGTGTGGGATAAGTGGAAGAGAGTAGCCGTGCGAGTGTGTAAGAGAGAGGGAGAAACCGTTTGGCAACCGCTCGCTTGAAGAGTTTGCTGTGAACTGCGCTTCGACCTAGACGATTCTTGCTATTGCAGTTTGCTCTCTCAATTTTTCGTTTGGCGTTCGCGGCGTTCGGCTCGTATCATCGTGTTCGTCCGCTCGCTCGTTTTCTGCTCGCAGCTGAAGCTTTCGCTTTGCTTTTTGCTTGCTTGCGTCAGGATTAAACGACTCGTGACTCACAAGCAAGTTGCGGTTAGAGGTGCAGAAACATCGATGTTTCATATGAAAAGCCTCAGCAAACATCAATGTTTCTGCACCTCTAGTTAGGGTACTCCCAGGACCGTAACGAAGGTCGCGCGGGCCCCTACGTAATACTTCTCGGGTCCCCTAGTTAATTGCGTTGCTTTTTAATTAAGTATGTATTAAGGAAGAAACCTAATACTTATTACGTCTTCCATATTTCTCGATTTTTGTATTTGCAAAATATAATATTTTATATACGTATATAATATTTATAATTCATTCAACCTATCTTGCCCCATTGTACTTCGCAATTGTTATACCCATTACGAGTAGGAGCCCAGGAGGCGTGACAAATCACACAAAGTATGCATGTACATATGTATGTGGAGAACGTACTTATCGATAAATGCTTGCAAGCGATGGTATTCCATTGTGGCTAAGAATAACTCTATATGTAGTTCTTCTGCTTTGAATGGGTTTTCCAGATTTTCCCCAATCCTTTGCAACAAATGTTGGATCAGTTTATTTTGTTTTTTATTATCGCAGTGTTAACTTAACTTCAATTTGAAATAAAGGACTAACTTAACTTCAATTTGAAATAAAGGACTTATTTTTTATATTTATTTTATATTTCTAAATATTTTATTTATTTTAATGTTACTCTTATTTTACTTTACTCATAAATAATAATTAAAATTTAAGTCAACTTTTAATGGTTTAAGTTATATGTATATGTAAACAAATAAAAGCAGTTGCAGCAAAGCTTTACCCCACTGTGCAGCACATGGGGTAGGTCAAGGTTGGAATTGGGAACTCAATCAGACTGCAGGAAACAGGAAATGAAACCAATTTAGTTGCAGAAAAATCTGTTGGATGCAGGGAATTAATTAAAGAAACATAGTTTGAAATTTCCCTCTAAGAATGTGATCCCCGACTTATCGTTAGCAGGCCAAGGAATACCAGAGAATTCTTTGCTTTTACCTAAGCAAAACGATTTCATTTGAACTCGGAAGGGACTCAATGCAGTTGCCAGCTTAGCACGGAGAGTCTTTCCTTGGGCTGCCTGCTCAGGGGAACTTCAAGCTGCGCGTGACATCGTTATCCTTTGTTGCTGCCTTCTGCCTGTGCTCAACGACACAACGGCAACAATTGCAACGCCATTTTTGCCTCGGTTCGGTTCGTTTTTTCCATCGCTCTTTATGTTTTTATGGCGGGAAACTGTTGTGCAGCAGCAGCAGCAGCAGGCTCCGTCCGTCGCTTGTATCGGTGGTAACTGGCCGTCAAATCTCAGCGCTCTTTAACCCTAAACGGGACACGGGACAAAGCAACCGTTACATTTTTTCTGCTCTTCCCTCACCCCTGCGAGTCCTTCTTCCCTTGAATAAACACATTCTTATCGGATTGCATCGGCTTGCATTTTATTTTGTTTGTATGTTTTGAACATTTTTCTCCCAGATATTTGTTTAGTATGGAATTCAGCAATCCGTACAAGTTTTTTGATCTGAAGTTTAAATCTTTGAAGAATTCTTCCATATTATTGTCAGAGAACCAAACTGGAATCTTTTCGTTTCGTAGTACTTGAACTCTGTGCTCAGTAAGCTCATTTAAGTTTTACATTCTAGAGAACAAAGATATACAACAAGCCTAAAATTTTTTTAATATATAATTTTTTTATTGTTTTATTTTTTTTAGACTTGAAGTTTTATTTCAATATCTCACTTTTGTGTTAATTTATGACGTCAGTGTTCTTTTGATTCAACCTTGTCATTCTTGTGATTCTTGTCGCACAACAAAAGCTGACTGCTATAGTTCAATTTAAAAGCGTCGCAACTTAAAAACGTGAGAAAAATAAACCCAAGAGAAACGTGCGAGGAAAAAAAAATAATTCTTCTGGAGAACGGTTTTGATAATTTTTAATATATTTCATTTGCGGGTGAGTATTCAAGACGTTGTTGAAATGTTACAAATTTACAAAGAAATCTTGTTAGATATTGTAGAAGTTCATAACATATTTTGGCGCCATTTTTAAGTGAGGCCTCAGTTACGAAGCCAGAGCTCTTTCTGTATGTACCACTGAGAGAGGTATTTGTCAGCACACTCGCCTCGTCGTGTATCTGTGTGATGTGTGGTACAGAACTCCACCCAGGGGCATTAAATGGGGCATACCTATTAGAAGAACTGTGGACGGTTCGTTCATCTTTGCTATTTAGTCAATTTGAATTTGTTTTTATTGCAAATTCGTTTTGTGACCACCATTTATTCGATTTTCATTTCAAACGCACTTTTATTGACGTTATTTTTGTTTTTACATGCCTTTTATCGGTGTTCTGCTTTAGTTTTGTGTTTCCGAATTATCTCGGCAACGGCTCTCAGATAATTTGCCGGCTGGTCTCTCCCGCTCTCGCCCTCTCTCTCTCTCTCTCGCACATAAGTGCCCTAGTTATGGCAGTGTGCCGTGAGTGATAAAGCCAAACAGCAAATTAGCTTAAGTCCAATAGGATAAGGCAATTAAATTGATAAATTGAATATAACTCGTTAAACAATCACAGGGTATTCATTAAACAGAGTAAAGTGCAGTAAACCAAGGAACTCACTCAAACTTCGTGTTTGAGTCGTGTCTCCATTGTGGTTGCATACGTTCCTCACGCACTCATCTTAAGTGAGAGCGCTGCCTGCGCCGACTGCACTGCTCTTCTCTCTTGCAGCTGCCAGCTTCGGCTGCATGTTTTCGTTATGCCAATAGACGCCAAGTCCGTACAGTTGAAAACGAGCAGCACACGAAAAAGGTTGGTTAACTAACAGTCCTTAAAAAAATATTTGTGAAGAAATTATTATCAAAAATATAACATAGAAATCAGTGAGAAATCGAAACAATAATAATTTTTTTTGTGAAACACCAGTGATCTAAATGAGTATTTTGCGAGGGCACTTTGAACTGTTTCTGAAGACGATCTTGTACATTAATCGAACTATGGAATTGCAACTCAACACGGATTTGTGTTAAATACATAAATGAAATATACAGAAACTTTTCGAAATACTCTCAAATAAGTGAAGTGAATGATTTACTATATTTGACAAATTTGAAAAGAAACCTTCGCAGTTATTTTCATTCACGTTTTCGCCGTCTGTTCGTTGCTGTAAGCAGCGCGACGCTGCTGTACCAAGTGACCAGACCAAAGCGTTGCCATTTCGGACGTTTTCGTTCGTCGTGAGCGCCGCCAAGTAAAATGGCTGCCTTGGCAATTTATTTAATTAATTTTGCATAATTATGTTTGAACTTCACATATTGTTTTGGGTGACAAATTGTTTATTAGAGCGAACGCAGTTCGCTGAAATGCGCGCCTTTTTCCCAATCTATTCACTTATTTCACTTGGTTTCCGTATTTGTATTTGTTTTTACTCGGCATTTAGCCGCGTTTCCTCTTTACCTCGCCACTCTTGCAAGCACGCTCTCACAAGGCTGTCGCACTCTCTCGCGCTCTCTCTTTCTCTCCGACAAAATGCCCAGCCGGCAATTTATCTGCTGCCGACGTCGCTGCAGCGCTGCTACTTTGCGCTGCCTTGGGCTTCGTTGCCTTTCAGCTCGCTTCACTCAGTACAGTTGAAGTCGGCAAAGAAACGTGAAAGGTTGGTAGTCGCGCAGCATAAGATAAAATTTGAAGTGAAGAAAAATATTATAATATTTGTGCAAAGTATTAATTAAATTGAAAGAGTGACACGAGGTTTCATTAAATAAATAGTCATAAAAGAGCATATTAACATTTAAAGCGAAGAAGTCATGCAAATATTGAAGAGAATGACTAAGAGTATCACAAAGAGAATAGAAATGCCGTTTTGCTGAGCATTTTTGTGTCTTTCTGTATGGTTTATTCGCCTTCTGCTTGAGTTTTTTCACATTTTCACCTAAAATGTGTTTCTGTGGTACATTTCTCATACTAAATGTCGTCGTCGCTTGGCTTGTGCAAAAGAGCGCGTCGCATACACGACGACGACGCTGCTGCTGCTGTGCTGTACCACACACAGGCAGAGGCAGCAGTGGCTGAGGCAGTACATACAGAAAAAGTGTTGCCATTTCGGTCTTTTGCACTCTTTGCTCTGCTGCTACTGCTGGGGAAGCATAGAAAGAAAATGGCTGCTAGTATCGATAATGCTGAAAATTGTTCATTTAAATGGTTTACTTATTCATTATTAATGCAATTAATTTTTTCTGATGTCGATTATTGTTAGCTGCGCGCACTCTCTGCCGCCACTTGAACCGAAAAGACGCGCGCGCGCGCTTTTCTCAAACGAGGCAACGTTTGCTGGCAAGCAATATGTGTGCAGTATTGCCGTCTCTTTTGACGCGCCATTGCTGCATACATATGTATGATTGTGTGTTGGTGGTGGCAGTACTGGCCAAGGTAGCCTCTCATTTCTCTTTTGCTCTCCCTCTCTCTCTGATTGTTCGACGCTCGGCGTGCTTATATTTTATTCAACATAAACAATTATTAATAAATACTTTTCGATTTTGTATTTACTTGCAGCTCAGAGCTTATAGCAAATTAACTTAGTACTTTTACTACACATACAAAGACAGACACTAAGAAAGATGGCCGACAAACCAAAACGCCCGCTCTCCGCTTACATGCTGTGGCTCAACAGTGCTCGCGAGTCGATCAAACGTGAGAATCCCGGCATCAAAGTCACCGAGGTGGCAAAGCGTGGTGGCGAATTATGGAGAGCAATGAAGGATAAGTCGGTAAGTAGTGCAAAAAAAAAAATAGAAAGAGAAAGTGCAGAAATCTCTTACTATATTTATATTTCCTTACTAATGCTCAATTCTTCGTTATTGTTCTCTCTTTAGGAATGGGAGGCTAAGGCTGCCAAGGCCAAGGACGATTACGATCGTGCCGTCAAAGATTTCGAGGCCAACGGTGGCAGCAATGCAGCCAATGGCAGTGCCAAGAAGCGTTCGAAACCCGCGAAGAAGCCAGCGAAAAAGAGCAAAAAGGAGGATTCCGATGATGATGATGATGATGAGAGCGAATAGACGTGATTGATCTTCAGGCCCCAGTCATATAAATATATATATATATAAAAAAAAAACAAAAAATAACAAACAAACAAAAAACATCATCCGTGGACCTGTCACTCAGTCAGTCAATCGCATTTTGTTCTAAGCTCTACCCCAAACCCCCCCACACCACCACCACATGCCACACACACCAATACACACAAACGCAGCAGTCGTACACAAAACAAACAAAATAAAATGATATAAAAAGTAATGCAAAAACCATTCTATAGGCATGGAAAGTACAAGGAACACTCCCAAATTAATGAATGAGGCCGCTATAGAGCGATGAAAGTAGCCGGCAGTTTTTGCGGACTGTAAACAAAAACAAAAGAACACACAAACAAACACATAAGCAAAATTGTATTAATGCATAAGATTTTAAGTTTTATAGTAGATGTTTTCTTTTAATATACACATTTACTACGAGAGCACAGCAATTTGTAAGTTGAGCTCAAGCTAGAGGGAAAGAACAAGCAGAGAAGAGAATGCCCCACCCACCAAAAAGAAGATGCAGAACAAAACTGGGCGGCACCAACAAAAGAAAGAATTGTGAATCTTGCATAAAAATTTGTAAATTAAACGATAACGTAATTCCATTATAAATAAAAGAAAAAAAGAATAACGAAATCTATCGAAAATCAATATCTAATGCTGTACTCGGAATATATATATATATATATTTATGTATGTATTGTAGGGTACGTGTGTGCTTGCCAGGCGCAAGAAACGGCGACTTTCACAGTCCTCAATATTCTGTAATTCTATAGATCGATCGATATTATACCAATGTCTATATTATACTAATATGCATAATGTTGAAAGTTGTGTGTCGCGAAAAGAAGAAAACAAAAAGAGTGTACAAAGTATGGAAAAGGCGTCTGAGAAGGCGCCGTTCAAAATAAATGAACGAAATTTCGCTCAGGTTTTTTCGTAATTATTGAACTCTAGAGAAACATCTTTGTTTATCCCAAAAGATGTTGCAAAATAAAAAAAACATGATGTATTGCATTTAATCGGTAGTCATAATTAATACATATATAATTTAATTCCAACATGAGAAATAAATAAAAAATAAAATACATTTTTTAAATGCGTTGAAATATCGTTTCCAATTTGTTTAATTCATTCCAGAGTTTTGTTTTACTTGTAAAGATTCCCTGACATATAAACACAGTTGAAATTTTCACTTATTTATTGTTTTAAATATCATAATCCAATAATCGACCTCTAACACTAAAATGATTTCATTTTCTGCCGAAGTTACAATCAAACATATCGGTAAAAATTCATTAGATATAGTATGGGGGGTTATATTATCTATATATGTTTTGTGTTGTTTATGCATAGGGGGACTCCTCTCTCTCTTTCGCATACAAATACCGTCTGTTGCTAGTCTGTTATTTAGTATTTCATGTTGTTTGGGATCCAAGATCACTTCATGGGATTATCGTTAACAATGTTAAGGCTAAAACTAACGTTCAACAAAAGCACACGAGAATTCAGATCATCTTGAATAGTGATTTTACAAATAATGCGCTAGTAGATTAAGTAATAGATATGAACATACACATACTTGCATATATATCTATATATTATATAAACAGTTATTCAGTGCCGTGCTTTGGATTGGTTCAGAAATGATACACACACACACAGACACAGACAAAACTATAGAGCTTACAATCTAAAGAGTTTCGGGCGGGTATTTTCTATTTATCTTTTCACTTTTCTTTTTAAGGATTGACAAATGTTAAAAAAGGATTTCAATTAATTACGGGCTCCACGACGGACACAAACAAACAATGCAGTGTGCTATTTAATTACAGTTCTTATAACAAATATGGCATAACAAATATGAAAACACCTCTCTCAAAAAAACTTTTACAAACAAAGATGAAGAAAATTTGTGTGAAACTACTATCGCTCTCCCGGATTTCTTTGTGTGACTGTGTATGGATGTGTGTGCGTGTGTGTGTGTGTATGCAGCAAGGAAACAAACGAAGAAAAAGCACCAATCAAATTGGTTTCCCATTCCCAATCTCCTTAACGATTAAGCCAGAAAATTGTCTTTAGCACAAAGTAGGCCAGTCCCAGGCAATAGACGATCTTCTCCCGCTGCATCCGCTGGTCATTGTTGATCTCGATATTGAGAACGCGTCGATTCAGCTTGGCCAGTTGCCGGCGCAGATACAGTATCTCCTCATGGGGCGTCAACTCGCCCATGGGCGTGCCATCACGGTGGGCCAACATCGATCCATCGAGATTGTTGTGCTGCTGCTGCTGCAACAGCTGAGAGCGTTTACTCGCGCTGCCCGTGGTGAGCTGCAGGAAGAGATTGAGAGAGAAGACATTCGATTAATTTCAAACTCAACTCACAGCGAAGTTCGGATAGACCATGGTGGCAAATGATTTACAAAATATAAGTACAATTCTTTGGATTTATTAATCCTTATAATTTCTTAAATTTGACAAATCTAGATAAGCTGAGAGTGTGTATTATATTTTGTACACTAAGCTGGTTAGATACTTGAGTAACATTAAGTTGTGTTATCGCATTACATTGAAAATATATAATGCATTGTATACTTTATTATCTATATCTTGGTAGAAAGAGATACTTATCACTTAATCGAAGTTAAGTTCGAATGAATCAGAGATTATCGAGCAAAGACTGACGTCTAACGGAAATGAATACATTCAAATAGATCATAGCACTCCGTTCAATAATAAATCCCAAAAAAATTAGTAAACAAAATTTCTACGTGATTTATACAAGTAGAAAATGTCGCAGACGAAATGTTCCGCAGAGGATGAAATGCTCAAAATGGAATGCATTGGCAATGCCGTGAAGTGCGATCAGACGGGTCATATAATGGAGGCGATACTGCTGTACGAACAGAGCATCTTCAAGTTGAGCAAAATGTACAATTCGGAACCGAATAAGCAGCATATATACCGTAAGTATCTGACGCTGTACGACGATCGGGCCAAGCAGCTGCGCGACCAGGTGAAGAATCACCTGCAGTCCAGTAAGTTGCTGGATCGGATCATCATTGAGCGCGAGGCACGCGGTCGCAGCTATCAGCGTCTGTTCGGCATCTATCTGAATGATTGTGTGAAGGAGGCGCATCTGAATGAGCCGCATCTCACGGAAATGCATCAGTTCAAGAACTTGGTCAACTTCTTTGAAGTGTTGGTCAAGAATTGTCGTTATCTTAAGTATATCAGACTGACAACGCGTCCTGATACAGTTAAGGCCAAAAAACAGTTTCATATACTACAGCAAATACGAGATGATCTCGCCACCGGAAATATTTATATGAATTTCCAACTGGATGATACCCTCCACGATCGTAAGATTGTCCTCAGCTCGGGCATTGTTATTAAGATTAGTCGGGGCCTGCATTATTTTGAGCCCAACGATGATGTTTACAAACTGGGCCTGTGCGATTACGACTTCCGCAAGTGCCTGGCTACAGAGGTGGACATCTGGAAGTGTCGGGCCTTTGCTAAGAAACCCAATGAACCGCTTGAACCACTATCTGGATGCAAGAAATCAACTTTTCTCAACTCACTATCTCTAGAACATACTTTTTCCAGCGATTGAACTGTACAGAACAAACCTCGTACAGATGTTTACAGCAGACAACAAAATTCAAATAATAATGTCATATGGTGGTTCGTAACAACTGTGTAATTGAAATAGAATATAACCGGATGAGATTCAGATTAAAATCATTTAGAGATTAAAGAAAACGGGTTGAATTACTCTTTATCCTATATTGATATAGCCTGACATGGGAATAAGTATGTTAATAGATCGGAATCGGGTTGCGTGAGGTATTTCGCTTTAATTAATTAAGAAACTTCTTGTAGAAATTGGAGGAAACCTCTTAGATTCCGCATTAACTAAATCTAAATACCTTGCCATGGGCATAAATTAATTGACAGTAGATGGAAATGCGATTGATTAATGTATTTAGTTTAATTTAATTTAAAGAGTTCTTGATCTGCAGTAGTATCTGAAGGAAAACCCGGTTTATCCGAATCTACATAGCACCCTGACAAGGGAATATATTAGTTTATAATGGATCAGAATCAGATTGGATGAAGTATTTTGTTTTAGAAATTGAAAGAAATGAATAAATGAATAAAGCCGGACATGGGAATAAGTGGATTCTAGATCGGAATCCGATTGGATGAGGTATTTCGCTTTAAGATCATTATGAAGGTTCTTGATTTGCAATAGAAACTCTGAAGGAAACCCCTTCGATTCCGTTTTATCTCAATATATATAGTCTGCCATGGGAATAAGCAAGTTTTTAATAGATCGTAAAACATATTTGTGGTCTGGAGTATGTAAAACTGAAGCAAATAATTAAAATGTGGTCGCCGGGTTTGCGGAAACTGTTGCCCGCGTCGGCAATCGCATTTCGTCATGAGCTGCATTAGCACATGCCCCTGATAACGATACTTTAGTCTAGGCCCGGTGAGATTACGACGAGCATGTCGAATCGCATCGAGTATTGTTCGTGAAATGTGTCGCGAGCGTCACGAAATTGGTAGACAATCAATATGTGACGTAACTTTGGGTTAGGGAATCCGATTTCATACAAATTGGTTTGGTATTGCAACGATAATATCGATAAGACATGCCAAATGTATTTTGGGGGAATCCCCAACAATCGATATATAATTTTTCAAGGGGAAGGCATTGCTTACCTGCGAATCAGATTCCACGGAATTGGCATCGTTGCTGTGGAAACCCATGCGGGCATTGCCATTGGAGCGCACATACTGTGTGGCATGTTGCTCATCGTCATCGTCATCAGCATCGCCATCCAGATCGTGATGGTAGAGGCCGCCGCCGTTGTGTTTGTGCGGCGAACTATTCTCGGAGGCCGATGGAAAATGATGATCCGTCAATGTGATGACGCGTGGCGGCGTCTGGACACGCATGAAGCCCATCGATGGGTTCTTGGGCAGTATTGAGTTCTCCAGCTGAATTTCACGCGGTGCCGAACGTGTCTCCAGATGCTGATTGTGACCCAGGACAACAATGCGATCGGGCACATTCATATCGATCTTGTCGTGATAGTTCCACGAGCTGATCATTCCATTTTGATTGGATAGCAACAGATCCTCGTCAGAATACTCTCCGGTTGCCTTGATGCGCTTGGGGACGCGCATCTTGTCGTTAATCTCATGCGCGAACTTTGCATCGTTGTAAAGATCGTCATCTAGCCCATTGAACATTGGGGTCGGAGATTGTGGTGTGACCATACTGCCTTTTCTTTATCTCCCTCCTTCCTTTCGTTCAGTTGTCGTAGTCGTCAACGGCGTCGCTGCGTCGTTGTCGTTTTAGGCACGGCGGCTGGGACTGCTGAAGTCAAGGGGCCAAATAATTTGGGAGGCGTTAAGAGAGAGAGATGTTTTCATAATATGTATTATTCACTTGTAATTTAAGAACTGATTGCACAACATTGTCGCTCTTTATTTTCCCGATGTAAGTTTGTTATTTATTTGTTACTTACATTTTTTTAAATGACAGAAAACTTCCGTAGATTCCTTACTAATAAAACTTTTCCTTATATCGTTTGCTGCCTTTTGTTGCCTTGTTCTTGTTTTTAGAATTACATATGTATGTACTGGCACACACATATATGTGTGCGAAACGGCAGCAAAAGAATGTGCTAAAATTGACCGCAAGCGCGTTAAAAGTGCATAATCGCCAGGGTTGCCATGGAAATAATGGGAAAAGAAAACATATTCAAATAAAATGTTTTAACTTTAGCCAAATAAATTTATGAAGTATAAAATCATTTTTTATTATACAAAGTTGATGTAATTTAACATTTTATTTTCAGCCAGCGTCACGCAATTCTCTGCTGTCGGTGTTGACAGCTCTGTTGCCCACTGCTATTCACCACGAAACGCAACCATTCACACACATTTATACATACGCTAACGGCGTTGCCGCGCTCATTTACAACAAAATTTCTGTGGCATTAAGACGGATCCGGCGAGCGTCCTTTTTATAAAACTATAATAAAAACAATTTTACTGTGGCTAACGTAGACGTAAACGCGTGTTGTACTTACTAAATTAATAAATAGTATCTTAAAAAACATTTCGCGCATTTTGGCTGCAATTAAATTGTAAGTGCATATCAGACAGACAACTGACGTCGCTGTTGGCTGCGCTGTCGACGTCGCCGGGTACAGTACGCGCCGTTTTTTGTGTGCCAGCTGAAAATTGCCCGCCTTTGAGAGGGCGGGAAAGTGTAAATACAAGTAGTGTGTGTGTGTTTGTGTGTGTGTGTGTGTATGTTCTCGGCATAAACTATAAATAAAATATAGATCGTTTTTAATTATAAGTATATACTATGAAAATAAAAATACATTCTCTGTATGTACTTACAGCACAGGGCACTAACATATAGTCAGTCAGCACTGCAATGGATCGACGCTTGAGACGCTCGCGTCGCGGCGAGGAACCTGCACCCGTTGCAGCAGTAGCCCCAACACAGACTTCCTCACAGACCAGACGCGCTGGCTCCATCAGTGCAGCAGCACCTACTCAGCGCACACGTGACCCGGAGCCACCCCAGGTGGGGTTAGGAGGACCACGCACACGTCGCTCCAGCAGACCACGCTCCGCAGCTGGGCAGCCTTTGTTGGCAGCAGCGCCTCTCAAGGCCACAATCAAACAACCGACGCCCATTAAGGAAGTTGACGAGGTATGCTTCCCCAGAAAATATTAACTATGTGTCCATCTCACGCGTGTGTGTGTCAGTGTTTGTCCCTTGTGTGTGTGTGTGTGTGTGTTTATCAACCGGTTTATATTATTGGCCCTATATAGTGCTATATTTCATTGTAGTGGCTATCAGGTTTGTTATCGCGTGCGGGCTTCCGTCTTATCAGCTGGGGGGCATCGCGCGCGCCTCCTCCATGAGCTCTAAGAAACTCAGTGACAACTATAAATATTTGCAGAAGGTGAAACGAGTTCATGTGCTAGACAATACACCGCTTTTCACTTGAATAGCTACACTTGCTACGAAAGAATAAGATAAAGGGAGCAGAACTAGGAAATCTGTTAGACTATCTTATTTATTGATAACAATTCGACTTTGTTTATTAAATTTGAGTGATTAATGACCGTGTATAAGTTTTTTTATAGTACGTAATCGCAGTTAAAATATATTGTTGAGCCTAAAAGTAGGCAAAGTCTTGATCAGACAAATTGATGTGGCCGGTATTTGCCTTGTCCAGTTCAGTAAATGTGAAATATACCTCACTTTATCAACCCCCAACATAATAATATATTATAAAAAAGGAATACCCTTCTAAAGTTGCCCTTTCTTTCACAGATATCATCGCCCGTGCGTACTTTGAACAGCAGCTTCCCGCTGACATTGACTACCAACACATCGTCCCGTGCCCCTAACCAGTCGATGCTCACCTCCTCTGTGAACAGTCCCAACGTGAGCAGGACCTTCAGCAGTAGCACAACAACTACACAACGTATTGAGATACGCAGCGAAGGAGGCTCAGGCGACGATGTCGATACGGAGTCCATACGAAAGCGTCTAACAGATCGTCTGCGTCGTTCCATATCGAAGACCATTTCGAATGTGGCAGGCACGCCCACTAATCAGACAGATGAGGCAGGCAGTCGTTACAGTCGTTCAGTATCACGTTCTGTTTACGATGATGAGAAGAGCTCAAAGCGTAGCTATTCCACCGGGGAAGAGGATCTGGAGGAGGAAGACGAGGAATTCCGCAGTTTCAATAATGCCTCGCGACAGTCAGTACAAGGCACGCCCACAGTGCTGGGCGGCGGCAACAGCGTTTGTCGGCAACTGCAGGCACCGCGTGAATTTGGCGGCTGGCCAGGAGCACTACTGCTGCTGGCGCTGGTGCCTGCCGTGGTCTATTACCTGACCTGGAGCTGCACATCGCGTAATGCGTGTCAGTTTAAGCAGGTGAATCTGACGGCGCTGCTGGATCGCAAGTACCTGACGCGTCAGGTCTTTCAGACGCATGTTGTGGGCGCCTTTACAGCCTATCAATTTGTGGTCTTTCTGCTGGTCTCCTTGCTGCCCGGACGTCGTGTGCATCTGACACGCGAGACCTACAAGTTCAATGGACTCGGCGTCGCCTTGACGCTTCTCCTTGCCGGCGGCATTGCTGAGTATCTCAAGTATCCGGTTGTGAACTTTGTGCTGCGCCACTATCTGCGCTTTTGTATCTATGGATTGGTGAGCGCATTTGTGGCTGCCACCTGGAGCTATTGGCGTGTGGATACCACCAAATACAATGTGCTGCGCCAGACTCTGGCCAATGATTACGGGCGCAGTGGTAACTTTGTGGTGGACTTTGCCTTGGGTCGCCAACTGAATCCCAAGTGGCTCGGACGTGTGGACTGGAAGCAATACTACTATCGCCTGTCGCTGGTGAGCACCTTGCTGTACGCTGTCTGCTACATCTATCAGTCGCTGCAGTGGCCCCAGTGGCCACAGGCCCAGGAGGATCCTGGCTATGTCTACCTGTTACGCTACTATTGGAACAATGTCAACTACGATGCGGGCACATTGCTGGCGGCCACATCGCTCACCGTTTATGTGCTGGATGCGTTGCTCTTCGAGCATCACTTGAGCTGCTCCTTCGAGCTGCAGCACGAGGGCTATGGCTGTCTGCTGCTGCTGCGCTATGCTGCCACCCCGTATCTGCTCAGCTCGGTTAGCAAATACTTCTACGAGCAACGTGTTCCCATCAGCTGCTCCCTGGCTCCGTATGGAGTGCTCGCCCTGCTGCTACTGGGCCTCGGCATCAAGCGCTACAGCTGCGCCTACAAATACAAGTATCGTCTCAACTCACAGAATCCCATCTTCGCCAACATCGAGACCATACACACCTATCAGGGCAGTCGGCTGCTGCTGAGCGGCCTCTGGGGTCGCCTGCGTCAGCCCAACTATTTGGGTGACATTTTGGCCCTCTGCGCCTTGGGTGCACCCATGTTCCTGCGTCCCGCATGGCCGCCACTGTTGTCACTGGCGCTACTCGTGCTTGTGCTGCTGCATCGTGCCACACGCACCAATGCCCGCAACCAGGGACGCTATCACTCATCCTGGCATCGCTACTGCTCCCAGGTGCGCTACTATATTCTGCCCAAGATCTACTGAAGGGCAGCAGAAACGTGTCATTTGCTTTTATTATTTCTAGTTTAAGTTGAAAAGACCTTCCGAGTACCCATACCCCGCACCCACATACACCATTTATATGTGTTTTTAGTTTATCTAGTTTATAGTTCAATTCGAATTTTTGTATATATCCAACACACATACTTAAATTTTATTTCAATCTTAATTTGTCCATGTCGCATCATATATCGTCCCCCCCACAATTTCCCCCTTTTCACACCCCCCATTCAAATGATTTAGTACAAAATTTTATTTCAAGACAAACAAAAAAAAAACAAAAGAAAAGAAAAACATCAAATTTTTTTAAGCTAAAAACAATGATTATATATACTGTATACTGTATGTTTAGACTAAGCATATTTAATATTTAGTGACTCGAGATTCTAAAAAGCCCTGAACAGATTTCAATTACGTGTGAACCGTGTAAATATCGCAATTACGCTATATGAATAAACTGAAATACTTTGGTTTCTAAAGAGATAGAAACGCAAGCAACTTGTTGACTTATGTATTCATATGTAGATAGTTTTTGTTCTTTGAATGAGAAATTTGTAATTATTTCTTAAAATTGTCTTTTGAAAAAGAATTGTCAGCAGTGCCGTCAGAATTTTTGAGTAAGGAAACGGCAAATCATATCAAAACTAGCACTCATCATGTTCAAACAATCGACGCGGTTAGTGATGCTCAGCAAAAAAATATATTTTTCATGGGGCCTCCTAAGTCCCCTTCTGCCTGTTACATACATTTGCAAAAAGTTAGTATACCTTATTTTGGCAATTTTAATGGGCGTGAGGTTTAAAAAGTTTATTTTATAGTTTCCGGTATTAAAAAAGCTGAATAAAGCAATTTTTCGATATTCCGCAATTGAATTAAATAGCTAAATTGCCGGCACTGGTCAAGTGCCAGTAAAGCAGTGCAGAGTGCAGTGTCTGCATGAGTTGTTCCTGTTTGCAAACTGCTTGACGGTTAAAAATGTGTCGTACAAGCAGTGCACTTGAGTTGTAAATGTTGCTACTTGTCGTTCGAAATGTTGCTACTTGTCGTTCGATGGCGCTTACAAAACCCCTAATCAGCGCCATCTAGTGTACACACGAGAGGGTGGCGTAGGTTAATAAGCATATTTCGAAGATCTTTTCGTGATTTCGATAGGCATTTATCGATGAATACAGCTGTCCTGCTGCAGTGCAAACTGAAACGATCTATATTTGATATTATTATTATTTTTCATTATTATTTATATAGCTAACAGGTACACAATATTTATTGATTGCAGGGGGAGCCGGGAAACCCTTGCTCTAAGTGCAGGGAAGGAAAAATTACTGTAATCCAGCATATTTGTAGCTTGCCTCAAGCCGCAGCCAGGAATCAGGAAGTCGTTGATGACACAGTTTTGATTGTGTCAAGGTTCAAAGATTGTTAAAGATGGGGAAAAGTTCTCGGGCTACAAACAATTTGCTAATGTTGACGCCGTTGTTGTATAATTTTCGTCGCACGGGGCGTGGCAGCAGCAAGGAGAAGGGGCAGGAGGGAGGAGAGAACTCAGTTTCATTATCAACGTCGTGTCGTCATTTGTAGCCAGCAAACCACAAGCGGCGGCATTGCCTGCGGTTTTTTTTTTATTTTTTGACAGTTTCCGCGTCATTTTTCTATTGCATGTTACGCGGTGAATGTGGCCAAGGGGCAGGGGCATGGAGATGGACAAAAGGTTTGGGTCTGACGAGCAGCTCCTGCACCGAAGCTGGAACTGGAGCTGGACCCGGGCAGCGTCATTATTTTGGCATTATGTGCGGGAGTTTGAGAATGTCGGCGAGTCTCGCTCGACGGTCGACGGTCGACGCGACGCTCGCAAACATTCGTAAATGTCATTAACAGTTGTAACGGCTTCGGGACACGCCCACTTCAAGAGGCAGGGGGTGGACTGCGGTTGCTTTTTACACAAAATTACTTCTTTTGTGCCGCGTTGACATTCATCATCATCAACATTCCAAATGTGCGTGTGTGCGAGTGTGTGTGTGTGCGTGTGTTTGTTGCGCTCGGTTGCCGTGTAAACGCCATGAAATATGCTATATAATATTTTATTTTTGATTCAATTTTGGGTAAACAACTCGCTTTATTTTGGGGTCTTTTAAAGCTGAAACAAACTTCTCGCTCGATATTGGATTACGTCGTTTCTTTAATTACGCAGAACAACAGCAACAAAAGGCAATGGCTACCAACAAATAATTATACACTTGACGAAAAGGTTGAGCTTCTTTTTGGGGAAAAAATCAAAGAAGAAAGAATTAATAACCAATCGATCAAGACAGGGAAAAAGATTCAATATATGAAGAGACAAAGGATTCGTGGGATAGAGAGACTAGGAGTCACAGATGAAGGAAAACAAGAGAGAGGGAGTGACTGAGGGGGAGAGAGACATTGCAACAAACACAGAAGGGGAGAAGGAAGAAGACTGAAGAAATTGAGATAACGGGAACAGACAGAAGGAATTGAGAAGAGAGCTGCAATTTAGATGTGGAGACAGATAAAAAATGAGAGTGTGATAGAGAGTACGAAGAAGAGAGAGAGAGACATTAATGGAATATATGTATACATAGCAATTAACAGAGTGAGAAAGAAAACGTGATATAGAGAGAGACGAAGAGTGAGAGAATGAGAGACAGAGGAGAGACAGGAGGAAACAATATAAGGAAGGAACAGAAAGGTATAGAGACAGGGAAATGAAGACACAGATTTACTATGGGCACTCAGATATACTATGTAACTCCACTTGAACTTGCCATAACAACAGCCTCCCCCCAATTGCGTACAATGTAAGCAACCGCTTTCCGTTTGCTTTGTGTCCAAGTGCAGAAAATGTTGTCGGGCTGCTGCTTCTGGTGTTGCTTTGTCTTGTTTGTTCTTGGCCACAAAGTGACAGTTGGCAAATTTGCAGCAACATTTAGAGAAAAGTTGCGCAACCAGTTCACTTCCCCCTCGCCCCGTCCCTCGCTCAGTGCGGGATTCCTTTCGACGAACTGCTGCGGTGAAAACTTAATTGCGACTTAGTACTAAAATTACTCGAGAAATGTTTCAACAAATTTGTTGAAAAAGAGAATTCATTAATAACGAAAGTGAAATTTGAAAACTGCTTAAATGTTTAAACAATTTGCAAACTTGTTATGAAATTGCAGAATTGATGGGCAATAAATACACATACATATATACACTCATTGTATGTAAGTGTGCGCAAGTTTCGTTCACCTAATCGAATATTTAGAAAGAGTCCACGCAGGCAGAGCCAGTTAAAGCGAGCTGTAAATCACGCCCTTTGTCAGCATCAGATAAGAGTTGGCATAAATTTAGCCTTAATTGACTTAATGCTTGTACTTTTATCAAATAATTAATTACCACTTTGCCAGACAAACTTGACAAACTGACAAACGCAACAAACGCGACAAACTGGCTGAGCAGACAGAAGAGACACGGGAGACACGGGAGAGACGCGAAAGGCGACGAGCTGTAAAAGTCGCGAGGTTCCTTTAAGTTTTGCACTCGAGCTGATTTACGCGAGTTTAATAACTTTGCTGGCGTGTGTACACACTCACACTGTCCTCTCTCACATGTGTCCTCCTTCTCCCTCTCTCTCAGTCCCACTCTCTCTCATACCGCCTCTCTTTGTGGTGCGCCATATTTGCTGTCACTCAAACAGCTCAAGCTACAAATCAAACGACCAACTTGACGAGAGTCGACCAGACGCAGCTGTCCAGGGCTGGCGAAAGTAATTTAGGGATACTAGAAGGTTTAAATTTAAAGTAAATTGAATCAAATATCAATGAAAATATAGAACTTCAATTGGCGAAACTATTTCTGGAGAAAGGAACTATTGAAGGCATTATCTACAAAGCTAAGCCAGATATGTAAAAATGTTATTTAATCATTTCGTTCTATTTCGTCGAGTTCTATCAGAATAGGCCACAAAAATATGTGACATATAGCTGTAAAACGGCCTTTAAATTGAGAACTATCGCATGCAATATCTCGTAAATTGAGCCAGATATGCAAAAAAGTTATTTAATCTTTTCGTCTTATTTCGTTGAGTTTTATAAGGATTAATCAAAATACACCAGGAAAGTATGCGATAGTTTTATATAGTCGTGTCACGCTGTCAGCACTGCTTGCAAGTTGCAACAAACTTTCCCCCCACTCCAACCAATTGAACCACATGCCGTGGGCAGTTTGTTGAGCCGGTGACAGGTCTGCTGTGGTCTGGGGTCTGGCTCAGAGTTCTTGGGGTCTCTCGGACGGGACTGGGGACTGCGCGTGGGTGCCGCCACGTCTGGGGCAAGCTGCTTGGCGAGTTGCCTGACTTTGGTTTCCTTGCAGCGGCAGCGGCGCTAATTGTCGACTCTTTTCTATACGTTTTGTGGCAGTTGCTGTTGCATTTTGTTGCCATTGTAATTGCAGCATGTCAACAGTAGAAGCAACAACAACAACGACAGCACTGAGAGATCGATATCGATATCGGGCAGCAGTTTAGTTGTCTTTTTTGTGCGACAGGGGCCCAATAAAATTGTATTAAGTATAATTAGAGCTGTAAGTGAGTTATTTATGTGCGTGTGGCCAACCCCATTTGGCTGCCGTTGTTTATGTAGTGCAGTGTAATGCATATTACCAAGTTTGATTGATTGATGGACAGCACGGGGACACTGAAAATTGAAAGTTGTCGCCAGATATCTAATTGAAATTGACTATTTTCAGCTAGAGTACAAATTTATAATTTATAGCCCATTGAATAGGAGCATATTGCAGTGGGGGTTGCAGTGGTAATTGATGAAATGCAATTGCATGATACATATCTTTTTAAAATTTCATGAAAAGTTTCTCAATTTCCTGCAAGCTAAAATTCATTTTAATTTCACTGAAGTTCTTCAAAAACAATCAACTATTTTAGTTGCTCAATTTGGCTACATCGCATAAATTGATTGTCACGTTTCATTGTGAGGACCTGCACAACGTGGCTCTTCTTGTGGCTGTCCCTGTTCTTGCCACCTTGCTCACTCCCACTCATTCATATTCATTCTGCATGCACCCACTTTGGATTCACATTCAATTGGCAGCGCACTTCGCCGAAGAGCGCTCTACCCAAATGAACTTTGGCCCTTTGTCTCTTGGCCGTTATTCGTTCTTTTGATTTAAATGAAATGATAACGTGGCCAACAACGGCGTCAACAATGGGAACGGTATAAATTTTATTGTCATTACGTTTGACTGTCACTTTTCATGACATTTGCCATCTAATCGTTTGCTCTCTGCCCAGTGCTGTGCACAGCTCGTGCCAAGCGCTCGTGACACGCGCTAAGTGTCCATCTCTAATTGCGTATTTGTATTCCCTCTCACTTGTTTTTTCTCTGTTCGCAAAAATCCTGGCCTTAAAATTGAAATAAAATCTCTCTCTGCGAGGAGGATCAGAGAGCATACAGCAAGCTGCTCTCACGAGAGCTGTCAGCTATTTTGCATAAGTGCAAAAGAAACAGCAATGTGATCTAAAGGTAAAGAGAGAATGCCAAAGAGAAAGCAATTGAGAGGCTACGTTGTTGTAGCAGAGAGATATTATGAGCAGTGCTGTCAGATTTTTTGAGCGAAGAAAAGCCAGATTATACTTATAAAAAAAGCTGAATTATATGAAGTTGCAATAAAAAGCTGATTCTATGGAGTTTCCAGTATTAAATAAAAGCTATATAGAGCAATATTTTCGATTTTGTCCCGTTGTTGTACTTTGAAATAAGCCAATGACAGGGAAAAAGCTGACATGATAAAACTGATTAGGAGGCTGCGAGACGTTAAACTATTCTTGTTTGCGCCATTATTTGTGCACAGCAAACTTGTCGATAAATAAAATTAAAGTAACGATTAGTTTTGGTGAATGCAACGCAATCGATTATTTCAATAACTAATTGGCGACATGTTATTTGTTTTCTTTGATAAATTCTAACACAATATATGTCTCGTGTGCCGATCTGTCACGTTGTCATCTCTAGCTCTCTACGTCGCATTGTTTCGTGATGCCTGGCAATCAATTTCGCGCTCACTGAAAGAGCTTTTTCTGCCCCTGGCGTCGCAGATGTTTGATGTGTGTGTGCTTTGCCCTGCTTAGCTCTGTGCTCCGCTCTGGTCTGCTCTGCTTGGCTCCTCCTTGTCTCTGCTCCTTGGCTTTATCTCCTTGCTTTACTCGCATCATCCTTCATGCCCAGCACGTTTGTTATCTTTTGTGTAGTTGATTGTTTCCGTTTTGCGTAATAAGTTGTTTCCGCTTCTCATTCTCTCACTCTCTCTGTCGTCTATCTCTTTTCAATCTGTCTTTGTGCTTCTTTTCTACAGTTCTTTGCAGTTTGCTTCTCTTTCTTTCGACTTTCGTTTTCATTTGCGTTAATTACCAATTTAAATGCAAACTTGGGGCCCCAGTTTCGTGACGAAGATGAATGTGCAGCGTGCGGCGACAAGCGGCAAGTTCTTTTGTCCTGCCACTTGACAACTTTGTCAAGTCCTTTGAATGCCCTCAAGATGCTGCTGATGTGTTTGCGTCTTTGTGCGTGTTTGTGCGTGTCTACGCGTCTCAAGCATCTGAATTGGCCTAACACACTCCCCAGATGCCTGAAAAGCCATTGATGAAAAATTCTCAAGCTCTTTTCGAACATTTTGTAATCGCAAGGATTCCAGAGATAATGCCGTCATTAGTTCGATTAGTAGGGGCGCAAACTATTTTTCAAGTCGGCAAAGAGTGCTTCACAATTGTAAAATATATATCATAATCATATAATATATTTGAATATAAATATAATATTTATTTTAATATACATATACATATATATTTGAATATAAATTTCCGATAGGTTTGACATATCTATTTTATGCATAAATATTATGCATAATTTTAAATATTCTAAAAGTCTTTAAGTATTTTTCAAGGGAATATCAATAATATTTCAGTCTTTTCGGCTTTAAAAATCAGTTCAGTATAAAAATTAATTTTAAAATAATTTTTTAAATTATTTGTTTACTTTGTAAAGGATTTTATTTATTATGAATATTAATTGTATTTTGCGGTAATTTAAACTTAAATCTAATTATTTATTTTTTTACTCGACATTAAATAAATAAGTACTAATTTTCATAATTTTTTTCAGATATGTGCTATATATAATCATTATTCTTGATAAGCTGATTAAATCAAAACACAACTCAGTTATTTAAGTCAACGTTAAATTTCTCTGTGTAGCAATAAATTATGTTTTAGCACTCTCTTGACCTCTTGAAGCTGCATCTGGCCAGGGCAAAGGTCTTCTCAGATCGACACTGGTGTACAAGAAGTTTAATGGCATTATTGTCATTGTGACTGGGCGTGCGCTTAATTTATGCCACCTTCGAAAATGGAATTTTAAATGAGATGCGTCTGCTTTCAATTTCGTTGCAATTCGATTCTGTGCAGCAAAGGCAATGCACTCAGAGAAGTTAAGAGGTAAGTTCAAAGGGAACAAAGTAAAATACAATTTGGAACTTTCTTTAAATTGTTTAAATTTGTAAAGTAAGTTAAATTTTCAATGTTCTCTTAAGTTTCGCCTTCCTTTACCCAGTCTATACAGTTTTCTGCCAGTCCATGCGTTTCAAGGTCTCAATAATATATCAGAAGTCAATTTCCCATGTCCATAAATCAATGGAGCCAGTTGGTGTAGTTCAATTTGTGTCGAGCAAGGCAAGCAGGAAGCCGGGCAGATGCAACGCGAAGAGATTCACTATAGATGCTACCAAGGGGTCTGGGGATTAAGGGGTATACGGGGAGTACAGCGATATCTATCCATTTGTCTGGCAAGTTTCCGTTCCGTTTGACAATTATAAATCGTAAGCCGGCTGCTGCTGTGACATAATCGCGATGATGCCTTAACTCAGTTTGGCGCAAGTGCGATTCATATTTTCCTCCTTCCCCCCATGCAGGACATGATGAATGATGATGATGTCCAGGGCGATGCTGGACTGCAATGCGCCACTGATTGAGTTATTGGTTCACCAGAGGGGGGTGGGGTTCGGAGAGACCTCTGGGTAGACATGCAAATATGATAACAACACCTACAACATGCCACAAACTTGTTCGCGCTGCCCGACCGAGCATGGAGCGAGCACCTCTGGCTGCAGTTTATTGTGCTGCTCCTGCTGCTGCTGCTGTTGGCACTAAACAAGGCCCTATCCTAGTTATATTCCTGTCCGTGCAACGAGCCATGCATGTTCTGGCCAGGCCCTGGACCAGGCCCAAGCCAGGCCTATTGTTTGCCCAGACTTGGCCATGTTCGTTAAGTGGCGAACTGCATGGAGTGTGGTACTCGGACTCGGACTCGGAGTTGTACTTGGAACACGACTCGTTGCTCCGTAATTACCAGCAGATGCAGTTCCCCCAGCACCCTCTCTCTCTCTCTCTTTCTATCTGTCTCTCTGGCAAGGACATGCCAAGGATGTGAAGTTGCCTGTCGGAGTCGGAGCGAAGTAAATAAAACTCGACAGACAATTAAGTTTGTTTTGTCGGGCATATTTTCCTTGCAATTCCCTGAGTAATTTGCGGACAGTTGGGGGCAGGGAAAGGAGAGGGACTGGAGGGAGGGGGGCTCGTTCAGGTTTGGCCAAGAAATTGCACTAATTGTTGTTAAAAGCATTTTGTGTGTCTGTGTGTGTTGAGTTAAAGTTTACGTATCTATTTGCATCTCTTTGTCGATGAGTAAATTCAATTTACAGACTTTTCCAGTTCGGTTGAAAGAAAGAATATTAAACGATGCAGCCAAAGAGATTATTAAATATAACATTTATAATTGATTTAACAGATCTACAAGATCTGCATAGAATACTCTCAATGCCTTCATCGTTCTGGATCCCTATTCCTTCAGGTATTTCTGTGCCTTTTTATACTCATTATATGCGCCTAATTAAAAAAGCAGCTACAACTTTGCAGACATTTTGCCATACTTAATATGTTCATAAGTCGACTGCCATATAGCCTCATCAACGGCATCCCCAGCTGCACTACTTTCCCCATTATGCTCAATTTCTTAACTATAAAAACTTTGGCCAAAAGCAAACCACTTAAATTCATTTAATTCAAGCAGGAAATATGCTCGACGCTCCTTTGCAGAGGCTCGCGGCATGGCATTTGCTGGGAAGGGCAGGGCAGGGGAAGGGTTAAGGTTTTCTCCGATCTCCCAGTCCCCGACTAACTCATAATATTTTCACATATCGCATACACTTGCTATAAAATAATTTCATACATTTTTGTTTCGTCTTTTTCTTTTCTTTTTCTGTTTCTCCTTTTTTTTTGGGTGTGTGTGTCTAGTGCGTCTCAAAGGGTTTCGCACTTTGGGTGAGTGTATGTGTGCCTGTAACTGTGTCTGTGTGTGTCGGGTGTTGGTTGTGTGCCCCAAGCAAAGGCTGCATATGAAAATATTTGCTAAGCCTTTTGCAATATAGCAACAATTTGTGTGTGGCTTGTGTGGGAGGTAAGGTGTGAGGGGAGAGGAGGTGGGGTCTTTGCAGGTGGGTGATGCGACTTTGAGGTCGCGTTGTAAATATTTAAAACTCATTTTGGTATATTTTAATTTGATTGCGTTGCTGGAGATAGAGTTACTCAGCTTGAGCTGCAAAAAAGCTGAAGATTTAATATGGAAAATGCGGGATTTGTGTTAAGTGATTTCAAGGTAGAGCTTGAAAAGGGTTTAAATGTGTTAAACATTTATATAATAATTACAAAGTTAGTGATAATTTAGGAAATTAATTTATACCTTACAATATTTGTGAAAATAATAAAAATAATTGAATTAGAAATTAAAATAATAAATTAAATTAATTTTGGTAATGGAAATTATAGTAAATATAATTATATACGTTTTAAAAATCAAATTAGTATTAATAACAATTTGAATTAATGAAGTATTATAATAAGAAAATGGAAACTTATAATACTATTAATATTGTTAATAATAATAATACATATAATTATATAAATAATAATTGGAAATATTGTATAGTCAGGGTAAAAAAAACACGCAGGCGATAGTTTTAAAAGTTTTGTTTTAATGTTCTTGTCATACTTTATAAACTTGTATTTTTTAAACTGTATTCTTTTTTTTATAAAATGATGTCCCTCATTCTCCACTCTTCCTTCTGTCGGCACTCAGAAGGCAATGGTGCTAATCAGAGTTGCCATATTGTTACTTGGAGAGTGCAATCGTTACTTTATTATTATTTATGAATATCTTGTTGCAATACTTATTGAATACTTTAAGTAAAACTTACAGTATTTTAATATAAAATTACTGTATATTAAAAGTAAAATAGTTTGCATAATATTGAAGAATCAAGCTAATTTTCCCTTTCATTCATGCCCAGCGTAATTCATTCATCGAACATGCAACTCTGTCTCCACTTGAGCATCAATTGTCAGCCAAGTGCTGCACCAACCTCTCCCCCTTCCTCCTGCCATGCTTCATATTAACATGGTCCCATACTTGGCCAGCACTTGGGCTGCTCTGTTCATTAAGAATGCGCCAGCAAAAGTAATCATAATCAGTCAGCTGAGAGAGGAACAAGCAGGAGGGTAAGCAGTCAGGGGGAGGGTTAACCCACGCCTGCAGACGGCGCGTGAAGAGCAGCAAAGAGCGACCTCAAGACCCGCCAAAGGAGAAGCGTCGCTCTCGAAAGGTACAAACATTGAAAACTTTTAATATTCACTCTTCTTGCTGCCGTTGCTGCTGCTGCATAAATTAAGGCACTCGATGCGGGGCAAAGTGGTGAGCAGGCAGGGAGAGAAGATTCCAGCGCTGACTGCAACAAAAGTTGCAGACCAACAGCCGCAACAGCAGCGCAGATAAAAGGGTCTGCCAAACCAATGAAAGCCACTCGGCTGAAGAGGCCGCCCCAGACCTGGCCAGACCAGAACCGGCCAAAAAGTGACTCACAGCGCACAGCGAAATGCAAAAAGGATGCACGAGAGATTGACTACAACTTGTGGCGCCTTTGTAGCAGACACGGTTGCTCTTGTTGGTGTTGTTGCTGGTTGCTGTTTGGTTGTTGCTGCCTGCTGGTTGCCCTGGCTGTTTGTTATTGCACTTTTGCGTGGCGTTGCCCAAAGTGCGCCCCCGTTCTCGGCCTTCTGAGCACTCGGCTTCACTTCAATGAATACTTTATGGGTTAATAATCGTAAAACCATTCAACAGCAACAGCAGCACCTCCACATAGCCCCCCCTAACTCCCACTCCACTCCTCTCCTGCCGTTTGGGCCAACTTTTGTGCGCGAAAATTCATAAACAATGTGCATAAAGCGCAAAATGTAGCGCTTCTGCGGGATGACCCCAGGGGAGCAGCAGCGGAACTTTGTTGCCATTTGCTTCACGGCAAAGCGAATGGTAGATGCAGGGGCAGTGTAGGGCGGGCAGAGGGGGTGTGGGTTAGCTCCCTCTGTGTGGGTGCGTCGATTGCTTGTCGCACTGCACTGGCAAATTGTGCGCCAGCTGCCTCCGCTGCTGCTTCTCCTACTTCTCTTGTTGCTGTTGTTGTTGTTCTCTACTCAAGAGTTGAGTTTGCCCAACAATAGCAAAAAAGCAGCTGTTGTTTTGGCTGGACAGCTAAATAGACGTGCAGGGGAGGAGGAGGAGGAGTAGTTGGAGAGACTTTCAGTTTGAGCAACGCTTAGTGAGCTGCCTGGGCACGTTGATTTTCTGTTCGAGGTGTTGTCATTGTTGATGTTATTGTGCCCTGTTGTTGATGATGTTGTTGCTGTGCAGATTAAGCCTAAGAAGTGGGCGTTTATAGGTAGGGAAGATTATAATTGTTAACTGAAAGTTGTGGGAAAATGTGAAATGTGACTATGAATACTTCCTTTGATATCTTTATTTGCACTTTGGAAGAGGAGTTTAAAAGGTGTCATGACATAGGGCTAAATGTGATTACGGAGTAACATTAAAATTATACTATGTTATAATTTAAATAAGCATAAATTTCGATTATTATACTAAATAGATTATAATCTTTATAGTTCCCATTTCCACATGAGGCTGTCAAACTAAAGCCAAACTGCGACCTTACTGTTATCCCTGCCAAGGGTCACTCCGGTCCTCTCAGCGTACATTGTACGACGAAGCGTGAAAAAGTCATTCGATACACTTAAAATGTGACCCAGCTAAAAAAAAAATTGCAAAAATATGACAAAATTTGCAGGGCAAAATAAAAAAAAAGACTGCACACAAATCTTCCAACGTTTTACGTAAATAGAATTTATCAAATTTAATTTCACGCTTCGTGCGCTCATTTCTATTTAAAATTTGAGTGGCGTCCGGGAAAGCGGAAAAGTGCAAAGAGAAGAAGAAGAAAAGGCCAATGAATGTCAAAAAATGTGACCATAAATGACAAGGTCCCCCACGTCCCCCTCTGGGCAAGTGTCGGTGGCAATGAGTACAATAATTTTGGCAATAGGGAGATGAAGATAGATGTAACAATGGAATGAGAGAAAGGCACTCAAACTAAGGCCTGGCCTAGCATAATATTGCTATCAGTGACTAATAGAAACTCGGGGATGAACTACTTGATAAAGGTTGCAATTGAAATCGGCATCAGCAGCGGGTCCGGGCATAATAAGACCCAAATTAAAGTTATGAGACGCCTCAGTGGACTGTGCAAATATTTGGGCACATTTCACATCATCGCTGGGGCCTGAAATTTGCGTTGTTGCCGTTGTATAACATGACCCCAAGTCATAACTTTGCATATGCCTACGCAGCAACAACAACAAAAACATGTCAAGTGGGTAGGAAGAACAAGCAGGAGAAGAAGAAGATAAAGAAGGAGAGCACACACAAAATCTTGCGTGTCAAGTGTTGTTGCGAAGCTGTTTTTCAGCTTGACTTGCTTTTTGACTAGGGTTACCCAACTCCTACGCAGTGACTGCCCCCTTTTGCCACCCCCCTTTCCCTTGTCTCTCTCTTCTTTCTACTCTCTGCCTTGGCATAATCAAAAATGTATTTAATTTGCTTTTATTTCCTTCGTTTCGTTTAAACTTTTGGCGGTTCTTGCACATAAATTTTTGATATATGTGTGTCATGCATGTTGTGATATGGTGTGGAAAATTACTTTGTATTTTAATGAGTTCTCTCTGGGGTTGCCACTTGCCACTTGTTGCCGGTTGTGGGCGAGGGTTGTCTCTAATGGCTTGTGGCTTGATAAGCACATGGGGGAAGGAACTATCTGCGAGACAAGTGCAGACCATAAATAAACCAAATGCCAAGTTGATGTTACAGTTGAAATAATGGTAACGGGGCTGCCTATGCTATTTCCATTTCCATTTTATTCCCAGCCTTATCAGCATAAATTCTTGATGGCAATAAACTGAAATTAAAACTTTTACACATTACACTCAGCCCGGGGGCCACAGAAACAATAGATTAACCATTCATTCAGTATTACGATCTACGGTAGCCAATGAAATTCCACATAGACAGGGAGTAATCGAAGCTGCCGCAGGGTCTGAGAGCATGAGGAGGGTCTTGCTTGGCAACTGACCGAATTGGCAACGCGTTGCAGGCGCGACACTCGCGCAAGTTGGCAACTCTCGCACACAGTGCCAAGTGCAGCGAGGCGTAGCTTTTTTAATAGAGTCATAACTTGGCTTCAACTAATGGCGGCCCCAATGGCAGGCCAGACTTTGCTTAGCCATAACATAAAGCCCTCGTTGTGGTGCGGCTCTCCTTCTCCCCCCTCTCTCCCACCCTCCTTGTCTCTTTTCTATGTTCCCTTGTGAACACGACTTTGGTTACGATTCAATTTGCAGTGGACGCTTTTCTTTGCCCGTTTTTTAGTGGTCTGCGGCCTTAAAGTATTTTCTGCTTTTTTCAGCCCAGTTCGCAGTAACAGGGAAGGGGGATGAGGAGAGAAAGGAGGGGGGAACTACCTGGTAGTGTCGTAAATGTGTGGAAATTGTGGGCTCTTACATGTTCAACGGGCGGTCCTCGCTGTGCGCTGCAGCAGTGTGTGGCATGCGGCCAGTTGGGTCAAGAGAAGAGACAAGAGAAAGGGAAGGGTAGGGGAGGTCCATGTAAAGGAAGCCGTCAGGGGGACTCATAATTGTCTTGGGCAAACGTTCGTGTAAAATTTTAATTGCTTTTTAGTGCAAACACTTGGAAAATTTGTAGTTTAGCTTGTCTAACAAGATCTTAGCAACAGGCCAAATGTCAAACATGTTCGGCCTGCACTGATTGGCAAAAGAGAAGAGGAATTATGTCTGCCACATGGTTGGTATTTATTGCTGAAGGAAGAGTGTTACTATAATTTGTCTAATTTACTATATTTTGTCTGGATTAGAATGGGTAATCATCTTACTATCGAATCTTCCAACTCAAATACTCGTATGTTTGTCTTTGTTGTCTGAAGTTGCCAAGCTGTAGATAGTAATAGTTAAAATTAGATTTATATGTTGTAAAGTTAGGTATAGAGTTATAGATATACTAACATTTATATATTATCATCTAAAAATATGAGTGAAGTTATTCTTTTTAACTATTTGAAACTTGTAAGATATTACTGAAGTTCGAGTGTCTTGTTTGTTTGAAATTTCAAATAATAACATAATGGATTGCATCTCTACAGCTGAGGGCGAAGAATAGATATTATAATCTATTAAGTATATATAATAATTTCATCTTCTCAACCCTGTTTTCTTTTCTTCATATTTTCTAAGTTGTTCTAAAATAAATCTCCTTGTTCCTTTCAAGAAATAGACAACATCAACATGTAAATTGGTTATCCTTTTCTCTGCCCCCTTTTAACACCTCTAAAGTTGCTCTGGCTGTGCAAAACTTTCAACCCGGAACTGAGCTTATCTGCTTCGCACTTTAATTAAGGTGCCATAACTCAAGGCACAACCGCAAAAGTAGTCGGCCTCATTGGGCTTTAACAAAACAAAACTTGGCTACGAAATGGCGACCCTGATGCGACCCAACCGCAACCACAATGACAGCCACGCCTCGTTTGGGCGGGGGTGGGTGTTAGTCTGAGCTGGGCGACACCAAGTTCACCTTTTAATGAGGCAAAGAGTTGATGCCACATAACGAGGCCATTATAGTGTGGCATTGTGTCGCGCGAGGCACAACGTGGCTAAGCAACTGGCGAAAGATAATGCCAAAGCGTGGGCGGCAAAAGCTTTATTGTTATTTTAATTAGAAAACTTAATGCCAGCCAGACTTCAATTAGTGAGCTTTAATTGATTTAGGGCCACAGCAGAGATGCTACCGCACATACGAAACATTCCGACTTGTTATGAAGATATACGAAATAATTCCCGCAAAATTGTTGAAAAAAAAAAGAACGCACCACAAGAATTTGCTCGTTGTGAAAGGGATAAAAAGGCGAAGAAGAAACTCCCAAAAGTATGCTGCACTCCTGTTGCACACACACACGCACACTGGCACAGGGACTCACATACAGTCAGGTGTTGCCCCAAGAGCACATCAGGCTCTGCCATAGGGAGGTGAGATCCAACCGCAAACTTGGCCAGCTCGTTGCAAAAGTAGCATTTTATTTTCGCTCGGTTTCAGTCAGATGAGTCACTCCCCCTCTGCTCCCGCATGCCACGCCCCGTCTCGCCCCTCATTGTAACCCATATGCGAAATTGTTTTATAGTTCCCTAGGAACGGTCAGTGAGTGTGCAGGCAACAACAATAGCAACCGAAACTGGAGAAAGGAATGCAGCCAAATTTGTATACCCTGTAACTGAAAGGAGCTAGGAAGGTGGGCTTGAATTTGTGATTGATAGATCATTCGATTAAGATTAAAGATCAGAAATATTATTTAAGACTACTGAATTTAGTATAGAGTCTATAAGGATTGATACAATATGGTAGACAATAGTCAATGATAGGTTTCTCATCTGATCAATTACCATAACATAAAAAAATCCTTATAACATATAATTTCTTGTTCTATCACTCGATCAATTTAATTCAATTTAATTCTCCTCTATATACACCACCGATATACCCATTGTAGACTATAATCAATGATAGATTTCTCAGCTAAACATTTACGATAACATAAACACAACTTTATCTATAATTTCTTGTTCCATCACCCAATTTCAATTCTCCTCTATATGGGCAACCGATATACCCTCGATGAGAGCACACAGAAATGGGTGTTGAGTTTGTTTATGGCCAGCTCGTTGGGCTACAGCGGATGTGCCTTTAAGTTGTATATCCGTTAGCCCAAACTCCAAGTGTGTGTGTGTGTGTGTAGGGGATGCTTTTGAGCGTAGAGTTTCATGTTGAAACGTTTAACAAAACACGGTAAATTGCATCAAGAAGCCTCTCCCCCGTAACCCTAAACCAAGCTCAGCCAATGCAGACCTATGTATACCATAACCATATATCGTACGTGGCAATGTTGGCCTGCACTTCTACACTAAGCGATTTTATTGAGGCTTTGCCATGTTAAATATTCTATTCTGTCTGTGTGTGTGTGTAACTTTTATTGGTCTAGAAATTTGCTTGGCCTACGTATAGTCGGGACCGAGGCGAACCTGCTGGGGAAATCGGATTACTTTTGAGTTTCTTGATGAATGTGTAAATACGACAGAAGAATGAAAATTGCAAGAGCTTGATAATATTGTTTTGCGGCACCGCATTGAGCTGCATGAATGCAATGCGGTTGAGCTGATGTGAGAATGATATTATGCTTGGGAATTCATGAATAATTTCAAGAGCTCAGCAAGAAGAGAAACATGTGTTGAAAATGAAAATCGGTAAACAATTTGCAGTCTATTAAAGTTGTTTAAACTATGTTGTGTAGTTAGTGTAGGAACTGTGGGAAGGGTTTACTATATAAGGGCGATTCATTTGTTGAACACTTTAGCTGATGATTAAGGATTCTAATTTGCTACAGAATTCGATGAAACTTCCGATACAGAGTCTATTCTTACTTACTTCCAATTCTTAGCTATTCTTACTTTATCCAGTGAAGTCTTTGCTTTGCCTCATCAATCGCAGCTCACTGCGATTTCAATCAGTCTGCAAGTAAGTTATTAAAGTAGCGCAAAGTAAACATTAAAGTCGATCAATAGATAATGCAGAGGCCTGAAGGAAGCCAGGCTTGATAGAGCCATCAACAGGCCGCAAAGGCAGCAAGTCTCATTCAGCGCTTGCGCAGCGGACTTTAATTAAAGTCACGAGTGGGCAGGGGCACGGAGAAGGGGGGAGGGGCGTACAGAAACTTTTTAATTACATGAAGCAGGCAGTTGCAAGGCAGGTTGGCTTCCATTTGATTCGGCGTTGATAGGCGTTGGCTGTGTAAATAGCTTGGTGGAGTTTGCAACTAGCCGCGGATGGTTTATCAGCCTGGCACGCCCATTCAACTGAAGTGGGGCGTATGTGGTCATTTTTCGCGCCGAGTGCAAATTGCAAATTCCCCCTCTCTCTTTCCCTCTCTGCAAATAAGCAATTATTTGGCTTAATAAGTCAATGGGCAAGACGCAACCGGTCTCTCTTGCGACTCTTGATTGGTGTCTGCCTAATAGAATTTCTATACTCCCTTGCCCCGCATATCTGACCCTTGCCCCCTTTGCAGCTGCCTAGGAACTTTGCTAAATAGTCCGCATAAAAGTTGCGCGCAACAAAGTTGAAGGCACAAAGTAAATGAAGCTTCCGCCGTCGCCGCAGCCTCAATTTAAAATTAAGCTCATGAAAAGTAGTTAACCTCACGCGGGCTGCGGCCAAAGCCACCCTAAATGCCAGACCCACAGTCAGGCCAGAGCCAGTGCTAAAGCCAAAGCCGTTAACTACAGCACAAAGTCAACGAGGACGCGAATGTGGACGAAGACGAAGGAGAGGAGGAAAGTGAGGGGAAAGCGCTGCCAAGGATGGCTCCTTGTTCGCATTAAAGTAAGCATGAAATTAAAGCTAACCCCAAAGGCGAGTTGCAAATAAACTGCAGCCTTCGTGGCGCTGTCGAACAGGGGAGGGGGCGGAGGTTGTTGTGTGCTCTTGCGCCTGGTGGGGGGGTGTGCCCTGCAATGTTGTTGCATCAAATTAGCAGCCATGTTAAGTAAAAGAGAAGCGCGAATTTTATTTGGCGTCTGTTGTGTTTTTTGCAGCAAGAAGATACAATAGAAAACGAAACCAGTACAAAGCAGCAACTACACTGTAAGAAATGAAGTAGATATTAAGGTAAAATGAATATAAAAAAACCTTTTAAATAATAAAAATATTTAGAAACATTGTACAATTAGTATATTCTAGTTGTGAAAAAAAAATAACAATTAATATTAATATAATTTTTCGTACTTAAAGGTTTGGCATTTTTGTGAGGAATTGAGGGTAGTTTAAAAGAAAAAAAAAAATACTACGAACAAGTAAATCCAATATGTAGGTTATAAAAATAATATTACAAAAAAGGTGCATACAGTTAATATACTAATCGTTGTTCTTTTTTAAGCGTTAAATCAATAAGTGGTAACCATCTGAAAGTCACGCACGCACACTAAGATACACAGATCTGTGTGTTCATACAGACAGAAGGACAGGCGGACAGACGGACAGACATGGCTCAATGGACTCGGCTAGTGATCTTTTGATTTATACTTTATGTGGTCTTCCACGTCATTTGCAGAAAATAAGTTTGTTCCTTTTTGGCTATTTTCAATGGTCGAAGGGTGTTCTATAATTTCAGGAAGAGAGACTTTTAATAAATGTAATAAAATTAGTTTTCGTTTGCCGCTCTTCAACCTTCTTCTTTATTTCATTCTACTTTAGTTTCACTCTTCCAATACTTAAGTCTTTTATCTCGCACTGCATCCAAAGTGTTGCCAAAAAATGTTCGTTATTTCTTGACTCTTTAAATTTTAGCAACAATTTGTAGCCGTCAGAAAGAATAGACGATGCTCGTTTCCGTTTCCCCACTTGGTGCTATTCATTTTCCTGACAGCTTTAATGTTTTGTGTGTGTTTTCCTTTCGATGTTGGTTTCTCTTTTTACTTCTTTTGCGGGCTCTCCGATATTACAGCACCCAAAGGTGTAATTGAATCAAATGAGCAAAATTTCAGATTACTTGAAAATGTTGAGCAGCGGCAGCACGAGACGAGCTCATTTCGCAAGGGGCAATCAGTGGCAGACGGCGGGAGCAATTTAGGAAGAGGGAAGAGGAAGCAGGGCAAGATGGAGGCGTTTAAATGCAGTCGGATGCGAGGTGTGATGACTCGCCCCAGAGGGTTGATGCCGTGTCTGAGGTTGGCAAAGGGCAAAGGGGGCTGGCCATGAGATGCTTTGCGGATGAAGAAGGTTAAAGGGGGGCTGCCTATATAAGTGGGAGAGCATGTTTTATTGCAACTTGAGCAGGGTGTGGCAGTTTCAAGGGCTGCATTTATGGTAATAATTGAAACAGGCAATCGAGCTACAAGTGCGAATACCTGAACTGAGTGCGGCAAGTGCAATCAGTGAAAGTGCTCGCCACAGGCGCCTGTCACTTCCGGCGGAAGCGGAAGTACGTACAGAGCCAGAGAAAAAGAGAGAGTGAGACGGCATGCAAATACTTTTCACGCACATATGCACACAGCATAATGCCCGAAACAAATATTTAGGAAAAGAATTATGAACGGGCAAAGACAACGAGAAAAGTTTCAAGAGAGACAAAAAAAGCTGACTGCAAATGGAATTTAAGCTGTTTTTTTGCTGAGCACTGGCTCTGTTTCTTTTGCAGGTGCAGAGCAGCGAGGGGGGGCAAAGAGTTCAGTCAGTCTGGTGATTTATGTGCACTGTTGAAGGTTCAAATAAGCGTTAAGTTTTCATTTCCGCTGGCGCCGCCGGCCAAAAGAAGCAGCAGAGTGAAATACTCGTATCTGTACAAAAATGAAACTGAAAAGAAATATATTGTTTTTCTTTTCCATTTTTGTTGTACTCTGGTATTACAAAACAAATTAAGAGAAATGTTGAAACAAAACACACGTAGCCAAGTTGAAGTTCAAGCGGATTTCGTTCCGAGCTGCACAGAAAATAAATTACAAATATTTTCCACATCCCCCATAAACAGGTGGAAAAAAAACACAAGATAGCGAACCCAAGACGGAGTTAAAGGTTAAGCCAGTTTACAAACCTGCAACTAAATTGATATATGATATATATGAATATATTCTACATTTCTAAGAGCATCTTTTCTTTCTGGAATATTCTTCTTTGGTAACATTTTCAGCACAGCAATGCAATAAATTAGCAGCAAAAATTTCTCATTAAAATGCTGCCAAATTGCTGTGCAACTTTCAGCGCGAGCTCAGCACACCCCTTGAGGCGGAGGAAAGGAGCAGGAGAGAGCTGTACGCAACGTTAATCAATGTTGATATGCAGAAAATGATATTTCAAAGAACAACACAAAGAGTGAGAAGAAGGATAAGCAGAGGGGGGATGGGGGTGGATGCAGGGGAGGGAACGCACAAATTTACTTCGCTTACAGTTTATTTATTGCGTTCGCAAGCGTTTTGTGGCTCAGCTGAAGAAGAGCGCTGCGTACAATGCGGCGTATGCGCAATTTATCAAACCTAACAACGGCAATTAATTTGTGCACTGCCTTCAAGCTTGTTAAAAATAAACTTTTATAAATCAAACGTAACGAGCGTGTAACCTAACGGGCAGGTATAAAACGACCCCCCCAAACTTCTCCCCTCCTCTGCCTTCGCACCCCCGTCAACGGGGGGTGGCTTTTCATTAGGTGGTGGCAGCTTTTACAGCATTCGGCAACTTTTCACATAAAACTCAATGGGAAAAATATTTACAATCGAGCGTCGCATTTGTTGTTGTTTGGCAGTCGTGACTTTGGCTTTGTTTCACTCGTCGCCGGCAGCCACGCGGCGTATGAGTTATTTATTTTTGAATTATTGGCAGACGAAAGTTGGCAGAGAACCCCCAAAATGTTATCGAGCTGGGGTGTTAATGCCTGTTTAAGTTCTGTCTGCAACTCTGTCTGGCTTTGAAAGAGAGAGAGAGGAGTGAGAGATTTATGTTTTCAATGAAAACTCTTTAATTATTTTGATTAGAAGTACTTTATATCGTATTGTATGAGCAGCAGGGCATATGTGATCATTGTATTTCCCATGGACATGGATACACTTCTGTCAATTGTGTACAGACCCATGACAGTGAGTTTTAGCGGATTTCTGGCCAACTGCAGCGCAAAGCTTTCGAACTGCAAGGGATGCAAGATAGGGATTACTTTGCTCTCTATATATTCACATGCTAAACACTTACTGCCATCTGTAGACGCACATCCATAGTGTGTTCGTACGTTGTATACCTTGCCAGCAGATTCGTCAGGTTCGCATGACGCTCGAACACATATAACACAATGGTGAAGGTGATATGCTGATCGATCATATAGGCAAGTGCGCCAATACCGAGTAGCAAGCTGGGCCAACCCACCAAATATACTTTCAGTAAATTGTGCCGTATGGTTACGAAAGTATAGAAAACTCCAGCGACCAAAGAGAACAGAGTGATGAAGGCCACGGAGAGTGCCTGAATGCCAAAGATGCGAGACATTCGCACCAGAATCGATTGCAGTTCAGATTGCGTACGCGCCAAGTTGTCCAGGCGATCGGCAAGTGCGCAGCTTCTCAACTGTCGTACACCTTGACGGCGGTCCAACTCCAGGGAACGCAGCTCGGCCAGAATCGAATGCATTTCCTGTTCGAACAGGATGTAGTGTCCATGTACAGTGAGCATGGCGAAATAGTATTGACTGAGCACAATATTGAGCAGCGCTATAAAAATAGACATTGCCAGCACACTCAGCGTTACGCCGAGCGTGAGTTCACTTCGCAGTCCATACAGTCCCCAAAGGGTGTGAAAGAGTTCCGAAAACATGCCGCAGATGCACTTGCTGATGAGGCCACGTCGCCAGAGTCGCATCACCTCCGGCTGCTGCAGCACAATGAGACGGAAACTTTCGATCAAGGAGACAATCTGTTGACGCTGCCACCAGCGATTGAGAAGAGTGATGAATACACAAAGAATGCGTACACCCATTACCACAAGGAACACGTATTCGTGGAACTGATTCAGTTGTCCCCAGAAACTGTGCCAGATTTGATTGTGCAGCACCACTGGCACCAGGCAGCAGAACAATGTGGTCACAAATATCGCATAGAGCGTGGCACAGCGGCTGATCCTTGCATGGCCTGTCCTCATATCGATCTCGAAATTGATCACACCCATGACGCGACCGTAAATATAGTTAGCGTACAGCAAAAACCTGACCAGGTCGAGCATGGCGACGCACTCAACTGACTACGACGTGTCCCATGAAATTAGTGAAAAGGCTTGTGATGAGATCTAAGCTCGATATGGGTCTAATGAGTTGATGAACGATAGGTTGGCAAGGATGATAAATAGATAGATATATAGAAAGAAAAATAGAAAGGTAGGTCATTAGGTCATTGTTGAATCGTTGAATGTCAGTCTGTTTTAGTCAGGCGGTACAGACGGTTGAAATAATTGTAAATATGCAACTAATTGTTTTATGCGGACCCATCATGGCACAAGGCTACACAGACAGCGCCAAACAGAGTGCGATGAAAGAGCTCCTAAGTTCATTCTGAAATAATATTGAACATAAGCAATACTACATAATTCTGCACTATTATATAATAATAACCTTTCAGGTTATTCTATCCTTCGATCGTTCGAAGGATAGAACAACCTGCAAGGGCTCTATACCTTTGCCGAATGTAGCCTTTATTCTCATTTTAATTTCAAGTCGATAAGTCTATTGAAGTTCCATGAAGTTGAATGCTATAAATGAATATTAAATCTATAAAAAAAAGAATTTCATTGAGCTCATAAATTAAACTACACTTTGTGCAACACTTGAAACACTGTTGAAGTTAGCTCGAGGGTCAATCTCAGTGAAATTCTATGAAAATCTATCACAAGTTGAGGTTATGCAGCAGGCAAATTGATTAACAAAGCACAATGAGAGTTGCAACAAAAACACATAAAATAAATGTAAAAATAACTGTAAAATTTGTGTGTTTCCATTTAACGAAGATACTTGCTGCATAATCCTCTTTGGATTACGTAGCATGTACAGTATTTGCAGCTTGTTCTCTGCTGCCAACCAATTAAAATACGTTTTCCCATCTAAGGCCATTGAACTAGTGCGTTCAATATAATGCAATACATACATATATATAGTACGAGAGTATGTGATGGAAAACATACAATAATAATAGAATATAAACCAATTAGTGAAAACAAAAACGCTGCCAGTTTTCTGCTTTGGCCATCGCTCGTTGTGTTGGCATTTTGGCCAAAGTTTTATCCGTTTATCGCGTCAATTGCAATCGCAGTTTCTCGTCCAGGCGCTTTTCGCTTTTCACTTTTCACGCTTGTGTGTGTTTGTGTGTGTGTATATTCGATTTGCATTTAAGTGGATCGAACGCACAAAAACGCATTCGATCGGGGCCAAAAACAAAAGGCCATTCAATTAAAACGCGCGTTGTTTGTCGAGCTCGGAACTCGCAGCTTGCAGCAAAACATTTAATACAATTTGCGCAATTAATTTCCCCACGAAAATTCCCGTTAAACTATGGAAAAATGCTGATGTTGAGGTCATGCCACATAGACTATATAGTGCAACAAAAATGCAATATTAATGGTTGCCATAAATGGCAGACAAACGATTCGACTCGTGCAGCGACGCAACGCGAGTCGCCTGTGAAAATACTTTTTTGTGTAAAAACAATTTGCACAAATTGCTGAGCCGAATGTGGGCCAAAAACACAGAAGCAATTTGTCGTATTGTTTGTCAATGGCCAAAGAACCAATGCGATCTGGATCCGAACCAAACTCTGGCCAAATGAATGATGTCCAGTCATTCATCTTAGTCGATGGGTCGCTGCTGCTGCTGTTGCCATTGCGGTTTGTGGGTCAAGGGAAAATACATAGGAAACCAGTAAGAAAAGCAACAGTCGCGCAGCACGCGACAGTGGGATACCCTTCGACCTATATTCCCGTGTAGTTTAATTTGTTAAATTTATACACATATGCATATGCACATGCTTTATAATTATTTCCAACAGATGGCGCTCGTGTTTTGCGTTCCCACGCCTCCCTTGTTAGCTGACACAAGCACTTGGTTTTATGCTCATACTTTCTTAAATAACTTCTGTGTTTATTGTCCGATCGGATTGTAATTTGGTGAATACGTAGATATTTTAATCAGCTTAGTTTATGGCAAATTATAAGGTTTTATCTTTCGTATGCCGCTTACAAATTGAGTTCAAAAATTAAATTATTGATTTACGGGGGCGGTGGGCGTGGCACCTAACATTTGAAATAAACTTCATCTGCTTATAGTACACAGGAGTCTTCCTGCCAAATTTGGTAACTCTAGCTTTTATAATAGCTGAGATCTGTGCGTTCACACAGACAGACGGACAGACAGACAGACAGACAGACAGACATGGCTCAATCGACTCGGCTTGTGATCCTGAGCAAGAATATATATACTTTATGGGGTCTCCCACGCCTCCTTCTGCCTGTTACATACATTTGCACAAAGTTAGTATACCCTTTTTTGACCATTTTCAATGGTCGAAGGGTATAAAAAGAGCCAAAAACTATACAAATTTCTCATGGATTCCAGGCAATTTTAAGGTATTTTCCGTTGAGCATAAAATAACAAAGAGAAAGTCAGTGAAGAAATGATTTATTGGCAGATACCGCTTAGTTTACTTTAATGTGGAAGATAATTAAGAAAATGAAAGAGAAAAGTAGGCGGGACAAACATTTAGATGTTTTTTACTTAGATAAATTAATAGTTAAATATACTATATATTTGGATAGATTTAGTTTTTAATGTTTAGAAATTTAAATATTTAGTTTTAGCAATTAGCTAGATAACTATTAGAAAGCACAATAGTTGTTGCCTGTATATTTTATTCAGTTATTTATTTATTATTATTAATTCATTAATTATTATTTATTATTTATTTATTTATTCTGTGTCAATACGGTCGACTTGAAACTAAAAACTCAAGCAGTTCAGGAACATACATATATAATATATAATATATCAGTATCAATTTGCCCTCTAGTTATTTCAAGTACATCATAAACTTCTAGTCTTCTTTATGTTATTCAGCTTACAGGGTATTTAAAATAAACTAGAAAATAGATTGTAGCAAAAATTGCTGAGACGATTTCAATGGCTAAGGAATACAATAATATGCTGTCCACAAGTTGTGTGCGAGATTGCAGTAGAGCAAAGTCAAATGCTTTAAGCAGACTTTAAAGAGAGACGAAAATAGTTACAGCAACTGTTGAGTGACTTTTGATATGCTCGATATGCTGCTCGATGCTTATCTTTATAGAGCGCTAACAGGCTGTTGGCCCTTGCGTTGCCCACCTGCTGTTGCTCACCTTGAAGCAGCTGGAGCAACGTCTGCAGCCATCAATCAATCGATGCGCAGTCACAGCGAGTGCATAAATTTGCAGCAAGATGCTTTAATTAAAGCCAGCAGAGGCAGTCGGGGATCTCAGTGAGGCCGCATTATGCTGCTGCCTGCCAATTGGGGAATAAATCTCTTCGCGCCGCGCCGTGCGATGCATTCAAAATGCTAAATTAGTAAAATGTCACTTTCGCTTTCAACTTGTGGCAACACTTGTGGCAAGGGAATGCTGCTGCTTCTGCTGATCAAAGCCCAGCGCCGACAGCAGCAGCGGTGGCAGAGGCGAACACATAAATTATCGCTGTGCTAAGCAGGCACAGACAGCGATCAAAAAGGGGACGGGGCAAGGGCAGCAGGGTGTGGTAAGTGGAGCCTGCCTGCTAGCACATGTGGCAAGCAAAGCATTGACATACTTCAAAGTGCAGTTTGCTGACTGCATTGTTGAGCAGACAGACAGTGGAGTAGGCAGGGAAGGGGAAGGGCAGATGAGGGTGGTTCACGTTGTCTGCGATTTAATTTCGGTTTTATTCAGGAGTCCGATATGGCATGTTATAAATATTTGCAACACATTGACAAAGTTCCAGCTGTATCTGTATCTGCATCTGCATCTGTATTTGTATCTGTATCTGTGCAACTGTTTGCATCTTCCTGCTTAGTTGAAAATAGGCGCCAGTGCGCATAAAATGAAATTTCTTATCGCCGGCACTCTGCAAAACTCTTTCAATCGCCTTTTATTTTTTGTGTCCGCCCTTCCTCGGCTGATGTCTGGCAATTTACAGCAGGACACCGGACGAGGAACAGCTGGCAACAGGCGACAGCAACAACTGTTGCCCGACACAGACACTGACCAGCCTCAATGCAGCAGCTTTATGTGGACATCGCTTGGGCTTAAGTTCTCAAAGGGCGTTTTAGTGCTTTACCAGAATTTCCCTTGTCTAAGTTAAGACGGCAGCAGACTTTGAATAAGTTTAGTTTTACATTTTATGCAACTTAGAAATGAAGAAACAAACTGTAGCTGAAATATTTAAGGAATTACGCATAAACTTGAAATTTAAACTCTCAAATAAAGTGACAACATTATCAATTGGTTATTTTACCCTTTTAACTATTGTAAATTCAGAAAGTGGCAGCGGTTATTCACGAAGACTAGCATTGTTCCAGTTTGAGTTCATTATATTCTTTATATACTCTTAAAATGTTATATAGATATTATTACTTCAGCTTTACATAGATGCTAACTGCACTAACTAAAAACCCTTAATGAGTTCTCTAAAGTATTACAAATTTAATTGTTCATTAAGCTTTACCTATTTTTACTATTCTACCTTTATGTAGAACTGAACTATATAAATATTAATAAGTCTCCCGAATTTATTTAACTCTATAAATTCTCTGTGTCTTCTGTTACAGCAGGAAACAGACAAAGCCAACTAACTAATTTAGATTCAATTAATTAACTGCACACACTCGCGGCGAATGTGAATGTGAATGCGAACTGAATCTGGAACTGAATGTAAACTGGGATTCGTATTCACATTCGTATTCGGTTGGCGGTTAGCCAAGATACAAGAGTGCTTGCAGTTTGGCCAGCGGCTTGGCCGAGATTTAAGCGATAAACGAGTGGACCGAACTACCAATTGGAGCTGCAAATTCATATGTTCATATATATTTTATAACACACATGTGGAGGCTATGAGGGAGAGAGTTAGAGAGGGATAGAGGGAGATAGGACACAAACGGGCATCATTCGCGCACTTGGCACACATTTGCAGTCTGTCTGCGGCCACTTGGCAGACATTTTTGCCAATTGTATCGATAAATATTGCAACTGTTGCCGGTGGGAAGAGTCCATGCCGCGCCTCGTGCCCGTGCCCGTTTGGGGCTAATAAAACGTTTGCATGCATAAATCTCAAGCTGTTTATTGGGCGAAACGTATCTGTATCGAGTGTGCGAGTGCGAGTATCTTGCAGTTGTATCTAGAACTGTTTGCCATTTGCCTTAATGCTTCCTTCGCAATTGTGTGCTAATGTCTGCCAATACAGCTTAATAGAGCACCATGTCCGCAAGAGCTGAGCATGTGGGCAAGGGGGAAATGCCAGATTAGACAGGAAATTAGTCATGAATATAGGAAGATATTAAGGAAATCAATTTGAAAATACTTCAAGCAGGTAGGGGAATGGACTGTAGGTCAGCAGCTGGAAGTAGCATTTGAGAGATTTGGTAATAAAACATGCGAATTATCGCTCCTTATACAAAGTTCTTGCTTTTATTACAATTAGTACCAAAGGTGTGTATCATTTATTAACTTAAATGTGTTAGATTAGGAGATTTAAACATTCTAAATTGTGTGTGAAGTCTTCGCGAATGACTCTTTACATTGTGTTATTATTATTATTATTTGAAGTCGGTCTTTTGAAGCTGGAAGTTTCTTCCTAGTCTGACAAAAGTTGTTCTGATTCTAAATGAAACAGAACAGAGTTAACAATCTGCGTAGAAACTGCTGTATCCATGTTAAGATTGTAGCAGCTAAGCACCATAACATTATAAGCCATTTCTGTAAATAACATCAGCATACTCTGTATATATCTGCAAGGATCTGTAAAGAATATCATAAACATACTCTGTAAAATAAGAATAAGAAGAACAATAAATCAGTCTGTTGGCGGCAAAGAGAGCCATAAGGTGTTTGCTCCTTATCCATACAAAGGCTGGACATACGCAGAGAATGTGCTTGGTTGTTTCATTGTCTTCTACACTCTGTATCCTGTGGCTCAAATCCCAACCTTGTAATACCTTCTATTGTAACAACTTTGACTTGCTTAATCGCTTGCATGGTTAAATCAATCAAAATTAAACAGACTTATTGACTTTTTTCGGCTATTTTCTTAGCACTTTTAAGTGGCTTTTAACGGGGGGCAAAAAAAGGAATATGAAAACTTTGCGATAATAATTACAAGCAAACGGCGCAAATAACTCAACGGGCAGCGGCAGCATATCAAAAAGTTTTGCGTAAAACCCATTTAAACTTTTCCACAACTCATGCCGAGCTCAGGGATGCAGTGCAGCAGCAGAAGGAGCAGCAGCAGCAGGAGCAGCAGCAGAAGGAGCATCAGCCTGAGCAGCTGGTGAAGGCAAAAGCAATCTGCGCCTGACAACCGAATGTTTATTAAAACGGCAAAGACGACCCCCAAATGGATGGGAGTGGCTTGTTGAGTAGGAGACATGATGAACATGACGATGACACTGGATACTCCATGTCCACTGTCCAGAGGTGGACTGACCAGGCAGGCCTAGACGAAGGCGAAACTTTTCCACGGCACACTTGATGCTTGATTAAAGCTTCGAAATGTCTTCCACTTGGCAGCTGCCCACTTGAGTGGATATTTGTATGTATAACCCGGGACGGAGACTGTGAGAGAGAGAGAGAGAGAGAGAGGGAGAAGTAGCCGGGCATTCGCCTGCGTCTGCATTTAAATGTTCATTTGTTATGCTGTCGTCGGCCAAGAAACTCATGATGATGATGATGATGATGGCAATAGTGATGATGATTATCATGCATTGCAACGGCTACTGCAGCGCGACTCTGTCCATGTTAACTTGTATAGGCCTCCTTCACCGTCTCCAGCTCCCACTTTAGCTGGGACTGGCAAGCAGCCAACAAGTGTCTTCAAACACTTCCACTGCCAGCTGCAGAGAGGCGCCGCCGGCGTTGTCTTCAAGTGTGACCGTCCATCGTCCAGTCTGCCTTGGCTTGGCTACTTCTCCAGCCCGGACTACTCAAGTGGCTGCCGGTTCTGCGCATGCAAATTACTTTGGCCACAATGTTTTGATTTGATTCGCATTTGATTATTTTTGCAATTTCATCGCGCGCGCTCTACTTAAACATTTCCCCTGTCTCTCTCCCCCATCTCTCTCCCCATCTCTCTCTTTCTCTGGCCAAGCAGCTGTGCGTGGGATTGGGCTGTTGCTGTTGTCAGACGTTGTTGCGTAGCTGCGTGGGCTCTGGAGTAGTCCGAGTGCGTGACATGTGTTCCAAAGTGCAGCGAAACTTCCCATCTCTCTCTATCTCTCTCTCTCTATCACCGGCCGGGCAAGTTGATAAGTTGAGTGAGTACACAGCAGAATGTGATGGACAGCAAAGTGTGCCAATTGAGGACGACTTGAAGCTGAATTTAAGTTTAAAGCGAAAGAGAACTCGCAGAGAGATTCACGCTTTATTCACATTCAATTCAATTGAGTTACAGAAAGAAAATCGAACTGCAAACTTTATTCTGTTGAGGAATTGAATGAGTTGTCGCGTTGTAAACTTAAACTCAACTGGAATAAAAACAAAGAGAATTCAATTAATTTCTATCCTGAGTTGACTAATCCGCTTGACAAGTCTCTCGCTGTCAGCGAATCACAGCGATGCTTCCTTTTCTGGCCAGGCACATCCGTTCAATTAATCCGATGCGTAGCGACAACTTGCAGTGCATGGGGGGATGGGGGGTGTGCAGGGGCAATAGCTAAGACAATCTTCGCCTAGCAATTCTTTTTTTTCCGTAATTTTCCTCACAAATTCCAGCCGAGTGGCTGCTCCTGTAGTTGGCTCCCAGCCGAGCGACCCGAACGCATGATCAAATGTCACAATCAATTTCAATTTGGCGCTCGAATTGAGCTTCGTTAGCGGCATGCCAGGCAAGCGAAAGAAAACGAGCTGCCAGCCAAGTTGATGCCATGCCTGGCACAGCGTGCCCGGGATGCATTTGCAGCCAAAGTCAGAAATGGAGCCAGCGCCAGAGCGAAAGCCAAAGCCAAAGCCAACTTGGCTGCCACTTTTTCTAATCAAGCAAAACCTGTGCAAGAGTTGCCTGTAATTTAACTAATTTGTGACTGTGTGTGTGCGAGAGAGACTATGTGTGTGTGTGATGTGTGTGCTGCTGCCTGTTAACTCGCGGCAATTGTCTCACGTTGCCACGGACAACTTGCAGCTGAAAAGCTTCTGATTGTGTGCTAAGTAGGCTGAGTCAGGGCAGATTGAAAGAGCATTTATGGAATCTTTAGAAGAGCCTTAAACATATAGATAATATTAATACATATATAGGTATATCTACATATAATAAATTATATATACAACTAGCATTAAGTTATTTCAAGCATTTCTTAAATTTAAAATAGGTTTCGATCGTTCAACACTCAATGTTGGCTGACAACTGCAAACTTTAGCAAGATTTCTTATTTCGTTATGATAAATATATGTATATAGTTTCATATTGTTCATTATATTTGCATATAAATCTAATGGATATTTTGCTTATATGGATACATAGATTTGGATGTAGACAGCTATCATAGGTCTGAAAATCTCTAAAAATTATATACAGTTTTGATTGCTCATATTCCTGCTCTCTTATGTTCTTTGATAGAGTTATCAAACTTAGGCGCGCTAACTTCTCTTTCTTAAACGAATCTTTATCTTTTTTTCTGAACTAACAGAAGTAATCTATCTCATCTCAGTAGTATTATTACTACCACAAATATAAAGTTTTATATAATGAACATGATCTTTAAAACTTACAAACAATTTAGGCTCGTTAACTTCTCTTTCTTCAATCGATCTCCATCTTTCTTCTACTAACTACAACAGCCTTAAGTAATCTTTCTCATCTTATTACGATAGATACTCGCATCTTAAAGAGGGCAGAAAAACGGTTCTGCTACTTCGTTAAGTTACTGCAAATCTTTTGCGATTTCTCTGGAGCTTCTCGTTAGCATTTCAAAGTAGTTGCTGACCAATTCGAATGGATTCGCTATCGGAAAATGCTAATGATAGTAGGAATATAGTTATGGCAGCATGCGCTGCCTTTTGCCACGCCTTTTAAGGCGCACAATCAAATGTCAATTATGCAGATTTTATGCAGTTAGCATTGGAAATACTTAAAAGAACTTTTTATGCAGCAGCACTTTTGGTTTTTGTAACTCCCGACAGCGACTGTGAATGGAAATGGAACAGTTCTATAGAGTCTTTTGTGCTTTGTTTACCAAAGCGTCTAGACGTTTATTGTGATGCGGCTTGGGGTTCCAACATCGTCGTTGTCGTCTTCGGCGTCGCATTGTTCTGGGCGATGGTCCGTTGAGGCGCTGAACCGGTTTTTTGGCAAATGATTCGCTGAAATCGCTGCGAATGCGTTCGAGTATATCGAATAGGTGGATAGAACAATGCTACAAGTTTATAATTGTAAGAGCAAGTTTCCTTGGCTACATTAACGGACTTTTTGAGATGTGGCAAAGTTTATAATGATTACGAGAATGCCAAGAGTTTGCGCTAGTTGGAGTAGTTTGTTGCACAAAAAGAGAGAGAGTGGGAGATTGTGTAATAGCACAAGTTGTAGCTGCATAGAAACATAGATGAGAACTTTTTCCTGCTTTCAGATATTTCTGTATAGAAAACCCTTCTAAGTACTTTCCTGCGACTGTTTCAAATGTGAATTAACTGTAATTTATCAGCCTTTCAAGCAGATTCACTTACCCAAACAGACAATTCCCATGAGACACAGGTGTCTCACTATCTTTCAGCTACTTATGCCTCAATTTCCCATCTCCCAACTCCCCCATGAAACCACTATGTAAATAACTCCAAGGGCTTTATGCCTGCTCGAGACGAAAAGTGATGTCTTCGCGTTTAACTGGCAGGCAGATGGCTTCTGTGGCAATCCCCACATGAATAATTACAGCGCAGGCAGTTCATTTAATTTCACTTTCCTCCCAGCTAAACCCTTTCGGGATCCGCACATGAATGAAAATATTTAATGAAGAAATTTATAACAAACTCGTATAACTTTTAGCAAATGGCAGCGCCAGACGGTGCAAGTGTTTGGCTTGGCAAGTAGAATGGAAAAAATTATGAACATTAAATGCAAATTAATCTAATCAATTTAGCTGGCAACGCGTAGCGCGCCTTTAAGTAGGCAATTCTTGAGTTCAAAGTCCGTTCGAGCCGTCGCATTTCTGGGCCATTTGACGTCGCGCAATTAAGCGAGAGTTACGGGGTGCCTGAAAGTCGATACTCTGCATAGTCTTCCTGCCTGCCAACCCTTGTAAATGACCGACATTAATGATTAGCGGGGCGGGCATCTCATAGCATGCAAGGCCAACCCTTTTGGTGTCGCTAGCTTGCTTGGCTCGGGTGCGTGTTTCCCTGGAATTTGAGCATAGGCTTATTATAGGTCAGTGTTGTGCTTAGAAATTGCGTTAGTTTACCCCTCGACATCTCCCCTCTCCCCTTTTCAAGTTTGTATAGTTGGCTTAATGATGGTATATTAATTTGGCAGTCTTCCCCTTTCCTCTCTCCCCTGAACACACTTCATATGAATTGCTGTCGATTAGCCGCTGAACTGCACATTGCCATTGTTAAGTAAACAAAGGAGGACGGACACAATAATGTATGTATGTATTGAGAGTGCCTTAACTAAAGACAGCTGCGTTACCTTGCTGGGCATTTGTATTGATAGAAATAATTTGCAGCTCAGTTAAGCAGGCAATGGAGGATGTGTTTGATTGCTTAAACAATTATCAAAGGGCCAATAAATCTATAAGGTAAGCAGGAAATTCGTTTGTCGAATTAAATAGATCTTTGTTTATGTTGAAATAGTAAAGAAACTTTAGAAGACACCCAAATGACCCAATAGACAAATGGATTTACTAAAGGGAAAGTTAACTTCTTAAGGTAAGAAAAAGTTCCTTATTGAGAAATATATTGTTTTAGGAAGAACATAATAATAGTTTTTCTTTGTGCAATATCTTAAGAGCTTAAAGAATAAGGTGCCTAGCTTTGTATAATATATAGTAAATAATAAAAAATACCTCTCACATCAGACTAATAATTCTCAACATTTCGAAAATAGTCAAAGTTTAAAGTTGGGGAATATCTTATAGAAGTTTGCCCTCTCCTTTTCAGCGAAAACACTTATATAACTCTAACCAATAAATCCCCGAATTAATTACCCAAATATGTGTGGTATACCCTCACAACTAGCAAACCAAAATAACCCTTTAATCCCATTTGACAAGCCATTACTTGAACAGCTTATGGCGCTGTCGATGTTGGCCGCGAGCTCGTGTAAAGTTTAATTGTGCAAATAATAGTTATGATCCTGAATGGAAGCCAAAATGTGCACAATGAAATTTTAATGCTCGCCTCAAACGAACTGAAAAATCAACAATGCGACTATAAAAATGCCTTAAATGCGCCTCCTCTTCTCTGCTCCCGCCCCCGAGTTGAATGGGTCTAATCAAATTAAGTACTAATCCTTGGGAAGAACCGCGAACAATTTAAAATGATTGTAAGTAAATTTCCCAAAACAATTAAGTGTCACAATTCGGAATTTCCGACAACAACAGCTGAGAGAGAGGGAGAGAGCAAGAGAGAGTTAAAGCTGCGCAGGCGCATGGGAAATGTGAGAGAGAGTGTTGTTTGTAGCATGCGATAAAGTTCTCCCATGCGTCAAGTTTTAATTACTTGGCTAGCAAGACTTTTGCATATGCGAGTCGTGTACTTAGTTAGTTCGGATTGAAGATGGTCGTAAAGCACTAATGACTTGTACCGGGATGAGCAGCTACACGAGGATAATCCATTTACAGTGTGAATTTGTTGCACTCCAAGGAATCGCAGGCAGGGATGGGGGAAGTGGAGAGTGGGGAGGAGTGGCAGGACAACAAGGTTGCATATGAGCTGCGAAATTGTTTTATCACCGAGCGCGTGTTGACGGAAAACAAAGGTGCGCACTATAAATTACATTGTTACACACGCAACTTGGCAGCAGAAACGCTTCTGCAACGGACACGGACGTGGCCGGGATGTGTGCAGGAAGTCAGCGGGCTGCGTTGCGTTAATGAAAAGGATTTTCGCCCATATGCCAGTTGCTTGGTTAGTTTATCTTCCTCCTCAACTGACTTTGGCTCCCCTGAGTGGTTATTTAATATTTAAGCAGACGATCTCGCACCACCTTCATATTTGTGACTGCGCTTTGATGTCGCAGCCATTAGTTGAGGTCTAGACTTTGCATAGATAAGCAAGCCAGAAACGGCAGCTTCATTAGGGACTATTCTGGCCAGGAAGGGGTTTGACAAGTTCTTGTTGGTTTGCGGTTAGTTTTTGGTTTGCTGTTGATGATGTAAGTGAAGTGAAAGTGTCGTAAGCTAACAAGGACAGGATGGAAGGGGTTAAGTAAGCCCACAGCTTACTCTGCATTTGTGTGCAGGTTTTAAACCCTAAACACCCTTTGGTATATCTAGTATAGTATGAACTAAGTAAGTATGGTATAGTACACCTATATCTAAATTTAAATTCACTTGATATTCGATTCTCAGATCGTAACAAGCCTTTCCGGTGACAACATGTTTAGACATGCCTAGAAAGTAGGACTCAAAATTACACATTTATCAATAGGAAACAAATTTGTCTAAAATCGAAGCATCGTCAGCCAGTCACCTCTTAAACCTATCAACCTCTTCAGCATCTCGGCGAGTCCCTTAGTGCTGTACACCCCGTAAATGGGCACTGTTGTAAGTTCTATGCCAAAGCCGAGTGTGTTTGTCAAAATGGACAGTCAACACGCACAGTTCGTGCGGGATACGATCAGCAATCACAAGGTGGTCATATTCAGCAAATCATATTGCCCCTACTGCAGCATGGCCAAGGAGCAGTTCCGCAAGTTGCAGGTGAACATGATGGTTATTGAACTAGATCGACGTTCCGATGCTGAGGATATACAAGCGGTGCTGGGAGAATTGACGGGAGCACGCACAGTGCCGCGTGTCTTTATCAATGGCAAATTTGTGGGCGGCGGCACTGACATAAAACGCCTTTACGATCAGGGCACACTGCAAAAGTACTTCGAGTAGCACAGAGTGTGAGAGAGACCGAGAGAGAGGCGATGGAGTGCTTTAAATAATTACTTTGTTTCACATTGCGTTTAATTGGCAAACTCTGAAATTAAAATTCAAAACATTTCCTAAAAACTCTGTGGAAAAACTTCTGTTTTACATTCGCGATAAATTGTTAAATCGTAAGAGCAGCAAACAAATTGAGGCCATCGAATCGATAAGCCAAATTACGCATACGACACGTGTGCATACGGTAATGTGTGTGTGTTGTTTTCCACCAGCTGCCAGCTGTATTTTCACCTGTATTAACACGCTACACCTGCCTCGCAAAATGACACAATTCCATAGCAAACGACGGCAAACTAAATGCGACATTGTGCAATCAATTTACAAAATGTCAACAAATTACAGCAATTTCCTCAGCGCAAATTCAATCAATTATTTGCCTTAAAGTTGCCTGCACCCCCTCCACTCCTCCCCACTCCTATTGGCGACTTCGACAGTTGTCTAGACACGCCGTCGTAGAACGCGACATTGGGTGCAGTCCGAGGCAACGCGACGTATGCGTGATATGATGTGTTGCCTTTTATAATGGATTCTTTTTCAGTTTTTTCAGTTTTCTGATGGTCTCATGCAAGTTTAATGTCAGTCTGGAGGTCTGCACGACTCGAGGTCGGGGGCCGTGACCGGCTGACGTTGACCCTGAGTTGCCGTTGAAGTGTCGCACGCAAATGTGCCGCAAGTGATGGAGGGGGGATGGATGGGATACACAAGGGAAAACTGCGTTGCAAAGATGTCGTCGCGCATTGTTTGTCAACTGATGTGACAACAGCAGCAGCAGCAGAGGCAACAACAACAAACGTCTGGCTACATTTAACATGCACAAAAAACGTTCGCGCTGGCAGGTGAACATGATAAAGAGCATCCGCCATCTCTTTCCCTCATTTTCCCTTCTTGTGCATCCATTTGCCACAATCGACGGCCTTAATTGTCCTACAGATCCTTACAATCGCAATCTGCGCGTCATCTCGTTCAGGAAGCAACAACTTAAGCGTCATATTGAGCAGATGAAGGCAGCAGCTCCTTTTGTTGTTGTTGTTGCCACCTTGTTGCATTGTTGTTGCTGCTCCTGCTGCTGCTGCTACTGCTGTTGCACGGCTTTTATGTGCGCTGCATAATGAAGCCGCGCGGCTTTTTCAGTTTGACTTAATTCAGGTTTTTATTATGCCGACTCGCTGCAGATGTTGCCAGTTGCCAGTGCATTCAACTTCCATTGCGAGGGTTGATTATGAGAGTTACGAGTTGTTTAAGGTGTTAAGTCATTTTTATGCCCTTGCATTGGGTATATTAGTTTCAGTCCGAAGTTTGCAATGCAGGAAACATCTCTGACACAATGAAGTAATGTATGTATATTCTGAAACAGGATGAACCCAGGAGTCTAACTAGCACTGTCCGTCTATCTGTCCGTTCGTCTGTTGCAACACAAACTAGTCTCTCAGTTTAAGCATTATCCTGATGAAATTTGGCACACATTATTCTAATTGCTGCATGCTGTTAATAAGTTGGAACGAGCTGTATCGGACCGATATATCGTATAGCTACCATAGAAACTATCGGTCGAATTCAATACCATTATATATAAATAGTAGAGAAACAATTGTAGCAGATAAGAACATGCAAGGTAAACTTGTATCGCCATGACAAAGGAAGTTTTTCTTTTTGGTTTGTATTTTAGAAAAAACTCAGAGCATGATCTAGTCTAGATTGCTAACTACTGTTGTAAAATATTATATACATATATAAAATATATTATATATAATATATAAATATAATAGTTTCATCTATTAAAGTGTTTATCTTATGACTATAAAGTTATTCAATAATCAAAGCAAGTTCCCTTCGCAATTTCAAAAAAACAATCTCAAAACTTACACACATATCTCAGCTGATAAATAGTTAGCAGCAAAACCTCACTCTAACCTTAAAACGCAAACTTCAGTATTACATATATTTAGAAAAAAGTAACTGTAATTACGTAGTTTCTGCACTTGAATGTAGGAATTTGTAATCAAAATGCCGCAAAAGCCAAGCAAAGGCAAAAACTAATAATAAACGCTTAATAAATCGTCTATCAAAAGTCGTCTGCCAGAGTTGCCGTTGCGCTGAGCTCACAATGAACGCTACACACACACATATATATGATGTATGGTCTAGCCAATGTCTGGCATCAGCTCGAACTGCAAACTCCCAACTCCGACAGAGAGAAACTTGCTCCGAAAAATGCCAGGGGAACAAAGGATTTGGCTCGTTTTATTAAAACCGCAATTCAACCGAGTGAAAGAAATTTGGCTAATAAATTTGTAGCATCGTTTTTAAAATGGTCTGCAGCACAATGTAAGGCAGTGGGCGTGGCCCAGGACGTTAGATGAGTTTATTTGAACGGTGTCATAAATCATAATTTGTAATTACATTGTCTAACAAACAGAATTAGTTGTTAAGATTGATGTGCCAGACTGCAAGATATGCTGGAAAATTCAATTATGATATTTTAAGCCTCTTTAAGTGGAAGAAACATTACAAGATTGTTTACATACATCATAATAGACTGATTAGGAGTTAGTATATGTAGCCTTCTCTCTCTCTTGGTATCTAAGGTATTGCCATAGACGCCTAATGATATTGCCCATAAAAATGACCATGAATAGTTTAGCAGCCAGATGAACGGGAAGTTGGGTTTGGCTGTTGCCCAAGCGACAAAGTTGCATCGAAATTTAATTGCGCTGCTAATTAAAGTCGTGCAGATAGTCGAACGAAGGAAAGAAGAAATGGCATAGGGGGGGTTAGATAGCGAAGATAATGTGCCAATCAAAATGTGAAATGCGTTTTTTATTGAGTTAGTCAAACACTCGTTGCCCAAGCGAATTAAAACAAAGTCGCCGACGCCGGCAGCTGAAAGAATTTATGCACAAGCAAAACGCTGGCAAAAAAAAAAAGAATTCAACTCAAAGAAAATGCAAAAAACAAAGAGCAAAAATAAAATTATGACCAAGCGTTGGATCGTAAAAAATTTCCATTGCAGTTGTAAATGCTGCGTGTTGGTAGCAAAACAGAAATATGCATAGCTATAACGAGTTTTTACGCCTGATAAGTCAGACAAAATACACGGAGAGAAGAGCAGGATAGAAGCAGACAAGTGCGAAAGAGCATTCACGTATTCAACGGGCAACAATGTGTCTATGGTCAGGTCCGTAGCTAGGCGCGTGCAGGGTGTGTGGTGCACAAGGGCCCCCCCTTGCCAGGGGCCTCAGGCTACCAATCGTAAAAACGTTTTTAAAGGATTTATATTTGGACAATTCAGTAACTTTATTAAACACAAATATTTTTATTAAGTAAAGTAATTAAACTGAGGGTACCTAAGAAGTGTTGCACAAGGGACCGTCAGAGTGTCGCTACGGCCCTGTTACAGTTGAAAATCTACGGGTCTGTAAGGGTTGTCTTTGCTTGAAGCTTTGCTTGGCTTAATTCCTCGTTGAACTTGAGGAGGTTAAGAAGGAACAGATTGGAGATCTATAGTCATTGATCGTCTAAATTCAGTTTGCTCATTCTGTTCTTTTCTTTTTAAGTAATTTTATATAATTGTTTTGTTTTATCAATATAGAAATATACGATGTTCATTCCTTTTATCACAAGAATATTTTACAAATTAAAGACGGAAACCTTTGATTGCGGATAATCCCCCTTTTAGTTTTAAACATATGCTTTGATTGTTGCTTCAAGGGATATCCGGACTTCGTAGTTACTTTTATATATGGTATGGTATTTCACTGGCCATCGCATGCCAGACGCACAGTTAGGATAGGGGAATGACGGAGCACTCCTTGTGGGAAATCGCACCCATTTGGAAATACGCGCACGCAATACATGTCCAGAGCCAGGCTTTCTAACTTATCCAGAGCTATGTTTATGTTATGTACATATATGATATGTACAGGTACAGGTACAGAGAGTATCCTGTTGCTTTCGTGCTCAACAGGGGGAGAAGTAGAGACTGGGAAGAGGGTGGCAAAGGGAGACTGGTCCGTCGTGGGGTCAGGTTACAATGTCACGCACACATATTTCCTGTCATTCTAGCGTTTATTTCCTCACTTCGCTTTATTTTGCTTTTATCGCATCCTTGTTAACACGTGCGTTGCGCTATTGTTATTGCAATTGTTGTTGTTCTCCCCATTTTTGTTGTCCATGTTGTAGTAGTAGTTGTAGTTGTAGTTGTCGTTGTATGTTGCAGTTGCCCGCGGGCAACAGAAGTTTATCGAGGCAACGATCTTGCATGTGGGGATGTGAGGAGTCAGTGGCAAAACAAAGAAATAGTAGGGGAATAATATGCGAATAATATAATTATATGTTGGCATGAAATGTTACGTGCGAATGTGGTTTTTAGCGTCGAATTTTAACACATTTTCCACTCGTTGTCGGTCGACGCCTTCGCTCCCGAGTCCGAGCTGAATTACTTGCGTGAGATGCGCACTCAAGTTTCCCATGGAGAACCTAAAAATATCCCATTGAATTTTCATAAATTTAGACGTAACTTTTAGCTATAACTTAGCTGCGTTAGCTGAAACTAGCTAGAAAATTCCCCAAGCGACAAACAGAGATAAGTATCACATAACTCTTTCTCTCTCTAACTCTCTCTCTCTCGCCCCTAAATTGATACCTTTGGTTGGGAAAACTTTTGACTTTGAGGCCATTAATCAATTAATTAAGCATTTTATGAATATTTCAGCCACAAAGCGGCAAATTGGCATTATAATCGCCGGGGACGCCGGTCGTTTCCTTCGGTTCGGTTCAGTTTGGTTCAGTTCCGCTGGGGTCTACGTGGAGTCACCTTTCGCGGGCCACTTAGCAATGCACATGAATATTTTACGCAAATGGCGAATATCTAAAAGTTATGTGGCTGGGGTTGGCGCCGGGTCTGGGCAAGAGTTGAGCAAAGCCAAGCAAGATGCTAAGGTCCTGGCGGGATGCTGGCATAATCGAGCGCATGATGACGAGCTGCCGTTGACGCTGGATAATAAGCAGCAGCAGAAGCCGAGAGCACAGAAAGGGATAATGACTTGGACCATTCTCTTTGCTCCCCCGCAATGAAGTTGATGAAAGCGAAGATGAAGGCGAAGCAGAGCGAGAGCAGGCTACCAACTTTCTAAGGAGGTACAAAACTTTATGACTAATTAATTAAATGCGCTATAAAAATGTTTGCTGTTCTCCCCTTATCAACCCGCCTCCGCATCGTGCCCTCCCATTTCCCACCGCCACAGCTATGCCAAAGTTTATGCATTTTCGAACCGTGAAAATGAGCAAAAAGGGAGAAAGAGAGAGAGAGAGAACATTTTCTGCTTCTGGTGAAATAATTATTTAAACAAAGCGCCGAAAAAAATTGAAGAGGAAAATGGAAAAAATTACGAGGAACGCAAACAGCGACAAAACGTTTGAGTTATGTGCAAAACAAGTCGAGAATGCTGACAAAGTGTTGGCCAAATATGCATGTAGGTATGTGTGTGTGTGTGTGAGGTGTATGTGGCACACTCTCTCCCCCATCTCCCTCTCTACCTCTTTTTTGTACCTGGCAAAAAGTTTTTAATGAGTTTGCTTAATGCTGCAAAATGAACAGTCAACTTGCCGCACGGCATCGCAGCTCGCAGTCGAGCTCGAGTTCGAGTTATGTCAGTAAATTCTTTTCGGAGCATTGAAATTTTATCTCGATCATAGCAGAAAATATTGTTTGCCATAATCGAGCTGAGCTTGCGTGGGAAATGAAATGCAAATCAAGGGGGTAAATGAGTTGGAATTGCGTTCTCATTTTGCATGCGTTAATTAATTAATGAAAATATTGTTAAACTTTTATTATGTATCTCTTTATTTTGTTTGGACTGCACAGAAAAATATTGCTTTATTTATTTAATGCAAATTAGGGAATATAATGAAAATAAAAAGAAAACTCGACTGCAAGCTCTATACATGAATGTATATAGTTTATGTGTATATAAAGAAGGTTTCCCCTTCCCGATTTGTTAGTGCTATCTCATTCCCTCACATGTCAACTGCATTCTCGGAAGCTGTCAATAGCATAGTCTATAGAATATTGTGGTATTTCGATGTTATTCAATTGGTTGACAGTCGTAGCCGCAGCTCAGACTGATTCACTCACACTTACACACTCGCACACCCATTATTGGTCAATTTCATTTCGATTCGCTTGTATGTCTGGGACCTTCATCGTCTGGGCTGGACTCGCAATTACGACAGCCTCCTGTGGCGCACGTTAAGTGCGCTTCCCTCTTCGAGCTCATCTCGACTTGTCGACTGCCCCACCCCTTGCCGGACCTTGTGGGACCTCATGTGGGTTTGTCAAATTAGCGCATCGTTTGTTGTCGACTCCGGCCAGGCCTAAACGGCAGCTCAAGAACTGCAAAATTGTTAATTTTTGAGTCAAGTTCTCGCTGGCCACTTGGCCCCAAAGAGTGACTCAGTTCACATGCGTAGATTCGCCACGCAGCAGGGTGTCTCTTGTTCGGAATTGAAATTGAATTGCGTTGCGCCTCTACCATGCAAATGTTCGACTCATCCCGACTGCCAATCAGGCATTCATGAGGTTCTCAGAGCCCTCTTCCTTTTCGAATTAATCAGAGGGGAAGCTTGTGTAATGCGCTATAAATGCCAAATATATCGACAGTTATTCACAGTTGGTGCACAGTTTTTCTTTGGCATTTTTCACAATTTTTGCCTCTTATAATTTTCACGCCCTGCAAGCGGAAACGGGCAACCGGAAACAGGTTCGTCGCCCAAAACGATTGAACTGTCCTCGAACGTTGTTCGGTCCTCAATGCGTTTGTTTCTGCTTCAACGCAAATCGTGTGGAGTATAGTCTATTTACAGATGATGCCCGAAACCAATGAGCCCTGCAATGCCATGTCTGCCCCGCTCTACACCCCCCTTACCCCTGTACACAAGTTGAAGTAACCACAGTCGATAGCCACATCCACCCAGCCAGGGCCAACCACAGACGCGTCTTTTGTTTGCACTAACTCGCTGTTCTTGTTGTCCAAGGGGTGTGTGTGTGTGTGTATGTGTGTGTGTATATACTAGTGTGTGTGTGTAGTCTGGTTAGCTGTTTGCCATTGTGGCTGCAGATTTGCTCGCTGAGGCACTAAACTTTTATTTCTTAAATCCAAAATCGTTTGCGCGCCCCTCGCACAAAGTCAATATGCGGGCACATTCAGGGAGGGGGAGGGGGGCGGTAGGAAAAGGAGGTAGGATGGTTTACTGGGGCGTATGGGGGCTATGTGCCATGTCTGTCAGCGGCAATGTAGCTGCTGTTGCTTCCTGTTTCTGAAAATCGGTTTTTGTTGATTTGCGCGCCAGTTGTTTAGTCGCCGCCAGCCGCCAGCCACGTCGGGTTGAGGCCCAAACGACAAGGACAACAAGCATATCCAGCTGGAGGCAGAGCAGGCAGAGCAAGCCGAGCAATCCGAGTGGCGGCGGCGATTCCAATGTCCACCAACTGGCAGCTGAAGTGGAGTTTTGTTTGTTGTCCGTTTGTCAATTACAAACTTTTATTGCAATTTACTTTTGTTTCGGGCTCGCAGCAGTCATTCCGCTACCATGTGGACACACTTTGAGGTCGTTCCAAAGAGGGGCAGGGGAAGGCAGCAAGCTGCCGGCCATTGTGTTTGCTTGTGTGTGTGTGTGTGCTGCCATGTTTTACGTTCAAGTATTTAATATTGTTTTCGATGAAGTAATATCCATTTGCTGTTTGATGAATTGTAACGGTTGGCTCTGCCATCAAATAACGATTGCCCTATTGGAATTCCATTGATATATATGGAAGGAGGAGTCCGAGCTGGATCGGGGACATTTGGCAACGACAACAAGCATTGTTATCGCCATCATTGGGACCGATGTTTGATTGCACTCGCCCGAATTTCGCTTGTTATTGATGTTAACATGCAAAGCCTGCAGAAGGACAGTGGAACGTGGAGAGAGGGGGGCAAGCCTGCACAGTGGCACAGCGACTCGTATGAAGCGCAAGTGTTGGAAGATTTCGTTGTGCAAGTGCAATCGGGTCCATGTCCTGGGGCAATTGAAAAGTTCATTTGATTTTTACTGCCTGCTCAAAGAGAGGTTATTTTAATACTTCTAAAAATATATAGAGGTTATTGGAGGGGGGTTTGTTGTTCTTAGAAAATGTCAGTTGAATGCAAACAGCTGATAATAAAGTTGATAAAGAATAATAAAGTGGGGCTATCTTAAATTTATACAAATACAAAAGGAATAGGTTTAAAATAGGTCAGTTTTAGCAAGAAGATTGATTGATTTCTGTGAATATGTATAATATTTGTACTTAAACTTTAATTGCATATAATGTAAATAAGCACTATCAATAAGGAAAAAAGCTTTAATGCAATCTAAGTGTCTTTTTATAAACATAAAAATATACTAAGGCTATTAGAGAATGTTCTTAATACCATTTAGAGTTTAATTCTCATATTAATCTCTAATATTTAATATACACAAAAGCTGAAAACACTTATGCTAAAATCTACAACTCTTTCATTTCTTATTCATCACTCTAGCTGGATTATGTTTAAGTCTCTTTTCTCTCTGTCACTACATTTTAAAAGTTTCATCAGGATAGTTTTCCTGCGAGATTACTTATATTATTTATGCGTTTTAATTTTTGAGTAAATATTTCAAGCCACACAAGAAGACGTTATGAAAATGCAATTTAAAACAATTTGTCAACGACACTACAATCGGACACACATACACACACACACACAGTCACTGGCAGCAAGTAGAAGAAGAAAATGTGAAAATGAAAATAATAATGAAAGAGAGAAGGAAAATGAATTATGAAGTATGCGAACTGCGAACTGCGAACTTGGGACTCTCCAGCGGAAGTCAGCACTGCCTCGATCTGGCAGAGCGGTCGCTGCGTACGTGAGGGGCAAGTAAATGGCATAAAAATGATTGTGTGTGTGTGTGCGGGTGGGTGGGTGTGTTAAGTTTTGGCACGCGCCACGCCTACAATAAACCGCAAATGTGTCGCTTGTCTGGCCAGAAATGTATGCAACATATTTCACAGTTCGAGCGGGGACAGAGAACAAAACAGACCCAAGGGACATCGAGCTGGCTGTGGCTGTGTCTGAGGCTGAGCTGGTGCTGTGCTGTGCAACCTCAACGCCTACACTTAATGCGTGGCAGTTACACCAGGCAGTAAGCTACCCCTGTGTCATCTCTCCCCCTTCTGTCACAGTGAAATTTTGACTTATGTGCGCTTGGGGCCGTAGGTTCTACTTTACTGCAGGCCGCAAGAGTTCGCGCTCTGCGCCATGTTTATTGCGATTTCATGTGCCATTAAGCCAAGTCAACCGACTGAAAGAGCTGCCTGCCACTGGAACAGAGTGACGAGAGAGAGAGACAGACAGAGAGAGAGAGAATGAACTGAGTCCGGGAATCATGTCGGAAACAGCCTGCTAATCTGTTGATAAATAAACAAAATGCACAAGTTGATAGCTTCATTCAAGAAATAAAGCAACACCAAAGTGGAAAAACTGAAGAGAAACTGGCGAAAAACTGTAAGCGTCGTTGATAAATGCCAAACATTTCTACCTGCGGCAATGGCGACACTTTTTCAACATTTTCCACGCATTTTCCTCACTCCTCTCCTTCCCTCTCACATTTGTGTATGCGACTCACGTCGCAGCACGCAAATGTGACCAGCAGCAAGTGTTGTCGTTTTTCTCGTTGTTGTTTGCCTTGTTGTTGTTGCTGTTGTTGTTGTTGTTCTTGTCATTCATCAGAGTCATGAATTCCCGGGGAGCAGAATGTCAGCTATATGTAAATAAAGAATTGTCACTTTGACACGTTTGATGCGTGCCAAATGGTTGGCAATTTTTACACTCTCCCGGCCAAAAAAACAGAAAGTCTATAAGAAGAAAGTTGAATACAGGGATGGTTTAAAGTTTTTAAAATAATTTTTAAATATTTGATATATATTTTCTACATGTGTTTTGAAATATCTTGCAAAACATATTATATATATATATATTAAAATATCTCTTTTATATATGTATATTATTAGATGACTATAAAAAACACTGAATATATTCTACTAACTAAGAAAATATCATGGCAACAATTTTAAGCAGAAGTTTCCCTTCAAAATTTTTAAAAAACTACATTTTTTTACAAAAAATCGAAGCTTTATGTTTGTAATATATCTGTGCAATATCTTATTACCACATGCTACAGTGGAAATTCATAAATTCTTAACAAATTGAACGCGTTTGTCTTGAAACGTAATTTTACGTGAGTAGGGCCTGAGCAACCGATTCGCTTTACTTCATTTAAAGTCCCTTGGAAAGGAAATACTTTTCTGTACAGTCCAAAACTAAATCTAAATTTATTCAATTTATGCATAAATAGTGAGGTTAAAGTAAAAAAAAGTCTGTCAAAATTAGTTTTAGAAAATAGAAATAGAAAAAAATGAAATAGAAATAGAAAATAAAATGGAAATAGAAAATAACCTCCTCTTAAATTCTATACTGTTTATGCTCCCTTGCAGTTAATTTAATTGCTCCATCTTCACTACAATTGCAGTTATTTTTCTGTACCTACAATTGACTTTCCGGCTTAGTTAGGCCCCTTTCCTGTTCGCGTTGCGTGCACGTGTCCGTTCATGTTAATTTTCCCATATGTTTAATTTTATGCACATTTTTAGTGATTATGCTGTCAACTGCAGTCGGAAAAGTGCAATAACATTTAATAATTATACTACTGAAGTACAGGGAACAACTTGCACGATATTACGTTGGTAGTTTAATTTCAATCAAGTGTCAAGAACTTAAGCCAAAACCTTTTCGCATGTCGCGTTATTCAATTGCGTTTTGCGAACTTAAATGAAAATCACGCGAAAGCCGACGTCATTATCTGGCGATGGCAACTGGCGGGCCGCATCCGGCAAACACACAAATGCGGGTGGTAGCCGAGAGCGGGACAAGGGGGAGGGGTTAGACCGGGCATACATCTAACACATAACTCGACTGGGAAGACAATGCGAAGGCAGGCGTCGCTGCCGAATCAACGCAGCCGACAACGGATGCCAAAATGTTTATGCGCATAATGAACAAGCGCCATGTGCGAGCAGCAATCGCGGCATGCTTCAGTGCAGCACAAGACCACACAGCTCATCCCTCACACCACACCCTCTCACTCCTTGCTCTCTACTCTCGTTTTGTGGCAGATGCATTGAAATCTGTTGCCTGCCAGGCGCAGGCTTGCAGTCGATTGCGAAATACGCAATGCGAATTATGTGCGTGAAAGCGAAAATTTCGCCAATTGCAAATGGCGAAGGACACAAACACACACACACACACAAACAGATGCAAACAAATGCATCCGCATAAACAGCTAAACAGTTGGCCAAACTGCTGGTGGGCGCTTATTACGCATACGCCGCATGTGCCGTCGACGTCGTTGTCGTTCACGTTGGTTTGCCATAATTGCCAATTGGCGACCTCAATTTGCGTCCGATCACGTTTTAAATACGCTTTTGCTTAAGCACTCAGCTTGTTTAATTTCTCATCACTGTAGTAAATAAATATACGACCCAATTTGGAGCACAGGCATTAAAATATCATGCAGCATTTCATTTGCCCCCCCCCCCACTCTTCCTGGCTGCTGAGCGCATTTTCTCAATCATTTATCAAGTGAGTTTTCATAAAATGTCACGCACTGCAAAAATGTTCCCCGTTGGCAGCTTATAAAAATGATGCAACTGCACCCCGAGCTACCCCAAGATGACTGCAACCAGTTCCAGCTCCAGCTCCAGCTTCAGCTCAGCTCATAAGTCAGCACGACAACGAAAAAATATTGCAACTCTGTAAGTCCTGTTGCTGAAGGTACTATTGCATGACTATGCGACTGTGTGCGCGTGTGTGTGGCATGACAAAATCCTGGAGCAAAAAAAATGGTTAGCAATGACTAAGAGCATCAAACAAAAGGATTCTGCAGGCGATGTCAGCAACTTAAAGCTGATTCCCTATACTAACTCATATTTGACAATATTACTTTGTAGCAGCAGACAGCAGTTGGGTCACACACACACACACTCACACACATGCACGCGCCCTACAGCCAATAAGTTGACAGCAGCCGTTGCCACTGCAGCTGAATCTTGTCGCAGGACAGTAATGTCTGTGTGTGCGTGTGTGTGTGCAGCTATGTGCACTGCAGTTACAACTTAAAGCTTTTAATAAAAATGTCAACTGCATTGAAGCGAAATAAGTTCGAATAAGGCGACTCAGTTCGACGCCGACCAAAAGAAAAATGTTTGCTTTCGGAATTACGATAGGAAATCTCTGACTAAATACTAAATACTATATACTAAATACTATATACTATATTTATTTTATTTTATTTGCATTATTCGATTATATATTTATATAAAGCATTTAGTAGCAGAAGTTAATCTGGTTGTTATATCTTGACTAACAACAAAAATCGGCCGATAGTTTGTATGACAGCTATACGACATATTGGTCCGATCTAATTCGTTCCGTCTTCTTTATGCATGTGTAAAGACTTTCATCAAGATAGATTTAAAACTGAGTGACTAGTTTGCGTTCCAACTGAACGGACAGGCAAACAAATGGACGGACAGATAAACAGGGCTAGATCTACATCCCTGTTGATGCTTTATAGAGTCTGAGTTGTCTCCTAAGGTGCGTTGCAAGCTCCTGACGATATTTTCTATGGCTATACATTACATTCAGTCTGAAACAATAAGAGCCATCTGTGCCACGTTAAAACATCATTCTTTATATTTCACCTTTCTTAGTATAATTACTTCAAATTTTTATCGAAACACGATATTGGTGTTGAACACAATTCTACACTTCCAAGACTGTACAAATAAAGCTCAATAGGCATTAAAGTAGATTTATGCTGCCTTTAGAACTCTTCCCATTATGTACACTCTTTCTTTGTCTTTGACGGCAAACACAAATGGACGATTGGCGACAAATAGCTTTCCACCTCTGATTTCTGCAATAAAATGGAATATATTCAGTGACATGGAAGGTTAAGTTGTTATGGAAGAGGAACAAGTACTTTGCTGCTTACCAGTCAATTTCTCACACTCAATCTCTCCGCAGGTGAAGTCAATCACGCCCTTGTGCTTGATCATGGATAAACTGAAGAAAGGAGTATCAGTGAGGGAGTTGAATTCTGGTTTCTCGAATATTGACTTGATGCCCATACGCTTCAGAGAAGCGGTTAGCTCCTGTTCGTACACTATCGAAAACTGAGGTATTTCAACCTGCATATAAAAGTTATTAAAGTGCTTATCTAAGGATAGTATATCTGTGTTTGCCAGTTGAGTCTCCAGAGCTTTGATGGTAGTGCCCTTATTGGGTAACAGGATAAGCATGCTGAGATTGGAGTTGCGATAGGGAATCTCAATGCCTTGACAGTTCAGCTGATGCAAATTGGCATATGGTAGATCATCGACCGTAATGTAGGTGACAACCGCTATGCTCGAATTAGGCTGAATGAAGAACTTGCGGCGTTTCATCATTTGCTTGAATGGTTTGGTAAAATTTCCTTCAAAATGGAATCCCTGCACAACTATCGACCTGGTGGTTGAGTTGATTTCGCTACTCTTTATAATATTCTGTAGTTTACGATGTTGCAGCGTCGACTCGAAGTACAAGCTGATGCGTGCAGCCAATTCTGGGTCCTTGTTGAACTTGACGCTCTCGGCGAACGAGTGTAGATGGTCCATTGCGTCCTTGTGGTATGCTGGTCTTATTGGAAACATGCTGTCCACATAGAACTTGAAAGCCGTCTGCAATGTCACATCGGGGGTGCTTATGCGCGTTGGCAATTCGGTGAACTCTTCCAGAGCAGCAGTTTTGGTGTCGCCTTGCAATTCAAGATGCTTCTTCAGTTCTATGGCCCCCTCGGCGTCGCTTCCCAGATATACGAGTGCCAGCGACTCTTGTATTGCCAATGGAGCAATGGCCACATTGTTAGTGCCCTCCATAGCAGTGACGCTGAGGAATAAGCGAGTGACAAAGTCTCCGTATGCCCATTGCAGCTGGCTGCAGAGAATCACAACTGGATAATCAGTTTAATATATTGTACGTTATTAATTTGTGATCTGCATCAAACTTTACCTGAGATCGCGTTTAGTAACATTTCTGTACTGCAATTTAAGTTGACACTTTTGCGATTTTGAATTTATTACGGATTTCGTCAAGCCTATTAAGATATAACGCTACTCAGATTTAAGCATGACGTGTGAGTTCGTCACATCTAACAGATGAAATAAGATTTGATTGTAGTTGGTAAATAAGCTTAAAATTGTAAAAGCTTCTCAGTGTGGTTACCTAATCATAATTTGTCTAACTTTAGGTTTTAACGTAAGAACAGTTGGTCACAGGTTGCATAATATATTTTTATTTTTTTTTATCGACTGCGAACTAATTAAATAAACGAGAACGAAAGCTATACCCTTCTATACCCCTGCAGGCTCTTATATCTTTCGTTCGTTCTAATACTTGTTGTATATAATGTTGCAGAATTTAATGGGATTGTGTATATTCAAGATTATGTTTCACTTTGATTGGCAGTGAGATATTAAGTTAGTTTTAAAATGAAAACTGGTCTTCATATAAAAATCTTAACCTCTTTCGATTGTCCCAATGGTAGCTATATGTTGTAGTGCGATTCCTTTGTTGCTGCTGATTCAGAATATATATACTTTATATGGTCGGAGATGTCTCCTAAGTTGCTTCGCAAAGTCCTATGCAAAACTAATATGAATTAAGGCCCAATATGATTTAAAATACATTTATTCTTGGATTCATAACTCGGCCCATTATATAAACGGTCCTGGTGTCTTTGATGGCGAACACAAATGGACGATTGGCAATAAACTTGAATCTGTGAATGTTTAGATCTATAAGTAAATGGGAAAGGGTGAGTTAAATTTCTATTGAGTCTTGTGGGAGAGGATTATATCGTATACCGTTTTCCGAGATTGTTCGTAAGGTGGTTTTCATGCACACGGGTTTCCCGCATGTGAACTCAAATTGACCCTTGTGCTTGATCTTGGTCACACTGAAGAAGGGAGTGTGTGTGAGTGAGTCAAACTCCGGACTATCAAATATTGCCTTGATACCCATGCGCTTCAGAGATGCGGTTAATTCCCGTTCACAATCGACCGAAAAATGAGGAACTTCTATGTGGACGTTAGACTCGTTAAAGTACTTGCCAATGGATTTTAAATCTGTGTTCGCCAGATGCGTCTCCAGAGCTCTAATGGTAGTGCCCTTGTTGGGTAATAGAATAAGCATGCTGAGCTTGGAGTTTCGATAGGGTATCTCAATGCCATGGCAGTTCATGTGAGCCAAATGTGCATACGGCAACTTATCGTACTTGATGTAGGTGTCAACCGATATACTTATATCGGGCTGAGTGAAGAACTTGCGTTGTCTGACCATTTGTTGGAAAGGTTTTTTGAAATTTCCATGAAAATGGAATCCTTGCAGGAGTATCGACCTGGTGGTTGTGTTGATTTCAGCACTTCTTATGATGTTTTTCATTTGATGCTTCAGCATCGATTCCATATTATCAGTGATCCGTTGGGCTAGCTCGGGGCCCTTATCGAACTTAATGCTCTCGATATTAGTGTGTAGGTATTGCTTTACGTCCTTCTCGAACGTGGGCCTTATCGGAAACATGGTATCCACATAGAACTTGAAGGCTGTCTCCAGTTTCACATCTGAGGTGATTATTGACAGAGGCACTTTCTGGAACCTCTGTAGGGCTTCGATTTTGCTTGCGCCCTGCAGATCTAGATACTTCTTTAATTGGCTCGCCCCCTCGCCGTCGCTTCCCACATAAAGAAGTATCAGCGACTCTTGTATTGCTAATGGAGCGATTGCCAAATTGTTACTGCCCTCATGAGCTGTGATGCTAAGGAATAAGCGACTGGCAAAGTTGCTCCAAGTCCTTTGCAACAGACTGCACAGAATCACAACTGAATAATCACATTTTTTATTATTATTTATTATTTTCTATGTTTAATAAATTTTACCTGTGATAGCGTGTAGCATCACTTTGCTTCTGAGCGGCAATCGAAGCTGCGACTTGCGTCATGGTTTCATAGACTCGCTTGGATTAAAGCTTAACTTTGCGAGTTTGTCACGCTATACAGGTGCCATGTGTTTTAATCGCACCTTCTGCTGTCCCATTTGTCTTTTGTTCGATAACGATACGATCCTTCAATTTGTTTTTGAACTCTTTCAAAGGGCATATAAAATGTGGCCAGAAGTTTGCAATGCACCTTAGCATATATTTCTCACCCTGTTAGGTTTATACCTTCATGATCAGCACCAACAGATCATCAAAAGCATAGAAATATATGACAGTAAATTGAAACCCTAATATGAATTCAAATATGTTTATTGTGGATTAACAACTCTGCCCATTATGTAAACTTTCTTGGCATCCTTGATAGCAAAAAAAAATGGACGATTGGCGAGAAACTTGACTCTGCTATCATCTACAAAGAAATATAATAAGGTTAGTAAAATTTGCATTTAGTTCTGTATGAAGGGCATCATTTACCATCTCCCGTAACAGATGCTATTGTGGTTTCCAAGCACTCATCAGCCCCGCAATCGAAGACAAGCCGGCCCATATGCTTTATCCTGGACACTTTAAAGAAGGGAGTGTCGGTAAGTGAGTCAAACTCAGGTTGATCGAATATTTTCTTGATACCCATGCGCTTTAGGGATGCGATTAGAGGCTTTACGGAGTTAATAGAAAAATGAGGAATTTCAACGTGGACATCAGTCTCCTCAAAGTTGTCGGTTACAGATTCTATGTCTGTGTTCGCCAACTGCGTCTCGAGAGCTCTCAAGTTAGTTCCTTTATAGGGTAACAGAATAATCAAACTGACAATGGACTCTTGATAGGGTATCTCAATGCCATAACATTTTAAGTGTTTCAAATCAGCATATGGCAGCCTTTCGACCTTAATGTAGGTGACAACCAAAATTTTTGAACTGGGCTGAGTGAAGAACATGCGTTTTCTCATCAATTGTTTAAAAGGTTTCTTTAAAGTGCCTTCAAAATAGAATGCCTGTACTAGTATCGATCTGGTGTTTGCGTTGATATCGGTTTTGTTTATGACTTCATTGAACCGATGATTCATTGTCGATTCCATGTCGAAAGTGCTGTACTGGGCCTCCTTTAAATTGACGCTGTCAATATTGGAGAATAGATAGTGCTTTGCATCACTCCTAAACTTGGGCTTCAGTGGAAACATTTTGTCTACAAAGAACTTGAAGGCTGTCTGCAGTGTCACTTCTGTGGTGCTTACGGATAGATGAATATTCTTGTACTTTTCTACGGCTTCATTTTTACTCTCGCCCTTTAGGTTGAGAGTCTTCTTCAGCTCCCTGGACCCCTCGCCGTCGCTGCCCAGGTAAAGCAGTACCAACGACTCTTGTATTGCCAGCGGAGCGATGGCCAAATTTTTCTTGGTCTCATTGGCAGTGACGCTGAGGAACAAGCGAGTGGCAAAGTCTCCATATGTCCCTTGCAGCTGGCTGCACAGAATCACAACTGAATAATCGCTTTTATATTGTAATGTACGTTTATGATTTCCGATCTTGATCAAACTTTACCTGTGATCGCGAGTAGCATCACTATGCTTCTAAATTGCAATAGCAGTTGACGCCTTTTGCGATGTCGTTTAGTCGCGAATTTAGTCATGGCTTTTTAGCCATTAAAGCTTGACGTGCGAGTTTGTCACGTTCAACAGCCGACATGAGCTTTGAAAGCAACCCTTCCCGTTGCATGCCCCTTCCTTGTGATGGTTGCATTTGTTTCACACGACTTGCTGCCAGGTGGAACATGGAGGTAGCCCTGGCCGTCCTTCTTTTGTGGGTCAGAGACAAACGTCAAAGTCAGCCAGCTAGAAAAAAGTATGTGAACGTGTTTGCAGCTGCTGCACCTCGTCCTGCCCCTCGTCCTGTTCCTGCTCCTGTTTGTGGCCTGCAACTGCAACTTGGCTGACAATTTTATTGACAGTTCGACATTTAGATTGATTGCAGTTGGCAAAAGAGTTTTACATTTTTGTACATCTCCTCCTTCTCCAGCTTTGCCTGCGTTTGTTTGATAACAATGCGTTCATTATTTTGGTATTTTTTTTAGTATTTTTCAGTATTTCTACTTCGATTCTGAACGGTGGCTTAATTAAAAGTTTGTTAACTTTGGCCGAACAACAACACAGATTGAAGATATTTCTTTTTTTTTTCTTTTGTTTTTTACAACAATTTGAAGTTTGGCAACGCTGCAATTTTAGGGTTTGCTGCCATATTTCCACTTTTATAGCATACTTCGTAGGGTGTTTTAAGTAAAGGAAGCTCGTAATTAAACTAGAACTAAATGTGTCGGATTGTTTGCATTCACGTTGTCTTCGTAAATAGTTAAACATTGTCTTTGGGTTAGTCCAAGTCGAGTCAAACAGTTGCATAAGCAATATCAGCTGTCAATCACGACGGACTTGGGAAACAAACACAACACGTACACACACACAGCAACATGTACTGTGGCAATTTAAAATGGAAACTCTTGCAGACAGCAAGCTGGGCCCGGGCAGTACCGGCACAGTGGGTACGTAAATTATGCATACAAATTAGAGAACGGCATTGTATGTAGGAGATGACGTGAACATAGAAATGTGGAATAATAACATTAATGAAAACACGTTGATGACATGGAAGAGACGTCTGGACAGCGGGGAGAGAGGGTCGGAGGGGAGAAACAGCTGCAGGATACGGCGGCAAGCAGAAAATTAAACAGAACAAAGCAAAAGCGAAGCAGATGGCGACGGGATAAACACAGGCAGGAACAGAGGCAGAGAGAGAGAGAGGGAGAGGGAGAGAGAGAGTGAGAAAGAGAGAGCTACACTCACACACGTATGTGGAGTACAAACCGTACACGGAAGCACAGCAGCGTTGACAACAATCACAGTGAGCGCTAAAACAAAACAACCAAACAAACAACAACAACCAAACAAACAACAACAACAACAAGAACCTGCATCAGGAACAGGAACAATACACACACACATGCTGGCGGCATTATAAATTTGCTGCCGCTTAGCAACTTTACATCAAAAGGGAAAACGACAAAATCCTGACAGAAGCGTTTGGATATATCGTCGTTTGTGGATTGTGAAAAGTGTAGAGAGGAGGGAAAGAAGGATCGGAGTGGGAACTGTTAAGTAACATTTGCCTGACAAATAAATAACTGACAGTTCGTTCACAGAAATCTTTGTGCGACAACGTATTTAAGTACGACAAATTACCAGACTGACACAATATAACTCGACTAGCTGATATCCTTTAATTTCTGCACTTTGTTTAAAATAAGAGTTAATAATTGTTTATGTTATCGTTAAAATTTCTATACAAAGTTTCTATTGTTCTTTTTCTATTTTTAATAACTCATTATTTAACATACCTTTTCTGCTTAGTCTCTTGCTATAGGGTATACACTGTTATCAGGTAATATCAGTCCGCCTTTGTCTTTGTATGCTGCATTATGTCTTCTTCTTTTTTTATTGCATAATCCTCATTTTTTCTTTGTTAAAAATACTTCTGTTTTATTCGTCTGTTAAGCGTATAATCTGTCAAGGTAACGAGTGGTCTTCCTAAGTACGGGGAAGGGGATGCGATGTGTTTAAGCAGTATATATTATGAACTACATAGACTAAGGAAGATAGACAGAGAGTGGGAGAGGGAGGGAGTTAGAGATAGAAAAACAGACAAAGAGCGAAAGAGAGACAGACTGATTTTAAAGAAGAATGGAGTGTAGCTAAAAATAAATCAAAGGGAAAAGGGAATAATTTTACACAGAAGAGGAAACTGCAAAGATCGTCTGGAATATCAGTGAACATACTTGCTACTGCACAACAGCAATCAACGGAAAAGACTTAAAATTAGACCATTACCAACCCGTAATTTTATGTACCAGAAACTACTGATTATAACTGCGTGCTAGCTCTTTTAAATTCCCATCTATTTGTGATAAATATTTCTTCAGTTAACATTCTTAATCCTGTTCAAGCTTAAATTAAAAAGACTTGAAGCTGTCAATAAATATTTACTTAAATATACAATGCGAATACCATTCAGTCTTTTGTTTGCATTGATACCCTGTCAATGCCAAATTTACTTAAGCACTCTCAAAGGGCAGATAAACCAAATTGCCCACTCACTGCGACCGCAAATCTTTTGAGTTCCGTTTGACTTTTGCCTGACTTTTTGCCGACTCAAACATGAAATGACCAAAATGTTCTGGTATTTTCATAGCGGGCAGATGCTCCAGCTATGGCTTTCATTCTCTCTCTGGCTGTGGTTCGTTTTGGGGTTTTAAGGTGAGCTGGCATTTTTGCAGCAGCGGCAGCTTTGAAAAGTTTTTTAATTAATTAAGAAAGTCTTACTAGAAAGTTGCGACAATTAAATAAAAGTTAAAGTCGAAAATGCGAAAAGAAATGCCGACACAGGGAGGACCACAAAAAAGGGAGATGGGGGCGTGTGATCGGGGCCAAAAGCCAACCACATCTGAATCGAATTTTGTGAATTATGTTGGCGTAGAAAAAATTTAATAAATTCTCGCAGAGCGGGCAGGCCAAGGGGGACGTAGACTGGGCAAACGCACTGTGCGCTACTGACGCAGTCACGTGCCGCTCACGAGTTCTGCGTGCTGCGGCAGACAACCACGACGCGGCTTATTTATGAGTGCGTATGTGTGTACTACACATGTGTGTGTGTGTGCCGAAGATATTCTTACACTTGCTCTACAAATATGCGCCTAATAATGCGCACTGCCTCCCTCCTGCGAGAGCTCGTCGTGTTGCCATAAAGGCTTAAAATATTTGCACGTAAAATGCTGGGCGCCAAATCTCAACGGAAACACGCACACACAGTTACACACATACACAAAGAGAACGATACACACTCACACATTGGCTTGGCATGTCTGGCTGTCGCACAGCTGTTGCGCGCGCCACGCGTCGTATGCGTAATATGCCTTCAAAACGCCATCAGCATGTGCTGCCTTTAATGACATCATTTCAGCGACTTTGCCTCGCCTCGCCTGCCAAGTGTCAAAAGTTGATGTTTTTTTATTGTTTTCTTATTGCATTTTATAGAAATTAAAATGCAAATTGCGCAGCAGCTGTAAAAAGTGCCAGCCAAGTCGAGGCACAGTGTGCGCTCTTTAAAGCTAGTCAAAGATTAACGCGCTGTATTTACTGAGCATACTGAGAGTACTGCAATAATGCAGTATTTAAATGTGGCACAGCAAGTGGCAATTAGCTGAGAGGGTGTGGATTGCGAGGCAGTTGCCACGTACAGCTCAGCTCGGCTGGACACAGCACGGGCCACGTTGTTATGTTCATGTTCATTGTCGTCCTCGGGCAGCAGTCCTGGCTCATTAGTATGCAACATTGTGGCAGCTTACATTAATTGGGCGTTGCAACTGATTTGAATACGACGAGGCAAGCGGAAAACCGAAGCAAAGTCGCGCAGAAAAAGGCCAGAAAAACAAACTGAAAGTCGAGCTGGTTTCCCTTTTAATTGCCTAGTTGGTCAACTGCTGCCAATGCTGCCACTGCTGCTGGGGCTGTTGACTTATGGAAATCGGTGTCTATATCGGCTAATGCCGTCGCACACGCGTCGCATGTCTTATCAGGCATCATTTGCGGTCCCTTCAAGGACGAGGCAGCTCCACCGACTGGGCGTGGCATGTGTCTATTTATTTTAATTAAGCGCAGGTAAACGAAGCTGCCTGTTTGCACGTGGGGCGTGTTTTGTTTGCCGGCATCATTAAAATGCGACACTTTGTTTTCCTTTCTCTGCAGCGAGTGGCGAAAGTTGCGCGGCAAATACTCTCTGACTGGCTGCACTAACGAATCACTAATTAATAAATAAGCCAAGCCAACCAACCATCGCCCACATCAGCTCCAGGTACAGCTCCTAGTTGATTCGCCTGGGACTGTGTTGCCTTGCCAGCCGAGCATAATTATGCTGATTAATTTAGTAAAGCTCTTAGTAGCAGCTCTCACACTCGCACTCGCATACGAGTACAGGTGAAGCAAATTTGCCCCACTGTGCATGTAGGCGTAAGCCACATTTGTCTTGTCTGCCAAAGAAGCAAAGCTTGTCGTTGTTGTTGCTGTTGTTCTTCTGCCTCGATGAGGCACTTGAGGCCCACTCGGCAACCACTGGGGAGTCATTGACGAATATGGATGCAGTTGCCAGGCAAATAAACTGGCTAATGCTCCACAGCAAGTGCGTCCAGCTAATTTATGCAAATCATTTGCTATTGCAGCCCCAAGTGCGACAGAGTTGCCAGCATGTAAGTTTTCTTTACAATAGTAATACGTAATTAAAGTTAAGAAGCTGCATAAATTGTTGTCAGAAATGATAAAGCAATGTCATTAAATATTACGCATACGCCGCAGAGGCTCAATTGCAAAAACTTTGCAAAAAGAAATAAAACAGCTCACACACTCGCACTCACAGATAGTTTTCACACTTATGCAACTTAAAGATGGCGCCGCCGGAAACAACGCAGCAAACTTCCTTACTGCTCACCCCACGCTCTGCTAAGTCCAAGTAGTGCCAGCATGTGTGTGTGTGTATGTTGGGTAGATTATGCCATGTTAAGAAACATGAAAACATCCAAAGTAATTCCTAGTGCCGCAGTCGCAGTCGAAGACGACAAACAATAGATTAGCGAGGGTTGCTGCAATCGAGTGTTTCGAGTGTGTCTTACACAGAGTCGAAATTGAACAATGTAAACTTTTGGTTTACCCGGGGGGAGGGGGAGATTGCCATGTAAGGGGAGCAAACTTTGTCCCCATTCAGCCGGGATTTGATGTGGCTGCACTCGTGGCAGACGAATACGAGTTCGACATCCACTTCGAGCATGTAACTCAATTAGTTTTTGCCCCCAAAAACTTTATATGCAATACACACACACACGCACACACACACGCAGACACATACAGCGAGCTGTGTGGCGCCAGTCCGTTGGCCATTTCTCTTAAGCATTTCAATTATGGGCCAGGAGCACTTCAGGATCCCGTTCACATATAAATTTCAAGTAATTGCTCAGCCAAGTCCAAGTCGATGTAGAAGGGTCCCAAAGAGTCCTCAGAGTTGTTGTAAGTAATTGCCGTCTAATTGCTTATTGAAATTATTCCCCTTTTTTCTTGCTCTTACTTCCATCGGGATTAGTTGACTTTGTGTGGTAGAGAACATGAGAAGAAGTGCTTGGGGTAGTTGGGGAAACTTGCAGAGATTCTGTGTAATTGGCAACTTCATTATCAGTGCTATATATGCATCAATACTATATATGTATAAGGACTGAACATTAAGGTGACTCTCCTTCCCTTTTGCTTTTTAAATTCAAATAGATTCCCCAAACTGCTCCAACTCTTTCTTTCGCTGTGACAAATTGTACGCTTTTAATTTTATTAAAAAGGGTTAGCGACACGCGCAGCACTTCTTAAAGTTATTGATGAGTTCCCCCGCCTTGATAAGCTTCTTGTAGATTGATTTTATTGATTTCGTCCAGGCTTAAAGAGTACATTGAATGTATTTCTCTTTTTTCGGGCAGAATCTTCATAAAAGTCGCCCGAGCGAGGCAGCAAAGATTGATGGCTTCACTGGCGGCACTTAATGTTCAACTGCTGGCGCCAAGAGCAGCTGGAGAAGGGGATTGACTGCAGCAGTGAAGCGGAAATCACGCAAAGATTTGCCCACATAAATGTCCAGTAGAGAGAGACTATTTTGCTCTTTGCTTTCTTATTTGTTGCTGTGTCTGCTTCTTGCTCTGCCTGCTGACCACATTAACCGGAAGCGCCGGGAAACTTATGCAAACCGGTCGGCAGATAGCGGCACAAAACTTGCCCATAGAATGGCAGAGATTCCCCCAGACGATGTCCAAGTTTTTTTATGCCAAGAAGTAGCCAAGAAGAAGGCAATGGAAGGCGTTGAAAATGTGCAAAGCTTCCATCCGCTGGCGCCTTATTGTACAAAGTGTTGACTTTATATCCCTCATTTAGTGGACATAAAAAGGATATTATTAAAAGCTTAGAAAAGTAGCCATTTCCTTGCAAGTCAACGACGTCCTGCTGCCCCCTCCTGCCCCTCCTCCCCTCTCTCTCTCTACTTACTGCTTTTCATCATTGCAGGCGCTCGAAATACATAAAATATTAGATGCCTTCAAAAGGAATACAATACAAACTGATTTCGCTCTATATACTTCTATTCCCTAGCCCACTGCCTACCACGCCCCCTGCTTCTTTTGACCAAAGTCATGAGAGACAATGCGACAGCTAGCCTACTCTTTCTCTCTCTCTTTTCCTCTGCGGCTCATTTGTCTTTTATGATGGCACAAAAAAATCACACAAATATTCCTCGAGGGAAGCGAGGGAACTTTATTTGTAAAAAGACCATGCGAAAGTATTCGTAAAAAGTCCATTATAATTATAAATGAGTTGAGCACCCAAAATACATTTCATTATTGTCAAATGCCAGGGGTGTGTGGGGAGAGGGGACGAGGGGAGTTTATTAGAAAGCTTTGCCAAATTGACTGTCATATTTTAATGAGCAGTAAAAATTTGGGCCAGTTGTGAAAGAGTCGAGATACCAAAGCAGGTTACAATGCCAACATGCAAATCAAATGTTATACTTTTTTTAGGATAGAAACAATAAAATGTGCAGATATCATATTTTATGTTCCATTTCTGTTCTTATAAAGCAAATGAGGCGAGTATCAAATGCTTTATAGGTATCTAGCTATAGAAGACTTCCCAGATTAGTTGCTAACTCCCTTGCAGTACTCCTGGTCTATAAGGCACATATGTCAGCATGTATACATATACCTTATGTTATGTATATCGTATATTATATACCTATATCGTATCTGATGCAGCAATGCGTGTATAATTGCTCAGACAATGAGCAATTGTTTTTCACTTTTTCGCCTTCCTTTTTGTTCTCCATTTTTTCGCTGCATGGCGCGTCTGTTGATTTATGTTTGTTTTTCCTTTATTCCTTTGCTTTTTTTCGGCCTGCTTCAGTGTTTGCATACGTTTTGCAGTCACTGTGTGTGTGTATTTGTTATGCAAAAAGGCCTCAAAGCGTTGTTTTCGATATGTGTGCGTGGTTCCCGTTCAAGCAAATTAGTTTACAAAGGACTCGCGTTGCTTCCCCAACAGCAATGCCCTCTGCCCCCTCTGCCACACCTCGGTCTCCCCTCTTGCTCTCCCCTCTCTGCTGGCGAGTATTTTGGGCACACAAATTGAAAATGCATTTTAAAGCAGCTGTCGGCGGCACCAAAAATGCCGCGGGCTAGAAATTATATTATACAACCGAGTCGCATCATTGTTGTGCCAGACATCGACAGAAGGGGAGAGGAGATGACAGGGGTGGGGGTGTTAAACCAACGGAAGTGGACAGGATATTGCACACACACACGCACACACACACGCACACACACATGCAAACACACGCCTGGACAACCCTCAAAAGTTTGTTTGCCTTTTCATAATTAAGCGCGAAAATTGGCTTGGCTTTCCATCTCCCTCTCCCTCTTGCTGTCTCCCTCTCTTTGTTTCCCTCTCTCTATCATCACCTCTCTGTCTCTCTCCCTCTTTCTCTTTCTCTCTCCTTCCCAACTTTCTCTCTCTTTCTGTTTCAATTGCGGCCACCCACAGACGCCTGCAATTAGTTGGGCCCATGCATAGCACACGGAATGGGCCATTAACAGAGCTCGAAGATAAACTACAGTCTGTGCCGTCAGTCTGTCTACGTGTCCGTTTGCGTATCTCGCATTAGCTGCAGTGGCTATAGACGCCCACGCCGTGCTCCAATCAAGCGTCAGTTTTATGACTCAATACGAGTGCGTCTTTATGAACTGCAGACGACGCTGCAGAGGGAAGGGGGAATACAGTGGGAGAGGCTGAAGGAGGGAGTGAGGGGGAGGGTGTGTGGGCCTACTACAATTCTACACTAATTTTGCAGCTATAAAAATTCAGTTGCTTGCCATAAACGTCAACGGCAGGCGACAAAGTCGTCGCTGTTGCGTGTTTCATTAGTTGCGAAATATGAGAGAGCTCGTCAAAGTCCCAGTGAGTACTCGAACGTGCACTCACACACACTCACATGCCACTGGTGACAAATTCGTTTTTATTTCTGTGCAGCAGACACAGACACAATAAAAGATACAAATGAGGCACGTTGCGAAAAAATGGGCGTGGCAAGTTTAATTATGTTTGCGTTTTGTATGCTGTTGCACATTAATTCTTTTCCGTGTTTTGGCAGCAGCTAGACAAAGCAGAAGGCAGGTGAGGGGGAGTGGCAGGCAAAGTCTTTTGACACTGTGCGTCACGCTGTGGAATTTATAGCTATATTTGCAGAGAGAAACTAAGTCAGAAATGCAGAAGAATATAAAACGAAACTTACTTTGGAAATTGGGGAAAAGTATAAAAGAAACTGCTGAAAATTTAAGTGTAGAAAATTGATGAAAATTGTTTAAATTAAAAAAGAAATTTCTTCTAATCAATTTAATTTCAGCTGTAAATTCAGCTATATTTTTTATTTTTATACATGTTTATATATTGTATATATATATCATATATATTATATACATCTATATCATCACACGTTAATTTACTTGCATTTTCTCTCAGTGCACACTTTACTTTGCTCGCTGCATGCCTGCATAACGTGCAACAAAGTCAACGTCATGCCCCATGCTGTGCCAAATCCCCACGTCTTAGATGCAGCAGCTCCAGCAGTAAATTTGTTGCACTAAATTTGTTGCTCCTTCAGGTCGTCGTCGTTGTCGGGCGTATCAAATGTGACAGCCCCAAAGAAGTCATCGCTATAGACTCGAGACTCGAGACCTTTTTGAAGAGTTGAGCACAATCAAATAGCGCAGACAGCAGACGGGTCCAAATATTTCTAGCGTTCAGGTTGCATTTTCTTTGGCATACTGTCTGTGCCTCGACATGTCTTCCTCCACCCCCCATGCCCCTCTCCGACTTGCCCCTTTGAGCTGTTCCAAATGACGACAACTATATCCAGTGCGACTTTGCTCTTGTCTCGCAGCAGATCCCTCGGCCCTCTGGCCTCATATGCGGGCTGCAAGAGCAACAATTTGACTTGATGTTGATGTTTCTTTGTTAATTTCCATGCCGTGTCATTTTCCCCCACTCTCTCTCTCTCTCTTTCTCCCTTTCTCTCTGCTTTTTTTTTCAATTTTTTGTGTTTCTTTTCGCTTGTCGTGTCTTGCGTAAATGTTTAGTACGTGTGACAAATGTTGAACTTGCACAATTGTCTCCACTGCCAACGTTTAGTAAAACTTTCTGTTCTCTTCTTTCCCTCTGTATGTGTGTGTGTGTGTGCCACATGGGGGCAAAGATTTGTGTTAACTTTGAGGGTATTACATAAGACAGCAAGGGAGAGGGAGAGCAAGACAGAGTCAGAGGGCAGGCGACTTTTCGAGAAACGTTTATCTTTGAGTTACACGACATTTGCTGTCTGCAATTAATTTGAAAGGGCTTTCCAGCCTGTGTTGTCTTGTTTCTTTCCCCACTCTTTGCACTTCATATGCTGTCGGAAAGTGGCAGCTGAGGCAGTATGCTGACTTACCTGTGATATACCCACTGCCAGACAGAGACAGAGAGAGAGAGAGAGAGACAGAGACAACTCAGTTGTAGTTGAGTTATTAGAGATCACAGATTGTTTAAGGGAACTTGAAATGCATATTTATGGCAACTGTAGAATGTAGAATACACTGAATACTATAATGAATGGGATTGATAGAGTAAGCTTATATTAATCTATATAATTAATGCTCATATAAACATTAACATAAATAATGTGCGCTGTTTTGAAAAGAATTAATGTTTCGTTATGATTGCAGTCAATTTTCAAATTTCTAAAACATTATTGTATTCAAAATTTCTTTTGTTTTATACATTTTCTCCATAAACTTAAGACTTTTGTTATTATATATTAATATTCTTCAAGAGATTACTTTACATTTGTCACGTCCCAATCAAGAATTTAACCCATCGAATTGTAAAATCAAAAAGGGAAAGTTTTGTGCTCGTCTTGGGGGGAACGTGCTTATTGAAGTTTAATTGCCCACTCCCCTCTCAGCAAGTACCCGCCAGTGCTATGATTCCCTGATTCCCGATTCCCGTCTATAATTAGAAATTCCATGACCTTTCGGTTTGTTGCTCAGTTCGCATTATCGCCTGCAGCGCGATTTCACTGTGATAATTCAAAAACTCGCAGCGTAAATTCGATGCCTGCCAACCCCCGCTGTCACCTGCGTTGACGCCACAGGGCGCAGCACGCCCCTCACTTAATTACAAGCAACATGGGCGGTGGCATAAAGAATAACACCTACTCCCTCTGCCCCCTCTTCCCTGTCCCCACTGCCAGCAGATTGGTGAGGGGTCACATCTTTTTTCGATTAAAAAGTTTTTACGCGTTGCAAATGGCAAACGACAAAAGTGAGCAGCGAAAACTGCCAACTGTGTAAGGGGGGGGGGGGAGTTGGTAGGTAGGGGCAAGGGGAGCAGGTTTGCACTGGCAATTGTCAGGGATCCACTTAAGTTGACGGCGGGATTTCTAGCGCGAATTTTACGAGAGATTAACGAACGATTAACGGTGTAACGTTTGCTGTCTCTCTACGTGCTACGTGCTTACGTGCCACACTCCCTTACCCCTCCTCCCCCCTACTGCACAATTCTCAATTCTCGATTTCCCTCGGCGAGCAGATGTCGCTGCTCGCTTGGAATTTATATTTTGCAGGTGATTTGTCGCATAAAATTCAAATAATTCATAAGGCGAGCGCCGCGAGCGAAAAATAACAAGCAGCCCGCAAGACCCGCAGCGTTTCGTTGTCGTTTTCCCTTTCCTCCCCCTCCGTTTCTGCCTTTCTGTTTTCCATTTCGGATGATTTTGGCAACCGCGCTGCCAAGCGCCAAAAAGTATGCAGCATGGCAACTGCGGCAACGCGGCGTATGCGTGCTGAAAACTTTTTTGTCAGCTTAAAGTTGCCGCCGCGCACAGACACAAGAGGCACGCAACCTACTCCCTCCCCTGCCCTCTTTCTCACCCCCTACAGCGCCTAGAAACTTTGTCATTTTCAAACGTTTGCCTTCCCCCACCGCCCCCTGCCAGAGAGTTGCAAATATTTTTGTCACTTTTCGCCAGCGTTCTTTCCTGCCGGCGCTAACAATGCGAAAATTGTGTCTTCAAGGCGTGTATCTTGTATCTGCCGGATTTGTATCTGGTATCTCGTAGCTCGTATCTACTTTGCGGCTGCAAACTTTGTCGTAGCAATGCGAAAAGGGAAACCGAAAGGGAAACACTTTTCAGTGTGTGCCTGTTTCTGGCTATAGTTTAAATTCAGCTTGACTCTCTCTCTCTCTCTCTGTCTCTTTTCTAGATTTAACCTATCCCAACTCAGGCACATATGATAAATGCAGCCCATTTTGTAGCCACGTCTTTTATCTGCTCCTCTTTTTTTGGCATTTTTTGGCATTTTTCTGGCTTTGCGCTTTTGACCCGCAATTAAGATTGCTCGCTCACATGTCGCAGTTCTCCGCTGATTTGGCTGCGGTTGCCGCGGGCTGCCATCGCTGCTGGCGTCGTCGTTGACGTTTCATTTGCATGCTTATCAGGCGCCTCTGGCCAACATGAAAGTTTTTCTCGCTTTTTTCGCGCGTTTTTTAGAATTTCTTCTTCTTTCCTCTTGTGTTTATCTTTTGTCACATGTGCGCGATGAGCAGCAGCTGGAGGCTGGGGAACCTTTTTCATCTATGGCTTGTTTTTTTAACAGTTGTTGATTTTTGATATATGGCTCCCCATAGAGCTATCGCTGCTATCCTTGCTGTGCCCGCTTGGCGTCTGTCTGTGACTGCGACTCAATGCTGGTTGTCGCGTTTCAATGCGTTTGACTTTTTGCGCGGTTTTGATAAGTGCGCTTAAGTGTGTCAAGTGGAGGGATAAAGTGCCAGCAAGGGAGCAGCCAGGGGAGAGAGGGGGAGGGGATGGCAGTCGTACGGGAGGTAGGAAGTCCATTTGTTGTGGTGCAATCAGCGAAGCGGGCAGGAAATGTGCGTAGCTGACAAAACAAATTGCTCTGCCAAGTGTTGAAAGAGGCCAAAGTGTTGCAGAGAATTGCTGTAACTGATATGATAGACAAATGATTGTATATATATTATATGTACTATGCTTAATCCCTGTAATTATTTAGCTTATGTTATAATACGAGTTTTGCGGGCATTTCGTGTGATTTAATAGTCAAAACTATTAACTAAGCGCAGCTTAATCGACTGCCAAATCTCTCCGCTTATACACATTACAATTCCCACCTAGGCAATTAACCCATTAGCGCACACACACACACACACAGATTATCCCTCTTGTGCCGTAACATTGCATTTACAGTGTGTGCAAAAAGTATGTGGCAACGCGCACCAAATTAATTGTAATCAAAAATTAAAATGAATTTAACATTTTTAATTATGCAATTTGCTTTCATAATAATTAAAACAAATGTTTGGCTGACTGCCTGACAAACAAAGCCGGGCGCACAAGTGGGCGACTACTGTCCCCCCCCCCCCCTTGTTCCACTCCTCACTCAACCCTCAGCTTGCTGCTCGCTTGCCTCTTCTCGCATGTCGCTTCAGCCATGAAAATGATAACAAGCCAAATGGGCGCCAAACTGTGACAAGGCAGGGCACAGGGAAGGAGTAAAGGAGGAGGGGGAGGATGGCAAAATGTTGATTGTCTGCTGCTCTTTCAATTTGGCAAAAGATGCCACCGAATGTCGCCCAATTTGTGCGGGCTTCGTTTGGGGTTCCGGCTCTGCTGCTGCTGCTTTTGGCAATTGCCGCCTGTGTCGCTGTCATCTAATGAGTTTATTCGCAATTAGCTGCGTTTAAAATGCAAATGTGTGTGTAGAGAGTGTGTGTGTGTGTGTGGATGACAACAAAAACAATGGCAACAGCAATGAAAGGGGTATGTGAAGCTTATCAAATGAACATTTGCAAATGTTACCCAAGCCAAGGCGCTTCTCATATTTGGTATTCAATTTCATGTTTAAATTTCATGAGTATTTTTAAAGGGTTCTTTTCAAGCTAACGGCTAACTCTACGTATGCATATAAATGTGGAAGAAGTAATAGTAGAAGAATATGTATATATGCAATATTCAAGTCGATTTAGGCATTTGCCTTTTGTCCTCCGTATGTATGAACGTGCTAATCTCAAAAACTATTGAAGCTATGGACATACAATTTGGTAAGAAGGTTGCTTGATACTATACATAAATATTTTGTATTTTGTATTTTCAATTATCACTGCTACGCCCACTGCCTCTGAAAATTAATAATTTCAGTTTAAATGTAATTTAAAAGCAATATATTAAAGTATAAATATTTGTTCTTTATCATACATATAACAAAATATATTATTAACCTATTCTCCTAAGTTCAACATGATTGGACTATTAACACATTAGATACATTTAAAATAAATTGATCTAATTAAAAAATTTTAAATTTAATATTTTTTTTTTTTTAACATTTTATTGTTTTTAATTTTAATTTGGTTTTTTTAACTTTTAATTCATATTTAATTTTAATATAAAATAATGTAATATTAATTCTTATATCTAATTTTTTATATTTTTCTTACCTACAGTCGACTGTTCTTAGTTGACTTTAAATAAATTAAAGCTGCGTTGTCCATTCCAAATTTGTTGTTCTGTCATCGGGCTCAACTGTAATGCTCAACTGTATATTATTTCCAACTATTTGGAACTGCATTTCCATTAGTTTAAGCACCTTTCGTTGCGGACCTTGAAAAATGATTGAATCGTACATAAGTAATAAACAATTCGCATGCACATATTGCTTGCTCGAGGCAATGACAATGTAATCTGCTCTACATCAACAAATGCCATAAAATCGTATATATAGTATCGACGATACACGATGCTGCACACAGTTGCAAGTTGCACAACAATCGCTGCAATTTGCATTTGTTGCCACAGCAGAAAAGCTTGCAGCAATCTCTTAAGAGGCGGCAAATAAAATGTAAACCAAATTTACACACATAAAAACGCCTTTAAAAACTGTCATAAAAACAGCAAGAGCTGCAGTGGCACAACAAGTTCGAAAGGATTGACTAAGAGATACCACGTTAACTGTTGAAGAAAGTGTATTTCATTTGTTAAGTAGCTCACTGGTTTCTTGTGCTAGTAATAACTTGAGATAAAGAGATTCCTCTCTCTGTTATAAGATAATCTTATGAACTAATATACCCATTAGATTACTCTGCTTTTCAGGGCACATAGGCAACAATAATAGAAATCTGGACAATAGTAGTTCCATTGAAGTGCAATGCAAGGAATGCATTGGCCATATGGAAAACTCGCAAATACATTGTGCGTATGTGTGTGTGTGCTTGTGTGTGTGTGTGTGTGGGTGTGTGGGAATGGCTTTCTTAAACGCTGTACTTTGGCCAACACTTCGATTGGATTTCCTGCCCCTTTGCCACTGACCCACTGTCATTGCTTTGAAGAATCCTCTCTCCTCTCTCCCTCCAATCTATTCCCATATGTGTGTCAATGTGTGTTGGGACTCTCTTCGTCGTTTTAGTGAAATTGCACAAAATTGTTTTCCGTTTCGTTGCATTTCGTAGCTGCTTCTTCTTCATTGGAAATGTGCATTTAAAATTTATTGCAGGCAAAGCACAAAATTAACTGCATGTGGCAGAGAGAGAGAGAGATAGGGGGCACGCCCCTTGCTGTTGACAATTGAAATAACAATTTGGCTCAGTCTCTGTCTCTGTCTCTGTCTTTGGGGACTTTTGTTACGCTTGCCAACGATTTGTAAACATTTCCAGTTCGACTCGAACTTGGACTCGGACTCGCAGGAAATGCCCAATGAGCCGAGGTCGAAGCCGTAGCTGAGCATGTCCTGCAACTTAATGAAATGTTAAACAATGCTTGACAAGTTGAAAATGTTCTGGGAATTTCTGTAGATTTTAGAATTTCACTTTAAGGCTCTGCTGAACTACTTGCAGTCTACGCACTAAGCTCTTTGCAAGAAATCCATCAAGTTGAGCGAGTTGACCCAGCTTGAACCCTTTTAACACTCAACAACAAGGATTTCAATGCCATTGATTGATTGGAGGCAACTTACTCAACTCGGTGGAAACTTTGTGCGCATTTTAATTAACATAAGCTCTTTACGGCGAAAAGGGAAAAGGCTTTTCATTTTCTATTTGCCGGCGATTAATGAATTAATCAGTGGAAAAGGTGTTGGCAAAGACAGTGGAGGGAGACTTTATCGGAGGGGAGGGAGTGTTTCCTTCCTCACTTCCCCACTTGCCACTCTAACTGTCTGCAAATCACTGAAAGCATCGCTCGGAGCTGCTTTCGGTTCGGCCATTTGCAGCTTCGTGCGTGTCCGGGAGCTAAAAAATGATAACTGTGCGCAGTCAAGTGTTATCACGCCCAACCCCCCCTCCCCCTGCTCGGTTCTGCTCGCCCACTCGTATCGCACGTGCACACATGCACGCCCCACCCCGCCTGCCACGCCCCGCCCAGCTGAGGAGGAGACAAACAAGCATATAAATAATTGAAATGTTCAGCAACGCAAAAACCAACCCCGCCCTTGCCCCCAACTGCCCTGAACCAGCCCTGAGCACCGCCACAGGTCCGGCACTTTGGCGAAATTGCAGCACTTTTCAAGTGCTGACCAGTCTTTCCCTCTCTCTCTTACTAACTCATTCCCTCTCTCTCTCTCTGGGCATTAAGCAATCAGACATTTGATTTTCATTTATCGTGTAATCAAGCGTAAAAATAGCTTCGTGACCAAAGTGACTCATCATCGTTGGCCTCGTTCCTGTCACAGGAATCCCTTTGCCTGCCCCCTCCCCCCTCACACCACTCTGCTGCGTATGAGTGTGTCTGAGTGTGTGCACACTTATGGATGGTGTTGATGACATTACGACCATTTGATTGCTTCATTTTTTGCCACGTGCATCCATCAAGTCGCCTCTTTTTGTTGATTTGCTCTCTGGGATAAGCGACGGATCGCTGCTAGACCATTAATTGGTTGGGTCCCCCAGCTGGGGGTGCAAGGATGGAGGGATGTATGCCCCAGCGCTCTTAGCTGATTAAGTGAGTAGTTTGCGTAGTTTGCCTGATGCCATTTTTTGCCTTTCTTCTTATCACTGCGAATGCAGGCCGCGAATAAAAGGGAATGAGTTAAAGAGAGTGAGAGAGGGTGATACAGTGAAAGAGACATAGATAGACAGAACGAGTGTGTTTCTGTGTGTGGGTAAAGCATTACCCTGTCTCTGGGGAATCTTTGATAGATTACTAGTTTTCTGAAAAGATAATCAACTAAGGAAATCTGTATTTTACTAAGCTACTAAACCAGCACTGGTACATTTAAACTGAGAAAGAGACTTGAATATTCTAACCGTTAGAGATGAGATAACTCAACAAAAGGAAAAGTATCTGTGGAAATTATCGTCACATCCTAACCACCTTGCGAGAACTAACGTGGCTATGTAGCCCAACCCATCTCCGACTAACGACCCACCGACATTCCGACCCACCAATGATTACTAGGTCCATGCTCTTGCAATACAATTCAAAAAACTGCTAACCACTGCATTAGATTAAGGTTCAAAGTTTGAGATTAAAGTTTAATTCTTATAAGTTCTGAGAAGATTAAAGAAGTAAACCAAGTAATTGAAAATAAAATCAAGATTTTTGAACTTGAACTAAAATGTTGCCTTTTAATTGAAGTTACTCAAGATATAGGTATCAATTGAAATGGTTATATTTTACATTTATTCTAGCACTATATCTATACACTTATATATGAATGTACCTATATATTTTACAGTTATTCTAGCAACTACCTACACATATATTTATATGCAGTAATTCCAAACCAAATTCATCTTAGTGTTACCTTTAACTGTTCCATTTCCATTACGAAAACCCTTAACCCACAATTATAACTCAGCAATAGTTAACAATTCTTTCAGAACATGTCATAATAACTATATTATACAGCTTAGTTTCCCAACATATCATCATATCGTGTATCTGATTACCGTGCGCATACCAAAGGCGTGAACTACCCTTCGGTTCCGGCTCAACGCCCGCCTGGAACTGAAATGATCTAGCAGCGGCAACCCGAGCGGGCTATTGACACTTGACAAATGCTTCGCTGGCTTCGACGACAATCTCGCGCTGATGTCTCTGACATATTTCCGCTTGGCTGAGTTTCAAGTTCAACGTAAAGCACTCAGAGGGCGACCTTAGCTGCAGCTTGTTTGTGTGTTTTATTTGGGTTAAGATGCTAAAGAATAATACAAAATCTTAAGGTATCTTACGCTTTGGTTGTTTGTTTTCTTATGTTTCGTTTTTGTTTTTCGTTTCATATTTGGCACTGTTTGAAAATTCCAAGCTGGATATCCCCACACCGCTCCCTCTCATGGCCTTGTCAGACGACAATTGTCGACACGCGCGTAATTATCGGCGTAGAAAAGGTCGCATATGGCGGCGTTGTTGTCGTAGCTCATCTCAGCCACCTTGAACTCCGGATTGATGGCAATCTTGAGTACGTACGAGCCACGTGACAACTCTGTGATGTCCACCCACTGGCAGTCAAGGTTGTAGAGATAAACGTCGGAGCAGTTGACGGAGATGCCTGCAAGAATATGACCAGATATACCCAAAGGAATCTTTCTGCAGTACCTAACGACGCTACCTTGATCTCCGAAGTTGGCGCAGTTGTATTTCTTGGGCACACCGGGCAGACAGCTACTGTCCTCCAGGCAGAAGGATGCCTTGTGGCCCTGGGCGACCTTGCGACCCTGCAGATCAAATATATCGAAGGTGGCAAAGACTTCCATGCTGTGGTAGTGCCTGCAAGAAGGTACCGACATAAGAGATGATCGCAGATCTAAAGGAATCACTTACATGTGGCACATGTGCCACTCCCACTGATTCTTTTCCTTGAAGGGTCTGAAGTCCGTGTTGCCTGCATTGATCGCTGCGGCAGTGAACTTGAGCAGTCGCCTCGTTTGATAGCGCCAGCTGGGATCATCGCGTTGAATTTGATAGGCCTCGTTGGACACACAGTTCTCCTCCATGGCGCACTGCATCAGCAACATGGGACGATCTTCCAAATGTGCAGTCTGCTCGATTTCGTAATAGTCCACAACCAAGTCGGGTGAGCGATAGTCACAGATCACAGCTGCCACATGTTGCCTGCTTCCATGGCAGCTCACGATCCCCTGCAGATGATTGTGATGCAGGCAGTCGGCCAGCTCCGTCTCGTTGCCATAACACTCACTGCCACTGAGCGTGGGCCGCGATACATTGGCGCCTCCGAAGTAGTCCGTCTGGAAGGCCTCGCGTGCATAGCCCAAGTCAAGCTGGCGACAGACCACATTCGCTTCCAGCATCGACCAGCCATCGGCACAGATGCTGCCCCAACGCTGGCCATCGAGACGCACCTCCACACGTCCCTCGTTGATGGAGCGACCACCACGCAGTCTCACATAGAGCCGCGAACTTGGATGTATCGGATACTTTGGCAGTTGACGATCATCGATACCGAAAGCAATCGCTGCAGGCAGTACAGCATCTTGTGGTGGATAGCAAATAACACCAGCTGCCTCACTAGGTTCGCAGTCGTTGATGCCCCAACCGTCGAAGTGGCACTCGGTCAACTCACGCTCGTGTCCCTCGCAGAACAGATTGTCCATCCAGTAACGCCGTCGTGCGGGCCCGAAGTAGCCGCTGTGTGTGAAGCGACGCAGCCCATGGAATCCCAATTGACGACACACGATTTCACCCTCGGCAGCGTCCCATTCATCGTCGCAAACAGCGCCCCATTTGTTGTTGTGCAGCACCTCGATGTTGCCTGCAAGGACAGAAACATATATGTAATATTTGTTGAACTATTAGGTGATTATTTTAAGTGGTACAAATAATAATGATAAGTATTACTTAAACAGATTGATTCGCGCAACACAAGTTCTACTTCCAACGACAGTCCGACTTGACCGATCGAAGCTTCTAAAAGGCTGACTTATCCACACTTCAACAACTTCTTAACGACTTCTCTGCGGCGACTCTTATGCGACTCTTCTTCAACTCAACGACTGCCTTCACTGCTCGATTAACATTATTGTTGCATGCCTGATCCTATCGATAGGCGCCTGCAGCGTTGCCACCCGTACCATCACGCTGCCATCACCTCTATTGTTTACATATATGAAAATAGTTTGTTATGATTTGTTGGAAGAAACTGTTTCAAAAAATAGTTAAGTTAAGTTAAGTTAATAACTTAAAATTGGGGATCTTATTTTCTTCTGATTTCGATACTGTTGCAAGGTAAACTCGAAAAGCTTATTCGATAAGTTTAAAAGTTGCGTTCGAACGCTGTCATATTTTTCAGATAAAGTAAAAATATAGTGTTCCTTTCATGACCATTTTGTTTTCTACATATTCAGTATCCTATCTGATTGATTAAGAATGTAAATACTATTAGAAAGTTTTGTTATGATATGTTGCATTACCTTGTCCAAAGATAAATAAAGCAACTCGTTGATAACCGACTTTGATACTGTTCAAGAATATATGCACTATAGCCTCTAGGATACATTTTAGGCTTGGGTACTGTTATGTTTTATGTTATGTTATGTTATGTCTTTTACATTCTACCATCATATTCAGTACTCTCCACGATTAATCAAGAATATTTAATACTACATATTAAAAGAATACTCTTTCGATCATTGTTCTGGTTTTCAAACGTATTAAAAATATAATTCCATTCATTTTAAGTGTATCTTTCATTCTTGCTACCCAATTTCTACCTTCGTATTCGGCATCCCCTCCGACTAGACGGATGGCGCCCTCCTCCTTGTTCAGTGTCTTGATGTAGCGTTGCACCAGTTGCTGCTGTTCCTGTCGTGCATCCTGCAGCGTCTGATGAACTACCGCAGTGCACAGTTGCAGGCCAAACAACACAATACAAAGAAGGTGCTGGATGCACATCTTAGAGAAGCGATAGAACAGCGGAACGAATGGGATGAGTCGCGTATGTGGCTGTCTGGCTCGGCGGGCGCGCGAGAACTGAAACTGAAAATGAACTGAATACCCAGCGAAGTTCAAACGTAAATTAAATCGCTAACGAAATCATTTAACTATGAACCTCAGGTAAGCTCAGCGGCGTCTACTTGGATGTATCTACACATGTATCTACAAATGTATCTGTTGCGCTTCAGAAGCTCGCTCGCTGCTCGACGCTGCTGACGTCATCAAATGGCAGCAGACAAGGGCGGAGACCGACAGCAACTGATGACCATATATCGTACATAAGTCGGCACAGCTCAGAGACCGATTAGGCCATGTGGATGCAGCGCTGTGTTCAGTGCATGTTCTTTAATGACATTTGCAGTGAGTGCATCCACACAGATCTGGATCGCCCCGAGGCGGATGTGACTCGGAACATGCAAACTTGGCAAGTGTCTAGGCCAAAATCGGATTTCTTGTCAATGCACGGAGAGAAAATGAAAGAGCTTAACAAGGTAGCACCTTTAGTGGAATAATTAACTAAACAAATATTTTTTATAACAATTTTAAATAGCATAAAATAAGTATAACAATATTTATTACTTACTAATTCATATGTATACAATTTAATATCATAAAATTGCCAAGTTCATCTCAATATTGTCAACCTTTTCGACATTGTTTCCCCTTATTTATCTCAGTGTACGCAGAAAGTAGGCAAACAAGTGTTGCTCCATTAACAATATTGAAGGAAACAAACTGAAACTTGTTTATTGTGGCCCCCCACACTGAGATATCGTGCATGCAATAATAATAACAATAATAACATTCGCCTGGCAACAATTATAAACTGTTTCTCACACATGACGAACATTTAATGAGCCTTTCCACATGCCCCTCTACCCCTTCCCTCATGCAGTGCATGCCCCCATCTTCTGTCTCGCTCTTCCTGCTGCCACTTCAACGATTTCCAAAACGACATTGCAAATGCGAAAAGCAACCAAAACTGAAATATGGAAAACTAAGCCATAATTCAGTCACTGAGCACAAAGCTCATCGCATTGTGATATATATGTGTGTGTGTGTGTGTGTGTGCGTCTACGTTTATCTCTATCTGCATAGCTGGCAAACTCATCAAGGGAAACCCATTATTTTTGGCATGCAGCCATTTGAAACGTCGCAACCAGCCAACGACAACATGCAACATTGAGAGCTGAACTTGACACTGAAACAAATACGAACAGCAACAGCACCAACAAGCAATAATAACAAGCAACAAACAACAACAACAGCAAATGGAAAGCCACACAAGTTAGGGTTGGTCGAGAGTAGAGAGTTCAACTACCCTGTAATACAGAGCTAAAGTCAAATACACCAGTATGATTGCGCATACATGTATGATTGCCTTAACTAAATATGTATATACATATCTCTCTATCTATATATTATATAGCTTAAACAATTATTAAGATATATCTACACATATTTCAGTCTATAAAGAAATCTCAAAAAGGTACAACTCTCTGCTCTGAGTACTGGGTACAAACACGCCGTAATGATGTTTGGAATTGTCTCGGTCAGCAATTGCATATGTGGGTTGGCTGCCTGTGTGTGTGTCTGTGTGTGTGTGTGCAGGGGTGTGCTCATTAGCAATAGTGCCAGCATAATCGAAATTGGAAATCTAACCCGATTAGGTCAGCGGAAGAGAGTACAGCCAGTGTGGAAGAGTGAAAGAGACGACACAGTGAGAGCGAGAGATAATGAACGAGATTCATTGAAGCGTGGCCCAAAACAGCCGTTGAATAAGTTTTCAAGATCAATGCGATGAGTGCGATTATATAGATAACGTTTTCGCATATATGATATTCAATCAGGAAAGATAAACAAGGTATGAAATGAAAATCTCTCTAAACAGAGGCAGATATACTCGTATAGTACCTACACTGCAGACAAAGAGATCTACTATGCGCATCCCTTCACGAACTGGTCATAAATATTGCTGGTCGAAATTAATTGGATAAACGTTTTATGATATTGAATTATGATGTTCGCTGGGGGGCAGGGGGAGCAGCGGGGGCTTCCATTGCAGGAAACTTTGCTCCGAAATTCCCACACAATTCAAAGGGGCAATTTTATGAGTGCGTAAATTCCAATGGCAGCTGCCAAAGGCGTAAGGACAACGACAACGACAACACAATCCTGGTGGCTTGTTCCTTATGCCGGCTAAGGCGATGGCAGCGTCATGCACAAAGGTAATAAAATTCGATATAAAATCGTGTAATAAAATCATTACTGGCCCTTAGACTGGCTCAGTGGTGTGTGTCGGACACTAAAATCAAACTGGTCTGGCAACGCCAGCGGCGTCGGTGGCGGCATGGAACAAAAACGTGCAGGCGGCTCAGGATATGACCCACTCCCCTCCCCTCCCAGCTGAGTCTCTGCAGCAGTTCCAATCCCGTACACAATCCCGGGCCCCAATCTCAATCGCAATCCCCGTGCCAAGCTTAGCACATAAAAATGGCAACGTGTGCCCCGCTGGCTAAGCGGGAGCGACAAGTTAAAAGAGCACCAGCATCCTCCGAAGACGAAGGAGCAGTAAAAAATAAGACCAAACCAGCGCGAATATAATTTGTGTGGCTTGGCTGCTCATCTTCTTCGTCTTCTTCTTTTTTCCCCTGTTACTTACATTGGCTTTGCTCGAGGGCCTCAGCGTAGGAAGTGCAATAATAGGAGCTAAAAGGGCAAAAACTGCTTAAAGGATATTGAAAAGCGATAAATTGCTTTATTACTTAAGTGAGCCAAGCCAGATGATTAGGTTGGCGTTGGCGTTGGCGTAGTCGCCCTGTGGCTCATTAATGGCCTGAGCTGAAATTGAAAGTAAAACAGAGCTGCGAAGTCAGTTGCCAGTTAAGTTGGGCGTTACGAAAATAGTTGACCTATAATTAGAAGTTCTTAATTGGATAAAACGGGGTAACATTGTAGAATAGGTTAAAGTTGTAGGAAGCTAGAGATGAAATATGAAAGATGAAGTAAAACCAGAGAGAAAGGTTACATGCCGTGTGCCGAAGGTTTTATACCCTTGCAGGTTCTTATCTCCTACAAACGTTTCTATATTAGTTATATTTTATATATATATAATTGTCCAGAATTGAACTGATAGGTTAAGTTATTTCTAAAATCAAAACTGACCTTCATTGAGGCGGATTGTTCCTATGACAACTATATGTTACAGTGGTCTAATTTTGATTATATTGTGTATGCATGTTATGTAAAAAACAACTGATAGGTTGTATGGCAGCTACACGATATATCGGTCAGATCCGGCTCGTACCGACTTATTTACAGAGCGTAGCAATAAGAAGCATGTGTGCCAAGTTTCATCAAGATAGCTGTAAGACTAAGAGACTAGTTCAAGTTGCAACATACGGACAGGCAGACAGACAGAAATGGCTAGTTCGAATCCTCTGTTGATGTTCACTCAGAATATATGCATATACTTTATAGGGTCGGAACTATCGTCGATCAAACCAAATTTACTTTACCCTCTGCACGGGTATAAATATTTACTATGAATCGTTTCAGTTCTTAACCTCGACTACAGCTAATTAGTTGATTATGAGTTGCAACCTTCACTCCAAACTAAACAAAGACTCTTAGAGGTTTTCCTCGTTCCGCTTTAAGGCAATTTTTCTTAATTTACACACATACTGACTGGGGTGGGGCGCAGGGTCATAAGTTCATTTTGCGCAAAGTCTTCTTTGGCGACATTAAACGCAGTGATATCTCTCTATAATGATATCATATATGGGCGCTCATTTGGACATTAATAAAATCGCATGCCGCTGACAGCATAAATGTCAGCAAAACGCTATTAAAACTAAATTATAGCCGACATAACCATGATTCATTAGGACAAACCGAGAAGACGCCGAACAGAAATCATAAAAAATACAAAATGCGGCAATAACTCGCAAATTTGTAGCAAGCTTAAGTGTGCCTACAAGAGGAAGGGAGATAGAACGAGCGGGAAAAAAATTGTTTATTAATTCGGAATGTGAAGGCAAAGAATGCGCTGAGAAAAGGGCAAAGAAATATAGGCAGGGGCAGGGGCAGTGGCAACTGAGATGTGGCAAGGCGTGTTCGGCTTTGAAAAAGTGCCAACAAAAATGTTCGCAATCAACAGACGCCTCTGCTTTAATACCCTTTTTATGCGAAATTTCAATGGGAAACGCGAAAAGGAGGGGGAGTGTGGGTGGGGATGTTACGTGCCGGGGGAACAAATAAAATAATGAAATTAAAATGCGCCTTTTGCTTTGGCGAACTCAGTCAGTTGGACACACGAAAGTACAAAGCAATAAAAACAATAATGAAATCAAAAGAATGAACCCAAACAAGAAAGAAAGAGAGAGAGCGAAAGAGAGAGAAAGATACGAAAGAAACCAAAGGGAAGGGCAGTGAAATGAATCGGTTCTCGTTCGGAATTATAATGAGCTTTATTTCCGAATTTTTCTTCTACTTTCTTCATTTCTAGCGCAATATTAAAGAAGATAATTTAATTTGCTGTTCGCAAAAGTTGTAAGTTTTCAATAAACAAAAGAGATAAACTGGAAATCAGTTTAACTTCTTTTGCATTATTTATTGCGTTTTATTTTTTACAATTTTAATAGTTTAATGCAATTTAATCTGTGAATATTATTTATTGAAGCGCTTCGATACGCATGAACCTGCAGACAAGCTGTCAATTTGCCCACCAAGTCCAGCCTGCTGTCTGCAATACATACGTACATATATTGTAGTATACATACATACATATATCTATAGTATGCATATATCGAGTTATGTATTTATGCCAATATTGAGATATTGTATACAAATAACAGGTGGCATTTCCGGCTTCATGCATCATTTGCTTCAGTATTCTACAGAATATTGCAATGCAGATGCCGTTTTTGTATTTTTCTTCTTCTTTTTTTCATTTTCAATAAATACAAAATACAATAAGAGGTAAATATTGTACACAATAATACGCTGTAAGCTGCAACCAAGGTTGGTAAACAAGACTGAGGATTTTCATATGATCTGCAATGAAAGAGGTTCGAATTTAATTTATAACAAATTTATTGCAGTTAGTGATGGGGAATATTTAGCAAAATTAAATGTTGACAATATATAGAAATATATAAATGGTTTCTATAGACTATTTCACATTGTTTTCCTACTACCATCTCAAATAATAAAACACACATAAAGTACAACTTTTTGTAGGGTATCTACCTAGTCACAATATCTAAATTCAAGAAATTCAGTTTGTTTTAATTTTGTCGTGCCCTTTTCCGTCTATCGAATGCCTCCGGTTGGCCCTTGCCAGAGATTTGCGACAGAACTTTCTGCTTATTTTGCTGCCTGTCTGGCAGACGAAGATGTCTAGGAGAAGGAGGACCACGACAACAACGCCGCCGCCAGAACTTATGTGGGCAAATATTTATTTTAGGATTCTTATGAAGTTGGCGCAGAAACGAAATCAAATGCAGAAACCGGAAAATCGCCGTGTTGCGTCTCGGTTAATAAAACTCAACTTAGCCCCAAGTCGAAGCCCTCGAGTCAACACGATGACGGACTGACATCAGGAGACTGTGCAGCTTAAAATACTTTAATAAATTAGTTAAAGCTCTCTCTCTGGATATGAAAATCAATTAATTTTGCTGTTTATTTTCCCTGCGATTTCCTATATATGCGCAATATGCAGCTAATTGAATTTTCCATACAACAAACATGGTCGAGGCTGAGGGAGTTAAAGCGCTGAAAACAACGCAACTTCATTGTTTCTACGGCAGATGGAAAACTGATGCAGCTCACTGTGTGCCACGCAAATGTCCCTAGCATATGCATCATGCAAACACACGCACACACTCACTCACACACACATAAATGAATTATGTAACATGTCTAGCCATTTAGTGCCATAATTCAGAACAATCTATGCCAGCAGACACATCAAAGCCGGACGAAACGAGCCTAGTTGGGTTAGGAAATGGGCGAGCGAACAAGGGGGGACAAGGCAGAAAGGGACCCTAAATTGCTCGGCAGCGAGACAAATTGCATTTGCATAGGATAATTGGAATTGCATATTGAAAAATGTTTCAGCCTTGCGAAGAGAAAGAGAAAAAAAAACCGATTGAAAACTATAATTTGTTGGCGGTTTTGTGGCTTTTTCCTAGCAATCAGTTGGCGTCATATTTATCTACTCTTTACACACTGAGTGAGGACGGGAAAACTGAGAAAAACTCGCTACAAAATACCCTCAGTATAAAATGTTACCAGACATACGCGACAGTCAGTAAGATACCCTACACCATTATGAATACTATAACAATTCAAAAGATATTGTGTTTAGATTGAAATTTAGCCGTTAGCTGAATATAATCGTTAACTAAGTTAAGTTTTTTACTGCAATAATATTAATTGGTTTATCTTAGTCCATAAATAACCAATATTTAAAGGCCTAATTTATATACAATAAGATTTATATAAGTACGTAGGTACATTTTGTAATTAACTTAGTTTTTTCAAACATATTTCGTTCAAAATTTGTCATTATTTTTATTATTTTAGTTATTCCTCCGCCTCGAAAAAAAAAGTTATTAAAATTTAAGTTTAATTTATTGTGTTGGTACTGATAAATGTGCCGAAGATGCCAGTAGCCGTGCACTTAGTGGAAGCCTTGGCTCTAGTCACACTGATGGGAATGATCACCTGTGTATCATTAGGCGTAGTTCTTGCTCACCAGACCTTAAATCTAACCGTATTATTTATAGAGGTTGTCAAGAGGTTAACTAGACTTGCCAAGTGCATTAATTCCTTTCTTCCTTAGCCAGCCGCAAACATACTTGATTTCACCCTTATTGCCGTCGAGAAAATGCTGGTGGGATCGCTCGTCACGTGTGTCCATCTGATAAATGTGGTAGGCAATACGCTGCGTATCGTTGGAATTTGATAAAAAGTACTCGTCGTCCCTCGGCAGTTCGAACTGTTCACAAAATATGTTTCTATTTATAATACGTAAATAAAAATGAATATGTAAATACTTGCAGTATATTTTGTTCAAATTTATCGCAATATCAACGCCATTAAAGTAAACTGGCAGCTTTTGTTGTCCTAGTTGCAATTTTGCAGCTTTGCAGCCTTTTTTGTTAAGCCACAAAAACCCCGAAAACGGAATCGAGTTCACAAAGGCGCCGCCGCTAATATTCAATCAAACAATTTTACGCCCCAATAAGTTTTTCTAACCTGCAGGCGGCCCTGAACACAAAATGCGCTCAATTGCAGCAAATTTGCGCCTTCACTGGGATAAAAAGAGAACGAGAAAAACGAGCGAACACTCCAATGAAAATAAATATTTTCGAACACAATTTTGCTCGAGGATGGGCATAATTTAGTGAACGTTTCCTCACCGTCATGCTCTCAACTTCCCTTGGACACTACAAGCCATTCTTCCCCCTTTTGGTCTTCGGACTTTAATGTTTTTAGCACCTTTTGTGCTGTTTATTCTATTATTTAGTTATTTATCAATGTGGCTGGCATCGTTGCCGAACTGCACCCGGAGGGGACAAGCTCACACAGTGTGTGTGGGAGTCGGTGTAATTTCTGTTTTGATTTAGTGCCAATAACGTGTTGAGAAATTGAGCAATGCCTCGGGGAGAAACTCTTGAAAACGAAGCGGATCACAGGCGGAAGTCGCAGTACTGCGAGATGCCAGTTAACCACTTAGCCAGACAAGGGTCAGACAAGGTCAGCCGATTGCACCAAGCAGACCTGAAATACCTGAGTTATATACATAGTTTCCACTGTCTCAGGGACACACTTTAATGGTACAGTAAGTCTGGAAAGTTAATAGGGCGTATAATTTAAAAATATACAATATCTTTAATTCAGTTTTACTGAGTTAGTTGTTTCGGTTTTCGAGCACGTTGCGATACCAATCAGATATGAAGGTATTCTCACTGGGCTGTCGGAAAACTGAAGAATACAGGGTATTGGTATTCGAATCGTAGTCAAATTGGTAAACAGAATTGGGATTATCCAGTTTCATTATAAGGTCAAACTGCTGTAGAGTGTGCAGCATGAATTTAATGCACCAATCAAAGTTCCAAGTGTTCACCTGAAATTGGAATGAATCGGAAGGTAGATTGAGCTTAAAGGGTCTCTGCAATACTTACATTTTCTTTGATAAGAGTGGGTATAGTGGTTTTTTCGAGCCTTTCTATTTGACTTAGTTTCTTGACATGCGCTATATACAGATCTTCAACACCTTTTAAAGAGCACTCGCAACACCAATTGAGAGCTTGCAGCGATTTTGTTTTTGAATCATTGGTTTTGAATGGATTGTGCGAAAACAGAACCTTACATTCTGCGAACTTGTTCAACTTGTTTTCTCCGGTTCTTCGATGAGGAAGAGAAAATGAAAATATAATAAAGAAAGATGGAATGAGCTACTTACGTCTCGAGCTTGCCCTGATATACACCCATTGGCGCTCCATAAACCAATGAGAGATACCCTATCTTACAACGAAAAACGCCATAAAGTTGTCCATGTTCGCGGGAGTTTGTCATCCAACTATCAGGTGTTTCTGCAAGCAAAGAAACTACTATAAAGACCTATTCGCAAACTACCTAATCTTCCAAGTGCAACCTGAGTATAGAAGTCGCTTCAACGCAGTCTCCACGGAGCTGCAAGTTCGACGACTGGATAACTCCATCGAACTCACGGTTCCATCCATTACTGGTTTGGCGTTGCTTAGGTAGATGGTGGAGCGGTACCTGGTGCCCAAAATTCTCCAGCTCCGTGTTGTGTATGGGGTGCAAAGAAGAGTCTGCAACACCTCACTGTGCGTCACGACGTCAGCCTGCACGTTGCGCTTATTATTGGAGCAATTGTAGAGCATTTGACTCTGATGATCCTTAATGAAGTAGAGCATATTATCCAAATATTCAACTTCTGGTTCGCCCTCATCGCAAACGGGCTCTACATTAAAATTCAGCGGGTATCTTCTATAATCCGGCAATGTAAGGAACTTCAGCTCGGCCGCACCGGTGCTATAGAATCGTTCGCTCGTTAAGCTAAAACAACCAAATAGCTTTGGCTCCAGCTTGATATTACAATTCTTCTGCCTTGGATCTTTCATCCTGTGCAGAAATGAACTAAGCGTGAACATAGTTTCAGTTTCGGACTCCATGTCTGCAAAGAGAATAATCCAACTGCGCTTGGTTTTTGCAAATAATGACAAATCATCAAGTCCAAATTGAAGTGACAGTTGGCCAGCAGTGTTGCGAAATTTAACATAAAATAATTAGTATCAATATCAATTAACCAATTAATTAATAAAGTAAGACCACTAAGTTCGATGCTTAGTGCTAAGAAAGTTGTTTGGCAGTGTTGTTAAATGCCAAATGCTCGAATTTCGCTGGAAGTGTTGCAAAATTGGGAATATAACAAAAAATACTCAAAAAATACTCAGCATCAATATCAATTAACCAAATAATCGATAAAGTAAGGTAGTTATCGATTACATGAAGAATGGGCATTGCCTTTATTGAAAATACAATTTAAGTTCATTCTTAAACCAACAGATCTGTGACTACATCTGCCTCGGGCACCTCAGCACCCTGAGTGGTTTCGGCTGTGACTTGTTGAGGCTGCTCCGTTGCGGTAGGTGGACTGGTCACCTGGGGAGGCGTAGGCTGCTCGCCACAGGCGCACGAGTCACGTGTGTTGGCCGTGATCCACGGAATGAAGTTACTGACACGTGTGTAGACACCGGGCGAACCGGGTTTGGCGCAGCCCTCGCCCCAGGAGACAATGCCAGCCAGTTGATAGGACTGTGCGTTACCTATGACATGCATGGGGCCACCACTGTCCCCCTGGCAGGAGTCCTTGCCACCCTGTTCCACGTAGCCGGCACAGATCATGTTGTCGGTAATCTTCTCCGTGCCGTAGTTGCTGTTGCGGCACTCCTGCTGCGACAATATGGGCACCTCCACCTCCTGCAGCGTGTCCGAGATGGGTCCACCCTCGCTGAGTGCACCCCAGCCAGTGACCACAGCCGTCTGACCCGCATACGATTCTGTCGGCGTGGGCAGGCACACGGGATGCATATCGGTGCCCAGTGGCACTGGCTCATTGAAGCGGATCAGGGCAATGTCGCTGTCAAAGTTGCGTGTGCTGTAGTTGGGATGCACCAGCACACGAGTCACGCGTCTGTCCACGATCTTAACATTGCTGTCCTGCCGATTGTGCTCCAGCAGGCGAACTGTGATCAGGCGATGATAGAAACCATTGACGCAGTGAGCCGCCGTCAGTGCATACTGATCGTTGACCAGCGAAGCGCCACAATAAAAGCTACCGAACCACATCAGCATTGCCATCCATGGATACTCATGCACCTCAGTCTCCTGGCCACCAACAATGCGATGCCTCGTGTTGATGTTGCCACAGGCACAGGCTGCACACTCCCGTTTGGCCGGCGCACTGGTGTCGGTGTAATCGGGACCCAGAATCGAGACAATCCAGTCGAGAAAGCTGTTCTGGCGCAGGTTACTCAGTGACTCCAGTATCTTGGCCGGCTCAGAGGCGCTTCTCAGGCTGGGCGTGGCCAGTGCTAGACCCAGCACGCAGAGCAGGCAGATAAGGCAAATGTATCTCATTCTACTGGGACGAACTTTTCCGGCCAACTGGCAATTGGCAACTAAACTGGCGCATCTGCAACCCTAAAATAGAACCTGAGCCTGTACCTAAACTTGAACCTGAACTTGGCCTGCAGAACTGGCTAGACCAGCCTGCCCAAACCGGACCCACCGCCCCAAAGGTTGTTGCCAGCTTGATTGGAATGCAGCGCCTCGAAGAAGTTTTTTTTCTCTTTAATCAATAAATATGCGAACTGTGGAGATATCTTCGACTGATCGAAGCCTTGATGCACTTGCAGAGAACAAGAAATGGGTGTGGAATACTTTCATTCATATCTCTTGAAATGGGCAAGTTTTTTCAGGCGTGTAAAAAACTGCATTTTCAAAAGACAACGGGAAATATTCAAAGAAAATCACAAGAAATAAACAAAGTTTTATGTTGATAAAAACTTCAATTTCACATGATCTTCTTGTATTACAGGGTATCTGCTCTTCTGCAAGTGGCATTTCTTAGTGCTAGCTGAGAGTTTTGTGTGTATCTACTTGATCTTCTTGGTCTCCTGATGGCACAGGCAGGCCTGCTTGGTGAGGTTCTTGATCCAGGTGCCGTAGCGATTGACGCGAGCATAGACACCAGGGTAGCCGGCCTTGGCACAGCCCTCGCCCCATGACACTACGCCGGCGATTTGGTGCTCCCGCGTTCCATTGGGCACAATGTGCAGCGGTCCACCACTGTCACCTTGGCAGGAATCCTTGCCACCCTCGTCGTAGCCCCCGCAGAGCATGTTGTCGGTGATCTTGTTGCCGTAGCGACTCTTGCGGCATTCATCTTGGGATAATATGGGCACCATCACCTCCTGCAAATGGCCGAAGAGATCAGAGAAGTGTTCCACGGAGAGTAGCCGGCAGTACCTACCTGCAGTGTGTCGGATGTGGGTCCACCCACTTTGAGGGCACCCCAGCCCGTGACTATGCCCGTCTCGCCCTTGAAACTGCGCCCTGGCGTGGGCATACACACCGGATGCAGTACCTCGTTGAACTCCACTGGCTCGTCTAGTTTGATGACCGCAATATCGTTGTCATAGTTGCGTGCATTGTACTTGGGATGCGTGGTCACTTCGGCAACCTTGCGATCGATCTTCTGCAGATGCGACATCTTGCGATCGTGCTCCAGCAGACGCACCGAGATGCGCTCCTTGCGGAAGCCGTAGACACAGTGCGAGGCGGTCAGCAGAAACTGATCGTTGAGCAGAGATCCGGCGCAGTAGAAGCGACCGCCGTAGAGCAGCATGGCCACCCAGGGATACTGATGCACCTCTGTCTCCTGGCCGCCAACGATGCGCTTCTGTATGTTGGCCACTCCACAGACGCAGTCGGTGCAGTTGCGTGGTGGATTCAGTGTGGGCGGTGCCGGCGTGGTGGCTCTACGTGTCGTGGTGGTGCTCAAGGTGGGCGCTGCAGTGCTCGTTGTGGTTGCTGCAGTCGCATCTGGTTCCTCAGTGGGCGATGTGGCCGAACTGCTGAGTGTGGCCAGCGTGACTGTTTCTGGCGTAGCGCCGGGACGCTGTGGCAGCAGCGATAGAACCCATTGGACGAAGGTGTTCTGCGATTGCTTGAGCAGCAGTGAAGATGGCGTTGTGCCCGCCGGAGCAGCTTCCTCCAATGCGTCCAGCTGCTGCTGTGATGCAGCTGATCCAAGTAGCAGCACCAGCAGCAGGCAGATCAGCAGGCAGATCGGCTGGCAGCTCCAAGACATTGCTCAGCTCAAAGTGGTTTGTGGTGTGTGCTTGGCGGCTTTCTCTCTCTCTTCTGGTCTACGCTGAGGCGACACCAGCGGCGACTCGTGTGGCTCGTTGCAAACTGAATAGCCAGCGACGAATTTGAAAGCCAGCGACAAACATTTCACCCAAATTCACAAGACACAGCCAAGCAGAGGCCAGAAAAAAAGTTGTTCTGGCCTGTGGCACGTCCACTTGCCAATCTACAAATGCGTGAGAGTGTGTGTGTGTGTGCGAGTGTGTCTGTGTGTGCTGTCTTTTGTATTTGTATTCTGCGCATGCGTGGGCAATGCCGGCTTGGCCGTGATAATGATACTTCACCCAATCACCTCATCGAAACCCAGAAAAAGAACTTAACGGTTTTAAATACTCTACGAAAGGCATTAAGTGCTTTAATTAGGTGACTAAATATACAAAATTTAGAAGATATAGAAAGACTTTAAATTGGTAAGGATTAAAGATCAATAAAGTAACTGAATATATTTTTAATATTAAAAGAAAATAATACAAAGATTTCGAATAAAATTCAATGTTCAAATTTGTTCAAATAAATCAAGAACCTCTTTAATCTTAAATGCAGTCTGGTATAATGATAACTATAGTCAATTATTATAACATTATAATATTTCTTATATAATTTAAGTTAATCCTAACTAATTCTCTTACTTATCTCAGTGTATTCCGTCTTCGTTCTGACTAATCTTGCAGTTTTCGCTTAACACACTTTTATTTTTCGCTTTTGCCACTGAAGTAGCGAAAGTTTTTCTCTCTGTGTGTGATTTTATTGAAATCAATTTTTTTCATGTTGAATTTTGTTTTTTTTCCCTCTTGTTTTTTTTTGTTTCTGTTCACAGTTCGATCGGTCGCGTCGCGTCGTAATTTTACTTTCTTTTGATTTATTTTATTGGGTGACTCTTTTATTTTTGTGTATGGCTGCCTCTCTGTTTGTATTAGCCGACTATTGTGTGTGTGAGGGTGTGTGTGTCTGTGTGTATTTATGTGTTTTTGTTTCTGTTTCTGTTTTATTTTTGCTGGCTTATTCAGTGGTGGCCACTTAACTGTTTACATTTACAGCGCTTACGTGGTCGGCTTAGTCGACCGATTGGCCGTTTGATTGTTTATACAGGGTGTTTGCGGTATCTTTTGTGGTTTGAAATAAAAATAGGTAGCTGTGCGTTGTTGCTGTAATAGTATAAGCCGAATTTTGCAGGGAGACTGTGAGAATATGTTGAACTTTGAACAGTTTCTCTTTAAGTTGCAGATGGGAACCCAAAACGAGGAATAGTTTGTTTTCTTTCGCCTGACTGACAAGTGGCGCCTCCTCTCGTAAAACTCTTTTAGTGCACTTACGTCGACTTTAAAGACAGTACCAGAGCAACGCCCCTCGCTGGGGACCGATGAGTCATTTGGCTGGGAACGGCTTAAGTAGCCAGCCTCGTAGACCATAAAACATGAAGCTAAGCTGCGCCTGCGCCCCGTTTCGATGGGCAGTTGTACAATTATTGATAGATGGTCAGTTGGGTTGACAGATGTGTACACTACACAAGGCACAAGCCAGATGCAGTGAGTAGTTCGTGTAGCATTTGCAGGCACTGTGGAACAAATCATTGGTAATGCGCACACAAAACACTTGGCATATTAATTGTGCGCGTAATGTGGTCAAGGGAAATCGGGGATAGATACGTTGATGACGAACTAATGTCGTACGCAGCCTCAGTTTTAGTCTGCAGAAAGAGGTAGCAACTGATAGAGAAGAGAGAGAGAGAGAGGGAAGAGGAGGAACGAGCGCATTGCGTTGTTAAAACAAAGTGCCATTTGCATAATGGCCAAGCCGAACAAAAAGCCCAACACACTTCCACGTGAGTGTGTGTGTGTGTGTGTGTGTGTGTGAGTGAGTCTATGCTGGAGTTATTTACGTGATGAGTCGGCAGAGAGCGCTCTGCACAGACCCTGCAGACCTGCACTTGGCGGCGCAATTATGCAAGTCTGTCTCGTTGTGGGCTTTGCCTGCGAAACGTGACCACCAACAACGTTGGACTCCACCTGATTGGCGGCCAGAGCAGCAAGACACGTTGGCAAATATGTTAATAGGTTTTGTAATATGCACATTAGATGCTACCACAACAGGACGAGCATTAAATAAGCTGCAGGCCCCAGCAATTAGTGCGAGTAGCCACAGAGGAGGGTCGAGTCTGCAAGACACATAAAATATACTATTAAGTTAGTCTGTAAGTCTCAAGAATGACATAGCTAATGGCAAAAGAGAGCATACTAACGTACATACGATATACGTTATTTCTAGTGACGAAGATCTTATTAAACTTACACAGAATCTATTTCAACTTCTTCCACATGTCCTTTAAAAATCTCAATCTTCTTTAACCCAACTTAATAAACAATACTTAAATAAGTCCAAACTGTACAGAAAGTAAAAGCCAAAGTTTCGTTTTTAATTACACAATTAAAAATGGTGCAAATTTTTTGAAAAACGAAAATGCTATTTGGTTTTACACTCTCTGTCGAGGTTTGCCAAAAAAAAACAAGAACAAGGGCTTCGGGCTACAGACTGGAATTTAAATTACTCCCTTTGAATATTGTCCGAAAAACCTCAAAAAACAATTAAAAACGTGTTGCTGTGACCCTTCGGTTGCCTGGGTAGAGAGTGGGGCACGGGAAGTGGTTACAGGGAAGCTGCAAAGTTGGGTATCCGAACATGCCGCGGCACATGTAAATGAAATTTTCACAGACAGTTTGGCGCGTGTAAAAATTTCACTTTTGATTTATGCGCGCGGAGCATGGGCAGCTGCCAGAACACCTTCGTCGACTCCTCCCCCCAGCCACGCCCAGTGCTTCAATATGGGAATAGCTCCACGGGAATGAAGTGGCAACAAACGATATTGCAACATATTTGCATAGACAACCTTTATGGGCACTTACAACTACTTCTACAAGACGCAGATAATGTTTTACTATGCGCACAGCGAGTTAGCATAAAATTTTATAAGCCAAGTTAATTAAACCGGCTACCGTGGGGCGGCACAGTTAATTGCCAGCACAGTGGGCAACTCAGCCTGTTCATTTGCAGTCGAAATTTAATTAGTTATTCCATTTGCGCGCTGACTCGTTTGCTCCGCCTCCCATTGGTCTCTGTGCTTTTCATTTGCAGCATTCAGAGAAATGCGATGACAGTAAAAGGTGAAAAGGATACCCGGCGGGGGAGAAGGGAATGCAGAGTGCGGTCAGTGGCAGCGTTTCGTTTGTGTTAAAAATTAAATGTGCATGTTGCTGCTAATAAATGGAAGACGCAACTCGAAAACAGTTTCCACACCCGAATCGAAAATTGCAAATATATCAAAGGGCACGCAACGCGCTCAACAAGCTGCCTAATGATGATGGCGCCAGCAGGGGGAAGCAGGCGGAAATGCAGGCAAGGTCAGCAGCGAACATACTGCTGCAACTTAGCGTGGCATGCAACCGTCTGACTCGCCTTCTTCTCCTTCTCGAAAACTTTCAAGCACGCGATTTTTGTCGATTATGAGTTGCACTCGCGGCTTCAGTACATGCTCAGCTCAAGTTGCAATAATTTGCATGCAATGCTGCACTTGATGTGGCATGCAACGTGCTGCAAACGTGCAGCAAGTGCCGCACGCAAGCCCCATAATAGATTAATTGCCGTGTAATGCCCAAGCAGATGCCGAAAATACCAGGCAGAGCCACTGGAGATAAGGATATGCATCCATTATATACAAGCTGCCATGCTATATTATAAAATATATAATATAATAATATACCATTTTATAAAGAATTCCTTCTTTTATTTTTAATCTTACAGATCAATTTACTACAATACATAGCACGATATTAAATACCCTTGACTACTATGTCAGTTAAATTCCGCAAGTGCTGCAAATTGATCTACATTGGCCTTAAAGCTGGTTGTTTAAAATCTGAACACGGTCAATGGTATTAACCAGAAGGAATGACAAATTCGTTGGCCTGCCCTTTGCCCCGCACTGCCCATCATCGTCGATAATTCCATTTGCACTATTTGCGCTGCTTCTGCCACTTCCGCCGGCAATAAAATTAACTGCGGATTTAATTAATTGCGGTTTGCACTTTTCGCCTTTTAACCGGTTTGCAGTACTGCTACAATTCCTCTATGAGTGGCCTTGCATACCCTGTAGAATGTGGAAATGGGGTTCAATGCAAAGAACACTAATTCAATGCAATGAACACTAACCTGTGCATTAGATGGCATTCTTTCATTAGAAATCTTGCTTTACTTGGCCTTCTCTGCTAAGCTCCTTTTAAACTCATCTCACAGGGTACCCCGTAGTCCGTCAGGGTATTCAGGAGTCTGGCAGGGTATTCTGTAGTCCAATTTTTACATCGTTGACTTTTGCTGATTGCATTTTCATAGGAAATCAGTTTTTAATGAAATTTTCATGGGGTTCCTCGCGTGAGTCGCATAAAATAATCAATTATTTAATAAACTTTTGCTGGCCAACAATGACGAGCAACAACAACAATAGCAACTTAACAAAAATACGCCATTTTGTATTTGTATTACTATGACTTCTGGGCCACAACGATTTGTCTAATTTCATAATACGCCAAACTAATTTATTATGGCAATTTGACTGCGAATTAATTTTTCCACATGATTTTGCTTATCGTTGTGTGTGATTGGGTATTTTATTGGCATTGTACAAGATAATCAAATTAATTATATGCCAATCAAGCAGGCCGATTTACATTTTATGGCCGTTTTAGGGCTACTAATAATGGGCGAGTTTACGGCTTATTTGCAGCGGATTTAATCACGCTTTATGGCCAAAGAAAATGGCAAAAAGAAGCTCGAATCACCTGTCCGAATCGAATATTTACGTTCTCTTTTTGCCCTTCATTCGTGACACTTCTTACAAGAGCCCAAAACATTCGAAAATTCAATTTATGTGGTTTACAATATGCAAGCTCTTTCCCTCTTTCTCTCTCTCTCTCTTTTACTCCAGTTCGCTGGTCTTTTCGTGTTGGATTTGTTTGTTTTCGTTTGTCGTGGATTTCGATTTTTATGGTTGTCAACGAGCGCTTAAAGTGGCTAAGCGTGTAACACTCCACTCGATTCCACTTCGTCTCTGGCGGGTCTTCAACTCGCCTGTCAACCGACTCCAAAGTCGCGTAGCTAATTGGAACAGCGCTTGAGGGGGGTGATGAAAGGGGACAGGAGGATGGTTGCTTTGAAGCGCCGTTCTGATGGCTCTTAAAGGTTGAAAAGGGAAAGAATAAATGTTGCCAGTGTAGTTGAGCAGGTATTATAAATAAATAAATAATTTCACTTTAGTCTTTAGTTATTTAAAGTCATCTTTAAAACAATTCTTGGCCGTTTTTATTGGCTTATGACTCAATATTTATATATATATATATATATGTATACGATATATATATGAATTTCAATAGTGTTATATTTAATTCATTTTCCGATTTGAATTTTACTTTCCCACAATCTTTAAAGACATTCCTTAATACCTTTTGGAATATCATAACAAATGTTATATGTACATATGTAACATGAATATATTTGTTACATAAAGCTATTTTCAGACTTAACTATTCTTCAATTCAAATCCTTTACGAATTGTGGCCAATTTTATTAGCTACTTTATGCGAAATGCCACAATATGCATTGCTAATTTCGTTTTCCCTTTGAGCCGACCTAATTCTGTGCATCTCTTCTGCTATTAATGTACAAGAGACATGGGAGAGCAGAGCACATGCCCAATTGTTGCCATAATGAAGGCAATTGGATAAATCAATGTTGCCTATCAATTATTACTTGTGCTAATATGCAAATGCAGCAGATGCAACTGGCTACAAGATCCGATTACAATGTCGTTTCTCTCGAGGCGCCGCTTCCGATTGCAACTAAGTGGAGACTTGGCCCAGTGCTGGCTAGTTAAAATAATTATGTGGCATATTTGTTAATGCCAAATGCATTACGGATCGACGGACTAATGAAACGGGACAAACGAACAACTGTCGAGCAACATTTTCGTGGAAACTAATGACATTGGGGGCAGATATGCAAATTGCTGTTGGGGCGGCTGTTCGTGGCTGTTGTTGTGGTTGTGAGGGGGGACAGGACTGGCGGGCAGGCCAGGGTTGCCAGCTGCATGTACATTTTCTTCATCAATGATTAATTGTTTTGACAATTTCGGTTTGTGCAGACATCACTTTCAAATTCCTTGCCAAGCGCGTCGCACAATTCGCGGCAAAATGCAAACTGAAACGGGGCAACACACACACGCATCTCCCCCTGCCATCTGCCCTCCTGTCCCCCTGCTTCCCTCATGCTATTTTTGTGGCATCGCTGACGAATGAAGCCAAAATTGATGTATGATTCCATGCGGCACAGCCAAACTGAGTGCGATGGGGGGACGGCAAGATTTATAGCAGATGCAGATTTAGCCGAAATTCAGCTAGTTTTGCACTGCTTTAATGGGTGTATAACAATTTAAGGATTCGAAAACAAACAGCCCCGTGCAACCCTTATCGATGCTGTCACTTGCAGTCGCCTTCGGATTTCATTCACAGGTGAGAAACTTTCACTAGATAATTTTGTCATTTCCTCTGCTTCCGTTCCACTTAAACCAATTTCCCTGCGACAGCTAAACGAATTAAACTTAAAATAAACAAACTAACAAACAACAACAGCTACAACAACAACGGCAGCATATTAAAGAGCTTTAGTTTGGTTTAAATTGCATCGAGTGCTCGTAAAACTTTCGCTTGACCCTTGTCAGGACAAAAGGCAACCCCCGCAGCAGAAGAAGGGTGGCCACAGTGCAGGGAGGCGGCAATCAACGCCAAATTGGCACCAGTCGATGCTGCCCGAGTGCTGTCTGTGTCAGCATCGTTTACTCTTAACTTGTCCCACAGGAAGGGGGGCAACGATGTCCAGCTGACCAACTGACCAAGTGACTTGCACGAGGGTTGTTTGCAGCACCCTCAGTGCTCTCCCTCTCTTCTCTTCTGTTCTGTTCTATTTACTTACCCCCAAATAAATCGTCGTCTTAGTGGGACATTTACACTAATTTCACTAGGACCTTATCGCCCCCCGAAAATGTCAGCACAACATGACGTCACATGAACTTGTGTAATCGCTGTTCCATTTACCTTATCACGCCGCACCATAAATTATCGCAGCGAGTGTTTTATCGAAATACCAAATGCATTTACGTACGTGTTTTGCATTTAATTTAATTGCACGCACTGCAACTCAATGCTAATTACCTGGCTACGGCTCCTGCCCAGTCCCAGTCTCAGTCCCCAGCTCCTACTCCTCTCCAGCGTCGGCGTCGGCAGCCAAATATTTGCCATAACATTCGCGCCGCCAGCTGGTGCCACGTGCTACGTGCAGCATAATTAAACGACCATTCGCATTCGTTTCGTGTCCGGCTAAGCAGGGGGCATCAGCAGAAGGGAGCTCGGGGAGCAGGAGAAGAAGCTGCAGTTAGTTAATATTCGCATTTTAATAGTTATGTCTCACAACTGAACTGTGTAGGGCGACAGCTGCAGTGCAACAACCAGTGCAGAAGGCTGCACTTTACGTGCCTTCCTTGCCGAGCAGCTCATTAGCCCAAGGCTGAGACGGACAGGTGAGGTGTACTGAGGAAACACCCTTTCAGGTGAACCCTTGTGTCTTGCTCAGCTCCTTAAAGTGACCCATCAAGTCTTTACTCTGGGCAACCTGTTCGCAATCATTCAAATCGCCTGCTAACACACATTTTTCTGCCTGATCATTATTTATATTTGCCAACTTTTTGCTGACCGTTGTGAATTGCGCTTTGTTGTTTTTTTTCTTTCTGAGGGTATTCAGTTCTGCCAGCACTGCAGATTTTCATTCTTTTCGGCCAGTCATGCACTTAATTTCCTATTTACATTTATCTCCCATACTAAAGTCGAGCGAAGCGAATTAAATTGCATATATGCGATTGGCCTGATGCGACAGGGTTGTTGGCCTAGCCACGGCGACGCTGTGACGGCAACCCTGTCGCCTGGCGCCAGCCAAACGGGTTCTGCATTGCGCGTTGTCCATTTTTTCTTTCGCATGCTTTTTTTTTATACATATATTTTATTTTTAATTTATTTTTGTGTATTATTTTTAGTTGCATTTTGTTGCCTAGTCTGCTCGGCTGACCAAATGGTGCCAACTAGACGATGCGCCAAAATTTGTTAACTCTTTGCCAAGTGAATGTAAATTGCAAGCAAAGGCAGCACAGTGCGTATGCGTGATATTTTCCGGAAGTGCAGCTTAATGCACTGGACGAACGCAGTTCAACGTACGAGATTAGCTGGCTGCCAACATTTTGACTGGGTTATTAGATCGTGTAAATAACTTGAAGATTAAACTTTGAGACACATTTGGCTGTAAGATACTTTTGTATTTAATTGCAATTAATCATCAGAATCATCATCAACAGAAGAATCTGTCCTTCAGTTTTAGAGCCTTCGTTCTCGTTTTTTTTTACACATAAATTGTGAAAATTCATTGCCTAATACAGTAAAAACCTGACTGTAGCGTTCGACTGGTTAGATATTAAAAACTTCAGTGTTCTAGTCAAACTGATAAGAATTAAAGCTCCATATCACGTAACTTGTGGAGGATTTTTCAGAAATCCTCCTTGACTTGGTATTTTATTTGTTTCTTTCCACACTTCACATCTTTTTTTTTGGTTTCCTTTGCCTCTTATTTTAGGCCTATGTCATTTGGTTGGCGGACTATTTGTCAATTGTAAAATTATTGGGTGGAGGGCAAGCCGTATAAAATGCAGTGCGCGTAGCCATAAATCATTCAACGCAAATCCCAGTTACAAATTTTATGCATGCAAATCAATTGCTCAATTGTTTCTATTGAAGCGCAGCCAATACAATAAAATATACACACATATATATAGTACAGTATACACATTTGTATGTGTATCCTGCATATAGTAGATATTGCCATGCAGACCAGAGTCGACAGAACACGCCGTGGCGTTGGCCATAAATAAATATCGCATAAGCCGCGTCGCTTCTCGCGCACAGTGAGGGAGAGAGAGAGAAAACAATAATCGCACATAGAATATAAATTTTTCTGTGTGCAGTAACACAATAAACTTAATTTGCAAATTCAATTTAAATAATACCACACACCAAAAATAAGAAAAACACACGCAGAGTAGTCGACTATATCATCTATCGTAGCTGGCACCGCAGCAAATTCAATTGTCCGGAGACCAGCTGGTTTTTTCCGCCTGTGCCAAGGATTAAATTTGTTAAACTGCCTCAAATTGATGGGATTGGATTTGTGTTCTATTGGTGGATTCAGCTCAGCTTGAATGGGCAACTAAAAAACATAAATACTGACTGACTGTGGATTGTATTTTTAGCCACGATCAGTTTGTGTCAATTGCTGGAAATAATCCTCGCAGTTAACCTGAAGCAGATGTAGAAACTAAATTGAATTTAATGCTTGAATTATTTTAATTTCCTTTGCAAGCCGAGCGTGTCCAGCACAAATTAATAAACAACTGTGGCACGTACGGCGAGATGGAGAAGGAGCGAAAATGTTGAGGATGATATGAGTCTTTATAGAAATGGTTTGTTTAACATCTGTTGTTGCCGCCTGTGCGACGGAGATTACACAATTCCTAGTCGAATGTGAGGATACTTAAAGTTTCACCTGGAAGCCTTAGCATTTTAAGTAATCAAGAGAATTCGAACCAGATGTGTTAATTTATTTATTATTAACAGTAGAGTATATATTTATCATTATAGGATTTTTTAATTTGAATTCGTTATTTTATTTGAATTCCAAATGTTTCCAGATATAATAGATGACCTAATTAAAAGACTGCTCAGCTGGAGGGTGGATAAGCATCCCCAGCTGTTGGAGACAAGTATCTCCTATTTACTCCAACAAGCTTACATCGTTTTAAAAAACGAGCCCATGTTGTTGGAGTTAGATGTACCAATCAATGTACTGGGAGACATACATGGTCAGTATGGTGATCTATTGCGCTACTTCGAAACCTTTGGACACCCGCCGCAAAAGAGCTATCTCTTTTTGGGCGACTATGTGGATCGTGGTAAATATTCGGTTGAAACGCTGTCGCTACTCTTGGCCTACAAGGTGAAGTTTCCGCTTTCGATCTACCTACTGCGTGGTAATCACGAATCGTCCAGCATCAATCAGCTATATGGGTTCTACGACGAGTGCAAGCGACGCTTCACTATCCGCCTTTGGAAGCGGTTTGTAGACACGTACAGTTACATGCCTGTGGCGGCGATCATAAAGAAAAGGATCTTCTGCTGCCATGGCGGGCTGAGTCCGGTGCTGTATGAAATGAATAATATACGAAATTTAAAGAGGCCATGTGAGATCAAAAACAGTGGTCTACTCTGTGACTTGCTGTGGTCTGACCCCGATCCAGAGGTCACAGGGTGGGCCAAGAATACGCGTGGCGTCAGTTTTGTTTTTGGTTCAGATGTTGTCAATTTATTTATTAAGCGTTTTGATTTGGATTTGATCTGTCGAGCCCATCAGGTGGTTGAGGATGGTTTCGAGTTCTTTGCGAAGCGGCAACTGGTCACTATCTTCTCAGCAGTAAATTATTGCGGCGAATACGATAATGCTGGAGCTATGATGTGTGTCGATGCAGAACTGACCATTACAATGCTAGTACAAAAACCGAGAAGTTCTAGTGAGCCCCATAAGTTAAGCGCGGTTTCGACCGACGAGTAATATATCGAGTGATATTTTATCTATATTTTATTGAATAAAAATAAATAAAACAATGTAACATAAAACGATGCTATGACCTAAGAGCTAAAAACACTTATCTCGAGATACATATATGTAAAGCATATTTTTATATTTATAAATATATAACATATATTTGTTAAACATAGTTTATTCTTAAATAAACAAAGTCCATTGTTTTTAAATACTTTTTAAAGGGTATTCTGGGTTTTAGTTTTGAAATGATCAGCAGTGTATACGTATGTACATACTATATGTAACTTAACTTTCATACGAAATGACAGAAATTACAAATCAATATCATACATATATACACGCGATATACTTGTATACATATATAAACAAACATATTTAAAACAGTTAAATTACAAAATATTTTAACTCATGTAATTTTCACAAATTTAATTGTATTGTATTGCGGTAGCCTAACACATCAGCTGTCATAATGTTTCCCATCAAAATCGACGAACTGATAGAACTGCTCGAGGCTGGGATCCGAGCAGGCACGGGGTATGTCGCATTGGAGCGAAATGATCTTGAGCTTATCTGTTTGTGTGCACGCGAAGTACTGCTGGGCGATTCAATGTGCTTACATCTCAGAGCGCCAATCTGTGTAGTCGGCGATCTGCACGGGCAGTACGAGGATCTGTTGCGAATCATCAAAACAAAAGGTTCACCGAGCTATAGGAAGTATCTGTTTCTGGGCGACTATGTGGATCGCGGCAAGAATTCATTGGAAACATTGACGCTGCTGCTCTTGTATAAGCTCAAATATCCCTACAATGTCTTTCTGCTGCGTGGCAATCACGAGAGTGCATACCTCAACCAGATCTACGGTTTCTACGATGAGTGCAAGCGACGCTACTCGACCAAGCTCTGGAAATACTATGTGGACTGCTATAATTGTCTTCCCGTTGCGGCCATAGTCTCGAATAGAGTGTTTTGTTGCCACGGGGGTCTGGGCCCAAACCTAAACAGCGTTCAGGACATCGCCAGCATTGAACGACCTACCGATATACCCGTAGATGGCATACTCTGCGATCTTCTGTGGGCCGATCCCGAGAACTCATTTGGTTTTAAGAAAAACACCCGTGGCATCTCGTGGGTATTTGGTACAGATGTCCTTGAGCGCTTTCTTAGACGCCATGATTTTGATTTGATCTGTCGGGCCCATCAAGTGGTCGAAGATGGTTACGAGTTCTTTGGCAAGCGTCAACTGGTCACTGTTTTTTCGGCACCTAACTATTGTGGGTTGTTTGATAATGCTGGGGCAACTATGTACATTGATGTCAATCTGGTGATCTCCTTTGACATATATCAACCCAAGTCAGTTTCAAGATCATCATTAGAAAAAGTGGACTAGGGAACAATTTTTGACTGAATAATGACCTAAAATAGTTCCTTCAGATATGTTTCTAGATAGTAAAAGTAAGTTGTATTGTATTGGAATGAAAACATCACACACTGTAAGTATAGATAACCTCAGTATTATTGTTTTGGTTGAAAAGTAAATAAAATAATAGAAATAGAGTATTGAATCAAAAAGTGGTGTCATGCCTTTATTATTAATTTTAAGCATTGATTCAATTAGTTATCTAATTGTCCAATTGAAGTTCAGATGGCGTATCCTTTCAGTCATACCCTTCGACCGTTGAAAGTGGTCAAAAAGAGTATACTTACTTTGTGTAAATTTATGTAACAGGCATAATGAGGCGTGAAAAGTATAAAGTATCTATATTCTTGCTCAGGATCAGTAGTCGAGTCGATTGAGCCATGTGTGTCTGTCTGTCCATATGTCCGGATGACCAGATCAAGTTTATTTCAAATGTTGGGTGCCACGCCCACCGCCTCCGCAAATTAATAAAATTAATTTTTAAAATCAATTTGTAAGCGTTGTATAAAAGATACAACTTTCTGACCTTCACATACCCTAATCGGAATAAAATATCTCCGTATTCTCCAAATTGCAATCCGATCGGACAATAAACACAGAAGTTATTTAATAAAATATGAGCATGTGCTTTGAAGCATGTGCATATGTATATGTGTATGAATGGATTCAACAAATTAAACTACACCTGAACATAGGTCGAAGGGTATCCCACTGTCGCGTGGCCCTCGACTGTTGCTCTCGTTTGGACTATATTTGTTTCTTGTGTCATTAAAATACTCGTAGTAATTATTTTAACATTCACATCAAATGTTTGACACGATACATCTTTCCTGAGTGGCACGCACAAACTAAGTTACACATACATTCGTTCTGTGCAGAAATGGGATTGACCACAGATAAAGATCCTCATATCGTCATCAATATGAAGAAGAAGAAGCCAGTTACTAGGCACGAAGGATCCTCACCAACATATTCGTTGGAGAATACTACCGCACAAACAGGCGATCCTAGTCTCAATGTGTCCGAGCTGATCAACAAGCTTAGAAGCTTCCGCCAGTTTCAACAGCGCGTTAACGTACCGGAATGTGATATTTCTAGTCTGTGTCAGCAGGCTCGTGAGATCTTCTTATCGGAGCCTATGCTTCTCGAGGTGGACGCGCCGATGCGCATTGTGGGCGATATACATGGTCAGTTCAGTGATCTCTTGAGAATAATGAATCACGCTGGATTTCCGCCGACAGTTTCATATCTGTTTCTCGGCGACTATGTGGATCGAGGCAAGAACTCGTTGGAGACCATGGTAATGCTGTTGGCTCTAAAGGTCAAATATCCCAAGAATATGCATTTGTTGCGAGGCAACCATGAGTCGCAATCTGTGAATCGTGTCTACGGATTCTTCGACGAGTGCAAGCGACGTTACACCGTCAAGTTATGGAAGACCTTTGTAGACTGCTACAATTGTATGCCAGTGGCGGCTGTTGTGTCTAAACGGATATTTTGCTGTCACGGTGGACTCAGCCAATCGCTAAAGGAAATGCAGGACATAAAAGCGCTAAAGCGACCTACTGAAGTGCCTGAACATGGACTGATATGCGATCTACTATGGAGTGATCCGGATCCCAAGAACTTTGGTTATTCGCCCAGTGATCGCGGAGTCAGCTTTCTTTATGGACGCGATGTACTGGAAAAATTTCTACATAAATTCGACTTTGATTTACTTTGTCGGGCTCACCAGGTAGTTGAGGATGGCTACGAGTTCTTTGCCAAGCGCCAACTGGTCACAATTTTTTCGGCGCCCAACTATTGTGGGGAGTGGGATAACGCTGGTGCCTCGATGGGCGTTGACCGCAACTTGGTGATAACGTTCGATGTTCTGCGTCCGGCCGAAAAGAAGAAGGGGGATAAATAACCAGGATATACAGATCTGTGTCCGATTCAGTGTGACCATCCTTAAAATATGGAGTGCATTGAATTAATTGTCAAATAACAAAATACAAAAACATCTATTGTTTTAAATGTCAAATATACATACCTAGTGCTTAAATTTCCTTGTGTGCTGTCTGCGTTATATCTGGAACGTTGTAAGTTGGAATGTCGTTCAATCCAACGCCTAGCCCGAAACTTGAAATGCCAATCACCGACATCGATCAGATCATCATGACCATCATCGATGTGAGGCGGGTCAAGCAGCTACAGCTAACCGAAAATGACATCCGGATGCTGTGCGTGAGATGTCGCGATGTGCTTCTTAATCAGCCAATGCTTCTGGAGGTATCCACACCTGTGAAGATACTGGGCGACTTGCACGGTCAATTTGGGGATCTTTTGCGTATGTTCGACAATGGGGGATATCCGCCTCATTCGAACTATCTATTTCTTGGCGATTACGTGGATCGTGGCAAGCAATCCATTGAGACGCTCTGCCTGCTGCTAGCCTACAAGATCAAGTTTCCGGAGAATTTCTTTATGCTGCGTGGCAATCACGAGAGCGCTGGCATAAATCGCATTTATGGCTTCTTTGACGAGTGCAAGCGTCGCTACACGGTCAAGCTGTGGCGCTCCTTTGTCGATTGCTACAACTGTTTGCCGGTGGCGGCGATTGTGGAAGAGAAGATATTCTGTTGCCATGGCGGGCTAAGTCCTGATCTCAATTCCATGGCGCAAATCCAGAAATTAAACCGTCCCTGTGAAATTCCCGACAAGGGTCTGCTCTGCGATCTTGTCTGGTCCGATCCCGACTCAAAGATCATGGGCTGGGGTGACAATGATCGCGGTGTAAGTGTGACATTTGGTGCCGATACAGTGGGAAAGTTTCTGTTTCGTTTCAAGTTTGATTTGATTTGTCGGGCCCATCAGGTGGTCGAGGATGGTTATGAGTTCTTTGCCAAGCGTCAGCTGGTCACCATCTTTTCAGCACCAAATTATTGTGGAGAATACGATAATGGCGGAGCTATGATGAGCGTCGACGAGAAACTCATTATTACATTCTTTGTTCTTAAGCCATCCAAGATGATTGGTCTACGTAAGCCCTAGACAAGATGAACTAGAGTGAATTTGTATTTATTTTTATAAAGGAATTTTGTAATTGTAGCGTTCTGTATTCAGATCTGGTTTGATATGATGTAACTTAAAATTACAAACTATAAGGCAAATGTTTTGTGAATATTCTTTATCTGGACATGCTACATATGAATGTAATGTTTTATTTCATTTTATTTTATTTTTTAATTGACTATGGTTTTAAAAGAAACAGAGTAAGGAAACGGTTTTTTGACCGAAGGTCGAAGGGTATATTAACAGTAGTTTTGCTTATTATAATTTTATTGTTTTCTGTCACTTCCCGGAAATGGTTCACTTCCTACAAATTAGATTTAGCTCATTGATTTTTAAAAAACAAAAAAACATTCTTTCATAGAATCAGATACAAAATGATAATTTTTAAAACTAAATAAAATAAACTTATTATGAGATTCACTTATTATTGTTAAGAAACAACAACAAATTCACTGTTTAGGTTTAATCAAAGCTCGACGTTCGCTTATGACAAGGCCAGCTCTGTTAAACATGCTTTCCGATTCTTGGCAGACTGACTGAGGGACATTATCGTTCACTATCGAAAACCAAATAGTCGAAAGTGGTCTATCTCCCAAATATTCAAAATATCGACATTATCGGGAGTGCTCGACCCAGCTCGAGCGTGTCGTTCGACTGTTGCTCTCGTTAATATGTTTAAGAGATATATAACTGTTAATCATCACGACAAGTGAAAATATATTAGAAAACATGAACAGAAAATAAAAAAGGCGAAACAGACTTCGCTGTGCTAAAGAATATTAATACTTTTTAGAAAGTATTCTGGGTTGAAGTTTGGAACTGATCAGCAGTGTATACGAGGTGTGTTCAAAAAGTATCGCGAATTTTGAATTTTCGCGGGTTACGTATAATTGAATTTTGATTTGTTTTGTTATGTTGGTACACTCTTCCAGAACATCTGTACCAAGTTTCAAGTGTATAGCATTTTTGTTTGGTTGTGAGAGGCGTAAAGATTATAAATCTTTTGCGTGCTCGCCGATGTTTTGCTATCGAAAAATATGGATCAAAGGATTTGCAAAAAAAAAAAAAAAAGTGCTCCGAAACACTTGAAATTTTGACAGTGGCATACGGTGAAACTGTTCTTAGTAAAAAAAATGTTTACAAGTGGTACAAACTCTTCCAAGATGGCCGAAAAGATGCCAAAGACGAGCCTCGCTTTGGACGCCCAAGCACGTCAACAACTGATGAAAACGTTCAAGCAGTGAAAAAAATTGTTTTGGAAAATCGTCGAATCACTATCAGAGAAGTTGCTGAGGATGTCGGTATATCGCTTGGCTCGTGCCATGACATTTTTTCTATCGTTTTGGGCATGAGACGTGTGTCAGCGAAGTTTGTTCAAAAATTGCTAAAATTTGACCAAAAGAACCGTCGCATGAGCATTGCTCAAGAGCTGTTGAATGACTCATGGGTATATGGTTATGATATCGAAACCAAAGCCCAATTGTTCCAATGGAAGAGCCCATGTGAGCCAAGACCGAAAAAAGCACAAATCGGCGAGCACGCAAAACACTTATATGCTTTACGCCTCTCACAACCAAACAAAAAATTTTATACACTTGAAACAGATGTTCGGGAAGAGTGTACCAACATAACAAAAAAAAAAAAATTAAAAACAAAGAAATTCGATTATACGTAACCCGCGAAAATTCAAAATTCGCGATACTTTTTGAACACATCTCGTACGTATGTACATACTATATGTAACTTAACTTTCGGACGAAATGACAGAAATTTCAAATCAATATCATACATATGTACATTCGATATAAACACATAATAAAAAACATATTTATGTAATTTTCACAAATTTTATTGTATTGTATTGTAGTAAACTAACACATTAGCTGTCATAATGTTTCCCATCAGAGTCGACGAATTGATAGAACTACTCGAGACTGGGATCCGAGCAGGCACGGGGTATGTCGCATTGGAGCGAAATGATCTTGAGCTTATCTGTTTGTGTGCACGCGATGTACTGCTGGGGGATTCAATGTGCTTACATCTCAGAGCGCCAATCTGTGTAGTCGGCGATCTGCACGGGCAGTACGAGGATCTGTTGCGAATCATCAAAACAAAAGGTTCACCGAGCTATAGGAAGTATCTGTTTCTGGGCGACTATGTGGATCGCGGCAAGAATTCATTGGAAACATTGACGCTGCTGCTCTTGTATAAGCTCAAATATCCCTACAATGTCTTTCTGCTGCGTGGCAATCACGAGAGTGCATACCTCAACCAGATCTACGGTTTCTACGATGAGTGCAAGCGACGCTACTCGACCAAGCTCTGGAAATACTATGTGGACTGCTATAATTGTCTTCCCGTTGCGGCCATAGTCTCGAATAGAGTGTTTTGTTGCCACGGGGGTCTGGGCCCAAACCTAACAAGCGTTCAGGACATCGCCAGCATTGAACGACCTACCGATATACCCGTAGATGGCATACTCTGCGATCTTCTGTGGGCCGATCCCGAGAACTCATTTGGTTTTAAGAAAAACACCCGTGGCATCTCGTGGGTATTTGGTACAGATGTCCTTGAGCGCTTTCTTAGACGCCATGATTTTGATTTGATCTGTCGGGCCCATCAAGTGGTCGAAGATGGTTACAAGTTCTTTGGCAAGCGTCAACTGGTCACTGTTTTTTCGGCACCTAACTATTGTGGGTTGTTTGATAATGCTGGGGCAACTATGTACATTGATGTCAATCTGGTGATCTCCTTTGACATATATCAACCCAAGTCAGTTTCAAGATCATCACTAGAAAAAGTGGACTAGGGAACAATTTTTGACTGAATACTGACCTAAAATAGTCCCTTCAGATATGTTTCTAGATAGTAAAAGTAAGTTGTATTGGAATGATAACATCACACACTGTAAGTATAGATAACCTCAGTATAATTCTTTTGGTTTAAAAAAAAGATTGTAAGTAAATAAAGTTATAGAGTATTGATATAAATAGAGGTGGCATGACTAACTTAATTGTTATTTTTAAGCGTTGATTCAATTAGTTACCTAATTGTTCAATTGAAGCTCAGATGGGGATCGTATGGCGTAAGAAACTTACTTTCAGATATGAATACATTTGGACTATATTTGATTTTTGTGTCATTAAAATATTAATATATAATATATAATAGGCACACCAAATGTTTGACATGATACATTTTACACGCACAAACACATACGTTCTGTGCCGAAATGGGTTTGGGTGCACAGAACGATCCTCATATCGTCATCAATGTGAAGAAGGAAAAGCCAGTTACTAAGCAGGAAGCATCGTCACCAACATTTTCGCTGTTGAATACTACCTTAGAAACAGCCGATACTAATCTCAATGTGACCGAGCTGATCAACAAGCTTAGAGCCTTCCGACAAAAGCGCGTTAAAGTACCGGAATTCGATATTTTTACTCTGTGTCAGCAGGCTCGTGAGATCTTCTTATCGGAGCCTATGCTTCTCGAGGTGGACGCGCCGTTGCGCATTGTGGGCGATATACATGGTCAGTTCAGTGATCTCTTGAAAATAATGAATCACGCTGGATTTCCGCCGGCAGTTTCATATCTGTTTCTGGGCGACTATGTGGATCGAGGCAAGAACTCGTTGGAGACCATGGTAATGCTGTTGGCTCTAAAGGTCAAATATCCCAAGAATATGCATTTGTTGCGAGGCAACCATGAGTCGCAATCTGTGAATCGTGTCTACGGATTCTTCGACGAGTGCAAGCGACGTTACACCGTCAAGTTATGGAAGACCTTTGTCGACTGCTACAATTGTATGCCAGTGGCGGCTGTTGTGTCCAAGCGGATATTTTGCTGTCACGGTGGACTCAGCCAATCGCTAAATGAAATGCAGGACATAAAAGAGCTAAGCCGACCTACTGAAGTGCCTGTAAAAGGACTGTTGTGCGATCTTCTATGGAGTGATCCGGATCCCAAGAACTTTGGTTATTCGCCCAGTGATCGCGGAGTCAGCTTTCTTTTTGGACGCGATGTACTGGAAAAATTTCTACGTAAATTCGACTTTGATTTACTTTGTCGGGCTCACCAGGTAGTTGAGGATGGCTACGAGTTCTTTGCCAAGCGCCAACTGGTCACAATTTTTTCGGCGCCCAACTATTGTGGGCACTATGACAACGCTGGTGCCTCGATGGTCGTTGACCGCAACTTGATGATAACGTTCGATGTTCTGCGTCCGACCGAAAAGAAGAAGCGGAAAAAATAACCAACATGTACACATATACTATATGTGTACGATACGGTGTCACTTTAAAATTTGGAGAGAATGGAATCAATTGTCAATTAACAAAATAAAATAACATCTATTCTGTTCTTACTTTTCATTACTTAGTGTTCAAATTTCCTTGTGTGCTGCATGAGTTAAGTCAGGAACGTGGTAAGTTGGAATGTCGGTCAATCCAACGCCTAGGCCGACGGTCGAAAAGTCGCATTCAAATTCAAAAAATCAAACGCCAATCACCGACATCGATCAGATCATCATGACCATCATCGATGTGAGGCGGGTCAAGCAGCTACAGCTAACCGAAAATGACATCCGGATGCTGTGCGTGAGATGTCGCGATGTGCTTCTTAATCAGCCAATGCTTCTGGAGGTATCCACACCTGTGAAGATACTGGGCGACTTGCACGGTCAATTTGGGGATCTTTTGCGTATGTTCGACAATGGGGGATATCCGCCTCATTCGAACTATCTATTTCTTGGCGATTACGTGGATCGTGGAAAGCAATCCATTGAGACGCTCTCCCTGCTGCTAGCCTACAAGATCAAGTTTCCGGAGAATTTCTTTATGCTTCGTGGCAATCACGAGAGCTCTGCAGTTAATCGATACTATGGCTTTTTTGACGAGTGCAAGCGTCGCTACACGGTCAAGCTGTGGCGCACCTTTGTCGATTGCTACAACTGTTTTCCGGTGGCGGCGATTGTGGAAGAGAAGATATTCTGTTGCCATGGCGGGCTAAGTCCTGATATCAATTCCATGGCCCAGATCCAGAAATTAAACCGTCCCTGTGAAGTGCCCGACAAGGGTCTGATCTGCGATCTTCTCTGGTCCGATCCCGACCCAAAGATCATGGGCTGGGGTGACAATGATCGCGGTGTGAGTGTGACTTTTGGTGCCGATACAGTGGGAAAGTTTCTGCATCGCTTCAAGTTTGATTTGATTTGTAGGGCCCATCAGGTGGTCGAGGATGGTTATGAGTTCTTTGCCAAGCGACAGCTGATCACCATCTTTTCAGCACCAAATTATTGTGGAGAATTCGACAATGCTGGAGCTATGATGAGTGTTGATGAACAACTGAGTATTTCATTCTATGTTCTCAAGCCATCCAAGAATGCTGGTCGTAAGGTCCAGACCAGATTTTAGAGTGCTTTTTAAGCTTGTAGCGTGCTGTAATCTGAATTGGTTTGATGTCATGTAACTAAAGTTACAATTTATATGTACAATACATACGTACACATAAAATTGAACACAAAATGAAGGCTAGGAATAACTGTCATTTTTATAGCTGCTACCAACTGTGCTAACTGTCTGCCTGTTCGTATGAAAACCTAAATCTCGGATACTAAAATAGCTAAAGCTTCCAAATTCATTGCCATTGTATGTGCATTTTATTATGTATGTATGTCATATATTATTAATTAAATATTGCTAATTATTAAGTATGTAGATTAAGTTTGCCTTATTGTAAGCGAGCTAAAATATTTTGTATGTAACTAAAACAAGTCTGGAAATAAATTATAGTATTATGTGTTAAGTAATATTATTTTACCATCTTGCTTAAACAAATGAAAAGAAGATACTAATAGGCAGTTCTATACAACTGTATTTACATGTAGTATTTGCGATATATTGTACTGAACTTTTTTTGCTAGTTGCCGCGTATGTCATTACCATGTTGCAAGCAACAGATTGGTCCGCCCTGAGCGGGCTGTCAGTGTGCAGCATCATTGCAATTCATTGCCCATTGGCGGCGCGACACTGAAACATTTTAATCAAATGACAGAGCCGAAAATAATTTATTTGTTGTACATAATTTACACAGCGCACGATTCATGGGGTGGACATGAGGGGAAGGCAGGGGGACTCCAGTTTTGGCTTTATTAAATTTGTTTGCTCTCTGGCGCAGACATGAACAGAAAACAGAGAGGCGAAAACAGAATCGCTGTGCGATGGCGGTGCCTGTTGGTCATTTGGTAGCTCCAGCTGCAGTTGCAGTTGCTGTTGCCGTTACTGTTGGGAAACTAATAGATTTTAAATGTGGCTGTCGCTGTCAGCAACTGTGTGTGGCGGTGGGCAGTGGGCGGTGGGTGGAATGCACTAAATAAATTGCCCAACCAGTGAACGGGCTAACGGGTCTGTTGGGCGGTTTGTTGTGACAGCTGCATGGAGATATCAACGGAGTTGGCCATTACAAGGACAAAGAGCGACAGCAACAATAACAACAACAAACGGATGGGTTCAGAGATCAGCCATCGATCTGAGCACTTGTGATAGACAGTAAGCTTCATGACTGCTGGTTACCCTGTTGTCAAGTTGGAAACAGCTTGCTGTTTACAGTCTGGGGTAGCTACTTTATGTCTGTATGTCATACTTGTATACAATATTAAAAGTAGTATTATCTTTTGTTATATATTGATTTCAATTTCCTATCTTTTTTTAACATTATACTTATCAATAAGTAGATATGTTACATAGTTGTTAGTTCGTTGTTTCCTCTGGAAACCTCTTGTTTTTTTACAACGTTTTACAAGCAGGGTAGACATATTGCTTAAGTCTTTCTTAAAGATTGTTTCGAGGGGGCGGCGAAACAACCCAATCTCATGCCTTCGCGGCGTCTGCCTCGTCAATTTTGCGCTCGAATAAAGTTGAAAAGTGAAACTTGCCAGCAGGAATGGGAACGAGAAGCGACTCTTTGTCTTTCTCGTTCTTCGTTGCCCATTCCAGGAGCCTCAAGAAGAAATTGCGAAATGCAACCATTGGAAATGAAATGCAAATAGTCTTGTCTTAAATCTTAAACTGTTGTAACAGAGCGAAGAGAATATAAATTTAAATTCAGGTAGCTCTGTAAATGGTTGGACAATAAAGCCCATATGAATTGCAAAAGTTACAGCGCAAATGTTCGCACAATTCTGGTCCACAAATTGTCATTGGTCAATGGCATCGAGATATGCTGAAAGCTGGCAATTTGTGTGGGCAACTGGCGAAAGTTTTTGGCCTTATCCCGTAAGGTATAAATCAACAAAAGAAATTGTCGCCCAAATGTTTTGATTTGGCTTTTAATTGCCAGTTAAGGGCTACCAGAAATTACACACTGGACTTTCTTTTTATACCCGCTACTCATAGGGTAAACGAGTATTATAGCTTTGTGCCAACTGTCTGTCCGTCCATATCAAGACCTAGATTTTACAGTAGTACACAATTTCATGTTAGCATGTATTATTATTGCACGGAGATCAAGTTTCTTTTAGAAAATGAACACGTCCCTTTTCAACCACATACATCGATAAAAACGTTTTTTAAGCGTAATTTTAATGAAGGAAAACTCATTTTTGGTAAACACAATAACTATCAACGCCCAGATGATTTATGAAAATTAGGGTGCAATCGGATAATTAATACGGAAGTTGTCAAGTATGCAACACAAAATGCGCTTCAAAATATAAGTTTTGTATTTAAGAAATGGTTTTGGTTAGGTGAGTAGCGGGTTATCCCAGTCAAACACACTCGACTGTATCTTGCATGCTTGTTTTTTTTTTAATCTCGGTCTTATAGTTTCTGAGATCTAGAATTTCATACGGAGAGACAGACCGACTGACGGATATGGCTACATCAATTAGGCTATTGGTTGCTGAGGCTAATTTAGAATATATATAGATTTTGAGGTATGCCACGCCTCCTTTTGCCTGTTATATACATTTAGGATGGAAAAAAAATATAATACCCTTTTACGCTTCTTCTGGTATGAAAACCCCCCGACGCTCGGCTTACCTAGAGTACCCACTTTACCTGCTATCTCATTGCTATATATACTTATATATTGACAATTTGGTTGAGTATAAATTATCTTTAAGTAATGACACTTATTGAAAATACTACTCACTAGTAGTTTGTAGTGAGTACTTCCTCTGCACTCAATATAATCTATTTATATGTTAGTATTAGGCGTTTATATAATGTATATGTTTTAATATTTTAATTCGTGTGTTTGCGTGTTGGCGTCTAGGCTTTAGGGAGTTCTCTTTAGTTTAATAATATCGACCTCGTCACATTTCGATAAATTATTGATGAAGCCTAACAATAAGTTTTGAACAATTTACAAATATCGGCTATAAACAGTGAACTACAAATATCGATTATGAATAGACATCGTGAACATAATAAATAATTCCGACATAATCAATTTAATAAATCAGTTATAAACAAAGTCAATTTATAGCTTCAATAAAGAACATAAACCATTGCATTTATTAATAATAGTATACCCATTCATTTAATTCTTCTGTTTAGTATAATTTCTGTTTGCACTGCAATTATTGAAATTCCCGGTTATCTGAATTTGAACGTCCCAATGAGTTGATACTAGAAGCATTAGCATTTCTATCGTCTGGGTATCTTGGATATTGGAACCGTTGATGCAATGCAGCCTGTCCAGGACGCGCCGACCTCGCAATGTTATCTCCAAATCCATCGATTTCCATGCTAACAAAGTTCAGCACATTTTGTGCCGTTGTTATGACGGCCAGTTTTAACTGGAGCAGAAATTTCACACAACTAATAATACACATTGTCACCAATTAACTGAAGCAGTTTTACCTTGGTGCAGCGCTTTATACGTGCGTGATAACACATGGTTTCTTCAGATAAAGTGGAAGAAAATACCCCCAAGTGCATTATCATTTATTTGGACAGACTTTATGGCAGGAGAAAATTTATTATTGATTTGATAAAGTTTTAATGAAAAATCTAAAGTCGAGCCTTACCAAAGGGAACTCCCATAGGGCCTGGTAGCGGACATCACTTCCGTTCCGCCATAAGGTCGACATTAATGATTCCTAGGAACTATGGAAAATGTTATCTTAAATAATTGCTATCCTTTTTTGTCTGCACCTTTAACACTGGAAGGGACTTCAAAGTTCAAACACACAGTTATGGTATTTGAATATGGCTTATTCGAATAGGCTGAGGATCCTTATCAAAAGTATATACTCGTATATATACTTGTAGGTGTCTTTTTCTGCCGGTTACATACTCGTAAATTTGTATATACTATAGTAAGCATAATATTGACAATTTTCTATTTAATATATTGACAATTTCCAATTTAATACATCACTGATAAGATAAGCATTCGTGACTTAGGCAGTTCTGTTCGGGCTGTGCTTTATGCCTTCGTCAAGTGCTCAGCAAGAAAACGTAGTAGACTTTGTTTGCTCCTCACAAACGCAATTTAAAAACGCAAATGTATGGATGGGTATTACTGATTTATGGTATGTACTTCTATCTTGTATAGTATAAATTTATTTATTGTAACGATGATGCATCGCACTTCAAATTGTGTAAAGTCTATGACGAATACACACTACTGAAGAAAGCTTGAATTTACGTTATTTGTTACAATATATAACATGGCAAAATTTTGTTTACTTCAAGACTTCAAGACATTCTATTTTACAATATAAAATTATTATACCGTTTGAACATAGAAAATAAAAATCCCCCGACGATCAGCTTACCAAGAGTACCCACTTTGCCTGCTATCTCTTTGCTCTATATATTTATACTATAATAATTTTGTTGAGTATAAATTATCTTTAAGTAATGACACTTATGGAATATGCTGCAACTTTTTTTGTTTTACCTATACTACATATGTACATATATAGAAATTATACTGTTATTCGCTATGCATTTAATAATTGTATTTTTGATACTCTCTGTACTTCAAACTAGTAGTGAGTACATTCTCTGCACTCAATATAATCTATTTATATGTTAGTATTAGGCGTTTATGTTTTAATATTTTAATTATTTTAAGACTCTTTTCTTACTTCGTGTGATTGCGTCTTGGCGTCTACGCTTCAGGGATTTCTCTTTAGTTTAATTATATCGACCTAGTCAAATTTCAATAAATCATTGATTAAGTCAAACAATAAGTTTTGAACAATTTACGAATATCGGCTATAAACAGTGAACTACATATATCGGTTATGAATAGATATCGTGAACTTAATAAATAAATCCGACACAATCAATTAAATAAATCATAAACAAAGTAAATTAATAGCTTCAATAAAGAACATAAACCATTGAATTTATTAATAATAATATATCCATTCATTTAATTCTTCTGTTTAGTATAATTTCTTTTTGCACTCCAAATAATAAAATTCCCGGTCATTTGGATTTGAAAGTCCCAATTCTAGGATCTTCAATTTCAGCTCTGATCTATCTGTCGTCTGTGCGCTCTGGAGGAGTGAAGCCGTAAGTATCCTGCAGCCGGTCCAGGACGCGCTGACCTCGCAATGTTATCTCCAAATCCATCGATTTCCATGCTAGCAAAGTTCAGCACATTTTGTACCGTTGTTATGACGGCCAGTTTTAACTGGAGCAGAAATTTCACACAACTAATAATACACATTGTCACCAATTAACTGAAGCAGTCTTACCTTGGTGCAGCGCTTTATATGTGCGTGATAACACATGGTTTCTTCAGATAAAGTGGAAGAAAATACCCCCAACTGCATTATCTTTTATTTGGACAGACTTAATGGTAGGAGAACATATATTATTGATTTGATAAAGGTGTAATCAGAAATCTAAAGTAGAACCGGACCAAAGGGAACTCCCATAGGGCCTGGTAGCGGACATCACTTCCGTTCCGCCATAAGCTCGACATTAATGATTCCTAGGAACTATGGAAAATGTAATCTTTAATAATTGCTATCCTTTTTTGGCTGTACCTTTTATACTAGAAGGGACTTCAAAGTTCAAACACACAGTTATGGTAATTGAATATGGCTTATTCGACTCGGCTGATGATCCTGATCAGAGTCTTTTTCTGCCTGTTGCATATTCGTAAATTTGTATATGGTAAGCATAATATTGACATCTATGGGCGATGAGTTTCTGTTAATAGTGCGATTCAATTCAATACATCACTGATAAGATAAGCATTCGTGACTTAGGCAGTGCTGTTCGGGCTGTTCCTTATGCCTTCGTCAAGTACACAGCAAGAAAACGTAGTAGACTTTGCTTGCTCCACACAAACGCAATTTAAAAACGCAACTGTATGGATGGGCATTACTGATCTACACTATGTACTTCTATCTTGTATAGTATACATTTATTTATTGTAACGATGATGCATCGCACTTCAAATTGTGTAAAGTCTGTGACGAATAAACACTATTGAAGAAAGCTTAAATTTACGACATTTGTTACAATAACATGAGAAAATTATGTTTACTTGCTTATCAAGACATTAATAAATTATTATACCTTTTGAACATTGAAAATGGTCAAACAAGGTATACTAACTCTCTGAAAATGTGAATATATATTCTTGTTCAGGATTCATTTCCAAATCGAGTCGATTGAGCCATGTCCGACAGGATGAATGCGCTGATCTTACCTACTATATTTTAAAAGCTACATGCTCCAAATCTGGCTAGAAGGTTTTTGTATAGGATGTACTGGTCAAGTTTATTTCACGACAATTGTATATATGTAACTGTTTTTCAAAACTGGGCGAAGGGTATCTTTCAGTCGGTCACACCTGGATATATAAATATTATGCATATATATGCATTGATGTGTGTACGTGCATATAATATTTTATATTCCAAACTAAAATTCATGTAGAAGTTTTTCTGCACTATATGTGGAGAGAATATTCCTAGACTGTAGACTGTTTTATGTAAAATGCTCATTTTATTCTTATGTTTAATATCAATTATTTTTGCACATTACAATTACTGAAATTCCCTCTTAGATTTGATTTGCACCAGACGCTATCATCCAATTGGAATATGCCGTAATACCGAACATGTTGTTTATTTGCATTACTAACTAGGTCTGTGCGAAATTCACTTGAATCCTGAGCAAGGAAAACCCATCGGGCCAAGTCATAACGCGGAACTCCCAACGCTTCCATTGCCAGTGCCAAGCTACAGCGCTCCATCACTTTTGCGCCCACTGTTCTGTTGAGAAGTCTCAGCTGCACCAGCAGTACCAACGAAATTACAGCACTCGCCTTCATTTTTCACCAACTAACTGAAACGGTCGAAGCTTTGTTGCACCATTTATACTTGCGAGATAAGCTATGCAAGCTTTTTTGTTAAAGTGCATTCGACCCGCATGCGTTGCATTATCTTTTAGGAAATGAACTGGTCAGTTAACTACAATCTTCAGGGCTGAAATATGCCCATGAAAAAGATAAAGTTGAACCGAATAGACTACTTGAGCAAATATAATGCGATACTATCGGATAGCCAGGCAACTATAAAAAGCACTCAGAATCTGCAAAATCAAATCAAAACTAGTATTAGATGTTAGCTAGGGCAGAATAACACTCTCACACTAAGGTGGATACCGGGACATAATGATATACCAGGAAATATGGCATCAAATATACTGGCCATTTTGTGGCATACCTCAAACACACAAAGAATTCCGAAGAACTCTTAGAACTCAGCTATATAATAATACTAAGATGTAATCAAGTAGATAATGGGTTAATCAACCGCACATCAAAGTTATTTTTTAGTTTAGTTAATTTAATTTTATGTTGCATAATTGTAGGCGGCGGTTAGAAAACCGTACGTCCACTAAGATTTAGTTATTTAATTTACTTACTAATTGTTCAGTGTAGTAAAAGTTTTTAATTATAATAAAAGTAAGCTACAATTCAAAAATAAATAAAAATTATTTATTATTACTGAATGACTTCTAACATATGTTTATTCTAGCATTAAAGTTACATGTGGTTAAGTTACAAAAAAGTTACCGGCGTGCAAAAGGAACGTACAACAAATTGTCGCTAAATTTGGTGGTCCTAGCGTTAATAGTCTCTGAGATAGGAGTTTTCATACAGACAGACGGACAGACGAACATGAAAGGATTGATCCCTTTAAAAAGAGTGTCTATAAGGGCATTTATAATTATAATAATAGATCGCCAGTAATTTTTAAAAGATTATCGTTTTAATTTAGGTATCTCGTTAAGAAGATAAGTATAGGTATGTATGTACATCTATGTATTTAACTACAAGCTATGTGGAGTCGAAACAGGTGAACAGGTGGCCATCCCAGGAGAGAGTTCTCTACCAGCGGCAACTGCTGATGACCAGGGACAGTAGCAGGGGCAGTGCCAGACCGATGGCATGCAGGCTGGCTGAGCCGCTGAATGTGACTGTGTTGCAGCCGTCCGTGTTGCACACCTGGCAGTGGTTGTCGTCATTGATCTCGCACTCCAGTTGACTGCCACAGCCGCGCTGCACAAACTGATCTGAGCCGTAGGCGGAGACACAAGTGTCGTCGGCAGCATAGACGGGACAAATGGCCAGGTGATTGGGCTGCTCGTTGCAGTTGGAATCGCCAGAGGAATTGCAAATGTGACATCTACGTCGATTGGCTGGGAAGATCTCGATGTTGCATTTCTCGCCGGCACAGGCGGAGCAACTGCCATTGGCCACACAGGCGGCGCCTTCGGTGCTGCTCAGGCTACTCAAGCAGCCGCGTATGGTGTGTCCATTCTCCAGGCGCGTCACACAATCAGCCAGGGGGGCGTGGCAGGTGACTGTGACGTTTACATCGGTAGGTGACTGAGCACAGTCGGGAGTCTTGCTGGAATCACAGGCTACACAGACATCGCTCTCGGGCAGGCGACTCAATTCGTTGCAGTTACTGTTGCTGCACTCGTAGAGTGTGTTGGAGAGACGCCACTGCTCCAGGTCGCTGCTGTTCTGGCTGCTGGCACAACCCATTACCTCGACGCTGCCTTCATTGTACTTGGCAAAGCAGAAATCATTCTGGTCATAAGCTCGACAGCTCTCGGCGCGACTGGAGCTGCAGCTGGATCCAGTGCAGACGTGACAACTGAGACGATCTGCCGGGTAAGCGAAGGTGTTGCAGTTGCCATCCGTGCAGGCGGCACAGTTGGTGCCGCTCTCGTCACTGCTGCACGAGCTGCGATCGTAGAGCTCCTTGTCGTCCAGACAGCTACGCAGCAGCTCCTTGCTGTCCAGCAAGGCTACCAGACACTTGCCCTGGCACTGGCGCGTGGCCAGCTCAGCACTCTGTGGATACGTGACACACTCATCGTCAGTCTCCGAGTTGCAGTAGACACAGCTGGTGTAGTCCGTCAGTAGCCAGGCATCGTTACACTCGTTTGACTTGCACGTGAAGCAGAGCTCCGGATTCTGGCGACAGAAGCGATCCTCATAGTCATCCACAACGTCGGCACAGCCACGTCTGCGCACTGTCAGGCCATCTGCATTGAACACCGTCTTGCAGTCCTGCTGCACATTCAACGTGCACTCCTCTGTGGGGCCCAAGGAGGCAAGGCAATGCTCGCCCTCGCAGGTGTGGCACTTCAGTGGCAGTGGCTGGAACAGGCCATGCTGGCCATCCTCCACGCGATTGGCCAAGTCAATGGCATTGCACTCGCTTCCCCGGCAGCTGCGACAGTTGCGGTAATCGCTGGCGTCGCATGCAACGGAGCTGCTGCAACCACGGGTCGTCACGTTGTTCTGCAGCCATGTCTGGCAGGTCTCTGTGTCACTGACCCAGGCGCAGGCTGAGGTTCTGCTGGGATCTGACTCGCAGTTGCTGTCATCTGCCGAGCTGCAGCTGTAGCAGAGCTGGCGATCGGCAGGGTAGATCTGAGAAGAAGCAGAGAGTGTCAGCGAGATCTGCAGAGGAAGCAGAGGAGATCATATAACTTACCCCACGGTTGCAGCCATCCTCAGCGCAGATTTCGCAGTTAGTATCGTTGCCCAGCAGGCAGGCAGCAAAGTCCGCCTGGGGTAGATCATAAAGGCAGCCTCGCGTGGTGGCACCGTCTGTGAAAGAATCGCCAATTAGAATGTGCCGCATGTGAAGGCACTCAGTGCTCAGTGACTTACCGCTTTCCAGTCTGGTCACACAGTACGTGTGTGGCAGCTGACTGCACGTCTCGAAGGTGTCCACGGCCAGGGGCGTGGTGGCACACGAGGCATCCACACGGGAATCGCAGACGGCGCACTTGACCGGTGACTGCAGCTGTGGCGTGTTGCAATTCTCGCCGTCGCAGACAGCAATGCGCTTTGTCTTGATGACACTCTCCAAATCTTGATTGCGGAAAGAGCTCAGACAACCCAGTTCCTTGATGCTGTTCTGCTCATCCACCCAGATGAAGCAGCTGTCGTTTGGCTTGTAGATGTCGCAGAGTCGCGGCGCAGGATCCTCACAGTCGCCGTCGGTGCATTGGTAGCAGCTGAAGCGATCTGCGGGCAAGCTCTGCACATTGCACTCAGCGCCAGAGCAGGCGGCACAGTTGGCATCGCTGCCAGACAGACAGATCAATTGATCCGCCGGCTCCTTGTCGTCCAGACAGGTGCGTATCAGATCCAAGCCAGCCTCGCTGCTGCCATAGAGCGCAGTCATGCACTGGCCCTGGCACTGGCGACGCTTGTGCACGCTGCTCGTGGGATCCGTGAGGCAGGACGAGTTCTTGAAGGTGTCGCAGTAGATGCAGCTCTGGTATTGCGCAGTCTGTGTGGCATTGTTGCAGTCGTTCGACTTGCAGACGGGGCAACTGGCGCGACTTGTGGCACAGTAGCTGCCATGTTCAGCATCTTGATCGATGACATCCTCACAGCCACGTGCCACCACAACGCCAGTGGCATCGAATACGGTCACACAGTCCTGTTCATTGTTGCTGGAGCAGCGTTCGCTGGGCAGACTCTCCTGCTGGCAACTGGCAGCATCTGTGCAACTGAGACAGCTCAGGGGCAGATCCTGCCACTTGCCGTGGTTATCATCATCCAGCCCGGACAGATCTGCCACATTGCAACCGTCTCCGCTGCAGTAGACGCAACTCTTGGAGTTGGGCTCACAGCTCAAGGAGCTGGCACAGGCTCTGTAGGTGATGCCATTGCGCAGATTGGTCACACAGGAATCTCCCTCGGCAAAGACAGGGCAGACAGAGAGGCTGCTGGGTGCCGATTCACAGTTAGCGTCGCTCTCCGAGTTGCAAATGTGGCACGAGGCACGATCATCGGGGAATATCTGATTGTTGCACGAGTCACCCAGACAGGAGGCACAGCCGCTGGCGGTGCCATTGTAGCAGCCCAAGAACTCGTCATCCTCCAGACTGGAGAGACAACCACGCTCTGTGGAACCATCGTCCAAGACGCGACTGTAGCACTCCGGCAATCCCTCCAGCTGGCAACTGGTGGCACTGGTCACACTGCCCGGACTGATGGCACAATAGCGATCCGTGCGTGAGCTGCAGAGCACACAAGTCTGCTGCGCCGGCAGCGCTTCCAGCTCATTGCAATCCTTCTCCTCGCATGTCCACAGACGCTTGGAGCGCTGCAGCAGGTAAATCTCCTCGTGGCTGTACTCGCTGAGGCAACCCTGTGCCACCACGGAACGATGCTCGTCGAACTCAATGAAACACTGATCCCCTTCACGATAATTGGCACAACTGGCCGCTTGCGCATCCTGGCACTCATCGCCGCGACAGCTCAAGCAACTGTGGCGACTGCTGACCAGATCGCCCGTGTTGCACTTCTCTCCACTGCAGGTGGCACAGTATTCCTTGTTGTCCGCATCGCAGGCCTCGCGATCCTCCGCCTCCATGTCGTCGTAGCAGTTGCGCACCAAGGCGTAGCTGGGATTACTGGTCTCGTTGAAGAGCGGGCGGAATGCGGACATGCAGGCCTTGTAGCAGGGACGGGACTTGCTGATCTGGCTGACATCGCGCACGCAGTTCGCATTCTCGCTAGAGTCGCAGACCAAACAGTCCACATAATCCTGCTGGCTGTTGGCGACGTTGCAACCATTGGAGTTGCAGCGTGGACAGTCGTCAGGCTGCTCATCGCAGTAGCTCGAGGCAGTGGTGTCCAGCGAGTTGAAGCAGCCACGTGCAGTGACTGTCTCGCCGCTTTCATCGAAGACAGTCACGCAGTTGTTGACGCCCACACACTGTTGCAGAGTTCCGCCACCGGAGGCGCAGCTGGTGCTGCTGTCACAGGTCAAGCAGCTGATGGGCGGCGTCTGCCACACACCAGGATAGCCATGCACATTGAGGCGCTCCAGGTCGACGGTGTTGCACGAGTCTGTGCCGCTGCAGACGCGGCAGGAGTTGGCATCGCTGGCATCATCGCAGCTCAGGCTGGAGCTGCAACCACGGTAGGTGATGTCATTGCGGAGTGTGGTCACACAGCTGTCCTCGGCATCGTAGACGGGGCAAACGGCGCTGCTGCTGGGCGAGGAGGCGCACGAGGGCTCACTAGCAGAATCGCACTGATGGCACCTGCGACGATCGGAGGGGAACACGCTGAGTCCGTTGCAATTGCTGGACGTGCAGATCTCGCAGTGCGATGCGCTGCCCGTCAAGCAGCCATAGAAGTCCTCGCTCTCCAGGCTGGACAAGCAGCCACGTGTCGTTGTGCCCGCGGCATCGATATGCGTCACACACTGCGTGTAGGGGTAAACCGCGCAGACACCAGTCGAGAGCAGCTGGTTGGGATTGCTGGCACAGCGAGTGTCGTTCAAGGAGCTGCACTGCAGACAGTTGAGGGTGTTCGTAATGGGAGTGTTGCAGTTCTGTCCCTCGCAGAGGTAGAGACGCTTCTGGGCCACCAACTCGTTGAGCACCTGCGTCTCGAAGTCACTGGCACAGCCCATGGCGATCACTTCGTTATCTTCATAGCCCAAGTAGCACTGATCCTTCTCGCGGTAGGCAACACACTTGGCCGTCTCCATGTCCTCACAGTCGGACGACGTGCAGACGTAGCACTCCTGCGGGGATGCAATGATGTCGCCACCATTGCTCAGGGCTCCAGTGCTGGCTGTGCAGTTGGCGTGATTTCCAGCAGCGCACAATTCCCGATCCGCTTGCTCCAGATCGTCCAGGCAGCCACGTACGGGCAGCAGGGCCGAGTCCCACGAGGAGCTGCGCGGATACAAACCGGTCATGCACTGACCCTGGCAGAGGCGAGTGCGCGAAGGCGTCTCCCAGGCGCAGTTGGCATCCTCGTCCGCATCGCAGAAGTAGCACTCCACATAGGATGTCAAGCTGGTGGCACTGTTGCAGCCATTAGACTTGCACTGCAGGCACCTACCATCGTTGGCCTCGCAGTAGTCGGCATTCTCCGCCAGCACAGAGTCACTGCATCCGCGTGAAGTCACTTGACCATCGGCATTGAACACTGTGGTGCACAGCTGCTTGTTATTGCCCTCGCAGCTGGTGGGGGTGCTTGTCGCAACGCTGGCGCAGCTGGCAATGTCCGTGCAGACGTGGCAGCTGAGCGGCAGATCCTGCCACTTGCCAGGCTCACCTACATAGGCTGCTGCCAAGTTGATTGAGTTGCAGTTTTCGCCTGCGCACTGGCGACAGTTGCCTGCCTGTGTGGCATCACAGTAGATCTCCGACTGGCAGCCACGACGCGTGCGTCCCTTCTCCAAGCTAGTCACGCAGCCATCGCCGGCAGCGTAGGTGGGGCAATAACTGGCGTAGCTCGAGGGCGTCTTTTCGCAGTTCTCGTCGCTGCTGGAGTCGCAGCGCAGGCAGCTCTTCCAGTCCGAGGGATAGACGTCATTGTTGCAGCCATTTGTGTCGCAGATTTCGCAGGTGTCGCTGTTGCCACTGGTGCAATCGTCGAAAAGCTCATCATCTGTGTCCATAAGGCAGCCACGATACAAAACGCCATCTATCGGAAAGAGAGAACAGCAATGAAAACCAATTTGAACTTGCGTTCTAGCAGGATCGAGTTGCCACCCTGTTAAAATTGTGATCTACACAGCAGCTTTTGTCCGTGAGCTTGCATTCACAATTTTAAATCTCGTAAATAAATAAATTAAAACTATTTGCAATATTTTATATTGCAAATGGTGATTTACACAGCAGCTTTTGTCCGTGGGCTTGCATTCACAATTTTAAATCACGTAAATAAATAAGTTAAAACTATTTGCAATATTTTATATTGCAATAATTAATACACACTTACTTTCACTGATGTGTGTGAAGCAATCGGGATAAAGATAATGTTGACAGACAGGTACCGCTGCTGTGGACGTGCCAGAAATACAGTCGGCATCGGTGGTGGAGTTGCAATTGTTGCAGGCGACGCCAACCAGGTTAAGTACATCCTTAGTGTTGCAATTGTCACCGCTGCACAGATGCAGATCACGTCGATTCGATAGCAGGAAGGTGCTCTCCAGGTCACTGGCACATCCCATACTCTCAATCTTGCGGTCGCCCACATGAATGTAGCACTGATCATTGCTGCGGTACGCTGTGCAGATTTGTGGGCTCACATTCTCACAGCTGGTGTCGTCGCAATAGTTGCAGCTCAATCGATTCTCGGGCACTGCGTCGTTGTTGCAGCCTGCGCCAGTGCAGGCAACACAATTTTCCAGGTTACCAGCTGCACATGCCTCACGATCATCGTACTCCAAATCGGTGAGACAGCCACGTGCCAGCTCCAGTGGGGAGTCCTCCTCATCGCGGGAACGTGCATAGAGACCGGTGAAGCAACTGCCCTGGCAAGAGATCTGACGACTAACGTCGCCGACGCTGCGCACACACGCCGCCTGATCGGAGCCATCGCAGAAGACACAGTCCACATATGTGTCCAGGCTGCGTGCATTGTTGCATCCCGTGGACTTGCAGAACTTGCAGTTGCCGGAATTCTCGTCACAATATTGCACCTGCTCTGCGTCGGCGTACAGTGTGTCGGTGCAGCCGCGGAGCACCACGGAGCCGTTGCTGGCAAAGACTGTGGCACAGTTTTGCTCATCATTGTTGGCGCACTTCTGCAAGGCGCCCAGACTCGAGCCTTGGCAGGCAGCTCCCTCGCAGGTATAACAATTGATTGGCGGCGTTGTCCACTTGCCCGGATAACCGATGTTCCAGAGATTCAGGTCGACCACATTGCAGTTGTCTCCACTCTCGCACAGGCGACAGTATTGTTTGTCCTTGTCGTCGCAGGTGAACTCCGACTGGCAGCCACGATAGGTGGCGCCATTCACCAGCTTAGCACTGCAGGCATCGGTTGCATTGTAGCGTGGACACGCGCTGACAGCGCTTGGAGCCGACTCGCAATTGGGATCATCCTTGGAGTTGCAACGCTGGCAGCGACGACGATCGGCAGGATAAATCAGCTGGTTGCACATCTCACCCTCGCATACCTCGCAGTTGTCCTCACCCTTCAGGCAGGACCTCAGCTGGGTGCTGGCCAGGCTAGACACGCAGCCGCGTTCCGTGGAGCCATCTGTGCAAGGAGGAGTGGGTTAAAATCGTACGCAATAGAATGAAGTTTGCCAATGGAAACTAACCTGAAACCACACGCGTCATGCAACCTGTGTTGGGCAAAGTTTGGCAGGTACTGTACGCGGTGATCTGGCTCGGGTCGACGGCACAGTTCTCATCGTCCAGCGAGGAGCAGACGGCACAGCGCGTCGGATTGGGCATGTTATTGTAGGAATTACAGTTGTTGCCACTGCAGAAATGCAGAAACTCCAGATTGTCGTCGACAAAGCTCTCGTCCAGATCGGACTGGCAACCCTTGGCAATCACAGAGGCCTCGTCATCGTACAACGAATAACAGCGATTTGTGGGACTGTAGGACCGGCAGACAGCAGGCTCATCATCCTCGCACTCCTCCAGACCTTGGCAGACAAAACAGCTGAGAGAGTCGATTTCCAGGACATCCACATTGCAAGCATCGCCGCTGCATGAGCTACAGTGTTCATCTAAGCCTGCGGCGCACAGTTCTTGATCCTCGGGGTCCTTGTCATCCAGACAACCACGAACAACGTCATAGATATTGGTTCCATTCCTGAGCTTCAGTGCCGTCATACACTGACCATTGCACTGGCGCCTGTTGCTCACCTTGGCGGCCTCTGCAGTGCAGTCTTCGTTGGAGCTGCTGTCGCAGTAGATGCACTGTGAGTAGCTACTGGTAGTGGTGGCATTGTTGCATCCGTTTGAGTTGCAGTTGTGGCAGTGGTCGGTGTTCGCATCGCAGTAGGCACTGAACGAGGACTCCACCACGTTGCTGCAGCCACGTGCCTGCACTTGGCCGGCTGCATTGAACACTGTAATACAGTACTCACTGCTGCCTGAGCAGATGATCTCTGTTGGATTGCTGGCAGCGCAGGCTGTGGTGTCGTTGCAACTCTGACAGCTCAATGGCAGCTCTTGACCCCACTGACCTGGTTGACCATCCTGACGACGTCGGAGATTATCTGTGTTGCAATTGCTGCCCACACAGTGCTGGCAGCTCTGTGCATCACCAGTGACACAGCTCAAGGATCCGCCGCAGCCACGTATTGTGTTGCCCTCCAGATCGATGGTGGTTACACAGGACTGGTCGCTGCTGTGCACAACGCAGAGCGATGCCGCATTGGGCGAGATCTCACAGCTTTCGTCCTCACTGGAGTCACAGATGTGACAGCTCAGGCGATCAGCGGGTTGAAGCTGCAAGGAAGGGAAAGGTGTTTAATATCATAAGTAAGCTAATGTGGGATAATCTGTTAGACTATAATATAATATGATGATACTATAATGTAAACAATGATATAACATAAGATGTTATGATGTAATAAAGATTTTAAAAAGATGAAAGGAAGATTAAGCATACAAAATTATAGAATGTGATATAATATACTATTATTATGCAATATGATACAAATGTTTGTATGCATGCAAAGAAATTAAAGAACTGTTAAATAAAATATGCTACAATGTAAAATCATATGAAATATTCAAGAATGTTATATACTATTTATAAGATTTTAATTTGAAAAACATGCAGAGAAAAATGTCGTTTTTTTGGAAACTGTTTAAATAAGTTAAGTCAAATTGATAAAAGTTTTCCTTTACAACTTGAAATCAAAATTAAAAACGGAATAAGTTCGATAATCGGACACGCGAATGAGTCAGAAGTTGACTCAACCCCAGAACCGATAACGATCTATCACGACAATTCTTCAATCAAAAAACTGACAGTCTTAATTAAACTTTGTAGCCCGGTTAGTCAGAAAAGTTTTTATAAAACGTATTTTAGTACATAATCTATATATGCAGTATTGCTTACCTCCACGTTGCAGTTGTCGCCGTTGCAGGTGGCACACTTGGTGGCATTGCCACCATTCAAACAGGCCACATAATCGTCGGAGTCCAACGAGGCAAGGCAGCCGCGTTCGGTGTGTCCGTCGTCGCGGAGCAGCGCGTAGCAGTCCGTGTTCAGTATGTTGGAGCAACTTGTGGCGGAAGTTGTTAGTTCTGGTGCAACGGAGCAGCTGGCATCAGTGCGCGAACTGCACAGCTTGCACTCGTGCTCAACGGGCAAGGCTGAGATCTCATTACAGTTCTCGCCCGTGCACAGCCAAAGACGTTTCTCACTTTGCAGCGTTGCCACATCGCTCAGATTGTACTGACTGAGACAGCCCTGCTCGGAGATGTCACCAGACTCGTCCAACTGGATAAAGCATTGTTCTTGCTGCCCATTGGCAGGAACGGCACTGCAGGTTTTCGATTGTGGGTTAGCGCAGTTGGCGGTACCAGAGCAGAAGTTGCAGGTGCCATGTGTACCGATCTCTACCGTGTTGCAGTTGGCCGTACTGCAGACAGCACAGTTCTCCAATGTGCCTTCTGCGCACGCCTCACGATCATCCAAGTCCAAGTCGTCCCAGCAAGTGCGCACCACCTCGAGGGGGGAGCCAACTTCGGTGGTTCGTGAATATAGAGCCGTGATGCAGTGTTTGTTGCACTGACGCGTCTCTGTGACCAGTTCGTAATCTTCGTAACAGTTCTTATCGATGGCTGCATCGCACGACAAGCATTGGATCAGCTGCGAATTGTCCGTCAGGTTGTTGCAGCCATGCGAGCGGCATTCATAGCAATTCTCGCTGCTGCAAAGTGTTTCCAGGTTGTCGCTGCAGCCTCGTTCAATCACAGAACCGTTGCTGGCGAAGATTGCAACGCAGTTCTGTCCTTCGTTGCCATCGCACTTCTGCAACTTGCCTGCACTGGCGGCACACTCCGCGGCATTGGTGCAGTTGTAGCAGTTGATGGGGCCCGTGTGCCAGTTGTGTGTCCAAGCATCTGCAGAAAGTATTACGGTTAGTTTATGTCATCGAAGGGGCGACCTAAGCTAGTTGGCAACTTATATTTTCTATATCTATGATGTGTACTATATTATTCATATACTTTGGAACCTTTTCATGATGAGGGACCTTAAAGAAATTTCCTGAACTAATAAATGAATCAGATATGAGATGAAGAATTTACGACAACCGATTGCTCCCAACACAACGTTATCGAGTTATATAACAAGGCACATTAATAATGCAGTCATTCCTTAATCAACACTATCATAGATATCGCATATGATTGCCAATCAAATCTGTACAAAGTACACACGTTTTCACACTCTCACATAAGTGCAAGCAGGTGTTTTCACTTCTGAAGATCATAAACTCAAAAAAAATGCATTGAAAATTGTAGAAAAGTTAAACCAAAGTGAAGGTATATATAAGTATGTATTTCAATGTCATACATGTACAAACTTATGTAATTAAAATGGCAAAACGAGACACTGTTGATCTTTTTGCAGTGTGTTCTTTAGTCTAGCAACCTTCATCGGCTGTTAAGTACTAATCATGAGGCCGTTTGTATCGGCAAATTGTTCTTTATGACTGGCAATACAATCGGTATATTGTTTTATAGCATATCGTATACATAATCGAAGAACGTGTCGTGCAAAATTGTCATAATTGTTGCAGTTATTACTATGCCAACTTTATAGGCTACAAATATAGTCTTGTATTTTTATGTTTATAAGTCAAACTACGTTTAAGCTACAATCTTTTTCGAGTAACGCAAGATAATCTCCAATTTTAATCTCTCTATTTCAGCTGGCCTCCAAAACAAAGTCCAGCGCTATAATAGGGCTAAATCAATCCACTCGATTATGACAATATTTATGGCACTCGTCATTTATTAAAATAATTGCGATAGTTTTGATTTCCTAATTCTTTTTTGACACACTTCAGTTTAAAACAGATTAAAGACTGTCTTTTAGGACCAATAATATTTTGATTTAAGTTTAAAAACGTTTAGTAATATATTTTTGACACGTGATTAGACGTTACAACTCATAGTCCGTTGTGGAGATAAGCAATATCATCACGTAACGTTAGTCATAAAAGTAATCGCATTGAAAAATCCCCTTTAAGCATGATGGGTTATTCCGGCACGCGTAGGACAATTTTCTTTGTTCGATTTTAGGGTTTTTCGTTTATCCATTTTAACGATTTTTCGTAGGACACGTTGCATAATACAATATATATCAGATTTCTTCGATTCGTATTTGTTTTTTAAACTATTTGACACTTTAAACTTATTTGTGATTTTTAAAAACTCTTTTCATTATATTATTTGCAGAGCACTCAACACTTTATCACAGATATGTATATGTAGCGTATCCTTGGTCGAACCTACCACTTGGATTATTGGCATATAATACCAGCAGTAGCAGAGCTACTCCTGATGTGGTCAGTCTCATTTCAAGGGTTTTTACCCGACGCGTATAACCAACGAAATTGGAATCGGGCAACTAATTTTGTGGCTGGTATCGCGGCGTCTTTTATAGATTCGTCGATCGGCGGTCGAATAAAGCCGTATCGCCAGCTAGCCGAACACAGTTATTGCCTTATATTAACGACCACGATTATATGATACTGTTGCCGAATGTCCGATAAAGCGAATATGTTCTAGCCGTTATTTATAACACCTCCGAGCACCGCCGTCGCACCTGCCGAATGCGTATGTAGGTAGAAAGGGAATTAACATATAAAAAAAATAAAAATAGCAACAACTATTTGGAGAGATAAGCCAAAGGCATCGTATAATCACTAAAATTTAGCACAACACGCTTTGAGAATCGTGTACTTCGATTTTCGTCATTTTTACGCTGCGATAAGGTGCACGATAACCCGACAATATGTCGATTGCAAGTCCCAACTGTATAACTAGGTTTATAAGCAGTTCTTTATGGCTATTATGCAGTCGGTACACGAGCGTTTGAGTCGAACTGAATTGCTGAACTGATTTTATACTCCGGAAATGCAATGCAGTTGATTGTTTCGAAATGTCGCTGCACTTGAGTATTATCATTAGTTATAAAACGGATCGATAGCAGTCTTGAGAGCTGCTCGAAATGGGATCAAGCTATCCCACAACATGATCCTGTAATGGTAGTGTAATGTAGTGGGACAATAGAGATTTTCTGTTACCAGGCACACGCTTTTACTTGGGATTTCCACATGATTTCGCAATTCTTGGTAATCTTTCCTAATCGAGTTAAGATTATTGTTCTACGTAAGGCGTTTTAGTGTGCAGGCCAAGTAGACGAGTGAAGCAATTTAGATTTAAAAGCAAGAAACTAAGGTTGACTTTTAGTTTACTAATTTCAATTAAGGAAAAATCACAAGTCATGTATTATAAAGGTTTGTACATGTTATTCATGGGGCTTAAATTTGATTAAAATTATTCCACAACCATGTCTGTCATCGTCTAATCCACGTCTCTATAGCGAACCCCTTAGGTATACTACAAATATTTTGACTCGTAACTGTCTGATTCCATGGGCTTTATCGTTATTTATGAACATGACCAATTGTTTAACGATTATTAGATTAGCATTAGTTTTATGATCGTGAAGGAAGTTCGTGAGAACTCAGTTCTTTGGTACTTCGTAAATATGTAGCGTTTTTTCCCCCAAGTTATTTATGGGCGCCATATAAAAGCATAAGCAGCTGTGAAAGAACCAGTAAAACGGGAAGGCTTTTCACATAAAGACTTTCGGCGCCGTTAGGCTTGGGTGTAGTAGTTGGTTCTTCTGTAGGAGGCTCAGTTGATGGAGTGGCTGGTTCAGTGGTTGTGGTACTGGAGCTTGTACTGGAACTAGTACTGGAGCTTGTACTGGAGCTGGAACTAGTACTGGAACTAGTACTGGAACTAGTGCTGGAGCTAGTGCTGGAACTAGTGCTGGAACTAGTGCTAGAACTAGTACTGGAACTAGTGCTAGAACTAGTTGTGGCTGGAGGCTCTGTCGTCACAATGGCCTCGTTGAGCAACTGATCATTGCAGTGTCCAATTTCTGTAGGATCACAGAGCTGACAATTCAAATCGGCCAGGCAAGAACGTTGCTCTGTTAAGGTCAGAGAGCAACCCCGCTCCACCCGCTCTCCATCAATGCGAGCATAGCAAAAGTTACGTCCGCTGCGAGCAATTCCACAGGTCTGAGGAGTCAGTTCTTGCGGTGCACTGCGACAGCGTGCGTCCTGCAAAAGGAAGAGGGAAGATATGAATCGATTCTGTTGGGTACTTTATAAAGTGCTCCACACATACCTCTGTGTCCTGGCACTGCAGACAGGACAGTTCTCTGGAGGTGGCATTGTTGCACTTCTCGGTCACACAAACTTCACACTGCGTCCGGATACTGTGTGCGCCCCCGCAGTATTGTCGCCAAGTGTACTCCAGTGATTCAAAGCAACCTTGAGCCTGCACCATGCCTGACTGAAAGATACTAACACATGTGTCTACCTCACCAGCACATTGCTCGGTGGCCTGGTAGCTAGTTCTCTGGCAATTGATGCCGCGACAATAGAAACACGACTCCGAGGCCAGGACCAAGCCGGCACAGAGTAAAGGCCACAGCAGGCAGAGAATCGCACACTTCCTGGTCAACATTGCAGCTGATTCATTTGGCATTTGGACACACTTGGTTGTGTATTCCGCTTTATATAAACTTGGCTACACTCGAGGGCACCGTTGATAAAGGCCAAGTGCATGAACAAGCTGTTGGTCCCGATTAGGCAATCCCCGAAAGGCCCCCTAACGAGTGCTCCACTGACTATTCTAAGCAATGTCAAGCTCCCTGATAACTTAACAGCCCCATTAGGGGTGTCGTGATTTGTCTTGTTTATTTGTTCTACTCTTCAGTTCACCCCTTTGCGAATGCATTCGGTGCACTCGAATATTCGTTTGAATGGCCGCACTACGAACTCTTCCTTAGTCATGAGTAAACAAACATGTTTACATGTTATGGAATTTTTCACGAGGTGAAAATTCGCAAGTAGCCTTTGTATTCCCTTGAAGAGCACATGATAATAAAGCGATTAGGTTCAAATTACGTAAATAGTTATCTGTTAACAGCATAGGGATTTATCATTGATAAGGTTTGTTTCCCATCTGGTAAACAGTTTAATCAATAGGTGTTATATTCAAGTATTCATATTAATAACATTCTAGTTGTACGACATGGCCACAATTCAACCACAATTCTAACCTAACTAATTAACTAACTTAGAATAACTAATGTAAATAATTCCTTTAGTTTTAATACTAGCTGGAAATTTCACAGGGTAAGCTATTTCATTATTATTTTGGTAAATTATATGATATATCTCTTATAAGCACTTATGTAATTATTTAAATGACACTAGACGGATTGGTTGTGTGTGAAAAATAACCATACTTAGGATAGATAGTACCAGATAGTACAGTCAGTTTTAATATAATAATATAATATAATATAATAATATAATAATATCTATAATCAATAATCTAAGCTGCTTCATATAAATTCTTTTATTTCCCAATAGAAATAAATGTGTAGTACTTTTAGAGTAAATATTCTAAGTTTATTTCTTGAAAAATGCACATAGATTAGCTAATCTGGTTCGTATTACAATTATCACAAAAAGCGAATGAAACGATTGCTGGAAGCCGTTACAATACTGACGTTGTTGCAACCTCGAATATCTCCAGGTGAGCACAGCAGGCAGTTGACGTCGTTCAGACAGCTCTGCTGATCCACAAGAGTTGTGGAGCAACCACGCTGGACAGACGAGCCTGAGCTAGAACTCTTCACATAGCAATATGAGTTAGAAGCCGTGGGAGCTGAGCAAACGGTCGGTTCCAATTGGGATGCATTCTCAGCGCAGTTGCTGTCCTGAAATGTCACAAGATATAAAAGATAAGATAAGATAATCTTATTATAATTAACATTAATTGACTTACACTGCTTGAATCGCACTGCACGCAGGCATAATCGCGGGATCCCACGTTGTTGCACCGATCCGAGTTGCACTTGTAGCAAGAACCTCCAGCGCGGGACTCGCAACGCACACGCAATGCGACGGGTATCTCCAGGGAGCAACCCTTATAGAGCACCTTGGCTGTTTGATATATAATATAATAATATAATCCATAACTGGTTATCAGAAATGCTACCCACAATGATCATAGATGGTCACACAGTAGTCCAGCGAGTCCAGGCAAGACCTCGTCGCGTTCAGCGTGGTGCGCTGACAGTTAATGCCATAGCAGCTGTTGCAAGTTGTCACTGTATTGGCCTCAGAGTATCCCACCGTGCAAGCAATCAATGCCAATGTAACAAGAGCTGCGCTAACCATCATATTGGAGCGTCTACTGTGGCCGCTGGGCGTCAAGGGTTCGGCTTTTATACGCCCGCTGTACTGTGAAGTGCACTCGATGCCAGAACTGGAAAACACTTGAGAAATGGAAAAGTTCCCATTTAAGCTTGCGAATACTTCCAAAACTGATAGCCAAGTTAGATACAGATAAAATAGTACAAATAGTTGTTATATCAACAGCGAATTTTGAGAATTAGGTCTTCAGAACAAATAAAACCGTTGATCGATAAGCTTAACAACAGAAAAGAACTTGTTCTAGTGTATGTGCGTTAGTATATCTATTATTTTATGGCATATTATAGCAGCCAGAATATAATATATTATGGTGAAATATTCTGTATCGCAGTATTATTGTATAATTTGGGTTAATTATTGGCTTATTTCAAATATTTAAATTGTATACATTGATGTTGTCACTATCTACATTTTTAAGGTTGCCATATCAATTCGAAGCAGCTGTTTTAATCTTCTTAGCAATTAGCATCAAACATGTTCGATGTTATGTTCGATGCTTAGTGCTAAGAAGATTGAAACATAACATCGAACATGTTCGATGCTTATTGTGCTTAGGTACACATGTTCCAAACAGCTGTTATATATTGTGCTATGCAGCTGTTAGATCTATCGATCCCCATTTTAAGTTTACTTAAATTTATTGAAAGCTGTGTAATAACACCTGCGCCAAATATGTGTAAGTTACTGTAAATGTCAGTTTATATTTACAAAGGTTCACTGCTTATTATTGTATATTTACTAAAATGCTAGGTTTTAATACCATTATAAAAATCTCTGTTATCAACTGTAGCTAAATTTTTCAAGAGATCAATTATAATAATCCATATTGAACCCAAGTAAGCCCTAACGACTCACTTTGTTTGACAACCATTTATTTATTTACTGATTTTTATTGTCGGACTTATATTTTATCTTGTCTGACATTGCGCATTAGTCAAATGATAAAAAAACAATCGTTTAATATCAGCGTCGGCCGCCTTGTTATCTGCTGCAGGCGATAAGCAGCAATCAACCCAATTTGTCAGTGGATGATTTAGTTGTGTTTTGATTTATTTTAGATTAATCAATAACAAATGCAAAAAAATTACTGTGACACTCGCAGGGCAAGCAGACTCAGCACTGTCAACAGAAATCCGTAGAGCTGTTGTCCCTGTGCAGCTCCAGATTTGTAGCTCAGGTCGTAGGTGTTGCAAGCCCCAGAGTCGTTTGTGTCCGGCAGGCAAAGACTACACTCGGCATCCTTGAGGCAACTCTGCTGCTCACTGACACTCAAGGCGCAACCACGCTGTAGATTCTCTCCACTGACCTTGACATAGCAGTAGGCGTTGTTCGATGTAGGTGCGCCACATTGTGCGGCACTCAGGCTAATTGCAGCCGAGTTGCACTTGGAATTCTGTGGAAAGAAGGCAATCAGCAAGGCATACAGAATCCACAACTCGTACCCACCTCGGAGCCACTGCACTGAATGCATTGAAAGTCACTGCGCCCCTGATTGTTGCACAGTTCCCCACTGCACTTAAGGCACTGCTTATCCTTTGAGTTGCACTTGGTCCGCCCCGCCTGGGAAAGTTCCAGCAGGCAGCCCCGTTCAGTTACTCTGACTGGTGAGAAAATATGTGGATTATAGATTATTTTATATATTCTTGAGTACTTGAAACTCTACTCACAGTCCTCGAACACGGACACGCAAACATCGAGCAGATCGTTGCATGCCATCGTTGCATTCTGCCGCGTGGTTCGCTGACAGTTGATGCCAGAGCAGCTGTAGCAACTACGCGGACTGGAAGCATTCACAGAGGCATCTCTAAACTCGGCTGCGACCAGCGTAAGGCCCAGCAGCAGGATAATTCCGGTCTTATAGAACATATTTCAATTTTATTTGCTCAACTTGTCTATTTGGCTGGTGAAAGAGAACTGACACTTGTCGTCTTTCGACTGAAGTCAATCAGGCGGTACTCGAGAGTTTTCCTGCCAGTATTTTCCATTAGTGCGTTTGGAATCCCTGATAACAATAATACTATATACTCAACTCTACTATAACTGATCACAGTCAAGGGCCTCTTAAAGCTATCAAGGTGAGTGCCGAAGAGAGTGCAGCTGTTAGTGCTTGAAGAAGGTTAAGAACTATATAAAATAGATTTTTTTTGTGTCTTATGAATGAGTATATACTCGTATGTAGTTATATAGGTACAAACCTATATATACTTTACATGCATATATTATTCATATTTATTTACCATATAGACAAAGTATAACATTATCGATATATTACGTGATTAAAGAGTATCTGCATAGTCAAGCTTGCTGAACTTGAGACTTCCTGAGTCCACCTGATAACTAATTTGCGCCTTTGGTGACAATGTTCTGTTTACTTGTCTCTCCAAGTGCCCAATATCATAAGTAGCATTCTTGAGGCTTATCTGCCGAGACATATATTGTATATTAAATTCGCAGTGATTATCACTTTCGTATGACTCACCTACATATCGTATTGGGTGATTTACAGAGGCTCTATTGTCTTTCATTTTCCCATAAAGGTTACTTTTTATTGCCATTTCTCGACTTCTGGGAATAGCTATATCTTTATTTTATAAACCTTTATACAGCCTTCAATTATTGTTTATAAATCTATATCGAAAACTGTTTTCCATTGAATCATTGCGAATTGGCCATAGTCGGCCAATAGATTTTATGGGGCCAATGCATTGGCCCATCAACTGGTTATCGGAATCGATCAGCAGGTTATCAGCCCCATATTTATGACGTTCGAAAATACATTGTCAGCTGAAAAACTACTATCATAATTTATGGTGAGCACGAGGCCCAGAAAGCCACAGCCCGCACAGTTGCCAACATATCTCGGAGTGAAGAGTCATGCCTGGTACGGGCCAGAGACACACGATGATATGGGATCGTGACCGAAGTACGCCGCGCAGCAATTAACCCTTATTCCAGAGAGTGTTATTTCCAGGCACCTGAGTAGCTTATCTATGTAGTTATCTAAGTAAGTTTGGCGATAGTAGCCACTGGTATTGATTGGTCTCTGTACAGGTATTGTTTAGAATAAATCTTTACTTTGCTGTAGTTGCAGTCAAGCTGTTGGTGTTCCATTTCTCTGTGCCATACTTTTCACTTCTAGGTATCACATCTAGTTCTATTATTGTACCATCGTAACGTCCCTTCTTGTTAGCTTTGTCAGCGCATTTCCAAACTTTTTGCAAACTTTAATGCGAAGGTCAGAGACGAACTCGAAAGTTCAGTTCTTTCAAATTAAAGCACAAACTGTACTTATTTGCATACATTTACAGCAGATTTTCTTTACAATCCGGACGGACAGACGGAAGGACAGAAAAGTATGCAGAGATTACGTTACACAACAATCGCAAAAGAGAAAAGCTGCGCGAGAGAAATGAAAATAATACAACCATAACAAAGAAATATGCAAAACAGATGAATTGGGGATAAAGGCGCACACAGCAGCACACCCGAAGAGTGTGAGAGAGAGAATGGTGAAAAAAGCGACAAAACGTAAAATGAAAAAATGGAAAACAAAAAACTGAAATCGTTATAAAAATTGTAACTTTATTTTACCGCCGGGACAACTTTGGGTTGTGCCTGGCAAATGGAGGGCGGTAAATGTTAAAGACAAAAGACATAATGAAAATGAAAGTTGCAAGAGGGGGTTGTAGCGACAACAGTGACAACAATAACAACAACAACAACAAAAATAACAAACACAACAGCAGGCACTACAGTTAGAGGAAAAACTCCACTTATAAACGCATCAAAACAAACCGGAACTGGACTTTACAAATGCGGAAGTAAAACATCTTGCAGGTTCCTTCAACTTGTAAGCCATCTATAAAGTTGTTAGGGTGCAGCTGACTCGAGCAGGGCTATTAAATATGTGTGTATGAGAACTTCATGATGAAGCAGAATACTTTGAGACTCACGTAAAATACGTTAGAATTGTGTACAAATTTGTGAGATACATTGAAAACTGTAAGAAGTTTTCTTCAGCTGAGCTTCAGCTTTCTAGCAGTGAAGAAATACTATATAGAACTATACTGTGAACTATATATTCTGTATTAAAATAATATATTCATTCGTTCTCGTTGTTTCTCTAATTCATTTAGGAATATAAGACAACAAACAACGGATTTATACGTGCGACAAAGAATTTTCGAATTATTTGCTCGATATTTGTGCATAAATTTCCCTCACATAAATATGCCGAATATTTGTTAGAAAATATGATTGAATTTGCAACAATTGCTGGTGAATTTTCCGATATTTTCCACACACTCAATGCAGTTTTATTTGTGGAGAAATCTCTGGCATGTCAGCACATGTCACTCGTCTGTCACTTGCGAAATCGTCAAACGAATTTGCATCCTTCAGATAGTTGTGGCACAGTGTATTTGCAGCTGTGTTTGTATCCCTATCTGTATCTGTGTCTGCGACAATCAATTTGCAAGTATTTATATTATTTATGCAGCGCAAATATTGTTGCCAATCAAAGCAATACAAATGATATGCCACATGTCATTTGTTATGCATTGAGTGCGTTTGTATCTGATGGATACATTGGCTGTGCCTGTCACACTGCCATGGGAATGTATCTGCGTTCTCGATTAGTTTTTCGCTGCAAATAATTTACTGTGTTTTGCTAGTTTTATGTGGGGCAAGGGGACGTGAGGGTCCACTTGGGGCCACTTATCGAAAATGCTGTTTTGCTCTCGCAATTGACTTAAATCATTTTGACAATATGCGTGCATGATGTGGAGGCTGTCTGATTGATTGCTTGATTGATGGAATGTGCGTGGGCTGCACGCAAGTGCTTTGCTTTCGCATTTCGCATTGCGTATACGCCGCGTGTGCTTTCATTTCCTTTGCCGCGTTGCGTTGCGGCCTGCGGTGGCACACGAAACACTGTGGCTATTTCTATGTCTGCCAACTGTAGCTATCTCCCTCTCTCTCTTTCTCTATCTACCTCTCTCTACTGAACTTAGCTCGCGCTTGTAATTGCGTTTATTGTGCGTTTGAGATTTGTAATGCGTTGAGTGTGTGCGTGTATGTGTGGGAGGGTATGTATGTGTGTGCGGCCGTGTTGATTGAAAATGGCTTAAGTAATCGTCAGTTGATTGGTTGATTTGATTGTTGCTGTTGTGTCGAGCCGCTTCAACTGCCGCGTGTAGTTTGCGTTGTGTCTGTGTTGATTGTGGCGCGGATTAGTTTTGCAGCTGCGCCCCGAGGCCGCTTGTGGCGCACACGCACGCTGCCGCTTACAACGCTGTAAATCCAGTTATGGCATTCCATGCGTGTGGGCGAGATAATGCGAATTGGGCAAACTGTGGCGCGCTTGTGTCACTCCTCTGCCCCCGACAGCGTATTCAATTTAAGGTCAAAGTGTGCGCCTTAAGCTCACAATATGCGGGCTTAACAAGGGATTAGCGCGGAGTCAGATTTCAATCTATTCATCTCAAACGAATTCAAAAGAATTATTAACCTTACAAGCTAATAAATCTGGCTTTAATCTGGCTGAATTTCGTTTTTAAAACGATCTATCAAATTGTCTGCTTGAATTTACTTTGCACATTGATGAGCTTGGTCCAACCCACTCGCATTAGTCATGATGGCTAGATTGTCATCGTTTATAGCTAAGAATTAAAAAATTACTAAAACTGAAGTTAGTGTGGTGGGAAATGTGGTGTAACTCGGGATTAAGACTTATATAGAAACTTTAATAAAAGAAATTGTATTCTATAACATCAAAGCGCAGTTCGATGTAGAAGAAGACAACTCTGATCCCATTAACTATATATATTCTTGATCAGTATAGGCGGCAAAGTTGATCTGGCGTTCTGTTTCCATTGTGATGCAAACAAATCTTTAATTGTCAATTCTATATTGAAACTTTGACATTGTAAAATAGGTTTAAGAAAACTTTTTAATATATTATGTTTATGACTCTTATAATTATTTATTTGATATATATCTTTAGCTACAGATTTATACATAGATATAGTTGGTATGGGAACGAAGGTCACTTATGCCATAAGCTCCAAGAGTTTCTTTCTATGCCAAGATAACCTTTCCTTCTTGTTCCTCTTTCAGTATTCCCTTCTAGCTTACTCTCCCTTAGATTACTAACTCACACCTACTGTACATAATTCTACTTTATCGCACCCCCTATATAACCGGCGATTTAATAAGGAATTGGAAAATTAGCCGCCTTTGCGTGTTCTTGCTTTGCTCAGTCATTCGTGCGGCACTCGCTCACAATTCTTGAGTGTTTCTTCTTCTGCATTTCTATGTCAGCTCTCGGCTTCTTTGCGTCTGCAGCTGAACCCTGACCCAGTTGCACTGGCTGGAGCTGGAAGGGGTTGGCCAAAAGGGAAGGCAGCTCTTTGGGCACCACCTGACGGCGCTGTGTGGTTACAAACATTTTTGCGGATGGACGCAGCCACGAGCACCACTTTGTTTCGAGCGGCTTATAGGGTGAGCAGTGGTGACCAGGGAGGTGGAGAGGAGTAGGGGGAGGGAAAAAGCGGAAAACGAGTTGAGTTTTGTGTGAGGTAGAACGTAAATAAAAGCCAAGCAGGCAAACGGCAACGAAAGAAACGTAAAATGCCGCAAAATGGCGCAAAAGAAAATCCACTTTTGCAGTAAAAGTTCTCTCAGTGGTAACGTCGTGGTTTTTCTTCTCGTTGTTGTTGTTACTGTGTGTGTTTGTGTTGTCGTTTTTGTAGTTGCGAACTACCTTTACCGAAATGCAGCCATTAGCTGACCTGAAAAAGGCTTGGCAGCAGCTTCAGTGCTGAAGTGGCGCGCTCTCTTTCAGTGGCTTCATATGCACTTCAATATTTAACATAAACAAATATAAACAAACTACATCAAGTGTATAACAATTTGTGCGTGCGTGAGTGTGTGCATGTGCGTGTGTGTGTGTGTCAAGTGTGTAAATGTGTTTGTGCTTACATTACTTTTACAGCCAAGATGACAGCGCGCAGAAGGCAGCTGTCGGCTTCGCTTGTCGCTTGAATGTGTGAGCAGCAAAGATAGAATTGGAGGGAGCAGCGAGAAGGAGAGGGAGAAGAGAGAGAAGAACAGAAGAGGTGAAGAGGAGAAAGGGGACGAGGCAGAAGGCAAGTCTGTGATAGGGCACTGCTACAACAACTTTAAGCTACTGTTGCTTATTTAAGATTTGAAGTTGAGCATTTACAGGGTATATAAATAAAATATAAATATACACAGATTATAGCACACTATACAAAGGAACTGAGCACAAGAAGGCATTCTTGTTTACTTAGGAAGGGAAATCTTTGAGCTTTAAAGACACACAAGAATACTAAATGTGTGATCGATTATTTTGTAAAGAAACTCACCAAACTGCTAAATAGAATGGAATTTATTGCATATATCAAGAAAGTTTAATAAAACTTTAACTCGAAAGAAGAAAGTGCGAATATAAAATATTATAAATAAGCATAAATATTTAAAATTAAATACACCTTTATTTATAGAAAACAATACACATTGATAATAATTTATAAAGTGCTAATTAAACAAATTTGAATAGTATTTTAGCTAGAGAAGCCTAAATAATCCAGAGAAATTTAGTGATTATTAACAGGAAATTCCCGCTAATATTTCAGCTCAAGAGACACATAAGACTCTCTCCATAATTTGTCATCATCTAGAGCTTGCGAATCTGGTTATCAGAGATACATGCACTCAGGATATTTGTTTAATATTTCATCTGTAGCCGTAACTGAGAATTGCTTCAACTGGAACAGTGATTAAATCCGCGAATTGCTTGAGATCATCATTTACCGCATTCCCACATGGATTTCTAGTCTCGCTGGCTGACAAGTTAGCTTCGGTTAATGGACAACCTGTCTGGGGCTGATAACCGGATCAAGGCTTGGTGGCCCCCACCAAGAGAAACCCTTGGGTGGCCAGTTTTGAGCCGTCGCAATCAAAACTGCCATGATTAATGTCAACACAATTGACATAAAGCATTGCGTCCCAGTGTGGAAAGTCCAAGTGGAAAAGACAGAGAGACAGATAAAGAGAAAGAGACAGAGAGACAGGCGGAAAAACTTGAAGATGCAATTATTGATGGATTATTTACTGTCAGCACTGTCCGTTATGACAATGAGAAATGGCCACAGGGCGACTTGGATTGCCTGGGCGACAGTGTCTGGCAGAGGACTAGACAAGCAGCACAGAGAGAGAGAGAGGGAGAGAGAGAGAGAGAGCGAGAGGGAGAAGGCGGAGCTGCTCCCGTCTAGCTGGTCTTGATTCCCCCACGGCGTCATTTTCTTAGGCATTCTGCTGACTTTGCAATTTACGGCCTCAATTATATTGTGTATCGCGGATGCCACACGGTGTGGCAGGCGTCATTAGTATTCAATATTCAATAATATTCAACTTGCATTGATGCATTAATTGCACGTAATCACCCGCCGTATAAATAACCCGCAATGATCGACACACACACACACACACCAAGGGACGCCCGGCCGCCCTGGGCTGGTCCAGGAAGTGTGCAGTCGTTGCCACGCCTCATTTGCATAGACAACGCATATTTGTGTAATTATGCGTGGAAAGGGCAAGGGCATGGGTGGCGTGGGGTAGCATAGCTTCTTGTCATGCCGTGAGACTTTTGCCGCCACTCGCAGGCATTTGCCGTTAATTATGTTGACAGCGTTGACTGACAAGTCAGCTAGAGCGGGGTTGGCGGGGGGAAGTACTGCTAGCTCTAGGGGGACCACCAACAATGTCAATCGTCGTTGTCAATCGATAAACGTTTAATCGCGCTGCCTCCGCTTATGATAATGCCCAGACAACGACGACTCCGGCACTATGATTATGTGCCCCTCTAATGGACAATTTGTGTTTGGGGCAGCCGACTTTCTGATTGGCCGCCAAACAACAATTAAATATGCAAAACATAGAGCGATAACTTGTCGGGTGAGGGCAGGTGCAGGGGGAACGGGAACTCAAGTAATTTCCAAATAACGGTTGAATGAAACGCTGATAAGGCACATCAAAAATGTTGAGTAAATATGCCAAGCGCTGATAAGGCTAAAAATTAATGTAAATGAACACTGCGCAACAAAGTAAAGAGAAAATAAAGTTATTATGCTGATTTTTTATAAAAAAAAGTAATAATAAATAAATTGCAATAATTTACTTGTATTAAAAAAAAATAAAAGAAATGACAAAAAAATTGACATGTGCGTCGGCCGGGAATCGAACCCGGATCAACTGCTTGGAAGGCAACTATGCTGACCATTACACCACCGACGCCCCTTGATACTAGATTGCAATTTACTCAACTCTAACTCAGCTGAGAGAGAGAGAGAGAGAGTTTAGTGAAGGTAAATTAGTTGAGAGATCAGCCTAATTGACTTGTAATTCCCAATTCTTTTAATTAAATGCCTGTTGACTCAGCCACACACACACACACACACAAGCACTTATGCTGAAAGTGTTTACACAAGATAAGTAATTATTATTTTTGCCAGCCTTGCTGCACATTTTGCTGTTATTTATCACTAACCAGAGGCGAAATAAAATGCAATTTATGTTGATTGCTTATTTGCTCTGAGAGCAATTTGTTAAATTCGTTTGCCCACCTTCTGCTAGCTCGTGTAGGAGTCAAAGGTCAACTGCGTGTCGTGCGAGAGTCATCGTTATTGCTGTTGTTGTCGTCAGTTGCAGCTGCCTATTGCTCAAGCCAAATGACAAGCTGCATTAGCGGAGTCTTTATTAAAAGCCATGTCCCTCTGCCTCTGTGTGTGTGTGTGTGCTTGTGTGAGTTTGTGTGTGTGAGTGTGTCTTTTTGTGTGTGTGTGTCTGGCATTTGCCAGACTTTTTGACAAACTTATTAAAAAAGTTTGCCAAGTGGAAAATTTCATCATTAACAGCCCCATTCGGCATTCTGACGGGCTCTCGTCATTGCCAGACATTCATCCTCCCCCTCCTCATCCCTCTAGGGAAGTTTTGTAGTTTATTTATATTCTTTTAATTATACCAGAAAACTATGTGTGTGTGTGGGCGTGGCAGCTCTGAAGGCAAAGGGAAAATAGTTGAAGCTATTTTCGCGAGCATAAAAATGATTTTTGTTTTACTTTTTCACTTTTGAATTGTTTGTATTAAAAATTTTAATTAAAAAAATTTCCAAAATTATTATCTTCACACGCACGCTGACACAATTTAAGAGCTGGTAAATTTACAATGTCCAGCATAAAGCAAAATAAATTATTTGCAATACCCTGTAAGCATAAGAAAAGGGTATTATGCACTACAACAACAGTTACAAGTTCCTTTTCTGTATTTAATATGTATAGTTAGTTATAGTTCACAGTGTGCTCAAATTATGCACTCCTTTTTTACAGAGTATTTGCTAGTCAGGCATTGTGGCTTTGCCATTTGCATATTTATTCAAATGCGCGCAAATTTAACTTTTGAAATGTTATTTTAGTGAGCTGCTTGCGGCGCTGTGTGGTCAGCAAATTGAGAAAATTTTACACTCGACAAGCTTCATATGTAGCTCGTCCTTCACTCTCCCTTTTCCGCTTTCCCCTCTGCCCAGTTGTGTGCGGAAATGAAGCGCGTGAAGTTAACTGTCCTGGCGACAATGTCCTTCCGCAGCTCATCATAATTGCCTTGCGGTGCTTAGGCTAATGGAATTAGAAGGCGCTGCATGGCCAATTCTCGGCATGCTGCAGACCACAAAAGAGTGCAACGTGGTGCGGCATGGCACAGTGTCTGCTGCAGCTTCTCGTGCCGCTTAATTAATTGGCGAGGCGAGCGACAAAAAAAGAGATATCGCCAACTATGCAGCAGGCTTGTTAAGATACGTAGAGCAGGAGGGAGCATGGAGGGGGGAACAGGAGGAAGAGGGTGCACAGTGTCACCAAAGGTTGATTGGGATCAAGGTGGGAACAAAGTTGTCTCTTGTTTGTTGCTGTTGTTGTTGTTGCTCGTGCCAACTAGCCATGAATTGTCCACTTTATGGCTGTCTGCCTTCGGGCTGTGATACTCCTTGTTGCCCCAATGGGTGAGTCTCTGCCCGTAGACCGAAGATGTTCCCCAAGCTGCAGTTTTTGTTGTTCTTGTTGCTGTTGTTGTTTGTGGCGCAATGCGATAAACGTGTACATTGTTGAAAGATTGCCCGAAGTCGAACAACGCGGCGGCTAATCAGGAAAAAGTCGCGTGGCGGCCCAAGCTGAAGGCAACAAGATGCAACACGAGTCGATCGTAGTGAACATCATTTTCAGTAAAACTTGCCTGGCTAACAGTTAAAGCATTATATAATGCCACCAAGCTGTAAAGCTTGTTAAGGTTCCCTCAACTTGCTCATGCTATTTTTAAATGAATTGTTTTAATATGAGAAATTCATGAGGTTACTGTTTGATTTGTTTAATTTGAAAATATTATTTATTTTCTATGCATATTTTCTGCACTAATGGATATATAAACTACGGTTTCTATGGTTTGTTTTATACTTTATCTTAAGTTTTATATGTTATTTTTATGGACTTTCAACAGTCAGGTTTATTAATCAGTTTACAATCTCATTCCTTTACTCATTTGGTATCAACTCTTTGAAGATCTGAAATAATTAAAATGCCTCCCTTGTTAACTGACACAAGTACTTAGTACTATGCTCATACTTTTAAATTAAATTCAATTATTTATAAGTATGAAATATACTTGATCTTGTTGCAGGTACCTTCATGTCAAATTTTGTGTCTCTAGATTTTATAATAGCTGAGATCTGTGTGTTAATACTGGATAGACACACGAACATGGCTCAATCAACTAGCTAGTGATCCTGAGTATATAGTTTTTGTGGTCTGCCACGCCTTCTTTCGTCTGTTACATACACTAACACAAACATTTTCAATGGTCGAAGGGTATAATAATTATCATTAAACAGTTTCTAAGTAAACCTTTGTGAAATAACAAATATATCAAGTATATCCATTAACTTTACAGAGTTCTTTAAAGTTGGAGAATGTACCTCGTGTTGTTAAGACTCTTTGGTAATATCTCTCCCTATAATATCTTTCTTTATAATATCTTTCTTGATAATATCTTTCCTTTTAATACCTTGCTCGGTCTTTAATCTGGTAAATATTGTGGTCAGGCGCTGCATGTGATCATCAAACTTGGAAATAAACATGGCAGCTAACGGCACCATTAACTAACGGTTAATGCTCTGGCATTACATATTACAACAAAATGCAATTAACGTTCGACACATGACACCTCCCCTCCCCTCTTCCCTCTTCTCGTACCCCCTTGGAAATCACGACAATTAAACGGCGCTGCGAGGTTTCTCGCCTAAGCGAAAGAACCGAAAAAGGCTGCGCATGACAACGGAAATTAAATTGCATGAAATTGGAAAATTATTAACACGCACACAAACACACTCACACACTCTATCTCCCTCTCTCTCTTGCACACACACATCTATTTGCATGGTGCTGATGTTGGCCATGCAATTTGGTTAGCCATTTAAGCCAAATTAAGGCCCCGTTGCAGACGCTTGGCCTGAGCACCTCTAGCTGCCTTTACTCCTCCAGCTCTCCCTCCCCCTTCCCTCCTCGCTCTCCCCTTGCCCTGCTCGTGCGTGTCGCGCTGGTCACATGCAATCAAGGCTGCAATTTTCTTAACCAGTTTCCTTTGTGCCTATTAGCCAGTTGACAGTTCGTGTGCGTAACGCGGCCTGCACAGCATCTATAGAGACGGCGGAGACGACGGAGACGGCGGCTCCATCCGCAGCAATTTTTCTAATGATGACACGACTGGAAGAGCAGGCAAGACAAGACTGGAAGCGACATCTTCGCCAAGTTTGGCCAGGCTGCGGCTTCGGCATGCATCGGCAATCAGTTGGCAGTTTGTTTGGCTTAATCGTCTGCGTAATTGATATGCGTACGTGGACAGTGCAAGGGGGGAGGAGAAGGGGGGGGGCACCTTGCTGTGGCTTTTCCTTTTTTAATTAAAGTGCACAGCTCGTTGAATTTTAGCTGGCAATTTAACAGAGACATTATTACGCCCCGCCAACTGAGGCAGCTGTTCTCCAGCTCTTCTTCAGCTCTCGAATAATGCTAAATGCGAGTGCGAATGGCAGCTGAAAGATTGAAGGATTGAAATTGATGTACAGATTGATATGCGTGTGGCCCGCTCAAGTTGGATGTGGTGTGGTCTGGCCAAGAAAACGGGTTCACAGATGAGATACGCCCTACTCGATATAGACTTCATCTTCTTGAGATGCTCAACGTGTAGTCAATCAGTTTTTGAGTTATCTGCTGGATAAGTTGTGGAGAGAGTGATTTATATATCGGGAAGTATGTTCATATGATATACAGCTCTTGTAATGGTAGAATATTGAGAGGTTAAATATGTATGTATTTGATGGCATTAATAAATAATATAGAACAATAGTAATAATCATAATGACGAAATTACTTTAGTCCTTATAATATCAAAGTGTTCTTGAAATTAGTAACTAAATTATTCTTTGTTACTATCTGATTTCGATTTAAGTTTTTACAATATATCAGAAAGAAAAGTTAAAGATTTGCCTTATAAGTTTTGAGATGGTCTAAGAAATAAACCAAGTTAATGAAATAAAAGTATATATAACAGAAAGATATGTAGAATGAAATTGATTTTATGGAATGAGAAGTAGATTCAGATTACTATATTATACAGTTTTCTTGACAACTATCTGAATAAAATTAAAAAATTCCAAGACAATAATAGGTGCTTATCTCCTTATCAAATCTTCTGGAAAGTTAACTTTAAAATAACAAGACCTAACTCTAATATATACATCAATATCACAAGCTAAGCAGTAACTACTGTTTTAGAGACTCCACATTAAATCATAACAAATGTTGTAACTGTTATACCATAGATAGATTATTATTTACGGATTTAAATCATAGAGATATATAGTTAATTACATAACCCTTTTCTTGCGTTATTAACAGCCAAAACTGCTGCCCAGTTGACCCATAAAACATATTGCGAATGCGACGGAAATAACAATTACAAATTTGCAGTCGGCGCCGGAATGAAAGGCGCGATAAACTCGCCTGCGGTGCAGAAATTTCAGATGAGCAGGACAATGGGCAATCGATGAAGGGGAGGATGGGGCAGGACACATAAGGATATGCGGCTAAAACGACAAAGACAAATATTGAGCCGCAATCAGTCAGCTGTGAAGATGCCGCAGAGTAAACACAGGCCCAACAACAACAAGAACAACAAGAGATGCGGACACAAATATGCCACACAGTGAGCGACGCAAGTAAAGCAACAGCAGCAGAAGCATAATAAATAATGAAAGGGTAAGAGAGAGAGAGAGAGGGAGAGAGCATATGAGGCACCTCTTATGTGCTATAAATATGCAGACCCAAACTGAGAACCAAAACCAAACCCCGAACCCGATGCCGCGACCCCACAAAGGGAACTGACCAATGCCACCAGCAAACAAATAAACAAACGTGCCGGGCAACAGCTGTGGCAAGGAGGTAGACAAGGGGAAAGGGGCGTGGCACGCATTGAAATGCCAAAAACGTAAAACGCAGTGTTTCATTTTTGGTCTTTTGAGGCGTGGCAGCCAAAGCAAATATTGGTTTTAAGTGCCCAAAAGGGGAAGAAGAGGAGTGAGGACGGGAAAGAGGGGCAGTTACAGTAGTGCAGCTTGTATTTAGCATTTTGTTGCTGGACTTGACTGCTCAAAAGATACGAATTAAATTAAATAGTCGAGCACATAAATAACTTAACTAGACCCGAACTCGGAACTCAACTTGCCGCTTGAGTTGCTCATCGTCAGCTGCTGTTGCTGTTGCTGATGCTACTGCTGTTGGTGTTGGTGAACCGCACAAGTAGCTCGTCCGCTTGAGATACAAATGTATCTACGAGTAATGTGCTGTTGATGTTGGCAGCTTGTAATTTACTTAATGATGCTCAAAGTGATTACAAATGCAGCCGAGCGTGCTTTACATATTGCACTTGGCCATGTCCCTGTCAGGCTCACACGTCACCACAGCAACAACAACAGCAACAACAACTACTTGACTTGGGGCTGCCACTGCGACCCACTGTGCGTGACTTGACCCCAAGGAGTTGGTGTGGAGCAAGGGATATACACATAAATCGCCAGCAAATCAATTACTATGCGAACCACTCTGTCTGGCTCTGTCTCTCAGTGTATCTCTGCCCTCCTGCTGGCTCAGTCTATCTGCTCCTCTTTATATGAGTGCAGGCTGCCAAGGTCAGGAAAAAACCTAAAATATTTCACGCACGTCTTGTGCATTAATTGATATTTGCAGTAATACGCATAAGTCAGTCCCTGCCAGAGCAACGAAATGAATATGAAATGAGTGCGGAGCAGGAGTCGGCACAGTCAGCGCAAAATGTTCGCACACAGGCAGCGCGCCTCTGGCTGCCACAATGTGCGAAGATTTTCTCCGAGTTGACCAAATCTTCTGTCTGTCCGGACATGGGAAATTAGTGCAAACAAAGCGTTTGCCATATGCAAACGGCATACTAATTAGTCAGACTAAGAGTATTCTCTGCCTGTAGACAGAGACGTTGATGGAGTCATCGACCTTGGCCAAGCGTATTATTGGCTTAAATATTTAGTCGGACCCGGCATAATTTCATTTGTCATGCAAATATTTGATGACATGCAAAAATGTCCCACTCAAAATTCCCCAAATGCCCGACAACATTAATTAGATATGTACAAGGGATTGGAAGAGGGGAAGGGGAGGGACTTGTTGTGCTTGTAATTGAAATTTAATTGCATCGATTTAATACTATATAGTATATATTATATAATGGTACTCCCTGCCGACAGCAGATGTTGTGTCTCTGTTGTAGCTAAATTAATTATAAACCAATTTGCTGCCGGCACAGCTGCCTGAAATTCGAACTGATTAGAGTCGGACTAAATTGATAATTGAAAGAGAGAAAAAAAAAGAAAAAAGAAATAAAAAATTTACTTGTGCGTCGGCCGGGAATCGAACCCGGATCAACTGCTTGGAAGGCAACTATGCTGACCATTACACCACCGACGCCCCTTGAGGCAAGGATGAAAATTTCCCATCATGTGTTACTTTGGTTGAGGGAACGGGTTTGTTTTTCTATTTTTAGCCAGCGCGTTATCGGTTACGCTTAGAACAACGCGTTGTTTTTCTGCAAAAATTTCGAGCTTTTTGCCCATAGTGCAACGTATGCAGAACGAATTAGAGTCGCGCGGTTCTTATCGAATTGGGTCAGAGCAGCTTGAAGAACAGACGAGGCTATTCAAATACGGAACTCAAACGGAATCCGACAAGAGAAGAGATAGCGCCGGGCTCATTACGAGTTTGTAAATACAACAATTAGTGTGGTTTACTGTGCAGAATTAGGAGGTTGCGCTATAAGACTTTGAACTGTGGGTTATCTCTGAACAAAATACTCTTTAATTGGTACAGTTCACTTATTGAGATGTCGTTGCGGCACTTGTGTAAATCGAGTGATGGATGACAACATGGTAAAGTTTGAATGGTATTTGTTTTGAAATGTTGGCAAAGGTTAGTTTATGATATCCAAATAATAGTAAAAGATTCTTATTCAGTATTAATATTCTCATTAAACAACGTTATTTAAAGTGATTAAAATTGAAGTAAAATTCTCTTATTGTGTATAAGAATATTTAAAGCATATTTATTCATATTAAGTATCAATATTCATATTCAACGACGTTCTTTGAAGTTATATAAATTGTATAACAATCTTCTTACGATATGTAAAGCATATTTAAAGCTTATATATTCTTATTCACTATTAATATTCAGATTAGGTAACGTTCTACAGAATTTAAAATTCCAGAAGAACTCTTTGACATTATTTTAAGAATATTTCAACCTTATAAATTCATATTCAGTATCAATATACACATTAAATAACGTTCTCTATAGTTATTTAAATTCTAGAACAACTCTCTTATGATATGTTTGGCATATATAAGGCTTAGATATTCGTAATCACTATAAACATTCTCATTAAACAATGTTCTTTAAGGTCAATTCGATTCTAGAACAACTCTCAAATTAATAATGGTCAGAGCACCTTCCGTTTAGTAAGCTAAAACCAAGTCAAAAGTCGCCTAGTCATGCCATACCCGAGGGTATCTCATTTCAGACACCCTGCCCACGTTAAGAGATGTTCAAGCCACATGTGGTGCCCCAACTATTTATTATGGAACTACCACAGCAGCTGCCACTGGCAAATGAACCGTAAAAACAGCAGTAGAATAACCCGAGTAATCAAATCGTGTTTAGGTTCGTTCCGCAGTCGATCTTCTTCAGTCTACAGTACACAGTCCACAGTCCACACTCTTCTAGTCTTCAGTCTTTCGGGCCCACTCGGCTGGGCACTGCATGTAGGCATTAATTAATTTGTTCGATCCGCGCACAGCATGTAGGTAATTTCCCGTATCGAAAGCATTCGCTGGTCTAACAAATTGCAGCAATACATCAAAATAGAAGCACAAAAAACATAACGAGAAATGTCGTGGAACGTGAAACGAGAAAGAACACAAATCTCCGATTTGAGCGCTTTTTATTCGGGGGCTTCCACGACTACAGTGGAGAGAAGACTCCAGGGGGGTAACTCCGTTGGGTAACTCCACCTTTTGGCCATTTCGCTGTGTCTCTCATAATTGATTAGCTCTGTGAGGCTTTTAGCCTGTTGTTTCTCTTGTTTCCCCCCGCTCTCTGCATCTCTTTTTTTGTGCCCTGTGACCTTTTTCGGTTTCCCCGACAGAAAAATGTTGACACTGATGCCAAATGATGTCATTGCACATTTTGCGGTCGGATTTGTATTCTCCTGTTCGATTCTTTCATTTTCTTTTCTCTTTTTCTGTCTTTATTCGGGGTTTCTTTTATTGAAATTCGAAGCGTTTGAAACTTGTTGCTTAACCGCGTCTCTGTGTTATTTATCTAAGCTCATTTTTCTTCTGGCTTCGCGGAGCATGACTTTTCAGGCCTATTGAGTTGTCTACTTTGCTTAATTGAGTCTATTATTCGAACTTAATCGTTTAACAAAGCTCCCCTCCCCTCTTCCGAGACTGAATTATGCCTCGGGCGCTGTTTTTATTGTGTTTAAAATGGTAGTTCCAATGGATTTCATTTGTGTTCAGTCATGGTGCTAAGAACGGTACTCGGATTACTTGGAATCGAGAGTGATATCTGATTTTTGTCTGTAGAAAAACAATTAAACTTTCATGGTCACTTTTTACACGGAAACTGAAGGCCTCTGAAGAACTTCTGTAATTGTAAATTAATTGATAAGGTATTGTTCGTAAGAAAAGTATAAACATGCAAGTTATTATTGCATTTAATTTAAGCTGAATTTTAAAATCTTTAAAACTCACTCTAAAGAAACTGCAAAATTCCCAGCAAAAAATCAAATATTCTGACTGCATTCTCAAGTATTCACCATTCAATACCCAATACTCTATGCCCACATTTGCATTTATTACCCAGCTGAGAACTTATCAACGGTTTGACTCACATATTAAAGTGAACACGTTTCATCTTGCAACAAAGTCCTTGAGATGCGTGCGTCGTCGAGTCCAGAGAGAAGGCAGAAAAAATTACATATGCAAAAAAAGAAGAGCGAAACGGAACGGAAACTGCATAATCAAAAATCACAGCAAGCGGTAATCAACGGACCATATATTTTCAAGACCCCCCAAGACCCCTTTAGCCCCGTCCAGCAGCGCCTGCCTTTTGGTCTTGGCCCTGCCCTGCCTTAGCCCACACAGCACAGCGAGCAGGCGGCGATCAAAACAAGTCCCAGGTCTCTCTTTGGCAAACATTTGCCCGGAATGCCACATGCGGCGCCGAGCTGGGAGAGAGAGATGGGAACCTGGCGAGCTGGCAGAGTGAAGGAGCCTCGTCTAAGACATTGAACTTGAGCCATGAGAGAAGATGAGAATTGTTAATTGCATGCGGCATGCGAATGTTGGACGGGGCCAATTAATTACCCATCGATTTGTGACTGGGACCAGTCGAGGCAGAGCATGTGCATCATTTGCATTTGACGGCAGGGGGCCCTGGCGAGTTGAGTTAATGAAAAGCCAAGTTCGCAATCGAAAATCCAATACTACCAAAAGCATCGCTGGCCATCTTAATTGTAGGCTCTGACTTGGCAACTTTGGTAAATTGCCCAGCGGCTTTCGAAATTGGCAATGGGCAGACCAGAACCATTAGTTCTGTTTGTCCAGCCCCGTGCATGAAGTCATCAAACGTGTGCTTGGCTACCCTCTTTTTTTGTTGGCATCTGGCATTGTTCCACATAAGCTCATTCATCAATAATTTCCTGGAAATCAGAGCTCTACGCCGTGCTGCATTTGAGTGATTGACAGGGCCAAAGAGCTGACCTGCTTTTGGCATGCGTTTCATTTCACCTTCTCCTGCTAACGGTGCATGCTTCATCTCGGGCATATTCTGCATGCTCATGAATCACTGCTGTGTTAACTGGTTCGCAGGCCACTCCACCTGCCCCAACTGCCTGCCTGTCTGACTGTCCCCTTAGTCAGAAATCAAGCCAACTTGAAACTACTTACCATCTCGCCATGGCCCGTGACCAAATTGCAGGTAAATAATTTTCAATTAACTGCCAGAACTAGGTGGGTCCAGGTGGTCTGTCGCTCTCGCAGTGCCTTGGGCCATACACACACACACTTGTTCAGGTATTCTCAAAGGAGGACTAACCCCATAAGACGGACCTGGAAATTTGGCTTATTCATGAAAGGATTTTCTAATTCTCATTGGATATAAGTATTCATAATGAATTACATACATACATATATGGATAATGATTTTCATATTCACTGTATTTATCCCTAAAGGTAATCAATAAATTCATTAACCGTACTTAAAACGGCTTTCTTTCTCTTTTAAAATGCAGTAAGGTGTTCAAAAACAAGTCTTTTCTAATTTTAAGTAATGTTCCAAACTGTTAGCTACATATATGTGCAATGAATCTTCTGGACCACTTTGCACCTACACATAATGGTAATAGGGTTAGAATTGCTTAAAGACCTTGGTGCATTAACTGATCCATCATATGATCTAATAACGTTCAATTTTCACCCAAAATGATAAGAAGATTAGCAGAGATATGTAGCTTCACCTGCGGTTTTCCTAGAAGACCTTAGTCTATTAACTGATCCACCCTAAGACCTTCTAACTTTTTAGTGTTTAGAGCTTTAAATTGTAGGCTTTCAATAACAAACCCGAAGGAGTTTCAAGTACGGCTTTATCTGTGCAAAAAGTATGATGAGTTCGTATGATATATGAAGCAATGCCCTTAACTTCATAATGGAATATGCGCAAAAAGGAATAACAAATTACACACAAAGTGAAGTGTTGGCATGGAGGGAGAGAGCAAAGCAATGGAAAGGGGCTGAGGTGGGGGTAGGGAGAAGATGAGAGCAATAGCAGCCTCAGTTGATGATTAATGTAAGTCGCGTACGAGGCAAAGTCAAAGACGGCGTTGACGAGCAGGAGGAGCAGGAGCGGAGGGAGGCAATGACGATGACTGCATTTCCTGGAACTGCCTGCGCACAATGGACATTGGGCAATGGGCAAATGGGCAATGGGCAATGGGCAATGTCATTGCCTGACTGACAGTAAATAATCTATCAATAATTGAAGTCGCCTGCACAACGCTCGGACGTGAAGCGGCGCGGCTCGTGCCCGCGGACCACACTTGGCGCTGGTTAAAGGATTTTTTTATGGGCCCCTTCTCGGTCTAGCCGGCCAACAATGATGATGACGATGCTGCTGCTGCTGCTGCTGCTGATGACGATGTCGATGATGATAGCCATACCAGGCACCCCTGCTCATCTTCCCTGCCATCGCTTTCATAGTCGACTGCGTTGCGCTCGATTCGATTATTTATGTCATTTGCTTTGACATTTATCATTGCACGATTCACGTTTTTGCCTTTGTCAAGGCCAGCCCCAACCCCAGCCAGTCTGCTCCTCGGCTCCATTCCCTGCCATTCCCCGATATCTCGCATCCTATTTGGCCGTCGGCTATTTATGGCCGCGCTACTTAACATAAATTTTATTGCTTTTGCTCTTGCTCATTTGGGGGCTGCTTTGGTTTACTCAGCGCGAACTGTTGACCAGACAAACGCACAGAGGGGACAGACAGACAGACAGCCAGAGGGGCAGACCGACGAAAGAACGAGCGAGTGAACTGGACTCTGTCTCCGAATTGATGAGCGTTCATTTATTGCGTGATTAGTTCGCTTGGTTCATTTTATGGGCTTTTAAAGGAGCAACCAGCACAATTTGTACCGGTCGCATTAGCACTTTTTGATGTATCGCTAAGTATCTGTAAGACCTAAGGCACATAGAAGAAGTAGAAAAAGAAAAGATTGGAGACTTATTTAAGAAAGAATGAGGTAAGTGAAAGATGATTTGTTTGTAGTTTGACATGGTATATAGTAGGAACTTCAGGAAACTTTTAGAGAGGGTGCCCAAGAGACTTAACTAAACTGTAAGAGAGGAGTCCACTTACCTAAGAGACTTAACTGAACTGTAAGAATGGTTAGCTTTGAATAAAACACATTTTTGAAGACAACTTATATTAGTTTAAGGAGGCAGTTTGCAAGAATATATACTATAATAATTCTAGAATTTGTATACTCAAGATCTTTAAGTTTGAAAGAATATATACTAAATATTTCTAGAATTCAAGATCAAGATCTCTTAGGTTAAGTTGAGATTGCAATGAAACCTTTAGGAATGTTAAGAAGTTTTGTAAGCGTATTTCTATTTCAAAGAAATAAGGGAACAGAAAGAACTTAGTGACACTCCGATTTATATGGAACAGCAAGAAAAGAGTGGAGTGTTTTTCGAAATCTTCGCTTGGGCGCATTTCGAAATAAAACTTCATTTCATGGCGATTTCTGGAGCAGCCTTACGAGGTGTCAGCGCACACCTTTATGGCTCATTAACGGGCTTGTCGGAGCCTCCGTAACAGCGACAGCCTTTACATACATCCCGACAGACAGAGAGAGAGAGAGAGAGAGAGCGAGAGTGTTTAGTACAGGTAGAACCGCTTCAGGTGTGAGGGAGATGGCACTTAAACCGAATGCCGACAAAACGAGCTCAATAAAAACTGTCGGCTAAACAATAAAACAAAATGGCAATTTACGAGTTTATTTACGAGCTACAAAGAGCAACTGCAGTTGAGTAGATGCTGTGAGGGGGGCCAGAAGAAGTGGGAGGGGAAAGAGGTAGAGAAGAAGAGAGGAAGTTTTGGCGAACAAAAAAAGTAGTCAACTTCAAAGCAGCGCCTAGAAATTCGTCATGCTCATCGAGTGTGTCCAACAAACAAATAAAGTGAGGAGGGAGGGGAAACCGTATCGAAATCGGGAATGGAAATGGAACTGCATAATTTATGCGCCCACCAAGCGAAGCTGTCAGCACCAGCCACGCCTCCGCCTGCAACTCTCACCCCTTTCCTGGAGGAGACACTTCCTCCAACTCATTGTGAACTGGAGCAAATTTGTATTTGTTTCTCTGGTGCGCATCTCCCCAAATATTGTTTCCATCCTCATGCCACACCTTGTCACATTTTGACGGCTGTGGCACATACAAAACGCCTCCGATTTCACTTACTTCCCTGCCTGTTGCAGCTGCCTCCCCTTGTTCCCCCTGCTCCCCTTGCCGCACTCGTTGCGTATTTTTGGGCTGCCTTAATTGAAAGTTTATTAGTCGCTTTGGTTGAGGCGTCGGCGTGGCCATAATTTAATTTACTTGTAATGTGCCGCGTCGAAGTGTTGCTGTTGCAACGGCCCCCTCCCTGCCCGCTGCACCCCTGCCTGCCACGAGTGTGGCAAGCTAAAGGGCTGCTGCACCTTTTGTTGCGCCTAATGGCATCCATAAATAGTTCGATTCGAAGCATATTGGGAAAGTTGCAACAGTTCCGCACGCGGTTTCAATTAGGCGCCCTGGGCGTGTCCACTCAAATGAGGGTGTTAAAACGGGCGTGGCAGCTATGAGTGCAGCGTGAGCTTGCCATGATTGGTTTGTGGGTGGCCCAAGGCGGCTTAATTAGTGCGCTCGTCAATTGCGTGTGCCATGTGTGGCTGCGTTTTCAAATAGTTTTCGAGCTCAAGTAAAGTATATTTTTAGTAGAAAGAAAAGTAGGGGAAGACTGGAGAGAGAGAGATGAATATTATATGTAATTCTATTGTAGATATTCTAACTGAAATCACAAGTCAAAGGAAAGTATAACGCCTTAAAAAACCCTTGTCTATAAACAGGAACTGAGTTTGGAGTTGCTCAGAAATAAAGTTGGAAAATCTTTGAAAATTATTGATTTTATATAATAAACTTGTATTGATTTTAATTGACAGTCTAAAAAGTTTAAAAATTCTCTTAGCTGTTGAAAAATAAATAAATAAATTATAAATATTTTAAATTTTGTTATATTATGAAATTATAATGCGAATTTAATTAGCTGACTTAGTTAAGAAGGTATACCACGACTATGTACATATATGATTACCTATTTGACGTTGTAATCTTTTATCTTATTACTTTCAGACACTTCAAATTTGCAACTCTACCCTAAATTAAACAAAAAGATTCCACCCATTTCCAACTTGAACTATTCAAAACATACCCAAACTTGTATTTTAATTCCAATTTAGTCAGTAACTCCGTGTAACCCTATATGACGCTAAAGAATCTTGCATAATCTGCTGGAATTCAGTTTCTCCTCCTCCTGCTTTATTTCGCCACCCAATTCCCCATTGGCGGCTCAACATAAAAACTAGCGACATTTTACTTGGCACTAAAAACTTTTCAAATCTGTTTTTCATTACGCTACTAGGAGAAAAGAATCTCAAAGCCCCGACGACAGCGAGTGGCTCCTCCAACAGCAGCAGCAGAGGCAGCAGAGGCATCTTCGTATCCAATGCCGACGTAGCCGCGTAATGCATCATAAATTCACATTAACACTTTGCAGACATGTGCGTTATGCGGGGCCCTTTGGGGGCGCACACACGCACAGCCATATCCCCTTCCCCCTTGCCCTGCTTCATATACAGTTCCACTTACACTCACTCCTTCCTTACCCCCTCTCCTCTGACTCAGTGTGAGTGTCTCTGCTCACATTTATGGCACTCGTTTCGCCTTCTAAGAGAAACATTCGGTGCGCCATTTGTGTCATGTGTGTGCGTTGGGAAGGGGGGAGAAGAAGGGGAGCTGCATCTGTTTTGTTAGATTTCTGCAGCTTCTCAAGAGATACTCTATATGAAAAGGTATTTCCTATCTTCATTAGATTTGTCTTAATGAAATAATGTTGGATATTTTCTTGGACAAAATTAATTGGAAAATAAAATATATAAAAGTAAATGAAGTGGAACTTTGAAAAGATATTTAATTATTGAAAGATTACGGATTAAGGATGAAGATAATGGATATCACTTTTCTTGTTTCTACAATATTTAGAATATATGGAATTTTGAAAGCCTATTTTCCTTATTTGAAAAAGAGTTTCATAAAGAATATTTCAAATATCATGCCATTATAAAGTCATATATCATATTATAAGATCATATAAATATCATTTTATATATTATTATTATTTATCCTATGCCATATCTAGAATACTCCTTAAGCTTAAATTTTGAAACTGTTTAACATAATCAAAATAAAATTTGCAATAAATTTGGGTACTTTTTCTATGTCTTCCAGTAGAAGGCAGGAGGGGGCCTCTGGTAGGTGGTCGCCCCTTAGCATCGCCCTGCAAATTCCTCACTACGGGCCTGTTGCTCTAACATTTTCAACACTCCTTAAAAAGTATGTATTTGCTTAGAGTATTTTCCATTTCGGTTTTCTTCAGTTTTGCCGCTTTCCAACTTTGTCTCGTTTTGTGTGTTTTTTGAATGTGCGATAAACATTTTTGTGGCCTCCTGTTGGCCTTGTCTGTGCGGGTGTGTTTATGTGTGTGCGAGTGTGTGTGTCATACATATTCGAAACAGTTTTTATTTTCAGCTTTTTTAATTTTTTATTGCCCATTTTAAGGAAGCATTTGAGCATTTGTCAAAATTTTTAGGATTTACGATCGACATCATCATCAGCAACAGATGCAGATGCCAAGAGAGAGTGAGAGAGAGAGAGAGGAACTTCAGGGGGAGGCTGCCCCTTCCCCCTTTTCATACTCCTGCCCCTCGAACAGAAAGCGTCGACAGACTGGCAAGATTTATGTTAATTTGTTGTGATTTATTGAATGGGTTTTATTGGGCTTTCGGGCGGGTTTTATGGCGGCGCCTTAAGTGGACTGTCAGCTGGCCCAAATTCAAAGAGAGACAGATAAAGAAAGAGAGGGAGAGAATGAGTGGGAAAACATGCGAAATGTCATTCGATTGGTTGGCATGTTTTGGTTAATTGAAAATGCGTTGCAAGTTGGCACAGTTGGGGATCCTGAGAGAGTAGAGAGCAGAGGAAGAGAGGAACAGAGGCTGCAATGGGGCCGACATAGCGTGATCAATGTGCGACTGTCATGCAAATTTAAATTTGTCCAGGCCAAAAGCAAGAAAGCGGCACAAGAAATCAGTAGGGTAGAGGGAGGGGAGGGGCAGCTGGGGCAACTGGGGAACGGAGCCTGTGGGGCAACGTGGCACGCAGACGCAGTTGCTGTTGCTGGCCTAGACAAGCGGCAAGTTAATTTATGCAACACACATACACACACACGCAGACAAGAGCAACAGCAACAGCAGCAACACAAAGCCGCAATAAAGGCTCAACAGCAACAACAATTGGTAAATTGTTTATGCGTCTGCGCGGCGGCGACGGCGACGTTGACTACGTTGCGGCTGTGGCGCGTTTAGTGTTAAACGCTTGATTAAAATTCTTGTAACTGCAACACTTTTGTGGCATGTGTGTTGTGTTGCATTGTTGCCCGCTGCCTGCTGCCCGCTGCTGTTGCTGTTGTTGTTGCTGTTGCACTGTTGTCTGCCTGTTGTCAGAAACAACGCGGGATCTTTATGGTGCGCAGACGCTGGCAACATGCATCAAGCCGCTGTTGCTGTGCCTGTTGTTGCTGTTGTGCCTTGAGGCATGCGTCTTGGCATTGCTGTTGCTTGTAGTTGTTGCTGTTGATGTTGCCGTTGCTGCAGCATGTTGCTCTTGTTGTTTTAATTGAATTGATTTGCATTTTTCACGCAGGCGTCGCTCAGCTCGCCTCGCTGTTTGCATTGTCTACCTCAGATAGGGGAAGGGGCAGGAGCAGGAGTAGGGGGTAGTGCCGTGGCAAGAGGAGAGTGGAAGGGAGGAGGGGGGCCTTGCTGACCTGGCGAAAGCAGGAAATGCGCTGATTGAAGCGTTGAGAATTTATGTTTAGTCAGCGTAGCTGAAATAAATCGAACAACTTTTCCAATTTCCCCTCTTCCCCTGCTACTCTAAACCATTTCCCTCTTGGTTTGCACTTCCTCACTCTTCTTCTTTGTAGGGGCAATCAAAAATACGTAATTACAAGTTTTATTAAACACGCATTAACACCCCGAAAATTGTTATTAATTAATATGTAATTGTAATGGGCCTGCGACATGACACATGCCCACATTGCAGTGAAGAAGGGACAGGGGCAGGAGCAGGCGACAGAGGGGCAGTGGCAGTGATAGTGGGAGGGCGGTGTCATTGGGCTGGTCAAGGGGAAGGGGAAGTTGCCACCACAAAACTGCCGCAGGGCTTTACAAATTAATAAACTGACCACGGCACGAGAGAACCACATAAATCAATTTCAGAAAAATGCTAAACAATCATAAATAATAATTAAATGTCTACTGTATCCATATGCCCACTGTACCCCTCCCCCTTATCGTCCACCCTCCTTCTCACTCTCTTTGTAATTAAAAACTGTGGCGTATAAATTACGAAAATTACAGAAAGTTACTGAAAATTTACAATTGTAATTCGATTTAAGTGCGCTCAGAGTACAGTGGGCACTGCCTACAAAGCGCTAGCTAGTAATGTGATAGCTAAGGCGGAGTTGGGAAGAAGGGGGAGTAGCTGGGGGCTAACAAAGTGTCGTTTGTACGGCTCGTTAGCTCTTTGAAGCGTTTCCTGTTCCTGTTATCTTGCTAGTTCCCCTTCCCCTTCCTCTCTCTCTCTCTCTCTGCCTTACTCTTGCTCTTTGCTGTCATTTGTAACGGTTTATTGCACAAAGGGTAGCACTGCCAAGTGAACATTCCCCTGTCCACCCCGCTTTCTTCCTCACTTCCACCTCTAATTGCACATTTGTATGCCTAATCGATCTGTCCGATTCTATTTGTTTCAGCGTCCATCATGGAATTTGTGTGCCATGTTGATTTTCTCCCTTTCTCTATAGTTCTCTTTCTCTAATTCTCTATCATTCTCTAAGTCTCTCTCTCTCTCTCTCTCTCTGTCTCTGTGTTGACAGTTCTTTTCAGTTGGCTTGGGCCAGGTGTCCGTTTGAACGGGTTACACAAATGAAGCGTGACATTTTTCACATTTTCTCTTTGTCATTTGGAGCAAGTTCTAATACCCAGAGCTGGAAGTGTAGGAAGAGAGGGTGCTGGATAAGAAAATGCAGTTGGGCTGATTTTAAGGGTGCTGCAGGAAGTGTACTCTATGTGTATTAACAAGTAATCAATGATATATTGAATTTAATATAACTTAAATATTGAAATTGTTGTTTTGTTTTCTTCAGAATCAAGAAAGAAGGAGTCTTATATAATATATAATAATACGATATAAGACTACAACAGGATTTAAACATATAGAATATATAAATATATAGAACATATAGAAAATACTTCTATATATATTATATACATATATGCATATATAGTTCCTTACTTTTCATCTAAGAATACTGACAGTTCAAAGAACTTAGAACTTGAGTTTCTCGAGACACTTCCTAGTGATAAAAAATCTGTAATCTTGTATTGAAACATACCTTGATCGTTGGCTATTTTTAAATGTTATTCTAAACCTAAATCTTCCAACTTAATGACTACTATTTATTTAGAAAATGCCAGCAGAGTTTTGAAAGAGAGTTATATTAAAAGAACTTTCCACTAAATGAAGTCAAATGTTAATTTGACAACTCCAAATTCCATTTCCGCTGCTATTTCAAACTGTATTTCGTAATATAAATTTTTTGGATGAATTTCAATTAGGAAACTTTCAAATACGCGATAAAACCGTCAAATATTTTGCAAACTAATCCGCCAGAAATAAGTCGCAGTCCACGCTAACAAACTGTCATAAACGGCATGCGAAGTGGGAACTCTGTTGGCCAATCAGGCGCGAGCAGGCCAAAGCAGCTTACATTATTAACCAGCAGAGGGAAGAGGGGAGAGGGGGCCGTGAAGAATGAGGGGGGTACCACATGCTAATGCAGTAAAAGTTGCTTGCAAAGTTTGCGTGTCAAACGCGGCAGGAAAACAGACGCTGATCATGTTAGCTCCCCGAGTCGAACATTATTCATGAATAGCATTCGTATTCGTATTCGTTTTGTGCGTCTGGCTCTGCGGCCCACATGCGCGCCTTCAGTTTTGTGGCACGCAATTAAAATCTTCATTAGCCGCGTTTAATTTCCACTTTTGATTAAAAATAATAAGAAGGAGAAAAATACGAAACGAAAAGAGTCGAACAACTTGTGACATGTGTCGCCAGCTTATCGGCAATCTCGGCTCTGCAGCAGAGTAGCAAGTGCCATGGCAGGACGACTGCGACTTGGTCAGCTTGGACACCTTGAGGAGAGACTGGGGAGACACTCCTGCTCAGCTGCTGCCTCTGCTGCTGATTAGCGTTGGCCGCGTCGCTTCGCGGCTCGATAAGCGGCTATCAATGCGAGCCTAAGTGACAGTTGACTTGTTTATCAATTGACAGTTCTTGCTGCGGACACAAATACACACAAAGAGACAGAGACAGAGACAGAGAGAGACAGAAAGATACCAAGTGCAGTGCGAGATTTACGCTGCAGAGAAAAAAAAAGTAACTGTTATTAAGCTGGCTCTGGCTGTGGCCTGTGAAAATGTTGCTTTTAATTAAAAGTTGTTGCCGCTTTTGCAATTGTACGCAGTACCCTGTCTTGCCACCACCACCTTACCTCTACCCTCCCCCCTGGCAGGAATGTTTGTACATTTGTAGCCCGTAGTATTTATACTTGTATTTTAAAGCCCGATGCTGTCAAGATAAAGAAGCCAACAGGCAGCCCGAGCGCATGTTTAACAACCCAACAGACGAGCCAGCCAACGGCCAGACAGAGAGAGGGAGAGGCAGAGAGAGTGGGAGACAGAGACAGAGACAAAGATAGCCAGATAGAGATGGCAGTCGGCAAGGAAACCGCATTGCGGTCGACTGTGTTTATATGGCATATTCAGAGACTAATATTACCACGCACAGTTGGCCATAAATCTTGAATTTGAGTTACGTTGTGTAGTTATGATAGACACACTGTAATTTAACTCTTATCTACATTTATCTCAGAGTATAGTAAAATAAAAATAACCCATTTAGACTCAGAGTGAGTTTAATTTTGATATGCTGTCAATACTTTATCCATTAAGTCTTTTTTTCTCGACGATTTTAAGATTAAACGAACTTTATAATAGTTTTTACAGAAATAAGGGAGATGATACTTAATAAAGAAATAGATAACTAAAGGATTAATACATTTGATAACTAAAAAATTTATTTTAATAAAGTTTGTGTTAGAATAGAAAATTAGAGAACTTTAATGTAGTTAAACTATATTATTTAAGTATAATAGAAGTGCAATTTATTGGTATATTATAAAAATATATTAAGTGTCATTCCAGTATGAAAGGCGTCATGCATCTTTTGGTATATAATGTCATATTTATGGTATAATTCATTGAGTCAGTATTTTTTATTCTTTCCGTAGTCTAAATAATTAATCGTAATATATAAAGAAACTTACATAACTGTTAATTAGACACTCTTGTACTTAAGATCATTGTGCAACTCTCAGCAACAATATTTTCATCTTCTATTCCGTTAATTTCCACTCACATATGAAGTCTCTCGATGAGACCACAGAACTTGCCTCTCAAACTTGTTGGCCCTTGGCAAGTTTATTATTACATCTTACATCTCTCTCTCTCTCTCTCTCTCTCTCTCTCACTCTGCAGTTGCAGCAATTAAGCAATATTTCTTAGTCAAGTGGAAAACTCATTGCGGCTGGCACTGTGGCAACTGGGATTAGGATTACTTTTGCATTGTTTTGTTGCCAAGTTGCCAAAGATTTGTTGGCTGACCGCAGTGTCATGGGGCACTTGGGGCGAGGAGGGAGGGAGTGTATTTGTGACTCTGATTAGAGGCAGTGGCAGTCAGTCTAGTCAGCCCAGCTGGCACCTTAATGAGCTGCCCTCACAGCCAGCTGCTGCTCCACTTTTGGAGCACCATCCATTTCCATAAATATCAATTAGCAGGCCAAGTATCAAAACTGACAGCGTCGGCGACGGCGACGGCGACACGACGTCGACTGCAGCCGGCTACCTGTGGGGAGCAGCAGCAGAGCAGCCTACGCACTGCAGTCGGAATTTGATATAATTGGACAATTTACGGGCTACCACGCTGCAGTCTGCCCCTCCACCTTCTGAGCTACTCATTAAACTGCCATAAAAAAAAGTAGAAGCTGCTCCAGTTTGGGCGTCGAAGCGCAACACTCGCGTCTGGTGGGCGTGGCAGCACAATTGAAGCAACGTCAAGGTTCAATGGGTTTGCAGTATTCAACTGGATTTATGCATCTCCACAGTCCCACTTCGAATTCAATTAGTCGCTACTCCCCCAACTAGAGGCAAACGGCGACACACAACTTTCCCAACTCCGTCTGCACAGTCCCGAAAATTTCGATAAGCTGCTTAGCGGGAAAATTATTAATAAACTGCTTTCACTAATTTTCAGGCAAGCGTCTCATTAGAGCGAGACATGAAGAGAGAGAGAGAGACACACACACAACATATAAAAACATTTTCGTAGCTCTATTTGGCAACTCAAAGCGTCCACTAAGCGTCAATATTTCATGCTAAGCCTATTAGAGATTATTGTGCCAGCTTACAGAGGCCTAAATGACAAGTGGGAACAGGGCATGGACTGGTCGAATCAACGAGGGGGAGGCAGTCCGGGGTCGGGGGTTTATTAAGCGTTCCCATTTGCATGAGCTGTGACACAGAACAAGTCACATGAAATACGTTTACTTTGGACATATCAAGCAAACCTGATTGTAGTATCAAGATTCTGTGGGGAAATGCCAAGAAGAAATCGTGTTGCTGCTGACTGACGCTTGAAACAACTGAAGACGTGGTAGTATGAAGTCAAATAGCCTGTTATACTTAGGTTGAATAAGAAATACGAGGTGTGCTCAAAAAGTATCGCGAATTTTGAATTTTTTCGCCGAGCACGCAAAACACTTATTATCTTTACGCCTCTCACAACCAAACAAAAAATGCTATGCACTTGAAACTTGGTACAGATGTTCGGGAAGAGTGTACCAACATAACAAAACAAAAACGATTCGATTCGATTATAATTCGATTATACATAACTCGCGAAAATTCAAATTTCTCAACACTTTTTGAACACACCTCGTATATGCATAGAAAATAGTTTCTAACATTTGCGGCTATTTAACTGTCGATCTCGACTATTACACATGCTAGAGATATAAAGTTTGGCATGCAGATTGGTGATTAATATACTCAGCTAGTTTATATTTAACAAATTGTGTGACACGCTCATTTCTCACGCTCACGTTTTAATTTACTCCACTAAAGACTGTTTACAAATTTAACTATTTTATTTGACAAAGCAAATAATTTACTTCAACTATACTGAAAATTTCATAACTATCGAGCTATAAATGCAGAAGTTATTCAGCTTAAAAGTCACCCACCTTGCAGGGTATTCAACAGTCAGTGCAGAGCACATTAAAATCTCTTAAATTTCACATACGAAGTGTTTCACAAAATGCAATCAAAATTTCAAATGCTCATTGAAAATGCAGACAAAGAAGATTTTGCCAAAACTCTGTGAAAATTCAGACCCCTCAACTCCCCTCAACAACACACCCCTTACACTTGGGTGGTAAGTTGTGAGTTGGCCCGGGGCTATCGCAACGTTTACACTTTATCGGGCAAACATTTCATGAATTCATTTGCGCAGCAGCGTGGAAAATTGTTGCCCAGGTGAAAAGTTGGCACCTGCGTCGGCAGAACCCCAGAAACTGGTCGGAATGAGGAGATGCGCAGAGCGGAAATGGACGAAGAGCAGAAACAGGATTTACAAATGAGAGCATTGTGAAGAGCAGCAGCAGCAGAAGCAACAAAGTTGAGCTGCTGCTGCAGTAACTCTTTTGCGGTCAACAAGATGAGATTAGAGTTGATCTGCTCGGCGATCCTCGGGCAGCTGCTGCTGCTGCTGCTGCTGTGCAGCGCTGAGGCACAAACGGAGCTGCCTGCGTCGCCGTCTGTTTACGTGCTGGTGGGGCAGGATAGTTTCTTCGAGTGGCTCGCATCGATATTGTGGCCCAGCACAGTGACACCACCGCCCGTCTCGGTTGTCTCCACCACCTCCAGCCCAGCGACAACAACAACTACAACTACAACAACAGCAGCACCTTCGCCCATTGCTGTTGATCGTGAATGCAACAGCTGCCGCTGCGGACTGATCAACACGCTGCGTCGCATTGTGGGCGGGCAGGAGACGCGACGCCATCAGTATCCCTGGATGACGGTGGTGCAGCTGGCGGGTCGCTTCTATTGCGGCGGCTCGCTGATCAACGATCTGTACGTGCTGACGGCAGCGCACTGTGTGGAGGGCGTGCCCCCGGAGCTGATCACGCTGCGCTTCCTCGAGCACAATCGCAGCGACAGCGAGGCGACGGTGCTGCAACGCGGTGCGGTGCGCGTGAAGACGCACGAGCTCTACAATCCACGCAGCTTCGACAACGACATTGCACTCATCCAGCTGGATCGGCCGTTGAGCTTTGAGGCGCACATGCGACCCGTTTGTCTGCCCGTACCGAGTGCCAGCTTCGATGGGGATGTGGCCGTGGTGACGGGTTGGGGTGCGCTGCGGGAGGGAGGAGCGGCGACAGATACGCTGCAGGTGAGTGCTGCTCTCTCTCCATATATTTCTCTCTCTCTTTCTGTTACTTGTACTTTACATATATCTTTCTCCCTCAGTCTGCATTCTCTTTCTATATATTACTCTCCCTCTCCCAGTGTCACTCCTTATCTTACTTTGTCTTCAACTCTAACTTTCTTTCTCTCTCTCTTTCTGTTATGTATATATTTCTCTTTCCCTTCTACTTCTCTCTCTGTCTATATATTGCTCTCCCTCTCCCAGTGTCACTCTTTATCTTACTTTGTCTTCAACTCTAACTATCTCTGCGTGTATCAAGTCTTTATCTCTTTTCTCCTTTCTTCATTTCATTCCCCAATTTGTCCCGCTCTCTCCTTCTTTAAATTGTCTTTCTTTCTCTCTCTTTCCCTCTTGCAGAGTCTGAAGTTTACCCGACTCAAGATCTCGTTCTATCTCGCTCTCTCGCTACCCTATTGCTGCACCTTCAATGTCTCAATGACTTTCTCTGTCTACCTCAGTCCGTTTATAACTTTTCTACTGCAGGAGCTGTGAATCCTTTCCTAATTTGATTTGCATTTGTTCCTATCTAATCCCCCTTCCCCTCGCTCCCCCAGGAGGTGGAGGTGCTCGTGCTCAGCCACAGGGAATGCGGTGAAAGTGGCTACACTCCTGCTCTGATAACCGACAACATGCTCTGCGCCAGCTACCCCGCCAAGGATGCCTGCACCGGCGACAGCGGCGGTCCGCTGCACGTGCTCTTCGACGAGCAGCCCGGGCAGTATCAGCTGGCCGGCATTGTCTCGTGGGGCGAAGGCTGCGCCAGGCCCCATGCGCCTGGAGTCTACACACGCGTCAACAAATATCTGCGCTGGATTGGCGCCAACACGCCCCACGCCTGCCTCTGCATGCCCTACCCCGAGGAGGATTACTAGCCTGGCTAATTGCAGTGCTGCCAAGGCCGGCACGACCGACTCATCTGTCAAACTTTGACTGCAACAATAGAGTGGTCCCCCCCTTCTCCCTCTTGTTCCCCTTGGGCAGCGAAAACTTTTGCAAAATATTAGCAAATTTTGCACAAACTACTTTGACTCTATTTGCGTGCCATTCATTTCTCTCTCCCCCTCCCCACTTTATATATCATCCATAAGCATATCCGTAACCGTATCCATTGGCGAATAAAAAAGCAATTTGAAAGTGGGTTAACTCAGCTAAAGCATCTCGCAACTGGCAACTTGCAACTTGCTACTCGCAGCCGGCAACTTTTCGCAGCAAATGCGGCCAGGGACGAGCCGCAGGACGTACCTGGTCCATCTGCCTCACTCCCCCACTCTGTCTCTCTCTCCCTATGGACATCTCTCTTTCTCATACAAATAAATCCCAATTTGCCGCCGCATGCGAAATATTTTCCCAGCAATTGAGATTGTTATGCATTTTGCATTTGCGAAATCATAAAATCCCCCTCAAGACCACCAAACAAACCCCCAGCAAACCCATCCGAAAATCTATACCTGGCAAGGACACGGCTCACGCTCAGCTCGGCAGGAGCAAGTTTTGTGCAACACGAGTGCTCCACGAGATAAATTGCCCGACATATTTGTGGCAAGCGACTTCTTAAAGTTGCAACCGAATGCGAATGCGATAAGCATAACTTTTCGCTACTCGCAACAATTTATATACTTTAGCTATATCGAGATTTGCATTGCCGGAACACGAATTCAACTTCAACTTCCAGTGCGATTTCAAGTTTCAATTTGACAAACAGTTGTTGTGCCTGATGCACAATTATTTAGCCAGAAATTAGATTACAATGTTGGCTACGATTGGCTGTCAATTGAAAGGTAATTGGGTAATGATTGATAATATAAAGTAAATGCAAAGAAAAGATATGACAGCATGAGTAGAAAGTTGCCTCGACTCCTTAAACTATATAATACTAAGAATCAAAAGCTATGCACTAACTTTCATATATCATCAAAACGTTAAACAACTTATTTATGCTTCAATAAAATGAATTACAACTACATCAAAGATAAAAATATTTAATTGTGAGTATTTTTCTATGTGGTATTTCTTTGTGGTATTATTGTATATTATCAATGATTTATGTTAATTTTAATAATACGAATCAGAAGAGACGACTCTCTTAAAATCTGTGACCTGCTTATTTCACTTGAAACTAAAAAGGTTTTTAAGTTTAAGAAATTCATACCGACACTGCATAGACTCGACTGTTAATGCTGATCAAGAATATATAACATATATAAACCTCCCACTGCTTGTTACCAGCATCGGTTGGCACAAAGTTAAATTACTTAGTTTTCACAAAAACGTTTTAAGTGTTTGAGCTTCTTAAGTATCAATCAAACATTTATAGATCTATATTATTAAGATAAGCGCTTTTCTTTACGCTTAACTCTGTTCCGTCATTTATTCAAATTTATTTTAACTGCACTTCTATACCGAACCTGGCCCACACCATGACTCCACGACAACTTTAACTCTTTCCCATCAAAGCAAAGACAAATTACCTAACCCAACACACACACACACACACACGTCCAGGGCCGTAACATATATCTGGCTATGCAAATACAGTCTCACAGTATCGCCACATATCATTAAAAAAGTTTACGACTTCATATTAAAACTACACAAACCGTAAACCATAGAGCGAGAGAGAGAGACAAAGAGGGAGAGAGAGGGCAAGAGAAAACCCATTTATACTTTGCCAATAAATTTGTCTCATTTTTTCCATTTTGTTGTTCACTTCAGTTCAGTTTTCCGTTCCGTTTCTGTTTTCGGGGCCAGGGCGCAACAACATGCATATAGCATACTCGTATATAGCGTATACTCGTAAAGATTTCCTACTCAAAGTCATAAAGCAGTCGCGGCTCTCTCGCAGTCTTGTCTTAAACTTAAAGTACTGTCGGCCTGCATGGATTTCCAGCTAAACGACAAATAACTTGGCATTTAATAACTCTACGGGTACGACTTTGGCTCCCGCTCCCACTCTCGCTCTGTCTCTCTCTCTCTCTGTCAGCCTCTCTTTCTGACTGTCTTCCCGGTTCCAGGTTCTCCAGTGGCTTCATTATTATGCGACGAGTCAAGTTTATTTCGAGTCGGGGGGCTTCATAACTTAAAACTGCGCTTTGTCGCAAAACGAATTTATGTGCTGAAATTAAAGCTGAGGTTGGGAATCGAAAAAGGCATGTGGAAGGGGGAGAAAGATAGAAGGGGAGAAAGGGAGAGAGAGAGAGCAAGAGAGGGCAAAAGAAGGCGAGTAAAAACTGAAGGTGTTGGAAATAAGCTAAGAAACTTTAATAGAATTCTGAAGCCTGAAATTAGAATTAGAAAAGATTGTGGAGACTCTACAAAATATATAATCTAATCAGATTAATGAGGGTTACCGTAAAGTTATTACTTTTATATAGTCCTAAAATAAATACTTTACTTATATATTAAACACAAGAATTCATTCTTCTACCCTTCATCAAATTATGTTTTAGTAAAAGTTTTAATACTTATCAAGCTCATATCAAATTGTCTGTCAATCTAATGAGCTCTACCCTCAACGTGAGCCAAAGTTTCTCTGATATCAAATTTAATAATCATGTGTCATGTTCATAATTGGGGTCTCCCATGATGCCCAATGATGCCACTAAAAAGTGAACTTCTCATTTTCTGGGAATGCAGACATGACACATCTCATTATGATGGAGGCCTGATGATGTTCCTGCGGCATCTTTCGGCCACAAAACATTTGCATGAGAGTGTTCCCCTGCCGTTGTTGTGTGTGCTTGTTGTACAGTATGTTGTGTGTATGTCGCTGTCAGAGTATTTTGTTTATGATTTTGTAGCTGTCATAAAGTTATTAAAAGTATGTGACATTTTTATGACATTATGACGTCGCGCCTCAAAGCCGAGAGGCATCCACGAAGAACCAAAATAATAAAACAACAAAAATGAAGCACGCCAATTGCTTTTGTTTTCACTGCCGACTCGCCGCAGCAGCAGCAGCAGCATCGAGGGACTCCGTGAAATATGATATCAAATAAAAAGCAAATTAAAGACGATAAAAATCGTGTCTCGCCTCACGCTGTGCCTTTTTTCCTCTTCGTCTTGTTTTTTCTCATTTCATGCGAAATCGAAGCGACCAAAGGTGCCTTTAAAAATTCGTCTCGGATCTCGCTTCGGATCTGATGGGGACGGTAGTTCTTCGACTTGTTGTTCATCTTGTTATTTGGTGGCTCATAAAACTTGTAAACATCGCACTGATTGCGCCTCTGTTAAATTGACTCTCTCTCTCCATCTCTCTCAGTCTGTGTTGACTCCCTCTCTGTGGGCGTTAAATGCAAAGATATTTTCGATCAGATTATATTACAGTTTTGGTTGCGATAGGTTCCTCCCTACTCCATGGCATGTGTCGTAATGAGGCGAGGGCGTGCTCGATCTTATTAGTCGATAAGCGCTTTACTGCCCCCAAGTATCGTAGGTTTCTCGTTGAAGCAGCTAAAGAGTATTACGATCTGAAACTGAAGGTCTGTTTGCGCTTATATAGTAACATATGGTTGCCACATTTTCGATATTAATATTTTATTTGGTACAACTAATTAGTAATGTAATTAGAAAAGATCTTTTTGCTAGAACGATCTTGTTCGGGGTAAAACTTGTTCAGGTCCTTGATCTTGAAGGCTACAAGTTTAACAAGTAAATTAGATAGTAAATAGTAAGAAAGCTGATATACCCATATATACACTTCACACCTGACCAAAACGATTTCCTCAATATTTAACATTTGTTTTGTGCATTTTTTGTTGCATACTTTCAGAGAAGGGCTTTGAAATCAGTACATATTTAGAATTTCTTAAATAACTTCTATATCAATTATCCCATCGCAACCATCCATAAGGTAGAAGGGTATAATAATTTTATGCCAACTCAAAAATATATGTAAAAGGCAGAGAAAGGCGTGACAGAACCCACAAACTATTATATTCTGAATCAAAATTGGTAGCACTAGCTATTATAGTCTCTGAGATCTAGGTTTTCAGACAAACAGACAAGACAGACAGACGGACAAGACGGACAGACAGACAGACAGACAAGACGGACAGACAGACAGTCATGACTATATCGATTCGCCTGATATTAATTTAATACTCTTCTACGCTATGGATAGCGGGAATACATATAAGATAATGAAATCGTACGTCTTTAGTGTCCCCTTGGAATTGAGTAACTTATCATATGAATAATCATAACTCTTAAATTAAGTGGAAATGTTTTTTCTCTTCTCTTTAATGTTTATAATAGTTTAAGGGTTATTCTTGAATTCGGTTCAGGTATCACAACTTTGGGTATTACAAATAAATCGATCATACAATTTCGAGTATTCTAACTTATTGTTAACTATTTGTTTTATTCATCGTTCTAGCTAATTAGTAAAGGGTCCGTTTCAGAATAGACGTACTAAATTTGTTACTTAAAAGTTATTCGAGAAGTGTCTCAAAATGCGCGCTTCGACTTGGAGTTACGCAGATGGTAGCGACGTCGCTTGGCGGTACCCTTCTTGTCCGTCTCCTCTTCCTGGTCGTGGCTAGCCTTTTTGTCGTCTGATCTCTTGGGATTCTCCTTGATAAAGGCAGTCGCTGAAGCAGCTGGCTGCAGTAGATCATCGTCGGGATCATGCTCGGAGACCAGTTCTGCATCCGCAGTTGCAGCATTCTCAGCACTTTTTCTAGACGATTTCGGTTTTCGCTTGAGCTGTAACCTCAACTCGGGTGTGGTGATGTCATTCATCCGCTGCTGCTGTATATCCTCTTCCGTCTGCTCGTCGGTGACGACGCCACAGAGCTCCTGCATGACCTGTTCGAGCTCCATGTCGCCTGGTATGGACGGACAGTTGTCCAGCGATTGAGTTTCTTCGCTTTTCCTCAGCTCGGCCAGCGGCTGCTCCTGCTGCGGATCCTCCTCGTCGTCCGAGAACACAATGCCGATGGGCAAGTTCTGTTGGAATGCGTTCGCCTTGCTGGCATCCACCACAATGTCCTTGTAGCCGATGGTTCGACTGCCATATCGTGGCAAATATTCCGCAAAGAACTCCCCGATCAGCGTCTGCTCCACCCGCCCATAGAAACCGGCGTATTCTGGTATCTTGCCGGCTCCGAAGTGCAGCACCGAATCGCTGGGATTCACCTGCTTGGCAGCCAGCGATGGCAGCAGCATCTGCGTCTGCGGTCGACAGTTGCTTGAGCGTCCACGTCGCGGCATCAGCTGCTCCGCACTCGGCTCCTGCTGCTGCAACAGTCGCACATCGTTGTTGTAGCTCAGCAGTGTGTGGAAGCGGCAACGGGACAAGTGCAGCGGAGCCTTTGCCACCTCAGTGGGCGACAGCGAGGGATCCTGAGAAGCCTTCGTCCGCTTCAATTTAGGCAGCTCCGGATGTGTCTGCTTCGCCTGCAGCTCCAGCTGTAGCAGTTTCTCGGGCTGATTGCACTGAAAGTTCTTGTGGTGATAGAAGAGCTGGGGTCGGTTCTTCTGCTTCTGGTCCTGCACCTGCTGTTGCTCCTCCCGTCTCTCGAATCCCAGCGCGAGCAACTTCCGCGTGAACTCCAGCACATTGAGGCAATGGAATATGCTATGCTCGCCACACAGATGATCCTGCAGTCCAAGGTAGTCCAACTGCAGCAGCTGCTGCTGCTCCTCCTGCCCGAGAGACCAGCGGACGAAGGTCACCAGCTCGCTGCTGGCCAACAGATGCAGCTTGTGCAGAAAGTTGTGCTTGAACAGCTCATTCGGAGGCGGCTCTTGCAGCTGCAGCTGAAGGTATCTGCAATCCGGTTGCGGCTCCACTGTGCACTCTGTACTGAGAGGCGTCACTGTCACCGTTGCTTCCACACCCTCCAAGCCCAGATCCAGCTGCAGTGTCTGCGGTTGCAGTGCATCGAATGTGCTTGTCTCCGTTGGCAATGCATCGATGGATGCACAGACACTGGTGTCGCCAACATGAGGACTGGCACTCTCCAAGCCATCGGCGTCCCCGTTCAACGATTGCAGAAACTTGAGGAACTCAAGATTCTCTGCATCTGCATCTGCCTCTGCCAGTCGCGGCTCCTCCTTCACGATTTCCGTGACCATCGTAGCCACATGCTCATCCATTTGCTGCGTGACTGGGCTAATGCGTTCTCGAGTCTCGCTCTCGTTCATCGGCAGTAATTCTCATATATATATCTAGCTTTATATTGATTGTATTCCCTGTGAACTTTTCTCTTTGTTTTACTTTTCTGAGCACAAATTGCTGTGTGAGTTTCTGGGCTACAACGCACACTTGTCGACTAGCAAAGTGTGTGTGCGTGTGTGCGCGTGTATTCCCTCAGCTGTGACCTGTCAATCTGTCCAGCCAGTGCCCAGCCAGTGTTGGTTAATGTTGCACCACTGAGAGCAATGAATGAAATGGAACATGGCAAATGGTTGAGGGCATTTATCGGAATCCTTTTTTTAGGGGAACCTATCGTTACTTAAAAGAAGATACCCTACTAAAGAAAGTTGCTTGCTTTTGTTGTTCAGTCTTTAGAATATAGAAGGGTATGTAACAGGCAGAACGCGGCGTGGCAGACCCCACACACTATATGTATTGAATAAGCACCAACAGCCAAGTCGATATAGCCATGTCCGTCTGTCTGTCTGTCCGTCCGTATAAAAACCTAGATCTCAGAGATTATAAGACTAAGGGGTACCAAATTTGGTGGCTATATGTGTTATGATTGCACGCAGATCAAGTTTATTTTAGATTTTGGTCACACCCCCTCCCGACCCCTTCCATCAAGCGTAATTTTAGTGCAGGACAGTTCATTTAAGGTAAACACAATAATTATGAACAGACAAATGATATTTAAAAATTTGAATGCGCTCAGATAATAAAGATACTTCTATCTTTAAAAAATTCTAAACATGTAATGACAAACACAAAATACGCAAAACATAAATGTCATATATTGAAGATATCGTTTCGGTCAAGTGTGTACTGGGTATATTACAGTCGAGCACACTAGACTCTTGTTTTCGTGCTTGTTTTGTAGAGTTTTCAAATAGATTAGTTTGATGCCGAAGAGTTTAGTAAGGTTGCTATAGCAACCCAATAAACAGCTTGAAAGTGCTTACTCGCTTTACAGTACAAATGTATATGACCATGGCATACCCTGTCAGTTAAAGTAGATAATAAAACAGTTTACAATAAGAAAGCTTTAAGGTAAATTTTAAAATATTCAGTAAAATTTCATTGGTAAATTCTCATACAATTCCTGGCACAAGTTCTTCTACCTAAACCTATTTTCAAAAATCTGCATACCCCCTTCGTGTACACCCCATCAAAGCACGCCCACAGGGTAAGGGAAATAAAATCGAACCAAACACATTTCATTCCATTTGAATGCATTTTCTGTATTGTTTGCAATAAATCTATTGTTATTCATGTCCGTTCTTCCTCATCCCCTCTCCTCATCCCACTTTGCACTACCCCAACTTCATTTGCCGGCAACTTTCAAAGGAGTTTGGGCCGAGAAGGAGGTGAAAGGGTCCCCCCTTAGAAAGGATATACCCGCTATAAAAACAACAAAAAGCCGCCAACATTTGACACTCGTTCTGCAGTTTGTTGTTATTGTTGTTTATTAGCCTTTTACATTGTTGTTGTTGTTGTTGTCGTTATTGTTGTTTCTCTCTCGTGGGGGAGGGGGTTGAACAGGGCAGCCCAAAAGGGGGCTGCAGGCAGCTTTAAATTGACATTTACATGAATATTTAATAAACATCCTTTAATCATGAGGCCTGCGACGTGTTTGCCCAGCAAATAGACGAGTTCCATGTTGGTTCATTGGCAGCATGAATGAATGGACATGAATGGACGTGAATGGACATGCATGCCCATGGACAGAGATCGAATATTTGGAATATGTTCGTTTTGGTTACTTCTTTATAATTATGTATTTATTTTAAGCCAGTGCGAAATTGTGTGGAAAATGAAATGGAAATACTCTTTCATTGAGGGGTATATAAACTACTATAAAATCCTTATTGATAGTATTAAAATAAAAAAGAACTGAACAATACCTTTAGAATATCATCTTTTGTTTGGAATTTCCTCTATTCTTTCCCAAATTAAATTCTCTAGAATGTTCTAATTCGAGAAATATTTCCCATTCAAATCTATGAGTCACCCTCATTGATATTCATTATAATTCGATGCACTCTTTGACGACTTCCTGCCAATGTTTCTGACCAACTTTATGACCGAATTGGGGAGAATCCCCACTGACTCTGACACAAGCCGCGAGAACAGGACGAATGTGACGAATAAATTTACAAGTCTCAGAAAAAAGCACGACACGCACGTGATTTTCACAATGTTTCCCTCTCCCTCCCTACCGCATTTTTCTTTCCTTTCATATTCAGTATGTAGTATTTTTTTAGCGCATGACGGAAACGAGCAAAGTTTTTATGATGTGAGTGACAGACGAGCGTGTTTGCGGACCGGGTCCGAGTTGAGTTTTCGGTTTCATTTTCGGTTTCACTTGTTAGTTAGTTTCGCAGTTTCTCTCTGGCTTCTGGTTTGTCATTTTGGGCGACAATCGAGTTGAAACTACAGTCCCCCCTCCTCTATCTCTCTCTCTCTCTCTCTCTGATGACCCCCTGCCTGGCATGTGTCTCTTATCGCTAGAACTGAAACCGAACCGAAACCGAAACAGAAACCAAGACAGAAACCGAAACGGAAACAGACACCGAAAACTGATGATCAACTTAATTTCGCTTGACATTTGCGCTGTGACAGCTGCTGGTCACACTACAACAACAGAAGCAGCAACAACAACAACAACAACTTCAATAATACTGGGACTAGTTTATGAGCTCGGCTTGATCTCTATCGCAATTCGTCTCAGTTTGTCACTTGATAAATTGCTAACCAAATGCCGCAGTTTGTCTATCAGTCGGAAAGAATTTAAAATATGTTTCATAAAATTATGTGTACCGTAAAATATAAAAAATAACGAAGCAGCTGTGGCAATGGTGACTGCTAAATACCCTAAAATACTTAGAATGTACATAGAAACATAGAAGCACAAATGAAATATAGAAATATACAAATATAGAAATACATATGTACATATATACATAGATATAGAAATCTTGTAATATATAAAAGAAATATTGAAATATATTCTATATTTATTTATATATAATATAGATATATAGAAATCTTAAAATATAGAGAAATATAGAAACATAGAAATATATTATTTATAATATATAATAGAAATAAAGAAATATACATAATAGAAATACAGAAATAAAGAAATATAGACATTTAAAAATATAGAAACATAGAAATATACAAAAATCTAAACTTGTAACGGATAACATAGAAACAGAAATAATATACAAAAAACAGAAAAACATAGAAAATCATAGACAAACATAGAAACAAATAAAAATCAAGTATAGGCACTTGAAAACATAGAATCAGAAATGAATGATTCGCATTGTGGAAATTTTAAAAGAATAAACCAATGTTCATATAAAAGTAACCATTATAAAAACACGGAAAAAACAGTTCATCATAGAGCGTAGAACATCGAAATGTAGATACTTACATAGATACCGAAAGAACTAAGGCATATTGAATATGAAACATTGACCCAAAGACAGAACAAGTATAGATCATAAAGCGTAGACTTTCAGATACATAGAATATAGAAGAAAGACTTTAAGGTATAATATATACAGACCATAAAATGAAGGTATTCCCAAATATATTCCTTGCTTTTTGAAGCCATTAAAATGACTCTCACTTCTAATACCCTGGAAACTGTATAGCCTGCTACAAACAAGAAGTACGTAAAGCGGCGAAGGCGCCGCCGTCGCGTTTTAATGCGTGTCAAGTGGTCATACATTATGGGTTTTATGGTTTATGGGCGCTACTTATATGGTCTGGTACGGACATGTGTTGCAGCTACGCGAATTCGGGAGGTTTACTTGCACAACTTTGGGTACTTTTGTTTCGACTGCAATAAACATAAAACGCGGTCTTTGTTTCCTTCTACTTCTTTTCCCCTCTACACACCTCTCTCTTTCTCTCTTTCACAGTTTGACAGCTGTCAAAGTGTTTGCCTATAAACATTCGCCAGAGCATAAAGTCCAGCAAGAACTGTCAATTGTATTTTTATGAACTTGAGATTTGTACGAATACTTTACGTTTTTTGGAATGACTCAGATCTTGGTCTGAAGATCACGTAACTCTTTCGAGGTTTCGATGACTAAGTAGCAAATGTCAAGTGAGAATCCATCAATCACTTGAGGTTCCTCAGGCCACAGCAGACAGACATCACACAAAAGGCGTCTTCGGAGAATTCTTCATTGCGAAAATCTTCAGATAATTAATAAAAATGGTTCATTTTCATATTGTTATTGAGAGAGTTGAGGATAGGGCTGGACAATTAGCTGCAAATAACTGAGGAATATATATTATTACGTGCTACAACATCATTTTTCAAAAACAATCTATATACCAGACTCTGAATTGGTGTTAATGATCGATCGGCAAATCTTCTGAGGTCGCGTTAATTATAGAAATTAGGTTTTTTTCTTGGGAATTGAAAGTGAAATTCCTCAAGATATAGAAATTTCTTTCTCTTCTAACACACTCAACTTGTATTTCACCTTTTCGAAAATAGAATTAAATCCTTGCTTAAGTTAAATCAGACTAATTGCATGGCTAATGCTTAAAATATTTACCCTTGCTTGGTAATATGATATTTTGTTCGGTTTCGGTAAATGTTTTTTACCCCCAAAATAAAGAGAGAAAGAGAAAGACTCCCTTGCTGGTGTCACTTTCGCTACGTGTTCGGAAAGTACTTTTCTGCCTTTCTGCTTGGGTCTAATGAAGCGTAAAAAGTCCCGTTCGTTGTTTTAGATAATTAACACAACTCCCTTTCGATGGTCGAGGATCTCATTAACCCTCGACATTTGTCACATTGAGGGAGTCGCAGCGAGACAGCGAGCAGACCACGACCTAACCCAGCTCCCTCTCCAGTAACAGTTCCCGTTCCAGTCTCTCTCTCCCTCTCTCTCTCTAGTGTTGTTGCTTTTGTTGGCTACAAGTCAATCTACGTGACGTCGTGGCGTCCTGCTCGCTGCATGCCTCATCGACTGTCGCACTCGGAGTCAGAGTTGGACTCAAAGACGGAGTCGGAATTGTTGAAACAGATGTCAAATTGTTGAAAATTTTGTACTCCTTTCTTTTTTTTTGGGGGTTTTTATTTATTTTTCTATGTGTGCTTCGCCTGTTGTGCTGCTCTTGTCTTTTGTTTTCTTTTGTTGTGGTTCATTGACTGTGCGGTTTCGAGTTTCTGTGAAATATTTCGCCTCGCCCCGCGACGAGGGAACTCCTTTGTCGACTAGAATGCATCTCTATTTCAGGTTTATCGATTTGTAAGTCCTGCAAGCGAAAGGGAGAAAGGAAATGAGTTGGGCAAAGGGAAAAAGACAAAAAGAGTTGCAAGTGCTGAGAAATCATATGGGGAAACTTGATATGTGCCATGTCTGGCCACCATTTATGCCAGGGGAACCGAGTTCCCTTTTGAGAAGAGTGCAATTTAAACGATATACGCGTTCATACATACATATATAATAGAGATTGAGTTTAGTTGAGGATATAATCACTGCAGAGTCTTAAGATACAGAAGCTTAAGTGTTGGAAATAAGTTTACTTTTAGGATGTCTTAAGATACATGAGATATGTTATATGATTATTGTAATAATAAAAGGAAATAATAATAATATAAATCTATTACATTACTGCATTTATACAGTTGCTAAAACTGTTATTATTATATATTAAAGAATAATAAATAAATCTATTACATTACTGCATTTATACAAATGCTAAAATAGTTATTATTATAATCTTCTTCATCATTATCTTTAATCATAAAAATAATATATTATAATGCATATTTAAGGCACTTGTTATATTTTATTGTGTTCTCTCAAAGTACCTCAAAGAATACACAAAACAATTGTCATAATATTGTCTAATCTATCAACAAAGACTCAATGAATAATTCTTTTCAATTTCTCAGGCATTTCTCACCAATTTCTCATTACTTTCACTTGCCATTTGTGATGCAGAACAACAACTTCATCAGCGACTTTCAGGTTCAGCTTGAGGTTGCCACTTCGCCCCCCTCACACTCTCTAGCTGCAGTTTCCTTGAAGCGTGCATAAGTGAAATGTGCACAAGATACACCAATACAGACAGAGACACAGATACAGATACAGATACAGCTGCAGATACATTTACATCCATGTGGCTACGAGCACCCAAAAGGTAATTAATCATCGTCATGGGGCGTGTGCACGATTCGCTTAACGTGCGCCGCCGGCGGTCGAGGCTGGAGAGGAATGAGGAATGAGGGAGGGGCAGCACAGGAGGGGAGGGGCAAGCAGGCGAGGAAGGGCAAGCAGACGGAGCTGGGCTAGGGCTCAGTTTGGGGAGCCAGAGACATTTGTGGCACATTACTCGAGGCATATCGTGCCATGTTGCATATTTCCATATGTCGCGTTCGAGGAGGGGAGGGGGGGAGTGTGGGCAGGGGGCGTGGCGTAGCCATAATCATAACGAGCTAAATTAATGCGTTTCTTTCTACATCAAGCAGAATTCCCGTGCAGTTTGTGACACATTTGCTGATTTTTTGCCACAGACGCCGTCGACGCCGCCGCAGCAGATTGGCAATGTCAATGCGACATACCCTGTAATTTGCGGGAGAGAACATGTGTAATACAAGTACAGTGTGTGCTTTATCTCTCTGTCTCTCTTTTACAGGGTATCAGCTAGTCGAGCAACTGCATTGACTAACTATTTCTAATTCGCCAAGTAAATTCAATTTTAATTGATTGTGCGGCCAATTTCAACGACTGCGCGTGCCATTTCACTTGGTCAACAGGGCGTGGCAGATAGGGAGGTGGGGGCGGTAGGTGTGGCATGCATGAGTTTATACAGCTAATTGGATGCTGCGCTAATTAGCACAGGTAGCACAGGTGAAGAGGAGAGAACTTCAAAAAACATAAGCTCAATTCGAATAAACAAACTTAACAGCGCCGGAATGTTAACCTGCTGTTATGTTAATGTTAGCAGTGGCAGCGTAGCAACAGCGACGGCGACTGCGACGTCAGTTCTCACAAACAGACACTCGCCGACAATAAAAACACGTGCTTATCAGTCGCACACACACGCGCACACACTCTGGCACTGTGAGAATAACAGAGAATTTGTTTGAAATAAACAAAAAACAGCTGTTTGCTGTCTCACTTCCAATTCCAATGAGCAAAGCAGCTGAGAAACAAGTTTCACTGCCGGCATTTAAGCAGAGAGAGAGAGAGCGAGAGAGAGTTGCTATAAAATGAGAGCACCACAGTTTATGGCAAGTCTGTTTTGTTGTGTCAGGCGAATGTACTTGTAGCATGAGATGAGTAAAATAATTATAAATTAAACAAATAAATAAATAAATAAAATGTAATAATGTACAATAATAGAATGTACTTAAAATATATATTAATAAACAAGTAAATCTGTTTACTAAAGAGTCAAAACAATACATGTTAACTGGCAAATATCTCGCATGCGATAAACTGTGCACTCTCCCTCTCTCGCAGTGAACGAGCCGAACGCCTGCACCAGCCGAAGTCACACGCATTGAACGAAACGAAGTATATTCGGCTCGCAGCCGAAGCATCCATGCAGCCACCCACAAACGCACGCATGCCGACACTACAGTTCGTGTGTGTGTTTGTGTATGTGCTGCCTTGGCTGCGCTGCTGCTGCTGTTGGTTCCTATTGGAAGGCGCCAGTTGTAAAGCGAAACTCGTCGCGTGCGGTTGTGAACGGAGAGCGCCGTCGTCGTCTGTCGTCACTTGTCTCGTAATTTACGTAAAATCGTAATTCGCGTGCAACGTAAAGCGCCGCGTGCCACAGTCCCCCATAAGGTGTTCAGTGCGTGTTCGAAAAATAGTTTAACACAATTGAAATCGAATTTAAAACGCCATAAACCTTCTCTCTCTCACTCTGTCTCCCTTCCTCCCTCAAGAACGTCTTAGCGCTGTGACCTTTGTGCCCTGTGTGTAATTGGCAACGCATTGATTGACCAAAAACGCGGCGTCGCTGCCGCAGACGTGCCTGTGCTGAATTCAAAATCAAATGCGAAATTGCAGTGTGACCAAAGTGCATTGATTTCATATCAATATTGACAAGTGTTGTTCTACTCTTCTTCCAAGTGTTGTTGTCCTGCTTGCTCTCTGGAATTTTCAATTAAAACAAGCACACACACACACACGCACACAGCGCGCAGGAGTGTGTGTGTGTGGTGAAATTATTGCAGGATTAACGGAGGAACGAAACGAGACAAAAATTCATTCTAAAACGGCGTTTAATAAGGTGAGTTGTTTTTAAGAAGGAATAATAATGTTGTTGTAAGCTCAGTAGGGTTACAATAATTCTCATACATCGCAGTACAGATCCTCCTACTCAATCATAATATTATAAAGTGCAGAAATCGAATTGTTTATTCGTTAATTTTGATATTTTCAAATTTGCATATTGGAAGAAAAATTGCTTAATTGTGGAATAAGTATTTTATTAAAGTTTTCTATATATCAAAAATATCTGCATAACTTAAAACTGTTCTTTTATACATTGTTTCCATTCCTCAGTTATTGTTATATTTTATTTTACTCGTTTACCTTAATTTATAAAGGTTTTCTTTCTTGTCTCCCAATATTTTAAATATTTCTCTTTCATATTTCTAAATATCTTGAATTCTTAAACCTTTTTCAATAATTTCTCTTTGACTTTTCTTGCCCATTGCCGACAGTTAGTTGGAAACCTTCTTCTACTCCTTCTACAATACTTTGTCGCACTTCGAACACGCTCGCTCAATTTTCCCCCTCCCTCTTCCTCTTTCTCCGCTTCTCCTTCAGCATTATCGGCAATTTCAAATGGGTCACGCCTTTAGGCAGCCGGGGCAGGGTATGAGGGGCTTATAATCGATTAGCATATGCCAGACATGTCTTCCCCAACTCAATCGATCCCTTCCAATTCTAACCTATACTCCCCCTATCTCTTTCTCTCTCTACCAGTATTCCCCCCTATATTATTAGCATTTTAGGCCTCTTTACAGTTGTGCCTTCATGTTGTTGTTGTTGTTGTTGTGCGAGTTGTGTTCGGCATTTAATTAATTTTGTAGTTTTTTAACGAACTTTGAGTTGTTGTTGTTGTTGTTGTGTTGCTACTGCCTGAGTTGCATTTCAATTAGAATTAGTTGCAGTTGTTGCAGCTGCTGCTGTTGTTGTTGCTGCTGCTGCTGTTGCTGCTGCCTAATTATGCGGCGTGAAAATGCAATCCATGTACAAACATTTGTACAAATATTTGACGCGCCTCGCTCTCACTGTATTTGTGTGTGTGTATTTTAAATTGTAACTACAACAACAATACCAGCAACTGTAGCAACACAATGCAACGACAACAAAGGCATCTAAAGTGTCAGAGCAGTTGCAATTGTTTAAACAAAATAATTCGTTGAATGTTTGTGTTTTCTTTTGACCAAACAAATTTGTTTTACCACTTGAAGGGAACATATTTGCCGTTCCCACTGTAGAGGGGAGCAAGTGGAGATATCATGCTGAAATTTAAGTATTATATTGTACTACTTATGCAGTCTGCAGTTTTAGGAAAAGTAGCTGGAAAGTAGCTAAAAACAGCTGTTAAAATAATGAAGTAAATGACACTAATTCTAAATTTCTTTATATGTTCTTAAATATTGTGAATAAATCTAATTTACTGCAGTTCCCTGCAGTTTCTTAATGTTCCAGAAGCAATGAATGTCTGCAATATAAGTAATTTTACTACTCTACAAAGCTGAACCCCTTTTAGAAACGCTCTGTCTTCGTTTTTCTTTTAGAAACCTTCTTTATCCCTTTTCCTTTGCATTTCCTTTGCTGCATTCAATTTCATTGCATTTGCAACATCCTCTTGCCCCCCAGAGCAACTCAAGGGGCAACTAAGACAAGGTTCTAGCCCTTCTCCCCATCCCTGCCGCCTACGCCCGAGTCAAAAGTTTCCCTTGCATCTGTAAGATACAAAAAGTATCTCACTGTGCGGCCACTTCAGTTTACAGCTGAGCTGAAACTAGTTCAAGTGCGTGGCAAGTAATTAGTTCTAGGTGTGGGTGTCTGCCAGTGTGTGCTTGTGTGTGTGAGTATGTGTCTGTGCATTTGTCAAGCTGTGTGTGTGTGTGTGTGGAAAAATTAACCACAAATATTTACAAATTTGTATAGAGAAGTCGCCGCAGTTTACCTTAAGTTCGCCTCAAGTGGCCCCGCCCACTTTGAGGTTAATTAAAACCAAATTCCGAAAGAGGAAAAACGTTGAAAGATTCTCAAATGGCTTTTTAATATTTTCAACAGAGAGGGAGAGAGAGGGAAGAAGAGTGAGAGAGGAGAGTGTGAGGGCACTTCAAACGGAAAAACAAATTTCCACTTAGAGATTTCCAGATTATCCCGTGCGTGAGCATCGCAACGCATCCTATCTACCTACGCAGTGTGTCAGCTGATGAGGGAGAGGGGGTAGTGGGGGTAAAACATGGTGAGAGCGATACTAAGTTGACAGGCAAGTGTCAGTTGTGCCTCCCTTTACGTAAGGGTCGAGCCTAGAAATGCCTTCTTCAACTTTCACTCATTCTCAGCGATCTGTTCTGATCCTCTGATATTTTTAGTGTTTCTACTGCCTCTTCTACTGCTTCTTCTTCTTCATATTCTTTTTCTTCTTCCTCCTATTTTTCTTGCTCTTCTTCTGTTTGTCCAACTGGAGCACACTGCTGACAACTGTCTCCAAGTGGAAACTGTCAACTCTGTTTCTGTGTGGGCTGTGTGCATGGGTAAATAAGATTACACTGCGTGCTGTAAGTAAGTGAACAGTGTTTCCTTTGTTTTCTTCAGCGCACTTCCGCTGTGCGCCCAGCGGGTGACAAGGAAAAGGGTCCCAGGTCCGGTTGAAGGTGTCAGAGGTGTTGGAATTATCGAGAATTTCACCATCAACGACCGTGTGCAGCTGCTACTCGTGTTATTCAGTTGATTTATCTTTAGATTAACAACGAGTTGCACATACAGTTGGGAAGATACCCAGTATTAGCTACGTATTATGCATACTTAATTATTAGCTATCCTGGCATTCTTATGATATAGGAAATAAAGAAATATTAAAGAAATATTTAATCATTAATATAGAAAGAAGCAGGAAAGTTATTTAGAACATTGAATCAAGAAATATTCTAGAAAGATTAGGATATACCAATATATTAAACAATTTTAAAAATCGGGAATATATGTAGGTACTCTATGTTCGCTTAGCGTAGACTGAATAGGATAATTACACATGTAGGGAGTAGTTTAAGTATGATTTATCGACACCTTTAGAATGATAGGATGCCTGAACATAAAGATACAGATACCTATGTTTTTTTTTTGGTTCATCCCTTTCTAAATATAATATTATACTAATGTTAAAGTAGATCTCTTTTCAATGCTCTACTTAGTTACCTATTCATTTTAGTTCCTCCCACAAGTTCTTTTCTCTTTTCCCATTCAATATTCATACTAAAATCTCGTATATTCCCGTGACATAATGATAGATCATAAAATACGCTAAACTTTAATTTGATCTCTACAAAATGTAGTAATATTTTTCGTGCTGCTCATGCGAATCATGTTGAATAATTTACATGAATTAATCGCGTTAAACACGCATTCAATTTAGTAGTGCCGAGCACAGCGACAACTCTGCTAAAGAGTTGATACTCACCGCACTCAGTCTACCAGTTGCCACGCCCCCCTGCATCTCCCCCACTCCACTCCGTTTGGCTTGTGACAAATGCCGCCACATTAGCCAGTTGAAGCTTTGCAGTTGGACAACTCTAACTGCAGCAGTATTCACTATTCACTACTCACTACTCACATTCACATTCCCATTCGCATATTCACATTTGCTGTGGTTCGAGTGGTCGCTTTGGTGGCTGTGGTGGTTGTCAGTGCATTCGAAAGTTGATTTGTTCGAACTGATTGTGGGGCATGTCCGAGCGCGGTTTGGCGCTGTTTGCTGTGGTCTTGCAGCAGTGCGCAGATAATAGTTTTAAATAAGTTGAAGTCCAGTTTAATTGGCCAAACTAATGTGCATTAGCTGCAGCTGCAACTGTGCCCCCTTCCCCCTCTTTGTACACTTGCTCTGCCCCTCCACAGTCCAATTAGGCGTAGGAACTTTAAGGCAAACAAGACGTGACTTATCAACGGACAAACTACAAGATAAACACCTGGAGGCCACAGCTCGCACACACACACTCATACACACACACTCGCACACCTATCTATGCATTTATCAGGGAGATGTCGTCGGTGTCATCGGGCATTAAAGCTAAACAAAGTGTGTCACAGTCTTCGCTCTTCAGTCTTGTCTGTCAGCCTGTCCACCCACTCTACGCTAAACCTATTGAGTTTCATGGGATCAGCTTTGGCCCTGTGCCTCTGTGTGTGTGTTTGCTGGAAAGTATTTTCCATCTCCTCGCTGCCATCTCCATCTTCTTCTTCTCACACACAGCTGCCTACACCTGTCGCTTGTCTAATTTATGCCCAGACTCGTCCGCAGATAAAGCTCCCTCCATGACATATGGCACATCTCGTATCGTTCGATATGGCTATATGTTTATGATCATGTAAACTCATTAATGGCCCCAGCCCAATGACGTCAACTAACAAATTAGTGCGACTTTTGATTTGCATAATTAAGATAAAGATTCCATTTCGAATTTATTTCGTTTCGTTTTCCACCTTTTTCCCAATTTGTTTTGGAAATATACTGATTACTGATTAGTGAAGAAATATGCTTGAAATGTGAAGATATCTAACAGAAAACTGTAGAAGAAATTCTATTTCTTTAAAACTGATGCTATTGAAGAGACTTCAGATTATTTTGAGCTTATAAAAATCGAAATTAATGTCTCTAATATACATATATTCAAAGGTTTCTACAATTGTTTTTCATGGTAAGAAAGTTGTATTTAGAAATAACTTTATGAACTGACTGTAAAATATTTAGAGGAATTTCAAATAAGATTCTTAGATTCATAAGAGAGTCAGAAGAATCTTTATAACTTGTGTTTTATTCCTAACTATACTGAACTGGAATTTAGAAAGAATATGTTAACTATTTTATTTATTTTTTTCTTTTTGAGTTAGTCAGTCATTATTAAATAAATAAATATGATGTACAAATTAAGAAGTTCTAATACTTTTCTCTTGCACACATATCTTATTTATATATAGTATAATTATATATATGTATAATTCATAATTCATGATAAGATTTCTTTCTTTAAAATTCTTACAAATTAAGAGCAAGTTTTCTCCCCATTGAATCGAGAAGACTTTTCCCATTCTTTGTGCTCCCACAACTCGAGCTATTGTGTAAAATATTGCGACACATTTCACATACTCAAACGAGTGGGGCAGTTACTCGTTGAATGCACTCACATAACTCGCTGGACACTCACAAAGTGCCACGAAAATGTGCACAACAATTTTCCGCTAGCAAAGAGTTTTCTTTTCTTTAGCCGTTTTCCATATTAATGTCAGGTAATTCGCCAGTTTAATTTGCAACATTAATTTCAGCTGCAAATTGTGAGGAGGGGAGGAGGGTACACGGCGGGGGGATGGGGGGTATATGACTAAGTCTTGGCTACGTTTTAGAGAGCGCAGCTGTGCGTCGCGGCCAATTACAATGGGCATTTTCGGTTGTAGATTTAGCTGCATTTTTTTCGCCAGCATTTTGTCAATTGCAATAAAAATAATCAACATGCAACATGCAGCATGCAACATACATACGACAGACGACGTTGGCCTGCAATCGTTGGGGAGTGTTTAGCGTACAAGACTACAGGGGGAGGGGCAGGGAGTGGAGCTTGCTGGTCTGCGGGGTCAATTCGAGGCTGAGGCTTTATTTATTTTTCATTCGCAGACGCGGCGAGTCTGCAGATTTACGAGCCGCATGAACAACACGTTTCCATGCGGCAACTGCAACTGCAACTGCAACTGCATTTTGTTGCCATTAACATAATAATGCGGCGACTGTTGGCCCCCATTTTCCCCTCTCTCTCACCCCTCGCATGAGCCAAAGCAAATAATCAACTTGCGCTAATCTTCAAGCCAAACTGCATTTAGCGTGTGTCAGTTTATTCCTCAGTCAGTCAGTCAGTTTGTCAGTTTGCCAGTTGGTCAGTTTGCGGTTTTCAAAACGTTTATGTTGATTATTTCGAGTCCGTTGCTGCTGCTGCTGCTGCTGTGTCTTTTATCATTGCCGTAATTCAATCCGGACTCCAACTCCGACTACAACTTCAACTTGGACTTTAACTCGCGTTTGCATTTGCATTTTCTTTGATTTGTTGACTGTCGCTAGACTGCGTTGGTAGCGCCACAAGCAGAAGATACCCCTTACCCCACACACCCCTTACTCCCTCATCTCTCTGTCCTCTTGAACGTGAGTTGGCTGCAAAAATATTTAGCTATAGCTAAGTGTGCATAATCGCGTCGATTGTTGTTGTTCGGGTTATGAAAATGCTGTTAAATTTGATGCAAGACCTTTGGAATCGTTTGAAGGATGTGCAAGAGAGGGAGAGAGAGGAGAAAGAGGGAGAGATAGACAGAGGCTAGAATATTATTTCTCGATATGAGCTGCATATACATTGCTCATATTCCCTTCCCTTTCCCAGTGCCTCATCGATCAGTGTCACTGACCAAAGAGTTGCTGCACATGAACAATGAATCTGTTTATAATAATTCACAAAAAGATTCAAATAAATTATTCGAATTGCAGACAAATTGCTAAAGAATACTACAATTCTTTAGTAAGTAAAATCTTAAGAGGAATTCTTATTAGTTTATAGTTCTTTGTGATACATTTCTCTATTATATCTGCAACTCAACTGAAACTCTGCACAATGCTGCATCAATCAATGTCTGATGCACCCCTAATGAATGCACTATGAATGCACTATGACTCACTGTGAATCACTTCTTGCATAAGCAGAAATTACCTTTAAGTTTTTACTGGAAATACCGCATAATATATCATCACACACGATTCTGCCAACTGTCCCAAAATAAGCTTCAACTTTGAATATGTCACATTGTCTTCAATTCTTTTCTTCTTCGGCAAAAGTCAATTTATCTAGCCGAAATTCTCTATTCATGCCATGATTGATTATTATTTCATAATTTATTAATTTCCAGTCACATCGAGGAGGAACTTGTGCATATTTTAAGAATCAATAAATAATAACTATGAAGAACTCTTCTCACACACAGTTCTTTTGCCTGCTTCATGCATCAAGCAGAGGCGCCCGCATCGAGACCTTCTTTTTGCTGAGTCAAGATAAGGCAGGGCGTGGAGAGAGTGAGAGGGGGAGAGAATGAGAGAGGGAAAGAGAGAGAGAAAGGTACTGCATTGGAAGCTGCTGCTGTTGGCTGTGCTTATCTTGTCTGGGTAATCGCGCTTCGATTATTAACCCTCATAAATTGCCCCGAGACACAGTAGCACAAGAGGTGTGCGAGTGTGTGTGTGCCTGAGCCTGACTTATGTAATCCTGCTTCGCAAGGGGTTCCTTATTTTCATTAGCATGTGCACATGGCCACGCCCCTTCTTCTTCTACTACCCCCGTCTCTTTATGGCATCTAATAAATGTTTTTCAATTTTCATTGTGGTTTTTCACTCACTCACTCGTTAGTTGGGTTGCTCATCTTGTGCCTCTATTGTTGTTTGTGGTTTTTTGGTATTTATTTTGGTATTTGTTTTTATTTTGAAACTGCTTCATCATCGAATTGTGGCCCAGACGCGCCTTTGTTGGCTTATTGAGCCGCAACTGCAACTGAGCAACTTTGTTTGTTGTTATTGTTGTTGTGGCTTTGCCTTCATCCATTTCCCTCTCAATTTCCCCTTTACATTTCCATTTCGTTGTGCTTATTTTACTGATTAATCATGCTCCTTATGCAGCTGGTTCTGCTGAGGGGAAAGTAGTTCATATTTTGATAAGGTTTCAATGGCTTGCAATAGGTTCAGAGATGTATCTGAAACTGGAACACCTGCAAGGCACTTGACTCAGTAAAGGAAGTCGCAACTTGCATATCACTTAAAGGGAAATCTTTAGTATATTTAAAATACTATGAATTGCTTCTTTACTGCCTGATAAATTTAATTGAAAATGCAGTTCCAGAAACCCTCTTGCACTTTCATAACTTACCTCTTGCTATCTCTTTCTAATCAGCCACTACACTGCAATAACAATCGACAACTCATCATGACCAGATCTACCTCCTTCCATATCTCTTCCACGTTAGCTCATCATTTTTCACTGTCATATGGCACAGCACCCGCTTATCCTGTCAAAATTGTTAAACACTTTTTTTATCATTTCCCGGCAAAATACAATATAATAATAAAGGAGGCCTCAAAAAAAATAAAAAACAAAAAAGGTGCCCACCATATAATGCTCGACCATTATAAAATTTTGCTTCAGTTCGTTTCTCTTTTTTTTAAACATTTCAAACATTTTTTTCCTCCCTTTTCGACCCAGCATGACTTTCACTTTTGTCCTTGCCCAGGAGAGAGGGAGAGAGAGGGAATGAAAAAGGTTATAAATCATTCGCTGGGCATATTTTTAATAGACTTGTTACTCGTGTTTTCCGTTTTCGCTTCGGTTTCGGGTCTCTGAATTAACTGCCCAGCAAGTTGGCAGTTTTGAAAAGGGTTTGTTGTCCGCAAATATTGCCAAAGAGTTAAACGTTTTTTTTCTCTTTGGGTAATCTTTTAATTAATATCATAATACCGTGTTGCTTTGCAGGTGAGTGAGCAAGCCCAGCAAAGCATAAGGAATATCTAATTAGTCAGTTAGCAATCCTTTCGCATCGATAGTTACAATCGTCAAGGGAACCGGAAACTGACTTTAAAGACACGCTTCGTCTTCATGTCGTAGGCGACAAAGCCGATTTTTATGTGAGTGACAAAACCGCAACCGACATGAGGAAGTCGCAAGTCGTGCCAAGAAAAGAAGAGAAACTTAAAAAAGAAAAGAACCCCACAATTTCCAGTTGAGCAACAGCAACAACAACAACAACATTATCCTCATCATCATCAGGCGCGCAACATTTCCTTCCTCGTTTTTGTTGGGGGATTTTGATGCAACCCCAAAAAAAAAAGAAGCGTCACAATTGACGCCACACAACCACAAAAGAATGGCTACTGTGTGTGGGTGGTAGCAGACTGGGGAATACCCTGTAATGGGTGTATAAGAATCGATAGTAGAGTTTTTTCTTTCTGTAGTTATTTTTAAAGTTAGCAAATAGGTCTAAAATATGAATAACGAATTCTTTCTTTGTCTTTTTCATGTTATTATACCCTGTAATTAGTCTATATGAATGTCATTTAGGTCTTTTCAAGTTATAATACTCAGTAATAGGTCAATAAGCATGGATAGTTCTTTTCCTTCTTTAGACCTTTTCAAGCTTTGAATGTGTAATGCCATGAAATAGGTCTGACCGGATAGTAGAGCTCTGATTTCCATTAAATCGCTTTAAGTTATGTTACCCTGAAATAGGTTTATAACAAGGAATAGTAGATTTCTTACTTTCTCTAGTTTTTTTCAAGTTGTAACACCTTGTAATAGGTCTATAAGGATGGAAAGTAGAGCTATTTCATTCTTTAGATCTCTTCAAGTTCATCTTCATAGTTTTCTTACGAAGTTTCAGCAACCCCTTTGTGCTTTTTATGACCCAGGGTATGTGCAGAAACTTGCTCCACAGTCTGGTGGCCATAAAAAGGGGTGGCTTTCTTCTCTCTAACTACCGTTAGCATATGCTGTGCGTGGTGTGTGTGGAAGGATGTTCTGAGCTCATCCAGCTTGTAAGGCCTCATGATTGATGGCTCAGCCCCGACACGGGACTCCTTTTGGCACCTGTTGTGGCAGAAAGAAAGAATGTTTTCACCACGAATGGGATGTCTTTAATGTCAGCTTGGGGAATGACATGATTATCTATGCTGTAACTGATTGAATTCAGATAATGAATGAATGAATGAAACTCTTGAGATTCTATTTTCATAATCTCAATCATTATCATATGCGATTGAGAGAGCAGGGACTATGGAGCACCTGAAGCTGAGAAAACTCAACAAATTCAAAACATTCTCCAAGTTTTCACTTTCTTGCTGAGGTGGCGCAGAGAGGGTCGGAAGGGGAGAGGGGGTAAACATGAAAAACAGCTAAACAGTTGCCCAAACAACGTCGCAGTTTTCACTTCCGAGACTTGTACGTCAATGTCAACTTTGACAGAAGCCAAGAAGATGGGCAAAGCGAAGGGTATGAAAGGAAAAGAGGCAGAGAGAAGAGAGAGAGAAAGAGGAAGATAGAGAGAGAGTGAGAAAGGGAGAGAGCAAGCCAGTTTGGAAGGGGTGTCAGTGGCGGAGCATGGATTTACTTTTATTTTATTACTGTCATTGTTGGCGGACTGCTTCCGTTTCAACCTTACGCCAGTGGGTGAAGAGAGTGAGAGAGAGTGGGGGGAGGGAGACAGCACATACTTCACCCATGCTGGCTGCTGCTGTCGTTATCCTTTTGCTCGACTGGCGCCTTTATCGTGCATCTTCGTTCGTTTTCTTGTACGTTCGTTATCTGCTGTTTAGTCAGGCGTGTGTGTGTGTGTGTGTAAGAGAGAGATAGAGAGGAAGAGAGAGAGTGTATGTGTATGCGTATGTGGGGGAAAGGGCCTTGGCATCTTTTGGCTGCTTCGACTGGCAGCTTGCTTGGAAAGTCGTAAATTAAAAATGGCTTAATATGTAAATCTTGCCCTGCACTTTCTTCGTCTTCGTCTGCCGCCTGCAGATTAGTTTTGTGGATATTTCGGCTTATGTCTGTCCCAGTCACAGAGTCCCAGCCTCCCTTTTCCATGTCTGCGACTATCTTGTGCATCTATTGCCATGTCCTGCTGCCGCTTCTTCCTCGTGCTTTCTTTCCTTGCCTTGGCCCTTTGGACATGCAGCTAAATTTATGCGCTTTGACTTTGCTTGGGGAGAGTTGCCTTCTCTGCATGTGTGTTAGACTATGTGTGTGTGTTGGTGTTGGAGTATGTTTTCTTTGGCTGCCCGGTCACTGATATGCTTTTGTTGTCGTAACTCAGCACCAGGACAAGCCGTTGTGATGTCCGTGTCCTGCCTCTTGTCGTGTTCGTGCAGCGACTTCAACTGGCTCCTGCGACTGTTACCAAGTTCTTCCCCTCTGTCATTGTTGCTGTTGCCACTTGTAAGTTTTTTCTACGCTTCGATTGTGTGTCTTTAAGGGGGATTCCTTTATGCTGGGGGTGTGGCAAGTGCTGATTAGTCGCCTTGCTGATTAGTAATTGCATTGTGTAATTGTACTCTTCACTCTCCTTCTCTCTCTCTTCCTCACGCACAACTTACCACATTGTGAATATCTCTTGCCTTTTATCACTTTGTTAATCTCTCTTTTTTTGTAGTTCTACATACAGTTTGCTTTCCTTTATAAACTTATGTTTCTTTTACTATTTCGATCACCCTTTACTCAATTAATATGTCTCTCTTGCTCATTTTCATTCTCTGTCTCAATTATTGTCACCATTTATTTCTCCCTAACTTCTTGTCATTCTCTCACTCTTTCTCTATATTTTTCGAAACTCTCTGTTCTTTCTTCTTTGATTTAATCTTTCTTAAACAACCTGCATGTTTCCAATTCCTTTCCAAACTAAAGTTACCTTCCACCTTTGCTGCCCTCTCTCTCTATCTCTTTCCCTTTCTCTCTCTATATTGCTCTCTTGTCTCTTTCTCTGCATTTCTCCGTCTCTCTTTTTTGTCGCTCATTAATGCACTAATATATCATACCCAATTCAGTGCAAGCGCTTCGCCTATCATCGACTCATCCACTCACGCAAATTAGCATATTCACCACGTTAGGGTGACCATTTTGCCAAATGGAATGCCATTTAATTTATTCCCTTTGCAATTTGCAATGTCATTTAATTTTCCCCCGACAATTTTTTCCCACAGCTTTTCTCGTTTTCCTTTCATTTGTTTTCAGTTCGCTTTTTTCGGTATGCACCGGAGATGTGCGTGTTATAATGCATTTTAGTAATTATTTTAGCTGCACTTACTTTTATAATTTCCCCAGCTGTCGCTGTCTCTGTTGTTGCCGTCTCTGTCGTTGTTGTTTTTGTTGCAGTCATTACCATTTCGCTGACCCGAATGCGGCTGCAATTAACCCGGAAATTGTAAAGCTCGACGCCCATTTAGACTGGCCATAACTTTATTACTCTAACGGCCTGTTATGCACAGATCTATACATATATAATATGCGAATTAATGAAAATAATTTAGCAAATTAATATTTATTACATGCGCCACATAAGATTTTATGAGATTCGCAGACCGTTGATGCCTCAAAGCGCAAATGCTTTGCATAACAACATCAAATGAATGTTGACAAAATGAATTATTTAATTAATTCTCTAGCATAATTAAACAACAACTAACGAATGCAGTTACAACAGATTTTTAATTAAATATTTACGTAATAAATTTATTTATTTAATGTATGTGTGCAATAGAGCGAGTCGCAAGTGCAGATTGCACAAAGTTTTAATTAAAAATGTTTATCAAAAAGATGAAACTCACATAGAAATAATAAATAAACAAATGCATCAAATTAAAAACCAATATCAAAGTTTAGTTTAAGGTCCTTTGTGCATATTCAATGTATTCCGTTCTTACTTCCACTTATGTCTTATTTGGATATATTTATACTGCCTTAAAGCGGAGTTTGGTCACCCTTAATCATAGAAAAGTAAGATGAACACATTCATATTTATCAAAAATTGTTATACATACATATCAATTCAGTCTACACATTCGCTTAGAGACCTATCTTATTTAAAATGTCGCTTAGTATACGCTCTAAAATATAGTCTGGTCACCCTAACTTAAGAAAGTCGTAAGGAAACCCTTAGAAATCCCAGAAATACTTCAAGTTTAGTATTATTCGAAATGCATTCATATGGAACAGTATTTTCTTTCATTAAGTAGTTTTATGTTTATCAATAGAAGTCTAACCTGGTCACCTTAAAAGAGAAATAGGTCCTGGAGGAGACTAAAGTCCCAATGTTCTTTATTAAAATAATTATTGTCGCGTCTGTATTTTCAAAAGACTAAAAACGAAGAACTCATCGTGGATAGTAACTTGGTCACACTGTTTCAGTTGTCTTGCATTGTCACTGGCTTTTGAATGCGAAACGTGCAGAGAAGGTCCTTATCGACGCACATCACAGCGCCGGCATTATCAAATTCTCCACAATAGTTAGGAGCCGAGAATATAGTGATGAGTTTCCGATTGGCAAAGAATTCGTAACCATCCTGAACGACTTGATGAGCTCGACACACCAGACTAAAGTCGTGACGCTTGAGAAACGAGTCAACTGTCTCGGGACCGAACGTATAGCTAACCCCACGATCATTAAGGCCCCAGCCAATTGTACGTTGATCGGGATCGGACCACAGCAGATCGCAGAGCATGCCCTGTTCGGGTATCTCACAGGGTCGTTTGATCAGCCGTATCTGCTCCATGGAGTGCAGGCTGGGACTCAATCCGCCGTGGCAGCAGAAGATTGTGTTGTCCACTACCGCCGCAATGGGAAGACAGTTGTAGCAGTCGACGAAGTTGCGCCACAATTTGATCGAGTAGCGTCGCTTACACTCGTCAAAGAACCCGTAGATGCGATTCAGACTAGAGCTCTCATGGTTCCCACGTAGCAAATGAACCTTGTCCGGGTGTCGCACCTTGAGGGCCAACAGCAAAGTCAAAGTCTCCACGGACTGCTTGCCACGATCCACATAGTCGCCCAAGAAGAGATAGTTCGCCTCAGGCGGATAACCGCACATCTTGAAGTACTTCAGCAGATTGACGAACTGGCCGTGAATGTCGCCCAGTATGTTGACAGGTGCCTTCAGCTCGAGCAGCGAAGACTCCTTAAGCAGCTGTTCCCGTGCCTCATTACAGATGGTACGAATCTCGTGCTCTTCCATCGGCACAGTTCCGCTCCAACTGGACATACCCTGTTCGGTCAGACGCGCTATGAAGTCGTCCAGATTGAGTGTCACTTCGCCATCATCTGATTCACTGCTGGTCGCTGCATTGTCGGCCGTGCAACCATTACGTTGCATTATATAGCTGAGACAGTACCCCGCGGAATCACCATCCTTGGGTAGGAAATTGAATGACGGACGTTTCGGGTACGATGACATGTCGCTTAAGTGATGTATGTATGTATCTCAAATTGTAATTTGGAATTTCGATAGGTCCGTTTTGTAGATCGGACTCTTTCGTTGGGTATTACACAGGTTTTGTATATGAAATACGATTAATGAAAGTACAAAAACCGGTTCGTTAGTATACTGAAGGATATTTCAAAGTAATAAGTATTAAACAAGAAACAGAACTGGAACATTGAAAAACTAAATAAACTAAACAACAAGAAATTTAATAAAGTATACTATAGAAATAATATTGACGATTGTTACTTTGGTTTAGTTACAGTTTAGTTAGGTTAGGTTTCAGATTAGAATGGAGTTTAGAATCGATTGTAAACCCTGGGAAGGGGGGGTGGAAGACAGGGCTGCTTTGAGCATATTGAAGTACGAGTAGCTTCTGCTTTTTGCACTTGCCTCTTGAAGTGGCTTTGTTATCTGATTGACAGTTCTCATTTGTGCCTCCCTGTCCCCTCATTCCCTTGTCTCTTTTCAATCCAACATTCTTAGCACTATGACAAATCTCAGGCTCGCACATAACTGTCTTTCAATCAACTAAATTTCTTCATTCTCATGCTCTTTGAGGCCCCTTTCTGCTTTTATTTTTCAAATCAACATAATGGACACTTTGCCTGCCGGCAGCGGCTCAGCACCCCACACACTCTCCCCACTCCTCAAACTCCCTCCCTCATAAGCCTCGCCCAGCCATACACATAAAAATACAAAGGCAACTTCAGTTTTGGCTTTGACAGCTGACACAAAATGCAAAAAGGCGACGCATTTCGAGTGGGTGGCCCAGCCAGGGTTGCCCAGCCAGACTGCAGCAGACCCTCCCCTCCCCACGCCTGTCTCAGTTCTAGCCGAGATGTATTTCATTCCATTCAGAGTATTCTCTGCCTGGTGCAACCTACCGCAGTCGCAGAATTCTGCTTTGGCCTGTCACGTCACTCATTAAGCATTTTGCCGCCTGCATCTTAGTCCCGTTGTTTTGCTATTGTTGTCCTTGTCATGCCAAATGTCACAACAGCGCCAGCATGACAACGATTCGAATGAAACAAATGTATGCAAGGCACAGTGACGTAGAAAGAAGTAGTCAGGGGGGGAGGGAGATGCTGGCAAAACGAGGGTTATCAAATGGTTAAAGTAGATCTTTAAGAAGTATTTCCCATATGCACATTAAAGTACATGCAATCATATCAACCCCCTTCCCCCACCCCCCTTGCAGCGACGCCCTTGTCAAGTTGACAACATGTTGCCCACATATTTAGTGCGGTGGCTGCGCTGCTCTGATTGAATATTTGTCCAAGAAATACACCACCCCCAACCACTTTCTCACCACACCCGCAAGTTGAGAGATTTGCGCAGTAAATGCAGTCGTTGTTATTTTTCTTGTTGTTATTGCTGCTGCCTGTGTTGTTCTTGTTGTATCTCTGTCGCTCTTTGCATTTTGTTTTGAGAGCAAATATTAAAATATTTCACACGAAAAAGGAAGTCTGCATGTGTGTGTGCGTGGAGTTTTGCGCTATTTTTACCATTTCACCACATACACCAAACACAGCTGGGCGCAGCAGAAGAGCAGCATAGAGAGAAGGAGCAGCGAGCGACGCGTCGCTTTGCTTATCTAATGGCCTGCAGCGACAGCGACTGAGACTGCGGCTGCTGCGACTGCTGCTTATCGCTATTTCTTGGTCTTGCATGCGCATTATTGTTGTTCTTCTTACTTTGTGCTGCCCGCACATATGTATGCGAGAGCCTCTGTCGACTGCGTGCTGCCTCTCACTCTCTCATTCGTTTTGTTTGACGTTGTAGTTGTTAATTGCTCGTCGCTACTTTCTTGCACCCTTCACAATGCGCCGTTAATCACAGCAGAGTGGAAAAGTAAGGAAGAGAGATGTAAAGAGAAGGAGAGAGAGAGAAAGAGCACACACACATCAGAGCGCAGTTGTTGTTGGTTTTCGTTAATGGGTTTTTATTTGTTTAGAAAATATGATGCCTCTCTGTATGAGGGATGCGTCGTTCCTCCCCCCCTCGGCGTGACCCGACCGCACTTCGGTTGCATTTGACCATTTGCGCTGCTCATGGGAATTTCTACAACTGTTTTGCCTTGACAAGTGCGCTTTGGAGAGGGAAGGGGAAGAGTAAAAGGAAGGGGAAGGGGTATTGCCTGTGATCCATGTGATTATACTTAGTCCAAGTTGTTTGTGTACATGTTTAAGTGGGCGAGTTCTCTGCCTTATATAGAGATGCACTTAACTTCTTTCTTCACTTTTTGTAGTATTATTAATTACGCTTTTAAAAGCTTTATTATTTATAGAGTGGTATAAAGAAGATATATGTATGAATGCTCTTTTTCTTTGATTTATACTTATTTTTCTTCTCTATTTTTTACAGGTTAGTTCCCGTAATTAAAATATCATGATTTTTTGAAATAGTTTCGGGTAAGTTGGCAACTCTGTTTCACGTAGAACCATTGTGAATGCTAATTTAATCTTTGCATCGGTCACTTATCTTTCTCTCAATATATTTATTTACTGACATCCGATAGCATTGCATTAATCAATGTCAATGCTTGGACATATGTTACAATCTGAAATCAATTAAATATTTATTGACAATAATCTCAGATGTCAAAGTGGCATTAATATTGAATTTCTCTTACTCAATAAACACCCCGAAGTGAATGGAAATTCTCGGAAATTATTGAAAGTATCCAGGCACATTAACACCCCATTTTGCGTTCAAAAACTGCGGAAATAAAGATGATCTTTTAAGTTCTGCATAAAGAATTAAAACTTTATGACTGAAACTTGCGATTAACAGAGACAATTTGATAGTGACGAACTTAATTAACACTTTTATGAATTGACACAACACAATACATAGGGAGACTCCCCCCTACACATTCATAACATACATAATAGTTGAGGACACTGTCGCTGACCCTGACCCAACAGTTGTTGTATTTGTTGTCGTTGTTGTTGTTCTTGTTGTAATTATATTTTGTGAATGAGCGACAAAGCGATAACCGACAACTGTTGACATTTCCAATTGTTTTCAGTTATGAAACAAAAACGTCACTAATTAAGCAATCAATTTGGTCAAGTTGTGTGTGAGTTCAAATAGCGGATAGTCGGAATGTTGTTGAAATATGTGTTGCGTAGATAATTATGGATAAATAAACAATAAAACAATTGCCATGTGATGAAAAACAAATATAAAGAACGAAAGAGAAATTAAAATAAATTAATTAATTACAGAAATAAAATAAATAGTATAAACATAATATAAATATATGTTATTTTATACATTTGATATATTTTTTTAAAATTATAAACAAAACTAAAAAAAGTATTTCTCACAATTGACCCCGACGTGATTTGAACACGCAACCTTCTGATCTGGAGTCAGACGCGCTACCGTTGCGCCACGGAGTCACATGGAATGATCCGTTGCCAAATGCGCAGTTAAGCCAGTCAGCAGCACGCCGACTAATCTAATCGTGCTGTGCAGGCAAGTGCGAATGCACTGTGAGCAGCAACAACCACAACAACAACAAGGTTAGTCGGGCTATAAATAGATTAAAGGCAGCGAACAAGTTCTTATCTAATCTATGCGGCAAGGCAGGCACAGATTGAAGGCAAAGCAAATACTTGAAACTTGTTTTCTAAGACAAATATTTGCTATATTTATGCTATAATACTATATTACCTGAGAAATACAGGGAAATGCATGTTGTAGATAGCTCAATGATAATAAATCCGAAATGTATTGGAATGTAGAGCAGCACTGTTCACTGTCCCCCCTTCCACCTGCCTTGGCCAGACAGACACGCGTGTGCCGCCAAAGCTTTTAGCTGTCGCCCGATGCCGACGGAATTCACACAATGCACCCAAAATAAATATAAATTAACGCAGCAACAACAACAACAGAAACAGCTGGAAAACGAATGAAAATATGCTGCACATTTGGAAGATACCCAGCAAGGGATTCTCTGTTTATTTATTCATCGATTTCTAATACACTACCCAACACACACACTGAGTTCTACGGATTGGAAATGCAAATGCATTTCGATAAAGGCAGGCAATGAAATTGATTTCCTCCGCCCTCTCATTCCCTTCCCAGCAACGCCGCCACACGCCGTGTGTATTGTGACTAATTGTGTGAGTTTCTTCCCCCCCTGCTCCTCCTGCCCCTTCCATTCCATGTTCGTAACTCCCTCTGACTTTTGGGTGGCATTCTCCACTTCTTCAGAACTCCAGCTGGTTCTCATTGTTTAGAAATTAATTTCTCCACATTGTACAAAATATTCTTTGCCTTCTCTCACTCTCTCTCTCTCTCTGTCTGTGGCTATTTTTGTTGTGTTTTATCTTTTATGCTTCTCCTATATTTATGGTCTCTCTAATGTTCATATTTAGTGCGGCTGCCTATATAAGTTGAGTATTTCCGCCTTTTTTATATGCCTCATGACATGTTCGAGGCTTGTTGGACCACGGAAATTGATCGTAAAATTTACACTCTCCTACTTTCTTGACCGGACAAGTTCACACGCCCCGCACATGAGTCGTGGGTGTGTGGAGAATAGAGAAATTATAGATATTATAAGCATAAAATGCGGTAATAAACATTATCAGTAGAAAATCCAAATTATGCGTGACATAAATTAAATTGGGGAAAGAAAGCAGAATTAATAGTATATTGATAGTATATTGGTACTATGTTTGGTCACTTAACAGTTGTCAAAGTATTTCTAAGAAATTTCTTGCTTCCTAAATTCTTTGCAAACTATTGACTTATTGAGTTTACAATCCATTCAGACGCATTTTAATTCTTTTACAGTTTCAACAGCTGAAACTTTAGCTCTCAACTAAGGGTTCCTTTTTGAAATCATAACCCCATAAAGTGCGACTACAAACACCTTCCACAAGTGCTTCACATACGTGTACTGACTGCACTCGCACTTAACTCTCTCTCTCTCTTGAGTGCAAACAATGCCCAAGGGAAGTGAATGAAACGGAACATTATATAGCATTCCCCATTAGTTCCCCTTGGCCCACCCCAAGGAGGGGGGTAACTGCAGCACTTGATCAGCTTAAATCAAACAAAATGAAGAATAACATTTGTAGAGCTGTCGCTGAAGTTGGCAAAGTTGTCGTTGGCCAAGTCTCAAGTCGAGTGCGCGCCTTGGTAAGGGCTGTGACTGGGGTTGTGTGTGTGTGTGAGGGTGTGCTAGTGTGTGTTGGTGAATGGGGAAACTGTTTCATAGTATATTTTTCAAGCGTTATAGCACTTTACACTTTTCACACGCTGAAATAATATTTTCACTGTCCGCACAGAGAAAAAGACAGGAAGGCAGACAGACGGGGGAGGGGAAGAAAGAAGGTGACTGAGAAAGCAAGAGGTATAAAGGGAGACAGAGAAGCCAAGCAAAGCCTACAATGTGGCGTCTCTCTAAGCCGAGTGTGGTGGAGTGTGTTTGGCTTGGCGCGCACAGTGTGCAAACAAGCGGGGCAAATGTCAAGTAGCCACGTCAAATTGGCTGGCCCCGAGCAGGACATGCCCACAATTGGGCAGACACAAACCTCTACCGTCATTCCCTGACAGCCTGCACCCTGCCACGCCCCTCTTTTTGCTTACCCTTTTCTGACACTTTCACTGTAGTCAACGCGTTAAAAGTGTTTGCATTTTTATCATCATTGAGCGTTCATTGCCCCCCGTTACCACCTTTACTTACTAAGGGGGGCTTCCTGTTCCCCTTTCTCCTATTTCTCACCCCTTTTCCCCTTCTGTTCCCCTGCTCCTCGTCCATTGCTACTGCCTTCATTGTCGACTTCGGCATGTTGACTTTTTACTCTGTCGATCTGTCGCACTCTTTTTCCCTTCCCGTTCCTTTGGGTCGGAAAAACCGCTTAGCATGTTTACCGTTATGTTCGGCACTTGAATTCGCCGTGTTGCATTAGTTCGCCGCCAACCGACGACGACGTCGCCATCATTACTCACGCTTAAGTGCAGACAGCTGCGCCTGGCCGCCATTTTGTATGTAAGAATGCAAAAGGAAGGCACACACACACACACTCACACACACTCACACTCCCTCACACACACAGGAACACACTCAGCAGCAGCTGGCAAAGCTAAAAGGAAGTCCGCACTCGGCGCGCGTGTTTGCTCTGTTTAACCCATAAACGTGCTTCAAGAGGTCGCACACTGGGCGAGGAAGGAAGAGGGGTAGAGTGGTGTAGAAAGGGCAGCATACTGTGCAAACATTGGCACTGACAAAGGAACAGGTAAAGCTAAGCACACACACGGAGGACGACTCTAGTCTGGTTGGCTAAAACAACTTCTAGCTAAAACAACTTGCGAATTACAAGTTAAGAACCGTACTAGCATCACTGCGACTACTTTTTCTCCGTATTGTGGCTAAAACAACTTGCGAATTACAAGCTAAGAAATGCACTAGCATCACTGCGATTGCTTTTATCCCTGCATAATCACTCTAATCACACTTCTAACACTTATTTTTACCTACTCCTGCTGCTGTCCGTCTAATTGGTCCATTATGCTGAGCTTGCTGAAGGAAATGCCGTGCAATTACCCGGGAATCACGCTTCAATGTGCAATGGAAACCCACGACTTGCAGTGACAGAGCCAACTAAGCTTTATGTAAAAATTAATTAAAAGAAAGCACAAAGAAAGCGAGGTAGGGGGAAGACAAGTTAATACCTATGGACTAATGTAGTGAGAGAGTACTCGGAAAGAAGCTGGAGGCGTGTTGACGCCCATTTAAGTTAATACTGATTAATGCCAACAAATTAACTGCGAAATTAATCAATGTCCGAGTCGTTTACATGTGCCATGACAAACAAACAGAGAGAGAGAAAGAAAGAGAGAGAGAGAGAAGGAGATGATAAAGAGAGGAAAACATGCACAGCCTACATTGATAAGGCGCGTGACGAGTGGCGACATCTAGCGGCGGCGGCGGTGGCGTGCGGTGCGGGTGTTTGTCACTTGTTTGTCATTTGTGACGATTTATCAATGCCAGGAGAACCAAAAGAAGGAGAAGAAGAAGAGGCAAAGTGGGCGAGCACGAGAGCATTTCATCAAAGTGTCGAGAGATTATCAAGTTGACAGACTTCAGCTTCAGCTACGGCCGAAACTAACCAATGTACGAAGTACACTGAGAGAAATTGACTAAATAGTATCCGTAAAGACTCAATTGAGGTTAAGTTTGATTAAAGAAAGTGATTATATTTATTACCAAGGATTGTCTGAATATAACCTCTGCACATGCACGTACACTGCAAGCAACCAAGCATGTTATTACTTACTTTGTAGTAATTGAGGTTATGTTTATGAAATGAAAGTAATACAACCTTCTCTAATGCTATATGGCTAATTTCTTATTTATAATCTATAACTTATCTCATAATTTTAAAATTACTTTGATTCCATAAATAACTTTATCTCATTTTCCAATTTTTTTCTATATATAGTATAATATTTCATTAGATATTAACATTTAAATTAATCCTTAACTTAGTCATTATACTTTTTCCAGTGTTGGACACTGCAGTGTACGCATATTTGAGATGCGAATAATACTCGCAGCGTATTCAAGTTCCTCTAGACTAGCAACAGATCTCAAGTTCTGTGCGTGTTTGCAGTCCATCAAATGGCATGTGATAATTCAGGTTCATCAACATTACAATCAACATGAGCACAACAATGCACACACACATACACACACTCGCACACACCGTCATAAAAGTCAATGTTGTGTACCGACTATTTACTTATTTATATGCACAGGAAGAACGAGAATGAGACAGAGACAGAGACAGAGACAGAGATGGAGATGGAGACAGAGAACTCAAGTGAGATGTAGGGCATGTGGCATGCAAAAGCCCATGGAGGTAGACAGGCAGGTGGAGGGCGGTAGGAGAGGAAGCCCACATCGGAATGGATGGTTGAATGTAGTTGATGATGATTGAACAAAGACACGCAAGAATAGCGACAGCATAAGTCGTATTCGAGTGTCTTCATTTTTGGCATGTGAAATTGCATAATTTATCGTGTGACAAATCATCAGCACAGCTGTCTCACTCAGTCTCTCCCCCTCTCGCTCACTCTCTGTCTGACTGACTAATTATGTTGCATGCATGACAATCTTCACCTGGGTGACAGGCAAACTTCGGTTTCATTGTGCCGGCCTGTTGAAGTGTGTGATAATTTATTTATCACATCGACAGTTCCGTTTGCCGTTTGGCTGGAGGGGGAACTGTTTGAATATTAATGGAAAAAGAGTCAAAAAGTTGTGCCAGGTCCGAGAAATAGTAGAGGAATTAGGCTTATAGAACAGTCTCTACATATCACTTGAATATTGCAAAGGCTTGAGCTGCTTTGAGAGTGAAGGAATTAAAGAGAGAATGTAGTAGAACTTAAATGCAGTATAAAGTAGTAAATAATATAAATGTATTTATATTAAGTATACATTTCTGTGTAGAATGGTATATATAGTAGAATACATACTTACATGCAGAACTCAAGTATATTGCTTCATTTCGACAGAAGTCTTGAGTACAAGCTCAGCTGTTAAGCGGATTACCTGTTGAGTTTTATTCAACGAATTTCTTTTAAGTACTTTTTGTGTGATATTTATTTAAGAAACCTGAAGAACAATTCTACTGTGTCTTAAACCTATTTTTTAAATGTGCTTAAATTGACTCAAGTTTTGTGTTTATAGATTCACAACCGAAACATCTTTATAGAATGAATAAATTATATAATGAACCTTTACATTGTATTGTTTTTGCTTTTCAAGATACAATAAATTATATATTTATCCATTTATTAGTTAATACATCCTCTTGGTAAGTCTTCACTTCCCTAAACCTTCTGCACATTGAGCACGATGCCTCCCTGGGTTTGCAGAAAGAAGCTAGTCTTGTGGATCTTCAGTGGTATCTCAGTCTCGCGGGCTGGCGAGAACTTGAAGTTGTGCAGCAACACAGCGATACCCACCAGAGATTGCATCTCACCAAAGCGAAGTCCTATGCAGTTGCGAGGACCCGCTCCAAAGGCCAGATAGGCAGCCGCATGGCGCTCCTCCATTGCCTCGGGTGCAAAGCGATCGGGGTCGAACTTTTCCGGATCGGGATAAATATCAGGATCGTGATGTATTGCATCGACGGGTATGACTACCGGAGTGCCCGCTTCCAGTACAAAGGATGAGCCTGGAATCTTAAAGTCCGCAATAGTCTGTCGTACCAGTATAGAGGCAATGGAATATTTGCGCAGGGTTTCTGTAAAGGTGGAAGGGATTAAATGAGACGAAAGGGAACTGCCAAAGGTAGCCAGACTTACCGTAGACAATCTGCTTGATGTACTTGAGCTCTCGCAGTGCTTCGTAGTTGAGCTCCTTGTGCTTGGCCAGCACCTGTTGCACCTCCTCCCTGCCACGCTGCTGTATCTCGGGATGCAACGCAAGCAGATGCAGTGCAAAGCCCATGGTGCTGGAACTTGTCTCGAAGCCACCCAGGAAGAAGACGAATGCCTGGGCAGCGATCTGATTGAAGGTCAGGCCACCACTTGGTTCGTTGCGCAGCTCCATCAGCAGGTTGAGGAAATCGTTGCGCTGCACCCGATGCTTCTCGCGATAGTCCAATGTTTCCCGTACGACGCGCATGTAGAACTCGCTGACTTCGTCGTTGACCATCTTGATGTGCAGCCGTTTGGCCAGCTGAGGAAAGGCCTGGATGAGGGCAAAGGCCAGACGGCCATGACGTCGCTCCGTGAAGGTCTTGTGGCCCAGATGATAGAACTCCACGTCGGGATCGTTGAGGCTGTTGCAGTCGAGGCCAAAGGCGCAACTGCCGATGACATCGATGGTGAAGCGTGCCAGCAAATGCTTCACCTCCACGGGCGACTCATCGACATCGCTGCGTTGACATTGCTCGACCTGTTGCCGCACCAGTTGCACAAAGCGTTCGGCAATCTCCACCACAGTGGGCAGCATCTGATGCATCTTCAGTGAGGTGAACGTGGACGTCAACTTGTTGCGCATCTCACGCCACTCACGTCCATCCAAATTGAAGAGATGCGCCGATATGGGATCATCGTGTTCGTTGTAGTAGTTGCCACGATTGGCAAAGTTGCTGAACTCCTTCACCATGACCAGCTTCACCACATCCAGATCGAGCAACACTGCAGCTCCACGCACAGCGAAGTAGAACCCCCCGAAGGGCGCTTGACCCTTGTACTTCTCGTAGAAGCGACGAAACGGTTCCAGTGCCGTCGTTGTCTTGCCCACGCTGTGCAGGTTGCCATAGAACCACACGGGCTTGTCGTACGGCACTCCACGTCGTGCCCAGTAGCTGTAAGTGCGCCGCAGGCTGGCGAAGAGCAGCCCCAGCACGATCGCCAGCAGACCGAGAGTCGTTAGCCAGCACCAGCCGAGCGACATGACGGAGCGACAGAGAATGACTGATCGTCCGAGACGTCGCACAGTGCACGCATTCCACTCAGCTGTAGCTGGACTCAATGCACTGAGAGAAATTATGGGTAGGCATCTCTTAAAATAGCATTACAGTTGGGGCTTATTATATGATTATTTATCAGCTGCCATATCCATATTGCTCACAATATAATCTGCAATTATACTGCCAGAAATAAAGTATCATAGAGTGATGTCGCATAATTAGCGCTTGATATTATACACCTAAGACACCTAAGCTGACTCATTCTTATTGTCCTCAACAGAATCTCCAACTACACTACGAGAAAGAACAGTAATGTTATTATATTAAAATACAATAAAGGTCTCTATCAGTTAAGTGAGTTACCTTAGGGAATCTGACTAAAACCTTAGGAACACAGTGCATATGAGGGATATATTGTATGTATATATTATTTATTTTATATTATTTGCTCAATATAAATGTAGTTCGCCTTATAGTTATTATATATCAATTGCCTTCTTTAACTTGACCTCAATTTAAACCGCAACTAGTCACCGTTTTTGCTCAGTGCACATTCTAATTGATACTGTTACCGTTTGGCTTTTGCGCCTCATTTTTCACTTGACTCTCAGTGTTTGTCACACTGTTTCATACTCAATTACTCTCTGTTCCTCTCACACACCTTCTCTATCTCTTTCTCTCTTGTTCTCTCTCTCTCTCCCTGTCGCTGTTGCGCTTGAATTAAAACATTAGTTTATCGTTTTATCACAGCTTTAGTGAATGATATACGAGGTTTATTTACATGAGGTTGCATAACGAACATACAGAGGCTCACCCCAAGTGGGGGCTATAACCATAAGAGCGACAAATCTATATACTATAGTTTGGAATTAATAGCGCACGATTCTGTTCTAGCTTGAGGCATATTTAATTTCCAGTCATGCATTAGCTTTGCCCCTAGAACCTACCTCACTGCCAGCACGACGTAATGCCAACATGACTGGCATTTATCGAAAACAAAAGCAAGCGAGAGCAAACAATGCTCTCTCTTTCTCGCTTAGATGATAATTTGAAAAAGCATCTAACCTGATTTGGTTTGAGAACCTCTCCACGAACCCATTAACACTTGTGCACAATACACAGAGATAATCTGCTGGGAGTCTAGGAGTGGGTTAGGTCGTCAAGAGAAAACGATAAAGTCGAGCCCAAGTCACAATACTTTCCGATGAAGACATTTAGTTCTGGAAAGAGCTTACAATCTCATTGATGCGTCAACAACTGCCCAAAAGCTCATCGCATAAATAATACATCCCGGGGGTATCTCTCCCTCCCGCTCTACCTCTCCCAGTGGAGCACCTTGTCGCACTCTATCGGCACTCGTAAATTTCGTGCCACAAAAGTGTCTCACTTAGCGTGTCACAACAAGCACGCACGAGTTGGGGCCGGGCTCGATTAGTGTCTGGCGATAACTACGTGGAGTTAGTTAATTGCCTCCATTCGAAAGTTAAGTTATGAAGCGTTCAGTCCCTAGTCAGATATAAAGCGCCAAACTTATGGCCGCATCTACGCTCTCTCAGATCTCGAGTAATCTCAAGCCGCAGTCGGCATAAACTATGCGAATTATGGCAATCACCTTGCGATCGTAGTCGCTCTATCTCTCTCTCCCTCTCTCTATCCATCTCTCTTTACTGGCCCGTGGCTATGGGCCATAGTCATCGTGCGGTTTTGTGGTTAATTGAACCAGTAAATCGCTCTGGGATCGGGCAAAAAAACTTGTGTGTGTAATTTGTACTTTTGTCTCTCGACCATGTCGGGCCGCAGGGTCGCACTTTTCTGACATTACTGCAAGTTCAATACTATCCAGGGGGAGAGGGGGGCGAACAACTGAACATGACATTGCATGTTGTAGTGAATGGAACTGACTTTCTGTCGCTTGCAGTTGAGTAGACTGGAGAAAACTGTGCAGAAAATTGCAGGGTACAATTGAGGTTAGGTTCTTAAAGCTAATACCTGTATACAGTTTACATAGTCAGTCAATTGGCATTAGGAATCAAAAAAAGCTCAATTGAATACTAAGAAATTTGTTAAGGTTAAGAAACCCCTTAGAAATACAAACCAAAGAATGATTTTCGTTTTGGATTCTTTATAAGCAATAAGACAAATTAACTTTTTACATATTTTATTCTTTTGTATGCAATTGGCAACTTGTGCTTAGTGTATGAAAAATATAAAAGACTGAGATCGTAGCTTAATAACTCAAGTTCACATCGCTGTTCTCAGCTCTCAATCTAACCCCTTTGGCGACCTTGAACTCGAAGCCCTTTCGTATAATTTTCTGGCAAATTAGGCAGTCAAAATTAGCGCACTGAGCCATAAAATAGCCAAGCAGATACAGACAAACATATATAACATATATGTATGTGAGTGGAGAGAGAGGGAGGAGTAGAGGGGGAGAGGGAATGGACGCATAAGTGTAACATATGCGAGCAGAGGCAGCGAAGGTAAACAAAGTATGAATTGCCAAATGAGATTCTTATCACACTGTGCGACGCTGCCCGGCGACGACAACTGTTGCGACTTCAGTGGCAGTTGGCTTTCTCTTTGTGCCTGTCGCGCCTTCCTCTCCCTCTCAAACACACACATATATCCTGTGGCAAGAACAAACATGGCAGACAATTAATAATACTTAAAAAGGCAACGTTGTGTGTGTCTTGCTCTCCCTCTCTCCTTCTCTCTCTGGCTGTGTGTGACTGTCTGTGTGTGTGGGTGGGCGGGGTTTGCCCTTTTTTGTGCCATATAATGGATAATAACATGCACATCAACACGGCGCGCCTAAGCAGCCAACGAGTCCTGCGCAGGGGTTGCTTGGTAATGAGTAATGTGCACTCACCTGGAAGCATTAGCTGGATCTGTGTGTGTGTGTGCGTGTTGGTGTGTGTGCCGCGTGGGTGCGTTGAATTATTGCTACATTTTCACTTTGTCGGTGCCTAGCGAAAAGCGCCGAAAAAGAATTACAAATTAGTCGTATTTGTATTTATTATTTCGCCTTCTGCCGTTCGCTTTTCCGAGTTTTTCCTAGCACTTTAAATGAAATTAGGTGCGAGCCTTAAATGCATGAAATGGGGTTGCTTTGAGTAGGAGAAAGGGAGGTAGGCAGTGGTGCTATAGAGAGCAGCTGCTGACTGGACTTAAAATGATAAGAAAGGTTTCTCAAAAGCACTTTGACTGATAAAGTTAATGTCTAACTTAGTTAAATATCTAGTGTCGGGTATGGATTGAAAAGGTACTTACTATATATAGAGAAAGTACTTACTTACTATACTAACTATGTGTAAGTAGAGAAAACATGATAAACATACTGATATATATAGGTAAATCTCTCTTGAACAGACGCTTGTCTACTTCATTTCAAACTTGTGTCCGTCTAACAGAAGTAAAGTTCATGAACGTTGCAGCAAAAGTATTCATTAAAACGAAGGATCGCTTAAGAGAGTTGTCTGTTTAGTATATGGGCTCTGTATACCTATGTGTATATTTGTATTTAACATAATGTTATCACATAAAATCTACGCATCCCTCATACTATGATATCCACTGCCAACTAACTAAGCTCTTAAAATGTCACACTGATGCATAATTATATTAAGTCAGTTATTCTCTAATCTATATCCAATTCTATATTTAATTTCCATATACTTTCTATATAACATACTTCAATAAACTAAATACAATTGTTTTCTTTCTCTCTCTCTCTCATTGCAGGTAATTTTCCCGACTTCTCCATTATCTAACATATAAGAAAATTGCTGGGTAAAGCTCTAGCAAAGGTATGTGTCCCTCAGCCCCACTCACACCCAGTGAATTTGCATTCGAATTGAACAATCCACATTCGATTACGCCGGGGGCACTCGGGGACTAACGACGCAACGCGATGCAGTGTTGGCAATCACTGCGAAAACATATGTAAATCTTGCCCCGATCGACGATGCAATTGCGAATATGTTTTTGACTCGAAAAGCGCTTTGAAGTGTTCCCGACTGCCAGACTGCAATCCTCCATGGGGCCCCTGGGAGTGGCAGCATGTGCAGGCGGCAGTTTGTGGCTGCATCATTAACACGACGAAGCAGGGGGAGGAGCAGGGGCGGGGAAGAGGTGCAAACCAGGGTAAATCGTGTGGCAATTGCCGGTTAAATAAACTGGCGGCTCCATTGACTGGCGAAAACAATTACAATTCAATTTGCCCGATGTCAAAATCAGCCCGAAAAACAGTCAATAAATAGTCGGGCCAACACTCCCCCGGCTACCCTCCCCCCTCTACCCCTTTCCCTGCCTCTCTGTCTCTGTCTCTGCCCCCGCAGTGAATGCAACATAATTGTTAATTGAAAATTGTTTGCCGAAAAAGAAGAGCACGCACTGTGGAATGTTGCTAAATATTTATGCATTCAACAATGCACAATAACAGCAACAAATATTTGATGCAGAAATGTTGGCACACCCTGCCCCAATCTACCCCCGCCCCCCCCTTCTCTAGCCCCTCTGGGCGCTTGTGCATTTCCATAATTTATGCACACCGAGGGATAACGGGGCAGAAATCACAGCTGGGAGCTGACGCTGGCTTCCATTTAGCGTGCGATTCATAAATTTTAATTGAAAATTGCGGCACAACAAGTGAAAGGGGGAGGGAGAGGAGTGTGAGGAGAGTGTGGGAGTTAGAGAGAGAGAGAGAGGTTGAAGTACAACCAAAAATACGCGCAATTAAATGCCAAAAACATGCGAAATACGCAAACACAACGCATGACATATGGCTATGTCAAACACCTCCCCAACACTCTCCCTCCCCCCAAAAGGCAACTCGAAACCCATTGAACTGAAGCCGCTTCAACTCATCTTGAACCCATCGATAAACCAGAAATTTCACCATAAAAAATTCATAAGCTTGTCAAGTGGCTTGGGATAAAAAAAGATCATCATCATCAGCGTTATCATCGTTATCATCTTGGTCGAGGAGGCAAATGTTTGGCTCAATTAACGCGCCTTGTTTGCCAATTCAATTGTTGCACTTGCCAACTCTCTCGGCAAATTAGTATTGGGAGTATTTATGCATTAAGCCAACGAGACGGAATTGCATATCGTGGTCATTTAATTGGCGGTTTCCCTGGTTTGCTTTGCAGATTTCAACGAAACACATTCGGAAATCAAGTGGACTGTGGATTATGAACATAAAACCAGCTGAAATGGCTATTAAAGCGAAAACCATCAAATTACTGTTAGAAACTATCGATTGTCGATTTTATGAGTGCAGCGTGAAAGCTTTTCAATAAGCAGAAGAGACGGAGAAATATGAGAAAGTAAATGTTGAGATGTTTTCTTTAAAGTTGATGGGAAAAACGAGAAAGATACTAATAAGATACTTTCTTTAAAGTTGATAGAGAAGACGAGATCGAATCTAATGATATATTTTTTTATATGTGCAGATGGATAAAAGTTAGAAAGAAACTAAAGAAATACTTACTTGAATGTAGATAGGTTTCTAAGTATTCTTAAATTCTTGATATAAAATAACATATAATATTGTTATAATTAATTTATTCATCTTAAGCAGCTTTCAATAATTATCAAGTACTTTTAAAGTATGTAACATATATAGGAATCTATTTGTAAGATATATATCTCTTTTATAAAAAGTTCCTGATATATCTTATAATATAATTTAACAATTTTCTATAGTTATCAAGTAATTGCGCTGTATATAAAATGAACGAACATGTATTTATAAGACGTATATCTTGAGTTGAGTTCAATATTTGACTATAATCATAATATAACATCACAAGATTCTACAAGCTCCAGCTCTATAATAACCAAGTACTTAAGCAGTGCGTAGTTCCTCCTTCCACCGCACATCATCTTTGTGAACCTTCCTTCACTCAATTCCCCATTTGGCTTCCGCCTGCTCGAGCTGTGATTAATGATTGACTGCGTCGTCTGCAGATGCCAATGCAAATATCAAATACTAATTAAGCCAAGTTGCTGTTGGCCAGGTTAACTAAGCTGAGGGCTGAGAGAAGTGTTTGCATTGCTGTGAGAAAAAGCAACTAACTGCTTCGCGGCATCTAATCGGCGAAATCATCAATAAAACATCAAAGAGAAGATGCTCGAGGAGGTAAGGGGGCACTAATGGAGAGCAAAAGAGGAAGGGGGCAACTCATTTGCTGCCGAGGAAGTCTTCAACTCTTTGTCTTGCCACCTGCCTGACCAAGTCGAGCTCTGGTAATGATCTTTAAAAGTGCATTTAAAACGCGTTTGCTGCGTCTGCTTCTTCTTCGTGTCTAATTGTTAGTTTCCCATGGCAGTAGGTACTGCCCCCTTCTCCTCCTTCTCTTTGGCATATCACGTCGTCATCGTTGACGGCATTCGATTAAATTTCATGCGTTGCCTTTTCGCAACATCAAATCGAAGTTGGGGCCTCCACGGAGTCCTTGCATTATCCTGCCCCGGGGCAATTTGATTCATTTCCTAAGCCAAAATGACTTGGCATTATTAACCTCCCTGCACGTTTAAATATTTACACAACTTTGAGGTATTCATTACACCCAGTCCCGAAAAAAGGAAAGGCATATTAAAAATTAAAGCCTCGGAAATTGAATTTTTAAATAGGCAACTCAGCACTTTGGGTTCGGATTAGGCAAAGTTGTGGTTAACAATCGCTTGTTTGGGTTGTAGTTCAAGCGGAATTTAAAACTTTCCCAGTTGTTTTCCTGCTCTATTATAATCTCTTCCCTTTGTAGGCATTGTTTGCCTTTGCTTGTAATCAATGTCAACTCAAATATTTAATGCAACCCGTCAATTATATCCATTTACATGTCTGATCGCTTTTTGACTTTGCCTTTTCAACTTGTTTCCAGCTCTGTCATTAGCCACGGCTTTCACAACAACAACAGAGCTTTAATTAAATTATGACTGTGTTAATGTACCGTTACAAGGGCACATTATGCTACCCCATCCTTCCTATATGTACGATACATATATTTCTTTTCTACCAACTGAGAAGTTTAACACATTGCATGACGCCGCTCATCAGGACAACAATTGCCCATGCGCCACGCCCCCTGCTTGTCAGTCACACGCATACAAGCTGGCAGTGAAACTTCCTACATTTTAGTTTACTCAGATGTGGGCACTTTGGATACCCTGTAGAAGTTTAAGGGGTGCTTAGTTGGATATTGATTCTGAAGCAAAGCAAGCTTTATTTTCAATCAGATTTTTGTTTATATGTTTTATAAAATAATTACAGGGTATCTGTTACTCTCTCTCTCGCTTGCCACTTTTATTTTTTGCGTGCCTCTGTTGACTTCCGTTTGGGGGCATGGCGTGTCCTTTTTGCCTCGGCAGTCGCTTCCTGTTTAATATATGACGTCGCTGCTCGCTGCCGCTGCCATTTGGCGAAATGTAAATAAAGTAATTAAAGTAATAAAATTTGTTTTAATGTCGCGCACACGAAATGCGAGATAAGGCGAGCGTGAAAAGTGAAGGAGGAAGAGGAAGAGGAGGAAGGAGAAGGGCAGGCGAGGCAGAAGCAGTAGCAGCAGCAGGTTCATAGCCAGCTCCGTGCTTAGACAGCTTTACTGGCCAGGCAACCTGCTGCTGCTCTTGCCTCTTTTGCTTGCGTGTCGCCATTTTGTTTCCGGCTCAGCCGCCATTGTTGTCACGTTGGAGAGAGGTGATAATTACGCTTATTTAATCATTTATTGCGGCTACTTAGAGTTCACTGTACCCTCTCTAATTTACTGTACTGTCTCTCTCTCTGTCTCTTCAGCTGTTTTGCCCTCAGTCTCTCCCCCTGTCTCTCCCTCTGTCTCCCTCTGTCTCTCTCTCTCTAACTCTCTCTCTCTCTCTCTTTCTATCTGTCTCTTTCTCCCTCTCTCTTCCTCCCCTTTTGATTAATTCGTTTCTAACATGAAATTGTCCTTTTATCACATTTACCTCAGCTGCAAATTTTATTTGCACACTTTTTCCACTGTTGACTTTGGTTTTGTTGACATTTATCGAATGTGCCACGCCCACAGCCCCCACACGAACATGGTAAATCAATTAGTTGTGCATTTATTTGGTCAATTGCAGCAACTCAGGCATGGCTGGAGGGCATAGCGATGTATGTGGATATGTATAAACTATAAATAGTAAAGCTGCTGATTTGATCATGAACTCTGGGCAACATTTTAGCAATGTAGACTATTGAAACAGCAGTTTAGTTCAGCGGGAAATATCGAATAGTTCTGCCTGCCCCTCCCCAATACTTTCCCTCTTCTCTAGCCTCTTCTCATCCCTCTTCTATTCCTTCTTATGGCAGGCATAAAACTTGAAAAGCTTCATTGGAACATGCAAATTTCTGGCTTGCTATCGACTAAGCGGAGGCAGCTGTGCCGAGCTGGCCAAGCTGAGTTGGAGCAGACTCAGCTACATTTCCGATTCCTGGCGTATTTTTAATACGGCTGCAACAATGGGGCAAGAAGCTTGCTACCTCTGCCACCACTTCTATTACTGCTGCTTCAACTTCTGTGCCTGCTGCTGCTGGTGATGTTCGGCGTCGTGGCACATGGCTGAAAACCACACCTAAACACATTTGGCAATTAAGCCGAGCAGGACAAGGGCATAAGGAGGGAGTGGGGAGGGGGCAGCAGTGCCTCCACCAGGACACTAAACAGGCTGGCAGTCAGGCAACCGCACGACAGGGCTCAGACACATGAGCTGGCTCGCTTGATATATGGCAGACATGAATGCAGGCAGGCAGCGAGGACATCGAGGCAGCTCCTGGACCAGCTCGAACAAGCCAGGACCTGCTACTATTGGGAAAAAAACTCTCTCTCCCTCTCCCTCTCTCTCTGTTGTTTAGAAACTTGAAATGGGCGGCTGATAAAAATGGAGCGACGGCAACAGGAACAGGAACGCACGGGGCGACGCACAAGGTTCGCTGTGTGGGGCACGAGCAAGCCGAACATGTTTAATGGCGTTATTTATGTGGGTGCACCCCCCCTGCCCTTACACTCCCCTCCCCTCTGGCTGCCCTGCCTGCCTCGACTTGGGTGCAATTTGTCGACTCGCGGGGGTAGAAAAAAAATTATTTGCCACTTGAACCTGAAAATTATTTACTTCTACGAAGCGAACACGTTGAGAGCGCAGGAACAATGGCCCCAAGGTGCAGACAGGGAAGGGAGAGGAAGAGGGAGGTAGTAAAAGAGAGAGAGATGGAGACAGAGCGAGAGAGGGAGTGTGCAAAAAATGGCAACTATTTAATACGCGCTCGACATTTGTCGGTATTTTGTGTGTGAAGTTTTTTCATTATGTGTTGTCTGCCCCAGAGAGGGAGAGAGAGAAGGGCAGAGAGAGGGGGAGAGAGAGGGGAAGAGAGAGTGGCAGGAGGGGGAGACAGACTGGCAGAGTGGGAGCGCAATTCGAAATGGGAAAATGCGAAATGGAAAACGGGGCAAACTCCCTGGCGTGCCATTTAAATGAAGCTGTACGGCGGCTTGCCGCTCTTTGTTTTGCCTGCTGGTATTTTATTTAATCTTTTCATGTGACTCGACCTGCACGGTAGTTTTTACGGTAATTTAATAGAGTTACGTAGAGGCAGACAAGTATTTTTTTACAGCATATCAAATATTTCTGAAGTGGAATGAAGAAATGAAGTTATTATATTAACTGACTTGACTTTCAGCTTGAATTGAGAGTACTTTTTTAGCTGCACACTAGCGCCACCTACTTTTTGCTTGCATTGGCAACATTGGCGCCATCTACAGTTATGGCTCCCTCAATCACCTACTTCTCCCCCTTCTTCTAGATTTCTTGGAACTGAAGTGAAACTATAAAGGGGAAACCGCGCAGATTCTTTGCTCTGTCGGCGGCTGCTGGCGTCGGTTCTGGGAATCACTTTAGAAACCCAACTCTCCCTCTCCCCTCTTCAGCTCTCTCCCTCTTTTCCCTTCTGTGCTCTCTCTCCCCATCACATCATCCACTTCAAGCATAATGCAAATTGTCTGCACCAATTTGATGTGACTCCTTCGCCTGAACGACGACGTAGCTCTTGTTACTTTTCCGGCTCGTTTTCGGAATTTTTCCTCGTCTTGGTGGCGCTTCTTCGATATGTGACGTCGTCGTCGTCGTCGTCGTCGTCGCCGTCGTTGTCGTTGAGGAGCTACATTATGAAACTGGGGGCGTTTCACTTGTTAAAACAAATTATAGGTTTGTTTTGATTATTTCGGTCGCGAGGTTGCCTGATGACGTGCATAAGGTGGTGAGGGAAGAGGGGGTGGGTTAGGTAGGCGGGCAAGACCCTGGTGTATAATAATACAAATTCATTTGCATATTTCATTATATGCCGTTTAGCTGGAGGTCTCAAGGAAATGCAGATGACTTGTAAGTTGGAAAGTTGACGCAGAGAAAGAGAGGGAGGCCGAGGAGGGGTCACAGTTCATTACAGTATACAGAAAATTAAGCAATCTATCGCACACTAAGTTTCATTTTAATTTTCCAGTTCCTACTGCTTCCTCCTCCTCCTTCGCTCCCCCATTTGATTTGTCACTCAACGCAGCATTAGAGTCGCATTATCGCTGCCACATATGACCCATAATTGACGCCCCCGCCAGACGATGATACTTCCTCAGTGGGCTGCCTTATTGATTGACACTTGCGACTGTTCAGCAGAGAGAGAAAGAGGGAGAGAGAGGAAGGGGGCAGAGCAATCGGATCTGTCTGTCAGTCAACTCTTGCAGCCCACAAAAGTGTCAAACTGCAGTCAGATCTCAACGGCATTAAGTGCTATATTAAATGCAAACCCATCGCCCAGACACGACGACTCATTTAAACTGGAAAATGTCAGATTATTGCAGCGTGATAAGCTCGGGGATGCACTCCCAGCCCAGCTGAGCCGTGGGCTGTGCAAGACAGACAGCAGAGCAGCACAGAGCTGAGCTGAGCTGAGTCTGTGTAGCCCAAAGCAGGATGAGTCTCTCTTCTCATGCTCAGATTTCTTTAAAGCCAATCGACAGATTACAGTGCCAATTTCAGGCTTGATGAGGATCATCGCACAAGGCTCATAAAGAACGCAATCCAAAAAGAGATTTCCTGCAACGATAAAACATATGTGAGAGTTGCCTTCCCCTTCTTGTTCTTCTGCTGATTGAGGATCTAACACCTGAGAACATCTTTTACATTTCCATATTGACAGCTTAAAGGATTGAAACGAGTGAAAGCAAGTTCCTCTCTTTCTCTTGGACCTCAACTAAACTCATATCAATCAAGGCAATTACACCCCGAAACACACACACACACACACACCCAGTCTAAACTTAATATAAATGCAAATCTCAATGAGAAAATCTGGAATTCGATGCGTACCAAATTCAAAATGAAATGAAACGAATCGTTTTGCCTTTTCCATAGAAATGAATAAAGTTTCGAATATAATAAAAGAGAAACGCACAGAAAAACGAGCCAAACGACAATACAATTAATTATAAAAATACAAACGCTACAGTCAGGAGCTGACTGTATAAGGCCATGGATTACACAACCCCACAAAAAAAAAGTTTGTCATGATCTGGGTATGCGGCATATGCAGTTATATGTATTTTGGGTCGCTGAATCCGAATCCGGGGTCAGAAATTCTCCATCACGTCTGGATTTCGACCTAACCTCAAAAAACTGAAAAACCTTTGGATATCCCCCAAAAGATATAGAATCGTGATCTGGGCATGATTCGGATTCGGATTCGGATTCGGAAGGTCCAAAAACATATATAAACATATATCGCATGACCCGATCATGACCCCCCATTATTTTTTGGGCCTTCCAAAATTTTTCGAGTTTTTTGAGGTTAAGTCGAAACTCAGACGTGCTATGTAAATTTGGACTTCGGATTCGGACTAGGAAGGACAAAATACATGTTAAAACATATATCGCATGCCCAGATCACGATTCTATATCTTTTGGGGGATATCCAAAGGTTTTTCAGTTTTTTGAGGTTAGGTCAAAATCCAGACGTGATGGAGAATTTCTGACCTCGGATTCGGATTCAGCGACCCAAAATACATATAACTGCATATGCCGCATACCCAGATCATGACAAACTTTGTTTTTGTGGGGTTGTGTTATCATAGTATAAAATAGTGTTTATAGTTATTACTCATTTTCAGAGGCGGGAAGGGGCGTGTCCAAATTTCAAAAAAACTTTGAGACACTGCAATATATACGTATGTTGTCACAAAATTTGATGACTCTAGCTCTTATAGTTTCCGAGATCCAGGTGTTCATACAGACAGACAGACGGTCAGACGGACAGACGGACAGACGGACAGACGGACAGACGGACAGACAGACATGGCTCAATCGACTCGGCTTGTGATCCTGAGCAAGAATATATATAGTTTATGGGGTCGGAGATGCCTCCTTCTGCCTGTTACGCACATTTCCGTTCCGACAAACACAATAGTCCATGAATTTTTTTAAAATCCATGGCCTAAATATGCGCACAAATCATTTGGGCCTCGAAGTGGATTGGGAATGGGAACGGGAACGGGGTTTCGATTGGATTGGGCAATGCATTCGGTTGATGATTTCAAGATAGTTTCTGGCCAGCAGGTAAAATTGGCTCCTCCACTGCAGCGCGCGAGGTTTAACATAAATCCAAAGCTGCCAAAGAGTTACAGTGGGCTGGGGATTGATGGGATTGAGTTGAAATTGTGGCATTCAAATTAGAAGCTTATAGGGAAATTGGAAAAGGAAATGTAGCTGCAAAAATAGAAAAGTAATTGAAGATAGCTTGAAGAAATATTTTTATAAATTATATAAAGGATAAACGATTTATTGTATTAAGGTTTTAATATTTGTAACCTTACGGAAGGTTTATTAACTTTGGCCTGAAGTATAAAAGAGAAGAAATATAAAGTAACTTTACTTATCAGTGCCAAACAAAGTTAGACATTATATTGAATATACACAATGCCATTAAATTCTGCACCATTATATAGAACAAGTATATGAACAATCGAAAGAGATAAGAACCTGCAAGGGTATAACACTTTCGACATGTCAAAGGTAGCCTTTCTATCAATTTTTAAGAGTTTATTAGCCTTTTTTCAGCTTTAGCGCGTCTTCACTGTAGCTGTGCACAGCATCAACTTTATCTGATTATGCCGCCCCCTTTGGCCGTCTCTCGTTTCGTTGTGGTCTCATCTCGATTTCGTTGCGCTTAGCCAGAGCCACAGCCTCCTCTGGTTGGCTGGCTTATGATTTTGGCCGCGCTTTTGGCTTTGTTAGCGTCTCTTTATGATTTCATAAGCAGCCCAAAAACGCAACGGACTCGGGCTCGGTCTCGGCTCGTTAACGTTTTGTTGTTCGCCTGTCGATCAAAATGCAATCAAAATTGTGCGGGCCTCAACTCGGACAGCGACTTCAGCTTCAGTTCCCGCTCTAGCTACAACTACAACTACAACTACAACTGTAACTTCGACTCCAACTTCGACTCTGAGTCTGATTCAAACTCCAGTTCCAGTTCGACACTGTCTACGGTTCATTCCTTTGGCTATTTGCTTGGATTGTATTCGATTTGTGGCCACAATAGTGAAGATATCTATCTAACAGACGTGTCAACGCCACTCCCTCTCTCCCTCCCTTTCCCCCTCTTTAAGACAGCTCTCTCTCTCTTTAGAGTTGTAATTGATTTCTACAGTTTGCTGCGGTTTTCTGTTGTATAAACCTGCAGCATATGCCCAAATTACACGCCATAAAAACTTATGGCATATGCTTTATAGCATTTTCTCGATTAGATGTTCCCGAGAAAGTTAATTATCTGAAAAGAACTCTGAAACCCAGATGCTAATCAGATGCAAATGCATCCAAATTTGGACTAACCAAAGATTCCATTTAAATAAAATCAAGAAAACCCATTAAGAATTGCGCGCCGAGAATAAATAATAAAAAAACGATATAATCCAATTAATCCTTAAACGTTTTTTAAAAGCATATAATTTGAACAACGCCGACAGAGAACGAGGCAGCCAAAAGGGAAGCTCAAAAAAAAAGAAAAGAAAGAGAACACACCCAAAACAGACCGAGGGACAGACAGACGGAGAGACAGACGGAGACATGGAGAGACAACAAGGGCACGACAAACAATGCCAAATTCGAGCTTGGCTTAGTTTGGGCTTCGACTCAACTCGATTCGGGCTCTGTTCGGGTTCGGGTTCGACTCCAACGCAGCCGCCTTTGGATCTGCTGGGGCTGCTGATTTCGATCTTTGTTGCTGCCTGGTGCGCCTGCGCCGTGGAAGGTGCGTGAACAATGGCAACAATCGAACATAATTAGGCTTAAGTGCAGCGGGGGCTGGGGACAGTGGGACAGTGGCACAGTGATGGGAAGGGGTACAGTGGGTACAGGCAGGGGAGGTAGCTGAAGGCGGCAACTGCTCATACACATAAATAAAGCCACGGCAAACGCAAATAAATTGTGGCGAATTTTTAGGCCATGGATTTTAAAAAAATTCATGGACTATTGTGTTTGTCGGAACGGAAATGTGCGTAACAGGCAGAAGGAGGCATCTCCGACCCCATAAACTATATATATTCTTGCTCAGGATCACAAGCCGAGTCGATTGAGCCATGTCTGTCTGTCCGTCTGTCCGTCTGTCCGTCTGTCCGTCTGTCCGTCTGACCGTCTGTCTGTCTGTATGAACACCTGGATCTCGGAAACTATAAGAGCTAGAGTCATCAAATTTTGTGACAACATACGTATATATTGCAGTGTCTCAAAGTTTTTTTGAAATTTGGACACGCCCCTTCCCGCCTCTGAAAATGAGTAATAACTATAAACACTATTTTATACTATGATAACACAACCCCACAAAAACAAAGTTTGTCATGATCTGGGTATGCGGCATATGCAGTTATATGTATTTTGGGTCGCTGAATCCGAATCCGAGGTCAGAAATTCTCCATCACGTCTGGATTTTGACCTAACCTCAAAAAACTGAAAAACCTTTGGATATCCCCCAAAAGATATAGAATCGTGATCTGGGCATGCGATATATGTTTTAACATGTATTTTGTCCTTCCTAGTCCGAATCCGAAGTCCAAATTTACATAGCACGTCTGAGTTTCGTCTTAACCTCAAAAAACTCGAAAAATTTTGGAAGGCCCAAAAAATAATAAGGGGTCATGATCGGGTCATGCGATATATGTTTCTATATGTTTTTGGACCTTCCGAATCCGAATCATGCCCAGATCACGATTCTATATCTTTTGGGGGATATCCAAAGGTTTTTCAGTTTTTTGAGGTTAGGTCGAAATCCAGACGTGATGGAGAATTTCTGACCCCGGATTCGGATTCAGCGACCCAAAATACATATAACTGCATATGCCGCATACCCAGATCATGACAAACTTTTTTTTTGTGGGGTTGTGTAATCCATGGCCTTATACAGTCAGCTCCTGACTGTAGCGTTTGTATTTTTATAATTAATTGTATTGTCGTTTGGCTCGTTTATTGTGCCTGCCTGCCTGCCTTATAAATGATCATTATGTGGATGGAAATGATGATGATGATGATGCTGTGCCTGCGATAGGGCGACAGTGCACAGTGGGCGCGGTGTGTGCATTAAAAGCGCATTAACAAATTCTCTAATCAGCGCCGCCAAATCACCCACTGTGCGAGTGTGTGTGTGTGTGTGTGCGTTGGAGACTTTCCGGTGGATCTACCGCCCTGCGGCCCCGCCTTCTTTGCCGACTTGTGCCGCATTTCCGTTGCGCCTTTGTTTGCTTTGTGCTGCCCCCGTTGAGAGGCAATTGTTGGCTACACTGAGAGAAAAAACATTTAAAAAAGGCGGGATATATACAATTTAAATATAAAATATATAAATATAATATAAAATATATTTTCAACATATTTAACAGAGATAAAGAAGAAGAGTAGAGAGTTAAATAAGAGTTTTCACTTTTGTAGCTAAAATAAAGCTAACTCTAAATCAAATCTAGCTTTGTTTACAAACTATAAACTACAGATTACAAGCACAACATCTTCTTAGTGCTCTTAAGTAAGCAGTTAAGTTCTATAAACCTTTTTGAAATCAATTTCGAACTCATAAACTCTTTTAATCGCTACACTTTGCGCCCACACACACACACACACAGAAAAGCAGCCTTATTCTTCCCACTGTAACGCCCCGTTTTCAATTTACGAGTTGCATATCTCGACAGTCATAGCCCCCAAGTCGGACTATCTATTAATAAACCATAATAATTTATTGATTTCCTTTTAAAGTCGCCATTGACCCAGCTAATCTACACGGAATTATCGTGAGCAAGAGAGCAACAAAGTCGAGGCTCAGGCCCAGGCCCAGGGCAAGCGAAAGGCTGCCAAGCAGCAACTGGCAGCCTAGAAAGTCACTGTTGTAGCGCAGATGAGGGGGGGCGGAGCTGGAGGAGGAGGAGTCCACGTTGAATGCTTAACAAACTATTGTTTAGTCTCGTGCTCTCCACGTTTCGTGGCTGCCTCGCGTGGCCTATGGCCGTGGCAACCTTTTGTGGACGACTTTGCCACCTATTGACATGGGCAGCAAGGCAGATAAAGTCGAGAAAAGCAAGAAGAGAGAGGGAGGGGGAGAGGGGGAAGGAGACTACAACTGCTCTCATTATGCGGCAAGTATTTGCTTCTCCTCGTCTCGTCTTTAGCTTCTGCCTGACTGAGTTAATTCGCTCACTTTTTGAGGCTTAATAAGTTGCCTGCGGATTCGACTCGATCTTGGGTTGTGCTGTAGAATATCTACTGAAATTTCACCTCAATAATATATTTACTTGGTAGTATTAGGATATATTCTGTTCGTGCATACCCGCATCGCAGGCTGGCTTGGCTGCTCAATCTTCTCCAGCGCCGTTTCTCCTGTTTGGCTTACTTTCTTGCTTGAGCGCGTTTTGTGCCGTCAAAGGCGTCCTTTGAAGTTAATCGTATGTTGTGCTAGAAAAATTACACACACACACAGGCACACATACAAGGGCACACACAGGCATACACAGGCACACAAACAGAGGCACACTCGCGTGGCTTCCTGCTTGGCGTCGCTTACACGCTCGAATCGTTAACATATAATTGTGTTTTAGCATTTAACTTTGGCTCCTTTCTGGCTCCTTTTTGGCTCTTTTCTCTTTCCCTGTTGGCTGTCGGCTGTCGGTTTGCTTGGCTGGTACTGTTTGCCTATTTGGGCTTGAAGCGCTCCACTTTGACTGCTCCTGCTGCTGCTTGCCTCCATTGTCTGCCTAATTCTCTGCTGCTTAAGCCTCTCGACTTGGCAGGCAGGCAGGCAGTCAGCGACTGCGAATCCATTTTCTTATTAATTTTTGTAATCCATTTGCCCCCAAAATAGCCGAGTTCCGCAGGGCAACAACTGACAGCGGAATTAGCCAAGTTAACACAGCGCAAATAGGTTCAATCTCCACTACATTTTCAGCTTTATTCTCGCCAACTGAAGTTGCTGTCTTTAATGGCCCACTGTGCTCGCGGCAGGCGGCACTTATCATTGCCAATTTATGTACACACACAGACACACACACACTAACATACACACTGTCACACACACACACTGAGCAGCTGTTACCGCAACGACAGTTGGCTGCAGGTAATTTATCTAATAAAATTATTATTACCATATATTACAATAAATGAGGCTTAATAAGTATGCCAAAAAAGACTCCTTGCCACGGCACGCCTTGCCACAAGATTTCGCTGCCGCCGCTGCCACAAATTGCGTGCGGCACGTGACCGGGAAAAGCGTCGCTGTTGATGGCGAGAAAGAAAAGCCGGCAGAAATATTGTTCGCCTCAGCTCGCGCCAACGCGCCAAAAATAGCTAAACAATTTGAAAAGATGTCGCGAAATTTGAAATTGTCGCGGCGCATTTGAAATGCAAAGGAGGCGACAGCATGTGACACGCCCACAATATGCCCAGCGACATGAATATAGTATCGGAAAATCAATGCAGAGATAACATTTTATGGGAATCACTTTGGGAACGGGGAGGGAGGTGTGACAAGGAGGAAGTGGCGTATTGTGTGGCCAAGAAAAGTTGATAAGAGATTCGCTATTTTCTTTTTAATGCGATAAATGTCTTTATATTGGGATGTCTTGAGATATAAATGTGTTTAAAGGTGTTTTTGAATATTTAAGTGTTTAATTTTACACATAAGAAACTTGTGAATAATATTTGTAAGCTTTGCAAGATATATTAACATGTTGCAGTAATAGATTCGAGTGAGTTAAATGGATAAGTTGTCAAACAATTTTTGTATATTTATGTTTGTATATATATGTGCAGTATTTTAAATATACTCTGAATATATCTCTGAAATAATTTAAACTAAATTATAAATGAATACAAATTAGTAAATAATGTTGATTTCAAATAAATTTCAAAAAACTACCGGCATTATACAAAAATATTCTTAGTGCATTTCACTTTCCATAGTTGCCTTTTGGAGCACCCCTTGCTGACTGCCCAGTTCGTCTTATCAACATAATGTGACTGCCTATGTGGCACACAGCTACCCCTTCTCTGCACTCCCTCTCTCTGTCTCCCACACCGACTCAACTTGCCTACAAATTGCTTCATTTGTCCAACTGGTCGGCATTAAACCAGACGCAGTAGACGGAACTAAGCCCCTCCCCTCCCTCACCCCTGGAAATGCTCTCGTATTCATGTTAAACTTGATGTAACAACAACAACAACGAGAATGAGAACAAGAACAACAACTAGAGCTGAGTGAAGGAGAAGTTGGACGACAATTGAAATGGCGCTTAATTTTTTATGGCCATCGCAAACACTCAAGTCAAACAGGCAAACAGGCCGCAAGTATCCTTGACAGGCCGCAAGACCATTTCCCCATTTTCCATTTTCCATTTCCCAAACAGCCTTAGCTTTTTTTTGTGGGTGTTGTGCACGAAATTCTCCACTAACCGCTACAATTTTGCGGTTTATAAAACTTTTCCAATGGCTGCGTGTTGCTCCTGTTGTTTCTTTTTGGGTTTCTTGTTTGCCAAAGACCTCTGCCTATCTCCCTCCCTCTGCCTCTCTCTCTCTCTCTCTCACTCCTGTTTGTCAGGCCTACTCTTGTTTTCCATTATTTTGTTTGCATTTGAATTGAAAATTAGTATTTGGGCACTTTAACATGGCCCGCCTGCTAATTTATCATGCAACTTTTCCCTTTTTATTCTGCTTTTTTTTGGGTTTTCTCTCCTTCCTCTTTCTGCTTTTCCTTTTCCTTTCTGGCTTTGGTCGAGTGTTTGTTTAGGCCGCAGCGCGGCGACTTTCTGAAGTTTTCTGTAATTTTATTTATGACATGTTTGATTGGCTTTCCTTCGAGTGCAGCGCAAACAGCACTTGCCACAGGCACGTGCAGGGGCAGCCAACATGATGCTGCAAGCGGCTGCTGCTGCTGTTGTCGCTTCTGTTGCTGCCACATGACTCAATTGCGGCCACTTACTCAATTTGGCTACTTTACAATGTTGCCAAACTGGCGCTAGCGACAGACAGAAATAAACACGGACCCGCCGAGCAGGAGGCCCCTGTGGCAGTGACAAAGGTAGCCCAGACGTTGCCTGCTCCCTATCCCCTCCCTCCCCCTCTCTCTTTGCTAACCCACCGACAGGCAGCAGTGCTGGCGAGACGTTGCCAACTAATGAGTTCCTAATTTAAATAAATTTCTAGTCATAAATTAAAATATGTGAGACGCATAAAGCACGCAACACAGCGCAACACTAAGGGGGCAAAGGGGGGTTGAGGGAGTGAGGCAAGTGGCAGGCAGACAGTGGAAGGGGCGTAGCAGCAGGCAGGCGTGGCAAAATGTTTAACTTTCTGTGCTGTTTTTGGCTTTTGCTGATTGCGCTTTAATAGGGCGAGCAAAAGTTAAACGAAACTTTGCCGATAGTATAGCGATAGTTGGGAAAACTTTAAGAGAACTATTGAAATATTATTTAAGTAGTTTAGGTATTGTTTCTGGCGTTTTATGAATTTCGTATAGCCAAAATAATCAATGTCTAGATACATAAATAAATAAATGATAACTGCTGAGAAGTTTAAACAAATTATATATGAAAGGAAAACTTTGCCGATATTTCTCTATAGCAGAGAACATTTAATGAAAAACTTGTAAGATGTTATTTTATAAGTTAAATTATTAATATATGGTAATTATAATTATTGCACATTAACCTGTGGGAATCCTTAATCAATTGATATAACAAAGTAAGACTTTCCCGATAGTTTCCGATAATAGGGACGAATAAGAGAAAAACTATTTAAATATTATTTACGTTATTGTAATGGATGTGTAGAATAAATATCAACAAATAGATGATTTTTTCCTAAAAAACAAATGATTTTTTTATGCAATACTTTGCCGATAGTTCGCAATGTTTTTCTAATAGATTGTGCGATATATATAATTAAATACTTGATTACCTCTTCTAATTTTCAAGCAAATGATGTTTCAAAGTAAACATAGAATCATAGAAATATTATTTTAGTAGTTAAATTATTGTCTCGTGTGTTAATACAGCTAAAATAATTGATGGGAAGTAAAGAAAAAGTTCAAGTTGTCTCTAAGAATCTGAAGACAAACACAATTTATTATATTCTTCTGCTTTATTTTTAATCTATTAACTTTGATTTCGGACTTCCTGCACTCGTTCATTATCTCTCGTCCATTGTGAATGCCCAAAAGTATTTACAAATTTTACGGCTGTCCAGTTGCGGCATCTGAGGTCGCCTTATGACTGGCCAAACAATCGTATAACCACATAAATCAGTTTCTAGCTAAATGCCAGGAATGGCATAAGAAAAGCAGCGGAAAGACGGTGCAGAAAGAGGGAAGAGGGGGGAAGGCAACAAACTAGGAACGTGAGCAAAAAGTTGGCGCATACCAAAAGTCAATGAGGCATTCAACGATCGATCCGCAAAGCAGAGACCAATCGAGTTGGTTAGCAGTGTAGAACTGAGGGTAGGGTGAGGGGAAGAGGGGCAAGTGGTGAGGGGGGAGTATGGCGGAAGGGCATGGGGTATGCTGTGCCCAAGATGGTCAACGTCGCTCGCTCCGCTCAGTTCAGACTGAACATTTTCGCTACGCCGCATTTTTAGCCAATTTAAAGTCTAATTTAAGCAGCGCATTTGTAACGCACGTAAGCAGAGGCAGAGGCAGGTGGAAAGGGGGGCTAAAAGGGGGTAGTAGTTGAAGAAGAAGCAGACGCGCCCAAAAGGATTGATCGCTTGGATAATTTTGAGCACGTACGCATATAAATTTCATCAAAATTCCTCGGAAATATTCGCAGTGGGCCCCGTTTAAATGCGAAAGCGACAGCGACAATACGCGAATTTCAGTCCTGTCTCTGTCCCTTTCCCTCTCCTTCTCTCTCCCTCTTTCTCTTTGAAAGGACACACACAAAAGCACTGATAAAGAAGAAGACTGTGTTCATATTAAATTATGAATTTCTATGGTTGAATGAAAAAAAGGAAAAGGAATTCTTTTGCTGCCGCATAATAAACATGTTTATTAGCATTTTTTGCAGCCAGGGCAGCGATAAATTAAGCGAGGGACAGAAGGACGTGCAACATGTTGCACGCAACAATCAGCCCAAAAATGCAGCATGCAATAAATTCTTTCTTTATTTTTAATTAAAAATTGATGCAGCCACAAGAGCCACAACAAAAAGAAAAGAGCAGCACTTTCAATCTGAAGAATCGTTATTTATATTACAAAATATCGTTGAATTCCCTTTTTGAGTCTGCACCGTAAATTTGAACGCATTTAAAAACATTTTGGCAGTGCACAAAAACTTATTATAAAATCAGACGACAGACGACAACGCGACGTTCATTAGGTGCCCTTCCAGCTGAAGAACCTCATCTCTGCCGATGGCATCTGCAGCTCAACTTGGCGTCGTCTTCGTGTGCTTTGCATTAATTTCACATGCAATTTACGCTGATTTATTTGATTTGCAAGCTCAATGTGCCGCATCCGTCGGCCCCACTGTACCCAGTCTACCACTGTGCCCCTCCTCCCACTGTCCAGCTCTGCATCTGCCTGCCTGGCAGCGCGGCATGTTTGTCACTCTGCGGCGACAGCTTCGGGAGGCGACCCGGTTACTAAATTGGCCCCGAATGGAAAGAGGGGGTAGAGGGAGAAGAGGAGCAGGAGGTGGAGGGAGGCAGACGTCAGAGTTGCCGTTCGATTTGATCGATTTGTGTTGATTGCCTGTCACAGTGGCCACTGGACGAGGCAATACAATGGCTGCTGGGCGAAGGCAGGAGCGACATCTTGTTAGGTGTCAGTCGATGCAGTCAAGTGTTAAATATACGAGTGTGTGTTCCAGTGTGTGTGTGTGTCGGCGTGTGTGTGTGTGCGTTGAGAATTTACGTTAACTAAAAGTGCATAAAATGTGCACAAAACCTCAGCTCAAAGTCCTGTCGTGCCTCCTTCCCTTCCTCCTCCTGCGTCAGTCATTCAGTCAGCCATTCATCCATTCACTCACTCACTCACTCACTCGCTCACACACTCGTTTTATGCAGAAATGATAGCGAACTATTGATGTGCGACTCCAGGCAGCATCTTCTGCCAGAGTCTTCTTCCTCCTCCTTCCCCTCCTGCTGCTGCTGCTGCTGCTCATTCCACTCTCCTTTGTTCGACATATGCATATTTAATGGACGAGCCGCTTGGTCGACTCTTTGATTGGCTTTCTTGAAATCCACACTTCGAGTGTTGCAAACTTAATGTTGCGTGTGTGTGGCTGCAAACCCAGCTAAGCAGAGGAAGCTGAAGCTGAAGACGCAGCTCAAGTTGAAGACGAGACCGAGGCTGAGGCTGAGGCTGATTTAAACGCCTTCGATGCGCTTGCTTCGTATGCATTTATGCGACTCCAGATTTTTCCAGGGAAATCGCATAAGCCAAAGATGCTGAGATATTTTTTGTGCGGGTCTTTAGTCTTTATAGAGTGTGTGGGCATTGTAAGTTGATATGAGCAGACTAACAAAAGAACTTCATAATCGATACCCAAATGGAGATAAGCTCACTGAATAATTTACATTATAAAGGGGCAGTTCAGTGGAAGATGATATAACACAATTATTAAGCATTTGTGTAAAGCTTTCAAGGTTTCCTTCAGTAAGTAAAGATAATAATTTAAGAGCTTCATAAATAGATAAACCTCTTTATAACTCTGATATCTCTCTTTTATAACTAACAACTCTTGGAGTTGATCAACTTTTATTTGCACATAAATTACACAAATTAGTCGAGTTCATCTCTGCAACTGAATCTCATCTCATCTTCGCATTGATAAAGTTTATTTGGTTTTTACTGACTTTGACTGTGCAAATCCTTTTAAGTGCGCCGCACTTGCTTGAGTTTTCATTAGGGGAAAGCTGGTAAAATATATTCTTACTTAGCATTTTGCTTTGCTTTGCTGCTTACCCGACCATGTCCAGTCTTGAGCACAGTCCCCTTTCTCCTTCTTACTCCTGCTTTCTCCCCTTTCAATCCACTCGAATCTATTTCTTTTTCATTGGACTTGGACTTGCTTCGATTTATTGTGTACTCCACGTTTCCTTCACTGTTGCTGTTGTTGTTGTTGCTGCTGTGTTCCGTTATCATTCTAACGTAATCTTAATCACTTTGCGCAATGTTCATTCATCCACATCATCAATTTCCTTTGCGACGACTGCATTAGTGGCCAAAAAAAAAGATAGAACCAGCTGCTGCTGCTGCTGCACTCGTTTCCGACTGCAGCTCCAGCTCCAACTCCATCTTCGTCTTCGTCCACGCCCAGGCTGTAGTTGAAATTGAAGCTGATGTTAAGACTCAAGTTGAAGTTCTGCTGTCTGCTGTTTCTTCATTTGCTGCTTCTGCCTTCATCGCTTCAATGCATTTCGCCGCCTTATCAGATCCGAAATTATTTTCAAGCTGAGAGATTTGCCTGGTCTGCAACTGCCGCTTGCAACTCCCATTTTAATCTATTTTCAACGCTGCCCCGAACACCTAAAAAAAGAGAGAGAAAGAAAAACATCATTTGCTACTTTAATAGTTCCCAATCGTTATTGTTGTTGCTGCTGCTGCTGCTGTTGTTGCAGTTGTTGTGGCTGTTATCGCACAATCTGCCCCGACCCGACGCGACCCTTTTTGGCCAGTTAGTTAGCCAGTTGCAGTCGCCCCGCATTGCATTAAAAATGTATAGAAAGCTCTTAAGCAAACCTGTCCAAAAACAGAGGAGAAAGAGAGGAGTGAGGAGTGAACAGAGGAGGGGGAGAACCGAGCAGTAGTTGTAGAAGTCCCGCCTCGGTTTCTTTTATAGATTTCAATAATAGATTTTTCGAGTCGGTTTCCTGCGTAGCTGCAATTTTCGTCTGCAGCCGCGTGCAAAATTGTTTTCACCAACTTGGCCATGAACCCGCTGACGGCTTTTTTCTACCCGTCTGTCTGTCCGTCTGTCTGTCTGTCTGGGCTGACCAACAGTCACATCCCAGTTGCCTTGGCCAGCCTGGTTGGCCAACGGCTTCTGTGGCCACTCTGGCCTCTGTTCCTGCTGCTGCTGCCGGCCTGTTTCTAATGTGTTTCCTTTGTTTCGCAGCTGTGCGTTGAACCTCGAGCATTGCAAATGCTATTGTTGTTGCAGTTGTTGCAATTGCTGTTGTTATTATTTGTTGTATGTATTTGTGGCCACATTTGGACTGTCCTGCCTGGCCAAGGGGTCAAAGAGCTGCAGCATTTTCCCTTGATTGTTCTTTAAGATACTCAAAGAAACTCATTCGCTGCAAGTTCATTTTAAAATATATCATAATTTTAGTTAACTGTGCGGCAAATTGCTAATAAGGAAAACTAAGCTAAACTGCCAGATTAAAAGCTGATTAAGTTCAGTACTTAGAGCATGATATGTCAGCCCATTTCCAGCAGATTGGCCAGAGATGAAGATTAGCGAAATGAGAAGGCAAGAAAAAAAGTTTACTTTTTGATAGGTGAATGTTTGATACCCTATGCTGTGGTATAGTATAGTATATAGATAGATATATGATATATAGTATATAGATTATATAATATATTAGAAAACAGACTAATTGTGATGAAGTTTATAGGGCACAAAGAAGGCATCTTAAATATACTTGATAAATTTATTAACAATATCTCAATCAACAACTGAGATACTTCGATAATTTTGAAAACTGCTGTAAGAAAGTTTAAACTGATATATATATAAATATATAATTATATACATATATATAATATACAAATATATAATTTCCAATTAAAATACTCGTATAGTATCTGCCACCAAGTGTGAATAAAAAAGCCTAAACCTAAACCTAACTCGACTTGTCTCTTGTTCCTTAGTATCATATAAATATATTCACATCATAGATTTCTCCTTCAATTTGTTGCACACTGAATGAACAAATGAATGTACCCGCCATGTAGAGGCGCATTCTCAGCAAGGTGCGACAGCTTTTGAGCTGCGAATGTGCGAAAGTGTCCCCAGGGGGCGGACACACAAAATGAGAACGCACTACTCGTAGATGCTGTTAGCCCAGGGCTGTGCTGTGAAGTAGACTGCGAAGTGGACGCTGGACGAAAACCTATCAACGTGAAATGAGAAAAAAGTGAACTCAACGAGCTTAATGCCGGAAGGCAAGAGGATGAGTGGGGGGGGGGGAGACTAAATTATCAGTATTTACTCTGTCCCTGGTCATTATCCATTATCAGGCAACATCCAAGCCCTGGCTGGGCTAACTGAGCTCTAAAACTTAAAAGCAACTCATAAATTTGGCCCTGACCAGGCGACAATGAAGCCATTCAAACCGTTTTAGGTAGTTTGGTAACTGTGAATTGGTAGGTGGCGCTTTTATGGCTCACTCGGACCCGCGACATATGTGGAAGTGGAAGGGAAAGGGGGAGGGTAAGATGTGCAGTCGTGACTTTAAAGTGGCGACCTGATGACTATGACCAGTTGGGAATGAGGAGTATAAAAGAAAATCAACTTGACTTAAGATGAAAGATACACATAGATTGAAGAGGCTTATACAATTTCTATGATTCATTTCACTTAGAAATGAAATGGAAAATAACTTAAAGCTGCATGCAAACTAGGAATATTATCAAAGTATATATATAATATATCATAATATTATTATATTACATCAATAATATATATCATAAATAATAATAAATAATATATATCAAATTATAATATACATATGTATCATAATATAATTATTTTAGATTATATTATTATCTATTTAATGTTCACTCCCAAACCTCTTTTGAGTGAAGTTCCTAACTTGATTTGAAGCATCTCTAATGAACTCCAGCTAACTTATTTTTCTGCTTCTTATCTCTCTTTCATCTCAATCTTTCTGGCTCTGGTACGCCCTCACTTTCATTTGAAATCGAAAAGTGAGTGAAGCATCTTGACCTCGGGATTATGGGTCAAATTACCGATGTAATTACAAAGCATGCCCGATATGTTGGCGCTAATGACAGTGCCTCAAATGTGGCTTGTATGCGAGTTGTGCAACACTGTCTCAAAAAATCAATTAGGCACAGTTCTCTCTCCCTCCCCCGCTCTCCCCCGTTTGCCTTAAGCTGCGCCCCAATGCCGGATCATTAATATTGGCCCGCTGAGCTACGGGGCACACAGTGACACTCGCCATAGACCTAAGCCGCAAATGGAGGGCAAATGGGCGCGTCTACAGCTGTGTCTGTCTCTCTGTCTGTGCCTCTCTGCATGTCTCTCTGTCTGCCTCTCTGTCCATCTCTCTGTCTGTCCGTCTATTCGTTTGCTGTATGAGTGCATGTGAGTAACACATGTCAAAGTTCAGGCACATTGCTGGCTGTGCTTTAAACAGGCAACATTAGTGGATAATTAACACGCCCACAAAGTGCTCTGGGGCTAGGCCTCTACGCATCGGCAAAGAGACTGTGCTCTGTAGACACACTGGAGCGTGGATTGTGTTTTTGGCCAACTTTGTCATGCAAATGAGTTGAACATGCCTCGGCGAATTTATGTGCCGCATGTGTCCAACGCGTCGCGCACAGTTGGTGGTCCCAGCTAACAGCTTCCCTGTCCCCCCTCTGCCTCTCTCTTTGCCTCTTGTGGCTTCGGTTTGTTTAGTTGTTCAACAATTTCACGCTGCGTCGATGCTACAACGGAATGCATCCACACATCACTCATACGCCGCGTCTCTTCGTGGGCGTCGCAATTTGGTGCCGCTTTTGTAATTGCGAGCATAAACTAAGTATTTAAATTATGAAAATTAGGTCGAATATAGAAATTAATTGACTCCCCCAACTCCCCCTGCAGCAACTCGTTCACATATTTCGTATCTAATTGGTTTTTTATCCACTTTATCTTTGCAGGTAAATGCAACGCGGACGCGGCAGGTGCCACATATATCGCATGATTTGTTCGGCGTAAGTTCGAATAGTTTTCAAGTGATTTGCATAAATTATGATTCCGAATGAAATCTACATAAGTTACGAGAGGGGAGTAGGAGTTGCCAGGTGTAACAAGTTGTGGCATGTTGTGACACGAGCAACAAATTGTCTGACGATGCGCTGGCGAAGATAAAGAAAGCAGTAGTGTGGGGGAAGGGGGTTGGGGAAAGTGATGGAGTGGTTTATGAGCGGTTGTCATTTTAAGATTGGAAATTTCAAAGAAGAAATCGTTTATTATGCAAATATTCCATATTCCAATTCTCATTCCATAAATCCCCGAGTTGTGTTAAGTTGCAGTATTAAATATAATTTATTTCTATTGAATTAATTTCTACACTTCCTTAGGCATAACTTCATCTCTATCTTCTACATCTCTTCAATAAGTATTCCAATAGTTTCTCAAAGATTTCGCATTTTATTTGATCCGTGAACTTGGCAATCATTGTCGGCCCACCTTTTCACATTTCTCAGTCAACATTCTCTCTCTGCTTCTTCATGCCCACACTTCGATTGTGATCCTCACACGCAGTCACCATCGAATGACTGTGGTAAACAATTCCAGCGAGTTATAGACAATCTCTTCTCACACAAGCAGAGACGCACTTTAAGTCGACTTAATGATGCGCAGATTAATGTTGCCACAACTTGAGGCCTACAGCCAAATCGTATTGCAACAAAACAAGTGAGAGACTTCTTAACTGTTGCAACTGACAGGCTGTCAGATGGGGTAGTAGAAAGAAAGGCGGTGAGGGGAGGGGGAGGGAAGCCGTCTCGTAAAAGCGCCTGAAACCAAATCAGCCGCAAAACGCAACGCCTTCTGTGCCAACAGAAACTTTAGCTATTTATTACAAGCGCAAATCACTTGAGGCCAAACAGGAGAATCGACTGAGGACGCAGAGACAGACGGACAGAGAGACAGGGAGACAGACAGACTGCCTGACTGATGGATGGATGGATGAGACTGCTGTCGAGTGCGACTGGTTGGTTGCTCTCTGGCTGTTAACCCAGTTACAAACGGATATTCAAATGCAGCCGAGCGAAATGTCAAATATGACGAACGGACATGGAAATGGAAAGGGGGAGAGAGAGGAGAGGCTACCCCCCTCAAAGCTGTCGACTGCAGGCCAAAACAGGCAGCAGACTGTGGCCCGGTCTGGTCTCACTTACAAAAACTCAAATTAGCGCCTCGAGCTCGACTGAGTTGGGTCTAATGGCTGTCGGAAAGTTTGGCGGCTGTTAATGATGCTGCGGCAACTCTGGGGGAATTTTCTAAATGTTAATCGATTTATGATGTTGGGCAAATTAAATGTGTCTGCCTCGCGATAAGGAGCAACAGTAGCGGGAACATTGAAAGACCTTTAAAATGCCACACACAACTCGAGAGAGAGAGAGATAAAACCCAAGTCAAAAATCTTTCAAGAGTCCGCATTGAAAACTTTTGTGAGACCTTAAAAACTTGCAACGGATTCAGCTGTCTGTCCGTCTGTCTGTCTGTCTGCCTGTCTGTCCCGACTGCTCCAGCTGTCTGTCTATCTGCAGTTTGACTCGTTATGGCTGCTGCTTTTACGCCTTTTCTTTCGAAGGGGCGTGTGGTGGGCGGTGGAGGAACGTGCACAAAGTAGCGTAAAATAACAATAAACAAGAAGTAATCATGTTGTTGCACGTTGCTCCCGACCTGCTGCAGTCCTTGCCAGCTACTCCTTTCTCCCACTCCTCCCCCCCCTTGCTGCTGCTTCAACTTCTCTCTGGCAGAAGCCAATCATGTGTAAGATTGTAGCCAGTCGCTTGTTATGGCTCTCGTTGCAGTTGCTGCTGTTGTTCTTGTCGCGTTGCCAACTATTTCAATGCTGCCTTATTGGCAGTCGTTAGCAGCAGTCGATGCTTTTAAATGTCACTGTCAGCGAAAGTGGCAACGCAGCAGCCAAAGAGAGAAACAACTACGAGCAGAGCCAAGAAGAGCAGAAAGGAGGGGAGACAGAGGAGACAGTGTCCTAAGGTTAAAGCATTGTAGGGCGGTTGAAAAACGAAAAGAAAGCACGCTATAGACATCAATAGTGAACTGACGGCATGCACAAAGTCAGAAAGGAAGAACGGGACTGAGGGGGGTGAGACTGAGTTGGGAATACCCCCAGTTCTGTTGACAGCTGAGCTGACGCTTCAAAATGCAACTTAAATTATTTATTTTAGTTTTCAAATATGCAGTTCCAGCAAGATATTCTTAGAAAACGAGGTCATGGTTGCCCGCAAAGTCAGCAGAAATTGACACAACATCGAGGAAAAGTTTGATATCTATTATTGAATATAGACACATCTTTAAGAGGCTTGCTCTACTTTCAAATTGTTGCTTCATTTTCTCACTTTACCTTTCAGATTTTTTTTCCTTCCATCTACAACTTTAAATTCTTCTTCCATTGACAGACCGCACAATGGTTTCGTTTTCTAATTTCGCAGCTTGTTCTGCTTGACTTTTCGATATGCTTTGAAGTGTTCCTTATTTTTCTTTCATTCTTTCTTTCCACCTGACAAGGAAGAGCTTTCCCTCCTCTCGCCTTGAAAAACTTACCAAGTGAGTTGGAAAAGCAGCCGCATTAGTTGTGATTATCGCCGAGCTGCGACTTCGCATAAGCATGTCGAGACATGTACATAATACTTCCCAGCATCCCTTGCCCCCTCTCTGCCCCTCCTCACCCCTCATTCATATGTGGAGCACAGCGAGATGCGAAACTTTTGTGTGGGAGTTGATTTGTGAGCTCTTGTCGTCTGTTCACTCTGATTCGGAGTCTGGATCCGCGTCTGATTCACAGTCTGAGTCTGAGTCTCAGTCTGAGTATGAGTGTGAGTTGAGTCTGTGTGTGAGTGGCCTGTGTGAATTGAAGGCAATTGAATGTTAAGCAACATGTGAATGACTTTTGCGGTCGGTCGCCCTCTGAATGTGTCATAAGTAGAGCTCTGAAATTGGATTATAGTATTCGGAGTGCGGCATTCAAGTGTAATCAGTGTAAGCCAAATGAGTTCATCATTACGCAGCCCGAAAAGAAAATCAGCACACAGCGCGACAGTTTTTCAATTGAAAAGCCTTTAATAAACTTTTAAAAAGCAAACTTTAAAGATTAAATGCTTAAGATTAAATAAAAGATATTTAATAAGAATTTAAAGGGTTCAAAGAAAACTTAAGGGGTAAACTAAAAAAAAAAAGAAAATTGTCTGTATGAACACCTATATATCAGATAATATTAGAGCTAGGGTTACCGAATTTGGTGACGCAGATTTTTATGAGTGCATAAAAAATATAGTTTATTTAAAATTGAACCACGCCTTTTTCCGCCCTTATAATTCGACAAATACTCAGTTTAAAACGTTTTAAACTAGTTGACAATTTATTAAAGAACAATGACAAAGAGAGAGGGACGAAATGTCAAATTTATAATACGAACTGATGGTTTTGTTAGAAAATTACGTAAAATATTCAGAAAATTGTCTGTATGAACACTTATATCTAAGAGACTTTTCCGGCTGGTACTATTAAAATCATGGACAGCATGTCCTATTATGGCACGCAGATTAACTGCATTTAATAATTAAGCCACGCCTTCTTCCGCCCCTGTTATTCAAAACTATAACGAATTTCAAGCATTTAAAACTTGTACAAAAGTGAGAAAAGGAACACAATCCACACTGATATATGATACGCATAGTTTCCATTTGTTCTGACAAATTTCGCCTATCAATGACAAAGGCAGGCACCAGCAGGGACAGCCAGAGAAGCTGCCACTAGGGGCATCATTCCCGGACAACAATTCCATGCGAGCCTTACATACATAAGTTATACTCGGACAACGTGCTGCCATCGATTGCCATTTGTATTCCCCGCATTGGAGTGCTCTCCTTCTCTCTCTTCAACTCCCTTTCTCACTCCCTCCCCTGCGCCCCTTGCCAACACTTGCATCTCGTGTAAGCCATCATAAAACGCAACCAAAAGTGCGGCTAAACTTTGCGATTGAATTTGCATAAATTGCGCTATGGATCGTTTCAGTCCGGTTCGCTTTGGTCCGCTCTGCGATGCGATGCGATACGGTTGGATTTTTCGGTGTGGTTCGCTTTTGCACTGCGGTCTTCGCTCTTCCTGGCTGCCGTTATGCAAATTCTCCTCCCCTCTCTCTCCCTCTCTGTCAGTTGCCTTGCCAAACGTGTGTGTGTGTGTGCGCATTTGAAAATGCATAAGATTTGGCCAAAGATTGCTGTCCATTAATTCAAGTTGGATTTACTTTTAGCATATTTTACATGCATGCGAATTGTGGCTGCGGCGTCGACTGCGACTGCAACCGATTCTGACTCGACAGTTCGATTCGCAGTTGCCGCAGTTCGATTCGTACGCAAATTTCAGTTGCAATAAATTTGCATTTACCACAAAATGTTTTGAACTATGGGGTTTACCTTAGTGCGGTTCGGTTTACCTGCCTCTTCGATTTATTTGCGGCCACTTTTATTCAAATCGCTTGGCTAGTTGCCTTCCCCCCACTGCCTTTAGTTTGCAGTCCCCACTCTCTGGCTAAGCTTCGCCCTCTGCATATTGATTAATTTTTGATGGGCTTTGCATTTTGCATGATGACCTTTGGTTGGCATTTAGCTGCTAATTTGTGAGCAGAGGGAGGGATAAGTAAAGAGAGGAAGGTAGAATTAGTTTAGGTTCAACTACAGCTCGATGATTGATGAATGATTAGCTGGCGAATCAATCGAGTATATAATGAATGCAGAAAATCTACACAGAGATAACTACAACATTTAAATGGGCAATAAACTCCAATATATGTATGTACTACACTTCAGTTGCGCATTAAGTGGATATTAGATGCGAGTGATTACCAGGAATCTATGCGCATTGTGCATTTGAAATGTAGTTATTATGTCACTTCCTTTCGGCTTAGTTATTCATGGGGGCAAACTACTCAAGTTTTACAGTTGCGCTGTGCCAGTTACAGCCGTCAAACTTCGAAGACAGTCCCGACAAGTTGTCAAATAGTAGAAAGGAAGGAACTGACCTGTCTCTCTATCTCTCAATCTAAAATGTACATAATTCTATGTCAAAATAGGCAAATTGACAGCAACGGCAGCAACTGAGGGAATTGGTATCAATTTTAAAGGCCCAATCCCGTTGAGTTGTGTTCATTTTCGAAGGCATCGCATTGACTGCCAGAGTTCACATCATCAAATATTTAAGCAGCAGCAGTTGGAGCCGAACCTGCTCGAGGCACAGACATGTTCGTGCATGTGTAAATTAAACACTTTATCGTTGTGACCCAAAGCGTCCCCTGACTTGGCAGTGGGTCAGCAGTTCAGTTCGGTCTAGAGTCTAGAGTTGCCAGGCCCACCACAGTCTCGTTCTGCTGGTGCACCCCATGGAATATTTAGAGAGTCCCTCTGCCCTCTGCCCACCCCAATGGTTCCTGGTTTATTGGTTAGTTTTGTATCCTGTTGTTGTGGATTGTGTGTTTTGTTTATTCAAACAGGCCCAAAAAGCCTCAGCCGTGCTGCGGTTGTGCCGTTAAATCCTTAAAATGCCTCAATATTTCCCAGGCCCAATGACAACAATAAAGGACGCACACACACACACACGCACACAGACACGCACACTCGGTTATGGACACGTCAATGCTGGCCATAAATTTTGCATAAAGTTGGTCAGTTAATGGTTTTAAATTTGTTCAGCTGCGCTGCTGTTGTGGTTGTTGTTGTTGCTGTTGCTGTTTTGTTGTGTTGTGGTCCAACAACTTTTGTTAGGTTGCTGCGGTCGGTTACTTAAATGCTTAGCCAAATATTTAGTTGCAAATTGATTTGCCCTACGCATACTTTGTGTAAAACTAAATTAAAGTGAGCCCAAAATAGTTGAAATTCGTAGAATACTTCGCTCAATGTGGCAGCTGTGAATATAACCCCCGATATAAACTTCTTGACTTGCCTTAATGCTGCAATTTATCGCCGTAATGATTTCGCATGCGGAAGCAACACGACGCGCAACTTAATTAAGTTCAATCAGAGCGCACACCTAAGCCGCAGACAGTGCGCCAGACAGACCCGCACTCACCTACACTCACCTACCCACACTCGTGTGTAATTTGCACTGAAATTAGCGACACTTTAAACTGCTCAACTGGCGAAAAGAAACCTCAGACAAACTCACCTATTGACTGTCTGCATTTGCGCTTCATTTCTGCTGCCTCTCTCCCTCTTTCTCTCTTTCCCCCTCTCTCACTCTACTCTTCCTTTCGCCACACACAATTTCCAAATCACTCAGGCAGAACTAATGCGATTCATTTTCGTGTAAACTAGCGAAACGCAGAACTCTTAACTTCAGCCAAAAAAGAAGCAAAATCTTGTTGAGTCTGCTCGACTAGCACATATCCTGTATCAATATAGTAGAGCTTATAAAGCAGTTGATTTTCTTATTACAACTTGCGCTGTCTCAACTTTAACTCGAGTTTCTCTTCATTCTGAATTTACAGTCTGTCATACCCTTTGTGTACAGTTCATTTTTTACAGGGAAACGGGAAAATAAATAGAGCTACCAAATAGGCGGCACTCGCCTGGCAAAGGCATTGCTAGCGAATTTATAGCATGAAAAGGGCTGGCCATAAATTTCGTATTCCTCTGGCTCTGCCGATGAAATTCAATACCAGAAAAATGCAGCGCACGATTCTCAACAAGTGCCGCAGCTAAGTGCAAATTTGTCACTGCAAGATGGAAAAAAATACAGAAAATATTGAAAAAATACTGGAAATACGGAAAAGAAAAATAAATATATAAAAATACCAGCAGGAAGTTCGAGTCAATCGGTTCGTCAATCTCTGCAAACTGCAGACGATATTTTATTCCGTCATTTTTTCAGGTGCATTTAAAATATAATTTTTTTGTTATATTAAAATATGTATGCCCCCTGTTGGTTGAAATTCCCGTTATTTACTTGCAGTAGAATTGCCTCATATTTTTTCAGTTTTCAGTTTTTGATTACATCATTTTTGCTTAATGATTTTCGAAAATTGCTTTAAAATGACATTTGACGCGGAACATTTGTTTGAGAAGTAACGGAAATATAAAGAGGCGTCGAGAAGGGAAGCGTAAGGGGTGTCTGTTTGAGCATTGGCATTTGGTGCTGTCAAATTGACATTGATTTGAATATACGATGATGAAATCGAATCATTTTATGCGATTTCGTTGAGTAAATAGTTTTTTCCAATATTCCATAAAAAAAAAAACATTTGTTTTTTTCTGCGTATAAATAGAGAGGCAATTAAAGTCAAAATAAATAGAGAGAATATGGTTTATAATTTTATAATATTTATCAAGCATATCAATGAGGTTTAATAAAAAGAATATTGCATGCGAATCGGACATAACAAACGGATAAATTTGCATAAAAAATTCAGTTTGTTTGAATACAAATAGAGATTTAATATCTCTCTATGTTATACAGTTGTTAAATTTAGATTATATTAATTCGCTAATGCATAAATGCTACTCCTATATTATGCTATATTCATGTAGAAATCAGTCATAAAATGGTTTCGCATTTCTTCTTTAATTATTTTCCCGTTGCTCTCGTTTTAATCTACGTTTACTTTCATCTCAGTTGGCAACCTTTGCACCCGAACCCGCATCCGCACCCAGTTGACATCTGTGCCGCGTTTGGCGTGTCCTTGCACTCGTCTCCTTCTCTTCCATTTTTTTCTGTCTCTGTCATATTTAATCAATTAAAAACGTGTACGTGCACATTTGTCGCCTGGCGACCCCGAAAGAAAGAGAAGAGCAACGCAAATGCGTAAAGGGCCCCAAACCAGAGAAGGGCGTAGCCAACACTGGCTGCCAGCAGTCTGTGTACACACACGCACACAAACAGAAAGCTCATAAGCTAGAGTTGGAGTCGGAGTTGGGAGAAGGAGCTACACTGTACTGGGTACTGCTCCACAAGCATTTTAATTTCAAAATAATAAAACCCGACAGCCTGCCCGCAACCCCCCTTGGCAAACCCCTTAACTGCTCTGGCACTCTGCCTGACAATGACATGCAATTGAAGCGACCCGTGCAGCGTCGTCGTCGTCGTCGAGCTTTTGTCTAATTGTCGCCCCAGCACGAGGCTGGCATCATCATAATGCAGTCCCGACTCCCAGGCGAATCCCCAAAGTGGCGTAGGCTATGTAAAATGTGCGCATATGTTGCGCCTTTTCAGGGGCGGGACTCGGATGGGGACTGTCACACAATATCCACATCCACATCCACACAGGCACACATGCACGTCTGCTTAGCCAGCTGTGGCCGAGGCCATGTCCTCAGACCCAAACCCAACCCCGACCCCAACCGACTCACTAACCACGTCCCGTGCCAGTTGCCAGTGTTGGCAAACAAATTACGACTGTCGTTTTCAAATCATTTGGGGCCATTGCGTGCCAAGCCCCCAGCACTCTCTTCCTCTCTCTCTCGCTCTGGCTGGACACAGGATATATAGATTAGTTTGCCTAAATTGTGTTTCTGAATTTGAAATTCATTTGCCAAAATTAACTAAACTAAAAGACAAGGCACAAACAGAGAGTCTACAAACAGTTCGGGATTGTAAATGGTAAATTGATTTTCCCACACGCCTCCGATTATGGTTTTCCTTCTTTCTTTTCAAAGATCGCTTTGGCTAAGCTGAGCAAATAAACTGAAATTCGCCTTTGGCCAAGTGTCGGCGGTTTATGCGGTTTTTCTCTCGATTTCTGTTTGGATTTTATTATTTTTGTTGGCTTTTTTTTCTTCATCTTCTCACCAGCAATAACAATAACGAGCAAGTGTAAATGGGAGTATAAATCAAATATGCGGCAGACGCGGCAGCAGCTCACCTACCTACACACACACCTACACACACACAGACACACGACTGTGTCTGCTGCAGCAAGAACAACAAATGAGAGTCGCATTCGTGTTTGCCATTTCAATTGAAATGTGCGCACATTTGCACGGGGGACACTGCAAAAAAATGAAAGAAAGGAATATATATATACTATATCCATATGTATATGGCACACACACTTCAATTTATGCTATAATTTTCTTGTTTTATGTGCTTTCTGGAGCGTGGCAAAAAAATTGGCAAGCAGAAATGGAGAACCGCACACCCATTTGCCATGGCGGATGGCGGATGATAACAATCATTTTGAGTGTTTGCCTCATTTTTAGCGCACCCAGTTGGGGTGTGTGAGTGTGTGTGTGTGCATGACTACGTTCTCTTTCGGGCAGCAACAACAAGAACAAACAGATGCATTAACATTAACGCGACTCACTCCTCCAAAATGTTCTCTCTGCTCGCTTTTTTTTCATTACACGAAATTATTTAATTTCCTGCAACGCCTGTGCGCAATTTGATGAGCGACTGTCAGGCCAGACGGACAGCAGTGTAAGTGTGGAAGGAGGGGAAAAGGGGGGCAGTTAAAAGATGTCCGTGTGCTGACGCAGGGCTCGGCCTGTGCTTGCCCTGTGCTCGGCCTTTGCTTGGCGTGTCCGCTGTCCCAGCTGCCTCGCAGGAGGGCTGCCCTCTGCGAGTCGTCAAATTTATGACGTTTAAGTTCTACTCTCCCTCTCTATCGCAATGCATATCCCCCTCTCACTCCCTCCTGCTTCTACTCTGCGTTTCGCGTGCTATTCCCGGGGAAATTTCCGGGCGCACACATACGGCAAATATCTTAAGGTTTTTGCGCTTTTTTTTGGGTTTTCATTGCTTCTCTCTCTCTCTCCTTCTCGCTCGCTCAACGCTTATCGCAACAAAGTTAATGACTATGTGGGTCATTAGCATTTCAAGCGTGTGCCGCAAAGCTTCCAAGGGAGACAGCCCTCCCGAGCACACTCCCTTGCCGCAGGGCATCATGCAAATTTCAATGCTGACTTTAAGCAGAGCAAACGCTGCGAATTAAAGAGAATCTACAGAGCTGCTTGACATTGTTTGTAAGTAGAGAGTGAAGGTAGTTGAACTTGGTATTATAGAGAATAATTTTTGTGGGAGTTTGCTAATAGAACTTTAGGGAGAAATAGACCAAGGAAGTGGCGCTGAGACTTTGTCGATACTCAGGAAAGGGCTAAGTTCAAAGAGGCTGCAATATCTTTATATATTTATCAATCTGTTTCTCAATCTATCTATATATATATATATATCTATCTTTCTATCTATCTATGTATATAATATACCTAACTTCCTATTTACCTATGAACCTAAGTACCCATCTAGCTGTTTCTCTAAGTATCTGTCTAGTTGTCCATATTAAGAGGCATATGTCTCTGTATTTCTTTCTTTCTCATGTGCAGTTTATCACTCTTACTCTCTCTCTTCCTCTCTCTATCTCTCTCTATCTTTTTCTCTCTCGCTATCTCTTTATCCCTGTCAAGCTTGTACAGCCTGTTTCTCAAGCTTGCATTCATACTCTGAATCTCAACCTAACTTCTTTTCAATCTTTCTTTTTTCCTGTATCTTTCCCTGCCCTTATTCACACATATCTCTGTTTATATCTTTGTGTTTCTCTGTCTAGGTTGCTATACTCTTTCTGTCTTTTTCTCTCACTAACACTTTCTGTTTTCCTCACTTTCTTTCTCTCTCGTTCTCTACATCTCTAACTTTCTTTAGCTTTTTTCAGGCCCACTTTCATTACCCTTTGCACTGCAGCTACTGCCTTGTATAATTCTCCTGCTATCATTATCTCTCTCTCTCTATCTCTCTGTCTCTCTCCCCTCTATCGATTCCCTCTGCAAGTGCAACCATTTAAGCCACATGTCGCCTTTGGGTCCCTTTTCAGTTTGACGCTTCACTCGATGGCATTCGAGCAAGCAAAAATGTGTCGCCCTTTCTGGCGGTACGTTCCCTCTCCCTTCCCCCCATCTTCAATGGCGCCCAAAGAGCAGGCTCTGACAGTCAGACAACACCCACTAAATGCATTTCCTGTATGCCTTGCACTCACTTCCGTTTCTATTTCATGTCGTTCGCCTCATTCGCCTCATTCT